>CM031242.1:657647565-662447565 GCA_018340775.1 Taxus wallichiana var. yunnanensis
GAATGTTTGAAAAAAACCTAATGGATTGAATGTTTGTTTGTTGTTTTGGTGTATGCGAGGCGGCAAGGCGGGGTTGAGGATGAATGATAGTGTGCAGTAGCATTGTTATCGCTTGAATCCGAGCGGATGTAACACCAGTGGAATGGATGTTGATAAGCCGTTTGGGGTTAAGTGGGATCGATATTATTCACGAATGCACGTAACCATGGTATGCTATATAAGCGTTGATTGAGAAGATGGAATCCCGAGACAAATAACTTCTATGCAGCGAGGTGAAATAGCGAGTAACATTGGAAGATGTGTTTGATTTTGAGACTTCCTATTACGGGAGAACATTATA
The DNA here is from genome assembly GCA_018340775.1 of Taxus wallichiana var. yunnanensis. Taxonomy (NCBI): domain Eukaryota; kingdom Viridiplantae; phylum Streptophyta; class Pinopsida; order Cupressales; family Taxaceae; genus Taxus; species Taxus wallichiana. Next base: position 657,647,906 of record CM031242.1, read on the forward strand.
TCGAGCACTTACCTAGCGCGGCACTGGGAGCGATAACAAAAGTGTTTGGTCCATATGCACGAGATTTGACACATCGAGGTTTATCGTTTACATATGGGGTAATGTATACGGCACACCTACGAGGAAACAAGGTTAGCTTGATGATATTAATGATAGCATTAGGGTATTATGCATTAGGGGCGGAAGGAGAAGATTTCCAAAAGCATTGATGTGTGTTATCAGGAGATGGTAGAAAGGGCGTTACGTTTGCATGGGCACTGCATATTTGGCGGAGCTATGCGGGGGTTTATGGGCTTGTAGGTGAAATCACGGAGACAACGTTGGATTGCTCATACTTATTACCTTTGTTGGGCCTATGGCACATTGTTTGTGTGCGACAATAGGCCGATCCATCGAGCGAGGGAGAGCCCAGATACGAGAGGTTGGGATTGACGATGGGTCTAAACAGAACAAGAGAGCAAGATCTCGAGGCCGTGCAGGGCGGCAGTGAAGTATTACAGGCGTGGTATGGGAGAGGTTGTGATTGCGGATATTTGTTGGAGGCCCTATGGGAACTATATAGTAGTGAGAACATAGGCCGAGAGTTGAGAGGTGTAGAGTGATTGAGGTGGATCGCGGGGCACTGAGGCAGTGAATATGAGAGGATTCCTATAGATCGCGTGCGGTGATAATTTGGATTTGTGCGGGACATACCACGAGCTTATAGCTTATGAGACCATATATGAGATCGACGCCGAGGCAAAGCATTCTCACCTCCCCCTGCCAACACCTCGAGAAGGGCACGAAGAGGTAGCGGCAACCCGATCGCTTGAGGAGGTAATGGATGCGAGAGCGATAGAGGCCTATAGATTATGGTGGGCAGCGGAGCTGCGAGGTATACGTGAGCGCCACGACATAGCGGTGATTACAAAGCGAGAGAGGATCGTCTGCAGCGTTTGGTTCAGCAGCTCCAAACGCTTGAGTGAATGAGACAAGAGGTTTGTTAGTGGTTGTGGAGTCACGGGCGGGGAGCCCAGAGTGAAGTCCTCCATGCGAGAGGGCATATTCATATGTTACGAGAGGAGAGATCGGCGCAGATCGGTGGGGCGGTACCAAGCCGTGGTACCTTTGAGGACGAGAGAGGCCGGCGACGAGAGGGGTCGGCGATCACGATCATCACCTAGTTCGGGATGAGGCGTGATGGTGCTCGAGTACATGTTAGCAAGAGTATAAGAATAAATAAGGATCTGCCGACTCCTGCGTGTCGATGATAGAGAAGATGTATTTGTTTAACATCTAAATAAAGCGAATATGTATGTTGATTTAAGTTACGATAATAATAAGATTTTTGTGTTTTGATTTTCGGTGTTTTGAAAAAGGATAAAGAGGATTTGTGATTAAATAGAAATACACAAAAATATTTATATTCACCACATAGGATAGGTTATGGTAGGGGATGGTCGAGCTAACCTTGGGAGACCCCATGTCTCCGAAGTGTTGCCTACATAGCCCATTACACAAAGCAAGGAGGGGCCTCAGACCGATGTAGTTCTCCCTAAGGATCAGGGAGGGGTGAATTTAGGCAATTTGGTATGGTTTAGGCAATTGGTCGTTTGGTAAAAATTTGATGTTGGTAGGGTAATGTTGTTGGTGCTGGTAGGATAATGTTGTTGGTGTAGATATAGGTAAAGCAAAGGTTAGCATACCCAAGTAGGAGGGAATAGTGTCCTGATTAAGATCAACACACAATCCTAGATGCGAGGCAAAGCGGAAAGAGTGTTCCGTAGGTGAAAAGAGCTAAACAAACCACCTGTAGTAAACGAGCACGAAGCCCTAAGTGCCGTGCGCATGACGAGAAGTCCATAGTTGAAAAGAGTTGTATGATCACAATATATCAGGTGTACGTTACGTCCCTTGAGTTGAAACAAATGGTGAGGTGATGTGGATGATATAGCTGAGGTACAAAGAACTTGTTACAACGAAAGAGAACCTACCCTAAATAGACAAGTCCATGACCCAAAAAGTTCTTTTGAATGAGGCTTTTATTTTATTGAATGTAGGCGATCGATGGGAAGTCTACTGAGGGATATTGATTGTTTTATTCTTGAGGTCTTCACGAAGCTGATCAATGCGAGAAGCTTCTGATAAAGGCTGACTGTGTATAGCTGTCCTTCGGGGGAGCAGTCTATTTATAGTAGCAGAGATGATTTTTGTGCATAGCTGTCCTTCAGGGGAGCAGTCTATTTATAGTAGCGGCAATAGTTTGGCATATAGCTGTCCTTCGAGGGAGCAGTCTATATTTAATTTTAGATGACTAGATGTTCTTTTGGCGTGAAGCATCTAGTTTAGTAGGAAGTTTGACTCAAGAAAATCCCTTAAGAATACGGCTTATTTTAATACTTTGAAGTCATGGACTAGACTAAAGAGGGGAAGGCATCATCAAGGGGAGGTGCGAAGTGATTTTGATTTTATTCGGAGATATAGAAAACAAAGCGTATGTAGCGGTAAATGAGCTCAAGGGACGAGCAGTAGGTAGATAAGAAGTGATATAACACTAGATTCAACAGTAGAATGGTCGAAGATGCAAGGCATTCAGGGGTTCAGGCTCAGGTTTACCATTAAGCGAAGCTAAACGATAAGTGCCTGATCCATAGGTGTGAGTGATTATATAAGGCCCAATCCAATTGGGAGCAAATTTTCCACGTTTGCTCTTTTCTAGTTTGGTGACATGTTGATTCTCTTTGAGGACAAGATCACCAACCTTAAAGGTACGCTCATGAAGTCGCTTATCATAAGCACGCTTGATGCGTTTTTGATAGATTTGAAGGTGATCGAGAGCTGTAAGACGTCGTTCATCAAGAAGCTCCATTGGGCTAACCGCTCCGCGGAAATCATCGTTAGTGAGAATATCCTGAAGAGATATTCTAAGGGAGGGTATTTGTATTTCGAGAGGCAAAACAGCCTCGGTACCGTATACCAAAGAAAAAGGTGTGGCATTAGTAGAAGTACGAATGCTAGTACGATAAGCCCAAAGGGTAAAGGGAATGTGATCGTGCCAATTTCTTCCAGATTCATTGACAACTTTCATGAGGATTTTGGTTAGTGTTTTATTAGAGGACTCGGCTTGCCCATTGGCCTGTGGATAGTAAGGTGATGAGAAACTAAGTTTGATACCAAAGTTGTCACAAAGGTCTTGTAACAACTTGTTTTTGAAAGATTTTCCATTATCTGTTATTAGGCGGTGAGGAACACCAAAACGACAGATAATGTGATGGTTAATGAATTCAACAATTTTTTCTTTTTTGATTGAAATGAGTGGGATGGCCTCCACCCATTTTGTGTAATATTCGGTCATTGTGATTATCCAATGGTGACGCGTTGTGAAGAGGTCGGGTGAATCTCACCAATAAGGTCTAAACCCCATGTGAGAAAGGCCAAAGATCACGAGCGACTTGGCAGAGGTGGCTAGGAGTATGTTGAAGATTGGCATGTTGTTGACACATGACACGGCGCTTAACATATTCGTGAGTAGCGATCGTTGAGAGTAGGCCAATAATAACCTAGGCGAAGGATTCGTTTAGCCACCGCAAGGCCACTAAAATGTCCACCACAAATCCCATCATGGACTGTTGGATGGTATGAGTGGCCTCGCGCGCCGATTAGACAACGAAGGAGGATACCATCAAAGCCACGTTTATAGAGGAGTCCCCCCATGACAACATAACGTGAAACACTTTTAAGAAAAGCACGTTTGCCGTTACTAGTAAGGTCAGGTGGGAGGACAGAGATTGTAAGGTAGTCGTGGAATTGGTGGTACCAGGTATCCTGTGAATTAGTGGACACAGTATTTATCATACAAACTACCGGGGTTGAATAGGATGGGGCAAAAAGTTGTTGGACCATGACGAATAATCAGAGTCGGTAAGCGCAATGAGGAATCATGAGAGGCTAAGCAAGCCATAGTATCCGCAAATTTGTTAGTGGAGCAGGGAATGGTTTGTATAGAATAGTGGGTAAATAAAGCTAGAAGTGAATCCACGTGGTGTTTGTACTTCCGAAGTTCCTCATTTTTACATTGGTAGACGCCCATAACTTGATTGACTACCAATTGAGAGTCACCAAAATGTTGATAGATTTGATACCTTAGTGTAACGCAACTTGGAGACCTAGAACAAGGGCCTCGTACTATTTGTATTATTAGTGTAGGGAAATCAAGCCGGAATGAAAGAGGCATAGGTTCAGCATCAAGAGGGATGAGAACAACGCCGGCTCCTCCGCCGCGCTGGCACTTAGATCCATCGAAGAAGAGGGTCATTTGATACGACTCTTCTCCGAGCGAAAGAGTGGCGATGAGTTCGTCGGGGAAGGTAAAATTGGTAAATTGTTCCCCAGGTAGAGGGGCCTCCGCAAGTTGGTCTGCAAGAGTTTGTCCTTTGATTGACTTCTGTTGTATAAACTCAAGGTCAAGGTCGGCGAGGAGCATGAGCCATCGAGCGATGCGTTGGTTTAGGTGTGGTTTGGCGTACATATAATGAATGGGGTCTGTGTTGGTGATGACGAAAGTTTTGTGATTCAAGAGGTAATGTCGGAGTTTGGTGGCGACGAATGATAGGGCCAGGCACAATTTTTCTACATGTGTATACCTAGTCTCGTAATCCACAAGGGTACGACTTATATAATAAACGGCCTGCTCTCGGCGTGCCGAGTCTCGATGTGCGAGCATGGCTCCTATAGCATGGTCAGTGGCGGAAAGATAAAGGTAGAAAGGGCGGTCGTCCTGGGGTGGGATAAGCACGGGTGGCTGCAAGAGATACGTTTTGAGAGCTTCGAAGGCTTGGTGACACTCCTCACTCCATTGAAAGGCAACGTCCTTTTTTAGAAGGTGATGAAAAGGGTGACATCGATCCGAGAGTTGGGAGATGAAACGCCGGATGGATTGAAGTTTACCCTGCAAACTACGCAATTGTTTGAGGTTTTTGGGTGGGGGCATTTCTAGGATAGCTTTTACTTTAGATGGATCGACCTCAATGCCACGCAAAGAGACGATAAAGCCAAGAAGTTTTCCCGAAAGGACACCAAAGACACATTTCTTTGGTTGAAGACGAACAGAGTATTGCAACAGGTGATCAAAAATAATGGTTAAAACATCAAGATGTTCACTGCGATGTTTAGACTTGCCAAGAAGATCGTCGACGTAATCTTGAGGATAGTGTGCATAATGTCATGAAAAATGTAGGTCATAGCGGCCGATAGGTTGCACCAAAGATTCTTAAGGCCAAACGGCATGACACGATAACAGAAGGTTCCCCAAGGAGTTATGAAGGCAGTTTTGTGTTGATCGGCAGGGGCAACCAAAATTTGGTTGTATCCTGAAAAACCATCCATGAGAGAAAGCATTTCATGACCGCAGTGAGATCAACAAGTTGATCAATACTTGGGAGGGGAAAGTCATCCTTAGGGCAAGCGAGGTTAAGATCCCGGAAATCCGTGCATATCCGAAGTCCCCCCGTCGCTTTCGTGACAGGTACGATGTTAGAAATCCATTGAGGATAGTCAATAGGCAGAATGAAGGAAACAGAAAGGAGTCGTTGGAGCTCCTCTTTGACCAAGAGAGCAATGCGTGGATGCATTTTTCTCAATTTCTGTTTGACTGGTTTGGAATCGGGGTTTAGGGTGATGTTATGGACGGCAATGGTAGGATCAATTCCTGGCATGTCAGCGTAAGACCATGCGAAAGCTTGGTTGCGAGCACGGAGAAAGGTAGTAAAGGCGGCTTGTTCTGATGTGTTAAGGGATTGTCCGATCTTCACTATGTGAGGATCTTCCTCCGTGTGGATGTTGACTTCTATAGTAGATTCGTTCAGCATGGTTTGAGTTTCAGATGGTAAGGCGCGTTGAAGATAGGAGTCGTCCGCCCCAAGGTAAGTGAGGATGGAGTCGTCATCCTGGCACTCAACAACATTAATCGAAGGTGAATCCTCTGCGATCATGTCTGGATACAGAAGGGGAAGAGAGGATGGGTCCTCATTATCGCGTTGATAAGTGAGAGGACCTATGAAGATGGCATTTATGAAAAAAAAAAGTTAGGGGGGATAGATTCAGGGTCCATCGATTCTGTGGGTGATGATGGCAAAGTGGGTGATGATGGTTCGGTAGGGGCGACGCCTTCTTCTTCCAGGATACAGCTGACAGGAGGTGTCTCCTGTGTAGGTGTTTCGGAAAAACCGAGACCACTGCGATCATTATGTTTGCGTGTGGTGATGGGGATGAGAGTATGTCGGCCTTGTTCGTAAAGGCCAAAACCAAAGCCTTTCCACGCACAGCGAGTCAAGAAGGTGAGGGCGAAGCGACGATTTGTCAGGTATTGAAAATCGGATTGGAAGGGAACCACACCAAGAGGAGGTTCAGGGGTAATGGAGGATGCGTCAACACCCCCATACGTTAGGTTAGTGCGACAATGGGGTGGTCCGTAAGAGATTACCTCCCCCACGCGACGGTCGTAGGTGGGATGTGCATGTAATTGTCCGTACTCCTGCGGGGTAGGGAAAGAACTAACGTTATATAGGCGGTACTCCCCCAGCGTGAGGCGATGAAAAACATCTACTAAGGGGTCGGAGGTTGGGATGTTAGCTGCGGGAAGAGAAGTGGTTTGTGCGACGGTGGTTTCATCAGTTGAAGGCGTAGGTGCAGTTGAGGTGGATGGTTGAGGTACATTTGAAGAGGATGGTTGGGTTGAATGTATGGGTGTCTTAATTGGTATAAGCACATCGTTTGGGCGGTATAACATATTGCAAGTTTTGAAGGGGGGAGGATCAGCTTTTACAGTGTAGGACTTCCCCTCGTACTCAAATTTTATGCATCGATGTAATGTTGAGGGAACGCATCCCATGGCTCGGATCCAAGGACGACCCAGCAATATATTATATTGGAACTCTCCTTCAAGGACATAGAAGAGTTCGGGTAAAGTACGTGGGCCTACGCGAATGTTGAGGATCACGGTGCCTAAGGTAGAAGTAATAGCATCATTGAATGACCGCAACATGATGGGGTTGGCACACATGCAACTAGAAGGGATGTTCATTTGTTGGAAGGATTTTGAAGAGATGATGTTTAGGCTAGCGCCCCATCAATCATAACCCGACGTACTCGAATGTCTCGGACGTAAGCGGAAATAAAAAGGGCAAGGTCGAGGTCTTCGCACCAAAGTCGATAATTTCATCTTCCGAGAAACTAAGCCGCAGCGGCTTGTTGTTTTGAGACGAAGTGGTGGGGAGATGGATTGTTTGGTGAGAGAGACAACGTGATTGGGTGTTAGAATGGAGGCGACGGGGTAGGGTTTCGTTGGGTAAAACCTCTATCCCTTGAAGGATCTCAACGAGAGCTTGTCGATGAGATTCAGAAGTCTGAATGAGATCATATAGTGTCATTTTTACGGGTGATTGATGAAGCTGTTTGATCATGGTTCGGTGGGCAACTCCATTAGAGACGGGATAGGCGGGTCCGCGAATAACCACTTTAGGTGGTGGTGTAATCGGGATGGTTGAAGGAGAAAGAGACGCCGCAGGTGTGTTTTCTTTCGCTTTCCCATTGTTTTTCTGTCCTCGAGTAGCGACACTAATCATATTAATCTCGTAGACCTGAGATGAAGAAGATGGTTGGGATAATTCATGGTCTTCAAGAGGTGGGGTTGTAATAATGATCGATCTTGGTGAGGCGGGGACAGATGGTATAGGAGAGGGAATGGAAACTAAAGGTCTCTCCCTTCGTAAGTTGTCTTTCTTAATCTTTCTATCCGGGAGAGGTGACTGGCGAAGGATGGTTTTTAGAGCTTTGCATCCCTCCACATCATGTCCAGGTGTGCGGTGATAGGCGCAGATTTTAGACTCATCATAATCCATAGGTCGGGGCTTAGACGGGTCATAAGGTCTAAGTGGAGGTAGGGAGATGGTCGCATTCTCCACCAACATAGCAAGGATTTTGGCGTAAGATCCTTTGAGTGGGTCAAAATCGGAAGAGGATGAGGGTATTGATTGTGTGGGTTGTGGTAATGTTTGGGCGTGTTTAGTTCGTATGGGTGGTGGTTTAGCCGAGGGGTGCTGACACATGTTTTTCACTAAACGTGGTTTCTTGGACACAGAAGTTACGTTCAGCTGGTTAGATGATGAGGCTACAGATGGCGTGGTAGCGGGAAACAACCACGGAGAAAGGGGAGTGACAGAAAATAAATCCTTTGATGATGGGATTGGTTTAGGGTTGATAGGTGGACCGGATACGCGGGGTAACGATGTTGTGATACCCTTTGATCTCTGTATAGGTGTAGAAGGCGTAGGTCGTTTTGCAGAAAACAAAGGAGGTATGATATATTGGTGTAATGTGGAGGGATGAGGTCCCAATATGGAAGGTGGGTGTGACGATGAGGGTTTTAATTGTGATAGAGGCCCGGATTGCGTTCGTCTCCTAGGTGGTGAATGCAGATTTATTTTGGATAGATCGAGTCGCTTAGGCGGGTGTGTTAGACTGGGCATTGGTGAGGTCCCAAGCGTAGGGGAAGATCTGGTTAAGTTGATAGAAGTGGACGGGGCATTTGGTAGAGGTGAGGGGGGTGAAGGCGAGAACAGGGGCATTTTAAGCTTCTGTAAGCACTTCGGGTAGATGGTGGAGACATCAGGATCAGTCATTTGCATTTGAGTAGAAAAAGGGGTACTCAAACGTTCCCATAGGGCCTGTCTATCTTCTGTGGAATGACAGTCTCCAGGTGTGATTTGTAATTTTGGTATGGAAGAAAGGTGGGTTGTAATTCCAGTCCATTGCGGGTGTGACACAGGAGGTAGATGAGGCACTGTATCAATAGATGTTAGGAGGTCAACCGGTCGTTGAAAAGATTTAGGCGATGAGGGACTAATAGGTAGGAGGGCGTGTTCGAGGGGATCTGTCATGTTAAAAGAATGTGGTGATGTTAGTGTAAGAGATTTCTCGTCTAAGGATGTCAAAAGGAGTGGTGAGCCTTCCTCTTGTGTAGCAAGAGTGGTAGAAGGGGACGTTTGGGAAATAGATAAATTAGATAGCATCCGCTCACAGTCTTGTAGGGATGTGGTGTAAGAAGACTCGTTGATGAGAAGAGAAGTCCGGGCAGTTAACTCTTCTATGGGTAAAGGAATAATTTCACTTTGGCTTGATGGTGGTGAAGGAGATTCAAACTCTGTGTTGGTGGAGAGGTTTGATTTAAAATTTTTCAATAGAGGCTTTTGGTGAGAATCGAAACTCGCATGGATTTCATGAACACTCTCCTCACCTAAGATATCTTGGTTCACGCATTCTTGCTGGACGAGTGATTCGGGAATGGCTTGTTGAAAATTTTCAGATTTCGGTTAGCAGGGGCGTTAGGATTATCGAGTGTTATATCCCCTGCGTCAACCATTTCCTGCACTATGTTTTTCAACATCTTGCAGTTTTCATGACTATGTCCTTTACGCGGTGAAAGTTACAAAAGTCATTTTCTTTGTACGAGAAGGTATTGCGCGGGTGGAGTCAAACCCAGTGAGGTTTAACAGGGGCAAGGTGATAGCTGACTTTGAGCAATTTCTCAGGATGATGCCATAAGTTTCTCCCAAGGAGTGTAATTGGTGGGCTCGGCTTTGTACTTATAAGTGGTTTTTGGCGGAGCATTGGACGGTGTTTGAGATTTGACCATTACCGCGTGGAAAGCTCCTTTTGATTTAGAAGAAGTGGACGTGTGAGGAGTGATGGTGTTTGACTTGTTGGTAGAATCGGGAGTTCGGAAATTGGGGTTTTGTTACTGCAACCGCAATTTCTCTTCTTCTAAGGCTCGATTTTCTAGCCAGAGCCATGGTAAAGGCCTCGTCGAATGTGCGGAAAGTTTGAATTTGGAGGGTAGGGGAGATGTGCTAAGCGCAGCCCGCGTAAATAGTTCGATGAGTTCGGTTTGAGGCAAGGCATACGTAAGTTGGTTGATAAGGCCCGCCATCGTCCAACGAAATCTGCGATAGATTCGTCTTCAAATTGTCGGATGGCATAGAGGTCGATGATAGATACTTTCTTCGCAATGTTAATGGAGAAATGATCCAAGAAAGATTGGGCTAGTTGGTTAAAAGAGAAGATTGAGTCTTTGGGTTAAAGCACTATACCACTCAAGGCAGTCCCGATAAGGACATGGGAAAGGTGCGAAGAAAACAAGGCATCATCATGGGCAATCAAATAACAAGCATGTCTAAATGATCGCAAGTGTTGTTGAGGATCCTCTTTACTGTTAAAAGCGAGTAAAATTTGGCAACTCCCATTGAGGAGGATATGAATGGAGGGGGACGAGAAGGGTGAATGGGCTCCGACAAACTTGCTCGTATGTCAAGGCGCTACGAATTCCTGAAAGCGGAAGCCTCCGGGTTTTGCATTTTGTCCATCATTTGTTTGATGAAATGCGGTGGTTGGATGAGATGATGGTGCCACGAGAATAGGATGTCCCATATAAGGTGTTGAGGTTCTTTGGATATGTGTATGGGAATGAAAAGGTAGGCGGAGCTTGAGAAGAAAGCTCGTGTGAATAGGTGGCGAGAGAGTAAGTCATGAATGGAGTGGTGCGAAGAGAGATGAGATAGGGGCGGTTGGTGGTAACGATACGGGGTCCAAGATTAACCAAAGGAAAGCTAATCGGGGTCATATGAACCTCTCGAAGCCGTCGGATTGGGAGACGGGGCTAGAGATGCGAGGAAGTAAGGCGGTGTTATCGGGAGGAGTGGGAGCTAAATGAGCAGCTATACTAATAGGCATGCCGATAAGGAGTGACCATCAAAGCGTACGGTCGGGGGGCATGAGACAGATAGTGTATGCAGTGGGATTAGCATCCGAAATTTGGCAAAGTCCTTATCTCCTACGAGAATTTGGGGATCTCACCGGTGTCCGTAGGGTTCCCTATAGAATGTGAAGGGGTGATTCGAGGCAAAGACACAAGAGCGAGGCATGTGAAACCATGGCGGTGGCTTGCTTCCGAGTGATGAAAACCATAGACAAGAACACACGGGAAAGTTTCAATCTATCAAGAACAAAAACAACCTCGAATGATGAATTTGGCAAGTTGCTGGTTTGTCAGGGGCTGATGAAGGCGAAGAATCGATATCGGTTTACTAACCGTGTCGGTCACGTGGAAAACGACGTCGGTCCCTTAACCGATGCCGGTGTCAAAAATCCAGGATAAGAAGATACCAAGGGCTGCTAATTTGATTTTTAGCAGCGTTGAGTATATTTAGCAACTTATGATCACAGAAGACAAAGTATGACAGAGAAAACAGGATTTGAAAACAAGCGAGAGGCACACGCAAATCTAGAGACTAACCCTAGGGTTAATTTTAGTTATCGTGGGCTTATGCCTTTAGACGTAAGATGATATCGAGAATCCTAAACAACAAGACCTAGGGGAAATGTCAAGTTTGTTTTGGCTTATAAGGCTACCTCAATCGGGCGGAGGAATACCGCGGAAAAGGGGGATGTTTGAGCTATTGTGTTAATTGTGAAGTGATTCGGTATGTGTTGTGCGGTGAATGTAAGATTAATTTCTGTCAATCCGTGGATATCACCCCACGTGTACGACACATTTACTTAATCTATGTTCACTAGAATTGAAAAACAACGGGCAGAATGCAATGCATGTGTGTTTTAAAACCCAAATCGAAAATTATATTTGATGAAGCAAAAGAGATGACTTTCACTAATGCAAGATGCAAAAACAAAGCAAGTTCCTTTACCAAAATAATAAAATACCTCGTGAATATTTTTAGAAGAAGAAAACAACAAGTATGCTCCCTATAATGAAAGCAAGCAAGAAATAAAGAAAAACCCAAAATGGGTCCCACGTAAGTCGTGACAAAATGTTTCACTCGGAAATGCTTCGTTATTTTTAGAAAGCAGAGATAAGGTTAGGGTTAGGAGGAATACCTGTAGAATGTCGAGATGATGTGCGCGTACCGTAGAGAAAGATCAGGTTGACTGCGGAGAACTCCTTTTTGTCTGGGAAGGACTACCTGCAAATAAGAACACAAGACCACAAGATTTGATTAAACAATAAATGAGGAAACTGCCTTGGGCCCAGGAAATATAAAACTTCCTTTCGAAGGTGGTCAGTTTCCCTGCTAACGTGAATTAACACAAAAGACAGTAAAATATCAATTAAATTGTTTCGTTGAACTGGGTAGGGGAAAGGCTGTTTTTCCTGGTTTTGATCAAAGGAACCGATGGCGGTTACCTATAACCGATGCCGGTTACTGATAACCGATACCGGTGGGTGATAGGATCTTCTGGGCTGGTTGTGGTGTTTGTAATGGCTGGTTTTTGGATAGTATTAGGAAATGGGATGGTTAGAAGCAAAAGAATGACGGTTAGAGGCAATGGTACGTTGGATAATGGATTCAGAAATGGATTTAGGAGTACTGAGATCCAAGAAGCATAAGAAATGTTATACCGAAGGACATGCAAGATGTTACTTACTGATTTTGACGAAGATGCAAGTTGATCTCCTTGGTTGTAAACACTTCTGGTATTTCCACTCGTCTCTGCTCTGTCAAATGAAGATCTGGACTCTGTTCCTCGCTCGCAATGCTCTGTGTTGATCCAGAAATCCTTCGACTGATCTCCAAAATGAAATTCCGATCCGTTGTTTTGGTTTGGGGAGCCCATTTACAGGGAACCGATGGCGGTTGCGTAACCGACGGCGGTCGAGTAGGAACCGGCATCAGTAAGGAAAAAGTAGGCTATTTTTACTAAAATAGCCCACCTTCCCGCTTTTCTCCGAGAGATCAATTGCGGGCTTGGTCAAGTGGCTAGAAGGTCGGCTTTGAGTGCGAGTAAGGAGGCATTAGTTATGGATGTGAGTCTAGACCAAGTCATGGGTCTTAATTAGGGTAGTTTAGGATTAGGGCTAGGTCATGATGAGGTGGCAAAGTGAGGTGGCGAGTAGGTGATGTGGATTTATCAATTACAAGGTAATTAATAAATAATTGTGCAAGGTTTAGGTGATGGGGTTAGGTTGTGAAATGAGATGTGGGTCACAAGGGGTCGTAAGACACAAATTTGGTGTCTACGGGAAAATTACATGGGCTAACCGATGCCGATTAGGGTAAACCGATGTCGGTCACAAGTAACCACGGTTAGTCACTGTGGAAAAGAATAGTTTTCCAAACAAGGAAAAAGACTGATAATCTACCAAGTAGATAAGTTGTAGATGGATTTTAATCAGGATAGAGAATATGATGAGAGTTACAGAGACTCTGAACAACAAATAATATGAAACAAGTGTCCTTTTGGGTAGGTTAACCAAAATAATAGTAAACCAATGCCGGTTGGGTAAAACCGATGATGGTCAGAGGGTAACCGATGACGGTCGTTGGACCGACACCGTTACTATGAAATTGAAATAAAGATGAAGAAAAAGGTGGTTGTGATTTAAAATCAAGTGTGGAATCAAACCTAGAATTCTGAGAATGATGAAAATGGGGTCTAGGCACACTTAGATGAAGTTGGAATACACCAACTATGATGAGGAGCGTGCAAGGAGAAATAAAAAGATGAAGAACGTGTCCTCTCACCTCAAAACACAAGCCAAGTAGAAACACTAAGAAAAATACGATCCTAAGAGTGCTCTTTCCTTTATGTTTGTTCAACTTATTTTATTTTAGAAGACTGACTCATAAAGTTTATAATAGTTTTTGGTGAGGAAGGCTTCCTACGAAGAAGGAGATCTACAAGGAGAGGTTTCAGATTATGTTATGGTGGGGGTGGGCCGTCCTCTGAGATAATGACTCGACAGAAGTAACGAGTAGGGTGCCCACTGTACCGCGATCATGTGATCACCTACAACTTCTTCCAGGTGAGATGTTGTTTAAGAATGTGTGTATTTTTCAATTTTGTGTTGGTAAGACTCAAAGAGAGAGAAAGAGAAAGAAAGTGCTTTTCTATGATTTGTTTGTCAACCATCAGCTGGGCATGACTTCCAGCATATAGGTTTCCCTCATTTAATGTGAGCTAATGTAGTAAAGTAAAATGAAATGCGATTAATTTTAAGACCAAATCGAAATATTGAATTTGATGACACAAAAAGATGAACATGAGAGAGTGTGATCTTTCACTAATATAATACAAATGAAAGAGAAGAAGAGTTATTTTTTATAGTACCAAAACATGATTACTTTGAGACAATAGAAAGAAGAGAAGGTTCCATGGGAGAAATTTAATGTGAGAACCTTTCGGAAAGGAAACAAACATACAAATTTTCACCTAGAAATGTAGAAACGCAAAGGAACCCCAAATGGTCCCACCAGGCGTGCCAAAATGTTTCACCTGATTCTTAGAATGTTTATTTGAATGTGACGAAACAAATAAAGGTAAAAGGGCTAGGAGGAATACATGTAAAAGATGGTTAAAGGTTGTTGCGTGTGAATTCTTGATGAGAGATTCCTTTTGGTTAGGAGGAACTACGAAATGAACAACAAGACCACAAAAAGAGATTAAATAGCATATGATATTGGATTTCCTAACATATGCTAGTTTCGGGAAGTGTGATACTCCATAGAAGGTTGTTAATCCACTATTTAAAATAATTCAATGTTAACAATAAATGAAATCTTACTGTAGTAAAAATGATTTAGGTATCTCATTTGATTACAATAAACAAATTCGTTCTCACAAAGGCTAAGCTATGATTGAATCGAAGGGTGAGGTCTCTCACAAAGTACAGTCTTGGTTAGGGTCTGATTTTGGGTTGCTTTGGGTATTTGGTGGAGAATTTAGGCTCTGTTCTTAGTCTAAGGGTAAAACATAGAGACCGATGTTGGCTCGGTATGACCTATGTCGGTTTAAGTGAAACCGACGATGGTTATGGGTAACCGGTGTCGGTATGGTCGAGGTAAAGGAAACTTAAAAGAAAATGATTAGAAGGCTTGATCTGGGATTTTATGTAGGTGGTGGGGTAGGTTTGAGGGTTGCAGAGGTTTCAAATGTGGTCAGGGATGAACAAAAAATGAGGATGGGTAATCTAATGATGTAAATAATGAAAAAGGCCCAGTTATAAACTGATAGGAAAAGAAGAAATGGAGATGCAACAAATTAATCTGATAATAGAAATAAAAGCTATTATAATGTATTAGACCAAGTTGGTGGAGGTATACTTACTATTATATGAGCTTGATGGCTAGATGGCAATGGCATTTGATCAGGTGGATGGGGTTTGGTGTGGTGATGGCGCTTCCCAATATGCTCCTATGAATGAAAAATGGCTCTGTGGCCACTTCTGATGTTGGCTGTGGATGTTTAGATGCATATGTGAATGCTGGTTCTACTTGCATGTAGCTCTGGTCTCATTTTTTTGCTCTTTAGATGTGCCAACCTTGAAATAAGGTTACCAAAAGGAATAAAAGGTAACCAACAAGCTATTCTAGGTTGACCGGTGGTGGTTTAGGGTGACCCAAGCGTCGGTTAGGAAGATCTTCTTGATTTCTTGGATCTTGTTCATTTTCCTTCATGGATTAGAACGAAAACTTCTTTTTATAGCAATGTGGGAGTGTGGTTAGATGGAATGTTGGCTTTGATTTTTAGGGTTTAGGTGGGTCTTAGTTAGCTATGGCAACATACTAAGAATATATTTGGGGTGAGGTGGCTAGGTGAGGTGGTGGTGTGAACATTATCTTATTTAGGATATTTAAATAATAAATATCATGAGATCATGGGTTAATTTAATTAAATTAATTAAATTAATATTAGTGTGGGGTGTAAGGGGCCATGGTTAGGTCGGTGTGTTCAAGGTGATTATTTGACAAGGGACCATGAACCCTTAAAGACAAAGAAGGTTAAAATTGGTTCAAGAGAAGTACCTAAGGAAGCTATTATTGGAGACTACTGGTTGAAGAAGGAAGTATCTAAGATCATTGATCTGCTGCACGAATTTGAGGATTTATTCCCATGTGGGTACCATGAGCTCAAAGGTGTTCACCATTCCTTGGGGGAGATGAAGATAAAACTAAAGGACGGTGCACACCGGTTAGGAAAAGGCCCTACCAGATGAATCCCAATTTACGCGTGAAGGTTAAGGAGGAGATAGACAAAATGATAGCTTCATGGGATCATTGAGGTAGTGGAAGAGTTGGAATGGATAAGTCGATGGTAATCAGCATCAAGAAGGATGGGTAGATTAGGATCTGCATGGATTATAGGGAATTGAATGTAGTTTATGTCATTGATCCCTTTTCTGACCCCCTTCACTAAAGAAATTTTGGAAGGAGTCACTGGGTGTGAAATTTATTCCTTTACAGATGGATTTTCAAGGTACCACCAAGTCCAGATTGCAAAGGAGGACTAGGAGAAGACGACTTTCACCACTGAGTGGGGAATTTTTGCATACACGGTCATGCCCTTTGGGTTGAATAATGTGCTTGCTATTTTCTCATGAATAGTGGTGCAAGCGATCCAGATTCCATACATAAGTTTCTTTAGGTCTATTTGGATGATTGGATGGTGTATGGTCTAGTTAAGGACCATTGTGACAATTTAAGGTTAATGTTTGAGAGGTGTAGGTAGTTGAGGATATCCTCAAAGCATTAAGAAGTGGTGTTTTATACACCCTCTAGGAATTTATTAGGGCATATCATATGTAATGAGGGCTTCTTTGGTAGATCTCGCTAAAGTTGTAGTTATTGTGGGGTTAGGGAGCCCTGCTATCTAGAGCGCGTGATGCGTGAGATTCCTTGGGCATACGAGCTATTATAGGAAATTCATTAAAGGATATACCAAGATCACCATGCCTTTAGAGGATATTCTTAGACATAAAAGTGCCTTCCTTTGGGGAGAGGCACAACAGAGGGCGTTTGATACATTAAAAAGATAGGCCTGTCACTGCACCTATATTACGTTTTCCCTCTTGGGACAAGCCCTTTCATGTCTATGTAGATGAATCAGGGACCATTATTGGAGTAGTGCTTGCATAGAAATGTGAAGGGACTGTTGATCATCCTATTTGTTTTACAAGAAGGAAGCTGACACCAGCAAAGTACAACTATACCACAACTGAGCGCGAGGCATTGTCAATGCTCTACGCGCTCTTCAAGTTTAGACAATATCTGCTGGAAACACACTTTGTGTTTTACACCGACCACATGGCATTAAAGTATTTAGTGAACAAGCCTATTCTACAAGGGCACATATGTCGGTGGGTGTTGTTGTTTCAAGAGTTTGAAGTCACTATTATAGTGAAGCCTGGGAAAAGCAATTGTGGACCTAATCATCATCGAGGATTGACTCGGGGAAGGATGCGCAAAGTATTGAGGAGAAAATGCTAGACACACAACCTGTTTAGGTTGTGGCACATACCCTTAGATTTGGAAGAGATTGGAGTATTTTTAAATGATCCAAAATTGAGGGGTTTCAGACTTAAGGAACAGATTAACAATTGTGCCAAATGAATTGAAAAACAACTATCTCTAAAAAGAGATGTAAATTACTCAAAGACTTCAAATACATCAGTTATCTTTGCCAGGAGATGTCTATCCCTTTTCAGGTTACATATGCATTTATAATAATTTTAGAAATACGAAAGGGCACCTAGAGGAATGTGGAAGGTCACCGGTCTTGAGGGAGATGAGGTGTTTCATTTTCTAAGACTTACATGTGCACTAATTTTGTGAAACATACTATTTTTATAATTTAATTTTTTTAGAAAGCACTACAAAAATAACAATTTAGGCCCCTTAACTAGATTTCATCACCTTTTCATCACATTCTATGCATTCCAAGCTTTCCATTACCTTTTGAACGGAGTCAATCAGAGCTATGGTGTAAAAGTTATGGTCTCTGGAAGTTGCACCACTATAATTGATGCCTGGATCATTTCTCCCTCCTTCAAAAGAAATGGTCCCCATTGCATTAAGATGCCCCATCAAATGTGGAAATTGCTTCTTTACCTGGTATGCAGTGAGCCACTCACCTTGGTGACTGAGATTTCCTTTCTTTATCACACGATAGAGTTGAATAGGTTGTCCTCTCGGTGGTCTTAGTCAAATTGTTCACAATCCGATCTTCTTGATTGGGGAAAGACTTCACTGGATTGAGATCGGAGATGTCTAATTTTTCTGATATGACTGAAGTATCCAAAAAGGTGGATGATATGGCTTGAGGAGGTACATATTGAAGATGGGGTGCAGACTCAAGGTAGGGTGGAAGATTCAACTCGAAATCATTTTCCCCTACTTTCTTAGTGAGACCATGTAAGGACCATACGAGAGAGAGGTCAAATATTTTTGTGTGGACTTACAAGAAGTTCCTTTTGAAGCTGCAACCAAACCTTATGACCAACCTAGAAATGATGTGGAACCCTATGTTTATCATGGCAATTCTTATACTTTTTATTCATTTTTCAGAAAATTTCATGGACAGTCGTTTGAATGTCTTTCGGATCTGTTCAACAAACTTTGTCACCTTTTTTGCTTCACTTTTTCCATGAGGTGTGAATTCCATGGTAGGAATTGGGATGCATACATCAATGGGAGCCATAGGTTGGAATCCGTAACAAGCTTGAAATGGATTGTGTTTAGTGGAGCTGTGCAAGGATCGATTGTATCCATGTTGTATGTATGGCAGGGCCTCGTCCCATGTGCGGGAGTGTTTGGAGTGGTACATACAAAGCATGTGAACAATTAGGTGATTCACCACTTCTATTTTCCCATCAGTTTTGGAGTGAAAGGATGTGGACTTCATCAAATTTGTATCTAGCATTCCCCATAAAGTGGACTAGAAGATGCTCGGGAACCCGCTATCCCTATCGAAACAATAGACTTGGGGAGCCCAAAGTAGATCCATATATGACTGAATTATAGTTTAGCAGTATCTTCAGCAAAAATATTTTTCTTACAAGAAACCATTACAGCCATTTTAGAAAATAGATCAACTAAAAAAACACCATCATTCCCATGTTTCAAAGTTGGCAAACTTGAGAGGAAGTCCATCGAGACAGATGCCCAAGGCTTGGTTGGTTCTAGCAATGGTGTGTACAATCCCTGTTTCTTGTTAGTTTTCTTAGCAATTGCACAAGGAGTGTAGGACTTAATATACTTCACCACATCAGTCCTTAGATTAGGCTAGTAGAAATGCTTCTAAAGTACTGCCAATGTCTTGTCCACGCCAAAGTGCCCTGTAGTCCGCTGAAGTGTGCTTCCTAGATCATCTTCTATTGTTCACTTGTTGGAACATAGATGTGTCCCATATGGTAGAGGAGATTATCCTGTAGATAGAAATCGAGACATGTTTTCCTTCACGGAGGGCCTGATATGTGTTTGAAAACTCAAGTTCCTTCTCATACAAACTACACCAACTTGAAGTCTCATGTCCATAGAGATCAAGAATAGTTGTGAGGGATATAATTGGAGAGCGGCTTAGGCAATCTATTACTGAATTGGCACTTCCCTTCTTATGCTTTATTATCATGTGAAATTGTTGTAGGTATGTGGCCCATTTCAAGTGTCTCTCATTAATCAACATGATATGTATCTCAAGGAACTCCAAAGGCATATGGTCAGTGTGGATTACTATCTCCTTCCCTAGAATGTAGTGTTTCCACTACTTACATGCCTAGACGATGGCATAAAGCTCCTTGTCATATGTTGGGTACTTCTGATTGTGTCATTGAATGTTTCACTATGGTATGCAATAGGGTGGCCATGTTGCATGATAACAACTCCCAAGGCATACTCAGATGCGTTTGTCATCAGTTCGAATGGATGATGTAGATCTAGGAAGGGAAAGGATAGGGGCCAAGCATAACCTTTCTTTCAGCCCTTCAAACGCTTTTCTGTGCTTCTCCCCATTGGAATTTATCCTTGTTCCCTCCTTTAGTCACCTGATTGAGTGCCCAGGAAATATATGTGAAACCTAAGACAAACCGGTGATAGAAATTGGCAAGGCCACCTCGAATAACCTGAATTTTCTCAGGGTCGACATGGAATCATTCCTCATCCACGAAGTAACCCAAGTACTATACTTTTGTCATCCCAAATGTGCACTTATCTAGATTTTCATACTGGGCCCCATGCTTCCGAGGGTCTGAAGTACTTCTCAAACATGTTACAGATGCCTCTCCTAGGTCTGGCTATAAACGAGTATATCATCTAGGTAGACCACCATGAAGGAATTGGTGTAGGGTTGTAGGATGTCATCCATCATCCACATGAATGTTGCAGGTGCATTAGTTAGTCCGAAAGACATGACCAACCATTCGAATAGGCCTTCACGAGACTTAAATGAAGTTTTCCAAACATTGGTGGGCTTGATAGGGATCTGGTGATAGCTAGATTTGAGATCAATTTTGGTGAAAAATTTTGCACTGTGGAGTTGGTCTAAAAATCATCAATCCTTGGGAGGGGGTAGCGATTCTTCACAATGATTTTGTTCAAAGCCCGATAGTCAATGCAAAGTCTCCATGTTCCATCCTTCTTTGGTTCCAAGACAACTGGACTTCCACAGGGTGAAGAGCTTGGCCTAATATGTCCCTTTTGAATTAATTCCATGGAGTTGCCTCTTGATCTCCTCATTTTCAAGGATTGACCTGCGATACATAGGGGTGTTGGGTAAAGGAAACCTCGAGACCAAATCAATAACATGTTTTACCTAACACTAAAATGGAACTCCTTTAGGTGTCTAGAATATATCATCATACTCGGTTATAATTTGGTTGAGCTACTTCTGTTGCTGCATTGAGTGCATGTTCATGGAGGCTACAACAATTTTGTTTATAGTTTTGGCTTGATCATCAAGATGACAAATTGTTTGGTTTTCTCCACTAACTTCTTACATTTTTAGCACCGTGAGGGAGACAAATTATAGCGGAATGACCTCGTGTATCTAATAACGTTGACTCCCAATGGTAATGGTGACCCTTCTAGGTCATGACTCATAGATGCCATGTCTATCCCACATAAATGGTTGGCCTAGGAGCACATCACAAACATCTAATGGAGCATCATCACATATGACTTCATCATATAAGGGATTGATGGCATACGAAAGGAGGCATTATTGTGTGACTTGGAGGTCTCTTCCTGGGTTTAACCACCCAATCCTATATGGCTAGGGATGTGGCTTCACAGGGAGGTTCAGGCTCTTTACAACATCAACAAAAATTAAATTCTTCTGACTTCCACTATGAAGGATAAAATGCAGTGGTGTACCTTTTAACTAGATCTTAGAGTGGAAGAGCATTTCCTTCTCATCCATATTCTTGACTTTTGAGGTGGTAATGATCACATCTGGCTCAACATCTATAATTTCATCCTCTTCATCCTTGATCTCAGGGTCTATAACTGCTGGTGCAGAGAGTGTTAAAGAAGATGAATCGGTGAGTAAGGACTTGATGGTTTGAAATTATTCCTTGGAGTGGAGATTTTTTTTGTGGAGGTCACACCACTTCCCTGTCTTCTTCTTCTGCATCTTATTTCCTTGCTACTCCTTCTGTTTCCAACCTTGGCCTCGGGTCTGGCCTTATTTATCATTTTTCCCCCTCACAGGTTGGTTCTTGGCAGTCCTCCTTTTATGCTTTTGTTTAATATTGACTAAAAACTTGTATGCCTCACCAAGGGTTTGAAACTAAAAGAAGTCCATGTCCTCTCGGACGCTCCATTATAGGCAACTGCGATATTTTAGAATCATGTGTTGTTCTGTGTCTTGAATGCCCAATCTTGTAGACAGAGAATGAAATTTGTTAGTATAATATGTAAAAATCATCATAGGCCCCAATAGGGTAATATTCTTCCTTTATGGCATCCATGAAATCATTCAATGTGGGTTCTCTGTGATTCCTAGCTCATCCCTTTTGAGCCCATTCTTACACACGCCCCACCAATTTTTAACAACAAGAGACGATTTCAATAGAGAAAATGTTATCTTTTCCCTATCAGTAAATTAATTCACGAAAAATATGAGGTCAGGTTGGTCTAACCAGTTCTCTAATGCATCGAATTGATCTTACCCTCAAAAATAGGAATTTCAAAATTTACTTGCACTTGAATGGAGCAGGGAACCAAAGGACTAATTTAGATGAGGAGGCATGATTTCCTACTTGTAGTTTTAGAATCTGGGTGAATTATTGTAGAATCGATCCTTTTTTCCCTAAGAGCTTCATTCACCATATTTTGAGAGGATCATCTATCCTGGTGTTATCTGCCATTAGAGGTCAGGTCACTGCAGTGAACAAGAAAGTATTCTAAAAGATCATGTGTGGACCACCCAAGATTTTTGTATTCCAACCTCATTCTGGGGATCATACACTCTCAAGATGACTTAGCTCTGATACCACTGATCCAAAACCGAGGGGTTTTAGACTTAAGGAATAGATTAACAATTGTGCCAGATGAATTGAAAAATAACTATCTCTGAAAAGAGATGTAAATTACTCAAAGACTTCAAATACATCAGTTATCTCTGCCAGGAGATGTCTATCCCTTTTCAGGTTACATATGCATTTATAATAATTTTAGAAATATGAAAGGGCACCTAGAGGAATGTGGAAGGTCACCGGTCTCGAGGGAGATGAGGTGTTTCATCTTCCAAGACTTACATGTGCACTAATTTTGTGAAACATACTATTTTTAGACAACACTACAAAAATCACAATTTGGGCCCCTTAAACAGATTTCAACACCTTTTCATCACATTCTATGCATTCCAAGCTTTCCATTGCCTTTAGAACAAATTCAATTGGAGCTACGGTGTAAAAGTTATGGTCTCTGGAAGTTGTGCCACTATAAATTTTGCCTGGATCATTAAAGGAAGGTGTGACACCAGAAGGAATGAAGACATTGGAGAAAAAGTAGTTGGCCATACGTGCCGCACCCTACATGTTAATCAGTGGAGACTTATACAAGTTGGGACATGATGAAGTTTTGCATAGGTGTGTATTAGAGCATGAGCACCTAGCATTCATGGAGGAAGCACACGAAGGAAGTGCGGGTGGGCATTATGCAAGTGATGCCACCACATGTAAAATATTAATGGTAGGTTTTTGGTGGGAAACCCTGTACAAGTATTGTAAAGACTATTGTAAAGTGTGTGACCATTGTCACTCATTGGTAAATTTAGAAGGAGAGATGAAATTCCTTTGCACCCTATCCCTAACATGGAGCCTTTTGAAAAATGGGAAATAGACTTTGTAGGCCTTATTACACTAGCGCCTACGCGAAGGAATAGGTCACACTATATCATCACTTGCATGGATTATCCGACAAGGTGGGAAGAGCAGCCACGACTAAAGATTGCACTGAAGCCACATCGACAAGGTTCTTGTGGAAAAACATTATCACAAGGTATGGATTCCCATTGAGTTTGAACAATGCGATAGGGGTATGCATTTCTTGAATGAGATCATGAGGATCCGTTATTAGAATTCATGGTGGCTCATCACAAGACTACGCCCTATCACCCATAAGAAAATGGAACCACATGAGAAGCATTCAACACAATATTGAGTCATACCCCGACCAAAATTTGTGATGTCGAAGACAAAATTGGGATGACAAAGTATCGGCAGATTGTGGGCTTATAGGACAATGTATAAAAAGGTTGAATAAAGCCACACCATTTGACTTGGTGTTTGGCGTAGAAGCTGTTATGCCGGTTGAATTCATGTTACCTTATCTATGAATAGTGCACATAGGAGGGTGGGTGATGAGCAAGCACCTTGGAAGAAAGAGTTGAGGAGTTAATGAAATTAGATGAAAGATTATCACTCACCGAGGTGGAGCCAAACAACGAGAGAATGCAAAGCAAAAAGCTTGGCATGATTTCCACATTAGAAACAAGAAGTTTGAGGTTAGCCAGATGGTTTTACTATACGATTCTAAGTTTTTGTGCCATCTTGGGAAGTTGAAAGTCCATTGGTTGGGTCCTTACACAATCTTGTACATCCTTGATTTGGGCACGTGCCAGTTACAAGTCGTTGGATGGGACAAAGTTACCTAGACACTTTAATGGGAGTAGGCTGAAGCCCTACTATAAATAAGTCTTCTTGGTGTTTGTAAATAAGGCATTTTTTCTAGTTAGTTTAGAAATTTCCCTTATGCATTCCTTTTCTTGTGTTTCCCTTTCACGTTGTTGTTTTGCTTTGCACCTTGGGCGCCGGTAACCTTATTACTACTTTTGAGAATCTATTGTGAATGCGCAGAGGACCACGCATCATTTTAAGTGTGGGGTGGAGTAATGTGGAGGAGCACATGGTTAGAGTGCCAAGGAAGTTTATGTTAAAAATCCCTGTTGAATGGCCCAGTTGAAAGAGGTGTATGGAGAGAAAAGAGAGAAAAAGGATGGTTGGTGCCAGGATAAAGCTACTTGTAGATCCCACGTACAAGGAGAAGAAAGCGCTTTAAGCAACACGAGGTAGGCAAGAGCAAAAATCAGGATAGAAGAAGTGCCTTCGGTGCTAGTTACACACGCATAAGAGTCTCCTGTCATGTTGGATTGGTGTGTGCCAGAAGGTTGGGGGATGTCCACATAAGTGGGGCGCGTGAGTAAAAGCGCTGAATTCAAGATTTTTTTGAAAAAGCTGCATTAAATGAAAAAAGTATGGTGGTAGGTGAAGTAGCATTTAATGCTCAAAAAGGAAAAAAAAACTATAAATAAGAGGCTCGAGACACTTAATTTTTCACTTTGTGTATAAGGAGAACGAAGCACTTTTTGCACATTTGCAAACTAGGGATTCCAAGAAACTGATCTATGTGAAGGAGAATTTGAAAGGAATGAAGCATGAGTAACTAGTTGGGATTTGAAAATCTTGAAGGGATTTCACACGGGTGTGGGAGAAAGTGTGAGAAGATGATGTCTTGTGAAGGGAGTATCCCAATTAGGGTTTGAAGAACTAGGGCATGGGTTTAAACAATTTTCTTCACAAGTTTGAGATCCAGGGTTGGAGAGAGTGGAAGAACAAAGTAGCAGAATTAATTTGAAGTGGGTGGAAGACCTAGACAATGGCACCTAAGAAACCAGCTAGTACACCCAAAAAGGGTAAGGAAAAGGGAAAGGTAAAGGGAAATGGCAAACAATAAGAAATTGAGGCAAGCAAAAATGAGGAATGATATGCAGAAATGTAGTACCCAGATGGAGTGTTGTTGGGGAAGGAGTGGGAGTCCCATCTTAGGGATATGCCCGTAAATGATTATAATCATTAGACATGTACAATTGAAAAGGAGTTGGCGCTGGAGTTAGTGCGCCTAACAAACAAGAGAATTCCAGAAGGTTTGCCTATATATAATGATGACGTAAAGGTCAAATTGGAGAAGGTAGGGTTACTATAACATTTTGAGTTTCCCTACTTTGGGAAACCCTGAGCAAAGCTATACCAATGGCTGATGTCACACGTGCATGAGGCCTATTTCCACTTTTGGGGCACAAGATGTGCCTAACTCCTCAGCTCATTTCACAATTCACAGGCCTCATCTATGAAGGAGACAGTCTGGAGGATGATTTAACAGACAAGGAAGTGATCAAGGAAACTATCACCACATTTGCTTGCAAAAAGGGGTCAAGGTACTATGATGTCGCAGACATCAAGGATCTAGTAATGAAGATGGCTGCGCACCTGGTGTCAAAGCTAAATGGCCAAGAGAGATGGACTCAAGTCAGTAAGCCCTGGTTGAATGTATGCAGGAAGATCTCAGAGGGCACCATCTACAATTTATCTACTTTCATCGTGGATGAAATTATCAAGCGTATCAAGAAGGAGGAGATGGGATCCTTTTTGGAAATGTGTCTGTAACCATTGTGTTTTTAGAAATCAAAAAGTGGTACAGATGCACCAGATAAATTCATATGGGAGTACCCTATTAAAGAACCATCACCCACCAAAAGGTTTGAGAAATATGCTTGTGACACTATGACAATAGTGCAAAAGGTGTGCTTGGAGAAGTGGTATATGTGCTTGAGGAACACGTTTGGGGTAGAATGGAGAATTCACAAACAACTGCCGACAACCACTATGGGAGAAGTAGAATTTTTGTGTACCAACATTTCTGCCTAGGTAGATTCAAATTGATGGATGAAACATGGAGCCCATGGTGTAAGCTCCCCTTTGCCTTCATAGCTCAATACTTCCAAGTGGGAGTAAACAGGTTCAAGGAGTCCAAGAAGTTTAAGTTGGATCTTGGCAGTCTGGACAAAGACCACAGGGAAATGCACAAAGGGTTAGTCTACCCTAGCAAGCACGCATACATAGAATGGTACGTATTAAAGGAAGTGAAAATGACAAGGTCGGTGACTCTACCCATTACAGAAGGATCTGCGGTGTGCATCTACATTCACATACGACCTAAATAAGAAAAGGGTGCGTACCTAGAAAATGATGTGTCCATACCTCAAGACCTAACTGGTAGAAAGAGACCCGCACCTAAATGGGAGGAAAAGGGACCAGAAAAGAAGATTCCAAGAGTAGTGGAGACACAGACCATAGGTTCCCAGGACCAAAGCACATACATGCACAAGAAGAGGCCCTTAGTGAAGGAGAAGACTCCAGAACCAGCAGAACCATCAGATAAGGAGTCATCTGAGGAAGAAACAGAGTCACCTATACTAGGAGTCTCTGGTTAGGAAGAAGTAGAGGGTAGAAGAGGAGACCACCTCGGGAGAAGTTGGGAGTTTGAGAAAAGGAGAGAAGGATGATAATGAAGAAGAAGTAAGTGGGGAAAAAGAGCCCAGAAAGATTCAAGGGCCACCTGTTTTGATATACATGATTCGGAGGAGGAAGAAGGAGAAGAAGATCAGGGGTTCCTTTTTGTGTGGCGCAAGGACAACCAAGTAGGAGGGGGCACCCAGAATGTGGGAGAAGATGAGGAGGCTAGCACGTAGAAACAAGAAGTTCCAAGATCTACACAGATCGAGACAACCAAGATGCCGAGAAGGAGACAAAGGGAACATTGAGACCTTGGGAAAGGACAAGGTGGAGTGTAGTGTTGAACCAGTATTGAATAAGGAGGATGAGAAGAGCACAAAGTAGAGGAACACAACATCACTAAAGGCCCCATTTTAACCGTAAGTATACCCAAGGGTATGTGCACGAGAGGAAGGCACACAGAAGGGGGGAGGCTAGAGATGGGTTATGTTGATGACCCCAAGAAAGTGTTTTGTATGTGGTTCTAGAGTACCATTCCAAGGGAGGAGCTTGTATGCATGTCATCTTTTGACAAGGAGGCTACCTACCCATGGAAAAGGAAGATGACCTCTTGGGAAATTGAGTCCCACCTTGGTGAACTGGAGTTTGAGGTAAGCCAAGGGGAAATGGTAACATTTCAGGACTAGGAGAAGATAACCCAGTGGTGGATACCCAACAACTCTCAGATGAACAGCTATGCAACGCGTTGAACAAATTCTCCGTTGAGTTAGAGGCTAGGCTCTTCAGAAAAATGATAGAATCGGGGATCCGGAAGGGGAGTCAAGGAGAAAGAGGAAGAGCTAGCCACACTAACCAAGGACCCTGAGCCAGAAAAATTAATTAGTTCCTAGTGGTAGTAGGGATTAGAGGATGAAAAGGCCAAGGTGAGTGTTGTGTACAAGAAAGTAGAATCTATCAACGGGGCCATACTTTTAAAGCATCCAGACTTGGCATCTCCCGCATAGAAGTATGGATCCGCCTTGGGATGCCTGGAGGATTTAACAAGAGTCCTCACCATGGAAAGACAACCGCTAGCCTTGGAGTCTGTAGAGGAAGTGGTCGCGCGCTGGAGAAGGAAGAAAAATTGAAGATCATAGCGCTCGTCGCGGAATACAACAAAGTTCTTGCTGATGTAAGGGCCTCTTCTCGAAATGTTGAAGTTGTATACGACAATTGCTTGGATAGAGACAGAGTGGCAGGCACCCTGGTCACCCCTCATGAAGTGGAAATTAAGGAGTTCTAGGAGAAAAACAAGGGGAATAGGGTGGAAAGAGACAAAATCCTTGCTGAGGTTGAGAAGAAATTAGAGGCCATTGAAACCTTAAGAGTTTCAATCAAGAACTGGTTGAAGGAGTTATATCCACGTATTACACGAAGAATGTTCACATTGGAGGATATATGAAAGGAGTTGGAAAAGATCACTGACACCATGAGTGCAGAAAGATACGGATTAAAGTTTGATGAAGTGAGTGCTCTGGTCGGAAACCTCTGCCGAGGGAGTAGGATGAATTCGATGCCGACTTGCGAAAGGATTTTCCCGATCTATTCACAGTGATTCTTTCTTTCTTTCTTTCCTTTTCTTAGGTGTAAGCTTATTGTACTCTTTATCCCACTAAGAGAAGTGTTCCTGCGGATGAAGAACATGTGTAGTGTGGGGTGATGTTAGACCCCTAGAATATTGACCAAGTATGAAGGCACGTAGGCGCGTAAGGTCCCCGATTATGGAATGAAACGTAAAGCGTAAGCACATAAAGGAGGGTTTAAGAGAAGAGTTTAAGGAATCCTGAAGCGCGTCTGACGTGCGAGGATAGACCCAATGGTTCAGACTTAGTCAATTTGGACATCTAGAGAGGAACATGTGAAAAGCATGACCCGGTTGCGCGTGGATAAGGTGCCACTGTGACAGTTCACCCAAGGAGCACACTAGAAGATTCTAGAAGAACATCATGGGATAAAGTGGAAAGCTCAGGCCTAGAGAAGCATGCTCGCATAGAGGATGACATTTGGAAACTTGGCACTGGATCCGAGGTACTGGAGGGTGAATTGTGCATCCAGAAAGTTATAAATACAAGCACCTATAGAGTAAAAAAAAAGAGAGACAAAGTATGGGTGGAGCTCTACAAAATTACTGCGAGGACTCTGCTAGTAGATAATTACATTTGGGAGAGGATGTATTAGGCATGGGATTGTAATTTTCTTTTTGAATAGCTTAGTGACGTAAGTCTAGTTGCAATGCATGATTGCGGTCTGCTTCTTTGTGACACTCTGTAATGGCTCAATGGATGTAATGAGGTTACCTGTTATACGTATACATGAATATTAATGATTTTGATGGATACTTCTCTCTCATGAGTTATCTTTCCTTTCATGCTAAGTATGGATGCTTTTATGTTTCTTTTTAAAATGATGCACATTATAGATTCTTTTAAATACTCTAATTGAAATTACTGTAAGGATCTAGAGGCCATTCGAAGGTCATTTAAACACAAATCATAGATGATGTTTCCCACTAAACTCACATAAAGAGAGACTCACACCCACGCGTGCCTTGGGTGAGCACCCAAATTACATTGGGTGATAAGACGACATGCATCGGATTCCTTTCTTTATGGTAAGGGTAAAAATGACTACATTGACCCAATTTTGGTGTCTACACTTTTCCCCTTTTGTTGTGTAGCTTTTATTGGTAAGCGATGTTGACAAAAATAAGATATGGTTGCCCCATGTGTAGGTAAAGGTGATCCCCCTCCTAGGAACCGATGAGGCGTAAGGAAGAATCGGTGAGTGGTTTGATAAAAGGTGAATGTGATGAAGAGGAAGGTGGGAAAGCAGGGGTAAAGGGGTACAATTCCAATCGGTGAATCTAGGTAATGGGTTAGGGTCAAAGGTAGTAATAGTCAAACAAACATATATGTATAAACCGGCAGCATGGTACTGGGTTGTAGAGCATGCAAAATCTACATTGTCTAAGGTTGATAGGTTTATCCAAACAAGGTTGAGGTGATTCCAAAGTATCCCAAGTATAGGATATGGTCAGAAACACAACGCATGTCGGAGTGTAGGAAATTTTAGGTATGTTTGGTACACCAAAGGTTGGAGTCGGGATAAACGGTCACGACAAGATGCAACGTAAGGTCATTAGGTCAAACAACATGTGTAACAGTGTCGCAAGGTATAGTGAGCACATGAGGTCACAAGTCACTAGAAATTTTCTAAGTCTAAGTAGTTAGGTCACGTCAAGGGTAAGGCCGAGGTATGGGAAAAATAACGAGTCCCAAATGATGAAGGGGTTAGGTGGAAATGATGAGGTCAAGAGGGTAAAGTGAAGTGTCCAAGTCAGGTGTGGGTGAGGTAAAAGGATTCAGGCCAGAAAATTAGGGGTAGTGGGTAGTAATAAGACTAAGTAGGATAACCAACAATGGTCATAATGAACCGATGCCAGTCACCATGAACTAACCACGGTAGGCTAGGGCACAAGACCGATGTTGGTCAAGGTAAAAACGTCACCGGTCAAGTCGGGAAGGCTATAAAAAGAAAAAGTGTCATGTTTTGAAAATCATTTATCATTTACCACATAGGAGAAAATGAAAAGAAAGAGAGATAAAGAGGTGGAAAGTGACCAAATGACATGAGAGAGCTGAGTTGGTGAGCCACAAAGTGAGTGATTGTTGGTCGATAGGTGGGTCTATGAGAGTGTGATGATTTGATTGGGTGATTGATTTGATTTGATTGAGCAAGGGAAATTGGTGATAGCAGAGGTAGGAGAGGGATGGGTGGACCTACTGCGTAGTGGCCCGAGGTGCCACCACGTAGATGATAGCATGATGAGGTAAGAGCCCATTTTATTTTTGTTTGTTTTGAGTAGGTGGAGGAGGGAAATCGGGTAGGAGGAGAAAATGGGTTTGTTTTTGGGGGAAACATTAAAATTTGAATGTGGGGAATGTAATGAGAAAAGGGAACAAGGGAGGGTAGATTTAGGTAAGTTGAGGGGTGGGAATAGGTATTGGGTAGGTATTGGTAGGGGAAATGGGTAGAAAGGAGCAGAAATAGGGATTTTATCATGGGTTTTTCACCATGATAGTGACAGCGTGGTTTTCTCTTAGTATGTCGGTCGGTGGGTAAGGACCGGTATCGATCACAGATGTGATGATCGATGCCGATTATTATTGGACCATGGTGGTTATGATGATGATGATGTTGGTTAGCAAGCTAAAGAGGAAAGCCCTCAAGGAGCTAAAATGGATGGGTTATGACAATAGGTAGGGGTAGGGAGAGTTAGGTAGGGGGAAAAGTTATGGGTATGGGTAGGTGGGTGAATAAGGAAGATCGGTGAGAGGGGAAAAATGAAAATAGGTGAGGGTCGAGGCATGGGTAGATAGGTAAAATGAAAATAGGTGATGAGGGTGAGGTGTGGGTAGATAGGTGGTGTTGATTTAGGGCATAGATATAGGTGAAAGGTTGATTTAGTTAGGGTAAGTGGTATAGTGGGGGTGGTAAGGTTGCATGTAGGTGTGGTCAAGGTTTAATAATATGATTGGTTGTATGCAGGCCAGGGACCAGCTACGGATGAGGGATAGGGTACCTCCCTTGCTCATGGAGATACGGGGAGATGACACATGAGGAGTGGATCCATGTTGTAGATGTGGCCTGATTGGGGTCAGACGCTATCAACGTAGTCTGGGAGGTGAGTTTGATGGTTTCCCTCATCGATAGATGGGATTCAACAACCAATACATTCCATTTTCCGATGGGTGAGATCACGATCACCCTAGAGGATGTTTACAAGATCTGTGACTACCTATAGTAGGTACACAGGTGTACTCGATCTCTCTTTAGAGGCATATGAGGAGTTATTATTACTAGTGTTTGGAGAGGGTTGGCATTGTTAGGATTCCACAAAGTGCTAGTATGAGCTACGGGGTGATGTACCGAGCCTACCCCGAGGAGATGAGGCTGGTAGTGCTTTTGATGGAGGTAGTCTACTATTTTGCACTGCCAAATGTAGAGGGTGGGAGATTCCCATGGTCACTGATGGGGTTCTACATGACATGGTGGAGAGCAGGACTCGGTTTGCATGGGCACCTACATTCTTGGTACAACTATATAGGGAGTTGTGGGCTTATGGGTGACTACGGTGATTCAACTTGTGTTGCACATTCTTATTACATTGTTGGGCCTATGAGCACATTGTGTGTGTGTGCACCTAGTTGGTATGCCCAGGCTGATGCATTGAGCTAGGTTTTGTTTGAGTGGGCTATAGGTGATGGGTGTTCGGTTATGGGAGAGTGTCGAGCGGTGAGAGTGACACATGATGTAGCCTATTACAGGTGATTACTGGAGGGTTTTGTCTGGTGTGGACATTATTTGGAGGCCATATGTAGGCTATCCTTCATATAGGAAGATGGTGGTGGAGTTGGATGGGTTATAGATTTATAGGTGGATAGAGGGGCGGTGGGCCGGGGAGCATGAGATGATACCCATAGACCGGGTCAGATGGTAGTTTGGTTTGCCACAAGGATATACCCCACCCTTCCCTTAGTATAGGAGAGATGATGTGGAGGCCTATGTCTCCACCATGACCTACTGATGCTTGACCGGGGGAGGAGGAGATGGTCGGTGACCGATAGATAGATGATCTTCGGGGTGATAGACAGTATAGATAGTGGTGGTGATACACACAACTATGAGTAGTACTACCGAGGCCGGGGCAGCTAGATTTGGCTACTATCATGGTTCAGAGAGACACCCTACGGGGTAGGTGGCTACCTTAGTGACCTAGTTGGGCATAGTATAGGGACAGGGACATTTGTGACGAGGTGAGGCATAGTTGTGACTGACTGTAGGCACATAGGTGGCCTTTTGAGGCACGGGGAGTATAGGGACCACACCCCATCGAGAGGGAGAGGGAGAGGGTGGAGATGGAGATGGGGTGTAGTAGTAGCCCCTACGAGTGTAGGTGATAGGTTTTTATAGGCTAGTTAGCCATGGCAGAGGGGAGAAGTTATAGTTTTTAGAGGCTAGTTAGCCTTTGCACAGAGCACGAGATAGTGGCCCTTAAGGCCCAAGTACATGTGCATGAGGCTTTGGGGCGATGCACACCACCATAGGGAGGGATAGGGTCCCATTATTTAGGAAGGAGTAGGGAAGGGTCAAGAGGCCGATGGACACCACCATAGATAGTACCTTCTTGCTAGATTGAGAGATGCCATGGGTGAGGTGAGATACTACCAGGATCATTTGATGGTAGTGGGGATATATGTCTTATCATATGCCGAGCACAGAGCACAACAGGCCTCGAGTGAGAGGAGTAGATCTCACACACATAGTGTGGAGAGCACAAGGGGCCAGTGAGCCTAGGGGC
Source organism: Taxus wallichiana var. yunnanensis (assembly GCA_018340775.1). Lineage (NCBI taxonomy): Eukaryota > Viridiplantae > Streptophyta > Pinopsida > Cupressales > Taxaceae > Taxus > Taxus wallichiana. Next base: position 657,680,920 of record CM031242.1, read on the forward strand.
TGGGTCAAGGTGAGGCCACTAGTGCACGGAGGCCAGCTCAGAGGTAGGACCATCGGAGAGCTAGAGCCAGGTAGGGGTGAGGTGGAGGGGAGGTCAGGTGGAGATGTCGGGCTAGAGGAGTGGAGGAGGAGACAGATGAGACAGGCTTAGATATCAGATGGGGAGATGATTGAGCTCCATGTATGATTAGTTTATTTTTGACATCATATTTTTGACATATATATCAGCCTGCGTGTTGAAGATAGTGAGGATGTACATGAGATTTTTTTGAGATTTTTTTATATACACCGGCTACGTCTTTAAAGATATTTGAGAGTCATGTATATGGATACACATGTTTAGATGATTGATTTATAGAGATGATGGTGATTATGGCATGATGTGTACATGGTTGTGTTTAACTTGCTATTTTGATTTGTATATGTGATGGAAACCAAGTAGTGTAGGCATGATAGAGAGCGAGGCATAGGCATGGATGAGTTAGGTTGGTCATAGGCATGGATGGTTTTGGTTTTTGGTTTAGGCATGGATGGAGTCAATGTAGGCATGGATTGAGCGGAGTCATAGGCATGGATTGAGTTAGGTTTAGGCATGGATTGTGGAGTTTAGGCATGGATTGAGTCGGGTTGACTTAGGCATGGATGAGTTAGTTTGGACTTAGGTATGATGAAGTTTAGGTTGGTTTAGGTATGGTTGAGTTGAGATTGGTTGAGTTTGTAATTCATTAATTTGTGCAATTAATGATGATATGGGTCACGTTAAGATGTTTTGTAGTAAAATGCATGATAATGGTAAAGAAATGGTAGACATAATGAATGTATGAATGATGATGGTAAAGATGTGAAGCAATTGTTGTTTGTTTGGTTTAATTTCCAATTATTGATATAAAAAGGAAACTAACTAGGGTAGAATGTGACTAGGAAAGGGGAGAGGGAATTGGTTAGGGTAGAGAGTGGCTGAGCTAACCTCCAAGGGCCCCATGCCCTCGAGTGTTGCCTACATAGTCCCAGTGAAAAGGGACCTCAGGCCGATGTAGTTCTCCCATAAGCTAGGGAAAATGTGAGGAGGTATGAGAATGGGTTGGTAGGTTATAGGCATGGTTGAGTCGAGGTATTTTAGGTATGGTTGAATTGTGGGAAAATAGGTATGGGTGATATTAAGTTGATTGTGGTGAAAGAGGAAAATTTCCCTAGAGATAAGCGTCGAGGTCTAGTCTGTATAGGATGATCAATACGTAATGAAGAAGTTAAAAGATAAGAGGAGGCAAGAGAGCCACCTGATTGGTGAGGATCATAATGGGTGGATCATACCTTAGATAGGTTGGTGAACATAAGACCCTAAAGACATTACATGATTGATTATTCTAAAGGTGAAGAATAGTCACATGATCACCAAATGTCACAGTTTCAATAGGTCCCTTGAGGTGGTAGGAAATGAAGGTGTAAAATGGTGAGAAGGTGAAAAGTGGTTAGTTTATATGGTATGAGGTAGCATGCCTTTTGGCAAGAGATCCAAGATCACAATGAGCAAGTCCATGATGAAAATTTTTCTATTTTGACTTGTATTTGAGATAGACTGATCGATGTGGGAAGTCTATATGGGATGAGGAAATTATCTCCTTGAGGTCTTCGTGAAGTTGATCGATGCGGGAAGCTTGATTCTCTTTTTTTTTTGAAGCAGGCTTTACATAGTTGTCCTTGAGGGAGAAGTCTATTTATAGCAGTGATGTAGAGAGAAAGATGTCCTTTTGAGGGAGTCATCTTTTTATTGGAAGTTTGACTCAAGGAGTTGGATCCCATGTGAGGGATTTTAAGTCATGGACAAGACTAAGGTGAAGAATCAGATTCTTGTTAGAAAGCAAGGTGAAATGACCATGGGATCTCATCTAAAAGTAGATGAAAAGTATCCATGAGAATCATGCCATGTGTAGAGCCATGGTACACATATTTAAGAGAGGGTAAAAGAGTGATGGGTATGCACATGATTCTTGTTTAATCATTGGGGATGGCATAGTGAAAGGAGGGAAGTGAATAGTGCTCAAGGGATGAGCATGAAAAGAGGTAGAAGGTGAGGTAGGACTAAAAGTCAATAGTAGAATGGTTGAAGATGCAAGGCATTAAGGGGCTCAAGTTTGGGTTTACCATCTAGTGAAGATAAATGATAAGCACCTGATCCATAAGCATGAGTCATGATGTATGGTCCAAGCCAATTAGGAGAAAATTTTCCCCATTTACTTTTTTTTTGCTTTGGTTACATGTTGATTTTCCTTCAGGATGAGATCACCGACTTGGAAGGTTCGTTCATGAACACGTTTTCATAGGCACGTTTGATACATTTTTGGTAAACTTGGAGATGGTCAAGAGCATTAAGATGACATTCATCTAATAACTCAAGTTGTGCTAAATGGTCTGGTGAAAGTCATCATCATTGAGCATGTCATGGAGAGAAATATGAAGTGATGGAATCTAGACTTTGAGAGGTAGAACAACCTCTATACCGTAGACTAGAGAAAAAGGTGTGGCAGTAGTGGAAGTGTGAATACTAGTATGGTATACCCCATAGGGTGAAAGGAATGTGCGTATGCCAGTCCTTCCCAAGTATCATTAACCACTTTCATGAGAATTTTGTTTAGGGTTTTATTAGTGGATTGGCTTGGCCATTGGTTTGTGGGTAATATGGTGATGAGAAACTTAGTTGAATACCGAAGGCATCACAAAGTTTTTGCAAGGTTTTATTTTTGAATTGTTTTTCCATTATCAGTGATGAGGTGATGTGGAATGCCAAAGTGACAAATAATGTGATGATTGATGAACTCACATATTTTCTCAGCTTTTGTGGAGATGAGAGGTATGGCTTCAACCCATTTGGTGTAATATTTGGTAGTGGTGATTATCCATTGATGTCTCTAGGAAGAATGGGGATTGATCTCTCGACAAGATCCAAACCCCATTGAGAGAAGGGCCAAAGGTCACGGGTGACCTATAAGGCATGACTGGGTGTATGATGAAGATTTGGCATGTTGTTGGCATTTTACACAATGCTTAATATAGTCACAACAATCATGGTTAAGGGTCATTAGTAATAGCCTAGGTGAAGAATACGCTTAGCAACCACGAGACCATTGAAGTGACCTCCACATATGCCATCATGAACTTCCTTAATGGTATAGGAATTTCAGAACTCGTAAGGCATCGTAAGAGAATACCATCAAAGCCATGCTTATAGAGGAGGCCACCCATGATGACGTAATGAGAGACCCTTTTAAGAAAGGCACGTTGTCCATTACGAGTGAGGTTGGGAGGTAAGATGGAGAGGAAAGATAGTCTGAGTATTGTTTATACCAAAGGTCACTCGGGTGGGAGTAGTGGTTCGATAGAGTAAACTTCATGAGGTAAATAAGAGGGTGATTGGAGTCTTTGTATGGTGACAAATATTTTAGAGTCGGCGGGTGAAGTGGGTATCTGAGAAGCCAAAAGGCCATGGTATCAAATTTGTTGGTAGAATGTGGGATGGTTTGAAGGGCGTAATGGTGAAGTGGTCAAAAGTATGTCCACATGATGCTTATACTTTTGAAGTATCTCATTATGACACTGGTATATACCATTGACTTGGTTTATGACCAATTGAGAATCACCAAAGATGTTGATTGACTTGACATCTAAGGCATAAGTAAGCACTAGAGACCCAATATGAGTGCTTCATATTCAAGCAATATTGTTTGTACAATCAAAATCAAGTTTGAAAGACAAAGGCATGGGTTCACCATCAAGTGGAATGAGGATAACACCAGCCCCACCCCCACACTGACACTTGGAACCATCGAAGAAGAGTGTCATTTGGTAAGTGGGTTCATCAGGGAAAGGGTAGCAATAGACTCATCTGGAAAGTCAAAGTTAGAGGGTTGATCCCGGAAATAGGTGCATCGGCCAATTGGTCGGTGATAGCTTGGCCCTTGATGGAATTTTGATGGATGAATTTGAGGTGAGGTTGGCTAGAAGCATAAACCAATGTGTGGCCCATGTTGATTTTGGTAAGGTTTGGCATACATGAAGTGTAAGGGGTCGGTGTTGGTCACAACATAGGTTTTGTGGTTAAGTAGGTAATGGCGGAGTTTGGTGGCAACAAAAACTAAGGCTAAGAAAAAAGTTTTTGGCATGGGTGTATCGGGTTTTGTAGTCTAGAAGAGTATGACTTATGTAATAAACCACCTACTCCCTATGTTGTTCATCGTGATGAGTGAGCATGGCCCCTAAGGAGTGATCGGTAGCAGAGATGTATAGGTAGAAGGGTTGATCATCTTTAGGTGGAATGAGTATGGGTGGTTGGAGAAGGTATTGTTTTAAGGCCTCAAAAGCTTTGTGGTAGTCATCATCCCATTTAAAGGAGACATCCTTTTTGAGAAGATGATGAAATGGCTGACATCGATCGGAAAGTTGTGAAATGAAATGGTGAATAGACTGCAACTTACCTTGTAGGCTACGGAGTTTCCCGTAGGTTAGTGGGTGGAGGCATTTGAGAATGGCCTTGACTTTAGGGTCAACCTCTATACCATGTAAGGAAATGATAAATCCTAGGAGCTTTCCGAGAGAACCATGAAGACACACTTCTTGGGCTGAAGGTGAACACAATACTTAATGAGGTGGTCAAAGATGGTTTTTAGGATGGTGAGGTGCTCGAGAGTGGCATTTAGATTTGGCAAGGAGATCATCTACGTAATCTTCAATATACGGTGCATGATGTCATGGAAGATGTAAGTCATAGCCCGCTGATATGTGGCACCAGCATTTTTAAGGCCAAAAGGCATGACTCGATAGTAGAAGGTCCCCAAGGGGTGATGAATGTGTTTTGTGTTGATCCTCTAGGGCAAGAAAGATTTGGTTATAACCGAGAAACCATCCATGAGTGATAGCATCTCGTGACCAGCAGTAAGGTCAACTAGTTGGTCAATACCGGGTAGAGGAAAGTCATCTTTTGGGAAAGCTAGGTTGAGGTCATGGAAATCTATGCAAATGTGAAGTCCCCCTATCACCTTAGTGACAGGGACAATGTTAGAAATCCATCGGGGATAATCAATGGGTAAGATGAAGGAAACAAAAAGAAGGTTGAAGTTCTTCTTTGACTAGAAGAGCAATGCGAGGGTGCATTTTCCTCAGCTTTTGTTTTATGGGTTTGGCATCGGGAATGGTTATGATATTGTGGACCACTATGGTGGGGTCAATACCGGGCATGTCAGTGTAAGACCAAGAAAAAGCATGGTTATGATTTTTGAGAAAAGAAGTGATGGCTTCTGTTTAGTAGTATCTAAAGATTGGCCGATCTTTAGAATGTGTGGGTCATCCTGAGTATGGATGTTGATTTTGATAGTCGATTCATTCAACATGGTTTGCATCTTAGATGGTAATGACTGATGAATATAAGAGTCTTTACGCACCAAGATAGGTGAGTATAGATTCATCATCCTGACATTGAATGACATTAATAGAAGGTGTATCATCATCGATCATTTTAGGATATAGGAAGGGAAGAGAAGAGGGGCCTCCCCTCGCGTTGATAAGTCAGAGGCCCCAAGGAAATGGTGTTTATGAAAAAAAAAGTTAGGAGGAATGGATTCTGGATCCATCGACTCTATCGGTGAAGGTGGTGAAGAAGGTGGAGCAGGTGAAGAAGGTGGAGAAGGGTCGATATCCTCAATGAGTTCAATGTGAGCCTTCTTGGTAGGTAGTTCAGCAAAGTTGATACCACTATGGTCATTATGTTTGTGGGTAGTACATGGAATAATAGTGTGATGACCTTTGCTCGTAAAATCCAAAACCAAAACCTTTCCACACACATCGGTGTAGGAAGGTGTGGGTGAAGTGGTGATTGGTGAGTGACTGGAGGTCGGTAGAAAAGGGGTGGGTTTGTGATGGTGGTTCAGGTGTATAAGTGGAAGTATCAAGTCCCCCATAGGTGAGATTGGTGTGAAGGTGGGGAGGACCATAAAGGAGATGCTCTCCTATGCGGTGATCATAGTGAGGGTGTTGGTGAAGGCTTCCATACTCTTGTGGAGTAAGGAATGTGTTGACATTATATAGGTGATACTCCCCAGAGTGAGGCATTGAAAAACACCTTCCAAGGGATCGGTGGTCGATATGTGGGTAGTATGGGATAGATGATGTGTTAGAGGTTGGATCGGAGGTGGAGCCAGCTGATTGGGAGGCTGATGGGTTGGTAGTGGAGGTCGTGGCAAGTGGTAGGAATGGAGGATTTAGGTGTGGTTGAGGTAGCGGTGGCATTGGTGAGTGGAGGTGTAGGTGAAGAGGAAGTGGTCATGGATGTAGATGCCTTAATGGGTATAAGCATGTCATTGGGTGGTAAAGCATGTTGTAGGTTTTGAAAGGTGATGGGTCAGCTAGAATGGTATAGGTGTGCCCTTCATGCTCAAACTTCACACAATGATGCAAAGTGGAAGGAACACAACCCATAACATGAATCCAGGGTCTACCAAGCAACAAGTTATATTGAAATTCCCCCTCCAAGATGTAAAATAACTCTAGAATAGTATGGGGCCCATGTGAACATGGAGGATGATGGTGCCAAGTGTAGAAGTGATAGCATCATTAAATGAACAACATGATGGGATGTTTATGCATGTAATTTTCGGGTATGTGCATTTGGTTGAATGCATGGGAGGAGATGATGTTAATGCTAGCACCCCCATCGATCATAACATGTCATACATGTATATTATCAATATGGATGGAGATGAAAAGGGTTGGATCAGGGTCATTCGGTTTGGTGTGGTGTGATCTCTTCATCTGAGAAGTTGAGGGTGGCTACTTGGTGAGTAGGTGGAGGTGTAGAAGAAGGTGGTAATTTGGTGAGAGAGGCTACATGATGAGGTGTAATAATGGAGGCTACGGGTGTGGGGTCATTGGGTAAAACCTCAATAGATTGAAGAACCTCCATGAGAGCTTGATGATGGGATTCAGAGGTTTGGATGAGGTCATATAGGGACATTTTGAGGGAGGATTGGTGTAATTGTTTGAGCATCATGTGATGTGTAACCCCATTAGAAATAGGATATGTGGGGCCATGGATAGTGACTTTAGGTGTGGGTGTAGATGGTATGTTGGGTATAGGGTTGGTTGGTGGGTGGTTTCCTTTTCCTTTCCTTTGTCCTTCTGAGTGTGGGTAGCAATGTGGATCATGTTGATTTGAGGGGGAGGTAGGATGAAGTAGGTGAGCCATGAAAGGTGTAATGATAGGAAGGGAAGAAGCCAAGAGGTGGGAAGGAACCTTGTGAAATGAGTTGGGCACACCGACATTTGGGTGGAGGTTTGGTGAGTTCTGATATGAACCATGTTAATTTTCAAATCTCGGGGATGGCTCTAAGAGTTGTGGGGGTGGATTTTGGTCGTTGAGTAGGAAATGAGGGAAGAACTATGGAAATTGGTGTTGGTGAAATGGGGTCCTCATCGAGAAGGTCATCATCATCAAAGTTTTCTTCAGGAGGACACAACTGGACAAGAGCAGTTTTCAAGCCTTATAGTTCTCTACATCGTGTCCTAGCACATGATGGTAGGCAAAATTTTGGTTTCGTCAAACCCTTTTGGTTTGGGTTTGAGTGGGTCGTAAGGTCTAAGAGGTGGTAATGTGATGATGAGAAGTTTTGAGGAGGTTGGTTAAGATTTTGGCATAGGATCCCGCTAGTGGATCACAATGGGAGGTGAATGTGGGTTTGGGTGCAGGTGTGATTGATTGTATAGGAAGAGTCTTTGCAAGAGGGGGAGTGGGTTGGGCTACTAACTTGGTGTGTGGTATGGTCTTAGGTGTTGGTCGTGTCTGCTTGGGTAGGGGCATGGTAGATGAACTGGAAATAGAGTGTGTGGTTGGTTTAACTACCTTATTGGAGGGTAGTGGATTTTTTCCTTTAGGTTGCACCTTCTTGGGTAAAGGTGATATGGGTGCATGAGATGTAGAGGGAAAAGTGGATGGTGGAAGAGGGTGGGTTACCCATGGGGATAACCGAGGTGTTGTGGAGGTAGATGGCGTAGTGGGGGAGGTGTGAGGGAAAGGGAAGGAAGTGTCATGGGTAGTGAAGAAGTTATTGATGGTATTGGAGGTATGGGTGGTAAAAATGTTACAGGTGTGGGTGGAGGTTGTGTGGGGTGCTTGGGTATATTAGAGGTTTGTGATGGGGAAATGGGTTGTTGCATTTTTGGTTTACCGGTGGATGGGGGTTTCTTAGCCTAGGGTCGAGGGTGAGGTCCTAGGATGGATGGAAGGGGTGAAGGTGATAAGGGTGTGATTGGTGAGAGGTTGGGGTATGAGATCTAGGAGATTGGTTCTTCTATTTAGGGGCCGGGTTAAATTTGGTGTTAGTTTTGGAGGATGTAGCTAAATCTAATTTGATGGGTGGATGAGTAAGGCTAGCCATTGGGATGACCCCTAAAGTAGTAATAGGTTTAGGAAAGGAAGATGATGTAGGTGTGGGTTTGGATGTAGATGCATGTTGGGTTATGGGTAGAGGTGTGAGTTGAGCCATGAGTGGTATCATGGGAGAATTTGTGATAGTTGTGGTTGTGTTTGGTTTGGTCAGTTGAAACACTTTTGGATAGATAGTGGAGGTGTCAGTGAGTGACATCTGCATTTGTGTTGAGACAAGAAGTAGAAGACACCCCAAAGTAAGGCTCTATCCACATAATCTAGGTGATCTAGCTAAGCATGAGAATGACACTATTGTGGGTGAGGTTGATGTGGATCAATGGTGATTCCCGTAAAATGTGTTTTAGAAATGGGGAAATTGCTAGCTTCAGCCTCTGTGGGTAAGAGAGCCGAAAGTAAGTCAGTAGGATCTTGGGTGGTTGATGGAGAATGGTCACCTAGAGGTAATGACATTTCTACTGGATCTTTGATAGGTGGAGGAGATGATGGGTGCTCCTCTGTGGGTGGAGGAGATGAACAAGTGTCTCCCATGGGTGGAGAGGTACTGTTGGTGATGGTTCTCTAGGTGGAGAAGCCAAAGGTGAAGTGGTCGATGTTAACAGAAGGCTCCTTCATAGGTGAGGAGGAGATGAAGGGTGTTCCTCTGTGGGTGGAGGAATAGGTGAAGTGGGTTCATGTGTAGGTGGAGGACTTTGGGCTAGGATTTCCTCTATGGAAGGAATATGAGGTAATTGGGAAGCAACTGGTGCATCACTAAAAATAGCATGGACCTCGTGGGTATGGCTATCATTAGTTGAGGTCTCCAGTTTTGTAGAAGAAGGGGTGTGATTAGGAAATGGTTTCTTGAAGATGTGTAGGTTTTGGTTGGTAGGCATTTAGGATTATCCAAGACTAACTCACCATTCTCGAAGCATTTCCTGGACAATGTTCTTGAAAGTGATGCAATTTCCATCATTATGACCTTTTACCTGATGATAGTTGTAGAAGTCATGCTCTTTGTACCATGCAGGTGTGGGGTGAGCAAGGATCAAAACTAGTGTGTGGTTTTATAGGAGGAAGGGTGATGGCCCCAACTTTAATGAGATTTTCTAAAATAGAAGAATAAGGCTCCCAATTGGGGTGTATTTCCATTGTTCTCATCTGAATTGAAAAGTCTGGATAGGGGAAAGATTAGATGAGGGCTTAGCTTGATTTGATGGATGAGCTAGGCCGGCCTTGAGTACCACTGCGTTAGCGGTTCCCTTGGATTTTGAATAATTATTCTATGGTTTTGAAGAAGAAGAGGTATCATTTGACTTAAATGTCATGTTCTTATTTGTAGTTGGATTTTCTTTTCTTGATGGCCCGAATCTCTAGCTTTTGTGCCATGGTGAATGCCTCATCGAAGGTTTGAAAGTTTACACCTATAGGGTCGGTGAAATATGTCTAGCACAAGCCCATGTGAAGAGCTCTATGAGTTTGGTTTGTGGTAATTGGAATGTGAGTTGATTGATCAGGCTATGCCAATGAGTGAAAAAATCTGTGATAGACTCATCATCATATTGACGTATAGAGTAGAGGTCAATCATGGTAACCTTCTTAACAATGTTGATGGAGAAGTGATCCAAGAAGGCTTGGGCTACCTGATTAAATGAGTAGATAGAATGTCTAGGTAACCCACTATACCAGTCTAATGGGCGGGCCAGTCAGAGACATGGGAAAGGTCCTCAGAAGAAAAGTGTCATCATGGGTGATTAGATAACACCCATGTTTGAAAGACCACAAATGTTGTTGCGGGTCCTCTTTTGTTATTGAAGTGGTTAAATTTAGGCATCTCCCAATGTACGGGATATGGATGAATAGGAATGGATGGGTGTATGGGCTCATTACAAATTTCATCGTAGGTGAGAGAGTTGTGTGAGCCAGAAACCGATGCCTCAGTGTCTGCATCTTGTCCATCATTAACTTGATGAGGTCATTGGTAGGTGGTGATGGATGGGTACCTCCTGTAGCGTAAGAGGGTTGGTGTTGGACATATGATGGAGGTGGCATTCTAGTATATGGTGATGCCACATAGGTAGGTTGAGAATGAGGGAGTGAGATAGGGGGTATGTACCCAGAATGAATGATAGATGAAATGGGAGGCTGTTGATAGTACGTATATGGAGGTGGAAGGGTCGAGGTAACCTAGTAGTGATGGGGGCTAAGGATTGTGGAATAGAAAGGACAATGTTTTGAAATGGGGTAGGGGTCATCGACACCGGGGGTGGTTGTGTTCTTTATGGGTATATGTGAGATAATAGGCATGGATGAGGTTATGTTCTAGGTGGTTGAAATGAAGGTATAGTGGATGTTGCGGGTGTAATAGATGTGGTAGAGATGTGGCATGGTCATAGTAGGTATAGGGCCTAGCTATGAAATGACTAGGGGAAAGGTAGGTGTGGGTAGTGGAGCTAGAAGGGGTTGATGTAGAAGTAGGAATGAGTGTTGGGGGGATAGATATGGGCATGCCGTATATCAACTGACCCGAGGCATCTCGAGTGGATGAGTGGGAAAGATAGAACTGTAAGGTGGTAGGGTTCTGGTCAAGGAGTCGTGTGAAACTCCTCATCACCTATGGTGATAGTGATAGGTTGGGTAGGATCCATGGGTGATAGAATGGAAGGTGGTGAAGGACTAGGTGGGAGTGGTTGACAACTAGCATGGAATATGAGGGCATTTTCTTGGCTATGAGTCAACACCATGTGAACAAGTACTTGATTTGGTAGGACTACTTTCTGTAAATGACACAGAAATACAAAAAATAGGAAAAACAAGGTAGTGGTAGGTGGATTGGGTAAAAATGTCAGCTTGGAAAATTACATAGGCTAATGATGCGGTTAGGGTAAACGATGTCGATGTCGGTAGAGTAAGTCAGTCGGTCGAGTAACAACGTGATCGGTCATTGTGGAAAAAGAATAGTTTTCCAAAACAAGGAAAAAAGGCTAATAATAATCTACCAGGTAGATAAGTTGTAGATGGATTTTATTAGGACAGAGAAGATGATGAGAGTTATAGAGACTCTGAACAACAAAGAATATGAAACAAGTGTCCTTTTGGGTAGGTTAACCAAAAGAACAATAAAACCGATGCCGGTTGGGTTGGGTAAAAACGGTGATGGTAGAGGGTAGCGAATGATGGATGGTGATTGGACCGACACTTAGTTCTTATGAAATTGAAACAGAGATGAAGAAAAAGGTGGTTGTGATTTAAAATCAAGTGTGGAATCAAACCCAGAATTCTGAGAATGATGAAAATGGGGTCAGGCACACTCAGATGAAGTTGGAATACACCAACTATGATGAGGAGTGTGCAAGGAGAAATAAAAAGATGAAGAACATGTCCTCTCACCTCAAAACACAAGCCAAGTAGAAACACTAAGAAAAATATGATCCTAAGAGTGCTCTTTCCTTTATGTTTGTTCAACTTATGCTATTTAGAAGACTGACTCATGAACTTTAGAATAGATTTTTTGGTGAGGAAGGCTTCCTATGAAGAAGGAGATCTACAAGGAGAGGTTTTAGGTTATGTTATGGTGGGGTGGGCCATCCTCTGAGATAATGACTGACAGAAGTAATGAGCTGGGTGCCCCTTTATGTCATGTGATCATGTGATCACCTACAACTTCTTTTAGGTGAGATGTTGTTTAAGAATGTGTGTATTTTTCAATTTTGTGATGTTTGGTAAGACTCAGAGAGAGAGAGAGAAGAGAAAGAAAGTGCTTTTCTATGATTCGTTTGTCAACCATCAGTTGGGCATGACTTCCAGCATATAGGTTGCCCTCATTTAATGTGAGCTAATGTAGTAAAGTAGAATGAAATGTAGTTGATTTTAAGCCCAAATCGAAATATTGAATTGATGACACAAAAAGATGAACAGGAGAGAGTATGATCTTTCACTAATGCAATATAAATGAAAGAAGAAGAAGAGTTCTTTTTATAGCACCAAAACATGATTGCTTTGAGACAATAGAAAGAAGAGAAGATTCCAGGGGAGAAATTTAATGTGAGAACCTTTTAGAAAGGAAACAAACATACAAATTTTCACCTAGAAATGAAGAAATGCAAGGAACCCCGAATGGGTCCCACCGGGCATGCCAAAATGTTTCACCTGATTCTTAGAGCATTTCTTTGAATGTGATGAAATAGATAAGGGTAAAAGGGCTAGGAGGAATACTTGTTAAAGTTGGTTGAAGGTTGTTGTGTGCGTATGACTTCTTGATCCATAGCTGATCGTGAGAGCTTCCTTTTGGCTAGGAGGAACTACCTGAAATGAACAACAAGACCACCAAAAGAGATTAAATAGCATATGATAGTGGACTACCTAGCATATGCTAGTTAGGAAGTGTGATACTCCCTAGAAGGTTGTCAATCCATTATTTAAAACAATTCAATGTTAACAATAAATGAAATCCTATTGTAGTTAAAATGATTTAGGTATCTCATTCGATTACAATAAGAAAATTCATTCACAACAGGCTAAGCTATGATTGAATCTGAAGGGGAGGTCTCTGTCAAAGTCTTGAGTACTAGTCAGGGTCTAGTTTTGGGCTGTTTTGGGTATTTGGTGGGGAATTTAGGCTTGTTCTTGGTATGAGGGTAAAACACATTAGAGACCGACATCGGTCTAGTATGTATGACCGATGTGGTTTAATGAAACCAATGATGGTTATGGGTAAGCAAGCGTCGAGTATGGTCGGGTGAGGTAAAAAAATTAAAATCTTGGTGTAAGGATAGATTTGAGGCTAAATGGAAATGAGAGTAGGAAATGGAAAGGGTATGGAGATTTTAGGTATACTCGAGAGGTGTTTAAAGTGGTGGGTATGGGAACTAATTTAAAGGTGGGTGAAGGAATGATCAAACTAAAAATGAAGGTAAATGGATGGGAAAGAAGAAATGGAGATGAAACAAGTAATCGATAATAGAAATAATAAAAGCTATTAAAATGAAAGTAGATGAATGTTGGTTAACAAAATACTTACTATTATATGAGCTTGATGGCTGGATGGAAATGGTAGTTGATCAGATGGATGGAGTTTGGTGTGGTGATGGCACTTCCGAGATGCTCCTGTGAATGCAAAATGGCTCTGTGGTCACTTCTGATGTTGGTTGTGGATGTTGGATGCGTGTGTGAATGTTGGTTCTGCTTGCATGTAGCTCTGGTCTCATTCTTTTTCTCTCTGAATGTGCCAACCTCAAAATAAGGTTACCAAAGGGAATAAAAGGTAACCGATGATGGTTCCGGGTTGACCGTGGTGGTTTAGGGTGACCGGCGTTCGGTTAGGGTGGGATTTTCTAGGTTTTACTAAAATGGGTAGATCGCTTGATTTCTTGGATCTTGTTCTTTTTTTTCATGGATTAGAATGGAAGCTTCTTTTTCTAATGGGTGGGAATGTGGTTAGAGGGAATGTAGGCTTTGATTTTTAGGGTTTAGGTAGGTCTTAGTTAGTTATGGCAACATACTAAGAATAGATTTGGGGTGAGGTGGCTAGGTGAGGTGTATAGGTGAGGTGGTGGTGTGAGAATTATCTTAATTAGGATATTTAAATAATAAATATCTTGTGGGTGATAGGGAATTTTTTTATAGTGCACAACCATAAATTATTGCAAAATAATGTGCATAATGTCATATAGGAAATGGGTCCCTCTATCACTTGTAAGGCTTAGGGGGACCTATATTGAATTATTATATTCTCCCATATAAATATAGTGGTTATTGTTGCTATACAATATTTTTTGTTGTGGTTTCTTCCCATCTTGTTATGTAGTCGATTGTAGTAATTATGTAGCATGTGTTTACTCTTCACGTGGTTGGATTTATAGGTCCAATAAATTTAATTTCCCACTTGTCAAATGGTTCTTGAGAAATTACTACTCTTGATGCAGGATCATGAGTTGTACATAGTCAAAATTTTGGTTTTAATAGTATTTAGGTGTATGAGGTCCATTTGGACTCTCTAGAAATGTAATAAGGGGTTTTGAGAGTTTCCCTCTAAAACCTTGGGTTTAAATATTCAAATTTTTATGTTAGTATGTTCTAGGTCTAGTTGTTGGTATAAGATGAAAAAAAGAGATGTAAGTGGGGTTATGAGACATGTTATCACCTAGACATAAATATTTTAACCCTACCTAAGCTCTAACTCCTCTTGGATAGCTTAATCATGGTTGAGGTTAGTTGAGTAAAGTTCCTAACTACCTTCCTTTAATCTTTTTATCATGGAGGAATCAAAATTAGGAAATTATTGATCGAATTTTCCCACTCTGTTTCAAGTTAATGGAAAGGAATACAAGAAAGTAAGAAAATCCAAATTATGAGAGGGTTTAAGGATAACTCTTGATAAGACAATGATGGTGAAGATATGGGTGCAAAGATCCATCCACTACTAGATAGATAACCTGTATGAAAAGAGAGATTGAAAAGAAAATGTTTAGTATATGTGATGGTGGGTAGCCTAACAATGTTAGTCCCAAGAAGTAATAACTTAATAGGGATGGATGTCAACCCACTTATATAAAAGATGAGATAAAATGATAGGATGCAATAGATAACCGAACTAAAACAGGAATCTGAAATGTGTTAGATAAGATAAGATGTAAATATGATACTAGTAAATGATAATAAACTAAACCAAACCTAATTGGGTCGATGGCGACCTAAGTTTGATAGGTATAGTTAATGATGATGTAGTAGAGTGAGCCAAAAAGGAATTCATAAAACTGATATGAAACAAACTCTAAAAGATAGATATGAGATTGAGATGTTGTAGAAGGATTTGATCGATGTGGGGATGATGAGAGAATAGAAAGGATGCAAGAAAATTAATAGATCTAATAAGAAAATCATAAATTTTGATCAGATTGACAGTGGATCGAGTTGGATCGATTGTGATTTGGGAAAAAAGTAAGATCTTAACTCCCGAATAGATGTATCTTTGGATCGGAGGGATTTGAACATTGAAGAACTTATAAAATAGATGAAAAATGATGATAAAGATAGAAAACATAGTGAGTGCGAGATAGGCTCGATGGAAATTTGGTTGGATCAATGATCACTCGTTGATAATGAAGATGATATTTGAAGCAACAAGTGTGTATAATAACAAGATTGGAAGATATGAGGTATTGTGTGGGGCATAAAATAGGTAGCTAAAAGGGTGGAATATAGAGAACAAGGTGAATGTAGATTGGGTTGACATTGAATGTGCATAATCGACGGTGATTGGGGGAGAGATCTAGGGTTTGATGAGGTAAAATGGATAGAAAAATGAACTATGAAGAAGGATCAACGAAGGATGAGGCAAGGGCAAAGCTCTAAGGTAAGCTGGTAGACCTAAAAACTGATGTAAAAGGGTGATGAAATGATAGTGGTGGATCTAAGCAAGGAAATGTACTTTAAATCTCCCAAGATGGCATGCATTATCTTCACAATAGCTCTAAGTTGATGGCTCTGACTCCAAAAAGAGAAAGTGACACAATAAAACTTGTAAGAAGACCGAATTCTCAAAATTGCATCATGAGGAGGGGGTGTGAACATAATTATAGGGTCGATGAAAACTGTATGGGTCATTGTTGAATATGTTGAATCTTTGATTTTGGTAGTGGAGATGGTGATTAGCTTGATGTGAAGGTCCCTAAAGAGGTAAATTTTGGGTTTTTGGCTCTTTAGGCGGGTTAGGGTTGCATAGGGAGGATAAAAGGTTGTTGGAGGTAGAGATGCATTAAACGAGGGTATGTGGGTGTCTAGGGATGATAAATGGAGTGATTTTGGGGAGAGATTAGGAAATGGATGGGTTTAGGGGTAATTAAATATGATTAGGGGTAGATTAGGGAAGATAAAATAAATGATGGGATAAAGATGGGAAAGTAAGAATTTGAATAAGAAGAGAGGTATATATGTGTAAGATGATAATGAAGGGGAGAAAACCCGGGATGAGGGAAAAACAGACCAAAAATTGGTATTACATTTTCCCCCTTTTGTTGAGTGGTTTTCATTTAAGCGAATCATGAGAACAAAAATAGAATTGAAAGAATATGATGGTTGAGGTACTCCCCTCAAACTAGGGGATTGATGACACGAAGGAGTATTGATCATGAGGTTGAAAGAGGTAGATGGGAAAGGGAAAAAGATGGAAAGGATGATAAAAGAGAATAAAATGTGAGAAAAGATGCCCAAAGCGGGGAGGGATGAAAATAACACAAAATATGGCGGTGATTTTGGAATCACTTAGGTAGGAAACAAAGTAGGGACTCAATGTAGAAGAAAATAATGTCCCATAGACCTATGAATCAGAAAAGATAACTACAAGATTGAGGGAATACACTCGAATGGATGTGCTGTTTGTGAGATCAATGGGTCATAGGTAGACATCAAAAAAATGTGCAAACAAATGCAAAGATGGTCAGGATAATGGTCTAACAAGATGTGGGGGAAAAAGTGGATGTGATATCCTTCATACATGAGGAATTGAAAGGATGCATCTAGGTGGTATGAGGATAAAATATGGCCACAACAGTGGGCTTAAGATAAGAGACGGTGTCTAGAAAGGGAACACACGGATGGCCACATTTAAACATCTATCCTAAGTTTATTATACCCCATTGTGTTTTATCCATGGATAATTAAATATTAACTATTTAATTATACTTTTTACATGTATCTTAACCACTTATCTACCCCATATCAATTCCTAACCTCCCATATCAATTCTATCCATCTATCCCCCTATTTCTCCTCCCCCAAACCATGTAGTGGGATATTTCCTATATTTGAGTCAGAAGGATACACTTTCATCTTTCCAAATCATCCTTTTTGGCCATTTTGGGATTCTGTTCCCTGATCGGTGCCGACTGGTACTCGGTCGATGCTGATTTTTGGAACGGCACCGATTGTACCTCGGTCGGCATTGATTATAAATACAGGGCCAAAATTTAGTTCTGGTTAGACAAAGAGAATGACAGAGAGTTTTGAGCATCAAGCCTGAGCATAGTCTATCAAGAGAGTGAATTCTATCTAGATCAATCCCTGAGAGGAGTACCATTACTCTGCTCCCACAACATCGACATCGTGAGGCTTCATCGATCTCTTGGTGACTCTATTCCTGCATCTAGCTAAGGTGGAGCTTTGTCAGTATCCCTACAGCTCCTGTAGCTCCAGCAGACATTGACGATCCAGCCTTCATTGTCCATTTCTCAAGCTTCTGCAATTTTCCCCAGTTGACATCGCCAAGCCCGGTCGCGCCGATTGAGCCTAATCGTCGCGCCGATTCACCAAATCGCCGCGATCGGCCTGCGAGATAGGTAAAAGAACTTAGGTAACACAAATCCAACATTATTTTCATAGTTTCCTATTTTCTGTTGCTTTTTGTCTGCTGTTTACATTATATCTGTCATTTTTAATTAGAAAATCTAGACATTTACTTACATATTTTATCATGTATGCTTCTTTCTTTAATTGAAAACGTGGACTGACATCCGCTGAGGGAGCTTATCACTTCTCGGACCCACTTTTTGGGCAGTCCACCCAAATATCTTTTAACGTTGTCTTTTCTATCAAGTATCTATGTCTCATAGGTTTCTCGGATCTACTTTGGGATTCACTGTGTGTGCCCGTCTTGTCTACATGGCTTTCTTTTCCATCTACATCTTTGGATCTTTTCTTATCTATCAGGTATTGATTTCATTTGAGTTTTTCAGGGTTTTTGTGTTTAGTTTGGTACATTAACTTGGACGGGTAACAAAGTGGAAATTCTTGATCTACATTCAGCAGCACCGGTGGGACTTGAACCAAAGTCCCCTATTGGTAAGTTCATTTCTTTTCCAGTTTTGAGCTTTTGTTCTTTTTCTTCACTGATTTTCATCAATTTTCCTTAAGCATTTCCTTCCTTCATTTTGGTCTTACTTCTTTCATTTATAATTTGCAAAGTCAAAGTTCTTTCTTTCTTGAAAATCTAGATCCCAATTTCTATTTCAAAGATTAGTAAAATCTTTCATTTGATTTCAAGATTGCATTTTTGATTCATCTCTTTATGCAAAATTGTTATTTCCTTGAAAGTTTTCTAGTTTCTTAAATAGAAATTTTCATTCTACTATTATCTGGATATATCTTTCTGGATTTGTTTGTGTGTTTTCTTAACCTTTTCTTGTGGAGAACTTTGCTTGTTCACGGGATTGTTTGAGGGGAAGAGCTCAACAACATGCTTTTTGAAGTCCACACACCTTGGAGAGCTAAATCTACAGGTATTTCTCTTTTACGGTGTTTTCTCCTTTTTAAGAACTTAAAAAGAACTTGTTTGTTTGTTTTCTATCACACTCAAACATTTTGATTTTGGTGCTTAAAAAGAATTTAATCACATTTGGGAAAGAACTTGTTTGACTTGTCTTCATCAAAATCAAACACTTCATTTTTAGTGCTTAAAAAGAACTTCTTCTTTGTCATTTCTGTTGTATGTTCTTCATCTAGTTTTCTAAATAGGTTGGAAAATTGATCAAAATCGGTAGTGACACTATTTGATTTTTATTTTTCACCCTTGCACACAAAGCCAAAATCACTAGGTATAAAGCATTTAAACAAAAATTCCTTCCCTAGCCTCGCCTACTTGGAAGTGACATCCAAGAGGAAGCCTATGCATGCGGGTACTCGGGCCTGCTTTATAAATTCACGGAAGTTCTGGTATATATTGGCAAAGCACCGACTCCCTTATCGCAGCGGTGTGTGAAGTGTGGGGGTAGGCCCCTATATCAAGCCACGTACCGGTCTTTTACTAAAGTGCCTTTGGGACTCCTCACCAAAACATTCCCCAAACCATCCTTAGTTTGGCTATCTGAGTAGTTCCTGTTCTAAAAATCCTTCCCTAATATTTTCTTTCTTAAAAGCATGAAAAATTAAAAGAGATAATCACCCACGCTGCTTGAATTATCTGTGCATTAGTTAGGTCAATTTTTTCTATATTTCTGCTTGTTTATGATGGTCATCACCCGGTCACAATCTAGAAAAATGGCTCAATTGGCCTCTTCTTCATCCGAGATCACCACTAATGTGGATGTTTCAGCACCCCTCGGGTCTTCCTCGGGACCGTTGTTAGTTGGTTCCCCATCTTGGTCATATAATCCTTTCTATCATCCTAAAGTGATCCCATCATGTCTAGCTTCCCCCAGTCCTTCAGAGGTATCATCTGCTTCTGATATAGAGTATGTTCCTCACGGAGATCCTAAATTTCAGGCACTCCTTGATCACAATCCGGTAGCCCTTATGGACTATCTAGTGCATAAGTCTGTTTGAATATCTGATCAGGGACCACCAATCCAGAAAGTTTATGATTATTCTCGTGAACCATCCCAGGCTTTTATAGAACAATTAGCATGCTTTTTCTCACCTCGAACCATGAAAGAGGGTGGCACATCTATGCCTCCTTTTTCTCTTCCACCGACCATGTTGACTGGTTCTCAAATGATCTTACCTATCCCTAGTGTCGTGGCTACCTCGGCTACTCCACGACCTACTTTTGAGAGGCCCTCTTCTTTAGCTATGATGAGTGCATCCGCGCTCTCACATGATTGTTAATTAATTATTCTATGCCATCTATTGCGTCTCGGGGTTAGTACCTCTCTATGAATCAACCCCCTTATGAGTCATTGGTTCCTTCTTCTTGTCCTCCAGCTGGTCTTTCTTCCAATGCTCGGTGACAGTGACCTTTACCCATCCTGGCATGGCATCGGCCCTTAATAACCAATCCGGAAGTCAAAAGCCTCATTCAGAGTTTGTTCCCCACCATATCCAATCAAATCAACACCCATATTCCTCAATCCATTCTGATTCAGTTGACAAGTGTAGGAGCCCACCAATCACAGGCTCCATCTTTCATTCAACCACCTTTCTCTCAACCACTTGTCATCTCATAGCCTGTTTATACGCAGGATCCTTCATAATAAATACCTCACCAAGCATCACCTAGAATGCCTGGTTATTCCTCTTATCATCCTGTTAATCAGCAGATGAATCCCCCGTTAACGCCTCAACAAAACCTACCATTTGCTTCTTATGCAGGACATACCAACATGCCCCCTCCTCAATCTGACGTCGTCCAAATTATTTTCAAGAAAATCACAGACCTAGAAGCCTCCACTAAAGGGGCTCACCCTTCATACTCTTTTGAAGAAGTATGTAATGAACCGATTCATCCATCAGTGGCTTTTAAGCCTTATCCTCCCCAATGGGAACTTCCTAAGTTCTCAAAATTTCATATCCGGGAGGATCCTCAATAGCACATGAGCATTCAAGCACATGCTTGCTACCTTATAGTCCAGGATCAGGAGCTTATGCTCCATACTTTCCCTATGTCTCTAGCAGGGCCTACTTTAGATTGGTACAATAACATTCCCAACACTCCTGTTTTCTTTCTCTCAATTAGCTCAGATGTTTGTTGAAAACTTCTCAATAAATATCACACATAAGATCTCGATTACAGATCTTTATAACATTTGTCAATTCGATGACGAGTCTATTGCAGACTTTGTCACTCGTTGGAGAGGTATAATAAATCAATTGTCTTTCTCCCTCCCTCAATCTCAACAGATCGAGTTGTTTACTCGATCTTGCACTAATCATATTTCTTCCACTTTAAGGATTCAAACCTTTCATACATTTGAAGAAGCCTTTACGATGGCACGTAAACTTGAGTCCGTGCCATTGAATAAGGGAAGTTAAAACTTCGCTCTAAATCTAAACCAGATTTTTCTCGGTTTACAAAATCAAACCCTTCCACTTCTAACAAAGACAAGAATCAGGGGTCCACCAATGCTATCGTATTAAAAACATCATGAGCTGATAACACTTCTAATCAAACACCTCGAGAGAGACTCTTCATCTTCTCGAAAAGGACCCTCATCATCTCGATATTTTACTTCATTAGAATCATATGCTTCTATCTTAGAAAAATGTTGGAAGTTCACATGATCAAACTTCCCCCTATTAGAAATTTTGATGAGAGCCAAGAATGACCATTCTGGTATAGGGAAAATGACTTTTGTCATTATCATAGAAGCAAAGGCCATGACATTGAACGATGTCAGACCTTCAAAAATCTTGTCCAAAATTCATTGATAAAGGCGAGCTCATTCTGGATAACCCAAATGCTCCCCCAAATCAGGCACTTGATGTCTTTAAACAACCTTTTCCCAATCATTCCCTGAACAATGACACTTCAGGGTCTAAAAAACCAAACACTCATACTATCAGCTTCATTTCTACTGAAGAATCTTCTTCTAAACCTGAGCCATCTACGAACACGTCGACCGAATCAAAACTTCCTCCCACTCGTTAATCTCTGAGATTCCACCATCTTGGACAATCCATCTTTGAATATTCCTCCATTGTTAGAGATGGATTCATCTCTCTCTACCTCTTTATCTGATCTTCCATCCATGCTAGAGACAGTGTCATCCTCATCTGTCTCATCGTTAGACATTCTTTCGATGCTTGAGGCATTTACATCCCTTCAAGTTTCCACTACAAATACATCTACTTTTGTTTCTCCCATTTTCACCTCATGACTATGCCATTGGTGAACATACCTATAGTCGTACCAACTTCTCTACCGATGGAAGCATCTTCGATTTTGACTCTTCATGTTTCCTTTCCTATAGTAGTTACACCCACAATTCTTGTCTTTGGAAGTATCTTCCTCGAGGAACTGCTTCTTCATCATCCACTTCTTCCATCACCGATGTTGCCTTGCCTATTAAGGAAAAATCTAAAGAAATAGCACCGGCACCTACACTTTCGGTTCCTGAACTTAGACCGAGACAACTGAAGTCTAACGTTGCATCATCGGTACCTCCCATCTGCTTCCCCGAAAAGGTTACAATCACCTTATGCGGTGAAGTTGTCACCATCCCTGAAAAAGGAAAACCAATATTTCAGACTATTAAGACTCTTGGTGCTTTCCCTCAAAAATCTCTCTCTACGCCTCATAAAAGATTGGATTTATCCACTGAGAAGGCATCTTCTTCTACAACACCATCTTCACTGGTGCCTCGTAAAGTGGATTTACCCACTAGAAAGACGTCACCTCTTTTATCAGAACCATCATCTTCATCACCAAAAGCCAAGGCACCCTTTGTTCCTCCTATCAGACCTATTTTGGGAGCTCCTCCCTCATCTAAATCAGTCTTATCTAAATCATCATCTGTTTTGACCAAGCAAGCCTTCTTCATCTCTGAAGACCACAACACTTGTCACATCTTCATCATCTTTAAAATCTATCTTAGGAGCTCCTCCTCCACCGAAATCAATCTTGCCTCACTTACTTCCATCTCAAGCACCCAAGGCTACTTTTCCCAATGTCCAGAAAAGAAAAATGATCCCTAAAAAGATTGTCAAACCAGATATGCAGATTCTTTTACCTTGGTCATTTATTAAGGCAAAAGAGGCGCCTTCGTCATCTCTATCCTCATCTTTGTCTACTAGATTCTATACTGAAATTCTTCGCCAACTTATCCAATATTCATCTATATCTCTTCCTCTGATCAAACCCTATAATCCTAAAGGAGTAAAACCTTCTGGTTCAACTCGATTTGATTTGTGCTTACCACACGCACTCCAGGTCATGACAGAGGGATGTAAAGCCCTTGATCTATCATTAATAACCTCTTGGAAGAAAGTGATCTTCTACTAGAAGAGGAGGAGGAACAAGTGTCTCCTGTCATCTCAACTACATCTGAGCCTGAACGGTCTACTCAGGCCTCTAATTCTATTAATTCCACTCTGGATGATCTTCCACCTTCTCAAATCGACACAATTCATATCGCCACTAGAACACAACAGTATGATAATCCATCATCATCTATAACATCTCGACCATGGGTTGTCATTTGTGGACCCCTGAAGGAGTTCCTCCTTCCTCATCATCCCCGAGACCTCGGGTCTCTATTCATGCTTCACCTCGGGCTTAGATTCCCGTGTCAGTTGAGGAGAGTGTTATGAAACAACTCACCCATGCTCCGGTCAAAATGTCTCTTTTTGACCTCATTCAATCATCTCCACAGCATCGCAGGCTCTATGATTGATAATTTGCATCGTATCATAGTGAATTTAGATGAGCCCCAACCTTTCGAGATGGTTGTTGGATTGAATAGACCATCAACTACCATTTCCTTTGAGGATTTGAAATTCCTCCCCTTTCTTCTGAGGATTTAGAGGCTCCCCTCTTTATCACAGTTCAAATCAACAACACTACATTAAAATGCACTATGATGGATAGTGGTGCTGCACTCAACATCATTTCCTCCCACACATTGAGCAACTTAAGTTACCAAAATAATGTAGTGTCACCACCTCCTTTCACCCTTCGATCATTTAACGATCGGTGGTGATTACTTTAGGAAGCTGTGGTCCTACCCATTCGGGTAGGTAAGAAACTGCTTCACGAGTTTTTTTACATTTTGAAGGGAAATTCCACTACAATATGATCCTTAGATGCTCCTGGATTCATACAATGCATTACATCCCATCAAACCTCCATCGATGCTTAAAAAATATCGGTATGAGGAAAAATCTATACTCATCAGGAGATCCTTTCCCTTCCGCACAATGTGACATGACCACAGGGTCTACCCCTCCAAAGAGAATGCTTGTTCTCCTGACGAGGCTTCATCCTCTTCCATACCTATAACAAAACTACCAGATTTACAAAATTTGGAAGAAAACAGCATTTTTCACTAGGAGAGCTTCCTCTTCTCTCTTTTGACACCCATCTCAAACCTAATGAGTATGGTAGACCAGACAAACAACCTGAATATCAGCCAGGTCTTGGTCACATTGTCACCATTGGTCTACCCAATCAACAGACTAACTTCATCTACGGTGGTCTTGATACACCTCACTATCATCTGGATTCTCCCCTAGGGCCAAACCCTATTCAACAGGGTTTGATTGTCTATAGAATCCGCATTCATAAAAACTTATCTATATGATGCGTGGAAGGGCTTTGGCCTGGGAAAGTATGAACAAGGTGTGCATGACCTCGCATCCATTCCAACTCTTAAACCACATCAAAAATTTGGTTTAGGGTTTAAACCTCTCTCAAAAGCCACCATCACCATTCTCGATGAGCCTCTTTCCATTGAGGAACCATCTTCTCCCATCAGGTTGGAAGCATCACTTGATGTGGATGACACCATTTCCATCCCACCTAACTTTTTTTAGTCAATACCATTTCCTTAGGTCCATTGACCTATAAAACTAATGGAAAATCCACTTCCATACCATTAGTCTTCCCTAAAATAGTTGGAGATGACTCTCCCACTATCAACACTATCCCATTGTGCGGATGATGATTCTATCCTCACCTATCTGGGGGTAGAGGATTCTTATCTTCCTAAAACCATTCCTTCTGACACATCTATGCTTCTCAATGAAGCCACTGTCGACCTTAATATAGGGACTTCTAAAGACCCTCGCATCATTAAGGTCGGCCAATCTCTTAATCCACAGGAGTTAGGAGACTTCACCACCTTTCTTTCTCACCATCGCCAAGCATTTTCTTGGTCATATGAAGATATGCCAGGCCTCGATCCTAATATCATGGTCCACAATATCGTTACTCTTCTAGACATCAAACCGGTTAAACAAAAATTACGTAAGATGCATCCTCGTGTAGCCCTTCTTGTTAAAGAAGAGTTGCAGCGCTTGCTTTCCACTAACTTCATCCAACCCATTGACTATCCACAATGGGTTTCAAATGTAGTACCAGTAACCAAAGCTACATTGGGAAAATTCAAATTTGCACCGACTTCGGGATCTTAATCTTGCTTGTTCGAAAGATGATTTTCCTCTACCTAATATCGACCAACTCATGGATTTAACTATAGGTCACGAGATGCTTTCTCTTATGGATGGTTTCTCTGGATATAATCAAATTCTCATTACACCAGAGGACCAACATAAGACTTCCTTTCATAACTCCTTGGGGGACTTTTTGTTATCGTGTCATGCCCTTCGGTCTTAAGAATGCAGGAGTAACTTATCAACATGTAATGACCTACATCTTCCATGATCTCTTACACAAAACTATGGAAGATTACGTCGATGACCTCCTCGGTAAATCCAAATGCCATCAGGATCACCTTTTCATTCTTACACCTCTCTTTGAGAGGCTCATTCATTTTTGTCTTCACCTAAATCCATCTAAATGCGTGTTTGGCATTCTCACTGGTAAACTCTTAGGCTTTATCATTTCTATTAGGGGCATTGAAGTTGATCCCACAAAAATAAAGGCTATCCTCGAGATGCCTCCCCCTTCCAACTTAAATCAGCTCCGTGGTCTTCAAGGATGCCTTCAATCAGTGCGTCATTTTATCTCGCAACTATCGGACCGTTGTCAACCTTTTCATCATCTCCTCCGTAAGAATGTTCATTTTGAATGGGATGAGCGTTGCCAAAAGGCCTTTGATGATCTCAAAGCTTATCTTCTTTCTCCACCTGTGCTTACACCTCCCACGTGGGGGGAGCCATTCTATCTTTATATTTCTATGACTGATCATGCTCTTGGAGCCATGATCTCACATCGGGATGCTAATGGTAAAGAACAAGCCATCTATTATATCAGTTGCACTCTTCATGAGTATGAAACATGCTATTCTGAAGCTGAAAAACTATGTTGTGCTCTCTTCTTCATGACTTCTAAACTTCATCACTACCTCCTTAATCACAAAACTTATATTGTTACAAGTGTCAATCCACTCAAGACAATGCATGTGAAACCTTATCACAATGATCGTATTACTCATTGGCTCATGCTCATGACAGATTTTGATCTCGAGTTCATCTCACAAAAATCTATCAAGGGTCAGGTCATTACAGATCAATTAGCTGATACTCCTCTTCGGACACTCAAATCCCCCTTGCTCAATTCCCAGATGAGTACATCCAACAAATCGATTTCGGTCTATCTCCATTTAAAGTAAAACTCTTCTTTGATGGGTCCAAATGTCGTGCAAGGGGAGTGCGGGTTTCATCATCATGATTCCTCCTTGGGGTGCACCTATCCCTGTCACACACAAGCTTAACTTTGAGTGTACCAATAATATGGCTGAATATGAAGCTCTTGTTTTAGGTCTTCAAAATTCCATTAATCTTGGCACTCACCATATCGACATCTTTGGTGATTCTGAGCTTATCATTAATCAAGTCATTGGTGTCTATCAATGCAAAAATGATATCCTTCAAAAATATCATGATATCGTTCTCTTTCAACTTCAATCTTTTGATAAATTTACTATCCAAGCTATTCCTTGCACTGTGAACCAATTCACAGATACAATGGCTTCTTTAGCCTCACTTATTCCACCTTTTACCGAAGACTCATGACTTTATGTGGTTGTTCAGTGTTTAGACCAACCATCTCATCTCGGGTAGTTGACTTCAATCAACGTCGTCACAACCAACACTCAAGATGAGTGGTATCAACACATTTTTGATTATCTATCCCATTCAGTGCTTCCTCAGATCTGACTTCCAATGGTAGAAGATATTTTATCCTACGTGCTAATCGCTATACTATTCTGGGTGGAATCCTCTACAAACGTGGTTTTGATGGTATTTTGCTTCGGTGCCTCAAAACCCTGAATCCTCTAAAGCCATCCAAGAAGTCCATGACGGTATCTGTGGTGGACATTTTAGTGGCTTGGCCATAGCTAAACACATCTTACGTTTAGGTTACTATTGGCCTTCTCTTAATCGAGACTATTGTGAATACACTAAGAAATGTGTCAAGTGTCAACAACATTCCAATCTTACACATATCCCTAGTCAGGCTTTGCAACTGCAGTGGATTTGTGGCCTTTTTCACAATGGGGTCTTGATCTCATTGGTCTCATCAATCCCACTCTTCACAACATCATCACTCTATCATTATTGCCATAGAATACTTCACTAAGTGGGTGGAAGCTATTCCTCTTTCATCAACCAAAGCTAAACCCATTGTTGATTTTTCTATCAACACATCATTTGTCGCTTTGGTGTCCCACACAAACTCATCACAGACAATGGTAAATCTTTCAAAAAACATCGATTTATAGAACCTCTATGATGCTTTCAATATCAAACTCATCTTTTCTTCTCCATACTATCCCTAAGCTAATGGCCAAGCTGAGGCTTCCAATAAAACTTTGCGTAATATCCTCGCAAAGGTAACTAGTCGAGTTGGTAGGGATTGGCATTTACATATCCCTTTTGCTCTCTGGGCTTATCGGACTAGCATTCATACTCCTACTGGTGCTACTCCCTTCTCTCTCATCTATGGGTCTGAGGTTGTCCTTCCTTTGGAAGTCAGATTCCATCTCTTTGTGTCTCTCTCAGAGAATTTGTCTCTGATGAGGACTATCATCAAAATCATCTAGCGCAGCTTGAGTTGCTAGATGAGCGGTGTCTCAATGCTCTTGAGCATCATCAAGTCTATCTTGAGCATGTCAAACATGCTTATAACAAGCACTTGCAGCACTGTGACTTCAAAGTTGGTGATCTTGTTCTTAAAGAAAACCAAAATGTCACTACTCCTGGAGCGGAGTAACATGGTAAGTTTTCTCCTAACTGGATGGGACCATATGTTATCACTCATAAGTATGGGTCTGGGGCTTATCGCCTATCTTCCATGGATGGTATACCTGAAATGGAGCCTCTTAATGCTTTGCATTTAAGGCCCTTCTACTGTTAAAATCTATCTTACATGATCTTAGTCACAAAACAAATCTTTTCATCCATCTGTAACCAATCATGCATTTCGTAGTGATTTAGAACTATGTGGTTCTCCGCGTTTATGTTTTATACCTTAAATATGAGTACCACGGCTCTACTCATGGAATTTTCCTTATGGATTTGTTCCTTCTCATGGTAGGAATACCTTAATCACTACTTCATCCACCCTAGGTGTTCATCTTGATCAAAACCACTTTGGGGCATGAGTATGTGCTTATATACATTTTCTTCCCTCTATCTGATCTATCTAGTCTAAACTCAGCTTCTTCCAAAGCTCAAAAAAAAAAAAAAAAAAGGAAAGGAAAAGAGATGTTATCCTAGTCCTAAAAGATAGATTGATCCCTCGAAGGACAGCTATCCATGCCTTATCAAATAAAATAAAAAATATAGACCATTCCTCGAAGGATGGCTATCATCAAAATCAAAATACAAACCACTCCCTTGAAGGATGGCTATTTGTTTTATGGCATTTTCAGCCTTTGCAGTAACAAACTTCCTCTATTGGCCAGTTTGTTCACTTTTTAGCATCTCTGAAAGAATTCCCATATGATCCAGTCTTTCTATATCTAGCAAACTTCCCATTGATCGATCGGTTTGCTTTTCTAATCAAAAAAAATTATGAAGTTGTGATATGAGACCTTTTCGATCATATGGAGACCTTGTTTTCCCATATGGGCACGTATTTAATCCTTCATGTGTTCTAATGAGATGTATACTGATCTCTCATCCTTATCTACCTCCTCGATCTGGTTGTGACTAACTAGTGTCAGGTTTATTTTAACCTCATCTATGGCCTTGTGTGCATCGTCTTTTGGTTTTTCTATCAAGGTCTCTATTTATGGTCGGTTAGGGGCCTAACTTATCATTCTTTTTCCTATCTAGGTGTAGTGATTTTTATTTCTAAACAAAGATAATATCATTACATCACTTTCTTTCACAAGGAACATTTCCCATGATTATTTGTTGTTCATCCAGTTAAATTGACATTTAACATGTTAATTTAGTCAAATCTATCATCTATCTATGCTCATCTTATCTACTTCATCTAAAAACACATCAAAGCATGTATTAAAAACACATGTGAATCCATCTATCTATCTCATTTAAATTGAATTAACATCTTAAACATGTTTATTTTATCAATCTATCAATCACATCAAATCACATCATCTATCCATCTATCCTCTATAAACATGTATCTATGTCCATCAAAATTACACTACATCTATCTATATCTATCAAAATTAAATGCATAAGTACAATCACATAACAAAAATGATGAATATATATACATGAATGTCTGTACAAAAGAATGGATGGCTTCCAATCAAGCCATCTATATCATACATCAAAAATGCCTTCAAATCGAGGCTACATCAGTATATCGATACAAGAATAACATATCTATATGGTGAAGTCGGATAGGTGGAAGACACTATCTCCTCCACCCTCCTCTAGTCAGGCTGTCTCTCTTGGCCACCTCTACCGAGCTAGAAGTGCCTGCTACTGGGGCCCTACCGCCATCTCGATCTCTCCGGTGCTCACACCCTCCGATGCACCACTAGCATTGCGGTTGTCGCTAATCTCCTCCTCGCACCGTAATGAGGCACATCAGGGGCATGTTGTGCCAAGGCATCCTCATAGTATCTCACCTCAGTAAGGAGCTGATAGGTGCTTAGACTCACCATACCGGGTGCTCGTAATGGCGTTGCTGCTTGCTACTTGGTGGTGGCCCTCCTGCTACTGCACCCTGTGCCCCGGACTCTGAAGTGGTGCTGTATCACCGTATTTGGCCCTGAGGGCCTCTCTGTGCCTATGGTAGCGATCTCTCTCGATGTATCATGTTGTATCCACTCTAACATGTGGTATCTCTCTCAATATCAGTGCATCCCTCTCTCCTCGTCAGAGCTCTAATCTCCTCGAGGGCAGCCTGGTGTGCATGTGTCAGGGTAGCATGCTCTCCCTCCAGTCTCTCCAGCACTGCAGCTATGTCCTCCTCATCTGCATCTATGGATGCTGGGAGGTGTTGTGGTAGCTCTATGGAGTACCATGCCACGTAGCCATCATCCACTCCTACATCATCATCACTATCTGTGGGAGGTGGGGCCTCCCTCAGTGGATTTTTCGGGATCAAAATCAGCAGGTTGGTCTCTCTGTTGTCCCACCTATATGGCATATATGTGGTCGGGACCATCTGTACTAAACCAAACTACCTCAGCACCTGTATAAATGGGACGTGCTCCCAGATATCTAGCCTGCGGCCCCTGACCACCCTGCTCCGTCTCAGCTCCACCAGGTGAGCATCCTGACCGGCCCATGTCGGGTAGACCCGATATGGTCTCCATATAACCTACTCTGGTGTCAGAGTCCTGAATCACTCAGTATACCACTCTGTAGATCTCCCTGTATCTCCGGGGCCATGTCTACCTACCATCACTAGAATCCATAATCGAGGGCCCCCTCTACTATTGGCATCCATGGAAGCCCTGATGGCTGATCACTACTATATGCTCATATGCCCAGTAATGGAGCACAAAGCTAACATCAATACCTGTCTACCTACCTATGGTGTACATCCACTGCTCATGATATATCTGTGCTACTAAGGCATCTGCAAATGTGAACACCTTCTGAACTCTAGGATGTCACAGACATAGTCTAGTAAAAGCAGTGGAAATCTCCCGCCTCCTAAATCTGGTAGAGAAAAATAGGAGATCGCCATCTGAATTAGTGTTATCCATCTACTCTGGCATCATCATGTCTATAATGTGAGGCTATCCTCACCACCCCGGACACTATCTCTGAATCATCTGCCCTATCTCCATACAATCATCCCAGGGCCCTCTCTGTTGCTGCTCTCTCGTGGAGTGGTCTCTATCGGGTCCCCGGTAATTGGCAGCATGAGGATCCTATAGATATCCTCATGGGTGATGGTCATCTCACCCATCCTAAACTAGAATGTGCATGTCTTGTTGTCCCATCGTCATATCAATGCTCGCATCAACTCTACATCTCGAGGCACCCGTTGGTATGTGGAAGCCCCGAGCCGGCTAGCTCAGGTGATGCTAATAGAGTTTGTCACATCAGGAAGAATAGTCTCTGAAGCTTGGGAATAACATCCGCATATGTAAAGCCTCTCGTGCCTGCATCCATGACATCAAGAATGGTGTTAGCTTCTCATTTATTCAAATCGAAGCATCAAAAACACATTTCTCTACTTTCTACATCTAATCAACCCAATCGGCACCGATTGATTTCAATCGACATTGATCTAACTTAGTCGACATCGATCAGAATTCCAATCGGTGCCGATTGAACCTAATCGGCGTTGATTTTTCCAATCGATGCCGATTGGGAGGCGAGTGTCCAAAACACTCTGGCCTCCCACTTATCCCATTTTTTTCTAAAAACTAGCATCCTAGTATGCTATTTGATGATAAACATATACACAAGGCTTAGGTAGATCCACTTACCCCAGGTCGTGTCCTCTTCCACTTCTGACTGCTCCCAGAGGCTTCCATGTTGCTCAAAATCAATTTTTGACTCTTTCTAAATCAATCGTCGCGGTGTAAATAAATCGTTAACGTTTCCCTTTCCCATACTTATATGGTTGCGGTACGGTCGGTGCCGATTTTTCTGGTCAGCGCCGATTGGTTTAGTCAACGTCGATTTTGCTTGGTCAACACCGATTGAGGCCAATCATCACCGATTGGTTACATTATTGCCTTCTCACATCACATTCTTCCAACGGGAAGGTCTCCTCATCTTTTTTTCCAAAGTGTTGATGCTTGGCTTGTTTATCTGATCATTATTATCACCTGGGTGTTGCCTTTTGGCACATATTTTTGATATTATCACCCATTTTGAGTCTGTCCCCTACACATGGGTCACTCACATTTGTGGCAGCTCAAAGATAGCTGGGTCTGTAGGCACTAACGTCGTCGATTTTGCGGACATCATTTGGTTGTCCCTACCAATGTGTCACTCTTTAGTTGCCTACTATTTTGCACCCTCCACTCACCTCAGGTGCACCTGTAGGTACTAATGTTGTCTCATGAAGATTGTCTAATCTACCCTACCAAGGTGAGGTCCTTAGGTTGTTGCCTTTTTTATTGTTTTCATGCATCATCAATAATCAGATTCACTCTAGATATCTCATTGGGGCATCCTGCGTTCTCATCTACCTTTTTCAAACTGGGATCGGGTTGTCCATTTTGGGCCACCCCATCCCTAGTTTGAGGGGATCACATCATCATTGTTCTTCATTTCTTATAACTCCTTGTTTTTGTCTCGTGGCTTTGCTTATCACAAGTTACTCGATAAAAGGGGCAAATGTAGACACCTAAAATTGGTTACCCAATTTAGTGTCCCCTGGGTTCGTTTATCCTCTTGGGTAACCTGGGGCACCTTTATATCACCACTTCTCCCTTAGGGTATTACTTAAATATTTAATTTAAACATCTATCCTAAGTTTATTATACCCCATTGTGTTTCATCCATGGATAATTAAATATTAACTATTTAATTGTATTTTTTACATGTATCTTAACCACTTATCTACCCCATATCAATTCCTAACCTCCCATATCAATTCTATCCATCTATCCCCCCTATTTCTCCTCCCCCAAACCGTGCAGTGGGATCTTTCCCATATTTGAGTCAGAAGGATACACTTTCATCTTTCCAAATCATCCTTTTTGGCCATTTTGGGATTTTTTCCCTAATCGGCGCCGACTGGTACTCGGTCGACGCCGATTTTTCAAAATGGCACCGATTGTACCTCGGTCGACACCGATTATAAATACAGGGCCAAAATTTAGTTCTGGTTAGACAAAGAGAATGACAAAGAGTTTTGAGCATCAAGCCTGAGCATAGTCTATCAAGCGAGAGTGAATTTTGTCCAGATCAATCCCTAAGAGGAGTATCATTACTCTACTCCCACAACATCGACATCGTGAGGCTTCATCGATCTCTTTGTGACTCTGTTCTTGCATCTAGCTAAGGTGGAGCTTTGTCAGTATCCCTATAGCTCCTATAGCTCCAAAAGACTTTGATGATCCAACCTTCATTGTCCATTTCTCAAGCTTCCTACAATTTTCCCCCAGTTGATGTTGATTCGAGTTGATTGAGCCTAATCGACGCCGATTCACCAAATCGACACCGATCACCCGATCGGCCATCGAGATAGGTAAAAGAACTCGGGTAACACCAAATCAACATTGTTTTCACAATTTCCTATTTTTTGTTGCTTTCTGTCTGCTGTTTACATTATGTCTTTCATTTTTAATCAAAAATATAGACATTTACTTACATCTTTTATCATGTATGCTTCTTTCTTTAATTGAAAACGTGGATTGACATCCGAGGGAGCTTATCACTTCCTGGACCCACTTTTTGGGCAGTCCTCCCAAATATCTTTTAACGTTGTCTTTTTCTGTCAAGTATTTGTGTCTCATAGGTTTCTCGGATCTACTTTGCAGGATCATTCATGTGCGCCCATCTTGTCTACATCGGCTTTCTTTTCCATCTACATCTTCGGATCTTGTCTTATCTATCAGGTATTGATTTCATTTGAGTTTTTCAGGGTTTTTGTGTTTAGTTTGGTACATTAACTTGGACGACAGTAACAAGTGTGGAAATTCTTGATCTATAAAAAGAAAATATAATTTTATATGGAGATTTGAGGAAGAGCAAGAAAAAAAGAGGAAAAATAGGTTCGATGGGTCGATGGTGATTAGGGTGGGGTTGATGGAGATTTATCTTAGCCCTAACCTAAACTAACCTAATTAAGACCCATGACTTGGTCAGACTCACATCCATAACTAATGCCTCCTTACTCGCACCCAAAGCCGACCTTCTAGCCACTTGACCAAGCCCATGGCCCTGATCTCTCGGGAGAAAGCGGGGAAGGTGGGCTATTTTACTAAAAATAGCCTACTTTTTCCTTACCGATGCCGGTTCCTACTCGACCGCCGTCGGTTACGTAACCGCCATCGGTTCCCTGTAAATGGGCTCCCCAAACCAAAACAACGGATCGGAATTTCATTTTGGGAGATCAGTCGAAGGATTTTGGATCAATAGAGAGCATTGCGAGCGAGGAACAGAGTCCAGATCTTCACTTGACAGAGCAGAGACGAGTGAAGAAACCAGAAGTGCTTGCAGTAGAGGAGATCAACTTGCATCTTTGTCAAAACCAGTAAGTCACATCTTGCATGTCCTCTGTTATAACATTTCTTATGCTCTGTGAATTTCAGTCCTCCTAAATCCGTCTCTGAATCTACTACCCAACGTGTCATTGCATCTAACTGTTATTCTTTTGCTTCTAATCATCCCATTTCCTAATATCATCCATAAACCAGCCTTACAAAACACCATAGCTACTAAGAAGATCCTAGAACCCACCGGTATCGGTTATCAGTAACCGGCATCGGTTATCAGTAACCGGCATCGGTTCCTCTGATCAAAACCAGAAAACCAGCCTTTCCCCTACCCAGTTCAACGAAACAATTTAATTGATATTTTGTGAGTCTTTTGTGTTAATTCATATTAGCGAGGCTGACCACCTTGAAAGGAAGTTTTATATTTCAGGCCCAAGCGAGTTTCCTCATTTATTGTTTAATCAAAATCTTGTGGTCTTGTGTTCTTATTTGCAGGTAGTCCTTCCAAGACAAAAAGGAGTTCTTGATCAACTTTGATCTTTCTCTGAGTACGCGCACACCATCTCGACATTCACGGGTATTCCTCCTAACCCTAACCTCATCTGTTTCTAAAAGGAATGAAAGGATAGAAGCAACTCTATTCCCAGGAACGAAACATTTCCAAGTGAAACATTTTGGCATGCCCGGTGGGACCCATTTTGGGTTTCTTTCTCTTGCTTATTTTCATTTTAGGAAGCATATTTTGTTATTCTTTGCTTTTGTTATATATTTCGTAAAGAATTTGTCTTGCTTTCCTAGTTTCGCATTAGTGAAAGTCATCTCTCTTGCTTCATCGAACATAATTTTCGATTTGGGTTTAAAACACATGCATTGCATTCCTGCTTGTTGTTCTTCAATTCTAGTGAACATAGATTAAGTAACAAGTCGTACACGTGGGGGTGATATCCACGGTATTGACAGGAAATTAACCCTAGTTTCACTGCACAACACATACCGAATCACTTCACAATTAACACAATGAGCTCAAACATCCCCCTTTTCCGCGGTATTCCCTCCTTAGATTGAGGTAACCTTATAAGCCAAAACAAACTTGACATTTCCCCTAGGTCTTGTTGTTTAGGATTCTGACATCATCTTACGTCTAAAGGCATAAGCCCACGATAACTAAAATTAACCCTAGGATTAGTCTCTGGATTTGCGTGTGCATCTTGCTTGTTTTCAAATTCTGTTTTCTCTGTCATACTTTGTCTTCTGTGATCAATAAGTTGATAAATATACTCAACGTTGCTAAAAATCAAATTAGCAGCCTTTTATATCTTCTTATCCTAGACTTTTGACACCGGCATCGGTTAAGGGACCGACGTCGTTTGCTCTGTGACCGACACCGGTTAGTAAACCGATATCGGTTACTGTCTTCATCAGCCCCTGACAAACCAGCAACTTGCCAAATTCATCATTCTGAGGTTGTTTTTGTTCTTGATAGATTGAAACTTTCCTGTGTGTTCTTGTCCATGGTTGTCATCACTCGGAAGCAAGCCGCCGCCATGGTTTCACATGCCTGCTCTGTGTCTTTGCCTGAATCACCCCCTTCACATTCTATAGGGAACCCTACGGACACCGGTGAGATCCCCAAATTCTGTAGGAGACAAGGACTTTGCCAAATTTACTGGATGCTAATCCCAGTATTTGTCAATACTATTTGTCTCATGCCCCTTTTTGACCGTACGCGCTTTGATGGTCGGCTCCTTATTGGCATGCCTATTAGTATAGCTGCTCATTTAGCTCCCACTCCTCGATAACTTTGCCTTACTTCTGCATCTCTAGCCCCGTCTCCCGATCCGGCGGCCGAGGTTCATCGACCCGATTAGCTTTCCTTTGGTTAATCTTGGACCCCACGTATCGTTACCACCATTGCCCCTACCTCATCTCTCTTTCAGACCACTCCATTCATGACTTACTCTCTGCCACCTATTCACACGAGCTTTCCTTCTCAAGCTCCGCCTACCTTTTCATTCCCATACACGTATCCAGTAACCTCAACACCTTATATGGGACATCCCTATTCTGTTGCTCCAACATACTCATCCTCCATACCTTATCAACACTTAGCCCCACCATTGTCCAGCGGAAGCCCTTGGTCCAACTTGCCTCCGTTTACCACAACCGCACCATCATCTCATCCAACCACAGATTTCATCAAACAAATGATGGACAAAATGCAAAACCTGGAGGCTTCTGTTTCAGGAAGTCGTAGCGCCTTGACATACGAGCAAGTTTGTCGGGAGCCCATTCACCCTTTTGTCCCCCTTCATTCATATCCTCCTCAATGGGAGTTGCCAAAATTTACTCGTTTTAACAGTAAAGAGGATCCTCAACAACACTTGCGATCATTTAGACATGCTTGTTATTTGATTGCCCATGATGATGCCTTGTTACTCCGCACCTTCCCCATGTCCTTATCAGGACTGCCTTGGAGTGGTACGGTGCTTTAACCCGGCCTCGATCTTCTCTTTTAACCAACTGCTTGATCTTTCTTGGATCATTTCTCCATTAACATTGCAAGAAAGTATCTATCACCGACCTCTATGCCATCAGACAATTTGAAGGCGAATCTATCGCAGATTTCGTTGGACGATGGCGGGGCCTTATCAACCAACTTACGTATGCCTTGCCTCAAAGCCAGAACTTATCGAACTATTTACGCGGGCTGCTAAGCTCATCTCCCCTACCCCAAATTCAAACTTTCCGCACATTCGCGAGGCCTTTACCATGGCTCGGAAACTAGAAAGTCGAGCCTTAGAAGAAGAGAAATTGCGGTTGCGTAACAAAAACCCCAATTTCGAACTCTGATTCTACCAAACAAGCCAAACACCACCACTCCTCACGCGTCCACTTCTTCTAAATCAAAGGAGCTGTCCACGCGGTAATGGTCAAATCTCAAACACCGTCGATACTCATGAAAACCACTTATAAGTACAAAGCCAGGCCCATCAATTACACTCCCTTGGGAGAAACTTATGGCGTCATCTGGAGAAATTGCTCAAAGTGGGGCTATCACCTTGCCCCCTGTTAAACCTCACTCTGGGTTTGACTCCACCCATGTGCATAATACCTTCTGAGTACAAAGAAAATGACTTTTGTAACTTTCACCGCGTAAAAGGACATAGTCATGAAAACTGCAAGATGTTGAAAAACATAGTGCAGGAAATGGTTGATGCGGGGGATATAGCCCTCGATAATCCTAACGCCCCCTGCTAGCGAAATCTGAAAATTTTCAACAAGCCATTCCCGAATCACTCGTCCAATGATGCGTAAACCAAGATATCTTAGGCGAGGAGAGTGTTCATGAGATCCATGCGTCTTCGATTCTCGGCCAAAAGCCTCTATTGAAATTTTTTTGAATCAAGCCTCTCCACCAACACAGGAGTCTGAACCTCCTTCACCACCATCAAGCCAAAGTGAAATCATTCCTTTACCCATAAAAGAGTTAACTGCCCGGACTTCTCTTCTCATCGATGAGTCTTCTTACACCACATCCCTGAGGTGTGAGGCGGATGTTATCTAATTTATCTATTTCCCAAACGTCCCCTTCTACCGCTCTTGCTTTGCCTGAGAGGAAGGCTCGCCACTCCTTTTGACATCCTTAGGAGAAATCTCTTACACCGACATCACACATTCTTTAACCATAACGGACCCCCTCGAAGCACGCCCTCTTACCTATTAGTTCTTCATCGCCTAAATCTTTTCAGTGACACGGTTGACCTCTTAACATCTATTGATACGGTGCCTCATCTACCCCTTGTATCACACCGCGGTGGTGGAATTACAACCCACCTTTCTTAGTACAAAAATTACAAATCACACAGAAATTTGTCATTCCACGAGGAAGATAGACAGGCCCTATGGGAACGTTTGAGTACCCCTTTTTCTACTCAAATGCAAATGACTGATCCTGATGTCTCCACCATATACCCGAAGTGTTTACAGAAGCTTAAAATGCCCCTGTTCTCACCTTCACCCCCCTCACCTCTACCAAATGCCCCGTCCACTTCTATCAACTTAACCAGATCTTCCCCTACGCTTGGGACCTCACCAATGCCCAGTCTAACGCACCCGCCTAAGCGACTCGATCTATCCAAAAATAAATCCGTCCCGCCACCTAGGAGACAAACTCAATCCGTGCCCCTATCACAATCAAAACCATCATCGTCATACCTACCTTCCATATTGGGACCCCATCCCTCTACCTTACATCAATATATCATACCTCCTGCGTTTTCTTCAAAACAACCTACGCCTTCCGCACCTATACGAGAAATTCGGGTATAGCACACACCGTCGTCACTCGCGTATCTGTCCACCTATCGACCCTAAACAAATTCCATCATCAAAAGATTTGTTTTCGGTCACTCCTATTTCCCGTGGTTGTTTTACGATACCACATCATCTGTGGCCTCATCATCGACATACAACCTGCGCGCCGAAGAAATCACGTTTAGTGAAAACCACGTATCAACACCCCTCGGCTAAACCACCACCCGTGCGAACCAATCATGCCCAAACATTACCAAAACCCGCACAACCAATACCCTCATCCTCTTCCGATTTTGACCCACTCAAAGGATCTTACGCGCCAAAATCCTTGCTATGTTGGTGGAGAATGCGACCATTTCCCTACCTCCACTTAGACCTTATGACCCGTCTAAACCCCGACCTATGGGTTACGATGAGTCTAAAATCTGCGCTTATCACCGCACACCAGGACATGATGTGGAGGGATGCAAAGCTCTAAAAACCATCCTTCGTCAGTCACCTCTCCCGGATAGAAAGATTAAGAAAGACAACTTACGAAGGGAGAGACCTTTAGTTTCCATTCCCTCTCCTATACCATCTGTCCCGCCTCACCAAGATCTATCATTATTCTGACCCCACCTCTTGAAGACCATGAGTTATCGACCATCTTCCTCATCTCGGGTCTACGAGATTAATATGATTAGTGTCATTTACTAGAGGCGAGAAAAACAATGGGAAAGCAAAAAAAACACACTGCGGCATCTCTTTCTCGTCAAACATCCGATTGCACCACCACCTAAAGTGGTCATTCGCGGACCCGCCTATCCGTCTCTAATGGCATTGCCCACCGAAATATGATTAAACGGACTTCACCGATCGCAGTAAAAATGACCTTTGTATGATCTCATTCGGACTTGAATCTCATCGACAAGCTCTCGTTGAGATCCTTGAGGATAGAGGTTTTACCTAATGAACCACACTGTCGCCTCCATTCTAACACCCGATCACGTTGCTTCTCTCACCAAACAACCCCTTACTGCCCCGACCATACGTCTCTATACCACAAGCTGCTGTGATCGGTTTCTCACGAAGATGAAATTGTTGACTTTAGTACGAGAAGACCACGACCTGCCCTTTTCATCTCGCTTACGTCGGGACATTGAGTACGTCGGGTTATGATTGCGGGGGCTAGCCTAAACATCATCTCTTGAAAGCCTTCCAACAAATGAATATCCCTTACTAGTTGCATGTGTGCCCGACCCCATCATGTTGCGGTCATTGATGCGCTATTACTTCTACCTTAGGCACCGTGATCCTCAACATTCGGGTAGGACCACGTACTTTACCCGAACTCTTCTATGTCTTGGAGGAGAGTTCGATATAATATATTCTTTGGGTCGTCCTTGGATCGAGCCATGGGATGCGTTCCTCGACATTACATAGATGCATAAAATTTGAGTACGAGGGAAGTCCTACAGTAAAAGCTGACCCTCCCCCTTTAAAACCTGCTGATATGTTATACCGCCCTAACGATGTGCTTATACCAATCAAGACACACCCATACATTCAACCTGACCATCCTCTTGAATGTACCTCAACCATCCACCTCAAGCCGCGCCTACGCCTTGGTGATGAAACCACCATCGCAAAAACCACTTCCCTTCCCATGGCTAACATTCCAACCTCAGACCCCTTAGTAGATGTTTTGGCGCCTTACTGTTTGGGGAGTACCCTATATAACGTTAGTTCTTTCCCTACCCGCGGGAGTACGGACAATTACATGCACATCCCACCTACGGACCGTCGCGTGGGGAGGTAATCTCTTACGGACCACCCCATTGCCGCACTAACCTAACGTATGGGGGTGTTGGCGCATCCTCCATTACCCCTGAACCTCCTCTTGGTGTGGTTCCCTTCGATCCGATTTTCAATACTTGACAAATCGTCGTTTCGCCCTCACCTTCTTGACTCATTTGTGCGTGGAAGGCTTTGGTTTTGGCCTTTACGAACAAGGCCGACATACACTCATTCCGTGACTACCCGTAAACATAATGATCGCGGTGGTCTCGGTTTTCCCGAAACACCTACACAGGAGACACCTCCTGTCAGTTGTATCCTGGAAGAAGAAGACGTCGCCCCTACCAAACCATCATCACCCACTTTGCCATCATCACCCACAGAATCTATAGACCCTGAATCCATCCCTCCTTTTTTTTTTCATAAATGCTATCTTCATAGGTCCTCTCACTTATCAACGCGATAATGAGGACCCATCTTCTCTTCCCCTTCTGTATCCAGACATGATCGAAGAGGATTCGCCTTTGATTAATGTTGTTGAATGCCGGGATGATGACTCCATCCTCACTTACCTTGGCGCGGATGATTCTTATATTGCGAGCCTTACCATCGAAACCCAAACCATCTTTGAGCAGATCTACCATAGAAATCAACATCCACACGGAGGAGGATCCTCACATTGTGAAGATTGGACAATCCCTTAACACATCAGAACAAGCCGCCTTTACTACCTTTCTCGTGCTCATGACCAAGCTTTCGCATGGTGGTCTTTGCTGACATGCGGGAATTGATCCTACCATTGCCGTCCATAACATCACCTAAACCCGATTCCAAACCAGTCAAACAGAAATTGAGAAAAATGCATCCACGCATTGCTCTCTTGGTCAAAGAAGGAGCTCAAGCGACTCCTTTTCTGTTTCCTTCATCTTGCCTATTGACTATCCTCGATGGATTTCTAACATCGTACTGTCACTAAAGCGACGAGGGGGACTTCGGATATGCCGGATTTCGGGATCTTAACCTCGCTTGCCCTAAGGATGACTTCCCCTTACCTAGCATTGACCAACTTGTTGATCTAGCTGCAGGTCATGAGATGCTCTCTCTCATGGATGGCTTTTCGAGGATCTGACCAAATTTTGGTTGCCCCCTGCCCGATCAACACAAAGCGCCTTCATAACTCCTTGGGAACCTATACATTATCGTGTCATGCCATTTGGCCTTAAGAATCTTTGGTGCTACCTATCGGCGGGCTATGACCTACATTTTCATGACATTATGCACACTATCCTTGAAGATTATGTCGGCGATCTTCTCGGCAAGTCTAAACATCGTAGTGAACATCTCGATGTTTTAACCATTATTTTGATGCACTGTTACAATATATGTCGCCTTGACCGAAGAAATGTGTCTTTGGTGTTCTTTGGGAAAACTTCTTGGCTTTATCGTCTCTTTGCGTGGCATTGAGGTCGATCCATCTAAAGTCAAAGCTATCCTAGAAATGCCCCCACCCAAAAATCTCAAACAATTGCGTAGTTTACAAGGTAAGCTCGATCTATCCGGCGTTTCATCTCCCGACTTCGGATCGATGTCGACCTTTCCATCACCTCCTTAAAAAGGATATTGCATTCCAATGGGCGAAGAATGTCACCAAGCCTTGAAGCTCTCAAATCCTATCTCTTGCGACCACCGTGCTTATCCCACCCCAAGGCGACCGCCCTTTCTACCTTTACCTTTCCGCCACCGACCCATTTTGTAGGAGCCATGCTTGCACATCGTGACTACGAGAATCGTGAACAAGCCGTTTATTATATAAGTCGTACTTTGGTGGACTATGAGACTAGGTACACACATATAGAAAAGTTATGCCTAGCCCTATCATTCGTGGCCACCAAACTCGACACTACCTTCTAAATCACAAGACTTTCGTCATCACCAATCTGAGACCCCATCCATTACATGTATGCCAAACCTCATCGAACCACGCATTGCCGGATGGCTCATGCTTCTCGCCGACCTCGACCTTGAGTTTGTCCACGAGAAATCAATCAAAGGACAAACCATCGCGAGACCAACTTGCGGAAGCTCCTTTACAGGGAACAATTTACCAATTTCACATTTCCCAGCGAACTCATCGCTACTCTTTCCCTCACGGAGGAGTCGTACCCAATGACCCTCTTCTTGATGGCTAAATCTAAATGCGGCGCGGCGGAGGAGCGGCGTTGTTCTCATTCCTCTCGGCCTTTGAACCTATGCCTCTTTCATTCAGGACTCGATTTCCCTTGCACTAATAATACGGCGGAATACGAGGCCCTTGTTGCAGGTCTCGAGTTGCGTTACACTTAGGCATCAAATCTATCAACATTTTTGGTGACTCTCGATTGGTAGTCAATCAAGTTATGGGCGTCTACCAATGTAAAAATGAGGAACTTCAAAAATACAAACACTACGTGGATTCACTTCTAGCCTTATTTACTCACTATTCTATACATCTGAACCATTCCACGCTCCACTAACAAATTTGCGGACACTATGGCTTGCCTAGCCTCGCAAATTCCCGCCGCCCTATTGACTACGAATTATTCGTTGTGGTCCAGTGACTTTTTGCCCCATCTATTGACCCGGTAGTTTGTATGATAAATCGTGTGTCTACTAGTTCGCGAGGATACTTGGTACCACCAATTTCACGACTACCTTACAATCTCTGTCCTCCCACGACCTTACTAGTAGCAACAAGCGTGCTTTTCTTAAAAGTGTTTCGCGTTATGTTGTCATGGGGGACTCCTCTATAAACGTGGCTTTGATGGCATCCTCCGCCCATTTGTCTAGCGGCGCGGAGGCCACTCATACCATCCAGCGAGGTCCATGCGGTATTTGTGGTGGACATTTTAGCGGCCTTGCCGTGGCCAAACGAATCCTTCGCCTTGGTTATTATTGGCCTACTCTCAATAATGACTGCTACGAATATGTTAAGCGTTGTGTTATGTGTCGACAACATGCCTGACCTTGACATACTCCTAGCCACCCGCTCGAGTCGCTCGAGATCTTTGGCCCTTCTCACTGATGGGGTTTAGACCTTATTGGTGAGATTCACCCGACCTCTTCACAACGTCACCGTTGGATAATCACAGCGACCGAATATTACACAAAATGGGTGGAGGCTATTCCACTCATTTCAATCAAAAAAGAAAAAATTGTCGAGTTCATTAACCACCACATTATCTGTCGTTTTGGTGTTCCTCATCGCCTGATAACAGATAATGGAAAATCTTTCAAAAACAAGTTGTTGCAAGACCTTTGTGACAACTTTGGTATCAAACTTAGTTTCTCATCACCCTACTATCCACAAGCCAATGGGCAAGCCGAGTCCTCTAATAAAACACTAACCAAAATCCTCATGAAAGTTGTCAATGAATCCGGAAGAAATTGGCACGATCACATTCCCTTTGCCCTTTGGGCTTATCGTACTAGCATTCGTACCTCT
This sequence comes from Taxus wallichiana var. yunnanensis, assembly GCA_018340775.1. Lineage (NCBI taxonomy): Eukaryota > Viridiplantae > Streptophyta > Pinopsida > Cupressales > Taxaceae > Taxus > Taxus wallichiana. The sequence continues at coordinate 657,724,843 of CM031242.1, forward strand.
ACTAATGCCACACCTTTTTCTTTGGTATACGGTGCAGAGGCTGTTTTGCCTCTCGAAATACAAATACCCTCCCTTAGAATATCTCTTGGGATATTCTCACCAGCGATGATTTCCGCCGAAGCGGTTAGCCCAATTGGAGCTTCTTGTGAGACGCCGTCTTACGGCTCTTGATCACCTTCAAATCTATCAAAAACGCATTAAACGTGCTTATGATAAGCGACTTCATGAGCGTACTTTTAAGGTTGGTGATCTTGTCCTCAAAGAGAATCAACATGTAACCAAACTAGAAAAGAGCAAACGTGGAAAATTTGCTCCCAATTGGATTGGGCCTTATATAATCACTCACACCTATGGATCGGTACTTATCGTTTAGCTTAATGGCAAATGGTAAACTGAGCTGAACCCATAATGCCTTACATCTTCGACCATTCTATTGTTGAAATTAGTGTTATATCACTTCTTATCCGCCTACTGCTCGTCCCTTGAGCTCCCATACCACTACATACACTCTGTTTCCTACACCTCATAATAACAATCAAGCTCACATAGTTTGATTCTCACCTCCCCTTGATGACGCCTTTCCCTTTTTAGTCTAGTCCATGACTTCAAAGAATTAAAATAAGCCGTATTCTTATGGGATTTTCTTGAGTCAAACTTCCTACTAAACTAGATGCTTCACGCTAAAAAGAACATCTAGTCATCTAAATTAAATATATATTGCTCCCTCGAAGGACGGCTATATGCCGAACTATTCTTTGCTATTATTATATATTTGCTCCCAGAAGGACAGCTATGCATTTAAAATCATATCTGCTACTATAAAAAATTGCTCCCTCGAAGGACAGCTATACCACAGTCGACCTTTATCGAAGCTTCTCGCATTGATCGGCCGTGAAGACCTCAAGAATAATACAATCAATATCCCTTGTAGACTTCCGCATCGATCGGTCTACATTGATAAAATAAAAGCCTCATTGAAAAGAACTTTTGAGTCATGGACTTGTCTATTTAGGGTAGGTTCTCTTTCGTAGAACACTCACTTTGTAATAAGTTCTCTGTACCTCGGCTATACCATCCACCTCACCTCACCATTTGTTTTGACTCAAGGGACGTAATGTACGCTCGATATATTGTGATCACACAACTCTTTTCACCTATTGACTTCTCGTCATGCACGGTACCTAGGGCTCCAAGCTCGTTCTACGTGGTGTGGTTTGTTTAGCTCTCTTCATCTACGGAGCACTCTTTCTGCTTTGCCTCGCATCTAGGATTGTGTGTTGACCTTAATCAGGACATGATTCCCTACTACTTGGGTAGGCTAACTTTCGCTTCCCTTATACCTTTTACAACATCACCAATTCATTACCAACACCATCAACCTTACCTTTACTAATCTTAATATTTTTACCAACCAACCAATTGCCTAAACCGTACCAAATTGCCTGAATTCGCCTCTCCCTGATCCTAAGGGAGAACTACATCGGTCTGAGGCCCCTCCTTGCTTTGTGCAATGGGCTATGTAGGCAGCACTTCGGAGACATGGGGTCTCCCAAGGTTAGCTCGACCATCCCCTACCATAACCTATCATGTGTGGTAAATATAAATATTTTTGTGTATTTCTATTTAATCACATTCCTCTTTATCCTTTTTCAAAACACCGAAAGTCAAAACGAAAACATTCTTATTATTATAACTCAAATCAACATACATATCTCGTTTTATTTAGATGTTAAACAAATACATCTTCTCTATCATCGACACGCAGGTCGGTACTCTTATTTATTCTTATACCTTGCTAACATTTACTCAGACCCTCACGCCTCATCCCGAACTAGGTGATGATCGTGATCGTCGACCCCTCTCGCCGGGCCTCTCTGTCCTCAAAGGTACCACGGCTATTGGTACCGCCCACTGATCTGCCAATCTCTCCTGTAACATATGAATACGCCCTCTCGCATGGAGGACTCCAGCCTCTAGTCTCTCTCACTTAGTGACTCATGACCACTAACAATCCTCTTGTCTCATTCACTGCGTTTGGAGCTGCTTTGAACAAGCGCTGAGACGATCCCTCTCTGCTTTGTAATCACGCTATGTCGGGGCGCTCACGTACACCTCGGTTCTCTTTACCCACCATAATCTATAGGCCTCTGTCGTTCTGCATCCATTACCTGCGATCGGGTGCTTTACCTCTTGAGGCCCTTACGGAGGTGTTGGCGGGGAGGTGAGAATCTTTGCCTCGGCGTCGATCCTCATATATGGTCTATAAGCCGGGGTATATCTGCACAAATCAAATTGTCGCCGCACGCGATCTATAGGAATCCTCTCATATTCACTGGCTTTGTGCCTTGCGATCCACCTCATTCGCTCTACACCCCTTAACTCCTCGGCTATGCTCTCTGTTACCATATAGTTCCGTAAGGCCTCAACGGATATCATGGCCGTCACTCTCTCCCATACACTGTAATACTCAATGTCACCCATCACGGCTGAGATCTTGCCTCTTGTTGCATCGGACCCATCGTCGAATCCCGACCTCGTACTCCGGTCTCTCTGCTGGAGGGATTGGCCTATTAGTCGCACACAAACAATGTGCTCATAGGCCCAACTATGAGTGTAATAAGTATGAACAATCCAGCGTAGATCGTCTGTGATTTCACCTCAAGCCCATAAACCCCCTGTATAGCTCCGCCGAATATGCGGTGCCCATGCAAAGCGTCACGTTCCTTTCTACCATCTCCCGGATAACACACATCAATGCCTTTGGAAATCTTCCTCCATACGCCTCGGTAATGCATAATACCCTACCGCTATCATTAATATCATCTTGCTAACCTTGTCTCCTCGGGGTGTCTTTGCATACATTACCCCATACGTAAAGGATAAACCTCATTTGTGTCAAATCTCGTGCGTATGGACCAAAATCTTTGTTATCGCTCCCAGTGCCGCGCTAGGTAGTGCACGATATCTTGGTTCTCTGTAATAGGGAGTCTCGAAAATCGAAACACATCTTCGATATTCTTGTCATCTCCTGTTGGCGGATAGAAGGTATTTGTCTCGGGATTCCATCTCTCGATCAATGCTGCTGTAACATAGCATGGTTACGTGCGATTCGTGAATAATAGCGGATTCCACTTAACCCCAAGCGATTTATCAATGTCCATTCATTTGGTGTTACATCCGCTCGGATTCGTGACAACGTGATCTTTGGCACTTATCATTCATCCTCGACCACCGCCTCTGCTGCGTACACCAAAACAACAAACAACCATTCAATCCGTCGGGTTTTTCAAACATACGGAAATTCCTCCGATGGTAACCGGTATCGTTATACATACACCGTATCGGTTGAGTAACCGATACGGGTTACCTCTAACACGCTACCGGTCCTTTATCGATTACATACATCTTGCCTAAAACAACCACCTACAACAATAAATTGCTCGTTTATTCCTCTCTGTATACACAGACATACCCGAAACCCTTGATTACCTACCACGTAACACTTACCTCACCTATAACCCTTGCTATCATGTTTTCTTCTTCATATCTACCCACTTAATCTCTTATTCATAACACATGCAAAAATCAAATCACAACCAAAACATTTACCTCTGGGGTTGCAGTAGCTTGAGGTGGCCCTTGTCTTCCCTCTTGTCCCTGCCTGCTGGATGTTTCTCCTCGTCCTGCCATTATCACCACTCTTTTCAAATTCACCTTTCTACTTTCTGAATCTCGATCGCATTCACCTTCCCAGTCTCTTTTTTCTTATCACCCAAATCTCTCATACAAATTCTGTCTCTTTCTCCTTATCACTCAAATCTCTCATCACGAATACTGTCTCGGTCGTCAAAAAGCGTCGCGTTCGCGTATTTAACCTCTTGCATGGCTCTAAAATTAAAACTTAAGTTGCCACCTAGCTTTTCTATTTTTAGAAAAGCTCATACCTAAATAACGGTATCGGTTACTTAGCGATATCGGTCTATCGATTACCGATATCGGTTCCTTAACCGATATCGGTTACACACCTATCTTTTCTCAACAGCGTTCTTTTCTTCATTTCTCACCTAAATTTTTGTCGCGCCCGCCTCTTTTCCTGCATAAACAACACAATTTACCACATTTGTTCATCCACCACATATAGCATTACACTTTCATTAACATCATTTATTTTATACAAATACACAAACCATCGACTACGGATATCAAGAAACTATCAATCTATACATCATTTGGATCGACTCATCGATTACATATATCACAATGTCACAAAACCAACAATTCATCACATAACTTTGTCATTCATATATACGTGCAAAAACAAAAACATCAACATCATCCATCTATCAACATGTCAACTAAAACTATCATACATACATTATATATTACCTGACCATTAACAAAATATTTAAACACATTTTGAACACTTTGCGTGTGGATCAAAACATCGTCTCTATATATATACAAATTTTCAAAAATACAATGTGCCCTACATCGGGGCCTCTGTGATCTCATAATCCACCAAAGCCGGCACGCGAGGCATGATAAGCTGTCAAAAAATCTCGGCTCGGCTCATGGGCGGTCCCTCGTATCAAAAATAGATATATACTCGGCTCGCAGGCGGTATCCACTATCTGACCCCTACTCGGCTCGCGGCGGTATCTGATAAATGAATAAATGAATACATGAATAATACATAGGCACGTGAGGCCTCTATCAATACACCGGTTCGCGAGACCGGTGCCCATCTATCTAAATACACCATATGCAGGATCTCTCGGCTCTCCCCCCGCCCTCGGCACCTCTCCCCATTGGTCCTGTGGTGCCTCTCGCCTCCTGCTGTCACGGACCCACCGGTGTGGCTGCGCCTCCTGAGACCTCGGCTGTGAGAGGTCTACTGCTCTATGTGCCGCATAGGGCTGATAATCGAGCCCGGTACCATCGAGAATATCGATAGTATCGGGCCTCTGCTCTAGCCTCCATATAGCGCTCTCGAGCCACCAGTAGGTCTTGGGGCTGGTCCCTGACACCTCTACCGGTGCCCCCTGTGCTGTCTTTGGTGCATTTGGTGGTGCACTGTGGGTGTGGTACTTACATGCACTGCACACTGTGCTGAAATTTGTGTGTGTGTACCATTTGCATTCTTGGTGGTGGTCTTTGGTACTGTCTCTTCTTTGCACTGTGCACACACTGCACACTTGCTGTGGGTTTGTGGTCTGGTGGTGGTGGTCTTTGCTGTGCTGTGCTGAGCACTGGGCTAGCTGCCCCTGTAAGACACCTATACGTACTGTCTTTGCATAATGCTATTTGCCCCCTGTAAAAGCTGCTTTGACCCCCTGAGCTGATCTCTCTCTCCTATCAGCTGCTGACCAAGTGCAGGTGTGCGGGCGGTACTATCTGTTGCTCTCTGCTGCCTTGACCCACCACACCTGTATGCTCCGTGCACCCGGCATCATCTACACCCTCACTGCTTTGGCCTCTCTGCTACCCAATCTGGATCAAAAAGGCTGTGGTGCGGCGGTGGGGCCTCACATCATCTCTCTGTCTTGAGGAAGGGAGGTGGCTCGTCTGTCGCGGCCCCATCTGCTGCGTACCCTCTCGGGGGTATCGCTCGTACTCTCTGGCCTCGTCTGCTTTATCCAGAATGTGTCTTGGATTAGGCGCAGCAGCTATAAGCGGGCTCCTCTGCCGGGATGGTGACCTCTGTAGGGTCTCCATACTGATGTCTCTCTTTGTAAGGCCCTCTGTAGCAAATGTCATGTATGCCACATCCCGACTGCCATAGCTAGCTGCTCGTGGTGCCCACGACCCTGACCACCTCACGAAAGCCATATCGGTATATGACTGTGGCCACAGCTGCTTTGGGGTAACCCTCTTGGCTTTGATGCATACGATGTGCTCGTATGCCCAACAATCAACAAAAATGTAGAACAAATACCAAATCGCCTCCTCGTGATAGCCCCATAGCTCACTGTATAATTGCACCGGATATCTTTGGTGCCCGGGGCGTAACAGGTGTGCTCCTCCACCATCTCAGCGGCACCCCCATCAATGCTCGTGGGAGCGGCCTCCCTCACGAGTCGGGAGGCGAAGCGGGTGATCCGACCATCATCGGCACACCACGGCCGGTCGTGTCTCGTGTCGATGCGCATGCGGTACATGTCACCGTACCGATACTCGCGCTATGGTAGGTCGTGCGCGTTTGCATCCCCAAAACCTGCGGTATCTTTGTCCATGGCGATCTCGAATCTACGGAAGGCTGCCTCTCCCTCGATAGGTAAGCAGAAGGATGCGATACACATCCTCGATGTGACGGTCATCTCCCGGTCGGGAGATGGAACACATTGGTCGCGGATCCATCTCTCGATGAGGGCGACCATCGGTGTGATCTCTCTCTATCGCTCTGTACCTCTGGACTCCACCGAGTCCCACCTCGCGCATGATGGCCCGATGAGCCGCGGATACGTGTGGCCTCATCCGCACCTGCAGCGGGGCATCTATCCGCATCGTCGTGGCGCGTGCTGCAAAACCAACCCACATCCTTAGACCTACTCTTTATTACAACATCTACTTTATCATCTAAACACCCCTTTTTATCCCCCCGACCATACCCTGACTCTCTCCCACCCCCTCTAGCAACCTACCACCCTAAAAACCCAAAACCATCCCACCCAAAACCAACAAAAAAACAAAAACCCCAACAAAACACAAAAAACCCAACCTGACACACCAAACCCTTCCCACCCCACCCCCCAACCACCCAACCCAACCCCCCCAAAAAAACCCAAAACCCAACCCAACCCCAACCCAACCCCCCACCACCCCCAAACCCAAACCCAAAACCCAAAACCCCTGACCCACACCCCCCCCCCCCCACCCCTGACCCCCCAACCCCTTCTCCCACCCTCCACCCAAAACCCAACCCCCAAAACCCAAAAACCCCCACCAAACCCACCCCACCCTGACCCCAAAACCCTGACCCCCAACCCCCCACCCCAACCCAACCCCACCCACCCCAACCCAAAACCCTTGACCCAAAAACCAACCCAAACCCAACCCCCCACCCCAAAACCCAACCCAACCCAACCCAAACCCACCCCCAAAAAACCCCACCCCCAAACCCCCAACCAAAAACCCAAACCCAACCAACCCAAAACCCCCAAACCCACCAGCGCCGGCCGATACATGACCGGCGCCGGTCACCCACAAGTCTCCCTTTCCCTAAAATTGTGCGCCGATCCGGTCGTCGCTTTAGTGACCGACATCGGTCTTTGTCTCTCCGGGCCGAACCCCGCGCGGCCCCCAAAACCCATTTTTACCTATTTCTACCCATCTACCCACCCAAATACCCTAAAAACTTACCCACCTACCCACCTTAGCCTATCAGCCTATCTACCCTCTCCCTTTTTCAAATCATTTCCATTTTCTCATTATTTCCTAAAAAGGTTAATTCTACCCAAACCCCCAATTTAGCATAATCTGACCAAATCACCAAATTAAAGAGTTTGAATCTACCCGAGCGGCGACACGTCGTCGTGGTGGGATGGGTGGTGGCGGTCATTTGGTCCGGCCCCTCCGGCTCCTCTGCTGTGCCATGGCTCCCGATCACGATCTGCTTTGGGTCCCGGCCAATCAGCTTGCCTCCTCCTTAATCGGCCCCCTATCGACTCTCTCACTTGCCAATCTGATAGCTCCACCTCACTCAATCGAGCCTCTAATCCCAACTCCCACGTCGGACAAGTCGATTTGGTTTGCAAATAACAAAAGTGACAATGACAAGCCGTATTTTTCTTTTTATAGGTTTTCGCCTTTTTCACCGATATCGGTTTCATTTTGCCCTAAGGGCGGTATCGGTCCCTTGCCGATATCGGTCATGCGGAATCGACATCGGTTCTCTACCCAACTTTCACCCCATTCTTTGCCCTTATTTACTCCTTGCCTCTTTTTCACCAATATCGCCTCTATCCACCTTTCTTTGCACACCATTTGTTCACTTGTCTTTGACCTAAGGCCTCGACCTCGGCCGAGGCCTAAGGCCTCAACCTACCTATTTGGCCCGAGGCCTAAGGCCTCGACCTACCTATTTGGCCCGACCTAAGGCCTCGCCTACCTATTTGGCCCGACCTAAGGCCTCGACCTACCTATTTGGCCCGACCCAAGGCCTCGCCTACCTATTCGGCCCGACCCAAGGCCTCGCCTACCCATTTGGCCCGACCCGAGGCCTCGAGCCTACCCATTGGCCGAGGCCTCGCCTACCATTGGCCCGACCCGAGGCCTCGCCACCTACCCATTTGGCCCGACCCGAGGCCTCGCCTACCCATTTGGCCCGACCCAAGGCCTCGCCTACCATTCGGCCGACCCAAGGCCTCGCCTACCCTGTTGGCCCGACCCGAGGCCTCGCCGGCCCTACCCATTTGGCCCGACCCAAGGCCTCGCCTACCATTTGGCCCGACCCGAGGCCTCGCCTACCATTTGGCCCGACCCAAGGCCTACCTACCCATTTGGCCCGACCCGAGAGCCCTACCCATTTGGCCCGACCCAGGCCTCGCCCCATTGGCCCGACCCGAGGCCTCGCCCATTCGGCCCGAGGCCAGGCCCCCCAGGCCCGCCTACCCATTTGGCCCGACCCGAGGGCCTCCTCCGGCCCGACCCTGAGGCCTCGCCCTGGCTTTGACCATTTGAGGCCCCGAGGCCCCTACCTTATTTGGCCCGACCCGAGGCCCACCGACCCATGACCACTTGGCCCGACCCACTTGGCGACCCGAGCCGTATCACTTGATACCATACCCAAAATCAACGTTTTATTTTATCCATCCATCATGTACCTTTTGTTCAATCGAGCTCACTGTTCGTGTTTTAGCATGATTAGGGTCCTTGACTTGATACGTCGACCAACTTTGCCTAGACCTAGACCGTGACGTTTATCTCAGCCAAACCAACCATTTGAGTGCTTGCCGAACATGCCTAAGCGTTCTGTACCTCACTGTTATATACCACTGGAGCTACTTCCTATGCCTTGGATACAGGGATTATATCACCCTTGTTTGGATAAACTATCGACCTTTGCCTACACATTCTTTGGTTTGCTTGTCGAATCATGTACCCTCGTCGTCTTATTGCATTTCAACATGTAAATGCGCTTCCTTGGACCTACCCCACCACCTTACCATCCTCTCTGACATGTACCCTTTATCGACCCTATCCTGATTTCCCGTTCACTCAATCTGCGATAGATTTGAGGGGATTACCTATATCTTTAACATGAGAAACCACTTCATATTATTATTGTCGCGTGACTTTTACGAACAAGCTACGTGATAAGGGGCTAATGTAGACACCAAATTTGTGTCTTACGACCCCTTGTGACCCGCATCCCATTTCGCATGACCTAACCTCATTACCTAAACCTTACACAATTATTTATTAATTACCTTATAATTGATAAATCCACATCACCTTACCCGCCACCTCACTTTGCCACCTCATCATGACCTAGCCCTAACCTAAACTAACCTAATTAAGACCCATGACTTGGTCAGACTCACATCCATAACTAATGCCTCCTTACTCGCACCCAAAGCCGACCTTCTAGCCACTTGACCAAGCCCATGGCCCTGATCTCTCGGGAGAAAGCGGGGAAGGTGGGCTATTTTACTAAAAATAGCCTACTTTTTCCTTACCGATGCCGGTTCCTACTCGACCGCCGTCGGTTACGCAACCGCCATCGGTTCCCTGTAAATGGGCTCCCCAAACCAAAACAACGGATCGGAATTTCATTTTGGAGATCAGTCGAAGGATTTCTGGATCAATAGAGAGCATTGCGAGCGAGGAAGCGAGTCGGATCTTCACTTGACCAGAGCGAGGCGAGTGGAAATACCGAAGTGTTTTGACCAAGGAGATCAACTTGCATCTTTGTCAAAACCGAGTAAGTCACATCTTGCATGTGTCCTCTGTTATAACATTTCTTATGCTCTGTGAATTTCGGTCCTCTAAATCCGTCTACGAATCTACTACCCAACGTGTCATTGCATCTAGCTTGTTATTCTTTTTGCTTCTAATCATCCCATTTCCTAATATCATCCATAAACCAGCCTTACAAAACACCATAGCTACAAGAAGATCCTAGAACCCACCGGTATCGGTTATCAAAACGAGAAAAGTAACCGGCATCGGTTATCGTGATAAGCGGCATCGGTTCCTCGATCAAAACGAGAAAACTTGACCTTTCCCTACCCGGTTCAGCGAAACAATTTAATTTGACCACCTTGAAAGGTGGGTGCCCCACATATTCTTTGTATTTGGGGAATTCCATATTTAGACCCGATATCAACGCTAGAGCACCTATTATATATAGACATGATGATATAGAGAGGGACCTATCCATCCCTATGATGGTGGACCCATTGGAGGAGGAAGGGAAGCCATGAGATTTCGATGATGATGATATGGGATTTAGAGAGAGATATGTGGAGTGGTAGACGTAGTAGTGGGTGGCCAAGGCCACCGAGGAGGTAGCGTAAGTAGGAGGAGAGGAAACAAAGTGCCAACAGGAGGAGAGGTAGAAGTGCCTATAGGTAGATAGGGTGGAGATGGAGGGGTGGCTACAGAGATAGAAAAATTATAGGTGGAGTTAGATGTAGCTCACTAGGAGCTAGTGGGGGTGTGCCGGAGAGGTACTAGCCATACAATAGTGAGATATTGATATTGATGATAACGAGAGGCATATTGGGCCAAATATGGATATTTGAGTACCACATCCGAGGTAGCATGGGTGAGGTGTAGGAAGCTACACATGGATATAGTTAGATGGTTCCACCTAGTACGGTGTCATTGGAGGAGTACTAGAAACTAGGTGAGGAGGCACACTATTATGAGTGCATAGTTCTGATGAGACTACCTAATGTGCCACACTATGCAACATACCTATTTGGAGTGATCCATAAACTTCTACTTTAGAACTCTACGAATCACAAAATTATGTTGTTCTAATTTCTACTTTAGAAAATGACAATTTCGATGAAGATTAGAGCTTTAGTGACTGATTAACTAGTGATTAGGATAGAATTTTAGAGAAATGCTAAAATAATTCTACACACAACACAAGAATTTTTATCTTGGAAACCCCCAATGAGGGAAAACTAGTCAGGAAGGGAAACTACTCTTTCTTCCCACTTGTATTGGCCAATTAATCAAATTTTACAAATTACAATAAGTATGAAAAGAAGCAACAATGTAAACCTTCTCTCTAATTACTTGTTTGCTCTGTTTTATTACACCTTGATCCTACAATTCCACTCTAACATTGAACAATGTATGCTCACTTTCTCTCATATTAATACTTTACTTCTTGATCTCTCTAGATCTTTGAATGATCAATTCTCTTTCTCCTCCTTATATTTATATCCTTATCCCATGTCCTCTGTGCATTTGGAGAATGGGAAACGTCAGGAAGGAAGAGATACACAAGAAGACACTTCAAATTCACATACATTCTTCTTCTTTTTTCGAAGTGTCGGGACCGCCTCCCGAGTAGACCAATAGTTTCAGGACCACCACCTTGGTTGGGTGGAAGTTAAAGGACCTCTTCCCTTGCGGGGTGGCGATTAATCTGCTACTCTATCTACAAAGTGACAGATTCTATCCGAGAACCTCCGTTTACATAATTTTCTTCATTCTCCTTCTTGGTGTTGATGGAATTGATGAATTGGTATGTTTTTATGGATCCCTAGGAATCATACCTCCCCTACTTAGGAGGATTTTGGTCCCAAAAATCTTAGTGGGAGAGTGGTAGAGGAATCAACTCCCTCTCTTGCCCCTTTGAGTACCACTGGGTGTGCCTTGGTGTTTTCTCTTGTCCAACCTGCCAAGACTCCTATGGATATCTAGTTTGCTTCTCGATTTCTATATCCTCCTTCAAGTTACCTCAAGTACAATCCTATTTGGAAGGAAACTTATGTATGTTTCCTTATTTTTCATGCATAGATGGCTTTAGTAGGTGTGAGCTCTTGTAACTTATTATTGTGTGCATCTACATGAAGTGTGTCCTGAAGGTTTCTTTTCTAACCTACTCAAGTATGGCGAAGGTCCCATACTGTAGTGGTTTAGTCCTTCTTGCTTGTATTTATCTCTTGAGATGGATTGACCAAATCCTCTCCATGTATATTTCTGCTATAGTCACCATTGTTCCTTATATCTCCTTTTCTCCTTGCTGCCCCACGGTCAAGTCCAGTGAATCCGTAGCTAGATATGGTGACTGCATAGCGGAAGTTTGTATTGCTCCTTGAAAGAGTAGTCCCCTGGTGGCTCCTTCTACAAATAATGATAAATAATATCCAAATTATCCATCCTTTGGTCAGAAATATCTATGCTCTCATTTCCATTTTTCTTTTCTTCCAATGAAAGTAAACAAAACCGAATATTTTCTGAATAAGTCTTTTTTTCTTGGGTGACACTTACCATAGCCTTCTTTGATTTTCTCTGGTGTGCCTGGATGTTGAAATTGAATTTGTCCTTGACCCATATATATCATTTCTCCCTCCTTGTGAATACAACATCCCAAGCATATTGTTAGGAATATCTATGTTGTAGTGTGAACATAGAATATTATGTAAGTGATTATATTATCTAGGATAATATAATATGTGTTGTAATAATTAATTACATTATTGTAAATGTAATTATGAGTGGGTGAGTAAATATTGTTATGAGTTGTTGAGTAAACAAATCATTAACAATATTATTTTTGTGAGAAAACAAAATCTCACGTATAATAGCATGGAGTTGTTTTAGGAGTTATGTGTGGAGATATTTATGGAGATTATATCTCCTTAAATATAGGAACAACATCTCCTATTTAAATGGATGTAATACTTCCTATGTATTGAGAAAGAATAAAGAGTAAGATTTCGAATTTTCTTTATGCAATTATGATATTAACTTTTCATTTGGTAACAGAGCAGGTTTGATGCAAGAAATTTCAGTGCTTTCATGATCAGATCCGTCTCAAAGAATATATTATATTTTTCGTTTCCAGATGTGGGTTTTTCTATAATTTTGTGTGCAGAATCACGTGCTGGTCAAGAAACTACAGAAGAAATTTCAGAAGAACCCAGAACGTAGTTTGGAAGAAATACGGATTTTACTATGCAGCTATCAAATTAAGCACATCAATTCTTCTACTGAAAGTTTTCTCCAATTTTCAATAATGTTGAATTGTTAATACAAGTTCTTGACTTGCTTGGAGGTTAAAAGGTATTCAATATAAAATTTTAAAGTACTTGATTCAATTTTGTATTTTTTTATCAGTATTGTACAAAATAATGGAGAAACTAAATCTGATTGAAAAGTTTGAAGGACAAGATTTCCATACATGGCAACTACAGATGCAATTACATTTAATAGAAAAGGATCTATGGGATGTGGTGAAGTCTAATTCAACTCCACCCACTGGAGGAAATGAATTGGAAAAATGGAATGCAAAAGATCAGAGAGCATTGGGTACCATTGGTCTGGGCTTATCAAAAGCCTATCTACATCATGTGGATTTCACAAAATCTGCAAAAGAAATTTGGGAGTCTCTTAACAAATTGTTTGGTTCTGAAGCTGAAATGGCAAAGACTACACTGAAGCAACGCTTATACGGGTTGAAAATGGAAGAGAACTCAAAAATGGCAGATCATATAAGTAAGTTTCGTTCTTTGCTAAATCAACTATTTGGAATTAAAGAACATGTAAAAGATGATGATGCTAAAGCTATTCTTCTTAATAGCATGCCTAAGAGTTACTCAAATATTGTATTTACTTTGAGTAAAATTACTATTAGTCTAGAAGGAGTGATTTCTACATTGTTAGAACAAAGCAATCATGAAGAACATGAAGAAGTACTATATGTAGGAAACAAACCAAGCTCCTCATCTAAGAAGGAAAAACATAAACCAAAGAAGGTTCCTTCACATGGAAAAATAAAATGCTTTTATTGTAATGAGATTGGGCATGTAATACTGAACTGTAAAAAGAGAGCTCAGGATCTTCTTGATGACAAGATAGATCAGAAAGCCCTTCTAGCTGAAGTAGAAAGCGATTGGGAAGTCTACTCAATCTGATGAAGAACTTTCATGTCCTAGTGATGAGGATTTCCTATAGTAGACTCTTTTCTTGTTGGAGGAAGGAGGCAATGGAGGAAGGAGGAAAATCAGCGTCCTCTCGTCATTCACCAACGATGGGGTCGCAGAGCAGATGTGGTGATATTTTATTTCAGTTATGTGGTGTGTTTATACACAAGGGGGTGAAACTAGTTTCATGTTTTGATTTTAATGTGTTCAGATAGACTAACAACAGTTCCTGAGTGTCTATTTGGTGTGGAAGAAGCAAACTGCATGACTCAGCTTACAGGGGAAAATCATCTACGTACGGTCCTCTGACTGTCGTACGGTCCTCTGACTGCCATACTTCGGTGGAAGGTACTTCGGTGGAAGGTGATCGGTCGATGAAGATGTTCATACGACAAGGATGATCATTAGCAAGCAAGATCCGAGATAGCAAGATCCGATAGCAGAATGAATACTCGACAAGGTTGATGTTTCCAGGAGCTCTTACCCCATGTTCACACTAAGGGGGCGAATGTTAGGAATATCTATGTTGTAGTGTGAACATAGAATATTATGTAAGTGATTATATTATCTAGGATAATATAATATGTGTTGTAATAATTAATTACATTATTGTAAATGTAATTATGAGTGGGTGAGTAAATATTGTTATGAGTTGTTGAGTAAACAAATCATTAACAATATTAGTTTTGTGAGAAAACAAAATCTCACGTATAATAGCATGGAGTTGTTTTAGGAGTTATGTGTGGAGATATTTATGGAGATTATATCTCCTTAAATATAGGAACAACATCTCCTATTTAAATGGATGTAATACTTCCTATGTATTGAGAAAGAATAAAGAGTAAGATTTTGAATTTTCTTTATGCAATTATGATATTAAATTTTCACATACAAGTAAGGAATTCCAAAGACAACATCAAATGCATCAAGTGGAATTATATCAGCCTCTAATACATCAATATATTGGGTATTTATCCCAAGCTGAAACTTACACTTTCTTGTAACTTGTATTTCTACACCCCTCTTCACCCATCCCAATGGATATGGATGTAGATGTGTGTAAGTATCTAGGCCAAGCTATTCTACAACTACATCAGAAATAATATTTGAAAAAGAACCTAAATCTACTAAAGCATTTACCATAGTCTCCTTGATTTGGAAAAGCTTACTCATCTCTTCATCTTATGATCCCTTCTACATGTTAGTGGCCATGCATCTCATCCTTTTGTCTACATCTCGAATCATCCCGAATCTCCACCTCTCCTTTTGTCTTCATAGTGTTGGTATCCGATTTAATCTCCTTCACAACTTGAACAACATCATGAATGCACAAGACACTCAAGGATAGATAGATTTTTGTATGTCATTTGTAGCCGAGGATCAAACCTATCTGATTGTTTTCATTCAAGAATTGGGGGAGTGGATAGCACCTTCATAAGGGTTTTGATCTAACCCTCACTATTTTAGGTTGTACTATCAACCAAGGTAAGAGAACCTATATCACAGCCCTTGTATGGTAAAGGAGATGAAGATATCCTTGTGTTTTGCATATGATATGGAAGAGGCCTTGTGAAAACATGATCAAGTATCCATTATCCAAAATAAAAGGATTTTTCACTACTAAATGATGGAAATGTTTTCAAAACAACGCTAGAGCTGCTAAAGACATGATAGAACCCTTATCAACTTTTTGCATATTTGTGAAAGGATTGAATTCTTTTGTGGACACACAATGCAGATGCGAGGGGTATTATAGGTAGGATGAGTTAGTTTAAAATGAAATTCTGATGAGAGATGTTGGGACAAGGGTAGTTAGGAGTCATCACCTTCTTTGGGAAACCTTGCAAAAGAATTACAACACCTAAACAACAGAGATATTTCAATGAATTTGAAGTGCTCTTTAAACAGGATGTGTGCACTTATGGATGCCCAAATCTACACTATTCCATACAAGCTTTGATAGCCTCGCCACAAAGTCTTGAAGCAAAATATCAATAAAGCATTGAGAACTCCTTGTTAGATCATGACCTAAGGTACACCCAAAGGTTTACAAACACCCTCAATTTACAAGGAAGGTAAGATGAATTTAAATTTGTTTATCTCCACTCAAATGAATGCTCTTGAATGGAAGATTGCAGATGCCTTCAGATCCTCTACAAGAAATGAGACCATGTATGACCAATAAATATCCCAAACACAAGATTGCAATAGGATCATGAAACACAAATTGAAAAATACTTTGAAATACAAGTGTATGCAAGCTTTGCCAAGAGATAAAACTAGTTAATCCAAGAATTTGATCAAATATATCAAGCAAGGAATGTTGTTTAGACAATCTCAAAGCTTGTTGATGGCTTTATAGCTGAAACCAACTGAACATGATGAACATTTGATGCAAAATGGAATCAAAAATGGTTCTCGTGCAGTTTCTAAAAGGAAATGGACTTCTTCGAGTTTTTCTGTGAAAATTCTTCTCTCTTTCTCCAAAATTCTCCATGACCTTACAAAATGCCTCTGAATTACATAATATACCCTATGCCAACTTGGATCCTTGCATCCCAAGCAAAAATATGCCAAAGGGATCAAATTTGTTACAAAAACCCTATCCATTTGATGAAAAATGATATAAAACTATGAAACACTTCCCCAAATGCTAGAGATGCACAAATATTTTAAAATATTACATGAACTTAGATCCTCATCCATCCCAGGGTCATGTTTTTGGCATTCCACCATGCCAACATGCATTTGTAATCATTTTTCACCTTTTTCTCTCATCATTTTTAACTCTGCAACCTTTTACTTTCACCTTTCACGTTTTTTCACGAGTCGAGGGAAAAATTTCATCAAAAAACATCATAGGGAACCAAATCAGCTCAAAAGAATGGTTCCATTGTGTTTAGAAGGCCAAAAGGATGTAGAATAATATAAAATCTCATTTGATTTGATGCAAAAATGATGATTCCACACTTCTTGGAGCATCCATGGTGCCCAAAAATGAAAACGCAAAGCAACCATTGATTAAAATCAACTTTAAAATTCCGCCCTCCACGTGTCTTGATGAGATTCATCATGTAGACTAAGAAATATCTTCTTTGACTTCTGGATAAAGTGGACATGTGTCCAAATACCATTGGACCGAGCCTCCAACCTTAAAAATACCTTTTAAACTTTTTTTTTGACCTTGGGAAAATTTTGAAAATTTTCCTCGTGAGCCTCGGATGCACCACATATCCTTTTGTCGGCCTTCACCAAAACCGCGGGCCAATTTGATGCATTATACCATTTTTCCGAGAAAAGGAAAATTTTCTCAAAATGCTCCGCGCCCGAACGCCCATGTATGCCGCTTCGCACGTGGCGGTTTCCCTTTCACTTTGCTGAACCGACCCCTCCTTTTCTTCCCTCTTTCCTTCATGAGCATTAAAACTTCATGTGGGCTCGAGCTTTCCTTTTTACCTTTTGAAATGTGCCACGTGTCTCTGTCCTATTGGATGCAGAGATGCCCCTCCAAATTTTTCCAGGGTTTATTTTTCACCTTGATATTTTTCGCTAAAATTTCACAAAATTTTCAACTACCTCTCTTCGCTCCAAACCTCCACCAAATTTAGGACACGTGTCCTATTTTCATTGGTGGTGGGAGCTTGGCCCCAAACTTTTCTTTTTACCTTGTGAAGTGAAGTTTAAAAACTTCAAATTTCTCCAAACCTCCGCCCCTCCATTTCGTCCCTATACATACGTGTCACACTGTGATTCGCGCGGAGTTCGCTCAAATTTTTACTTTGAAATTTTGCCTCCAAAGGAAAAAAATCCAACAAACATGCACCACCCCGCATCTCCTTCGCTCCCCTGGACACGTGTCCACTTACCACTGGGTGTAGGCTCGCAGGCTAAATTTTTCTCTGATGCTTTGAGCTTAAAACAACAAAAATTTTAAAGTCCCCCGCCTCCACCTGTCCTTCCTTTGCCATGTGTTGCTTCTCCATTGGGCACGGGCCCTCGGAGCAAGATTTAACATTGAGAAATTTTTCAAAAATGAAGAAAAATTTTAAGTTACCCCCCGCCACCCGCCTGACCATCTTGTGTTACGTTTCATCATGCCATTCACTGCGGGCCTTCGAGCAAACATTTGATTTTGGGAAATTTTCCAAAATGGAAGAAAATTTCCTAAGTGTGGCCCGCCAACCACCAATCCATCATCCAATCAAATCGTGCCACGTAGGCACACCACTGTAGCACTGTGGGGCCGCGGACAAAAAAATTCCTTTTGCAAAACTTCAAAAAGTGACAAGTTAGCAATGTTTTTCCCGCATATCCTGACCAATGAGAGCCTGCCACGTTAGCATAAACATTGCAATGATAAATTTTATAGGTAGAACATGCCTGTACGCTCATCAAAATGCAAAAATGCAGGGGATGCTTCTGAAATCAAATTTTTCACAAGGAAGGTGGATTTTTCAGTTTTGAATCGAATGAAACATGATTTTACATCTATTTCGGACAGGGGATTGGAAATTCATTTGCACATAAAAGGAAATTGACCAAAATCTGAGTTTTGAACGATTTAACAAGGAGAAAATGATATGGCCCGAAAAAGGAAGGAATTAGGGCACAAAAAGAGAGCAACTCATATTTCATTTCATATTAGGGCAAAATGACAATATTGAGGGCAGTTTGAAAGCATCCAAATGAAAAAATGAGTTACAGATCACTATCTTGAGCCAAAAAGACGTCTTGGAACAAAAATGAAGCATGGAAATTAAGGCAACGTGTGCAAACCTAGAAATTGCACCAACATTGGCTCCTGCTTGGGGATGGGCACTCCCAGTGAGTGCCACAAGATCACAATGTAGACCAAGTGCCAGAAATCCATTGGGCAAGGAGTCAAAACATGCAGAGCAGCCCAAAAACCAGAATTTTCACCAAAAAGGACCGAGAAAACCAGACCAACAAAGGTTGCCAAGGACAAAAGGGAAAACCACAAGCCAACAACAACAAGAACAAGGAAAAGACAAAACAAAAACAAGGGCTATACAAAATGTACAACTTATGCATACCTCACATGGGGGCTTAATCTAAGAAATGTTATAAATGTCTACCATTAACAGGAAACTCTAGCAAATCCCCATCCAAATCTTTGAGAAAAAATGTATTTTATCCAATCCTGATATCAATGGCATAAGGGCCCATCCATAGGGCATCAAACTTTCCATACTTGCCCTTGTCTTCATGCCTACTATCCCACAACAAAACCAGATATCCAACACTGAAAGCTCTAGGGGTGACCTTCTTATCAAACAACTTCTTCAATTTCTCCCTAAACCTCGACATGCCTTTAATTAGAAGCTCTCCTTTCTTCATCCAACTCAATGATCGATTGATTCTATATTCATATGGGCCATGCTCTTGATCTTCATTTGCTTGGGAAAGCTGAAAAGTGGATAATTGCAAGTGTAATGGCAGCAAAGCTCGAGTTCCATACACCGGTTCAAATGGACTTTTACCAGTTGCTCTTTTTGGATTTATCCTATCAGCCCAAACTACAAATTTTAACTGTTCTCCCCACTTCTTCTTGTTGATTTCCAAGGTTCTTTTAATGATCTTGAGCAATTTTTTGTTACTTGATTCAGCTTGCCCATTCCTTTGTGGGTTGTAGTTTGAAGAATAGCTCATATTTATCCCATATTCATTGCACATTGCCATCAAAGGCTTGGCTCTAAAACACATAGAATTATTAGACACAATCTTAAGCTGGAACCCCAAATCAGATATGAAATGATTCAAGAAGAAATCCATTACCACTTGGTGTGTTTCCTTTCTAGATGGAATTGCCTCAACCCATTTTGTAAAATAATCAGTTTCTACAAGGATCCATTTGTAACCAGCACTAGAAGGATCTGAAATCTCACCAATAAAATCCATTCCCCATTGTTTGAAAGGAGCTTCAACTGATACAGGTTGTAAAGGAAGGGAGCACAAGCTTTCAATCTTCTTGAAAAACGTTGGCAACTATCACACCTTCTAACTAACCGGTTTGCATCTTTGAAAAGAGTTGGCCACCAATAACCAACTCTTAAAATCTTATGTGTTGTCACTCTCCTAGAAAAATTTCCTCCACAAACTCCCCCATGGAAATCAGCAATCAACTTGGGAGCTTCATCTTCAATTATGCATTTCAAGAGGACACCTTGTGGTTATTCCAAGCCAGCCCAAGGTCCGTTATGACATATTTCGAGAAGCAGATTGAGGGCTCTTTTCTGATTTTTATTTAAGTGATTGGGACAATATAGGTGCTTGAGGTAATAGACCACATCCTTATACCACTAAGAATTCATCAATTTGTCAAGGAGATCTTCCCTTTCTTCCCCTAGCTGATTCACTTCTACATTCTACAAATTACTCTTAGCCATGAGTTTGGCAAGACCTAAACCTCTTACCAGCTTTGTTGTTTGGATATCCATATCATACTCTTGTAATTTTTAACCCATCTACATCTCTTGCTTGATATCTCCATGTCAGATAATATTTCTTTAACCATGGTGTGGGGAACATAAGCAACGACCTTTGAACTCAAAATGTAGGGCCTGAAAATCTTTGTTGCTTTTACTAATGCAAATGGTTGTTTCTCCATAATTGTGTACCTCAATTCATCTGCTTGTAAAGCCTTGCTAAAGAAATCAATAGGCCTCTCAGCTCCATTTTCATCCTTTTGTAACAAAATTGAAGCAATAGTAAATTCAGATGCAAAAGAGAAGATTTGGAAAGGCATCTTATAGTTTGGAGCTGCCAAAACGGGTGCATGCTTGAGTGCATCCTTTATTCCTTCAAAAGCTTGGATGGCAGCCTTTTCTCACTTAATAACTTGATCCTTTCTTAGCATGCTTTTGATTGGGAGAGTTAGCTCAGCAAAATTAGAAACAAACCTTCTAATGAAATTGATTTGGCCAAAGAAAGATTGGATACCTTTCTTGGTTCTTGGAATAGGCACCTTGCTAATTGCTTCCACTCTCTCAGGGTCTATCATAACACCTTCTTTAGATACAATATGTCCCAGAAACTTGGCATTTTGCATGCCAAAATGACACTTCTTTGGATTAAGTGAAATGCCATACTCCTTACATCTGATCAACATCTTTTCTAGGTGTTGCAAATAATCTGCTTGTTGTCTTGAAAAAATAGTCACATCATCTTGGTAAACTACAATAAATTCATTGATATAACTAGCAAAAGAAACATCCATTTCCCTCTAAAAATTAGCACCAGCATTCATCAATCCAAAAGGCATCCTAACAAAAACATAAGTTCCCCAAGGAGTAGTGAAGGTTGTCTTAAGTCTTTCTGATTCTTTGACAACTACTTGATTGTATCCAGAGAAACCATCCAAAGTAGAAAGCATTTCGACATTCATATAAGCTGCAACATATTCTCCATGTTTGGCAAAGGATAGTTGTCCTTCATAGATGCTTTGTTTAGATTCCTAAAATCCACACAAAGTCTAATATCTCCGTTCTTCTTTCTAACTGGCACAAGGTTGGCAACCCAAGAAGAGTATCTAGTAGGTTGAATGATGCCACCATCTCTCAATTTCTTCAACTCTTCTTGCATTTTCATGGAAAGTAGTGGGTTAATAGGCCTCTGTTTTTGTCTAAATGGCTTGGTTTTAGCCTCAAGAGGGATCTCATGCTGAAATAAATCTTCTCTATATGCCTTCAACTCTGAATAAGACCAAGCAAGGCAGTCTTGGTATTTATTTAAAAGTTGGGCATAGGATTGTTTCTCTTCTTTTCGAGATGACCGCCCAACCAGACCTTCCTTGGTTTGTCTTTAGTTCCCAAGTTGTGCTCTTCCACATCCCTTGAAGCAAACAAGTTTCTATTTATGATGCAATTAGCATTGTTAAAGTTGGATTCAAGTGCAACAAGACCTTTACGAATGGTATTTGTTTTCAATTGTATAATATCCTTATCAAACAAAGTTTCTCTACCTTCATTCATGCACACCATTGGTTCCCAATCAATATTCGACTAGAAAACTCACCTTGGCATTGTAAGAATCTCAACACTTGTGCATCATCATCAAAAATCTTCCAATGTTTCACATTATCCGGACAGATTGGCCTTGTTAGCACCTCAATATCATATTCACAAAAAGGTGAAATGGTGCAATTGTTGAATCTAGAACCTAGAACAGCTAGCTTATCAAGATAACAGCATTAAGACTTCTATCATGGTAAACAACGTTAAAGGAATCAAACATTTCAATCAAGTCCCAAACAAAGCATGCTTATATTATCTCATACCTTGATTTTTGTAGCATACAACTTTCTTACTTGCTTGACAACCAGCTCGAATCCCCACAGCAACAATATCCTTCACTCCATACTTCCATGCAATCCTTAATCCCAATAATAATGCCTCATACTCAGCAATGTTGTTAGTAAATTCTAAATTGAGCTTGAAGGAAAAAGGAAACTCTTCTAAACTAGGGGAAACCAACACTATACCAGCACCATTTCCAACTTTGGAGCAAGCTCCATCAAATATTAATGTCCATGGAGAACCTACCATACCAAGGCACTCTTATTTTTCCATCCTATTCTCTTTTCCATCAGCAAAACCAATGAAATTGTCAACATCTACATCAGCAAACAACACTTCATAAGAAGCGTTGTTGGGATATTCAATCAAGTGTAATATCTTCTTTTCACCATAGAGTTTGACAAGGCTGCCCTCAATGGGAATGGTGGCATAGGACATGTCCATTTGAACACTACCACCAACACTTGCAACCCACTTCCTTGACAAAAGCATACCCCATTTGGTAGGGCAGTCAACAATTACAACATCAAGTTTTAAATTCTTATCCGAGATAGGCCGCAAGTTGCACTACTAACCCCTTCACACAACCAAAAACTAGCACTTCCCTTGAATCCATGGCTATACACTTCCCATATACTTCTGTCACCTTGATATCCAACTCATTCATAACTTCTAGAGGCATAACATTACATGATGCACCGGAATCAAACATGCAATTGTGAAGCAACCTACCTTTTATGAGAAAAGTTGTGAAGAATGGATCAACATTCAATTGGGAATCAACCAAGGATGTCCCCAAATACACTTCAGGTGCCTCTCCAAGATCTTCCATTGGTGGTGGTGTTTAGGGCCAGCAATGCTTTGAAGAGGATTCTCAACAACATTTACATTTCTACTTGGTATAATCTTTTCTTCTTTCAATCCCAAGTATTCAAAAGATCTTTTCTTGTGTTCAGGAATTCTAAGAAATTCAATAATGGGAACACTCACTTTAATTTGGCTCAATACCTGGGCTATATCATATGGAACATTCTTTGGCAAAATAGCATTGGAAGGGAAACAAGAAGGTTCATCAGATGGAGAAGTATTCTTGGCAGCCTGGGCATGGAGAGGACTGATATTTTTACATGGGACAACAGGGTTCTTAGCAATTGTTTCTCTTCTAGGATTATCTTTGGGAATGCTTGTGAGCAAGGGTGTCTTTGGCTTGGGTTGAGGACCATCTCCTCTAACAACTTTACTTCTAGTATTGTACTCTTTTTCTTGACCAACCACAACATTCATTAACAATTTTCTATCTTCCTCTGAAGGAATACCACCATCATACTTCTTGATCATTAAATCCCTTAGATATTCAAAGTCATTATTAGGAATTTCAAAGGCCTGAACTATATCTACATCATGAGTTTGAGGAAGAGAAATAAATGGTACCCTCTTTATGCAATCCCAAAAGGTTGCAGCAAGCAACCCTTGCACTTATCACATCTGTTGATGTTGCCGCTTGTTGTGAGCACGAAGATCTTCCCATCATACAAATGTCATCATCCATTTCATTCTCATTATCATCATTAATATCTTGCTGGTCCATTTCACATGGTGGATGAGGAAGAAAACATCGTCACACTAATCCATATCAGCAACTTCTTGAATAACAAAGCAACTCTTGCAATCGGAGGGTCGGGCACCACTCTATTTTCACATGCTTGGGGTTGTCTATTTGCAAATCCAACAGCCCTTTACCTCTTTCATCTTGTCTTTGATCACCCCTAGGATGATTTCCAAGTCTATCATGGTTTTGAGTTCTTTGTTGTCCTTGTGAACTTTTCCCAATTCCTTTCTCGGCTGGGCTAATTTGTAGGAAATTTCTTTGACACCAATTTGCCAAAGTCTTGACAATATCTTCCAAATCAGCACCCTTGCTAGCTTGAGGATTCTTAGGGTTTATCAGCCTCACACCATCCCTCTTAATTATTTTCAATTTGGAGTGCCATGATGAAAGCTTGCCTCAAGTTTGTAGGATTTTTGTCTCTTAAGTAATAGGCTGCCTTTTTATCAAATGCATCTGCATATTTGATCAAACAAGATTCATCACAAGGCCTCAAAATTATAGGTAGCCTTCTCAATGTATTATTAAATCTTGTGTTGAAATCATGAACGGTCTCATTAGGGTTATTCTTGATGTTCTCAAACTCGGATAGAAGGAACCTTGGATCTGTTTTGTCTCCATATTGTAATTTGAATGCATTACTCATCTCAGTCCATGAATTAATAGAGTTATCAGGTAGATCTTTATACCAATCTCTTGCATCTTCCTCAAGTGTATGGATAAAAACTTGATATACACATCCTCAAATTCTATTTCAAAATCTTCCATCATGTTAACAAAGAGTTTGAGATGTTGATCTCTAGTTATGGCATTGTTACCTTGGAATTTTGGTAACCTATTTCTCACATCCTGTGGGACAGCATTTGGATAACCATCCATTCCTCTAAAATTTATAGGACCAAAGGTGTTTACAACAAATGGAGGTCTAGGTTGAGCCATATTTTTTGGTGGGGGTAATCTTGGAGGTGAAACAAGGTGATGAGGGGTAGTAGTGGGTCCGATTAGAACGGATGACTGATCTCTAAAATGATAACCCCCCAAAATTTCTCTCTCTTGATAGACTTTAGCAAACTTAGAAACCACATGAGAATATTTAGAAGCAAGTTTTTTAAATACACAAGAAGGTCCCTCACCTGATGGAGAATGAAAATCAGCAAGAATATTTCCTGAATCAGATCTACTTGAAGAGGAATTATAATCTTCAATAACAGGCTGCTCTCCTTCAAATTTAACTATGGGGATTTCTTTCCTTGCAACCAAATCACCAACCACTTTCCACACTCTTCTTCCTTCTAGTTCTGAGCTTCTTGATTTAGTGAGAAACTTCTTAGAGGAGTCCTTGGTGAAGAGGGATCTCCTTCCCTCCAGCTTGACAGATTTAGACAACAAATTTCAAATGATAAAAATGTGTTAGACAACTGGTATTTCAAGATCCCAACAACATGGAGTCGCCACTAAGGATTTCCACCTTAGTTGTGCAAGAAAGCACTAAAAATATTTTGTCAAATGTATGCTATGAAAAATTTTCAAGGGTTTACAAATTAGATCTTCTTCTTCTTAATTCAACCAAGAACAGTGCATCCAAATCATATAAACTGCTGGTAAATGATAAGAGCAGGCTGAGTTTGAAATCCTTTTTACCCAAAACATGCAGATCTGAAGTATGAAATGATGTCTCAAGAATGTAACAACTCAAATACTTAATCACACAAATGCTCAAACCTTTCAAATACTTCAAAACCACCAAGAAATTCAAATAATTCCCCGGCAATGGCACCACTCGGGTGTTGGTATCCATATTTAATCTCCTTCACAACTTGAACAACATCATGAATTTGCACAAGACACTCAAGGATAGATAGATGTTTTGTATGTCGTTTGTAGCGGGGATCACACCTATCTACTTGTTTGCATTCAAGAATTGAGGGAGTGGATAGCACCTTCATAAGGGTTTTGATCTAACCCTCACTATTTTAGGTTGTGCCTATCAACCAAGGTAAGAGAACCTATATCACAGCCCTTGTATGGTAAAGGAGATGAAGATATCCTTGTGTTTTGCATATGATATGGAAGAGGCCTTGTGAAAACATGATCAAGTATCCATTATCTAAACTCAAACGAGTTGTTACTACTAAATGATGGAAATGTTTTCAAAACAAAGATAGAGTTGCTAAAGACATGATAGAACCCTTATCAAGTTTGTGCATTTTTGTGAAAGGATTAAATTATTTTGTGGACACACAATGCAGATGTAGGGGTATTGTAGGTAGGATGACTTATTTTAAAATGAAATTATGATGAGAGATGTTGGGACAAGGGTAGTTAGGAGTCATCACCTTCTTTGGGAAACCTTGCAAAATAATTACAACACCTAAACAACAGAGATATTTCAATGAATTTGAAGTGCTCTTTCAACCAGGATGTGTGCACATATGGATGCCCAAATCTACACTATTTCATACAAACTTTGATAGCCTGCCATAAAGGCTTGAAGCAAAATATCAATAAAGCATTCAGAACTCCTTGTTAGATCATGACCTAAGGTACACCCAAAGGTTTACAAACACCCTCAATTCACAAGGAAGGTAAGATGAATTAAACTTTGTTTATCTCCACTCAAATGAATGCTCTTCCGAATGGAATATTGCGATGCCTTGGACCCTCTACAAGAAATGAGACCATGTATGACCAATAAATATCCCAAACACAAGATTACAACAGGAGCATGAAACACAAATTGAAAACATCTTGAAATACAAGTGTATGCAAGCTTTGCCAAGAGATAAAACTAGTTAATCCAAGAATTTGATCAAATATATCAGCAAGGGAATGGAATGTTATTTAGACAAAATCAAAACTTGTTGATGGCTTTACAGCTGAAACCAACTCAACATGATGAAGATTTGATGTAAACTGGAATCAAAAATGGCTCTCAGGCAGTTTCTCCAAAAGGAAATGGACTTCTTCCAGTTTTCCACTGTGAAAATTCTTCTCTCTTTCTCCAAAATTCTCAACAACCTTACAAAATTCCTCCAAATTACATAATATACCCTATGCCAACTTGGATCCTTGCATCCCAAGCAAATAATATGCCAAAGGGATCAAATTTGTTACAAAACCCTATCCATTTGATGAAAAATGATATAAAACTATGAAACAGCTTGCCAAATGCCAGAGATGCACAAATATTTTAAAATATTACATGAACTCAGATCCTTATCCATCCCAGGGTCACATTTTTGGCATTCCACCATGCCAACATGCATTTGCAATCATTTTTCACCTTTTTCTCTCATCATTTTTAACTCTGCAACTTTTTACTTTCACCTTTCACGTTTTTTCACGGGTCGAGGTAAAAATTTCATCAAAACACATCATAGGGCATCAAATCAGCTCAAAAGAATGGTGCCATTGTGTTCAGAAGGCCGAAAGGATGCAGAATCATATAAAATCTCATGTGATTTGATGCAAAATGACAATTCCACACTTCTTGTAGCATCTGTGGCACCCAAAAATGAAAACGCATAAGAACCGTTGATTAAAATCAACTTTAAAATTCTGCCCTCCACGTGTCTTGATGAGATTCATCATGCAGACTAAGAAATATCTTCTTTGACTTCTGGATAAAGTGGACACGTGTCCAAATACCATTGGACCGAGCCTCCAACCTTAAAAAATGCCTTTTGAACTTTTTTTTGACCTTGGGAAAATTTTGAAAATTTTCCCCACAAGCCCCCGGATGCACCATGTGTCCTTTTGTGGGCCTTCACCAAAACCACGGGCCAATTTGATGCATTTTACCATTTTTCTGAGAAAAGGAAAATTTTCTCAAAATGCTCCGCGCCCTCGAACGCCCATTTGCCGCGCGCTTCGCCACGTGGCGTTTCCCTTCATTTGTGGAACCGACCCCTCCTTTTCTTCCCTCATTCCTCCGCAAGCATCAAAACTTCATGCAGGGCCCAAGCTTTCCTTTTTACCTTTTGAAATGTGCCACGTGTCTTTGTCCTATTGGATGTGGAGACAACCCTCCAAATTTTTCCACAGGTTTATTTTTCACCTTGAGATTTTTCGCTAAAATTTTACAAAATTTTCAACTTCCTCTCCACGCTCCAAACCTTCACCAAATTTAGGACACGTGTCCTATTTTCATTGGTGGCAGGAGCTTGGCCCCAAACTTTTCTTTTTACCTTGTGAAGTGAAGTTTAAAAACTTCAAATTTCTCTAAACCTCCGCCCCTCCGGTTCGTCCCTTGCGCATACGTGTCACACTTTGTGATTCACGCGGAGTTCGCTCAAATTTTCACTTTGAAATTTTGCCTCAAAGGCAAAAGTCCAAAAAACATGCACCATCACACATCTCCTTCACTCCCCTGGAAACGTGTCCACTTACCACCGAGTGCGGGCTCGCAGGCCAAATTTTTCTCTGATGCCTTGAGCTTAAAACAACAAAATTTTCAAAGTCCCCCGCCTCTCTGCTTGTCCTTCCTTTGCCATGTGTCACTTCCCCATTGGGCACGGGCCCTCAGAGCAAGATTTAACATTGAGAAATTTTTCAAAAATGAAGAAAAAATTTTAAGTTACCCCCGCCACCCCCCGACCATCTTGTGTTACGTGTCATCATGCCATTAAGCACAGGCCTTCGGGGGAAAACATTAAATTTTGGGAAATTTTCCAAAATGGAAGAAATTTTCCTAAGTTCGGCCCGCCAACCACCAATCCATCATCCGATCAAATCGTGCCACGTAGGCACACCTTTCAGAAATCTTGCGGGGCCGCGGACAAAAATTTTCCTTTTACAAAACTTCAAAAAGTGACAAGTTAGCAATGTTTTTCCCGCATATCCCGACCAATGAGAGCACTCGCCACGTTAGCATAAACATTGTAATGATAAATTTTACGGGTAGAACCTGCCCGTACGCTCGTCAAAATGCAAAAATGCAGGGGATGCTTCTGAAATCAAATTTTTTCACAAGGAAGGCAGATTTTTCAGTTTTGAATCCAATGAAACATGATTTTACATCTATTTCAGCCAGGGGATTGGAAATTAATTTGCACATAAAAGGAAATTGACCAAAATCTAAGTTTTGAATGATTTAACAAGGGAAAATGATATGGCCCAAAAAAGGAAGGAATTAGGGCACAAAAAGAAGAAGCAACTCAAATTTCATTTGATTAGGGCAAAATGACAATATTGAGGGCATTTTGAAAGCATCCAACTAAAAAAATGAGTTGCAGATCACGGCTCGATCCAAACCCGTAAATGAAGCATGGAAATTAAGGCAACGTGTGCAAACCGAAATTTCACCAACACACGGTCTTCACGGTGGCCATGGATTTCTTGTAATCCTTGGTTCGGTGCTTTGGGTGCAATTCTAGATGCAACTTCCAACATGTGGTGTTAGTATGTCCATTTATATCAAAATTATTACATAAAGTCTTAGGATATTTACAAGTATGGAAAGTAGTAGCGACATTTTTACCTTTCCATTTACTTCTACTACTTTTCTTCCCTTGTTCTTTCTCTTATTAATCTATTGACCGGTATCCCTTTGGCTCCATTTCTCCTTGCTTCTTCTCGTCATCAAAGTAGTATGCTTGTATAGAAGCTTCATTTAGATCCTTGGGGGCTTCATGGAGATTACCTTCCTTTGAAGGTGAGTGTGAAGTCTTCTCAAATACTTGGTCAGAATGTCCTCATCCTCCAAGTCCATATTAAGCAACATGGCTTCTCTCCAAAATTTCATAGTGTAGTCTTGCACGTTTTGACCACTTCCCTATCTAAAGTACTACCACTTAATCATCATGTCAGTCTTGTGGCTAATAGGATAGAAGTTAGCTATAATGAATTATTTAAAACCTTTCCACGTACTAAAATAGGACATTTCTTCTTCTCACAAGTGGCTAGATGGGTTTCCCACAAAACCAAAGCATGACCTTCCATTTTGAGACGTGCAAAGGTGATCCTTTGTGCCTTAGTGACATTATGCACACTAAAATAGAATTCCAACTATTTTAGCCATTTATCCAATAATTTTGCATCTACTTTTCCTTCAAAATTATTTATTTCAACTTTTGTTTTAACTTTAAAAGGTGTATGAGTAGATTTTACCTTCTCACTTACAATTGGTGTCTCTTCTTCACGCTCTTCCCATTCTTCCTCTTCATGGATCTTTCTAATACCAATTTTTTCAGCCAATGCTCAAACCATTGAGTCCATGGAATATTTCTTAACTAAAGCCATCTTTTGCAAATCTGAAAGCTCTTTTTGTTTTCTATGCAACCTATCCATCATGGTCTCTAGCATTTTGACTCTACCGACCAAGTTCTCTTCCTCTATTTGAGACGAATTTCTTTTTCCACTTCTTTGTAGAAATATCTCGGCTTGCAAGGTAAAAATTCTTCGCCTTTAGACCTTGTCACTTTGTCATACAAATCACTAGAAAGAATAAAATACCATATTCTTGGATATATAACCAGCTCGATACCAAAATGATCCATAAACTTCTACTTTGGAACTCTACAAATCACACAATTATGTTGTTCTACTTTCTACTTTGGAAAATGATAGTTTCGATGAAGATTAGAGCTTTAGTGACTGATTAACTAGTGCTTAGGATAGAATTGTAGAGAAATGCTAAAAGAATTCTACACACAACACAAGAATTTTTATCCTGGAAACCCCAATGAGGGAAAACCGTTGGGAAGGGAAACTTCTCTTTCTTCCCACTTGTATTGGCTAATTAATCAAATTTCTGATTACAATAAGTATGAAAAGAAGAAACAATGTAAACCTTCTCTCTAATTACTTTTTTTCTCTATTTTCTTACACCTTGCTCCTACAATTCCACTCTAGCTAAAGAATATTTGCTCACTTTCTCTTATATTAATACGTTGCTTCTTGATCTCTCTAGATCTTCGAATGATCAATTTTATTTCTCCTCCTTGTATTTATAGACTTCTCCCATGTCCTCCCATGCACTAAAGAAGGGGAAGGTTCATGGATGGAAGAGACATAGTCAAGCACTTAAAATTTGTGTCCATTCGTGCTCCATTCTTATTTTCTATTCATAAGTGTTAGGACCACCATCCCTGAGCAAAGCAACCTGACAGTTTTAGGACCACATCCCTAACTAGGTGGTGGTTATAGATCTGCTGCCCTTACGGGGTGGCGGTTCTATAACCACTGCTCTACACATAGTGGTGGTTTTTTTAGGGACCTTTGTTTACCTCATTTTCTTCATTCTCCTTCTTGGTGTTGATGGAACTAATGAAATAATGAAGTGGTGTGTTTTTACGGAGGCACACTATTATGAGTGCATAGTTATAATGAGACTACTTGATGTGCCATACTACGCAACATAGCTAGTTGGAGAGAGGAGATCGTGATGGTCGGTGCGATAGGTGACATCGAGAGAGAATAGTTAGGCCCCTGCACTAGGAGTACAAGGTAAAGACTTATAGTGTCGATCTTTTAGTTCACTACCTAGTGGGTGAACACTTTGTATATAGAATTTGATAGAAATTTTGATGTATATATTTTAAGATAGAGCCCAATAGAGGCCTATCATGGATGTATAAACACTTTGATGATATATATATATATATATATATATATATATATATATGATTTTTCATGATTTCCGTGTGTTGTATTGAGTAAATTTAAAGGATGTGATGATTTATATGTTTTGATAGATTTTGATATTTGATTAGATTATGGATATTGATTTAGATGTTAGATGTGATGTGATGGATATTAATGATGTGATTTGGTATATTAATTGGATGTAGATTAAATATGATTAGATATAGATGATAACGATGTAGATTTTAGATTAGATACATATAAATTTTCATGGATGTGGGCTATTTTGGAAGATAGCGTGTGGAGCACACATGGGATGGAGACTTGTGCGACATGTAAATGCTATTTTGGGAATGAGCAACTGATAAGCACCATGCATGAGCTTGAGATAATAATAGGATTACTTCTTCCAGTTAACTATAGGATGTCTATTATTAGCACACTTGCATGTGTGCATGTTATTGTAAAGGTGCATGGCTATTATCAACATGTGACCTATTTTGGGAAGTGTGTAGGTGGTGAAGGGAAATTCCCCACCCCTATAAATATGTATTGAACTATGTAGTTTAGTAAGTAGTGAATTATTGTAGAGTTATGTTATTAGATCGATGCGCGCATGACTTATGGTGATGCTTTGTAATGTAAGAAGCTTTTATGTATTACAATGTTTAATGTAATGGAGTATATTGGATGGATAATGGTTTTAAACATGACTATAACTAGTTCTTGTATGGTTAATCTTATTATAGTTATTGTTTAATTCATGATTCTCTAAGATCTAGATCTGGTTAGGCACTATGGAATGTTTATGGTTATTTATGGTTCTGAATATGTTGTATCTTCATCACACTAACATCTGCACAAGAAACTCTAAAGAGGGGTTGGTACCTTTGTGCGCTTTGGGTGAGCGCTCAGCTCAAGCTGGGTGATGTGCCAACGCACCTGGGTTTTATATAGTAGATTCTAGGCTGCATCATTGGTTCCATTTTGAGACCTCTTTTTCAGTTATTTTTAGGATGTTTCATGATGAAGACGTACCGGTTGACTTAGCAAGTGTTGAGGAGTGGATAAAGGATCTAGAAGAAGAGTACGCTCGGAGGTTCAACATTGGATCTGAGTTTGATGCACGTGTGTGGGTGGAGCAGAATTTATATGATTTTTGTATGAGAGCTTCTTTGTTATCTTTTTACGGTAGAGTTGTATGAGTGGCTGAGTTGCTTATGTGTCTAAAAGGAATTGGAGGTATCACACACTTGTTTGGATGCAGGAAGAATTTCAGGCCCTTTATGATGTTGATCTGATTTGGATGTGCATTGTGGATACTTGGTTCATGGTGTTTTGAATAGCTATATTTTGGAGTACTCAATTTCCACTTACTCTTTCCCGGAGGTAGTTGAGTTCTAGTTTTCTACGTTATCAAAGGGAACTTATTTGCAAGGCATTCCACTAGTGATCAAAATCTTGATGGTAACCCTAAACTTGGAAGAAAAATTGATGGCTAGCTAAACCCCACCATGTGTGGGGGTAGGAATAGGTTTGGTGAAAGATGGTGGACCTAGCGGCAGAGAGGAAGAGAGAAGAAAGGTGGCTTAAGTATAATGAGGTGTGTGAGAGGGAGATAGAGAAGCAACGTGATATTACAGAGTGGATGGCATTGAGGAGAGAGATGGCTCATGAAGGATTTGAAGCTCATGTAGGAGGCATGGAGCAGAGCATCTAGAACTCCCCCATTTGGGAAAGCATAATAGGGAACCCTCCTTGGCCTCACATGGGAGTGTGCCAGTAGAGATGACATGGGCCATGGGCATGCATCTGAATCTACTGGAAACCTAGCCCTTGCACTTGGTTTTCTAGTATCTAGTACAACTAGTAGTCAACAAGCTAGTTTGGGGTAGAGAAGAAAGGAGTAAGTCAGATAGCAAGTACATCTATGGTAGGAAAATATCTTCTTTGTTTTTTGGAGGTACCTTTTCAGGTGCATCGTCAACACAGAACTCAAGCACGTAAATTTTGGACTCACTTTTGGGAGTAGTACCACTTCATAGACTATAGGAGTTTAGTTTAGTACCATTGTTGGGACACATGGAAGTACATCCTTTGGTCCACTTCTAGCTACAGGTGGAGGATCAGGGGGTATAGGTGGCTCTAGTTCTAGTGGATCTGGTGGTTTGGAGGTAGAGGTAACACATGAGGTTTTGGATCAGGTGGGAAGGGTCCACACCAACCCCAGAATATTTACATGGAGATGTCTCTTCATCTTCTAGAGTATAGGGGCATAGAAGATGTTGTTGAACACATGCACATGTGTGAGATATTGTGGTGTGCAAAAGGAGTTATGGCTTTTGAGCACAAGGCAAGTCAGTTTGTAACTACATTGCAAGGACGCACACATAGTTGGTATAGGAAGTTTGACCTGATTAGACTTGTGTAGATTATGCAACATTAAAGGATGCTTTCCTTAAGGAGTTTCATATCCTTGAGTTTGAGTAGAAGAGTATAAGCGTGCTCAAGGATATTAAGTAGGGCACTACTGAGAGCATTTGGGAATATGATGCCCATTTCAAGACACTATTGTCTAAACTTTCTTATGATATTCATGCAAGCTACAACACACAGTGGTTTGTTGGGGGCTTGATCACACCTTTTAGGAGGGT
Organism: Taxus wallichiana var. yunnanensis; assembly: GCA_018340775.1. Taxonomy (NCBI): domain Eukaryota; kingdom Viridiplantae; phylum Streptophyta; class Pinopsida; order Cupressales; family Taxaceae; genus Taxus; species Taxus wallichiana. The sequence continues at coordinate 657,759,110 of CM031242.1, forward strand.
GTTGTCACATAAGACATATACGGACCCATGTAAAGCACTTGAAGCGATTTTGCACATGCTTGAGAAGTAGTTGAGAAGTATAGACACTGGAGTAAGCCCATTCTAGAGCACAAATTACAGCTATGGAAAAATAGTTGGAGAAACTATCGACAAATTCAGCACATGAGATGCTGCATTGGGATTTGGTGTATAGATTGTGAAGTGGAAGGGCACACTAAGGATAGTTTTCCCCATAGTCAAGTGTGTTCATTATTCTAGACTGTGAGATATGTCATTTGGACCATGATGTCAGCCGTTGCCCATTATTACAACACGTGATAAGGAAGAATGTATCTTTTTATTGTAAAATTTTTGGTCCATGACTCATGATATAAAAAGATTTTAGGTTGATTGGTTAGATCCATGATGTCATAGATATTGGTGTGTGAAAGACTGGAGTATCAGATAACTCTAAAGGAAAAGTGAGCACCATGATCATGATCACACTCAAAGTGTGCTATGATCGGAATGAAGGGATACTTTGAAGGAGGTCATGGAAGAGGTTGAGGATACCATGGTGGATTTGGGTTTGAGGAGGTTGTGGTGGTGGATGAGGTGAGTTCCCTCATGGAACGTGTTTTACATGTGGATCTCTTGACCACTATAGGCGTGAATGTCCTCAGAATATTACTTGTTCTTTTTGTGGGAAGAATCATAACTATGAGGAATTCCTGGACTTATATGAGCATCTTTAAAACATAAATAGGAGAAAAAGGTGCATAGGGATGGTTAGAATACAACATGTTGTGGAAAATCAGTGGATGCCAAAGTTGGCACCAGAACCTGAGGTATTACCTATGAATATTACTACATGTTAAAGTTGTGCATGCATCAGAGAAGCATTATAGTAGAATCCTACCATCACTAAGGAGGAATTTTTACATGCAAGGTACCCAGATCCTACACCAGAAGGAGGTTTATTAGGAAACCATGGAGGTACTCAGAAATCTTTAGGGTGAAATACAAGTGTTTAAAGGAACAGTCACGGAAGTTAGAAAAAAAGAAGGAAGTAGAGATAGTCAATCGGATATTGATGACTTAAAAGAGGTATGCAAAATGTTGCGCTAGGAGAATATCATTCCATTATTAGGGAATTGGCTAAAGGAAACACTCCATGTGTAAGTATTGAGAATGGAAAGAAGATCCTGCATGTTAATCTTCCCCCTCATAGTTTGGATTATGACAAAGGAGATCACTCTGAATGTTGTTGTGGATGGGTGGCTCTTGAGTAATATATTGATTGATACATGCGGAAGTTAATGTGCTTACTTTAGATGCATGGGTATAGATGGGAAGACCTCCATTATAGCCATCCTCTAATGTATTGTTCATGGCTAATCAAACTAAGGCCACTCCCATAGGAGTTTTAAAGGATGCATCCATTACTATATAAGGGGCCAAGTTCACTGGGGACTTTGAGGTCTTAGCACTTGTAGAAGCAGACAACTTCCTAGCTCTACTTGGGTGCCCTTGGTGTTATGCAAATAATGTTGATTATGGTTCAACAAGGGGTATATAAGTTTTGAGAACAAGGAAGAAAGAGTAATTATCCCTTTGACAGATGGAAAATCTGCACCTTATGTTGAACCTTTGAGTGAGGAAGACCTGAACAGAATTTATGTACGTGCCATTCGGGACCCAAAAGTACTTGAGCCATCTAAGGAAGGAATCCTCTAGTGGGAAGATGCATAATCTATTAGTGATACTACAAGTATTTCTTGTGAAAATTGGGCACATGGAAACCTATGAGATGGTTGGGCATGAAAGTAAGAAGCACATTTTTGGAGAAGAAAACCTCATTGTATTAGGAGGATAGGTAACTCTATACCTCGGTACATTGGAGAAGGAGACCCTATGGTATTCCTATGCATGCCATGGGAGAAAGGACAAATCAAGTGGAAAGAAGAAATATGTTAGTGTATACCCTATGCGGGACAACAACATGCATTGGTGGATGGTTCATAGGGATAATCTCATGGAATGGAATGAAGTCATAATTTCTCTAACCACTCGGTTCTTTAGGAGAAATGTACCTACTCAAATCTGCATGTATCATGGTAATCAACATGTTCAGCACCATGTTTAGCAAGTGTGAGAGACTCTTGGATAGAGGGGTAGGAAGCTTTACCACCTTCACTATGGGTGCACAAACTTTATTCCACTTTACAAGGTTGTGCACACATGCTTGGTATGTTTATGCAGAGCTACATAGGGAGACTAGAAATTGGTAGGACTTGATTGTAGGAATGACCCAGACTTTTGACTACTTCTCTACTAAACCTCGGTGGAAGAGGCATTAAGGGTTATAAATGCTTAACTATGGGAGACAGTGCAAAGGATGAAGAACTCATTTAGGATTTATTTGGTGAGGTAGACTCAGGAGTGCATTTTGATGAAGTAGAAGAGATAGATGCCACACTACTTAAGCATGCTTGCTTTGAGAAGGAAAAAGGTAAGATGGTCTACATAGTGGATGATGAAGAAGTAGAAAATTTGGATATAGATCATTCAAGTAGGTACATGTGAGGTGTTAGACAGTGTGGATAAAAATGTGTGTGCCTATCATGAACCTATGAAGACCAAGAAAGTGAACATTGGCACGGATGTTGAACCTAAGGAGGCAATAATTGGGGATTATTGGACTGATTCTAAAGTGGAAAAGATAATTGAGTTACTACGATATTTTTAGGACTTATTTCTAGGGGCTACCATGAGTTAAAAGGAGTGCATGAGTCATTAGGAGAGATGAAGATTAAGCTAAAGGAAGGTGTGTGCTTGATCAGGAAGAGACCTTATAGGATGAACCCTAATGTGCATAAAAGTTAAGGAAGAAATTGACAAAATGTTGAAATTGGCATCATCAAGCCCCTAGAGGAATCAGAGTGGGTTAGCCCCATGGTGATTAGTATAAAGAAAGATGGTGGATTAGGATTTGTGTGGATTACAGGGAACTAAATGTTGCATGTGTGATTGATCCTTTTCCTACACCTTTCACATAGAGGAAATATTAGAAGGTGTTGTAGGGCACAAATTTTATTCTTTTATAGATGGATTCTCTGGGTATCATCAGGTTAGAATTACATAGGAGGATCAAGAGAAATTAATTTCACCACTTGAATGGGAATTTTTGCATATATTGTGATGCCCTTTGGTTTGAAAAATGCACCTACTATATTTTCGCGCATAGTTGTTCAAGCATTCCAAGATTTTATTCACAACTTCTTGCAGGTTTACTTGGATGATTGGATGGTGTATGGACTTGTTAAGGATCATTGTGACAATTTTGCCTAATGTTTGAAATATGTAGATAGTTAAGCATCTCTTTAAACATCAAGAAGTGTGTGTTTGCTACACCTTTTGGAACTTTGTTAGGGCACATCATCTGCAAGGAAGGTTTGTTAGTGGATCCAACTAAGGTTGTAGTTATTGTAGGCCTGGAAGAGCCTACTAGTTAGAGTGAGTGTGTGGATTCTTGGGTCACATAGGGTATTATAGAAAATTTATCAAAGGATATGTGAATATTTCTTGCACCCCTGGAAGAGTTACTAAAAGGAAAAGGGATGTTTTATTGGGGAGAACCATAGTAGCAACGTGCACATTTGAGGCATTGAAGGAGAGACTTACAACAATGCCTATTCTATGTTTTCCTTCATGGAACCAACCATTTCATGTACATGTGGATGCCTCTAGCACAACCATTGGCATGGTGTTAGCTCAACTGGAGAGGGTATTATAGATCATCCTATCTATTTTTCTAGTAGAAATTTGACTCTGTAGAAATAGAATTATACAAAAATAGAGCATGAGGCCTTGTCGATGATCTATGTGCTACATAAATTAGACAGTATTTGCTAGCAACACCTTTTGTATTTTATATTGATCACATGGCATTAAAATACTTGGTAAATAATCCCATTTTAGGGGCACATATGTCGATGGGTGCTCTTATTTAGGAATTTGATTTCATAGTTGTGGTAAAACTAGGTAAAAGTAATTTAGCCCAGACCACTTATCAAGGATTCAGTCAGGGGGAGGATGCACGCAACAATTGAAGATACAATAAAGATGCACAATTGTATAGGTTACATCACGTGCCTTTAGAATTGGAGGATATTGTTGTCTTTTTATGCATGGGTATGGCACCAGAAGGAATGAAAGCATTGGAGAAGAAACAACTTGCAATTCATGTGGCACCCTTTATGTTGATCAGTGGAGATTTATACAAACTAGGTGAGATGAAGTATTGCATTGGTGTGTACTAGAACATGAGCCACATATATATCATGGAAGAGGCTCATGGTGGTATTGCAGGTGGGCACTATGTAGGTGACACCACCACGTGTAAGATTCTACTCGTTGGATTATGGTGGGAGACCTGTCTAAAGGATTGTAAAGAGTATTGTAAGGTGTGTGATCACTGTCAACACCTTGGAAAACCTAGGCAAAGAGATGAAATGCCTTTGAGGCCTATTGCTAGTGTAGAGCCATTTGAGAAATGGGCTATAGATTTTTAGGTCCTATTTCACCATACCATGCGTAGAAATGGATCATATTATATCATCACTTGCATACATATTATCTTACAAGGTGGGTAGAAGCAACACCTATAAAGGATTATACAATAGCTACAACAGCCAGGTTCTTATGGGAAAATGTTCTTACTAGGTATGGATGTCCATTGAGCTTGACAAGTGATAGGGGCACACACTTTTGAATGAGACAATCAAGGATATTATTGGATGAATTTATGGTTACACACCACAAGACTACACCTATCATCCTCAGGAAAATGGTACTATTGAGGCCTTCAACAAGATATTGAGCCAGACCTTGACAAAAATTTGTGATGTTGGAAGGAAATATTGGGATGATAAAGTTTTGTTGTGCTTTGGGCATATAGAAACAACCTACAAGAGGTTGAATAAGGCCACACCCTTTCAGTTGGTGTTTGGCATAGAAGTAATTCTTCTATGGAATTCATGTTACCTTCTTTGTGTATTGTGTGCATTAGAGGTCTAGCTGATGAGAAAGCATTAGAAGAAATAATTGACAAGTTAATATAGTTGGATGAGAGGTGTGCCATAGCATGTTGGAGTTAGAAGTAGGAAAAGGCCAGGAGAAGGCATGGCATGACCGACACATTAGGGAAAAGAAGCTTGAGGTTGGACAAATGGTACTACTTTATGATTCTAAGTTTTACACCATCTAGGAAAGCTTAAGGTGCATTGGTTGGGACCATATGTTATCACTCATATACTTGAATCAAGCACTTTCTAGTTAGAGGTGCTTGATGGAATGTGGTTACCTAGTTACTTTAATGGGAGTAGGTTGAAGCCCTATTATAAATAAGTCTTCTTGGTGTTTGTAATAAGTAGTGTGTTGCCATTTAGTATAGGTTTCCCTTTTTGTATTTCCTTTAATGTATTTCCTTCTTCGTTTTATGCTTTGTCAATTTAGTTTGGTGTTTTGTGTAATAAGCGTTTTGTGCATTGGAAGCTAATTACAATCTAAAGTATTTTTATGCGTAGAGGACTACACATACCATTGGTGTGGGGTGGTTGTTATTTTTATTCACAAATGGGTACACATGAGAACAAAACTGTTACATGTGTTATTCAAGTATGGAAAGGAGTTGTTAGAAAGGAGATTGCTTCTAAAGAAGACCATAGATGGAAATGAATGAAGGAATATAATGTGAGGTAAGTAATGACCATGGAAACTACTATGGGAGGTATAGTGGTGAGGTATTAGGGTGCATGAAAGTGTGCAAAAGAGAATTCTATAGCCAGAGGGTAGGAAGGCACTGCTAGAAGGTTATAGCTAGGGGTGTGAAATTGTACCACATGGAAATTTTTGGAAATTTTGAAAATGGTCAATTAATGAGAGGATTGTTGGTAGGTGAAGGAGCAATAAATGCACTAAATTTTTGAAAATCTATATAAGGACATGATGTGGGTTCATTTTTACCTTTGCAATCACAAGTATTTGAGTGAGCTAAGTGTAAACCGATCCAAGTGAATTGTATTGAGGTGTGGAGAGTTGTGAAACTAGACATGGAGAGATATTTGTGCACATGGAAAAGGCTTGTGTCCCCATTGGTGAAGGGTTTGAGTGAAGTAGAAGCATTGAGAAGGAGCTAGGGCACATGGTTTCAAGCTAGGGCATGTGATTTTGAGCTAGGGTTTGAACTTACTCAACATAGAAGAAAAAGGTGGGATTTTATGATGGCACTGAAGAAAGCACCTACAACAGGCACAAAAGGAAAGAAAAAGGTGGAAGTTGAGGTTGAAATTACTCTGAGAGAAAATTTTCAGAGATGTAGTACTTGGAAGGAGTAATAGTTGAGACAAGATTGGGATTCCCACATCACAGATGCAAAGTAAGTGACTACAACCACCACCACCACTGATACAAGGGAGAGTTGGATGCTTTGTTGAATAAGAAGACCAACAAAGTGCACGGTGGAAGATATGCCTAGTGTATGATGACGTTGGGAAAAGTTTCTTAAGTAGGTAGGAGTTTATCAACTATATGAGCTCCCATATTTTGGAAAACATGAACCTTTATACCAATGGCTTATGAGTAGAGTCCATGAGGACTTCTTCTATTTTCCAGATGGAGGTTAGGCTCACAACAGCCCTAATTGTGACATTAATAGGATTGAAGGGCACATAGGGACAGACATTATTAGTGATCTGACTGATAAAGCAATGGTTATAGCCATAAGAAAGAGTTGGGGTATACCAAGGGTCCATGCAGAATGGACATCTACAAATTGAGGAAGTACCTTGTGGTGCAAGCAATCATGCATCTACTCACCAAGTTGAATGATCAAGAGAGATGGTCGTAGGTAAACACCATGTGGCTTTATATTGCAAAGAAAATGTCCCAGGGAGAAGTGTACAATTTAGCGTAGGCTATATTGTAGAAACCATTGTTGAGGAAGTGTGTGTAGGTGAAAAGATAAGTTTTGGTGCCATCCTCTTATCTCTTGTATTTGTAGAAATTGGAGTTCTCGATGGGCCAAAGAACAAAATTTGGGAATACCCCATTGAGAAGAAGTCCCTTGGAAAGGTTTGAGAAATATTTATGTGAAGGATCAATGAGTGGCCCATTCAAGAAAAGGGAAGAAATGTGGTATGACCGACTTCGCGTGCATGGCATTTGAGGAGGAATGGCACATTCAAAGGAACTACCTTTAGTAGTAGGTAAGGTAGTATACAATTCGTGGTGTATCAACATTTTTGCATCGCACGGTTTTCCATGAAGGATGGGACATGGATTCCATGGTGCAAACTTCCCTATGCCTTCACAGTGCACTACTTCTAGGCCTCAGTTCACAGATTTTCTGATGCACATCATCTGAAATTCAATACAGACAAGGTAGATTGTGACTACCACACCCTAGGAAAACATATGTATATCTAGGTCGGTCTACCTACATTGAGAGGCTCATTTCAGATGTCATAAATATGAAGCTAGTAAGTTTGGCTATTGGGGATAGTGGAGCCACGCTCATATATCTTTAGCTCAAGCCTAGGTATGGAGAATAATAAGTATGTGGAGAATGAGTTCATGCTCCCAGGGCTACCTAAGGGAAAACATACAATGGAGAATGTGCCAGCTCAAAGCCTATCATGACCATACAGATAGATGAGGAAGAAGAGGAACATGAAGATAGTGGAGGCTTGGATCATAGAGGGCTGGAGGCATCCCACAGAAAAAGTGGAGAGTGAGCACGCAGATACTCCACCACATATGCAAGAAGGAGAAGAGGACTTGGATATGGATGTAATCCCTAAAGAGCATCGGTTTAAGAGGGTATTAGAAGAACCAGGACCCAAGGCGTGGGAACACCACAACATGTAAGAAGATCACCTAGACTCTCCCCTCAAAAAGAGGAACTTGAGGAGAAGAGAAGGAGAAAACTAAAATGAATGAAGAGGAGAGAGGGAGGAGTTGAGAGAGTAATGGAACCCCAATACAACTAGAAGATGTGGAGGAACCAAGAGATGAAGAAATGAAAGATGAAGAGGAAGGGGTGAAGAAGCAGAATATATGGTATAAGAGAAACCCAACATGCATGTTACTACTCAGGAATGAAGAAGGGCCAACTCAAACCTTGGCACTCAGGTTCCTAAGGGGCCAAGAACAAAGAGAACAAGTGAAGAATATGTTGTGCCAAGTATGGGCTATGTTGAGGACACAAGAAAAATCATTTGCACCGGTTTCAGAGCACAGTGGGCCTTAAGGAATTGTATGGATGGGAGCTGATGGATCTAGACATGGCCACCACATGCACAAGGAAACAATTATCCTAGTCCATGTAGACCCATATGGATGAGCCATATTTTGATGTATGTGAGGAATCTTGTGTATCAAGGAGAGTGAAGAAGGCACCCCAAATCAGACACATGACAATAAATCCTACTCTAATGTCTGATGAGTAGGTGAGAAATGCCTTGGTTAAGGTATCTCTGCAGAGGTGACATGGAGGAACATTGATAAGGTTTCCACCATTAGAGTGCTACTTGAAGATAACAAGGAAAAAAATTTGAAAAATGCATTTAAAAGGAGAAAAGGACCTAGAACAGAAAAATAATGAGGCCTTCATTAGCATGGTAGAAGAAATTGGAGATTACGTTCTGAAAGCAAGACCTCATCTTGAGTCTAAGGTACCTAAGAAGTTTCCTTTGGCTATGCATTATGTGCACACATTGGTTGATTTGGTGTTAGAAGATGGGCCAATTCAAATGCCAATGCCAAAGGATCCTGAATAAGAAGAAGAAAGAGCAGGGCCTCTGTGGTTAGGAAAATTTCAAATTATGAGGCATTGCTCCAAACTCTGAAGGATGAACTGAAGAAATCTGACCAAGCTTTGAATATTTGTGTGGCACCAGAAGTAGTGATAAGGATCAAAACTCTGGTTGAAGATAATGATGTTCTAAAGGCCATGAAAGATGAGACACTGGGATGTAGAAATATTGGCACTAGTGAAACAAAAGTTGAAGCCCTTGTAGCATCCCAAGATCCACATAAGGAGAGAATAGATGAGATTGGGAAGCTCATAGTGTAGAAGATGGATCTTCTAGAGGGAATGATGTCTATTATGGCCAATGTTGTCCTGTGTTTTACAAAATGAGAAGGAAAATATTACTCAGGATGAGTTGGAAGCCATTCCACAAACATTCCAAGAGAAAAAAGGACCACGCTAGATGAATGGAAGACATTGGAGGCTGAGATTAAAACAAAATATCTAGAGTTGATCCTCCCGGTTGAAGAAGAGGTGTTTAAAGAGTAAAGGTATATTATTTTGTACAGTGATTCTTTACATTCTTTCCATTCTTATTCTTTATTATTTGGGAACATCAGAAAGAATCCCCATTTTCGGGATGGAAATGTAATTTAGTGTGGGGTAATGTTGAGAAAACATAATATTGTGATAAGGAGAAAACACACAAAGAATGCACGCATGGGAACAAGGCACATTTGAAGGTGCGGAAGGATAGGAAAGGAAAGCATGCTAGGACAAGTTGATTGGGACTTAGCCATTTTCATGGATGCGGGCTATTTTGGAAGATAGTGTGTAGAGCACACATTGGGATGGAGACTTGCATGACACACAAATGCTATTTTGGGAATGAGCATCTGATAAGTGCCATGCATGAGTTTGAGTTAATAATAGGATTACTTCTTCTAGTTAATAGGATTACTTCTTAAAGGTGCATGGCTATTATTAACTATAGGATGATATGTCTATTATTAGCTAGATACTTGCATGTAATGTGATGTTAATGTAAAGGTGCACATGTATTACAATGTTTATTAATGCAGTATATTGACCTATTTTGGGAAGTGTTCTTGTATGGTTGGTTATAGTTATTGTTTAATTCCTCACCCCTATAAATATGTATTTATGGTTCTAAATATGTAGTATTCATCACACTAATAGCATAAAAACTCTAAAGAGGAATTATTGTAGAGTTATCACACTTTGGGGATCTCGGGATGGGTGATGCATGACTTATGGTGATGCTTTGTAATGTAATAAAGTTAGTCATATTTTCGCGAAGGACATGTATTGCTTATGCACCTGTTTAATGTAATGGAGTATATTGGATGGATAATAGGTTCTTTAGGTGGTAGTCCTAGGTTTATGCCCTAGATGTAAACAATATGTCGAAACTCATATGGGAAGTTTATCTTACGGAAATTTGATATATTTTTAGTTTGGATTTAGCACTTTGATTTTTGGATGGGAGGATAAGATATACATGATAATTATCCTTCGAGGGATCATTGGATGCTTTTGAAATTATTTACTTTTATATGAACAACTACCTTTCGAGGGAGCAATTTGTTTTATGGATAAGATAGCTTTTTGAAGGAGCATCCATGATTTTTACTTAAGGATAGATCTAAGGATAGCCAAGTAGACCACTTGGGGAGGGAAGATAAGATGTATAAGTGACACCTATGAACCCTTAACATGGTTCCAGTATGTAGATAGGAAGGTGATGGATGTAATGATTGTGGGGCCTCCACCTAGAAGGATGAACTTTTCCATGAGGCATATGCTATGGGAAGAGTCATGGTGCCCATATTCAAGTTCATAGATAGGAAAGTGATGGTAGACCACATAATTTCAAATCATTATGATGAGATATGGAAAGGCTAGTGATGGAAATGAGATCCTAGAATGTGACTAAGATCACATTGGTAGATGCATTAAAATTAGAAATGGTGTGAGTGTAAGCCATTGAGGGAAACTATTTCCAGTTTACCATAAAGAGATGCTAAGAAATAGGCCTTGGACCCATACTTATGCATGATAATATTTTGTCCAATATATTTGGGAGAAAACTTTCCACGTTGAATCCTTTCTAGAGTAGTGACATTATGATTTTCTTTGAGGAAAAGGTCACGATGCTAAAGTAAGATATTTTAGATGATTGTTATAAGCACATTTAATGCACTCTTGATAGACATGAAGGTGTTGAAGAGTAATTAAGCAACACTCATCTAGAATTTCTAGATGTGGTAGACTCTCTTGGCAATAGTCCTCATTAAAGACGTAGTCATAAAGAAAAATGCGCAAGGATGGGATTTGAACTTTAGGAGGAAGAAAAATTTGAATCCATATATAAGAGAGAAAGGAGTAACACCTATAGAGGTGCAGATGCTAGTTTGATAAGCCCAAATAGTGAAGGGGATATGATGATTCTAATCTCAACCTTCTTTATCAACATTTTGGAAAGGATGTTGTGAAGAGTTTGATTAGTGGATTCTACTTTGCCATTAGCTTCAGGATAATATGGAGATGAGAATCTAAGCTTGATGGTTAAATATTTGCAAAGCTTCTTGTGATTTTTGGTTTTGAAGTAATTTACATTATACTATGATGATTTTATGAGGAACACTAAAATGAAAAATGATGTGTTGATAGACGAAGTCAATGATCTTGTTAGCTTTAATAGATGCGATTGGAATGGCTTCCACCCACTTTTCAAGTATTCAATAGCAGTTAGGATAGAATGATGATGTTGATAAGAACATGGATTGATGAGACCAATAAGGTCAAGGCCCCGTTGTGATAAAGGCTAAATATCTTGAAAGTCTGGATATAAGGCCCGGCTAGGGATCTAAATTATACTAGAATGCTACTAGCATTTGACGCACTTTTGACATATTCACAACAATCTTGTTTAAGGGTAGGCCAATAGTAACCCATCTATGTTCAATGAAAAGTTTCAAAAGCCATGAATTTGGGGTAAGAATCTCTAAAAAAACCCCAAAGGCTTTTAGCAAATTGATCAATGGACCATCGATAAGAAATGAGCAAGGTTTTCTTCTTTACATACATTAATTTGAAGTAAACAGGAAAAAAAAGCAAATGAAGCTAACCTCTATTCTTTGAAATCTTGAAATAATGAATTTAAGAGGATCTAAGCATTCAATTATGTGTTTAAGAGAAAGAGATCTCCCCATTAATGGCTTCAAGGCCAATGGATCTTCCCTTTTACTCCATCTTGGTGTAATAAAATACAAAAGTAAATGTTATTAGCTCAATGGAAGAAAATGAAATGCAACTAAAGCCTAAACAAAATACTATAGTCTGTCTTTAAGAAGAAGAGAGAATTCTTAGAAATGAGGGAGGGGGTCTAGCCCTATTTATAGTTTTCCATTTGGGAAAATGGGAGATTTGGGGGCATGTGGGACAAATGAAAAATTCCAAAAGCACTTTTTGCAAGTCAAAGTGTGTTTTGACTATGTTTAGGGTAATTAACCTAGGTTAGACTAATTAATCTCGTTTAGAGAGTAATTAGGGTTTTGGAAGGGTTCTGAAGGCTTAATCAATCCAATGAAGTGGATTGATATTCCAGGGAGCTAATAGAAGCAAACTAGAAAGGAATAAGAAGCTAATGTAGTTAGAACGAGGCTATGAAAGCCTGTTTAAGTGATTTATAAGAGGAAATACAACTAAAAATATGTCGTGAAGAAGGAGTTAGATAGGTCTAATTGGCGGCGTGCCATTAGTTTGTAAAGGGAAGAATAGGGGTGTGATATCGGGAATAATAATGCATTGATAAAACTACAGGTGTCTACATTTGCCCCTCTTTGGGGTGACGTAAGCTACGTCACTTCAAAGAAAGTAGACAAAAACAAATGAGTAGAATTTTTTTGAAGGGGTAGAAGAAAAATTAATAGGATGAAGGATGATGGATGCCCCCTCGAGTGTCGATGGGGTGACAAAGAAACTCGATCGGTGATCGAAAAAGAAAACAATAGAAAGAAAAGTGTACATAGAAGATGAGAAACAAGAAGAAAGAGGGATATTGAGCTATCCACAAATCAATTGCTATTAATATATTATCATCATAATGCTTAGAATCCTCCTCATCGGTCCTTATTAAAATGTGAGCATGCGATGGAAGCGTAAAATGACATGAAAATTCAAGATACAAACAACCGTCTTATGCTAAAAATGACCAACTCCATGCAACATACACAAATGCAATGCAATATGAGAAATAAACAAAATCACCTAACAAGGAAATAAGTACAATCACACACACTTAAACCAACAACATTCAAGATAGTTGCACAAATATTTTGTTATCAAGATGTAGTCCCAAATGTTCTGATAAATGAAAAGGGTGAAGAATGATGCCCCAAGCAAGGTGTATTATGCAAGGGAGAAGATGAAGGAAACTTGGGTCCCATGAAAAAGCAATGTGCGGGGACGAAAATAGTACCAAGTAAGCGATAGTGCCCCAGAGTATAGACGAAGTAAGCAACATAGCTTGTGTAGGTGATTGAAGATTTAGATGATGCGCAAGTCATTGTTTCAAACTATTTGAAAATATCAGCAAGATATGGGATGAGTGCCATGCAATAGACACATATTTCAGCCGTAGATGATTGGTTTTACCAATTTTGGTTGGTCATTTTTGAAGTATTTCAATGTTTTTGGTTTTTTAAATGGTTTTATTAATTTTTTATTTTTATTTTTGAGTTTTGATTTTGATCGGTCAAAAGAATTTCAAAAGATCAAAGATCTTCTAAAAGTACGCGTGAGGGTGATAGTGGGAAGGTAAGGTCAGAGAGCCAAAATATATTCCCACAAGAAGAAAGACGGGTTAGGAATAATTTATTTAAAATAAATTAATAAATAATTATCACGACGGGGGAAAATAGATGAAAAATAGAGGAAAAGGTGGGAAAAGGCACCTAAAAGGTTTGCAAATTACTTCAGTGCAATGGAGAAGTAACTGCAAGGTGGCACGAAGTGCCCCAACATGTGAAAATTAGTAAAAATAATTATTTTAATACAAAAATAATTATCACAGCGGATAGAAGAAGGTTAGAAAAATTACGGTAGAGAAAACATGCCCCAAGGGCATCACGATGGGTTAATATACCGACCCGGGGTTAGTAAATCAATCACGAGCAATTCATTTCTACCAGAGCTCTTGCGAATTTTTATCGCAAGCGAGAGAGACGGCCCTGGAGTGAGATGGCGAGAATACCGACCACGACAAGACGTGTGGATCACATCCGAGAGTTCATGCGGGACCCAAAAGATGGACCTTACATGAGTGGCCTATCCCTCCTAGTCAATTTACACATTTATTGCACTTTTTAGGGATTTTCTAGGGTAGGTAGGACCAATTTTGACGCATGCACGTGGGCGTATGCATTGGTTTGATGGGTATGCACATGCGTATGTGTCAAAATGAATAGGGACATGTACGTGCATCATCGGAGGGAAAGTTATGGACATGCATGTGCGCAAGCGTCAAACTAGGGGTGTAGGCATTAGAGGGACGTGTCTCACGTCAAACGAGGGATGGGACGCACATGCACATGCATATGCATTAATGCAGTGCATATGCATCACACTCGGTGTGTATGCATTACGTGTGGCCTACGGAAAATGCGCGAAAAGGTGGAGGGGCATGTACACGTCGGTAAGGGTGTGTATGCACTAAAAAGGTGCGTAGGCATCAAAGGAGGCGTGCATGCACTAGGAAGGAGGGGGAAAACAACTTGCATGAGTAAAATAGCCAAGTATAGAAGAAAATAGGTGAGATTAGATTAGAAGAAAAGAATAACTAGTAAGTTAGATGATTTAAAGAAGCATTTTTCCTTAGAAAAATAGATAGAAAAAAGTAAGTTCCTAACACTTGTGTTGATTTTGCAGCGTATACTACCTATTCTCCAGACTCGTGAGCGCTATGGGTGGTTAGCAATGATAGAGGATCAATTTGATGACGACGATAGAGTGACCCTAGAGAGCCTCCTATATGTGACGGGATTGACTCATGTGGCTGAGATGCCACAGATTACATTGGACCATGGCCTCTTGACAACTATAGTTGAGTGATGGCACAACAAGAGTCAATGCTTTTGACTCCTGACTGGGGAGATTACTATTACACTAGAGGGTGTATGGTGTATTATGCAGTCCCTATTCGGGGTCATCTTATCCGAATACGAGCATTTGGACCAACATTCAGTGATATATCGTAGAGTTATTCGGTGTCCGGACGATACCACGGTGTGGGATGTCCATCAGGTTATCACAATGTATTGATGATCCGGAGCTAGACCGAGTAGTGGTCTACATGATGGCCTTTATCAGTGGAGTCTTACTCCTTGACAAGACCGGTGCTTCATTTCCACTCAGACTCCTTAGAGTGATTCATGGTTTGGTAGAGGGAGTGACCTACAATTGGGGTCAATGTATTTTAGTGTATTTGAATATAATAAAAAAATACAAATGGTTATAATATCATAACCATATAACAATAATATGAAACCACCTAGTTACCATAGTAAATGATAAATTAACCTAGGTAAACTATGTTTTACATAACATTCCCCGCCTTAATTTTGCATTACCTCAAGGGATGAGGAGAGGAACTCTCTGAACAACTCAAAATCGTCACATGTAAGTGACTTTGTGAAGATATCTTCTCATTGTTTAGATTTTTGGAAAAAATGAAGTTGTATGTTGTGTTTTAAGACATGATCGTGTATGATTATGCTAAAATGTAAAATTCTAGCCTAATTTGATGTTATGAAAAGCAATAAATAATAGCTAAATAAATAAAGAAAATGGCCCAATCAACTAAGCAATTGAAATATAAAACCTTAATATGCAAGATATGGTTGAGAAAGCCTTAGCTAATTCAACGAAGATGTGGGACTGTGTCGCAGTGGATATTAGGTGAACAGGGGGAGGAAATGACCACATATAAGCCTAAGAAAGCACATGTCCAAGCTATTTGAGTGGAATGGGGTGATCGGAAAGGGATAAGGGCACCTCGGGTGCCCTAGTCTTAAATTTGGATGCCCGGTCTATAGAAGCGACTCAGGAACCTCCTTTGGAGATTCGTTAAATATCTGCATGTGTTCACTTCTTATCGCACTGGTGTTGTTGAAATTCATTGTATGTCACTGTAAATTATACATGAATAAGAGACCTACAAAACCCCAAGGAAATCATTAAAACCCTAAAAAATAAATATGTAAATGAAGGGGTCGGGTTGTCTCAACGACCACAATGGTGGGCTTATAATTGAGCGTTATACTACTTTTCATACTTGAATGTAGTTCTAGTGTGTTTGTGTGTGTGGAATCGTGTCCTAGGTGCTCTTGTTCTAGTTACACTTTGTGAGTAGTGAGAAATAACTAGATATAGAATGTAAGTAAATGGTGCATGGAATGGAATAAACTACCCTCCTATGAAGTGTGATGCAAAATAACCAACTTTTTTCCCTTGTGAAGGAGCTATATGGATGCAAATGGAGCCTTATAAGACTTAGATGGATGCACTCTAGGTGGTGATATTATATGTTTAGTGCTTTTTCCCTCATTATGGTCTCATAACTTTATATTTATAGGGTTCTCTTGTTATAATTTCATAATTAACCCTAAAAAGGTCAACCACCAAAAAGATAGAAATCTCAAATGGCTAGAAAGTGTCCAAAATGAGAGAGTAAAGTGCCAAGAGGATCGGGGTACCCCGAGAGGGTACTAGGGTGCCTAAGGCACCCCGAGTCTAGCCGGGTGCCCTAGTCAAAAATAGGTGAAACAAAAATGTCAATACGGGACGGGAAAATGTAGGTGTAAGGTCAAAAATATGACATAAAGGAAAGTAAAAATGGCCAAATACATGGGTTAATTATTACTCTTTTCATTTGAGAACCATATGAATAGTAGTATGAGACCGGGACTAAATATTTACCCAAAATGTGTGACTTAGTGACTAAATTTTCCCCCACTTTATGTTGGTTATGTATAAAGCGCGTTGAGGACTAGATTTAGTAAGCTTGATAACGTAAACTTCATCATCTAAGCTCTCGAGAATTATCTCTGTGGTAACATTATCATGTTGTATAGCTTTGTCAAGTATATTCTAGGAGTTGTACTAGGAGGAGAAATGGGAGATGACACCTCAACAGAGTTGAGTAGTAGTAGGGATGAAGGTAGGTGTTATAGGAAAAATGATGGCAATAGTATGAGTAGAAATGACTAGAGTATTTTGAGTGGCGAGAAAAATGGGAAGTACTAGACTAACCAATGTCATATGTATTAATACTACTATATGGGATACATTGTGTAGGAGGGATGGGCATAGCCATGATGGGGTCTATGCGACAAAATTTGAAAGGTTCGGGATCTATTGAAATAGTGTGTTCATATCCATCATGTAAAAATTTGACACATTGGTGAACAGTAGATGGGACTACTTGCATTATGTGGATCCAAGGCCTACCTAGCAATAGATTGAATTGAAATGAGGCATTTATAACATAAAATTTAGTAAGAATAGTCTTAGGTTCCACCTTGATGTGTAATGAGATAGTCCCTAGACATGTGCGAGTGGTAGAATCGTATCCTCATATGAGAGTAGAATTCTTATAAATTAGATTATCATTAATACCTATTTGTTTTAAAATAAAGTGAGCACATATGTTGAAATTTGATCCATTATCAATAAGACGTGTTTGATACAATTGGTGTTAATGATAGCGGTAATGAGAAAGGGTGCACATGGATTAATTTTTACAAAAGGTGATAGATCCTCATTAGTGAAGGATATTGCATGTGGTAAATTACAGAGATATTGTATGAGGTATACAAAGGTGACTATAGAAATTTCACTTTATTTATGGATTACACGAAGGGATTCTTATATCATTTGATGATAGTATGGTGCACTAAAAAAGAGGTCATAGAGAGAAATCTTAGTTGGTGTGTTTTTAATTTATTTTATAATATCATAACCCTTAGGAGAGGGGGTGAAGGATCCGATGAAGTGATGGGTAGAGGAGAGTGGGATATGGAGCCATAGGAGGAAGAGTGCAATGAGTAATAACTACATTGGTGGATGAGTTCACCCTAGGAGTGAAAAAGTGAGGAGGATGTTGAGTACGCACTCGCGCATGAAATCAACAACAATAGTAAGCTATAACGAGACTTTAGTTGGTGCAAAATAAGGATAAGATGATTGAGTCATGACTTGATAAGGAGAAGACATGTTTGAAAGGTCGGGTACACCAAAATGATTATGCTAAAATGTAAAATCCTAGCCTTTATCGATGTTATACAAAGTAGTAAATAACAACTAAATAAATAAAGGAAATGGACAAAACAAGCGATCAAGTGAAATATAAAACCCTAATATACAAGAGAGGGTTCAAAAATCCTTATCCGATTCAACAAAAATGTGGGACCATGTCACGGTGCGAGACTAGGTGAACAGGAGGAGGAAAATACCACACATAAGCCTTAGAAAGCACAAGTCGAGCTATTTGAGTAGGACCGGGTGCTCAAAAAAGGGATAGGGCACACCTAGGGTGCCCTAGTATAAAATTTGGGTTCCCTGGTCTATAGAAATGGCTGCGGAACCTCCTCTAGAACTTTGATAAATATCTTCATGTATTCACTTCTTGTCACACTTGGTGTTGTTGAAACTCATTGTATGTCACTTTGTAAATCGAGAGATGAAGAAGAGACCTACAAAACCCCAAAACAACCATCAAAACCCTAAAAAATAAATATGCAAATGAAGGGGTCAGACTGTCCTCAATGGACACAATGGTAGGCTTATAATTGAGCATTGTACTACATTTTAGACCCAAATGTAGTTCTAGTGTATGTGTGCACAATCGTGCTCTAGGTGCTCTGTGTCATTCGCACGTTGTGAGTAGCGAGAAACAACTAGGTGTAGAATTTAAGTAAATGATACATGGAATAGAATAAAATAAAATACCCTCCTATGAAGTGTGATGTAGAATAACTAGCCTTTGACCCTTTTGTTGGAGCTAGATGGATGAAAATGGACCCTTAGAAGTCTTAGATGGATGCACTCTAGGTAGTTATAATAGATGCTTAGTGTTTGGTCCCTCATTATGGTCTCATAACTTTATATTTATAAGTTTATCTTTTTCTAATTTTGTAATAATCCCAAAAATGTCAACCACCAAAAAGAGATAAAGCTCAAATGACAAGAAAGTGCCCAAAAGGTGAGAGTAAAGTGTCAAGAGGATCGGGGTGTTCCAAAGAGGACCGGGGCACAGGCGCCCGATCTGGTTGGGCGCCCCAATTAGAAATAGGTGAAACATAAAATTTCAATATAGGCGGGAAGAGTAGGTGTAAGGTCAAAAATATGACAAAAATCAAAGTAAAAATGGCCAAAGACATGGGTTATCTATTACTCTTTTCACTTGAGAACCATAAGAGAAGTAGTATGAGACCGAGACCGAATATTCACCTAAAATGCATGATTTAGTGATTACAACATATGAAATGAACCTATACCTCGATGTGCTTAGTTGTATCATGAAATAATGGATTATGAAAAAGTTTGAGAACAACTTCATTGTCAACATATAAGGTGGTAGGTTTTTCTTGTGGTACTTCAAGCCCTTCAAGTATACAACGTAGCCATATTTCTTAGCGAGATAACTCCACCCGCAACATGATATTTGGATTCGTAGAAGAGCGAGAAACAAATTTTTGTTTCTTGTTTCCCCATGATATTGGTCCATATCCCAAAAAGAATATAAATCTAGAAGTGGATTTCCTATCATCAATGTTACTTGCATGATCTGGAATCGAATATCCAGTCAAGAAGAATTTATTGTTCTTCTTGTACTCTAGAACAAGATCCATATTACCTTTGAGATACCTCAAGATCCACCTTACTACTTTCCAATGAAAAACTCGGGTTCTTACATGAACTTGGAAAGATAGCTCACTATAAATTTTATATCTAGTTTGGTATAAGTTAGGTAAATGAGACTCCTAATCAAATGTTGATAGAGATTTGCATTTACCAGAGGAGATGGAATTGAAGCGAGAAAACTACAGTCTCATTTCCATAGGTGTAGTAATAGGTGTGTAATCCATCATCCTTAATTTCTCGAGCATTGTCTTGGTATACTTCAATTGAAAAATAAACATATGATTTTCCTTTTTCCATACTTCCAATCCAAGAAAGTAGTGCATGAGCTCGAGATCTGTCATGTCAAACAATTGATTATGATCTTTTTGTAGCATCAATCATCTTCATTGTGTTTCAGTGATGACTAGATCGTTGACATAAATAAAAACTATCACAATCTCTCATCCTTGAATTTTGAGGTAGAGATTGGGATCATATGGATTTATAACGAATCCATGTTGAATGATATGGTCATCAATTTTGATGTACCAAGCCCAGGGTGCTGTTTAAGACCATACAAATATTTCATGAGTCTACATACCTTTATTTCTTCACCAGGTACAACAAATCCCTCAGGTTGAGTCATGTAGACTTCCTCCTGTAGATCTTTGTTCAGAAAGGCACTTTTTATGTCCATCTGATGGAATTTCCAACCAAACTGAGTAGCTAAAGAAAATATCATCTTGATCATTTTGATCTTAGTTGTGGGAGAAAATGTCTCCTCATAGTCTATTCCTTCCTTTTGTGCATACCCCTTTGTTACCAGTCTCACTTTGTACTTGTCTATAGTCCCATCTTCTTTGTACTTTTTTTGAATATCCATCTATAACCAATGGGTTTCTTCCCTGGTGGAAGATTGATAAGTTACCAAGTGTTGTTTTTCATCACTGACTGATATTCAATATCCATGGTATCTTTCTAAAATTTTAAGCTGCTGAGGATTCCTAGATAGTTAAGGGCTCAACATATTCAATAACTCTATTGATCAAATAAAATTTTACCTTTTCTCTTTCTTTACCACGATTATATGGTCTAGTGGTGGATGTATCCGGTGGAGCATCCAATTTTACATCTCAAATCATATTAGTATACCACTTAGGCATACGTTGTATTATTCCCGTGGTTCTTGATCTTGTCTTATCATCCCCATCATCCCTATCATCATCAGCGGGAACATCAGCTTTTGTTTTCACAACAAGTGAAATATCTACATCTGAAGTAGCATTCTCAACTTCCTTATTCTCAAAGAACTCAACATCTCTATTGGTGTTGACTTTTCTAGTCTTGATTCATCAATTTGTACCCAAGAGTATATTCTTGTATCCAATGAAGATGATTTTTTCTTATTTCATATTCAACTTCTTTCTATTTTGTTTGGGTATGTGCATGCTATTTGTTAATAAAATAGAGTATGACACTAAGGAGAGAGCACACAAAATATTTGCATGTGGGAACAAGGCACACTTGAAGGTTCGAAGGATAGGAAAGGAAAGCGATCACGGGACAAGTTGATTTGGGACTTAGCCATTTTCATGGTTACGAGGCTATTTTTGGAGATATCATACGGAGAACAAAATGGGATGGAGACTTGTGCAACACATAAATTCTATTTTTAGGATGATCGTCTACTAAGCGCCATGCATGAGTTTGGGATAATAATAGGATTACTACTACCAATTAACTGTAGGAGATCTATTATTAGTGCACTTGCATGTGTGCATATTATTGTAAAGGTGCATGGCTATTTTCAGCATGTGACCTATTTTGGGAAGTGCGTAAGTGGTGAAGGGAAAGTCCCCATCCCTATAAATATGTATTAGTAGTCGTGGAGAGACACATAGACCTTTGTGTATGAGTTATTGTAGAGTTATGTTGTCAGATCGATGCGCACATAAACTTATGGTAATTTTATATGATGTAAGAAGCTTCTATGTTTTGTAGTGTTTAATATAATGGAGTATATTGGGTGGATAAAGTATTAACATTCCTATAATTGGTTCTTTTATGATCAATATTTTCATAGTTATTGTTCAATTCATGATTCTTTAATATCTACATTTGGTTATGTACTATTCAATGATTATGTTATGTGGAATGTTTGTACTTACTATGAATTTGAATATTCTCCATCTTCAACACATTAACATCCTACACAAACAACTCTAAAGAGGGGCCTAGTACCTTTGCACACTTCGAGTGAATGCTCAGTTCAAGCTAAGTGATGTGCCAATGTGCCTGAGTTGTTCGTGGTGGATTCTAGGCTACATCATTGGTTTCGTTGTCGAGACCTCTTTTGCAATTGTTTTCAAGATGGTTCATGATGAAGACGTACGGTTGACTCTAACAAGTGTTGAGGAGTGGATAAAAGATCTGGAAGAAGAGTACACATGGAGGTTCATCACTGGATCTGAGTTTGATGCACGCACGTGGGTGGAATAGAATCTATATGACTATTTATATGAGATATTCTTTGCTATCTTCTGGTAGAACTATATGAGTGGTTGGTTGCTTATGCATCTAAACAGAATTAGAGGTATTGCACACTTGTCTAGAAATAAGAATAATTTCATGCCATGTATGATGCTGATATAATTTATACACGCAATGTGGATACTTGGTTCCATGGTGTTTTGAACAGCTATATTCTTGAGTACTCAATTTCCTCTTATTCTTTCCCAGGAGGTATCGAGGTCAAATTTTTACATTATCCAAGGGGAACTTACTTGCAAGGCATTTCTTTGGTGATCAAGATCTTGGTGGTGACCCTAAACTTGGAAGAAAAATAGATGGCTACCACCACGCATAGGGGTAGGAGCAAGTTTGGTGAAAAATGGTAGACCTAGCATCAGAAAGGTAGAGAGAAGAAATGTGGCTTAAGTACAATGAGGCGTGCGAAAGGGAGATGGAGAAGCAATAGGATATTCTGAGTGGATGGTGTTGAGGAGAGAGATGGCTCATGAAGGATTTGGGGCTCATGTAGAAGGCATGGACCCGAGAGAATCTAGAACTTCCCCATTTGGGAAAGCATGACAAAGAACCTGTTATGTCGGAAAAGTAGCACCCTAGGATTTTCACATTACAAAACCCTACTTTTGACTAAAGCGGGATAGTATTTAGGTGTGGAACCCTCGCGATTTGAGACAAACCTCTAGAGAAGGCTGGTTCCTAACCTATTCTAATGCTAACCTACTCCTAAAATATCAATTCCAAGGGACCAGAGAGAGAGAAATACATAAATGTAAATCCTAAACTAAGGGAGGTGATAGCGCCAAAACAAGACTAGAGAGATTCCTAATGAGTGAAAGTGGAGGAAATGGGGAAGAACAGGGAAAACAAATTACCACATTCTCAAAACACATTCAAACCTCCAATTTCGTGGAGCACAACAAATTTAAACCCTGTAAAGGAACACAATATGCACAATATACCTACAAAATATAATAGAAGGCAAGAAATGCAATATAAATCAAGCTAGGGAAAGAAGAGCCACAAAACACTAATTTTATTGCTTAAAATGATGCACAATCCATTACAAGTATAGGCACAAGGCAAGAATCCTTCAAAAATGCATAAATTTGAGGCCTACAACTCACAAAAGTGTTGGAACAATTTTGGTAGAGTTCCTTTACAATTTCAAAATCTCTCCCCTTCAAATGAGGGGAATTTACATATATAGAGAGAAAAGGAGATACCAACCAACATCCTTCATTAATTACCTATACGAAGGTATGGGTGACCATGTTGGTTCACTTTCCAATGGTACTTTTCTTGCATGGTGAACAGGGGTGCCATACCTCATTAATTTAGTTGTTGAGCTACCTTATACGGTATCATTAATGTTTGGATGCATTTGAAACTCTTTGTTGTCACCCAACAAGAACCACTTCTTTCGGCGCTGACAGAAACATGAAGATTCACTACGACAATAGAAAGACTTGTCACACGACAAGAAGAAATGTTGTCACATGAAAAGAAGAAATTTTGTTGCATGACAAGAAGAAATGTTCTCACACAACAGTGAAAGGAGGTTTTCATGTGATAAGAAGCTGCATTGATGCCCAACATAAGTTACATTGATGCTTGAAAGGGGCTGCATTGATGCCCAATAGGAGCTACATTGATGCTTGATAGGAGTTGCATTGATGCCCAACAGGAGCTGTGTTGACACCTAAAAGGAGTTGCATTGACACCCAATAACAAGGTGATAATCCGTATATTTTTCTAGTTTTGACTATTAAATAAAACCCAGCTCTAAACCCTCAATGCGGCTCGCAAGATCACTATGAGATTCCATGTAATTTATTCCCATTAATTATCAATTCCCAGACCTGTAGGTTGATCCATTTTTCAAGGGGGTGCAAAAATGGATAACAATTGGCAACTTGTGGGGTGATCTGCCTGCTAGATCTAAAAGACCAATGATTTTGCATCCATTGGGCATGGAGTCATTCTGATTTTGAAACTTAGCTAATGCCTAAATACTCTTAAACTTTTCAAACATTTCTAGGACATATCTTCATCATCGGATCTTGCATGAAACCGGAAATTGCAACAACAATAAAGAAAAACCATGTACAAATAATGAAATCATACATATCCCAAATAGAACATGTTGAGAATGCACAAACACTTATCTGAAAGCAAACCTAGCTACCATAGAACAATGTGCTACAAGCACTTAGAGGAATTACAACTCTAGGCTAATATGTACAAGAAAGATACTCCCATCAAGTAATAATGCTTGAGATAGATGCCATTGACTAGGGTCTATAATTATTCTCCGTCTAATTTCACCAATTGGAAAGCATTTTCTCTTTACACTGTTAAATCAAGTAAGGTCCACTCCATATTGCATCAAACTTAGAGTGTCTTCCTGGTTTGGCTCTATCTGCATCCCATTTTCAGAACCAGGTCTCCTTCTTGAAAAGTTTTGTCTTTGGCCTTTCTGTCAAAACTCATCTTGATTTGAGCTTGGTCCTTCTCCATTGTTTTCATGGCCTGGTTTCTTATCTCTTCCAACTCCATGAGCTCTACATACCTGACTTCCATAGCTAGAAACTCAAACAACTCCAGCTGCTTGATAAGCTCCAAGGTTGGTAATTCAAGGGATATTGGAAACCTTTCTTCCCTTCCATAAACCAACTTGAAAGGGGAATAACCAGTTGACTTCTTGGGAGTGATTCTATCATCCCACAAGGCTGATTTCAATTTGGTATGCCAAGTCCTCTGATTCTCATCTAGGGTTCTTCTTATGATTCTCAAGCAAGTTCTTGTTCGTGGACTCTTCTTTTCATTACCTTGGGGGTAGTAGTTAGAAGAATTTCTCAAGTAGATGTCATTTCTAACAGCCCAATTAGATATCTTTTCTCCAAGAAAAGCTAAGGCATTATCTGATATTATAGTGGAAGGAACACCAAACCTTGTTGCAATACCTTCGTAGAAGTCCATAATGCTAGCTTCATTTGCTTCCTTAAGTGCAATTGCTTCTGTCCACTTAGTGAAGTAGTATGTGGCTATAAGAATCCATTTGTGACCTAGGCTGGAACTTGGATTGATCATCCCAATAAAATCAATCCCCCATTGCATGAAAGGTTTCTCAACTGAGATAGGATGGAGTGGGAGGGCTATTAGCTTCTCTTTACCTATGAAGAAGGCACACTTCTTGCATTTCTTGATCCATGAGTAGCAATCATTGAAAATATTAGGCCAAGTAATAACCAGCCCTCATGATTCTAATAGTTGTTGCTTTTGGGGAAAAATGACCACCTGCCTCTCCATCATGAAACTCATGCAATACCCTCTCTATCTGATCTGTCTTGATGCACCTTAGGAGGACACCATTCACATCCCTTTTGAACAAAATATTATCTACAAGCACATATGGGATGCAATGAAGTATAAAATACCTCCTTTTGGAATTACTCAATCCTTGAGAAATTTTACCTATTTGAAGAAAATGTACAATATCCCGAGTCCAACAAGGAATGGGTATACCACCTGCAATTTGTTCTTGATTATCTTGCAACACCATAATAGCTTTTGCCTCCTCTCTTGATTCAGCATGTTGGTTAGAAGCTAGTTACTCACACAACCCTTTCCCCCTAACTAATTTTGTCACATTTATATCAATATCATACTCCATGACCTTGGTTATCCAACCAACTCTCTTTTCATTAAGGTCCTTGTTCAAAAGAAAATCTTTTACACAGCATGTGAAACTAATAGATGAATCTTGTTATTTGACACTAGATGTTTGAATTTCTTTAAACTTATAATCACAGTAAGGACATGTTTCGAATGAATACATATCTCACCTCATAATTATGAAGGCTTTTGGTGAAGAATGCGATAGGATGCTCAAGTCCTTGTTGATTTGGTTGTACCAATATGGCAGATATTGCATCCGTGCCTCCAAAAGCATATAAGATGAAGTCCTTCGATAAAAATGGATTTATGAGGGTTGGAGCCTATGTAATAGTCTGCTTTATAGCTTCAAATATTTATTTCCCTTCAGAAATCCATCTGAAAATCATGCTCTTTCTCAGCATCATTGTTAGTTGTTTGACAAGATGGGAAAAGTTAGGAACAAACCTCCTAAAAAAATAATTTTCCCCAAAAATATTTGGAGATCCTTCTTGTGACTTTGTAATGGAAATGCTTGAATGACTTCTACCCTTTATAGATCAATTACCAACCCTTCCTTAGACACGATGTGGCCTAAGAGCTTGCCTTCATGAGCTAAGAATATGCATTTTTTTGGATTCAAAGACACTCCAAATCTCCTGCATATTTGGAACACTTGTCTGAGGTGAAAGAGATGACTTATTGCATTTTTGGAGAATACAATAATATCATCTAGATACACAAGAACTATCTTATTGATCAACCCTTTGAATTTCATTTATATTTCCCTTTATAAAGTGGCTCGGCATTTGACAGTCCAAATGGCATCTTCCTATAAGCATATGTGCCCCACTTCATAGTGAAGGTTGTCTTGAATTGATCTTCCTCCTTCACCATGATTTGATTATAGCCCAAGTAGCCATCCAATAATGAGAACCTTTCGAATAGGCTACAATCAAGAGGATTTTCTCCATGGAAGGGAGTGGGTAGTGGTCTTTGAGAGAGGCCATGTTCAAGTCTCAGAAATCCACACATAACCTAATTTCCCTATTTTTCTTCCTAACCGGCACAGATTTGCTACCCATGAAGAGTGCTTGATTGGAAAGATGATGCTTGCTTCAATGAGTTTGTTTAGTTCCTTTTTCATGAGAGGCTCAATATGAGGATTGATTGGCATTTTCTTTTGCCTAATGGGTTTATCTCTCGAATTCAATTCAATCATGTGTTGTGCCAGCTTAGGATTAAATCCTTTCAAATCTTCATAGCTCCAAGAAAATACATCTGGAAATTCTTGGAAAAGTTGTATAAATTCATATTTTTCTTGTTCAGTGCTTACCTTGCCAATTTGAAGTGTTTTTCCTTCCTTAACTGAAATTGGATTTGAATCTTCGCCTTTGACCTAAATGTTTGCTCTTTCCCTTTAGAACTAATCATTAGGATTGAATATTGACTCTAGAGTCACTAAACCCTTTGGTAGCTTGTTTGTCCTTAGTTGAACCACTTGATCACCATACTATTGCTCTAATTTCTCTTTATTTTTAACCAAGAACTCAACCTCCTCCTGCAAGAAGTTAATATCATGCTATTGTTGGGTACAACTAGCCTCATAATTACATGAATATGTGGCTACACTTTATCTCTTTTGACATTGTCCACAACATCAAATGTTTCTCTAATTTCCACAAGCCTATCCATGACCTCATTCTTCTTTCTCAGTATGGCTTGAATATTGAATGCTTCAAAATCATCAATTTGATCCCATACCCGATGCTTGTAGGATTTGAGTAGATCATTCTTAGCAACATGTTTTCCCTAACCTGGTTGACAATTAATTCATTATCCCCAAACACTTGCAAGTTTTTATACCTCTCTTTCTTTCCCAATTCAATCCATGTATCAAAGCTTCATACTCAGTTGTATTATTTGAACAAGTAAACTGAAAATGGAAAGCTGAGTAGTACTTCATACCTTGTGGTGACAAAAGAATTGTTCCTCCTCTAGCACCTTTCCTACTCCTTGAGCCATCAAAGAATAGCTTCCATACTTCATTATCACCCTTATCATCTAGTTTGGTGAGGCTAGGAAGGGGTGTGTTTTCCTCATGTAAACAATAAACTCCCAACTCAGCCTCCTCTATTTCCTTGTATGGATCATATCTCGTGACTTTTGTTTTCCCATTCATCAAGAGTCAAGTCCTGGGATGCCCCCAACTTTGGTATCCTCTTCTTGAGTGTTTGGGAAGTCCCCTTGATCAAAGGTGAGAAATTTACATTTATTGGGTTTGGTACATGAGGCTCAATATGGAAATTTGCAATATGTTCAGACAGATTTTAGCCTTAGCTCCATACCTATTTACGAAGAGCATATGTGACTAGTCGGTGATAATTAGCCTCTAATTTTATCGGTGAAGTCTCTTGACAAGCACAATGCAAAAAGTGGTGGCAGGTATTTTTGTTGCCCTAAAATTCCCCTCTTGTGAAAGATGAATTTGCAGGTCCCAAGTGTTGGTACTCAGTTTTTAATCCCACAGTTCCATTTAAAATTCCTCAGTCTGTGCATTTTGAAACATTTTTCTATCTCCTTTCATGGATGCATGGAATTTATCAATCTTTTTCTATGGTTGTGGATTGCATCGAGCCTTGTATTCCTTGCATTTATCTTTTTGCAGAAATTTTTTTGATTCGGGCGCGAATGGTGGCGTTTTCCACTTTCTTTACATTTTCTACGATCATCTTCCCATAAAATTATTTCCCAATGTCTACGAGATACGTGGTCACCTCTAATTGGATGCGGTGTGGTGGGTTTTTGGTGAACTTGTGACTTTTTTTATATTTACAAAAATATTGAATTACCCCCGTGTCTCCATTGGATCCTGATTGCATTTTCAAAATTATGAAGTGGCGGAGAAAAATTCTTACTTTGGCCCCGTAAAGGGGCACGTAGTCATTTTCAAAAGTCAAACTAGGGAGGTGGGTCATCAGAGCACTTTTGGAAATTTGGTTTTATTTCCAAAAGGGATTAAAGTTGTAAAATGAGTCGTGACTCCGTCGGGATGGGAAAAAGTCAAATATCAAGCCCGCATCAAAATTCAAAGTGGGGAGGTGGATTGTCGGGTCACTTTTGGATTTTTGTTTTGTTACAAAAGGCATAAAAGTTATAAAGTGACCCACGGCCATGCGCGCCTAGGAGAAGCCACATGGAGTGCCTGTATCAAAAGCAGATGGGAGGAAAAAATGTTCCAAAGTGTCATTTCACTAAAAGGAACAAAATATAAAAGTTTTCCCCATAACCACTTCAGGGAAATCTCTCCCACGTGGAAAGCTCAAATTCAAAGTTTATGAAAGTAGGATGAACGGATGTGATATGATGCATCTGGTTTTTCTGCCAAGCATGGAAATGACCGAGGCATTAGAGAAGTTCGACATTGTTTTCTTGAATCAATTTCATCATTTTTTTATAATCGAATGTAACCCTTTTTGGAAGCTATTTAACGGGTTCTTTATGCCATTTTTGGGGTTGGACCCTAGTACTCAGTAGATGTAATAGATTTGAAAGTAATCAATATAGAAGATTTTCCCTTTCTTCTCTCTGTTATTCCTTCTTTCCTTGTTTGAATTTATAAATCATCCATATTTGGATGATAAGAAACTTTGTGTTCTTGTTAATATGATTTCGGAAACTTTGTGTCTCGTGAAATTATAACTATTATAAACATGAATGATTCCATTATACATCTCCTTTTATCAATATCTATAAGGTTAGACTCGTTGTCTATATTTCCGAATGTATTGTTATGTTCTTCCTCTCTCATCTCCTTAGTTCTTCCATTCTTTTGTATTGATGATATTTGGGCATAAAACGTTTCAAAGTATCAGGAATCCACACTTTGAAAGTTGTGAATTTGTATATAAGTTTTTTTGCTTGCTTTGAATAAGGGAACCTCTCCCATTAAAGAGGAGGGACTTGTTTTCCCCGACCATGGTTTGTTAAAGTATCATTTAAAAATCCAACAGCTTTTTGGTGAATCCCCTGGGATTTCATTTCAAACGTATCCCTTTCTAAAAGAACAACTTCAATATCATTTTTGATCCGCGACTCTAAGATATAGTCGTGGTAAAAAGGCTCTTAGAATATAATATTCTCATTTTCAACTTCGGAGAAACAAAACTTCTCTCTTCCAAAGAAGAAGGAATAGAAGAACTTGTTCAATAAGCACACCTCTGTTAAAGACAGAAATTCTAGGAATAGTATTCCTAAAGAACAACTCAGTCCTAATCTTTGTGCTTTCATACTTGTTAGTGTTTAAGTTCCCGTTAGTCAATTTTTCTGAATATGGCAGCTCCTTGACCTTGGGGACAATAGTTTGGACCTCTTTCTCTTCCTCAACCATCGCATGAGTTACCTAGGGGTAACAAGTAAAAGTTTTCCCAAATTTTGGCGTGATGGGAAGGTTCATCCAAGATGAACACATTGCATCCTTCATTGTTGCATGCCGCTGATTGGTTTTATCATCTTCCTATTGGGTTGATCACTAATTGGAACACCATGACAACTCAATTTGAGAAGTGTTTCAAACTTGTTGAAGATGTGCATGCTCTATTAGCTCAAATCTCTCATATCAAGAAGGAACCATTCAAGCCCATGAGATATTTTGTGGCTAAATTCAACAATCTCATTCATAAAATTCCATAGAACAATCGTCTTGTAGATCAAATCAAAAATTACTTCTTCCTCAATGCCCAGTTACCTGAAGTGAGTTATGCACTAAGGAGAGTTAACCTTGCAACTCTGGAGGTTGATCAACGGTTAGCTATCAGTGTTGAGGATGACCTGATCATGTCTAGTAAATTGAAAAGAGAACCTTCCAAGTCTAAGGCATCTTCTTCTCCCTCTCCTGGAGCCAACTCAGATCAATTAGTGCAGAAGTTGGAAAATGATCTCATTGCCATTAAAAAGAAATTGGCTCAACATACTCCTTACCAAGACATCCCAAGGAAGAATTTTTAGCCTAGGAACCGGTTACCTCCTTCTCAGACCAGATTGGCTATTGAAGGCCCACCCATCAAGGTTCCAGTCAATGCAACTTGTGAAGTTCAAGAACTTGATGATGAGGAGTTTAATGAACTCTATGAAGAACCAGAAGAAGAGGTTGATGAAGAACTAGAGGATCTTGGTGGATCTCAAGTTCATTTCCTCACCACTGAAGGTATGGATGACAAAGATGAATATGATGAAAGAGTGGCAAAGATGAATAGTGATTCATATATTGTTATGACTCAGGAGAAAATGAACAAAAAGAAATATTGATGCAGCTTGCTAAGAAATCCAAAGAGTATCCTATAACTATTCCAGTAGTTATGAGAAGAGGAGCTCCTATTCCCACTGCCTCCACACAAAAGGTGAGTAATGCTAATCCCTTCTACTTTTGTTTCCAAAACTTCTTATCCTTCAAATCCTAAAAATGATAAATCAAAAGTCTCTCAAGTTCCTAGCAATGATTCCCCATCCACCTCTGGATCTTTTGATATCATTGATCACCTCAAAAAGACCAAAATCCAAATCTCAGAGGCAGAATTTTACCAGACTCATCCAAAAGATTTTGCTAAAATGGTAAAATTGTCAATTCCAAATCCAAAGCTTCATCCAATACTTCTAAAGGTATTTTTCTACTCCCTCTTCCTCACCTCAACCAAGCCTTGTGGCTGCAGTCACTTCCCCTAATGAGAAAATTAAACCATTCTATGTGAATCTTCTCATAGCTAGTAATAAACTCAGCAATTGTGTCATAGACTCAGGATCATCAGACAATGTAATGCCTACAAAATTATCTCATGCTTTGGGCCTAACTCTAACACATACCTTTGGTTCTTGCTATTCCATGGAGAGTAGAGAAGTGCCTTTGGTTGGAAGAATTAAAGATGCACAAGTAGCTTTTGCTGATTTTTCCAGAGAAAAGGGTCTTAGCCACTATTTTGGTAGCTGATATTTTTCCCTCATATGGTATGTTGCTGAGTATAAATTTTTTTAAGGAGGTAGGAGGTGAAATTCAGATGGATTGGTCACATGCTTTGATCCCATCAATGGAAAAATGAAGAAGTTGCTACCTGAGAAACAGACTAAATATATTGTGCAAAAGACTAATGATCCAAAAGCACAAATACTCTATGAAGATATAGGGCATGGTAACTATATGATTATGTCACATGATGAGGAAAAACTTCCTAAGGGATTGATTCATGATCCCAATGGAATTTGGACCTTGGAGTTTGATGGAAGTAGTTCTTCAGCTGGTTCTGGAGCTGGAGTGGTGTTGATCTCTCCATAAGGGAAGATTCATCCATTCTCTTTCAAGCTTTATTTTTAAAACACAAATAATATAGCTGAATATGAGGCTCTCATCCTTGGGTTGAACATGGCAAAAGAAATGGGAGTGAAGAATCTTTGTTCTCATGGTGATGCAGAGTTGATTGTGAAACAGGTAAGGGATATTTACCAAGTCAAGAATAGGATATTGAAACATTATAGAAACCTTTGTCGGGATTCCATTGAGTTTCTTGATGCTTTCTCCATTGAAGTTGTGCCAAGAGAGAAGAATACTAGAGCTGATTCTCTAGCTGTCTCAGGATCTTTGTTGATTCCTCACCCAGATTTCTCTCAAGAGAAATTTACCATTGAAATGATTCATAGGCCTAGTGTACCAAATAATGCAAACAACTGGCAGGTTTTCAATGATGATCAACATTTTCTCTCTTTCTTAGAGCTTAAGGGTAATTTTGATCAATTGTATTTTGAAGGAAGTGAAGCTCTGCCTAGAGAGTATGTGCCCTCTAATGAAGATGACATTGAGGAAGAGATGGATCAAGATGGTTGTATAAAGTTGAAAGGTAATAAGATTCCCAAAGAGCTGGTGAGTCTAGAAGATTTATTCGATAAGCATGATAGGTATATCAAATCTAAATCTTCTTAAGGTGCTCGACAATCTATTGAATTTGAAAAATTCAATATTGGAAGTCAAGATGAACCCTAGATGGTGAACATTGGAAAATGTTGCACTCAAGAAGAGAATAAGAAAGCAAGTAAACCTATTAAAAAGTATGCTAATGTTCTTGCCTATTCATATGATGATCTCAAGGATTTTCAACCAAAGGAGATGCAACACTTTATCCCTCTAAAACCTGGGATCAAACCTTTCAAGCAAAAACAAAGGCAATACAATCCCAAGGTTGCTTTGCACTATTTTTCAAGAGATCCAAAAGTTACTAAAGGCAAATATTATTTTCCCTATACATCATTCAACATGGATTTCCAACATTGTGCTTGTCAAGAAGAAGAATGGTGAGATTCGCATCTGTGTGGATTTTAGGAATTTGAATCAGGCCTCTCTAAAAGACAACTATCCTCTCCCCATGATGGATCAAGTTTTGCAAGTTGTCACAAGCTCTGAGATGTTTTCTATGCTTGATGGATTCTCTGGATACAATCAAGTGGAAGTCAATACCCCAGATCAACACAAAATTGCTTTTACTACTCCTTAGGGCACCTTTGCCTACAAGAGAATGCCTTTTGGTCTTATCAATGCTGGTGCCACCTTTTAGAGGGAAATGGACTTAGCTTTTGGTAGTCTTAAGGGAAAGTGTATTGTTGTGTACCTTGATGATTTGACTATTTTCTCCAAAATAAGGGCAGATCACTTTCAACATCTTGAAGCAGTCCTCCAGAAATGTAGAGAACATGGAGTTTCTCTCAATCCTAAGAAGTTTGTTTTTTGTTACTGAAGGCAAGTTGCTAGGGCATATTGTCTCCAAAGAAGGAATCAAGATAGATCCAGAAAGAGTTCAAGCAATCCAACAGATTCCTCTTCCCACAAGAAAAAAGGGTGTTCACTCTTTCTTTGGTAAGATAAACTTCCTGAGGAGATTCATTCCTGATTTTGTAGAATTGACTATGAGCATTGCTCACATGATGAAAGGAAAGAAAAACTTTGGTTGGACTTCCGAAGGTAAAGAAGCATTTGAAGGTATCAAGAAAGCCATTGCTAAGACTCCCATCTTAGCATGTCTTGATTTCAAAGCAAGGATTTTATCATCTATTACTATGCTACTAATCCATAGGGATCCAGAAAAACACACCACTTCATCAGTTCCATCAACACCAAAAAGGAGAAACAAGAAAAGTGAAAGAAATGAGGTAAACGGAGGTTCTGGATAGAACTTCCGCTCTATGTAGAGCGATGGTCCTGAGACTACCGGTCTGCACAGGGTGGCGGTCCTGAAACTTTCAAATAGAAAAGAAGAATGGAATGCGAGTGGACACGTTCTTGAAGTGCCCAACCATGTCTCTTCCCTTCCATGCCCTTTCACATCCTCTAGTGCATGGGAGGACATGGGAAGGCCTATAAATACATGAAAGGAGCAAGAGAATAGACATTCAAAGATCCAGAGAGATCGAGAAGCAGAGTTTAATGAGAGTAGTGAGCAAGATCTTCAAGTGTTGGAATGGAATTGTAGGAGCAAGGTGTAGAAATAGAGAAAGCAAGTAATTGGAGAGAAGGTTTACACTATTGCTTCTTTTCATACTTATTGTAATCTGTAATTGTCTATGTTAGACCAATAAAAGTGGAAAGAAAAGAGTAGTTGCCCTTCCCAATGGTTTTCCTCCTTAGAGGTTTTTTAGGATAAAATTGTTGGTGTTGAAGTTTGAATTATTTCCTTCTCTAAAATTTCCTTTCTATAGCACTATATAATCAGTCACGAAGCTCTAATTTTCAAGAAATTATGTCATTTTCCAAAGTTGAAAGTAGAACAACATAGTTGTGTGATTCGTAGAGTTCCAAAGTAGAATTTTATGGATCATTTTGGTATCAGAGCTGATTATATATCCAGGACTGTGGTATTTGAATATTTCTTGTGATTTTGTATGATAGTGAAAAGGTCCAAAGGTGAATAATTTTTACCTTGTGAGCCAGATATTTCTATAAAGAAGTGGAAACAGAGAATTCGAGCTCAAATGGAGGAAGAGAACTTGGTCCGTAGAGTCGAGATGCTAGAGACCATGATGGATAGATTGCATAGGAAACAAGAAGAGATTTCAGATCTACAAAAGATGGCTTGATTAAGAAAGATTCCATGGACTTGGTGGTTTGAGCACTAGCCAAAAAATTTGGTATCGAAAAGAGCCACAAAGAGGAAGAATGGGAAGAGTGTGAAGAGATGCCAATTGTAAGCGAGAAGGTAAAATTTGCACATACACCTTTTAAAGTTGAAACAAAAGTGGAAATAAAGAATTTTGAAGGAAAAGTAGATGCAAAATTACTGGATAAATGGCTAAAATAGTTGGAAGTCTACTTTAGTGTGCATAATGTCACTGAGGCACAAAGGGTTGCCTTTTCACGTCTCAAAATGGAAGGTCATGCTCTGGTTTGGTGGGAAACCCATCTAGCCACTTGTGAGAAGAAGAAACATCCTATTGTTAGTACTTGGAAGGGTTTTAAAGAATTGATTAGAGATAACTTCTATCCTATTGGCCATAAGACTGACATGATGATTAAGTGGCAAAGTACTTAGACAGGAGTAGCGGTCAAAGCGTGCAAGACTACACTATGGAATTTCAGAGACAAGTCATGTTGCTTAATATGGACTTAGAGGATGAGGACATTCTAACCAAGTATTTAGGAGGACTTCACACTCACCTTCGAGGAAGGTAATCTCCATGAATCCCAAGGATCTCAATGAATCTTGTGTACAATCATACTACATTGATGATGAGAAGAACCAAGGAGAAATAGAGCCAAAGGGAGACCGGTCAACGAGAACCACAAGACAAAGAACAAGGGAAGACAAGTAGAAGTGGTAAATGAAAGGTAAACATGTCATTACTACTTTGCATACTTGTAAATATCCTAAGAATTTCTATAATAATTGTGATGTAAATGGACATATTGACGTCACATGTTAGAAGTTGCATGTAGAATTGCACCCAAGGCACCGAAACAAGGATTCCAAGAAATCCATGGCCACTTTGTGAAGATAGAAAGAGAAGTGGAGATTGAGGATGATTCGAATGTAGATAAGAGGTGGGATGTATGGCCACTAACATGCACGGGGTATAAGAAGAATAATAGATGAGTAAGCTATTTCAAATCAAAATATAAATCAAGAAGACTAAGGTAAACACTTTAGTAGATTTTGGTTCTCGAGTCAAATTTGATTTTGATGCTTTGTTGTAGAAAACACTTGGTCTAGAGACTTACACGCATCCACATCCATACCTTTGGGATGGGTGAAGAAAGGTGTAGAAATACAAGTTACAAGGAAGTGTAAGTTTTAGTTTGGGATAAACACCCAATACATAGATGTATTAGAGGATGATATTATTCCACTTGATGTATTTGACATGTCTTTAGAAGTCCTTACTTGTATATCAGGGATGTTGTGTTCACAAGGAGGGAGAACCAGTACAGATGGGTCAAGGATGGATTCATTTTTAACATCCAGGAACACCAGAGAAAATCAAAGAAGGTTATGGTAAGTGCTAACCAAGCACCAAGAATTTTTAAGGAAAATCATCAGTTTTTTTTTCTTTCATTGGAAGAAAAGAAAAATGGACATGAGAGCATGGATATTTCTAACCAAAGGATGGAGAATTTGGATAGCACTTGTCATTTTTACAGAAGAAGCCACCACTAGGAACTACTCATTCAAGGAGAAAAATGAACTTCCGTTATGCAATCGCCGTATCGCCTATGGATTCACTTCACTGGACCTGATTGTGGGGCAGCAAGAAGAAGAGGAGATACAAGGAACGGTGGTGACTATAGCAGCAACATACTTGGAGAGGATTCAGCCAATCCATCTTAAGAGACAAAGAAAAGAAAGGACTAAACCACTATAGTATGGGACCTTTTCTATACTTGAGCAGGTTGGAGAAGAAACCTTTAGGTGATACTTCATGCAGATGCACACGATAGTAAGTTGCAAGAGCTCACATCCACTAACACCATTTATGCATGACATAGAAGGAAAGATACATAAGTTACCTTCCAAAAGAGGATTGTACTTGAGGCATCTTAGAGGAGGATATAGCAATGGAACAAAAACCTAGAGATCCACAGGAGTCCTTGTAGGTTGGACGAGAGAAGACACCAAGGCAGACCCAAAGTGGTACTCGAATGAGCACGAGAGGGAGTTAATTCCTCTACCACTCCCCCACTAAGATTTTGTGGGACCAAAATCCTCCTAAGTAAGGGAGGTATGATCCATAGGGATCAAAAAAATACACCACTTCATCAGTTCCATCAGCACCAAGAAGGAGAAACAAGAAAAGTGAAATAAAATGAGGTAGGGTGGTGTTGAAAGATAGGGAGGCGGTCTGAAACCACCGCCCATCCAAGGTGGCGGTCCTGAGACCACCGGTCTGCACAGGGCGGTGGTCCTGATACTTTCAAATAGAAAAGAAGAATGGAATGTGAGTGGAGGTGTTATTAAAGCACCCATCCGTGTCTCTTCCCTTCCATGCCCTTTCACATCCTCCAGTGCACGAGAGGACATGGGAAGGCCTATAAATACATGAAAGGAGCAAGAGAATAGACATTGAAGATCTAGAGAGATCGAGAAGTAGAGTTTAATGAGAGCAATGAGAAAGATCTTCAGTGCTGGAATGGAATTGTAGGAGCAAGGTGTAGAAACAGAGCAAACAAGTAATTGGAGAGAAGGTTTATATTGTTACTTCTTTTCATACTTATTGTAATCTATAATTGTCTATGTTAGACCAAAAAAGTAGGAAGAAAGAGCGGTTTCCCTTCCCAAATTTGGTTTTCCTCGTTGGAGGTTTTCCAGGATAAAATTGTTCGTGTTGAAGTTTGAATTATTTCCTTATTTGTAATTTCCTTTTATAGCACTATATAATCATTCACGAAACTCTAATTTTCAATCAATTCTGTCATTTTCCAAAGTTGAAAGTAGAAACTGACATAGTTGTGTGATTCATAGAGTTCCAAAGTAGAAGTTTAAGGATTAGCTACGGAGAGCACCTTGGCTTTTGTGCTAACTCGAAATCTCGAGGATCACGAACTTCCAATTACATTCATGAGCTATGTTCTAAAAGCTCATGAATTGAAATATACTATGATGAAGAAACATGCTTTTATAGTGGTCAAAGTTGTCAAGCAATTTTGTTTTTATATTCCTAATTCTCACTCTGTCGTGCTTATACCTAATAAAACCATCAAGTCTATTCTTACAAAACATGATTTTGGAACTAAGAGAGGAAATTGGGTAGAAAAATTCCAAGAATATGACCTTGATATCAAGCCAACTAAGCTAGTCCGGGGTAAAGGCTTATGTGAGCTTATTGTTGAAGGAGCTGATGCAGAATTGTCCAAAGAAGTAGTTGATGTTCATGTTGTCCTCTTCCTTAGTTCAACAGATGAATGGTATGCTAGTATTGCACATTTTCTTACTTATGGAGAGTTTCCATCCCACTTGAGTGCCAAGGAAAAGAGATCTATTAAGCTAAGGTCTACACAATATGTATTATGGTAAAAAAATTATTCAAGCGAGACATAGATGGAAGATTCCTTAAATGTGTGGACAAAGAGAAAAAAAAAGAAGTTGTTTTTAGCTTTTCATGATGAGGCTTGTGGAGGGCATTTCTCTTCTGTTGTCACTGCCCATAAAATCCTTCGTGTAGGGTACTATTGGCCTACATTGTTCAGAGATGCATCAAAATGGGTAGGTAAGTGTGAATCCTATCAGACTTTTGTTGGGAGACCTAAGTTGGCTACTTTACCACTCAAACCAGTAGTGATTGATGATCATTTTCAATAATGGGGATTAGATTTCATTAGAACTCTTAATCCACCTTCCAATGTTGGACATACTCACATGCTAACTACTACAAATTACTTCACAAAGTGGGTAGAGGCTATTCCAATCAAAATCACTACTTCTGAGGTGGTGTGTAATTTCATCAAAGAGAACATCTTGATAAGGTTTGGAGTACCAAACAAGATTGTGACTGATAATGCTTCAAATTTTTCTTCTTCTGAGATGATGGATTTTTGCTATGGCTATGGAATTTCCCTTGCTCATTCTTTAGATTATTATCCTCAAGGGAATGGACAAGTAGAATCAAAAAATAAGAATCTGGTAACCATCGTTCGAATCTTGTCAATGACTCTCAAAGGAATTGGCACAAGAAGCTTGTTGGTCCGAAAATCGCCGAGTGGGTAGATCTATGGATAGATAGGCCAACAGTGTGTAGGGCATAGCCCCTCTTTGAGACGGCAAAGCGAAACTAGTTTATTGCTATTTTACCGGCAGGAATCTACGCAAGTCTTACAATATTCTACCTTCAGGGGTTTGGGATTTTGTCCCAATAGGGGTATTTCTGATTGTGAATAGAAAGGAATGAAGGGAGGAATGGATTTAGGATAGATCCAAAGGGAGAAAAGAAATGAATTCCAAAGCAGAAAGGTTAGAGGGTTTATCTTTTGGGCTGGTAGTAAACAGAGCAAAACCTACTTGCATAAATGAACAGAGCAATACTGATGAGAAAATGACAAAAAAGTAGAGATAGGTCTAACAGAAAAACAACATAGATCTAACTTAAGAAAGATCTCATGCACATAATACATTCATTGAGCACAAAGTCTTAATTTTTGTATTAATATTTTCTATTGCAAAAAGTACAAAGACTTTTCTTCTCACTTCTATTTTTCATCTAAAAAATGTCCACCACCTGAATACTACAAGTATCCAAGTATTTATAGAAGGAGAAGGAGAAAGAAGGAAAAAGGAACCAACAACTACTTACAAAATATTTACAAAATATCTAAAAGTCAACTGTTGACTTTGAGGCAATTTGGTGGATGACAACATCCCATGGTGCAACATGGATGATGTCATCATTTGTGCTAACATTCTTTTAAAAATATTTTTACAAAAATGGGATTAGACCCTAGGAGGAAGAATTCTATTTATCATCATCCCTAGGTTGGAAAGGAGTATCCTATTTCTGCGCAGGTGAGGAAATGTGAAATTGAGCTCGGTACTCCATAAACTTGCTGACCATCGTTTGAATTTGATCCTAAGTAGGACCCTTGGTGTGATCTCCGATGACTTCGCAAGTATCCCGTTCATCTCTGAGTCTTTCTAGGAAGTTTGAATTATTCATTACCTACCTCCATCAAGTATCCAACAAAGTCGCAGTAGGCGTAAGGTTGTTGATAGATTCTATATCAAAAGCGCTTCTGAAGCTAAACCCTGTGACACGATCTCCTTGAAAAGTTGAATAGTGTCCTCTTCTTTCCTCAAGGCGTATGATGGGGTGAGAAAGACCGGAGACATCCTTAAAATGATTTTCTCCATTTGATGCATTGCATCCAAGGCTTCCTCCTTGATTTTATCTATTTTCTCCAAGATAAATTCCATTTGGTCAACCCGATAGTCCAAAGCAGAAAGAACTTTGTTGGGTGCTCTTGGATGATCGAAGACGCGAATTTCATTAAGTCATCGACTAGGCAGTCGAGCATATTCTGGAATGTCTCATGTTGTAACTTGGCATGGTCCAACTCTTCGGAGATAGGTCCTGTAATTGTCCTGGAGTTCCTTATTAGCTTGATCTATATTTTGATACAACTCTGTGAAATTTACAATTACTTCCTCACTATCTTTGAGGATTTGATCTGTCCAGGCGGACATTGCCATACCTTGTTTTCCAATCTTGGCATACTCGTTTATCTTCTCCTGAATAAGGGCTTCAGGAGTTTCGGTGGCAGCTACAGGAGGTGCATTGCCCGTTTTCTGTAGGGCTTGGAGAAGATGTTTGTTCTGCTCTTTCAATATCCTTTTCTCTTCCTTTGCTTCTTGAAGATTTTTGCAAAGGGCATCCACTGCGGATAAAGCCTCTCCTTGTAGGCTTTCTAAGGATGTTCCCATTGTGACCTGTGTCACTGTAAAATTTGTAGGAGACAGATCTTTTTTCTCCTTTGTCGGATCAGGGTATGCGATCTCCATAACTCTTTCACCTAAAGCACTTTGAGAGAAGCGGGTTATAGCTTTTTGCTTCTTTTCCCCTTTAGTTGGAATAACTAAGAAGTCCATAGGTGTAGTGGGGACTTTCCTCTTGTGCTGACTTAGGTGTTTGGAAATGCATCCTGGACTTAGTGGAGTGGGACTAGAGGGAGAAGGGGAAATGGAAGTGGAAGAAGGAGCAGCTACATTGGACATGGGGAAATGTATCGAGACGCGGGTGGTGGAATTGAAAAATAAGCCAACCCTCTAATGCTCACGGTGGTAGCAAACCGTGGGGTGGAAGGGATCCGAGAGATGAGGGAATAAATGCTCTGGGGACAAGATCCGCGAGAGAAGAGAAGATGGAGGAAGAGGAAGGGGGAACAGTAGAATACGGGGGAGAAGACACAACCAAAGGAGTGGTTGGTTGAGTGACGTGAGGAGGGGAAGGAGGAGTGTGAGATGGGATGGTAGGGACCTCGTGAGTTACAGCAGTGGCAACATCCTGAGTGGATGTTCCCGTTGGAACAATTACCGCTTCTTCTTCTTCAGGGGATACCAAGCTTACTACCTATTCTGCGCGGCGGAGGGAGGGCTCTCAGGAGCTTCCTCTTGAATAGTGCTTGTCTCTCCCTCTTTATCTTTCCCTTTGCCCTTCGGCAAGTGCTTCGGCTTGGTGGGTGCATTACCTAAGGGAGATGTGGTGAAGTCTACCCCAAGGTAGATGAGACCATTTTTCCTACACCAATGCTCGATGCACTTTGAAGAGTGCCCTTAACCCTTTCCTCAATAGATCGAGGTGCCTTAGTTCTATCAATTTCGAGAAAACGGCCAATTGTCCCGTCTCGTGTCTAGATAGACCTGATCAACTTCTTGATCAGTTGCTTGAAAACCCTTCGGGACAATGGCCACACCATATTGGATGATCTCTGCTAGGGCCAGCCGGGAGTGGTCCTTTCTTCTGAGCTCAACTTCATGATACAGATCGATGTAGATATCTTCAATCTGAGGGATGTGAATTGGATCGAGATTTTCCCTTGGAAGGAAATTACGAGGATCAAAGGTTGGCCTTGCTGGGAAATTATGCTTTAAGTTGAGCAACTCAAGCTCTACAAACATCTCCCGGGATTTTCTTTGTGAAGCACAGGTGTACCTACCCACCGTGAGGGGGAATGGAGTTCCACCCTTCTTTCTTTTCAGACATTTTTCATGGTATGTGATAAGCTATCTAGATAGCTCCAATAGGATTAGCTTAGGTCCCACATACCTTGGTAACTTGGTGGGCTCCCCCAAGAAGTTGGTGGCTCTGAGATAGGTGAAAGTGGGGAATTACGTAAATAACACTCCCCACTTCTCTGTGGTAGTTACCACGCTCTTGGTTGTTCGACCGTGAGTCATATTAGGCCTCAATAGGTAGATGACGTCGTAGAAGAAGGCATCATTGATCTTGCTGAATTGTGTGATACTATTTTCCGATCCCGAGCTCACGGATAATACTCTTATATTCTCACTTGGGGCCATTCCCGCATCGATTCAATGTTGGGTAGTCCTTTCTAAGGCAGCGACGTATACCACATAGGAGTTCATGTAGAACCTCCTAGTTGTTGAGAGTTGTTGAAGCTACTCAGAGATGGTGCTTGATAATCTCCGCCCATTCAAAATGTTGATCAGGGACATTTTTGCTCATTGTTTCTAAGTATCTGAGCATCCATTTGTGAAAGTAATGGGTATCAGGAAGCCCAAACACCCTGCTCAAGAAGGTGATGGTGTTGTTCAGCTCTTTGAGAAGTCACTGTGATGAATGACTTGTGGCCACCTACTCACCACCTTCTTTTTCTTGAGGTATACCTCATTCATTAGCTACATGCATTTGTCTTCATTCTCGTTCCATGCCTTTATGCAGTCATCTTGGCTTATTGCCACAAAATTCTAGTGGTGGGGGATACCTAACATAATTTCAAAGTGTCGAGCAGTGAGGTTGATTATTACCTCACCCTTCTCATTCTCGACACATCTTGTGTCCTTATTATAACAATGGCCCACCACCATCATGAACTTGTTGTTGATTGCGCTTAAGGGAATTCCTGCAGCAAAGTGTAGAACACTGCAACCAATTTGTGCATCCACGGGCTTCCCGTGACCTTCTTAGTTCTAGCCCATAAGTCCTCCATGTCAATATGACCGAGCTCTGAATCTCTGATGTCCAAGTCACACTCTGCAAGGGACTCAGGCATCCTAACCCTTTGGTATTTATACTTCATTTCTTCTTCTGTTAGCTTGGATTTACCCTTAGATTTGGTTGGCTTCTTACTCAATGAAGACATGTGTGAATCTGAGTTCAGCTGTTGATCTGCAAGAAGAAGTAAGGAAGTCCATTGTAGAAGACCCATGTTAGCTGTTAAGTCATCCATCAAAGCTTACAGAATGAAAAGTTAGTAATTTATGAGCTTCTAGGTGCAAGGCGCAGCTTTACTACAAGCTACAGGGTCTCAGAATAGTAAGGCGCACTTTTGGGAAGTTTTGCATGAGAGAAAACAGCGCCAAAAGGGGTGTAGGTTGTGGAAAGACTACACACAACATTCAGGTGTTAGTGTCAATGGATGTACACCTACGCCATATAAAGGGTTTAAACTGGGCATGATTTATTTGGTGTTACAAGGCTTTAGGGTGCGCCTTTAGCATAGATGTGGTACATGTTGCAAAACATTATGGTGCGCCAAGGCGCGAGTTCAAAGGGTGCATCATTAAGGTAAGTTGCACCAAGAATTTTAGCTTTGTGTGGCGTGGGAAGGGCCTGCACAACATTCAAATGTAGGTGTAGCTGTAGGTGCACTTGCGCCTGTGTTAGGAATTTAGGAATTTGGTAAGGCACAGAAAGTCCAATGTTGTATGCGGGGACAGTCGGACTATGTTTAGTGTAATAGTAATGAAGTTTGCGCCAAAGAAAATAGTGGGTTTTAATTTGCAACAACTTTAGATTTTTACTCTTTTGGCAAGCTTGTGGTTTTTGGCCTCTTTCAACTTAGATTTTGACAGTGAGGAAAACAGAGGAAAGAGGGACAAGGACCTATTTTGAGACAAGGCCTTCCAGGTTAGCAGATCTGGAAGGAGGGTAAAACCGGTTTGAAGGTGGGTTTGATTTGTAAATGGGCTGGAGTTGTATTATCTTCTTAGGTTCATTTTTTGTTTTTAATAATACCAACCTACAAAAACAACAAAGATACCTCAACAAATCCACAAGAATATTAAGGTCCACTTACCAGGAATATATAAGATGGAGGAAATGATGTGGGGTCCATGAATACGATGAAAACTCGACACACGGGGTGACGGGGAGCACCGACAAGTGCAGAAGAATAACCTTTTTCACGTTTTTTCAATCGTGAAAATGACAAGTCGGATGTGCCTATATATAGAAAAAGGTGAAAAAAATGTGCCACCGACTTTCGTAAGGCGTAACAGATAGATGTCAACATGAAAATATTTGCGCCATAGGCGCAGCTTTGGGATTGTCAACATTACCTTTTTAGTGCTTTGGCGCACCATTAAGGGGCGCAACATTTTGAATGTCGACAAGCTGGCGCATGTGCCT
Organism: Taxus wallichiana var. yunnanensis; assembly: GCA_018340775.1. NCBI lineage: Eukaryota > Viridiplantae > Streptophyta > Pinopsida > Cupressales > Taxaceae > Taxus > Taxus wallichiana. Next base: position 657,803,613 of record CM031242.1, read on the forward strand.
TGGCATAGTTTTGGAAGGTGAAACATGGGAAGGCACAACATCTAGAGTGTCGACACTCAATAGGATGCGCCAAAGGAAAAGAAGAGGTGCAGTTTTGGTTGATATAGCATGAATAAAAAACTACGCCAACCTAAAAAAAGACCAAATGACTAAGTTCAAAAACTAGATTTTCCAGAAAGGGATTTTATACCATTCCAAATGTTAAGAGACCTCAACAGGGAACTGAAACAAAAATTTTGGTATGGTTACCTACAAAATTTCCCTTGTCAATTTTAGAGGATAGCAAAGCTCTATGATAATCTCTAGGTAGATAGAATTAAACCCAAAAGAGAAATTGGGATGTCTCCATTTCAAGTGGTCTATGGTGTTGAAGCTTAGTTGCTAGTAATAGTGGAATTATGACCTTGCTCTTAATGAAGGCTATTGAAGATTCAAGCTTTATCATTTCTTTGGACAAGAGGATCATGTATCTACGAAGGTGGATGAAGATAGGTTGCAATTTTTGATAGAATCTCACTCATTAAGCGAAGGTGAAATATTTGTTTGATAAGAAGGCTAGACCCTAGATATTTTCAAGTGGGAGACATTGTTCTACTATGGGACAAAATACATGAACCTCAAGGAAGCCATGGTAAGTTTGATTCTCTTTGGCTTGGTCCTTTCAAAATCAGGCACTTTGTTGGAGAAAATTATTTCTATTTGGATTATATGGATGGATCTCCTCTCCCACTTCCTTATAGTGGGTAGTATTTGAAGTTGTTCAAGTCCTAGGTGACTAGGCATTCCTTCTATATATTATGTACAGTGTTTTGTTTTTGGCTTTCCCTGTTTTGGTTTGTTTCCTTCCGTGTGTTGTCTTTTGTTTTGTGTTGCCTTCGACTCTATTTTCCCAATGGATAAGGCACTAGTCTACCTTCCTAGAGTTTTTCTTGGATTCTTGTCTTGCCTCATTCCTTTGTCCAAGTCAAGTCATCCCCAGAAAAGAGCAGTTGTTGTCACCCTAAAATTCCCCTCTTGTGAAAGATGAATTTACAGGTCCCAAGTGTTGTTACTTAGTTTTTAATCCCACCAGTTCCATTTAAAATTCCTCAATCTGTGCATTTTGAAACATTTTTCTATCTCCTTTCATGGATGTGTGGAATTTATCAATATTTTTCTATGGTTGTGGACCATGTTGAGCCTTGTATTCCTTGCATTTATCTTTCTGCAGAAAAATCTTTGATTCGGGCACGAATGGTGGCATTTTTCCCCTTCTCTACATTTTTCTACGGTCGTCTTCCCGTCAAATTATTTTCTAGTGTCTATGGATACGTGGTCACCTCTAATTGGATGCGGTGTGGTGGGTCTTTTTGTGAGCTTGTGACTTTTTTATATTTGTAAAAATGTTGAATTACCCCCGTGTCTTCTTTGGATCCTGATTGGCTTTTCAAAATTATGAAGTGGCGGAGAAAAATTCTTACTTTGGCCCCGTAAAGGGACACGTGGCTATTTTCAAAATTCAAAGTAGGGAGGTGGGTCATCGGAGCACTTTTGGAAATTTGGTTTTATTTCCAAAAGGGATTAAAGTTGTAAAATGAGTCGTGACTCCACCGGATGGGAAAAAGTCAAATATCAAGCCCTGCATCAAAAGTCAAAGTGGGGAGGCGGATCATCAGGTCACTTTTGGAATTTTGGTTTTGTTGTAGAAAGGTATAAAATTTATAAAGTGACCCGTGGCCACATCGATGCCCGGAGAAGCCACGTGGAGAGCCCGTATCAAAAGTGGATGGGCGGGCTGAAATGTTCCGAAGTGCCATTTCTCTAAAAGGCACAAAATATAAAAAATTTCCCCATACCCACTTCAGCTAAATCTCTCCCACGTGGATGGCTCAAATTCAAAGTTTGCAAAATCAGGATGAACAGTTGTGATATGATGCATCTGGTTTTTCCGCTTGAGCATGGAAATGGTGAGGCATTAGAGAAGTTCAGACGTCAGTTTCTTGAATCAGTTTCATCATTTTTTGTAACCGAATGTAACCATTTTTGGAAGCTATTTAGTGGGTTCTCTACGCCATTATTTGGGGTTAGATCCTAGTACTCTGTAGATGTAATAGATTTGAAAGTAATCAATACAGAATTTTTCCCTTTCTTCCTCTATTATTTCTTCTTTCCTTGTTCGAATTTGCGAATCATCCATCTTTGCATGATAAGAAACTTTTTGTTCTTGTTAATATGATTTCGGGAACTTTGTGTCTGTGAAATTATATCTATTATAAATGTGAATGATTCTATTCTGCATCTCATTTGATCAATACGTATAAGGTTATACTCTGCTATCTATATTTCTTGAAATTATTATTATGTTCTTCCTCTCTCATCTCCTTAGTTCTTCCATTCTTTCGTATTGATGATCTTTGGGCATAAAACATTTCAAAGTATCAGGAATCCACACTTTGAAACCCGTACATTTGTATATAAGTTTTGTTGCTTTCTTTCAATAAGGGAACCTCTCCCATCAAAGAGGAGGGACTTGTTATCCCCTCGACCGTGGTTTGTTAAAGTATCATTTAAAAACCCAACAGGTCTATGACTCAAATATCTTGTAAAATGGTCACATTGGGACATGCATGCAACATGAGGCTCAAATATTTGAATACTCCAACCATCATTCTTGTTGTCTAATTTAATTGCACAATACCTTTGGAAATGAATTCATATTGAAGGCCCAATTGATCGGCTATTTGTTTTGGCATGATTGAGCTACTTGCTCCCGAATCAATCATACAATTATGCACCAATTTATCTCCGATGATCAATGAGATATATAATGGTGGGGGCTTCAAATTTTTACCTTGGTGTCTTCCTTGATTTCCTCCTCGTTGAGTTGTATTGGTAAGCACCTTTTCTTGATTTTTGGACAAGTCATTTGATGCTAACCAATTCTCCATAGCTACTTGTAACAAATCCGTTGGTTGGCCCAGAATTTTTAATGATTCCCACATAGAAATGCTTACGTTGGTCTTCTTCATTTGATCAATAATGTTAAAAGAATATGGATTCTCCTTCTGTTGCCCCTTACTCGACATGATTTTCTCCTGCACATGGGCTGTTACAACCGACACTTGGGCTGGTCTAAAAGGTGGCTTGGGGTGACCTTGCACATTGGGAGCTGCACTTTGATTACCCATACCTTGTTGAGTGATATAGGGTTGTTGATTGTTTGAATTGGATATTTGCCCCTCTCTAATATTCCTTTTCCTGGACCATGTATTAGCTGCTACACTTTGAGAAGAGACTTGATTTATACCAAAAAAATATTTAGCATGTCAATTGACAAGTGTGGTTTCGTTGGGAGGTACCTCCTACTAATTTTCTTCTTACTAATGATTTTATTCTTGGTCCTGTCTCTTGTTCCACACCCATTATTGTCACCATAAGGGCTTGATTTAAAGCACCATTAAAACACATTGAATGGTTATGAGTTTGATTTTATGGGAAGCGCTAGTAATAGTATTGAACCATGTTATTTTATATCTTTGGTACCAAAGCTCTAGATGTGGATGCAAAGCATTTGAATTATAAGGCTGGAATGGCCTATTAGCAGGAGATTTGACATGGTTCTGATTTACAACTTGAATGGGTGGCCTATTAGGCTGATATGGAGGTATATTGGGTTTATTTTGAGACTGATATGATCTAAAATTTTAAGCGTGCTACCTCTTAAGTGTCACCAACTCATTACCCAAGTTTTACAATTGTTTCATGACTTCTTAGAGCTCACTTGAGGTACTAAAAGATGGGGTAGAATCTTCCGTCGAATTCTAATTTCTTGGAGTAGGAATGGGAGCTAATGTAGGTGCTTGACTAGTGCTTGTAGTTCCTATTTTTGGATAGAGAGGCATAGATGGCCTAGATGCAATTTTACCATCTTGAATTAAGCAATTTTCAGTTTGTAATAGCAATGATATAGGATGCGAGTAAAGTTATATCTCCCATGGATTGAATCATCATGGAAATATTAGAATTTAAAGCTTTAAGGAAGTATAGAAAAACACCTTCAGCTGTTGGTCTCACGGCTAATAGAATCCTATCCCACATCTACTAGAATCTGAAGTTGAAATCGGTCATTTGTTCATTAGGATCCCTCTTGATTGTTTTCAATTGTTCCAATAAAAAAATTATCTCCTTTTTCCCCAAATTGATTATGAAGAGTTGTGCACAAATGGTCCCAATTCTGGATAGACCCGTTGTTAGACTTCTGAACCATTGCAAATCTTTACCTTTAAAGGAGGATGCCAACAACTTAACAACAATGTCCATTTCAGCAATTTTGTGAATTGTACAGACATTTGTGATGTCCTGGATGTGGTCAATCGAGTTGTTTGGTTCTCTCCAGTGAAATATGGAATGTTCTTCAATGCTACAACTAGAACTAGATTTTTGTGTTGAGAGCAAGTGGGCTGCTTCTGTGAAGTTGACATAGGGATTGGGTTACACCATCCTAATTGGTTGGAGAACTCTAGTTGATTGAATAAAAGGCCTACCAGGTGGAGGTGTTGATAAGGTTCTATTCGGTGGAGATGGAGACCTTTGAGCTCTTCTTCCTCTTCTTGCTCTATCTAGGGATAAGTGTAGATAGAAAAATAGTCCCTCTTCTCTAGTTCTTGACCTTGTTTGGATTCTTCTCATGAATCTTTTGAGTCTGGGCTAATGAAACCAATGGATTCTACCTCTTAGGAGTCGCTAGATGTGTAATTTCAAAGCTTCTTACAAGATGGAGTCTTACAACAAGTGCACATCAATCTTGCTGTAATTAAAATGAAGACTTCTTCTACCCACCAAAGCGTAGGCGTTATGTCAAAAAAGTAACACCCTAGGATTTTCACATTACAAAACCCTACTTTTGACTAACATGGGATTGTCTCAAGGTGTGGGACCCTCACGATTTGAGACAAACCTCCAAAGAAGGCTGGTTCCTGACCTATTCTAATGCTAGCCTACTCCTAAACTATCAATTCCAAGGGACCAGAGAGAGAGAAATACATAAATGTAAATCCTAAACTAAGGGAGGCGACAACACCAAAAAAAGACTAGAGAGATTCCTAGTGAGAAAAAGTGGAGAAAATGGGGAAGAAGAGGGTAGACAAAGTGCCACAATCTCAAAACACATTCAAACCTCCAATTTCATGGAGCACAAAAAATTTAAACCCTGTGAAGGGACATAATATACACAATATACCTACAAAATATAATAGAATGCGATAAATGTAATATAAATAAAGCTAGGGAAATAAGAGCCACAAAACACTACTTTTATTGCTTAAAGTGATGCACAATCCATTTGTTGGTCCCCTAAAATATTGAATAAGTCTAAAAAGTGCATGGGCATGCAAGATTGAAGTTAAGAAATGGGTGCATAAGGAGAAGGTGCACAAGGCAAGTTTCTAGGAGGGTCTTAGTAGAACCCGTGATGCGTGCCCACATTCCAAGGTCTTGAGATTTAGCCATATTTGGCGTATCGTGTAGACACAAGAAAAGTGTGACCGACTACACGTGCGAGTGGATAAGGTGCCATCCTAGCGATAGGTTGGCCTAGGAAGGAATATGCCCTACGAATGAATCTTCTAGAAGACCATCATGGAAAAAAGTGGAGAGCTCGTGCCTGAGGATCATGCTCCCATGGAGGACCACATTCGAGACACTTGGTGTCGATCCGAGGCCACGAAGGATGATTTGGCACTTCAAGGTGCCTATAAATACAAGCGCCCATAGAAGAAAAGATATATATATGTCAATAGAGACGGAAGCTCTATAGAAATGCCGTAATGAGTCATATTGGGTTGGGTAGATGAAATATAGGAGAAGGATGTATCAAGGGCTTGGGGTTATTAAATTTCTTTTTGAGAGATAAATGATATGGATCTAATTATGATGCCCGACGTCGGTGCCCGCCATAATGTGGTGTTTTGTAGTAAGTCTAATGAATGTAATGAGGTTACCAAGTTAATTGAATATGATCCTTCTTGGTTCGGACTCATACATGATTCTTTATAGTTCTTTTTCATGTATGTTTATAAGATGAATATGAATTCTTATGAATTTTCCTTTCTATCTTGATTCAGTTCTTTAAGTCTATTAAAGTATCTCTTTCTGTAATGACTACAATGATCTAGAGCCGTTCTGAGCTCTAAGATGTTTGCATGTTTCATTCCCACTCACTTCCTCTAAATTTTGGATCATAGATGATGTTTTCCCACTCAACTCACATAAAATAGAGACTCGGCACCCGCGCATGCCTTAGGTGAGCGCATAGCGCCGTTGGGTGATAGGTCGGCACGCATGGGATTCCCTTTTTCTTTGGTGGTGTAAAAATGACTACACCATTACAAAGTATATGAACAAGGCAAGAATCCTTCACAAAATGCATAAATTTAAGGCCTCGCAACTCACAAAAGTGTTGGAATATTTTTGGCGAGTTCCTTTATAATTTCTAAATCTCTCCCCCTTCAAATGAGAGAAATTTACATATATATAGAGAAAAGGGGCTACCAACCAACATCCTTCATTAATTACCTATATGGAGGTATGGGTGACCATGTTGGTTCACTTTCAAATGGTACTTTTCTCGCATGGCAAAGGGTGCCATACCTCATTAATCCTGTTGTTGAGATATCTTATGACGGTATCATTAATGTTTGGCCATATCTGAAACTCTTTGTTATCACTTGGAAGGAACCACTTACTAATGCCCGATAGGAAACATGAAGATTCACCACCGATGAGGGAAAAAAATTGTCACATGACAAGAAGAAATGTTGTCACATGATAAGAATAAATTATGTCATATGATAGTGAAAGGAGGTTGTCGTGCGAAGTCAGGCGTATTGGACGCTTTGTGGGGACAGAGCCGTGTTGGCGACTTCGACTAGAGCTACATTAAAACCCAACAGAGCTACGTTGATGTCCAACATGAACTGCGTTGATTCCCGATAGGAGCTACATTGACACCGATAGGAGTTACGTTAATGCCACGACAACAAGGTGGCAATCAGTATATTTTTCTAGTTTTGACTATTAAAGAAAGCACGGCTCCAAATTCCCTATAAAAGGCTCCCATTCATTATCAATTCCTAGACACGTAGGTTGATCCATTTTTCAAGGGGGGTGCAAAAAATGGATGTCGAACCTCCCTCGGCCTCACAAGGAGCAAGCTAGTAGAGATGACCTAGGCGCGCAGTGTGCATCTAAATCTACCTAAAGAAACATAGCCATTGCGCTTGGTTTTATAGTATCTAGTACATCCAATAGTCAAAGAAGCTAATTTAGGTAGTAGGAAGGAGTAATTCACATAGCAAGTACATCCATGGTAAGGAAAATGTCTTCGTTGTGTTTTGGAGGTACCTTTTCAGGTGCATCATTAGCACAGAATTCGAGCACGTAGAATTTTGGACTCACTTCTAGGAGTAGTACCACCACATAGACTGTAGGAGTTTAGTTCAATACTACTATTGGGACACAAGAGAAGTATATATTTTGGTCCACTTTTAGTTACATGTGGAGGATCAGGGGGTATAGGTGGCTCTAGTTCTGGTGGATCTAGTGGTTCTAGAGGAAGAGGTAACACAGGAGGTTCTAGATCAGGTGGGCATGGTCTCGCACCAACCCCGAGAATATTTACAAGAGATGTCTCTCCATCTTCTAGAGTATAGGGGCATAGAATATGTTGTTGAACATGTGCATGTGTATGAGATATTGTGGCACACAAAAGGGATAATAGCTTTTGAGCACAAGGCAAGTCAATTTGTAACTACATTACAGGATGTGCACACAGTTGGTACATGAAGTTTGACCCTAATAAAACTTGCGTAGATTATGCAGCATTAAAATATGTCTTCCTTAAAGAGTTTTATATCCCTAAATTTGAGTAGAAGAGTATAAGTGTGCTCAAGGATATTAAGCAGGGAACTATTGAGAGTTTTGGGAGTATGATGCCCATTTCAAAACACTTTTTCTAAGCTTTCTTATGATATTCATGTAAGCCAACAAGCATAGTGCTTCATTGGAGGATTGATCACACCTTTTAGAAGGGCATTGTCATATAAGACATACACTGATCCACATGAAGCACTTGAAGAAAATTTGCACATTGAGGAAGTTGAAAGTATAGACACTAGAGTCAGCCCATTCCTGGAAGCACATATTGCAACTATGGAAAAGTAGTTGTAGAAACTATCGAAAAATTTAGCACATGAGACATGCACAGGATTTGGTGTACATATTGTGAAGTGGAAGGGAACACCAAGGATAGTTGTCCCGGTAGGTCAGTGCATTAATTATTGCTAGACTGTGAGATATGTCATTTAAACCATGATGCCACTGCTATGCGAATAATTACAACATGTGATAAGGAAGAATGTACCTTGCTATTGTAAAAAAATTCATTCCATGACTCATGATACATAAGACTACATGTTGATTGGTCAAATCCATGATGTTATAGATATTGGTGTGCGACAGATAGGAGTATCATATAACTCTAAGGGTAAAGGTGAGCACCAGGATCGGGATCACAATCAAGTATGCTATGATCGGAATGAGGGGCGCTATGAAGGAGGACATGGTAGAGGTTGAGGATACCATGGTGGATTCAGGGGTCGAGGCCATGGTAGTGGACGAGGTGAGTTTCCTCATGGAATGTGCTTTACATGTGGATATCCTAACCACTACAGGCGTGAATGTCCTTAGAATATTACTTGTTCTTTTTGTGGGAAGATTCATAGCTATGAGGAATTCCCAGACCTATATGAGAATCTTATTAAGCAGCATAAACAGGAAAACAAGGGCACATGGATAGTTAAAATACAACGTGCTATGGAAAATTAGTGGATGTCAAAGTTGGCACTGGAACCTAAGGTATTACCTATGAAGATTACTACATGCGTTGAAGTTGTGCATGCCATAGAAGTGTTACAACAGAAGCCTACCATCACTAAGGATTACATTCTACATGCAAGGTATCTGGATCCTGTGCACCAGAAGGAGGTTTATTAGGAGACCATGGAGGTACTCTAAAACCTTCAGGGTAAAATATAGTGTTTAAAGTAGAAATCATGGAATATGGAACATAAGAAGGCAACGAGAGATGGTCCAATCGGATATTGATGACTTGAAGGAGGTATGCAAAATGTTGTGCCATGAGAATATCATTCCATTACTAGGGAGTTGGCTAAAGGGAAACACTTTACACATGGGTATTGAGAATGGACGTCAGATCTTGCATGTAATCTTCCCCCTCATAGCTTAGATTATGATAAGGATATCACTCTAAATGTTATTGTGGATGGATGGCTCTTGAGTAATATATTTATTGACATAGGCACAAAGGTAAATGTGCTTACTTTAGATGCATGGGTATAGATGGGGAGACCTCCATTACAACCATCTTCCAATGTATTATTTATGGATAATCGAACTAAGGTCACTCTCATATGAGTTTTAAAAGACGCATCCATTATTATCTAAGGGGCCAAGTTCACTGGGGACTTTGAGGTTTTAGCACTTGCAGAATCAAACAGTTTCCCAGATATGTTTAGGTGCCCTTGTTGCTACGTAAATAATGTTGATCTATGGTTCAAAAAGGATATATAAGTTTTGAGAACAAGGAGGAAAGAGTTATTATCCCTTTAACAGATGGGAAATATACACCTTATGTTGAGCCTTTGAGTGAAGAATATTTGAATAGGATTTATGTATGCGTCATTCGGGACCCAGAAGTACTTGAGCCATGTAAGGAAGGAATCCTCCAGTGGGAAGATGCATAGTCTATTAGTGATACCACAAGTATTTCTTGTGATAATTGGGCTCATGGCACTTATGAGATGGTCGGCGTGAAGTAAGGAGTGCATTTGCATGGAGAAGTAAACCTTGTTGTATTAGGAGGATAGGTAACAACTTTGTACCTTGGTACATTGGAGAAGGAGACCCTATGATATTTGTACATGCCATGGAGGAACACTAGATAGACTAATTTTAAATAAGAAATATGTTAGCATATACTCTACGTGGGACAACATCATGCTCATGCGTGGCTCATAGGGATAATCTTATAGAATGGAATGAAGTCAGGATTGCTCTAATAACTCAGTTTTCCAAGAGTAATGCACTTACTCAAATATACACATATCATGGTAATCAACATGTTTAGCACCACGTTCAGTAGTGTGAGAGGCTCTAGACAGAGGGGAAGGAAGCTTTACTACCTTCGTTATGGGTACATAAACTTTATTCCACTTTACAAGGTTGTGCATGCACTTGGTATGTATATGCAGAGCTACATAGAGAGATTGGAAATTGGTAGGATTTGATTGTAGGAATGGTCCATACTTTTGACTACTTCTCTACTAAACCTCCAGTGGAAGAGGCATTAAGGGTTATAAAATTCTTAACTATGGGAGATAGTGCAAAGGTGGAAGAACTCATTCAGGAGTTATTTGGTGAGACAAACTCAGGAGCGTGCTTTGATAAAGAAGAAGAGACAGATGTCACGCTACTTAAGTTCGCACTTGCTTTGAGAAAGAAAAAGGAAATATGGTCTACATAGTGGATGATGAGGAAGTAGAAGATCGGATATAGATCATTCAATGAGTACATGTGAGGTGTTAGACAGTGCGAGATAAAAACGTGTGTGCCTATCATGAACCCATGAAGATAAAAAAAAGTGAATATTGGAGTACGAGATGTTGAACCTAAGAAGATAATATTTAGGGATTATTGGTCCGAATCTGAAGTGGAAAAAATCATTGAGTTACTATGTGATTTTTAGGACTTATTTCCTAGGGGCTACCATGAATTAAAAGGAGTGCATGAATCATTAGGAGAGATGAATATTAAGCTTAAGGAAGGTGTGCACTCGGTCAGGAAAAGACCCTATAGAATGAACCCTAACCTATGCGTAAAAGTTAAGGAATAAATTGACAAGATGTTGAAATATGGCATCATCAAGCCCCTAGAAGAATCAGATTGGGTTAGCCCTATGGTCATCAAAGTATAAATAAATATGGTCGAGATTAGGATTTTTGTGGATTATAGGGAATTGAATGTTGCATGTGTGATTGATCCCTTTCCTACACCTTTCACAGAGGAGATATTAGAAGGCATTGTAGGGTGTGAAATCTATTCTTTTACAGATGGATTCTCTGGGTATCATCAGGTCAGGATTGCATAGGAGGATCAAGAGAAAACAACTTTCACCACTGAATGGGGAAGTTTTGCATATATTGTGATGCCCTTTGGTTTGAAAAACATGCCTGTTGTATTTTCACACATAGTTGTTCAAGCATTCCAAGATTTTATTCACAACTTCTTACAGGTTTACTTGGATGATTGGATGGTGTATGGACTTGTTAAGGATCATTGTGACAATTTACACTTAATGTTTGAAATATGTAGACAATTAAGCATCTCTTTAAACATCAAGAAGTGTGTGTTTGCTACACCTTTTGGCACTTTTTAGGGCACATCATCTACAAGGAAGGTTTGTTAGTGGATCCAGCTAAGGTTATAGTTATTGTAGGCCTAGAAGATCCTACTAATTACAATGAGGTGCACTGAGGCTCTTGGGTCACATTGGGTATTATAGAAAATTTATCAAATCATATGCTAAGATTACCACACCCATGGAAGAGTTACTAAAGGGAAAAGGGACATTCTATTAGGGAGAACCACAAAGAGTGCGCATTTGAGGCATTGAAGGAGAGACTTACTACAACACCTATTTTGTGTTTTCCCTCATGGAACCACCCATTTCATACACATGTGAATGCCTCGCATGGCCATTGGCTTGATGTTAGCTCAGCCTGGAGAAGGTATTATAGATCATCCTATCTATTTTTCTAGTATAAAGTTGACTCCTATAGAGCATAATTATACAACTACTGAGTGTGAAGCCTTGTCAATGATCTACGTACTGCATAAATTTAGACAATACATACTCACAATACCATTTTTATTTTATACCAATCACGTAGCATTGAAATACTTGGTAAACAATCCCATTTTACAGGGGTACAGATGTCGATGGGTGCTCTTATTCCAAGAATTTGATTTCACAGTTATGGTAAAACTAGGTAAAATTAATTCTGGCCCAAACCATTTATCAATAATTCAGTCAGGGGAGGATGCATCAGATAATTGAAGATACAATGTCAGATGTATAATTATATAGGTTATAACGTGCGCCTTTGGAATTAGAGGATATTGTTGTATTTTTATGTATAGGTATGGCACCATAAGGAATGAAAGCCTTAGAGAAGAAACAACTTGTAATTCATGTAGCACCTTTTATGTTGATCAATGGTGACCTATACAAGTTAGGCCGAGATGAAGTATTGTGTCGGTGTGTACTAGAGAACAAGTGCATGAATATCATGGAAGAGGATCATGGTGGTATTGTAGGTGGGCACTATGCAGGTGATGCCACTACACATAAGATTTTACTCACTAGATTATGGTGGGAGACCCTCTACAAAGATTGTAAAGCATATTGTAAGGCGTGTGATCACTATCAACACCTTGGTAAACCTAGGAAAAGAGATGAAATTCCTTTAAGACCTATTCCTAGTAAAGAGTCATTTGAGAAATGGGCTATAGACTTTGTGGGTCCTATTTCACCAACCGTGTGTAGAACTGGATTTTGCTACATCATCACTTGCATAAATTATCTTACAAGGTGGGCAGAAGTAACACCTACCAAGGATTGTACAACATCTACAACAGCCAGGTTCTTATGGGAAAATGTTCTTACAATGTATGGATGCCCGCTAAGATTGAAAAGTGATAGTGGTACACATTTTTTGAATGAGATAATCAGGATACTATTGGATGAATTTATGATTGTGCACCATAAGACTACACCCTATCATCCTCAAGCAAATGGGAATGTTGAGGCCTTCAACAATATTTTGAGCCAGACATTGACAAAAATTTGTGATGTTGGAAGGAAAGATTGAGATGATAAATTTTTTGTTGTGCTTTGGGCATATAGAACAACATACAAGAGGTTGAACAAGGCCACACCCTTTCAGTTGGTGTTTGGTGCAAAAATAGTTCTTCCTATGGAATTCATGTTACCTTCTTTGCGTATTACACGTCGTTGGAGGTCTAGCCGATGAGAAAGCATTAGAATAAATAATTGATAAATTGATATAGTTGGATGAGAGGTGTGTCATAGCACATTGGAGTCAAAAGTAGGAAAAGGCCAAGAAGAAGGCATGGCATGAGTGTCACATCAGGGACAAAAAGATTGAGATGGGATAGATGGTACTTCTTTGTTACTCTAAGTTTATGCGCCATCTAGGCAAGCTTAAAGTGCATTGGTTGGGACCGTATGTTATCACTCATATACTTGAATTAGGTGCTTTCCAGTTAGAGATGCTTGATGGAATACGGTTACCTAATTACTTCAATGGGAGTAGGATGAAGCCCTACTATAAATAATTCTTCTTGGTGTTTATAATAAGGCAGTGTTGTCATTTAGAATAGGTTTTCATTTCTTTATTTCCATCTTCATCACTATGATTTGTCAATTTAGTTTGGTGTTTTGTGTAATAAGTTCATTTGCGCATTGGAAGATAATTACCATCTGAAGTATTTTTATGCACATAAGACTACACATTCCATTGGTGTGGGGTGGTTATTCACAATCAGGTACCAATGAGAACAGAATCAATTCTGGTGTTAGTTAAGTGTGGAAAGGAGTTGTTAGAAAGGATAATACTCTAAAAATATGACCATATATGAAGATAAATGAGGGATCACATATAACGCGAGATAAGAAATGGTCATGGATACTACCATGGGAAGGTGCAAGTGGCGAGGTACTCTGGCACATGGAAGCGAATCGAAGAGAAGTCTCAGAGCCAAAAGGTAGAAAGGTATGCTAGAAGGTTATAGCTGGTGCGTGAAGATGTACAATGGTACAGAGATTGTGAAAATGGTCAATTAATGAGAGGATTGTTAGTAGGGAAAGAGTAATAAATGCACTAACTTTTTGAAAATCTATATAAGTACGTAATGTGGGTTCATTTTTACCTTTGCGATCACAAGTATTTGAGCGAGCTAAGTGCAATCGAGCCGAACAAATCATGTTGAGGTGCAAAGTATTGTGAAACCAGACGTGGAGAGCAGACTATTGCGTGGAAGAGGCTTGTTTCCCCATTGGTGAAGGGTTTGAGTGAAGCAAAAGCATTGGGAAGGAACTAGGGCACGTAATTTCAAGCTAGGGCATGCAGATTCAAGCTAGGGTTTGAGTTTATTCATTATAGATAAACAAAAGGTGGGATTTTTACGATGGAACCAAAGAAAGCACCTGCAAAGAAACACGAAAGGAAAGAAAAAGGTAGAATTTGAAGTTGAGATTACTCCCGAGAGAAATTTTTGAGAGATCCAAGACCGGAAGGATTAATAGTGAAACAAGAGTGGGATTCCCACATCCACAGATGAAAAATAAGTGACTAAAACCACCGTACAGCACCGACAAACAAGGAGATTTAGATTTGTAAAATATGAGCAGTACTCTGGCACATGGAAGCGCATCGAAGAGAAGTCTCAGTAGCATATGAGTTGATTCCATGGGGACTTCTTTTATTTCACCAAATGAAGGGTTAGGATCACAACGGCCCTAGTTTTGACACTAATGGGATTGAAGGGCACTGGGGTAGACCTTGTTAGTGATCTAACTGATAAAGAAGTGGTCATAGAAACAAGAAAGGAGTTGGGGTATACCAAGGGTCCTCGTAGAATGGACATAGATAAGTCAAGAATTTTTTCGTAGTGGTGCAGCAGCCACGCATTTGTTCACCAAGTTGAATGACCAAGAGATATGGTCATAGGTAAACACCATATGGCTTCATATTGCAAATAAAATGTCTCAGGAGTAGTATACAACTTAACATGCTATATTATAGACACCATTGTTGAGGAAGCACACACATGAGAAAAGATAAGTTTTGGCGCTATCCTACTTTCTCTTGTGTTTTTAGAAATTGGAGTGCCCGATGGGCCAAAGAACAAGATATGGGAGTACCCCTTGGAAAAAATTCCCTCGCGGAGAGGTTTGAAAAATATTTATGTTAAGGATAAATGAGTGGGTCATTTAAACGAGAGGCAGAAATGTGGTATGACCGACTTAAAGAAGCATTTGAGGAGTGGCACATTCCCAAGGAGCTACCTTTAGTAGTAGGCAAGGTAGTATAGTTCATGGTTTACGAACACTTCTGCATCACGTGGTTTGCCATAAGGGATGGGACATGGAGCCCATGGTGTAAACTTCCCTATGCCTTCACAATGCACTACTTCCAAGCCTTAGTTCACATATTTATTGATGCACGTCATCTAAAATTCAATGCGAGACAAGGTAGACTGTGACTACTACACCCTCAGGAAGACATATGTGTATCCAAGCTAGATCGCCTACATTGAGAGGCTCATTAAAAATGTCATACATAAGAAGCCACTAAGCTTGGCTATTGGGGACAGTGGACCCGAGCTCATATATCTTCAATTTAAGCCCGATCTGGAGAATAACAAGTATGTGGAGAATGAGTTCATGCTCCTAGGGCCACCTAATGGAAAACATACAATGGAGAATGTGTCAGATCCAAATCCTGCGGTGACTATAGAGGTAAACGAGGAGGAAGAAAAACATGAATATAGTGGAGGCTTGGATCATAGAGGCCAGAGGCAGCCCAGACAGAGTGGAGAGTGAGCATGCGGATACTCCACCTCAGGCACAAGAAGGAGACAAGTACTTGGTCATGGAAGTAGTCCATGAAGAGTGCCACTTTAAGAGGGTATTCAGAAGAACAAGGACCCAAGGCGTGGGAACTCCACAACCTATAAGAAGATCACCACGACTCTCCCCTTAAAAAGAGGAAACTGAGAAGAAGAGGAGAAAGATAAAGCTGAATGATGAGGTAGAGGAGTCTACAAAGAGCACGCCTGAGACTCCAATGTAGCCAAAAGATATGGAGGAGCCCAGAGATGAGGACATGAAGGATGAAAAGGAAGGTGTGAAGGAGGTAGAAGAATTAGAGCATGAGCAACCTCACACACATGACACTACTCAGGATATTGAAGGGCCAACTCTAAACCTTGGTGCTCAGGTTCCTAATGGTCCAAGAATAAAGAGAACAAGTGGAGAATACGTTGTGTTGAGTATGGGCTATGCTAAGGGTGAGAAGAAAAATTATCTCGTGCCCATTTTCAAAGCATAGTGGACCTAAAGGAGTTATATGGGTGGGATCTCGATGAACCCAGACATGGCCACTACACATGCAAGGAAACAACTGTCATGGTCCATGAAGACTCACATGGATGAGCTATATATTGATGTATGTAAGGAGTCATGTGTGTCAAGAAGAGTGAAGAAGGCACCTAATAGCAAGCATGTGACTATAAATCCCACTCTCATGTCTAATGAGCGGGTGAACAATGCCTTGGTTAAGGTATCTACAAATGTGGCATGGAAGAATATCGATAAGGTTGCCATTATTAGAGTGCTACTTGAAGATAACAAGGCAAAAATTGTAGAAACAAAACGTCCGAAAGGAGAGAAGGATCTAGAGAAAATAAATAATGAGGCCTTCATCAAGCATGGCGAGAAGAAATAGGTGACTATGTCCCTGAAAGAAATATTACATTTGGAGTCTAAGATACCTAATAATTTTTCTTCGGCTATGCATTATGTGCGCACATTAGTTGATTTGGTGCTTGAAGATGGACCAATTCGAATGCAAACACCAAAGTATCCTGGATAGGAAGCAGAGAGAGTAAGGGCCTCCGTGATTAGGAAAATTTCACCTTACGAGGCATTACTCCAAACTTTACAAGATGAGCTGAAAAAAGTAGATCAAGCTCGAACATATGTGCAGCACCAAAAGTGGTGATTAGGATCAAGACTATGATAGAGGATAATAAAGTTATGAAGGTAATGAAGGATGAGACTTTAGGGTACATAGAAATATTGGCATTAGTAAAACAAAAGCGCAAAGCCCTTGCAGTAGCACAAAACCCACATAAGGAGAGGTTGGATGAGATTGGAAAGCTCATAGTGCAAAAGATGGATCTTCTAGAGGGAAGGATGTCTGTTATGGCCAATGTTGTCCTAGTACTACAGAATGAAAAGGAAGAGATAACCCAGGACGAGTTGGAAGCCATCGCCATAGATGTTCTAAAGAAGACAAGAACCATGTTGGATGACTGGAAAACATTGGAGGTTGAGATTAAAATAGAATATCCAGAGTTGATCCTCCCAGTTGAAGCAGAGGGTGTTGCAGAATAGAATTCTATTCTTAAAAGCAAAGTGATTCTTTACATTCTTTCCATTCTTATTCTTTATTGTTTGGGACAATCAGGAGAAACCCCATTATCAGGATGGTAATGTACATTAGTGTGGGGTAATGTTGAGAAGACAAAGTATGAAACTAAGGAGAGGGCACACGAGAAGATTCACATGTGGGAACAAGACGCATTTGAAGGCACGATGAAGGATAGGAAAGGAAATGTGCGCTAAGAAAATCTGATTTAGGACTTAGCCATTTTTATGGTTACGGGCCATTTTGGAGATAGCGTGCAGAGCACCCAATGGGATAAAGACTTGTGTGAAATGTAAATGCTATTTTCAGTATTAGCATCTACTAAGTGTCATACATGAGTTCGGGATAATAATAGGATTACCATTGTTAGTTAACTACAGGAGATCTATTATTAGCGCATTGCATGTGTGCATATTATTGTAAAGGTGCATGGCTATTTTCAGCATGTGGCCTATTTTGAGAAGTGCGTAAGTGGTGAAGGGAAATCCCCACCCCTATAAATATGTATTAGTCTGTGGAGAGACACAGAGACACGTGTTTGAGTTATTGTAGAGTTATCTTTGCACTGATGATGTGCGCATAAACTTGTGGTAATGTTATATGATGTAAGAATTTTCTATGTTTTGTAATGTTCAATATAATGGAGTATATTGGGTGGATAAAGTATTAACATGATTTTAATTAGTTCTTGTATGATCAATCTTGTCATAGTTATTGTTCAATTCATGATTCTTTAAGATCTAGATCTGGTTATGCACTATTGAATGATTATGCTATGTGGAATGTTTGTACTTATTATGGTTCTGAATATGCTCTATCTTCAACATGTTAACATCCTGCACAAACAACTCTAAAGAGGGGCCTAGTACCTTTACGCACTTCGAGTGAGTGCTCATCTCATGCTGAGTGATGTGTCAGCATGCCAGGGTTGTTCGTGGTGGATTCAAGGTTGCATCACTATCTTTACACCCAAATACTCTGAGGTGTGCAATGGATGGCTTCGATTCAACCATGCTTCATGTGGAGTTACTCCATCAATAAAGAACTATGGGAACTCTGTTTAGAAAATATAATATTATTTTCACCGCTTCTACCTAGAATTTCCTTGCTAGTCTATAATCATCAATCATGTAACACACCATCTCCATGATAGTATGGTTTCTTCTCTCAACAACACCATTTTTTTGTAGTGTGTGTGGAGGAGGCATCTGTTGATGAATCTTGTGAGCTTGAAGGTAGGATTTGAACTCATTACTGGTGAATTCCCCCCTCAATTTGAGTGGAGAGATCGATATGATGATAAGTCTCATTCTCTACAACCACTTTGAACTTTTTGAAGTTCTCAAAAACATCACTTTTCTTACGAAGAAAAATAATCCACATTTTTCTTGAATAATCATCAACACATAGCATGAAATATTGAAATCCATAATGACTAGGTTGCATCAGACCACAAAGATTGATATGAACCAAATCAAGCTTACCTAGAGCTCGATAAGTACTTTTCTAGAATGAATCTCTGTGTTGTTTACTGCTAGGAAATGAGGACACTTATCTGTATCCTTCTTGAGAGATGGAAAACCTCTCACCATGTTGTACCGACGAAGTGTTTGAGATATTTTAAATTGATGTGACCAAGTCTCGATGCCACAACTGTGCTGAGGAATAATTCTTAGCCATAAGTGTTTAATCATCCCTATGGATAAACTCAAGATGGAACACACGTCCCACATTAGAGGATTTTGCAATAATTTTCGAGCCTCTAGATTTGTCTCAAATAAAACACACTTTCTTACTAGAATGACTATCAAAATCAATCTTCAAATTATGATCTAGAAGCTGACTAATTGATAGTATATTCTTTGTTAAGCCAGGGACATATAATACATCAAATAACATATGATTCTATGAACCAAAAGGTAGAGAAATGTTCCCAATAGCTTGTATCGTTTATGAGGAATCATCACTTAATGAAACATGGTTTTTCGAAGGTGTGTCTATCGACACTAAAATTTTCCTCCATAATTTCTATTTCATTAATGTATGTATTAGTAATAGGATGTTTTTAAGTATAATTAGTAGTGATGTCCGATAGAAGATAACGACGTTGTCAATACGGGTGCCGCCAATAATGTACAATACGATAACAATCAGCCAAAGTACAATAGGAATGTTGTGGTAAAAAGTAAATATTTGTCGTAAGTGGTCCAGGTAATGTTAAAAGGGTCAAAAGTCAATAGGGTCTACATGATTTAGAATTAGAAATATTATATTTGTAATAATGACAAGGAGTGATGTCATAAATATTTTGTATATTAAAAATGTGTAATATCTATAAAGGTGGAACCCATGTGAGATTGTAAGGTATATCTTATCTTAAAAGATAAGCCTACATGTAAAGGTAAGAGTTTAGGCATGGAATATGATTGGTCGGAAGAGATTTCCTATCCTATCTTAGAGATAGGGTGGATAAGCCTGAATTTCTATAAATAGAGAGGCCACCCCCTCTCATTTATCATGGAATAAAGTTGTAATAATTATTTTATGAATAAAGGATTCATTGTGAAGGTGTATTAAGGAAGCCATCAAGATGAGTAATTGTGAAGTTTCTCCCATAACTATTGTTGGAAAACAAGTGGAGTTGGTAACACTTGGAGTAATTCATGGGTGAGATTATAACAATTTCATATTAATAATATATTTTACAGTTGTATTTCATATTTTTCATCATTCTTTTATGTCATAGTCTGTGGTATTCTTGTGTTATGTCTATTATTGTGTTTCCAGATTACTACCACCAAACCAAAAGTTGTGCATTAGTAAAATAATCATAGCACGAAAATTTCTTGGTGAAATATTATGGGAGTGCCAGATTGGTGTTGACATTTTTGTTCCGTTGTTGAGACCATTCCTCGTTGGTGGATTTTACGGAGAAATATTCCCACTTAGTCGAGAAATCATTTGGAGAGTAACCTTGTTTTTACTGCAGCATAGTAGTAGTTACCATGGTAAAATCAATTTTTACCTTGAATAATATTTACGATGGTAACTTCACTTTTTACCATGAATAGTATTTACCACAGTAAATTCACTTTTTACCGTGAATAGTGTTTACCATAGTAAAGTCAATTTTTACCGTAGTAAGTCAAGTTTTACCATAGTAAATGTAATTTTACCGTGGTCATTCCTATTTTGTTGTAGAAAGGTGTAAAGTCACTTTCTATTACGGTGATTCCAATTATTTGTGCACATAAGTCTTGTTGATTGTACTTGTGGGTTGGTATTTCATTGTGGTTACTTTTGGAAATGGGAAATATTCCTATTTTTCAGCCCAATCTAATGAAGATGCTCCCTCTTTCATTCAAGAATTTAAACAATCTTGCATTTGTAATGGCCTAATAAGAAGGGAACAATGGACTGAATTTTTTCCTACCTTTTTGGATGGTTCAACCCTTAGGTGGTTTGAAACACTAGGTGATAATGTTAAAAAATCATGGGATTTATTAACTAAAATTTTTCTTGAAGAATTTGGTGAACAAAAAAATAATGTAGATCTTATGATCGATATCACAAAGCTAGCCCAAGGAGAGAAGGAGAAGATAAGGGATTATCATGCTCATGTTCTAAAGATAAGGGGGAAGCTCGATGCCCAGATCCGAAGGAATGATTAGTAGATGGGTTGATGAATGACATGGATAATATCCTCTCGTAAGCACTTCAATCTTGGGATGAAGCCAGCGATCATACAAATGAGTGAAGTATGACTGCCCAATGACCCTCAAAAACAAGAAAATGAGATTTCAATAAGGCAAGAAGAAATCATGGAAGAGGATCCCAAATAAATTGTTGCAAAGGTGGAGCCTACACCAACACCTTCGGTCTAGAAGCCACAACCACTCTCGGTGAGCACAAATATTCCCCCTAGTCTATCGAGTATGAGGATCTCCTTAGGAAGATGGGCCAGTTAACTATTAATCTTCTTCAAGGAAAGGAATTTAGTTTCCAAGGAGGAGATAGAGATCCAAAAATAAATATATCGAAGTTGCATGTTATGGTTGTTATAAAAAGGGTCATTATAAGTATAATTGTCTAGATAGAGCTTCTACATGTGGTACAAGATAATGATAAAGGAAAAGCACCTATGAATTATTTTGATGTAGTAGATAGGAGCATAAATAATGAAGCATGTGTTTGTAAGAAAAATAAATAAATAAAGAAAAATATAACCAAGATGGAAATGATCCTAAGAAGATGAAAGGAGAGACTAGTAAGAAACATAGGAGAAAAAAGCTAGGTGAGCAAGATTTTTGATTTCACAATGAAAGTACCATACTCCATCTTAGAAGCTCTATCCAAAAGGCTTGTAAATATTACATATGGTCAACTTCTTGTTATGTCTTCTAAGAAAGGGCGGGAGCTGTAAAGTGGA
Source organism: Taxus wallichiana var. yunnanensis (assembly GCA_018340775.1). NCBI lineage: Eukaryota > Viridiplantae > Streptophyta > Pinopsida > Cupressales > Taxaceae > Taxus > Taxus wallichiana. Next base: position 657,825,393 of record CM031242.1, read on the forward strand.
CTCAATGCTTGATGAAGGAAGGACGTTAAGGTCCATGTTTTGGAAGTAGAGGAAAATCCCTATACTCCTGGTGAGGTATTATGTAATGGTATTTCAATTCATGATGTCTTAGTAGATGGAGGTATTGCGGTTAATGTAATAACCGAGTCTCGTAATGAGTATGTTGGGTTTAAAATTGATCGCCCCTCAACACTTATGTTAAGGTCGGTAAATAAGGGAAAAACTAAACTAGAAGGTGTTGTTTCAAATTTGGAAATATTTTTCATGGGTGTTGTATGTGTGGTATATTTTCAGGTGATGAAGAATGGTATTGTTACGTACCCAATGTTATTGGGAAGGCCATGTCTAAGGAGATTTCATTCAAGAAACTACCTGGAATGAAGGATTTATGAAACTTGGATGTGGTAGAGAGAGGGTGAAGATAAATGTGATCCCTCAAGATCGTCGAGGCAGAACTTGTGAATTCAAGTGATGAAATTGATGATTGGACATCCTCTCGATTACTCTAGTACTAGTGAAGTGGAAACAAAAGATGAAGAAAGTGAGGTTGATGTTTCGGTCATGGATATCCTTCTAGTCATCTTGACTCATGGACACATAAAATTATCGAACAATAAATCTATGATCATCTCCAACAAATAAATATTGTTTATGTTGTGATGGAGAGTGAGAAGGAATCCTACCTCCATCTCTTTTGAAGGTACATACATTTATTAAATTTTGATTACAAGGAACTCCTTCAAGTAAGTTGGGTAGAACATTCTATTGAGTGGTAGATGGTGTTAATCCCATAAAGCAAATGTCATATAGAATGAATCCTAATTTCTCCAAGATTGTAAAAGAAGAAATAGATAAGTTGTTTGATGTAGGATTCATATTTTCTATGGAGAATTTGGAATGGGTTTCTCCCATTTTGATCTCAATCAAAAAGAATGGGAAGGTATGCATTTGTTTTGATTACGTAAAGCTCAACAAGGCAATAAGGAAAGATCATTACCCTCTTCCATTCTCATATCGATCTTAGATGAAGTATCGACCAAGAGTTCTATAGTTTTGTAGATGGCTATAGTAGATACAACCAAGTTCATATAATGAGAGAAAGATCATCGAATACTACGTTCACCACTCCTTGGGAATGTTTGATTATAGAGTTATGCCATTTGTGTTTTGTAATTCTCCAAACAACATTCCAACACTTGATGAATAGGGTGTTTGAACCCTACATTGGAAGCTTCACTGAGTATTCCTTGATGAGCTTCAAAATGAACCACCTCACTAGATGGAGAAAAAAATTAAAGGTTAGTATTCAAAGTGTGTCTTGATGAGGTGTTTTTTGCATCTATACCAATCTTGATAAGGAACAAAATGAACCACCTAACTAGATGGAGAAAAAAATTAAAGGTTAGATGATTTCATAGCCACTAAAGCATTTCTTGAAGAAGGAAAACCTCACTGAAAACCCTAAAGAAGTGTGTCTTTGGATGTTACTAAAGGTGAATGATTTGTTACGGCATGTTATATCCACATATCATTTTTTTGTATTGGTACCTTGCTAGGAAGAAATCTTGATAAGGTTTTAAAAATCATTAGGAAGGATAAAGAGTTACCAATGATATTATAGAAAGAAAGAAGCATGTCAATGCATATGCACTCTCTCGAGCCTATAATGGTCTAGGTTCATCTTGTGATGATGATGATTTCCCAGATGCAACATTATTATCCTTTGACATAATCCCTAGTGAATACATAGATATTTAGAATTATCGAATGATTTCAAGTTTCCTAATGGTGTCAATGTAAAGACTAAAAGGAATATTACTCAAGTCAGTCATCCATATTCTATTATACATGGAGTATTATTCCAGATAGGGCACGATGGACAATACAAGAGGCGATTAGACATGATCAAGGTAAGGAGCTAATGAATAATTCCACAATGGTACATGTTGAGGAAACTTCTCTAGACAACTTAAGAAGAAGAATCTTGGATGCGCAGTTATCACTGGCCCACTCTTTTTAGAAATTGTTATAATTATTGTAAGACGTGATATTTTTCAAACACATGGGAGCCATAAGACTTCATCGATCCATTATGCCCTATTCTTCCACTTGGTCCCTTTGAAAATTAGGGAATAAATATTGTAGGTTCACTTCTAACTACCCCACGCCAAAATAAGTATATTGTAGTTTCCATGATTATTTAACCAACCTGGTTTGAAGCTAGGCCCTTGAAAAAAACTTCCATGGATGAAGTGGTAAGGTTCATGTATGAATGCATTATCACCAGATTTGGTTGTCCATTAGAAATTTTAGCAGATCAAGGAAGCCACTTCATTAATCGGGTGGTAGAAGCCATGGTAAACAAGTTTTCTATTAAGCACGGGAAGGAAACAACTTACAAGACAAGCACAAATGGATAGGTGGAGTAAAAAAATTACGTATTGTGTCAAATTCTAGCAAAATATGCAGCTTTGTAGGTATATAAGTGGGATAAAATGATTCATGCAAAGCATTGTGGGCATATATGGCAACATTAAAGTCAAGAACAAGATACTCCCCATTTCGGTTGGTTTATGGCATTGATCTAGTTCTTCCTATTGAGCTTGATATTCCCACTTTGTGAGAGTTATGAAAAGCGAAAGGATGGATGAAAGTGATTCGGTAAAGAAAAGGTTGGTAAATATTCATTTCTTGGAGGAAATTAGGGAAATAGTGAAGGATACAAGATATAAGAAGAAAATGAAGCGGAAGAAGTACTTTGATCAAAAGATCTTGGTCTCCATTTCAGTGAATGACTTGGTCCTAGTATATGATTCCCAAAACAAAAAGAGGATGCATAGAAAACTTATTCCCAAATGGATGGGGCCGTACAAAATAGTAGTTGTGCATGAAAATGGTACATATCGACTAGAGGAATTAGATGGTACTCCCATTACAAAATGGGTGAACCACAACAAGCTTAAAATTTTCTAAGATCGGCCAGATTATCCACAATGGTCTACTTCGAGGATGGAGTGGAAACTAGGTAGGGGAAGATGTCGCCACTAAAATTTTCCTCCGTAATTTCTATTTCGTTAATGTATGTATTAGGAATAGAATGATGTTAAGTATAATTAGTAGTGATTTACGATAAAATATAATGACGTTGTCGATGCGGTGCCACCAATAATGTACATTATGATAACATCAAACTACAATAGGAATGTTGTGGTAGAAAGTAAATATTTGTCATAAGTGATCGGGTAATGTTAAAAGGTTCAAAATTTTATAGGGTCTACATGATTTATAATTAGGAATATTATATTTATAATAATGACAAGGAATGATGTCATAAATATTTTGTATATTAAAATTGTGTAATATCTATAAAGGTGGAACCCATGTGAGATGATAAGGTATATCTTATCTTAAAAGATAAGCCTACATGTAAATATACGAGTTTAGGCATGGAATATGATTAGCGGAAGAGATTTCATATCCTATCTTAGAGATTATTACAAATATATTGTGTAACATTATTAATATATTGTAATATTATTAATAATGAGTTTATATAACTCATATTAATAATATAGTTAGTGTGAGTGTGTTGTGATAAACAACTCATGTAGCTATTTTGGAGTGTGAGTGATCCTAGGGATAAGCTTGAGAGATTCATGGAGAGAGATATGAGGAAGACTAAGTGATAAGACTTGACTCCTAGATTATAGGATCAAGCATTTGTATAAGAAGCTATCTCTAGATGAATACAACATCCCATATGAATAAAAATTAGAGTTTTAATGTGTTCTATTTGTTTGCAATATGGACCAAATATAATATTTGGTATCAGAGCAGGTATGCAAACCTGAGAATGGATTTTTCGTGATTGAACAAGAGTGGTTTTTAAAAATCTTTCGAAGAATAGATTGTATATTTTATTTTAGGATATGGGTTTCTCTAAAATTTAGTGGGTTTCACAATATATGGGTAAGACAACTACAAAAAAATTAGGTGAACCCAGATAACCATTTTGGAGAAAATTTTGATTCATTGTGCCTACATTTTACCAGTTGGAGCTTCTGTAAATGTTTCAAAGTTTTGCAATCTGACGCCATTCAGATCTGTGCTCTCTGAGTTTTGATCTCCATGTCGCTAGTCTAGTGTGCCTTCCACTCATGCATGTGACATATCAAAGTAATCTAATTTTTATCGAGATTTGCATGAGTTTGTTCCAGCGTTTCATGCAAGCTATCAGATCTATGTTTCTGATAGTGTATAGAATTATGTAAAATCTACGTGCTTACCAGCAAACAATCTATTTTTCAAGATCTATCTGGGCGTAAAAATTTTCTATCATTCATCTATTCACTGAGATCTAGCACTAAAAATTGAACATGCTATATGAGGAGAAAGACATCGAAAAAGGAAGATACGGCCTGGGAGAGATCACAAACAAGGTGTGAATGCATGTTAATGTTTTTCCTGTAATCTATTCCATTCACTGACAATTTGGAGGACTTTTGGCTCTTCTACATATTCCATCCACTAAGCTATGTCACCAATCAAGATTCTCAAGCCATTGGCCTCGGGCTCTAAATAGGAAGACATGTTTTTATTAGTTTTGAGTCAATAAGTTGTTTAATTTGTTGAAGTCTTGACTTTGTTTAATAGTTTAATTGTTTAGTATTATTAATTGTTAGTCGATTCTTAAGGTTAGTGTGGTATTAACCTGAGTTTTTGTTTTTATTCAAGTCTTGTAATATTTAGTCCTTATTTTCTTATAATAGCCAAAATTCAAAATTGTTTTGTTTTTTTTTCTCGTTACTTGTTTTGTCAAATTTAATGTTGTAATGTTTGATCTATTTGTGTCTTTATAATAAGAGTCATTTTTAGTCAAGTGTTTTGTTATCGTCAAGTTTAAAAGTAATTAAATATTACTATTTTTGTTATAATTGTTCAAGTCAAAAGTAGCGTTAGAATTTTAATTATCGTATTGTCTTGTTATAATCTAGTCGTTTTGTGTCGTCAACTAGAGTCATTGTCAAACTTGTAAAAAAAAATTCCTTACAGACGCATTTTCAAAGTGTAAGCTGTTGATGCAAAATCACAAAGCAACCCCGGATGCCGATCAGAGTTTCTAGGTTGATGTTCGGGCATCTAGTGTGATTGCATAACATTGAATCCTTTCTCCAAGTGTGGGACTTGAAAAGTGAGAAAGGATTCTCCGAGAAAAGGTCGGTTCCTGCTCCTAAACTACCTACCACAAGCTATTCCAAAGGGGAAAGCTAATCTAAACCTAATCTAACCATGCCAAGGAGACAAAGAGAGAGAAAGAAGGGAAAAAAGCCAAAGCCTACACTAAAACGGTGATACACCAGAGAAGGAGAATGTTGAACATCTATCAAAACTGCCATGGAACAAAGAGGGGTGAGCAATGGGAAGGATGGACGAGATGCATCATAGGCCCAAGGATAGATTTCACAGAAAATGTCCCAAAACTCCATGAACATAGCTCCAAACCTGCAATGAACATTCAAACATGCACAAATACCTGCAATGAAGAGAGGCAAGAAGAAAACAAGCAAAAATGAGCAAGGATGGACAGATGCATCACAAAACACGTTTTGTTGCTTAGAAGTTTGCACAGAACATCATTTCAATAGTAAAAGGCAAAAATGCCATTACAGAGCAAGGGAGGAGGTTCAAACTCCATTTTCAACCCTGGAGAAGAAAAAGAAGGGAGGGCAGAGCAGAAAAGATGAACAACTTGTAATGTCTAACCTCTAGAAAGAAGCCCCTCTTTACAATATATAGGAAGAATGAGAGAGGGAAGAGAGAGGAAACTCGAATCTACCACAACCACTTCTGGGTTGCATTTAACTCATTTCATTATGGCAGAAGCGGCGGATCCTGGAAAAACGGCAGTCATGTTGTATTAAAGCTGGTCACTGAAACGTCACTTCTGGCCATGAACACGCGTCAGAGCTGTTTCCTCAATTTTCTCTCTCTATACTACACCAAAATGCAAGATTGATCCCAAGAATCATGTAGAGAATTTCAACAGCTTTCCGTTGATATAAATAACGTGCAAATCCGAGCTCTGGATCGAAAGATATGACGATCTGAAGATTTAGGGCACAAAAACAGGCAAAAACAGGTCGGCGGGAAAAATATTTGAACTTTCCCCATGCTCTGCCACTTGGATGACACGTGGCAGGCTCTGATTCACTGAGCAATTCTCTCTCCTCCACCTTTCCGTGGGCTTTCCTTTGAAATTTCCTTGTGGGCCCTTAAACTTGGACACGTGGCACTATTTCATTGGTTGGTGAGTCTTGAAACCTCGCCCTTTGACTTTTGGACTTTCTCCCTTGTGACACGTGTCATGATTTGATTGGTATTCGGGTCTGCCGGCTTTTCGCATCCACCGCGTCCATTTGTCCCGGATGTCCCAGTGCTGTTTGGGACAGAAACTTCCGATCCGCCCGAAATGGGCTTCCCTGTCCCTTTTCTGCTGGTGACACGTGGCGTTGCTTGATTGGCTTTCGGCTCCTTGATTTATCTCGCATCCCACGCGTCTCGATGTCCTAGATGTCCCTTTCTGAAGTTCCTCATTTCGCCGAACAGGTGAGATCGCGTCATTCACGCATCCATTTGTTCCAACTATCCGGGATATGCTGGGACAAGTTCTTCCGAACCGCCCGAAATGGGCTTCCTTTGCTCTCGGCCGCTTCACCTTTTCACATCCTCACGGCCCAGATGTCCCAACTTCTTAGTGCGAAAGTTATCCTTTTCGGCCGAACCGGCTTTCCATGTCCCACGCGTCCCGATGGCCCGGATGTTCCTTTGCCATACTGATTGCCTGGCGGCCTTTTGGTCGATTCGCGCCCAGACGTCCCTCATTTCCCGACGGCTTAAAGGACTAGGACTTAGCCAATTTTCGCAATTTTTTCTGGCCCAAGCTTGTTTTTAGAATTTCTTCCATTTCTTAGAACTTGCTCTTTTCGACACGGACGGAGAGTTAGAAAAAAATTCCGAGGGGACCCCGAAACATGATTTTGGGCCTGAATCAATCATTATCAAAATTACCTCGGGGGAATTTTTGACAACGATAACCTAGCGTCGAGTTGTAATTGAGCTCCATGATTCAATCTAACCGAGTTAGAAACATTCATGGAGGATGGAGGCAATGGAGGAAGGAGGTCAATCAGCGACCTCTCGCCAACCACAAGCGACGGGGCTGCATAATGAAGTTGTCGCATTTTTTCAGTTGTGTGTTTATTTTTCACTGTGTGAAAATAAGAATGCATTTCACATTCTGTTCAATTGTAATGTGTGAGAAATTCCTATATGTAGCTGTACGTACCCAAAATTGTAGGGTACTGTACTACCAGAACAATGTAACACGTGCCCCAATGATGATACAGGTCTCCTCGCAAGGTGTTCGAGATCCGGAAAAGCTCTCCAAGTGTGCGTTAACATCCCACATGCCCCGCTTAGCCCCCATGTGCTTTGTTTTCCCTTTTCCCCTCTTTTCTTGGCCTTTTTCTCTTCAGTGACGAAACCGCCACCCTGCTTGGGTGGCGGTCTCATGACCGCGGCCTTGAACGGGGGCGGCGGTCTCGTGAATCGCCACCGCTTAGGCGGAGGTCCTTTACTTGTTTTCCAGAAAGCTCTTTTAACACGAATCACGTAAATTTCAACAATTCACCAGCTTTTTTCACCGCCATAAGCTTGCATTAATGATTTTGGTTCCCTGGAATAGTGTTTTGCCATTGTTTATAGTTTAAGAGTTCTATTTGGTTTTTACCTTGGGTAAATGCAAATGCTATAAATAGTTGGCTTGTGCTCAAGCAAATGGCCCCTCAAATTTGCCTCTGAATTTCTCATTGCAATAGATTAGTCTCTTTTTTTTAGAATTCTTAGTTTCTTTCATTGCATGCCTAGTTAGTGTTGTTTTGTTGTTAGGAAGCCACATATCCATCTTGTGCAAGTGTTGTTGATATTTCATCCAATCCATTGGAGTAGAATAGTTTGTTTTCAATAGGAAGCCATTAAAGTTACAGGTTTTGTTCTTCAAACAGGATAGTTTCAGGTTCTGGACGTTTTATGTTGCATGACTCGCAATAAATCCCGCTAGGAATTGCATAATCCAAGCTCTGTACTCTTGCGTTATCTCTCTCCTACTCGCATTGTATTCAGTCTGTATCCTAAGCTGCCTTTGTCCCAATATCTACTTCTGTTGATGCTAGCATTACACGCTTTTCTGGATCCAAGTGAACACGAAGGAACGAGGAGATCACACTGAGGGGACAAGATCACACACACCATCGGATTCGCCACTGTTCTACATAATCTAGGTTCTAGCTTTCAAAGTTCTAAATTAGAATCGTATCAAATAGAGTAGTTAATTGCTTTATTTCAGTTAATTTTACTTTCGATATTGCCGGGGAAGTTGTGGGGATTGATAGTTTCTGAGAAACTATGATTCATTCCTCACTTCTGAGGTAGGATCGATAGTCTTACAAATAGATTAGATCAGTTATTTCATTGTTTAGAATAGATCTACAAATTGCACAGACAAATAGCTATACTCGGTTATTTTGTTTGTTTTAAATTGTTATTTTAGCTATCAATTCTAGATATGTTAAATGTTACTCTTTTAGATTCATTCGAAAAGTTCATCAGGAAAACACAAAAATATAGAAGTTAGATATGTTCTAGATATATTTCATATAGTTAATTTTTCTTCACTGCATTTAAATTACATTTTTGCTTCTGTATGACAATCATGGGACCTAGGGAGCCCAAAGAATACGTATTCGAGCCAATCGTGTCTCAACCCAATCTCATTACAGCAATAACTGATATAGATCAAAATCTCAGGATCCAAGTCTTCCGAACAACGGTAAACTTGCAACAAATCAGTTTCCAACTGCACGGGTTAAACATAGAAGACGACCAAGCACACACATTTTGGTCAAGTCAACCAAACTACAGATTACCCTAGATACATGCCCACATGACTGTGGAGGGGTTTGAAAGAGAGAAAATATTTGGTTGTGATCCTTTGGTCCCACAACCAGACGCAGGAGACACCCTCATAGATATAGATACCAGCCTAAGAATTCAGGTTGCACGAACAACTGTAAGATATTCTGAGAAGATTGCACAGTTATTGATCCTAAATATAGAAGCTGAGAAAGCATACGATTACTGGATATTAGGGATTAGGGACTAATTCCATACATGACCATAGTAGGTCCGCAACAAATATGAATATACGGTTGTGACCCACAAATCCCACAGCCCAACGAATCCACAGGTGAATCAGACATAGATACTGGCCTACGTACACTAGTATTCAGATCTACTCCGCTTCCACCTACCATCATCGAACAGTTATCCTTATTAGATGAAGTAGCTAATAGAGCTAGGGAATTCTGGACTAGGCCAGAGAATCACCCATAGAATCAATTATATTTACCATCCACCCTATGACCTTATCTGGAGACATACACGAAACTATCCCAGGTCATTTTCCACGTATTCCACAACCTATAGACCGAATCACGCCAGAGCTCGATATTGATTGGAGCCTTCGAGCAGTCATCCTTGCTGATCGATCTATCACACCAGTTTAGGTTAGGAGGGCCTTCTTTGCCTTAGATTCACAATTTCCACTAGTGCGCATCGAAGATATCAGATTGCCCAACTAGTTTGTCTACATCCCACGCATATTCTATCCCCACTGGCTGTCTCGGCACGACCTCGGGAGGTTAGGTGTGAGGAAGAGTTACTTGTAGATTCCCACACTCGCTTGTCACTTTTCCATCGTACAAAATTGGTGAACCCAACGTGAAACTTCCTACTTTCGAGTTCGGAGTCATATTATTACTTGTTCCTCCAAATTAGTATCCTTTCATCTTTTCCACCTCATTAGCTTTCACCATCACCTTCGCTCCTTCCCATTATTCTGCGGGTATTCATATACCCCCGAATATGTCAGGATTCGATGCATATGGCAGACCCCTCTTGGGCCTTGAGGCATACTACGCCCAACAAAATAGACAATCATCACCCTCACTCTCAATATGGGGTGATAACTACTCAACTAACCAGTTGTCAACACAAACTCCAAGGATTAGATATACCTCATCCCTCCGAATAGAGGAGTTGGATCAGTTCGCTCAAACACATCAAATAGAGCCTTGTGCTGAACAATATGACGCTCACGGGAGAATCAAGTTCATCTCCTCAGTACTACTTAGACCACAAATTAGTATACAATCGACTCATACCGGGTTTAGATTGATGAACATTTGGTACGTTATGCCAGGAATGAAAACGTTCTCGAAGTATGTACCCACCTATAGGAGGTTTACAAACACAACCTGAAATATCTTTTCAAGAAAATACCTCCATACCACGTCATATAGGAAATGCCCTCGAGGAAACTTGGCAGGGCAGCGATCAGTTCATAGCAGGATATCACATGCCTATACAACACCATGATATACAACAAACGCCACCAAGGCAAAGTATCGTGACTTCACCAAATGAAGTCATTTCAGCTCTAGTAGAAAAGGTTAGGGAGTTAGAACTTGCCCAAGCAAGTCAAAATTCACAATTTATGCAGGCAGGAAGTTCCAATCCTCCACACCATCCTAGCCAAGTAGACCTCCTCACAGGAGTAGGCACGTTAGGCATGACTCCTCAGTATGCACAACAAACCCCAACAAGAGCTGCCATTTTTAACACCGTTCTGACACCTCCCGGTCTAGTACAAAGTAATCCCTTCCTGGATAATACCCCATCATACTTAAACATGTACTCCAAATCACCTCAAGGGGATATGTTCTCCTCTCCCAGCATGGTTCCTCAAACACAGGGTTTTCCTTATGCTCCTACCAACGCATATGCAGCGCCATGTCAACAACCCATTCCACCTCCACTCCCTCAACAGGCACCATCAATGGTCGAAACCTATGCGATAGGGACCTACTCAGAATATTTGAAAGAGCCCTTAGATTTCACCATACGAAGTGTCATGCTTCCAAGACCTCTTCCCGACTTGCCCAAATACAAAGGTGAGGGAGATCTCGAACGCACATATCAAGGCTTATGCTACAGCCATTCGAGAACTACTCCCATGGGATGGGGTTGTTGCTAAAATATTCCCAAAAACCTTGGAAGGTATCACTCTTGATTGGTATTATAGAATACCTGAGGCTTCCATCCATTCATTCAAGCAACTCGTGTTAGAGTTCATCAAGGCATTTGACATGAACAAACTATTAAGAATGGGAATCAGGGAATTCTTACACATCAACCAAGAACACAACGAATCTGTCACTCATTTTATCCAAAGGTGGCGTACAGTTCTTTATTCTTCGGAAAGTGCTCCAAACATGGATTAGATGGAACTATGTGATTTATTCCTTCATTCTCTTAGCAGAGAAGTGAAGGAAGAAGTCCAGAAGTTCCCATTAAGAACTTATGATGAAGTACTTGAGAGTGCTCTCCGAATAGATCAAGCGGCAATTGATAGTGGTCACAAAACATATGGAGCAAATGGGAGGTTAATCACCTCCAACCAAAACACTACAACTTATCCTACTACCACGAACGTCAATCAAGGACCTAAAATCCTTAATAAAAATTGGGGTGTAACAACAGATGGAGTAACCGACCAGCCTAAGAAGGTAAATGTTGTCAATACTCCATCACAAATAAACAACCAACAAAACAACAACTTTACCCCGACAATCAATACAGTGGATTTTAATCATCCACAACAACAACAACAACGGCAAAATCCCACACAGGGTCCAAGCCAAAATTCAACTAGGTACCAAAACCAGAATTCAAACCAAAGACAACAAACAAAAATTTTTAATCCTAATAGGCAACGGTTTGATCAAAATTTTGGGCCACAATACGCACCAAAACAACAAACTAGGAATTACAATCCTAATTCGTATTTTGGTTTCCACAAAATTCGGGGCCATGACACTAGAACGTGTCGTGACTACAATAAATTCATGCAACGCTTGCCAGATGAACAAAGACAACTTTTCATGGATATGTTCTTGGCAGATCCTACGTTACCAACATCAAATACTTTTTCAGGGGTAGTTTCCCCTCAAAACGCACCCCTGAAGATCTTTAATGATCCGCTCCCAAATCACGATAACAATAGGATAAATCTAACTAGGACAAACAAGAGCATAATGACAAGAAACAATGATCATGAAGCTTCAACTTCACTAAATCCATTAGTTGCGCCACAACTAGGAAGTCAGCCACGACCTAAGATAGTTGGTTTAGTAGAGTTAGATGTCGAACTACCCATTGAAGCTGTAACAAGGACACGAGAGTATTTCTCTCAGCCAAGTCCAAGCCACCTGCCAGGGACAGATAACTTCCAATAAATAGTAGCAAAACCTGTGGGTGCCTATGATTTAATTAATGACCTAACGAAAACCTTCTCACACATTTTCATTTTTAGACTTACTAAAGAACTCTCCTTACATGGCTGCTCTTTTAGAAGCGTTAGGTTTAGGTCATTTAATTAACATCACTCCACCTCCAAACACAGTCAATCATATAGACTTTGATGTTCATCCTCCAGGGCAAAGGAGATAGGGATGTCGAATTCATATTCGAAATAAACAAAATGCCGACAGATCTTTGAGATCGCACCCGAGGTGATCCATCCTTACATTTGCAAGTATGGGTTTATAACAACTATGTAAAGCGTGTAATGATAGACGATGGGGCAACAGTCAACATAGTCCCCTTCTCTTGTCTTCAAAAGCTAGGGTATGGAGAAACCAATTATTCCACAACTCAAAATACACTAAGAGGCTATAATAGCCTTAAAGCCACCTCGGTTGGAACTATAATATTACCGGTCACCTTAGGACCCAAAACCATCCTGACTGAGTTTTATATTATAGATCAGAAAACTAACTATAACATGATCCTTGGCCGACCATGGATACACCGCATGAAGGCAATCCCTTCTACACTATTTCAAGAAGTAAGGTTTTTACACTTAGGGAAGATATTTGTAGCCAAAGGTGATCCAAAACCATTCGATGTACACCTAGCTGACTTAAAGAAAAGACCAGGCATGCACTCGGAGTTTGAACTCCCAAAAAACCAACTTAATAAACCTACCGATGCAAAACCAGAAGAAAAGTTGGTACCTACAATAGATCTTGAAACTATGAGCCTAGCCGAGGCAACCCCAGCCCCCAAAGATGAGGCTAACGCTGTAGAAACAATATCATTAGGAACTACTGCAAAAATTGTTGAATTACTAGAACAGGATCTACCAATGTTCCTACCATTTGATTCTGTAGGCATGGGGTGCACCCTAGGTGTCGGTTCTCTCCAGTGAGAGATCTCTACATGATAGAGGTAGAAGATGTTAGCACAACCAAAATCCCAGTGCCCATATTTCCAGCTAAGTATTGGACTCTCCATTTCGATGGAGCTAAATGTCGTTACGGAGCTGGGGCAGGTATAATCCTTACTTCTCCCGATGGAAAATTCCTACCATTTGCCTTTAAACTAAATTTTGAATGCATAAACAATGGTGCTGAGTACGAAGCCCTCCTCCTTGGCCTCATCTTAGCTAAGAGAATCAGTGTTGATAACATCAGAGTCTTAGGAGACTCGCAATTGGTAGCGAACCAAGTCTCTAAGATATATGAAACCAAATCCGAGCACTTACAGCTTTACAAAACAGTTGTATTAGATTTAAGCAAGGAGTTTGACTTCATATCAATTAAAGAAATCCCACGAGAGAAAAATCTTCTCGCTGATTCAATAGCAACTTCAGCATCACGCTTCACTCCAAACAATAAGTTAGAGGATACCCGTTTCATGGTATCCCTTCGTGATCAACCATTGGTAAAAGCAATGTCAAGCCCTCTTTTAATGAACAAAGATGAGGACAAATCTACTATCCTAACACACATTGATAGTGATACAACCACTCTTGATTTCTTAAATGCCTATGCAGCATTACATCTCTCCCATCACGTGATAGATTTGTCCTTAATCCCACATTCATCTTCCTATTACGGGAATCCCATGATGGAGCTTCTCCCACAAAAGGAACTAAGCATATACTCAGTCGAGAATGGAGACGATTTAGATTTACCTCCAGCCCCACCTGAGTTTGAAGAAGGTAACGCCTCTTTAATCAAAGAAACAATTGATATTAACATCGGAACAGAGGATGAACCAAAGATCTTAAAACTAGGATCCTCGTTAACCCCAGAAGAAGTAGAAATACACACTCGAATCCTCAAGGAACATCAGAAGGCTTTTGCGTTTAATTATAAGGAAATGACAGGAGTTACACCCCACATTGCGGTGCACAACCTCGTCACTAAATCTGATGCAAAGCCGATCAAACAAAATTCGAGACCAATGAAACCTAAGGTAGCTCTCATGGTGAAAGAAGAAGTAATAAAGCTCCTCCAAGTAGGATTCATCAAACCAGTCGATTACTCTCAATGGGTATCTAATATCGTTCCCGTTCTCAAAAATAATGGGAAGATACACATCTGCATAGATTTCCAAGACATCACCAAAGCGTGTCCTAAAGACGACTTCCCGTTGCCATCCATTGATGTCATTGTTCATGCAACAGCTGGATTTGAACTTTTGTCTCTCATGGATGAATTCTCGGGATACAATCAAATCAGAATATCTGAACAAGATGAAGCTAAAACCACGTTTATAACTCCTTGGGGAACTTATTGCTATGTTATTATGCCATTTGGTCTCAAGAACGCTGGTGCCACATACCAGCGAGCTATGACATATATATTTCACGATCTAATTCATAAAATCGTGGAATCCTACGTAGATGACTTGTTGGCTAAGGCCAAGAAGCGTTGTGACCATCCGGAAGTACTTCACATCATTCTTTCACGTCTGATAGAATACGGAGTCACGCTAAATCCAGAAAAATGCATCTTTGGTGTAACAGGAGGGAAGCTCCTAGGATACATCATATCGTCATGAGGGATAGATGTTGACCCAACCAAAATTTGGCTGTCCTCGAAATGGTCCCACCTTCGGATGAATCTAGAATCAGGTCTTTTCTCGGAAATCTTGGTGCAATCCAGAGATTCATCCCGAACTTAAGTTTCGCCATTCATCCAATCAACAATCTACTCAAGAAAGATTATAACATTGATTAGGATGAAGATTGCAATGAAGCTTTCGACGCAGTTAAGCATTTCTTGTTATCACCACCTACTCTAATGCCACCTAAGCTAGATCACCCGTTAATTTTATACTCACGAGCTACCAATGTCTCGTTAGCCTATATCTTTGGCTCAAGAAGACGATGACAAGAGAGAACGTATGATTTATTTCATTAGCCGAACGTTGCTCAACTATGAAACGTGTTATACACAAGTAGAACAAGAATGCCTCGCCATAGTCTTTGCAACCAAACGCTTAAGACATTATATGCTAAATCAAGAAACAAGGGTCATGGTAAAAACGGACCATTTACGAACTTTCCTCACGCAAGGGTCCTTGTCTAAGAAGGTTGGACGTTTTATAACCTTAATGGGAGAATTCAAATTAACATTTGTAAATCAGAAGTCCATTAAGGGACAAATCATTGTGGATTGGTTAGCTGATAACCCATTAGATGGAGGTGATCTAATAGATCTGGACTTTTCAGATGAGTGCGTATACTACATCGAAACCCGACCTTCTATCTCTGAGTGTTTTTGGTACAGTGATATCATTAATTATATCGTGGACCATACATATCCAGAAGGGGCTACACCACAACAAACAAGGCGGTTACGTATTATCATAGCTAAATACGTCATCATAGAACAAGTGCTCTATCGAAAGGCGTTCGATGGAATGCTTCTAAGATGTGTCGACATAGAAGAATCCAAGAAGATTCTCCATAAATCTCACAGTGGAATGTGTGGAGGCCACTTCGGTGGCCACACCACCGCTCGTAAAATACATCGAATGGGCTATTTCTGGCCCACTCTAGAACACGACGCAGTAGAGTTTGTACGCAGGTGTCATAAGTGCCAAGAGTTCTCCCATGAGATCCATATGCCGGCACAAGCTCTACCACCAATTGCTACTCCATGGCCCTTTTCTACGTGGGGCCTAGATTTAATAGGGAAATTCTCTCCTTCGTCTATAAACGGCCATAATTTTATAATCACGGCCACCAAGTATTTTACCAAGTGGGTAGAGGCTATGCCTCTTACTACTGTACCGGGTTCTGTAATCGCCAAGTTCATTTTGAACCAAATCATTTGCAGGTATGGTGTCCCACAAATCATTATATCAAATAATGGAACTTCTTTTAAGAATGACGAAGTTTGCAAATTGTGTAATAAATTTAAAATAAGCCATCATACGGCTTCATTATATTACCCTCAAGCCAATGGACAGGCTGAGGCGACAAACAAAACATTAAAAGCCATTCTCCTTAAAACGGTGAAAGAAAACAAATGAGATTGGCACTTGAAGTTATATCTAGCCTTATGGGCCCACCAAACCTCAATAAGAACACCAACAGGAGTGACTCCTTTCTCGCTAGTATTCAGGGCAGAAGCAGTTCTCCCGCTTGAGGTTGAAATACCCAGTCTCCGCATTTCGTTACAAGGGATCCTGGATGAAGACGCTTATAGAGAAGCACGTCTTTCCCAACTAGAAAGCCTAGATGAAGCTAGGTTAGATGTTGAACAGTGGCATAGAGTCTATGCTGACTGGATGTGCCGGCAGTATAACAAGAAAGTCTATGAACGCGACATATATGAAGGTGATCTAGTTCTAAGGCTAGACAGCCGGATCGACAAAAAGACCGGCGAAGGAAGGAAGTTCCGGCCCAAATGGTTGGGCCCATACCGAGTCATGAAGGACTATGGAAATGGTGCATACCTCTTATGTACGCTGGAAGGTGAGGAATTTGGTGAAATAGTCAATTCCCTACACCTCAAACGATTCTACGCGTAAGCAACTAGCACTATTTATAATTACATCTACATTGCATCTTCATATAGATTAGGATCATTTTGTCCGCTTGTTTTATGCAAAAAAAAAATGTGATCAAGGAATTTGTTCTCAAAGCAATTCATTACAAACTCATGATGTTGTTGGCATAAACACTCTAATCATACTTCTCCATTTCCATGATATCATCAAACTATCTCGGAATCATTTCATCAAATAAAGCTAGATATGACAAGGTCTTAACGGTAACCATGCCAAGATCTATGGGTTTATTCTCACTTTTGGTTTCTTCTTAGGATAGGTGTCTTACCTATGGTCTATTCTAGAAGCTTCATGGTGTCACATCTATCCCATATGTATATCTCTTTGGAAATAAGCACATACTGACATTTTACTCAAGTAAACAAGTCAAATATAGATCAAACAGAAAATTTTAATTTTACACATTTCCTTGCCCCACCAACCTTTGGTGATGAGCTTGCGTCTCTTACTAGTGACGTAGGGTTGGGAAAGGATGGAAATGCCCTTACTCACCTATGCTTTTCCCACGGTGATAAACCCACACTTCTTACTAGTAGCATGGGGCAAAGTGTAGGGGGTCCTCTTGACAAACAAATGCAAAAGGTCATAAACAAACAATTCAAATCTTGAAGTCTTGAGTCAAAAACAAATGAATCGGATGTCTGAAATTCCAAGAGAGTTCAAAATCCTAAAAGCCCAGATTTTTTCTACCATGTGGCCATCTACGGATCTAAGTCTAGATAAACCACAAAGCAAGTTGCATCCCAAAACTATGAAGTCACTCGAGTGGAGTAAGTTTGTAGCATCCTAATTTAGGGCTGCCAAGGCTTTGTCTATCTCTCATCAGTATCATTTCAACATATTTCATAACTTACGCCCTTCCCAACTCTCAGTGATAAGCCCTCGCATCTTACTAGTTGCGTGGAGTTACGTGTAGGGGTGTTTATCTCGCTCATCATATCAACTTATCTTCACCACTTTGCCAAAACAAATATGAAGTATCCAAAATTACTTATAGAAACTAAGACTCAACATCACATCAGTATCTACATTACCATATATCAAAGATCATGAAATACAAAAGGAAAGTAAACACTTGCATCATTTTTCTCCATTACATACATTTTAAAGGCATACAAGCATAACATCATAATTTACATAAGGAAATTGGAAAGGAAACAAAGCCATAAATACCAAGGGTTTGATCCAAAAATATATATATATATATATATATGATCAAAGTTTCTGTACAATGCCATCATGCGCTAAGCATGGTCAAAACGCTCAAAGAGCCCGGATATACAAAATAATATATCATACAAAATCTAGGAGAGCCAAGTGGCTTCTCAATCCCTACAAGACCCTCTGAAGGCACACACCCACGCCTAGGACTCCGGCTACGCCGGCACTCTGAGTGCACGGAGGGCTCAGGATCCCAAGGGGCAGCCATAGTCTCACCACGAGAATGACTCCTCATCAAGTGCTCGGCTGTCCTATACCCCGCTAGCTCCGTGCGGAGAGTCGATACCATCCTAGCCACATGCCAGACTCGGGAAAAGACGTCAATGTGTCTACCAGCTACCGAGGGCTCCCCAGCATCCACAGACAACTCTGCGCGGGTCCTCTCCATGGGGATTATCGGTGGTATCGGTGCATATACCTGCGAATCAAGTCCCGCCACTCATTGGCGGTCTCTGCAAACAAAGGAGAAAATAAATTAGAAACAAAACAAGAGATTAGAAATACAAGATAAAACAAAAGGAGAGATAGAAACTAAGGAAATCCTAACTAAAAACAAACATTAAAAGGAAGGATGGTAACTTACTCGGATCACTGTGCCTCAGATGGATCGCTAGTGGTCAAGCACTGCCGCGGATGCCGCCGCCGATCGAGGGGCTGCTCCTTTGTGATTGGAGCAATGTAGCACCCCGCAACGGACTCATCCTCCCTGCCATGGCCTTGGGAGAGTGGCTCCTCTGAAACTAGAGTAACTCTCTCTGCACTCTACTCGGCCCTCGCTGCCCATAATATCCTGAGTGTCATGCCACTCAGATTGTTGTCCTCCTCTGTCTCTCCCCCTGTAAACTCCTCGGACTCGGATTCTATGTCAATGGGGTCATCGCTGCTATGGGCGGGACCCACGTGAAATCAAGGAAAGGTGCCCGAGGCGCACCAGCTCTCCTCCGGCACGTACTACCCTCCCGGACGCAATAGAACGCCAGAGTAACCACCTGTCCAACCCCGGCCTCAGGCCCCCTCCGGCCTCTCGAACCGACTCCGTATACTAGCGCCACTGGGGAAGCATACCCATGTAAGGTAGGCCAACCGCCGAGGAACTCGGCCAAAGGGGTGTATCTCCACTGCCCCACTCTATCAATAAGTTGCCCCGTGGTGGAGTAGAGATCAAAGTAAGAGCCTCCTCGCCCCATATGCCCTGCCATATTCGATACGGTGTGGCCTCCATGTCAAGAGTGGTCGAGAAATAATCGGGCCGATGAGGTGCTCTGAGCACCAACATATCTATCCATCTAGCTGCCCTCACAGCCTCCGTGGATCTATCACCTCTCACACCTATACCATAGGGGATAAAGTGCTCATAAACCCAACTCATGACCTGTGGTCGGGTGGCTCAAGGACTCCCTCGTAAACGGACTACCCTGTATAAATCGTGGTATGTAGTCCCAATAATGTCTACTCCCTGCATATATCCATCCATGTCCCTCTATTTGTGTGATGATGGGGGACCAAAGTAGTATAAAGAATGTGTCTCCTCCTCGTCCGCTGGTCAATCTCAAGGAAAGGATCCCCATAATAGCCTGGCGAAGCAAGGGGATGGGCAAACTAGGAATGGATCGAACTCTGACCCCCTTCTTCGAACCCGTGGAGATGACTGCATCTCCCATGTAAGTGGCCCACTGTGCTATCTGGGCCCGTGAGCCTGTTGTCTCAAGGGTCAGACGTCTCCCAATGATCGGGACCCCTAGAATGCGATAAACATCCTCCAAAGTGATGGTCCACTCACCGCGGACCCCTGGTAATCGGAAGGTGTTCGATCAACATCCCAATATGAGAATAGGTCACAAAGAATGTGACTGGATGGTGCAACATGTGGAACACGCGAGATACGTAGTATCCCGGCCCTCTGAAGAGTGTCCTCCTCATCCTGTGAAAGGGCATCTAGTACTCCTGGGAGCCAGTCACACTCCCTCTCTCGGCTCCACCGGATATACTCCTCTCTCACCTGCATACACCCAAAACACACAAAACAAAGCAAGTTAGCATCCAAGTGATACTAGAAAAATCATGAAAACACGTAGAAATGCTAAAAATGCAAAAACAATCTCAAACAGATGTTCTTTTGGCATTCTGTGCAAAACCGTCACCCTGAGCAGGGCGGCGGTTTCGTAACCGCCACCTTAAGAGTGGTGGTCGTGTAACCGCCGCCCTGATCAGGGTAGCGGTCATGTAACCGCCACCTTGGGCAGGGTGGCGGTCATGGCCCGAAAACCCACGTGGGTTTTTAAACCTAAAGAAGCCTAAAAACGCCAAAAGAGGACCATTTTAACTAAAACAAGACCTACCCAATAAGCGCCCCCCCTAGATGGACCTTTTCAAACTAACATTTTCAAGAATTACCCCCCCATGACAAAGATTTTAGTATTTTAAAATTAAGGGGGTGAAAAGGATAAATTGAAGAAAACTAACATGTGATCTCGCGGGTCGATGTTCCACTCACGGAGGCATGATCACTATCTAGTCACGAACATTTTGGCTCTACTCACGCAAGAAACCGTCACCGTGGGTCCCAGAGCTCAAAATCAATCAATTCAACGCGTGCAAATGAATAGGAAAATGGGCCCACTTTCATATATATAAGAACTTGACTTGTTTAAAAAAAAAAAATTCGTAGGTTGGAGCACCGATGGAGGTAAGTTCTACCCCGACACAAATGGTATGTCCTCATTTCCCATTATTTTAGCATTTATTTTCCAAATTATTGTGTCTATCTACACTTGAGTTATCTTTTCGTTTTATGGTGGTAAGGGAATTTTTGACGGCGTCATTTCAACACACGGACGTATCAGGTATAACTTCTAGCTTCCCATTTCGGGACCGCCATACTCGGACCCACCGTTTTGCGCCTCTTCATGGCTAAAACGCTTCTCCGAGGGGGCAATATGTACGTACCCAAAATTGTAGGGTACTGCACTACGTAACAACGTAACACGTGCCCCAATGATGATACAGGTCTCCTCGCAAGGTGTTCGGGATCTGAAAAATCTCTCCAAGTGTGCGTTAACATCCCGCATGCCCCGCTTATCCCCTGCGTGCTTTTTTTTTTCCTTTTCCCTTATTTTCTTATCCTTTTGCTCTTCAGTGACGAAACCGCCACCCCGCTGCAGGCGGCGGTCTCATGACCGCCGCCGAAACAGGCGGCGGTCCTCAGAACCACCGCCCTACTCCGGGCGGTCCTTATGCGTTTTCCGTAAAGCTCTTTTAACGCGACTCATGTAAATTTCAACGATTCACCAGCTTTTTTTCACCGCCATAAGCTTGCATTAATGATTTTGGTTCCCTGGAATAGTGTTTTGCCATTATTTATAGTTTAAGAGTTCTATTTGGTTTTTACCTTGGGTAAATGCAAATGCTATAAATAGTTGGCTTGTGCTCAAGCAAATGGCCCTCAAATTTGCCTCTCGAATTTCTCATTGCAATAGATTAGTCTATTTTTTTTAGAATTCTTAGTTTCTTTCATTCCATGCCTAGTTAGTGTTGTTTTGTTGTTAGGAAGCCACATATCCATCTTATGCAGTGTTGTTGATATTTCATCCAATCCATTGGAGTAGAATAGTTTGTTTTCAATAGGAAGCCATTAAAGTTGTAGGTTTTGTTCTTCAAACAGATAGTTTCTGAGTTCTCGGACGTTTTATGTTGCATGACTCTCAATAAATCCCGCTAGGAATTGCATAATCCAAGCTCGTACTCTTGCATTATCTCTCTCCTACTCGCATTGTATTCAACTGTATCCTAAGCGCCTTTGTCCGAATATCTACTTTTGTTGATGCTAGCATTACACGTTTTTATGGATCCAAGTGAACACGAAGGAACGAGGAGATCACACTGAGGGGACAAGATCACACACACCATCAGATTCACCATTGTTCTACGAAATCCAGGGTCTAACTTTCAAAGTTCTAAATTAGAATCGTATCAAATAGAGTGGTTAATTGCTTTATTTCAGTTAATTTTACTTTCGATATTGCCGGGGAAGTTGTGGGGATTGATAGTTTCTGAGAAATTATGATTCATTCCTCACTCCTAAGGTAGGATCGATAGTCTTACAAATAGATTAGATCAGTTATTTCATTGTTTAGAATAGATCTATAAATTACACATGCATAAATAGCTATATTCGGTTGTTTTGTTTATTTTAAATTGTTATTTTAGCTGTCAATTCTAGATATGTTAAACAGTTACTCCTTTAGATTCATTTGAAAAGTTCATCAGGAAAACACAAAAATATAGAAGTTAGATATGTTCTAGATATATTTCATATAGTTAATTTTGCTTCGCTACATTTAATTTACATTGTTGCTTCTGTATGACAATCACGGGACCTAGGGAGCCCAGAGAATACGTATTCGAGCCAATCGTGTCTCAACCCAATCTCATTACAGCAATAACTGATATAGATCAAAATCTCAAGATCCAAGTCTTCCAAACAACAAGTAAACTTGCAACAAATCAGTTTCCAATTGCACGGGTTAAACATAGAAGACGACCAAGCACACACATTTTGGTCAAGTCAACCAAACTATAGATTACCCTAGATACATGCCCACATGACTATGGAGGGGTTTGAAAGAGAGAAAACGTTTGGTTGTGATCCTTTGGTCCCACAACCGGACACAGGAGACACCCTCATAGATATAGATACCAGCCTAAGAATTCAGGTTGCACAAACAACTGTAAGATATTCTGAGAAGATTGCACAGTTATTGATCCTAAATATAGAAGCTGAGAAAGCATACGATTACTAGATATTAGGGATTAGGGACTGATTCCATACATGACCATAGTAGGTCCACAACAAATACGAATATACGGTTGTGACCCACAAATCCCATACCCAACAAATCCACAGTGAATCGACATGACACTCGGCCTACGTACACTAGTATTCGATCTACTCCGCTTCCACCTACCATCATCAAACATTTATCCTTATTAGATGAAGCACTAATAGAGCTAGAGAATTTTGGACTAGGCGCAGAATCGCCCATGAATCAATTATATTTACCATCCACCCTATGACCTTATCTGGAGACATACACGAAACTATCCCAGGTCATTTTCCACGTATTCCACAACCTATAGACCGAATCACGCCAGAGCTCGATATTGATTGGAGCCTTCGAGTAGTCATCCTTTCTGATCGATCTATCACACTAGTTTAGGTTAGGAGGGCCTTCTTTGCCTTAGATTCACAATTTCCACTAGTGCGCGTCGAAGATATCAGATTGCCCAACTAGTTTTTCTGCATCCCACGCATATTCTATCCCCACCGGTTGTCTCGGCATGACCTCGGGAGGTCGGGTGCGAGGAAGAGTTACTTGTAGATTCCCACGCACGCTTGTCACTTTTCCATCACACAAGAATCTCCTAGAAGAAAAAATTTTAGAGTATGTCTCTAAGTTTATTATAACACTCATAGATTTGGAAAGGGTTGGTGGTAGATCCAGAAAACCACATATGTAAAAAGGTAGATAAAATTTTACTGATGTAGTGGTCCTCTGACTGCCTTCCTTCTTTATGAAGATGATCCGCCAGTGGAATGTCGAGTGTGTTATTTTCATGGAGTAAATGCAGGATGCATTCCTTCACATAGTTGTGGTCATGTGCAACAAGACAATCATCCAGTTGGAAGTTTACACGCCTTTCTTTGATCCAGATTATGAGGCAAGCCCGTGCAACACGTTGCAGAAAAAGGAGTTATATTGTACCATGTCAACATTAGGGGAGTGTATATTGGAAATTAATAATGTTAACAATAGGGGAGTGAATGTTACAAATATATTGTGTAACATTATTAATATATTGTAATATTATTAATAATGAGTTTATATAACTCGTATTAATAATATAGTTAGTGTGAGTGTGTTATGATAAACAACTCACGTAGCTATTTTGGAGTGTGAGTGATCCTAGGGATAAGCTTTAGAGATTAATAGAGAGAGATATGAGGAATACTAAGTGATAAGACTTGACTCCTAGATTATAGGATCAAGCATTTATATAAGAAGCTATCTCTAGATGAATACAACATCTCGTATGAATAAAAAATAGAGTTTAATGTGTTCTATTTGTTTGCAATATGGATTAAATATAATAGAGATAGGGTGGATAATCTTGAATTTCTATAAATAGAGAGGCCAACCCCTCTCATTTATCATGGAATAAAGTTGTAATAATTATTTTATGAAGGATTCATTGTGAAGGTGTGTTAAGGAAGCCATCAAGATGAGTAATTGTGAAGTTTCTCCCATAACTATTGTTGGAAAACAAGTGGAGTTGGTAACACTTGGAGTAATTCATGGATGAGATTGTAACAATTTCATATTAATAATATATTTTATAGTCGTATTTCAGATTTTTCATCATTCTTTTATTTCATAGTTTGTGGTATTCTTGTGTTATGTCTCGTAATTTTATTCCAGACATTACTACCACCAAACCAAAAGTTGTACATTCTTTGAAATAATCATAAGACAAGGAGTTCACGATGAAATATTATGAGAGTGTCGATTGGTGTTGACATGTCCCTAATGGTAGTAAATAATTATTTGTGCATGGTCATGTGTCAAGTGGCTCTCGAATCAACGTACAAAACAACACTAGATGACGTGGATGGTTCACTAGAATGAGTAGTGTACAAGAAGTTCTCATTTTCTGAATGATCTTCTTGCTCAGCTACATTACCTTGCTAATGGGGTTTTCTTCACCATTTCCCATTTTGTAGTATAACTATCCCTAATGAGATGTTGATTCCCGAGGTCCATAATTTCTTGATGAACCTTTCTTGTATGTATTGAACCAACAATATTTCAACTCATGTTCTCTTTTGTAGATAAGACATTTCTTCTTTTTTCTTGCCGTGTTGATACTATTTTTAGGAATTTTGAGAAGATTTTGATTTTCCTTTTCCTTTTTAATGAGAAGATAGTGCATGTTCCTCATCATCATCTTTGTTGTAAATTACTTCTTATTTGAAGATAAATTTGCTAACTTGTCAAAAGTAACTATCCGATCGATAAGTTTAGTGTCATCAAAAAAATGTTGTAAGAAGGAGGAAGTTCTCTCAAAATAATGGGCATTAGAGATGTATCAGTAACCTCCTCTCCCATGGCTAGAAGTGAATCCCTCAATTTTATAACTCTCCACAAGAAAGATTCCACTTTCTCATTGAGTTTGAATTTCAAAGTGTATAATCGACTCTACAAATTTAATATTGTGTTCTTGTTTCTCGCCCCGTACACGGTGCTTAAATTATCCACGTTTCTTTGGTTTTTTTACATCTCAAATGTGGGGTTGCACATCATCAGAAACTGTGAACAATATTATGACTTTGGCCTTATGATTGGCCTTGTCAAATTGTCTCTGTTGGGCTGCATCATCTGGTGATTTGGTTGCGGAACCATTCACAATAGGTAAAATCTCTTCAAACTCTAGTTTTGTTTTGATCTTAGTCTTCCATGCAACATATTTATCTCCTCTTAGGAGTTGTGAGTCTGGAAGAAATAATTTAGGGGCATTAGTGCCCATTTTCTAAATCAAGTGACAAAGAGCAAGGCCCTTATCACTACAAGTATAAGGTCTCCCAATCCATATACTACCAATCTAATATATTGAACCTTTTTATATACACATGCTTTTGATATACCCATTAGTATGTGAAAGAAGCTCTCCCTTCTAATATACCGATAATACGTGAAAGATGCGTTAACGTATGTGAAAGAATTTGATACGTGGTACAAGGCGCGATAATAAAAGGGTCCGTGTGATTATTGTAATTGGTTCAAAGAAATATCCTCATACGTGTATGTAACTTTGCTATATACTTAGATAATTTAAGTGTCCGAATTTATGTCGTGCAATCGTTCATAGATGGATGGGATGGTTCAAAGTGTGTGCATTGTGTCCTTATTTCTCCCCATTGATTTATAGGGATGATGCCTAGATGATGTTTTTTTTGCGTCTATATTAGGTGTTAAGTATATTAATAGTCATGAAGAATTTACCCATAAGCGCTTCCCAAAGGCACCTTTGTATATACCAAACGCTGCAAAAGAGAGTCAAGATCTCGACAAAGTGTTATAGAACCAAATTTCCTCTTCCAGCTTTTTTCAGTTATAACGTTTGCGATTGAATATGGAAACCTGTAAATTAGTACAATCCACTGAAAAAACATCCAAATATGTAGAAAAATTGAAGCAAAAAAATTGTTTCATGCGAGGCCCGGTGGCCTTTAGAGCTCATTATGGATCATTGTGCAAAAAACAACAAAAAACAACTAAAAAACGTAGTTTTAGATACCGCTCCCTTTACAAAACTTCTTAGAATGATTTCTTCAATAGGGTTTCCTCCACTAAATTTAATAGGGGTTTTGGTTGCGGCTAGTGGGTTAGCGAAGGTTTTTTCTCGCTAAATTTGTGATTCTTACTATATACTCCTTCAAATTTTAAAAACACTATATGTCAATGTAGGTCAAACTATGGACCTCACACTACCAAGCGCTTTCCCACTAATAAAAAAGGTGCTTATAGCGCATGAAATGTAAAATGCAATAGCTTATATATAAACAATAATTAAAATGCCCTTACCTTGTGAATAAACGTGGCATGTAAATGGAAGCCCACGTTTCCACATAAAAGAGGGGTAGATTTAGGGCTGACGCAAAAATGGATCTTGA
Organism: Taxus wallichiana var. yunnanensis; assembly: GCA_018340775.1. Taxonomy (NCBI): domain Eukaryota; kingdom Viridiplantae; phylum Streptophyta; class Pinopsida; order Cupressales; family Taxaceae; genus Taxus; species Taxus wallichiana. Next base: position 657,852,388 of record CM031242.1, read on the forward strand.
CGCCTTTTATATCTCCAATGCCTTGATTTTTTCTACCATCGTTGTTTTGTTTGATGATTTATTTGTGCGGAATTCATCATTTGGTTAGCAGATCGAGGTTTTTGAAGGTCGGCTCAACACTTTCACAGTGCGGGGTTACCAACCGTGAGTCTCCAACTCATGAGGGGGTCTTGGTCATTTTATTTTGCACATGCCCAGGATAACTTGATATCCCTATGCAAGAAAGAACTCACCCAAGTAGTTCGTTTAGAAACTAGCCATCTCTCGGTGGAGGAAGGCATAACTCGGCCTCAATGCTTAGTGCAAATCACCTACCAATACAAATGAAACAACTCAACCAAAATATTTACACCCTCAACTTTATTGTCTATCTCGGGAGGAGCTTAGATCCTTTACACATTCAACTTGTCTTTTACCACAGTTAGCTCGGTTTGTAGAGTTGTCTTCTACAAAAAAATGAATCTCGATTTTCCTTAACCATATTTGCTCTAGAAAGAAATTTTTCTGAGTACAGGAGGCACCAAATGCAAAAAAATCACTTTTCAAACACCTAAAGATTAAACTATAGGTTGTGGGGATGCAGGGTCATTCTCGGAAGCGATGGAGGGAGCATGAGCTCTCATAGAACACACATTTTTTCCAAAACTTTTCAACCTCTCTCCAACCTGATTCACTTGCATGCTCCTCTAACCGATCTAGTACCAAATGTAGAAGAGGGATGGAAGCCTCACAATTATATTGATGTTCAATCAAATCTTGTACAATAGTGAAGGCTACAAGTATTTATAGATATTGCATAGTGAGTACAAATAAAGAATAACTTACACATGTGCAACTAGAAATCATACAGAAGTAATACAAATGTAAGAAAAAACTTGGGTTAGTATGTAACTTATAAACTAGGAAATAAATTGATTTAAATCCTAAACTAACACTACTATTTACCTACCTCAGATTGAGCAATGATAGAAAGAGGGAGAAGATCATATACATGTACTTACCCACAAGTGAAATCCTCCTTCTTTGATAGCTTGGATGTGCTCTTGATTGATTGATTATGCTTTAGATTAGTGGGATATTTTTTAGCAACACCTCCCCTTTGATTGCTTGATGATTTCTTGATGAAGGATGAAATATTGGATGATTAGATTGGATTGAAGATGGATTAATAGATTGATGATATACGATGATAGATTGATTGAGTGATAAAAATGACATAGATTTGATATGAATTTATGATTTTTTTCCAAGCTCTTGTGGAGGAGGAGAGCTAAATTTATAGCTAAGGAGTGGAGGATTCAATGGCTAAGATGAAGCCATGTTGGATTGAGATCAAGGGTGGAGGATTCATGTGAGGATGGAGGATTCTAGAGTTGGAGGATTCTAGAATTTGAAATGGAGGGTGAGAGGTTTATTTGAATTTTTAAATGGAGGGAAGTTTAGAGAGGCTTCTAGAAATAGAAGCCTCTAGATTTAGAGGTGTGAGGATGTGATTAGATTAGGATTAGATTAGGTTAAATAAATATGATTAGGGATGTGATTTGATGGAAAGGATAGGTGTAGGGATGTGTAGGGTAGGTGGTAGGTGAGATGTAGGAATATTAAATTCCTATAAAATGTTAATGGGGATTAAAATAAGATAATATGATATAATAATGGATTAATGAGATTAATGATGAAAATGGGATATTGGATGAATAAAAAGGATTAATGATGAAATGTTAGGATAAATGATAAATAATGATAAAGGGTAAAGTATGATAAATATGATAAAATGGATTAAATAATAATAATTAATCTTGTGATTAATTATTATATGGATGATGTTGGGATATTTGCGGGATAGATTAATCATAATTAATCATGTCAACATTTTAGATGTCTACAACAACCAAATTGGATGTTATAACTATGAAACAATAAACCTACGTGAATATAATAAAACAATACAAATGGTTATAATATCGTAACCAAATAATAATAATAGGAAACCACCTAGTTACCGCAATAAATGATAAATTAACCTAGGTAAACTATGTTTTACCTAACATAATGCGCTTAGCGATGGCCAAACCACTAAATTTTCCACCACAAATGCCATCATGGACTTCTTGGATACTATGGATACATTCATGGGATTTCAAGCATCATAGTAAGATTTCAACAAACCCACATTTGTAGAGGATTACGCAAAGATGAGATAGTGGTTAAGACGTTGAAGAAATGACCTCCTACTATTTTTAGATAGGTTGGAGGGAATTTTAGATTGAGATAGATAGTCAAAGATATGGGTATACCAGATATCAGATTGATTGGTGTTGATGATATTGATATGAAGAATATCATGGGTATGAGATGGTTGATTGATATGATGGACAACAATGAAGATTTTTTATTCTTTCGTTGTTTAAGGGATGAGATATGTGAGGGATACCATGGTGTCTTTGAAATGGTTGAATGAATGAGGGATAATTTAGATGGTGTACTAATCGAAGGATTAAAGAATAAATTTGATGATGTTCTTGTATTTTTGAAGGAATTCATTTTTGCATTGATAGACTCCCTTAATTTGATTGATGATGAGTTGAGAATCACCATAGATATCGAGGATTTGGATGTCGAGCATGATAGCGGTTTGAAGACCTAAGATGAGGGCTTCATACTCATCCATGTTGTTAGTGCACTCAAATTTGAGCTTATAGGAGAGACAGTATAGGAGTTTCCTAAGGAGGAATGATGATGATGCCAACACCTCCCCCTTGTTGACACTTAGATCCATCAAAGAAAAGTGTCATTTTGAGAGGAGAATACTCATGATTGATGGTATATATGGACTCGTCGGGAATTTCCCATGAGGAAGTTGATTATCGGGAAGAGGGGATTTGAATATGTGATAAACAATAGCCTGGCCCTTGATAGATTTCGAGACATGAACTCTAGGTCAAACTTGGTCATGAGCATGAGCCATCGAGTGATGCAATCATTGTGATAAGGCTTGGAATGCATGGTTTTGAGAGGATTGAAGCTAATGATGACAAAGGTTTTATGATTAAGAAGATAGTGGAAAATCTTATAAGTGACGAAGAAAAGAGTGCAACATAGCTTTTCAGCTTCGGTGTAGAAAGTTTCACAATCCCAGAGAGTGTGGCTGATGTAGTAGATGACTTGCTCTCTTCCCTAGTCATCCGGATGTGCCAACATGATACCAGATCATGATCATAGGTAAAGATGTAAAGATAGAAGGGATCCCCCTTGTGTGGGGGTGTAAGCATAGGTGGTGATAGAAGATATTTCTTAATTTTGTCGAAGGCATTTTTGACAATTGGAATCCCACTTGAAGTGAGTGTCTTTGTAGAGAATATGGTGGAAATGTTGGAAACACTCAAAAATGTATGAGATGAAGTGGAAGACCGATTGAAGTTAGGGTTGAAGAATGCAAAGTTGCTTTAGATCGGAAGGGGAAGGCATCTTAAGGATGGCTTGGATTTGGCAGGGTCAACTTCAATACCCCTAATAAAAATGATGAAGCCAAGGATTTTTCGATTAAAAATACAAAAAAACTTGGTAGGATTGATATGGAGGAAAAGTGAATGAAACGCCAAGGAGGATTTAAAGTATGGATAAATGGTCATGTCGATGCTTAGATTTACCCAAAAGGTAATCAATGTAGTCCTCTTCTATTTTATGGATAAGTTCATGAAAGATGTAGGTAACAACACTTTGATAGGTGGCCCCCGTGTTTTTCAAATCAAAGGGCATGACATGATATCAGAATTTTCCACAAGGGGTGATGAAAGATGTCTTATGTTGGTCTTATAGTGCAATGAGAATCTGATTGTATTAAGAAAAACTATCCATAAGATAAAGCATCTCATGGCTAGTGGTGAGGTCAATGATTTTATCGGTGTTGAGAAGAGGAAAGTCATCTTTAGGGAAAGTGAGATTTAAATCTCAAAATTTGGTACAGATGTGGGGATTTCAAGAGGTTTTGGAAATAGGTACAATGTTAGAAACCCATTGTGGATAGTCGATAGGTATGATGAAATTGGTAGAGAGAAGGCATTGCAACTCCTCTTTGACAAAGAGGGAACGTGAGGATGCATGCAACATAGTTTCTACTTAACTAGTTAGCATTGGGGATGGTGACGATGTTATGGATGATGATGTTATGATCAAGGGTTGGTAGGTTGGCATACGACCATATGCAAGCCTTGCTACATTTAGAAAGGAAGGTGGTGAAGGACTCTGACTCTTGCAGATCAAGAGATTAACCGACTTTGAGGATGTGGGGCTCTTGTGGAGTCCCTATGTTGATGTTGATAGTGGCTTTGTTGAGGAGGGTAGATGTGTCATGTGGTAAGGACTTATAAAGGTGAGAATATTCCTCCCCATGTATGAAATATTGGAGTTTTCATCGTTTTATTAGAGAATGCCGATGGTAGGGGAGTCTTCCTCTACCATGTTGGGAAATATGAGAGGAAGGGACCTAGTTTCACCTCAACCTAATAAGTTGCCAGTCCCAAAGTGATGGTGGATATTAAAAAAATTAGAAGAAATGGACATGGTGTCATTTGTATCCATGGGGTCATTGGATAGAGAATAATTGGGTGATGGATCGATACACATGGGGGATGTAGAGGAAGTAGATGCGAGAGGATTGGTGGGTTGTTCTTTAAAACCCAGTTTGAATTTCTCATAAGGCTTACGGGATTGGTCAATGATAAGATTGTGCATTCCTTGTTCATAATTTCTAAGACCAAATCCCTTCCACGTGCAACAATGGAGGTAGGTATAAGTGAAGGATTTATTATAGAGGAAGTCAAAGCCATTGGTGTATGGCTTTGGGTGGGGTTGGTTTTCAGTGTGAGAAAAAGGGTGATCAATGCCACCATAGATGATATTTGTTTTGAGATGATGTGGAATGAGGGAAATGATATCCCGATGTTTGATTGATATATAGGTGCTTTTTCAAGTGTACTTAGTTGATTGGGTGTGGGGAGAGAATTGAGAGAAAGGATTTGGTACTCCCCAATGATCGAATTTTGGGTCGATAATTTTAACATCATAAGCTAGTAAAATCATCATTGTGATTATGTAACTTTTATCACTTAACACTATTTCTATGGCTCTTGTTGGATGTAACCACATAACAGGGTTCAAGATGAAGTTTTGAAACCATGAGACCTCAAAGAAGATAATTTTTGGTGCAAAGGATTAAACACTATGAATATGTCATCAAAATAAAAACTTGATTGCATATTTTTGTTCCTCTCTAAAAATTATGCAAGTTAAAAAAATGGCACCTAATTTCGAGTTCATATAAAAAAATTATGACCTCCAGGAAGGTAGTAGACTTTGTATGGTGATAGAACCACCCCTCAAGATGGAGTGGTAGTTACGCAACCACCCAAAGTAGTTTTGTAGCCTTCGGTGGAAATTTAACCACACTTGCGAGTTACAAAAGTTTCAATGGTGGTTATGTAATCTGTTGGTCTTCAAAAAGTGGTGGGTTTTGTCATGCGCAGAAAGTCTAGAAGAGTAAATGGCTGCAGACGGTTCCTCTTTGAATTCTAAGTATTTTGGGATTTTAATTCAAGATCTCCTTGGTTTCAAACTTATATATATGTGAGGAAGGTCTTTGTAATGCATCGAAGGATAGATAGAAGATATTCCAAGAAATTTGTATTCTTGATCATATGTGGTTTTCTGAATTGGAGTGTGAAAGGAAGGTGTGAGTGAGTGAGTTACAAGTTGTATGAGTGTTTGAACATCATAGTGTTCATGGAGGCCTTGGGAAGGTAGTAAGCTTGTACAAAAATACATGATAGTGATATGAGGAAGCATTGCTTCACTCTTGCTAGAGTTTTCTCAATTTGAGTTTCTCCAAGGTAATCTTGTGTCACTTTCATTTTGTTTTGCTCTCTTTCATTTCTCAAGTATTTCTTTGATTATGCAGCACTCTTAGTTCATTTCTAAAGCACATTTAATGACTATTGATGCAAATTAAAAGAAAGTAGTTTATTGATGAAGATGGGAATTGTGAGGAATGCATAGGATCCATGTTGGTGAAACTTAGTGTGTTCTAACCACCTAGTTTACGAGATCAGATTGGTATCAGAGTTGGTTCATGTTCCATAGTGTGTGGTTTGTTTAATGATCATTTTGCAGATATATGCCCATTACAAGAGCAACAAGTGCTAGTAGAAAAGGTGATTTGGTATCTTTGCAACAAGACATCTCTATGTTAGTGAAACTTAGTGTGTTCTAACCACCTAGTTTACGAGATCATATTGGTATCAGAGATGGTTCATGTTCCATAGTGTGTGGTTTGTTTAGTGATCATTTTATAGATATATTCTCGTTACAAGAGTAACAAGTGCTAGCAAAAAGGTGATTTGGTCTCTTTGCAACAAGACATCTCCACAAGGAAGTGGAAGAGAGAAGTGAGAAGTATGGCCCATGAAAATGAGAAAAGATCTGATGATGGTGAAGAGAGATTCCATAGATTGGAGGAGGATTTTTCCCACATATCTCACTCCATAAATGAGCTTGGGAAAATTATGAAGGTTTTCATGGAAAAGATATGAGTTTCTATGGATAATTTTGAAGCAAATGAGGAGTGTGAGTCTTCCCGCCATGAGAAAGAGTATCCCCATTCCAACCAAGCTCCACCTCCATTAAAAGTAGAGGAAATAAAATATATATTCAAACTATGAAGGTGAGGTGAATCCGAATAAGTTTGATCATTAGTTAGCTCTTCATTTACATAAAGTTATTAAAGAGAAAAAAACTTATTTTACAAGGTTGAAGTTAGCAAGTCATGCTCTAACTTGGTTTGATAGTTATATTAATTCTTTGGTTGTTAAAATGCTTGCCCCAATCACTAAATGGGATGAATTTAAAAAATTATTAAGAGGCAATTTTATCCTATTTGTTATGAAGAGGAAAGGTCTATTGATTGACAATATTTGAGGCAAAAAGAAGGTCAAAGTGTGTAGGTTTATACAAGTGAGTTTTGGAAAAAGGTGGTCCAAATGGGAAAAGATACATTTGACTGTGAGATGCTCATGAAGTATGTTGGAGGGTTGCGTAGTCACTTAAGGATGTTGGTGCTTCTTACAAATCCAAAGGACATAGACGAGGCTTGTTCTCAAGCCCATTATCTTGAGATGGATGATAAAAGGGTCCCTCTCCCTCTTCAAATTCTTTCGATGCTCACGAAGAAGAAAGGTGGGGTTAATGTCACTTATATAGTTGCGAAGAAATATTCAACCAAGCATTGTGGGCATTTTGATGTTGATAGTCACACCGATGAGACTTGTTGGAAGTTGCATCTAGAATTGCATCCATTTAAGAACAAGAAAAAGAAAAAGAAGTCCATGTCATCACTTCAAGGAGAACATATTTATGTTGAGAGTAACAAAGAAGTGGATGAGGTGTTGTGATATACCAGACCTTTAGAAAAAGGTATGTTTGGGTAATGAAGATACTCAAAACAAAGGTGAACCTTCTAATCTTTTTCATATAAAGGTACAAATTAAGATGGTAAAAGTTGATGCTCTTTTTTATTCTTTCTCACAAGTAAATTTTATTGGAAAATATTTGGTTGATAGAATTGGGTTGGAAATGTATGATCATCCTAATCCGTATGCTCTAGGATGGGTGAAAAAAGGAGTAGAGATAAGGGTTTCTAAACAATGCAAAGTCAAGTTTGCAATAAATAAACATTTCATTGATGAAGTTGTTGTGGATGTTGCACCTATTGATATTTGTGGTATAATTTTTGGAAGCCCCTATATGTATGTCAGAGATATTTTTTAGGAGGAGATTGAATCAATATCAGTTGGTTAAAGATGGGAAAAACTACACCATAAACTCCTATGAAGGAAAATCTAAGCTCTCCTTGGAAAGTTCCACTCAAGGTAACCAGTTGTTTAATGTTACTGGGAAGGTTTCTTTTCTAATTTTTAAAGATAAGCAAGAATGTAAGGATCTTCATAGTTGTTATTTTGACAAGGAGCATGAGATGTAGTTTCCACTAGGTTATCTCCACACATGGAAGGAAGGGAAGGACCCACCTCAAGGGCATGAAAATGTGGACCAATAATTTCACATGACAAATAATGTATTTCAGTGTATGCACCTCCAAGTACAAGAGAGGTTCAAGAAGTGGGGAAAGAAAATTCCTCACCGTATGAGTTCCTAAGATTTTGGGGACCAAAAGCCTTTAATTGGGGAGGCATGATCTGAATTTTGGATCACTAATTTTAGTTTCATAAGCTAATAAAATCACCATTGTGAATATGTGATGTTTTTATCACTTAACACTATTTTTATGGCTCTTGTTGGATGTAACCACAAAATAGGGTTCAAGATGAAGTTGTGAAACCATGAGACCTCAAATAAGATAGGTTTTGGTGCAAAGGATTAAACACTATGAATATGTCATCAAAATAAAAACTTGATTACATATTTTTGTTCCTCTCAAAAAATTATGAAATTTAAAAAAGGCATCCAATTTTGAGTTTTTATGCAAAATTTATGACCTCGGAAGGTAGCGTGGGTTGTATGGTGGAAAAACCACCCCTCGAAGCGAGAGCGGTGGTTAAGCAACCACCCCAAAGGTTTTTAACCTTCAATGGCAGTTTCGTAACCTCCTATAAGTTATGCAAGTGTCAATGGAAGTTACATAACTTTTGGTCTCGCAGAAAGTGGTGGTTCTATCACGCAGGAAAGGCTACAAACGACTCCTCTTAAACTTTTGAGTCTTTTGGGATTATAATTCGAGCTCTCCTTGGTGTCAAACTTGTATATATATGTGAGGAAGGTATTTTTAATGCATTAAAGGATAGATAGAAGATATTCTAAGTAATTTGTATTCTTTATCATATGTGGTTTTCTGAATTGGAGTGTGAAAGGAAGGTGTGAGTGAGTGAGATGCAAGTTATATTAGTGTTTGAACATCATAGTGTTCATGGAGTCCTTGGGAAGGTAATAAGATTGTAAAAAATTACATGATAGTGATATGAGGAAGCATTGCTTCACTCTTGCTGGATTTTTCTCAAATTGAGTTTCTCCAGGTAATCTTGTGTCACTTTCATTTTATTTTCTCTCTTTCATTGCTCAGTATTTCTTTGATTATGCAACACTCTTAGTTCATTTCTAAAGCACATTTTATGACTATCGATGTAAATTAAAAGTAGTTTATTGATGAAGATGGGAATTGTGAGGAATGCATAGGATCCTGTTAGTTAAACTTAGTGTGTTCTAACCACCTAGTTTACGGATCACGCGATGAAATATGTTACATCACAATATCAAGAGATTTTTCATTAGGTATCTTGGATGTAAGTACAAATGAGCTAGTGGATGGCTCGAAAATGAATCTTGTTTAGGGATGAGCATGTCATTTGGCCAATAGGTCATGTGGCATGATTTGAATGGAGGTAGATATGTGGGGAGCGTATAGATTTTCCCTTCATGCTCATATTTGATGCAACGATGGAGAGTGGATGGGACGTAACACATGGCATGGATCCATGGACGTCCAAATAATACATTATATTTTAAATTCCCCTCAACAATGTAAAAGAGCTCATGGAGGATTTTTTCACCGATGTGGATGGGGAGGATAATTGTGCCCAAAGTGGGGGTAAAACAGTCATTTAAATCACAAGAACCACGGGTGATTGAGTGACAATGGATTTGGGAATTTTGAGTTGATCAAAGGTATGGGATGAGATGATATTGATGTTGGCACCATTGTCAATCATTAATTGGCGGATGAAAGTGTCATTGATATAGACAATAATGAAGAGAGGAAGGTCATGATCCTTAGGTAGGATGTCAGGAATTTTATAGTCATAAAAAGAGATAGTGGTGAAATCGTGAGAGATTTGACAAGGGCCATAAAAGGTTGAGTCTCATCATTGGTAATTGGGATACACTGCAAGGATTTGATGAGAGCTTGTTGATGATTGGGAGAAATTTGGATGAGCTCATAGAGAGACATCTTAACAGGATCCTGATCTTTATTCAAGGGCAGTAGAATTTCATTTAGGTGGAGTGGCTAAGATGGATACCTTGGCCTTAGATGAAGATGAATATGGAATAGGTTCATTAGAATGATCGGTGACAACAACCTTGGGTTTAGATTGGGTAGATGGTTGAGGATCGAAGGTTGAGAGAGAGTAGTGATACAAATGACATTGATGAAGAGAGGGGGACCTTATTTGGAAGAGATAGTGTTTAGAAGAGGGATTACGATGAAGGATTTGGATGAAGAAGGAGATTTAGAGGCCTTAAAAGGTGTGAATTTGATTGGAGGATTTTGTTTGGATATAAATGAACTAGTAGATGGAAGATGGAGATCTTCATTGATGATAAGGTCATCCTCTATGATATTGTCGATGAGGGTTTGGAGGGCCCTCAATGCTTAATTCCATGTCCATGGGTATGATGATAAGCATAAATGGCATTAGAATCAAAACATGTGGGTTTTTCCTCGTGAATCAAAATATTTGATGGGGGGAAGGATGACAAGTGCCTGGATGAGGCGTTGAAGGATTTGTGTGTAAGATCTAATGGTGGGTTTTTAAGAGGGGTTGTATGGATTACGGATGGGTTGGAATTAGGAGAAGAAGATGAAGGAAGAAATGGTGCCTTACTCTTGTGAGGATTTTTTGGAGCCTTGGTTTTTGGTTTAGAATTGGAAGAAGGAATGGATGATTTTGGATCATATTTGATGGTAGTGATGGGGTTTTAGATGAAGGGCTTGGTCCCAAGATAGATGGATAAGGTCCTAAGATAGATGATGAGGTATTGAATTACTTAGATGGTTTGGATTGTTGGATCTTTGGAGGACGAAATCCAATTTCTTATGCGGATGGGTGAGAAATTTTTGAGTAGCACGCCAACATTCTTAGATTTTTTTTGTAAGGCTTTTCCTGGCGGGAATCACAATGAGTTTGAGTGGGGATATTTAGAGCTAGAATCAAATGATGTATATTTTTGTAGATGTGGGGATTGAAGATAGAATAGGTTTTGGATAACTCATTTGATGATATCGGAAGGAGTGGCAGATTACATGGATTTTGAACGTGTTACATACGTAGTGATTGTACTTATTGAGTATGAGGATGGGGTAGGGACATCACATTTGGTTGCACTAATGGGGATGTCTTCTTGGTAGGAGTTTTAAGGGATGACATGGATGTGGACACAAATTTATATGTTGATGCGGGAATGGATACAGTCGTAGATGTGGATAAATGAATAGATATAAGAGTAGGTATATATGTAGAGATAGATGTTAGGGTAGATGTGGGAATGAATGTAGGCAAGGTAGATATAGTATAGGTGGACATAGGTTTGGGTGTATGTATGATGGTATATGTATACATAAACAAGGAAATAGGCATGGGTAAGATAGGTGTGGGTGGAATAGATATAGGTAAAGTGATTGTATTACATGTGGATGTAGGTATAGTAGATGTGGATAAAGAAGTAGACATGGGTGTAAATGCAGATGAGATTGTAGGGATCAATGTTGAAATATACGTAGATGAAGGGATGATGGGCGTGGGTGGTGATGTTGAATCTTGATTTAGATTATTGAGCGTATGGGTGTTGGGTGCTTGAGATATAGGGGGATTGGTTTGGGTTTTTGGTGGATGATTGGGGAAGGGCCACTTAAAGACATATAGGGGTTGGTTAGAAGGAGTGTTAGGATTTTCCAAATAAAGGTCCCTATGATCGATGAACTGTTGTACTAATTATTTGAAGGTATGACACTTTTCAATATTATGGATACTGAGACTTGATGATGCTTGCAATAGTGGTCATCGTGATACCATATGGGTTTGGGATGTGAATCATCAACATGTCGAGATAGGGGGAATTTGAATAAGGTTTATAGCCATAATTTTTTTGAAGATAGAGTTGTAGGACTCTTTGTGGGGAGTGTAGTTAGGAGTGGTCGTGGATCCCTTTCAGAGGCTTAGTATGAGAAGTGGATGCCAAAGAAGATTTGACTACGATGATGACATTGCATTTTTACATTTTCATTATGGGTAGATGACTTAGCGAATTCAATTTTTAGCTTACTAGAGATAATTTTGACATGGCCTTACTCAAGGGAATGGAATTCGATTTGTGATCCATGGTGAATGCCTCTTAGAAGGTTTGGAAACATTGGATTTGAAGAGTCGATGATATATGCTTCGCATGATGTGAGAGAGAAGAGTTCGATAAGTATGGTTAGAGGAAAGGAGAAATACAAGCGATTCATGATGTCACACCACTAAGTGATGAAATTCATGATGGATTTGTCGTCAAACCGCTTAATGGCATAGAGTGGTAATGGTGATTTTACATGTAATATTGATTGAGAAGTTATTTAAGAACAATTACGTAAGTTGGGTGAATGAAAAGAGGGAATACTGAGGAATGCCATTGTACCATTCCAATACAAGTCGACTAATGACATGGGGAAGTGCAAAGCATGAGATCTTAGTCATAGGAGATAAGATAATATGCGTGCCTAAAGGAATGAAGTTGTTGTTAAGGGTCCTCCTTACTATTGAATTTAGAAAACTTAAGGAGTTCGCAATACAAAGGATAAGGTTTAATGGGGCGATGGGTTAATAGGATCATTACATATTTTTTCATAGGTGAATGAGCTTTTTCAATATTTTCCAACCAACTTAACAAATCTTACATGGTCATTATATGTGTGAGGATGAGGGATTGATTAGTGAGGTTACGGATTATAAGAAGTGGATGGGTTGGGTTATGGATGAGATTGATATTGTTGAGGATAAGTAGGAGTTTATGGAGGTGGTTGATAAGGTGGAAGATAGTTGAACGCTTGTGATTGGATATCTCCGGAGAGGATGTTATGGATGGATGTAATTAGATGGGTATTATTTTATTGTTGTTGAGATATGGGGATATTAGATTGGGATTACATATGATGAGTTGGGATATGCATGTGGGATGGTTGAAACGTCGGACAGTTTGATAGGGGAGGATGTGTTGAAAGACACCTCGGAGGCGGAGTTGATGGGTTTGAGTAGACTCAAAGGGTGAGGTTTCGAGATGACGACATTGGCATGGACTTGGGATGTAGAAATGAGCACCGGGATTTGAACATGTTACTCGTGTGGTGAAAGGAGTAGATGGGATTCTTTATGGGTTTGAATAGGGGCACTAATCACCATGGTAGATTAAGAAGCTATGGGGATAGAAGATGTGGGAATAGTGTTAGAATTCACAGGATAAATATGTGATTAATTTATAATCATTAATTCCAAGGATTATAGGTTTATGCAAATGTGTAGAGATTTAATAAATTAAATGAAGTAAATATATTTAGAATAACATTACAAAGTAAAATACAATAAATGTAAATAACACAACATTGGACACAAGATTTATAGTGGGGAAATCGAAGGAAAAACCCCACTTCAAAATAAAGCATTGCCTTTATAAATAATTTTACATACATATTTTACCCAGCACTTCCACTTCCTCCTCGGTCCCACACAGAATAATTGTAGATCAATTCCAATGCTGAAATAATAAATATTTCACATACTCTCGCAATTTTACAATTCAAATTTTTTTCATTGATCGATGCAATGATCATACAATGATATCTATAATCCCATGAGGGATCACCCTATTTAAATAGAGTGGGTGAATCGGTTGCACCGTTTCACTCTTAAAATTAAATCTAAGGATTTAATCAAATATAAGGACCAACATGATAAATTTTATAAATAAAATTTTAAACATGGGGTGTGAAGTGGTGGTCCACCTAAAAGGTATCTCCACTTGACATTATTACCCCAACAAATAGTGTTGATGCGAGGTAAGTTGGGTGGAATAGGGACCACTAATTATGTAGATTGATGAGATTGAGGCAACATCGTGGAGGATTCATGGGGTACATGTTCACTTTGGGCCATTTCTAATCCATTCCTAGCTCTGGGAAAGAAAATGGCAAGTTAAGAAGTAAGGAATTGGGTAGATTTGGGTTGTGAGTGATAAGCATAAATTTGTTGAAGGGGTGGTCCATCAATGGGGAGATTGGTATATTTATGGATGAGATAGTTGTGAAGGGAAATGAGATTGGAGTCAAGAAGCTCTTGAAACTCCACACATCCATAAGGGATAGTGGGAGGTCCAAAGGCTCCTAAGGATGTGGCTAGATGGGGGTGTAGTTAGTCTAGAGGGAATAGATTGATGATAGAGGAAAGGGTTGGTTTGAGAGAAGGCAAATATTTTGATGGGCATGGGGAAAAAGACCCTAGAAAAAAGGTTAGGGCTAAGTGTGGTGATCATGGGTGTAGAGGAAACAATGTCATGTGTAGAAGTTTGTTGGGAAAGATTGTTAGAAGTGGGGATGTTGTTGGATGAAGTTAGTTGGCGAAATTTTTAGCTTGAGGACGAGTTATAGTGGGCATGAACAAAACAAAAATTATGATGATTTTTAATATGACAAGCGAAAGCAAGCAAAGTGTTAATTTCATGTTTATTTGAAAAGCCGGAAAAGAAAAGAAAAGGGATCAAAGGAAGAAAAATTTCCTGGGGTAAATTTGATAACATGCATCAAAAAGTCATGCAGAAAGGCAAATAGGTTGATCCAGAAAAAAGAAAAATTGGCTAAGTCTGCCAAGGAAGCAGCCAGGACATTTGGGCGAGGCGCGGATCGGCCAAAAAGCCTCAGCGGCCCAAATTACATTTGGGACAATCGGGCAATTGGGACATCATGGGCGCGAAAAGCCGATCCAGGCGAAAGAAGAAAAAAATCAGTGTGTTGCAACGGGGCGTTTGGGGACGAAAAAGAGTCAAAGTCGGATCGGCAAAGAAATGGGCACTGGCGATCGAAAAGCAATTGGGACATCCGGCCGCAGGAAGGCGCGAATCGGCGACCGAACCGGTCGAGAAAAGAGTCAAGTCGATCAATGGGCAGTGGGACAAATGGGCAAAAATGCCCAAACCCGGCCGAAATGAGCACAAAGGGCCCAAAATCAAATGGGACATCCGGGACAAATGGAAGCGAAGTACGCGAAGGAGCCGAAGGAGCCGAAGACCAATCAGAAACTGCCACGTGTCCTCACAGGAGAAAAGTCAAAAGGTCAAAGGGACGAGTTATCGAGCGCTGAACCGAACCAATGAAATGGCGCCACGTGTCAATTTCAGGGCCTGAGGAAATTTCAAAGGAAAGCCCGCCAAAAGGCGAGGAGAGAGAATTATTCAGCGAATCAGAGCTTGCCACGTGTCATCCAAGTGGCAGAGCGCGGGAAGAATTTCAAAAATCCGTTTTAAATGCATTAGTGCCTAAATCTTCAGATCGCCATAACTTTTGATCCAGAGCTCGGATTTGCGCGCTCTTTATATCAATGGAAAGCTGGTAAAATTCTCTACACGTTTCCAAGGTCAATCTTGCATTTTGGTTCAGTTTGGAGGATGAAAATCAAGAAACACCTCCAGCGCGAATAACAAAAAGCGAAGTGATCGTCAACAAACAATTTTAATGCGGCGAGCAGACGGTTGCCGCTCTTGTTAGGCAGCCGCCGTTTCGCCGAGATCCGCCGCCGCCGCCATGATGAGATGAGTTAAATGCATTCAGGAGGTGGTTGGGGTAGATTTCGAATTCCTCTCTCTTTTCTCTCTCATTCTTCCTATAAATTGTAAGGAGGGGCTTCTTTCTAACGGTTGGACATTCTTGTTTTGCAATTCCTCCCTTCTCTCACTGCTTGCAAGAGAATTCGTGGAGTTTTCAAGCCTCCCACATGGACTGTAATGCCCTTTGTTGCCTCTTAGCCCTGCTATGATGTATTGAATCGATTCTACGAGCATATATATATATGCGTGATTAAATTTAAATCCTCTCATGTATTCATTGTTGTCATTTTGATCTCTCATTACATTTCGGTTACTTGTGCGTGGTGTGGTATTGCGTCTATATGGTCTGTGTTTATTTTTGCAAAACTTATGTTCTTCATTCCTCGGTGCATCACCTCCCTAGCTTAGGTTTATTTTTATGCATTTCTCTCTCCCTGTCTCCTTGGTAGTTAGATTAGTTTTTGGGGTAAACCTCTGCGTTTCATTGGTGCATACGAGCGGAGGAATAGGAACCGACCTTTCTCTGGAGAATCCTTCTCATTTTCAAGTCCCACACTTGGAGAAGGATTCGATGTTATGCAATCACACTGGATGCCTAAGAGATCAACCTAGAAACTTGATCTGCGCCGGGGAAGTCTTTGTGATTTTGCATGCAGATTTTGGCACGCCGGTGGGACATCACAGAAGTTAGAGTTTCATCTTCCAGAGGTGTCTCATTATCAACAGCAAATTTTAAGCCATCGTGTGCCTTGCATCATCTTGGTGATTTGGCACGCCCGGTGGGACCTAGAGGTCTCATTTTTTATTGTAGCAAAGTTGATATGCATCTGCTACAATTTTCTTGCTTAAAAAGAGCTATTATTTGCATATCTGGCGACTCCAAGGGGAAGAATCAACTGGTTTCAGCAGTACAGGCCTAAAAGCTTATGAGAAGAATCACAAGGTCAAGAGTTGGAGAAGAGGAAGTCTTTGTTTGAATACCTACTGATATATCTCAAGAAGAAGGCAAAGAGGAAGAAGGATTCAAAGGTCTCCATCTCCACCAAGCAGAACTCTCTCAACTCCTCCACACAGCAGGCCTTTCTTTTGATATCTGAGGTTTTAAGACCAATCGAGAATGGCGCAACAGTAAACCCCTATGTCAACTTCACAGGCAGCAGCCCACTTGCTCTCAATGCACAAAATCCAATCCCAGTTGCAGCATTGAAGAACATTCCATATTTTTTGGAGAAAATCAGACCACTCTGGTGATCATGTCGAGGACATCGCTAATATTTGTGCGATCATGAGATTATGAGATGCAGTAGGTGTCAATTCTTTGGCGTCTTCATTGAGGGAAAGCG
This sequence comes from Taxus wallichiana var. yunnanensis, assembly GCA_018340775.1. NCBI lineage: Eukaryota > Viridiplantae > Streptophyta > Pinopsida > Cupressales > Taxaceae > Taxus > Taxus wallichiana. The sequence goes on from CM031242.1 coordinate 657,869,364, forward strand.
TTGCGATGGTTTAGGAGCCTTGGGTGGCTCTATCACTGGCTGGAATCAGCTATGTATTGCACTTCATGATCGATTTGGAGAGAAGGGAGACAACTTGTCTCTTTTGGAGCGGTGACAACCATCAAGAGAGCTCCCGATGAGCGGCTAACCGACTTGACTTCATATTTCAAAGATCTTGGGATAGAATTCCGGTGGCGATTAGGCCAACAATGGCGAAGGTGCTTTTCTATACTACCTTAAAGCTTTAAATTCTGATATTTCTATGTTGGTTCAATCTATGGGAGGCACTGACTATCCTGCTGCTTATAGTATTGCCATTAGAGCTGAAAATTATCGATTCAAGGTGGCAAGCTAGCTCTGAGCCTCGATGCCATTATATCCAAGTTTAGAGAGCCCAATTACTAGTCAAGCACTGTCTTAGCTCTATTCCCACTCCTAGGAATCGAGTTCAAAGCGAAGCTTCCACTTCATCTCAAGTGCCCCAAATGAGCTTGAGAAGTCATGAAGCAAGCTGCAAAATTTAGGTAATGAGCTGGTCACACTCAAGAGACAACAAGCTCAAGGTTTTAGACCTTCGTATCAGCCTCAAGCTCAACCTAATAGGCAGCCATATCAGCCTCAAAGACCACCTAATCCAGCTGCAAATTTAAATCAAACAAGGCCTCCTGTCAATAGACCTTTCCAGCCCTATAATTCAAATGCCATATCTGCCTCTAGGGCATTAGTACCAGCACAAAATAATATGGCACAGGAGTACGACTGGTGTTACCCTTGCAATCTACCTCACAATCAGTCAGCATGTTTCAATGGTGCATTGAATCAGGCCTTGATGGTGCAAACCATTGGTGTTGCTCAAGATCCAAGCCAGGAGGAGAATCAACAGCAACAAGAAGGACCCCCAACAGAAACCACATTGGCAAATTGGCAAACGGAAGACTTCTGTGGAGTTAACCATGACCTTTTCAAGGCATGGCTGCTGCCAATACGGTCAAAGAAGAGAAGCATAGAAGAGGGACAATCGTCTAATCAGTTGTTTCTCAACCCACTCTTACACAACAAGGGGTCAGTAGACCAAACACAGATCCAAACCTGCAAAATCAGCCCAAGATCCCTGTTGTAGCAACACATGCACCCGTTCAAGTTCCAGAAAAGGTTGTACCAAGTAAGGGGCAGCAAAGGGATAGTTCATCCCCTTTCAACATCATCGATCAAATGAAGAAGACACATGTGAACATTTCCATGTGGGAATCACTGGCGATCCCAGGACAACGAGACCCTATTGCAGCTGCGGTGGCTAAGCTGATACGCCACAAATGTATCAAACCAGGGACATGAGAAAATTCTCACTAATGCAGTGCAACATGAGGGGGACCAGACAAGGAAAATTTTGAAGCCTCCGCCTTTCTATGTTTCATTGATTGTTGGAAATCACTTGGTGCACAACTGCATGTTAGATTCAGGGGCCAGTAGTTCGGTGATGCCAAAGCAAATAGCAGACCAACTGGGTTTGAAATATGAGCGATCTTGAAAGGAGTTATGCGGTTAGATGGAGCAGCGGTGGAATTTGTTGGAGTCATCAAGGAGTTAAGTCTAACACTACATTCCTGTCCTAATGTTACAGTTTTGCAAGATGTATCTGTGATTGACCTTCCACCACTCTTTGCGTTGTGTCTATCAAGAGACTTCACTGCGAAAATCGGTGGATATTTATCTGCAGATTGGTCGCACATGATTTTAGGACAAGGTATGGAGCAAAGCAACAATCGAGTTAGAACCAATTGCCAATTTCCATATTGAGCCTTATGTACCGAGGCCCTATCAATGCAAATTGCTCACTTTTGATCGGGAGGAATGTTGAGTGATCTAGAAAGCAGTACTAAGGTCGAGGGAATTCTGATTTAACTTTGGATGAATGGGCAAACAAAAGTCATGAATTTGACCCATCTAAAAGAAATTGAAGAATCGAATTAGGCGTGTATTGTATACACGAGGAAAATTCACCCATTCGACATCATCGGCTGAAAAAGAGATGAAAACAGAATCTGGAGATTATTCTTGATGGTTCGAGAAGCGACAAGTCTTTGGGCGGTGCGGTGTTGATTTCACCACAGGACATCAAATATTTTTCGGCTTTCCGTTTCCAGTTTTCCTGTTCGAACAACACGGCTGAATATGAAGCATTGATTCATGGACTTCATTGGGCCAGGAAAAAGGACATAAAGAACTTACAGGTGTTTGGCGATAGCGAGCTAATCGTCAACCAAGTTAGGGGGCAACATGCTACAAAGAACGACTTGCTGAGGAGCTACAAGAATAGGGTATGGGACCTCATTGAGGATTTCGAAGCTTTCAACATTGTGTCCATACCCAGGAAAGGAAATGAAGCCGCAGATAGGCTCGCAGCAGTTGGAGCAATGTTTGATGTGGTTGACAACATCAGAAGAGGAAAAACGCAGCCACACATCCATGTGGTTGTAAGGCAGCAGATTCAGAGATAATAACACAAGATGGCGAGTGTTTGAGAACGATCAGCAGATCGTCGATTTCTTGCGAAGAAGCGAATTTTCGGCTAGGAATCGGGGGCAGATTAGAGCAGCAGTATGGGGATCAAGTAGTGCAGTGCGGACAAACAAGCTTCTAAGGGTTTGGTAACATTGGAGTCTATCTTGACCCTAACAACCGAGTTTCGTAAGGAAAAGGTAAACATACGAGTCAAGAGAGAAGATTCGGAGCCAATTCCGGTTGGGGAAGGTAAAACACTTCAAATTGGCAAAGTGGCCACCGAACAGGAGAAATCAGATTTCATACAACTTTGCCAAGAGTTTCCAGATGTCTTCGCTTGGAGCTATGAAGACTTAAGAGGATTGATCAAATTTGGCACAACATACCATAGAATTGGATCCAGATGCTAAGCCCGTCAGGCAGAAGCAGAGACTAGTCAACCCTCACATTGAGCCTCTAATGAAGAAAGAGCTTAACAAGCTAATCGAGGCAAGCATTATATTCCCTATCAAGCACTCAAGCTGGGTTGCGAACTTGGTTCCGGTCAGGAAGAAGAGCGGAGAAATCAGGTTGTGTGTGGACTTCGAGACCTCAATAGGGCATCTCTCAAAGACCATTACCCGCTTCCTTGATGGAACAAATATTGCAAGTAGTATCCGGTTGAGAGAGATTCTCTCTCTGAGCGGCTACTCGAGGGTACAATCAGGTGATGGTGAAAGAAGATGACCAATTCAAGCGGCTTTCACCACGAATGGGGAACCTATGCCTACTGAAAATGCCATTTGGGCTATCAAATGCTGGAGCCACCTTCCAAAGGGCAATGGATATGGCATTCAAGGGGTTGATCAATAAAATAGTTTTGATATATCTTGATGACATCACTGTATTCTCAAAAAGTGCAGCGGATCACCTCTGTCATTTGAGGCAAGTATTTCAGAGATGTAGAAGGTTTGGGGTATCATTGAATCCCAAAAAATGCATATTCTTGGCTCACGAGGGAAAGCTTTTAGGCCATATTGTTTCAAAGGAGGGGTTGACGATTGACCCAGAAAGAGTTGAAGCAATTCAAGCATTGCCATTGCCGAGTCACAAGAAGGCTCTTCAAAGCTTCTTGGGAAGGATCAATTTTTCCGTAGATTTGTCCCAAATTTTGCTGCTCTTGTGAAGCCAATAACGCTGATGTTAAAGAAGAGCATGGCATTTAAGTGGACATCTGAAGGCAAAGCAAGTTTTGAGGCAATAAAAGAGGCTATATCTCAAGCTCCGACTCTCGTCAATCCAGACTTCTCCAAAGACTTCATGCTATATGCCTTTGGTGGTGGGGAAACGATTTCTGCAATCCTGGTACAACAAAACAAAGGAGGATTAGAACAACCAGTTGCTTTCTTCAGTCAAGGCTTGGAGGAATACGAAACTAGGTACTCTTTCATTGAAAAGCATGTCCTTGCGGTAATCAGAAGCTTAAAGAAATTCAAGCACCTAGTCTCAAACAACAAGATCCAATTATTAGTCTCACATGCTGGGGTTAAGGACTTCCTTCTGAACAAGGATCTGAATGAGAAACGTGCAGGATGGATAACCCGCGTCATGGAATATGACATCGAGATCAAGGTTACCAAACTAGTACGTGGGAAGGGACTATGTGAGCAGCTAGCCTTAAGTCAACAAGTTGAAACAGGTAATGAAAAAGAAGCTGTCCTGCTGTTACAAGATGATCAAAAACAGGAAAATGATGATGTGTCTACTCCCTGTTGGACTCAGAATATGATACATTTCCTACAGACAGGCATGTGCCCTCCAGAAATGAGCAAAGCAAAAAGAAGGTACTTCAGACTACAAGCAGTTCCTTATGTGCTTGTTGATGGTATCTTGTTTAAAAAAGACATCAACGGTGTTCTATTGAGATGCGTTGGGACAGGTCAGATTGAGAGGATCTTACAAGAGTTCCATGACGGGGAGGCAGGAGGCCATTTCACCCCATGAGTAACAGCTCTCAAAACCATGAAAGCTGGTTACTATTGGCCTACTATATTCAATGATTGCTATTCATGGGTCAAAAAATGCAAGAAATGTGCATTCTTCACAGGGAAGGGAAGGTTAGCAGCACTGCCCCTTCGTCCAATTTCAGTAGATCATCCATTCATGCAGTGGGGATTGGACTTCATTGGAGTCATCAATCCCAATTCGAGTCAAGGCCACAAGTGGATTCTTACAGCGACAGACTATTTCACCAAGTGGACCGAAGCAGTAGCGCTCAAAGAAGCAAGTGAGTCTAGCATACTAGACTTTTATGAAGGAATAGTAACCAGGTTCGGTGTGCCGGCCACCATCATATCAGATAATGCATTAGCATTCATAGGTTCAAAAATTACAGCATGGGCTGTCAAGAATGGAATATATTTGAGCACCTCTTCAAATTATTACCCGGGGGTAATGGACGAGCGAGAGTCCACAAGCAAGAATTTGCTAAAAAAATCATCGAGAAGGACTCTAGATGAAAATCAAAGAACATGGCATCTGAGGCTAAAATCAGCGTTATGGGGTGTGAGAATAACACAAAGAGGTCTACGAGGTAATTCTCCCTACAAGTTAGTCTATGGGAAAGAGGCGGTGTTGCCTATATCATTAGAATTGCCGACCTTGGAGCTCATGAAGCGATTCGAGTTATCGAGTTCGAACCAATGGAAGTCGGTATGCGAGAATTGATAGAAATAGAAGAAATCGAGAGAACATGCGGTTCGGATGATTGAGAAGGATCGGGCCGTAGTAAAAAGATGGTTTGATAAGAGAAGTGGAGCGAGGACCTTCCGGGAAGGGGACCTAGTTACGAAATGGGATGCGAGATCGGGCAAAACCGGGAAGGCATTCCAAGTTTGATGTCATGCGGAGTGGTCCCTACATGGTCACGGGATGCGAAAAAAGTAATGCCTTCGATTGTCTACATTGGATGGAGAGGAACTTGATTAGGTTAACGAGTCTATCTTAAACATTCTTTACTAGAAAAGGTTTGCCCTTGTAAATATTAGTTTAGATTCCCTTAATTCCTCTAAGTGTGTATGCACATTGTCTATTGTAGTTAGGTTTCTATTTCCCTAAGTGCTTTGGCATAGGTTTATTTGCTCTCGGAGTCGTTTTCTCTGATTCGGAGTGTTCTTTGGAGAAGAAGTTGCGATATCGAGGCTTGTTTGAGTTATTGCTTATAACTCCATGCCCGATGGATTGCTAAAAGGCCACGATCTTCTACTAGCGAGGCGGAGTAACCCCATTGAATCGTCAAAACTGTTGTCAAAATTTCCCCCCCCCCAGGGTAAATTTCGATAACATGCATCAAAAGTTGCAGAAAGGCAAATAGGTTGATCCAGGAAAAAGTATAAAAATTGGCTAAGTCTGCTCGAGGAGCAAACTGGGACATTTGGGACGTCAAGCGCGGATCGGCGAAAAAGCCTCAGCGCCCAAATTACATTTGGGACAATCGGGCAGTACAGCGGCGCGAAAAAGCGATCCGATCAGGTGAAAAAAAAAAAGGTGTGTTGCTCGGGGCGTTTGGGACAAAAAGACCCAAACCCGCCGGATCGGCGAAATGAGCCTGAGCGATCGAAAAGCAATTGGGACATCCCGGGCGCATGAAAGCGCGAATGGCGAACCGGCCGAAAAAAGAGTCAAGTCGGTCAAAAGCGAGTGGGACAAGCGGGCCAAAAATGCCCAAACCGGCGGCCGAAATGAGGCGAAATGAGCACAAAGGGCCCAAAATCAAATGGGACATCCGGGACAAATGGAAGCGAAAGCGCGAAGGAGCCGAAGGAGCGAAGACCAATCAAAGCGCCACGTGTCCTCACGGGAGAAAAAGTCAAAAGGTCAAAGGGACGAGTTATCGAGCCGAAGCAGAACAATGAAATGGCGCCACGTGTCCATTTAGGGCCTGAGAAATTTCAAAGGAAAGCCCGCCAAAAGGCAGAGGAGAGAGAATTATTCAGCGAATCAGAGCTTGCCACGTGTCATCCAAGTGGCAGAGCGCGGGAAGAATTTCAAAAATCCGTTTTCGTCTGTTCCGTGCCCTAAATCTTCAGATCGCCATAACTTTTGATCCAGAGCTCGGATTTGCGCGCTCTTTATATCAACGGAAAGCTGGTAAAATTCTCTACACGTTTCCAAGGTCAATCTTGCATTTTGGTTCAGTTTGGAGGATGAAAATCAAGAAACACCTCCAGCGCGAATAACCAAACAGAAGTGATGCGTCAACAAACAATTTTAATGCAGCAGACAGTTCGCCGCTCTTGTTAGGCAGCCCGCCGTTTCGCCAGGATCCGCCGCTTCTGCCATGATGAGATGAGTTAAATGCATTCAGGAGGTGGTTGGGGTAGATTTCGAATTCCTCTCTCTTTTCTCTCTCATTCTTCCTATAAATTGTAAGGAGGGGCTTCTTTCTAACGGTTGGACATTCTTGTTTTGCAATTCCTCCCTTCTCTCCTGCTTGCAAGAGAATTCGTGGAGTTTTCAAGCCTCCCACATGGACTGTAATGCCACTGTTGCCTCTTAGCCACTGCAATGTATTGAATCGATTCTCTGAGCAATATATATGTCTGTGATTAAATTTAAATCCTCTCATGTATTCATTGTTGTCATTTTGATCTCTCATTACATTTCGGTTACCTGTGCGTGGTGTGGTATTGCGTCTATATGGTCTGTGTTTATTTTTGCAAAACTTATGTTCTTCATTCCTCGGTGCATCACCTCCCTAGCTTAGGTTTATTTTTATGCATTTCTCTCTCCCTGTCTCCTTGGTAGTTAGATTAGTTTTTGGGGTAAACCTCTGCGTTTCATTGGTGCATCTGAACAGAGGAATAGGAACCAGCCTTTCTCTGGAGAATCCTTCTCATTTTCAAGTCCCACACTTGGAGAAGGATTCGATGTTATGCAATCACACTGGATGCCTAAGAGATCAACCTAGAAACTTGATCTGCAACTGGGGTCTTTGTGATTTTGCATCAACAGAACCTAAGAAGGAGCCAACCTAAGGATAGTTTTGGGTTATTTTGGCTAGCATCCTTGATATACTTAAAGGTACATGAGGCTCAAATTGGTGATGATTAATTGTACGTTGCTTAGTATTGGGGCCTACCCCTCACTTCACACACACAGCAGTGATAAGGATGTCAAGTGCTTAGCCTTTATATAAATAATCAAAAAAAAAAACTTACACGGCCCGAACATCATGGAGGCTTTCCTATTGGGTGATGAAATCCAAATAGTTCCACCTAGTAGAATATATTTCAGATGTGCTAATTGATTTGTGAGTTTGGTTTTGTTTGGAATAAGCATGGATTCAAATAATTACCTCCTAGTTAGACTACGTTATCAAGCAAGCATGAAGGTGTTATTTTTAAATCCCAAAACAAAATGTTATATTCAATGAAATCATATAGATAAAGGAAGGAGAGAGATGCAAAAAGAGAAAATAAGGACAAAATGAGGAATACCTAGATGAACATTATTTCCTTTTTTGTTTTTTTCATATAGATAAATCAAGCAATCCACCACGCACACAAGCAAGCAAAGCTCCCACCTATGAGGTTAGTAGAAAGAAAGAAAGAAATAGAAAATGGAAATGAAATAATGAAAGAACTCACCAAAGAGAAAGGGTGGGTCCCACTGGGTGTGCCAAAATGTTGATCAAATTTTCCCACTCCTATTTCAAGTTAATGGAAAGGAATACAAGAAAATAGGAAACTCCAAATGATGAGAGGGTTTAAGGATACCTCTTGATAAAATGAAAATGGTGAATATATGGATGCAAATATCCCTCTCTTACTAGCTAGATAACCTACACGACAAAGAGAGACCTGAACGAGAAAATGATTAATAGATATGATAGTGTGTATCTTGACAACATCATTCCTTAGAAGTGATAACTTTTTAGGGATGGATGTACACCCACTTTGATAAAATTTAAGATAAAATAATAATGGATAAATGATAGGATGCAGTAGATAAATGGTGAAACGAGGAATATGAAATGTGCTAGATAAGATAAGATGCAAATATGATAATATTAAATGATAATAAACTAAAGCAAACCTGATTGGGTCAACGACGATCTAATATTGATAGAGTACAATCAACGATGACCGCAATAGAGTGAGCCAAAAAGGTATGCAAAAAGCGATATGAAACAAACTCAAAGGTTGATCTAAGACTAGGATGTTGTTGAAGGCTTGGTTACGATGTGGGGATATTGAGAGAATAGAAATGATGTAAGAAAATTAACATATCGATAATAAAATGATAAATTTTGATCAAAGTTGATGGTGACTAATCTAGATTGACGAGGAATGGGGCCAAAAAGTAAGATATGGGATCACGAAAAGGTGTATCAACTGGACCGAGATGGATCTCGAAAATTAAAGAATCTATAGAATAAATGAAAGATGATGATAAATATAAAAAATAGAGTGGGTGTAGATGGGGTTAGCAGAAATTAGGATGGATTGATAGTGGTTGTTGATAATGAAGATGAGATCTGAAGCAACAAGTGTGCATAATAACAAGATCAAAAGATATGAGGTAAATCTTTGTGGGGGCTAGAAAATAGGTAGCTAAAAGGGTGGAAGGAAGAGAACAAGGAGGATCTAGATCAAGTTAACAATGACCGAGAATGGAGAGCAGGGAGAGATCTAGGGTTTGATGAGGTAAAATGGATGGAAAAATGAATTGTGAAGAAGGATCAATGAAGGTTGATGTAAGGCAGATCTCTAAGGTAAGCTGGTAGACCTACAAGACCGATGCAAAAAGGTGATTAAATGATAGCGGGGGATCCAAGCAAGGAAATGGACTTCAAATATCCCAATATGGCATGCAATATCTTCACAATAGCTCAAAGTTTATGGCTACAACTCCAAAGAAGAGAAAGAAACACAAAAAAATCGCAAGAAGACCTAAATTCTCAAAATTACATCTTGTGGAGAGGGGGTATGGAAATACTTATAGGGTCGATGGTGGCCCACATGGGTCACCATCGAATTTAAGCTGACCTTTGTTTTTTTGGTTGATATGATGACTAGCTCGATGCAAAGGGCCCTAAAGGGGTAAAATAAGGGTTTCAAGCTCTTTAGATGGGTTAGAGTTGCATAAGGAGGATAAAAGGTAGTTGGAGGATAGAGATGCATTGAATGAGGGTAAGTGGGTATATATGGATGAAAAATGGAGTGTTTTAGGGGAGAGATTAGGGAAATTTATGGGTAATTAAATATGATTAAGGGTATATTAGGGAAGATTAAATAAATTATGGGATAAATATAGGAAAGTGGGAATTTGAATAGGAAGAGAGGTATATATGCGCAAGATGATGACAAAGGGGAGCGAATGCGGGATGAGGGACAAGTGTACCAAAAATTGGTGTCCATAGAAGTATGGTGGATAGTAGGTGGGAAAGAGAGTCTAATGGCAAAGAAAGAGACTCGATGACAAAGAAAGAGACTCAAGAAGGACTATTATAACACCATTATGTTATCAATATAGAACTTCTTGACATGTTATTGTATATTTTCATGTTTAATCATGATTTGAGAATGAATGTTAAAGTTATGCATGATTTTGGTTTAAGGTGACTTATTAAATGTTTTGTAGGTAAACAAAGGACTATACAAAAACCATGAGGGGCATAAATGAATCAACAAAGTTATGAAGTTCAAGAGACCTTATATATGAAAGAACTGTGACGATAAAATATTGAGGTAAGAATATTGATTGAAGCATTTAAGAACCATTTCAAGAGTGTTTAAGGGTTGTAAAAGGTTTGAGAGTTTAATAATTTGTCATCAAGTTATGAAAGTCTAATAAGGGTCCTAACCTCTGTGATTTAGCAAGGTCTTATAGAAGGAAGCTAATAACTAAGAAACTATGAACTCGGGATTATCATTTCTTTCTAATGTTGAAACATTGAAATATATCTCATGTAATGGAGCTTGAGAGGTGGTAGGACATTTATAAGGTCTATAGATTCTTCACGAATGAATAAAAAGGCTAAAAAAACATTAAACAAGTAGAGTTAGCAAGATATTTCTCACACGGTTTGAGGAGTACTCTATTTCAAGGGATTAAGGGCAAGCAAGTTGGTGAGTAAATACTAATGGATATTTTGAAGTCTGTATCATTATAGTGTTATAATGTTTCTATTATAATTTTAGTGATCATTGAGTATAAATTTCGTAGAAAGAAGATTGTGGGAAATATTTTGTAAATGATGTCTAGAATATGCATGCCCGAGTTTGAAGGGCCTAGAAGGAAGAAGTTTAGTGAAAAATTATTCATTTAATGTCTTTTGGGAAGTTTGTGGAATCCTTGGATAGTTAAGAGGGGTTAAAATAAGGTAAAAGGTCATAAAATCATTAGAATAGTTAGATAATTTCTAAGTTGAACAAATAAAAAGTAAACAAGAGTCTTTTAGGAGGACATGTGATAGTGTTGTCATGTATTTTTGCAAGGGAAAAATTCGGTGATGGAAACATAGTAACTTTACCCTAGTGTCAAATTTTTGCTTGTAAACCCTCCTAGACACTTCCTAGATCAATTTTCCCTTTTTCATACTCATCCCCATTCACCAAGTACTTATATGTGTTGTAATAGCCTTGCCCATGTGTTTGAAATAAGAAAACAGGAAAATGAAGGTTTTTGATGCAATGCTTATAAAGGTAGATTCTTGATGAGCCTAGAATGGTTATTTTGGTGTTTTTGATACTAGTGTACATCCCCGGGAGAGACTTGAAGGACAAAAATTCATCGGGAAATGGTATAGAAGAGATAAGAAAATTGTGCAATTGATTTTGGAATATTTTGGAAAGATTTTAAGGTTTAGGGACAAGTTCAAAAAGTGGGTTTTCAAAGGTAAAGGAGCATGTAGTTCAAAATAACACTGAGCATTTAAGTGATGGTTGTTTTAGATTTTTCACAAGGCACATGAGATTCTTCTCACGTTTCTTTTCGGCGAGCCATGACCTACGGTCCCCAAGAAAGAGGATATTTTAGGGGTTATATGTAGAATCGAGCATGATACCCATCGATTCTTCTTAAAATGTTTTTTTCAGTCAAATTCATATAAATAAGTTCCCAAAAATACCTTTGGATGCTCCCAAAACTTCATCATCAAGTCCCTCTCCAAGGTAAGCTTCGGGACTTAGCCAAATTCAAGGGTGGAAACATGTCACTCCTGGGCTCAAAATGTATTTTATTGCACCAACGGTCCCATCCCCTTGGGACAATTGAGACAAAAAAAATTCCCAACTCCATTTAATCCCTCTGGACCATCATATGACCCCGACAAAGCTCAAACATGAAAGTTTAGCCCCTTCTCACTTAATCCCATCCCTTCTAGTTGTGAAATTAGATTCGCCACTTGTCCTCACCAAGTGAGGGTGCATTTTCTTGCATAAACTATCCCATCCCCTTGGGATAGTTGGGACACAAAAATATTCCCAAGCCCAACCCTTTCTTTGGTCCCCCATGTGACCCAGTTTCAGCCCCCAAATGCTTATTACTCTCTCTTTATCTCTTTCTCCTCCACCAAGCAATCACATGATGACACTTATCAAGTGAGAAGAGGGAACTTTTCTTGCACCAATTATCTCATCCCCTTTGAACGATTGGTACACAAAAATTTTCCCATGTCGAAGTGGTTTCAAAATAAAAAAATTGAAAAAAATCTAATTGTCATGCTTCTTTCCCTCACTTGCGTGTGAGAAAAGTGTTGCTTCAGAAGAATGTATAAAACCCATTGCAACTCATTTCCCCTTCATTTTTATTCTATAAATCCATGAAGGATATTACAAAAAATCCATTAAACCTACAAATTCTATAGCCACCATGTCCAATTTTCCTCAAAACATTTTTGGTTGTCAGAATGAAGATTTTTCACTGCCAGTGAGCGAAGGAGTTGATCGTACCAAGGTTTGAGATGGTTTTATTCTCTACAATATCTCTATGATATTTGAAGCTTAGTAACTCCATTAATAGATGAAATGGAATCTTCAGACCTGAAACCCTCACCAATTTTTTTATTTCCAAGCATTCCAATGGGTGGAAAATGGTGAAATTTGAAGCACGAGATCACGACGAAGAGCCGAATCTAAAAATAATATTTCCATCACAAACCAAGATAATTTTTCTCACTTAATAAAAATATCATATTTTATGCCCCTTCATATGATAAAAATAGTAATTCCCCTAAATTTCAAGTTCAAATCACCCAAAACAGTAGAAACAGTGCAAAATGGAAGGTTGGGCCAAATTGGTAATTTTCGCAAAATAACAGTCTGAAAAAAATACCTCGCTAAAAATAGAAAGTGGATAAAAATATCAATTCATCATCAATGGAAGAGGATTGAGTGTGAGAGAAGGTTCATAAGGTCATATTTTAACAAAATAAGTGATATGCCCAAAAAAATAGCAAGTCCTGGTCTTACCTGCTAAAAATAGAAAGTCTTCATTTTGGGTGCAAAAAGTTACAGATGGATCCATTTTCACTCACATTTTTTATTTTTGGACTCTTCACAAGGTGTTAGGGTGATCTCATAACTCAAACATTAAAATTAAACTTTCATAAGGTCCCTGAGAGCATCTTCTTGATCTTAGTTGTGGTAAGTTGGTGAGTCGGGTGAGCTGGTAAGATGGGTGATCTAAAGTGAGTTAGCTAGAGTGAACTTAGTGAGCTAAGGAAGTTGATCAAAAAATCATAAAAGAGTATCATCATGAGTAGTTCTTCCATGTTCATCTCGAGCCTACATATGGAGGTCTCAAAGCAGTTTCTAACCACTCATTTTGTGGTCCAAGGTGTTTATGCATCATGCAAAAGGAGGAGACTATGATCATCGTCAACAAGTTATTCATCAAAAGGAGTTTCTTCAACAAGTTCAATCAATCCCCTTCCCTTCTTCACTTCTTTCCCTTTCTTATAATTCTTCGTTGTATGCAATCATGGTATTTTGTTCTATTTACTTAAGTGAAAATATTTGTAAAATAATTCTCTCAAAATTATAAGAGAGATACTAAATTTGTCTCTTCTAAGGGAAATTGAAAGGTCACAAGTGGAATAAGAACATGAAGAGTCATGTAGAGGGAGATGAAAGGTCAATTCATAAGGCTATAAATTGGGATGGTTTCTCCATTCCAAAGGATCTTGAAAATGCTAGATTTTGATAGCATCTATGTTGTAGAAATTGTGGATTTTGATTTGGATGTTGAACTTTGTATCACCAACACATGAAATAAAAAATTTATTCCATTTCCCTTTTCCCTTGCATTCCTCTATTTTCTCTCTTATATGCACTTTGTAAGCATAGTGATTAAAAAGAGCTTTGTATCTTTGATGAATGGGCCTTAGAGAACTGTGTGTCTATGTGGGTTTTGTTTGTCTCACTAATGGATTTATTATTTCTTTCCTCTATATTGAATGTCAAACTACTCTAGTTATTGGGTTTGAACTCTTTGATTATCCTACTCATAACAATAACCTTACTTTCTTAATTTCTCTCCTTCACCCCTCATCGTTGTAATTTCCTCCCTTGTGGCCCGTACAAGCAATTTTCCATAGGTTCAGTGGAGTGTTCTTGTATGATCCCCAACTTATTTGGCCACTCCACATCAATATATATAGGATTAGATTAATTTACATTCAATAATGGGAGTTGCACCATTCAATGCAGAGGGCGTAACCCCGTGAATGTTGGTGGAAACACCTAATTTTCCATATCAACAAATTTTCTCACCAACAGTTTTGGTGACTTTATTGGGAGAGATTTATTTGGTGCACCCGAATAGATCTCAAGAAATACAAAAAAAAAAATTTAAAAATATAAAAGTACTCGAATGATCAAAAGCCTTTTTCCAAGCCTTTTGAGAAAACCTAGATGAAAGAAGATATACCGGATTAAATAGGTTGAGAGGAATCATTGACCCCAATTTTGAAACTTTGCAAAATCAGCAATAGTGAGTTATAGATAACCCATACTACTTATCTCAAGATTCATCCCCTTCTGATTCATCAAGTGGTTCCCTTGGTTACCCTATTAAAAATCCTACTGACACTTCTACAAATTCTCTTATCTTCCACCCACCTTTAAATTTTGAAGTCCCAAGAGAAGAAGAAGAAAGAGAGGAGGGTGAAATTACGGCACAAACACTTGTATCGTGGGGAAAAACATAGGTCCGTTGTCTTTGACTTCACCACTTCATGAGATTCCAAAAGGATCAAGAAAGAATTTTTCGAAGTTGTATGGAGACAGCAGACAACATCATGATGATCACATCATAGGATTATCACATCATGTGGCATCCTTGGAGTGCAACATGAAGATGTTGTTGTGCGATTGTTCGTTGAAAAATTACAAGATGCGATATGATTGGTTCTACTACTACTGCCATCACACTCAATCTCAATTGGGGTTATATCAAAAATAAGTTTGAAGAGAGGTTCAAAACTGCCAAGATTCCCTTTCCCTTATTATTCAACTCACTCGGATGAAGAAAGAGATGTAAGAATCCATGAGAGACTTCGTGGAAAAATTCAACAAATTGGTCAACAAAATTCCCACTACTGCTCTTCCCATTGTAGATAACCTAAAGATGTTCTTTGTGAATGCTCAATTTCTTGAAGTGAGTTTCTTTCTATAGAGATTTCAACCATAAGATTTGGACAACGCTCAAGAAATTTTTATCGAGGTGGAAGATGACCTCATCTTGTTAGGTAAGATCAAGAATCCTTGATGAAAGATAAAACCCAAAGTTCCAAAGATGAGAGAACATATATCGATGTTGCATAAGTTGGAAAATAAATTTATAATAATCTTGAAAAGGGAAGTTTCTAAATGAACATCTATTCCAAACCAAAATAGAAATCAGGTTCATAGGAGCACCCCGAAGGCTTTCCTTAGAGGCTTCACCGGTCAATGCAATGTGTAAAATCAATGAAGATGAAGAATAAGAAGATTTTAAATTAGAAGTTGAAGATAAAGGAGAAAGTGAATGTGCTTGGATCGGGTTTTGTGAATGTACACTTGATGATGAAGAACCCACAAATAGTTACTCATATGTAGTGTTCACTCAATCATAAAAGGAGAAAGAAATATATTATTTACTTCCCAAACTAAGAAATTAAAGCCTCAAAGGGTGACTATGAGAAAAACAAAAAATGAGGATCATCGAAGTCCGTTTCGGTAGGGTCGGTGAGAAGAAAGAATGATACCACTCCGAACAAGAGTTCTTTTTCCTCTTCAAGTAAGCCTCCTTCAACTTCTCTTGAAAAATTAATTCTTGCGAATCCTAAGAACATCCATGTCAAAGCTACCACAACCCCTAATGTTCCTACCATCTCTTCATCCTTTGATATCATTATCCATTTCAAAATATCCAGAGTCCAAATTCATAAATTTGAGTACTTGAGAACTCATCCCAAGCAACTTGAGAGACTTGTCTAGCATATCAAAGGAAGTAGCTTTGTTTCTAAATATTTCGCCACCAAAGAACCACCCCATGAATCTCAATCCCCTTAATCTATGAATTTCCTAGCCTCCATGTCCTACACCTCTATTAGGGTAGAGTGTTTCTATATAGCCTTGCTCATCAACGGGTATAAGCTAAATAATTTCATCATTGAATCTGGTGCCTCGGACAATGCCATTCCTACAAAATTTGTTAAAGCCCTTGGCCTCTCCCTTTTCCCTACCTCTCGGATAGTGTTTCTATATGGAAATGAAACGAGTTCCTTTCGTGAGACAAATAAAAAATTCCAAGGTAAAGCATCGGCATATTTCCTTGACAAGAAAATTACAATGAGAATACTTATAGAAGACATGCCTTCCTCATATGGTATATTGTTGGGCCAAAGTTTCTGTCGATATGTCGGAGGAGATATGCAGCTACATTGGTCTCACACCACCATCTTGGTCAATGGTAAAACAAAGAAAACTACTTCCCATTAGAAAAATGAAGTATATTGTTCAAAAACCAAATGACCCAACAACAAATATCCCGTGTCAAAATTCTAGATCTGGCAAATTTTTATCGACCTTTGAGGATGACCTCGAGTTGCCCATGTTGGTAGAAGAATGCCCAAGCATCACAGAGCCGGTCAAAGAGCATAATGATGAGTTGATGAAATCGAGTTTGAGAGTGTGTACTTCTCATGGGATGAAATCATAAATGAAGTTGCTCCATTGGATGTTGATGATGGTGATAAGGACCTTGATTTTCAACAAAGCAATCTTGAAGTGATAAGAAAAAATGATCAAGGAATGCTCAACAACTTCATAACAAGAAAGCTCAATGTTTTCGATCATGTTCTTGAGGATCGGTATGAGTTTCCATGTGATGAGTATGTTGGTGAATCAAAAATATTCTCTTCCTCATTAGAAGATCATGACGAGAAATTCAAGAATATGTTATCAGCTAATTTTGACTTTGCAAAATTATTAGAAAATAATAAAAAATGAAAAATTTGAAAAGTGTTACTTTGCGTGGTTCATTACCCTCGTTACGATCGTCTCATTTTTGTGATCATTTCGGTCTTCATTTCATCCTTTTTGGGCAAGAACTCTTCCCGCCAGGCTTTAAATCGCGTTAAAATACATTAAAATTAATTAATTAATTGCTCCTTGTTTGATTAAATTAATTTTTAAATAACTTGAGAGTATTTAATTAAATAAATATAAATTAAAAGTTCATTCGACAAATTTTAAATTGCCGGGGAAGTAAGCTTACGCTTCCAACTATCGGGAAGCCAATTTGGCTTCCCGAACCCGGATTTCCCCTTTCCTGGCAATTTCCTTCATTTTCCCACACGTGGGATTTTCTCTACCAATTGCCAAATCATGGATTGGCTAACGGGCAGAAATTCCCCAATTTCCCACATGGGAAATTGAATGGGGATTGCCAACCCACTTTGCCATTCCCGTTGGCAATTGCCCGTTGCTTTCCCCATTTCCCTTGGCACTTAAGCCACTACCCAGGAAGAGAGGAAGTTGAATTAATTCTCGTAACTTCCTCCATCAAACCCGTTGGAAAAAGTTGTGTGAAGCTTTGCTTCTTATTTCCCCATAATATTTTGTCATATCCCACAATACGACACACACATCCAAGGAAATAATAGTTCGCACAGTCAAAAGAAAAATTCACGCCATTGAGGAGAGGAAACAACTGTCCACGCCTTGCAAAGGAAAAGATTAAACACGGTTCAAAAAAGGAAGAGGAGAAAACAAGAAAACAACAACAACAAATCCACGCCCAGCAAGGAGAACAGCCCACGCATGAAAAAAAAAAAAGGAACAGTTTTCAAGCAAATTAAAGACTCAGAAAGGAACCCGCGCCAGCAAAGGAGAATAGAACTCCACGCATATATCTAAGTTGCAGGTTTTTAAACTAAAGATCCACGCAAAGGGGAAGCAAGTCGCACCCACCAGCAAATTCTCACTCAGACAAAATACAAGGAGATACATTTCCGCGCAGGTTAAGCCAAAGCCACACAGCCAGAGGCAAAATACATCACACAGCTGTTTACACAAGCTAAGGACAAAAAAAAAAGGTCATACGCATGTCAAGAATAATCCAGCCACACAGCTGTTAGCCCAAGCCATACAAAAAAACGCCAAAAGATCAACGAGGGAATGTTAATCGGGTGTCAATGCGACCTAACCGAACCATGGGCAAGTATGTTTGAAAAAATGAATTGTCTTTGTAACTTGTTATATTCTACATTTTCATCGGCCTTCAGAAAGAATGCGTAATGCATATGGATGGATCTGGGGCCCTGATAAAACTTATAGCTTAATTGCTAAAAGCTGCAACAAATGAAGGTCACGAATAGCAAACATAATGCAGCTGTAGGCTTACCATTATTCTGAACTCAGATCAATGGAAACTGCAGGTATATCCTTCATGGGCATTTGCTTTCTGATCTGTTAACATGATTCTTTTACCCTTTGTAAATATGTATACAAAGCACAGTGCTGAGACCTTAAAGCAAAACTGTCAGGCGATTCCCCCTTTAGAATCTGCTAACTCCATACCTGCGGAGAAACAAATATTCACTGCCGTGTACGATGGATTGGAGTCACGCTATTCAAGGCTTCATAAAATTTCCTGAATCAGGAGATGAAGGTTTATTACGGTGCAGAATGAAACGATTCATATTGCTCAGCATTTTTTCCCCTAGAAATGAATTGAATGTGAAGGTCAACTCTGAAAATACCTGGTTGGCCGTTTTGTATACTACATCCTTGTTACTTGTAAATGGTCTCTTTGAGAAACTCTAAGGGCAATAGGCAATATTTATACCCTTCCATTATGTACATCCAATCAGACAATAAAAAGTATTTTTTTACCAGGTTCAGAGAAACTTGTTGGTTGGAGCCGAGATTACAGAATGCACTGCCAAAATACAGAGAGGGCTCTTTGGCCAAGAATCAGTCTTAAGGGTTTCTATCGACATGTTGAGGGCTTGAACCTGGGTCATCATCATGGCAGCATTAGGTCTTTATTGGTAATGGCATTTTCTCATCGTTTGGAAGGTACAATTGTGCTTATTATGGCAAAGCCAAAACATTCTTACTACAAGTGTTATATAATAAGGAAGAACCGTGAGCATTGTGGTAAAACCATTCTTTTCAGAAATGTTGGGTTAAGCTTGAATATAAAGTAGTTGAGCTGAAAAGCTAAAAACAATTCTGACTACACTACAACAAACTTAACGATTATTGACGAGAGTTAAGTGTAATCATGGTGGCAAGGTCAATCCCTATAGATGTTGGTTTAAGCCTATGGATGAAGACCATGCTATGATTTGAATTTGGTTTAATTCTATGTATGAAGACCATAGAATGATTCATACTTTTTGTGGAGGAGATAGATCACACTAACAATTGCCCACGAGATGAAGGCAAGAGGGTATTTTCGATTGATTCTGAATGATGTTCATGAGTAAAATAACCATTCCTCTGTCACATAAATGAGAAGTTTGCATTGCCATATTGATTGATAAAAATGTCTCTTGGAATAACTATTTGACTCGACAAGAACCTTCAATTGTGTGCATGCTGACACACTGTAACCAAGTTTGTTTCGAGATTGTTGTGAAATATGAGAATTGCTTCCATCATTTCAAACAAGGAAAATGTTATTTTTGGTGATTATTGGTGATGTTAAGTGAACCAATAAAAGATAGGCTGTGTAGTGAGATGGAAGAGTCAAGTTATTCAATTTGTAGAAAGTGTTTGCAAAGCTAGACAATGCTTTCGACTTCATCAAATCAGATGTATAGTGCAAATAACTAGTTATATTTATTCATGGGGTGTTTGTTAAAGCCATGTTTTGTAATACCATTGGAGGTGAATTACAATTTTGGCTCTTGGAGATCTTCTCAATGGCGAAAGACCAGAAGCTAGATTTTGATAAACCAAGGTGGTGTAATGACTACGGTCTCGCGACAAATGAATAATTCACCATGGAAAGGTACTCGGAGCATGTGGAGAATTGTGAATGTGAATACGAATGAAGACAAATTTTCTCACACCAGGATATTGCTCAGACGAGAGGGGTGGATGAATTGCTCAAGTTTCAAGCTCAACACTCTTGTCATTTGGAGGATTGCAGAGCACAGTCAATGAGTTCATTCTCGTACGATCGGGATAGGCGGACTCTTGGCCCAATGGATAAGGCACTGATCCTAGGTGTCTTGATCTAGGTGGCGCATTGTTGACTAGGATGTCTATGTGTGCGTCCAAGTCATTTAAGTGGGGTCCACGTGTGCCCATTTCTTTTATGACTTTTTAGCTTAAGTGGTTTCTATTTTTAGTCACTTTTTAAAAGTTGGTTGAAAAAGTCAAAGTCACTTAAAGCACCCTATTTAATGTGCATTTAAAACCCTAACTACTTTGTAACCTTGATTTTGGGTTATAAAAGGAAGTGAGGGCTCATTTGTAAGGGTGACTTTGAGAGAGGAGAAGAAAAAACTTTTGTGCAAGCTTTGTTTCAAGAAGAAACTTTGTGTTCTTTTTTTAAAAACATTTTAGAGTTAATGAAATACGAACTTTGTGTCTCATTCATTGTCTCTTGTAACATTTGATGTTCTTATGTTCATTAGATGTTAGGTGTTTGAATCTTGCATGCAAATATTATCTTTGATCTTATTGTCAACATTATTAATCGTTTGTTCTAGTTCACAATGATCAAGCTCTGATTATCTACTTGCTCATGTGTGCTCCTTTTACACATTCTTGTTTGGCTAACTCAATCTCCATTTTATTTGTGTTGGTCATTCACCTTTCTTCTTCATGCGATATTAGGCTCTGTTTTTACCTAACTCTTGCATGTTCTTTGATTCATCCCATTCCACTCCTTCCTTCATTCCACTTCATCTCCCTCATTCACTTTTCTTTCCATTGATGTTCCAAAACCCCCACATACAATTTTGAATGTATAGATGTAAATACTGTTTTGGTTTTCAATAAAGGCAGCCTCACCTTCATTGGACTTTTTCATGTTGCATGTCATTTACATGCATGCAAATCCATATGCTAACATTTTTAGTGACTCATTTGGGATTCGAGAAATCGTTAACCAAGGTCTTGGTTAAATATTTATGACTATCCCCTCTGCACAAGCTCGATTCTTCAACCGAATCTTGTGTCCGAGCGAATATTTCCAAGGAGACATTGTTGCAACCTTAAACAAGTAGCTTGGGAAAACCGTGAAAGCTTACAACAATTTGTGGCTATTGATAGAGCCATTGATAGATAAATCGCATCAAAGACCTTAGAATAAGAGCACCCGCACTTGTGGCCGAAAGACCTCTGGACACGTGTTGATAGTTGTTCATAAGCGCAGTCCTCTTCCACTTGAGGTAATAAGTTGTATGACTATTACGGGTAACCCACCTATCTTGTAACCAAATCTTGTTTTTGCAGATACTCAAGAAGACATATCATTAGATTTGAGGCAAGCTATTTGGGAAAGGCACACAAGTAACCATCATTTCATCTCACCGCATCGGTATTAGATAACGAAGAAGAGAAAGCCGCGAGAGTTCTTAGAGTTATTCGAGCACAAATAGCTCAAGAAAGAGAGCGAAGAAAAGGCTAGAGCTGGTCTAAAACCGTCGGTGATCCCTTCACAATAAATATTCCAAATTGGAAGGAAAGAGGTTTACACGAGGAGAAAAAGCTAAAGGTCGATCTGACCCCACTTTTGACTTTCAAGGAAAATTTGGTTTCAAGTTATCTCCTCCAAAGAAGAACACGCCTCGTAGATCTCGTAAGCCTTGCATCAAGTCCTAAAAGAGCAAGCAAGGAAGGAATCACTACCAATCAAGCACTTGTCCTTGCTCACGTTGTTTTACCTTTGCATACCACCTTTCCTCAAATGGCAACCAACATACCATGGGGAAATGCCATAGGCCCATTGGCCTTACCTGCTCGACATGAACTCCCACGAGGATCAAGAAAGATTCTTCCCAAGTTCAACGAGAGATGGGAAGACGTCACCAGATGACCATATTTCTGCCTTTTTCGCTACATGTGCTATTTTTTGGTAGAATATGAAGATGTTGCTATTCGTCTCTTCGTCGAAACATTGCATGATGTTGCTGCAGATTGGTTTCATCATCTACCCAATGGATGTATCACAAATTGGAATGATATGAAAACTAAGTTTGAAAATCGATTCAAAGATGGCAGAAGATGAACATGCTCTTCTTGCCCAACTATCTCAAGCGAAGAAAGAGCCAACAGAACCCATGAGGAATTTCATGGCTAAATTCAACAAGATGGTGAACAAAGTTCCCACCGGGATTCATCCAAACCTTGATGGACAAAAATGTTTCTTTATTAACGCACAACAACCAGAAGTGTGCTATTAGTTGAGAAGGGCTAGGGTGGCTACTTTGGAACTTGCTCAATCCTTGGCCATAGAAATTGAAGATGACTTAATCATGGCAGGAAAATTCAAGAAAAATTCCCTCAAAGAAAAGAGTCAAGAAACTCCAACGCTTCAGAAGCTATACTCACTAAGTTGGCTAATGATGTGTTGGCTTTGAAAAAGCAATTTGCTCAAAGTAGTAAACCTGCTCCTTACAAAGATATCTCGAGAAAAGGATACGTTCCCAACAAAGCCAGGATTGCGGAGTGCTCCAAGCAAGGCTTGCTATTGAAGCAGCTCCATGACTAATTCCAAATGTGATGTTATTGAAGAAAGCGATGATGATATTGAAGTTGTCGAGGTTGATGAGGAAGAGCAGATTCTCGAGACATCCGAACCTGAAGTTGAAGATCCTGAGGGGGAAAGTAATAATCATTTCTTTGAGTACTATTCGATGAGGAATACGAATACGAAGAAATTATAGAAGATATGAATAGTCAATCTTTCGTCATTTTCACGCGCTCTTAGAAAAAGGAGCAGGATACCACTAAGGTGGGAGATAAAGAGGTTTCCAAGGAAACTCCCAAAGAATCCAAGACAAATGAGGCTCCTAAAGAGTCCAAGGCGACTGAGGTTTCAAAGGTCAAGACTATCTTAAAGAAAGGAGGGCCTTTGTTAGATCAATCGGTTGGTAAACCAACTACGAAGAAAGCTTCTTCTTCCACATCAGTGTCAACCAAGCCCGAGGCCAAGGTCAAAAGTGTGCCATCATCAAGTTCGAAAGAACTTATATCTGAGACATCAAGTACATGGTTACTTTGCCTAAATTTGATATCATTGATCATATCAATAAAACAAAAATTTCCATGTCATAGGCAAAGTACTTGAAGTCCAACAAGGATCAACTCGAGAAATTGGTCCAATTTATCAAAGGCGACTCTACTGTTCATTCCTCCAAAGGAATTCTAAAAACTCCCAAAGATGGGAAAACTCAAAATATTGTGGCGGCCACTACACCTTCAAATGAAAAGATCGAACCTTTCTTTGTGTCCTTTCTAATCAACGGATGCAAATTAAGTAATTGCATTATAGACTCTAGAGCCTCGGATAATGTGATGGAAAAAGTAGCACATGCTCTTGGTTTGACTTGTATGAGAACATTCGGATCATGTTACTCCATGGAAACCAAGCAAGTTCCTCTAATCGGGTAGATTAAAGACACCCAAATGGTTTTAGCCCAATTCCCTCAAAAGCGAGTTAAGGTAACTATTCTAGTTCTTTGATATTCCCGCCTCGTATGGAATGTTGTTGAGTAGGAAATTTTGCAGAGATTTGGGTGGTGAGATTCAAATGGATTGGTCTCATGCCATGATTCCTATCAATGGAGAAATGAAAAAGCTTATGTCGGAAGCTTAGGAAAAGTTCACGGTAACTAAAACCGAAGATCCTCGTGCACAGATCCTTTTCCAAGGCTCAAGTATGGGTAATTATATGATGACTACATAATTTCATACCCTTGAGATCACCTACCAAGATTCCAATGAGATCCGGGCTCTTGAGTTCGATGGAAGTTGTTGCTCAGCGGGTTACAGTGCGGGGGTGGTGCTCATATCTTTGAATGGTAAAATATTTCCTTTTTCCTACAAACTCGAATTTTCAAATACTAATAACACTGCAGAGTATGAGGCACTAATCCTTGGCCTCCAAGTTGCAGAGGAGAAAGGGATCAAAAATTTGGAAGTCTTTGGAGATGCGGAATTGATTGTGAAACAGGTAAGAAATCAGTTCCAAGTAAAGAATGATCGTTTGAGACACTATAGAAATAAAGTGTGGGACGCAATAGAAGTCTTCGATGCCTTTTCCATAAAATTTGTCTCTCACGAAAAGAATGACAAAGCGAGATTCTCTAGCTTGATCTCGAAACTTCATTAATGATTCCTCATTCGAATTTGATCAAGTCAAATACACCATTGAAATGGTTTTTAGGCCAAGTGTTCTGACAATGAGAAAATTGGCAAGTATTTAATGATGATCAAGCAAATTATTGCTTTCTTGGAAAAGAGAGAAAAATTTGAACAGTTGTACTTTGAAGGAAGTGATTCTGCATTTCGCGAATCAACTGCCTCATCCATTCAGGAAGGAGTTGAGAACGAAGATCTTGGTGATGGTATCAATCAACTCAAAGGAAATAAAATTCCCAAAGGATTGGTTTCACTTGAAGAACTTTTTGACAAACATGACAGGTTTATCAAAGAGAAAGAGCAGGCAGGACCTGCGAATTTTGCTGACTATGAGCAAGTTAATATCGGTACCAAGGATAAACCTCGCCTGATCAATATTGGTAAGTGTTGCTCACCTGAGGAGCACAGGAAATTCATAAGTCTACTTACCAAATATTCTGACGTTTTGGCTTACTCATACAAAGACTTGAAGTCTTTCCAACCCAGGGAAATGGAGCATGCCATACCCTTGAAGCCTAGTGCATTTTCATTCAGGTAAAAACAAAGACAATATAATCCCAAGATTGCAAGGACAATATTTCATGAAGTTCAAAAGATGCTAGATGCACGAATAGTGTTTCCTATTCGACATTCGACTTGGATAGCTAATATTGTACCGTTCGCAAGAAAAATGGAGAAATTAGGATTTGCATGGATTTCCGCAATCTTAATCAGGCTTCCTTCAAGCATTATCAAAATTGAAAATGGGTTGTTCCCGTATGTACATAGGTAATTAGGATTTTGGTTTGTTTGTTTCCCTGTTTTTCGGTCTCCTCTCTTGTGTCGCCCCATTTTTGTGCCCCATCATTTTGTGATCATGTTCATGACTATTTTGAGTGCAGGTGCATTCTTTGCATCCATGAAGTCCTTGTCCCCAATCAAAGCCAGTTGTTATCAGCTAATTTTGACTTTGCAAAATTATTAAAAAATAATTAAAAATGAAAATTTTGAAAAGTGTTACTTTGTGTGGTTCATTGCCCTCGTTGCGATCGTCTCATTTTTGTGATCGTTTCGGTCTTCGTTTCATCCTTTTCGGGCAAGAACTCTTCCCGCCAGGCTTTAAATCGCGTTAAAATATATTTAAATTAAATAATTTAATTAATTAATTGCTCCTTGTTTGATTAAATTAATTTTTAAATAACTTGAGAGTATTTAATTATTTAAATATAAATTAAAAGTTCATTCAACAAATTTTAAATTGTCGGGGAAGTAAGCTTACGTTTCCAACTGTCGGGAAGCCAATTTGGCTTCCTGAACCCGGATTTTCCCTTCCTGGCAATTTTCTTCATTTTCCCACACATGGGATTTTCTTTGCCAATTGCCAAATCATGGATTGGCTAACGGGTAGGAAATTCCCCAATTTCCCACATGGGGAAATTGAACGGGGATTGCCAACCCACTTTGCCATTCCCATTGGCAATTGTCCGTTGTTTTCCCCATTTCCCCCTGGCACTTAAGCCACTACCCAGGAAGAGAGGAAGTTGAATTAATCCTCGTAACTTCCTCCATCAAACCCGTTGGAAAAATTCATGTGAAGCTTTGCTTCTTATTTCCCCATAATATTTTGTCATATCCCACAATACAGAGACACGCATGAAGGAAATAATAGTTCACACAGTCGATTAAAAATTCACGCCATTGAGGAGAGGAAAGAACTGTACACGCCTTGCAAAGGAAAAGATTAAACACAGTTCAAAAAAGGAAGAGGAAGAAAACAACAACAGCAAATCCGCGCCCAGCAAGGAGAACAGCCCACGCATGAAAAAAAAAAAATAGGAACAATTTTCAAACAAATTAAAGGCTCAGAAAGGAACCAGCGCCAGCAAAGGAGAATAGAACTCCACGCATATATCCAAGTTGCAGATTTTAAACTAAAGATCCATGCAAAGGGAAGTAGGCCGTGCCCACCAGCAAATTCCCACGCATGGGAAAAAAAAGAAAGAGAAGCATTTGTTTTGAGACCACGTATTGGTCAGACAAAATACAAGGAGATACATTTCCGCGCAGGTTAAGCCAAAGCCACACAGCCAGAGGCAAAATACATCAAACAGCTAGTTACACAAGCTAAGGATAAAAAGAAAGGTCATACGCATGTCAAGAATAATCCAGCCACACAGCTGTTATCCCAAGCCATACAAAACAAACGCCAGAAGATCAACGAGGGAATGATAATCGGGTGTCAATGCGACCTAACCGAACCATGGGCAAGTATGTTTGAAAAAATGAATTGTTTTTGTGACTTGTTATATTCTACATTTTCATCGGCCTTCAGAAAGAATGCGTAATGCATATGGATGGATCTGGGGCCCTGATAAAGCTTACAGCTTAATTGCTAAAAGCTGCAACAAATGAAGGTCACGAATAGCAAACATAATGCAGCTGTAGGCTTATCCTTATTCTGAACTCAGATCCATGGCAGCTGCAGGTATATCCTTCATGGGCATTTGCTTTCTGATCTGTTAACATGATTCTTTTACCCTTTGTAAATATGTATACAAAGCACAGTGCTGAGACCTTAAAGCAAAACTGTCAGGCGATTCCCCCTTTAGAATCTGCTAACTCCATACCTGCGGAGAAACAAATATTCACTGCCGTGTACGATGGATTGGAGTCACGCTATTCAAGGCTTCATAAAATTTCCCTGAATCAGGAGATGAAGGTTATTACGGTGCAGAATGAAACGATTCATATTGCTCAGCATTTTTTTCCCCTAGAAATGAATTGAATGTGAAGGTCAACTCTGAAAATACCTGGTTGGCCGTTTTGTATACTACATCCTTGTTACTTGTAAATGGTCTCTTTGAGAAACTCTAAGGGCAATAGGCAATATTTATACCCTTCCATTATGTACATCCAATCAGACAATAAAAGTATTCTTTTACCAGGTTCAGAGAAACTTGTTGATTGGAGCCGAGATTGCAGAATGCACTGCCAAAATACCGAGGGGCTCTTTGGCCAAGAATCAGTCTTAAGGGTGTCTATCGACATGCTGAGGGCTTGAACCTGGGTCATCATCATGGCAGCATTAGGTCTTTATTGGTAATGGCATTTTCTCATCGTTTGGAAGGTACAATTGTGCTTATTATGGCAAAGCCAAAACATTCTTACTACAAGTGTTATATAATAAGGAAGAACCGTGAGCATTGTGGTAAAACCATTCTTTTCAGAAATGTTGGGTTAAGCTTGAATATAAAGTAGTTGAGCTGAAAAGCTAAAAACAATTCTGACTACACTACAACAAACTTAACGATTATTGACGAGAGTTAAGTGTAATCATGGTGGCAAGGTCAATCCCTATAGATGTTGGTTTAAGCCTATGGATGAAGACCATGCTATGATTTGAATTTGGTTTACTTCTATGTATGAAGACCATAGAATGATTCATACTTTTTGTGGAGGAGATAGATCGCACTAACAATTACCCATGAGATGAAGGCAAGAGGGTATTTTCGATTGATTCTGAATGATGTTCATGAGTAAAACAACCATTCCTCTCTGTCACATAAATGAGAAGTTTGCATTGCCATATTGATTGATAAAAATGTCTCTTGGAATAACTATTTGGCTCAACAAGAACCTTCAATTGTGTGCATCCGACACACTATAACCAAGTTTGTTTCCGAGATTATTGTGAAATATGGGAACTGCTTCCATCATTTCAAACAAGGAAAATGTTATTTTTGGTGATTATTGGTGATGTTAAGTGAGCCAATAAAAGATAGGTTGTGCAATGAGATGGAAGAGTCAGGTTATTCAATTTGTAGAAAGTGTTTGCAAAGCTAGACAATGCTTTCAACTTCATCAAATCAAATGTATAGTGCAAATAACTAGTTATATTTATTCATGGGGTGTTTGTTAAAGCCATGTTTTGTAATACCATTGGAGGTGAATTGCAATTTTGGCTCTTGGAGATCTTCTCAATGGCGAAAGACCAAAAGCTAGATTTTGATAAACCAAGGTGGTGTAACGACTACGGTCTCATGACAAATGAATAATTCACCATGGAAAGGTACTGTTGTATATATCTTCCCCCCGGGTAGATATAGACAAGCGGAAGAATATGGAAACCAAAGAAATTCAAACCTCAGCCCATGGCGCACAGAAGAGGTGCACAGAAATGAGTGTCGACATAAGAAAGAATGCGCCCATGGCGCACGTAAGAGCGCGCACGAAATGAGTGTCAACATGAGAATGTATGTGCAAGGCGCGCAGAAAGTGGCGCACGTAAATGGATGTCGACAATGTAAAGGATGCGCCCTTGGCGCACGGAAATGGCGCATAACAATGAGTGTCAACAGGGAAAAAGTTGCGCCTTGGCGCACATAAGAGGATGTCGACACAAATGTAAATGCGCCCTTGGCGCACAGAAGAAGATGTCAACATAGAAATAGACGCGCCCTTGGCGCACAGAAAGGAATGTTGACACGGAAAAAGTTGCGCCCTTGGCGCAGGAAAGTGGCGCACGTAAACATGTGTCGACACAAACATATTTGCGCCTTTGGCGCATAGAAAAGAGTGTTGACATGCAAATGAATGCGCCTTTGGCGCACAAAAAGGGTTGTCGACACAAACATATTTGCGCCTTTGGCGCACAAAAAGGGTTGTCGACACAAACATATTTGCGCCTTTGGCGCATGAAAAGGATTGTCAACATGCACACGGATGCGCCTATGGCGCACCTTCATGAGGCGCAACATTTCGAGCGGCGACAGAAGCAGACCACGACCCGAGATATTCAGATGGTCATAACTTTTGACTGGGAGCTCCGATTCACACAAGGTTGGACTTTTCGGAAAGCCTACGGCATCCTCTACCTAACTACGACTGGATATCTTTAATTGGGTGGGAACAAGTTCTTAAAAATGCAAAATACAGTTTGCCACTTTTGGGGTTTGATATGGTCCTCACCTACCACCATAATGAGATGAATTAAATACAACCTGAGGTGGTTGGGGTAGATTTGGACTTTCTCTCTCTTCTCTCTCTCATTCTTCCTATAAATTGTAAGGAGGGGCTTCTTTCTAAAGGTTGGACATTCTTGTTTTGCCCCTCCCTTCTTCTCTTTGGCAGGTGAATCTGTGGAGTTAAAACCTCCCATTTAAAGCGTGATGCGGCTTTGCCTCTTGGCATTTTGCGGTGTGTTGTATCAATCTTTGGAGCAAATTAATGCATGTCCGTGGATGATTATCAACCCTCTCGGTGTTTATTTGCATCTTCTTGATCTTTCACTTTTGCAAATCAGTTATCTCTGTGCATGATCTTGCATTACATTTTTATGGTCTGTGTTTATTGGTAAGACAGTGTTCTTCATTCCTCGGTGCATCACCTCTGTTAGTTTAGGTTTTATTTTCGCATTTTCTTACCCCCTGTCTCCTTGGAAAATTAGATTAGGTTTTGAGTAGACCCTCTCGCATTTTTACGTGTGCATCCGACAGAGGAATAGGAACCGGCCTTCATCCAGGAGAGCTTTTCGATTTCGCAAGGTCCCACACTTGGGAAAAGCTCCATGTTATGCAATCATACGAGAATCTCGCAACCCATCGAGTTACGAGAGTCCTGAAGTCTTGTGATTCGACACCAACAATTTTTGGCGTCGACTTCTTCGAATACTTCAAAGGAATTGCAGGAGGTCATGAAACAATTACAGAACCTTGGAAATGAGCTTTGGACTATCAAAAGACAAGCAAGCTCAAAGTGCTAGACCGTATCGCCTCAAGCACGCATGCAAGCTAGGCCCCCATACCAACAAAATAGACCACCACCTCAGCCGCAAATCAAAACCGAACCAAGGACACCAAGTCAGTTGTGTGCCATTTCGACCGTATGATCCAAATGCAACGACGTCCTCAAAAGCCTTGGTTCCAACACAAAATAACATGGCACGAGAGAGTACGACTGGTGTTACCCTTGCAATCTACCTCACAATCGGCCAAGATGTTTCAATGGTGCCTTTGAATCGAGCCTTGATGGTGCAAACCATTGGTGTTGCTCAAGAACCAAGCTAGGAGGAGAATCAACAAAGAACAAACACAACAAGAAGGACCTCCAAGCGAAACCACATTGGCAAATTGGCAACGGAAGACTTCGTGGAGTTAACCAACAGCCTTTTCAAGGCGTGGCTGCCAACACACGGTCAAAGAAGAGAAATATAGGAGAGGGACAACCATGTAATCCATTGTTTCAACCCACTCTTACACAACAAGGGGTCGATGGAGACCAAACACGACCCAAATGTGCAGAATCAACCTAAGGTACTGTTGTAGAAGAACACATGCACTGTTCAAGCTCCGAAAAGGTTGCGCAAGCGAGGACAGAAAAGGACAATTCATCCCCTTCAACATCATCGATCAAATGAAGAAGACACATGTGAACATTTCCATGTGGGAATCCTTTGGCGATCCAGTGGCAACGAGATTTATTGCAAGTCTGCAATGGCTAATTGATCCGCCACAAATGTATCAAACCAGGGGACATGAGAAAGTTCTCACTAATGCGGTGCTGACATGATGGGGGCAGACATAAAAAAAATTTGAAGCCTCCACCATTCTATGTTTCATTGATTGTTGGAAACCACTTGGTACACAACTGCATGATTGATTCTGGGGCAAGTAGTTCAGTGATGCCGAAGCAAATAGCGGATCAGCTGGGTTTGAAATATGAGCCAGTGCTGAAAGGAGTAGTACAGCTAGATGGAACGGCAGTAGGAACAGTTGGGGTCATCAAAGGGTTAAGCCTAACACTACATTCCTGTCCTAATGTTACAGTTCTACAAGATGTGTCTGTGATTGACCTTCCGCCACTCTTTGCGTTGTGTCTATCAAGAGACTTCACTGCAAAAATCGGTGGATATTTATCTGCAGATTGGTCGCACATGATTTTTAGGACAAGGTATGGAGCCAAAGCAACAATCAGGTCAGAACCAATTGCCCATTTCCATATTGAGCCTCATGTACCAAATCCTATCAATGCAAATTGCTCGGTTTTTGATCAGGAGGAGTGTTCAAGTGATCTAGAAACAGGTACTAAGGTCGAGGGAATTCCTGATTTAACTTTGGATGAATGGGCAAACAAGAGTCATGAATTTGACCCATACAAGGAAATTGAAGAATCTGAATTGGGCGTGTATTGTATACACAAAGAAAATTCACCCATTCCTGACATCATTCAGCCTGAACAAAAGGATGAAAACAAAGTTTGGAAATTATTTTTCGATGGTTCGAGAAGCAGACAAGGTGCTGGAGGTGGTGCAATGTTGATTTCACCACAAGACATCAAATATTTTTCAGCTTTTCGTTTCAGTTTTCCTGTTCAAACAACACGGCTGAATACGAAGCATTGATTCATGGAATTCATTGGGCCAAGAAAAGGGGCATAAAGAACTTGCAGGTGTTTGGAGATAGCGAGCTAATCGTCAACCAAGTTAGGGGACAACATGCTACAAAGAACGACTTGCTAAGGAGCTACAAGAATAGGGTATGGGACCTCATTGAGGATTTCAAAGCTTTCAACATTGTATCCATACCCAGGAAGAAAAATGAAGCCGCAGATAGGCTCGCAGCAGTTGGAGCGACATTTGATGTGGTTGATAGCATCAGGAGAGAAAAAACGCAGCCACACATCCATGTGGTTGTGAGGCCAGCAGTTCCAGATAACAACACAAGCTGGCAGGTGTTTGAGAACGATCAACAGATCGTCAATTTCTTACAAGAAGAGGCTGAATTTTCAGCTAGGAATCAGGACAGATTAGAGCAGCAGTATGGGGATCAAGTAGTACAGCTGCGGACAAACAAGCTTCCTAAGGGTTTGGTAACATTGGAGTCTATCTTCAACCCTAACGACCAGTTTCGTAAGGAAAAGGCAAACATACAGGTCAAGAGAGAAGATTCAGAGCCAATTCCGGTTGGGGAAGACAAAACACTTCAAATTGGCAAAGTGGCCACTGAACAGGAGAAATCAGATTTCATACAACTTTGCCAAGAATTTCCAGATGTCTTCGCTTGGAGCTACGAAGACTTGAGAGGATTCGATCCAAATTTGGCACAACATACCATAGAATTGGATCCAGATGCTAATCCCGTCAGGCAGAAACAGAGACCGGTCAACCCTCACATTGAGCCTCTAATGAAGAAAGAGTTAAATAAGCTAATAGAGGCAAGCATTATATTTCCGATCAAGCACTCAATTTGGGTTGCAAACTTGGTTCCTGGCCATAAAGAAGAGCGGAGAAATCAGGTTGTGTGTGGACTTCCGAGACCTCAACGGGCATCTCTTAAAGACCATTACCCACTTCCTTCAATGGAACAAATATTGCAAGTAGTATCCGGTTCGAGAGAGGTTCTCTCCTAGATGGCTACTCAGGGTATAATCAGGTAATGGTGAAAGAAGATGACCAGTTCAAGATGACTTTCACCACCAAATGGGGCACCTATGCCTACAAGAAGATGCCCTTTGGGCTATCAAATCTCGGAGCCACTTTCCAAAGGGCAATGAATATGGCACTCAAGGGTTGATCAATAAAATAGTTTTGATATATCTTGACAACATCACCTTGTATTCTCAAAAAAATGCGGCGGATCACCTCTATCATTTGAGGCAAGTATTTGAGAGGTGTAGAAGATTTGGGGTATCATTGAATCCCAAAAATGCATATTCTTGGCTCACATGAGGGAAAACTTCTAGGCCATATTGTTTCAAAGGAGGGGTTGTGACAATTGACCCGAGAAAGAGTCAAGCAATTCAATTCAAGCATTGCCATTGCAAATCACAAGAAGTCTCTTCAAAGCTTCTTAGGAAGGATCAATTTCGTCCGCGGAGTTTGTTCCAAATTTGCAGCTCTCGTAAAACCAATAACGCTGATGTTAAAGAAGAGCATGGCATTTAAGTGGACATCTGAAGGCAAGGCAAGTTTTGAGGCAATAAAAGAGGCTATATCTCAAGCCCCAACTCTCGTCAATCCAGACTTCTCTAAGGACTTCGTGTTATATGCCTTTGGTGGTGGGGACACAATTTCTGCAATCCTGGTACAACAAAACAAAGAAGGGTTAGAACAACCAGTTGCTTTCTTCAGTCAAAGCTTGGAGGAATATGAAACTAGGTACTCTTTTATCGAAAAGCATGTCCTTGCAGTAATCAGGAGCTTAAAGAAATTCAAGCACCTAGTCTCAAACAACAAGATCCAATTGTTCGTCTCTCATGCGGGAGTCAAGGAATTCCTTCTAAACAAGGATCTGAATGAGAAACGTGCAGGATGGATAACCCGTGTCATGGAATATGACATCGAAATTAAAGTCACTAAGCTAGTACGTGGAAAAGGACTATGTGAACAGCTAGCTTTGAGTCAGAAAGTTGAAGCAGGTGATGAAAAAGAGACTGCCTTGGTACTGCAGGATGGTCAAGAACAAGAAAACGATGGTGTGCCCACTCCTTGTTGGACTCAGAATATGATACACTTCCTACGAGGCACGGGTCTATGCCCTCCGAGAAATGAGCGAGCAAAGAGGAGATACTTTAGATTACAAGCCATTCCATATGTGCTTGTTGATGGTGTTTTGTTCAAAAAGGACATCAATGGAGTTTTATTGAGGTGCATTGGGATAGGCCAAATTGAGAGGGTGTTACGAGATTTTCACGATGGAGATTCTGGAGGACATTTTTCCCCACAGTGCAATGTGACTCTCAAAATAATGAAGGCGGGGTATTATTGGCCGAGCAGTCTTGATGGATCGCTATACATGGATAAGAAAGTGCAAGAAATGTGCACTCTTCACAGGCAAAGAAAGACTGGCAGCGCTTCCATTGCGCCCAATTTTGGTTGACCAACCATTTATGCAATGGGGATTGGACTTCGTTGGGGTCATCAACCCAAACTCAAGCCAAGGCCACAAGTGGATTCTCACGGCAACAGACTATTTCACCAAGTGGACCGAAGCAGTAGCGCTCAAGGAAGCAAATGAGTCTAACATACTAGACTTTTATGAAGGAATAGTGACCAGGTTTGGTGTGCCGTCCACTATCATATCAGACAATGCATTGGCATTTATAGGTTCCAAAATTACAGAATGGGCTGTTAAGAATGGAATCTACTTGAGCACCTCTTCAAATTATTACCCGCAGGGTAATGGACAGGCAGAGTCCACAAACAAAAATTTGCTAAGAATCATCAAGAGGACTCTGGATGAAAATCAAAGAACATGGCATACAAAGCTAAAATCAGCGTTATGGGCTGACAGAATAACACCAAAGAGGTCTACAGGGAATTCTCCCTACAAGCTGGTCTATGGGAAGGAGGCAGTATTGCCCATATCATTAGAACTGCCTGCATTGGAGTTCATGAGGCAGTTGGAGTTAGCTGAGTTCGAACCAATGGAGGCCAGGTATGCAGAGTTGATGGAATTGGAAGAAATTAGAGAACATGCAGTTCAGACGATCGAAAAGGATCAGGCCTTAGTAAAAAGATGGTTTGATAAGAAGGCAAGAGCAAGGACCTTCCAGGAAGGGGATCTAGTTCTAAAATGGGATGCAGATCGGGCAAGACCAGGAAAGCATTCCAAGTTTGACGCCATTTGGAGTGGCCCCTACATGGTCACGGGGTGCAAGAGTAGCAATGCCTTCCAATTATCTACATTGGACGGAGAAGAACTTTCGATTCCGGTCAACGGAATCTATCTTAAACATTGCTACTGAAAAGAGAAAATTTCTACCCTTGTAAATATTAGCTTAGATTTCAATTCCTCTAAGTGCGTTTGCACATTGTCTTGTTGTAGTTAGGTTTCAGTTTCCCTAAGTGCTTTGGCACAGGTTTCGTTGCTCTCAGGTTGTTTCTACAGTTCAAAGTGCTGTCGGAGAAGGAGTTGCGGTTTCAGGCTCGGGATCAGAGATCAAGTTGGTTTCAAGTATTGCTTATGACTCCATGCCCAATGGATTTCTAAAAGGGCCACTGATCTTCTACCTAGCAGGCAGGTGATCCCGTTGAGTCGCCAAATTGTTGTATATATCTTCCCCCCGGGTAGATATAGACAAGCGGAAGAATATGGAAACCAAAGAAATTCAAACCTCAAAGACATGGCGCATAGAAGAGGTGCACAGAAATGAGTGTCGACATAAGAAAGAATGCGCCCATGGCGCACGAAGAAGAGGCGCACAGAAATGAGTGTCAACATGAGAATGTATGCGCCAAGGCGCAGGAAAGTGGCGCACAGAAATGGATGTCGACAATGTAAAGGATGCGCCCTTGGCGCACGGAAATGGCGCATAACAATGAGTGTCAACAGGGAAAAAGTTGCGCCTTGGCGCACATAAGAGGATGTCGACACAAATGTAAATGCGCCCTTGGCGCACAGAAGAAGATGTCAACATAGAAATAGACGCGCCCTTGGCGCACAGAAAGGAATGTTGACACGGAAAAAGTTGCGCCCTTGGCGCAGGTAAAGTGGCGCACGTAAACATGTGTCGACACAAACATATTTGCGCCTTTGGCGCACAGAAAAGAGTGTTGACATGCAAATGAATGCGCCTTTGGCGCACAAAAAGGGTTGTCGACACAAACATATTTGCGCCTTTGGCGCACAAAAAGGGTTGTCGACACAAACATATTTGCGCCTTTGGCGCATGAAAAGGATTGTCAACATGCACACGGATGCGCCTATGGCGCACCTTCAGGAGGCGCAACATTCTGAGCGCTGACAGGAAGCAGACCCTGACCCAGATATTCAGATGGCCATAACTTTTGACTGGGAGCTCCGATTCACACAAGGTTGGACTTTTCGGAAAGCCTACGGCGTCCTCTACCTAACTACGACTGGATATATTTAATTGGGTGGGAAAAAGTTCTTAAAAATTCAAAATACAGTTTGCCACTTTTGGGGTTTGATATGGTCCTCACCTACCACCATAATGAGATGAATTAAATACAACCTGAGGTGGTTGGGGTAGATTTGGACTTTCTCTCTCTTCTCTCTCTCATTCTTCCTATAAATTGTAAGGAGGGGCTTCTTTCTAAAGGTTGGACATTCTTGTTTTGCCCCTCCCTTCTTCTCTTTGGCAGGTGAATCTGTGGAGTTAAAACCTCCCATTTAAAAGCGTGATGCACTTTGCCTCTTGGCATTTTGCGGTGTGTTGTATCAATCTTTGGAGCAAATTAATGCATGTCTCGTGGATGATTATCAACCCTCTCGGTGTTTATTTTCATCTTCTTGATCTTTCACCGCAAATCAGTTATCTGTGCATGATCTTGCATTACATTTTTATGGTCTGTGTTTATTGGCAAGACAGGTGTTCTTCATTCCTCGGTGCATCACCTCTGTTAGTTTAGGTTTTATTTTCTGCATTTTCTTACCCCTGTCTCCTTGGAAAATTAGATTAGGTTTTGAGTAGACCCTCTACATTTTTACGTGTGCATCTGAACAGAGGAATAGGAACCGGCCTTCATCCGGAGAGCTTTTCCGATTTCGCAAGGTCCCACACTTGGGAAAAGCTCCATGTTATGCAATCATACTGAGAATCTGCAACCCATCGAGTTACAGAGTCCCAGGGGTGCTGTGATTCGACACCAATAGGTACTCGAGCATGTGGAGAATTGTGAATGTGAATACGAATGAAGACAAATTTTATCACACCAAGATATTGCTCGAGACAGAGAGGGTGGATGAATTGCTCAAGTTTCAAGCTCAAGACTCTTTTCATTTGGAGGATTGCAGAGCACGGTCAATGAGTTCATTCCCGTATGATCGGGATAGGCGGACTCTTGGCCCAATGGATAAGGCACTGATCCTAGGTGTCTTGATCTAGGTGGCGCATTGTTGACTAGGATGTCTATGTGTGCGTCCAAGTCATTTAAGTGGGGTCCACGTGTGCCCATTTCTTTTATGACTTTTTAGCTTAAGTGGTTTCTATTTTTAGTCACTTTTTAAAAGTTGGTTGAAAAAGTCAAAGTCACTTAAGTACCCTATTTAATGTGCATTTAAAACCCTAACTACTTTGTAACCTGATTTTGGGTTATAAAAAGGAAGTGAGGGGCTCATTTCAGTAAAGGGTGACTTTGAGAGAGGAGAAGAAAAAACTTTTGTGCAAGCTTTGTTTCAAGAAGAAACTTTGTGTTCTTTTGTGAAAAACATTTTGGAGTTAATGAAATACAAACTTTGTGTCTCATTAATTGTCTCTTGTAATGTTTGGTGTTCTTATGTTCATTAGATGTTAGGTATTTGAATCTTGCATGTAAATATTATCTTTGATCTTATTGTCAACATTATTAATCGGTTGTTCTAGTTCACAAGTGATCAAGCTCTAATTATCTACTTGCTCATGTGTGTTCCCTTTTATACATTATTGTTTGGATAACTCAAACTCCGTTTTATTTGTGTTGATCATTCACCTTTCTTCTTCGTGTCTGATATTAGGCTTTGTTTTTACCTAACTCTTACATGTTCTTTCAGTTCATCCCATTCCACTCCTTCCCTTCATTCCACTTCATCTCCCTCATTCACTTTTCTTTCCATTGATGTTCCAAAACACCCCCCACATACAATTTTGAATGTATAGATGTAAATACAGTTTTGGTTTTCAATAAAGGTAGCCTCACCTTCATTGAGGAGGGACTTCATTCCCACACTGTTGCATGTCATTTACATGCGTGCAAATCCATATGCTAACAGAATAGAAACATGTTTCTACCTCTTGAACTTGAACATACTCAAGGAGATGATGATTTCATCGCAGAAATGGATTTCTTGGTTCTTGGTGACCGAGAATTGGGAAATGATAAAGACAAATTTCAGCCATGATGATTGTGCTCATTTCCTTTTCATGAGGATGAAAAAATTATCAACAAAAAATGGAGAAATGGAATATTGCTTCATCCTATGGCTGGTTTTATTCAAAATAGAAACATTGTTAATGGACTTCAACCTTTCAATGCTCACTCTACTCGGGAGAAGGATGCCCCAAAAAAAAAAGGAGTATGAAGCCCAAAATGGACAAGGTGAAGAAGATGAAAAATTCCATGTGGATTTTGAGTTCATTCTCTTTTTAAGGTAATTATGCAATGTACATAGCACACTACGTACGGCAGAATGTTGCGAAAAAATAGAAGTGTGAGAAATATGATTTCTTGATCTAATTGAGAAATAGGGAAAAATAAGAGGTAGATGATGATGCCAAAGTTTCTAAGACATATTCTGAGAACTAATCCATGGAATTAGTGGTCATAAAGTAGATGGAAATAAATGAATGAATGCTTTGGTTCGCAAATGATAAGTCAAGTGTAATAAAAAATCATCTTCATGGCAAGCGGTGAAAATCAACAAGTGAAACGGACATGAGAACCAAATAGATACCAAAAATATTGTGTCAAAGCATCAGAGGCAATGGAATGAATGAGTGGATCATCAATTTCACTAACAATCATGTTATATTTCTCAAGAAGCGAGAATCGGTTCATCTTTTTTGTAGTGAACTCACAATAAATTTGCATTAGAGAGGCATTCGGTGATACCCATTTATGGGTAAGCCCTCAATTCAATTTTGTGTTTTAGTAAAAGCAAGTTGTCCCCACATGCACATAGGTGAATTAGGTTATTTCCCTCTTTTTATTATGTGTTTCCTTTCTCATTTTGTGGTTACTCTAGTGTTGTGTGTTCTCTTTCTCATCTTGTTTGTTTGTTTCTCATCATCTGTGTGTTTTCAATGAAGGAAGTAATGTCACGTATCTCTATAGTGACTTTGTATTGCCCAGATAGATAAGGCACTAGTACACATTGTGTATTGAGATTTTGGGTTTCATGCTTACTCTTTTCTCACTATGCTTGATCTATAACATGTCCCCAAGATAGAACTAGTTGTCATGTGTTTTTGCAGGGGAAAAATTCAATGATGGAAACATGACAACTTTACCCTAGTGTCAAATTTTTACTTGTAAACCCTCCTAGACACTTCCCCATATTAATTTCCCCTCTATTTCATGCTTATACCCATCCATCAAGTACATGTATTTTTTTACAACTTTTCCCATGTGTTTAAAATGAGAAAAAACATCATGAAAGTTTTTTGATGCAACGCTTCTCAAGGTAGATTCTTTAGTGAGCATAGAATGGCTATTTTTGGCCTTTCTGAGACTGATGTACATCCCCCATGAGAGAGTTGAAGGCCAATAATTCATCGAGAAGTGGTATAGAAGAACTAAGAACATTGTGCAATTGATTTTATAATATTTTGGAAAGTTTTGAAGTTTTAGGGACAAGTTTAGCGAAAGCAGGTTTTTTAAGGTAAAGAAGCTTGCAGTTCAAAATAACACCCAATCTTTGGGAAGTGATTATGGTAGCTTAGTAATGAGTTGGAAGTCAAACAAGATAAAATTGGAAAGTTATTTTAGTTCTCTAATTGATGGTGGTTTCATATTTTTCACAAGGAACATACGCTTCTTCCCACGGTTTGTTTTCATCGAAACAACTTGCGGTCCCTGAGAAAAATAATATTTTCAGGGGTTTGGAGGAAGAATAAGAGACTAAGACCCATCCCATTATTATAAAAATTATTTTAGTAAAAATAATATAAATAAGTGCCTAAAAAACCTTCGGATGCTCCGAAACTTGTCAAGTCCCTCTCCAAGGTAAGCTTCCAAGACTTAGCCAAATTCAAGGGTGGACACATGTCACTCCTAGGATTAAAGAGAATTTTCTTGCACCAAATTTCCCATCCCCTTGGGATAGTTGGGACAAAAATCATTCCCAACTCCATTCAATCCCTCTAGACCATCATATGACCCTCGCGAATCTCAAACAAAAATTTTTAACCCCTTCTCAAGGTAAGCTTTGGGGACTTGGCCAAATTCAAGGGTGGACACATGTCACTCCTAGGCTCAAAGAGAATTTTCTTGCACCAAATTTCCCATCCCCTTGGGATAGTTGGGAAAAAAATTGTTCCCAACTCCATTCAATCCCTCTAGACCATCATATGACCCTAGCGAATCTCAAACATGAAAGTTTAGCCCCTTCTCACCTAATCTTAGCCCTTCCAGTTGTGCAATCAAATTCTGCCACTTGTCTTCACCAAGTGAGGGAAAATTTTCTTACACCAACTATACCATCCTATTGGGAAATTTGGGACATAAAAACATTCCCAATCCTAGTCCTTTCTCTTGTCCCCCATGTGACCCAATTTTAGACCCGGGTGCTTATTGCTCACTCTCTCTCTCTCTCCGCCAAAAAATCACAAGATGACACTTGTCAAGATGAGAAGACAAGTAAATTTTATTACACCAACTATCATTTCTCCTTGGTATAATTGGGACAAAAAAATGCACCCATGTCCAAGAGGTTTCAAAAATAATAAAAATACAAAAATCTAATCGTTGTGCTTCTTCCCTCACGTGCGTGCGAGAAAATTATTGTCGGAAGAATGTATAAAATTCATTGCAACTCATTACCCCTTCATTTTTATTCTAGAAATCCATGAAGGATGATGAAAAACATCCATTAAACCTGTAAATTCTTTAGACCTCGTGTCAAATTATCCTCAAAGCATGCGGATTCAGAATTGTTGTCGCCCTCAAAATCCCCCTCACTTTCCAAGTTAAGTTCCAAAAATTTTGAGTTGGTGCCTTCGAGAGATGTCTGAGCAAAGTGAGAAGTCTGGAGAGATAGAAAATTCATGTTTTGAAGTCGTTGGTGCTCGGTTTTAATCTCGCCCTTTTCACTTGAAAATTCTTCAGTCTTCGCAGTTTGAAGTATTTTCTATTTCCCCATCTGGATGCTTGAAAATATTTTCCTTCATTTGAATGTTGTTGTCAATCCTTCTCTTTGGTTGTGGATCGCGTTGAGCCTAGTATTATTTGCAGTTTCTCTGTCCATGGAGAACAATTCGAAATTCAGGCGTCAAATTTTGTCCCAACGTCTGCGGATACGTGGACATTGTTACAGAATGAATATAATAACATAAACATAAAATAAGAGCAAAAATATAATAAACACACTATATTATTGATTGAATAATTTGGAGCAATTTCTATTGAATATTAGAGGGCATTTTATACAATTGCTTGCTCCTATAATCATGGAGTCAAGTCTCATCACCTTATCCCCATATCTCTCCTCTAATCCCTAGTCATACTCCCACACCCCTATCCATGAGTTGTGCATGACAACTAATTGTGCACACTCACATATTATTTAAATATTAAATAATACAAATATTCAAACCATATGTTCACACTATGAACACTAATTTCCTAAGAGACATCTCTGATTGGATGTGGCGTG
This sequence comes from Taxus wallichiana var. yunnanensis, assembly GCA_018340775.1. Lineage (NCBI taxonomy): Eukaryota > Viridiplantae > Streptophyta > Pinopsida > Cupressales > Taxaceae > Taxus > Taxus wallichiana. Next base: position 657,911,008 of record CM031242.1, read on the forward strand.
GCGGGTTTATCTTTTAAACTTGTCACTTTTGTTATTTTTACAAAAGTGTCAAATTGGCCCCATGGCCCAAAGGATCCTGATTGGTTGAAACAAGCGGTGGCGGAAAGGCGAGGCCCTTTTTGTGTTTTGATGCTTTGAAAGGTCAAAGGCAAAAGGCAGGTCCTTTTTGTTTTGAGGCATTATGGCGAAAGGCGTAAAATGTAAAAAGAATGCCTAAGGCCCGCAAAGGGACACATGGCCATTTTTAAGTCAAAAGCAGAGAGGCGGGTTGTCAGGACACTTTAGGAATTTTACCTTTGTTTCCAAAAGGGCGTAAAGTTATAAAGTGAAGCGTAACCCCGTTGGCGCCCAAGTGAAGCTGCGTGTTGATGCCTGCGTTGAAAAGTCAAAGCGGGGAAGTGGACCATCGGGAACTTTTGGAATTTTGGTTTTGTTTCCAAAAGGGTAATAAAGTATAAAAATGAGCCATAACCCCCATTGTTGAAAATTCAAAGCGGGAAGGCGGGTTGGTGGAGCACTTTGAGTTTTTGAGCTTTTTGTTGAAAAGAGTTAAAATTGTAAAAGTGAGCCGCAACTCCATCGCCACTCAAGTAAAGCCACATGTCAGGCCTATATCAGAAGTGGATGGGCGGACCAAAATGTCTAAAATGCACAATCTCTATAAAAATCATAAAATGCAAAAGGCACCCCCAGGCCCACTTCAACAAATCTCTTCCACGTGGACGGCCCATTTTTAAAGTTGTAAAAGTGGGTTAACGGCTACGATTCAATGCATCTGGTTTTTCCGCTAGGCATGGAAATAGCAGAGGCATTGAAGAATTTAAAACGTCGAATTCTTGAGCTAGTTGGCACCTTTGAACTTCAATCGAGCGTTTCTTCTTCGAGATCTTGAAACACTTCTTTTAATTCCTAATTAGTTCTTAATATTTTGATTAAAAGAAGTTGTAACTGAATGTAACCATTTTTGGAAGCTATTTAGCGGGTTCTCTATGCCATTGTTCTAGGGTTGGATCCTGACATTCTTGAAATGTTATAGATTCAAAATTAATCAATACAGAATAATTTCCACTTCATTTCCATTCCTCGTCTAGAACCCACGGATCATTAATATTTTATGATAAGAAACTTTGTGTTCTTGTTTATATGATTTCGGAACTTTGTGTCCATGGAATTATATCTATTGTGAAAGTGAATGATTTTATTCTACATCTCCCTTGATCAATACGTATAAGGTTATACTCTGCTATCTATATTTCCTGAAAGTATTGTTATGTTCTTCCTCTCTCATCTCCTTGGTTCTTCTATTTTTTTCGTATTAATAATCTTTTGGGCTTAAAACGTTTCAAAGTATCAGGAATCCACACTTTGAAAGTTGTACATTTGTATATAAGCTTTGTTGCTTGCTTTCAATAAGGGAACCTCTCCCATAAAGAGGAGGGACTTGTTGTCCCCTGACTATGGTTTGTTAAGGTACAATTTTAAAACCCAACAAGAATGAAGATATTTTAGTGTCAGTGAGTGAAGGAGTTGATCATACCAAGGTTTGAGAAGTTTTTTCTTCTCCATGGTATCTCTATGCTATTTGAAGCTTGGTGACTCCATTAATGACTACCATGGTAGCTTAGGACTTGAAACCCTCACCACAGAAAAAAAACCTTTTTGATTTCCAAGCACTCTGATAGGCGAAAAACAATGAAATTTGGAGCATGAGATCGCGACAAAGAGCCGAATCTAAAAATATTGTTTCCATCTTAAACCGAGGTTTATTTTGTCACTTACTAAAAATAACATATGTTATGCCCTCCACATGCTAAAAATAGTAATTCCCCTAAATTGCAAGTTTGGATCACCCAGAACATACAGAAACGGTGTAAAATGGAAGGCAAGGAAAAATTGGCAATTTTCCCAAAATAGCAAGTCTAGAAAAAAAAACCTGCTAAAAATATAAAGTGGCTAAAAATAGAAATGCATCATCAACAAAAGAGGATGGGGTGTGACATAAGTTTGAAGTTCATATTTAAACAAAGCAAATGATATGTCCCAAAATAGCAGGTCTTGGTCTTACCTGCTAAAAATAAAAAGTCTTCATTTTGGGTGCAAAAAGTTACAAATGGCTCCATTTTCACTCATCTTTCCACTTTTTGGACTCTTCACAAGGTGGTAGGGTGATCTCGTAGCTCAAACAGTGAAATTAAACTTCCAAAAGGTCCCTAAGAGCATCTTGATCTCATTTGTGGTAAGTCGGTGAGTCGGGTGAGGTGGTAAGTTGGGTAGTCTAAAGTGAGTTGGTTGGAGTGAGATTGGTGAGATAAGGAAGTTGATCAATAAAGCATCAAAGAGTATCATCATGAGTAGTTCCTCCATGTTCATCTTGAGCCCACATTGGGAGCTATCGAAACAATGTTTCTAAACACTCATTTGGCGGTCCATGGTGTCTGTGCATCATGCAGGAGACCATGATCATTGTCAACAAGTTCTTCATCGGGGATTTTCTTCAAAAAGTTAAATCAATATTCTTCCCTTATTCACTTCTCTCCCTTTATTCTAATTCTTCATTATACGCAATCATGGTATTTTGTCCTATTCACTTAAGTGACAATATTTGTAATTTGTAAAAGTATTCTCTCAAAATTATAAGAGAGATACTAAATTTGTCTCTTCTAGGGGCAATTGAAAGGTCACAAGTGGAATAGGAACATGAAGAGTCATGTAGAGGGAGATGAAAGGTCAATTCACAAGGCTATAAATTGGGATGGCTTCTCCATTCCAAAGGATCCTGAAAATGCTAGATTTTGATAACATCTATGTCATAGCAATTGTGGATTGTGATTTGGATGTTGAACTTTGTATTATCAACACATGAAATAAAGATACATTTCTTCCATTTCCTTTTCCCTTTCATTCCTCTATTTTCTCTCTTATATAAACTTTGTAAGCATAATGATTAAAAAGAGCTTTGTATCTTCGATGAATGGACCTTAGAGAATTGTGTGTCTGTGTGGGTTTTGTTTGTCTCACTAATGGATTCATTGTTTCTTTCCTCTATATTGAATGATGAACTACTCCGATTATTGGGTCCAAACTCGTAATTGGCCTACTTACAACAAAAACCTTCCTTTCATAATTTTTCTCCTTTCCCTCATCGATGTAATTTCCTCCCTTGTACCCCGTATACACACTTTGACATAGGTTCAGTGGAGTGTTCCTATGTGATCCCCACCCTATTTGGTCACCCAAAAACAATATATCAGATTAGTTTATTTTGCATTCAATAATGGGACTTGCACCATTCAATGTAGAGGGGCATAGCCCTATGAACATTGGTGGAAACACCTAATTTTCTATATCAACAATTTTTCTCACCAACATACAATATGTTTTAGACTAGGGTGATAGTAATCCTAGAATTTAAAATTATGAAGATGATTTTTAAAAAACATGTTTGGTATGTTGATGGAGGAATGTTTAAATTTTGGAAGGTGTGGTAAAGACTTGTGAATCTATCAAACAAAGTCAATCCTTAATTGACATGTACGAGTCTCATTAAGAGGCTTGACAAAACAAGTAAAACAAGTGGAAAACTAGAGAAACCTAGATAGTGCAAGAGGAGTATTAGACAAGGGTGCATTAAATGAAGTAGATGGAGGCCTTGAAATTGTTAAAGTGATATTTTTGATAAGCCAAATCAAATAAAATTACAAATAGAGTTTGGGACTGACTTTTAGTGACAAGGAGAAGCCAAGAAGCCTTGAATAGGCCCAAACATGGAAATTATCTTGAATAAGAGATGAAAGGGTGAATGGATGTTAGTAATAGTTTGAGCGAGTGTAATAAAGGGGGTTTAAGGTGTTGAGAAGGTTGATACGGGTGACAAAGTAATAAAACCTCGGTTGGTCATCAAAACCCTAGGCTAGACTTACTTGAAACAAGGCAAAAAAGGAGTGTTGAACTGGAGAAATTACACTTTGACTCCAAATAACTAATCATTTTTTCCTGAAATCTTGTTGATTTTTCCAAACAAGAACACTAGGAAGCCTTAAGGGTTAGTTGGAAGGGCTAGAAGGAAACAATAAAAGAGGAATAAAAACTCACGTGCTAAAAAATGAATCATAGAACTTATCTAGAAGTTAAAATGGCATAAGAAGTCCAAGGAGTTCTGGATCTTATCTAATATTTACGCCCCAAATATTAAAGGAGAAAGAAAAAATCTCTAGGCCAATATTTCTAAATTCTAGTATGTTATTAAAGGGATGGAATGGGTGATTAAGGGGATTTTAACACCCCTTTATGTCCTGGGAAAAGAAGGGGGGAAATATTGATTTTACTGAAAGTATGGAAGACCTTCAAGATTTCATCTCTCTCAATAACCTTATGGATGTTGAGCTGCAGGGTAGTAGATTTACTTGGTCAAATAAAAGAAAAGGTGATTAGTTGATTCAAGTTAAACTTGACAGAGCTCTGATTTCATGGGGATGGTTGAACAAAGAAGTTGGTTTGTACTCCCTTCTCTCGCATCGGGTCGATCACAATCCTATCCTCTTCCAAATCAAGGATAAAAAGAGGAGGAAACCCTTCATATTTGAGAAGATGTGGCTGTAAGATGAGGATATTTTTGATTTATTCAAGGGCTGGTGGAATGTGAAAATCAAAGGAACAACTTTATTCAGGATTGCTAAAAAGCTAGCTCATGTGAAAAAAAATCTGAAAGGATGGAACAAAAGAAGTTTTGGTAAAAAAATTAGAAAAAGTAGTCTCTGGCTAATGAGATTTTATCCCTCCAAGGCAATATGGAATCCTCTGTTGAGGACAATCTCTTGTTTGAACAAAAAAAGAGAAGGAATTATTAGCTGAGTATCATAACATTCTCTTGAAGGAGGAATTTTTTTGGAAACAAAAATCAAGGGTCCAATGGCTCAAAGAAGGTGACAAGAACATGAAGTTCTTTCATATCTCAACTCTAAAATAAGGAGCTCTAATAGAATTCTCTGTATCAAGAATGAAGAGGGAGTGTTACTCAATGACACTAAGGAAATCCAACAAGCTGCTAGTTCTTTTTCAGCAGGCTTTTGGCTTCTTCCAGAGCTTCTAACAACATTAAGGAAGATCAGTTTTGGATTGTATTCCCTGATTGATTAATGAAGAGGAAAATTGTATGCTCACCAAAATCCCTTCACTGGAAGAAATTGAATTTATGATGAAATCCCTAAATCCTAACAAAGCTCCAGGGACCGGATGGGTTTCCAACTCTCTTTTTCCAAACTTTCTGGGAGATTGTGAAGGATGATACTTGCAATGCTATTCAAGAATTCTTTAAGAATAAAAATATGCTTCAAGAGTTAAATAGCACTTTTCTAGCCTTGATCCCTAAGAACCATGATCCTACGGATTTCAAAAAAATTAGACCTATAAGCCTATGTAACTGTGTCTACAAAATGTGCTCCAAAATCCTAGCTTTAAGAATTCAGCTTGTCTTACCTTCGATCATCTCTAAGTAGCATGGAGGCTTTGTTATGGGAAGACAGATCCAGGATGGTATAGTCACTATTCAGGAGACCCTTCATTCGGTTAAGCAAGAATAAGAAGGAAGCCATGTTTATTAAACTTGATATGGAAAAATCCTATGATAGAGTCTCTTGGCCCTTCCTTCTGAAGGTTCTTACTAGGTTTGGCTTTGGTGAAGACTTTAAGATGTTGATTCTTTCATGTATTTCCACAAAAAAGTTCTCGGTCTTGATTAATGGGACCCCTTGTGGTTTTTTTAACAAAGCACACGTGGATTAAGACAAGGTGATCCTATTTCTCCCTTTCTTTTCATTATTATGGTTGAGACCCTTAGTAGAGCTCTAAATAAGGCTGCCTTGGATGGTAGGATCAGAGGTATTTCTCCTATTGTTAACTGTAATAGGGTTACTCACCAAAGCATTTTTTTGATGACACTATGTTGGTTGGTGAAGATTTTGTCCCAGAGGCTATGGAATTCAAACAGCTAATGGGTGATTATGAGGAGGCGTTAGATCAATTGATCAATTATGGGAAAAGCTTGGTTTTCTTTATCAACACCCCAGAAAGAAGATGCAATAAAATTGTTGGAATTCTTGGTTGTGTGTCTAAAACCCTCCCAACTAGGTATCTAGGCATGCTTATTGGGGTGGAAAAACCTAAGAATGTTGATTGGAATTTCTTAATTGATAGGTTTTGAAGAAACTTGAAGGCTGGAAAGGTTCTCTATTATCTCAAGCTGGCAAGGCTATCCTCCTCAAATGCTCGATTCAGAATTTACCTGTTTATATGATGTCTATCTACAGGTTACCCTCCTTGATTGCTAGTAAGTTAGAGAGTATTCAAAAATATTTCTTTGGAGTGGCTCAGAACCCAAAGATAGAATTCCTCTAATAGCATGGGAAAAGGTTTGTGCCCCTAAAAACTTGGAGGTCTTGGTATCAGAGATTGGACCAAAATGAATAAAGCAATGTTGAAAATGAGCTAGAGGCTGGTCAAGGAAGAGAGTGTTTGGAATTCTATTATCAGAGGTAAATATTGGCCAAATCATCACGCCAACGAATGGTGCTTCTGCATCCAGGATTCTAATGGTTCTTCTTGTTTCTGGAAATCTATAAATTGGGCTAAACACGTAGTCTCTAAGGGTAGCAAATGGATGGTTGGCAATGGGTGAATGATCAACTTTTGGGAGGACAAATGGTTAGGGGACCTCCCTCTTAAGATCATTTACCCCACGGTCTATAGAGATTCTATGACCAAATATGGGACCAAGGTCGAGATATTTTTCAACTTTGATGATCCCCTGGGATAATGGAAAACCATTGATCTGGATGATTCTAACAACATTGAGATTTCTTCTATTAACAGAAAATTAAGAGGCATTATTGTTAATAAGGAGAGCTTAGAAGAGGATAGTATTTACTAGTCTAAGGAGGACAAAGTGGAGTCTTCTCGGTCAGAAGTGCCTACAACTCCTTTTTTGAGGTAGGGGAACAAAAACTTCAATTGGGGAAGTGTTTGGGTCAAAGAGTTAATCCCCAAGATTAATATGTTTTGGTGGTTGGTTATCCATGATAAGATTCTAACTATCAACAACCTAAACAAGAGAAATTTCCATATGGTTACAGTGTGTGTTGTGTGAATCTGAGTGTGAAGACTCCTCACACCTTTTTCTCAGTTGCCCCTTTCTGGTCTCGGTTAGGAAGACCATTCTCAATCTTTTGAAGTCAATTGGGTTTTCCTTGATTCCATAAAACTATTGTGGTCCCAATGGTCTAATCCTTTTAAGAGCCAAGGGTTAAAATATTTGTGGACCTTTTCTATTATGCATTTAGCTTGGGAGATTTGGAAGGAGAGAAATAGAAGAATCTTCAAAGGCAAGAAAGAGTCTTCCAAGAAAGTTGGAGCCCATTGTGTTAATACCATTCGGCTAATTTCTCTAATATGAACCCTCAAAAGAAGTCTATCATTCAGAATGAATCCATATTCTCCTTAAAGTGGGGTTTGGGATCCACACCTACTAGTACCCCTTCTCTAAACCCTAGACTCAAAGGATGGGTGAAACCTAGCAAGGAGTGTTTTAAGTTGAACTTTGATGGTGTGTCCAAAGGAAACCCTGGTAGAGCTAGTTGTGGTGGGGTTTTCCGAGATTCTGAAGGAAGATTTATTCTTGGGTACCATCACAACCTAGGCACTCAAACAAACCATGTTTCCAAAGTAGCGGGGTTTTTTGGGGGTTGTCTATAGCTCTCCAACACAATTTTTCCAATTTGGAGGTGGAAGGAGACTCTCTGAACATAATTAACAACATAACTGGGAAAGGTTCCATCTCTATTTCCATCCATAACTCTATTAAGAGTATTAAGGAAATGTCAAATTTATTTGAATTTATTTCCTTCAAGCATGTTTATAGGGAGGCTAACTTTGTGGCGGATTGTTTTGCTAATATGGGGGTTAATTGTGATGAGTTGACACTTATCAATGAAGTGGAAGCTCTTGATCCCAAGGTGTGAGCACACTTACATAATGACATAAATGGACACGTCACAAAATAATGTCAGCTCATGGTGTGTCAAATTCATCATGGTCATTTTCCATAGGAATAGTGAGCATTTATTTCTAAATAATGTGAAGATCGGGGAGGGGATCCGCTCGTGTGTCTGGAAAGCTTTTGTTGCTTCCCGGGCTGGAGAAATTTCATTTTTGGGCCTACGTGTAATCCTCTGGCTACCTAGAATTTGGGATTTTTCATGAACGGTTTTTTATGCGGCCAAATGGGTGGTGATCTAGTTAGAACTGAACCTGTTGATCTCGAAGGGGTGATGCTTGAAGCCATGGCTCTGTTTGATAGCAAGGGTTTTACACCCTTCCTAAAAAATTTGAAGGTCATTTTGAAAATCTTAGCAAAGATTTTGCCAACACCTGGAATACTACTAAAAAGGTGTGGTGGTTGAAATGAAGGGGATTAGCATGGAGATTACTGTGGATTTGGTCGCCAAAGTGATGGGTATTCCTGTTGTTGGGAGGGAGGTCTATAAACCTAAAAAAGAAGCCTCTGAAGAGCTAAACCTATTTCTAAAAGGTAATGAAAATATCACTTCCCATTTTTTTGGTTATCTTCGTCTAGTCTTTACCTAATCCATATGATGAGGTGGCTCTCACCCTTATCCAATTCCTCACTCTTGAGGGCCGCACCACAAATGTATTTACACCTACCACCTACCTATGCTTAATCATTTTAGACGTGGCTAGGATTTTAGCTTCCCTACTTTCTTTATCATTCCCTGTGTGCCTCTATCTCTTAGTTCAAAACCAAAAGGGTCTCTGTCCCGCTCCATCAAGGCTTTATTCTTTCCCTTGTTAAAAGAGTTTCCCTGGATATTGACAAGACTAGATCCCTAACTAAATCTTTGGAAGCTTATGCGAGATGGAGTTGACTCGGACTCGGAGGAAGAAGACTTGAGTGAAGATTCGACTCTCAGGAAGGTGACTCAGAAGAGGATAAAGATGAGGTTGAGATTGTGGCGGCCCAGAATCTTAGGGAAATGAAATCTAAGCAAGGTCCTAGTGTCCCTTTGAACACCAAGGGGGATTCTAGTAAACAAGATCTTCAAATCCTATCAATGTGTAATTGGAACAACAATTCGAGGCTATGGGACACGTTGGACCTGTGAAAGGGGAGAACCATTTGGCTAAGATGGTGGTGGATATTGAGGAACTTAAGGGAGATATGTGGCTCACCAAGAGCTCAGTGTAGTTTTTGTTCAATGACTAGCATAAGATGAAAGCGCAGGTTGAGGAAGTGGTCAACAATGGGCATGGCAGAGAGATTGAGGTTTTAAAAGCCAACTATGGTTTCATAACCAATGAGTTGGACCATGTTTGTGCCATTATCCATGGCTACATAGAGTGGAGTGTAGTCACGATGAAATATACTCTACAGCATCTCCAGACTCTGGGTCATCTCGCTAATGCCTATAGTGTTGTGGATAGTCAGGGCAGGAAAAGAAAGGTGACTCCCGATGGTTTTGACTTGGTGTCTTTGGTTGGTAACATAGATGCTCTAGCTAAGGAATGGGCTAAGGTGCTGGAGGGGCTTGAAAAATCCTATAAATGATCGGGGAGGGGTGTTTTGTTTTATTTACTGTCTTTGTAGCTTTTTGGTTGTTATTTTCTTCATTGTTGTTAGTACCATTGTGTTTTTTGTTGTTGTTGTTTCACTACTTTAGCTCCTGGGGGAGCTCGTATTATTATGAACTATTTTATTATCGATTTTTGATGGTGTGGTAATGTATTTATCTACTCTCATGGAGAGGTGAATGTGTTGGGTAGGGTCCCCTCAACCCTTTTTTACCTCTAATAAAAAAATGGTATAATGGGTCCTAGAAATATTGACACAATCGACAAGTTTCTTAATATTTTGTGTTTTTGTCAAAAAAAGTTATTTAGGAGGGCTATAAGGATTTTGATGTGTCTATAAAGGAAATTAAGATAAATGGTGTCATGAAATTTTTAAAGTGGCTTAACATGGTGACTTGGTGTTATCTAGAAGAACTAAAAATATTTTAGGTCTTGATTTAGTCATTTGGTGCATTTTGGTGATTGTAAGCCAATCCATGCTTCTTAAGATAAGGCAGAGTGAAAGTGCTAGTTTTTGGGTGTTTTGTTAAGTGATTGTTCTAACCATTGGTTGTTGGTTTGTATTTTTTTGGGCCCACTAGGCCTCTGTATTAGGTCTTAAGGGAATTTCATTATGTTTTCCTATCTTTCCAACCCTGTAACAATGGTCACATACCTTTGTATACTCTTTCGCATCCTCAAACAAAATTTTCCACCATAATCATGTTGTTAGAATATTTTGTGTTGTAGCTTATCTGTGTAATTTCCATCAATAATTTATGCATGTTCTCACACACGGTATGTTATATCACTCATGTTTCATCGCGATTATGCCCTATTTTGTAGATTTTTCCATTGATTAACTAATATGGCATAACTTTTATGACAATTTGTTTCTTTTGTTGAGTTATCTAATTTTTGGTTCAATTCCCTTTTATGAAATGATAATATGTCACTCATTTCATCTATATCACTCTTTATTTGAAGAATTTTTGCATCATGCATCCCACATTCAATATTGATGCAAAATAGATTATCGATTTTGTATTAATTTTCCTAGTTTTGAAAACAACTGAAAATGGAACTCTTGAAAGAGAATGATCCATTGATAGATCCTCCCATGCAATATATCATGTTTGACCATGTGTTTTAATGTCATATGATTTGTGTAGAATACAAAAGGAGTTGTCGAGTAAATATTTCCAAAATGGTTGTAGTGCATATACCATTGATTACCCCTCACACTCCATAATTGTATAATTTCGTTTTGTGTACATCGGTTTTATGCTTGCAAATAAAATAGGGTGATCCATATTATCTTCTCCTTGTTGTCCCAATATTTCTCTAACCATTGTTCTGAGGCATCTACATGTACATGAAAATTTTCACTCTAGTTTAAGAACTACATTATGTGGCACGATTGTTAATTTGTATTTTAACTCTTGAAATATTGTTTCTTATTCTTCTCACCATTTAAACTCTCCTTTTTTGTGCAATTTTTTTTCTAGAGGCATGGAAATATTTGCGTAACATTTGATGAAATTATTTTAGTACCCTGATGCCCAAGGAGGGTGCGAGACTTCCCTTTGTGTTTGTGTTGCCTCTAATTGTACTATAACCATGATTTTTTTCGGATCAACTAACAAACTATCTTTATAAATTATGTGTCACAATAATGTGCCAAAAGGTGTCACGAAGACACGAACTTATATTCAAGATATTTGTATATGGCGATGATGTCGCTCAAACATTATGCAAAAATTATCACACTATTCCTTCACAAGCCCATATACATTCAAGTTATGAAGGTACACCTAAAGGAATTTAAGAATAAAATCTTCAAAAGATGCAACTATGCACAAAAAGACTATTGGTGTGTTCTTAATCGAAATAACATTATAGTATAAATTAATTACCCCTGTTTTGTCATGAAAGTTATTTTATCTTAACCTTCTACCACAATTTACACTTGGTATCCTAAAAACCCACTAGTAAATGTATACATCTCTCTTCCACGACCCCCTCCATAATTTCCTCTATAAAAGGTGTTGGGAATGGATCCATAACACAAAATAATTTTAACTATTAGTAGTCCACAAAAATTCTTATGCGCACATATTTTTTATATACTTGATAACCATGGGACTTACCCATTTTGACTCTTATCGGTATTATGAGACGTGAAGCCAACACGTTAATTTATTGTTTTACTTTTGCATGTAGATTAGGATTCATTTAGTATGGTATTTTTGCATGGGATTGGATCCTTGACCAATTTAATCTACCTTTTTCCTAATGATAGGTGTAACCCATTCATTTCTTGATAACTTCTTGGGAATAGATCCATGTATTTATGCAAGATTTCAACAATTTTGGTTACTTATCTTATTCCAATAATCTCCAATTATTGTGATTTTTGGTGCTTCCTTAGTTCCTATGTTGACCTATATAGCCTTAGTGGATTGTGGTGTAGTTCACCTTGTAAAACTTTCTTGTTATGACCTCTTTAGAACACTAAGAGGTTTATATGTTTATATGATTATTGATAGGTTCCTCTTCTATTTGGCACACCACCTTTTTTATCCTTGTACCCTCGGTTTCTTTCTAGTCAAACCTCATCATCCTCCTCACTTTAATCACTATTTCTAATTGTTTCCTAAAAATTTTTGGGAGTGTTAGTCCTTTTTCATTGTTTAGTGCCTGATAGTCTCTTCTTCATTCGTGCATTTTCCCCAAAAATTAATTGCTTTATACATTGAAGAGGATAATTCAGGTATGGTATTGATGAAGTAAAAGAAAAGGTATGTATGAACTCATTCTTGATTGTCGCCTAATGAGTTGTGTCTCTTTGTAATCAACAATTGACATATCATGCATGTGCCCATGTGTGTAGAGTATGGTAGAACATATGTTTCCATAATACTTTTTAGTTTCCAATGCCCCTTTGCTTCATACGTACTCACATTTTTGAATATTTTCTTCAAGTTTAGTTATTCCACTATAGCTTGGTAAATTTTGTATAACATTACTATGCTCGAATATGGCACACATCACTTCTTTCATCGATCCTATGTTTCAAGAATGGGTTATGTGTGGTCCACTATCTTGTTGTTATTCCTCTTACTATATACGTTAGGAAATTTACACATACTTGTTCATGTTGTATGTAAATCTCCATCATCTCAAAAAAACCTACACATCTTCACTCCCATTGAAGCTTGGTATAGGGTGAGTATTTTATTTTCTCAAACTTTTGATATCCCTTCCTATAGATTTCAGCGCCTGATAATTTTTGTCTTGTAGTGGATTGAATTTTATTACAATTTTTTCCAATCAAATCATACAATCTATTATCCACAATTCCCCCCTTCAGGTAATTTTGGTAACTTGTTGATTATTTGGGCTTATACAAAGGTGGAAATGATTCAAATGGATAAATTGAAGTGTTCTAAGGCTTCCCCTTTCCTTTTCATAATTCCTTGGTTCCATAATTGGCTTAAAGACTTAGAAAAATCAAGAAAATTGGATTTTGGGGTCATTTATAGTGTATTGTGGGTTTTTTGGGTCTAGGAGGAGCAGATAAAACAAGTTTTGTCGGGCCTTGAGTTACCTACATCCCCAAAATTTATGAAAATCAAAGGGGCTTGTAAGGCAAAGCGAGTGTTGTGTGGAAATGTGGGTGGTGGGTGGAGCAGGCGGAACAAGTTTCGTTGGGTCGAGAGTTCCTATGGAGGTGATTGGGTCATGAAAACAAAGGAAGAGAAACATCGAAGTGTGCGGCGGACCGCATGATGTATTGTGGATGAAAGGAGACTTGTAGGAACCTCGAGCCGGGTGGAATAGTTCCCAAGTTCCACCTAGGACCCAATACTCGACTAATTTGTACCACATAAAGCCACATATTGATAGGTCGTTGTAACTTCCAATCATTTAATCAACATATTCAAGTGTTGATGTCATTATAGACTAGGGCTGTGTTCAAGGCTGTATGTAAAGAAGTTGATATGCAACTCATTCACTATGGTGATTATGTCTTTGGGGGTTTCATTTGGTATCGATTATCTTGTTCTATATTACTTATCTACTGAAAGTGAGTAAATGTCTAAACTATTGAATATCAAAAGCTTCTAAACTATCGAATGGAAAACAAAGTATATAAAATGCATCTATTCTACTGAAACAGAGTTACTGAATGAAATGCTTGTTAAAGGAAATGCTTTGCTGAAATGAAATGCTTGTTGAAAATAAATGACAAGTAAATGAAATTCATTGAAATAAAGAGATATAAGATTGTATTCAGATAATTAAAAAGTTGAGATATTAAAAGTGGAACTTAGCAAATGTAAATATTTTGCATGAAGTATCAGTCCTCCAATCTCCTCGGTCAGTGGGCCCTTGCTTTGTACTTGGCGAGGAGACTCTTAACACAAACGTATCCTCAAAATATCATGTATTGTATTGATAAAAAATGAGTATTACATACTTCAGAGAGCAACTGAAAATAACTTCTATCTATTATATGTTGTAATACCAAAAAGAACTAACTAAGAAACAGATCACGAGAAGGTGTTTTATAGACACGGTTGGTTACAACATATGCCAAAGCTATAGGCAACCGATTAGAAATTCATAAAAGTCCCATAACGCCCCATAACTCTATTAGAAATAGGGGTCCTAGTTTGTAGCTTGTTATGGTTCAGTCTTCAAAATGGCGTAGTGGTTGTAGACTCGGTCTCCTTTGATTGTAACTGTTCAAAATGGTAGAGAATGTGCCTCATCATCCTGCATATGTCACCAAATTACTCAACAAAGTAGTTAGTGGGAGTTTCATTGGTCATTAGTTCACTTAAGATAGAATAAGGGGAAATGCATTACTTTCTACTTTAGATATAACTATTTAGAACATTCCCATGCATTGATTAGTGTTTTTGGAGTAAAGTTTATAGTTATATAGATGTTATGATGAGTCGTTTTATGGACTCATCATCTCCCCTACAATTTTCCTTATCCTTCATCATCTCCCTAACTATATTCAACCTTATTGTTGTTCAAGTTGCTTTACCATGTCATACTCTTCAAATTGATCTACATATTGTTTCTTAGTTCCCTTACATCCTCATTTGCAAACATAGTTGTTGCCCATACCATAAAGCTTTCATTTGATTGAGGAACATTGTTTTTCCAAGTAGTCATTGGGATGAGAACCAAAGGAGGCCTAACTTTCATCCCAACCCATCAATCATTATACTCATGGTTCCCTTATTGTGCCAATTGCAAAATAATTTCCACAAGTGCATCTCCCCTTCTCATGCTCTAGCTGAGATTTTGAGGAGAAATCACTTCTCTTCTCTTCAGTGGAAAATTCAAGGTGTCCCATATTTTGTCACGGGTTATCATAGCCTGGCCAAAGTTTTGTGACAAGTAAGATTAAAACTCTTGGACACATTTTGCCAAGAACTCGAGAGGTGTGTTTACCATTGCAGTGCAGTAATACAAAGACCTAAAATCTTTCTTCATCAAAATATCATTATGGTGTTGGGGTCGAATGTAGAAACCAATAGTTTTTTCTGCTGTGTAAAGATATCAGTTTTCTCTTCCCACATAATTTGATTGCTTATCAATGACTTAAAATCTTTTAACTAAAATTCTCCCACTGACAGATTTATTAAAAAAATCATGAACATTTGGAACTAAGATGTTATGGAGATACAATTCACACAATATTTTTGTACCTCTAGAGTACAACTCTAATAAATATGTAAAAATATTTTTCCATTAGGAGCCTCATGAGGCTCTCCACAAAAATTCTATGTAACTGCCATGAATAAAATTTCTCTTGAAGAAATAGACTATACATTGAAGATGGTTTCTGAAAGCTAAGAGTTTACAAGGTAAAGGACAAACAAACTTAATATTTTTTCCAATTTCATCTTTGCATTAGAGTTGGATTCAACCTCTTCCTTGAGTTTTTGATTTTCTTCTACCAACTCCTTGTTTTTAAGATAAAGTTGAGTCCAACGAGATGATAAATCATCCCATGCTTTCAAACCAATATCTTTCTATCTCTTTAAACTAGTAACTTCCATTCTCAAAACATCTATTTCTCTATATTTTTCTATATTCTTTTGCACAAACTCATTTTGAAGAGACAAATGAGTTACTTCCATACCTCTCAGTTTTTCTTTTAGAGCAGCAATTTCCTCTTGGTGTTGCCTCAAAACCTCATCATTGTGAAGAAGAGCATCTCTTCGTGATTCCTCATGTCCAATTCCTTGTGCAACAATTTCCATATCTACCATTGGATTTCGAAGATGTAGGCATATTTTATGGAGCTTCCAAATGCCTCGATAGCGTGGCTCTGTTCTTCAGAAAGGGTTATCATGATATCCTTTTTCCTCAAAGTTCTAGGCTTATGGGGTTGCGTGGCTTCATCTACAGAATATTCAATGAACACAAGGGCATACTGAGGAGTGGATTGAATCTTGGGCTGAGAGATGTAGGCTAGTTTGGCAAAAATTGGCATAGGAGTCCCCTTGATCCTCTTCGCTTGGAAATTTCTCCTCTGATCATCTTTTTTTCTTTCCTCTTGGATTTCCTTGAGGCCTAGTGCGTGCAAATCAACTAAATAAGCCTTGAATTCTTAATTACAGTGTCACCATCTCCATTTTTATACTTCTACCCCACTTTTATGATGGCATTTGCTAGGTATTCGGGAGATTGACTTTGAGCGCAGGGTTTTCCCTACCTTTCTTCAAATGGGTCAAAAATTTAGGGTATCTCCTCCTAATACTTATTGTTGTCTATCACAGATGAAATACCTATTTACCCAAGAAGCTACCCCCTTCTAATGTCATGGAAAGATTTCTCTTTTAATACCCTTCTGGATCCCCTAGGGATTAAATATTATCTCAGGAAGAGGTTCCCCCTCCTCATGAAAAAGGCTATCAAATCTTTGAGGGAGGAGTTAGTGACAATCTTGAGTCAAAAATATGGAAGACCAGAGATTGTGCTAAAAATTTGGCTATCTATCTATATCCTTTTCCCTCATACTCTAGAACAAGTTGCTTCAAAATTTGAAAAAATACTCAATCAAATATTCATCAAACCCTTCAAAATTTCAAATAAAATTCAACCAACTGACTGCATCGTGAAAGACACGAGCGATGATGAAATTCCTCAGCGGTGGTTACGCATATTCTAGCTCGATTTCTTCTTCTTCTTCCCAATCGAATAGGATGGTTTGTAATAGTAAAGGAAAAAATAGTAAGGAGGTAGAGTTTTAGAACAATGATGATGGTTTCTTGGAAGAGGCTGAGTAGTTTTGTGCAATGTCAGTAGCTTGAATTTGAACTACCCGTGAATTTATAATAACATGGTGGCAGAGAATGATGGCAGAGATGACTGATGTGATTATTGAAGGTGGCAATCTTTTAATTCATTCACATGGTTCCCACACTTCTATCCTTGTCACTCGTGCCATATGTCATCCCTCAAAAAGAGTGACATCATGCCTTATTCATTCTTCATTACCTCTTATCTCTCCAATTACTCCTTTAGATTTTTTTGTTTTTAATCAAGTGCATTGGGAAGTTTAAATATAGTTAAGACCTTTGGAAAAAGTAAATATACATCACCTTACCAGTTCAACGTGCTTTTTACCATTGGCGCTCCACCTCATATGTTTGGAAAACAATTATGGTTAATATACATTTTGATAATTTACACTTCTAGCCTTTATTTGCATGCATAAAATAAAATATATTTTTTTTTTTTTTAGATATAGGGGAAGAAGACTATAACAAAATTATGGTCTTCTTCCTTTATTGGCATATTCTGACAAACTACTCATGGCTGGAAGAGTTGAAGTCTTCCACTGAATCAAATTCCTCACACAGTTGCATGTCCTTAGTGAAGGTTTCTTTATCTTGGGGTTGTTGATACAACCTCATTCTATGGTCGTTCACTAACAAAGTTCTCCTGTCACCATCAATTGGCAATAATCTCATAGATCCATTATCATACATCTTTTCAATTTGGTAAGGTCCTAACCATCTTGTCCTTAGTTTCCCTTTGAAGTGTTGGTATTTTGAGTCAAACAGTAGGACCAGTCTCCTTCTTTGAATATTTTGGTCTTGATATGAGAATCGTGCAGAACTTCCTCTGATGTTGAAGGATCTTAGCTTGTTGTTGTGCTTCCATCTGCATCTCATCCAGTTCATTCAATTGCATGACCCTATCTTATTGAGCTTCATCCAAGTCAATTCTTATCTTGATGTTGTTCTTGAGGTATGTAATTTGAATTCCACTTTGGGAGCAATGGATTCTTTCTATATACTAGTTCATATGGGGAGAAACCAGTGGTGGTTTTCCAAGTTGTGTTGTATGAATAGACTGCTTCAGGTAGTCTTGGCACCCAATTATTTCTATCTGCATTTACAACTTTAGTCAAGATGTTTTCAGTTCTTTATTTGTGACTTCCACCTGCCCATTGGATTGGGGGTGGTATGGTGATGATTTTCTATGCTTGATCTGGTAAATATTCAAAAATGCCTCAATCATGTTGGACACAAATTGAGGTCCTTGATCAGATACTATGGCTCTAGGAGCTCCAAACCTTAGCATGATCTTGTGGTACAGAAATTCAGCTACAACTTCTTCATTGATAGACGTCAGTGCTTGAACCTCGACCCATTTGGTAACATAGTCAGTGCACACTAGAAGTTATTCTTTTCCATAAGATGGGGGTCTATAGGTCCAATGAAATAAAATCCCCATTTCTCAAATGGTCCTAAGACTAGTTGAGGATTGAGGGGCATTTCAGAAGACAAAGTAGGCTTCCCCATTCTTTGACATGCATCACATTGTCATACATATTTCTTGACATCTTTTTGGAGAGAGGGCCAGTAGTACCCAACTCTAAGGACCTTATGAATTATCCTATTTACTGAGTTGTTCCCTCCTTTAGGTTCATCATGGTATGCTCTCAGTATGTCATATACTTCATCTTCTCAAACACACATGTGAAGAATCATGTCAGGACAACATTTAAACAAAATTCCATTGCACCACTTATATGTAGCATTATTTCTAACTAATCTTTTTCTTTCTTTATTAGTGAAATAAACTAGAAAATTCCCTGTAGTTAGATAATTGGCAAGGTCAAAAAACCATGGAGGACATGTTGATATTGCAAACAAGTGCTCATCCGGGAAGTGATCTTGAACTGCCTCACCTTCTCTTGAAACATTCAATCTTGAAAGAAATTCAAGCAACAACATTAGCCTTTCCAGGCTTATCAATAATGGTCAAGTTAAACTCTTGCAAAAGAAGCAACCACCTGATAATTTTTCCCCCTACTACTAGTTTTTTCATTAAGTATCTTATGGTTGAATGGTTTGTATACACAAAAATATTATAACTAGTAATGTAGTGTCTAAATTTGTTTAGAGAGTAAACAAAAACTAGAAATTCCTTTTCTGTAGTGGTGTAGTTTCTCTCCGTAGGGGTCAAGTTTTTGCTAATGAAATAGATGGCATACATTTTTTCTTCCTCATCTTTCTATCTAAGAACATCTCTCATTGCATTGTTGGAAGAATTGGTGTGAATATGAAAAGGTTGGCCCCAATTGGGTCCTCTCAAGACTGGGGCGGTGGTGAAGTTCTCCTTAATAACTTTAAAAGCTTGTTGACATTAAGGATTCCATTCAAAAACACCATCTTTTGTCAACAGAGAGAACATTGGTGCAACAATCTTACTAAAATATTTTATGAACCGTTTGTAATAACCTGTATGTCCAAGGAAACTTTTGATGTATGTTTAATTTGTTGGTGTAGGTAACTTAGTAATGACTTCTATCTTTTAGGATCAACTTGGATACCCTTAGCAGAGATATGATGGCCCAAACTAACCCCTTGATCAAATATCATCAAGCATTTTCATGACTTAAGGAGATTTGGTGTTGCTCACATCTTGCTAACACTTTTTCAAGATTGCTCAAAGACTCCTCAAAGGTAGACCCATGGACAGTGAAATCATCCATATAAACTTTAATACAGTCATTGGTAAGGTTTGCAAAAATAGCTAAAACTACTCTCTGAAAGGTGATAGGTGCATTACAAAGTCCAAATGGTAGAACTTTGTATGCAAATGTACCCCAGGGACAAGTGAAAGTGGTCTTATCTTGATCAGCAGGTGTTATACTAATTTGGTTATATCCACTAAACCCATCTAAGAAGGAGAAGTATTTCTTACCTATCAGATTTTCCAAAACCTAATCTATAAAGGGTAGGGGAAAGTAATCTTTCTTGGTGGCTTTATTAAACTCCCTATAATCTATACAAATTCTCCACTTACCATTTTTCTTGGGAACTATAACAAGAGGTGATACCCACTAATTATCAGATATTGGATAGATAAATCCTACCCTCAATAGTTTTTCTATTTCATCTTTGACAATGTCTCTTAGTGCTAGGTTAATCCTTCGTTTTGGTTGTCTTGGTCTAACATCCTCAATATAAATATGATGAGTGTAGATGTTTGGATGAATCCCTTTCATGTCAGTATAATCCCAAGCAAAAGCTTTCGAATGATTTCTCAAGATGTCTATGACCCTAGTCTCTTGGTTGTCTTCTAAGTTGTTACCAATAGTCAATTCTTTTCCTATCTCAACAATTACTTGTTTAGTGTCTTTCAAAATAGCTAG
Source organism: Taxus wallichiana var. yunnanensis (assembly GCA_018340775.1). Classification (NCBI taxonomy): domain Eukaryota; kingdom Viridiplantae; phylum Streptophyta; class Pinopsida; order Cupressales; family Taxaceae; genus Taxus; species Taxus wallichiana. Next base: position 657,931,328 of record CM031242.1, read on the forward strand.
TTTCTGTCTCAACAATCAGAGAGTTTAAGGGACAAACATGAGGTTGTAGCATGTGAAAAATAGCCATGTTCTCATAATCTTTTCCCATATAAGATATAATCTTGGCTAAAGGACAATGAAAATTAATTAATGTTTGGCCTTCATGGTAATCATAGGTCTCTTTAAAACCTTCTATAGAAATTTTACTCACTAAGATATTTTTTGAGTTCAAAGAAGTCATTTCCGTAGCCTTCGTTTCAGTTTTCGTAGCCATAGTTTTGGTTTCCGTAGCTGTGGTATCTTCTTTATCTAACACTGGGTATGTCTCTATAATTTCTTCCATATGATTTTTTACTGCAATGGTGGCCAGATAAGTAGGACTCATATTGTTATTATCTGAAAAATCCACCCACACACGTTCACAAACATCCACATATGGCTAGGCAGGAGGATAAAGAGAAATATTTTTGCTTTTTGCCCATTTGAAATAGTCATTTTCCTTACCTATAGTCAATGTATGCAGCAACAATAGCTAGCCAGGGTCTTCCTAAGATAACTGGATATCCCATCTTTGAGTTTTAGGCTATAAGACCATAAAATCTACTGGATACTCCTAGGATTCAACCGTAACCATTATGTCCTCAATTACTCCATCTAGTACAGTAATAGATTGATCTGCTAATTAGAGGATAGTACTTATTGGTTGTAATCATGTCAAAGACAACAAATTGAATGTATCTGTTGTTATGACATTGATGGCAGCACCAAGATCCACCAAAACATTAGATATTGATTGACCATTTACAAAAATAGTAATGATTGGACTCCCAGGGTCCCCATATTTTGGTGAAAGAATCTTTTCAACTACAAGGTTAGCTAGATTTCTACTACTTTTTGTTGTTTTGGGTATTTATTATTCCTTCTTGGTGTCTTTATGCAATGGTTCCTAATGGTTTGGTTTAATTCAAGAATGTCCCTTATTGCTCTTAAGAGTGGGACCTCTATATTCAACTTTTTCAGCTCCTGAACCAATGTTGTCTCTTCCCCATTTTGCATTTCTTTTAATCTCTCTGGGAAAGGAGTTGCATGCACATTCTTGTCTTTCTCCTAGTCATCCCTAGTTTCTTGTGTTTTTGGAACATGTTTGGTTCTCTCCCTTTCCTCAGGTACCTCAGTAATAACTATTGGAGGATTATTCTACTTTTTTTATAATTAAATGCTTTTGACCGGAGCTTAGAAGGCGAGGGGTTGGCGAGACCCCACCCATTACAAAAGATATAGACATTGAAAGATCAAATGCATGGTGACCCGAGTACAAATGAAACACCGGTGAAAAGGACCGAACACCTCATTCAAAGAAATCCCAAAATAGAAGCGCCATGATAAAGACCACCACGCCTCTCACGCAATACCACCTCGAGCGAAGATCATGCCCGAGGGGCGAGAGAGGAAAGCGAAGTGGGGGAGGGTGCCTCCTAACCAAGAATGAAACAACACACATACCAAAAATAACAAGACAAAATTGGGTCTACACCCAAAGACCAACAAACCGCTACAGGCCCAACATAACCAGTGCAAACCAAAGCGCCTCAAACCGAAAAACCATGAATTCATACCAAGTACCAAAGATCGAACCAAGAACCAAAGACAGTCACCCACAGCAACAAGGTTCTGATATGAAGCCCAAGGGGAAACCCAAAATATGAAAAAACCAAAAACCCCAAAACACAAACTAGATAAACCTGCACACTCCATTATTTGTTGTAAATCGGGTCAAACTAAAGGGAGCCCTGATAAACCCATGGACATTTCCTTATACAACGCTTGGGAAACCAACTCATCTAAGCCCTAAAATGGAAGAAAAAGAACCCTGAAGACCCCTTGACATACCAAGAAACCAAAACATATACACTTCAAAGCTTCCATTCAGACACAAAGCCCGACCTCCCACATAGATATGTTCACATTGGTCTTCTTCATTTGTTCAATGATGTTAAATGGGGATGAATAATCTCTTTGTTGCCCTTTAGTCTACACATTATTTTCTTGTACATGGGCTATAATAGCTAGCATTTGAGCTGGTCTAGAAGGTGGATTGGGCTATCCTTGCACATTTAGAACTACATTTTGCTTGCCAACACCTTGTGGAGTGATGAAAGGTTGTGAATCACTTGGATCTAATGACCGCCCTTCACCAATATTCCTCTTTGATTTGTATGTTAGTTCTACACCCTGAGAAGGTGTTTGATTCATACCACAAAAAATTTCACCCTGCCAATTCACAAGTGTAGTCTCATTTGGAGTTGTATCTTGTTGAGATGTCCCTTTTTGTTGGTTTGTTTCTCGACTCGCTTCACTCTCTACACCAGTTGTTGTCACCATCAAAGCTTGGTTCAAAGCACCATTGAAGCACATAGATTGGTTGTGAGGTTCACTGCATGGGAAACACCAGTCATACTCTTGAGCTATATTATTTTGCACTAGCACTAAGGCTTTAGAGGTAGATGTAACATTGGGGTTATAGGGTTGAAATGGTCTATTGGCAGGAGGCCTTACTTGATTTTGATTTACAGCTAGGTTGGGTGGCCTATTAGGCTGAGTTTGAGGTTGATAAGAAGGCCTAAAACTTTGAGCTTGTTGCCTCTTGAGCGTAACCATCTCATTGCCCAAATTTTACAATTATTTCATAATTTCTTGAAGCTCATTTGAGGCACTAGAAGATGAAGTATAAGTTTCATTTGAACTCTGATTTCTAGGAGTGGGAATAGGAGTTAAAGTAGGTGCTTGACTAGTACTTGGGCTTTCCAACTTTGGATATAAGGGCATAGGAGGTCTAGGTGCAATTTTACTAGGTTGGATTAAACAATTTTCAGCCCTATTGGCGATGTTGAAGTTGTAGGTATAGTTGCAACTCCTGGATTGGATCAACATAGAAATGTTAGAATTTAAAGCCTTGAGAAATTATAAGAAAGCACCTTGAGCTATTGGCCTCACTACTCAATGGGATTCTATCCCACGTTCTTTGAAATCTGAAATTGAAGTCTATTAGCTGCTCATTAGGAGCTCTCTTGATAGTTGTCAATTGCTCCAATAGAGACAAGTTGTCCCCTTTCTCTCCAAATTGGTTATGGAGGGCTATGCACAACTAGTTCCAATTTTGGATAGAGCCTGCCTCAAGGATCTTGAACCATTGCAAGGCTTTCCCTTTAAATGAAGATGCCAGCAATTTGCATCTCAACAATCTCATGGATTGCACAAACATTAGCAATGTCTTTGACATGATCACCAGGGGTGGTCTGATTTTCTCCAGTAAAGTATGGGATGTTCTTCAATGCTGTAATTGGAATTGGGTTTTGTACATTGAGAGCAAGTGGGCTGCTACTAGTAAAGTTGACATAAGGATTGGGTTGTGCCATTTTGATTGGCCTAAGAACCCTTGTTGATTGGATGAAAGGTCTACCAGGTGGAGGAGTTGATAGAGTTCTGTTTGGTGGAGATGGAGACCTTTGAATCCTTCTTTCTTTTTCTCCTCTTTCTAGGGATAATTGCAGATAGTTAAACAATCCCTCCTCTCTGGTCCTTGACCTTGTTTAGATCCTTCTCATGAATCTTCAAGCTTGGACTACTGAAACTAGTTGATTCTATCCTTTTGGAGTCGCCAGATGTGCAAATTAGGGCTCTTTCAAGCAAGAAACTTACAACAATTGCACATAAACTTTGTTATAATAAAGATGAAGACCTCTAAGGTCCCACTAGGCATCCCAAAACTGTTAGTGCAAATCTACAGCGCCCCCTAAATGGCCTTCGGATCCGTAGTCAGGTGGGTCATTTAGTGTGATTGCACAACATTGAGTTTTCTCCAAGGCGTGGGACCTTGCAAGGTGAGAAAAATCTCCAGAGAAAGTTGATTCTTACCCCTTTGTTTAGGTGTATGCATGAATTTTGAGAGGTTCAATGCTAAATCCTACTCTAGATTCCAAGGAGACGGAGTTAAAAGATGTAAAAGGAAACAAAACTAAGTAAAAATGGTGATACACCAAAGGAGTGATGAACTTTTGTCTTGCAAATAAACACAGATCATAGAGATGTAACACCAAAGCATGCACAGATTGCCAAAATATAATGAAAGATCAAAATACAATGATAAACGCATGAGAGGATTGGAGGATCATTCACAAAACATGCATTACCATTCCCAAGTTTAATACAATGCATTACAATGGCAGAGAGGCAAAAAAAGTGCCACAATCTCCATGGAAGGTCTAAAACTCCTTGAATTCACGTGCCAAGGGGAAGAGGGGAGTCTGCAAGAACAAAAACGTCCAACCCTTTACAAATGAGCCAAAACTGGCTTTTAATGATGAAGCAGAATGAAGGAAAGGAAAAAAATGTGGGCAAATTGATTTGAGATCTCCAACCACCGACAAGATCCATTAAAACAGCAAGGGCACCCTCAAAAATCCATTTTTCGATGCATTTGGCCATGTTGGAGAAGAAACGAGTGCCATACCTCATCAATTTTGGTGGTTGGGGGTCGGTTCTACATTTTTTCTGTCTTAGGGACATTTCTTCAATTTTCTCCCACAAATCTCCACCAAAAATCAAAATTGAATAGTCCATCGTGTGGATAATTTCAATAACTTTCCAATGATATAAAAACATGAAAAATCGAGCTCTGGATCAAAAGATATGGCCCTCTGAAGATTTAGGGCAAAACAGTGAAATTAGGGCAAAATTAGGGTTTGCGGGCCGAAATTTGAACTTTTTCCCTCCTTTTCGAATTGGGAAAAATTCCCAAAAAAACTCCATTGGCTCGACCTCCGCTGCCACGTGGCGCCTCTGGTTGATCCGCGGGTTCAAACGATCATTCTGCCCCTTTGCGAAATTGGAAAATTTTCCAAAAATACTCCACGCCTCCGCCACTCCGGGACATGTGGCACCATCTAGTTGCTTGGTGGGGATGCGCTCCATTTTTACCTTTAGTGTCGTTAACCACTTTGGAAAAAATTCCAAAGTCCTTCCGCATGTGACAGGACACATGGCACCATCTCATTGCTTTGCGGGCTTTTGGGCCAAAATTTTCCCCTTTACCCTTTTGCCCTAAAAGGCTAAGTGCCAAATTTTTCCCCGCGGCCCGCCTTGGGAAAATTTCCCCTCCAAACTCCATCGAGCCATAACTTGCAAAATACAAGGAGTTAGGAGGACTTCTTTACCTTTCTGGAAAGGGGAGAAAATTTCTATCTTGATGAAGCAATACCCAAAAAATTTTGAGTTCTTAAAATGTGTAAAAATTTGACTTCAGCACAAGGAAGGAAAAAATGAAGACAAGTTAGCCAAAATAAGCGGGGGCTTATTTTGGATAACACCAACATCAGAGACAAAGGGATCCAATTAAAGATTCCAAAAAAAAATAGAAGTTAAAAGATGCAGAGAAAAATTAATGAACACATAAATTAACAAGACATGCCAATAAAACTTAATTTAATTGATTGTTTTAATAGGTATATCTTTGGAAACATCTAGATCACCTCAACATGCCTTCAATGTGTACCAACATTGTAGACAAAGAGATCCAACAAAAAAATCCAAAAATAAAAAAGTAAAAGTTAAAAAGATGCTGAGAAAAAAATGAATGAACTCATAAATTAGCAAAACATGCCAATAAAACTTAATTTAAAGCGGCCAAGCAAGCCACTTGGTATGTCTACAACTTCGTTGCTTGTGTTAACACCCTGGCATAAGGACTTTGTGGTATCTGAATATACCACCCTTAAAGTGTCGGTGTGGATTGAATTTCCTGGTCTTCCTCTGTCATGCGTTCATTTCTTGCCGCAAATTGTTGCTTCACTTGGGCGGGTAGTCTTCCTGGAAGCTGATAAGTTTTACCATGCTCGTCCCCAGAAGTGAGTTTGCGTTGAGATTGACCTCTCGCAGGACCTCAAGGAATTTGTGGATATTCAAATGGGTGATAAACGCTACTCCCAGTGGGTCATGTATATAAATCTTCCCAATACTTGCTTTCATTTTCAAGCGTCTGATCACAAGATCAGAGATTGTCGCTTTATGTCCCCCGTAGCTGCCCTGTAGCAAAAACAATGCCCAAGCCAATCAAACCCCAACAGGAGGAAGGTTGGCAAGTGGCGAGGGCCGGAAAAATAAAAACAAAGCCCAATAATCCAAAGCCTTTGGCTCCCATGGCCATCGTGAACCAGTTGTTAAGGAACATTATCACAATATTTCGGCCAAGGAGCCTATAACTATTATTCTTTAAGAAGCGATTATTTGCGGCCATATCGAATACCCCGTTGCTAAAGTACTCCAACACGCCCCTTGCGGCGTCGGTTCTCATGGACCAGACAAATTATGTTTCTCACGTCCCCATCTCGCATTTAGTTCCTCTGTTGCTTTAAGCAACTCACAAGGGCCTTCCAAACGACCCCGAAGTCCACCTCGCATCTCTCGGGACCATAGCCCAACACGCAGTGTGGACTCCACTGAAGCGGAATACAACATTGAGTATGCCGAACGAAAAAAATTGATCTGCAGGATTTTTACAACATAATGTTGCTCGTTTCTGCATAATCAATATGATGCCCTTGAGGGCTTGGAGGATGGGGATATGGCTCTTGACCAACGTTTCCCATGAATTGTTTATCCTGGAATGTTAGGGGTCTCACAGACTCCTGTCGTAAGTATGTAGTGCGTGAAACTCGGCAACGATGTGCAAATCTGGATGTTTTGTTTTTGTAGGAAGTTAAAATTATAGGTTTTCAGTTGCAGATGGTTTGTAAATCCATTTGGCTTGACAGCTTGGCTTTCTGTAGCAATCATGAAGCAGGGCGTGGGGGATTAATTTCACTTTTGCCCCTAAATGGCGGCCCTTATTAATTGACCATGGAATCGACCCCACCAACCGTGTTATATGGGTCCTCTTTAATATTGAGGGCCACCCTTTTGGGCTCATTAATATTTATGCCTCTAATGATGCGGCCGAAAGGGCCGACGATGTGTGGGGTGGATAGCCAACTCCATTCCCGATGCATACTGGGTTATAAGTGGAGACTTTAATATGATTGAAAACCCAAATGATAAATGTGGCCACCTGCTATGAGGTGGACACCTAGTGAAAGGGAAGCGTGGTACTTCATGCGAAATAAATTGGATTCTTTGATCCCAACGCATCTTGCTTTCCCACCTCTGCAGCTTGGTACATGTGGTCCAATCTTTGTGGAGGGACATATCGCGTCCTTAAACGGCTTGACAGGGCCATGTTGTCAGCTCAATTTTTTTGAGTTTGATAGCATTTATTCCATGTCAATGGAGGTTATGCCTAACTTTGTCCTTTTGGACCATTCCCTATACGATTTCGTATCTGTTGGCATGATGCACGCGCCCATTTTGTCATAAAGGCCAATTCTTTCTTAATACTGCCTTGATGCAACATGGCCCCACCATCAATCATATCAAGCGGATTTGGAATTTAATTCCATGACCTAGTCACTTGTCAGCGATTTCATCCACCTATGCAGCCAACTGGTTACTTTGGTGGGAAGATGCACTGACTCGGACTACCAGATTTCTTAGAATCTATGGCCATTAGTTGGCCAAAATTCAGCATTGCTCATACACTGCTAACACCTCGGCTCTCAGTCGGGTAACAGTGGCACTTCAAGGTGATCCCTTCTCTGACGCTCTGCAACTACAAGTTGTAACTCTCGACATCAAATCCAAATTACTGGACAACTATAATGCTAGAGGTGCTCAAATCTGGGCTCGAATGCATTGGCTCAAGGTTGGAGATCGGGCTCGAAAGAATTTTTTCTCTCTTTGAGCCAAAAAGCCTTCTCAACAGATCGAGCTATCATGGATAATGGAGCTCAAATCACTGACCCACAACTTATGTTGCAAGATTTTGTGCGACATTACAAGCTCGTTTTCCAAGCTCAGCCACCCTCTGAAGCTCGTCGGGCCGCTCTTGACCAATGTTTGGGGGTTGTGCCTCGCAAGATTTCAGAGGCTCAGAAGGTGCTCTGCGAAAGAATGCTCACTATTGAAGACCTTCATGAAGCCACTATGCAAATGGCTAATGATAAAGCGCCAGTTGCGATGGATTCCCTTGTGAATTCTATAAAACTCTCTGGGATTCCGTCGGGCAAGACCTCTATTAGGTCTATCTTGAAGGGTTTCACAACCAATCCCTAGGGCTGAAATTAACAAGGGGCATCAAATTTATTCCTAAGCAAGGAGATCCTGAGAAAATCACTTGTTGGCGGCCAATTACTCTGTTGAATATCTCCTACAAAATCATTGCCAAAGTGTTAGCTTTGTGATTACGCAATTTATTGCCTACTATTATTCAGCCAAGCAAATAGGCTTCATACAGAGACACTTCATCTGGATAATATCATCGCAGTTTGGGAAGGCATGGAATGGGCCCATGAAATCTCACCAGGTTGCTATGTTTATCAAGATTGACTTTGAGAAAGCCTATGATCGGATTGAATGGCCTTTCATCCTCGCCATGCTTCAGGCCCTTGGCTTTGGCCCCATCTTTATTCAATCTGTCAATATGCTCTTTGCAGATGCCTCTGCTCAAATATCTATCAATGGCCTTAGCTCGGAGCCCTTTGGGATTTTCTGGTCTATCAGACAGGGTTTTCCTCTAGCCCCTACACTTTATGTGCTAGTGGTGAAGGCTTTGGTTATCTTTTAGCCCATGCCAAAACTCAAGGTCTTGTTCGTGGAATATCTCTACTTTTGAGCCCACCTCTCAACTCCTCAATGGGAATTTTGCGGATGATTCATTCCTTATGCTTATCGAGGATGAAAGTAACATTCGTAATAATGCCTTGATATTTTATGTCCGGCTTATGGTTCCTCCATTTAATGGCGAAAAACTCAATGCTATAGGTAATCCTTCCTTCCTGTGTCGGACTGGCTTGCCACATATGATTGGAAAATTCTTCAACATGGTGAGATCTTCAAATTCCTTGGTATTCCTTTTTCTTTTCAAGCCTCCCGATGATCTATGGCATTATGTCATTCAACTGGGTGGTGAAAAAAATTGGAATATTGGCTCACTAGACCTTTATCTCTGGCTGGCAAATTCCAAATTTGTTCCAAAGTTCTGGTGGCCACCCATGTTTACTACTCGTCTTGTTGGGTGCCTTCCAAAGCCTCCATCCAAAAGTTGGAAAAGTTGCTCAAAGCTTTCTTATGGGCTAATGCTTCTATTGGAAAAGGTTTTCATCATGTCACTTGGGATATATGTTGCTTACCTCGCAATTCTGGAGGCCTTGGGCTTATCCACATTCAGCGCAAGGGCAAGCTCTTTGTGCCAAGTGGATTATCAGAAGCATCACTGGCCAGGAAGCTTGGAAAGTTCTCATATGACATGGCATTTCAGAAGGCTCTCCTTATGGTCATCCTACATGGAAAGGTTTAGGGTTTGTCAATTTGCTCATCACTCTTGTGCCTATCAAAATCGTAGGCACCTTCGTGCTTAAAAGCATCTGGAAAGCCTGGGAATGTGTCAAACCACATTTCATGGAAAGGGGATGGCTTTCATGAATGGGCTATCTCTCAACCAACAATCTCTCTGGTGGTTGCTGATTTTTCAATCCCAAGATCAATGCCTTATAGAGGTCCGGGAATCTCCACGCTCAAATTCTTCAAACGAAATTCATACCATCGAGGATTTTTTTACAAGGACAAACAAGCCTAGTTTGTTTGGTGGAGTTTAAAACTTTGTTTCGGCTCTCCAACCAGGATCAAGATACTTTCAATATTGTGATCAATTATGTTCTGGTCACATGCTACATAAGATTGTTGTGCACTCTTCTCGCCCTTGGTGGACAGACTAGAAGTGGTATGTTGATACTCCTTTTTGTAACTATAAAGCCAACAAAGGCTATCGGTGGCTCTCACCCCATTTGCCCATGGTGGACAAGCTTAATACTCGCCAGGGGAATTAACGCCACCCCATCTGTCTGGGGCAGACGGTTTGAGACTGTTTGGACTATATGTGTTGAGCCCAAAATTGCTCATTTTCGTGGTGTATTCTTCACCAAGGCCTTCCTATCGGGGCCCGTCTTGTTCAAATTGGGATTCCGGCTCCCAAATGCCCCTTCTGTGGGCATCTGGAAACAATTATGCATGTTTTTGGTTTTGTCCCAAAGCTCAAACTGCCTGGAACTGGATCCATACTTTTTTCTTTCCTTCCGGCCCCATTGTTTCACTTGGCAACATATCCTCTTGGGAGACAATCCCAAACTTTTGCCTATGTTCACCCAGATTTGGCATGTTTTCAGAGGGGAGATTTTATTTTGGATATGGAAAGAAAGGAATGCTTTTTTCTTTGCTTAATTCTGCATAGTTGATCAGTCCTTCTTGATTTATAATAAATCTATGGTGATCTCCAATGTGCTTCTGCAGATTCAAGTTCAAGCAAATAAGGTGGCGTTGGAGGTGGACCACCTCCAAACTTTGTTGCGACATTGGGGGAAGCCCCGTGCAATGTTGCTCGGGTGCCTCCCTCTCCCACCAGGCGCTCCTCACCCTTAGCTCGTGGCGGCCAACGTAGCAGATCCGGCGTCGGGCGTTGGTCGCCCCTGCCATTCTCTCTGGATCGAGCCACTAGCACGGTCACTCACTTGGGCATCGCTGCGTGGTCAAGGCTTGCCGCCGCATTCCTCGGCTCGCTAGCAGGGTTGGGGCTCACCGCCTCGGCAACTTGGGTGGGGTTCTCGCCTCGATCGTTGGCTCACCAGCAGGGTTGGGGCTCTCCCTCCGCCACTTCTCAACATGCACGACATCCGCCGCCACCCCTACCTTATTGATCAATTCCCCGGCTCAGCTTAGCCATTCCTACGTGTGAGGAAGTAGACCTGAGGAAGAGCATGTTGATGGTTAGGAGATTCCGACACTGGCAAGGATCTACCTGGTTCGGGGTGGCCAGATGATCAGGATGCGCCCGCCTCGGGCATGTTTATTCTTTGTCGCTGATTTTGATTTTGTCTTTGTCTTTTGTTGTGTCTCCCTAAACTCGGCCTAGTTTGACTTTTTGGTTTTCTAGACTCGGCGTAGTTTATTCGTGGTTTTGGGACATGCTCTCTTACCGCCTACTTTTTTGTTGGAAGCTATCTTGTATCTTATTGCATTAATATAAATAAGATCTTTTTCATTAAAAAAACTTAATTTAAACCAATAGTTGAGGATTGCACATACATACTAAAAGCATACAATTAAGAACTAATAAATGCCTCGTGTCTACCCTATATTGTTCTAAAGTAAATAAATTTTAAAATATTACTTTTTTACGGAACTATAAGTTCAAATTTCCCCGTCGCATCTAAGCTAAAGGACCTCACCAAAAATAAAATGTCCCGGTTGCTTTCATTCTAAGCTTTCCTAATTTAGTCCATCCAAAAATTAAATTTCAAGCCACTCGCAACGGATCGACAGGAAAAAAAAGCGCGACAGACGCAGGAAAAATCAGGTGCCATTTCTAATTTGATTGTTCTAAAATTCATTCTATCTTACATAAAATTTTAAATCAAAATTCGAAGATCCTAAGCCCCTGAATTTTGTAACAGCTTTTGGATTTCTTTTTGAACAATTCAGAATCTGCATTACCTTTAATTTTTCTGTCCGAAAATACTTAAAAATTCAGAAAATAGATTATTTTCCTCACATTACTTGAATTTAGAATGTAAATGTTAGGGTAAATTTTTACATACAGAGTTACTGATGACGAATTTGAATTGCATTTTTGAGCTTTACATTGATCACGAGATTTCGCCCAAATCTGATTAAATGTCGAGTTGGTAATTTATCACTGCCTTACAGAAGGTAAATCAGGTTAAATTAGCCTATGCAGAATACGGCTAAGAAGATTGATCTGTAATTAGCCCTGTCATACAAATGTCTAATTCATTAACATGAATCTTACTCAGTATTGTGACCGATTTTTGCTGACTGTGTATATTTGCTGATAAGAGTGGCCATATTGCATGAATTACATAAAGAATAGAGAAAAGAACATGTAAACATGGAATCCAAACAAATTCAGCACACACTCGAGTGAACACACAGTTTTACCATGGAGAAACACTGTTTTTGTAATGCTCACAAAAATACATGACCAAAAACACAAGTCAAAAACCAGAATAATTTTTTTTATATATAACATATGGGCTCACTTGGTGCAATTCAACAACACATGATACACTTACACAAACATGGGTACACTCACACAACGGGATAACAAATATACTTAACACCAAATGTAAAGACGACTCACACTACCAAGCCTACATATGAGGCTTGCAAATGGGAGAGATCATCATTGTACAATCCCTTTTCCCTCCACTAAGGGATCCTAGCTAACCTTTAGTTCCTCCATGACAACATGTAAAATGATATATCAATAGTCCCTCAAAATCTCGACTCCTTTTCCCTCCACTAAGGCTAGCCACAGATCCCCTTGTTTCCTTCATATAAATATACAACTCCTTATTCCTCCCTTCACTAACACCACCTTATCCCTCCAATAAACAATGATGTAATCTCACCCCAACATAACACAACTTACATACAAACATGACAACAGCGTACAGTTCCACATCTGCTCAAAGGAGCTAAACACAAAACAATAATATTCTCACAAGAGAGGGCTAAGAAGAAAGGTTTTACCCACAATGTACATAGATTCCATGGTCTACATCTTTTTGAAAAAAAAACAAAGGATCCATTCTATTAATGAAAATAAAAGGATACAAATTCTACTATGCCAAGCATGGAAGCTATTTGTCCAAGTCAGGGCCGTAGACATGAAGAAAATTTTACAAATATTCATGAAAATCAGTCTGAGTATAAAATTTTCCTCATATCCGCTTGAACTTTGTTAGACCACGATAATGGTGGGTCTCCATAGCAAAGAATGTTGTGATTGTCAAGGGCCCAGTTGGCCAAAGCATCAGCTTCTTGATTATTCATTCTAGAAGTGTGGCAGAAGACGACTTCTTGAAACTTGGCCTGCAGCCTTTTAATGTTCCTTATTTCTTTCCTTATCTTCCAGTTAGAGCGTTGGCTTTCACGGCGAGCCTTTAACAGATTAAATGAAAATTTAGAATCAAATTCAACATATACTTTAGTCCATCCACATTTCAGAGATTCCCACATTCATTTCAGGACAACACGAAGTTCTGCATAATTATTGGTAGCTATGCCTAACTCTTCAGCAAGAAAGAAGACTACTCCTTCATCATGCATTCTTCTCAGACCTCCAATTGCTGCTCTTCCTGGATTTCCTCGTGATGCCCCATCTGTATTCAATTTACCATACCCCAGTGGAGGAGGTGTCCAATGGCGATTCCTGTGATTTTTCTGTTTTATTTTGAAGGGAGGCATGGTAGAACTTGTAGGCTGCAGAGATAACGTTTGACAGATATTCTCCCATATTTGGGGAAAGAGTAGAGGGGATAGAGATCTTATGTCTGATGGTTTCAGCCATATTAATCTTGGTTCTCTGCCAAACATAAATTTCTTTGTTTTAAAAAATTGATTTGTACGACATTTAACGTACCTAAAAGCATATGTTCTCGTTTCAAAAGTACATATTTCCCATTTCATTAAAATGTTTACTCATAAGGAGTACACCCTATTTGTTTTCATTCTTTATTACAATTAATTTCCGTATTTCAATCATTAGTTGGAATCATTTTTAAAATTACATGAGTCACATAGAACTTGTTTTCAAGTTAGGGATTCATGTGTCCAAAAGACATGTTCCCTCATGGAACAATTCATTTTACTTTTATTAACATAGAGGGATTAAGATTAATTCAAAAGGGAGAATTTCAAGTTTCAGCTTATATTTTCAACATCTTATTAGGCACAATTTCAATAGTTGACATTGGTTACAGGTTTAGATCCACAAACAACTTCTTATGAGGTCTTTGGATTAATTGATTCCAATTTGCAACATCTACAACCCACCATGGAGTCAACGCTAGGATAATTAAAACATTCTTATCTCACAAAATCTTTGCGCAAACTAATGATATTCCCTTGCTACATGTCAAGATAACACTTTTACTCGTAATGACATAATGGGATCATTCACATGAGTTTAGAGCGTGGAATTGTACAAAGTACATTGAATACAACTCGTGAAAGGTTCGCGACCAAGGGAAAGCAAGATAGCAGAAGTTCAGAACACACAATTTAAGAGTTTCACTAACCAGGTCAGTTCCATTATAGGATCAAATAAAACCAATTACGCTGGAGGGTCGGGTTCATTGCAAATTATATGTTGTTTTCAATTCATTTTTTTAGTAGTCATTTTCCATTAAAGGCTGAAACACACACATACTAATCACTAGTTTCCAATATTTAAATAATTGTTTAAAACAAATACATTGTTCGCAAAACGCAATAATTTACTTCATAATTGACACTTTCAAATCCAACTGATACATTAATTTCAATAATAGAGATATCAATTCAATTTTTTTCAAATAAAAATATACATGATTAAAATATCCAAATGCCATTAATCATCATAATAGTACACATTGTGAAATATCCCCTAAATGGGACACTTCGACCCTTTAATGGATTCTAGGTAATTCCACACTCATGCTCAAATTAATAAAAGATACACAGGCTTTAGTACAGCAGATCAGAACCTTCAGTGTTGAAAAGTGACTCAAAATATCATGAGAACCAACTCAGCTAGCAAGTAATTTGATGATTTCTTATTCCAAGGTAGTAAGAATATAATAGCAAGCCCTATGTAGATTATTTCCTAATAATGGCGACTAAGTCTGATGATGAAAACTCAAATAAAACAATACCCAGCCGTATCTATCCTTGCCATATCAACTCAGAATTTATTATAGAGAACAAATCTGAATTGTGAGTACATATATAAACTGTAACTGCACCCAGAAATCTGCAGATTTAAAGCATTGAAAAAGGTACCTTAGGCAGCGCCAAAAATACTGAATGTAGGTGATTTAAAGTTCTGAGGTACTGATAAACAGAGGACAGTAGCATGCGGCCTCAAATATTACATATGCAATACCAGTCAACCTCCCTATATGTCGCTCCACATACAGAAAATGTCATAACACAGCTGCAATAATTCTTCAGTCCCTTTATAGCCCAAAAGCTCAATATCAACAACTGGAAAATACTGAAATTCCCTTGTAAGCTCAATAAGATTCCCTGTGTGAAAATCTCTCTCTTTTCTCAGAGGGTTTTCGTCCTCTAGAGTTTTTCAACAAGCACAAAGCTTAGACAAAAATCAGAGTTTGATAAAATGAGTAAGTGATATTCCTCTTCAAGTCGACCTCTCCCTTATATAGGAGAAATGGCCCCAAAGTAACCTCCCTAATCACCAATCATAATAAGTGATTATATCTAAACATAAGTCCCACTTTTAATGCCTAGGCTGGTCGCATTTTCCTCATAGGGAGGATAAAATTTAGAAATGGGCCTTATACATCCAAAAGGGCCAATATTCATTCCCTAGGTAAGTCGCCATACTTCCTAGGAATGATACAAACATAGTATTAGACTCCTTAAGCATTTTTTCTTAACATTATCACTTAATTTATAAGTGCATACTTAATTTAAGCCAAATAAATTAATATAAGTGCTTTAATAATTTTATTTATTTTTATAGGCACTTTATACTAATTTATTATGACTTAAGTCACCCTTATTTTTTTCTTTGGCCGTCGGGTTGACAAAATGGGCCAAAGGTCTTCGATTTGGAAAAGGGGACATTACACATTGCATTTTTCGCCACCTCTTGCCACCCGCATCAACATGGTGTTAGTACAACGTTGACATGGATCCCACCCCTCCCATCTAACAATGCTATCAAATTTGTAATTCGCAATTAAGAGAGAGAAACAACAACTATTTCCCACAACCTTTCAATCATAACTACTTTTCTAGGTTTTAGAGAGAGAGGTAGAGAGAGAATTTCATTCATTTTCTGTTACACAAGCAATCGGTTTATTCACTTGATCAAAATGAGATAAGAGAGAACACATTCAAGTCTTATATGCAACCCTTAAAGTTTAATCACATTTTAGAGTTGGAAGAGTTTATTTTGATTTCAAAACACAATTCTTGTTTCCACTACCACTAGGGAAAATTCAGCGAGGAGCACATGATTTCACGCAAATCTAGGTTTCCCACCACCGTTTGGCTAAAGTGTTTTAAAGTGACTATTTATGGTTATAATGCATGTTTCCAAACATCAAAATTTATTGTAACTACTGGAAGTGTCTCGAAGGGTTAGACGGATTAACGGGACCTGTCTCGCGATGTACAAACTAGCCCAAGTGGCTAAAGAAAGGCCTTGAAAAAAGGTCACTTGAATACTCGAACGAAATATTTAACATTCCTAACCTATTCTCTACTATATCGAGAATGCGAGAGACATTGACAAGACACAAATCTGATAATCGGAGCTTATTTTGGGAGTATATTTGGAGCTAGTCGGAGGAATTTTGTGGTTTGCACTTTTAGCAACATAAGCTAAAGTGGCTCCAAAACGGACGCGGAAAAAGTGCTTTTACGGTGGAGACAAGCAACACCAAATATAGCGCACAATTCTCTATACAACAATGAAGAGGTTTGCGGTGGTAGATTTTATATTCGGAAATCATAGACATAAAAAATGTAATTCAGAAGGGGTTTCACAATGTCGAGCGTTGCCTCCTACAACCAACTCTCCAAGTTGTTTACGAAACCCGCTTCGCAAGATGTCATACAAATGTTTTAATGAGGTTTAATTATTTCACAGAGATCGTTATACAACAAATAAATAGTTTTAGTGATTAAGAAGCAAGGAAGAGGTTTGGAGACACTTTTTGTGTGTCAATTTCGAGAGGCATTTACCACATTTTAGAGGGTTGTTTGAACATTGCGAAGTTCGCTTTTTTCACCATTTGTCCTTTACGGTTGGGTACCAAATACATATATGCTTGGCGAACAAATTTTTGGTTTGTTTTAAACAAGATCACAAGCTGATCGGTTTATTTGTCACACCGCCCATAATGGGCCATTTTCGTAATTGGTTTATCTCGCTCCAATCATTATTTTAAGGAGGTCGTGAATCTAGTTTAGTAATAAAAATGATGATCTAGCTTTTTAATCTAGATTTAACATTTTCTCCACTCAAATTGAAAGTGCAATTGATTGAAAGCAAGTTAGGACAAGCGAGAAATCCATGCCTGTTAAGCGATGACACAATGCAAGAAGGTGCTCGGTGGTGGATCCACACTCGCATTCCCATGGACCACATTTGAGGAGATATTTAATGTCCCTTTCTAGGGCTCAACCACACAAACAAGGAAAATCACACAAACCCCAAATGAATACAATCTGATTTTTATAACAGCAGACTGAAAATTGGAACAATGATGTACAACAGTCTGATTTTCTAGGACAACAGCTTGCAAAGTACAATAATTCACCCAAATATCACTATGAAACTCATCCACAACATATATAAGCCTTCTAGGAACAATGTAGGTCAATTTACACCATGAAATTCAATCACATGCACAACTGGAAATTAATTTAGCAACAACAGAAGTACAACCAATAGAAGTGACTGAAAATGAGGTCACCAAACCCCAATAAATAACAAATATGCAATATATCAGCCTTATAAAATATGAGAAGTCCAAATATCAACTTGGAATGTAAATTTGTGCCCTAGAAAGGACCCAATCACACTCCTATACAAGTCGCTCCCTAGGAGAGGGGCATAAAATAATACCAAAACCCTTGGTATTCCTTCTTCTCCAAGCCCTAGTTGCAAACCAACAAGATAGTCTTCAAAGATGTCCTCAATCACCACCAAATTGGAGAGTTTCATTCTCCAATATTCCACAAGGGTTTCGTCCTCCTTGGATGCCACACTAATGGATTGTCACCCCTTAGTGGATTTGGATTAGAGCAACCAGCTCTAGAACCAAGTATATAAAAAGTATATATGCCAAAGATGCACAAATAGAGCCTATGCGACCCCTTTTATAGCTTAGTGGTGGCGCCAAAAGCCTTAGAGGAGAATTCCCCCCAAGACCGGCCTCTTTAAAAGCTTGTCTTGATTTCTAATTTCACCTTTTGGAAGCTCTTCAACCCAGCCGACCTATCTTAGAAAGGGAAAACAAAAATAAAACATAAATATGAATAAAGAAAACTGAAATATAGCTCAAGTTCTTCCCTTGTTGAACTTATTTTTGCCCACGAAAAGGAAGATGAGCAAGAAGCCTTCAATTAATATTATTTCGAAAAAGGGGACAATACAAGATATTTCGTTATACATCATGTATCCTTTTGTGCACTTCCACCATTTGCATACACGTCTATCAATGTAGTCAAAACTACACCACTTGATAAAAATATTGCTTTCAATTGTTTATGAAGAATTCCATCCTTGCTCTATAGCTCTCATGACATCGATAAAAGAAGCTCATATTTTGGCACAAGACAAGTACGAGCAGGTGGACACTTGCTGGTTGCATTTTTTCGAACCAGCAGCAAGGTCAAAGCCATTTCTTCCCCTCCAACACAACGCCATGATTTCCACGAGGAGTGCTAAGTGGATGACCTGTCATATTTCGCATATGGCAGGATGAAAATGCATTCAAGGCCATCTCACAACCTTTTTTTTGTGCACACCAGCAATTGTTGTAAACCACAGCCACGATTATCCCATTTTTATTTTATTTCTTGTCAATGTAAGCCTTGTGGTTGGACGCATAAGGAATCACATGTCTAAGCAAACAAATGCGTGTAAAACATTCATGCAATGCCCAAAATCATCCACCATCTATCGCTATTTCACACCAATGTAGCCACGTGGCATGAAAAAGAGGATGCTGGTAACTGATTGGGAGATTGGTTCTACACCTATAAACTGAACATGCTTGAAAGTTTCCAATGCCTTTTTTAGCAACACCATTTTGTGCATATCCTGACATTGTTACAGCTCCATGAGGTCGCATCAACAAGAAAATATTTTATGTATATGCTGCGAAACATTACAGTCCAAACTGAACGCATTGCTTTGAGGCAATTTCTCAGACAATTCACTTGCACCCAAAAGCTTCCTCTTGCATACAGATCTATCCGGGCACTTACCACAAAACCTCCTACAAAAATCCACATTCCATGTGCTTTGATGAAAGTCCACGTGTTGTTCAAGGCTTTGATTTTGGAATAGGCGTGCATATGCAGACCAAGGTGAGATGATCAAGTTGGCATGGCTGGGAGGAGGCTGGCAAAGGTTGTGGAGTGAACTTTACAACTGTCTTTGCATTTGCTTGAAAGTTTCCATGCAGACCCATTCTTTTGAGGCATCTTGCCAGGCAATCCCATGTTCCTGCCATGAAACAAGTCTACACTGGTAATCTACTTCAGTCAGTGCCAAGGGAAAGTTCTGCATTGCACTAATACGCATCTCTCCAGCGCCTTAACAACTCATGCGAAGCCAAAGTCACCCAATGCCAATTTCTAGCTCAAAAACGAGCATATCTTGCAACCTTGGCCCCCATGCTTCTCTACTATCTCGTGCATGATGGAGTGAGTTTGCTAAGGTGAGTTAATCAAATTTTGGCATGCGCTAGGAGGGAGTTGGCCAGGTTTGAGAACTCAACTTTACACCTGTCAATGCATTTGCTTGGGAGTTCCCAAGGCCTGTTCAACCGCCCATGATGACAAGAGCATGGGAGGGGTGCAAATCAAAGCCAGTTGGAGACAAAATTCATATTTTTCTCCAAGTTGCATGCCTCCTAACACAAATTTCAGTTTCTTTATTATTATAATTAACTCACCATGCTCCTCACTAATTCCCACTCACGACACACTCTTTGGGAATGGTACATGGGTGGGAGAGGCAAGTACGGTTACCAACAAATGCACAAAGTGTCATTCACATGGCTGTGGGTCCTTGGCTCCACTAAAGAAACATCTCTTCCCTCATAGCACACTCCCTTAGAATGGTACATGGAGGTGGGGTAGAGTGTCCCCATCTCTCGAAAGTAATTATGCACCCCACACGACCTCTTGGCCTTGATCAAACAAGGCACATGCTTACCATCATTCCATTTGCAATTATAATTTATTTGTTTTATTTTATTATTTTTATTTAATATTATTATGTAATGTCCCTTTCGGGCTCAAATTTGAGGAATTTGGATTTTCCCAAAACCCTAATGGAACATTGCTGGAATTTATGACAGCCACATGTATAAACCTGAAAGTTTATGACAACAATCTGATTTTATGCAAAAATTAGGGCAGTGACCTGTTTTAGGTCCCCAAAACCCTAAGCGACCTAGGTAAAATTCAGATTTTAGTATTTCCCACACACAAATCTTCAGAAATATATCAACTTGAAACCCTTGATGAAATAATGCAAAATAAATGCTTCAACAACAAAATATAGACTGCTGGAATTAATTATTGTCCAAAAAAGCTGAAACTTCAAAAATCCATATCTTCATAAATACTTGGAGATACAATGCAAATGATAGCTCAAAATGACCACAAAAATGGCAGCTATCAAACAAAATTAAGTTCAGATTTTTCCAACCACAGAAACCCACTGAAAAGTGATCCCAAAATCTCCAAATGGGTCGCCCAAGCTGGAAATGAGTGTGGCAGCCCCAAAAAAGTGTGCCCTAGCTGGAATTTGTGCCCTAGCACGGATGGAAACCCTTGCTATTATGAAATTCTGAATATGAAGCTCACTTGTGACTCCCGGATGAAGCCACCAATGCAACAAATGAGGGTTTTCATCCCCAAGTGTTGTGACTATTGAGGTTTTTGTCCTCAATAGGATCCAATGAGGGTTTTCGTCCTCAAAGGCTGAAAATGAGAGCTCAATGCTCCAATTTCCAAAAGAGAAGTATCCAATTCTGATGATCCTTACAATGAGCCCCGACATTTACCTTTATAGCCTTTTTCTTTATTTTCCTTGTGGAGCACTCCATGTGGAACACTTTATTTCCTTTTAACATTTACCTTTCCCTCCTTTTCCCCTTCCATTTGGGTCGGTCCAATGTGGTATTAATTTAAAATAAATTAAATGTCTCTTTTCCCTTTTTAGTTCTCCTTTTGGGTCGCTCCACTTGGGCATTTAAAAATAATTAATTAAATGCATTTTTCCTCTTTTTAATAATTTAATTAAAGTGCCAATAATTAAAATTACTTTAGCACTTAGAAGTAAATTATTAATTTACTTTCTTCTTCCCCTTTTAGCTGACTGAAAATAATGAAAATAGGCTAAGGGTCTTCTTTCTTCTTAACTATATAAAAATACATTTTATTTTAATAATAATATTATTTAGTTTCCCATAAATAGAGAGTTATCTGGGCCCAACTTTAAAATATTATTAAGTGTTTCTAATTTAGAAAAGGGGACATTACACATTATATATTTTAAATTAAAAATGACGATAATAATATTATTATTATTACCGACACTATAAAATGGACAACGTTATATTATTGTTAACACTTTTTTTGCATTCCATGATTAATTGCGGTCATGGTCAAATGACCCAAAACACGCAATACGACACTCGGCCCACAACAACCGGTGCCTGCAAGGCGCTTACTGAACCTCCTTTAATACCTAATGAACGCCTCACAATCTTTTGCCAAACACCAAATTTGTCTCGAATTTTTGGTAAGGTGTTTAAAACTTGCTTTGCCTCTCTTGAGTAGGAAATGAATTAAGATTTAGTTAACCCACAATTGTGCCCGCAACAAAACCCACCGACCGATTTTGTGATGTTTGATACGACACGTCATTTCGTGAAAAGGGGCACACACCCTCAACGACCATGTGCAATGAGTGGGGCACTATAGTCTTAGCCAATCACAAGCCTTGGGAGAACTATATTATATAGAATTTAATGCTCTAAGGGTCCTACAAACCTCTTAAGAGTCTTTGCATTAGAGAAACTTTGTACATGATAGAGAAGTACAATACTTGAGTTGCACATGAGGTGCAAAGTATCTTTGGAAGGGATGTCAATATTTAATTATCTCATTATAGAAACATGTCAACATTAGAGTTTCCTTTTCTTTTTAGAGATAAAATTTGAAGGGCTTAGTTTTCGTTGTGAAATGAGTTGCCTGTTTGTATATCGGGATGTGGTGAACAACCGATTCGAATCAAAGTGTGGCTTCCCTATTTGAACATCCTCTAGATTATTTTAGTGTTGTCACCAATCGAAATTCTAGCATGTGGCACAACTCTCCATTTCCATCAAGATATTCCTCTTGTTTCGATTTTCCCATTCTTCTTCAACCCTTCAACCTCCTTCTGATGCAGGGAATATTCAACAGATCACTTCCTTCTTTTCTTTGTGCTCTCACAGGATGGGAACCAAGTGGTGGGGGATACCAATCTTGATTCCCATACAAGATCGGTTCGGACCCGAGGCACTATTTCACAGAGCAGGGACATTTAGACACATAATAGGTCGAGGCCCTCTCCTTGTAGATGGCCTCTGAGATCCACCAGACGTGCACGGAGGGCCCATCCCTCATATAGGCATCGAACTCCAGATCTCTCACGGCCTCGAGATACTTTGGGCTTTAACACATTACTAGCTTCTTCCAGTCGGCTTTGGATGTTAGATGAGGGGGTCTCCTCTCTTGCCTCCTCTTCCTTTTCTTCTTCCGCATGTTCGGGTTCTGTGGTCCTCTGCAGGATTTTTCTAGGCTTCTCTCTTTTCTTTGCTGTTCTTCTTTTCCTTCTTCTCTTGTTTTGTTGTTCTCGGGGACCTTTTGGTCCTCTTGTTGGGCTATTGCCTCCTCTTTGTATGTGTGCAGACCCATTGACCTACTTTTGTGGTCACTTGTTGGACATTTAATATATTAATCCTATCTTATCTTATACGCCTCACCATAGGTTTTCACTCTAGAGTCGTATAGTTCAATGTTATTACTCCCTATGGAATTATTAAACATGAATAACATTGGGTTTTATGGGCATTTAAATGATAAAGTTTAAGGATTACTTAAGATAGCTAGCACAACCAATGATATGCCCTTAATCCTAGGTCATATATTAGGATATGGATGGCGATTTGTGGCTAACATAATCTTTTATTATGTCATATCACATTTATTTATGCTTTCATATGCTTAGTAGGTTGTCCTTGGTGCTTTGCATAGCATACCAAGGTATATATTGCAGTTAGTAACTAGTAGATGATCATCATATTGAGCACTTGAGTCATATTGTATGGTTGGGGGTTGCCCCTCGAAGTGGCTAAGTCATTCTATTTGCATATTGTGATATTTTCTCTCTAAATTGGTATTCTTTGATATTTGTTGTTATCGATATTCAGATCTATCTAAGTAATTTCATTACAAGTGGTATCAAAGCTTCGATTTGGGCCAAAATCATGTCAAAACCCTAATTTTGATTATTCGATTGTATCTCACAATCTGTTTCAAATTTCTCTACCAAATTTTGACCTGAAGTTCATGCAACATCACTAAAGTAAGTTACTTCCAAAATTTCAGGATTTTATGATTTATTTTGTAAAGTTATCACTATTTTAGTGTTTTTCATAAATTCACTCCATAGGCCACAATTTTTGGAATTTCTCCATGTTTCTTACATTTTTGAAAAGCTTGCCAAAATTTATCTAGGGTTTGCTCCCTTTGGTTTTGTCTACTCGCCAATATCCTTCTTAAACAACAAACCCCAACTCCCTTCCCTAAGCCAAAGCCACGAATCCAAAAAAACCATGATAGGTCCCCAAACAAGAGGAAAAGGCAAGGGTAACACCACTCTAGGGAAGAATACTTAGGATATGGATTTAGAAGGACTTACTGAATCCTCAAACCTAGAATTTTCCATAATGGATCATAGAATCAGTTAGATTGAATATGATGTGCACAATATACAATCGGATATGGTGGCAAAAGAAGCACCGAGATGATGGCTTAAAAATGAAATTAGAACTCATGGGATCCATTTCTAGTCCGGAACCACAACCACAACCTACCAATTCCCAACCAGTCGGGAAAAACCTCCCATTAACCATTTTTCCAATTCAGCACAACTACATCACTTGTCCTATTCTAATTTAGGGGTAGAAACATGATACCAAAGGTGGAGATGAGAAAATTTTATGGTAAGGACCCAGTCACATGGATCAACCAAATGGAGAATTTTTTTGAGGTACATCAAGTTCTTGGTGGACAGAAAGTGGTATTAACATCCTTATATTTAGAACTAGAGCAATTCATTTGGTATAGATGGATGTGCGAGCAAAAGAAAAAGAAGGGTCTCTTTGTTACCTGGTCAATGTTCACATATGAGCTCTAGCTACACTACAGTTTCAATATTACAGAAAACTATTTTAGCCAGATAACAAAGCTATGACATATGGGGACAATTAAGTATTATATTCAGGAGTTCCAAAATCAATCCTTACATGTGGATGGCATTTTTGAGGATCATCTAAATGATCTTTTCTTGGGTGGCCTCAAGGATAACATCCAACTTGATGTTTGCTTGCTTAATCCAAGTTCGATATCAAAATCCATGATAGTTGCTCTTTTAGTAGAGGAAAGAGATTTGGTCAAATGAAGGGATCTCACTACTCATAAGGAACATGTGATTACGACACAATCATTTCCCTAAACTACATGATTGACTCCTTAACAAATTTAAAAGAAGCAAGCAAAGGTGTAATGTCCCCTTTTTCGAGACATTATTAATATTTATTTTTCATTTGCATTGTAACCCCTTGGCATGCCTAGCGCTACAAGTGGGAGTCTTTTTAGTTAGTTTAATGTGCACATAGGTTAGTTACTTTTATTTATTTAATTAAAAAATAAATAAAGTGCACATAGTCTTAGTATTAAATATTTTAATGAGAGTTTATGTTTTCCCTCCAAAAGGGAAAGGTAGGTCTTTATTGGATATTGCACCCCTTAGTTCTATAAAAGGGAGGTCGCATTTCCTTAGAGGGCATGTTGATGAATTATTGATTTCACTCCATGCTTGGAGAATTGGGATGTATGCCCTAGTTCTTGCATTGATCTCTCTCTTATTTGGATCCATTATTGAAGATTATTGAAGACTCCATTGTTCTTTCCATTTTGCTCTCTTGTGTTGAAGGTGTTTGTGCATGATATTTTCTCTCTAGCTTTGGCGACTTGTCTAGGGTATTGGCGCATTTTATTGAGGGTAAAATCTGCATGTTATTGAGTATTTTGAAGGGTTCTAAGTGCTGGAAATTATTTATGCAATTTACCCTAACCCTAACGACTGGGTTTGGGATTTCGGGGCTGATTTGAGTGGTTTCTAGTGCATATAAAGATCTGATATTTATTTTGATGAGAAGCTCATAATTTTCCCTTTCTACTGCATTTGGTTTCAAGTTAAAAGAGTTAGTATTTTGGGAGTTATTAATTTTCAAAGTTTCAGCTAATTTTTAGCAGTTATTATTTATTATTTTTACTTCTGCAAATTGTATTGGATAAAGGAGTGTAAATACCAACTGGATTGCCCATCAAACCCTCACCTTGGCTCACTCCAACCCTATTTGGTTGTTGTATCAAGCCGACACTAGGGTTCGTTGAGGTAAACCTAAGAGGGTTTATCTTCTAAGTGTTTATTTTTGCAAGTATTTAATAATAATCAATTAATATCCTACAAGGGGATATTACAAAAGGGTCTATGCTACGATTGTGATAAGAAATGGAGCAAGGGAAAAAAAATGTGCCGAGAAGAAATTGTTGTACATTGAAGTGCCCAATGAGAAATAAGATGGGGGTGAAGCAACCGATGAAGAGGAAGAGATGCTAGAGATCGAGGTTGAAGAATCTCAACCATCTCTTGCCATGCAATTTCAGGCATTAGCACCCCACAAACCCTTAAGGTTGTCGGCTTCATGAAGAAACAAATGGTGACAATATTGATTGACTCTAGTAGCACTCACAACTTCATCAATCCTAAGTTGGCGTTGCGCATAAATTACTTTGTTTATCGAGCCCAAGAGTTTCAGGTGATGGTTGCAGATGGAGGTAAAGTTAGTTGTTCAAGACAGTGCTATAAGATTAAGCTATCCACCGGAGATTACCCGTTAGATGGCCCTATGTATGCCATTTCAACGGGGGTGCAAGCATTGTGTTAGGGGTCCAATTGCTTACTACCTTGGGAATTGTTGAGATGAATTTCAGGATTCTTTCATCCATTCTAAAGGGAGGACTTTTGAGTTGCGCGGGATGAAGGTCAAAGCTCCACGCTTGGTGACTTTTCATCAAATGCGAAGATGCTTTAGAAAGGTGCGAGATGGGTTTGTGGTATTGTGATGTCCCCTTTAGAGCAGAAATAATGAAATATGGATTTTTGTAGCAAACCCTAGGGCAAAATTAATAAAACTGATTTTTATTTCAAAAACCCTTTAGTAAAAATTCACAAATGCTAGAAATGATGAAAATAGCTTCAAAACCTAGGAAAATATTCAGATTTCCTAAATACAACACAACTATAAATAAATACTGGAAAAATAGACCTAAAATGATGCCCTAGCTGTGGTAAATGATGCCTTAGCTGTTGTGACTGATTCGTGACTGCAAACAGCCCTTGAAAATGCCCAAGAATGTGCCCTAGCTGTTAGTTGATGCCAAAAACGTGCCCTAGCTGATGATAAAACTGATCTAACACTGCAGGTCGTTGATTGAAGTATAAATGCAATCTTTGGATGAGATCACCACAAGAAACCTTGAGGGTTTTCGTCCTCAAATCAAAAACCAGAAGATGAAGGTTTTGTCCCCACAAACATGGTTGCAATGGAGAGTTTCTGTCGTCACTGCAGAAGAAGTTGGAGCAACAACTCAAATACTCAAATGTAACATTAGATTATGGCAAAGAAATGTCCATGAACCCTTCCTCCACTTCCTTTTATAATAATTTGTCTCCCTTTTCCAAGTGGGGTGATCCATGTGGGATATTTGCACTTTAATCTTTAAAATGACTTTCTAATTTTCTATTTTAGCATTGACTTGGTTTATCAAAAGTTTGATTTTATAATAATAAAACATAAGCGTCTTTATAAAGTTACTTTTCAATATTTATGTTATTTATTAATTTATTTTACGTTATTTGAAAAGGGGATATGACAGTCCGCCTTTGCTTGCTTGTCCTCGAGCAATGCAATTTCAACTTGTAATTAATACCGGGATCCCTAATCGTCCTTGGGAATTTGCACGATTCCCGGTCCTCAATTCTTCATGTGATGTTGAGCGTTGGGCCCATTTTTACCATATTATTTATTCTTTAAGTCTGGAGAAATTAGTATTTTTAATAAATGTGATTTGTTCTTTGGAGGTGTGTAGGAATTGGGTAAAGGCATGCATAGGACATAAGCGGAGGAGCGCGCAAGAAGTGGCTAGGCAAGGAAGAAAGAAAGGAAGCATGCGTGCAAGAAAAACAATAGAGGTGCGCAAAAGAAACCATGAGGAGGATTGCACAAGAAAAGATAAGATCAAAAGAGAGGGCAGGGCATGCGAACAACAAAGGAATAAGGATAAAACATGAGTCCGAAAGTGGACTTAACTTCATTTCTCGCCGTTTGCACAAAGCTGATAGAAGGCGGTGGATAAAGCTAAATATAGTAGTGTCTTATGCGGAGGATCAACATGCAACACAGGTTGGAGGTGGAAAAAGTCTAATTTTGGCCAACCGACTAGATGTAGTAGTTAACTAAAGTTGTAAACACATGCTATTATTAGCCCTTGTAAGACCAGTGAAGGACAAATTCCCACTAGTATAAATACCCATGAAGGGGTCTAGTCGAGGGCAGTAGAGAGATGTACACGTGAGAGAGAGCTAGTAGACTGAGGTGCGAAGGACTTGTACTTGGATTTTGGGCTACTAGATAGCCAAAACTTGTATTGCGTAATGATTAATATATGAGCATTATGGTTGGTGTATGCACAATCTTGTTATATTGCTAATTGCTAAATGAATATCTTACTTCACTCACTTCACTCTTACTAACTATGATGGGACTTGGAAACCGTTCGTGATTCTGGTGAGCATGCCCTTAGTTTGCCTAGGCGTGATATGCCAGTGTGACAGGAGGGAGAACTTGTGCGAGGAAAACCTAGTAATGATATGCGTATAAGGTGGAATGATACTAGATTCCAACTTTTGGTTTTGTTACCTAGACCTTCATTAAAATGCAAGAGACTATCAAAGCTTGGCTACACATGGTTGAGGACGCTTTCGTAGAAATTCACCCCAGTTGTAAGAATTGCTCTCCAAGAAAGTGGGTCGAGGATAATCTTTACGATTCGTTATATGAGACATTTTTCTGTGAGCTTCTAGTACACCTACATGCATGGTTAGTTGCTTATTGTTTGGGAAAAAGCAGGAATTTGGGTCGAAAGCATCCATGGACCATTGCGCGCACAAGGAAGCTAGCCCAATATGATGCAACCTAGACACACGTAGTCGACTACTGGTGGAAAGGCATACTTCAAAGCTATATTCTTGAATATTTAGTCTCAACCTTCTCTTGTGCAGACGAAGCACAATATAAATTTTTAGAGAGTTGTGAGGATCATACTTACAACATCTACCGTTGGAAATTAAGAAAATGATGATTGATATGGGGTTGAAGAAAGGTGAAATGGGAATTGTACCAAGGTCTAAACCCCGAGCTATGCCCAAGAAAAATGTGGAAGATATTCCAAACCTAGGGGGAAAGAATCCCTCCATCCTAATAAAGGAGAAAAACAACCGAAGTTGATGGGCATTGAGAGGGAGCAACCCATTGAAGCCCTAGAAGTACCCATCACTCTTTTCAAGGATGAGCCATTGGTGATTTTCGAAGAAGAACAATATGACGATGGTCAAGGTTTTGATCAGAGTTATGCGGGGATGCGCTCCCCCATAGTTTACAAGTCCGGGACGTCCTAGATGTCTTGGGGACATGGGGGGAACGTTTCCCCCACATTTCCTACAGTGCATACTTCGACGGAAACGTTCGGGGATGTTTGAAAACAAGGTGGGCGCTTGAGCGTAGGGGTCATCCGGGGGGATATCGGGGACATCGGGCGTCCTCGAGAAATTCCGGCCGGGAATTTTCCGGGGCGCCCAGGACGCCCCTCGACGCCCCCCGCGACGTATACACCGTTTTAAATGAAAAAAATGCTTTAATGCCTTCAAACTATTTTTTTAATTGCAAAGCAATTATAACATAAAAGAAACATTCCTAACCTAACCCTAACCCTAAAAGTGCAATTCTATGTTATAAATTTACATTATGGGCTCATTTCATATTCACACCAAGCAAGAGCAAGAGCAAGAGCAAGAGCAAGAGGTATTTATAATTTTATTTGCTTACTAATACTTGTTAAAGCCTTTTTTTTTAAAATTTAGATTCTATTTGCATTTTTTAGGGGCTGTTTTTAGCATTTGCATCTACATTCACAATGTAATCATGTTTATAGTTTGTAGGATTTTAAAAATGCATATTGCATAGGGTTTGGTTGTAACTGGTTACGTTTTTTTTAATTACATTTTTATTTCAGTTTAAAATTTATATTATATTTGCATTTTTAGGGGTTGTTTTAAATTTTTGTATCTACATTCACAATGTAATCATGTTTATAGTTTGTAGGCTTTTACAAAATGCATACTGGTTATGTTTTTTTAATTACATTTTAAAAGTTAAAAAAACATATTGCATACTGGTAACTGCATAGGGTTTGGTTGTAACTTGTGGTTGTTTTCATTGTTTATAAATTAAAATTATGATCATTGCTTATACTTTTAAAAAAATGAATTCATTACACAATTAATCAATCATATAGTTATGGTTGTTTTTTATTCATTGCAACAATCATCACCATGAGTTCTTTTGAGTATGAGTATGATTTAGAGCAGGAAAGGGTTGAACAAGAACTTGAGATTGGTGGCCGTGGAAGTGTTGGTGATGCCACAATGGGGGAAAGTGAAGAAGGGACACAATGTAGTGACAACGGAAACTAGTAGTTTAGTTGGTAGTGCTACCAATTGCCCCTCTCAAATGTTGTCCAAATTTGCCATTGGACCATTTGATAAGAAGCCATTGCAACAATTTGCTCAAATAATTGAGAACCCCAAGTCTGGAGGGGGAGCAAAGTATGGAAGTGCAACATATGTGCACTGACTTGGCATGACAACATCACTAGGACCAATGCACACTTGTTGCACCTTACAGAAGGGGGTTGGCGTTTGTAAGGGCCTTTCACTAGAGCAGAGAGCTGAGATGGTGAGAATCTTCAATGGAAATACCACGGACAATGTGCCAGAAGTTCGTGGTTCTACGGCTAATACTCCTTTGAGCTCTCATAGGACTAACAAACATAGTAATACTTTGTTTGGTTCTAGTTTTGGAGTGTCAAAAGTGGAAAGTAGAGGGAAGAGAAAGGCCATGGGGGCAGCCCCCAATTCATTGTAGACATGTTTGACTCAAAGGCAAGGGAAGATGCAGATGATGCTATTGGGAAATTTTTCTATGTTGCTAGGATTCCATTTAATGCCGCTCGCTCTCCTTATTACAAGGAGGCTATGGCTAAGGTCAGCAAAAGTGCTGTGTACATGTTATGTGGCTCTTGGAGACACAATTAAGGACAACAATCTTGGATAGAAACTATTCCAAGGTTAATCTGTTGATGGAGGAGATGAAGGTGACATGGGTGTCGCATAATGTAACATTATCATGGATGGGTGGATGGATATTAGACACCGTCCTCTCATCAATATCATCGTCTCTTGCAAAGATGGACCGTACTTCTTGAGAGCAATTGATTGTTCTGGGAAGCGGAAAGATGCTGAGTTCCAGTATCAGATTTTGAAGGATGCCATTGAGGAGGTTGGACCTTCAAACGTTGTACATGTTGTCACGGATGCAACTTATGTGTGCAGAGCAACAAACAAGCTAGTAGAGCGGGAGTATAGGCATATTTATTGGACTCCATGTTGTGTGCATGCCATGAACAATGCACTGAAAGACATAGGGAAGATTCAGTGGGTCAACCAGATAATGACTAAGGCCAGGGACGTGCAGAAGTTCATATGTAACCACCACACATCATTGGCACTTTTTCAAAAAATTTCGAAGAAGGAATTTCTAAAACCGGTTGACTCTGCTTTGCAGATCCTATTTTATTTTGTCGAGAGGATGCGAGTTGTAGGAGCCCTTGCAAATTATGATTATGACACATGATTGGACTAGGTGGCGTGAGTCCAAGACAGATCAAGGGAAAAGAGTGAAGGAAGTGGTGTTGAGGGAAACATTTTGGGTTGATATGAAATACATCATATCAATCATATCTCCAATTTTTAGTGTCATCAAATATGGGGATTTTAACAGCCCCAATCTTGGTGAGATCTATGAGTGCATTGATAGCATGCTTGGGCAAATGAAGGTAGCTATTCGGGTGAGGGACCCCACTTTGGAGTTCTATAATGAACATATATAACCCATTATTCAAGAGATGAGAGAAGTTGAACACCCCTTTTCATATGGCTGCATATGCACTGAATCCCAAATGTATGTGGAGAGGCTGTGTAGAGTTATCCCATTGGATGATGATGAGGTGAAGAAGGGCCTTATGAAGGCCTTTAAAAAATGTACAATCCACAAGAGACTTCACGAGATCAGGTTGGAGTGGCTCGACTTCAAGTGAATTTGATGGGCATAAAACATCAACAAAGCAGATATGGTAAAAGTGGCACAAGACAAGCCGGTGAGTTGGTGACGACCGTATGGGCTTCCCAAGACTGCTGCGACCACTTGCCATTCGCCTCCTTTCCCGGGTTCTAGCTCCTCCGCCTTTGAGAGGAACTGGTCTACATATGGTGGATCCACTGTTAAGAGGAATAGGCTTACCTCGTGAGAGCGGAGAAACTTGTAATTGTACACGTTAAGTGCTTTGGTCTTATGGATCTGCAAGACACTTGAGTACAAATAAACCCCATACGGTGGGATGTAGATCCCGAGGAGCCGAGGAAGGTCAAGAGGACAAACACGTGCAATGGGGATTGATTGGGCTTTACCTTTGAGGACGAGGATGCTAGTTCCAATGAGGAGTTCATGGATATTGCTTCGAGATGTTGATTCGATACTTGTAGTTGTCCTCTTTTTTTGTAATATTGACAACAAACAATTGTTGGTGTATTTGGATATGAGATTAATGATATGAATATCAGCTATTGTCACTTGATCAATCTTAATTTAGAATGGTTTTATAATTTATTTAAGCTTGTCTCAAATTCAAAATCCAAATATGACATATGTAACTTACATTAACATATTGATATTATGGTATTAAGGAATGTATTTGATGTTTATGAGTTCAAGTTTCACCTTATTTAAATATCAAATGGTTTTATTTCAGCTTATTTATATAGTTTAGTCACTATATCTTTATATTTTAAATATTTATATATTTTTAATTAGCTGTCCCTCGCCGTCCCCAAGTCGTCGCTCCCAAAATTTAGAATTTTTTTGCCATCCCGAAAACTCCGTCCCACTGTCCCGCCGTCCCGAGTCTTAGGTAACTATGGTTTTGATGAAATCTTGAAGCACGAGCCTAGGAAAGAGAAGGAAATCATGAAGCACGAGTTGGAAGGTAAAAATCCTTTGATATTCAATGATGATTCCTTGATTTCTAATGATGACATGTGGCAGAAAATGGAGAAAAAAATCAGATATGCATGAAGCATGTGGATGACATTATGGAAGGATGTGTCCATGAAGGAAGGGCACCTCCAGTTCCTCATGATTACTTTCAATTCACTGGAATTTCCCAAACAACAGTCAATGATGGGCAGATTGAGGAGTTCATAACCTTGAAGAGAGTTTCGAAGATGTTCTAAACAAGTACCAACAAAATAAGGGTGAGCTTCTTGTTGGCAGGCCCAAGGTATGATAAAAATGATCACATTTTGTTTCATCCTATATCGCTGCCATATTTTTGTCATCGTGGGAAATACTCTAAGAAGCATGTTAGAGACAACTATGGGCCTGTTGTTTCTTCTATTCAAGGCAACGGTTACTTTGGCATGGGTAGTCTTCGGAAGATCAAGGTAACTATCATTTCTTGCACTTATATTAAAAGGAAATTCATGAGCAATCATAGAGGGTTTGTTGTGCATTTTAACCACCAGGTGAAGCATCAATGTTCTCGGTTAATAGAACACTCTTGGGGACTAAGAAACACACATGAAGACAAGATCATAGGGAATGGACAAAAGAAGATAATTCCAGCTGAATACCTAAGGTGTAAAGATGGTAAGCAAACTAGATGTTATTTTCAAGATTGTATGAAACATCTTGCTATGGTTTTTTGGGACTCAAGTTACTTTCAAGATTGCCACTTTTGGATATATGTGAAGGTGATGGATAATTCATCCACTGAAAATATAAATTCAACCGCATGGAATATAAATTCAGCTTGTTACAAGGTATGTAATAATTCAGTTATCATGAACCAAGGTGAAATAATATATCATGCTATTGTTTGGGATTGGCTCTCTAAAACACACCTAGCAAGAAGGCCTAATGAGACATGGATTCCATGGGAGCTTTGGGGTGTAAGTCATCTTTCTAACATGAATGTGATGAGTTTGGAAAATGTGGATCATGAACCTTGAATCATTATGGGAGCTGTTTTGGATCTTGTGGCTGTTGTTTCCATCAGTTCCACCTATTTGCAGCCACCAAGTGGATTTCGATCACAAGGAAGTGGTGCTCTTCTTCTAGGGACATTGACAAGGTAAGGGTAACTCTCACAAGATGTTTGTTGGCCACTACAATTCTGAATTTGAGTAATGAAATGCAATGCTACAACCGTGATGAGATGTTTTTCCCAATTTCATTTGTTGGGTTGTGCATATCTTCTTGGGACAGCAATAGAGGGGCAAGTTTGAAGACATTCTTTTCATTTGAAATTGTGTGTAAGAGGGTTCACTCATTGAGAACAATTAAGGCCAATGTTCCAACATATTTGGTATTGTTTGGGACGAAATTCCGGGCAAAGTATGGCTGTTATACTTACATACCAGCACTCATAAGTTCTGATCCGAGCCAAATTTTGAAGAGATTAGTTTGGGGCAGCTTGGAAGCATCTTTTGGAGGCCAAGGTAATCATTATGAAAGCTGTTGTACTTTTGTTTCATTCGTTGTCCACAACAATGTCAGTTCCCTATCCATTCTTTGACAACTAGAGATGAGTATCTAGCCATGAGGGTGATGTGTTTTCAACTATTATAAGAAGGATCCCAACCACTATCTTTCTGATTTTGGGGAACAAAACACATGGTTACAACTGTGTTTGGGACAACCTGAGTGAATTTTTGAACATCCATCACTTGAGGGGAGAATATGAGATGATTGCAAGCACTGAAAAGAATTTTCCATCATACCCATGAGGCATGAAGAAGCAATGATGAGGGTAACTCTTGTTTTCTTTAATAAGTTTGTTCCATGTGCAAGTATAGCTATTAAAAGAAAAGAGCAAGGCGAGTTTGTTGCTCACCCAATCCCATGGGGGAGCATATGATATTGCAACTAAAGACGGAGAGTTTGCAGACCTTGTATGGGTACCTACCACCTCTATATCAGTCATATTTCTGAAGCTTGCATGGGTTTGTCATATTTGTATCATTTCTATATTGCTGGTCACAATATTTTTGTAATGTCCCTTTCTAGGGCTAAATCTGGAAATAAGGGTTTGGCCTTAAACCCAAATCTGAAATTGCACCTTCAAACACACACACATCAAACTGAAATAGTTGAGAATGCTCTTCAAACAATCAACACACAATATAAATCAGTCCTCTAGGGCAGCGAATTGCATATGAGGTTCACATCAACATTTAACCATGCAAATAGAGCTGAAATGCCACCAAAATAATTTATCCAACCACGGCAATATTTATCAATTTCAAATACACCAAAAAGATGGAGAAACGAATGATAAATCACAACTGTAATTAATTTTTATTACAGCAACCATACAACCAAATATAAGATTGGAAAAAATAGATAAGCTCCTCATAAAATCACCAAAATGTAGATTTTGGCCTTATAAATTATGAGAAACAAGAATACCAACTCAAAATACCAAAATGTGCCCTAGAAGGCACCAAACTCAACCCTCAAGCAAGTCGCCTAGGGCTGGAAATGTAGATCAACTGTATAAAATCACTTTGAAGTACCAATGTGACCTCCGTGTGAGATCACCCTTACACACAAGAGGGTTTTCATCCCCTAGTGTGATCCTATTGAAGGGTTTCATCCTCAATAGGTGACCAATGAAGGGTTTTCGTCCTTCAATGGAAAGAAGAAAAGCTACACTAGCTCCACTCCAAGTAGATGTCAAAATAGATGATAGATGATGATCCTGCTCTCCATTTGAACTTCCTTAAATACCCCTCCTTTGGCGCCAATGATGAATTAGAAGCTCCAACTTCATGGCCGACCTCTAATGCACTTTTTAATCTTTACTTAAGAAGACCTACCTCATAATGAAGAAATAGAAATTCTCCTTGCTAAGTCTTCTTTCCCCTAGTCGAACTGTTTCAATGCCATGATTAGTAAATAAAATAATTAATTATGAAGGTACATCAATTACAACCATGGCAAGTTCCCCTCCTTTGCTCCTTCTTTGATGCCCACATGAGGAGGAATGGGCATACGGTCTTCCATAGTGATTAGCTTGGAAAAGGGGACATTACAGTCCTCCCTTCCCAAATTTGCTTGTCCTCAAGCAAATGCATGTACCCGGATCCCAAATGAATCTCAGTTGTTCCTTCTTTGATGTACCTGCACATGAAACAAACATATCAAAGAAAACAAGAGTGTTTAACAACACTTTTATAATTTTTCATCATGCCTTAGGGACATGATAGCTAGCTCCCTTCCTTTGCTTGCCACCATCTCATAATTTCCACCCAAATGATGGATTCCCAATACTTCAGTAATGCTGTCCCAAAAACAGTTGTAACCGTGCATTTTCTCTCAAAAATCAGAATGTAGGTGGCTAGAAACAAAGTATGACAGTCATAAAGCACTTGATTTTTCCCCCACTTTGGAGCTATGTTGGCTGAAGTAGTTGGAACCATCTACCACTATTTTCCGATGATTTAATGACCTCAAAATGATCACTCTTGCATTTGTTCAAGTCTGAAAACAACAACTCATAATCTGATTTTATCAAAATCAACAACTTAAAAATGAAACAACTGCAAAACTGAAACCTCCTTGCAAAATTAGGAATTGTGAGCATGGCAATGACTAAAAACACCTCTCTAAAGGTTGAAATTTTTCTCCCAACATTCATCAATCGAAAAATGCTCCATCTTTTGATTGAAAATACTTGCCTACCCACTTGTATGTATGCAAATGAAATCATGTGGTGGCTGATATGAATAATGACAACAACACCAAGTTTGAAATTCTGAGCTATAGTTCTCCAAGGTACATTCCTTTTATCACTACTAACCACCCACATACCTTGTTGGTGATCTCTTGCATGAATATTCAACCATGAGGTAGCTCCACCATGCTTATGTTGTGCCACTCCGACATTATACTTGGCTGGAAGTGGACAAAATTGGGAATATTTTGCGAGTCTATCAATCACAACATATAAACAACCCTTACCTTGAACCATGGGCAGCCCGGTGATGAAGACTATGGAAATGCTTTCCCATTTTTGAGTGGAAATAGGAAGGGGCTGCAATAGTCCAACTGGAAATTCATGCTCTGCCTTGTTTTGTTGGCAAACCAAACATTCCCATATGTATTGAAGCACCTCCTCTTTAAGACCTTTCCAAAAGAACCTTCCTCTCACCTTTTCATGTGTCTTGAGATAGCCCGGATGACCAGCCAATGGGGCATCATGAACAACCCTCAATATCTTGTTCTTCACCCTTGATTTGGAAACCAAATAGACTCCATTCTTGTAGAGAATATTCAACCATGAGGTAGCTCTACCATGCTTATGTTGTGCCACCGACATTATACTTGGAAGTGGACAAAATTGGGAATATTTTTTGAGTCTATCAATTACAACATATAAACAACCCTTACCTTGAACCATGGGCAGCCCGGTGATGAAGACTATGGAAATGCTTTCCCATTTTTGAGTGGGAATAGGAAGGGGCTACAATATTCCGATTGGAAATTCATGCTCTGCCTTGTTTTGTTGGCAAACCAAACATTCCCATATGTATTGAAGCACCTCCTCTTTAAGACCTTTCCAAAAGGATCTTATTCTCACCTTTTCGTGTCTTGAGATAGCCCAAATGACCAGCTAATGGGGCATTATGAACAACCCTCAATATCTTGTTTTCCAAACAAAGGATGAAGAACAAGATATCGAGGGTTGTTCATGATGCCCCATTGAGTGGTCATTCGGGC
This sequence comes from Taxus wallichiana var. yunnanensis, assembly GCA_018340775.1. Taxonomy (NCBI): domain Eukaryota; kingdom Viridiplantae; phylum Streptophyta; class Pinopsida; order Cupressales; family Taxaceae; genus Taxus; species Taxus wallichiana. The sequence continues at coordinate 657,968,800 of CM031242.1, forward strand.
TATCTCAAGACACATGAAAAGGTGAGAGGAAGGTCCTTTTGGAAAGGTCTTAAAGAGGAGGTGCTTCTATATATATGGGAATGTTTGGTTTGCCAACAAAACAAGGAAGAGCATGAATTTCAGATTGACTATGCATGCCCCTTCCTATTCCCACTCAAAAATGGGAAAACATTTCCATAGTCTTCATCACCGGGCTGCCCATGGTTCAAGGTAAGGGTTGTTTATATGTTGTGATTGATAGACTCGCAAAATATTCCCAATTTTGTCCACTTCCAGCCAAGTATAATGTCGGGGTGAAACAACATAAGCATGGTGGAGCTACCTCATGGAGCTACCTTTATCCACAATTTCTTCCTCAAAAACAACATTAACAAACTTATTCTTGTTATATAGGCGACTATGCCGCGGATTACTTCCTTTTTTACAGTGCTCTCCCTTGGGAGAGGCACTAAGCGACAGGGTGGTACCAATCCTAACTACCAGACGAGATCAGTTTGGGCTCGGGGTACTATTTCACAGACTAGGGACATCCAGTCACATACGAGGTCGAGGCCACCCTGTCAATGTCCTTGAGATCCACCAGACGAACACGGAGAGCTCATCCTTCCTCAGGCATCGGTACTGCAGACCCTCCATAGTTCTAGATACCAGGCTTCAACACATTACTAGCTTCTTTTAGTCAGCTTTGGTTATTAGTTGAGGGGTTGTCCCTCTCCCCTCCTCTTTTTCCTTTGCTGGTTTGGGTTCTACGAGTTTCGTAGGCTTTCTCCGGGCTTCTCTCTTTGCCCGTTCTCTTCTTTCTTTTCTTTTTTGTTTGTTCTCGGGGACCTTTTGGTCCTCTGGCTGGAGTCTTACTCGCCTTCATTGTATGATTGCAGTCCCATTGACCTACTTTTGTGGTCATTCGTTGGACATTTAATATATTTATCTTATCTTATCTTACTTAGTTGTAATTAAAGACTTCCAATCTGCTGTTATCCATGTAGTTCATCCATTAGCTCATCAATCCTTGGTATTGGATACTTGTTCTTGATTGTCTTCTTATTTAGTATCCGGTAGTCCACACACATTCTTAGAGTGCCATCCTTCTTCTTAACAAGCACTACGGAAGAAGCAAAGGGGTTGGAACTAGGCCTAATCAACCCCATTTCTAACAATTCCTTGATGGTTCTTTCAATTTCTTCCTTGTAGATCCTTGGGTGACGGTAAGGAGTGGTTATTACCGGTTTGGTACCTAACTCAATAACATGTTGGAATCCTCTATCTGGTGGCAGCCCATGAGGTAATTCATTGAAAACTTTGGCATGCTTGTCAAGTATGGGTTGAATATCATCATGAAAAGATTGTTGAATGGAAATAGAAGAGTTAGACCTTACCAAGCAATGAGCAGCCCAAGCAACCTGCCCCTTTTTGAAAGTCCTTTCCATGCTCTTAGTGGTCACAACTTGAGGAGTCCCACCTTTCATACCATGCAACACAACCTCCTTGCCTTCTACCTTAAATTTCAGCTCCATATTTTGGTAGTTTTGAGAGAATTCACCTAACGAATGCAACCATTGAACTCCCAACACCAAATCAGATTCACCAATATTAATAACATAGAAATCATCTCTTACCATATGTCCTTCTAAGGTGAGTGTGAGCTGAGGTATTCTTCTAGTGCATGGAAGTATGAAGCCATCTGCCACCATGACATTGAAGCCCTTGAAATTTTCAGCCTTCAACTTTAATTTCTTTACCAAGCTCTCATCCACAAAATTATGTGTGGCTCCACTATCAATTAAGACCGTGACCTTATGTCCTTGAAGATCACCCTTTACCTGAATGGGTGATATCTAGGTGCTCCAGACATCGTAGCAAGAGTGCCATCTAATTTCTTGGATCCTCTTTCGGAACACTATCATGCTTTGCTTCATCAACATTGTTTTCATCATCATCACAATATGAAAATACTTCAATATAATGCACTTTACCTTTACTCAAACAATGATGCCCGATAGTCCATGGATCCTTGCATGAGAAGCACAAATTCTTCTTTCGTAGCTCGTTTATAGATTCTCCTTTGCTGGTCTTGGTCAGCTCCTTGTGAGTTTTTAGCATTCCTTGTAGGGGTTTCCTTGGCTGGTCCAAGGGAGGGTTTCTAGGCTGTCCCATAGATCTAGTTGGCTATCCTCCACTTGAATTTCCCTTGAGATGACTGTTGTTCGCTATTGTTTTTGGAGCAACTCCTTCAAGATCCAAAGTGTAATGTCCCCTTTTTTTCAAACATAAAGATAGATAAGATAAGATAATTATATTAATGTCCAACAAATGACCACAAAAGTAGGTCAATGGGACTGCACAGTACAATGCCAAAAGAGCCAGTAGGGAGACCCGAAAGGGTCATCGAACAACAAGAAAAGAGAGAAGAGAAAGGAAAGAAGAATGAGAAGCAAGGGCCACAATGGCTACAAGAGTGCAGATGGGCGGAGCTGAAGAAAAGCCCCAACTCCGATGTTGTCACCTAACAACCGAGGCTGAGTGGAAGTAGTTGGCGATATGCCTGTGTCTTGATGTCACCAGTGTAATATCCCTTGTGGGATATTAATTAAATTTTATTAAACTACTTGCAAAGGAAGTAAACTTAGAAGAGAAACCCTTCTAGGTTCACCTCAACTAACCCAATGTCAGCTTCAATACAACCCAAATGGGGTTGGAGTGAGCCAAGGTAAGGGTTTAGATGGGCTTACTAGTCGGAATTAACACTTCTTTAACCAAATAACTTGCAGCAGTAGTAAAATAAATTAAAATGCTGAAAATGACTGTAAACTTTAAAAATTAATATATTCCACAATACTAACTCTTTTGGCCTGAAATAAATTGTAGTTAGATGATAAAATTATAATCTTTCAAATGAACCCACAATCGGAATTTTTAAGCAACTGTGACCCACTCAAATCAACCCCCTAATTTGTAGATCAAGTCGTTAGGGTTAAGGGAAAATCTTAAAATTAATTCCAACCTTATTATTCACTTCCCCACACTCAAAATCACCACTTTCAGATCTGCATTAATTAATTTATGACAGCAGATCAAAAAGCCCTTCAAACCCTTCCAAAATATGACAAAAATTCACCCAAACCAGTCGATTTAATTAGCATAAATTCCAGCAAGGTTAACAACTCCAAATATCATGAAAACAAGTGTATTTGCAATAGAATAATGAGCAAGAATAGTTCAAATTTTATTTTTGTCAAAAATCATTCAAAAACACCACAAATCTCCTTCAAATAAGTCGATTTATACCATGACAAACCAACAACAATTTTCAGAATTTATTGATCAAATGATAGCTCAAAAATTCTCCAAATAACCTTACAAACTCTCACAATAATGGCGACTTCACTTAAATTGAATAAAAATGCAAATAACTTATCGATTCAAACTCTTAAGGGCACACCCACTTCACAATGGGTGGTGTTGATGAACACCTTTTGTTTTTGATCACAAGTGGACATATATCCCTCTTCAAATATGAAGATAAGTTACAATAACCGTCAACATGCGAAAAGGAGTGCCCATCATCTTCTTTTATATCTTTTCCTTGCTCAATCTCCAAGGCTCCTCCATTTTTGGCGCCAAAATCTAGGAGGGAATCTTTATTTAAAATTTTCCTGGAAAACACACTCAAAACAAATATTAAATGCATGGGGAAATTAAATCAAATGGGGCCCATATGGATCGACCCATGCTTAGAATAAATCGATTTATTCCAAATAATAATTATTAAATAATCCCAAGGAATTCGATTTTCCTTTATTTATTTATTTATCTCCAAAAATAATTAATTATCCCAAGGAAAAATCGATTTTCTCCTAACCAATTCGACTTGCACAAATTCAATATTATTTTATTTTATTTTTTTAAATCCACATGTGCAAATCGATTTTACCCCAATTTAATTTTGACTTGCATTAATTAATGCTTGAAAAAGGGGACATTACACCCAGAAGTGCACCCTGATAGCGAATGGTGTGTACTCTCTGTTGGGGTGTGGAGCTTGTTTTTGGTCTTCTTGAATCATTGTTGAAGTGTTGGAGCTCGAACGGTTAAGTTTGGAGACTTCAGGAGCATTATGCAGTCATTTGTTGTGACATTGCTATTATGCGATGCATTTTGTGCCATTCTTTGCTGACGTTGCTATTAACACGCCGTTAACGTCGGACTATTTTCCAGCCGTGGGAAGTTGAAAGATCGCGACTTTCAATCTTTTAGGGTCGGCTTTATGGCTTCTTAAAAGGATTGCAATTCTATAAATAGAGGTGTTAGGGTATCTTAAAGATATCTTGAGTGTTCAAGAGGTCTCGAGTCTTAATGATCAAGAGGTGATCAAGAGTGATCAAGGTTATGCAATTGGGTGTCAATTGTGGTTTAGATGTGGTTTAGCATCTTTGGAATTCTGTTGTGAGTTCATAACTGAGAGAAGACTGTGAGAGTTGTTTTACTCTTGTTGATAATAAAATCTGAGCAAGTTCTTGGTGGACGTAGCCCACATTGGGTGAACCACGTTAAATCTTGTCTTGTCTTCTTTTGTGCATTATTCATTTATGTTGTTATATTTCTGCAAGTATAATTCTGCTATATAGTTTCCTACTGTTGTGGTTTGAGGAATTGTTTCCACATATTTGTTCTCTAATTCCTAACAATTGGTATCAGAGCTTTGGTGGGTTTTTGCTGAAGTTGTAAATCACAGGGAAAGTTAAGCTTGAGTGGGAGCTATGGCAGATGAGGGCAGATCGAGGGTTGAGAAGTTCAATGGGCAGAACTTTGGTTTGTGGAAGATGCAAATGGAGGATTACTTATATCAGAAGGACCTCCATGTTCCTTTGGCTGGAAAAGCAAAGAAACCTACAACCATGTTGGATGAGGATTGGGAGTTTTTGGATAGAAAGGCGCTCGGGGCAATTTGTTTATGCCTTGCATCTTCGGTTGCTTTCAACATATCACAGGAGAAGACCACGGAAGGTCTCATGAGTGCGTTGGGGAAGTTATATGAAAAACCCTCTTGCCTCTAATAAAATATTTTTGATGAAAAAGTTATTTAATATGAAGATGTTTGAGAATGGTTCTGTTGTTGATCATTTGAATGAATTTAATACGGTTGTATGTTAAACTTAGTAAAAATTGACTTTGATGATGAGGTCAGGACTTTGTTGATTTTGTGCTCCTCGCTGGATAATTTTTGGCACAACTTGGTTATGGTGTAAGTAAGTAATTCAATCTCTAATAACTCAAAGCTGAAGTTTGAGGATGTTATAGGTGTGATCCTAAGCGAGGAAATGAGAAGGAAGAGCACCGAGATATGCTTCTACTTCCGGAAACTCTTGACGGTGGAGAGTAGAGGGAGACAAAAGAACAGAGGGAAAGGTAAGCGTGGGAAGTCGAATGATCGCGGAAGGTCAAAGTCCAAGAGTAAGTTAGAATGTTGGCACACGGGAAGGTTGGTCATGCTAAAAAGATTGTTGGGCTCTTCGGGATAAGAAGAACGAGGAGGAAACTAAAGAGGTAAATTTGGCAGTAAAGAAGTGATGTTTGTCACAAGACGCCTTAATTATTTCTTTAGATAATATTGCTGAATCTTGGGTGTTAGATTCGGGGGCTTCTTTCCATGCCACCCCACATAGACATTATTTTTCTTGATTTTGTTCAAGGTGATTTTGGACATGTATATCTTGGTGATGATGAACCATGCAACATAGTAGGGAAAGGTTGTGTTCGGGTAAAAATGCAGAATGGGAACACATGCCTACTTAAGGACGTCAGGCATGTGCCTAAGTTGAGGCGGAATTTGATATCAGCGGGACAATGGGTAGTGATGGTCATGACGGTCGCTTTCAAAATGGATTCTTGGAAGGTTACTAAGGGAGCTCTTGTGGTTGCAAGAGGTAAGAAAAATGGTACTTTGTATTTAACCAGTGGTGCTAATTATTGCAATTTAGTTGTTGCAGATGGAGATGCAACTTTGTGGCACCAGAGACTCGGTCATATAAGTCATAAGGGCATGCAGATTATAAAGGATAGGTTGCTCGGATTAAAGGAATTAGATTTGGACTTCGTGAAGATTGTGTTTATGGGAAACAAGCGGGTGAGATTCCTCAAGGTTGGATTTACCAAGAAGGAGAGTAAGTTGGAGTTAGTGCATACGGATGTATGGGGGCACTAAGGTAAACTCTATTGGTGCTTCATGTTATTACGTCACTTTCATTGATGATGCAATTAGAAAAGTTTGGGTATATTACATTAGAAAGAAATCGATGTGTTTAAAACTTTCAAAAGATGGAAAGCCTTGGTTGAGAATGTGGTGTCACTCGATTTCACCCCAAATCTGCGATTACCCTATCTGAAAATTTTTCGTACTTTTAAAATAACGGGTCGTTTGTTGTTTTTATTGCACGAAAGTTCTTGTATTGCGTCAAGATAATCCCAAAGAGCCATATTAGCCTTTTTCGCCAAATACCCAGATGCCCAAAATTGTTTTATTCTATCGTTGGGATTTGTCTGCGGGAAATTTGTATTTAATTATTTTGAGCCCCGTATGAGGCTATTGCGCTGCTCTGTTTTAACTCTATTATGAGTGAATATGTTATTATTCCTATGTGCCAGAAGGGTTTTAACTTATTTTAAGTTTTGGGCTTTATTTGTAACTTTTGGCAATTTTTCGTGTTTTTGTGGTGTCCCGTTTTGTTTTCTGTGAAATTTTCTGGAGCTCCGAGCAATTCCTTCGGGTAAGCCCGATTTTGGCTGGAGCAGCTGGAAAACATATACGCACATTATGCTCGGAGGAAGTCGCCATCGGAGGTCTAGATCACTGGGAAAAAGTGAAGTCGTGCACAGAAAAGCCCCTGCGGGGATGGGCGCATTTTTGGAAAACAAAGGATTTAAGCTGCGATGGGAAAAATATAAGCCACAGGCAGGGTGAAAATTTTATACCTGCCTGGCAGGTACTTTTTCCCGTGTTATAAAAGTCATTTAAGCTGCAGTGGGAAAAATAGAGGTTGCAGGCAGGTGGGAATTTATTGCCTGCCTTGCAGGTAAAAATTCCCATGATATAATAAAAGGAAAGTGACTTAAGTGAAATCATGGGATTTTAGTGCACCGCTCATTGGTAAAGAATCCCATTGTCAAAGTCAAATCACTTAAGTGGATCATGGGATTTTGGTGCCTGCCTTGCAGGGTAAAGAATCCCATTGTGGAAAAATTCTTAAAAATAGAATTACATGTGCAAAAAAGTGTGCCCCCTTTGAAGTGATGGTGGAATGATTAAATTGGATTAATTTAATTAATCTTTCCTCTCAAAAAGTGCGCCCAAGCTTGGAGGAGGTCAACAAGTCAAAGATGGAATAAAAGAAAGGAATTAAATTCATTAAATTTAATTTATTTAGTGGCTGCCCTCTTCCTCTCAAAAAGTGCGCCCCATTTGGGTATTATTTAATGTTTTTTAAGGCATTAAAACATTAAATTAATTTCTATTTTCAGTGGCTATGGTCAAAGCACACTGTGAAGCTTGAGTGAAGTGCTGTGTGAAGGATTAAATTGGATTAATTTAATTTATTGGATGGCTGTCCTTAAACATGCTATTTTTAAAAGAGAAAAACATGATTTTTAATTAATTAATTGCCTTTAATTGTTAGGGCAATTATTAATTATAGAATTGTGAAGGTTATATAAGCATAGGCAGCCATATGGGTGAATTATTTAATTCACGGAGTAAAGAATTGCAGCCGGGAGGAAAAGTGTGCCCCCATTAGAGGAAGAATTTTGTTCAGACAAAGTGCTAACAAGGCTAAAAGCTTCTAGATTTGGCGCATGCTTTGGAGGAGGTTGATCTTCGTCTGCATAGTTGTTTTCACAGGTGTTACAGGAGCTCAGGTGTTGATTGAAAGGATTCATGCTCTCTTTATGTGTAAATTAAACACCAATTTTTGGGGCAGTAGGCTTGAAAAGTGCAGATTTTTATAATTTAAATTCACTATTCATGCTCCGGTGGCCATTTTTGTCTGAATAAATTGCAGGAATTCATTACAGGTGCTTTACAAAAGAAAAGGAGTTTTTATCAATGTCCAATACATTGCAAATATCCTCCGAATCTGAAGAATTGTCTAGATCTGCACCAGTATTGAAGAAATCCGGCCAAGTTAGAAGAAAAAGAATTATTCAGACGAAGATAGACAAAGCCATGGCGAAAGGAGATGAAAAAGAGAGCACGATGGATTCATGCATTGCTTCCAAACTTGCAGACATAGGAGACACGGATCTAGGCCCAGAACCTCTTTCTGATTTGATTGATAGATCCAGAGCGGGAAAGACTTCACTCATGCGTGCGGTCAAAAGTAGTGGAATTATCCGAGCTGCAGCTTTCCCATGTACAGCCCAATTGCCAGAGTTCGTGATGGAGTGTGCTAGATCTTATCATCCTTCATCCAGATCAGTGCGTGATGTTGCGGGAAAGACAATAATTCGTTTGGATGCGGAGTTCATCAATTATTGTCTGAAGATTCCAGTGCGAAAGGTGGTGACTTCTATTAGCATTCAGGATGCTGACAGTAGGTGGGAGAAGCATAGAGCTGATTGTGTGAGCATCATGAATAGCCGGTTCATGAAGAAGCCTAGATCCCCTTCAAAGTTCCCGAGAACTCTTCCACGGTCCAATTTGGTGCAGGAGGCAGATGATGTCGTCAAATTGCTATGCAGGTTGAATGGCGAAGCGAATGCCTACACTTTCCGTACATGGATGTATGCTTTCATCAGGACCATTGAAATCAACAAGGTTGATTCTATAATCAATTGGTCGGAAATTATTAGCAGCAACATCGGTGAGCAACTTCGGAACGTGAAGCGTACTTTCAGCTTCAAGATGACTTCATACTTGGTGTATGCTGCAGCTTCACAGGGTGTCTTTTCCAAGCTGGATAGATGTGGTGTTCTTTCCAAGGACCCCATTTTCGAGTGCTACCCACAGCTTACTGTACCTGTACATGCGAGAAAGACTTCAAAGTGATCAACGATGACTTCTACGATTTCATCTGCAGGCTAGACAAAGACTTGAAGGCCAACAGGGTAAGCAAGGAAGCGTGGGAAGCCGTGTCCAAGATTGGCAGTCTATTCATTCAATTTGCAGATTTCACATACCTCAGGGTTACGGGCTTTTCTGGAGAACCAATAAAGATGCCTAGGTATCCGAATGATAGATTGATTGCCATGGAGCTGAGCAGGCAACTTGTGGAGTTACACGACCTTCAGTCGAAGCGGCACAAGTCTACGGGCTTCTTCCCAATCACTGTGGGATATTATAGTTGCATCAACATTCACAGAGCTCGAGGGATGTAAGCACAAATGTTATCCGAGTATGAGCAAGAGTTCTTCCCTGCACGGCTTAACTTCGATCCATTTGGAGTAGCCAGGAAGACAATCTCCCAGGAGTACGCACATGTGCCTTCGTTAGAAGATTTCTGGATGAAGTGCAGAAGTGAGTACGAGGTTAGAAAGAAAGATTTCAGCAGGCTATCAGCAAAGCAAGTGTTCGATTTTGGACTAGCGCGGATACCTGCGGATCTTAAAGATGATGGGAACGTGGTACTTGACACTTACCATCAAATGGGAGGAGACAAAGCTATACTGCAAGATAACAATGGAGGCTGCCATTCAATTGAAGAAAGATCTGGAGCTGTGTTGGTGAATACTTCGAACTGGCTGCTGACGAAGGGATACTGCCTTGATGAAGTATTGATGAATCAAATCACGGGCAACTTTGGCGCAGGAGATTCCCTCAAGCGGAAGCATGAAGGAGAAAGCAGCAGAAGGTCCGAGAAGTTGAAAGTACACAGAAGATCTCAAGAGAAGGAGAAGACCACTTCTACGACCATAGCTTTGACTCCGACTTCTCCAGCACCTAGTACTTCACCAATTATGGCATCGCAGCAGCAGGACGCTCCCATACCGCCATTGATGCCGGCGACATTCGTCTTATCTCCTCAGCCACTCCGTTCATCACCCGTTCCAGAGGAGATGTTGAAGCTGCAGATGACGGAGTTCGAAAGAGCTTTGTCCTTGGATGTTTCAGAAGATGGCAGCCATAACACTGTGGCACTTTCTGACGGAGAGGATGCAGAGCGGGAGATGGTAGTGCACTCAGCGACTTCTTACTCCCGAGAAGTAACTTCTCGGAATGGTTAGCTTGCATAGTTGGTTCGGAAGCAAGAGTAGAGATGAACTTGGAGGAGCATGACTTGCATCTACTTCAGGATCTGAGCAAAAGAGATAGAAGGCCTAAAGTTGCTAAAGCAACTTGTAGGTTGATCATCGAGGATTCGGGAGAGAAGTTTCTTTGAGATATCAATTCAGGCGGAAGGAAAGATAGAAGAGGAGCTCACTTTAAGAGAAGATGTGACGGTGACCAAAATACCACTCGGTCAAGCTACCACTGAAGGATTGAAGCAGGACACGCAGACATTGATAGATGCTTTGTTCCTTAGGCTTGACAGTGAAAAGGCGGAGAAAGAAGAGTTGCAGAAGCAAATATCTCAATTATGTGAGATCATAGCCAAGGTTGCTAAACCTTCCATTCAGCCCATTTCAGAGCAGGTGAGTGATCATCTTATGCAGGAAATGGAAGATGCAAGCAATCAAGTAAAGGCTATTGACGAATGGAAGGATTTGATTATTCGTCAAGCTTCTGTACAACTTGGGGAAGTGCCAGCCCGCTTAAAGGTTATGAACGATGCAGCAAATCAACTAAAGCAACTGATGGAAAGCATAGAAGGCATGAATACAGTTGCAGAGAGTAACTTGAGTATTTTGGCCGAGATCAACAAGCTGTCGGGAGATGTATTGGTTGCGAGAACAAATTGTACCGGATGGATCAGTTGAGAAGGGGAAGCAGCTAGAGTTTGCAGTATCTTTCCGTTTGGAAATCTGCAGAGTTTTCTTTGAAAAGGATCGCAGCGCTGAGAGTAGAACATTAGATTTACCAGACAGTATCATTTCTTTCACTGAGGAAAGAGTGGACGGAGGTGTTACTTCATACGTGCGGATTGTTTCTAACGAGGTGCCTAATTCCCTGGAAGGTTCTCTTCTGATGGTACAAAAGAGAATTGATAAAGCTACCAAGCCTTTCACGATGAATTCTATCAGTAGACTGGTGGCGCTGCAGGCAGACATTGCGAGGTTTGGGCCGAGTTTGGAAGAGGTGGAAGCATGCAGCAAAGTGTTGAATGAAGGGTCTTTTGCAGATTCGAGACGAGAGAAGGAAGCATGGGCTAAAGCAGATGGAAGGATTTGAATTATATGTTCGACAAGTATATCGATATCGAACAAGAAGAAGATGTAAACATTACATTTGGCATGACTTCTTCTATTCTTTCTTCTTCTATTTTCTATGTTAGGGATGAAATTGTAAAACTTCTAAGTTATTGGTTTGCAACCATTACTTGAAGTCATGTGGAACCATTCTATTAGTTAAGTGATACATGTGTCACTTAAGAAGAAGTTAGTTGAGGTTGATTGCCAAATGTCATCTTTACTTGTTGTTCATACTTTAGTTGATTTGAGTTTCTATTTGTACTTTCCCCTACATTCTATAAGTAGGAGAAGAATCTCCGGGTTAATGATCGATCGAGAATTTGTAAAGCAATCTTGTGTTTTAGACTTTGTCTTTGAACCCCGAGAGCAACTTGGAGCAAAGAATACAAAGGGGCGGGTTTAGGAGAACTTTGTGTCACGGTGTACTTTGTTTCTCGCTTTGAATCTTAGATCTCTTAATAAACTTTGTGTTATTTTAGATCTGGATCTAGATTGCCTTTGTTTTATAATGCTCGTGTGTTCATATCTATTAAGTTTTTCTATGTGCATGCAATTAGCTCTGCTTATCTACTAATTGGGATGCACATCTTCCCCATTTCTTCTCTGTATTTCCTTTACTTCTTTCTTCTATAACTTTCCTTTCTTAAACAACCGCTTACTTTATGCAAAACTTCTTAATTATGGTTCATGAACTAAGTGGTTAAAGTAAAACCCACGATAGATAATAACACATTTTTATTGACAAATCGACACGGGAGCCTCACGGTTAAATGAGGGAGATTTATCTCATGATCGCCTAGGTTTGATGCTATGCAGAAAACAAGTGAAACAAGTTTCAAGCTGAAATGTCTCAGTCGAGATAATGGAGGGGAATATTGCAGCAATGAATTTATTGATTCTTGTTCGTAAATGGGATCCGCATGAGCAAAAACGGTTCCAAATACTCCACGGGAAAATGGAGTGTTAGAGAGAATGAACAAGACAATCATGGAGCGTCTTTAGTGCATGAGGTTACATGTGGGGCTGCCACTCATGTTTTGGGTGGAAGCGGTAAGCACAATCTGTTTATCCCGATTAACAGAGGACCCTTTATGGCCTTGGATGGAGGTATACACGATGAGGTTTGGTGCAGTAAGAAAATTGATTACTCATTTCTTAGAGTATTTGGATGTGAGGTATTTGTTCACATTGATAAAGATGATAGGACCAAGTTAGAGGCTAAGTCTGAGAAATGCACCTTTGTTGGATATGGTGAAGATGATTTTGGTTTCCGTGTTTGGAGTCTTAAAGACAAGAAAATATTTCGGTCTAGAGATATTGTCTTTAATGAAAAAATCATGTATAAAGATCAGTTGCAGGAACAAAAAGAGGAATCAAAGAAAGAATACACAGTGTTAGAGGACATTGCAGACAACAAGGTGTCCAAGGGGCGGTTCAAGTACAACATGTTCCAAAGACAACCTGCCCGGTTAAGTACTACTCATCAGGAACCCCAAACTCTTGAGGTGAGAAGGTCTTCTAGGGTAAGAAGGGAACCTGAACGATTTACTCCATCTTTGAATTATTTATTGTTCAGCTGACGGTGGAGAGCAGAGTGCTTTGAGGAAGCGGTGTAGTTGGATGCGAGGAAGAAGTGGGAGCGAGGCCATGGATGAAGAGCATAGATCTCTTATGGAAAACCGGACTTGGGATCGGTGGAGCTATCCGAGGGCAAAAGAGCATTGCGAGAACAAGTGGGTGTATAGAATCAAAGAGGAAGGTGGAGGCGGGAAACGTCTGAGGCCCGGTTGGTGGTCAAAGGATTTGCACAAAAGAAAGGTATAAAATTTGATGAAATTTTTCTCCAGTTGTTAAAATGACTTCTATTAGGACTGTTCTTGGTTTAGTTGCAGTAGAAGACCTGCACTTAGAACAGTTGGATGTGAAGATTGCATTCCTTCATGGTGAGTTAGAGGAGGAATTGTACATGTAGCAGCCATAGGGTTATGAGATCAAAGGGAAGGAGAAGTTTGCAAATTAAAGAAGAGCTTGTATGGCCTGAAACAAGCTCCACGGCAGTGGTACATGAAGTTTGACAGTTTTATGTAGGAGCAGGGTTACTCCAAGTGTCACTCAGACCATTGCGTGTACATCAAGAAGTTTCTTGATGGTAGTTATATTATTATGTGCATGTATGTAGATGATATGCTTGTTGTAGGGAAGAACATGCAGGAAATAAAGGTACTCAAGAAACAACTAGGTGACTCCTTTCCTATGAAGGATTTGGGGGCAGCAAAACAAATCCTTGGTATGAGAATAACTCAGTACGGGAAGGAAGGAGAGGAAGCTGATATTATCTCAAGAAGAGTACATAAAGGTCTTAGAGAGGTTTAGTATGCAGGATGCTAAGCGGGTTGGTACTCCTTTGGCGGGTCACTTTAAATTATCAAAGGAGTAGAGTCCCAAGCGAGGAGGATAGAATCTAGATGTCCAGTACCGTACTCATCAGCAATGGTTGGTAGCTTGATGTATCTTTATGGTATGCACTAGGCACGACATTTCCCATGCAGTGGGAGCGGTGAAAGCGAGGTTTATGAGTGATCCGGGTAGAAACCTTTGGCGGGCAGATAAAGTGGATCCTTCGGTATTTGAGAGGGACCATGGGAGCAACATTGTGTTTTGGTGGATTAGACACTACATTACGTGGATATGTAGATTCGGACATGGCAGGAGATTTGGACAGCAGGAGGAGCACAGTGAGTTATGTATTTACGGTTGGTGATACTGGCGGTGAGTTGGATTTCACGGTTCAAAAGTTGTGGCTTTCACAACCACAGAGCCGAGTATATTACGCCACGAGAGAGGCAAGCAAGGAGATGATTTGGCTACAACAGTTGCTTGATGAGTTGGGTCATAAGCAGGAAGTTGGGAGACTACATAGTGATAGTTAGAGCGCTATTCATTTGGCGAAGAACTCCGCTTTCCACTCTAGGACGAAGCACATTCAGCTGAGATATCATTTCATCGGGACTGACTTTTGAAGAAGATAAGTTGAAGCTAGAAAAGATTCATACCGGTCGAGAATCCTGTGGATATGATGACCAAGGCGGTCACTGGTAGAAGTTGAAGTTGTGTTCAACTTTGATTGGCCTTCATGGTTGATAATGAAGGGTTAAGAACTTTGCTCGGTGGAAAGCTGTCTCCAGTGGGAGATTGTTGGGGTGTGGATACTTTTTTTGGTCTTCTTGAATCGGTGTTGAAGTGTTGGAACTCGAGCAGTTAAGTTTGGAGACTTAGGAACATTTTGCGATCGTTTCTTTGTGTGACGTTCTTGTTTGTGCGATCATTGTGCGTTGCTATTAACATCTTTATTAACGTTGGGACGCTTTTTTCTAGCCGTGGGAAGTTGAAAGATTGCGACTTTCAATCTTTTAGGTCGGCTTTATGGCTTCTTAAAAGGATTGTAATCCTATAAATAGAGGTGTTAGAGTATCTTAAAGATATCGTGAGTGTTCAAGAGGTCTTGAGTCTTAATGATCAAGAGGTGATCAAGACTGATCAAGGTTAAGCGGTGTCAATTGTGGTTTAGATGTGGTTTAGCATCTTTGGAATTCTGTTGTGAGTTCATAACTGAGAGAAGACTGTGAGAGTTGTTTTACTCTTGTTGATAATAAAATTTGAGCAAGTTCTTGGTGGACATAGCCCACATTGGGTGAACCACGTTAAATCTTGTCTTGTCTTCTTTTGTGCATTATTTATTTATGTTGTTATATTTCTGCAAGTATAATTCTGCTATATAGTTTCCTACTGCTGTGGTTTGAGGAATTGTTTCCACATATTTGTTCTCTAATTCCTAACATGCTTGTTGCGGGGAAGAACATGTAGGAAATAAAGGTACTGATTGAGCACAAGATAATACCGAGAGGGGGTGAATCAAGTATTATGAAATTATTTCAAACTTTAATACTTGAACTTAGATCTATAATCACGAGCAATGTGAATATATCAAATCAATCAAAGAACACAACTTAATGCAAGTAGACACAGATATACGTGGAAACCCTTTCGGGAGAAAACCACGGAGAAACTTCTTTCTTTATATATATTTCTCAAAAATTTGTAGGCACCAACCTACTGGAGACACCAATCCCCAAATTATAGTTTTGTAGGCACCAACCTACAGGAGCACCCACCCCTTTTGCTAAGCACAAACTTAGCAAGAAACACCGATCTCTTCGAATATGAAGGCACCAACCTTCCTTACAAAATTTGCTTTCCACTTTTGAACTTGTTGCTTCCTTAATGAATAATGGAAAATTCTTCTTACTTTCATATTTGCTGTTCTAAAATTCTGCCCTTACGCTTCCTCTTCTACTTTTCCGTAAGATATTCAACTTGAATCCATGCTTTATAAGTCTCATATGAATCTTCTTATATAGCCTTTCGTACCTTTTCAAAAGGGCATTACACCTTAAACCATTACACCATTTCATTAACATTAGTCGGCCTTTATTTATTAATTTATTCTTTCTAAACAAATCGCTGCCCCCTTTGAATTAATTAATGCACACATAAAAACTGCCCCAAATAATTTAATTATCACCTAAACATTCAATGCAGCCCCTTAAGACATGAGTGCTGCTCTCTAAGCAAGTCGTGGGCCCTCTTTTGTGCAAATCGTGGGCCTCCAAGGATAAATCACGGTCTTCATGAAAAAGCGCTGCTTTCTTCTCATCATGGTTGTCAAGATCTTCCTCTTTCTTGAATGCTGTTCGCTTTACACAGATACTGCTGTATTTCTCCTATAAAGGCGACCCTTTTCACATATATAAATATCTGATTTCTGTTCTTTTTGCTACTCTATATGTTGCTGGTTATTTCCGTTGACATACTCACAATTCCGTTAATAATTCCGTTACTTTCTGACAGATTTCCGTTTACCAGTTCAACACCTCTTTTGACATCAATGACAATATTTTCAACAGCTTACCCTCAAGGTTGACAAAATTGGAACACCTCAAGGTTGTGGGTAACCTATGAATGAGATGAACCTCCAGAGTGGGTTCGTTTCCCTGTAAATCACCTAAAACTAATAAAATTGACGAGGAAAAGGGAGAAGGAATGCGGGAAATATAAAATTGAGGTGATACATCAATGATTTGACACACACATGTACTATGCATACATAAAATATAGAGATCCACACACTTGCACAACTCTAGGCTAATCGCAAAATCAATTCAAAGGTTTAGGTAAGGGACAACAACAGTATAAAGAAAAAATTCCACAGCAAAACAATACAATACTTTGTGATAAACACGATGAATACTCAAAAAACCAATGTTATGAGAAGACAAAAATGGAGCTTTTCTATTCAGAGATGCAAATACAAGCTAGGACTATCAATGTAGAAGAATTGAAAGAGTGTGTATATGATTTCTTTTACAAAAATGAGTCTTTAAAGACTGCTGCCATGTATTCTAGACCCTTGCTGTGCATGCAAGAATGAAAGTATTATTTTTATTCACCCCTTGACTGCCCTAGAAGCATGCAAGAGAGTGAAACAATAAAATAATTAAACTCCAATACCCTGCTACATTGAAAACTGTGCCTGCATGATGATGGAAATCAATTAAAATTGCTCCTTAAGGCAGGTTCGTTGAATCTTCAACATGCAAGAGTGGTTGAAAACAAGTAAACTGTCCTTTTAATAAATAAATCTTCTTTAGCTGCTTTTAGCACCCCTTTTCATGCTTTTGTCTCCTCTATTTTGTCTTTTATGCTTTTCCTGCTTTTCTCTTTGTGCTTTTCCCTTTTTGGCCTCTTGTGCTTGCTTTTGACTAAGGCTCCGTTGAAAAGACATGCAAAGATGTTAAAAATAAGCACAAACTCCCTTCACTGACCTGCGTTGAAAACTGAGCATGCAAGGGGTTAAAATGCCATCAACTCTGCCCCTTTGACTGGGTTAGAAATTGAACATGTTGTGTGGTTTAAAAATAGCAAAAATACCCTTTAACTGCTTTAAACCTGGCGCCAATCCTTGTGTGGAAAACATGTAATAAATATAGGCCCTTTTGCTATTTTTGCAGCTGTTTTTACCTCTTATTTGCAGCCATAGGTTAACTTTTCTAATAGCCACTTAAACTCCTATTTTTAGCATAAAAACCAACTATTTTAGTGCTAATTTTAGCAGCTCTTACTAACCTTCTTTGGCGCCACCTTTGTGCCATAATTAGCTGCTGCTAATTTGACTGCCTTCGCTATTTTTAACAGCTCTTTTCCCTCTTGTCTGCTTAGCTTTTCATGCATGCTTTTGCACTCAATTTTGGAAACTCACTATTTTTAGCAAATGCTAAAAATAACAACTTTCACCACCCACCCAATTTTCATTTAACACACTTTATTTTAGCAAATGCTAAAAATAGTAAAAATGCTAAAAATAGCCGTTTTGCCAAAAATAGCCAACTTCCCAAAAATAGTCTTGTTCATTTTTGCATGAAAAATATGGTAACATTTTGGCGACATCACAGATTGGTTGCTGCTGCTAAACGAGAGATTATTAGCCTTCGCATCCATTGGGTTATGGAGTCACATACTCTGCATCAATAACTTGCATCCTTTGAACAAAAGAATTGTGTTGGCTAGATTTTCTGCATAGCTGAAAACCTAGGCAGTCATGAGATAAATCTCCCTCATTTACCGATGAGGCTCCCGTGTAAGATTTGTCAATTAAATATGCTAGTATCTATTTGTGGGTATTACTTTAACCATGCAGCTCATGAACCATACATTTGTATAGTTTTACTGCACAAGTAAGTAGTGTTAAAGAAAGGAAATATCGATGAAGAAAAAAATAATAAAAACACGGGGAAAGGAAGAGGGAAGATGTGCAACCCAATCAATATATTACGAGTTGATTGCATGCACATAGACAGAACCAATAGATATTAACACACAAAATTATAAGCAAAGACAATTTTTAGATCTAGATCTAAAATAACACAAAGTTTATAAGTAGATCTAAGACAAAAAGTTAGAAACAAAATACACCATGACACAAAGTTCTTGGGAAATCTGCTGCTTTTCTATTCCTTTGCTTCAAATAGCTATCGGGGTTTCAAAGACAAAGTCCTGGAACACAAGAATGGATTTGCTTACAAATTCCGATCATTAACCCGAAGGTTCTTCCTCTACTTATAGCATGTAGAGGGAAAATTACAAATAGGAAGCTTTTAGTTGAACTGACACATATGGAAGTGGGAAAAGAAACAACTGACAATCTCCCTCTGAAATTCTCTTTGCATGACATGCATGACATGATGACTTGAATGAAGATAGAACCTTCTATTTTGCATGCCCACCTATTTCCAAGTAGTTGACTTCTTCAAGTAATGGCTTTTAAACCAATCACTTAGGTTTTATAATTTAATTGATCGCTCAATTACTTTGTCGGAGGAAATAAGAGAAAGAAGAAGAAAGAGGAAAGTTGCAGTCTTGTCTTTTTCATATTCTGCATGCAGCTGATTCTTTTGCCCTTGATTCTCACCAAACTGGATCTGGAAGCAGTTGGATCTAGAAGCAAGTGACTGTGATTTGCTTGCGGGTATTGCCTTTGACATGTCTTCCCTCTTATACTTGAAGCTTTTGCAGTTCTTCTCCAGTACATGCATTAGTGCAATGTTTGTAAATAATTCATCATTTTTATTTTTAATTGCATATGAGCAATTAAAATTGAAAGCACTCCGGGTGAATGCAAATTCAATGAAGGCTTCAACTAGAAGATTGGGAGAACATGCACAAGGTCTTGGAAGGAATTCTCCATGCATTGACTTCTTCACGGGCTGCATTCGAAACAAGAGGATGAAGCCTTTGCAATTATGGATGGATTTGGATCTGGATCTGGATTTGGATCTATGCATGATTCTGCTGATCTTTCTCGTTCATCCCGCTTTGCCATGGCTGGAGCGATCTTTGTCTGAGCAATTCTTTTTCTTTTTATTCAGCCGAATTCTTTACAACCGGTGCAGATCTGGAGATTTCTTCAGATTCGGAGGATATGTTCAATGTATTGGACATTGATTTAAGCTCCCTTTCTCTTATAAAAGCACCTGTAATGAATTCCTGCAATTAATTCAGACAAAGATGGCAACCAGAACATGAACACTTGATTTTAATTATAAAAATCTGCATATATCAAGCTTGCTGCCCCAAAATTTGATGTTTTGTTTGCATGCAAAGCAAGCATGAATTTTGTCAACTTCACCTGAGCACCTGTACCACTATGCAGACAATTAATCAGACTTAATTCAAGCTTCTTCAAACCTAGGCGCCAAACTTTGAAGCCTTCCAGCAGTAAAAACACCTTCTGTGCAAAATTCCTCCTTAATTGGGCGCCAAAATTGCCTGGGCTGCACTTCCTTGTTGAAGAATTAATTAATTCATCATTATGGCAGCCCATTCTTATATAACCTTCACCATTCTATAATTAATAATTGCCTCTCCTATTCCTGGCAATTAATTAATTAATTAACATGCTTTTCTCTTCAATTTGGGCGCCTATTTTGTGCATGCTCATGGCTGCCATTAAATAAATTAAATTTATTTAATTTTAGCTTTCTACTTCCAGTCCACATTGACTTCACAGTGTGCTTTGACCTTATGCACCAAAAATAGGAATTAATTCCATTAATTAATACTTTAAAAAGTATTATTTCTCCTCAATATGGGTCGCACTTTTTTGCATGAGAGGGGGCTGCATTAAATAAATTAAATTTATTTAATTTTAGAATTTTATTTCCAATCTTCTTTATCCTTTCATCATGTGTTGACTTTTCCTCATGCTTGGGCACCAAAATTGGGTGAATAAATATTAATAAATATTATTAAATGCATTATTATTCACCCAAGGTGGGTCACACTTTTTGGCAAGGGTGAATTCTATTTTTAAAAGTCAATTTCTAATGGGATTATTCACCCTGCACCGCAGCTCCAAAAATCCTATGATCCACTTAAGCTGTTTGACTTTCATAATGAGATTTTTTACCTTGCAAGGCAGGTAAGAAATTCCCATCAATGCCTTAAGTGATTTTCTTTTATTTCACAATGAGAATTTTCACCTTGCAAGGCAGGTAAGAAATTCCCCGCCTGCCGCCTCTAATTTTCCCATCATGACTTAAGTGACTTTGCTTTCATGGGAAAAAGTACCTGCTAGGCAAATACAAAATCTCCACTTACCCTGCGCCACCAAAATCCCATTGTAGCTTAAAACCTTCCTTTCCCAAAAATGCAACCTGCCCAGAAGAGGTCTTTTTTGTGCATGACTTCGTCTTTTTAGAGAGAAACCGGACCTCTGTGGCAAATTCCTTGGCATGACGTCCGTAGATGATCTTGGATACTCCGGACAAGAAAACAGACTGATCCGACAAAGGAATTGACCTAGGGAAATTTCACAGAGAAAAATACGAGAAAAATAACAAAAACACAAAACGTTGCCAGAAGTCATAGATAAAGCCTAGGATTCATTCTGGTGGAAACTCTCTTGGTATATGGGAATATTGACATGTGAACTTCAACAGCTTAAATTGAAGCACAATTTACCTCAAACGGTGCTTAAAATAATTAAATAAAAATTTTCATAGGCAAAACCCAATGACATAATATAACGAGTTTGGGCATCCGGGTATTTGGCGAAATTGGCGTATATGGCTCTCAGGAATATGTTGAAACAATACGAGACATTTTCTAGTAATAAAACACAAAAGCGACCCATAATTTTAAAAGTACAAAATTTATATGGGTTAGTCTCGATTTCGGGGTGAAATCTGCGGGGACACCAAATTGAATTACCCTAAAAAAAACGAAAAACATGTGCATGCAAGAACTTCTTGGAAAAAAATAAGAAAGCTGGAAAACAGCAGTGTGCATGCAAGCACTTATTGAATTGAAATCCTAAACTACCCTACACTAACTAGAGAAAAAAAGAAAAGCTTAACAAAACCACAGCAATCGTGGTTGAGAGAGAAATAACTTCCTTTTCTTATGGGGCTATGAGATTAGTTTTGCAAGTAGATCACATGGTATGAGTGCGAGACATGGCGTGCACTATTGATTTGCCCAAAATATCGGCCCATAAAAGAATAAACATTTCTGTAAAATCTGAATTCTGTCTTTGTAGATGTTGAGGCTGATTTTTGACAACTTGAAGCTCTTTCTTATGCTTTGAAATGAGCACAACTGATGGCAACTCTGTTTGTGGCTCTAAATTAGCCAAATATCTGATTGGACATGGTCTTCTCATGACCGACAAACTGATTTTTATGATCTGCCCCTCTTCTTTATGTGCAAATCCATCGTTTGGAGCACTTAAGGCCTTTCCTTGATCAAAGTGGATGCTTGTAGACTGATCTGCAACTTTCTCTACCTCATCCTTTGCATAAACAACTTCATATCTGATTCCTTTTCAAGCTTAAAGGAAGATTTAATGACAAGAGTCTCTTTATGGAAGAAGATAAATGATGGAGGTGTAATACTTACAATTTCTTGTCTCTTCTTCATCATCGGATCCTTCTAAGTCTAATAAAACCTCATCCTCTACAAGCGGATCTGATATTGATATTGGCTCTTCATTTCGATCTCGATCCTTAGAAACACTCACATGCTCCTTCAAAACATTATCTTGACATTGTAGCTCAAGAGATCCGAGAAAATTGTCTAGCTTTTGCATGCTTTGGTCATAATCCTCCCTGCTTGCTCAGAATCTTCAACCACTTTCGTGCACTCATTTTCTATTGAAGGTTTAACCAATAATAACCTGTGGAATTTGTATGTCCTCAAACCTGTAAGCTCCATTTTGTGAGATTTGGTTCATTCCATAATGGACTTGGGAATATGAGGGAAGGGGTGGGTTGGGTTGCTAATTGATTTTGCAATGGTTGAGATGATTAGAGAGGTGTAGGATCTTGTGGAGGAGAAGCTTTAAGAAAGCTAGGAATTTGGAAATTGGGCTCCGGTTGAAGTGGTTGGAAAGTAGAAATAGGAGGGCTGCATGATGATAGTGAAGAATTATCCCATTGACATGGTCTCTCAACACTAGATTGGTAAACTTCCAATTCTTCATCCCATTTTGATATTTGTGGTATCAACTCATACACAAAGTCTATCTTCTCTCGGGGGCTATGCCAGTATGGCATAGGACCAACCCAAGGGTAGGGTACTCTGAATCCAAGCTTTGCTGCTTTGATAGTGCTTGTTGCTCTCATCTGTACCATTTTCAACTCCAAGTGTTGTACCTACATCTACAAATCATCATTAGGTATGGAATTATTTCCATAATCTGCATATACCTACTCCTGAAAAACACCATGATTAGGATAATCATACAAATTGTTAGGATCATGGGCATATTCATTGTGATAGGGCATATAGTGCAATTGATTAAGAGGAATATTTTGAGGAAAAGGTGGAGGGGGTAATAGTTCTCTTGAAACTGGGAATTCCAATGAGGAATTGAAGTCATGATTGAACAACTACATAAAAATATGAAAATATGAAGGAAAATGGTCTCGTTGATTGAGAAAATGGGATCTTTGGGCCAATAGAGTCGCGGATGCTTTGAATATTTGTGTCTAAAACACCGGTATTTGCAAAGACTAGAATCAACTTCTTTAGCAAATTTTGTATCTTGTCCACCGGGCGTGTAAAGCTGTTGTCACCGAGAAGTGCACTTTGATAGAGAATGGCATGTATTCTCTCATATTGACAAAATTGTAACACGTCAAGGTTGTGGGTAACCTATGACCGAGATGAACCTCCAGGGGTTGGTTCCCTGTGAATCACCTAAAACTAATAAAATTGACGAGGTAAAGGGAGAAGGAATGCGGGAAATATAAAATTGAGGTGATACACCAATGATTCGATACACACATGTACTACTACATACAAAAATATAGAGATCCACACACTTGCACAATTCTAGGCTAATCTGCAAAATTAATTCAAAGGTTTAGGTAAGGGACAACAAAGATAAGGAAAAATTCCACAACAAAGCAATACAATACCCCGATAAACATGACGAATACTCGGAAAACCAGCATTATGAGAAGGCAAAATGGAGTTTTTCTATTCAAAGATGCAATTACAAGCTATGACTACCAATGTAGAACATCTGAAAGAGTGTGTATATGATTTCTTTTACAAAAATCAGTCTTTAAAGACTGCTGCCATGTATTCTAGACCCTTGCTGTGCATGCAAGAATGAAAGTATTATTTTTATTCACCCCTTGACTGCCCTAGAAGCATGCAAGAGAGTGAAATAATAAAATAATTAAACTCCAATACCCTGCTGCGTTGAAAACTGGGCCTGCATGATGATGGAAAACAATTAAAATTGTCCCTTAAGGCTGCTGCGTTGAATCTTCAGCATGCAAGAGTGGTTGAAAACAAGTAAACTGTCCTTTTAATAAATAAATCTTCTTTAGCTGCTTTTAACACCCCTTTTCATGTTTTTGTCTCTTCTCTATTTTGTCTTTTATGCTTTTCCTGCTTCGCTCTTTGTGCTTTTCCCTTTTTGGCCTCTTGTGCTGACTTTTGACTGAGGCTGCGTTGAAAAGGCATGCAAAGATGCTAAAAATGAACACAAACTCCCTTTGCTGACATGCGTTGAAAACTGAGCATGCAAGGGGTTAAAATACCATCAATTTTGCCCCTTTGACTGGGTTAGAAACTGAGCATGTTGTGTGGTTTAAAAATCGCAAAAACTGCCCTTTAATTGCTTTTAACCTGGCGCCAATCCTTGTGTGGAAAGCATGTAATAAATATAGGCCCTTTTGCTATTTTTGCAGCTGTTCTTACCTCTTATTTGCAGCCACAGGTTCACTTGTCTAACAGCCACTTAAACTCCTATTTTTAGCATAAAAACCAACTGTTTTAGTGCTAATTTTAGCAGCTCTTACTAACCTTCTTTGGCGCCACCTTTGTGCCATAATTAGCTGCTGCTAATTTGACTGCAATTTTTTTGCCTCCTGTCTGTTTAGCTTTTGTGCATGCTTTTGCACTCTATTTTGGAAACTCGCTATTTTTAGCGAATGCTAAAAATAACAACTTTCACCACTCACCCAATTTCCATTTAACACACTTTATTTTAGTGAATGCTAAAAATAACAACTTTCACCTCTCACCCAATTTCCATTTAACATACTTTATTTTAGCGAATGCTAAAAATAGTTGTTTTGCCAAAAATAACCAACTTCCCAAAAATAGCCTTGTTCGTTCTTGCATGAAAAATATGGTAACATGTCCTATAGTTGAAACCGTGGAGGGTCTAGAATGTTGGTGTCTGGGAGAAGGACGAGTAGTATGAGTCCTCTGAATCCTCCTGGTTCGATTGTGGTCCATGGGGGCTCTAACCGAATGTGAACATGAAAGCCCCTGGACTAGGAGGTGGCATCCCGGGTCCTGACGGATCTGGTTTGAGAGTCCATACTGATGTCAAGGTGCCGCTTAGTGCCCCTCTTCGGTGAGAGCACCGTAAAGAAAGATGTGATCTGTTGAGTAACAACTTGTCTAGGAGGGGACTGAAGGGACTCATCGAAATCTGAGAGCCTCTTGTAGATAAAGGGCAAGACACCGTTGATCACGATACCTAAAGAAAGCCGCAAAAGACGGATGCTCTCGGAAAAGGCAATGGAATCTCCCTCTGATCTCGTAGTAGATAGGGCACCTGAAAATGAAGTGTTCCTTTGTCTCAACCCCCGGAGAGAACAAAGCTGGCAAATCCTCTCCGAGCGGTCCAATTGGTGGTCCTTAACCCAAAGTCTATGAGAACGCACTCTGAACTGGCCTATGGGTATGCAGAGTGCTTGCAATCAGTGTCGGGATATATACGTGGGCCAGCTAATAAGCCCATCATTGACCACAAGGAAATGTGTAGCATAGAAAGCCATCTTGGGGCGTAATCCCTCCGGAGGGATTATCCATGTGCTTTGGATGAACTTCCTGTAAATGTCATCTCTGATAATTCTGTGCTAATCTTGCTTACTCGGTAGGAGATGGGCAGGAGCGTCCATGGAGTATCTATAAGGTGGGAGGCGGTCCATTTGAATCCCGAACGAGACAAGAAGTCGTGAGACTCCAACGTCTTCTTAGCGGAGAACGACCACTAGGGTCGAAGAGCAATAGCCTCGGAGGAACGATAGGCAAGGTAGAGATACCTATCCCTGCCTGCGGAGGAAGCTGAAAGTCCCGAACGCGATGCAAAAGCGAAACAAGGCTAAAGATGGTCTCCAGTCTAAAGGGCGAGCCCCGAACTCAGCTAGGAGGATATTTTGTGGAGCTGTCTCTTTGCACCTGATGATGCGTCTGAGCATGAGAATCTTGACTCGCTCAACAATGGCCCAATCAGAATCAAGTAGGGATGGCCCCAAACCTTAGAGCCATAGAGAACTGTCGGCCTCACAAGAGAATCCGATAGAGACATATTTGAGATATCTGTTGCATTATTTTCTTGCATTGTAACCCCTTGGCATGCCATGCGCTACAAGTGGGAGTCATTAGTAAATTAGAAAGTCATAAAGTACACTTAGGATTAGTACTTTTATATTTTAATTATGTTTTCTTATGTTTCCCTCCAAAAAGGGATTAGGTCGGCCACTACTTATGTTGCACCCCTTAGCTTATAAAAGGAGGATGCATGGCCTTAGAGAGTTATGTTGAACATTTGATAAATTGAATTCTTCATGCTTGAAGAAAATGGGATGTATGCCCTAGCTTGCTATTGTTGCTTTCTCTTTGCCAATCGATTTGGAGCTGGATTGAAGATCGGATTTGAAGTTTATTTCTGCAAATAAAGTGTGTTATCATTGTTGGTCTGTGCCCTAGCTGTAGCGAATTTCCTTGGGGAGTTATTTTGCATATTCTTTGTGTTCACGGTGTATATTTCCTATTCCATGTGGAGCGAATTACTTGTGGGTGTTGTGCATGGTTAGATCTGCCCTCTAGGGCTGAAGCGACTTGCATGTGTGGGGTTTGCATCCATTTTGGAGGGTTTTTATGCTGGGCGAATTAGTAAAAGTGCAGTTTTGGGTACTTTAGAGGGGATTTCTCATGATTAGCATTCATATTCTTGTTCTCCTTATTTTTGTGAGTCCGTGCATAGTTTATTTGTGTGGATCGGAGCATTATTGAGTGAGTTATGAATTTTTGAAGTTGCCATAATTTTCTGCAGACAAGGGTTTGACATAAAATCATATCTCCAGATCTAGGGCATGAAAATTCAGTTTTCCTGCGTGAAGTTGCTAATATTTATTTAAGATTTTTGGGCACACTTATGCAATTTTTGAGGTTGAATTAACCCTAGTTTCAAGGGTTCGAATTCCCCAAACCAGCCGCTCCATTGGGAGGAGACTTCTGCTGTGTAAGGAGTTGCTTGGTAGTGATTAAGGGGAGTCTAAAATCAATCTTCAGTTGCTGGTTTATGACTGTCATTTTCAGATTGTGAAATTCATATTTGGGGTAGGGTTTATGAAGGTTAAAGCCCTCAGATCTATATAGGCTGATTCGCCATACTTGGGAGGATTTGTTGGTTGGTTTATGGTTGTTGCAAGATCATTTTTATGCTCTAATATTTGTGCTTTACAGTTGTGTGTGATCAGATTTGTGGTGATTGCATCATTTCCCAGTTGTTCCCTTTTTGATTGCCTCTTGAAGAGACAAAGGATCAAAGGCTCTAACCAAGCCTTGAGTGGCTCGATCAAACCCTCAATGAAAAGCACTACAAGTCTCCTCTCTGAAACATCCGTGATCATAATGGAAAGCCTCTGAAATTTTGTCACATATTCATCCACTGTGCCTTGTTGTCTCAAATGAGCAAGCTCACGAAAGTGAACTTCCGGATCAACTCTATCAAATCGATCAATGAGCCTTTGACAAAACTCATCATAGGAATGGATCTCATTGTGCCCTTGTGTCACTAAACCATGGAACCACCATTCATGAGCAATCCCCTCAAGGTGAAGGGTTGCAAACTTGATAGCATCATCCTCCATCATGGGCTTCAAGGACAAGTATGTATCAAGCTTCGAATCCAAGCCCTAGCTGTTCCCTTGGTTGATCCATCAAAGGTGGAGAAGGTCATCTTTCCCAACACATTCTGCACCTCCTTTGCGGCATATGTTGTCTTGGCTCGGGCCTAGACCTTCCTCTATTTACTCCAATGAATTCGGCAAGTGAAATGGCTTCACGTATCTCTCTTGGAAGAGCCATATACTCTTCATAGCTTGTGGCAATGTTTTGCCCCGTAGAGGGCCTTGCTCCAATATCTGGAATAATTTCTTCCCTTGGAAGAAAGGTAGGTCTTGTGGCTGATCCGTGGGCTGATCCCATAGGTCGTTGTGCATTATTAGCTCCGGATGAGCTACCATCACCATTATGAACCCTTGGTTTAATCATCCTTTGAAGAGACAAGGCAAGGAAGTCCATTGTGTCTCGCCAATCTCTCCGACCTGCAATCAACTTATCAAACTTGGCTTCTTGAGGATCTTGATTGGCCATGTTATCCTCTTCTTTTGGCTGATCCGCTTTCCTTCTTTGATAGTATTGGAAACCCTTGTTGCCCTCTTCAATGGAAACCCTAGGTAGGGAAGATCGGTGCTCTAATACCACTGTAATGTCCCTTTTTGGGACTTCAACGGAAGAACAAGGAATTAACACAAACCCCAATAATATTAATTCTGATTTTCAGACCAACAAACTGAAAATTAAAACCAGTTCAGAACAACGATCAAATTTTTGTAATAAAAGTTTGGAAATGAATGAAAAACACTTGAAACTCCACAAATAACTCAACCAAAATATATATAAGTATTTTAGGAGTTATCCAAGCCACTTTCCAATATGAAATTTGATAGAAAACACTGCTGGAAAATTAATTACAATCAGCAGAAGTACAGCTCCAAGAAAATTATGAAATGAGGGTTTTCAAACCCCAAACTCCACAAAGAATTATTGATTCTGGTTTTATAAATTATAACAAATCTGATTATGAAAGAAAATAGTAGATATGTGCCCTAGGAAACCAAATGACACACTAGTGCAAGTCGCTCCAACTAGGAGAGGCTTGTCAATGCATGCAAAAATCTGAAAATGACTTCTTTTCTCCTTTAATGCCCAAATCTGCAATATGACTTCAATTCAATCAAGGTATGAAGGGTTTCCATCCTCCAACCAGCCACAAGAAGGGTTTTCGTCCTTCTTGGAAAGAGCCACACACTTGGATTTTTACCCAAGAGTGGAGAGAACTAAGAGCTCACAGCCCAAAGATCACTTTAGAGTAAATTTGCCAAAAGTAGATTGGGGCAAATGAAGTCCTTAATCTTCTTTTATAGCCCAAACTTGGCGCCAAAGCCAAAACATGCATGACCGACCTCCTTAGGCTTGTTTTAATCTTTTATTGGCCCTTTAATTAACTCCAAGCCAGCCGACCTGTATAAAAGAGGAAAACACTAAAAAGAAATATTAAAAATTAGAAAAGAAAATGCAATGGAAGTTCAATTCGTTTCTCAACTCATTCCACTTTGTTGCCATGGAAAAGGTAATGACAAGAAGTGCAAAATCAGGCTCTCTAGTTGGAAAAAGGGACACTACACCCCACGGGTGACTTCAGTCCTATAGGGGTGATGTCAGTACTGTGAATCTCCCTACATGCTGCCAAACCTGTTTAAAACTCCTGCGCCAGCCCTTTTGAGTCCCCAAACACGCTGAAAGTCTGACTTGATGCTCAATGATGGTCTCCGTATAAAATCAACCCAAGAAATGAGGGTTTTCGTCCTTGGATGTGTAAATTAGATGATGCCCTAAACTTGATTCAATCTTCTTTTGCTCAGTCCGGGTGAAGACACCAAGAGAAATGAGGGTTTTCGTCCTCAAATCTATAAACTATGGAGGGTTTCTGTTCTCAATAGCTGAAAATGGAAGCAAATTGCTCACACATAGGAAAATAGATGATAAAAGATGATTCCAAATGAACCCCACTACCTTCCTTTATACTTTTTCCCGTCCCAATCTCCCCAAGTTGGGCGCCCAAGTGGGAAAAAGCACTTTTTCTTATAAAGTGGCCCTTTTAATTTCTAATTAAGCATTGACTTAACTTAAAATTAGAAAAAACCCCTTTATTTTAATATTAACACTTAAGTTGCCCAAATGAAGTTGCTTTTTGGCTAACTTAGTCTCTTTTGCACCCTGTTTCCCTTTTCTTCATCCCCTTAGCCTTCGGAAAACCAGAAAATTAGGCTAAGGTTCTCTCTTCCTCTAGTTTCGAGAAGGGGACATTACAGATCAAACTACCAGAAAAAGATCACCATTATGCTGAGATTTTCTAAATGCACCATCAAAGTATTAGGTCTCAAAAGCACCGCTATCACTGAGTCATGAAGTCTACTAGTCTGCTGTCACATGGTTTTGTACGAGCTCCCAAACCTAGGAAGATATAATCAGCCGTGCAAGCAAAAAGAACTTAACCGGGTCTTCTAGGTGACAAAGTGTAGAGTTATTTTCCTAAAGGTTGATCTGCCCAGATGGGCAGAAGCAAGCGCTCTAGCATAATAATTACAACACATTGAATTCTTGAGTTCTTGGTGTTATTGTCATTTTCTGGATCTTCATCCATTTGGATATCAGGCTTTGCATCCACATTGAAATTATTATTCTCAGTAGGATCATGAGTTGGACTGAAAGGGTGACTTAGATCATCTGGAAAGTTCACATTCATTTGCTTAGCCATCTCAATTTTAAATTTCCTCTTTGTATTGGCAGTCTTTCATTACCTGTTTCATGGTTCTTCTTTAGGCATCCCTCTTCTTGGCATCACACTTGACTACCTAGTTTCCATTTTGTGTTATATGATCAAATTTGATTCTGTCCATCCCAGCTATTTTGAAGAGGGATTATTGGAAAATGGTTTTCAATCTCCAAGATCTGCAATTGTGCATCTTTAAGATCTCTATTAGACATTTAGAACCCCCTATTATCAAATCCTTACATCCTTGCTCCTTGGAAATCTGAAGGTCCCTCAATAGTGCCATTGCTTCTGCCCTGTTGTTAGTATTTGAACCAATATTGAGAGCATAAATGAGGAGTGACTGACCTTACCAGTTTCCAAGTTCCCTGCGACCTCCTGCCATTCCTGGATTGCCATGAGAGGGAGCTGCAAGTTTGGGACATATGGAAAGTCTTCTAGCTATTGTGTTGCTCTTGTACTACCAAGCACTTTGAGTTTAATGGCCAAGGGAAGTGATACAGGAGGCCTTATATCTTGGGCAGTCCTTTGAGGTGCCAAATCTCCATTGAACCAGCACCTGTATCAGTAGGGCTTGCATTCTCTCAAGGATCACAGAGGCAATTCAGTTGGTACTTTCCAGTTCAACGGACATAGTGATTCCCAAGTGATTTGGTATAATCATTAGTTCTTCGTTGGAAGTGGAACCATCTTGCCAACGCCTGGTGTTCTTCCTCCAGCCCATGCTTTCAGTTTCAACATGGGAACCTAATAAATTTGGGGCAGCTCTGAGTATCACTCGTATAAAAATCCTATACCGTGTTCCTTGTCTATATGTAAGAAAGTATAGGTAACCTTTTTGGAAATCAGTCACGATTATCCTATACCGTGCCCCGTGTCTTTATCTATAGAAAGTATCCATAAACTTTTTGGAAATCAGTATGCCATTTAAATTTTCTTCCCCTCATGAAGCCTCCTCACTCCTTTGAGATGATATTGTTAAGAATAGACTAAAATATAATAGCAACAATTGTTGACATTATCTTTCGAACAATAGAGAGCTACCAGTCTACAATCATCCAGCATTGAAGTATCCATCTTTTAAGAAATTGATGCCAAAAGATGTTATTAAGAGATTTTAGGATTCATCCCAATCTTTATTGTTTATCTTATGATTGTGTGCCAAAAACAACATCAGACCATGGTCAGATTTATGTAGGAAACATTCATGGGATATTGATTGCCAAATGGCTATATTTTAAGTTTTAACCTGATTGGATCGAAACTAAACCCAATTATTAGCAATGTTTTTCCAAAATATCAGCATACGGTTTACACTTAAAATGCACTAAGTACATTTCCATGCATTAATTTGTACCTTCTATGTTGCTTGCAATGTATCCACACCTCATGTTCTACTTGGAGTTATACACCTCATGTTCTACTTGGAGTCATACACCTCATGTTGCTTGCAATGTATCCATACCTCATGTTCTACTTGGAGTTATCCATACAAGGAGCTCCTGTCTATTATCTAATCATTCATCTTGATGAACGGCCACAAAGTGTGGCCCTGAAGGTAGATCCCTAATTCTTATTTATGCAAGGCTTTCCCCAAATCTGTTCTTTAAACATTATAGATTGTGGAAACTTGAAGTCTCTAATTCTATTTCCAAAGTTTATGACAATTAGAGGCAAATCATATGTAGATCTATTCCCTAGTTGTGCTACGGTAGATTATACTTTACTCAAAGGTTGCTGCTGAGAAAATTTAGGAGTATATTCCCATTAAAACAGTTCCATAGTGGATTACATTTTCTACTCTTGTAAAATCATTTTTGGAATCAGAATAAAGATCTGCCAATTAATATTTTTGGAGATAATTATTGAAAACTTTTAAACATGGTTCGTCACAAATGTTTCTAAAACATATCAATAGGGCACTGCAAAGTTCCACCCCCAGTGCTGCCAGTTGCTCAAAATCCTCTTTGTAAACAATCGCGGCTCCACACTTCTAGGGGATATTCTACTTTTTGCGTTTGTTTATTTTAACAGGTTACATGGGTCTCCACAGGGCAAAAGAATAACGACGGTATCCTCCTCCTTGGGATCCCTCCCTAAGGAGACACTGGTCAAGGTCTAATTAACTTTTCTCCCAAAGGAACAAAAAAATATTAGTGGATTATTTCTAGTTGTATTTTCATAACACAACAGGTATTCTAATTTTGTAGCACAGTCAAAACAAATGCAGTCACAACTATCCAATACCGTGCCCAAGATATACTGTAACAAGTAAACAGTCTGTTATACTAAAGATCCATTTGGGAGAACAAAGCGATTTGGAGCCAGATTCAAGAGCTTATCGTTCAAGGAAACATTAGGCCAAGCTCTTCTCCTTGCGGCAACCGATAGTCTTAGTGCCAAAGTAAGTGCCTATGCATTGACAATCACGTTCTCAGAAAGGTAGCTACGAAGAATCGGTATTCACTATTTCATAGTCTTTCCTCCCAAACAACATATTGTATTGCAGCTCCATTTGAGAGAACGAAGCAATTCAGGGCCAGATTCAAGAGCTCGTCAATCAAGGAAACATTAAGCCAAGTTCTTCTCCTTGTGGCAACCTGGATAGCACCAACGCCAAAGAGACAACAAATGGCACCCATGCACTGACAATCATATGCGCAACAATGTAACCAAGAATCTGTATCCACTATTCATATTGCACACTAACAACCTTTTGGACTGGCTCCAAGGTGCACAAGACTTAACCAAGATCAACCTGAAATCTGGTTATCATCAGATTTCAGTCCATCCTAAAGATGTTTGGAAGACAGCATTCAAAGCAAGGGAGGAATCGTATGAGCTGTTAGTTATGCCTTTTGGTTTGACTAACACGCCAACAACATTCATGCATGTAATACATGACATACTCACACCCTTCTACAATTCCTTCGTCATTGTTTACTTGGATGATATTCTTGTCTTCAGAAAGACTTGGGAGGAGCATGTTGAGCACATAACACGTCTTAGACACATTGCGCCAACCATAGTTACCATATTCGTACGAATATGGCCAAAATTCGGTTCCAATTGAACTTTTATCAAATAACGAATTTGTTCGGTTCGGTTCGAATGTCAATTTTTTTATTAATAAAATAAAAATACTTAAAACTATCAAAACCCTATTTCCATTGTTTGACTTCAAGCTGTGCTGCAAGGAAAATGGGAAAACGAAAATGCGTTCTGACTGTGCAAAGCCGTTGGGTAGGGAAACGAGTCATCACTATTGAGCAACATCCTACAGACATTGCGTTCAACTTCACGGGCCATTATCTGCATTTTACAGGCTGTTCCAGGCATAATCTGAACTTTTCGAGTATTACAACACCTTTATCTGCATTTTACGGGTCCTTTAGGGCTTCAAGCTCCATAACTGATAAAATTCCTTCATCCCTGCGGCTGCAAGTGAAACGGGCTGCAAGTGCAATATTAAAGACTTATTTAGGGCTGAGTCAATAAAGTTTAATCTTCATGTATTTATCGTGCATGTTTTTTTATTTTGTAATATTGTATTTACTATTAAAATAGTTCAATAGTATTTAGTCATATATTTTTTAGACTGAAAATAAAATGCAAAGTTACAAATTTTATTATTTTAGTCTTTACGACTATATAGTAGAGAGGCCTTAGTTACAAGTTTTTATCTTGTTTAATAGTTGGGTTAAATTTATTAAGTATAATATATATTACTAGTATAATATTTACTTTTATAAATATTATTTTGTAATATTTTTTTAAAAAGTATTATAATATTACTTTTATAAATAATAGTTAGACATTCTATTCGATTTTCTTATTTATTTATTTTATGTATATTTTTTTGTGTTTACTTTATAAATACAATTATTCAGAGAGAGGAAAATTATGCACCTATAAATGCATTGATCATTATAACACTACCCTAAAACATTTTTGATAAAGTTTAGACAGCTTCATCCTATCTGTCAAATGTCACTAGTTGCTTTCTTGAAGCTAATTATTTTCTATGTAGTTGCATTGGGTAAGATGTTTTGCTGCCTGACATCACCTGTAATCTTTACTCCTTTTTCTTTGAAATTTTCTTAAGACGCTTATCTAGAGGATTGGATACCCAGTTCATGATATATGGTTCTGCTACTGTTCCCGTGACTGCAATCATATAATTCTTTTCCGAAACCTACTTACCCTATATATTTAGGTATAGGATGCCAGGAAGACTCCAAACTTAATTCAAATACATAAAAGGAAACCTTAAAGTTGAGAAATATGTATAAATTTGAAAGATTATTTTATGGGTTTAACTGTGTGTAAGTTTTGGCTCTACGCGTTTCGAATCAGTGTCTGTGATTCATCATCAGGAAGAAAATGATGAATCACAAACACTGATTTGAAATGTGTAGAGCAAAGAATTACACAGAATTAAACCCAGAAAACAATCTTACAATTTTAAATCTCTCAATGTCTATAAAGATTATTGCACAACTATGTGAGAGGAAGATACAACACAATCTCTCTATTTTTAGAATGACTTATGCCTAGAAGCCTTAGGCATTTTGCAGCTTATTTGGTTATTGCACATACTGTCTAAATATAACAATGAATGATATATGCCATCCTGAGGTCGGGAACTTATCAAATCTGACAAGTTTGATTTGGAATTTTTGGAATCTGATCTAATGGACTTATTAAAACAATTCTTTTTTAGTGGAGAATTTTGTTGGAGCTACTATCCAGTCTTTCTGACTGTCATCAGCCCATGCTCTTTGAAGGTTCTTGTTCTTGCTTCCCACACATGGCTATTTATATTGGCACCCTAACCACATGGATTGGGGCTTTACTACGTTGGATTTATCCCTTGTCTGTTTTCAGTACTTTTGTTCTTCTTTTGTTCCTAGGGTCCTTTTACCCTAACCTTTCTATTGTAGTAGGTTGTATTCTCGAGTCCCATTGATGTATTTTAGTCAGTCATGGACATTAGTATAATTTCTTTCTTTCTTTTGTTCTTCCCAGTCTTTTTACTTGAGTAGTTCTTTATATTTTTGCCACCTCAACATTTTAGGGTGATTTACATGTCCATTAGATATCCAAGCAAAAACTTATAATTAGAAAGCCTGTGCTTTTCTGTGATCTATCAATTATGTTTCATTTATCAGTTATTGATATGTATCACTTGGTACAGGAACGAAGAGAAACAAGAGATGTGATCCACTTGATTGTAATTGGAAATTTCTGATACAATGGAGGAATGGAAAAAGATTCAAGAGTCTCAGAATGTTGGAGTTTCCATGAACATCAATGATGGACTGCCTCTACTTGCAGGAAGCATCAAGAAATGTGCTGCAGGAATGAGTTGCTGGGGCATGGCAGACTTAACTCTAGGGCTTTATAAACTGTATCAACATCATTTACTAGAGAGCGCCATTGATACTATTTCTGGTCCACAAGTTCAAGACATGTATGTGCATTTTGTAAATCACTTCCTGGATCTTTAGGTTCATGCATTCATTTTTCAAGTTGAATTGTTATTTGATTCCTAAATGTATGGAACCTGATTTCTGAGCTATATATTGTAGTAACATTTTCTTCTCAGTTTAGAGATTTGACAATAGCCATTCATGGCACTTTAATGCATTTACTAACGGAACTAATTATTTGCTTGATTTCCTTAATGTATCGTTACATGGTAATTTTTATTTATTTTTGGATTTAAAAGCTTTTCCATATATTAATATACAAGAGATGATAGAAAGTGAAACTAGTCATACAAAAATTGAGTGGATGGGTATCACACTCCAATATATCACATCAGCCTCAGCCAATAAAGACCAAACATTCAACTTATATAGAGTATTAACTCATATATAGAAAGTTTACTTTTCAACCAAAAAAGGGGTGGAGCGAATAAGCAACAAAGCACATAAAAGTAAGGGCCAACATGTAATGCCCCTTTCCAGGCTCTAACTGAAACAAAAGGGAAATTGCACAAACCCCAATAGATAGTAAACTGAAAATTATGACAGCAAGGTACAATAGTCTGATTTTTATAACAAGAAGGAAAATGCAATATCTCTCCAAAAATGCATCTTTTACACAATCCAAAGCATGTAGGGAAATTTAGAAATATTTTAGAACAAATATAAACCAAGAAATGAGCCTTCAAACCCCATCTGGAATTTATTTAATTAAATATATGACAACAGCGAACCCACTTACAAAAATGGCCGGAAGTAGAGATTCCAAGGCCCAAAAATCAATTTGTAAAGTGCAACCAACCTTTAAAATTATGAATAACCCAAATATCAACAAAGAATAAAGTGATGTGCACGAGATATCACCAAATTCCTCCACCATGCAAGTTGCACCCCCTAGGAGATGGTTTACAATAAGCTAGAAATGGCGAATTTCCCAAGAAAATCATATTTTAGCTCAAGTATGACTTCGTGTGAGATCACCAATGAAGAGATCAACAAAGTGAGATTACCTCTGGAAGCAATGTTTTTCCTTTTTCAATGATTGTACTCGTCCACTTGTTGTGTGCTTGTCCCTGCACTGTGAACTCTTGTGTTTTTCGGATGGACTCTGGATCAATTCTACTTATTGGGGCAACTTCTTCAATTGGGATTGATGAAGCATTGGGGTCCACCAAGTGTTGCACATATGAGGAGAGGGTCTGTACTTGATCTTCCAATTGATCAATCTTTTCTTTATATTCTCAATTCCTCACAAGGAGGCAAGTGGAAGACTCCTTGAACATGTGTTCATCTCCCTCGTGAGTGGCTGGGCCCAAGGGAATGGTGCTCATTTCATAGTCAGCCAGTGTCATCTCTTCCACTGGCTTGATCACTTTTGGTTTGGCCACTTGTACATACTGATCACCTATAGCACCACTGAAAAGCGAGAGGCTACTTGAGCAAATTTCTTTTTCTTCCCTTTGGCCAATGACGCTATCGCTGAAAGATCAGGGTGTGACTTGTTGGACGGTATGAGCCTCCTGTGTAATCATTTCCTTCATCCAAGGAAACATCTCATCTGCACGGGGTTCAAGAATCGGCATGCAATGTTTTAAAACCGGTCAAACCGGAACGTGAACCGAACCAACCGGTTCGATTCGTTCAACCATTTTGATCACCAACCGGACTAAAACCGGATCGGTTGACCGGTTTGGGCCAAACCGGTCAAACCAGCTTGGTTTTGACCCAAACAGCGAGTCATGGACTGCGCGAGCCTTTACAACTTTTTTATTAAAAAATTCACATTTTTAATTACAATTTATATTTTTTAAAACACCTAAACCCTAATTTGGTGTTATATATACACCCCCCTCTATTCACTTCACACCTCTCTCATTGAGCATTTGTGAGCATAAGATTGAAGAGTTTAGTTTTGGAGTGAGCTTGGAAGTTGGAGGCTTGGAGCTTGTTTGCCATTGCTTGTGGGCTCTTTGTGGTGATATTGGCATCCATATAAAGAGCTCCTCACCTCTATTTGTGAGCACCTCTCTTATTTGGAAGGATTTGGAGGCTTGGGGCAACATTGAAGAGTGTTGATTTGGAGTGAGTTTGGGTGTTGTTTGGCATCAAGTGTGGGCTCTTTGTGGTGGTCTTCACATCTACATTTGGAGGGTGCAACCCATATACAAGCTTGGAGTGTTTCTTCACCTCATTTGTGTGCACATTGAAAGGTATGTTAAATTTTAAACTTGCCCCTATTTGTAAATTTTATTAAATAAGAAACCTTTATTTTTTTTTTTTTAATTTTTAATTTGCATTTGCAATGACCCCTGGAGCTAAAGACCCTACATGGAACCATGTAGACATAGTTGATAATCAAGTTTTTGTAAATATTGTAAGAAACACATCAAGGGGGATTCATAGGTTGAAACAACACTTGGTTGGTCAAAGAGGCCAAGTTTCCCCATGTGATGCACCTGATATTGATGCCATTAGGTTGGAAATGATAAACTTGCTTGAGAAACATAAAGAAGAGAAGGCTAGGCAAAAAGAGATGGAAGCTGAAATAGGGAGGAGGGAACATGCCTTGGCCCAAACAAGTGTTGAAGGATCTTGCTCTGACCCCTCTATCCATGTTAGAGACCCCTTTCGGTATATGCCTCCCCATCCACTCATAGTCAAGAAAACCGGCCTCAAAAAAGAAAGAACATCCAAAGCTTTTTTCCATCTTCCACACCTGTTAGTGCCTCCATGCCAACAGAAAATCAGCCCACCTTGGATAACCATTGGAAGAAACAATACAAAGAAGCAACTTTTGAATACATTGCTAGATGGTGGTATGATGCAGATATCCCTTTCAATGCTTTGCACGCTCACTTTATTACCAGCCTATGTTTGATTCTATTGTTGTTGTTGGTAAGGGCTTCAAAGACCTTAATATGCATGACTTGAGAGGATCTCTTTTGCAAAAAGAAGTTGCATCCATAGATGAATATTTGAAGAGTTGTAAAGCATCATGGGCCAAAACAGGATGTACAATTATGTCGACGGGTGGAGTGATGGCAAGAACCGCACTATAATAAATTTACTTTCCTCTTGTCCACAAGGTACTACGTTTTGAAATCGGTTGATGCATCTAATAGGGTGAAATATGCAAATTTGTTGTTTGAGCTTTTGGATGAGATTGTTGTAGAGGTGGGGGTGGAAAATGTTGTACAAATCATAACACAGATAATGCCTCTAACTATGTTCTTGTTGGTAAGATGTTAGAGACTAAACAAAAACAATATTTTGGACTCCATGTGTTGCACATTGCATAGACCTCATGCTTGAGGATATAGGAAAACAAGATTGGATCAAGAACACTGTAGAGCATGCCAAAAACATCACAAAATACATTTACAATCACTTGAACCTAATGAGGAAAAACATTGAGGGTAGAGACCTTGTTAGGCCAGCCATCACAAGATTTGCAACAAACTTCCTCACGTTGCAATCTCTTCTTTCCCAAGCACAAAACTTGAAAAAATGTTTTCAAGTGATCAATGAAATGGATAGAAGTGGAGCCGTAAACAAGATGGGAAAGACACAAAGAAGAAAGTTTTTGACAATTTATTTTGGAAAAAAACAATAGAGGTCGTGAAAATTGCTGAGCCTGTTAAGGTGTTGCGGTTAGTGGATGGAGAAAAATTAGCCATGGGCTATATTTATGAGGCTATGGATAAGGCAAAGGAGAAGATAATGTCGGCATACAAAGACAAAGTAACTAAGTATGGGCCTATATGGGAGATTATAGATAATAGATGGAACAATCAACTGCATCGCCCTATACATGCAGTTGGATATTTTCTTGAACCCAAAATATCATTACAGAGCTCAGCTTAGAGAAGATCAAACAGACAAGTAAAAGATGGTTTGACGAGTTCTAGAGCGCATGGTCCCCGATGAGAGACAATAACTTGAGGTTCACCGACATATAAGTTTCTTCAGCAAAGCTAAACTTTTCAGCAGAGCCAAACTTGAGGTTCACCTTTGGGAAAAACCTTGCAAAGATTGCAAGAGATGTGGAACAACCAGGTAAGCAATTCTAAGTTTTTTGAAGTTCATTTGATTAAATTTTTTAATGAATAATCATGAATTTTTAGCATAAGACAATCTAATTTGTTGAATTATGCTTATAAATTTTACTTTTAATATTTAAATGTGTTTTTATCGTCATTGTTTAATAATTAAACATTTGCATTTTTTATTGCAGCACATTCGTGGGATTCATTTGGTAGTCAATGTCCTCAATTGCAAAAGTTTGCAATTAGGATCTTGAGCCAAATTTGCAGTGCTTCTGGGTGCAAGCACGGTTGGCCCGTCTTTGAGCGGATTCACGTGAAGAAGAGAGACCGTTTGGAACAACAACGGTTGAATGATCTTGTCTTTGTGTGGTACAACCTTTGGCTAAGGCGTAACCAGTTGCTAAACCGAAAACCTGATACTGATCCCATTGTCTTGGATGATATAGATCCAACCTCAGATTGGGTAGAGCAGAGTCAGCCAATAGAGTTTGATCCCGATGACTTGGGGTGGATGGATTTGGATTAGGATGATGAGCCATTAGTAGCACCACCGCCACCGTCATGAGACATAGCAGGCACTAGTCGCACTCGTGCTACTCCCCGTGCCAATACAGTTGTTGCAGATGTACCTGAAGATTTGGATGGGTCCGAGTCAAAGCTAGAGGACGGTGATGATATTGATGAGGATGACCCTGAGGATCCCATTCTCAGTAGCGGTGAAAAGTTTGATGATTGATCATTGATGTCATCTAGTTTATTCTAGAGTTTTGTAACTTGTAGTATCTGTAATGTATCAATGATCATAACATGTTTTTTTGGAGTCTCGGACTATGGAGGCCATTTAGAGCCTCATTGTTTATGTATTTTGTTTCAGAATCTCATATATGATATATGTATTGTGTATTGGACTTGGAGTTCATGCCATTTTGCTATAAACACCTTTCTTACATATATACAAGAGCAAGCTTTGCATATTTTGTGTGTAATTGTTGGAATCATGGTTTCTAATCTTTCAAATATATTGTTTTCATTAAAAATATAAATTTTTATGTGTTTTTTAGTAAACCGGTTCATAAAGTTTGAATCGGTCTGGTTCCGGTTTTGGTCCGGTCCGACCCTCGGCCGGTTCCGATTTTTAAAATATTCTTTGGCATGTTTATCATCTCTTGCTCGGGTGGAAGGGGTATCTCTTGTGGCAGAAGGGTAGGAGTGACAAAGCGGGGAGGTGGAACATCCCGGCGCTGTTCGGGGAGCCTGGAATATGGGCTATCTCACCTTCTTCAACTTGTGCTTCTACTACAGGATCTTTTGTTATGAATTTCTTATGTGATCTCTCGTAGTAGGAGGTTTTCAACTCCACAACCTTTTGCTTGAACTTCCTCTAGATAATGATAATGATAATAATAAATATATTAATGTCCAACGAATGACCACAAAAGTAGGTCAATGGGACTGCAACCCAAACAATATACAAAGTGTGAGCGGGGACAACTCAAAACGAGTTCCCAAAAACCGAAAAGAAGAGAAAAGACAACAGAAAGGAAACCCGAAGCTAAATGAAAGGAGCAAGCGGGGGAGAAAAACGACAGAAGCGAAGAAGAGAATGAAAGGGGGGGCAAGTGAGGACCAGAGGTCTAATCAGGAATGGTAGCCACACCCCTCCTAACATTAGAGGCCGACGAAAAGAAGCTCCTGATGGACTGGCAACCCGAAGAGGGGGGTGAAAACCTCCTCCCCAGCTGAGATCTGAAACTGATGCGGCGACCAGGGGGACGAATGGAGTTGGACTGCCCTCTGGTACGTGTGTGCATCTGATGCTGCTGGCGGTGATCGAGGGAGGTGTGAAGGTCCAGTCGGGGACGAACTGACCTATGCACTGAATCTGGGCCAGGAAGGCTCTGTCGTTTAGTTCCTCCACTAGTGGGTAGAACCGGAAAGAAGGCTGTAATTCGTCTCGTGGGGACGACTCGCGGAGGGGGATGAAGAATCTGGTCTCGTAATAAAGAAAGACTCACGGATGTAGAGGGCAAGACACCGCTGGTCGATATACCTGAAGAAGACCGGGAGAGTCTGGATCTCTCTGAAGAGACAGTGAAAGCGTCCTCTGATCTCATAGTAAATGGGGCAGCGGAAGATGAAATGAGTCTCAGTCTCCACCTCATGAAGGCTACAGAGCCTACAAAGTCTATCCACCCGATCAATGTGGTGATCAGTCTCGCACCGGAGTCTGTGGGAGCCGACTCGAAACTGACCCAAAGGTATATGGAGGGCATGCACCCAGTGACGAGAGGTGTACTGCGGGTGGATGATGAGCCCATCTCTGATTTCAAGAAAGTGCTCTGCATAAAAAGACATCTTAGGTCGCAAACCCCCAGGGTGGTTCACCCAAGTAGTCTGAATGAAGCTCCTGTAGATATCCTCCCGGATGGACCTGTTCAACACTTGCTTGGTGGGCAAGAGATGACTAGGAGCATTCAAAGAATACTGGAAGGGGAGGAGGCGATCAATCTGGATATGAACTGAGTCCAACAAAGTCAAAAGCTTTTCGAAAGTCAAAAGCAACAATAGACTTTCGAAGAGCGGTGGCGATCCTCCTCAATAATAGCCCGAAGGGTGAATATGTGGTCAATGGTGTGGTAACCAGGGTAGAACCCAACCTGACCTCTGGCTCTGAGCTGCTTCTGCTCCAAAATCGCGGACAACCTGTGGAGGACTGTAGCATATAGTTTGGAGAAAGAATGGCCTACCATGATAGTCCTATAGTTGTTCGGATCAGAAATGGACCTAGCTTTGTGGATCGGGTGAATGATATGATGAGACCAGGTAGGAGGGAAGCCCACTCTGACCACCTGATTGAAAAGATCTACCAAATAGGTACCAAAACCTCAAAACCTTGCTTGAAGAACTCACTGAAACCGTCCACATCATTTGCTTCACTACGTTCAAAATCCTTATTGCCTCTTTGATATTACGGTGAGTGAAGGGATTACCAGGTGGCGGGATGCTAATCTGGGTAGACTGCTGCCTCGGAACATCGTAAAGGGTAGTGGTGTGTGAAAAAATGGAGATAGGATCGATTGTTGTGGAGGAGGGGGAGTGGCGGGGAAAGACAGACGCCGAGAAGGACCGAGGGTTAGTCCTAAGGGAGATGGAAAGCATATATCTCGTGATGGGAAAGCATATATCTATAGTGGCATGAACTTGAAGTTACCTCCATGACCTTTGATGATGAATGATGCGATACTGTCTTTGAAGTGTGGGGAAACTTCTTGATGTGAGGGCGACAACCTTCCTCTTTTGAAACCATTCTCTCGTTCTTTTGATTACAACCTTCGTTTGTTCAATTTGTCTCCCGAATCGCGAATGCTTGATTCACTTTGGTGGTAAAGGAGAAGCCTTTACCGCCTTGTACTCTAGATCATATAGCTCCGTACCATCATCCTGAATACCTTCTTCATACCACTAGAACTTGTACTTCTTCATTTCCTCGATGGTCATCCTCATGTAGTCCCTTTCTCTGACATTGAAATCATCTACACAATTTGCCCAATAGTCTTCAACTGCGGGACATGATGCAACTCCGGGAGATGGAAAGTATCTGGATCGGTCGATGTCAAAATCAATCCTCGAGTATATGAATGCAAGCTTAGGGGAGCGAAGGTTCTTCCAAGTACAATGCATCATGGATACTTTTGTAGGTGAAGACTCCCAGTGAGATGGGGAAAGAGATAGTCTTCTTCTTTTGGTTTCGAGCCTATTGTGCACATGCACAAGTTGCTTGCATAGCTCAAACATGGCTATCTTGTCACTAAGGTACCGAGGTAGTCTTAGTGGAGCATGATCGCAACTAGAAACTCGGATATATGAAAAAGTGGCAAACTGGATGAAGAATGAGCCATATCTCTTGATCAAAGATGCTACCTGTGGCGACA
Source organism: Taxus wallichiana var. yunnanensis (assembly GCA_018340775.1). NCBI lineage: Eukaryota > Viridiplantae > Streptophyta > Pinopsida > Cupressales > Taxaceae > Taxus > Taxus wallichiana. The sequence continues at coordinate 658,012,370 of CM031242.1, forward strand.
TCCTCGAGTGCAAAGTTACCCTCCGAGTCCTGATGATGAACATTATCAAGGCATCATTCACCCGGGTGAAGTGCCGATTGCTTTCCTTCAACCCCAATGCGGAAACTTCTCAAATGCGGGAGCTTTGGAAGAGATGTTCTATGCCAGTGTTAGCCCTCGAACAGCCGTGAGCTCGCGAGAACATACATTATGTAAGAAGTCATGGAGAACTTCTTTGAGACTAAAACATGGAGCAACTGGCGGTGCAAATTATCACTTATGATTTAGCCCAATCAATCTTTTGCTTTCCTTCAATGATTGTCAATATGAACAGTGCCATCCAATCCTTGAAATCTCTCGTGTTCGCTTCTCCCATCACTTGACTGAGAAGGGTGATTGCATCTGAAAATTCCTCGTGAAATTCGCTCCTTGAGAGAGACTTTGGCACTCTAGAGGGATTTCTCTCTGACTTCAACCATGATCCTAATGCAAGACCCTGTAAGTAGGAATCTGTGTCGTTCCATTCCTTTACCGCCATTTCTTTCGAGATGATAGACATGTTGCTCCAGTGGGTATCGTAGGGCATAGGAAGTGGCCTTAGGAGCAATCATCGCCATGCCATGAGCCATCATCTCGCCCGAATAGTTCTTGTCTCGGAGTTTATAATGGTGCGAACATGCCAACAACAACTCAATACTATGTACGAGACATCTTTGGATGGCCACTTGCTGCGTAATCCACTCATGAATACCTTGTCTTCAATTGGTTCCCTGGGCTGCCGAGCATGCGTGTTTTCGATTATCAAGTCCATGTGAGTGACATCATTGTCACCCACTTTTGTATACTCGAAGGAGAGAGCATTGACTGGTTTGACACCCGCGAACTTGAATTTCATGGCTTCGAGACACTTTCTTACACTGGAAAAGGGGGTTTACTATTTTTAGTAAATGGCAATTTTCCACCCTTTTCGACTCCAATCACCCAAATTGTCCTTCTGAATGACCCTTGTGCACACTGCTTCCACTAAAACTGCTATTTGTGATGACTTACTAAAAATAACAAGTGCCTCATATAGAGGCTTACTATTTTTAGAAAGTGGTGTTTTGGACCTCGGTTTTCAACAAAATTAGTTTTTTGATATCGTTTTTAGTTTTCGTTGCTCTTTTGAAATTTCACCTCTACCCGGTCTCCGAAATGAGAGAAAAATTCAAAAATTTGCCTGGGAACCTGGGATTTCTTCGCTGCAAAAAAACTGGGACGACATGCGAAATTTTTCACTTGGATTCCCAAGGTTCTTGGAAATGAGGATGATTGCAAAAACCCCACGTTGATTCGTGCGGTGATTCGTTAGATATGAACAAATTCACCTCGCGGGTTACGAAGTTTTCTGGGGAAAAATCTTGCTAGGAGTCTTCAAAAATCTGGATTTTATGATGTTTTCTCTTTCTTAGATCAAAGGAACGAAGGCAATGAATGGAAAATGAAAATGGCGAGGAAGAATTCAAGAAAATTTTTGGCAACGCGTGGAAAATGTGGGGAATGAGCAAAAATTTGGCTAAGTTTGGTTTTTATAGGCTTTGCAAACATGAGGGTGGGGCGCATTTTTGTCCCCATTGCCCCCTTGTTATGGGACAATAGATGCACAAAAATGCGCTTTAGCCTTTTCTTTCCAAGTGTTGCTCATGGACTGACCAAGAGGAATGGAGGGGGGGGTAGAAATGAGTACCTAGGGGCTAGTTTAGGGTCGTATGATGAACCAAAAGGAAACCAAGGGGTGGGACACATTTTTGTCCCCATTGGCCCCTGGTTTGGGACAATAGGTGCACAAAAGGTGCCTTCGCCCTTTCATGACAAGTGGCGTGCATACGGGAGTAGGTGAGGGGGCTAGTCAACTTGGTCAAAGGTGCTAGAATGAGCCGTTAGGGTCAAAGGTGCTAGAATGAGCCGTTAGGGTCATATGGTGTGACCAACATGCCAAAAGAGGGTAGGGCGCACTTTTTTGTCCCTCTTGTCCCCATGGAAAGGGACAATGAGGACACAAAAGTGCGCCTCGGCCCCATGTTGACATGTGTCCCTGAAGAAATTTGACTAAATCTTGAACTATGTACCTTGAGTGATAACTTGAAAAAACCATAACTTGATCTCCGGATGACTTTTTGCACACTTCTTTATATGAATTTGACTGAAAATGACCTTTTGAGAAAGATGGTGTAACGTCCCCATTTTAAGATACCGTAACAAGGGAAATTTTTTTTTTTTTTTTTGATAACGTTCTCGTTATGAATTATAAAAATTCAAACACACGTTCAAGTTTTAATAATTGTTCTTTGCCCAAACAACACAGTTTGGATCACACAATTTCTTTTAAAACGAATGTTCCCTGTTCGCATATTTACAATATGGAACACACATTCAATGCCATTCAATCTTATAACAGATTCTATATGCTGTCTTTGTAAATGACTCGAGGCGCCGATCTTCCATTTTCATGGCTTGAGTTTCAACGATCCTTCATTTCATGACTCGGCAACAACCGATCCTTCATGTTCGTTTATGCATAGTATATTATATATACCTGTTCTCATAACCGTTCCGGTTATCGAAGTGATCCATTTAAGAAGCCTATCTGAATATCTGTTACTGATATTCATCTGACATCCTGCATCTTAAATTAAGTGATAAGGACAACGCAACCAGCAATTGCGATACTTTGGCCAAAGATTTTCACATGCTTTGCATGATCATATTCCTGGATGTGATACACATCAACGGAATACGTCCTTCACCTCACTTCACCTGTTATCTAGAATGGTCTTTCCTGGTTCCTACCAGTCCTCTTCGTTTAAGGTCAGTTTTAAACTTCCAATTCCAACTAGTAATATGAACGGGTATAGGAAGGCACTCCTGGTAACTAAAGATACGCAGACATACGGTGTCGTTTCCCACGACTCCGTGTGTCTAGTTATCTTTAGTATTCCGGAGTCACTCCGTATACCAGATCATACTCCTATCCCCTACTACGAGTTTCACATTCAGCCTATGTATTCTTGATGTTTTAATTCGGGAGGGCATTGCAATATGTCAGCTGCAACATTGTGTCGTCATGAAGACCCCGTCTTCATGGAGACACCTTGCTGTAGCTGGCGTATGCCAATGTCCTACAGAATTCTCCCATCGAGAATACACATCCTGCTCAAGTGATTTGGATACGATTTAATAATTAAAATCAACTTTCAGCATCCACGCTGATCCCTTGATCCTCGTTTCCGTTACAGTTGTATAGGGCTAAGAGGGACTAAATCCGTCCATTATCTTGCAATGCATCTTCTCCTTCGTGTCGAAGGGCTGCATTTCCCTACTTGGTTCTCTTCTTAATCATTGGATTAAGCAGTCCGTACCGACGGACGTGATAAGTTTAACCTATTAAACTTAGCCAAGATTTTCTCAACTGCAACTAAATTCAGAATTCTAGCTTATTAGACGTCATTCATACGAGGTCTAAATTCCGAGAAATGTATTCATTTGTTCTCCTTAACGTTATATAGTTAAGGTCCATTAGTTGTGGATATACTTATCCTATATCCTTTATTCTGAATTCAGCATACGAGATCATTAATGGAGTTCGAAAGCGAAGTTCGATTATTCCAAAGTTAATTGATATTCCTTAGCTCCTAAGCTAATCCTGAATACCTTTCGATTATGGAATCATATTCTTCCTAATCCTGTTTAATGTCAATTAAAAATTCATCTTTACCCAAGTATGAACTAATTGCATTTTTCAACTTAAAAGTTGCATGTAGGTAAGAATAGAGATCAGTTTCCATTTAACATCCATCCAAGGACAATGAAACAAATCCAAATTAAGAAATAACATTATATTTCCAATTTAGTCAACAATATCAAACTGATATAATTATTAAAATATCACACTTGTAATTGTATTCAACATTTCATGTCATAATCTGTACATTTGCCAATCCAACTAGATGGGCATGGTTTACATAAAACATCAATACAACTCATAGATAGAAGAATATATTTTCTTCTTTTCACAATTCCTCGAAGAGGAATAAAAGCAACAATTACAATTCATCTTTCAGCTAATCAAGAAGCATCAGAAAACAGCCATGTCTTCATTCAAATCAAATTCCATCTGCAAAATGATTTGCACGGGTCAGTTCAATGAACTGAGCATATTAAGCACTTATCCTTAAAATAAGGTGCTTCAACTAACTGTCTCAATAAAAGAACCCTGCTTTTATGAAACGTAATTAAACATCAATCACGAAATAGGCACAAAAGAAAGATCAGCATAACAACTGAACTATCAAAATAGCATCACAATCAGCCAAAGAACTGCTGTCCCGTTTCCACATAACCGTTACAAATCTTAATTCACAATATTTGCACAGTTAAAAATATAAATAGCTTACTGCTGATATAACACACTGTTATCTTTTCCACGCCTTTCAATAACAATAAATGCAAAGGATGAAACTAACTGAAATGTAAATCCATTACTTTCCTTTCAGTTCATGCATCCTATCTAAGCACTACAAAATTCATTATTCACGAATTACAGCTTTCCAATTGAATGAAAGAAGAAAAGGTTATTTTTCCAAGTCATTCATCCATATCTCTATTTCTTTCCACATGACTGTCCTAACAATGGAATCCGAACGAGAGACAAATCAAGATAACAGTTCAGAGTGAAACTTACAAAATCCATTCGGAATTCACTTTCCGGCAGCAAGAATAATTTCATTTATAATCCGTTTTAAACGAAAACAAGGAAGAATTCATCATCCATTTTCATATTTCATTTGAATCAGGCTCATATGAAAATCCGAAACAGGTTAGTACAACATTATGTTCATCCTAGATCAAACAGTATAAGGATGCAGACCATATATTTACCATACTAAAAGAAACCATATTTCTTTCACTGTAAGTTAAACAGATAAACAGTTATACGTTCATGCAGTCAATAAATCACATGATTTCCTAATCCTGTGAACGTATCCCGTTCAAAATAACATATTATTCATTGTTGTTACCTACAGCAAGTCCAATAATCACATGAATATGAATTTCACCAAGTTAGAACAGCAGGCAGAAGAAGGATTCCCTTCCAATAAATGATTCTACCCAGTCCATTTTCCAAGTTCCTAATAGTATGCAGAACTCCAGAATGCAAAATCAGATGTCATTACCTTTAGCAAAGTAAACCGTACAGGGTGTCAATACATGAATCTAGTACAGTCAAGACAACCCACACAGCAAGACTAACTTTCTATGCATTTATTCTTTGTACAGCAATCCAAGATTAAGTCATAATCACCAAAACAATTCGATCTTAAAGGACCGATCAGCATTAATAAACACAACTAATCATCATACCTTCCTAGCAAGAAACAATATATTTCTCTATGAGTTCAGAAGGAAAAACTATTCCTTTTCCAACTCTCACGAACATTCATAAAAATTCTAATGCCCATTCCTTTAAAATACAAGATGCCATTTCCTCATAATCCCGAAACAGCAGAAGGAAGAGAAAAGTCTTATCTCTTTTAAGCAAGAAAGGAAAGAACAGCCAAAAACGTGTTATCTTTTCTTTCCCCAAGGCAATTCGTATGCTCATACAAAAAAAACAATGTTGTATTCATCATAATCAACACAGCAGAGAGAGAAAGAAACTATTTCCTTTTCAAAAGAAGTTTCAGTATAGAAACGACCTTAAGCAACTCGTACATCCTGTACCATTATATCACGAAAGCCCATATAACAAAGATCATTCACACAGTAGTGAAAACAACCCACACTGTCTACCAGCTCCTTATGTAATACTTAAACAGTGAAGTAATCATTCCTTAGAATTCGAAAGGAAATGCCATGCCTTTAAATCCCGAAACAGCAGATAGTAAACAAACAAAAGATCTTATTTCCCTCAATGAAACTTTAGCACAGAAACGACATCAAGCCGCGCACACAACCTTCACCATCTTATCACCAAAGTTCATGTGACAAAAGACAATCATACAGCAATAAGATGACCAACACTACCTGTACAGTTCCTTATCATCATTTTTTTTTTTTGCAAGAAAACCAGTTCGAAACTCCGTCTAACGTCAACAACCAACACAACATGGAGGTATTCCATTCAAAGAAGTGCAAGACAGATAAACACAGCAACAGGGAAACGATTTTCCTATCATTTCCAAAAATGACAGCAAGGGTCGACGAACCCAAGTCATAGCAACACTTCACAACTGTATTCTACTTCCATTTACATGCAAGGACAGTTCCCAACACAACAGCAAAGAAACGATTACATATAAGGAAACGATTACACAGTCTATTCCAATTTCAAACAACACGATCAGAGAAAGAGAATACTTATTTCAAACCACCATACTGTCACAACCGATACAGTAATTCATTTCCAACTCGATTCGTGCAAAAACAAATCAAGACCGAGCAACCAGAAACGATTCATCATATCATTTTCCAAAAAAAGAAGCAAGAATCGACGAAACCCAATTCAAATCGACTCGACAACAGTCACAAAATCAAAACCCAAGAGCAGGGTTGTTTTAATGAGACACTTAAACAAAGCAAGAATTTTTAAAGAGAAGGGCTTAACATGCCTGTAATCTTTTTTCCAGAACTCGAAGAAAGCTTCGTTTGCCGCGTTATTTCCTTCCACGGCGACAGCACAAACTTCCCAGCACTCCTTTCTTCTTCAGGCTTAGCAACAGCCTTAAAAATCTCCAAGAACAGTGTCAAATTCTAAGAGCTGGTTCGACTGAACCAGGCCAGAAAAACCAAATGCAGAGCAACTTTGCAAAGGCTCGAATCGACCAAATGAAAAACAAAATTTCCTCATACACTTTCCAAGGTGAACTGGTCGCGAGGACCAAGAACAATCAATGCAATTAAGGCTCTGCCTTTTCCTAGCTTCCCACGCCACCGCCAACTTGAGTTGGCGAACTCAATTTTCAAATTTCCCATGCAAAACCGAATTTGGCTCTATCTCCAAATAGATGCCTCCATTTCTTACCTGCCCCGCCAAAACTGGCGCTGTCCACGTATGGACTTTTTATTAAATGCCAATGAATGCCCTTCCCTCATCCTTATCCTCTCCTTCCAAGGGTCTGCGCGCCCCTTTTGATTAGGATTAGTTTAGGTTGCATATAGTGTTCAACCTAGGTCTTAGTTTAGCCTTAGGTTATTAGAACTTAGGTTTATTTTTCCCCCTTTTTTTTTTAATTTAAAAATCCACTTAGGATAGTAGTGTAGGATGCATGTTAGGACTTAGGATTAGTTTAGGTTTTTAATTCCTACTAACCACTAACACCAAACAACCTCCATCCTACCTTCCTACAGACATTCACATCAATGCAGAGCAGGACGTTCCGTCCTTTGGATCACGTGTCGAGGCCACCCGTGTCCAGGCATTTCTTGCCTCACGAGGTTCCAAGTTCGACAGTACAGGGCTCAAGAATCGAACCCCTGTCGTTGGCATTTACGTGCATTTGCTCATACATGTCAGGCGCTGCGTTCATACCGGGTTCGGTTCGAAAGTAATCAGCGCTGACGCTCATATCACAACCTCAAGGGGTTCGTCAATCAAGAGTAAATCGACGATTTGTCGTCGTAAATCACCGTAAGCTCCTCAAAGATACTTGGATCAATGAAATTGATTCAAGGTGTGCTGTCAATCAGTAACGAGAGTATAGCAAGTATACGACAATTTGTCGTCACATTAACAAACACACAAGTACAATAATTGCTGTCCTATACAATAAATCACAGCATGCAAGAATCCAAGTTAGCAACACATTCTTTTAAGATCAGAGTTTATCTTAACATGTTTGCCTTCATTCCAGCAGTTATAACAGCATGTAAAACATTCACCAAGATAACATACAAAATCAGAGCGTTACAGATGGTATGGGTCCCATGCCTTGATTCTACTTGTAACACCCTCAAAAACCTCCTTTTTCTCGGGACCGCCATTGTGCTTGGAAAGAATGAGCTGCCTAGAAAAATGCATGGGATTTATGATGAATCTGATTTTTCCACCATGTAGAGGACTGAAAATTCTTTCCATTGATATTTTGTTTGGCTCACAACTCATTCGGAGCTCCCGGAATCACCTCTTAAAGTTCAGGTACTCTTTCACGGTGCAAGCTCCTTCGGCCTCAAAAACCCGCTTTTGATGAATTAGCTCCTAAACCTCCAAATCTTTCCAGAATCTTCCCAAATTAGTTGCACCGTGATCCTGGTTCTTGAATACACCTCCTCGATGAATTTGGGCCTTTGACACGGCTCTCCGAGATTATGCACTGCGTCTTAGAAAGGCTGATGATAGCCCTTGAGAAGATTTGAAAACCCACTTTTAGAGATATTGCTCTTGAAGTTCTTGAATGATCTTTTCTTCCTAAATCACCTATAGGGAAGGATGACACACACAAAGGGACCACTGGATGGACATGATAGGATTGGTATGGGGAATTGGCTGACTTGGGGGTGTCTTGAAAAGGTACAACATGGAAATTTTTCAACACTGGGGTATGGTTGTCCTGTTTTCAAGTGAATTTTGCCCATGCAAAAACACAAGACAACACTTATTTATATAGGTTCATTTTTGGTAGTACATGATGCCGATAAGAGATTTTTGATTGGGGGAATCTCACTCTCGTGAATGAAATAAATACCAAGGAGAACAATGTAGGAACCATCAAAGTGCATCTTGAACGGTCTATGCTCCACACAATCATCAAAGTCAACTTAGCTAGTTGAGATGAGTTTGGAGGAAAATCCCGTCTTGAGCACTGTACTAGCTCAGAGATTGGCAAAGTGCTTTTGTAGAAAATCTGGAGCCAAAACATCTACATAGGTGAAGATAGTGATCGTCAATGACAGTGATGACAAACTGTATTCCAGCTGCATAAAAGATGATCAGTGACGTGGTCAAAACCCACTGAGTAGTGAGAACCCTACTCCAGTACTTGTCTTTTAAAACTGTTTTGTGAGGCCCAATCCAACCAGAGGATCAGTGATCCAGGTGTGGCCAATCCCACCTGGCATGTAGTGTAGTTAGTCGCACTATGGATGTTGATGTGGACAGCGGCGTGTGTCCCTATTCACTCATGTATGAAAGTATGGATTATAGTGTGTCCCAGTCCATTATTTGTCAGTGTTTCTTGTTGAACATATGCCCACATTCACAAATTATTGATCACCGAGGCTGTTTCCCGCTTAGTAGATGTAGTGAGGTCATTCCACTACGAGTGTTTTCCAATTGACATAATATTAATTCACTCCCGTCTTTGAACTATATGTAGTAAGGGGGAATGTTGCGAAATCAAGTTAATTATTACACAATAGATAAGCATTGCTTGTTTAATAGGTTAGTTCGGCTGCTAATATATTATAGAGGGTAGTTGTAGAGTATATACGAAGATTAGAAGTGGTTGAGGATTAGTTCGTAGAAGATAGGAGTAATATCCTAAAGTATAGGAAATCAAGGATTATATATAGTCCAGTTTTTGATGTAATAGATATCCTTATACAATGCAATTGCAAAACCTATATAAGAATGGTGATAGGGCAGAAATAGAGGTTGATAAAGTTTAGAATGCACCATTGATAGTCCATCATGTGAGTGCAGGCTATGATAAGAATGCAAACAATTGTAGAGAGTTGGACAACGTTCTTATGTACCATGGTGAAGAGGTGGGAAAAGTGTTTGTGGAAACTCTTAATTTCCACGATGTTTCTGATTTATGTGCAGGTACAACATTGCGTAATATGGCAAAGGAGAGGCAGAGGTGTAGTTCAGCCCAACGCACTCATTCATGAGAAACCAAGAGATGAAGTGGGCACGAAGAAAATATTGTAGTAGTAGTTGAAGAATTGTTTAATATAGACATGAAGTCAGTTGAGAGTGGGAATTTGATGGCCCAAGGATTTCCTCAAGAGGACATACAAGTAGAACTTGTGAGAAGTGCCTTGGAGATCATCAATGGGGTTGGTTCAACATTGTTTTTTCCTCCATCCATAACTATATTTCTCATTACCTCAACTCATGGAAACATTGATAATGCTTGCCTATATATATGCAACTTCATCTATATAACAATAATGGAACAAACCACCAGTGGGGAGCATGCACTAGCGAAGATCTGTTCAACTATGATCCATTGTGCCTTACAATACCTATTGATTCAACAAATTATCCAAGGGACTTCATGCCATGGCTTATGACACTCCAAATGCATTGATAACATCAATAACAATATCTAGAAACACATATACGCATATCATACGTCACAGATGAAACAGGAAAAACAACCATAGGATTTAGACTTATTTTCCACATTACACGCAGCAGCAGACATTAATATACTTGAGTATGCAGAAGAAAGTGCACTCAGTTCTTTTTGTTGTAGGGATGTCAGAATTCCAAAGATTTATCATAGGTCTGCAGATCAACTCATGGCACCTTATTAGTATAATATATGATATACTTCTGGCTCGGGTTGAGGAACTTATGGTCGTATGAAATTTATGAAAAACCCAACAATCTTCGTATACACCTCAGATATGCAGAAAATGTCAGTATAAGGGAAGGAAGAAGGCATCATCAATGATAATTATCAAATGGGATTGTTATATGAGAAAATGGGGGTATTCAAAAGGCTCCATTGCTTCAATTCCTTATTGGGTAGCATATCATGCTGGCTTTAGTTTCATGTGGTCAACCTGCCCATCAATGTTCTTCACATCCCCAACTATGATTTATCTTTCTGATTTTCTATCAATAATGGCTGATTCCCCATTTCCTTATCTCTTTTTTTTTTATTTATTTGTTTTCTTCTATTACATTTTCCAACACTTCTTTCTGAATTTTCTTCACACATCTGGCTATTTGTGTGACATTGCAGATAGCTTTCGTTATTTATTACAAAGTTATAATAGCTCTGATAAAAGTATTTGTTATTCATTTTAGAATGCTTTACTTAACTATTTTTTTATGGCAATATTTGAGCATAAGGATAAAAATGAAAACACATTTTCTTCCTACTCCTGATCTGAATCTTTACAGAAATTACTTGCGTATTTTGTCATCTATAATTTCAACCTTATTATGTATATATCTAATCCATATATTGCAAGTTTCCAGATTAATGTAAAATCCGTCTCCATCTTGCAATGGTAGATCTTTATATATTGTGAACAACAAATTCAATGTATGGGTATTTCAGGCAGATTATGTTCAAACGTACATTAAATCTCTTGTATTCAGTGTATTCTAATTTTAGATGGTTTGGATCTAGCAAGGAACTTGATGAAATGTGCTACTGGTTGAAGTGGGCTATTGCTGCCTATCAAGCAGATCGGAGTTCTATTGCAGAGTTTTTACAGGTTTGTTTGCACCATTGCAATCTTAGGTCTTTTAGTGTTCTGTAGAGTAGTTCTTTTCTATCAACACAAAAAGAGATTTTATGTGCCATACTCTCAAAGGAAGAATGATAGGGATTCTTTTGGATTTTTTTTTTTCAGATTAGCAAGCTGCAGATTAAAAAGCATGTAAGGGCATCTTCCGTTTTGAGGCCATCATATATGATTGCAGTTGATGACGTAAAGTGCTGTTTAGTGATGGCTATTCGTGGTACCCAGTCCACTACTGACATTGTGACAGACTTGAACCCTCACAGTGAAAAGTTTGAAAAAGGGTATCATCTCCTGCTTTGTTATACTTACTGAACTTTCAATGCATTGCATGTTTTATTGTGTGCCTATGTTACTGGAAATAGTTGCTTGTTATGGGCTTATTAGTTGAATGATAAAGGTCATGTTATAGTCAATTGTTTATTTTTAAACCGAAAGTGTTGGAAAACATACAAATCCTTAGAAATTGAAGGTTTTACACCCATTGAGTTTCTCCAAAAAGCACAGGATGTAAATCACTTGCCAAATGGCAAATGGAAATTATGATAATGGCCAAAAGATGCCAGATGACTCCAAACGACCTCCTTTTATGATTTTTTCATGGCTCATATCTCAATATAAAGTCCCGAAATGGGACACCCCCTTTGGCATTTTAATTTATTTAAAATAAAATAATACTTTATTTCAATAAAGTAATGCTTTTATTTTATATTTTAAATTTATCTTATAAAGTCACTTTTTAAATTAGTAATAAAACATAAGTGCTTATAATTAAAGTTACTTTTGCACTTAAGTTAAAGTACTAATTTATTTCCTCTTTTCCACCCCTTTAGCCCATGGGAAAATACTGGAAAGGCTAAGGGTTTTCTCTAGGATTAATCTCGAGAAGGGGACTTTACAGTCCTCCCCTCCCAGAATTGCTTGCCCTCAAGCAATTACAAATTAGGATGCTCCAAAATTGTTGGACTTTCCCACGTAGCATCTTCAACTAGTAGATCCTTTCAACGTACTCAAGCACTCTCTTATGTTCTTGTTCCTTAGCTTTTTTCATGGACATCTCGTGATAGCTTATGGAACTAGAATTAGCCCCTCATCATCCCAAGGAGGCAGCTCAATAGGAGTAACATGCTGTCCTAGTGCCTTTTTGAGGCATGAAACATGGAAGACATTGTGTATCCGACTATGCTCTAGAAACTCTAGCTCATAAGCAACCTCCCCCACTCTTCTCTTAACTCTGTATGGACCATAGAACCGTGGTTTGAACTTTTCAGCTCCACTGCTTGAGGGAAGACTGTTTGTATGGTTGCAACCTCAAGAAAACCATATCTCCCACCTCAAAAGTCCTCTCAATCCTATGTTTATTTGCATACAACTTTTACTGGTTTTGTGCACGCTGAAGATTTTTTTGAGAACCTTCATGATATCCTAACCCTGTTGGACCAAATCCTTGGCTCCTGGCATTTGATTATCTCAAATGACCAAATCAACAAAGGAAAGAGCTTCATACCCATACAATGCTCTGAAAGGAGTCATACCAATTGACATATGATATGGAGTGATATAACAATGCTCCCCCATGTAGGGCCATTTGACCCAAGTTGATTGATGTCCTGCCACAGTTCCTTAGGTATCCCTCAATTTGTAATGTCCCTTTCTAGGGCTACAACTGAAAATAAGGGTTTGGCAAAAACCCCAAATGAACCAAATCTGAAAATACACTAACAATAAGCATCAATTTGAAAATGACTGGAAACACACTTTAACCCTATTCGAGCAATCAATAATAAGTCCTTTAGGCAGAGAAGGCGTATAGGCACTTCAAATCATCATACAACCATGCAATAACAACTGAAAATGCTTCTAAATAATTATTTCAAGCATGACAACATTTATCCATCCAAATTACATCAAAATAATAGAGAAAATAAGAGATTACACCCAACTACAATTAATTTTATGACAGCAGCAGGGCAGCCACAAACAAGGGCTAAAAATAGCTCATAAACCTCTCCAAAAATCACCAAATTGTAGATTCCAGCCTTATAAAATATGAAGAACAATAATATCAACTCAAATTGTCCAAAAGTGCCCTAGATGATATCAAACCCTTCACCCAAGCAAGTCACCTAGGGTTAGAAGGGAAGAAATAAATATGAAATCCTCCTTAAAGCTCACTTGTGACCTCCGTATGAAGCCACCAATGCACAAATGAGGGTTTCGTAACGTCCCTTTTAGGGGGACTTAGGAAATGACCCAAAGCTGAAGATAAACAACACTTTTCAGATTTTTAGTGAGTTGTTAGTGACTGAAATAAATGTATAAAAACCTTTAACTGCTGCCCAACACCCTTCTAGGGCAGCGACCTGTTATGGGGTTTCACACCCACTTTTAAGTCTTCAAAAACCTTCCAATCAGCTTCACTTGAATTTCTAAAATTATGATAAATCCTCAACAATCATATAATGCAAGAAATCTGATTTTTAATGCCCTAGATATGGAGATATGAATTTCAAAAACCCTGTCTGCAGTGTTATTTCAAAAATTCATAACTCAACTTGGGAAGCACCAAAAATCATGAAACTCAAGATATTGGCCTTATAAATTATGGCGAATAAGCTAGTAATTTCATAATTGCCAAATGCACATCACACATACCAAATATCTATCTCCAAGTGGGTCGCTCCACTCTAAACAAATAGAATATTGCACCAAAGAGACCAAAACATGCAAGAAAAGATACTTTATTGCTTTCCAAATCTGCTTGCACACACCAAAATCTCATGAAGGGTTTTTGTCCTTCACAAGTTCCCCAACCAAGGGTTTTCGTCCTTGGATGAGATCCTCAACCCAATGGGTTTCGTCCTTGAGATAGTAAAAGGGCTACACCAACCAACTTTCACCAAAATAATAATAATGTCCAAAACATGTCCTAAACTAATGCCAACAACCTATATTTATAATAAGAGGGTGGTGCAAGTCTTAGGGCTTTCAAATAAGGTCGACCACAATTAGACTTACTTTATTATTTTATTTTTATTTTTTGGAGCCTACATGCTCACCAATATCTTTTATTTTAATTTATTGTTGGGCGCTAGGCTCACCAACAAATATAATGCCAATTGAAGCAATAAACATGAAATTTAGCACATGATGACATTGTTGACTTCTCTAGCTTGCTCGCTTGGACCCATGAAGAAGAAAAATGGATCAAGTTCTTTAAATGGAATTATCTCAAAAAGGGACATGACAGAAGGTTCCCAAGTGTGATCCTATTGAAGGGTTTCATCCTCAATAGGTGACCAAGGAAGGGTTTTCGTCAATGGCAAGAAGAGAAGCTACACTAGCTCCAACTCCAAGTAAATGTCAAAATAGATGAAAAATGATCCCCTCTCCATTCGAACTTCCTTAAGTACCCCTCCTTTGGCACAATGATGAATTAGAAGCCCCAACTTCATGGCCGACCTCCTAATGCACTTTTTTAATCTTCACTTAAGAAGACCGACCTCATAATGAAGAAATAGAAATTCTCCTTGTTAAGTCTTCTTTCCCCTAGTCGAACCATTCCAATGCCATGATTAGTAAATAAAATAATTAATCATGAAGGTACATCACTTACAACCATGGCGAGTTCCCCTCCTTTGCTCCTTGATGCCCACAAGAGGAGGAATGGGCATAAGGTCTTCCATAGTGACTAGCTTGGAAAAGGGGACATTATAGTCCTCCCTTCCCAATTTTGCTTGTCCTCAAGCAAATGCACGTGCCCGGATCCCAAATGAATCTCAGCTACTCCTTTGATGTTCTGCACATGAAGCAAACAGATCAAAGGAAACAAGAGTGTTTAACAACACTTTTACAATCTCTTCATCATGCCTTAGGGACATGATAGCTAGCTCCCTTCCTTTGCTTGCCACCATCTCATAATTTCCATCCAAATGATGGATTCCCAATACTTCAGTAATGTTGTCCCAAAAACAGTTGTAACCGTGCATTTTTCTCTCAAAAATCAAAATGTAGGTGGCTGGAAACCACCTCAAATCAGCCACAAATATGCCAATGTTAGTAGTATCTTGGAATTTCTTCAACCATATGATTGGAAGCTCTTTTCCATGTGTCTTATAAGTAAAAAGTGGCTGGAAAAGTTGTGAGCAGCAGATGAAAGGAAAGTACAATAGCTGTAAGCATGACATCTCTCCAAAACTTTCCACACTATCAATGATATGGGGGTTGGAAACAAAGTATGACAGTCATAAATCACCTGATTTTCCCCCAATTTGGAGCTATGTTGGCTAAAGTAGTCTTCTTCAGTTGGAACCATCTACCACTATTTTCCAATGATTTAATGACCTCAAAATGATCACTCTTACAACTGTTCAAGTCTGAAAACAACAACTCATAATCTGATTTTATCAAAATCAACAACTTAAAAATGGAATAGCAGCTACAAAACTGAAACCTCCTTGCAAAATTAGGAATTGTGAGCATGGCAATGACTAAAAACACCTCTCTAAAGGCTGAAAATTTTCTCCCAACATTCATCAATCAAAAAATGCTCCATCTCTTGACTGAAAATACTTGCCTACCCACTTGTATGTATGCAAATGAAATCATGTGGTGGCTGATATGAATAATGATAGCAACACCAAGTCTGAAATTTTGAGCTATAGTTCTCCAAGGTACATTCCTTTTATCACTACTAACCACCCACATACCTTGTTGGTGATCTCTTGCATGAATATTCAACCATGAGGTAGCTCCACCATGCTTATGTTGTGCCACTCCGACATTATACTTGGTTAAAAGTGAACAAAATTGTGAATATTTTACGAGTCTATCAATCACAAGATATAAACAACCCTTACCTTGAACCATGGGCAGCCCGATGATGAAGACTATGGAAACGCTTTCCCATTTTTGAGTGGAAATAGGAAGGGTGGAATGTCATTTTTTTTCAAGCTAGTCACTATGGAAGACCTTATGCCCATTCCTCTTCCTGTGGGCATCAAGGAAGGAGCAAAGGAGGGGAACTTGCCATGGTTGTAAGTGATGTACCTTCATAATTAATTATTTTATTTACTAATCATGGCATTGGAATGGTTCGACTAGGGGAAGAAGACTTGTCAAACAAAGCAAGGAGAATTTCTATTTCTTCATTATGAGGTCGGTCTTCTTAAGTGAAGATTAAAAAGTGCATTAGGAGGTCGGCCATGAGGATTGGGCCTCTAATTCATCCTTGGCGCCAAAGAAGGGGTACTTAAGGAGGATCGATTGGAGGAGGAGATTCATCATCTTTCATCTATTTTGACATTTACTTGGAGTGGAGCTAGCGTAGCATTTCTTCTTGCCATTGAAGGATGAAACCCTTGGTCACCTATCGAGGACAAAACCCTTCAATAGGATCACACTTGGGGACGGAAGCCCTCATTTTGTGGTGGTGGCTTATTACGAGAGGTCACAAGTGAGCTTTAAGGAGGATATCATCTAGGGCACTTTTGGACAATTTGAGTTGATATTATTGTTCTTCATATTTTATAAGGCTGGAATCTACAATTTGGTGATTTTGGAGAGGTTTATGAGCTCTTTTTAGCCCTTGTTTGTGGCTGCCTCACCGTTGTCATAAAATTAATTGTAGTTGGGTGTAATCTCTTATTTTCTCTATTATTTTGATGTAATTTGGATAGATAAATGTTTCCGTGCTTTAAATAATTATTTAGAAGCATATTCAACTGTTATTGCATGGTTGTATGATGATTTGAAGTGCCTATACAGATTTCATTACAACCTAAAGGAATGATTATTGATTGCTCGAATAGGGTTAAAGTGTGTTTTCAGTCATTTTCAAATTGATGCTTGTTGGTTGATGGTGTATTTTCAGATTTGATTCGTTTGGGGTTGTGGCCAAACCCTTATTTTTTAATTTTTGCCCTAAAAAGGACATTACAGTGGTATTAGAGTTTCGGTCTTCCTAAACCGAGGGTTTTCTTGCAAGAAGATGAAACTTGATTTGGCGGATATAATTTTTTGCGGATGCTAGATTTGAAAGGCTTGCCCTAGGGAAAGAAATATTGGCCAATAAAATAGCCTAGCTGATCCATACCCTTTAGGATCCAAATGGTGGAAGGAGCTCTTGAGGAAAGTCATTAATTCTCAACCATCCAAAGTGGACAACATTGCTACATGGTATGAGGAGTATAGTGCTATTTTGGATAAGATTCGTGATGCCATGTCATTTGTTGAGTTCACGGGAGTAAGCAAGGGAAGATCAAGGCCGAAGCGTAGGTCACGACATAGTAGGAAAACTCGCCAAAACTCGCCGAGTTTTGAAAAACTTGCCAAAAAACAAGCAAAATGAGTAAAGCTGCAAGAAAACTCGCCAAGACAAACATTTCTTTCCTTTGTTGGATTTTTGGTGAAGAAGACACAAGAGAGAACGAGAATAAAATTTGCCATTTTTGGAAAGGGTCGGGAAGATGTAGCGACAAAAACTTGCATGTGCCATAACTTTCATTCTGTGGCTCTATTTCAGGTGCCGTTTTCTCTAAAAGTGCATATTTTCTTGAGCTCTACGCATTGATGGCAATATTTTTCTTATTTTCATAAAATCCATTTTTGTACCTTTTTGGACCAAGCAACTTCTTGTAATCTTCTGAAAGAATCATGAGCTTTGATCACTGTAGGCAGCCATTAGTAATTAAAAATCTTGGATAGCTTTCCAAAACTCGGCGAGTACTTGCCAAAACTCGACGAGAATTCTCCGTGCTTTCGGACTAATCGTCCCACGTCCACACCTTCGGCAGTGAAAATGTAATTTATTGTATATTGTAACTTGCATAGATATGAAATTTATGATGATATTTTTCAATGTCAATCATCATAAATTCATATTACTTATCAGCAGGTTGTCGTATTCGCATGATGATGCGATTTGTATTGTATTTGTATTCAAATCTAATTGAAAATGCTTCTGCAACATTTTATGGGCTCATTTGATACATTTTGTAGTTGTGTTGCTTAAAATTTATGTTTTTTAAAGAAATTTTAGTATTTTTTAAGTTGCAGAGTATTCTCGAGTATTGGCCGAATATCGGCGAGTTTTGCCGAGTTTTTTTGGGGGTCCAGCGAGTATTTGAATCGCGAGTATTCCTACTATGGGTCACGAGGTACTAGATAATAAATTCTTCCTTCATAAATCCTTTATTCTTCTTGGAATGTTTTTGAAGTAGAATGCCATGTCCCTTTTTTGAGCTAATTCCAATTGAAGACCTTGGCCCATTTCCCTTCCTCATGGGTCCAAGCGAACAAGCTAGAGGAAGCTAGCAATGTCATCATGTGCTTCATTTCATGTTCATTTCTTAATTGGCATTGTAATTGTTGGTGAGCCTAGCGCCCAACAATAAATTAGAAATAAAAAGCTATTGGTGAGCATGTAGGCTCCAAAAATACCAATTAGAAATTAGAAAGTACTTTTCTTAAGAGGTCGGCCATCATTTACATTATAAGCCCCCTTATGGTTATAAAAGGGAGGTCACTTGGCCATTAGAGGATTATGTTATGTGGATTTCTCATTTTTGGTAAAGGATTGCTTGTTAAGCATCTTTTTCCTCTCACTCAAGGACAAAAACCCTTGATTGAGGCACTCCCAAGGACGAAAACCCTTGTGGAGAAGTGGTGTGGACAAAACCCCACACTACCCTTTGGTGGATTTCTTTCTATTGCTGGTTATAACAGATTTCTACCCTAAGCAACTTGCTTGGAGGTGTGTTTTCAAGGATATTGCTGGTTTTTATGTGATCTCTTTGCATGGTTGGACTCCCTATGATTTATAAAGGTGAAATCTTCCATTTTATCAATTGTTTGGTGCAAATTATATTTTATTTCAAGTAGGGCGACCTATATTGAGGTGGTGTTTTGGTATGTGCGGTGACATTTTGGCAAATATGAAATTATCATCTTATTTTCTATATTTCATAAGGCCAATATCTCGAGTTTCATGATTTTTGGTGCTTTCTAAGTTGAGTTATGAATTTTTAAAAATAACACTGCAAACAAGGGTTTCGTGAAATTCATATCTCCATATCTAAGGCATTAAAAATCAGATTTCTTGCACTACATGATTGTTGAGGTTATATCATAATTTGAAATGTCCCTCTTTCTAGAATAATAGTATCGAAGACCTTTAGCCTATTTTGTCTACCCGACGGCTAAAGGGTGAACACAAGGGTGACTTAAGTCACAATAAATTAGTATAAAGTGCCAAAAAGAAAAAGAAAATTATTAAGCACTTATATTAATTTATTTGGCTTAATTTAAAGTGAATAGAGAAAAACACTTAGAAATAAAATTGTAATCCCTATAGAAAGTGTGACTTGCCTTGAGGGGCAAATATTAGTGTTAAAAAGGGTCTAATTATATTTTTATTCTCCCTAGGGGGAAATGGTGACTTGCCTTGAGGAGGAGTAATGGAAACTTAGAAAGGAAAAAGGCCACATTATTTTTGTATCCTCCCTATGGGAAATGGTGACTTGGCCTAGAAAGGATGGAGGGTGGAAAATGCATAGAAAAATTCATTGTATGCTGATTGGATGTTTAGGAGGTTGCTTTTGGGTCAATTCTTCTTTAAAAAGGAGAGGTCGACTTGTAGGAGGGCATTCTATGATCATTTGATATTTTTTGAATTTGCATCTAAGCCTTGAGCTTTTGCAGAAATATTCTAAGGACGAAAACCCTTAGGATCTATCTCTAGAGGACGAAAACCCTCTTAGAGTATTTGGGGATTTCCTATTCAGGTCATCCATGGTATTTACATAGATTTTTGTTATTCCAGCAGTTGTGTGAAGGGTGTTTTGCAGCAGGGTTTTGAAGAATAAAAGTGCAGCAGTTGTATGTTCATTGTACAAGGTGGAGCGACCCACTTTTTGGCTGATTGACAATGTATGTGAGACATTCCAGGTCTGAATATTGTTGCCATCTATTAATTCAAGTTTTGTGGCTCAAAATAATGTGTTTTCAGAATTTTTGGAGGAGTCTAAGGTGTCATTTTCAGTCTCCAATGTCTGCAGATTTCTGATATTTATTTCAGTCTATTATTGTTCCAGAAAAATCAGATTTTCTATATATTTGGGCTGCTAAAATGCACAGATCAGTTTAGAATAAAAATATAGTCATTTGGATGCTGATTTGTAGGGGTTCCTGTAATAACCCTAGTCACATTTCTGGAAGATTTATTGCAGCAGTCAAACTGATTTT
Organism: Taxus wallichiana var. yunnanensis; assembly: GCA_018340775.1. Classification (NCBI taxonomy): domain Eukaryota; kingdom Viridiplantae; phylum Streptophyta; class Pinopsida; order Cupressales; family Taxaceae; genus Taxus; species Taxus wallichiana. Next base: position 658,033,052 of record CM031242.1, read on the forward strand.
TGTATGGTCTCATACATCATCCTAGGGTCTGATTTGGGTCAATAAAATCTGCATATTATTTTGGAGAATGAAGATTATAAATTGTTGCTTGTTTGGTATGAGTTTCATGTAAAACACTAGTGGCTTTTCTCTTCTAAAAATCAGATCTGCAGAGATAAATTTTGAGATATCTTTATTAATTTGTACTTTGAGTGTTGGCTTTGCCTAAAATCCACCAAGGGTTCAAAGTGTCCAAAATGGGAACATTAGATAATTTTAGAAATTCAAGTGAAGCTAATTCGAAGGGTTTTGAAGGCTCAAAAGTGGGGTTGAAACCCCAAATCAGGTCGCTGCCCTAGAACAAGGTTTAATTTGCAGATTTGCAGGGTTATAACAACAGCTCTGTAAATCTGATTTGAGAGCTTTTGGCCATTTCCTGAGGTCCCCCAAAAAGGGACATTAAATAGAATACTCTTAGACTTATTTTAAAGTGAAAGGTGGTGGAGCTGGTTATTTGATGAAAGGAGGTCATTAGTAATAAATTGATCAAAAGTTGAAATCACCCAAGTGCTAAAATTCTCATTTTTGTGACGGACCAATTGAATTAATTTCCAAAACTAGAAAAAGTGATACCCGTTTTGCCGTTTTCACCATAATGTTTTTCGTTAAACCATATTTTCTTACAAAACACACTTTTCTAGAAACTAGATTTTGCTTGGGTTCTAACGAGTACAAACAAGGAGGGGTACATGTTGTCTAGTTATGAAATTTTGATCCCCATAAACTAGTCAAATTTGCTGAATTTGCAAGGGGTTGTCCAGCTTGTAACAAGAGCAGAACTTCAAAGTGACAACTTTTGCATACGGTGGCCAAAAGTGTCATATGACCACTCGTTTTTGATGGAAAATGAATTCTAATATGATTAGAAGGGTCAATTGTTATTTTGACATTTTTGCATGTGAGTTTGGACTGAAAATGAAGAAAACATTGTAATGTAGTGTGGGTGCATTTTCGGTGCAAACCGACACCCTACTTTTGGGTGGAAGTTGATGCACTTCAAAACCATGACTATGACATTGTTTCATCCAGCCTATGCTATCAAAGTTAATGTAGTTACACTTCAAAGGTTACAGGTCCTTAGGGATTTGACAGATTAACAAGGCCAAAGTGGAGTTTGGAGGACTTATTGGAGGTTGGAGAATAATTCCCCTTCTCCAATTAGCTATTCACTTAGAGTTTGGGTTGAACGTTTGAATGACAGTTTTGGTAGGAGTAGTAAGTGTTATTTTCCAGTTTGGTGTTTGTTTGTTTTTGGTCTTCTTTCATTGAGCTTTGATGAGTAGACAAGAGGTTTTTGTGATTGGTTTTGTAGTTGCAAGGACTTCTCACCTCTCTCCTAATGGGGGAATAGACTGCGCCGGTGGCCTTTGATCAATCGTCGGTGATTGTACAAGTTGACATAGGAGTTGTTAGCATTGGAAGTGTTGAGCAAAGGGTTGTTAGCGATTGTTGGGCATCAGGGAGATGTGCCATACAAAGTATGGGAGAATCATTGTAGGGGTTTTTGTGTGAGACCTTATGTGGATTGATATACTTGAGTAAACATTGATCATTTTTATATTGCAGTATGGTAAGGAAGGTAAGAGGGTATGAGATGGCCAACAAAATCTTCATCATTCGCATTTGGAAATTTTGTCATTGATGTCAAAGGAGTCATTGATGTCAACGAAGAATGCACAACGATCAAAAGAAAAATAACAGTGATCATATTGTCATTGATGTCAACGGAGAATGCACAACGATAAAAAGAAAAATAACAATGATCAGATTTAATAACAGTGAATGTAATAATTGTATACCAAAATGTGCAACATTTATTCATGAAGGGATAGCATTTATTTAATGGGCCAGCCAACCTCCATTAAGATGAAATGATTTGTTTTTATGTGGTCGACCTCCCTTGAAGAAGGCCAACCCTATTGGGTGAAGAGTCTTGGGTGAAGAGTCATGACCATTCGAAAGGGTATTTTTGGGCTATAAAAGGAAGATTTGTTGGATGGAGGAAGGGCAGATTTTGAGCGAATATCATTCGGAAAAAGAGCAAAATTTAATAAGTGTGAAATAAGATTTTCCACGTAAATATTGTGATCCTCTTGTGTTGCATAATTTTTAGATCTTGTGAGATTGTTGTTGTTCTGATTATTAAAGTTTTGAATTATTAAAATTTTATCTTCCACTAATTCATCCCCCTCTTAGTATAAGCGTATGTTTAACAATTGGCATTAGAGCCGTTCCTTCAGGAACAGTCTAATCGACAGAAGGTAGATCTCGGTAGCACACATGGCCAGTAATCAAGTACCAAAGGGTTTCTCCACAAACAAGGCTCTATTATTCAACGGAACAAATTATGCTTTCTAGAGCATACAAATGAAAACCTATCTAATGGCTCTAGGGTTCGATATTTGGCAATCGGTAGTAACGGGATATATAACTCCTCAGACTCCATTGACGGATCAAGCCGGAAAAGGCGGCTAGTGAAAATAATGCCAAAGCCTTGAACACAATATTATGTGGCTTGTTTGAATCTGAGTTTGTCAAAGTTATGCATTGTGACACGGAAAGGAGACATGGGACAAATTACAGAATATTTATGAGGGAGACACCAAAGTAAAGTAGGCTAAGCTCCAAACCCACAGAAGGCAGTTTGAGAGTTTAAACATGAAAGAAGAAGAGAATGTTGCAACCTATCTTCTTCATGTGGATGAAACTGTGAATACCATTAGAGGGATCAGTGAAAAGATAGAAGAATCAATAATAGTACAAAAGGTGCTAAGGTCTCTCCCCTTAAGATTTGATCCTAAGGTTTCCACAATTGAGGAAATAAAAGATCTAAACACGCTAAAGATGAATGAGTTGCATGGAATCCTCATAACATATGAAATGAGGACAAAAACAGAAAATCCGTCAAAGCGATAAGTTATGTAATGTCCCCTTTTCAGGGCATTACTAATATATCGATTCATCTCTTTCATTTGAATTATAATCCCTTGGCATACTTAGCGCTACAAGTGGGAGTCTTATTTAGTCTTTAAATGTTCACATAGGTTAGTTACTTTTTATTATTTAATTAGAAAATAATAAAGTGCACATTAAGTGAGTTTTTAATATTTTAATTAAGTTTTATTCGTTTTCCCTCCAAAAGGGAAAATGTTGGCCATTTGAATGTTGCACCCCTTATGTTATAAAAGGAGGTTGCATGGCCATTTTTGGGCATGTTGATTTGATCATTTATGTCTCTCCATGCTTGGAGAAATGGGATGTATGCCCTAGCTCTCATTGTGCTTTCTCTCTCTCATTCGACTTGGAATTGAAGCAAATCTGATTTTGATAAGGATCCATTTGTGTGTGTTGCATCTAGTGTGTGGCGAACTGCTTGGAAAATAATTCCTTGCCCTAGCAAATTTATTTATGGTCCAAATTTGATTATTATTGCATGATTTGGAGCATATTTGTTGGTTTTCAGATCTGCTATGTTTTGCAATTAATTTCATAATTTTTGGAGATGATTTGATGCCCTAAATGTGTTGGGCGACCTACTTTTTAGGAAAAATTAGGGTTTCGTAATCATTGTGTGAAAACTAATTTTGGAATATTATTCTTCATATTTTGTGGCCCAAAATCCAAAGTTTGAAGGTTTTTGCTTGATTGGTTAAGCGGGAAATAATTTTAGAAGTTGCAGCAGTCTGGGGTTGGATTATTAATTGTTTGTGACACATTTTGATGCTTAAAAATTGTGGTTTCAGTTCAGATCTGTTCTTGGCATTTTTGTGCATCAAAACAAGCTTTTGGAGGGTGAAAACAGTTGAGGGAAGTGTTGGTTATTAATTTATTAATTTTTGCTAACCCTAGTGCCCAGATCTGGAAGTTTAGATGCTATTTTGAAGGGGTTTAAGTGCTCAGAAAAATCTGATCTTTAGTTCATTGGAAAGCTCTAAAATTCTAGTTTATTATGCACTTGGTTTCATGCAAAAATATGGAGTAGTGATTGAGTTATGAATTTTGAAGTTTTCTAGTTGTTGGCAATTGTTTCAAATTAATTCACTGCTGTAATAAAAATCAGAGTTGAGAAGAATAAAAATTTGATTGTCTCCACCAATCTAGCTCACCACCTTGACCACTTCTAACCCCATTTGGGTTGTAATTGGTTGACATTGGACTATTTTAGGTTGATTCAAAAGGATCTAATCCTTCTTGGTTTGATTTGGGTTGAAGTTGTAATTTTCTATTTGTCCAAGAAGGGGACATCACAAGCTTCCTTCAAAGCTTCAAAAAGGGTCAAAAATGCAAAACTTGAGTCAAGTGATGAATAAGAAGAAGAAGCTCTTTTTGTGAGAAAAAGGGATCTGACAAGTATAAAGGTAAACTTCCTTTCAAAGGTTTCAATTGTGGTGAGATAGGGCATTTCCTGCTAAGTTTCCTCATGTAAAAGATGATAGTAGTGATGAAGAAGAACATGCTTAAGGTAGGAAAGAGAAAACATCCATACCAAAAGAACTATAAGCCAAACAAATATGAAAAGAAGAAAAGCTCTTATATAGGCGGAAGAAAAACCTCTACACCAAGAAGGAGAGTAGCTCAGAAGAAGAGAGTGATAAAGAAGAAACTCTTTTCATGGAAATATAAACAAATAATGATGAACACCAAATGTTTTGGAAGAGGAAGACAGTTTTAAGAATGAAGAGAAGTGGATCGGAAGAACTTGTTTGTGCCTTGGGTGAAATAAAGAGGTCTAGAAAAAGAACTTGAAGCAAAAATTACAGCTTTAGAAATATGAAGAAGAAGGTGGAAATTCGCAATCGAACATATCTCAAAGCTTCGAAGAGTCTAAAAAGATTATTATCAGTCTGAAAACTCAATTAGAAGAGGCTAAAAGAATTGAGGTAGTAAGAGATCAGCTGAAATCAAAAGAAGAAAATTGTGCTAAGCTTGAATCTGAAATTGTTGATTTAAGAAAGGAATTGGAGAAGTCTAGTGATAAGCTAAAAAATAGCTTAAAATTTGAAAAGAGCACCGAGGTCTTGGATAACATTCTTAATAGCCAAAGGTCACCATGCATCAAGATGGGTCTTGGCTATGAAGAAAAACAAGAGGTTACTAAGAAGGATTTGAATTCAAAAATTGTTGAACCTCCGAAGAAAGAAGATAAGACTCCTCATAAGAACAATATTCCTCAAAAGGATAACAAAGATGAGAACAAGTGGCATAAGGTTCCCGCAAGAAACTTCAGAAGATCCTTCTATCCAAGGCAGCCTTACATGATTAGGTATCAAAACTCCTTTTATGGCTATTGTTTCTCGTGCTAACAATTTTGGTCATAAGGCAATAGATTGTAAGGTTCAGGAAAGGAATAATGGTTGGAATAAAAGTGCTTATGGTTATTCAAGTAGAAATCATAACTCATTTGCTGCACTATCGGATTACAATGAATATGATATTGTGTGTTATAAGTGCAACAAAGTTGGTCATATAGCATGATATTGTAGAAGTGTTTCTGTAGAGAATCCAAAGCAAACCAGAAAGTGGATACCCTAGCCAAGTAGAAAACAAAATCTACAAAAGCTTGGAAGAAGAAACAAAAGGAAGAGAAAGAGAAAGCTATGCTTGTTCAAACTGCTTTTCATGTGCAAAATGAAGAGCAACATTGGTACATTGATAGTGGATGCTCGAGCCATATGACAGGAGATAAGAGCAAGTTCCATTCCTTGAAGAAAGTAAGTGGAGGAATAGTAAAATTTGGAGACAACGCTACAACAAGGATAACAGGCAAAGGTAATCTTAGTCTCAATGATGGAAAGACAAAAATTGAGAATGTGTTGTACGTTGAAGGGTTGAAGCATAACCTCCTAAGTGTTAGTCAAATGTGTGATCAAGGACACATCCTCACTTTCCATCCTCAAGGTTGTGAAGTAAGGAAAGTTGATTCAGGAAGATTAGTTGCAAATGCAAACAGAACCACAAATAACTTGTATGTGCCCAGTGAAGTTAAGAAAGAAAGATGTTATATGACACAATCGGATGAGATTTACTTAGGGCACAAAATAATGGGCCATATGAATTGTGGCAATTTTGTGAAAGTCAACAATAAGCTAGTGTGTGAGAGACATGCCAAAAATCACGAAGCCTTCAAACACCATTTGCAAGCAATGTCAGCATGGAAAACAAACTAGAGGCGAGATTCAAATCAAAGGAATATTCAACAATGAAGCCTTTGGAATTGATTCATACAGACTTGTGTGGGCCCACAAGAACTCAAAGTTTAAAAGGTGAGAGTTACTTTATGTTGTTAATTGATGACTATTCTAGAATGACATGGGTTGCTCTTCTAAAGGATAAATCTAAGGCATTTGAGAACTTTAAAATTTTTAAAGCATTAGTAGAAAATGAAACTGGGTTGAAAATTAAGTGCTTGAGATTAGATAGAGGAGGAGAATTTCTTTCAGACCAATTCGGAGAATTTTGTGAGGAACATGGAATAAGAAGACAACTCATAACTACACGAACTCCACAACAAAATGGAGTTACTGGAAGAAAGAACCAAACGAGTTCGGGGAGATGGCAAGGACTATGTTGAATGAGTCCAAATTGTCAAAGAGGTATGGGGAGAAGCAATTAAGACAATGGTTTACATCCTTAATAGAGGAAAAATCAGAGTAAACAATACCAAAACACCTTATGAACTATGTAAGGGTAGACCAGCTACCATTAAATACTTTAGGGTGTTCGGAAGCAAATATTATATTAAAAGAAATGATGAAGATTTGGGAAAGTTTGACTCTAGATCTGATGAAGGTATTTTTCTTGGATACTCCTCAAGGAGTAAAGCTTACAAATGTTATAATAAAAGACTTCAAAAGATTGTGGAAAGTGCCGATGTAAGAGTGGATGAGTTCAAAAAACATAAGGTGACCACACAAGTAAGTGATCACTTAGAAGAATCAAACCAAAATGAAGTCGAAGAAGAAATTGAAGAAGAGGAACAGGAAGATACTAAGGCACCATCGAGATTTGTTCAAAAGAATCATGGAGAAAATTTGATTCTTAGTGATAAAGATGTTGGGGTGCAAACTCGACAGAGGATAGTAAGTACATCTGAGCGAGTCAATTTCTCTTTGTTATAAAAAATAGAGCCTAAAAATGTTGTAGAAGCTAGTAAAGATGAACATTGGGTCAACGCCATGGAGGAAGAATTGAATCAAATAGAAAAGAATGAAACTTGGGAACTTGTTCCAAGACCAAAGGACAAAAATGTGATTGGCACCAAATGGGTCTTTAGAAATAAGTTGAATGAAGATGGGGAAGTAACCAGAAACAAGGCAAGGTTAGTATGCAAAGGGTATGCTCAAGTAGAAGGTATTGATTTTGAAGAAACCTTTGCTCTGTTGCTCGATTAGAAGCCATTAGAATGTTTTTGGCATATGCTAGTTGTAAGAATTTTAAGGTTTTTCAAATGGATGTCAAATCTGCGTTTCTAAATGGAAAATTAGAGGAAGAAGTTTACATTGAGCGATCAGAAGGTTTTCTATTGTCAGAAAACAAGGATTTTGTGTGCAAATTGAAGAAGGCACTATATGGGCTAAAACAAGCCCCCTGAGCATGGTACTCAAGACTTGACACATATCTTCTTCAACAAGGGTTCAAAAGAGGAGTAACAGATAGTAATCTCTACATTAAGATAAAAGGTAATCATCAATTGATTGTTGTTGTGTATGTAAGGAAAGGAGCCAATTATCGTGAACCCTAACTTAAGGGGTTCTTTAGCGCCACTTAATTATCATATATATTTTTATAAAAACCCTTTAATAGATTATGATTTTTTCAATGTACAGATTTTCTTTTGAGCATTAAAATTGTGTGGAAAGCATATTTTTAAGGGATTTAAATTAAGTATTTTTGAATACAAAGAAATTTAAGGTGACCCATTACTTGGGAATAAAGTCACCATTTATGGACTACCTATGTGTCACCATTTCATTGGTTAATGACTTGATGTGACTTGCTTTATTGGCTAGTTTATATTTAATTTTTAATTTTGAAAGTGACATGTGCTCACTTTAATTGAAACAACTAATGGTACTTTATTTCACATATACACTCACGGTCATTGGCCCATGCACGGTCATTGGCTCCTTTCCGTAAATGATATTATTTTGGAGGAGATGATAGAAAAATATACCAAAAGTTTGCTAAATATATGCAAATGAGTTTGAGAGGTCAATGCGAGGAGAATTGTCATTTTCCTTTTACAAATTTCTCAATCGAAAGGGAATATTTATCTCTCAAACTAAGTATGTAAAGGAGATGTTAAAGAAGTTTGAAATGGAAGATTGCAAACCGGTCAGCACACCTATGGTTACAGGATGCAAGTTGAGTAAGGATGATGAGTCTCCCGAAGCAAATCAGACTCTATACAAGTCAATGATTGGCAACTTATTGTACACAACAACCTCTAGGCCAGATATCATGCAAGCAATTGGTTTAGTTGCACGTTTCCAAGCAGCCCCAAAAGAAACACATGTGCAAGCGGTTAAGAGAATATTCAGATATCTAAAAGGCACTTTAGATTATGGTTTGTGGTACCCAAGAGGTGCAGATTTCACCTTAACAACATATACAGATGCAGATTGGGCAGGTGACATGGATGATAGGAAAAGCACAAGTGGAGGAGCATTTTTCCTTGGTGGAAATTTAGTGTCTTGGTTGAGCAAAAAATAGCTTCTGTTTCCTTGTCCTGATGAAGGATAAATACATAGCAGCGAATATCGTGTTGCACACGGGTTTTATGGATGGCCTTGATTCTTCAAGATATTAAGGTAGAAAATGATGATCCCATTTCTATATTTTGTGATAATACTAGTGCAATTAACATTTCGAAGAATCCGGTTATGCACTCTAGAACTAAGCATATTCCGATCAAATATCATTACTTGAGAGAGCAAGTAGCTGAAAAGAATGTTAAGTTGGAATACGTTGCCATAGAGGGCATATAGCGAGACATTTTCACGAAGCCCCTCTCAAAAGGGACTTTTGAGTACCTTAGACACAAGTTATGATACCCTTCTCATTGAATCGCTAAAAAAGTCTCAACGAGAAGCATCGGTTTAGGGGAACACCGTGGACAACCCTTTGCCATTGATGTCAAAGGGGAGAGTAAAAGGAAGGGGAGTAGTACAAGAAGAGGAAGAAGTACGAGAAAGGGACAACGTTTTTGTTTTGAAGACGATTATTTGTTTGTATGGTTGCCATCGATGAAAACAAGGAGATTGTTAGAAATATTGTCATTGATATCAACGGAGAATGCAAAGCGATCAAAAGAAAAATAACAATGACCAGATTGTCATTGATGTCAAGCGGAGAATACACAACAATCAAAAGAAAAATAACAACGATCAGATTGATGTGTTACAGTAATTAGATTTAATAACAGTGAATGTAATAATTGTATACCAAAATGTGCAGCATTTATTCATGAAGGGATAACATGTATTTAATGGGCTAGCCGACCTTCATTAAGATTAAATGATTTGTTTTTATGTGGTCGACCTCCCTTGAAGAAGGCCGACCCTATTGGGTGAAGAGTCATGACCATTCGAAAGGGCATTTTTGGGCTATAAAAGGAAGATTTGTTGGATGGAGGAAGGGCAGATTTTGAGCGAATATCATTCGGAAGAAGAGCATAATTTTATAAGTGTGAAATAAGAGTTATATCTTGAGAAGACAAGAAAATTTGTGAAGAGGAAATAAAAGTCTCCATCATTCATTGAAACAACAACACTACGAAGGTGGTATCATCATCGGTTTGGAGGTTGGTGCCTCATAAAACGAAAAGATTGGTGTCTCGAATTGCTAAGTTGGTGCTTGGCATTGGGGATCGGTGTCTCCAGTAGGTTGGTGCCTACATGAATTGTAAAAGAGTTTATATATATAAGAAAATATTTTGCCATGGTTTTTTCCTAAAAGGGTTTCCACATAAATATTATGTTCCTCTTGTGTTGCATAATTTTTAGATCTTGTGAGATTGTTGTTGTTCGACTATTAAAGTTTTGAATTATTAAAAGTTTATCTTATACTGATTCATGCCTCTCCCTCTTAGTATAAGCGTGTGTTTAACACATTCATGCCACAACTTGTGGGAGCAGCGGGCTTTTGAGTGAAGCGGCATGTGTTGATTAGTACCACGATGTACATTGTCCCGAGTTGCGGGTGCGACATAGACTATTGATTGACATCGCAGTCGTATGCTCCAAATCATCCTCTTCTATACCCCTTTGGTTCAAGGCGGATTTGTTAGGACTAGTGATCCAAATATGGCTTAATAAATGTTAGTCACGTTATATTAATATTAGTCATTTATACAAAGTGTTTTCAGGTTAATAATTAGTTTTTAGTTTTGGGTTGGTTGGGCTCATTAGTGGTTGGGTCCCATATGACAACCTCCCATAAAGCTTATTTAAAACTTTGTAATCCAACGAATAATGTAACGGAGATTTATATTTTGAATGATCTTTTATCAATAAAACAATGTAGATTTCTTGCCATTTACATGTGCAACTTGATCCAATTGGTGGCAATTGAATTGAATACAAAAGAATTTTGTATTTTCTGACTTGTCACCATTTTCATCGATCTCACCTATTATTTTGTGATTTATAACAACCAATCCAGCTATATATAATCTGTATACATCATACAGTGTGGTATCTATAAGCTCTTCAACTATACCATTCTTTTTGGTTCAGTTGATACGTATTTCCGGAAATAGTTGTGTCACTATGAACATTGGAATTTTTACTACAAGAAATAGAGATTATTGTGCCTCTTTGACCAAAATATCCGTTGTGGGCGTCATTGTGAATCTCCACTAAATTTCCTAAAATAGATTGTATTGAGCCTAAGATAATGTCAACAAGGATAATTGTTATTTTGAATGCTGATATCAGATTTGAAGAAAGAACAAAGGACCTTATTAAAAAATATGTCAATGGGGCTCAAATTGCAAAGCCATGTAATAACTACAATAAGAGGAATTTGTTTTGTAATTTATACATCCATTCTTGAAGAGATGTTGCCATAAAATTTTCGTGTTGGTTATAATGTGTTCAATATCTTTAATTGTATTTTACTCCTAGTGAATTGGACATAAATCATAGTGTTTTGTTTTAGAAGATGCTTGAAAAGTTCTAGGAATTTATATATGTGATTTTGATGGTTTTTATGATGCGAAGTTTAGAACTTTCGTTGGTTTGATTTTGTCTTCATGAGTTTATTTGTGAGTGTAATGTCCCTTTCCGGGACTTTAACTGAAAAAGGAGGAAATCACACAAACCCCAATATTATCAAATTCTAATTTTAGACCAGCAAACTGAAATTTATGACAGCTGAAAATCAGCAGTCTGATTTTTATAACAGTAGTCCAAAAATGAAGGAAAATCACTAGAAACTTATCAAATAATCCAACCAAACTATAGATAGATATTTTGAGATGAATCTAAACCAATTTCCAATATGAAACTTGAATGAAAGCATAGGTGGAAAATTAATTAATTGCAGCTCAAAGAAATTATGAAACGAAGGGTTTTCAAACCCCAAATTCCACAAATTATGATTGTTTCCAGCCTTATAAAATATGTTAAATCTGATTATGAAAGAAAATCTGAATTTTGTGCCCTAGAGGGCACCTAAATGCTACCAAATCCTAGTCGCTCCAACTAGGAAGGGCTCATAAATGCTTGCTAACACTTGTAGATATCTTCTTTGATCTTCCAATGCCCAAATCTGCAAAAAGGTCTTCAATATGTCTTCACTTCACCCAAAATGGAGGGTTTTCATCTTCCAACCCGCCACAAGAAGGGTTTTTGTCCTCCTTGGAAAAGCCACACAATTAGATTTTTGCCCAAAAGTGGAATAACAATGAGCAAACAGCCCAAAGATCAAGTTTAGATAAAATGCGCCAAAGTAGATGGGTGCAAATGAAGTCATTAGTCTCCTTAAATAGCCCAATCTTGGCGCCAAAGACCAAATAGGCAAGACCAACCTCCTTTGGGCTTTATTTATCTTTTATTTTTCCTTTAAACTCCTCCAAGCCAGCCAACCTGCTTTAATGAAGAAAACACTAAAGAAAAACATTAAAAATTAGAAAAGAAAAATGCAATTCCTTCCCTAGCTCATTCAACTTCCTTGCCACGGAAAGGGAATGGCAAGAAGTTCATTTTTAGGCTCTCATATCGAAAAAGGGGACATTACAACGAGATATGGATTCAATTTGTTCTAAAGAAGTACTCGTGAGATATGGTTTAACTTTTCAATGTCAGCATTAATGGTTTGCTTGTTCTAACCGTGGGTGGATAGAGTGTGGTTTTTTTCCCTTTCTCATTCCCTCTTAGTGGCATATTGTTGTTCATCGAGTCTTTCACTTTTCCATATTTATATCATTATTGTGATTGAATTCTGAAGTTAAATTGTTAGGTATGCACATTCGGGATTCTTGCAGCTGCCAAATGGCTTATGGGGAGGAGTATGAAAGTATTCAAATACTAATGAAAACATACCACCTGTAAGTTTCTTGCCTAACCCTTTGAGGGAGTAAGCAAGCATATTAATACCAATTTCTTTCAATGCCTTTGAGATTTCTATCATTCAATTGTCCCGGGACATTTATTATTGCTTAATATCGTTGCTGTTTTCTAAGTTATTGTTGATTACTTTGTGTCACTCGATAAAGTTTCAACTTTGCTACTATCAGGATTGTATAGGTCATCTTGCTTAGCTTAAAAAACGTGGTAAATATTGTCTTAGCTTGTGAATCATTTCTATAATAATATGAAAATTGTAGATTCTTTTCCTTTGCTACATATAAATAAACGTAAAAAATTATTTTAGCAAAAGAAAATAATTCTATGGGAAATTCATCTAGCCTACTCTATGCGGAATTCTAGTTTTTACAACTAATAATGCATGTATGCCATGCCAAATTTTGATTTTGATTTATGAAAGAATATATAGTTTTATTTTGTGTGGACTGCCAAGCCTGCTATGATTGGTAAATGTTTATCAAAGAGCAAATGCATGATGTGTTTTAAGAATTCAATTATAATGTGTGGTTATATATTACAGTGAGACAAGCACTAATCATGGGCTGCACGATGAATTTATACATGCTAGCCTCTTCTCAATCATAGTAGTGTCGAGGTGAAATCAAGACATTGTTTATTATTGGTTATAAGAACTCTTTTGGATGACATGTCAATGGAAAATATAGAAGTATTGGGAGGAAAACAATACCTTTCTAGACAATTGGAAAAATATTCTATAAATTGGCACTATTTGAATGTATGGCTTATAATGTAGCATTAAGTCAATATTAGTTAAGTATTAACTAAAAATGGTAAATAACTTCAACCATTTTGTAACTATCTCTTGTATAATAAAGTGGCGGACACAAAATCTACAATGTGTGCAATCCGCTCCTCCTTCATTATCTCTCTGTCCGATCTTCTAACATTGGTAGCAGAGCTGTTGGTGCTTGATAGGGTTTGGAATTCAAATAGAAGATTGCAAATCGTAATCAAAAAGGCTGCGTAAACGTCATTTCAAGGTTGTATCACGAAAATTTCATTGCAAGTCACCAGTTATGCTAGAAAAGTCATGATAATTGTTTGAGGGTGAAAATTGAGAGTATCTGATGTGATTATTTTGAGATTAAAAAGAACCCTAAATTGCGTGCTGATTTTTGTCTTCTATTTATCTTATCCTCCGCTTTCAAAGCATATTGATAACATTCCTCTAGTGTTTTTGGACTCACCAAACTGAGTTCATCTTGTATATTGTATCTCATCCCATTAAGGTACGTGACCTTCCCTACATCTTATTCCACATGTCCTGATCTGATTGTTAACTTGTAGAACTCTTCTGTGTAGTCCTTGACACTCATTTCCTTCTGTTTTAAATTTTGCAACTTTTTGTACAAATTTGTTTGATAATCACTCGGTAGGAACTTAGCCTTGAGCTTTGCGACCATTCTGTCCCATGCTTTAATCATCCTTTTCCCATTTGTGATCCTTTCATCTTGTATGAAGTCCCACCAAAGTGCTTTGCATGACCCTTCAATCTTGTACAAGATTTTTTTTTTTATAAAAAAACCAAATTTTTTTATATTAGATGGAAATCAAAAATACATATTTGGTTGTGCCAAGCCTGAAAACTATTAGTCCAAGCTTGAGCATTATACAAAAGTAAAGCCGAAGAAATAATCATAACAAAGAATCAAGATTAAGAATATATTTGATGTCCTCTTGGAGCTTGTTGGACCACCATGTAGGAGGCAAGCCATAGCAAAGAAGATTCTTATTATCCAAGGCCCAATTAGCCAAGCCATCTGCAACTTTATTCCTTTCACGAGGAATGTGATTGAACTGAACTTCTTGAAATTTCTCCTGCAATGTTTTTATCTTCCAAACCTCTTTAGCAATTCGCCAATTGGGAGAAGAACCAACACTATTTTCAGACAACTTCATAATGATTTGAGAGTCTGATTCAATTTGAATTTTTGCCACCCAATTTTAAAGCCTCTTGCATGCCTTTATAAACTGCTTTCACCTCTGCAAGATTATTGGTAGTAATACCCAGATTCTCTGCAAAAAGGAACTGCACATCACCTTCCTTGTTTCTACCAATGCCTCCCATAACAACTCTTCCTAGATTTCCTCTGGAAGCTCCATCTGTATTCAGTTTTCCATAACCCAAAGTAGGGTCTTTCGATTGACTTTCTCTTACGATTTTCTTATTAATATGAAAACGGGGCAAAGAAGCATCCCTAGGATCAAGAGATAACTGATTGCAAATATGCTCCCATTCCGTAGAAAGAGTATGGGGCAAAGATATCTTGTGTTTTAGACTTTCAGCTATATTGATTTTAGTTTTCTCCCAGACATAAGATTCGTCTTTGCTGATTTGTTGGAAAATTCTACTATTTCTTTCTTTCCAAATATTCCATAGGAGAAGAGAGATACCACTCCATAGTCACTGGGAGAAGATTTTGTCCTTTAGGGAGAAGTCCCTGCCAATCTTTGAAAACCTGCTCAAGGGAGCCAAAATTATTCCAGTGCAGTTTAAACAAAGCAGAAAGATGTTGCCAAATTGGAATAACCCAAGGACAAAGAAAAAAAGATGAGTAGAAGATTCTTCATCTTCTAAGCACAAAGCACATTTGAAAGGGCCATAAAATCCTTTCTTCATAAGATGGTCCCCTGTTAAAACTCTTCTTTGAATAAGAAGCCAAACAAAAAAACTAACTTTAGGCCACATACCCGGCTGCCATAAGTGCTTAAAGAGAAACTGAAGAGGATGAGGATTATCTATCATCAAGGAGGCATAGCCAGTGGACACTGTATAATTACTAGAAGGGTCTTGTCCCCATCCCAACTTGTCTGGAAATGGGGAAGAAGAAAGAGGACGAGCCTTCAACACATTATGCAACAAAATCTGAGCATCATGCTCTATAGCAAGTGGCCATTCAGAAATCGGAATCCATTCTTTTTCACTCTCCCAAGGATGAGTAGACGGTTTACCATAGTGGGCTACCTTAACCCAACCAATATCCTGCATTTGCTTCATTATAGGCTTGAACTGAGGAAATTGAAGGATGAGAGGGGGCTGTCCATCCCAAGAATCAGTCCAAAAATTAGCTAATTGCCCATTATTAACAATCCAGAAGAGCTGCCTTTTAATGATTTCCTCTCCCATTCTGATAAACATCAAGGTCGAGAACCCTTAGTAGGAAGGGATGATCTAATAATTTTCTCCGAGGGGTTATTTTCAGCATACTTTGCTCTGAAAGTGGCAGCCCAAAGATCATTAGGATAAACAAGCAACCTCCAATATAGTTTAGCAGCTAAGGCTTTATTTTGCTTAGGGAAGATCTAAATCCCAAACCACCTTCCTTTTTTGGCCGGCAAAGAGTTTCCCATTTAACTAAGGACCATTTTTTCTTATCTTGAACTCCGCTCCATAAGAACTTCGACAAATAGAGTCCACCTGTTTCAAAATAGTTCCAGGAATATTTAACACAAAGGCAACATATATCGACATAGCTTGAAGGACAGATTTGATCAACGTCATCCTTCCTCCTGAAGAAAGCCATTTATTAGTCCAGTTTTGTAATTTTAATTCAAACTTGTTGATTAACCAATGCCAATCCTTTAACTTCTTAGGAGCTAAAGGAACACCCAAATATTGTACATGAAAATTTTCTTGTATTCTCCTCGGGAACATTTTCATATTCAAAATACTTATCCAAAGCAAGAATCCAATCAATAAACACTTTTCCTTCAAGACTACTTGCATATATAGGAATCTCCAACTTTGGTTTAGATCCTTGTCCCATGATTACCTTAAGTAATATGTCTATCTCACTTTCTTCTTGTTCTTAAACCTTTCCTTGTGTTGGATGTAATGTCCCTTTCTAGGGATGAACTACACAAACAAGGAATTCACATAAACCCCAAGTGAAATAAACTTAGATTTTTATACCAACCAACTGAAATTAGGAACAACAATCGATTTTTAGGACAACTTGCAAAGAGTGAAAATTCAACCAAATATCATCATAGAAACCATCCACAACATAGATAAACACTTTAAGAATATTTTAGGGCACTTTTCACCATGAAACTGAACCAAATACTCAGCTGGAAAATTATTTGTTTACAACACAAGTACAACCAATAGAAGTGACAAAAAATAAGGTCTCCAATCCCCAACAATGGAAAAATATGGAAGATACCAGCCTTATATATTATGATAAATTTGAATAACAATTAGTAATGAAGTTTCGTGCCCTAGGAGGCGCCCAAATGCTCTCTAACCCTAGTCGTTCCCTAGGAGAGGGGCTCCAAACAATGCCAAAAACCCTTGAAATGAATCCTCCTTAATGCCCTAGTTGCAAACTAACAAGATGGTCTTTAATAATTGCCTTCACACCACCAACTTGGATAGTTTTCATTCTCCAATATGCCATAAGGAAGGGTTTTGTCCTTGGATGCCACACTAATGGATTTTCGCTCCTTAGTGGAATGAAATAGAGCAATCAACCCTAGAACCAAGTACAAAAGTGTATATGCCAAAATTGATGATGAAAATGAGCATGTGCGACTCCTCTTCCACCCCTTTGGTGGCGCCAAAGGTCTAAGGGAAGAATTACCCCTAGGCCGACTTCTTAGGAAGCTTGCTTTATCTTCTATTTTCATTTTGGAAGCTCTCCAACCTAGCTGACCTGCCTTAGGGAGGAAAATACAAAAGAAAAACATTAATAGCCATGAAAGAAAATAGAATGAAACCCAAGGACTTACCTTGTTCAATTTCTTTTTGGCCACGGGAAGAAAAATGGAAAGAAGTCTTCAATTGGAACTAATTCAAAAAAGGGACATTACATGGTCCCCCTTCTTGAAATTGCTTGCCCTTAAGCAATTGCAAGACTTATATGTCTAAGTATTATCATATCAAGGTGAAGGAATATCTTTGTAGTGCTCCCATAATTTGGATCTCGGGCTGTCGAATGAAGGAGCTTAAACCCAAACAATCTCATACCTTTGTTGCCCTTCTCTTCATTAAAACCCTCTGTAATGTCCATTTTTGAATTAATCGAAATAAAGGATTCCTTGGCAAGCAATGGTGGAACAATGGAAAACCATGGATTATATTTCAGTTTCCATCATTCATATTCATGTTCTATTTTTGTATTTCCCATTCTTAGTGTGTCGGCTGGTTTGGTGAGCTTTTAATAAGCTCAAAACAAAGAAATAAGCTATTAATGAGGTCGGTTGGGTTTAGTGCCTTTAATAAAGGCTTAATAAAAGATTATAATGACTTATTAGGGGTCGGCCTTTCCTTTATGAGCCTTGGCGCCAAAAGGAGGATATAAAATAAGATTAGAGAGCTCATTTGGGGCATCTAGACTTTGGCACATTTTTCTATTTGGGCATTGTGAGCTTGTTGCTCCATGTTCTTCCACTTGAGGACGAAAACCCTTCTAGTGGTTTTATTGGAGGACGAAAACCCTTCAACCTTGATTGAGCTTGAGGAGAATTGCAGATTTGAAGAAAAGAAAGCATATTCAGATTTTTATTGGCATGGACAAATTTATCTATTCATTTAGAGATTTCGGGACTAATTTTGAGAGGGTTCCCATGGTTGAAAAATAATGATATTGGTCTCATTTTGTTGGCTAGATTTTCTGCATAGCACAAAACCTAGGCGATCATGAGATAAATCTCACTCATTTTGGTGAGGCTCCCGTGTCGATTTGTCAATTAAAGTATGCTAGTATCTATATGGGGTTTTACTTTAACTGTTCAGCTCATGAACCATAGCTGTACAGTTCTGCAACAAGTAAGCAGTTGTTTAAAGAAAGGAAATATTTATAGAAGAAGGGAATTATATAAACACAGAGAAGAAATGGGGAAGATGTGCATCCCAATCAATAGATAACAGAGTTGATTGCATGCACATAGAAGAAACCAATAGATATAAACACAGAATTATAAGCAAAGGCAGCTCTAGATCTAGATCTAAAATAACACAATTTATTCAAAGATCTAAGATAGAAAGCTAGAAACAAAATACACCGTGACACAAAGTTCTCCGGAAATCTGCTCCTGTATATTCCTTTGCTTCAAGTGGCTCTCAAGGGTTTCAAAGACAAAGTCTAGAACACAAGGATCTTACAAATTTTGATCCTTAACCCAAAGGTTCTTCCTCTACTTATAGAATGTAGAGGGGCAATTACAAGTCGGAAGCTTTTAGTTGAACTGGCACATGTGGAAGTGGGAAAGGAAACAATTGGCAATCTCCCTCCTAGAATTCCTCTTTGCATGACATGTATGATTTGCAACTGAAGATAGAACCTTCTATTTTGCACGTCTGCCACCTATCTCCAAGTAGTTGACTTCTTCAAGTAATGGTTTTTAAACCAATCACTTAAGTTGTATAATTTAATTGATCGCTCAATTACTTTGTCGGAGGAAAGAAGAAGGAAGAGGAAAGCTGCAGTCTTGTCCTTTTTCATGTCTGCATGCAGCTGATTCTTTTGCCTTTGATTCTCACCAAATTGGACCTGGGAGTAGCTAGATCTGGAAGCAAGCTGGATCTGGAAACAAGCTGGAATTGAAAACGGATGGATCTGGAAACAAAAGTTGGATCTGGAAGCGGCTGGAATTTTGCCTTCGCCTTGTCTTCTCTTTTATCCTTGAAGCTTTTGCAGTTCTTCTCCTGTACATGCATCAATGCAATGTCTGCCGTAAATAACTCATCATTTTTATTTTTAATTGCATATGAGCAATTAAAAATTCTGGAAAGCACTCCGGTGAATGCAAATTCAATGAAGGCTTCAACTGGAAGATGGAGAGCACATGCACAAGATCCTAGAAGAATTTTTCCACGCACTGACTTCTACACGGGCTGCGTTTGAAACAAGAGGATGAAGCCTTTGTGCCGAAAGCTTTTGCAATTATGAGATCTGGATCTGGATCTGTTGACTTCAGCAAATCTGGAAGCTATGTATGATTCTGTTGATCCTTCCCTTTCATCCCGCTTTGCCATGGCAGTATTTGTGTCTATCTTTGTCTGAACAATTCTTTTCTCCTTAGTGGTGGAATTCTTCAAAATCAGTGCGATTTGGATAATTCTTGATTCGGAGGATATATTCAATGTATTGGACATTGATTTAAGCTTCTTTTCTTTTTGTAAAGCACCAGAATCGAATTCCTGCAATTAATTGGACAAAGATGGCAACCGGAACATGAAGCAGTGGATTTTAATCATAAAAATCTGCATATATCAAGCTTGCTGCCCCAATTTGATGTTTTATTTGCATGCAAAGTAAGCATGAATTTTACCAACTTCACTGAGCACTGTATCACTTATGCAAACAATTATCCAGACACAACTCAACCTCCTTAAACATGTGCGCCAAAATTGGAAGCTTTCAACATTAATTTCACCTTCTTACGAGCAAAAATCCTTTCCAAATGGGCGCACTTTTCCTTTGGGCTGCACTTCTCAATGTCGTGAATTAATTAATTCATCCATATGGCAGCCCCTACTTATATAATCTTCACCATTCTATAATAATTAATGTCTTTCCTATTCCGACAATTAATTAATTAATTAATAAGCTTCACTCTTCAAACGGGCGCCTATTTTGTGCATGCTCATGGCTGCCATTAAATAAATTAAATTTATTTAATTTTAGACTTCACTTCAGTTAACTCAAGCCTCACAAAGTATGCTTTGACCTTAGCCACTGAAAAAAGGAATTAATTTAATCATTTAATACTTTAAAAGTATTATTTCTCTCCCAAATGGGGCTGCATTAAATAAATTAAATTTATTTAATTTTGGAATTCTATTTTTAAATTCCTTTTGTGCACTTCCCTTTGTTGACTTTTCCACAAGCACAGGTGCGAAAATTGGGTGAATAAATATTTATTTAATGCATTATTATTCACCCAAGGTGGGTCGCATTTTTGGAATAAAGAATTTCTATTTTTAAAAGTCGGATGTTAATAGGATTATTTACCCCTGCAAGGCAGCCCCGAAAATCCCATAATTCACTTAAGTCGTTTGACTTTCATAATGGGATTATTTACCCTGCAAGGCAGGTAATAAAATCCCATGATTCATTTAAGTGATTTTTCTTTTATTCCACAATGGGAATTTTTACCCTGCAAGGCAGGTAAGAAATTCCGCTTGCCTGTTGCCTCTAATTTTCCCATTGTGACTTAAGTGGCGTTGCTTCCGTGGGAAAAAGTACCTTCAGCAGTAGCAGATACAAAAATCCACTTGCCTGCTGCTGACAAAAATCCCATGATCCACTTCAAACCTTCTTTTTCCAAAAATGCGGCCAGCCCAGAAGAGGCTTTTTGGTGCACGACTTCGTCTTTTCCCAGAGAACCAGACCTCTCGATGGCGAATTCCTTCTGGCACAACGTGCGTATGTGATCTCTAGATACTCCAGGCCAAGAATCAGGCCAAACCGGCAAAGGAATTGATCCAGAGAAATTTCACAGAAAACGAAACGGGAAAAACACAAAAACACAAAACGTTGCCAGAAGTTACAAATAAAGCCCAGGATTCATTCCTGGTTAAAACCCTACTGGTATACTGGAATAACGATATATACGATCACAACAGGGTTAAACCGGAGCGCAAATTGCCTCAAACGGGGCTCAAAATAATTAAATACAAATTTCCCGCAGGCAAATCTTGACGACAGAATATAACAATTTTAGGCATCTAGGTATTTGGTGAAAATGGATAATATGGCTCCTTGGGAATATCTCGACACATTACAGGAACTTTCTGGCAATAAAAACACAAAACGACCCATTATTTTAAAAGTACGAATTTTTTTCGGATAGGGTAGTCTCAGATTTCAAGATGAAATCTGGGACACCACATTTGATTACTGATATTTTTATGATCATTTTGAGTATTCATATGTGTGGAGATTCCTTATTTTCTATGACTTATTGAATTTACAAGTTTCAACTGTTTTTGTGCCCTAATAAATTCCATAATTATGAGTTTGATGATTTGATCGCATTTTCTAGCTTCTAAAATCAAGGGCAATCTAAGGAATAACTTCTCATAATTTTTGAGTGTTTCTACGGTGGATTTTTCTCTCCTAGTCGCTAGGGTTTGAGAGTGTTCTTTTTGGTCCTTATTAATTGCTGTCATAAAAATCAGATTTGGTTATTTGGTGTTTGAGCTAATTTCCTTAATTTTCAGTTTTATCCCCAAAAGGGATATTACATCCTCTTTATCTCCCTTTTCAAAAACAGTAGTGACATCTCCTTCTTTGGCATGCTCAGTTGTATCAAAATCCTTCCAAACTGTTGTAGTTTCCGTCCTAGAGCAAGGAATGAATGAATAGTTAGTTGGACCAGCTATTCCTCTTATCACAAGACTCAAATCAGATTGTGGATAGGCTGGAAACAATTCACCACAGCCATAAATCGCATGGAATCTTATCCAATTCAAGGCTATCAAATCTGATTTGTTTCTTCCTTTCAGCTATAGCCTTCTTCCCACATCAACCCATGATGGAATTTCCTTTGAAAATATAAGTTCATAGTTGTTCATGACTGCTAATGGTAGTCCCAAATCTGATTCTTGCATGTTCAACCTTAAGACAATGGTATAACAACTATCAAACTGAAATCTTATGGAAAAAGACAAATTCATGAGTAGTGTAGGGACTGAAAATTGTCTTACATAAGATGGAAAATGAAGATCAGAAAGTCTATGGTTGAAATCAACAAACATATTGGCCCTTAACTCAAGATTCTTGCAACCCATCCTTGTCCCAACTTGGCGTAGAAGATGGATTTCAACAAAAAAGCTCCGATTTGCACTTAATTCTTCAAGTGTTCCCCACAAGGAGGTAATATTGTGCATGCCGGAACCAACTGAAAATTATCACCATGAAACACCTTACCCAAGAGTAGACCCTTGCTAGCCTCTATGCATTGAATGCCCTGAAGATATGCCTCTTCCTTCTTCATGCTAGCCATGCTTGGAAGCATTGCCTTCTTCCCTTTATCATTGCATTTCAACATAAGATGTAAACAACACATACCAATACTTATGCTCACCTCTTTTGGATGGTTGTTACCTTGCTGATTTGGATTTCCAATTGTTGTCTTGAAGCTGCCCCACTGAATTTTCTTCACAATTGGGTTTGGATCAGACCATAGAAGTGCGGATGAGTGGGTGTAGTGTCCATGTACAACTCTAAATTTCTTCCTAAGCAATGCCAAAGATGTTGGGATGTTGGCTTTGCTCAATCTCCATGTGTGAACCCTCTTACCCATCATATTAAGTGGAAAGAGTGTCTCCAAACCTGCCTCTTTCTCGCTGTCCATGGAAGATATGCACAGCCCCATACATAATTTTGAAGAGGACAACCCATCATGGCTGTAGTATAGCATTTCTAACTCAAAATTCTTGGATGTTATTGACATAGGAAGGGTGCAATAGTTATAATACTTGAAATCCCTTCCACACATCATATTAAACCCAAAAATCTTCATCATAAATGTCAACCTACAACTGTCTAAGGAGAGTACTATCCATCCAAAATGCGAATTTAGGAAGAGCATCTTACCATAGCTGTAGTAACATGTTGTCTCATGCAAAATTTGCATGATGGTGGTGGAAGACCATCTTGCATCCGATGTAAACACCATATCTTTCACCGTGGGTAAGAAATGCATCTTTCTTGTGGATATTTGGCTCTTTATAAGGATATAAATAACTGTTAGGGAATAAGAGATAAAATATGCGGAATAATCCCTTATAGAATCGCAACAGTAGAAACTAATATGCATAAAATATTACAGATCTCAAATAAAAGTGCAGAATAAATAACACAACACAGAGAGACAAGATTTAACGTGGTTCACCCAATTTGGGCTACGTCCACCAAGAATCACTTGCTCAGATTTTATTACAAGCCTCCACTCTCTCAATACAATACCCAGATCCGTTTGGAGCTATGCTCAACAAACTCTACAGAATTCACACCCGAATTCAAAGCACATCTGCAATACATTTGCTTGTCTATCTATCATATGCATAAGACCATATAAATAGACAATTGCTTAAGTAATTTGATACAAAACCGTGGGTATCAAAACCATGGGCAAAAACCGTGGGTATCAAAACAATGGGTACCGAAAAACCATGGGCCCAAAAACAGCCCATAACGGTTACCCATTACCCATGGGTTAATAAACCACCCATGAAAATTTGCTTTGGGGGCTTCGCCCCGAACCCCCCTGACCCACTCATCGGGCAAGCGGGACCGCCGTAAAAATACCCGAGTGTAACACATAGAAGGTGTACCACACTCTAACATGAAAACAAGCTCCACAAACATAATAATCTCCCACTTCGAGACTGATTTCCACTGAGCAAGCTTCTTAACCCTTCACTGTCATCCATGAAGGCCAACCAAAGCTGAACATTGCTTTAGTTTATCCCTTGTGACCACCTTGGTCATCATGTCTGCGAGGATTCGACTAGTATGAATCTTCTCCAACTTCAACTTATCTTCTTCCAAAGTTGTCTTGATGAAGTGATATCTCAAGCGTATATGCTTCGTCCCGGAGTGGAAAGCGAGTTCTTAGCTAGGTGTATAGCACTCGACTATCACTATGCAGCTTACATTCCTTACGCTTATGCCCTGACTCCTCAAGCAATTGTTGTAACCAAATCATCTCTTTGCTTGCCTCTCGTGGCAACAACATACTCGGCCTCCGTGGTTGATAAAGCCACCAACCGTAGTCGTGAAATCTAGCTCAATGCTGTCCCACCCACGGTGTAAATATAACTGTCGTGCTCCTCCTACTTGTCCCACCTACGGTGTAAATATAACTGTCGTGCTCCTCTGCTTTGTTAACATCTCGGCCATATCGAATCTACATAACCATGTAAAGTGGTGTCGATCCGATTTGTAGCACAAAAGCTGTCCCCATGGTCCCTCTCAAATACCGAAGGATCCACTTTACTACTTGCCGATGCTCTTTACCGGATCACTCATAAATCTACTCACGGCTCCCACTTGCATGGGCAATATCGGAGCCTAGTGCACACCATAGCATACATCAAATGCCAACCGTGATGAGTAAGGTACCATGGACATCTGGTTTCTTTCTGCTCTGTCTTGAGACACTTTGCTCCTTTGATAACTTAAAATGGCACGCCAAAGGAGTCCCATTTGGTTTAACATCCTGCATGTTAAACCTATCCAATACCTTCTTAATGTACTCTTCCCGAGATAAAGTCACTTCCGTTCCTTCTATCCCGAGTTATCCTCATACTAAGGATTTGTTTGGCTACCCCCAAATCCTTCATATCAAAGGATTCACTTAGTTGTTTCTTGAGTACTTTTATTTCTTGCATGTTTTTACCCGCAACCAACAATCATCATATCAACATACAAACATAGGATAATATAACTTCCATCCTCAAATTTCTTTGTATACACGCAATGGTCGAATGACATCTAATATAACCTTGCTCCATCATGAAGCTATCAAACTTCTTATACCATTGACGTGGAGCTTGTTTCGTGCCATCAAGCTCTTTTCGGTTTGCACACCATCTCCTCTTTACCTTTGACTTCATATCCTTCTCGGTTGTTGCATATATAGCTCCTCCTCCAAATCACCATGGAGAAATGCGGTCTTTACATCTAATTGTCTAAGTGCAAGTCTTCTGCTGCCACTATTCCAAGAACAGATTCGATAGAAGTCATTTTTACTACGGGAGAAAAAATCTCATCAAAATCTATACCTTGTTTCATGCGCAAACCTCTTGACCACCAACCGAGCCTTATATCTTTTCTTTTCTCCTTCATCTTTAACTTTGTACACCCACTTGTTCTGCCGCGATGCTCTTTAGCCTTCCGGTAGCTTCACTAAATCCCAAGTCTGGTTCTCCATGAGAGACTTATGCTCCTCATCCATGGCTTGCTCCCACTTCTTCCTAGCATCTACCTGCATTGCTTCATCAAAGCTCTCTGGCTCTCCACTATCAGTGAGTAATAAATAATAAAGAGAAGGAGAAAAACGTTCAGGTTCCTTCTTACTAGAAGACCTCCTCAATATAGGAGTTTGGGGTTCCTGTTGAGGGGGTTCCTGAACTGATTCATGTGTCACTTTCCCATCCAGAAGATCCTCTACCGTTGCATATTCTTTCTTGGATTCTTCCCTGTTTTCCTGCAACTGCTGCTTATACATGACTTTCTCATTAAAGACCACATCCCTAGATCGAATGATTTTCTTGTCCTTAATACTCCAACATTTATATCCAAAGTCATCACCACCATAACCAATGAAAGTACATTTTTTTTTATTTAGCCTCTAGCTTGGTCCTATCATCCTTGTCTATATGAACAAACACCTCACATCTAAAGACTCTAAGAAATGAATAATCAACTTTTCGACCATACCAAGCCTCCTCGGGTATGCCTCCATCCAAGGCATTTGAGGGTCCTCTGTTTATCAAGTACATGGTTGTGCTCACCGCCGCCCAAAAAGAAAGAGGATCCTGCTGCATGTATCCTTATGCTCTAAGACGTTCCATTATTGTTTTGTTCATCCTTTTTGATACCCCATTCTGCTGCGGAGTTCCTGGAACCGTCTTTTGCTTGCGGATTCCATTCTTAGAACAATAATCATCAAATTCATTGCTGCAATACTCCCCTCCATTATCTGACCTAAGACATTTTAACTTAAGACCTATTTCATTCTCTACCAAGGCTTTCCATTTAACAAAAGTATCAAATACATCAGATTTGTTTCTAATACAATAAACCCAAACTTTCCTTGTTGCATCATCAATAAAAGTAACATAATAACTTGAACCCCCAAGAGATGATACCTGAGTGGCCCCACACATCAGAATGTACCAGCTCTAACTTACTCTCTTTCTTCGTAGGTCCAACCTTGAGAAACCTTACTCACTTCTTGTTTCCCATATATGCAGTTCTCACAAAAATCCAAACTGTTTTTGTATATCCAGGCAAATTCTTCTTTATGATGTCCATGCCCTTATGGCTCATATGACCGAGCCTATAGTGCCATAATGTTGTATCTACATATGAAGCCACAAGATTACAATCATTAGTACTATCAGTGGATAAATACAAGGTTCCAACCTTCTTACCTCTTGCCACCACAAGAGCACCCTTGGTAACCTTCCAAGAGTCGGTTGTAAATATCACAGTACAACCATCACTTCCCAATTGCCCCGCCGATATCAAATTTCTTCTTAATATAGGCACATGTCTGACATCCTTCAATAGCCATGTATTCCCATTTTGCATCTTAACTGAAAGCAGAACCTTTTCAACTATCTGCAAGACTCATCATCACCAAGAAAAACATGCCCAAAATCCCCTTGAACATAATCAACAAAATAATGCCTATGTGGAGTAGCATGAAAAGAAGCCCCTGAATCTAAAACCCAAGATTCAAGTAATATTATGCAAAGAAAGAATCAAAGCATCCGACATACATTACCCGATGCCACATTTGCCTCCTTGTTTTCTTCCTGTTGTTTCTTCTTGTCTCGAAGCTCCCAACAATCCTTCTTTGCATGCCCAGACTTTCCACAGTTCCAACATACAATCTTGCTCTTGGATTTTGACCTTGCCCGATCTTTCAATTTTCCACGGTTTCCTCTATTCTTTTGTCTCCCTCTAGTTTCCACTGTCAAAGAATTCCCTGAAGTAGAAGATTCCCGGAGCTTTTTCTTCACATTTCCTCGCTTAGAATCACCCCTACAACATCCTCAAACTTCAACTTCGAGTTAGCTAGAACCGAGTTGCTTACCGCCATTACCAGGCTATTCCAACTTTCAGGTAAAGAGCACAGAATTAATAAAGCCTTAACTTCTTCATCAAATTCTATTATAACCAAAGCTAGCATATTCACAACCGTATTGAAATCATTTAAATGATCTACTACTGAACTATTCTCAGACATCTTCATATTAAACAACTTTTTCATTAAAAATATCTTGTTAGAGGTAGAGGGTTTTTCATACAACTTCCCTAATGCATCCTTTAGATCTTTTGTCGTCTTTTTCTTTGAAACATTAAATAATACCGAAGATGCAAGACACAAGCAGATCGTTCCAAGTGCCTTCCGATCCAACAAATCCCATTCCGCATCTGTCATACTCGAGGGTTTGTTCACCTTCTCGATAAAAAGACCGGAGTATAAAGATCCTTCTGATAAAGGTAATCTTCCATTTGCATCTTCCAAAGACTGAAATTTTACCCGTTGAATTTATCAACCCTAGATCTTCCATCATCTGCCATAGCTCCCACTCAAGCTAAAAACTTTCCTGCGATTCAACACTTTAGCAAACCAAACCAGGCTCTGATACCAATTGTTAGGAAATAAGAGATAAAATATGCGGAATAATCCCTTACAGAATCGCAACAATAGAAACTAATATGCAAAAATATTACAGATCTCAAATAAAAGTGCAGAATAAATAACACAACACAGAGAGACAAGATTTAATGTGGTTCACCCAATTTGGGCTACGTCCACCAAGAATCACTTGCTCAGATTTTATTACAAGCCTCCACTCTCTCAATACAATACCCAGATCCGTTTGGAGCTATGCTCAACAAACTCTACAAAATTCACACCCAAATTCAAAGCACATCTGCAATACATTTGCTTGTCTATCTATCATATGCATAAGACCATATAAATAGACAATTGCTTAAGCAATTTGATACAAAACCGTGGGTATCAAAACCATGGGCAAAAAACCGTGGTATCAAAACAATGGGCACCAAAACCATGGGCCCAAAAACAGCCCATAATGGTTATCCATTACCCATGGGTTAATAAACCACCCATGAAAATTTGCTTGGGGGCTTAGCCCCGAACCCCCTAACCCGCTCACCGGCGAGCGGGACTGCTGTAAATAAACCCGAGTGTAACACATACAAGGTGTACCACACTCTTACATGAAAATAGGCTCTAGAAACATATCAATAACAACAATGCTCAAATTTGTATCAACATCCTTCAAAAGATTCCTAGATCCTAAACTTCTTTGTGCAAACAATCCCGAATTCGCAAGGAAGAATATCGCCCTTTGTCCCTCAACATGTTCTTCCTCTTATCAAATCGACAATGATGCCCTCCATGATGCAAATATGGCAGCGACATAGGAGGAACCCATAAGTCTCAAATATGTGGGCCATGTTTAGGATTGTCAACAAAGAGTCCACTTCCTAGGGCTGAAGTGGAATCCTCTTCCCATTTGGTACTCTTCAACTTCACAAAGTTGTTAGCATATTTCTTAGGATAACCAAAACATTGCAAAGACATAGTATGAAGGTGATGTAGCAAATCCTTGCTTAGAAGATGGTGAAATTGCTTACCATATGTTGCACTCCAAAAATTTGCAGCGAGCTGAAGATTATCATGAGCATCAAAAGTGACCCTTATTACATGGGCATGCCTCCCAACAATGTCACCCGGAATTCTAGCCCCATTAACCCCTTGTAATTCTGATTTTTCCACATCCTTAGCACCACGAGGAGTGCCCCTTTGCCGTGATTTCCTATGGAGCATCAAACTTGCGTGTAATATCCCCTTTTGGGATATTATTCAAATCTGCAATTTAACTTATTAAATCGACTCTAAAAGGACTAAACCCTCCTAGTTCGACCTCAAATAATCCAATGTTAGCTTCAATACAACCCAAATGGGGTTGGAGTGAGCCAAGGTGGTGGATTAGATGGGAGAACCAGTTAGGAAATTAATCTCTTCAAATCTGAAATTTATTGCAGCAGTTAATAAATAAAAATGCCCCCAGAACAGCTGAACTTCAAAAATTAATAACTTCTTCACCACTCAATATTTTTCTATCAAACCAATGCCAAAAGATTCTTCATATTTTTAGCTTTCCAACAAGCTATAGAACATATTTTTTGATAAGTAGAAGGCATGCAAATCAACCCACGAAATCTGAAACTGTGTAGATGAAACCCTGACACATAATAATTAAATATTGCTCACAGACAGCTGAAACTTGGAAAATTCATAACTTGCTCAATACTTTGTCTTTTACCATGAAATAAAGTGCATAATAAAGTAGAAATAAAGAGTTTTCCAATGAACTATCAAACTGAATTTTCTGATCACCGAAACCCCTTCAAAACAGCCCCCAAAATCCAAAAACCAGTTGCTAGGGTTAGAGTAAATGGCATAAATTATTATCAGCTCTTTCTTTGCTTCAAAAACCCTCCAAATATCAGTCCTACACTTGGAAAATTATGCCAACACAGATCAGATTATATATTTAACTTGTTTACCCTCAAAACATGCCAAAACATGACCCAACACAAGTCGCCATAGCTGGAATTAATTGCATACACAGACCAGATTTATTAATTACTTCAAAAGACGCCCAATGTGCCCAAATCAAGCACCCAAGCAAGTCGCTATGACTGGAACAATTGCAGCATTAAAAATCAGATCATAGAACACTCTAAAACTCTTCAACATTCATCAACAACATGCATGTTTCACTCTAAATAAATGTGCCAATCTTCTAATGGAGTAATAATGCATAAAACACACATCAACACTAGAGAGCTCAATGAATAGAACAAGAGAGTCTTCAATATCTTCAACAATGGCTTCAAATGAAGCTTACAATGAAAGAGAGAGAGCTAGGGCATACATCCCATTACTCCAAGCATGGAGTGAAATCAAATAGATTCATCAACATAACCCTTCCCTCAATGTCAAAACATATATTTATAGATTTCTCCTAGGGTGGAGCGACTCCCTTTTGGAGGGAAAACCATAATTTGAAATTATAAGGCATGCTTATAATTTCCCCTTTTTATTTTTTTCCCCCTCTATGTGTGGCGTCCCCTTTCTAAGGGTCTTTTTGTCATTAAAAACCACTTAATATTATTTAATTAATTCCCTTTTAATTTTGTATTTTTGGGGAATTAAATTAAATAATAAATTACATTAATTGCTCAATAAATATTCTTTTGTGAGCAATAATACAAGTGGAAAAACCACCTAACATCCATAATTAAATGAGAACTAATAATTAAATGAATATTGCTTTATAATGACAAATGATTAAAATCACTCTCCAGGCAATATCATTCAATTACTAGTGTAGTTTTCCCCTTGCAACATCCCAAAAGCCCACGGGGAAAAATAGGCTAAGGGTCTTCAAAAAGGGGACATTACATTGCCCCATGGTCATCCTTTTCAACCCTTTGCCCATGACCACAAATCTGAGATGGTATGGTAGAAAGCAACAAATCTGAATTAGCTTCATACCTTTGGTTGTCTTCATATGTGTTTGGAATGTCTTCATGGCTCTTATGGAAGTCTAATCCATCATCATTTTGCTTTTCATTGACTGCTGTTAGGACAATTCCAGCAGGCTGAGAGTGATTATGGGCACTTGGAAATGCCCTTTCTTCTTGGGTATGACTTCCAACAATGCCATCCCCTTGTTCCTTCCCCAAATCTGATTTTTCCCTGCTAAAATTCAGCCCTATGCAATCATTAAATACCAACATGTCAACATCAAATACCAAAAAGTCTTTACCTTGAGTTGTATGCTCATTGATCTCTTTTCTTGGCACGTGCTCCACTATTTCTCCAAACCCTTGTGTCACCTTGGTGAGGTTTGGAAAATCTGTAATGGCCCCTTTCCTACGCCAAAGGCCTAAGGGCCAATTCGAGTCCCAACCTTGGTCATACCCAAGGGGCTAGGGACGCTGGGAGCTATTGGGTGTGAATATCTAGTTCATTTGTTATAATTTTTCGTTGACATGAGCATAAAGTGATTTGGAGGGACTAGATGTTATGTTTTGTCGTTAGGGGGACCCCATAACACTTTATTATTCTATTTCTTCGTTGGGGTCACTTAAGTCATTTTTTAGTCCCACATGGAGCGCCCAACTTGGAAAAAGGTAATGAGATGTTATAAAAGGAGGTTTGGGGGAGTGATGGAGGACATTCTTGCATACCTAATTATCTTCTTTCATGTGCAACTGCTGTTTGCAAATCTATAGCTTGTGGAGTGAAATCCTGCAGGAACCCTAGCTTCGGTGGTGAGAGATCCATCCCTAGCTAGCAGGGCATTTTTCGGTAGTGAAAGATCTACCCTAGCTTGTCATTTTGGAGCTGTTTTCAGGGCTGATTTAGAGATATTTTGAGGTTTTTAGAGATAGGGTTTTGAGGGTTTTTGAGATAATTTGTGAAGATAATCAGTGGGTTTTCAGATCAGACTTACGGCAGCAATAAAGAAAAGGTTTGACATCATTTCCTGAGGATTTCAAAGGGGTTTTGACCATCTACCAAAAAGGGCGACTTGTTTTGGAGATTGCGGTGCTTATTTGGAGGGTTTCTAGTTGGCCATTTTCAGATCTGAAGTTTGGAACTTGGAATATCATCTTCTATATTTGTAAATGTTATTTCCAAAGTTTCATAGTTTTTGCACTTGTATTCAAGAAGATATGAATTTTAGAAGTTTTCCAATTGTTTAGGGCACGCTGTAATTTTCGCGGTGTTCTATTATCTCGAAAAATTCCAAAAATAATTTACTAGTGTTAGGTTTATTGTTAGCAAGCTCTCTATAAATTTTCAAGTGATTCGGGCAAGTATTTTGTGAGTTATAGATTTATTTCTATTCGCTGCCCTAGTTTTATTTTTGCAAAAATCAAAATTGTTGAGCTGCAAATTGTCGAGTATTTTGTGCATTTCTAAGTGGTATCCCACAAGGGATATTTCAGTGGTATCAGAGCAGTTGTTTCTCTAGCCTGTTGGGGTTGAAAGATGGGAGACAAAGATAGTGAAGATATGGGTGTAGATCTGATGAAACAATTGTTCACCAACATGGTAAAGCAGCAGGAGACTACCAATCTCTATTTAAGCCACCACCGAGAGATTAACACATGGCATGATTGATGCTCATACGGAGAGAGGAGAAAATAGCAATATGGGACAACATGGTCAAAGAGGTGAGGATGGACATTCAGGGCAACGGTCTCCCCATTCTTCTACTAGGCCTTTGGGGATTCACGAACCTTCTTTCGTGAAGGATCCGGAAGTTTCACAAGTACGGCAACCAGTGGATATTTTAGATGACGAGTCTTGTTGGGAAAGTGGTGTTCCCAGATTTCATTCGAAATCTGTGACTACCCTATCCGAAAAAATTTCGTACTTTTAAAATAATGTTCGTTTTGTATTTTTATTGCGGAAAGTTCTTGTATTGTGTCAAGATATTCCCAAAGAGCCATATTAGCCATTTTCGCCAAATACCTAGATGCCCAAAATTGTTATATTCTGTCGTCGAGATTTGTCTGCGGGAAATTTGTATATAATTATTTTGAGCCCTGTTTGAGGCAATTTGCGCTCCGATTTAACCCTGTTGTGATTGAACATATCATTATTCCTATACACCAGAAGGGTTTTAACTAGGAATAAGTTTTGGGCTTTATTTGAGACTCTTGGCACCCTTTTTGTGTTTTTGTGTTTTCCCGTTTCGTTTTCTATGAAATTTCTCTAGATCAATTCCTTTGCGGTTTGGCCTGATTCTTGGCCTGGAGTAACTGGGGATCATATACGCACGTTATGCCAGAAGGAAGTCGCCATCGGAGG
Source organism: Taxus wallichiana var. yunnanensis (assembly GCA_018340775.1). Lineage (NCBI taxonomy): Eukaryota > Viridiplantae > Streptophyta > Pinopsida > Cupressales > Taxaceae > Taxus > Taxus wallichiana. Next base: position 658,066,321 of record CM031242.1, read on the forward strand.
TCCGGTTCACTGGGAAAAGACGAAGTCGCGCACCAAAAAGCCTCTTCTGGGCTGGCCGCATTTTTGGAAAACAAAGAATTAGAGTGGATAATGGGAAATTAGAAGCGAGCGAGGAAAGGGAATTTATTGTCTGCCTTGCAGGGTAAAAATTCCCATTGTGGAATAAAAGAAAAGTCACTTAAGTGAATCATGGGATTTTATTACCTGCCTTGCAGGGTGAATAATCCCATTATGAAAGTCAAATGACTTAAGTGACAATGGGATTTTCGGGGCTGCCTTGCAGGGTAAAAATTCCCATTGTCATGTGTTTTTAAAAATAGAATTCTCTTTAGCCAAAAAGTGCGACCCCTTTAGGGAGATGAAGGCAGCCTTTAAAGTAATTAAATTAATTAATTTCTCTTCTAAAAATGGTGCCCAAGCATGGAAGAAAGTCAACAAAAGCAAAGGGAATAAAGGAGGTTGAAATAGATTGTCTAAAATTAAATAAATAAATTTATTTAATGGCAGCCCCTTCATGACAAAAAGTGCGCTCCATTTAAGAGATGAATAATGCTTTTTAAAGCATTAATTGATTAAATTAAATTATATTTTCGAGAGGCTAAAAATGGCGCCCAAGCATGGAAGAAAGTCAACAAAAGCAAAGGGGAATAAAGGAGGTTGAAATAGATTGTCTAAAATTAAATAAATTAATTTATTTAATGGCAGCCCCTTCATGACAAAAAGTGCGCCCCATTTAAGAGATGAATAATGCTTTTTAAAGTATTAATTGATTAAATTAAATTTTATTTTCAGTGGCTAAGGTTAAAGCACACTATGAAACTTAAGTGAAGTGAAGAGTGGATGATTAAATTGAATAAATTTAATTTATTGGATGGCTGTCCTTAAACATGCAATTTTAGCACACCAATTAAAGAGAAAAACATGATTTTTAATTAATTAATTGCCAGGAATAGGAAGGGCAATTATTAATTATAGAATTATGAGGGTTATATAAGCATGGGCTGCCATAAGGGTGAATTAATTAATTCACAGGTAAAGAAGTGCAACCCAGAGGAAAAGTGCGCCCCATATTGAAGAGGATTTTGCCAGAAGGTGGATTTAATGCTAAAAGCTTCCAATTTTGGTGCATGCATTGAAGGAGGTTGATTTGTGTTTGCATAATTGTTTGCATAAGTGATACAGGTGCTCAGGTGAAGTTGGAAAAATTCATGCTCACTTTGCATGCAAATAAAACATCAATTTTTGGGGTGTAGGCTTGAATAGTGCAGATTTTTATGATTAAAATTCACTATTCATGTTCCGATTGCCATCTTTGTCTGAATTAATTGCAGGAATTCATTACAGGTGCTTTACAAAAGAAAATGAGCTTTAATCAATGTCCAATACATTGAATATATCCTCTCGAATCTGAAGAATTATCTAGATCTGAACCAGTTTTGAAGAAATCCGGCCAAATAAGAAGAAAAATAATTGTTCAGACAAAGATAGACAAAGCCATGGCAAAGAGGGACGAAAAAGAAAGTACAACGGAGTCCTGCATCACTTCCAAATTTGCAGACATAGGAGACAGATCTAGGTCCGGAACCTCTTTCCGAATTGATTGATAGATCCAGAGCGGGAAAGACTTCACTCATGCGTGCGGTTAAAAGCAGTGGAATTATTCGAGCTGCAGCCTTTCCATACACAACCCAGTTGCCAGAGTTTGTTATGGAGTGCGCTAGATCTTACCATCCTTCATCCAGATCAGTGCGAGACGCTACGGGGAAAACAATAATTCGGCTGGACGCAGAGTTCATCAATTATTGTTTGAAGATTCGGTGCGAAAGGTGGTGACTTCCATTAGCATTCAGGATGCCGGCAGCAGGTGGGAGAAACATAGAGTTGACTGCGTGAACATAATGAACAACAGATACATGAAGAAGCCTAGATCTCCTTCTAAGTTCCCAAGAACTCTTCCGCGGTCCAATCTCGTGTAGGAGGTTGATGATATTGTCAAATTGTTATGCAGGATTAATGGCGAGGCAAATGCTCACACTTTCCGTACATGGATGTATGCTTTCATCAGGACCATTGAAGTCAACAAGGTTGATTCCATAATCAATTGGTTGGAAATCATTAGCGACAACATTGGTGAGTAACTCGGAACGTGAAGCATACTTTCAACTTCAAAATGACTTCCTACTTGGTGTATGTTGCAGCTTCACAAGGCATCTTCTCCAAACTGGATAGATGTGGCATTCTTTCTAAGGACCCCATTTTTGAGTGCTACCCATAGCTTACTTGTACCTACATGCGAGAAAGATTTCAAAGTGGTCAATGATGAATTCTTCTACGAATTCATTTGCAAGCTAGACAAGGACCTAAAGGCCAACAGGGTGAGCAGGGAAGCGTGGGAAGCTGTATCCAAAATTGGCAATCTATTCATTCAGTTTGCAGATTTCACATACCTCAGGGTTATTGGCTTTTCTGGAGAACCGGTTAAGCTTGCCAAGATATCGAATGATAGATTGATCACCATGGAGCTGAGTAGACAACTTGTGGAGATACACGACCTTCAGTCGAAACGGCACAAGTCTACGGGCTTCTTCCCGATCACTGTGGGACATTATAGCTGACAGAGCATTCATAGAGCTCGAGGGATGGAGACGGAGATGTTATCCGAGTATGAGCAAGAGTTCTTCCCGGCACGGCTGAACTTCGATCCATTTGGAGTAGCCGGGAAGACGATCTCCTAGGAGTACGCACATGTGCCTTCATTAGAGGATTTCTGGATGAAGTGCAAAAGTGAGTACGAGGTTAGAAAGAGGGATTTCAGCAGGCTATCAGCACGGCAAGTGTTCGACTTTGGACTAGCGCGGATACCTGCGGATCTTAAAGATGATGGGAATGTGTTACTTGACACTTACCATCAAATGGGAGGAGATAGAGCCGTACTTCAGGATAACGTAGGGGGCTGCCATACAATTGAAGAAAGGTCTGGCTGTTTTGGTGAATACTTCAAACTGGTTGCTGACAAAGGGATATTGCCTTGATGAAGCATTGATGAATCAAGTCACGGGCAACTTTGGCGCAGGAGATTCCCTCAAGAGGAAGCACGGAGGAGAAAGCAGCAGAAGGTCCGAGAAGTTGAAAGTACACAGAAGATCTCAATCAAAGGAGAAGATCACTTCCACGGCCATGACTTTAGTTCGGCTTCTCCAACATCCAGTACTTCACCAACTGTTGCACCTCAGCAGGACACTTCCATGCCTCCACTGAATCCGGCAACATTCATCTTCTCTCCTCAGCCACTCCGTTCAACACACTGCCCGAAGAGAGGCGTTGAAGCTGCGCAGATGGCGAGTTCGAAAGAGCTTTGTCCTTGGATGATTCAGAAGATGGCAGCCATAACACTGTAGCACTTTCTGATGGAGAGGAAACAGAGCGGGAGATAGTAGTGCACTCAGCGACTTCTCATTCTCTCGAGAAGTAACTTCTTAGAATGGTTGGCTTCGCAGTTGGTTCCAGAAGCTAGAATGGAAATGAACTTGGAGGAACACGACTTGCAGCTACTCCAGAGTCTAGGCGGAAAAGACAGAAGACCTAAAGTTGCTAAGGTAACTTCAAGGTTGATCATCGAGGAGTCGGGGCAGAAGTTTGCTGAGATGTCAGTTCCGGCGGAAGGAAAGAAGGAGGATGAGCTCACGGCAGAAGATGTAACAGTAACCAGAGTACCCCTCGGTCAAGCCACCACAGAAGGATTGAAGCAGGATACACAGACATTGATAGATGCTCTATTCCTTAGGCTTGACAGAGAAAAGGCGGAGAAAGACGAGCTTCAGAAGCAAGTATCTCAATTGTGCGAGATCATAGCCAAGGTTGCTAAATCTTCCATTCAGCCCATTTCAGAGCAGGTGAGTGATCATCTTATGCAGGAGATGGAGGATGCAAGCAATCAGGTGAAAGCTATTGACGAATGGAAGAATCTGATTATTCGTCAAGCTTCTGTACAACTTGGAGAGGTGCCAGCCCGCCTGAAGGTTATGAATGATGCAGCAAATCAGCTGAAGTAACTGGTGATGAGCATAGTGGATATGAACACAGTTGCTGAGAGTAACCTGAGTACTTTGGCGAAATCAACAAGCTGTCGAGAGATGTATTGGTTGCAGAGAAGATTGTACTGGATGGATCAGTTGAGAAGGGGAAGCAGCTGGAGTTTGCAGTATCTTTCCATTTGGAGATTTGCAGAGTTTTGCTGAAGAGGATGCAGGCACTTGAGAGTAAGACATCGTCCTTACCAGACAATATTATTTCTTTCACTGAGGAGGAAGTAGTCGGAGATGTTACTTCATATGTACGGATCGTTCCTACCAAAGTGCCTAATTCCCTGGAAGGGTCTCTTCTGATGGTACAAAAGAGAATTGATAGAGCTACTAAACCTTTCACGATGAATTCCATTAGCATCTGGTGGCACTGCAGGTTGATATTGCGAGGTTCGGGCCGAGCTTGGAAGATGTGGAAGCGTGCATCAAGGTGTTGAATGAAGGATTGCTGCGATTGAGAGCAGAGAGAAGAAAGCAAAGTGGCTAAAGCAGATGGGAAGATCTTTGAATCACATGTTCGACAAGTATATCAATATCGAACAAAAAAAAGACATAAATGTTACTGGGTGACTTGACTTCTATTTTCCACGTTCTCGGATGAAATTGTAAGACTTCAAAGTTATTGGTTTTGAAACCATTACTTAAAGTCTTGTGGAACAATTCTATTAGTTAAGTGATACATGTGTCACTTAAGGAGAAGTTAGTGGAGGATGATTGCCAAATGTCATATTTACTTGTTGTTTATGTTTCAATTCAGTTAGGTTTCCCATTTGTACTTTCCCTTCTACATTCTATAAGTAGGAAAAGAACCTCCGGGTTAATCATCAAAATTTGTAAACAACAACCTTGTGTTCTAGACTTTGTCGTTGAAACCCTTGAGAGCCACTTGAAGCAAAGGAATATATAGGAGAAAATTTTCGGAGAACTTTGTGTCACGGTGTATTGTGTTTCTTGCTTTTTATCTTAGATCTTTAAATAGATTTTGTGTTATTTCAGATCTAGATCTAGAGTTACCTTTGCTTAGAATTCTGTGTTTATATCTATTGGTTTCTTCTATGTGCATGCAATCAACTCTGCTATCTATTGATTGGGATGCACATCTTCCCCATTTCTTCTCTGTGTTTATATAATTCCTTTCTTCTATAAATATTTGCTTTCTTTAAACATTTGTTTACTTCAAGCGTGAAGCTATTGATTGTGGTTCATGAATCGAGTAGTTAAAGTAAAACCCCATTTAGATATTAACATACTTTAATTGACAAATCGACACGGGAGCCTCACTTTGGTAAATGAGGGAGATTATCTCATGATTGCTAGGTTTTGTGCTATGCAGAAAATTTAGCCAATGAAATATACTGGACCTTGAGTGATGGCTTTTGTGACAACATGCCATTCTAGGAATATTGCAAAATGAATATTGGCGCGAGAGCCTAGAAGAGATCATCGAATCTGGTACCGAGTTGCAAAGGAGATTGGGATGATTTCCATTCCAACTTCAATGGTTCTAAGAAGTGTCTTGCCAATCTTGGGTTCGAAGTTGAAGACATACTTTGACTTGAATCCTATGTGTGAGGAAGATGCAATTAAGTTTGCAATCTTACATCTTGAGGGAGACGCTCATGATTGGTGGCATCATGGATTGATTACACAGGGACACATACACATTACTACTTATGCAGAGTTCACACAGAGGCTAGTGAGTAGATTTGATAGGAGGGACCCTGACAGGTATTTTAGGGAGTTGACTCATTTGAGACAGGTGGTTCCCTGGATCGGTATATCACGATTTTCGGATATTATCTGTCATAGTACATGATGTTACGGAGATGAGGTTGATTTCACTGTTCATAGCAGGTTTGACAGATGCTCTTGTTGGGTTTGTGAAGGCATTTGAGCCTTCTTCTTTGCATGAGGCTATTAGGAGATCTCGAGACTTGGAGTTATCCACTCCAAAGTCGAGGGTTCCACCTCGCATTCAAGAAAAGGAACCTCCATCTGGATCAGACGAACTTCAGCAGAGGGAGCCTCCACCGAGGCAGGAGGTGGCTAAGAAGCCAGTCATTTCCAGAGAGGACAGAGATGAGTTGAGGCGAAAGAAACTATGTTTCGATTGCCGCACACCTTGGGTTCCAGGACATGATTGCAGAGGTAGAGGGAAGGCCCAATTCATTGAGGTCTTCGAGGAGAGTGAGGGTGACAGAGGTGAGGAGTTAGAGACTCGCGAGATGGATGATGGAGATGGAGTTGCGTTGGATAGTGCTGATGTAGTGCAGGAGGAGGAGACTTTTCCTCGGGAGATTATAGCCACATTGTCTAGTACTCTGATGTACAAGGCATTTAGGATTAGAGGAGTTATGCAGGGTCAACGAGTTGTGGTACTCATTGACAGTGGGGCTACCCACAACTTTATTGATGCATCATTGGTTGAGAGACGAGGTTTACAGATGAAGGACTTTGAGGGCTTCAACATTGTTGTAGCCAATGGGGAGTATATGAGATGCACACGGAAAATTCCACAATTGAGCATCACCATGGGTAACTACACAGGATTCGATGATTTCCACATTGTTGGTATGGGAGTGACCAACATAGTGTTGGGAGTGCAAAGTGGCTTCACTCTCTTGGTGAGTTTCGGACTAACTTTCAGACGATGGAGCTGAAGTTTAAGTCGGGGACAGGAATGTGATTTTGAGGGGATTATCTACAGGGGCACCTAGGGTGGTTGCAGCTGAGGGGATGGAGAGGACTTTCCGACATGATGAGGGGTTTTATTATTGTGGATCGATGTGGAATATGATGGATGTGGGTGTGACCAGTAGTGTTGCACATGAGATAGTCACAGAGATTGGGGTTAGAGGTTCAAATCATCTAAGTTTATCATTATGTTGGTTATCTGAGGTTTTGGTAGACTGGAGATCTCATTTGCTTGTTGAGTACTCCAAGAACCGACACACTTGTGAGATTACGGATGGTCACATACGGGATGACACCTACTGAGATGGAGGATGAGATGATATTCTATATCGGGGCGATTATACCTCGTGTTAGATTCATGGTTGAGGATGGAGATATTACGACATGTGCATTGTTCTTTCATGACTAGACACTTGAGCTTCGATGTGACCTACAGGCTCATATCAGAGAGATTCAGATGGCATGGGTTGAGGGAGGATATCCTCAACTTCATACAAGGATGTACGGTTTGTTGTTATAACAAATCGGAGCTTACAAGTTCATCATGTTCTGAGTCGACATGGGATAGCACTCCTATGTATTTTACTGCTTCTAGGCACAATGGGCATTTCACCCATGTGCTAGTCAGTGGAGGGATGGAGTTGACTCAGTTTCCTAGTTATTCAGTAGGTTCACACTCATCACAAGAGGTGAACTATGTAGAGTTGACATTGTCGGTTGACCATTTATTGGAGTCTTGGGATTTTTCCCCCACGGGACACATTGAGATACATTATGAGTTGTACTCTCACACTAATGTGGGTCATGTGGGAGGGTTAGCACGCTTTGTGCGTATACAGGTTATTTCACAGGTTGATCCAGGAGATTCTATAGGATTCAAAGTGGACTTGCGTACCCAGGAGTTGATCGAAGAGATAGTGACGGGTCCCATGATGATGGCATCGGTGGCGGAGGATTGGAAAGGCGCGATCTTGATGTGGGTACCAGTGGAGAGTCGGTTTGAGTATCATTCTACTCCACGAACAACATTGTTTTCTATACAACATGGAGGTCATGATGACTACATGGGGTTTCTTGAGTTTGCCGGATTACGCCGATTTTGGTTATTGCGGGGTGAGATGGAGAAACGTACTTTGTGGTATTCAACTTCTACAAAGCATGATAGGATAATGCTGGGGTCAAGCATTTCTCGGGAAGGAGGGTTGTAACATCCCCTTTCCTATGCCAAAGGCCTAAGGGCCAATTCGAGTCCCAACCTTGGTCATACCCAAGGGGCTAGGGATGTTGGGAGCTATTGGGTGTGAATATCTAGTTCATTTGTTATAATTTTTCATTGACATGAGCATAAAGTGATTTGGAGGGACTAGATGTTATGTTTTGTCGTTAGGGGGACCCCATAACACTTTATTATTCTATTTCTTCGTTGGGGTCACTTAAGTCATTTTTAGTCCCACATGGAGCGCCCAACTTGGAAAAAGGTAATGAGATGTTATAAAAGGAGGTTTGGGGGAGTGATGGAGGACATTCTTGCATACCTAATTATCTTCTTTCATGTGCAACTGCTGTTTGCAAATCTATAGCTTGTGGAGTGAAATCCCATGCAGAACCCTAGCTTCGGTGGTGAGAGATCCATCCCTAGCTAGCAGGGCATTCTTCGGTAGTGAAAGATCTACCCTAGCTTGTCATTTTGGAGCTGTTTTCAGGGCTGATTTACAGAGATATTTTCAGAGGTTTTTAGAGATAGGGTTTGAAGGGTTTTTGAGATATTTTGTGAAGATAATCAGTGGGTTTTCAGATCAGACTTACGGCAGCAATAAAGAAAGGGTTTGGCATCATTTCCAGAGGATTTCAAAGGGGTTTTGACCATCTACCAAAAAGGGCGACTTGTTTTGGAGATTGCAGCCCTTATTTGGAGGGTTTCTAGTTGGCCATTTTCAGATCTGAAGGTTGGAATATCATCTTCTATATTTGTAAATGTTATTTCCAAAGTTTCATAGTTTTTGCACTTGTATTCAAGAAGATATGAATTTTAGAAGTTTTCCAAGCTGTTTAGGGCACGCTGTAATTTTCTGGCAGTGTTCTATTATCTGAAAAATTCCAAAAATAATTTACTAGTGTTAGGTTTATTGTTAGCAAGCTCTCTATAAATTTTCAAGTGATTCGGGCAAGTATTTTGTGAGTTATAGATTTATTTCTATTCGCTGCCCTAGTTTTATTTTTTGCAAAAATCAGAATTCTGTTTGGCTGCAAATTGTTAGTATTTTATGCATTTCTAAGTGGTATCCCACAAGGGATATTTCAAAAGCAGCCAAGAGATCCACTTTGGCAAGATTGTTTGATGCAGAGCATACCATGCAAACACTCACACAAATAGGTTAGATTGGACAAACAACTCAACTTAGTCTTAACTTGGAAAATAGACTCTTTTCTCAAAGCTAGGAAATCTCCAAAGTATGAAAATCTGCCTGTGTGCTCAAAGAAACTTGCTCGATGGTTGAAACATGTTTTTCGGCCGTTAATCATTCTATCTCAACCCTCAAATCGGATGAAATCTCTCAAATCCTTCAACTTACTTGTTTGGTGCTAAAGCTGCCCCCTTAAGCTTAAACATCACTGACTCAAGAAACCCTCCAAAACTTATATTCTTGACCTCAAATGATCAAATGGCTTGATGCAAACCTTATGACACACCTTACAGCATCTAGTCATGCCATTACCGTCATCTAATTGATTGAAACCGCTAGCTTTAGTTGTTTTATCCTCTTTTTGTCAAAACGGTCTTTTCTTGACTCTTAAGGTAATGCACTTGGAGAAGTGGCGAGTAGAACAAACTACAAAGCTCCAGAGAAAACCAACCTCACTTTTGAGTAGCCTTTATCGGTGTCGAGGTGTGGGAAAAAGTGTTTTATTCAACTCTAGGACAAATGCTACCTCATTCGAGAAAAGAGCCACGACAAGCCTAGCTCTCTCTGCCAACTCTATTTCAAGGAAAATTCAATCTTATCTCTTGAATTAAAACTCCAATCTACAAGGTACCCACCAATCTGAGCACCCATTTAGCCAAAAAATCTATGTCCCAATTTTCTTTGTAGCTTACTTTGTTAAGAATGCCTCAAAATCGCAAGGGCAAGGTTTGGATTAGGTCTTGATGTGGAGCTATAGTAACATAGTCTAAACTGTTGTAAATGGCAAGAAAAGGATTAAATTTTTAGGGCTCGAAACCTCAATAATCTCTTTCCTAATCACCCCTAGGTACTTACTAACCAATTTGAAGGTTTGATGATTTGTATTTAGCTAGAAATAGAAGAATCTTCTAAACCCTAGGCGATGGTTTCAAAAAAAGACTGTAATGAGTATTTTCTTACCAGATGAAATATATTTGATCTCAAAGCTTACAACTTCCTTAGTGAGGCTTGTGCGACCATTTAAAATCTCTTAAGCTTACTAGAAAGCCACTTACTATGCCTTGAAGCACGTGTTGGGTCACCATTCACTGTTCTCTGCCCTCTAGACATGGTATTGATTGCTTTTAAAATTGTCAACTCAGTTAATACTTACAACCTGGTTTCCTAAACTTCCCGAGTATTTCTCACGTTCTAACAAAGAATGTACGCCCTCAAAACCTTCCTGACCTCCTCTCGAACAAGATACTTTGTTCACTTACCAAATAGTATGTGTTCCAACTCTAGCTTTGAGTGCTACAAGTCGCTTAAGAAAGTCTCAACTCTACATGCATATACAACTAACAAGATCCTATAAGGTAACCATAAATTAGTTCATTGATGTTATCATCCTTCTGCTATATACAACTAACAAGATCCTGTAAGGTAACCATAAATTTGTTCATTCAATGCTATCATACTTCGTTCACTTACCAATTAGTATGTGTTCAACTCCAACCTGACTACTACAGGTCACTTAAGAAAGTCTCAACCCTACATGCATATACAACTAACAAGATCTTGTAAGGTAACCATAAATTTGTTCATTGATGCTATCATCTCTCTGCTTTATAGCTATACATTTTTTCAATTTCAATCTTAAATTACTATGCACAAATTTGCAACCTCCTACTACTGTTTGCAAACAATTTACCAACTCAAACTTCTTTCTTGGAGTTCCAAACATGCATTCTTTGATTGATCAATATGAAAAACAGTTACAAAACTAGATGTTATACTCCCTTGCTTGAATTTGAACCTATAGTACAATAAACCATGGTTTTACATGCATAGTTACTTCATGGAGAGGTCATATGAAGGTTTATCTTGCAAAGAGGGAGCTTGTATGAAGCTTTAAGAGCTTATTACACCATTTAGACCCCAAGAGGAGGCTCCGATGACATGCTTGAAGCACTTAAAAACCCCTACACACCTAAAAAGCCAAAATTGGCTAATAGAAGGTTCAAATTTTCAAATTGTACAAAATGGAGGGAAACTCCATAGTTTAAAATTTGGACCTTTAGAGCTCAAAAAACCACATGAATGACTCTTAAGACATTCCAAAACACCTCTAAAGACTAGACAAGCAAAAATTGAACTAAATACGCCTATCCTATCCTCAAGAGTGATGCTCCTTCATCATTGTTGGGGTTTCTAAGACTCCCAAGGGCTGCTCCCTCTTGGTAACCAACTGCTGCAATATATCTTCCTCCTTAACCTTAGAGGGATAGGCATGTCCATCCTTGCATAGCGAACTTGGGAGTTTGGCTCCCTCTTCCTCAAGTTCCGTAGCCTCTTCTTGCTTTGCCAACAAGATGGGGCTCTTCTCCTCTAGGGTTGGGATATCCTTCCCATGACCCTTGTGCATGGCTTGGGGCTTGGACCAAGTTCCAATGCCCACTCTATCTTTTCTCCATCCTACAAACTCGGAAAATGATAGGGCATCACAAATAATTTCCGAAAGGGCTTTATACTCCTCAAAGTTAGCTGTAACATTGTTAACCTTTGAAACCCTAAGTTCTTCCTTGAGTGTCCTTCCCCTCTGTAGGTTTTGCATGGTGAGGGCAAGAGAGTCCAAGTTGTCCGCTAGTCTTTCTTGCATCTTCATCATTCTGTCCATCTTTTCTTCACCTCACAAGAAGCCCTCAGGCTAGGAAGACCAAAGCTTTGATACCACAGTAACATCCCTTTCTAGGGATGAAATACATAAACAAGGAATTCACACAAACCCCAAGTGAAGCAAACTCATATTTTTATGCCAGTCAATTGAAATTAGGAACAACGGTGAACATCAATCTTTTTTAGGACAACAACTTGCAAAGAGTGAAAATTCAACCAAATATCATCATAGAAACCATCCACAACATAGATAAACACTTTAAGAATATTTTAGGGCACTTTTCACCATGAAACTCAACCAAATAGTCAGGTGGAAAATTATTTATCAACAAAAGCACAACTTGATAGAAGTGACAAAAATGAGGTCTCCAAACCCCAACAATGGCAAAATATGGAAGATACCAGCCTTATAAATTATGATAAATCTGAATATCAAATAATAATGAAGTTTCGTGCCCTAGAAGGCACCCAAATGCTCTCTAACCCTAGTCGCTCCCTAGGAGAGGGGCTCCAAACAATGCCAAAAACCCTTAAAATGACTCCTACTTAATGCTCTAGTTGCAAACTAGCAGGATGTTCTTCATTAATTTCCTTCACACCATCAACTTGGAAATTTTTTGTTCTCCACTATGCCCCACAAGGGTTTCGTCCTTGGACGCCACACTAACGGATTTTCTCCTCTTAGTGGAACGGAATAGAACAATCAGCCCTAGAACCAAGTAGAAAAGTGTATATGCCAAAATTGATGATGAAAATGAGCCTATGTGACTCCTCTTATACCCGTTTGGTGGTGCCAAAGGTCTAAGGGGTGAATTACCCCAAGACCGACCTCTTAGGAAGCTTGCTTTATCTTCTATTTTCATTTTGGGAGCTCTCCAACCCAACTGACCTACCTTAGGGAGGAAAATACAAAAGAAAAACATTAATAGCAATGAAAGAAAACATAAATGAAACCCAAGGACTTCCCTTGTTCAATTTCTTCTTGGCCACGGGAAGAAAAATGGCAAGAAGTCTTCAATTGGAACTAATTTGAAAAAGGGGACATTACACTGGAGCAACATGTGGTTCATCTTCTCTATCACCCACATCACCTGTTATAGCTCCTCTTTTTTATTGGCCTTCATTACTATGAGCCTTGCATCAAAGCCCGACTCTCGATTCCTCAACTCTTCTAATATGACATCTCCCACTTGGATGCCTCCTTTACCACCTCTTGAAATTCTTCTAGGTGGCATTTTTCTTGTTCTTCACAATCAAGTTTCTTATTGATTCTTGGTATCAACCTACTCGGATACCACAATTGATGTAGAGAGAAAGAGGAAACTAAAACTTGTTTGATCAATTGCATTGAGTTCACCAAATCGGCTTATAAGGGTACTAGGCCTCTAAATGCACAAGTCATATTAATCTGAAACAACCACCAAGCCTCTTGAGAAAGTAAAAGCAATTTTAGATACCCTTTATGGCATTTATGCTTCCTACAAATTTTAGATCCAAACTCACATTCTAACACGAAACCACTAAGTTTATATTTGCAATTAGGACTTTTATTCCTAATTCCAAAGCTGTCATAAATTCCGACCACTTGGAGACTTGACATGACTTCTAAAACCTTGAAAATCTGTTTAGAGGGATTTCTCGAGAAAATATCTTGAAAATTATAGCAAAGGAATCAAGGTTTAAGACCTCAAAGATGAATTTGGCACTAAACCCTACCTAGGGTTTTGACAAAGTGTGTGATAATAATGGTAAAAAACAACTTTTTAGTAATCGTACAAACTTTCGAACCCTAAAACTCTACTTGCGGGTTTATGCAGACCCCTCACATGTTCTTGAGCAATTTTACAAAAGAAACACATGTTTTTTTGTGAAATAGATGATTTACCTTCTCCAAAACAAAGGTTTCTTTGCTTGTTGGCTAGATTTTCTGCATAGCACAAAACCTAGGCAGTCATGAGATAAATCTCCCTCATTTAACCGGTGAGGCTCCCGTGTCAGATTTGTCAATAAAAATGTGTTATTATCTATTAGGGGTTTTACTTTAACCACTTAGTTCATGAACCATAACTAAGAAGTTCTGCAGCAAGTAAGCAGTTGTTTAAGAAAGAAAGTATTTTTATAGCGAGAAGGAAGTAAAGGAAATACGAGAGAAGAAATGGGGAAGATGTGCATCCCAATTAATAGATATGAGCTAATTGCATGCACATAGAAGAAACTTAATAGATATGAACACACAGAATTATAAAACAAAGGCAGCTCTAGATCCAGATCTAAAATAACACAAAGTTTATTAAGAGATCTAAGATTAAAAGCAAGAAACAAAGTACACCGTGACACAAAGTTCTCCGAAAACCTGCTCCTTTGTATTCCTTTACTCCAAGTTGCTCTCAGGGGTCCAACACAAAGTCTAGAACACAAGATTGCTGCTTACAAATTCTCATTTATTATTAACCCAGAGGTTCTTCTCCTACTTATAGAATGTAGGAGGGAAAGTATAAATGAAAAACTTAAACTGAACTGAAACATAAACAAGTAAAGATGACATTTGGCAATCATCCTCAACTATCTTCTCCTTAAGTGACACATGTATCACTTAACTAATAGAATGGTTCCACATGACTTTAAGTAATGGTTACAAAACCAATAACTTAGAAGTTTTACAATTTCATCCGGGAACATAGAAAATAGAAGAATAAAGAATAGAAGAAGTCATGCCACCTGTAATGTTTATGTCTTCTTCTTGTTATGATATCGGATATACTTATCGAACATGTAATTCAACATTCTTCCATCTGTTTTATGCCACTTGCTTTTTTCTGTCTCCGAATAGTAAAGCGTGACCATTCATTCAACATTTTGATGCACGCTTCCACATCTTCCAAGTTCGGCCCAAACCTTGCAATGTCCGCCTTTCTGACGCCACCGGTCTCTGCGATAGAATTCATCATGAAAGGCTTGGTAGCTTTATCAATTCTCTTTTGTACCATCGAGAAGAGAACCTTCCGATGAATTAGGCACCTTAGTTGAGGCGATCCGCACGTATGAAGTAACATTCCGTCCACTCTCTCCTCAGTGAAAGAAATGATATTGTCTGGTAAGTCTGATGTCCTACTCTCAAGTGCCTGCATCCTCTTCAGCAAAACTCTGCAGATTTCCAAACGGAAAGATACTGCAAACTCTAATCGCTTCCCCTTCTCGGTGATCCATTTGAGTGCAATGCATTCCCATGATCAATACATCTCCGTGACTTGTTGATCTCGGCCAAAATACTTAGGTTACTCTCTGCTGTTTGTATTCATGCCTTGATATTCGCCATCATTTGCTTGATTGATTTCTTTGCATCATCCATAACCTTTAGGCGGGCTGGCACTTCTCCAAGTTGTACAGAAGCTTGACGAATAATCAAATCCTTCCATTCGTCAATAGCTTTTACTTGATTGCTTGCATCCTCCATTTCCTGCATAAGATGATCACTCACCTGCTCTGAAATGGGCTGAATGGAAGGTTTAACAACCTTGGCTATGATCTCACATAATTGAGATACTTGCTTCTGCAGCTCTTCTTTCTCCGCCTTTTCACTGTCAAGCCTAAGGAATAAAGCATCCATCAATGTCTGCGTGTCTTGCTTCAATCCTTCAGTGGTGGCTTGATTGAGGGGTACTTTGGTTACTGTCACATCTTCTGCCGTGAGCTCCTCCTCTATCTTTCCTTCTGCCGGAATTGATATCTCAGCAAACTTCTCTCCCGAATCCTCGATGATCAACCTAGAAGTTGCTTTGGCAACTTTAGGCCTTCTGTCTCTTCCGCCCAGATTCTGGAGTAGCTGCAAGTCGTGCTCCTCTAAGTTCATCTCCATTCTCGTTTACGGAACCAAGCTGCGAAGCCAACCATTCGAGAAGTTACTTCTCGGAGAATGAGGAATCACTGAGTGTACTACCATCTTCCGCTCTGCATCCTCTCCATCAGGAAGTGCCTTAGTGTTATGGTTGCCATCTTTTGAATCATCCGAGGACAAAGCCCTTCGAATTCGCCATCTGCGGTTTCAACGTATCCTCTGGAGCAGCGCTAAAGCGAAGTGGTGAGGGGAGAAGATGAATGTCATTTGGATTCGATAGAGGCATGGAAGCATCCTGCTGCTTGGTGCGATAGTTGGTGAAATCTTGGAGTCTTTGGAGAAACCAGAGCTAAAGTCATGGTCGTAGAAGTGATCCTCTCCTTTGATTGAGATCTTCTATGCACTTTCAACTTCTCGGCTTTCTGTTGCTTTCTCTCTCGTGCTTAAGCTTGAGGGAATCTCTTGCTTGTTGAAGTTGCCGTGACTTGATTCATCGATGCTTCATCAAGGCAATATCCCTTCGTCGTGAACCGGTTTGAAGTATTCACCAACAGAGCTCCCGACCTTTCTTCGATTGTGTTGCAACCTCCTACGTTATTCTGCAGTATGGCTTTATCTCCTCCCATTTGATGGTAAGTGTCAAGTACCACATTCCCATCATCTTTAAGATCCATGAGTATCCGTGCTAGTCAAAGTCGAACACTTGTTTTCTTTGATAGCTTTGTTGAAATATCTCTTTCTAACCTCGTACTCACTTTTGCACTTCATCCAGAAATCTTCTAATGAAGGCACATGTGCGTACTCCTGGGAGATTGTCTTCTGGCTACTCCAAATGGATCGAAGTTCAGCCGTGCAGGGAAGAACTCTTTCTCATACTCGGATAACATTTGCGCCTCCATCCCCCAAGCTCTATGAATGCTATTCGCATTTTGTAATATCCACATGTGATTGGGAAGAAGCCCGTAGACTTGTGCCGTTTTGGTGAAGGTCATGTAACTCCACAAGTTGCTGCTCGCTCCATGGCGATCAATCTATCATTCGGATGCACAGGCATCTTTTATTGGTTCTCGAGAAAAGCCTGTAACCACGAGGTATGTGAAATCTGCAAATTGAATGAATAGGCGCAATCTTGGACACTGACTTCCCACGCTTCCTTGCTTACCCTGTTTTCCTTCAAGTCTTTGTCAGCACTGCGAGATGAAATCATAGAAGAATTCATCGTTGATCACTTTGAAATCTTTCTCACACGCAGGTACAGTAAGCTGTGGGTAGCACTCGAAAATGGGGTCCTTAGAAAGAACACCACATCTATCCAGCTTGGAAAAGACGCCTTGTGAAGCTGCAGCATACACCAAGTAGGAAGTCATTTTGAAGCTGAAAGTTCGCTTCACGTTCCGGAGTTGCTCACCAATGTTGTTGCTAATAATTTCCGACCAATTGATTATAGAATCAACCTTGTTGACTTCAATGGTCCTGATGAAAGCATACATCCATGTACGGAAAGTGTAAGCATTCGCCTCGCCATTCATCCTGCATAGCAATTTGACAACATCATCTACCTCCTGCACCAAATTGGACCGCGGAAGAGTTCTCGGGAACTTTGAAGGAGATCTAGGCTTCTTCATGTATCGGCTATTCATTATGCTCACACAATCAGCTCTATGCTTCTCCACTTCTGCAGAGCATCCACGAAGACTAATGGAAGTCACCACCTTTCGCCTTTGGAATCTTGAGACAATAATTGATGAATTCTGCGTCAAAGCGAATTATTGTCTTTCCCGAAGCATCACGCTTGCGATCTGGATGAAGGATGGTAAGATCTAACGCACTCCATAACAAATTAAGCATTTGGGCTATACATGGAAAAGTTGTAGCTCGGATAATTCCACTTGCTTTTAACCGCATGCATGCATGAGTGAAGTCTTTCCGCTCTGGATCTAGGGCCTAGATCGTGTGTCTCCTATGTTTGCAAGTTTGGAAGTGATGCATGACTCCATCGTGCTTTCTTTTTCGTCCCTCTTCGCCATGGCTTTGTCTATCTTTGTTTGAATAATTCTTTTTCTTCTTACTTGGCCGGATTTCTTCAAAATTGGTGCAGATCTGGACAATTCTTCAGATTCGGAGGATATATGCAATGTATTGGACATTGATAAAAGCTCCTTTTCTTTTGTAAAACACCTGTAATGAATTCCTGCAATTTATTCAGACAAAAATGGCCACCGGAGCATGAATAGTGAATTTTAATTGTAAAAATCTGCACTTTTCAAGCCCGCTGCCCCAAAAATGGGTGTTTAATTTGCACATAAAGAGAGCATGAATCCTTTCAACAACACCTGAGCACCTGTAACACCTATGCAAACAATTATGCAGACAAAGATCCACCTCCTTCAAAGCATGTGCCAAATCTGGAAGCTTTTAGCCTTGTTACCACCTTGCCTGAGCAAAACCCTTCTTCAAATGGGGGCGCACTTTTCCTCTTGGCTGCAATTCTTTACTTGTGAATTAAATAATTCACCCATATGACTCCCCATGCTTATATAACCTTCACAATTCTATAATTAATAATTGCCCTAACAATTAAAGACAATTAATTAATTAAAATCATGCTCTTTTCTTTTAAAAATAACATGTTTAAGGACAACCATTCAATAAATTAAATGAATCCAATTTAATCCTTCACACTTCACTTCACTTAAGCTTCACAAAGTGTGCCTTGACCATAGCCTTTGAAAATAGAAATTAATTTAATGATTTAATGCCTTAAAAATCATTAAATATCTCCTAAATGGGACGTACTTTTTGAAAGGAAGGGAGCAGCCACTAAATAAATTAAATTTAATGCATTTAATCCATTTCTTTTATTCCCCCTTTGACTTGTTGACTTCCTCCAAGCTTGGGCGCACTTTTTAGAAGAATAGATTAATTAAAATAATCACTTCAAGGCTGCCATCATCTCACCAAAGGGGGCGCACTTTTTTGCACATATAATTCTATTTTTAAGAATTTTTTTACAATGGGATTCTTTACCCTGCAGGAGGCACCAAAATCCCATGGTCCACTTAAGTGATTTGACTTTGACAATGAGATTTTTACCTGCAAGGCAGGCACTAAAATCCCATGATTTCACTTAAGTCACTTTCCTTTTATTTTATCATGGGAATTTTTACCCTGCAAGGCAGGTAATAAATTCCCACCTGCCCTGGCCTCTAACTTTCCCACTGCAGCTTAAGTGAATTTTATAACACGGGAAAAAGTACCTTCTAGGCAGGTATAAAATTCCCACCTTGCCTGCCGCTTGTATTTTTCCCATTGCAGCTTAAATCCTTTGTTTTCCAAAAATGCGCCCAACCCCGCAGGGGCTTTTCCGTGCACGACTTCACTTTTTCCCAGTGATCCAGACCTCCGATGGCGACTTCCTCCGGGCATAACGTGCGTATATGTTTTCTAGCTGCTCCAGGCCAAAAATCGGGCTTACCCGGCAAAGGAATTGTTCTAGAGAAATTTCACAGAAAACGAAACGGGACAACACAAAAACACGAAAAATTGCCAAAAGTTACAAATAAAGCCCAAAACTTATTCCAAGTTAAAACCCTTCTGGTACATAAGAGTAATGACATATTCGATCATAACAGAGTTAAAACGGAGCGCAAATAGCCTCATACGGGGCTCAAAATAATTAAATACAAATTTCCCGTCAGACAAATCCCAATGACAGAATATAACAATTTTGGGCATCTGGGTATTTGGCGAAAAAGGCTAATATGGCTCGTTGGGAATATCTTGTGCAATACAAGAACTTTCAGGCAATAAAAACACAAAACGACACACTATTTTAAAAGTACGAAATTTTTTTGGATAGGGTAGTCGCAGATTTCAGGATGAAATCTGGGTGACACCAGCTTCTACAGGACTGTCCACACTATAAGACGGTTTTTCATCATTCTTTATCTTCAACACAGTAAATCATGCAAGAACATCACCCAAAACTCTTTGTAACATTGATTCTTAGATGAAAACTTACAAGAGCTTATCAAGAAACTTGCTCTTATTCCAAGAAAATCTTGTTCTTCTTCACTTGTCCTTTTACAGTCCTTACAAAAACAAAGTTCACTTTTCTTTTTCAGCAACAAGAGTCTCTCCCACTAGTTTTTACAAAGTTGTTATGATTGAATATGCATTCGGTAACTACCTTTCATCGACCTACATATTCCATTTCTTATGTTTTTACATTGAGGCTCTCTTTTTCTCAAGAAATATTTCTCTATTTTGAGTTAAAAATGGACATATATGAAAATAACACAAAATTGTTATGTTTACCCACAAAATAGGTGTGCAAGACCCTAGACATGACCAAACGTGATGTCCCCTTTTTGGACAATAAGAAAATTACAACAATTTCAACCCAAATCGAACAAAGAAGGATTAGATCCTTTTGAATCAACACGAAATAGCCCAATGTCAACCAATTACGATCCAAATGGGGTTGGAAGTGGTAAAGGCGGTGAGTTAGATTGGTGGCGACAATCAAATTTTTATTCTTCTCAATTCTGATTTTTATTACAGCAGTGAATTAATTTGAAACAGTTGCCAACAACTGAAAACTTCAAAAATTCATAACTCGATCACTACTCTATATTTTTGCATGAAACCAAGTGCATAATAAACTAGGATTTTAGAGCTTTCCAATGAACCAGAGATCAGATTTTTCTGAGCACTTAAACCCCTTCAAAATAACATCTAAACTTCCAGATCTGGGTGCTAGGGTTAGCAGAAATTAATAAATTAATAACCAACACTTCCCTCAACTATTTTCACCCTCCAAAAGCTTGTTTTGATGCACTAAAATGCCAAGAACAAATTTGAACTGAAACCACATTTTTAAGCATCAAAATTTGTCACAAACAATTAATAATCCAACCCAGATCATTTGCTGACTTCTAAAATTATTTCCCGCTTAACCGACCAAACAAAAACCTTCAAACTTTGGATTTTGGGCCACAAAAATATGAAGAATAATATTCCAAAATTAGTTTTCGCACGACAGACACGAAACCCTAATTTTCCCTAAAAAGTAGGTCGCCCAACACATTTAGGGCATCAAATGATCTCTTAAAATTATGAAATTAATTGCAAAACATAGTAGATCTGAAAACCAACAAATATGCTCCAAATCATGCAATAATAATCAGATTTGCACCATAAATAAATTTGTTAGGGCAAGGAATTCTTTTCCAAGCAATTCGCCACACACTAAATGCAACACACACACAAATGGATCCTCATCAAAATCGGATTTGCTTCATTTCCAAGTTGAATGAGAGAGAGCACAATGAGAGCTAGGGCATGCATCCCATTTCTCTAAGCATGGAAACACAAATAATCAAATCAACATGCCAAGTGATGACCATGCAACCTCTTTTTATAACATAAGGGGTGCAACATTCAAATGACCGACCTTTTCCTTTTGGAGGGAAAACTAATAAAACTTAAATTAAAATATTAAAAGACCCACTTAAGTGCACTTTATTATTTTTAATTAAATAATAAAGAAGTAACTAGCCTATGTGCACTTTTTAAACTAACTAAAGACTCCCACTTGTAGTGCTAGGCATGCCAAGGGTTACAATGCAAATGAAAGAGATGAACCGATATATTAGTAATGCCCTGGAAAAGGGGACATTACACCAAACACTTTCACCAACTTCCTAGACTATCCATCAAGACCAAAATTGCACAAAAGGTTCAATTTCCTACTTAAGAAATTTAAATCTAGTTTTGGCAGGAAAAGACTTCTCAAGCCAAAATTTGAAATTGGAAAGACCTAAATTCCTACAAACACTTCTATAAGCCTATCTAGACCCTCGTAAGATGTTCAAACACAAAATTTGATGAAGTAAAACTTTCCTATGTGATGCTCCTGCATCACTTTCCCAAGGTGATCTTGAGTTGTTGGAACCTCTTGGTGGAAGGGATGATGAGGCCATCTTCAACATCTCATCCTTCACAAAGGAGATTGAACTTACAACAAACTCCAAATTATTTCTCATGAAATTTCTTTCTAACCATATGCACGAAATGAAGCACTCACTAGCCATAGTAACATGGAATCCATTGAGGAATTAAATTTTCATAGTAACATGGAATCCTTTGCCATTTAGAGTGTTCTTCACTTTATCGCCATTTCCACTATGTTGTCCATGATGACCACCAATTAGACTATGAAGCATCAAGCTTGACATAGGCTCATTCTTTTCAACAAGCTGCCCATGATGACACAAGTATGGCAGCAACATAGGAAGGATCAACAAATCTGAAATGTGATTATTATTATCATACCTTTGGCTGCCCATGAAAAGCTTGTCCTCCTTTGATGAAGTGGGGTTTGTGGAGATACCTCCAACCCTTCTATCCTCGTGATTCCCAATATTTTCTTTGATCACATGAATCTTCATAGTACTGTTATGAAAATCAATCAATGGAAGCTCAAAGGATGGTGCAAGTTCCTCTAACTTGAACCCTTTGTATACAACAAGTGATGCCCCTTTTGTTTCAACTTCATCCACATTTTGTTGATGCATGCACGAAACCTTTTAATGGTTCTCTCCAAGGCCATAAACATCATCTACTTGCTTCATGTAGGTGGCTGTTGTGAAATTTCCAGTGTTTTGTGGGGATCGCGTCCCTAGATTTTGGTGACGTCCCCGATGTCCTGAATGTTTCGGGGACTTGGGGATTTGGAGGACATCCCCAATTTTAAAAAAAAATTCAAAATTTTTCTGATGTTTCTATTTTTAAAAAGATGTTATTTTTACCAAGAACATTAACTTATAATTGTGGAAGTACCTAAAATACATTAAATACAGTTTTTATGTATTATTTTAAAAACCCTCCTGCTGCCATTCCCAAATTTTTGGATTTTTTTTTCCGTCCTTGAAACCCCATGCCTACCCCTGTCCCTCCCATTCCCGAGGCGTAGGTAACTATGGAAATTGCCAACAAGTTGTACTTCAACATTTACATTTGGCAATTGAGCTTCAACCACCAATTTCTCTTTACCAACTTGCAGATCTGATTTTTCTTCCTTCTTATGCTCAAGCTCCATGATTTCTCCTCGTCAACTTGCACTGTAGATTCTTGTATGGGTTGTTTCTTCTCCATTACTCACACAGAGTAATTGTAATGAAATATAATCTGATTTTTATGACAGCAGCTGAAATAACCTTCCAAACCCTAGAGTGAACTGAGTAAGAGCTTAGAATTCACCAAATAATCATGCACAACAGCTGATAAATACTTCTAAATAATTATTTCAATTACGACAACCAAAATCCATTCCATTTGCAACAATTAAATGGAGAAAATCAGCAAAGACACTGCTGTAATTAAATAAATGACAGTTGCAGGGCAGCCATAAACCAATGCTGAAATTGATAGATAAACACCACCAAAAATCATAAAAATATAGATACCGGCCTTATAAAATATGCCGAATCAAAATATGAAATTAGATTTGCAATTTGTGCCCTAGAAGGCACTCAAATACCATCAAACCCTAGTCGCTCCAACTAGGAATGGCTCTAAAATGCATGCAAATATTTGTAGATCTCTTTCCTTATTCTCCAATGCCCCAAATCTGCAAAAAGGTCTTCAATATGACTTTGCTTCAACCAAGGATGGAGGGTTTTCGTCCTCCAACCAACCACAAGAAGGGTTTTCGTCCTTCTTGGAAAGCCACACAATTGGATTTTCGCCCAAAAGTGGAAAGACAATGAGCAAACAGCCCAAAGGTCCAATTAGATAAAATGCGCCAAAAATAGATGTCCCCAAATGAAGTCCTTAATCTCCTTTTATATCTTCATCTTGGCGCCAAAGGCCAAAAAGGCAAGGCCGACCCATATAAAGCATATTTAATCTTTTAATTTGCTTTTAAAATGCACCAAACCCAGCCGACCCCTTATAATGGGAATTACAAAGATAAAAACATAAACATGAATGAGAAAATGGAAATATAACCCACGATCTTCCCTTGCTCATCCATTGCTTGCCTTTGGAAAGAGGAAAGACAAAGGAATCCTTTATTTTGGATTAATTCGAAAAAAGGGGACATTACAGTCCTCCCTTCCCGAAATTGCTTGTCCTCAAGCAATTGTAAGTACCCGGATCCCAAATGAATCTCAATTGCTTCTTCTTTGATGTACCTGCACATGAAGCAAACATATCAAAGAAAACAAGAGTGTTTAACAACACTTTTAAACTCTCCTTATCATGCCTTAGGGACATGATAGCTATCTCTCTTCCGTTGCTTGACACCATCTCATAATTTCCATCCAAATGATGGCTTCCCAACACTTCAGTAATGCTGTCCCAAAAACAACTGTAATCATGCATTTTTCTTTCAAAAATCAGAATGTTCAAGTCTGAAAACAACACATCATAATCTGATTTATTCCCTCTTTTCAGCTGAGATCTTCTTTCCTCATCATTCCATGATGGAATGCTCTTCAAAAATGAAAACACACTGCTGTTCATGGCTGCTAGTGGCAGCCCCAAATCTGATTTTTGCAAACTCAGCCCTATAATCATGACATAACAACTACCAAACTGAAATCTTATGGAAAAAAGCAAATTCATGAGTAGCATAGGGACTGAAAATTGTCTTACATGAGTTGGAAAATGAAGATCAACAAGTCTACAATTAAGATCAGCCTTCCTTGCTTAACATTCCTTCCTTTTCCTTCCTTTTTCATGGGGACAACAGGCTGTGGTATCTTTCTTGTGCAAAGAGGATATGTTCCATAAGTCTTGATGATCATGAGGCCTTTGAAACCAGCCTTGCTTGGCCCTATACTTCTTGCCAATTCTTCTTTGATAATTCGATGCATACTGCTGCCCATTCCTTTTAACTCCCACATATGGAACGGAAAGTTAGAATCATCATTTCCCTCTTTGACTAATATGTGTACAGCTGTATATTCATCATAATATATCCCTCTTTCCCATATTCTTGTTGGTTCTCCCATGGAACCGTGGGTTAGCAATATACAGAAGAGAAAATCAGAATTATTATTAAGCTTATGATGACTCAAACATGCCACACTAGAATTCTTCCCCACTTTATACAAACTCATCAAATTCCTTCCCTTCCATAAGCAAGGAGAGGAATAATCAAAACTGAAATTTTTACCTTTATCTTCTTTGAGCTTCAAGGGTTTACTCGGATTCCAAAGATGCAAGCAATCTATGTAACTCTTCATCATACCTCTTCTTGTCTCGATCACCATATGCAAAGCACCCCTATCTTGAAGTCCAAACTCGTGACAAAGAGTTTGTGATGATCAACCCAACAAGATGATAAAGAAGGAAACAAAAGATCTGAAATATGTGTGTACCTTGGGCTGTCATAAAAGACCACTTTATTGCTTGGAAGATGTATAGTGAGTCCTTGGCAAAGAGTCTTCTCCCAACCTTGCTCCTCATTAGCATAGTTATGATCACCCAAGCATGACAATGATAAATAATGATGCAATGAAATATCATATGGCTTACCATAGGCTGCTGATCTGAAAATTACAGTGGACTGAAAGTGGTCATGGGCACCCGGAAATGCCCTTGTCTCATGTGTGTACCTCATAACATCTTCCCTTGGAAGCTCCGCTTCATCTTTCCTCCGTGTTCAAATTTTTCCTCACTTATAACCCCATTTTTAGCTTGTTGATCCACATGTACAGCCACTTGCCATGGTTTACCATGGAGCCTCAACAATGACATATTGTTATTCTTTTCATCAAATGGCTCAAGACAACAAAACTGAATTGGTGTAGAAGAAAGCAATGATTTTGGAACACCTCCATACCTTTGGCCATCCCCAATATGTTCAATTCCCTTTATCCCATGAGACTTGCTTGGCATCTTTCCAACATTCTCTTCATTCTCTTGCTCCTCATGCTTCTTTTCATCCTTTTGCTCATGCTTCCAAGATCCCTTAGTATCTTGCCACATGCAACCATTAGAAAGCAAGGGAATATCATTAACAACCAAAAGTCCTTTACCTTCCTCTTTGCTTGGTTCTTGCTTGGTAATTTCTCCATTCTCTTGAGCTTTCGTAGGGCTGTCCGGAAAATCAGCCAAGGAATCCGCTTTGATAATGGTGATGGGTGCTTCTAGGGCTCCCAAAAACTGATCCATCATTATGAACTGCTGCTGTGATGGTTCTTCCTTCATAGCATGGTGGATATCTTCCTCTTCCAATGCATCCTTCTCACCCTTAAGCAAATCTGGTTTCTCTTCAACATTTTGCCATGCACACCCATTAGAAGCCAATGAAATATCATTAAATATTAAAGAATTATTACCTTGGGATTCATGCTCCATGATTTCCCTTTCCTTTCTAGGCTCATGCTCCCCATTTTCATTGAACTTTGATGTCTTCAAGTTGTTGTTCTGAAAATCAGTCGAGAGATCCAATTTGGCAAGAGGGTTGGGGGTTCTAAGACTCCCAAGGGCTGCTCCCTCTTAGTAACCAACTGTTGCAATCTATCTTCCTCCTTATCCTTAGGGAAGTAGGCATGCCCATCTTCTGTTTCCATCTTGATTTCGTTCATGCCCTGTTGGCACATGCAAGGAGTCTCTTTGTGGTCCTTTCCCAAGCCATGAACACCTTCAACTTGACTCTTAGGTGCTGCTGTCCTAAACAGACCAGCAAGCTGATTGTTAACATGTCTCTTGGAAAAATGGTTTCCAATCATTCCTTTTTCTTCCCCACTTGTTCACCATCCTCCTTTTCAATCCTGGAATCCACACACGCTGAAATATTATCAGTATTAGTCAAACAATGATGAACAATTACCTCATAATGATGCCTATTTGGAACAATGATGGGATCAAGGGCTGAATCTTCATCCTTCATGGCTCTGTTTCTCTCAAAGTGCAGATCTGATTTTTCACCGGATGTGGGTGACTATTGAAGTTCAAAAACTTGTCATGAGGATTTGAGAACCCTCTACCTTCAAGCCCTTCTTCATGAACCGCATCCATACTCTTGAGTGTGGGGTCCCTAGGAGGTTGACCCCTTCCTTGTTGCTTGGGGTTTTGACCCCGTGCCAATCCCCACTCTTTTGTCTCCAACTTCACGAACTCTGCAAAAGGTAGGGCATCACGGATCTTTTTGGAAGAGCTCTATACTCTTCATACCATGTACCGATGTTGCTTCCTTTGGATGATGGAGAATTCATGACTTCCTTTGAAGAGATCCTTCCACCATTGGAGCCTTGAATGGTATGGATCAGCCGGGCCATTGTGTTGGCCAATCTTTCTTTGCCCTAGGGCAAGCCTTTCAATCCTAGCATCGCTGAAAACTCTATCCATCCCTTCGATCTTCAAACCCTCAGGCTGGGAAGACCAAAGCTCTAATACCATTGTAATGTCCTTTTTGGGACAAAAACCGAAAATATGGGTTTGGCCACAAACCCCAAGGATCAGATCTGAAAATACACACACCACAAATGAAATATAATCTGATTTTTATGACAACAGCTAAAATAACCTTCCAAACCCTAGAGCGAATTGAGTAAGAGCTTAGAATTCACCAAATAATCATGCACAACAGCTGATAGATACTCCTAAATAATTATTTCAATTACGGCAACCAAAATCCATTCCATTTGCAACAATTAAATGGAGAAAATCAGCGAAGACACACTGCTGTAATTAAATAAATGACAATTGCAGGGCAGCCATAAACCAACGCTGAAATTGATAGATAAACACCACCAAAAATCATAAAAATATAGATACCGGCCTTATAAAATATGCCGAATCAGAATATGAAATTAGATTTGCAATTTGTGCCCTAGAAGGCACTCAAATACCATTAAACCCTACTCATTCCAACTAGGAATGGCTCTAAAATGCATGTAAATATTTATAGATCTCTTTCCTTATTCTTTAATGTCCCAAATCTGCAAAAAGGTCTTCAATATGACTTTTCTTCAACCAGGATGGAGAGGTTTTCGTGCTCCAACCAATCACAATAAGGGTTTTCATCCTTCTTAGAAAGCCACACAATTGGATTTTTGCCCAAAAGTGGAAAGACAATGAGCAATCAGCCCAAAGGTCCAATTAGATAAGATGTGCCAAAAATAGATGTCCCTAAATGAAGTCCTTAATCTCCTTTTATATCTTCATCTTGACGCCAAATGCCAAAAAGGCAAGGCAACCTGGATATAAAACATTTTAATTTGCTTTTAAAATGCACCAAACCCAAGCCGACCCCTTATAATGGGAATTACAAAGATAAAAACATAAACATGAATGAGGAAAATTGAAATATAACCCACGATCTTCCCTTGCTCATCCATTGCTTGCCTTCGGAAAGAGGAAAGGCAAGGAATCCTTTATTTTGGATTAATTCAAAAAAGGGGACATTGAGGTATGGATCAGTGAGTCATTTATTGGCCAATCTTTCTTGCCCTAGGGCAAGCCTCTCAACCCTAACATCATCAAAATGTATGTTTGCCATTTATCTGCGCCTTACGAGGCGAAACCCTCAAGACATGGAGGATCTATGCTCTAATACCGAGTGTAATGTCCCGCTATGGTTGATTGAAAAACAATGAAATAACACAAACCCCAAACTGAAATATTCTGATTTTTATATCAACCAACTGGAAAATAGAATAGCAGTGAACAACAATCTAATTTTTGAACAAGGAAAAACAATAATTCATCAAAATATCACCATTCACAATATCTGAAGTATATAGAGACACTTTAGGAATATTTTAGAAAATTATCAACCAAGAAATCAACCTCTAAACACAACTAAAAATTAAATAAATGATAGCAGAGTATGCCCTTATGAAATGGCTGGAAATGAATGATTCCAAGCCCTAAAAATGAAGTACAAAGTAGATTCTGGCTGCCAAAAATATGAAGAATGCAATGATGGCTGAGTTGAGCGATGTCGTGCCCTAGAAACCATCAATCTCTTCCCTAAGGTGGGTCGCTCCCCTAGAAGAGGGGTTGAATTTCACCTTAGAACTAAACCCTTGTTGAAAATAGGCCTTATCCACCTTTTTGAAGCACTGGAACAATTAATTGAAGAGTTTTCATTGTTCAATTATCAAGGAAGGGTTTTGTCTTCCTTATGAAGCCACACTAAGGATTTCCACCTCTACAGTGGAATAGAAATAGAGCAATCAGCCCCAAAACCAAGTAGTGTAAAATTATAATAAAGAAGCATGCCCAAAATCAGCCTAAGCGACCCCTTTTATATCCTTTAGGTGGCGCCAAACCCTATGAGGGAGTTTCCCCATGATCGCCCTCATAAAGAAGTTTTCTTTATCGTTTACTTTGTTTTTAAATTCCTCCAACCCAGCCGACC
Organism: Taxus wallichiana var. yunnanensis; assembly: GCA_018340775.1. Lineage (NCBI taxonomy): Eukaryota > Viridiplantae > Streptophyta > Pinopsida > Cupressales > Taxaceae > Taxus > Taxus wallichiana. Next base: position 658,095,373 of record CM031242.1, read on the forward strand.
TGCCTCATAAAGAAAAACACTAAAAGAAAATGTAAATGCTCATGGAAAAGGACTAAAATATAAACAAATACTTCCCTTGTTCACCTTCTTCTAGCCCACGGGAAGTGGAATGGGCTAGAAGTCTTTGAAATGAATTAGTTTGAAACAAGGGTGTAATATCCCCTTCTTGAAAGCAGCTGGTCGAAGACCCTTAGCCCATTCATTGTTTCCCGATGGCTAAGGGATGAGAAAAAGGAAACTAAGTCATAATAAATTAATTATAAAGTGCATCATAAAATTTTATTATAAGCACTTAAGTTAATTTATTAATGACAAAATAGAAAAAGAAAAAGAAAAAGTAACTTTATGTTTTATTTGTCCCTAGAGGAAAAATGTGACCCATAGGGGGATGAAATAAAGCAAGTGAAAAACATTAAATGAGGCAAAATAAGTTGATTGGTTGTTTTGGGTGGCAAAAAGGCCAAGACAACTTATAAAAGGAGGTCGCCATGCATAGGAGAGGATATCTTTTGACATCTTATCATTTCATAATTTTGGTCTAAGCTTGCATGCTTGCCATTTCAACTCCAAAGGACGAAAACTCTTTGTAGTTTTGTTTGAGAGGACACAAACCCTCTTTAAGCTTAGAAAAGAGAACGAAAACTCTTCTTTCTTTTGAGAGGAAGCTCTACTTAGGGGTTTCCATTGATTTTCAAGGTTACATTTTTCGATTCTAGTTGTGTTGAAGGGAAAAGTTGCAGATTTATATTGTTTCCAACTAGGGTTTGAAGACACAAGTGTTGAGACAGATTTCTACCTTCAGATTTAGCCAAATCTAGGGTTATCTACTTGCCTTGTGGATAGAGTTTGACATATTCTAGGGCATAGCTGTCGAGAATCTCATCACCAACATCTTTGTCATATTTTTAGAGGCCAAAATCAGTTGGCTTGCATATTTTTGGGGCTGAGGAAACTCCATTTTCAGCTAAGTCTGTAACTATCATTCTACAGTTTTTTTATAAATAAAATTCCAGCCCTATTTGGTCCAAATATGGTATTTTTCTAGTGTTCTTGCCTAATTAAAAATAGTTGATCAGTTTTGGTAAAGAATACAATGATTTTACTTCAGTTTTGAATGCTTCCAATCTTCTAGGCAAGTCGCATTTCATTGTAGAAATTCAGATCTGCAATATATTATTTTTATATCTTCTAGAATTTGCTATTTTGGATCAGATTTACCGCTATTCCGTTTGGGGTCAAAATTTGTCCATTTGGGGACATTACAAGGGGACATTACATAACATTAAGTCAATATTTGTTAAGTATTAGCTAATAAATAGTTGTAACTACTTCAACCATTTTGTAACTATCTCTTGCATAATAAAATGACAAACACACAATCTACAATGTGTGCAATCTGCTCTTTCATTATCTCTCTATTCACATTTTCTAATAGGCACAAGGTCATATATATGTGACATTGGAGTAAGCGCTTTTGGTGTTAAAGGGAAGTCCATGAGAGGGCAGGTGTAAATTGAAGAGGGTAAGAAGTAATTCATTGGATCCAGGATGGAAGAAGCTACAAAACACTAAATTTATGTTTCCTTCTCAATACAAAGACAACTTATGTTAGTAATCACATTTAACTACTTTTGTATGAGTTATGGCAAGCAACATATTGACACTACTATAAAGCGGTTGACATGGATTTAGATTCTTGGCAATGGTAGGAGTTTCTATCCTCCAATTTAATGACATTTGTTGCCTTATTTGCTAAAACTACGTAATATGTGTGTTAAAACTCAAATAGAAGGAAACTTAATCTAATTACATAAAATAGATTGCTAGAACTTATGGATGAAATGCTCAAAAAGAAATTACCGAATCTGAAATTCCTAATATAAAACTTATGCTATTGTTTTATAAAAATGTAAATTTGCAGAACTAAGGAACTCCAAAGAAATTTACAATAGATCTTGTGAAATGTCTCTCTTTCTCGAATAATATTATTGAAGACCTTTGGTCTATTTTGTCTACCCGACGGCCAAAGGGTGTGAGCAAGGGTGACTTAAGTCACAATAAATTATTATAAGTGCCTAAAGAAAATAAAATAAAATTATTAAAGCACTTATAATTAATTTATTTGGCTTAATAAAGGAATGCACTTATAAACAATTGTTGTAATCTCTAGGAAGGTGCATAGGGGAAAATAAGGGTCTAATATTATATTTGTATCCTCCCTAGGAGGATTGGCAACTTGTCTAGGAAAGAATATATTGGCTGCCTAGAAGAAAAATAGACCCATAACAATTTTGTATCTCCCCTAGGCAAAAATGTGACTTGGCCTAAGAGGAAAATATGCATAGAAAAATGCATTGCAAGCTGATTGGAGGTTAAAAAGGCTTCCTTTGGGTCACTTTGCCTATATAAAGGAGAGGTCGACTTAGAAGGGGCATTCTATGATCACTTTATATTTTGAAAATAGCTTGTAAGCTGAAGCACTTGTTGCTGCAACTTCTGAGGACGAAAACCCTCAAGAAGAATAGTGAAAAGGGAATGAAAACTCTCTTTGCACTCATATTTTGTATTGGGATCTCAAGGCTAATCAGGTTGTTGAACCATTATAATTTTGCACCAGCTGGAGCGACCTAGTATGGACAGAATTTTGCATACTTGAAGGCTTTAAAAATCAAATCTGGGTACCTGCTGTTGGGAGCTAAGTTTCATCTATTTTATTCTTCCATTTTGAAGGTTTTTGTTGGGTTTCAGACCCCTTTCCACTGCTGCCATTTCAAATCTGTTCTGCAGCATTCTAGCAATAAAATCAGACTTATTTGAATGCTTTTAAGTGGCATCTCTCTTGGCTTTACCTTCCTTAATTTATTGCAGCCTTACAAATCTGAATACAGTCCTGTTTGATGTCTCTAATGATATTATTCTTTAATGGTGGAAGTCGCCATTCCCAGAAATTAATTACAGCAGTTCTTATCATGATTTTGCATACTCTAGGATGACTATTATGGTCTGAGTTGACTTCATAAATTCCGTGATGAATTTTAGAGTGAGATATATTAAATTGTGGGCTGTCTATTGTAAATCTCTTGCCATTACCCTAGTCGCAATTCTAAGGTAAATTACAGGTCTGCAGACACAAGAAACTGATTTGCATATGATAGACCTACGTCTGGTGTTGGGTTTTTGCCTAAATCCACTAGGGTTCAAATAGTCCCAATAGGGGACATTACATTTTGTTCCAGATGCTAACTAAGTTGATTGCAACAAATGACCAAAAGAAAACCTAAAATTCAGATTATACCCATAACATTGCAGATATGTACAAATTAGAAGAAAAGCAAATCTTGATTCATAGATGTGTGAAATTATATGAAGATAAATAGCCATCTGTGCATTTAATTGACAGAAACAAAGCCACTTGGAGAACATAACATTCAACAAATGAGTCTATTTATTGCAAAACAAAATATTGTCTTACGGAATGTGGATACCATGGACAATTTCTTTGAAGAACCATCCTTTACAATTTTCTAGAGAATTATTTATATGAGTTAGGGTCATCTTTGACCTCAGACTTATTCCCATATGTCCTTTACCTATAATTTTTTAAAAAGGGGTGATAAAATTTGAACTTAAATAATATGACCAAACCCCTTTAATGCCATGGCTTAATGATATAAACGCTTACAGCTGCTGAACAAATGGTTCTTGCTTTTACATAGATGGTATATTCTAAAGTTTGAACTTCTCGGACATTTTGAAATAAACGGTGAAACATTGTTGTAGATGCTCTTCATGAATATTAACAAGCCCCCATTGCAAATGGAGTGTTGACCGTCATATTAGTACTCTCATGGTTATCAACATAGTTCTTGTTATCCAAAATTTACCCCCTCGGGTTAATTTGGATAACTCATTAAAAATGGACTTAGCCATTTAAACAAGTTTGGGACGTCTAAATGGCCGTCAAATTTCCACCTCTCAAAAGCACCGGCCGTTGGATTTCAAAAACCCACGGGAGACTTAGCGAATTCATTGGTGGGTTATATGTTTAAAGGTTGCACGACGTTCATTTTGTCATCAAATTCAATGCCAAACATTAGGAAGCAGGCCACGAGGCGTCATTTCGGCTTTTATCAAAGCTTTTGGCTTTGGCGGACTTAAAGTCTACGGAATAAGTCGCATTCCATAACATTTTGCGTCTGGGTGCGAGTTAGCCCAATCAAAGAACATGCGGCGGGTGAAGGCAATGACAAGTGGCGGAGAGGATCAACGGTCAAGAAAGAACACATGGCGGCATTCCATCACACTTTGAAAAGATGAGCTCGGCGTACCTCAAGCCCCCGAATGAACTACAACGGATAATTTCATTAGGTCTAGGAAATCGGTGAGGTCAGCGGGGCTACGTGGTGGCAATTTTATAAAGACAAAAGTTTCTAAAAAGAACAAGTTAGAGTTGCGAGGCGAAGTGGCTACCAATCAAAGAAAGGCACGAAGCGAAAGAGATCGACATGAAACACACGTGGGGATTTTCTATTGGTTAATGTTTCGTAGATGTCGGAAGGGGCTATCAAAAGTTTGACATTGCGAAGGTGCGTGGCATTGTCTTATTGGCTGTATTTCATAAAGGCTGCGAGAATGAAGACAAGGAAAGAAGGAAAAGGAAAGAAAGAAAAGGAAGCCAAGGCTCGATCCCGATCGATGGGAGAATGACACATAGCAAAGGCGAAGTAGTGCACACGTTGGCAGAGCCCGATCTCGAACAAATCAAATGTTGCCATGTGTAACATTTTGTGCTTCTTGGCATGCAAAACTTCAAGTAACCATAACTTTCGACCCAAAGCTCCAAATTTGACAAAAAATATATCGTTAGAAAGGTCTCCTTGAGCCCTTCAATCTGGATCATTCTAAATCAGATTTTGATGGCGGTTGGTGGGTCAAAATGGCAAACACGCCTTCAAAGGGCGAGGAGCAGTCTTGAGCACACAAACAATCAAATGAGACGGCTCAACCACTAGAATTGATGAAGTATGGTTTCATTTCCTTCTGCAGGACATAATAGACATAGTAATGGCCTTGCAGAGTGCCCATGTGCTTTGCGGGTGATTCATTGCATCTGCTTAGGTGGTTGAAAGTTTGAAAACTCGTGCCTCTCTCTTTCCCTCTCCTTTTTCTTCTTTCTGTCTCATTCCTGCTATATTTTGTAAAATCTTTCATTTTGAAAATGATGGACATTTTGATCTGCAAAGGAACCATGTCAAAATAGTCTCCCAAGCAACTATGAACCTTGAGCCTTCATTTTTTCCTCTCGTAAATGCGTTCTTGCCTCTGTTTGAGCTGTAATGGATTGTGCGTGATTATAAGCAATAAAATATAGTGTTTGTGGCTCTCTTTTGCCCTATACTTGTGTTTTATATGCTTCTTTCCTCTCTCTTACTCTTGTAATGGTTGTGCATACCTCTCTCATTTGCAGGCCCCATTTTGTTGTATTTAATGTTCATCACCCTTTTCTTGGTGCTATCACCACCCCTTCTAGCTAAGGATTTCCCTTTCCATGCATCTCTTTCTAACCCTGGTCCCTTGGATTGTTAGTTTAGGATTAGATAGCTTCATTTCTAGCATTAGGAGTAGTTTTAGAAGATCTTATTAGGTAGAGGAATTGACATTCTCCGGAGGTCTCTATCCTGATGCAAGTCCCTCAACTTGGAGATAGTCCTATGTTGCCTCAAAATCCCTGGGTTGTCTATGACTTGGGGCAGGGTGCAATTTTGAGCTCCAACAGTTTGGCACACCCGGTGGGACAAAATTTAAAGCTTTACATCTTCATTTCACCAAGTTTGATGTGTTCTTGGTGAAATCCAACCTTTGAAGGCATATTCTAAGCACATCTAGCAACTCCACTAATCTAAACAACCCATTTTCTCATTTGTAGACCTTCCCTTCATTCTTTCCATCCATTTCCTCCTTTCCTTTCATCTTTCCGTTCATATTTCTTTCCTTCCATTCTTTCCATTTTCCTTTCATTCATGAAGTTGTGCAATCATGACTTAATTTCCTTCTTGGAATTCTTATTTGTAGTAAGCAACACAGTTCCCTCCATCCCCATGTTCCCAAAATATTCCTCCAAATTAGTTTTATGAGCCTTATCATGAAGAATATGCATATAACCCAACCCCCACTGATCCATATGGTTATCCTTCTAACCATAATGTTTATGAAGAACAGGGTTATGCAGATGATGGTGGCAACTTCATGGAAGATGCTGATTTTCAGAGGAGATTCAAAAATGGAGGCAGTATGATGTAGACTAGGGCTACTTGTGTATTGAAGGAAACCAAAATTGGTTTTAGGGTCCCTTGTCCATGGTTTGGCCCTATACCATGCTTTGGTTCTATCCTCGTAGAAGTTGCATTTTATAGATGAGATGGTGCCCCAAATTGCAAAGTGGGCTGAAGAAATGGAGGCTTACCAATCCAGTGTTGGGCAACTCTCGCACAATGGGGAATCCTACACTTTGTCATCATACTGACCCTCCCATTCCTTCTCCCCAACCTACACCATCTCAGTCTAATTTTCATGTTCCTAGCTTTCTGCTTGATCCTTCGAGAATTCCCCTTCTCCATCTCCTTCCCTTCCCTCTCACCTTCATTTTTCCACCCTCTTTTCTTCCAAATCCCCATCTCCTCCACAAGAAAATCTTGCAGCTCCATTTTCTCGAACCTTTGCCATCTCAACCTCTCCCTCAATTTCCAAAATCCCCTTATATTGCGAGACAACAACGAAATATCATTGGGAATGGACTGATTCTGATAGTGTAGTTGATGATCTTCTTGCTGTTTTCATGGAGCAATCTGCCAGGGAAGACGTTCCCAAGGAGCAAACAGAGGAGGAAATCAGAAATGAAGATCAGTTTGATCTTCAAGTAGAGGAAGAGAAGTTCAAGGGAGCGAGAGAATTTGATTGATTGCAGTGATCCACCAAGAACATCTTCAGATGTTGCAATTGATCAAAGGGAACTTCATGTTGAGGAGGAGGGGAGGTTCTATTTATCAAATTTCTTGTTTCGTTGAGGAGAAGGTGGATTTGAAGGAGGTAGAGTTGTTTGTAGAGAAAGTTGAGCACAATTCAATCCAACTTGCATATACTCCTCTTCTTGATGAGAGTTTACGGGATACCCCCATTCATTGGGATGAGCTTCAAAGAGATGGGAGAATCACAAGGATTTGGCCTTTCCTAATTAGATATCTGGCTAGTTTAGAGCCAAAGAAGGAGTTGCAACCGGTCATGCTCATTTCAAAGCATGAGAAAGAGCTTGATGTACCAAAGATCGAGACAATGCCTCCCAAATCCAAATGTATAAAAGCGAAGGAGGAATTCATCTTTTTTTTTGTTGATACTTTGAAGAAAAGGGTGGAAAACCAACATCAAGTCAGTTTTTCGCTGCTCTTATTAAAGGCCATGTCTAGTGCTAAATTAATTACATGACCCCATTTTGTGAGGAAGGGTAGTTATTTTTCACAACTTGCAGATTTTGTTTAACTCCCTTTGACTTTGGTTAGAGTAGGTTAGTGTAGGTTTGTTTTCAAAGCAAAGAAGTGTTTGTGCACTTGTGCATGTCTTCCCTTGAAACATGTATGATTTTTCCATGTTTGTATATAGCATTTGCGGTCTTGTTGCTATTTGCAAAGTTTAGTTCAATTCGGTAGGTTTCATGGTGAGAATCAAATAAATGGTGCACTTTCAAAGATCATTCGAGAGATCCACGGATCAACTAAGTTCATTTCGTGCTTCTTACGGCTCAGGGGTAAGAATTTCAATGTTTTGATCATTTTTTAATAGTTTGGGCTTGCCTCCATGCCCAATGGATGCTTAAAGGCTATTGGTCAAATTTAGTAGGCAAATTACCCCTGGAGGTTGCTAAATTGTTATCCCAAATTTACCCCGGGTTAATTTGGATAACTCATTAAAAATGGACTTAGCCATTTAAACTCGTTTAGGGCGTCTAAATGGCCATCAAATTTCCACCTTTCAAAAGCACCAGCTGTTGGCTTTCAAAAACCCGCAGGAGACTTAGCTAATTCATTGGCGGGTTATATGTTTAAAAAAATTTGCATAGCGTTCATTTGGCCGTCAAATTCAACGCCAAACATCGTGCATGTGAGACCACGTGGTGTCATTCGGATTTCCTCAAAGATTTTGGCTTGAAGGACTTCAAGTCCATGGAATAAGCCACATTCCATAACATTTCGGGTCTAGGCTTGAGTCGGGCGTAGTCAAAGAACACCTAGCGGATGAAGGCAATGACGGGTGGAGAGGATCAATGGTCAAGAAAGAACACATGGCGGCATTGCGTCACACGTCGAAAGCGAGATGAGTTTCGACGGACTTCAAGCCCCCTGGAATGAACTACAACGGATAATTTCATCGGGTCCGGGAAGTTAGCGAGGTCACAGGTGGTGTGCGGTGGCAATTTTATAAAGCCAAAAGTTTCTAAGAAGAGCACGTTAAAGTAGCGATGTGAAGTGGTTCCAATCAAAGAAAGGCACGAAGCGAAAGAGATTTGACATGAAACACACATGGGGCTTTTCTATTGGTTAATGTTTTGCGGATGTCGAAGGGACTATCAAAAGTCGACATCGTGAAGGTACGTGGCATTGTCTTATTGGCCCGTTTTTCATAAAGGCCATAGAATGAAGACAACCATAGAATGAAGACAAGGAAAGAAGGAAAAGGAAGCCAAGGCACGATCCTCGACCCAATGGGAGAATGACACATGGCAAAGGCGCAAAGCGGTGCACGTTGGTAGAGCACGATTCTCCGAGCAAATCAAATGCTGCCATGTGTCACATTTCTATGCTTCCCGACATGCAAAACTTCAAATGGCCATATCTTTCGATCCAGAGCTCCAAATTTGACAAAATTTATATCGTTGGAAAGGTCTCCCAAGAGCCTCTAAACTGGATCATTCAAAATCTGATTTTCATGGTGGTGGGTGGGGAAAAATGACAAACACGAATTCAGAGGAGAGGAGCAGTTCTAAGCTCTCAAACAATCAAATTAGGCAGCTCAACCACCAGAATTGATGAAGTATGGCTTCATTTCCTTCTATACAGGACAGAATAGACATAGTAATGGCCTTGCAGAGTGTCCATGTGCTTTGTAGGTGAATTCATTGCAGATTGTTGGTGGTTGAAAGTTTGAAAACCCGTGCCTCTCTCTTTCCCTCTCCTCTTTCTTCTTTCTCTCTCATTCTTGCTATATATTGTAAAATATTTCATTTTGAAAATGATGGACATTCTGATCTGTGCAAAGGAACCATGTCAAAATGGTCTCCCAAGTAGCTATAAACTTCGAGCCTTCATTTTGGCCTCTGTAAATGCGTTATTGCCTCTGTTTGAGTTGTAATGGACTGTGCATACTTATAAGCAATAAAATATAGTGTTTGTGGCTCTCTTTTGCCTTATACTCATGTTTTATCTACTTCTTGCCTCTCTCTTACTCTTGCAATGGTTGTGCATATCTCTCTCATTTGCAAGCTCCATTTTGACTGTGTTTAATGTTCATCACCCTTTTCTTGGTGCTATCACCGCCCCTTTTAGCTTAGGATTTCCCTTTTCATGCATCTCTTTCTAACCCTAGTCCCTTGGATTGTTAGTTTAGGATTAGATAGCTTCATTTCCAGCATTAGGAGTATTTTTAGCAGGACGATTAGGTAGAGGAACCGGCTATCTCCGAAGGTCTGTCTCAAGCGTGCAAGTACCACAACTTGGAGACAGTCCCATGTTGCCTCAAAATCCCGGGTTGTCTATGACTTGGGGCAGGGTGCAATTTGTAGTTCCAGCCCAGTGCTTTCGGGTCTGAAAATCCAGATCTGTTCATGAGGGGAAAAAATACGAAAATCCAGAACTCTTGAAAAAGTTCGGAAAAATTCGATGCGGAATATATACATATTATTTATAAGCATCATTTATAAATATGAAAAATTGACAAATACGTGTTTTTTTATCAATAATGTAATATATTTATTATTAAAAAATATTAAAGGGTGTTGGGTGTCTTTTTATTGCAAAAAAAAATCAAAATATTTTTTTGGGAAAAAATCAGGGCCGACCTGAACTGAATTTATCTGGGCTGCCTGAAAAATTCGCATCTGGCCGGATTTTGTGCAAATCTGGCCGGATTTGGTAACTATGGTTATCGGCATAATTATATATTTTTGGACCCGACATTATTATGTGGTTAATGGTTGTATATTCGGCATTAGATAGTTTGTAATGGCTCGTTGGTTACGTTCGGTTGTTGACAGTTGTGTCAACTAACAACCATTAAGTCATTTGTCTCATAAATAGAATGATATACACCATGGTAAGGGCATTGAGTACCAAGTCCTCCTTTGACTAAAAACCTTGTAATGAATACTACCTATGAATAAAGCATTGACTACTCTCATATTCTACTATGCTGTAATGTGGTATGCATTTACTGTTTTGTAATTGATATTATGTGGTTGTGTAGTTTCTCTATAAACATTATGGTTCCACGCATTTTAAAGAACACCAGGTCAAAGTGAATGTCAATCAAAACCACTTGTTGTTGATGAGGCACTACATTATCTTATTAGATCTTTGTGTCGAATGTGACTGTGAAACACAATGGGAAAAAATAGCTTAAAGATATCTTTTATTTTTTATGAAATTTTATAGTTAATAGATTGCTTCTATATTTTACAGAAAAAGGTTTTCAATAAATTTAAAAGAGGTTATTATAAGCTATATCTGTTTTCTCTCTCTTGTATCGTTGAAGTCTCTTTGTTTGAGGGAAAAAGAGTTTTTTTATTTGCATAAAGTTTTCAAGGAACAAAAGGGGTGGGTATATATTTATTTGAGTTAAAATCAACTCCAATAACAAAAAGTGGTTTTAGAGTTTACTTGGCCTTTTTTTTACAAGGAATCACTTCAGAGTTTCAGTTTTGAGGTAGTAGTTCTGTTCGGTTAGGTACTGTTAATCATACCTATATCAGTAGTAATATGGTTATACCATCAATAATTGGAAAGTATGATCTTCCTATAACATATAGTATTCACTTCTGCACTTCACTAAGGGGCACATTGTTGCTAGTACAAAATCGATTTCTTTTTCATTAATCTCTTGAGTTTTGATTAATAAGATGTCATTGCTTAGCGCATTTCCTTGGTTGTTAGGGATACAAACTTGTGCTCACAGGACATTCTCTTGGGGCAGCAACTGCATCTTTGCTGTACATACTACTACAAGAGGCATTATCCAAACATGGAAAGAACCCTGACACAAGGTGCAAAGTTCCTACTTCTATGTTGATGTGTTGGGGCTTTGGATGTCCTCCATGTGTAGATGAGAAACTTTCCCAAGAATCTGCCTCCATTAAAAACATCATTCTTCAGGTTTATATCATGCCCTCTTTGATGTTTGTTTTTCATGTTGTACAAAGTGCCACTTTCAAGTTTAAGTGAAATGAACCTTATTTAAATATCTCATCTTGCAATCTCGTTTCTTTAACTGTATCAGTTTCAGAGAGTAATTTTTTTCAATATATTGTTATTGTCAAAACTTTTTTATGAGCCTTGGTACTAAAGTGGCAAATCTACAATAGTTTGTTAGTTTTATTTGAATTTGATTAGACTACCAAAAATATCATTAGCCACAACATATGATGTAAATGCTGGTTGCCACTATGTAATGGACATAATTTTAAATATTTATTAATTCTAAACTGCCATGTCTATTGAAATATGAAACTCTTTGGTTAGTTGGCACAACCAAGGGCTATATCTGTTGTCAAATTTGCAAAGGATTCACACCCATGACCTCATTTGTTGAGATAGTCCACCTACAAAATTGGATGCAATATTTTACCCAATTTTGGCACTTTTATCACATGGGAATTTGAATTGGGGCTTTTCTTTAAAAGCCAAAATGCTTTATCACTTGAGCATGTCCCATTCAACATTTGAGCTATGATTATTGATTTGATGACAAACAAGACATTGGTAATTTATATTCTCCTACAAAAAACGTTTTCGGAGTTAGAAATGTAAGTCGGACTTTATGAACAATAGTTGCAATGTCCCCTTTTCTAAATTAGAAATACTTAATAATATTTTTATGTTGAGCCCAGATAATTCTCTATTTATGGGCAATTTAATAATACTATTATTAAAATAAAATGTACTTTTAAATACTAAAGCAGAAAGAAGACTCTTAGCCTATTCTCATTATTTTCAGTTGGCTAAAGGGAGGGGGATGAAGGAAGTAAATTAATAATTTAATTTTAAGTACTAAAGTAATTTTAATTATTGGCACTTTAATTAAATTATTAAAAAGAGGAAAAGTGCATTTAATTAATTATTTTTAAATGCCCAAGTGGAGTGACCCAAATGGAAGGGAAAAAGGAGGGAAAAGAAGGGGAAAATTAATTCAAATTAAATCCCAAGTTGGGCGACCCATTTGGGAAAGTCTTATGGGGTTTTGTGCCACCAATTGCCTATATATGGAGGTCGTTTGGCTCATTTGTGGATCATCTTGTCTATTAATAACTTTGCATGGTTTTTGGGCTGATTGCTCAACTATTTCCACTTGAAAATGAAAACCCTCTTGTGTGGCCAACAAGTGAGGACGAAAACCCTCTTGCGTGGCCAACAAGTGAGGACGAAAACCTTCCTTGTTTGATTGAAGAACAAAAACTCTTCAATCCATTGAGGATTCTCCATCCCAAGGTTTCTAAGGAGCTTCAAAGAAGATTGATTTTGCAGATTTTCAGCTAGGGTTTTGTCATGAGGACGAAAACCTTCCTTGTTTAATTTTAGAACAAAAACTCTTCAATCCATTGAGGATTCTCTATCGCAAGGTTTTAAGGAGCTTCAAAGACGATTGATTTTGCAGATTTTCAGCTAGGGTTTTGTCGAACATCCCGCTAGGGTTCTGCAGAGATTTTCAGGCCCTCTCCTAGGGTAGTGACCTGCCTTGTGGAGGAGTTTAGGGGTTTATTGGGAACTGTGATTTGAAATTCTTTCATATTCAGCTTCTTCATAATTTTGGGGGTTTGTGTGTGCATTCTGTGGTTGTGTTGGGCTTGGAATCATTCATTTCCAGCCGTGTTTGTGAAAGATATTGTTGCTGTCATATTTCTATTTCCAGCTGTTTGAAAAATACAAAATTCTCTTGTTCCAGTGTTCATTTGTTTCATGTTTGTTCCAACCATCAAGTAAAAATATTTTGAAGAGTTTCATATAATTCTTTCCAGCCATTTGGCATGTATGCTGCCCTAGAAAAACAAAAATCAGATTGTTGTTAGGGTTTGGACTAATTTTTCTGTTTGTTGGTTGAGTTTGATAAATTTTCGAGTGGTTGTCATAAATTCCAGCAATGTTCCATTAGGGTTTGGGGAAAACCCAAATTCCTCAAATTTGAACTTGAAAGGGACATTACAGTGGTATCAGAGCATTGTTCCTCCCATCCTGTGTGAGGGTAAATTCAGATTTTCAGATTTGCATGAATACCGGTGAGGAAGGGTTTAAAGTTTATCAAAGGACTTTGGCAAAGAACATGGGGGATAAGGATCAAAGACCTCCACCTTCCGATAAAATGAGCTACATGCAAGAGTTGTTGAGGAATCAAAGAGACATGGAGCAAATCTTCCAAAGGACCATGAGGGCTTCAATGTTGGAGTTGATTCAAGCAATCCAAGGTGCTCCGAATTCAAAAAGAACCAAGGTGATGGCAGCTCGTCCGGCAATGAAAGGACTTCCATTAATCCTCCCACAAGAACCTTCCGTGCTAAATTTTGCAAAGGGAAGAAAAGGAACAAGTGGAAGAGGGGAAACAAATTGGAGATGATGATATGGGTTTATTCTATGTGGAGTACCAAGCTTTGAGGCCAGTCATACACCAAGAACTATCTTTCATTGATTATTGCACTTTGAAGTCAAAGAATGGTCATAAGGGTGGAAGAAGATTTCATAACGACCAGCCCCGAGAAGGATATTCAACAAAGGTTGAAGAAAAACCATGAAGAACCTTGGGAGCCAAGCTACAGATGGCCTAGGCAAAGGTCATGAAGTGTTGCTAGAAGAAAAACCAAAGAAATGTATGACTTGTGATAAACATGAGGTTTGCATTAATAATGTTAAGGAAGAACAATCAGAGCTGCAAGAAAGTGAGGAGCAGCCCATAGAGAGATCCACCATACAAGAGGAAGAGATTCATGATGAAGAGTTAGGGTTAGGTCAGCAACAAGATATAGTTCTACATCATGCACGGGAACCTCAAAAGGAGATGCTACAACAAACAAACTTGGTCTTGCAAGTTGGAATGATTGATCCTTTTATCCACCAAGAATCAAAAAAGGTTAGCCTACCTAACTCCATCAAGGAAGAAAAATGTAAGTATTCCAATCATTCCTATGAGTGCAACTCAAGATATGAAAGAGATGGTAATGGTATAGTTCTACTTCACACTAGGTCCTTTCAACAATTTTGTCATCATGGAAAGCATTCTATGAAGGGTGTCAAGATCAAGAACACAACTTGCAGTTGTGGGCATGTAGCTTCTTCCAATCAAATCCAAGATTGTTTTGGCATGGGGATTCGGATGATCTTTTGAGGATCAAGGTAAATGTCTCTGTTAAGTTCCCCATCTCTTGCACTTGGAATGTAAGGAAATTTAGGAGGATGCATATAAAGCTTGTTGTGCATTCTAACAACATGGTGAAGGATGAGTTACTACAAAGGGGTATCATCATTCCTTACACCATAAAGATACAACAGCTGAGATTGCTTCAGCTAGAGGACACATATTGGATTGGGAAAATGAGAAAGCCTTTGTATTCAAGGCATCCCATGATCAAATTTGCATGGACAGCTATTAAAAGTATTGAGAGAGGTCATCATACTATTGATGTGCTTTCAGCAGAGGCATTGGAACAAATGGAGCCAATGATGATAGCAAGAAATGCAACAAATAGAGGGCAGATTTCATGGGCAGCACATTGGTTGGTAAGCTCTACATTTTTGTTTTCAGTACAACATGCATGCCATAAGAATATTCAGCCCCTAATTGTTAAGTATGCACTAGAAAAGAGTCATTTAGGGCATGTGGTGCACTCTAACAAAAGTGTGGAGGGTCAATGCTCACACTTCATAAGACACTCCTGGGAGCCAAGTGCTGTACTTGGAGACAAGGATAAGGAGTTAGTCGAAATTGTCGGGACAACAAGGTGCTCGTTATTGGAAGAAGAATTCACTAAGGGTAAGCAAAACAAATATTACCTTGCTGATCAAGATGCTATGAACCAAAATGGCATGGTGGGGATGAAGATGGGTAATGAGAACTATAACCCATGTTTCTTGAAGGATGCTGTCATAAATGTTTGTGTTGTTGTTATCAACATTTCCCATTTGCCAAATACTTTGCTTGCTGCCACACAGAAGAAAACAATCATGAAATGGGATAATTTTCAGTTTATTGAAGCATTGTCAATCATTTTTGGGTTGTTTCCAACCCCCATATCATTGACATTGCGATATTCCACATGAGTTTTCAATTTGACAGCTGTTGTACCCTTTGTTCATTTGTTGTCTACAACCAGCTCTCTATCCACTTTTTGGCAGCCAGAGATGAGTATCCAGCCATGCGATTGAAGGGTTTCAGTCTACTATCATCGTTGATGTGTTTTCAGCTGTCATAAGAAGGATCCCAGCCACTATCCTTCTAATTTTGGGGGAGAAAATGCATGGTTACAACTGTGTTTGGGAAAATGGTTGAATTTTTGAACATCCATCACTTGAGTGGAGAATATGAGATGATTGCAAGCAATGGGAGAGAGCTAGCCATCATATCCATGAGGCATGAAGAAGCAATGATGAGGGAAACTCTTGTTTTCTTTAATGAGTTTGTTCCATGTGCAGGTATAGTGTCACATCCCTTTTTGGAAGCTAAATTTTGAAGATCTTAACCCATTCTCTCCCCGTGGGTCTAAGGAGAAAAGAAAAGGGAATATCTGAATTATGTCTTTATTGTTGATTAGATAGTTGTTTCATTTTCATATATCCTATTGGAAGCCTAGTGCTCTAAGATAGGAACTCAAGTCATTTAGTGATAAAGGTATTATGAGCGTGTAAGCTCCACATACCCTTAGAATATTTAAAAGCACTTACTTAAGGGGTCAGCCATCATTTCTCATGTTAATAATGAAAGATCCCAAACCCTGTTGCCTGATTTTTTTATATAATACTCTGGCTTGGATCTATGCTAGCAATGTCAATAGAGAATAATAGGAATACCATTCACATGTTGCACACAATATAATTAAAAGCGAGTCCTGCAGAACTGGATAACAATCAAGGAAATGCGCCTAGGGTTTATTTGGCAATCCCTTCACAAATATCTCATTAATAATCTTCATTTCATTCACAGACATGATTAAAATCAGATTCTTAATATTAAATTTTGACTGCAACAATAACCAGAAGTCTGCATATAAAAGACTGAGAATTACTGTTGAAACCCTTCCTGAAAATTAATAAATATTGAATCGATTTGCTCTATATTAGCAGCTGAAAAGAGCAATACAAATCTGATTGTAAATACCTCTGAAAATAGAATAAAACCTTCACAATATGAGTCACCCCACACTGGAAGAAGTCTGGAATCTGCTGCTGCAATTTTATTTCTTCTACAACACTGTTGGAATGATAAAATCCTGTGCATAACAATGGAATCTCCTGAATATAAATTCCTCTCACTTCTCCTGGGGTTTTGTCCACAAGAGGTAAAAATCCAGAGGGTTTTCGTCCTTGGATTTGTCTGCAAAAGCTTCAAGCTCCAATTGTCGGGAAGAAGATGTCGAATAATCTTTTTGCAAGTCGACTTCCTCTTTAAAAGAGAAAAAAACCCCAAAAGACCAAGTCGCACTTTTCCCACGGCAGTGGGAAATATTTCTTTTTTATTTTTTTAATACATGGGCAAGTCGCACTTTTCCTTTAGGAAGCACATT
Source organism: Taxus wallichiana var. yunnanensis (assembly GCA_018340775.1). Taxonomy (NCBI): domain Eukaryota; kingdom Viridiplantae; phylum Streptophyta; class Pinopsida; order Cupressales; family Taxaceae; genus Taxus; species Taxus wallichiana. The sequence goes on from CM031242.1 coordinate 658,112,396, forward strand.
AAGTGTTTTTTTTTATTTTTATGTGCTTTCCTAAGTCTATGTCAATATTAAGTCTATTAATTTATTATATGTGCTTTAGTGATATTTTATTTTAATTTTAGCACAATATAATAAAATTAATAAACCTAAGTCACCCTTGAGCTCACCCTTTGGCCGTCGGGTAGACAAAAAGGCCAAAGGTCTTCAATAAAATTATTCGAGAAAGAGGGACATTACAGTCCTCCCTTCCCGAGATTGCTTGCCCACAAGCAATAACAGATCTGCATTCCAATCAAGTCCCGGATCCCAAATCAACCGAAGCTTTTTGAATGATCTCAGATGCACTATGCTAAATTGCTCAAGGTCTTAAAAAAAAAACTTGTGCAACTTACTCATGAAAAGTGCTACAATCCTCCTCAAGTATGCCCCCAATTTGCCATAATCTTCATCATATCCTTGTTGTCCCATACTGATATGTAGTGAAAAATCCTCATAAATGTCTTCATGAGATGATTTTTGGTCCATAACTATCATAGACTTGGCTGTCATTTGATGGGGCAGCGTGTATTTGAGTGCTCTCATGGTGACTTGTTTCCCTTCATGTTGGAAACTCAACTCCATAGCTTGCAAATCTTGGGTGACTCTTCCTAGTGAATGTAGCCATTGCATACCAAGCACAACATTGTTATCCTTCAAGTCAATAACATAGAAGTCATCACAAAGTGTATACTCACCAAATAGAATGCTAGCTTTGTTTACTTTCTTCTTGCAAGGAATAGTGAGACCACCTGTTGTAGTTACATCAAAGCCTTCAAAATTATCACAATGCAAACCTCTTTTGTTTACCAAACCTTCATCCAGGAAGTTATGTGTAGATCCACTATCAAGAAGTGCCATGACCTTACACCCAAACATTGTACCTTCAAACATGAATGGATTATACCTTGGTGCTCCTGAAAGATAAGTGAGGCTACCATCATTTTCAATGTTTGGCGCTGGCTGTCCATGTTCATTTTCTGAATTAGTATCATCATCCACAACCTCAATGAGATGTATCTTACCCTTTCCAAGACACCTATGACCCGGTCCCCAAGGATCTTTGCAATGAAAACATAAGTTTTTCTGCGAAGGTCATTCTTTGTTTCAAGGTCCATCTTTGGTGTAGATTCAACCTTTGAAGAAGTGGGCTGCTCACTTTCATGCTGTTCTGATTTTTCATTCTTGACATTTTTCTTTTGGGGCTGAAATGGAGGAGTAGTGTCTAAGTCCAATGTTGTCTGAATGGCCTCATGCAAAGTTCAGGCTTAAGAGCCTTGACAAAACCCCTCAATCTATCATGTAGTCCCTCTATAAATAGCATCACTACCCTCTTCTCGGGCATCTCCGGAACCATAACTGCTATACGCTGAAATTCGTTGATGTAGGCATCAACATGTCCAGTCTTGGCGGAGCTGCGCCAAATCCCTGTAGTATAGCTCCACGTCCTTGCGATCAAATCTCGCTATCAATCTCTCACTGAACTCCCTGTAAGACCGCAGAAGATCATGGTTCTGTGTAACCAACCCATGATGCCACCAATCATATGCTACTCCCTCAAGGTGTAGAGTGGCGAACTGAATAGCCTCCTGCTCCTGCATAGGCTTGAGGGTAAGATATGTGTCGAGCTTATGAATCCAAGCTCTGGCACTGATCTTTCCACTACCATCAAAAGTGGAAAGAGATCACCTTGTTGGTAGCCTGCTTCAGCTCCCTATTCTATTGTGCTCTAGGCCTCCTATCTGTCTAGCCCTCAAGCTATCCCTCCTTTGTGCACAATACTGCGGAAGGGGAAAAACATCCCTCACATGTTGTGGTAAACTCCTCCACTCATCGCTGGTTGCCATAACATTGTCTTGGAAGGCTACTTCCTCAAGTGGAACCTCAATCTCTGGCGGATCCTCTCGAGGTAAGAAACTGGGCTGCATAGGCCTATCTGTTGTCCGGGTAGGCCTCCTCTCATCTGTATGAGTGTGCCTCCTCTCACGGTGAGGAGATCCCCTCACACTACCAATCTCTCGAAGGTGATCTATTGTGCCCCCGTGACTACTGGCAACTGATATAGACCTATCCCTCCTGTCATGTCTATCCCTTGGCCTATCCAAGGCCAACTGTCAGTAGTAGATCCCATACGCTCCATGGACTGAATCAACCGCTGTTGAGTGGCTACCATAGTCCTAAAAAGTTCTTTGTCCGGATCCACCTGCTCATCCCGAGGAGGGCTCTCTATCTATCACCCATAATTTCAACCCTAACACCTGTTTCAAAACCAACCTCAAGTCGTGCTCGTCTTTGGGTGTAGTATCTGTGTGGACCAATCTCTCTTGGTTGCATTCAAATCAGATTTTCTTTTTAAAAAAAAACTCTGGTTCCTTCCCACACAAGCTGGGAGAATACACTGCTCTGATACCACTGAAAGATCCCAAACCTTATTCCTTGAATTTTTTTTTTATATAATACTCTGGCTTGGATCTATGCTGGCAATGTCAATAGAGAATAATAGGAATACCATTCACACATTGCACACAATATAATTAAAAGCGAGTCATGTAGAACTGGATAACAATCAAGGAAATGCGCCTAGGGTTTATTTGGCAATCCCTTCACAAATATCTCATTAATAATCTTCATTTCATTCACAGACATGATTAAAATCAGATTCTTAATATTAAATTTTGACTACAACAATAACTAGGAAGTCTGCATATATAAAAAATACTGAGAATTATTGTTGAAACCCTTCTGAAAATTAATAAATACTGAATCGATTTTCTCTATATTAGCAGCTGAAAAGAGCAATACAAATCTGATTGCAAATACCTTGAAAATAGAATAAAACCTTCACAATATGAGTCGCCCCACACTGGAAGAAGTCTGGAATCTGCTGCTGCAATTTTATTTCTTCTACAACACTGCTGGAATGATAAAATCTGTGCATAACAATGGAATCTCCTGAATAGAAATTCCTCTCACTTCTCTGGGGTTTTCGTCCACAAGAGGTAAAAATCCAAAGGGTTTTCATCCTTGGATTTGTCTGCAAAAGCTTCAAGCTCCAATTGCCGGGAAGAAGATGTCGAATAATCTGGAATAATCTTTTTGCAAGTCAACTTCTCTTTAAAAGAGAAAAACCCCCAAAAGACCAAGTCGCACTTTTCCCAAAGCAGTGGGAAATATTTCTTTTTAAATTTTTTAATACATGGGCAAGTTGCACTTTTCCTTTTGGAAGCACATTAAGTGTTTTTTTAAATTTTATTTTCATGTTTTCCCTATGTCAATATTAAGTCTATTAATTTATTATGTGCTTTAATGATATTTTATTTTAATTTTAGCACAATACAATAAAATTAATAAATCGAAGTCACCTTTGAGCTCACTCTTTGGTCGTTGGGTAGACAAAAAGGGCAAAGGTTTTCAATAAAATTATTCGAGAAAGAGGGACTTTACAAATAAGCACTCCTTATGGCTATTTAAGGAAGCTTGGACATTATGTTATTATGTGGTGTCCCCAGTGATTTCACCCTAAAATCCGAGAATAACCCATGAAAAAAATTGTACTTTTAAAATAATGGGTGTTTTGTGTTTTAATTGCTAGAAAATGTCGTATTGTGTCGAGATATTCTTAAGTCATATAAGCCGATTCGACAAAACCCAGATTATTATATCATGTGCTGGGTTTTGCTGGAAATTTTTATTTAATTATTTTAAGCCCGTTTGAAGTAAATTGTGCTCGGTTTAACCTGTTGAGGTTTTACATGTCAATATTCCCATATACAAGAGGGTTTCCACGGGAATGAATCACGGGCTTTATCTGTGACTTGACAACGTTTTGTGTTTTTGGTATTTTCTCGTTTTGTTTTTTGTGAAATTTTCCTAGGTCAATTCCTTTGCCGGTTCAGTTTGTTTTCTTGCTGGAGTATCTGGAGATCATCTATGGACGTCATATGCATAAGTAATTTGCCACACGAGGAGATCGGGTTCTCTTTGAAAAGACGAAGTCGTGCCTGAAAAAGGCCTCTTCAGGCGGTCGCATTTTTGGGAAAAGAAGGTTTTAAGCTCTGATAGGATTTTTGGTAGCGGCGGGCAGGTGGGAATTTTGTACTGCTTAAGCTTGCTTAACAGTAGGGTAGGGTACTTTTTCCCATGGAAGCGAAGCCACTTAAGTCATAATGGGAAAATTAGAGGCAACAAGCAGGCGGAAATTTCTTACCTGCCTTGCAGGGTGAAAATTCCCATTGTGAAATAAAAGAAAATCACTTAAAGCATTGATGGGAATTTTTTACCTGCCTTGTAGGGTAAAAATTCTCATTATGAAAGTCAAACAACTTAAGTGGATCATAGGATTTTTGGAGCTGCGGTGCAGGGTGAATAATCCCATTGGAAATTGACTTTTAAAAATAGAAATTAGTTAATGCAAAAAGTCGACCCCTTTTGGAATAGAAGGATAACTTTAATTGCATTTATTAATTAATTGTATTTCCAAAATTGGTGCCCAAGCATGAGGAAAATTCAACACAAGAGAAGAGGATAAAGGAAATTGGAAATAGAATTCTAAAATTAAATAAATTTAATTTATTTAATGCAGCCCTCTCTCATGCAAAAAAGTGCGACCCACCTAGAGGAGAAATAATACTTTTAAAGTATTAATTGATGGAATTAATTCCTATTTTTGGTGCATGAGGTCAAAGCATAGTGTGAAGTCAAAGTAGATTGCATGTAGAAAGCTAAAATTAAATAAATTTAATTTATTTAATGGCAGCCATGTGCATGTCACTTGGAGAGGAATTAGAGGAAGATGATTGCGGATGTTATATTTACTTCTTGTTTATGTTCTAGTTCGGTTGAATTTCCCATTTGTATTTTCCCTTCTACATTCTATACGTAGAGGAAGAACCATCGGGTTAAGGATCATAATTTGTAAGCAGCATTCTTGTGTTTCGGACTATGTGCTAAAACCCCTAATAGCTATTTGAAACAAATGAATAGAAAGGACCATATTTCCGAGAGAAATTTGTGTCAACGATGCATTTTTTTCTAACTTTTCTGTCTTAGATCTATTCATAAACTTTGTGTTATTCTAGATCTTGATTTGAAAGTTCCCTTTGCTTATAATTATGTATGTTAATATCTATTTGTTCTGTCTATGTGCATGTAATCAACTCTGTAATCTATTGATTGGGTTGCACATCTTCCCTCTTTCTTTCCTGTGTTTATATTATTTCCTTCTTCATCAGATTTTTCCTTTCTTTAAACAGTTGCTTTCTTGCTGCAAAACTATACAACTATGGTTCATGAGTGTATGGTTAAAGTAATACCCCATATAGATACTAGCATATTTAATTGACAAATCTTACATAGGAGCCTCAACGGTAAATGAGGGAGATTTATCTCATTTCGCCTAAGTTTTCAGCTATGCAGAAAATCTAGCCAACAGATTTTTAGCGACTCATTTGGGAATAACTATCTTTGCAGATCAAAGCTTATCTCTTGCGGTCAGAGTGTTTCCCATTCAACTTTCTGTGAAGGCATAAGGAAGGACTGATCATTTCTTCAGATTGCAGGAGCAATTCAATTTCAATCATCCTCCTCAAGTTAGAAGCCGCAGATCTAGTCTCTCACTAGGAAGGAGAGTACATACTCATCCGGATCCGGATCGTCTTCAGCATAATCCGGCGGCTGGAATTATTCACCAAGTCTACACAAGGAGAAGGCGTGCCTCATTCATCATTTAGAATCAAAACCGGATAGTACATCCCATGGGGAGTAGCTTTTGGGCCACTGAACTTGACTCCGCCTATGCACGATCTGCCTAAAGGATCCAGAAAGAATTTGCCGAAATTCTTTGGAAATGGTAAGCAAAATTCGGATGATCATTTGGCAAGCATTCTTCATATCTTGTGGTGTGCTTGCGGTAGAGCATGAAGATGTCTCGGTCAAACTTTTCATTGAGACTCACGACTTGAATTTGTGGCGAATGGTTCTATTGGTTAGCCCCAGAACCATAACAAATTCAAGGCGTCCATGCGAGTGCAATTTCGAAAAGATTCAAGCTGCAGAGAAGATGTTAGACGCTTTGGATCACTCAATTGACGCAATTAAAGGAGCCAAATGAGAACATGCGGGACTTTATTGCAAGGTTCCAAAGGATTTTGTATAAAATCCCCATACGCCACATTGAGTGATGAAAATAAAAAGGCGTTTTTATAAACGCTCTGTTGCTGAAGTTGGATATCAATTGCGAAAGGCAAGACCTGTGAATCTACTAGAAGCACAAAATGTTGTTGTGGAGGTTGAAGATGACTTGATCATGGCTGGAAAAATCAAACAATCACCCCACAAAGGTGATGGAGCTTCTTTAACCACTTCAGATCCTTTCACGCAAAGGTTGGCTAATGATATGTTGTAAATCAAGAAGCGAGATATCTCAAGCGGGAAATGCGAACCCTCAAGAATAGCTCTACTCGAACCTTTAACGGTCAAAATCAAAATCGAAATAGACTTCTGTCTGCACCACAATGATTGGCAATTGAAGCTGCTCCAAGGAATAACTTGGAAACTAATGAATAAGATTTAGGCATTGATGAATCATTTGATGATGAGGACTTTGTAGATCCTGCTGGCGACTCCAATATTGGTTACCTGGACTACGAATCTGAGGGCTATTATGAATCTTTTGAAGATTCTGATGGTCACACATTTGCGGTGTTCACAAGGTCCCAAATACGCCAAAATGCCGAAGCATCCACAAGCGGACAAAGAAGAGAAAGAGAAGATCCTGGGCCGGATGTTACTATCCTAAAAAGAGGTAGCACACTACCTTCTTCATTAGCTCCCAAAGATAAGCATGCAAATTCTTTCAATTCGTAGCAGAGGGCCAACGCGCATCCGGCTGAAGTAATTCAAGCTTTCGACATTATTGATCACATTAAAAAGACCAAGGTCCAAATGTCAGAAGCTGAGTATTTAAGGGCATTTCCTGATCAACTAAATAGATTGGTCAAGTATGTGCAAAGTAATGGTCCCAACACTCCAACAAATAATGTTTCACGGGGTATCTTGTCTAGTCCGAAGATTACTCCTTCAAATAATGCGGCTGCAAGCTCTTCTCCTTCTACTTCTTCTCCTGCTACATCGGAAAGGATCGAGCCATTCTATGTGTCATTGCTTATTAATGGATACAAATTAAGCAATTGCATTTTGGACTCTGGAGCTTCTGACAACGTCATGCCTGCCAAAGTTGCTGATGCCTTGGGTCTCACATTAACAAAAACCATCGGAAGATGCTATTCAATGGAAAGGCAAGTTCCTCTGGTTGGGCAAATCAAAGATGCACAGGTAGTACTTGCTTCTTTCTCGGACAAAAGATTGAAGATGACTATCCTTGTAGCGATATCCCGGTATCTTATGACATCTTTGTTGAGTAAAAATTTCTGTAAAGAACTGGGTGGAGAAGTCAAGATGGATTGGTCTTATGCGCACATACCAATCAAAGGAGTTAATTAGAAGTTAGAACCTGAGAAGAAATCCAAGTACACAGTATCGAAGTCTGAAGATCCTAGATCTCAAATCTTGTTTCAAGAATCTGATCACGGAGTCTTTTATCTAGAAATGGATAAAGAAGAAATTAAACCTATGATCCAAGAACCACATCAATTGGATAATAAGGTTTGGTCTCTGTAATTTGATGGCAGTTGTTGTTCATTTGGATCCAGTGCAGCGTTGTTCTTGTTTCTCTTGAGGGAAAGGTGCATGCACATTCCTTCAAGTTAATGTTCGAAAATACTAACAACACGGCAGAATATGAAGCATTGTTGTTAGGTATGGAGCAGGAAAGAACAATGGGAATCAAGCTCTTACATGCAAAGGGAGATGTTGAGCTGATTGTTAAGTAGATAAGAGGTCTCTACCAAGTAAAAAAGGACAAACTTCGGCATTATAGAGATCGAGTCTACTCTGCTTATCCTGGATTTTTCAGCTTTCTCGGTATCTTATATTCCGAGAGAGCAAAATTCTAGAGCTGATTCACTTGCAGTGACTGCAGCTTTATTAAATCCAGATCAGCCTCCCACATTTTTCAGACAGGGGATTACAAAGTTGAGATGGTCTTCCACCCGAAGGTTCCTGATAACGTCCAACAATGGTAGGTTTTTAATGATGACAAGCAGATTGTTGCATTTCTCCAACAAAAGGACAACTTCGAAGAGATCTACTATGAGGGAAGCAACTCGCCTCCAAGACAAACTACTGTGGGAGAAACGGATGCAAAGGTCTCAGGAAGTCAAGAGATTATCCGCTGAAGGGAAATAAAATTCCTAAAGGCTTAGTATCTCTTGAGGAAATGTTTAACAAGCATGATCAAATGCTTAAAAAGAATGAAGAAAGTGGGGAAGGTTCTTCCTCCAATACACAGTTATTAAATTTGGGAGCAAACAATGATCCCAAATTAGTAAATTTGGGTAAGTGTTGTTCAAAGGCAGAAAGAGAAGCTTTTACAAAGCTTCTTAAGAAATACATGGATGTTTTTGCTTGGTCTTACCAGGATCTAAAGACATATCAGCCTGTAGAAGTTCAACACTATATCCCATTAAAACCGAACAAAAGCCTTTCAAGCAGAAGTTGCGGCATAACCCTACTATTTTAGGAACTATCTTTGCAGAAATCCAGAAGTTGTTAGATGCAAAGATAATTTATCCCATACATCACTCTGAATGGTTAGCCAACATAGTTCCTGTGAGAAAGAAGAGTGGTGAGATTAGATTGTGCGTTGACTTTCGCAATCTTAATCAAGCCTCATTAAAAGATAATTACCCCATCCCCATCATGGATCACACTCTGTAGGTTGTTACTGGATCTGAAATGCTTTCCATGCTTGATGGTTTCTCAGGCTACAATCAGGTCAAGGTGGCTGAGGAAGATCAATATAAAACGGCGTTCATTACACCTTGGGGAACTTTTGCTTATCAAAAATGCCTTTCGGTTTGATCAATGTCGAGCTACGTTTCAAAGAGCTATGGATTTAGCATTTGCTCATCTCAAGGATGTAAGCATAGTGGTGTACCTCGATGATCTTGACAGTCTTTTCCAAGAATAGAAGTGCACACATTTCAAATCTGGAAGAGGTTTTCATCCAATGCCACAAACATGGTATTTCTCTAAACCCTAAGAAATCTATCTTTCTTTGACAGAAGGAAAGCTACTAGGGCATATTGTCTCAAAGGAAGGAACTAAGATAGATGCGGGCGTGTCAAATCTATTCAGACTTTGCCATTGCCAACATCCAAAAAAGGGGTTCACTCTTTCTTTGGTAAAGTTAATTTTCGGGAGATTCATCCACGACTTTCTTGAGCTAACTCGTCATTTCAAATATGATGAAGAAGACGCAGGATTCCAAATGGAACAACGAAGGGAAGGAAGCATTTGAGAAAATTAAAAAGGCCCTATCAAAAGCCCAGTCTTGGTTTCACTGACTTTAGTAAAGATTTTATTCTTTACTGTTACTCCTCCAAACACACAATGTCAGCAATCTTGATGCAAAAGAATCAGGAGGATGTAGAAGCTCGATTGCTTTCATGAGCATGCCTCTCAAAGCTTATGAGTTGAAATATACTCCAATGGAAAAACATGCATATGCAGTGGTAAAGGCGTGTAAGGCATTCAAGTACTATATTCTTTCCTCACATACTGTGGTTTTGGTTCCAGATACTGCAGTGAAATCTATTCTCACCCAACAAGAGTTAGGGTTGTTAAGAGGTACATGGGTAACGAAAGTTCAAGAATACGACCTGGATATCAAACCTACAAAGCTGGTTCGAGGAAGAGGTTTGTGCGAATTGATGACTGAGATGAAAACAACAACGCCAGAGGTAAATCAAGATCTGCCTATGGTCCTTTTTATAGATCTGGTGGAAGAGTGGTACAGTAACATTTCCTATTTTCTGACTTATGGGGAATGCCGGATCAACTTTCTCGAAAAGAGAAACGTACTATTAAACTAAAGTCTAAAGATTTTGTTCTTTGGGACAATGGTTTATACAAAAGAGGAATTGATGGTGTGTTTCTCCGATGCGTAGATAAAGCTCAGCAGGATCAGCTCTTAAAACAATTTCATAACATGGCTTGCGGTGGTCATTTCTCATCCGAGTCACTGCTCACAAGATCCTCTCGAGCAAGGTATTACTGGCCCACACTTTTTCAAGATATTGCAGAGTGGGTGTCTAAATGTCAAGCGTGCCAACACTTTGTTGGGCGTGTGAAATTGCCTGCATTACCTTGAAAACCAGTTGTAATGTAAGAACCCTTCCAACAATGGGGAATGGATTTTATTGGTATGCTCAACCCGGCCTCCAATGCCGGTCATCACTGTATTCTGACAGCTACTGATTATTTCGGTAAGTGGGTAGAAGCCATTCTGTTAAGAATGCCACTTCTGCGGAGGTGTGTAATTTTATAAAGGAAAATATTGTTATCAGGTTTGGCGTACCTAGCAAAATAGTAATGACAACGCTCCAAATTTGTCTTTTGAGGAGTGGTTGATTTTGCTACACTCACGGGATCTATTTGGTACATCCTCCAACTACTATCCACGAGGGAATGGCCAGGCTGAATCAAGTAATAAAAATTTGGTGACTATTGTGCGAAAGCTAGTAACTGAAAAATCAAAGAACTTGGCACAAGAAGTTATTTGATGCATTATGGGCGAGATAGGATTACACCAAAGACGGCTATAGGCATGTCCCCTTTTCAGCTATTATATGGAAGAGACACAGAGTTGCCTCTTACCTTGGAATTTCTCGCCCTACTGACTTTCAGAGCCCCTGGAAGATTCTACATTCAATGATGCTTTATTGAAAAAGGATAATGTATCTGACTAAATTGCGAGAGGTACAGCTCAAGTCGCAGATAGATTGTCAGAGCATCAAAAGAAGGTGAAAGTTATCAACAAATAGGCCAGGGAAAGAAAGTTTGAGATCAATGACTGGTCTTTTTATGGGACAAAAGAAGAGAAACAAAAGGCATGCACGGGAAAATCGATACACTATGGAAAGGGCATTTTGTGATTAAAAAGATCGCAGAGCAGATAGTTTCATTCTTGCACATCAGGATGGAGTTGAATTGTCGTTGCCTTTTAATGGGCAACACTAGAAGTTATTAGGACATAAAAAAGCAAGGTAAAACCTATATGTATGTAAATAAAACTTCGTTTGTTTTTTCCTTGTTTTTATGTGTTGTGTTGTTTTTGTTTTCCCGACCTGAACATAAAGGACAAGATACGAAACCAGAGATGCTGGGATCTCACCTTTACCCTTGTCATTTTGACAGAGGTAAAGATGTCCACAGACGGAGCCGACTGGTATCCCCAGATTTCACCCTGAAATCTGAGACTACCCCATGAAAAAAAAATACGTACTTATAAAATAATGGGTCGTTTTGTGTTTTAATTGCGAGAAAATGTCTGTATTGTGTCAAGATATTCCTAGAGAGTCATATAAGTCAATTCTGACAAATACCCAGATGCCCAAACTCGTATCCTGTTCTTTGGGTTTGCTGCGGGAAATTTTTATTTAATTATTTTAAGCCCCGTTTGAGGTAAATTGTGTTCGGTTTAACCCTGTTGAGGTTTTACATGTCAATATTCCCATATACCAGTAGGGTTTCCACCAGGAATGAATCTGGGCTTTATCTGTGACTTTTGGCAACGTTTTGCGTTTTTGGTATTTTTCTCGTTTTGTTTTTTGTGAAATTTTCCTAGGTCAATTCCTTTGCGGTTATATCTATTTTCTTTCCTGGAGTATCTGGAGATCATCTACGGACGTCATGCCAAAAGGAATTTGCCATAGGAGGTCTGGTTCTCTCTAAAAAGACGAAGTCGTGCACAAAAAGGCCTCTTCTGGGTAGGTCGCATTTTTGGGAAAGGAAGGTTTTAAGCTACAATGGGATTTTTGGTAGCAGTAGGCAGGTGGGAATTTTGTACCTGCTTGGCAGGGTACTTTTTCCCATGGAAGCGAAGCCACTTAAGTCATAATGGGAAAATTAAAGGCAAGAGGGCGAGTCCGAAATTTCTTACCTGCCTTGCAGGTGAAAATTCCCATTTTGAAATAAAAGAAAATCACTTAAGGCATTGATGAGAATTTCTTACCTGCCTTATAGGGTAAAAAATCTCATTATGAAAGTCAAACAACTTAAGTGGATCATGGGATTTTTGGAGCTATGGTGCAGGGTGAATAATCCCATTGGAAATTGACTTTTAAAAATAGAAATTAGCTATGCAAAAAAGTGCGACCCCTTTTGGAATAGAAGGATAGCTTTAATTGCATTTATTAATTAATTCTATTTCCAAAATTGGCACCAAGCATGAGGAAAAGTCAACACAAGAGAAGAGGATAAAGGAAATTGGAAATAGAATTCTAAAATTAAATAAATTTAATTTATTTAATGCAGCCCTCTCTCATGCAAAAAAGTGCGACCCATCTAGAGGAGAAATAATACTTTTTAAAGTATTAATTGATGGAATTAATTCCTATTTTTGGTGCATGAGGTCAAAGCATAGTGTGAAGTCAAAGTAGACTGCATGTAGAAAGCTAAAATTAAATAAATTTAATTTATTTAATGGCAGCCATGTGCATGTCACTTGGAGAGGAATTAGAGGAAGATGATTGCCAAATGTTATCTTTACTTTGGTTTATGTTCTAGTTCGGTTGAATTTCCCATTTGTATTTTCCTTCTACATTCTATAAGTAGAGAAAGAACCATCGGGTTAAAGGATCAAAATTTGTAAGCAACATTCTTGTGTTCCAGACTTTGTGTTGAAACCCCTGATAGCTATTTGAAGCAAAGGAATAAAAAGGAGCATATTTCCGGAGAAATTTGTGTCACGGTGCATTTTGTTTTTAATTTTTGGCTTAGATCTACTTATAAACCTGTGTTATTCTAGAGCTAGATCCGAAAGTTGCCTTTGCTTATAATTTTGTGTCTTAATATCTATTGGTTTTGTCTATGTGCATGCAATCAATCATGATGTGCTAAAAATCTTTTCCCGATGTGATGAAAAAAATCGTGGCTCGTGAATCGTGGCTCATGATCTACGAATCATGGCTCGTGAATTGTGGCACTACAAAACGTGGAAATCATGGCTCGCGTATGCTTCCTGCTGGAATCGTGGCTCTGTATTTCTTGTGGTTTTCGCGACTGTGGGTATCTTTGAAAGACATGGCACGTTTTCACGACTGTGTGATTCCTCACGACTGTGTGGACTTCTCACGAGTGTGCACGAGTTCCTCCTGATGGCATGTGAAGTCTGTGGCACTTGACTTAGCTTTTCCGGGCACGTTTTCACGACTGTGTGGTTCGGGGCACGTTTTCACGTGTTTTTGGGATCTCTTTGCTTCTGTTCTGGACAGTTCTCTCTGCACGACTGTGTGAATCGAGGGCACGACTGTTTCTCGTCGAGCTTCCTCCGGATTCCCACGACTGTTGGCCTCCCTTCTTCCAACGTCCACATTTTACTCTCCTCCTTGTTATAGTCCCGAGTGGGCACGATTCACAGTCAAGGTTGGTTACGAAATATAGTCGACAACCAACAAAGGGCACGATATACAGTAAAACGAATACTTGGTTTCTGCTCGTGGTCTGTCGCAGGATACATTCCTTGTTGCTGTGCCTGCACTGTCGTGAGTCACATTTTTTGCTCGCAAACCACTGCTCAAGGTTTCTTCCAAACTTTTGATTTATTTTAATTTTACGGGATCTGCTGCTCGTGCAGACACGTTTTGGCCCACTTTTCAGGGGCTTTTGTTTTTAATCGCTGAAACAGGAGATTAATTTTCACTGGTTTAACTGTGGGGTCGTCCCTTGTTGTCTGGTATGCTCCCTGATTCGCCTCTCAGCCTCTCCCCTCTTCAGGTGGTTTACCCTACCGGTTTAGCTTCAATCATGGCCCCGACAACTCCTACTGGCAGCGGCATGGTCGGGAATCCCCTGGGGAACACCTCTAACAGCACAGCGGACATCTTATTGGAACTCCTTAATCGAATCCAGAAGGTCGAAATTGCCAATCAGCACAACTCCAAACTGAGGTCTGTACACTTATTGGCAGGGTCGCGGATGTTGAATCTGAGAATGTCATCTTGAGAGAAAAACTAGCCACCAACACGGATAATACTAGCTCTCCTAACGATGCCCTACACGCAGAAATTGTAGACCTCCGATCTCAACAGGAGGAAATAAAAAATAACCAGGCCTCCTTAAAACTGGAAACAGAATCATGGTCCAAGGTTGTTAGTGGGAAAGGCAGTGTTCCCCCACCTCTGGCTGCGGTTGAGGCCGTTATGCAAGCCAAGTTAATTGAGGAACGTACGAGGCGTGACAGGGAACTAAACCTCAAGGTGAGGGGTCTCCCACCCCCCACCCCGACACAAGACCCATTAACGGTTGGTAACTCCTTCATCACAGATACTTTGGGGATCCCTGACATTACACTAGAACGAGCTTGGGTTGGCTATGACTCCACACTCTTCATCCATTTTAGGGAAACTTTTGTGAGTTGCGAGCCCTCGGGGATAAGAGGGTTTGTTTTCATGCCCTGAGACAAGGTCTTCCTTAATGAAAATCTTACCAGGACACAAGTTGGGGAGCTCAAACGCTCTAGGGAGCAAGTTATGGCAGCAAGGAAAGCAGGTAAATGGGCTGTTATCAGGAATCTCCGGGTTGTTATTAGAGACTCTCCTCCTGGTTGGGAGCCCCGCCAAGGGGCTCCCAATGACGGGCCAAGTGGGAGAGGAGTCAGACCAGAGGCTTATCTATCAGTTGTTGGAATGGGAATGGTTCCCTTTGGTCTTCCCCGGGCCTTATGTTTGATGCTCTCGGGGATGCCGACATTCTCTTCATCACAGAGACACACGAGAGCCCGGTTCGTCCTCTCCCAGGCATTACTGGATTTCTTTGGTTATCAGCTTGCAGACAGGAGACTCGGGCTTCGGGTGGTGTCAGAGGCTCTGGTGGGGTTGCCTGTCTCTATAGAGACTCCCTCCAGAACAGGATCTCGATGGTCGGTTTGATGAGTTTGCCAGGTACATGTGGATTCGCATCAGTAGGGCCGCTCGATTCTCTAGGGATTTATATATAGCAGTTTGTTACTTTCCTCCGGCTGCTTCCCCTTACGCCATCCACAATGGCCCAGATGGTGATCCTTTCTTTGACTTATACGACAGTATTGGTCAATACTCTGTCGCAGGGGAGGTTATCATTTTAGGTGACTTTAATGCCCGTACCAGACACTTTCAGGTCCCCCTCCATGACAGTCAGAGGATAGACCCTGTGTCAGTTGGTCTACATAGGATTTCTGAGGATACAGATGGCCCTTTCACAACTTATGGTCGGTTCCTCCTCCAGCTCGGGGAGTCACAGGCGTTGGTGATCTTCAACGGGATCGAGCGCTTCCCGGATTCACACTTCTTCACATGTCCCCATGGCGGGGGCACTAGTGTGGTGGACTATATCCTTGCCAGCCCGGACATCTCACCCCTCTTCTGCTCCTTCTTTGTTTCCCCCATTCCCCTTGCCGATCATGCTTGTCCTAACTTTCTCTCTGGTCGCCAGCTCTCCTACCACCACCGCCCCTCCTCCCCCTCCCCACTACCCACCTCGCATCTCCTTTCATTTTGATAAAGGGGATTACGGATCTTACTCATCCCACATCCGCGACCTTCTCCCCTCTGAGCCCCTATTCTCTAACATGCCTAGTGTGGAGGCCAAGTACTCATGCCTTTCCTCTGCCATGTGGGAGGCTGCCCTGAGATCCTTTCCCAGCTCCACCACCCATCCCTCGGCCACTAGTACTACTAAATCTTGCCCCATGAACCAATGGTATGATGTAGAGTGCAAATCCCTTCACCGTCACCTTCGCCAGGCTTTTACCCAGGCCCTCCCCTCCTTCCCCACTCTTAAGGTTGCCTACAGGTGCCTTCTCTGCCGTAAGAAACGATCCTTCATTTCCCACCGCAAATATATGCTTTCCACCTCCCTTAGGACTAACCCTCGGTCCTTCTGGCATACTATCTTTCCCCGCCACTCCCCCTCCTCCACAATGATCGATCCTACCTCCATTTTTTCCCACACCTCTACCCTTTACGATGTTCCGGGGCAGCAGTCTACCTAGATTGGCATCCCGCCGACTGGTAATCCCTTCACTCACCATAATATCGGAGAGGCTGATAAGGATTTTGAACTGTAGCAAGGCAACTGATGTAGACGGTTTCCAGGCCGAGTTCTTCAAGCGGGGTTTTGAGGTTTTGGTACCTATTTGGAGATCTTTTCAATCGGTGATTAGAGTGGGTTTCCCTCCTACTGGTCTCATCATATCATCCACCCGATCCACAAAGTGGGTCCATTTCGATCCGAACAACAACGGGACTATCATGGTGGGCCATTCTTTCTCCAAACTCTATCTCTGATCCTCCACGGGGTTGTCCGAGATCTTGGAGCGAAGCATCTCGAGCGAGAGGTCAGCTGGTTTTCACCCTGGTTACCACACCATTGACCACATCTTCACCCTTTGGGCTATTTTTGAGGAGGCTCGTCACCGCTCTTCGAAAGTCTATTTTCGCCTAGTTACCACACCATCGACCACATCTTCACCCTTCAGGCTATTATTGAGGAGGCTCATCACCGCTCTTCGAAAGTCTATTGTTGTTTTGTAGACTTTTGAAAAGCTTTTGACTCTGTACCTCGCATGGCCCTCTTCCAATGACTCCGAGACATCGGTATTTTTGAGACTCTTATTATTGCCATCATGCGCCTCTATGAGTCCATCCTTGGTCGTCTTGTATTGCACACGGATTTTCTGATCTCATTAGGAGCACCATTGGGGTTAAACAGGGGTGCCCCTTATCTCCTACCCTCTTTGGCATTTACATTGATGAGCTGGAATCTTTCCTTCGGGATCACATTCAGGAAGGGGATGGTTGCCTTCTTCACCACGTCTTGATTTCCATTCTCCTATTTGCCGACGATATTGTTTTACTCGCCTCTTCTCCTGAGGGGCTTCAGAGACAACTTGATGCACTTGCTTTATTCTATGATCTTCGGCATTTGACGGTCAATCTAGGTAAGACCAAGGTCATGGTCTTCAACGGGTTGCGGACATCACACCTCCATTTCTTCTTCAAGGGGCAGGAGGTTGAAATTACTAATACATACACCTACCTGGGAGTCCAGTTCTCAGGGCCTAGATTCAGTATGAGGCACGCTCTTCAGCCGAGGGTGAATAAAGGGTATGGGTCTCTTGCCATTCTCGAGAGACAGTGTTTTCGGCACCACTTCCAGGACGTCTCCTCCAAGATGTTTCTTATGAACTCCCTCATCCGCCCCACTGTTCTCTATGGGTCTGTTGTCTGGGGGCCCTCCCTTTTGGACACAGATTGGGCTTCCGCTGAGAGGATTCAGACTCTCCTCCTTCGCCGCTTCATCAGATGCAAACAGACGGTCCCCCAGCATATTATTTTGGCAGAGTTCGGAGCCCGACCTTTCCGTCTGGAGACTATATTTGACATATCATCCTTTCTTCACCGTATCAGGAGGTTTGGTGATCTCTCCGATGAGCAGGACAGGTATCCATATCTCGCCTATTGTTCCTCTGTGAGTATTGCCCAAGGTTGTGGGCCGTTGTTGGTTTGCGAGACTTCTGCCTTGTTGGACTCAGTTGGTATCCAGATTGATCGTCTCCCCCTTTCAGTATTCTCTGAATGCTCCCAGTCATCTCTTGCCCACCAAGCAAGCGTTGAACAGGTCCATCTCGGGAGGATATCTATAGGAGATTCATTCAGACTACTTGGGTGAACCACCGGGGGTTTGCGCCCTAAGATGTCCTTTTATGCAGAGCACTTTCTTGAAATCAGAGATGGACTCATCATCCGCCCTCAATACACCTTTCGTCACTGGGTGCATGCCCTCCGTATACCTCTAGGTCAGTTTCGTGTCGGCTCCCACAGACTTCGGTGCGAGACTGATCACCACCTTGATCGGGAGGATAGACTTTGTAGGCTCTGTAGCCTTCATGAGGTGGAGACAGACTCATTTAATCTTCTCGCTGCCCATATACTATGAGATCAGAGGACGATTTCACTGTCTCTTCAGAGGGATTCAAACTCTCTTGGTCTTCTTCAGATATATCGACCAACGGTGCCTTGCCCTCTACATCCGTGAGTCTTTGTTGTTACGAGACCAGATTCTTCATCCCCCTCCGAGAGTCGTCCCCACGAGACGGATTACGACCTTCTTTCCGGTTCTACCCACTGGTGGAGGTACTAAACGACAGAGCCTTTCTGACCCAGATACAGTGCATAGATCAGTTCGTCCCCGGTTGGACCTTCACACTTCTCTCGATCACACTTCTCTTTATCACACTTCTCTCGATCACCGCAGCAGAATCGGATGCACACACGTACCAGAGGGCAGTCAGCCCATTCGTCCTCATGGCCGTCGTGTCAGTCTCAGAGCTCAGCAGGGAAGGAGGCTTCCGCCCCCTCGTCAGGTTGCCAGTCCATCAGGAGCTTCTTTCCGTCGGCCTCTAATGTTAGGAGGGGTGTGGCTACCATTCGTGATTAGACCATTGGTCCTTGTTTGTCCCCCCCTACATTCCCTTCTTTGCTTCCCTCGTTTTTCTCCCCGCTTGCTCCATTGCCCCCGCCTGTGGGGGTATTTGGCTTCGGGTTTCCTTTCTGCTGTCTTTTCTCTTCTTTTCTGTTTTTGGGAACTCGTTTTGAGTTGTCCCTGCTCGCACTTTGTATATTGTTTGGGCTGCAGTCCCATTGACCTACTTTTGTGGTCATTCGTTGGACATTAATATATTTATCTTTATCTCTGTTATCTATTGATTGAGTTGCACATCTTCCCTCTTTCTTTCCCCTGTGTTTATATTATTTCCTTCTTCATCAGCTTTTTTCCTTTCTTTAAACAATGCTTACTTCCCTGTAAAACTACACGATTATGGTTCATGAGCTGCATGGTTAAAGTAATACCCCGTATAGGTATTAACATATTTAATTGAAAAATCTTACATGGGAGCCTCTTTGGTAAATGAGGGAGATTTATCTCATGATTGTCTAGGTTTTCAGCTATGCAGAGATGTGGGAGAAAATCTAGCCAACATTATGTTTTTGGTGATTATTCATATTTTGGTGAAAGTTGGCTAGTGAAGCCCTTTTACTCTCTCTCAAGGACGAAACCCCTTGGGTTGAGGATCTCATCCAAGGACGAAAACCCTTGGTTGGGAAACTTGTGAAGGATGAAAACCCTTCATGAGGTTTTGGTGTGCAAGCTGATTTGAAAGGAAATAAAGTATCTTTCTCTTGCATGTGTTGTCTCTTTGGTGCAAAATTATATTTGTTTAGAGTGGAGCGACCTATCTTGGTGTGGAAAATTGGTATGTGTGATGCAATTTTGGCAAATCTGAAATTACTCTCTTATTCTTTATATTTATTAAGGCCAAGATCCCAAGTTACATGGATTTTGGTGGTGTTCTACGCTTTTTTTTCAAGCTTGAGGATCCTTGCTGGTTAGGGTTCGCAATTAATTAATTCCACATACAATTATGATTTCTAACAGCTGCAATTGATTGATAAGGGTTTTCTATTAATTAATTTTGGTATAAGTGTAATGTCCCCTTTTACAAATTGAGGCCTAAATATGGACTTCTAGCCATTCTATTTTACGTGGCAATGAAGTTTGAATGAGCTAGGGAAGGAATTGCAGTCCCATTTGATTTTCTTTTGCTAATTTTTACATGTTTTCTTTTTTATTTAAACAGGTCGGTTGGGTTAGAGGAGTTTAAAAGAAAATTAAAAGACCCAATGAAGCTTTATGAGGTCAGTCTTACCTATTTGGTCTTTGGTGCCAAGATTGGGCTATTTAAGGAGACTAATGACTTCATTTGCATGCATCTACTTTGGCGAATTTATTCTAAATTGATCTTTGGGCTGATTGCTCTTAGTTCTTTCCACTTTTGGGCGAAAATCCAATTGTGTGGTTCTTTCCAAGAGGGACGAAAACCCTTCTTGTGGCTGGTTGGAGGACGGAAACCCTCCATCCTTGGTTGAAGTGAAGTCATATTTGCAGATTTGGGCATTGAAGGATAAAGGAAGTCATCTACAAATATTTGCATGCATTTATAAGCCTCTCCTAGTTGGAGTGACTTGAGTTAGAGTGTGATTTGGTGCCTTCTAGGGCACATAACTCATATTTTCTTTCATATTCAGATTTGCCATAATTTATAAGGCCAAAAACATTTATATTTTGTGGAGTTTGGGGTTTGGAAACCCTCATTTCATAATTTTCTTTGAGTTGTACTTCTGTTGCTTTCAATTAATTTTCCAGCTGTGTTTTCAATCAAATTTCATATTGGAAAGTGGCTTAAATACTTCCTAAAATACTTATCTATATTTTGGTTGAGTTATTTGAGGAGTTTCAAGTGTTTTTCATTCATTTCCGGACTGTTATAAATTTCAGACTGTTGATTTCCAGCTGTCATAGAATTCATTTTGCTGGTCCAAAATCAGACTTAAATCAGATTGGGGTTTGTGCTAATTCCTTGTTTTTCAGTTTCAGCCCTTAAAAGGGATATTATAGTGGTATAAGAACTACAATCTTCCCAGCCTAGGGTTTTCATGGAAGAGGGCAACAAGGGTTTTCTATACTATCAAAGAAGAAGGAAAGCGGACCAGCCAAGAGAGGAGGATAATATGGCCAACTAAGATCCTCAAGAAGCCAAGTTTGATAAGCTTATTGCAGGTCAGGAGAGATTGGCGGACACCATGGACTTCCTAGCCCTATCTCTGTATTATCCCTTTTGGGGTCAAAATTGAAAATTACAGAAATTAGCTCAAACCCCAAAATTAGCAAGTTTGATTTTAAAATCACCAAACTGAAATTAAATCTGAAATCAACAATCTACAAGGGCAGTTGAACTGTTTATGGAATTCAAGTTCATCTTTCACCATGCAAATCAACGAATAATGCCGTAAAACAATTATTTTATCCACGGAAATACTATTAGATGATAAATACATCAAAAATGGAAAGAATATCTAATTTCATGGCTAGAATTAATTATTTAAAAATCAGCAACAAAATAGCCAAAACCAAGGGCTAGGAAAAATACTAAACCCTTGCAAAAATCACCAAAATGGAGATTCCAGCTTAATAAAATATGACAAACCAGATTATGAAGTGAAATATCAATAATATGTCTTCTAGGGCATCAAATTACTCTCCAAGGTAGGTTGCTCCACCTAGGGAAGGCTGCCCAATGCCAATAAAAATTTGATTATGAAGTATCCTCAAATCTGCAATAATCTTCAAGATCGGACAATGTTGAAAGGTTTTCAGCTAGTTGTTGCTCTAACATGCAAAATTTTAGCTCAATTTCTCCTTTCTCCACCAATTCATGAATGAAGTGATACCTGATTGCAATATGCTTGCTTTTGCCATGAAAAACTGGATTTTTAGACAATGCTATAGATGACACATTATCACAAAAATTACAGAACCTCCTTGTTACTTTTCTTGCAAATCTGAGAGGATTCTTTGTAGCCAAATTGTTTGACAAGCTATTGAGTTGGCTACAATATATTATGCTTCTACAGTAGACAAAGAAACTACTGATTGTTTCTTCGAAGCCCATGATATGACTCTTGATCCAACATTAAAAACATATCCAGATGTGCTCTTTCTATTATCCATGCTACCTGCCCAATCACTATTTGTATATCCAACTAATTTGAAATCATTATCAGCAGCATATAAAATTCCATAATTTCTTGTTCCATTCACATACCTCAAAATACGCTTGCTGCTTGCTAATGAGACTCTTTTGGTGTCTCCATAAATCTAGAAATTAGACTAACTGCATACATTATATCTGGTCTAGTTGCAGTTAAATACATCAAGCTTCCTACCATGCTTTTGTACCTTGTAGGATCCACATTGTTGTTGCAATCATCTTTTGTCAATTTCAGACTTAATTCAGTTGGTGTAGATGTTGGTTTGCAATCCAACATTCTGAATCTTTGCAAAATTTCTTTTGCATACTTTTCTTGAGAAACAAATATGCCATGCTCTGTTTGCTTGACTTCAATGCCAAGAAAATACTTCAACAATCCCAAATCAGTCATCTCAAATTCTTTCTTCATGGCTGATTTAAATTGATCAATTGCTTTGTCTGAATTTCCAAGTAAAAATCAGATCATCTACATACAAAACAACAATTAAAATCTCACCATTGTTTGCTTTGATGTAGAGTGTGGGCTCACTATGTGCTTTTCTAAAGCCATTACTAATCAGATAGGAATCTATCCTACTATACCAAGCTCTTGGTGCTTGTTTCAGTCCATACAAATCTCTTTTTAGCTTGTACACCTTTCTTTCATACCCTGGGATTTCATAACTAGGTGGCTGGCCCACATACACTTCTTCTTCTAGCACTCCATTCAGAAAAGCTGACTTTACATCCATTTGATGAACTTTCCACTTATGATGAGCAACTATGGCAATGATTGTTCTCACAATCTCTAACCTTGCATATGTTGGTTTTAAAAACTTCAAAGTTTATCAAATGGATGTGAAATCTGCTTTTCTAAATGGCAAGTTAGAGGAAGAAGTATATATTGAACAACCAGAAGGTTTCCTTCTATCAGAAAACAAGGACTATGTGTGCAGATTGAAGAAGGCACTATATGGGCTAAAGCAAGCCCCCAAAGCCTGGTATTCAAGGCTTGATAAATATCTACAAGAACAAGGTTTTAAAAGGGGAGTTGTTGATAGTAATCTCTATATCAAGACTGAAGGTGAGAATCAGTTGATTGTTGTGGTATATGTGGATGATATCATTTTTGGAGGAGATAGTAAATGAATGTCCCAAGAGTTTGCAAAAGATATGCAAAAGGAGTTTGAAATGTCCATGTTGGGTGAGTTGTCATTTTTCCTTGGTTTGCAAATTTCTCAATCTAACAAAGGAATATTTATCTCCCAAACCAAGTATATAAAGGAGATGTTGAAGTTTAGAATGGAAGACTACACACCTGTTAGCACACCCATGGTTACAGGATGCAAGTTAAGTAAAGATGATGAATCTCCTAAAGCAAATCAGACACTTTATAGATCCATGATTGGCAGCTTGTTATACACCACGACATCAAGACCAAACATCATGCAAGTTGTAGGCTTAGTAGCACGTTTTCAAGCAGCCCCAAAAGAAACACATGTGCAAGTGGTGAAAAGGATATTCAAATATCTAAAAGGCACTTTGGACTATGGCTTGTGGTATCCAAGAGGTGAAGATTTCACACTAACAACATACACAAATGCAGATTGGGCAAGAAGTGTTGATGACAGAAAGAGTACAAGTGGAGCATTCTTTCTTGGCAAAAATCTTGTGTCATGGCTAAGCAAAAAGCAGCCTTCAGTTTCTTTATCTACGGCTGAAGCAGAATACATAGCAGCAGTGTCTTGTTGTACACAAGTCCTTTGGATGAAGCAAACGTTGAAAGATTTTAAGATAGAATATGAACATCCAATCTCAATACTCTGTGATAACACTAGTGCAATAAACATTTCGAAGAATCCAGTTATGCACTCTAGAACAAAACACATTCCAATCAAGTATCACTTCTTGAGAGAACAGGTTGCAGATCAACAAGTAAAGATGGAGTACATTGCCACAAAGGAACAGATAGCAGATATCTTCATGAAGCCCCTCCCAAAAGAAACTTTTGAGTTTCTAAGGCAGAAATTGGGAGTGATCCATTCTTCATCTAGTCATTAAAACCGTCAAGAGAAGCATGGATTAAGGGGGAGCTAATCATTGCATTATTCAGCTCCATGGATATTTTGGTGATATACATTGTGATTGTGTTGTATATCCCTTTGCCATTGATGTCAAAGGGGGAGAGTTAAAGAAAGAGGGAGCAAAGATAAAGAAGAGGAAGAAGTCCAAAAAGAGGGGGTATTCGTTGGAGATGATTATTTCTTTGTAGGGTTGCCATCTGGTGTCCCAGATTTCACCTTGAAATCTGAGACTACCCCATGTAAAAAAATCCGTACTTTTAAAATAGCGGGTCATTTTGTGTTTTTATTGCCAGAAGATGCTTGTATTGCGTCAAGATATTCCCAGTGAATCATAGGAGCCAATTTTGACAAATACCCAGATGCCGAAAATTGTTTTATCCCTTCACAAGTTTTGTCTATGGGAAAATTTTATTTAATTATTTTGAGCCCCGTTTGAAGTAAATTGTGCTCGGTTTAGCCCTGTTGAAATTTTGCATGTCAATATTCACATATACCAGTGGGGTTTTCACCAAGAATGGATCCTGGGCTTTATCTGTGACTTCTAGAACGTTTTGCGTTTTTTATTTTCTCGTTCAAATTCCCTAGGTCAATTCCTTTGCTAAATCTGATCTGTTTTCTTGCTCAAGTATCTAGAGATCATCTATGGCCGCCATGCTAGAAGGAATCAGCCTCAGGAAGTCAGGTTCTCTTTAAAAAGACAAAGTCATGCACAAAAAAGCCTCTTCTGGACAAGTCGCATTTTTGGGAATGGATGGATTTAAGCTGCAGTGGGATTTTTGGTCGCAAGGGTGGGATTTTTGTACCTGCCTTGCAGGTACTTTTTCCCATGAAGGCAAAGTCACTTAAGTTATGATGGGAAAATTAGAGGCAAGCAGGCGGGAATTTCTTACCTGCCTTGCA
Source organism: Taxus wallichiana var. yunnanensis (assembly GCA_018340775.1). Lineage (NCBI taxonomy): Eukaryota > Viridiplantae > Streptophyta > Pinopsida > Cupressales > Taxaceae > Taxus > Taxus wallichiana. The sequence goes on from CM031242.1 coordinate 658,137,143, forward strand.
GGTGAAAATTCCCATTGTGAAATAAAGAAAAATCACTTAAGGCATTGATGGGAATTTCTTACCTGCCTTGCAAGGTAAAAATTCCCATTATGGAAGTCAAACAACTTAAGTGGATAATGGGATTTTTGGAGCTGCCGTGCAGGGTGAATAATCCCATCAAAATTGACTTTTAAATATAGAAATCAGCCTTTGCCAAAAAGTGCGACCCCTTTGGAGAATTAAATAGTTTATTTAATGGCATTTATTAATAGTCTCCCTTCCAATTTTGGCGCCCAGGGATGAGGAAAAGTCAATGCATAAGGAGAAGTCAAAGAAGACTGGAAGTGGAATGCTAAAAATAAATTAAATTAATTTATTTAATGCAGCCCTAAAGCATGCTAAAAAGTGCGACCCATTTGGAGGATAAATAATGCTTTTTGAAGTATTTATTAAATGGTTTTTATTCCTAATTTGGCGCATGGAGAAATAGAAGGTCAAAGCATGATGTTAAGTGAAAGTAGAGGGCTAAAAATAAATTAAATTTATTTATTTAATGGCAGCCATGAACATGCAAAAATAGGCGCCCAAATTGAAAGAGAAAAGCATGCTTATTAATTAATTAATTGCAGGAATAGGAGAGACAATTATTAATTATAGAATGATGAAGGTTATATAAGCATGGGCTGCCATAATGATGAATTAATTAATTCTTCTAGCAAAATAGTGCAGCCTGGACAGTTTTGGTGCCCAAAGGAGGAGGATTTTTGCTCAAAGAAGTGTTTTTCACTGCCAGAAAGCTTCAAGGTTTGGCGCCTAGGATTGGAGGAGCTTGTTTTAAGCTTGGTTAATTATCTGCATATTGGTACAGGTGCTCAGGTGAAGTTGAAAATATTTATGCTTGCTTTGCATGCAAGCAAAGCCTCAAATTTTAGGGCAGCGGGCTTTATATGCATATTTTTATGATAAAAATCAAGTGTTCATGTTCCGGTTGCCGTCTTTGTCTGAATTAATTGCAGGTATTCATTACAGGTGCTTATATAATTGAAAGGGAGCTTAAATCAATGTCAGATACATTGAATATATCCTCCGAATCTGAAGAAATTCCCAGATCTGCACCAGTTGTAAAGAATTCGGCCGAATAAAAAGAAAAAGAATTGCTCAGACAAAGATAGATCCGGCCATGGCAAAGCGGGATGAAAGAGAAAGCTCGGTGAATCATGCATTACTTCTAGATTTGCTGACATCGGAGACACAAATCTAGGCCCAGAACCTCTTTCCGAATTGATTGACAGATCCAGAGCTGGAAAGACTTCTCTCATGCGGGCAGTCAAAAGCAGTGGAATCATTCGAGCTTCAAAGCATTCCCATTCACAAAGCTCAATTGCCAAAATTCATCATGGAGTGTGCAAGGTCGTACCATCCACTATCTAGATCAATTCGGGATGCTACGGGAAGACAATAATCTGGCTGGACGCACAATTTATCAATTATTGTCTGAAGATTCCAACATGACAGGTGGTGACTACTATCAACATGCTGGACGCTGGCAACAGATGGGAGAAGCATAAAGTCGACTGTGTGGGCATAATGAACAATGGTATATGAAGAAGCCTAGATCTCCATCAAAGTTCCCGAGGACTCTTCCACGATCCAATTTGGTGCAGGAGGTGGATGACATTACCAAATTACTATGCAGGATAAATGGCAAAGCTAACGCTCACAACTTCCGCTCATGGATGTATGCCTTCATCAAGACCATTGAGATCAACAAAGCAGATTCTATAATCAATTGGTCGGAAATCATCAGTGACAACATCGGTGAGCAGCTCCAAAGTGTGAGGCGGACTTACAGCTTCAAGATGACTTCATATTTGGTATATGCAGCAGCTTCGCAAGGTATCTTCTCCAAGCTGGATAGACGGGGTGTGCTCTCGAAGGATCCTATTTTTGAGTGCTACCCGCAACTTACTGTGCCTGAATGCAATAAAGATTACAAGGTGGTCAACGATGGATTCTTCTACGGATTCATTTGCAGGCTGAACGGTGATCTAAAGACCAACAGGGTAAGCAAGGAAGTTTGGGAAGTCTGTATCCCAGATTGGCAGTATCTTCATCCAGTTTGCAGACTTTACATACCTCAGGGTCACCGGTTTTCAGTGAACCAGTCAAGTTGCCCAGATATCCAAGCGATAGATTGGTCATCATGGAATTGAGCAAACAGCTCGTGGAGATGCATGACCTATAGTTGAAACGACACAAGTCTACAAGCTTCTTCCCGATCACAGTGGGCTATTACAACTGCCAAAGCATTCACAAAGCCAGAGGGATTGAAGTGAGAGATGTTCTCTGAGTATGAGCATGAGTTCTTCCCAGCACGGCTAAACTTCGATCCATATGGGGTAGCAAGAAAGAGAATCTCCCAAGAATATGCGCATGTGCCTTTGTTAGAAGATTTTTGGATGAAGTGCAGAAGCGAGTATGGAGTTAGGAAGAAAGACTTCAGCAGGTTATCAGCGCGACGAGTGTTTGACTATGGATTAGCACAGATACCTGCAGATCTTACAGACGATGGGCCTGTGTTACTTGACGCATACCATCAGATGGGAGGGGATAGAGTTGTACTTCAGGAGAACATTGGTGGTTGCCACACAATCGAGGAGAGGTTTGCCATGCTGTTCTGGTCAATACTTCAAACTGGTTGCTGACAAAGGGGTATTGCCTTGATGAAGCTTTGATGAATTAGATCACAGGAAACCTCAGCACAGAGATTCCATCAAAAGGAAGCATGAGGGAGAAAGCAAGTAGAAGGCCTGAAAAGATTAAAGTGCACAAGAAGTCTCATTCGAGGGAAAAGGTCACTTCTACGGCTATGGTGCTAGTTTCGACTTCTCCAGCATCAAGTACTTCACCAACTTTTGCACCTCAGTAGGATATTCTTTGTTCCTCCGTTGAATCCGAAAACATTTGTGTTTTCTCCTCAGCCACTCCAATCTGCACCTCTTCCTGAAGAAACGCTAAAGTTGTAGATGGCAGAATTTGAAAGAGCGTTGTCTTTGGACAATTTAAGAGGCAGCTACATTACAGACATTGCTTGATTTCGGATGGAGGAATCGAGCACGAGATGGTGGTACATTCAACAACTTCTCATTCTCCGAGAAGCAATTTCTCAAAGTGGTTGGCTTCACAGTCGGTCCCAGAGGCTAGAGAGGAGATCAACTTGGAGGAACATGACTTGCAGTTGCTCCTGAGTTTGGGCGGAAAAGACAGAAGACCTAAAGTTGCTAAGGTGACTTCGAGGTTGATTATTGAGGAGTCAGGGCAGAAGTTCGCTGAGGTATCAGTTCCAGCAGAAGGAAAGAAGAAGGGCGAGCTCACGGCAGCAGATATAACAGTGACCAAAGTACCCATAGGTCAAGCCACTACTGAAGGATTGAAGCAAGACACACAGACATTGATAAATGCTTTATTCCTTAGGCTTGACAAAGAAAAGGCGAAAAAGTTGAACTTCAAAAGCAGGTGTCTCAGTTGTGCGAGATTATTGCCAAAGTTGTCAAATCTTCCACTCAGCCAATTTCAACACATAAGCAGGTGAGTGATCATCTGATGCAGGAAGTGGAAGATGCAGGTAACCAAGTTAAAGCTATCGACGAATGGAAGAATCTAATCATTCGCCAAGCTTCTGTACAACTCAGGGAGGTGCCGGACCCGTCTAAAGGTTATGAAGGATGCATCGGTTCAGCTGAAACAACTAGTGACGAGCACGATGGACATGAACACAGTAGCTGAAAGTAACCTGAGTACTTTGGTCAAGATAAATAAGCTGCCGAGGGAGGTTTTGACTACAGAATGAATTGTGCCCGATGGATCGGTTGAAAAGGGGAAGCAGCTTGAGTTTGCAGTTTCTTTCCGCTTGGAGATCTTCAGAATCATGCTGAAAAGAATGCGGGCACTTGAGAGTATGGCATCATCACTATCAGACAATGTCATTGCTTTCACCAATGAGGAAGTGGTCGGAACCGTTTCTTCATACAAAAGAACCATTCCTAACAAAGTGCTTGATTCCCTGGAAGGATCTCTTCTGATGGTGCAAGAGAGGATTGATGGAGCTGTTAGGCTTTTCACGATGGATTCCATCAGCAAGCTGGTAACACTGCAGTCAGACATTAAGAAGTTCGGGCCTAGCTTGAAGGATGTGGAAGCATGCATCGAGGTTTTGAACGAAGGCTTGCTGCAATTTAGGATAGAAAAAGAAGTTGTGGCTAAAACAAATGGGAAGTTGTTGAATTACATGTTCGACAAGTATATTCAGTATCAAAGCAAAAAGAAGATGTAGATGTTACAGTTGGCAGATCTTTCTTCTACTCTTTCTTCTTCTATTTCTACGTTCCTGGATGTAATTGTAAAACTTTAAAGTTATTGGTTTGAAAACCATTACTTTAAGTTGTGTGGAACGATTCTATAAGTTAAGTGACAGATGTGCATAATTTTGACTAGAACTCCCGATGCATGTCACTTAGAGAGGAATTAAAGGAAGATGATTGCCAGATGTTATCTTTACTTCTTGTTTATGTTCTAGTTCAGTTAAGTTTCTCATTTGTAATTTCCCTTCTACATTCTATAAGTAGAGGAAGAACCTTCGGGTTAAGGATAAGAATTTGTAAGCTACATTCTTGTGTTCCAGACTTCGTGTTGAAACCTCTAATAGCTATTTGAAGCGAGATGAATAGAAATGACCATATTTTCGAGAGAAATTTGTGTCAACGGTGGTTTTGTTTCTAACTTTCTGTCTTAGATCTATTCATAAACTTTGTGTTATTTTAGATCTAGATTTGAAAGTTCCCTTTGCTTATAATTTTGTATGTTAATATCTATTTGTTCTGTCTATGTGCATGCAATCAACTTTGTAATCTATTGATTGGGTTGCACATCTTCCCTTTTTCTTTCTGTGTTTTTATTATTTTCTTCTTCATCGATATTTCCTTTTCCTTTCTTTAACTATGGTTCATGAGCTGCATGGTTAAAGTAATACCCACAAATAAATACTAGCATATTTAATTGACAAATCTTATACGGGAGCCTCACCTTTGGTAAAAAACTATACTAGGACTATGGTTCATGAGAAATATTGCATGGTTAAAGTAATACCCACAAATAAATACTAGCATATTTAATTGACAAATCTTATAAAAAAGAAATGGGAGCCTGATGTATGGTAAATGAGGAGATTTATCTCATGAATGCAACTAGGTTTTAAGCTATGAAAGGGCAAATTTCATCTAAGGAAATAAAATAAATAAACAACACCATCACCCATGACAAAGAAGGAGATCTTTTTGTTGAGAAATATTGTCATTGATGTCAAAGGAGTTGTTGATGTCACATTTGAGAGAGAATGAAAGAGGAATAGGAGACATTGATGTTAAAAGAGATCTGCACAGTGATACCAAAAGAAATAGTGTCCTACGGAAGGTGAAAGTTCCCAAACCCGGATCAATGATGTATTACAATGATCAGATTTAATATAATAACAATGAATGTAATGAACAACAATCACATTGTATACCAGCGTTTTAATTATGAAAGGGCCAGTGATTTCATCTAAGGAAATAAAATAAATAAACAAATATTAAATACAAACCCAGCTGACCCATTTGGAAGGAGTTAAAGAAGTTAATATTAATTTAAGAGACATATCTTTTGATAGTCGCCCCTCTTGGGAAGAGGCACATTAAGGCTATAAAAGATAGATGAAAAGGTTGAGAAAGACAAGCAAAAAAAATGAAATAGATACATCATTTGAGAGAAGAAGTGAAAGAGAGAAGAGCAGAAGTAAAATGAGAATATCATTTGAATAAAGAGTAAGAAGGAAGAGCAGAAATATAAAGTGATCTGATTTCATTAATTGGACCAGCGTCCATGTTGGAAGTATAATTTGATTTGTGTGCATGAAGAGAAGCAACTACAGAAGGTGAAAGTTTTTATTGTGTAATGTCCCAAACCCGGGATCAATGGGAAATATGCAAACAACCAACTCTTCAACACTCCAATCAAGTGCAAATATCAAAAGTCAGTCAAACACTATTCAAACCAATCAAATAGATGACTCAATAAACCCAATAAAGGGGTTTAATGGCCTCTAATGAGTGGCTCACTCACAGCTGAAACTGTACCCCTCAGAAACCAGACTTCTTTGACCAATGAGTTCATGCAAACATACTCTAAAATCAGCCCTTCAAATAACACAGGAACATACTACTACCTGCTGCCAATGTGAGGATGTTTCAGTCATGCAATCAGCTATGAATCTCTCCCAAAATCATACTTCAAACTCAACTTAAGTTACTTGTACAATTCGCTGCTGAAAGGAGATTCAAAACATACGACTAACACTTAATAATTGCTCTCAAAGAGTCGCTGGTAATTAATGAATAAAAACACACAGCATGCTGATTGTATATGGCTTTAATATGCAAGAAAACCCTTGATACTTCACCGCTGGTAATAAGACTGAGAATACTCCATTGATTTGCTCCTAAAATGCTCCAAAACAAGTCGTTGTTGAAGGGAATTAAGGCAGATTACACTAATCAAAACCCAAACCTTATTGATAAGTTTTACCTTGCCAATGTTTGCCCAGAACAGATCGCATACATTCCCAGATTGGTTGCTGTTTTTAGAGAGGGAGAACAGCTCAAACAATTAATCAATATGACCCTCTAGATGAGGTCGCTGGGCAAGGAATGATCAGATTATTAAGCATGAAATCCACTGCCAACTTATCCAACAAATCGCTGCATTAGAGAAGACAAAAATCTTGCACTAATTCCACCGATTCACAACAGTAAATACATCTAAATCAGATCACAATACCATGAAGGGAAAATCGCTGCAATATATAACATGAAGATATGCAATGGCTGGATATTCCACACTCAAAAATATATGCAAAACAGTCCACAATAAAACCAATGGAAATCGCTAAGGTCGGTGCCTCACCAAATTGGGGATTTGTGTCTCTAGTGGATTGGTGCTCATGAATTGGTTGAGTTGGTGCTTGGCATTGGGGATTAGTGTCTCCAGTAGGTTGGTGCCTACGAACATTTGTAAAACATTTAATTTTGGGCTGGATTTGGACGGTAGATCCAAACAGTCTTATTTTGTGGTTTTTCCCAAGAGAGGGTTTTCCACGTAAATCTAGGGTTTCTCTATGTTATGTTATTTGTGTTAGAGTAATTATTATTTACATTAGTAAATAATATCTGTAAACTCATTTTAGGGAGTTGCGGAATTATTTAATATTTAGATAATTACGGGTTTTTTTTTCAAATTTGTTAGTTTATTGTTGAAACCAAATTATTAAATTTGGTTTCTAAAATTAGTTCAAACAATTTTTGTTTGAACATGGTTTGTAAAAGCCTATTTAATAGGCAAATTTTAATGAATGAGTAGACAGAGTTTACGAAACAATTCATTGTGAAGTTTTCTTACTGATTAAGGAAATGATCTTGCAATAATTTAATGGTTGTGGTAATGGATCTGCTGGAGAGATCCTTGGCTCCATAATGCTCATAATTTTGTCATGGTATCAGAGCAGATCCAGCAGCCATTACTCAGCCCAATGCATACAACCTTCTACTGTTAGAATGTTTGGTATTAACTAGTGTTACGCGGGGACGCGCACCCCCATTCCCAAGCCATCCCGGACGTTCGGGACGCGTCTCGGGTGCTTGGGGATGGGGATGAAACGTCCCCCCACGCACCCCCAAATGCAAAAATGAAGGGACGTCCCCTAACTTTAGGGAACGCACCCGGGACGTCCCGGGTGCTTCAAGACTTTGGGGACTCCAACGGGGACGCCATGAAGTCCCGAAACGGCTAGGGGATGGATAGGGGACGTCTCGAAGTCCCCTAAGTCCCGAAATCCCGGAGTTCCCAAAGTCCCAAAAAAATAAAAAAATATAAAACATAAAGGATTATGACTTTGAAAAGAGGAAAATGAAAACTAATCCTTTTCCCATGCAAACTTACCTTCCCAAGAAATGGATTTTTCTTTTGTCTTATGTAGGTTCCAAAAGAAGATATTCTAATGAGAGGTCGCTGTTATTTTACATTTTAAAGCCTTTCTTATACATAGCAATAGGATCAATAAATTCATATGCATATTTTAAAGGATTTCTTTAGTTTCAAAATTTGTTGTGCGAGTATTTTTGCTACTTTTTGTATGATATTGAAGGCTTTACCGATATATTAGGATGTTCTAAAGGCCAACTTTGTATTTAATTTTTAGTGTTTTTAGTTACCTTAGCTGGTTTTGTCTATGGATGGCTATTCATGTAGTTTGCATGGCCTCTATTGTTCCAAAAAGCATAATTTTTAATTTGAGGATATAATCATGTAAGTGACATGATAAAGAGATGTTGGCATGTTACAGGCCCTTTGGTAACATTATTGGATATGGTGCTGAAATTATAACCTTTCATGTTTTTTTCCAAGGTTAAGGGACCCATTGTATATTTTTAATATTTATATATTATTTTAATAGCCGTCCCCAGCCGTCCCCAAAATCTGGGAATTTTTGCCATCCCGGAAACCCCGTCCCTACGTCCCGACATCCCCCGTCTGGAGTCTTCGGTATCTATGTTATTAACTACAGGAGGGGCTGCATTTTTGGCTTTTTCAATACACCTTGGTCTGCAGATTTTATATCCTCCACTTTCTATTATTTGTGCCCTTTTTTATACGGCTGGGTCAGCTTTTTGGCAGCATTCTAACTCACCATGGCCTGCAATTTTTGCAGCCTTTTAATCTGCCATGGCTCCATATTTTGTAGCCTATTATCTATGCCTGGGATTACTTTGTTCGGCCTATTTTGCAGCTTCATTTAATGCGCCTGGGCATACCTTCTTTGCAGTCCTTCTGACCTGTGCGTTTGGGCTTTCTACTCTGCCACGGCTGCCCTTTATTTCCTGCCACTGCTAGCCCTCCACCCTTTCTCCCACGTAATCTTATTTTAGTATTAAACTTGCTGCATTCACAGCGAATTCTAATTGGGCAATTAAATTATTGTTTTGCAAAACTATAGTTTTTGAAAATTTAATTTTTCTGTAGTTTTGCTTAAATAATTACATTTTGGGGGCAAGTAATGCAGTTTTGGCCAAATTAAAATATTATTTGTGGGTTGTTAGTAAATCAAGGCCATTTTTAGAATATACATATTCTCTCGATTCCAACGAGTGGTCACATGACCACCATGGCCTCTGTTTTGATCAGTTTTTTAATTTGGGAGCATTTTTAATTAAATAGAGCCTATTTGCGGGAAAATTAAAACACTTATAACTTTTGCACAATAGCTCAAAATTGAGCACTATTTTTTGCAAAAGTGCCTATTTTTTATTCCCGATCTATTGGTTCCATTTTCTTGCAATTCGGAGAGGTCAGTTTTTACCCATTTTTGGAGCATCCTTCAACAATATATTTGGGAGCACATTCTCTTTGTGGAAGCATATTTCCTTTTGTGAAAATGTCGAACCCAGTTATGGATCAGAGGTATTTTGAGCCACTGAATATGACAAATTATCACATATGGAAGCCGAAAATGCAACAGTTGTTCCAGTCCAGAGGGCTATGGAGAGTTTTTCAAGACAATGTGCCAACATTCACATCAGAGAAGGATAAATATGCTTATGGTTGCAAGCAAGATGAAGCTCTCGGCTTAATTGGATTGAATGTATCGAGATAGCCTGCAGTTTCATATTATCGGTGCCAAGACTCCAAAAGAGGTATGGGACAAATTTGATGATCTGTTTGGTAAAATCAATGAATTTAAAATATTGTAGTTAGATGTCGAGTTAACTTCATTGTCTCCATTGGACTTTCCGTCAATTGAAGATTTCTTGACAAAATTTAAGTTGATTAGATCTCAGTTAAAAGCAGGTGGGAAAGAAAAAAGGATAACGAATGCATTTTCTTGATTCTGTCAAAATTAAAAGGGCCTTATAGTATTTTTGCTTCTACTTTCTATTCTACAATGGATGCCCTAGGAGATGAGTTTAAAATGCCATCATTTGAGATGTTCGTGAAAGGTTAACTCGTGAGCAAACAAAATTACAAACACTTGATGCCTTACCAAGCTCAAGCCATGCTTTAGTTGCTAATAGCTTCAAAGGAAAGTCTCCACCACCTCTTAAGGGACCTCCAGAAAAGTCATCTCAATCTCCCAGGATCACTAAAAAGAAGAAAACATATGGCCCATGTAATTTTTGTAGTGGTCCAAATCATGATGAGAATAGATGCTTTAAGAAGATGGAAGCCTTAGAGGCAGCATTGAAGCAACATCGGATCACTATATAGCGTCTTCTTCCACAAGAAAAGGCAAGGCACTTTCAGCTTGGGTCACTCCTGCATCAGATGATGAATTGGATTTTGGTTTTGGAACTGCTCTTTGAAAGTTCCATTCATAATTCCTCTTGGCCCTCTTGTGTTATGAGCTTTGGGTTTTTGTTAGTGTTTTCTTAGGTGCTACTCTCATGTTCTTTAGATGGCATCTTCTACAGATTGATTGCATTTTGGTTTTATGCATCATTTGGTGTGTTTTTTGATGGGATTATTTTGTAATCGCACTGAGTTATAAAGTGCCATGGGGTTTTGCTACTTAGCCTTGTTCACCTTCATGTGTTTGTGCTCTAATTCTTTGGGCACTATTTCACTATTTCAGTTGTTGGATTACTCCATCACCACCAAAGCCATCTTCTTGAGAAATTTTTGTATCTGTATTTTCAAACTTGTTTTTGGCAGGTGACATCTCCTTCAACATGTTTTTGAGGTTTCCCTCCTTCTGAAGAGAAGTTATTCTGGTGAATTCCAATGTCATCTTGTCCTTGTTCGAGCAGTTGGTTTCTCCACTCATACAGATTCTCGAAATCACTCCACCCATTTCAGCATTATGGGGGTGTGTGTGCATATACTGTAGTTATTTTAGTTATTTGATCAGTGTTTTTCTGAATGTTTGTACATGAGTACCTTATCAGGCTAGTAGAGGGACTCATATTTTTTCTCCCTAATATTCGTTTAAGGGAGGGTGTTAGAGTAATTATTATTTACATTAGTAAATAATATCCATAAATTCATTTTAGGGAGTTGCGGAATTATTTAATATTTAAATAGTTAATGATAGATCGCTAGGGATGTCATAAAGCTTGGAGGTGTGAGAAAACAAAGAATTGGGGTTAAGCTCGAGGGGAAGGGATGAGTGGTGGGGAAAATGGTGCGCCAAAAATGTTTAGGAGAGTGCCGAAGGGACTCACACAAGATTTGTCTACGTTGGGAAATGAAGAGGCGTTTCTTATGGTGAAGGAGACAACGGTAGGAGGCTTTCAAGGTATGATAGGAGGGAAGGGCCTTGGTTAAAAGCATACCGTAACTATCTGTGAAAGTTTTTGCACTCGTCATCATACCATTTGTTCATGGGGCAAGTATTTTGTTGATGGGAGACAGATGAAGGCCGGGTGGAACTAGGAAAGGACATGAGGGAGGCCTCCCAGATGATGGAGGAGAGAAGGGTGTATTTGGCAGCCACATTTCCCATCGAAGAAAACAAGGACACAGGGGGAGAAGTTGTTAAAGATTGAAGGAGTTAGGATCCTCATTGGAGAAACGAGAAGATGGTGTGGGGCATGAAGGGGGGAGTCGTAGCGGGAGGGGGAATGTCAATACGAAGGGTCACAGAGAGAAGGGCATGATCGGCAAGGGGAATGGAAGAAATGGAAAAGTGACTGATCATTGGCAAGGAGCTCTGGCTGGAGAGGACATAATCCACCACACTCGCACCACCACCATGCGGTCAACATGTGAAGAGATGTGAAGCAGGTAACCCCATTGAGGATAAGTAGCTCATGCGATTCTCCAAGCTGTAGGAGGTGTCGGCCATAAGTAGTGAGAGGTTCGAATCATCCTCAGAGGTCCTGTGTAAGCCCACGTCTCTGGATCAACTGTCTGAGTGCAAAACATATCCTTTGCTCGGTCATGGAGAGGGACCTGGAGTGCTCTGGTGCGGGCATTGAAATCTCCCATAAGGATGACTTCCCCGATCACTGAATACTAGGCAATGTTGTCATAAAGGTCGGAAAAGGGATCACCATCGGGACCATTATGAATGGCATAGGGGGAGGAAGCCGAAGGAAGTAACATACTGCAATGTAGATATCTCTACATAGAGAGGCCAACACCCGAATCCGAACCCATAAAAACCTAGCAAGCTCATCACTGGCAACCAAAGAGATCCTGTGTTGGAGCAAATCTCTATATAAGCAGGCTACCCCTCTAGAACCTCTGATGCCTCTTGAGTTTCTAGTTTCTTGTCTGTGCAGAGTACCAAAGGTAACTCGTGATATCAGGAAGAGGCCTCACCGGACTCTCATGAGTCTCAGTGATAAAGAGGATGTCTGCAGAGCTAAGAGCATCAAGTAAAAGACCAGGTGAGGACCAAAAGGAGCCATTACCGTTCCAACATCTAATAGTCATGCTCTTGTCCCGTTGCATCCCCGTCATGGCCCGTCATTTGGAGGTTCTACGCCGAGACCCCCATCCTAGGGGAGAAAGTGTCTCTGATTACATCCCGGAGATTTATGATAATTGCCCATTTCCCTGCTTTCCGAGCTACTAGAACTAGATCCCTAGAGTGTGAATTTAGCAGCTTGTGACCTTGTAAGATCCTCATCAAGGAATATTTTATTAGGGAGGGAAAATAGTTTCCTCTTGGCCATTATAACCTTGAGTCTGTCACCTGCTGACCTAAATCAAAGGAAGAGAGTAGACTCATAGCAGAGCCAAGCACGCTCAAGGTGTATATCTTGGATGCCCAAAGTGTCCCTGATGAATGAATTCCCCCTGACAAGGGGTCATGTGACGTTTGGGATGAGGGAAGCCCCCTTACTTTGAGATTCAGCTCACGCTCACATCTGGAACGTTCCTCGGCGAGTTTGTCTTGGACGACCTCCTCAACTGCCACCATAGGTGGGGGAATGTTCTCTTTAACCACCTTTGCCCATGATTGGATATGTGATTCAGTTTCTTGTTTGAAAGAAGTTTGTTGCACTTTGATTGCCTCCTGCAATTTTTTGAGATCATGGATCTCTGTTTGGATGGTGTCCGTGGGAGAGAGGAGAGTGCTTGCCTTACTGGAGATTTGTTCTTTCAATAGAGCATTCTCATATTCAACCAACCTTCTTTGGAGTTCTGTCTCGATTGCGCAAGTCCCACACTTGGAGACAGGTCCCATGTTGGCCTAAAATTCTGATCTTCCATGATCATATCAAGGTGCAATTTTGAGATACAACAATTCCGCAGCACGCTCGGTGGGATAGGTTTCAAGCACTTTACAACTTCATACCAAAGAAGGTTGATGTGTTCTTGGTGGTATTCAACATTTGGAGGCATTTCTCAACACCGATAGCGGCTCCACCGATTGGAAAACCTATGTTCTCGTGTTTTTGAGACCTTTTCCTCCACCCCTTGTTAGGAAATAAGGGATAAAATATATGGAATAATCCCTCACAGAATCGCACAGAGAAACTAATATGCGAGAAAATATTACAGATCTCAAATAAAAGTGCGAGAATAAAATAACGCAACACAAAGAGACAATATTTAAAGTGGTTCACCCAATTTGGGCCACGTCCACCAAGAATCACTTGCTCGCAGATTTTATAACAAGCCACCGCTCTCTCAATACAATACCCAGATCTGTTTGGAGCTATGCTCAACAAACTCTCTGTAATTCACATCGGAATTCAAAACACATCTGTAATGTTATGTTATACCTACCATGTGCATAAAACCATATAAGTAGACAAGCGCTTGCTATGAGTTTTACAAAACTATGTGTATCAAAAACCATGGGCCAAAAGCTGTCTCATAAACGTATGGATCAAAAATCCCGCCCATATGAGAAAAGAACGTTTCTGGTATATCGAGCATGTTTTAAGGCCAAAAAAATTTCTCGGGAGTTGCGCCCTGGACCCCGCTCGGGACCCGGCCTGGCCCCGAACTCCCGGCAAGACAAGCTGTGGAAAGTGTATAGTACTCTTAGTGTACAGTCTCAACACTTTCTCACATGAAAACAGCTCCACAACCTAACACCCCTCCATCTTTCCACTCATTTTCATGTTTCCATTTCTCTCATGGCTCTCCAAAGAGCTCTTCTATTCTCTCATTTCAGTTCGAGTCCCCTCCATTTGCAGCAGTGGGATGATATTCCCAATTAGCCCTGAAAAACCTACCTCTTTTCCATGGAAATGGAGATCAATCTCTTATTGATCACATTCAAGATATAGCAAACCATTGTGCCATTCACAATATCATAAAAGAAAACATTTGCCTCAGAATTTTGGTTTCATCATTCAGAGGCAAAGCAAAAGATTGGTATAGTAGTTTGGCTCCATAATCCATTTCTACATGGGATCAGCTAGGAGAACAACTACACAACCAGATTTAAGGAGAATACATATGTCATTTCTCTCATGGAACATCTCAGCAAAATACAACGGGCTCTAATGGAGTTTATCTTTGATTTCAACATCAGATTTACAAGGACTTGACATAGAATTCCTCAAGAATTCAGACCCTCACAAGGTATGGCATTCTTGTATTATTTAAGATCCTTTGATCTTGATTTAGCCGTGTTGATTCAATCCCAGGGGGCCGCAGTCTTCCTCAAGCTTTTGCCATTGTATCACAAGTTGAGAAAATGCTCATTCAGGCTGGCCAAAGGAAATCCACCTCCACATTGCTTCCATTTTTCCATCACCATCTCAAATTCTTCCTTCCCCTTGTGCTAAAAATGAAAAATCCATTATTCCTTTCCAAAAACAGAAGATCCTTTGCTTCCTTGTCCTTCATTTGATGCTTCACAAGTTTATCATGCCCAAAACACTCCTCATGCTTTGTAAAACTCCCTCCCATCTCCACCAGGGCATTACCCAACTTCACTAAACCTTACACTAATGTTTTCAAAAGTTGTGGTATTTCACATGTTGTCCCTACCTTCTACCCAACACTCACTAAACCAAGTTATCCTACAATTTTGGTAGAAAGGGATGTTTGCTATGCTTTTGAGAGAAAGAACAACCCATGCAACACTCCCAACAAGTTTTTATGCAAAATCATGCAGTTGTTTTGGAGAGGACATATCAGCAGCATAGGGAGTATGTTTTGGAGGATCATTTGGCTTCTCCAATTGATCAAATCAGATTTCTTGAGCACCAACCATCTCTGCCCAAGCATGTAACAAATCAGCAGCCCCTAGTTTGTGCATCTCCTCTAATCAATTCTACCAAGGATGAAAATTGTATATCAGTGGATGATTGGTATGATTCAGATTGGGAGGATGAGAATGTGAAAACCATGCAAAAAGGGAGTTGAACATCAAAACAGAGCAGGCAAATGTGAAGGACAATCAGATTGGAAGTGAAAAAGAAGAGAGTTTTTTTAACACTTATGTCATCCAAGAAAGAGAGGAAGAAGGGATCCCAAGTGAGAAAGATGTTTCATTTCAATGCAATGATCCTCATTACTTAGCATGTTTGGAACTTGCTTCACTTTTGGTGGAAAATTAAACTGGGGTAGAGGATGAAGAGAGAGGAAATCAACACCCTGAAGTGGAAACAAAATTGTTTGCACAAGAACAAGAAAGACCAAGCCCAACTCATCTTGCAAACAGTCTTCATGGGGAGGAAATTGTCTTTACCAACTCCAATCTTGGATTTGACTAAAAAGAGAATGGGCAAATCACAAGGATCGGTCCATTGGTTTCCAAGGCCGCATGCCCAATCAGATACTTGGCTAGTTTGGAGCCAAGATCGAGTTCCACCGGTCATGTTCACTTGAACATGAGGAAGAGTATCAAAGCACCGGGATTAGCCTAAACACCTCACAAATCCGAATGTTAATTGGATTCAAGAGGTATATGTCTTATTTCTAGGTGATTCCTTGTCTTATGATAAAGTGCAAGAAATGTTAGCACTTCTACCATGTGTTTTAGTTGTAAAATTAATCACATGACCCAAAATTGTAAGGAAGGGAAGTTATTTCTCACAACCAATTGCTGGTTTTGTTTAGCTCCCTTTCCCTTGATTAGAGCAGGTTTGCTTATTACAAAAGAAATGTTTGTGCACACTTTGCATGTTTCCTCTTGGAACATGTATGTTTTTTCATGTTTGTACAGTTTTTACGAGCCCTTGTTACTGTTGCACAATCCAGTTCAGATCAATTTTCATGGTGGATACAATATGTTTGGGGCTGATTTCAAATTTCATTCTTCGGCCCCAAGAGATCGTATGTAGCCAAGTTCTCAATTCCTTTTCCTTGGTCATAAATTCAATTTTTGGGACAGTTTGACAAAGCATATTCAAAACTCCCAAAATCAGCTTCAAGAGTAAACCAAGGCGATTCGGATCATCTCCAAATCCAAGTAGCACTTCATGCCGGCTCAAGAGCAAAAGAAGTTCAAGTTTTTAGATCGATTCCAAGTTTCCAGGTTGACTCCATGCCCAATGGATGCTCCAAGGCTACTTGGTCTACATCATCTAGCAAGCAGATGTCCCCAAGAGGTCGCAAAATATTGTCAAATAAACACTCATGTTTATTTGGACAACTTGATTTTAAAATGAGGGATTTTCTCATCTTCCTCTTCTTTTTCCCCTTCTTCTTTTCTTCATCTCCCTCTTTTCTCATCTTCCACTTTTTCCATGGATCCTTAAAATCTGCGGGTTCCTCTTTTTTCGTGGATCCTTAAAATCAGCGGGTTCCCCTTTTCCGTGGATCCTTAAAATGTGGGTTCCTCTTTTCCATGCAGATCCTGTTTTTCAGGGGTTCCTCTTTTCCACAGTTCCCTGTTTCCGCTTGAGTTTCTCTTTTCTGTTGTTCCTTGTTTTTGTGGGTTTTTTTTTCTGCTGCTCCCTATTTTCCATGCAGTTCCTTTTTCGTAGATCCTTAAAAGTTAGTGGGTTCCTCTTTTCCGCGGATCCAAAATCCATGCAGATCCCTCAAATTCCCCAAATAAAAAATGGTGGCTCTAAGAACCAATGAGGAGTCAACACATCAACAGAGGAGGCGACCCGAAGGTTAAATTTGACGCCCCGTGGCGTCGCCAATTGTGTAGACGACATGGGAAACTTCAAATGCTCATAACTTTTGATCCACAACACCAAATAAGACAATTTATACCATCGGAAAGGTCTTGATGAGTACTACATGATGAGAGCAAATTTGGGTCGCAAAAATGTACTTTACTGAGTTGTAATTGTAAAAAATGATCCCATGGTCGTTTTTGGGTATGAGCTCTGCAAAAATTGATGGTACCCATGTTGGGTCTGCAAACTTGAATGTTGATTGGTCATGGGTAGTTGAAGAGGTGGTTGGGCTCCTTAATTTCGAATTTCCTCTCTCCCCTCTTCTTCTTCTATACATGCAACTCATTTCTATTGAAATGAATCCTCCATTTTGTAAAGGCACCGTACAAAATGGTGTCCCAAAAACAAAATCTGAGTTGCATACATGTTGTTTGGAACATGCAATGCTCTTTATGCTTCCCAAATGGATGTAACAAACCTGTGTATCTTCGGAGAAATTAAGTCTAGACATTGTGGCTCTTTTCTATCCTTTGTTTATATTTGGTTGTGTCTCTTACCTCTCTGCTCTCTCATTTTATGTTGTGTATGAGTTATACTTGCAGGTTTTCCTTTTCCCTTGTGTTTGCAATGCGTGGAATGAGATATATTTGCTTGTTTTGGACCTATGGCACACTTGTCTTCCCTCTCCTTCATTTCTTTCTCATTTCTCCCTCATGGAGATTGATCCCCCTTTTCTTGGCGCTATCGCCTCTTTCATAGCTTATGATTGTATTCCCATGCATCTCTCTCCTTGGTCCCTGTGAATGCTTAGATTAGGATTAGATAGTTTTTCTTTCAGCTGTAGGAGTAGTTTTAACATTAGGATAGGTAGAGGAACCAGCCTTCTCTGGAGGTCTGTCTCGATTTGCAAGTCCCACACTTGGAGATAGTCCCATGTTGGCCCAAAATTATGATCTTCCGCTATCATATCAGGGTGCAATTTTGAGATACAACACTTCCCAAGATGGATATTAATTAATGTTCTAAGCTGATTTTGATACCCTAAAAGTGTAATTTCCAATTCGCTGTTAGGGTTTCTAATATTGTTGGATCTGCTGTTATAAATATCAAATTATTTTCAGTTGGGTGTTGGTGTATTTTCAGATCTGATTCTTAGGTTTTGTGGCCAACCCTTATTTTTCGGTTTAAGCGCTAGAAAGGGACATTACATCTACGCCAATAGTTATTGTTACTTCTTTCCAATGCTTTGAAGAAAATCCTCACTGTTGTTTCCCTCATGCCCTCCTCTTTTCCCTCTCTACCAAAACCTCTGTAATCAACGTCTGTTCAAACCCAGGTTTGTGTGTGTTTTTATTTTCTCCTTTCCCTCTACATAGTCTCTCTATTTCCACCATTCACAACATGACTCAGTCTTAGGCATGCTCAAAATAGAAATTGCAATCAATGCAGGGATCAATTGAGCAGATCCTAAGTCTGCTGAACCATAATGGCTCACATCCTCTCCTACTTTCCACTCCCACTCTTTGTTACATGATCAACACCACAAACTCTTCTCTCTCACATTCCTTTTGATTTTCTTTTTAATCATTTTCTTATATTCCAAGCCTTGTGAGGGATGCTAAAAGGTCCTCTCTTTTCTTTACAAAATCGATCTTATTAATCTTACCATGGCCTTATTACAATGCATGTTTAACATGTGACTAAATGCTCAATGTTGGATCCTCTATCCCAACTAGCAATACCTACCAAGGTTCTCACAAGAACATACCGACACTCTATAAATGTAAACCAAATTAACTAATGAAACCAACACAAGATAACATGACCAGCACAACATTCCAAGTTACAAAAAGATCAACAAGTCAACAAGACCATGTATGCCACTATACATACATGAAAAACCACATTACAAACATAATATAGAGTCCTGAATGACCCACTTTCTTGTTCTTCTGGGTGATGTATGTTCAGCCAAGGGTGTCGTCACACAGCAATGAATAGCTCTGGTTTATCCTCTCCGTACTTGACATGACAAACAGTCAACAGTACCGGCAAAAAAAGGGAAAATGATCCCAGAGTATTGTATAGCTGTAATTAATGAGTAACTAAGATAATGAAATACTGAAATGTACAAAACCCCTGTATGCTGAGAAGGCTGACCAACGTCCACTAGACATCCAACTTGTGCCAACTTATATCTTGCAAATTGTTAGCAGTACTATATCCAACCAGCATAGTAACATCAATGAGTTAGTACAACTAAAGCATCATAATCAGTTTGTTGAAACTCATGGAATAACAAAGTTTCTTCATATTTGCGAGTCCTCATAAATATTGTTAAATTGTCTCTATGTGCCCCAAGGGCTCTTATTACATAAAGTCAAGGGGTACAAAAATGAAGTCATGACAACCGGGTTTGTCAACAAATTTTATCACTTTTGGGCATTTCTTGAATTTCTTTTAATCCTATCTTTCTATAAGTTTATTTCAAATTCATTTTCTTAACTTGATTATCAGGACTATATATAGTTCTACAAAGAGTTGCCAAACAGAATGTTAAGTACACTAATACAATACAGTAGATGTTTATTGGAATTTGGAAGGTTATGCATGATGTGGGAAAACGATGAGCATTTTCTAGCCATCTTTTTGTCTAACAATCGTATCTCTTAGATGATAAATCTAAATGCTTAGGTTTTTTTGGCCTTGACAAGAGGCATATGGCTAACTTTGTTTAATTGCATGGTTAGGATGATCTCATTGCTCGTCTATGCCCTGCTGCTTTAGAAGACTTGCGCTGGGAGATATCAAAGACTGATTGGTTCGCTCCTTTGTTCTTATGACATCTTATGGCAGTGAATTGAATGGCGTGAAAATTTGGTTTTATTCAAGTTATTCTTCTCCTGAAACATGGTAGCATATCGCTTTTTTTGAAAAGTTGTATGTACGTGCAAAAGTGCAAAAGATATCTGTATAATTGAAGTATGATAACAACACATTTATCAATCTTTCAAATTTTTACCTTTACAGGCACATTGACTTTCTATCAAAGTACACTCAATGTTTTGTTATGCCATGAAATTGCCTTGGAGACGCCTATGAACACCCTCTATGTGTAGGAGACAATTTGTTTAGAGTTTTTAACATTTTCTATTTAATCATTTGCAGACATTACTAGACCTTTTTTCTCTGATATGCAACCTATGTAAGAACAAAGCATATGACAAGCATAACAAACATTATCACATTTTCTGCATTGGGTTCTGTTATAGGTTTCAAATCTACCCATTCAGTGAATTAAGCGCAAATCAAAATGAACTTGTAAAGTTATGCCCGCATGCTGAGGTGATCTATGAGAACTAATTGGACTATATTGCCACCACATCATCAAAAAGGAAAAAGTCCCATGCTGCTAGTATACCACACACCTTTTGTCTTTGACCTTAGCATGGAGAAAGGTGGGGTAAATGCATTAGAAGAGTATCAAATGTGTAGTCATTACATTGAATGAGTTGAAATATGGAGTAGAACTTGCTTTCTTTTTTCATAATAGTTGTCATTATAATTACCAACTATGCTATCACCCCAAGTCCTTTTGCAAATCAACTTATATGGCAGGAATAATGTCAATAGATCGATATGTAAATCATGTATCATGCATTATTACTACTTAACAAGTTGTCACCTATGTTTTTGAAGATGGATAACTTATCTCCAGATTTTTTTTATTTTTTTTTATCAGCAAAATGTACAAATTTTTATGTTAACAAAAAGACTTTTGTATAAAATGGAAGAAGAGATTCTGCTTGCACATGATATCTATGTTCTCGATACAGCGAAAAGATATGAACATAGCCAAAATTTATGACAGATTTGGATTTAGAGAGAAATTACAAAAAAATAGTAAATACAAACTATGAACTGAATGAGGATCAGATGATAAGTACGGATGTAACTGTTGTACATTTTTTTTCAAAACAATACTAAGGATCCACAGTCTAGTTGTTTCATGTATCTGATATATATAACAGAAGATGTGTCCATCTCTGCAATTGATCAGAAATCAGGTGATCGCCCCTTTGGTTATCTAGATCTTCAGCATATTCTCCTGGTAGCAACATTTATTGAAATTTGTGCCATAGCGACTTTAGTAGAGGATGTCCTAGACAAGCTATTAGGAACTTGTGGTCTCCTAAAGTTGGGGGAGAAGATTACTGGTTCATTCTCTGGATCTTCTACTGGACATTTGCCTTTATCACCAGCTTATGACTGATTTTTTTGCTTTTTTCATGGGCTTCTTGTATTTCCTTGAATAGCATCACAAATAGTTGTGAAACTTGATCTTTTTGTTCTTGTTTCTCACGGATGATTTTCACCCAGCTTCTTCTGGCTGGGTCCAGATTATCATGGCTGTTAGGGAGCATACAAAGGCTAAAGCTTGGTTCATTATCGTGGCAGTTTGTCAACTAATACTGTCGTTGTTGATTGCTTTAATTAATAAATTCATATGCTTATAGTTTCCCGAAGAAGAGGATATACTTGAATTGTTAAAAAGTGAATGTTGTTTTCCATCTTTTGAATCCTTGCTTTTATCTTGTCTATAAGAAGTCCAACATTCTAAGCCCATCAATGAGGTCTAGTTATTGATGTTTTCAGAATTAAATAGATCATCTCCAATGTTCACTTGAAACCATAAACAATTTGACTATGCAGAATCATTAAAAAGGAGTTTAACCATTCTGAAATCTAAACTTTGGAGATCCCAGGCAAAAGGGAGACCAAAACTGTTTCCAAGCAAGCCATCTATCAGCTATTAGTCAGAAATGAATTGAAAAGCTGAAAAACTTATTTCAAATAATAGGGTTGTGCAGAGCATGTCTAAGTTCTGACCAAAAGAAGGTTACAATATTGAATAGTGTGATCAAGATACAATTAGTTTCTCCATAATCTCCCTTGATCTTATATAGATACAGTAAAGACTAATCTCTTTGACACACCCATTTAGATTGATTCCTTCTCGAGCAATCAAGGGAGATAGGCTAAGGGTAGATTAAAACGAACATAAACAGGAAAGAAATTATGCTAAGGAGATAGGCTGTAGACATATATGTTTGAAATCTGAAGGATGTCCTTTGAATGATTCAATTTCTATAGCAAATCTTGATCAACCCTTCATTTTAAGTTTAAGGTTACAACAATGCCTATTTAGACAAGTTTCAATATGTGCTTTGGGTTCACTCCTTTACCTTAATCCAATGTTCTACTACATTAGGATCATGGTAGTCATGTTTATATAAAAATCATGATACAGGCGGTTAAAAAAACTGTTATATGTGAGCTAAAAATGGAAAAAAACAAGGAAAAACATTGAAGTTCTTTGAAGTATATGACAAAACATGTAGCTTATAAATAAAACCCTTCACACAAAATTCAAAAATAAGAGTTACAATCTGACAAAATATACTCGTAAATGATGTTGCACAGTAGATTCCAATCACAAAATTATCAAGTCAAGGACTGATTCAAACTAAACAAAAAGATCAACAAACTACAGAAATTCATCATCGTCAGCTCCATTTCTCTCACCATCTAGATTCTCATCTTCCTCATCATCAGCATGATACTGAACTTCAGAACTTTCTGTTTTCTTCATGCATGTAAAAAAATCGGCACAAGGGTAAAAAAGACATTTTAATTCGCCACATCCCCAAAAATTAAATATGAACATTTTCCTCCATCACCCCTATTTTTGCTACTATGATTTGGATTCCTAATTAAATTTAAAATTTGCTCTCCTCAATCCCTTTGGTGTCTAAATCCAAGATGGATACTGGATATGCACAAAAATGCTTAGAAGACAAGCATCTAGCTCTCATCATTGAAAGCATGTGTTGTTTGTTCACTGTCCATTTCTTTCTAGAGAAACTTTTGAATAAATTACAAACAATTTATTTTTAAAAAATTCTTATCCCTCTTGTATATGTTTCTTACAGTACTGAAAACGTGTTTTAAAACTGAAGGACTTTTCCTATTTTAACTCTACCCCACTTTTGGATAAAAGGAAGGATAATTTTAATCATTGCATATAGTATTCCTTTATTACAAACAAACTTGCAACTGAAATACTTCCATTTATATGTATTTTGTGTATTATGTTGGTGGAGGAATCCTGGTATAGATGTATTTTAACAGTAATTTGAAATGAGATCACAGGGCCCAAACTCTTATTGCTGATGGCAAAGTAAAGAAGATTGTAGAACTTGTCCAAGCAACCAGTGGAGTTGTCAATGACATTGAGGCAAGTCTAGGATATGAGCATGGTCATTTTTATTCAGCTGCAAGAGAG
Organism: Taxus wallichiana var. yunnanensis; assembly: GCA_018340775.1. Classification (NCBI taxonomy): domain Eukaryota; kingdom Viridiplantae; phylum Streptophyta; class Pinopsida; order Cupressales; family Taxaceae; genus Taxus; species Taxus wallichiana. Next base: position 658,160,594 of record CM031242.1, read on the forward strand.
ATTATTAACAGGCGTAGGGCCGAAGATCAACAACATACAAACAGGCCCAATGATAAAAAAGTTTCTGATTGGATCTCTTTTGGGGCTTCAACTTTTATCCGCTATGCTGGTAATCCCGACTTCTCACTTTTAATTATTTCTTCAAAACAGTGAAATGTAGATGGTCCTAAGGATCAAAGTATGCCCTGTTAATTAACGCTACTATAAAATGAACATAATCTACAAATTGGATTTTCAATTTTAAAAATTTCTACGAGATAGAGTTCATAGTATACTAGGGGTGCATAGAACCAAATTGGTCTTCATCTTGCATGGCTATAAGTTCTAATGAGCACTGAATAACATAGTTTAACTGTTTTGCCTTCCACTTAAGGAGTTTCATTGTGCAATGTACAGGTTGCATGTTAGATATTATAGCCCTAGCAGCAAATATGGCATGCATTTTACACAATCCATATGTTTGTATCATGGATGCTATGCTGAACTGATATGCATGGTATGCCAATGCAGAAATGTTCTCGGCTCCAAATACTGATTGCTCGCAAACTGGAATGGGAGTGGCAGCTACAGTTGTAGCAAATTCTGCAGCTAGAAAGGATGCAAGCAAGTCAAGTTTATGTGATGTGCAATTGTATGTCCCTGGAATTCTCTACCATGTAATACACAAAGACAATGCAAGGAATTTGCAACATGTACCTTCTAACAATAGGATTTCAAGGTCAAACAAACTAGAAGTGTTAACAGAAAAGGAAATTGCAGACAAAGTTTCAGCCAGTAGTCGTAGCTCTGCTGGCAAACATGAAAACAGAAATGAAAGTGTCTCTGAAGATGGTCCACCAATGCAATACACTGTTATTCAAGGTGATGATCCTGCAGTTAGATTTAAACGAATCATACTATCAAATTCAATGCTGTCTGATCATAGTTGCCAGAGCTACCAAAATGCCTTGGAGGGTGCAATTGTCACTGCTAGAAAGATTAGCAAACCTTATACACACAACTCATAGCTATGTCCACCACCTACATTGTTACATGCGTGTGCGTGTGTGTGTTTGTGTGTGTGTGTGTGTGTATCCAATAATTGCAGGAAATGGAGAAAAATGTAAATGATTTCCATGATATGTAATATTGTTCAATATAATTTAAAGATACTCATTGTGAAATATAAAGTACTTTTTTATTTGCAGTTTAGTTATGCCACAGTGGTAAGCAATTTGCTATGCATAATAACAGTTCAAACTACTTCGTTCAGGTCTCTGGCATGGATGTTAAGAAATTTGGTAGGCTATATTTATTCAGTAGGCACTGTTCAAGAATTTCCATCAACAAATATTTGTACTCATTCCTTGGTTTTCATCCACTAAATTTTATAGGAAAATAGGCGATTGAAACTTTGTCCACTGGATGTGGTATTTTACCTTATTTCAACACATTATCATGTCTCTAGGTCTCCTCTTTGGAAACCCCAATATTTTACCATTCGAGCACATCCAATTTGACAAGGATCAGGAAATACTATTGGTGCTACCAAGTGTGAACTGAAGTTTCACCCAACTCTTGGTATTCCTGCTGCCGTGGGATCAGGCTGTAAACTATCTTCTGGTTGTGGAGTTCAATTGGAGTAGAGTCTAGAATGCCTGCATTGGGAATTCCGCCTTACTTTGACATCATCCTTCCAATGGTTGTTTGATTTTGGTCTGTTCTCGGAATGCATGGTTTGGGTTATAGAAGGTATTTCATCCGTCTTGAAAAAGTTTGTAGCAAGAAATCTAACTAAACCCAAAGGTTTTTCATCAATATACTCCTGTATTTCATCACGAGGACTGTAATCATCAAGGGCTGCAATTTCAATGAAATGAACTTGCCATTAGACCATTGTACAAATATAAGTTGCCATGAGTCCTTCCTTCTTTATACTATTTAGGGTAAAACATATTTTCTCTAATATATCTTGTATAAAAAAATCTCTAAATTGTGCACACGTCTTCTTACTAGGGTGCTACTTAGGCATAGATTTGTTACCATCCACTTTTAGTTCTCTTCTATTAAATATAAAACTATACAGGGAATCCCACGTAGAGTATAATCTTTTATAATAATTTTAATATTCTTGCAGTGAGCTTGTTGTTGCGTGATGAATTTCAAACCCAATCGTTGTTCTTATTGAAAATAATAGCTAGGATAGCCTAGACATAGGGAGCACCTTTGGCATTGTACACCATAATGCCTTCTAGATTAGGCCATCAACCTGTTTTCACTTATGTAGTGAAGTTAGAAGTCATGAAGTTTACAAGTGAACCTATTAAGAGCAAAAATCGGACTCATAAACATGTTGCCATGGTTGCTTGGTCAAGTCAAGGTAAGAACTCCTTCATTTACCCTATAATACATGATCTTTAATTTTTAGTTGGTGATGCTTAGGGCTCAACACACGCAATAGCTTATTAACATCCTTTGAGTTCAAACCTCACCCGCAAGAGGGGCTCCTTGCACTCTCACCAATTCACCTCCCCTAGTGTGCACTACTTCTTTGGCCATTACCAACTTGTATAAAATCTGAGGACCCAGTGAATACTCTAACACAAAGATGAGCAAAGGATCCAACACCCAAGATTACTCCCATTTGTGCCCGGTAAATCACAATTTCCATCAACTTTTTGTAGCCGACAAGAGGGTTTTCCCTACTCAATTGGGTGTTGGCTTGAAGGTGAACCTACTTAGAGCAAAAAATATATTGAGAAGCATGCTACCATTGTTAGTTGGTCACGGATCTTTGTACATAAAAATTTATTATGCGACAGACTTTAAGAGACAGAACTAACTTAAGAGATCCTAAAGATTTTGTAACCTTATTTATTTGCATTTTAGTGATACATTACAGTGAAGGAAGACAGTAATACACAACACTAGAAAATCACCATCACTAGAAATTGAAGAACACTTGCAAATCACAACCATAGGGAGTTTCCTTTGTCTCAGCTATTGAAAACAATGTTTAGGAGATGACCCACGTGTAGTTGCACGGACATGCAGATCTACCTTGAGTGCCGTGTTTATCAGCACAACTTTGTGGAACTTTGTATGTAACCCCTCACACCATGTGTACCTCACGTAGTGCTAAGAAACATGCAACACAACCATGTGCAACTCAACATTATCGAGCAGCTCCAAGTATCATGCGCAACTTGCACAACTTTTCGATCTATGCTGCAACAAGCCAAGGACTACCATGTGCTCCTCACCTGAAAGGTCTGGAGCACATGAGCTTCTAAGGATTAGGCAGTGCGGGTTTGAGGGGCAGCATCCACAAAAATGCAGATATTCAGTTGTAACTTCCATCACCAATGCTCCAAGCATCACGCAACCTACACAACACTGCGACAATGCATGTTGTGCAAGGTAGAGGCAAGATAATGGGGCTCAAAAGGGGGATAAATGGCCATTTTGTAATGAAAAATAGCAATATGTGACCTTGGATAGACTTTTAGAGGCACCTAGTCAAATAATTTTGTGACAACGTAAAAAGATAAATTGTGACATTTTGAATCTAGTTTCTAAATATGTAATTTTTTTACAATACCCAGATAAGATAAGTAAAATTTATTCATTTCTAACAGTGGTATAGTAAGTTTTGTGAAAACATAAGAAAAATGCATGTGTACGTACACAATTTTTTGGAGCAAACGAATGAATTTTTAAATGAAATTTCATACAAGGATTCAAAAAATGTTGAAGATGGTGGAAATCATTTTTTCATTTGTTTTCACATAATATAATAATTTTAAGTGATTGTACAAGTCAAGAAAGTAGGAAAAGTGAGAATGCAAGTGTATGGACAACTTTTTTAAACACTAGCCAAAATGAATAGATTATTAAGCTATAAGTTTTGTAATCCATTGGTTGATTGTTAAAAAGTTATTAAACTATTGGTAACGCTAATGAATCAATCATAATGAGTAACATTATGTAGAAATTAAGTAGTAATTGAAAATAATAATTTAATGTTTTTAAAATATATATTTTCAAAAACTAAACTCTCTCCTCTACAAAACCATATAATTTATTTTAAAATAACACAAAGTTGTGAATATTTTTGTCTGCGAAGGTGAAAAATGTTCAAAAACCTCAAAAAGCCTTCTTGGTTAATCAAATGCAATTCCAAACTTGAGGTTTGGATTTCCTAGCTGAAATCCATGGTTTTTTAGGAGGGGAAAACATTCATTTTTAAAAAGCTGAAAGGGTGTAACGCCGTTTATAAACGGTAATTTTATTTTTGTTGTTTACTGCCGCTTTGCAACTACTTTTGTAAAAGGCCTACATACTTTGTAGAATTATAAGAAAAACATAAATATCATGTCCTTATATTATTTTCTTGCAAATTTCGCACTTTAATAGTTTTGAATAAGCTATGCACATCACAAACATTTAAATTCTTTGTTTTGTGTTTTAAATGTCAAAATTGATTATTTTTGTTAGAATTTTGATCGAGTGTTCAATTACAAAGCATAAAAATCGAGCATGGGGTTTGATAGTCGTAAAAATAATTTAAAGAGCAAACAGATAGAATTTGAAGTTCAAAGAGAGAAAAAAAAGAATAAGACAAAAATTTATGAGAGCGAATAAAAATGATCTAATGAAGGTCAAAGTACTTCTATGATCAATAATGTTTTTATTGAGAATAACATATCTATTTTTTTGGATTATGGTAAAAGGTGAGGGTTTTGATATGACCCACATCCATCTTACAAAAAGGCCCTTAATCGGCTAGATAAGCTTGATAAAACATAAGAGTAGCTAGTCTATCGACAAAAAAGAAACCATAATCCAAAAAAAAGATCGAGTAGGGCCCACAAAAGAAACATAATCCCTGGGCTGGGCTACATAGGTATATTAGTCTTAAGTTCATTCACAACACCAATCACAGCAGAATCCACAGTTTTGCTAGCAAGAGTTTCAGCAACACTGAACATTTCCTTGCATCCATTTTGGAGATGGAGCCAAGTTTCATCTGTAGAGTCTTTCCATTTTTAATGACTTTAAAAACTTTGTTGATGTTACCAACAACTCCATGAATCAGCTCCACAACAGTTTCAACACTCTTTTCCATAGCAACACAATGTTCCAAATCTGTATCCGAATTGGCTGTATTCTCAACAACATCCTTGGCAAGATCCTCAGTAGCGTCCTCCTCGACATCTGCTCTAGCAACTTCCTCGGTAGCATCATCTGCAACATCTTCCTCTACATAATCTTCACCATCCCCTTCATCATCCTCTACTGCAAAACCAGTTTCCTCCTCAGCCTCATCAGATTCATTCATTTTTTTCACCAAAGCGAGAAGAAATTGGGGATCCAATGTAGGCTTTATTAATGTTGAGCAGAATCTCGAGAATCGGATCATCTTTTGCAAAACCCGAAACGCCCAGCGAATGAGGAACAACACCCGCAGAGCCGAGAGAGGGGGAAACACGAGTGGGAGGGAAAATCGTTGTTGGGGATAGAGAATGAGCAGGGGAGGGGAAGCAATGACACGATGACCAGCAATCTCAACCTCGGGTCGGGGAAAGAGGGGATTCAGGCGGCGAGTGGCGGGGCGGGGAGGAGGTGTGACAACGGGTAGAGCCAACAACAATGGGAAAATGTTTCAGAACACGAGAATCCACAACATGCTTAAAGAGCAGGTAAATTAAACCATGATGAAGTAAATTACCTTCGCCTGCTCGAGCCTTTTGGATAGACAAAACCAGAGAGTGGTGAAGAAAGTTGGCTAAGTTAACCTTACCACCATAACGAAGTGAACCAAAAAAATAGTTATGGCCCATAAACTAGCTTGTATCTTCCCTCCAAAGTAATGTACCTCATAATTTGTTCTGTAACTCGATCCTGGGGTCCTTGAGAGAGGTACGCTCATATCCCGATTTGTAGAAGTAAACTTTCTCCTTTCTTTTGGCTAGAAAGGCCACCATTTCCACCTTTAAGGACCATTTAAAGTAAATATCACCATCATTGGGGAGTCCCGTAGCTTCCGTGATACTCTCCACCGAGATTTCAAACTTTGTTTTCCCACTTTGACATGGACCGCTTACAGAAGGAAGACATAACATTGCTAGACAATGCCACATAATGCCCCGACCCCCTTCCCTAAGAATTTTCCATGCCACCTCATCTTTTTTCAGGTTGTCGCAATTTGCAAGCTCCAATTGAACTAGAGTGCCCCCATATTTTGTGGCGACAAGAAACAAAAGATACAAATGAATTGAAATAAAAAAATTTGCACATATATAAAGAATTTTGAGTCCTGTTTGACACATGCCCACCCGACGATGGGTTGCACACCATTATTATTAAAAATATTCATTAAAGGAGCAAAAATCGATTGCTCGGCTTTCCACGTGTGACTAATAATCCCATTAAAATACTCTTTCAAATCATCATAAATTGAAACGTCATGTCGGTAAGGGAAATAAATCTATAACCCAAATAATCATGAGAAGTGATGCAAGTAGAAAACTTGCTTAAATTATCACTTTTTGGAATAGTCATCATTAAATGCTTTTAGCAATAATTTTGGAAAGTTCCCGATCCATATTTGTTGTTTTTCATTGAGAGACTCCAATATTAGCAAGCAAAAGGTCAGCTACCTTATTTCCTTCTGAAAACATGTTGATATTGAACATTGCTAAAATGAGATTGGAGGAGTCTGATATTGGATATAATACTATTGATAGTCCAACTGGCGACTCCCTTGTTATTAAGGAGGTTTATCAGATTTAGGGAGTCACTTTCCACAATTATGTTGATTCTACCAAAATTAGTGGCAAGTTCAAGACCTTTTAAAATGGCCAAAGCCTCAGCTCTGTGGTTGGAACCCATGTCAAAAATGATGCGAGCGTGCCATCAATTGTCTAATTCATCTCTAATAGCAACACCCCCCCGAGATACCCGGATTACCTTTAGCAGCCCCATCAGTGTTGACTTTAAGCCCATCCTAAATGGGGAGGGGTTCCAGATGGTACTTGTCCTTAGAGTAGTAGAATTACGAGGTTGGAGGGGAATCTAGAGTTTTCTGCAACCATTGTCTATCCATGTTAAGGACAATTTTACATTTATGTTGTTTCCAAATGCAACATTTAGATTTTCTTGTAACTTCGATGTCACTAGAGTGAAGACTCTTTGAGGGGTATTGTGTTGATCCTTAAAAATTCTTCTGTTACGTTCTTTCCAGATGTTCCATATTGTATGAGGAAGGAGCAATTTCCAGGCAAGATTGACAATTGGATGATGAAAGAGAGGCACCCATTGACTAATAGCATCGAAATGGACTTGGGAAAACCCAAGACACTCCAAAAATATGAAGGAGAAGACTCAAACAAAGTGGAAAAAAGTTACAATAAAAAAGCAAAGAGAGTTGAAGATTCAATAACATTAAAACACAACACACTGGTAGGTAAAGAATAACCCCTCCTTTTGAGATTATCTCCAGAAAGAAAGGCATCTCTGGATGCAAGCCAAGTGAAAAAAATCCAATTTGGGGATAACTTGAGGCGACTAGACTTGATGAAGTGCGGGGCCCTCCGAGATGTGTGGAAGAGAAAGATAGGAAACCTTGACCGTGAAAGAGCTAGAAATAGAAAGAGGCCAAATTCTAACATCCTCCATACAGGAGGCTGGAAAAAAATGATGCAACAAAACCATCTTCAGTTTTTCAATCAACTGAATCTGGTGACAACACGCTTCCTCCCAAATAGGTATGGCCCAACATGGGTGTAATGAAGATCTATCAATATAATTTGCAACATAAGAACCGCAAGTTCTAATTAGCCTCGACTTTATAGGATCTCGAGAGGGGTCAGTAGATAAAGTGTTGTCACCAGTCCATTTGTCATTCTAGAAGGCCACCTTATTGCCATTACCAATTTTCCATCTAGTGCCAGCCTGGATCAAGTTTCTAGTGCTTTTGATGGAATTCCAAATGGCTGAACCATTTGGAGTGTTTTCATCAAAGAAATCCTCCACCGAAGAAAGGTATTTAGAGATCATCATCTATGTCCAAGGGTTGTTCCATTGTTAACAATTTCCTAGCCTAATTTTGCAAGCATTGCAAAGTTCATTTCAGCTATTCTATGCAAACCCAAACCTCCTAAAGTCATTGGTTTACAAACCACCTTCCAAGAAACTAGGTGGATTCTCTTTCTTTCTTCAGATCCTAACCAGAGAAATGTTTTTGAATTTTTTCAATAACAACCATTGAAATAGGCATTTTTAGAAGAGACATAAAATAAATCGGTAGATTTTGTAAGGTAGCTTTAACTAGCTGAAGCTTCCCTTTTGCCTAGCTGAGGAGAGATCCTTTCCATCCAGCAAGTTTATTTTTGAATCTATCAATAACCGTGTTCTAGAGTCTCTTATTTTGTCTTCCTAGAAAGAGTGGGAGTCCTAGATAGGAAGAGGGGAGATCCATAATGTTACTGACCAAAGATGTCAGCAATTTTCTCTGTCTGTTTGCAGGGGTATTGATAAAAGCAATACTGCTCTTCCCAAAATTTATCTTTTGACCAAAAGTCACTTGATAACAATCTAGAATACGTTTCAAAACCTTAGCTTCTGTACAGAAGTTATACCCATAGAAGAGTGTCATCAATAAATTGGTTGTGTGAAGTTTTGGAGTTCTAGAGGTAGTAGTGATACCTTTGATGCTGCCATCACTTTTAGCTACTTCCAAAGCTCTGCTAAGAGTGTCAGCCATGAGGATAAACAAGAAGGGAGATAGGGGATCCCCTTGCCTGATTCCACGACTGGATGGGAAGTAACCTTGAGGGACACCATTTATCAGAATGGAGAATTTAGGGGTTGAAATACAGTTAAAAATCCAGGATCTCCATTTCTCCCCAAAACCAAATTTCTCAAGACTCAAAGAAAGAAGGGCTAGCTGACTCTATCGAACGCCTTTTGCATGTCAAGTTTGATGATCATACTAGCCGAATTTTTAAGAGAAGTAGAGTGCATCGCCTCATGAACCGTTATGATGCCTCCTTGTATCAACCTACCTCCTATGAACCCATTTTGTTGTTCGAAATTAAACTAGCCATCAATGGTTTTAGCCTGGAAGCAAGAATTTTTGTAATAATCTTGTAAGAGGTATATAGAGGCTTATGGGCCTATAGTTAGAGATCAATTTGGATCCCATAGACTTAGGAGCAAGGAAAACAAAGGTATTATTCCATTCCTTTAATAGGTCTTTTTGTTGAAACTCCAAAATAGCCGCGTGAAGATCAACTTCAACAATGTGCTAGAAAGTTTGAAAAAACGCTCCGTTGGGAAGCCATCTAGGGCAGTGCTTTATCACTCTTCATATCAAAGAAAATTTTTTGATTTCTTCCACAGAGAAGGGTTGGGTGAGTTTGGAATTCATAACATCATTGATCAAATTAGGTATATGTTGGAGCATTTCTGACAATCTTCTACACGGGGGAAGGGGGGGGAACCCTCATGTAAGAGGCTAGCATAATAGTTGATAAGCTCAACAACAATTTCTTCATCTTTATTTATGTATGCTCCTTCCATAGTGACCAACTCTTTGATTTTATCTTTGCTCTTACATTTCGTGGTCATCATATGATAGAATTTCATGTTTGGTCCCCTTCTTTGAAGCCATATCGCTCTGGACCTTTTCTGCCAATAGATTTCTTCCTCAAAGCAAGAGTATTATGGTAGTCACTGAGAAGGGATAGCTCCTGTTGGTGAAGTTGGGGGGATCTACCATTCGAGTCAATCTCCTCCAAAATAGAGGCAAGCTTTAGAGTTAGCAAATCCTTTCTTTTGTAGATGTCCCAAAACCTGAGTTTTCCAATTCTTAAGCTTATTCTTGACAAAATTGAGCTTCTTGAAGAAACCTATACATAGCCGAGCCCTAGATGTCAGTTTGCCACCAATCCTTGATAAGATTCTCTAGTTGATGATTTTTAACCAAGCCAACTCAAAACGAAAAGGGGGATGTTTTGAGCATAGAGCTTGTGAGGCAGTGAGGAGTAAAGGGTAGTGATCCGAGGCTATCTTAGGAAAAGCTTACAAGTAGAAATCATGGTAATGATCAATCCAGTCCATGGAAACCATAAATCTATCTAATTTAATTTGAATGTGGTTGCTTCTGAGATGTCTATTGGACCAGGTATAAGTAGCTCCATGAAGATCAATATCAAAAATTCCCCATTCTGATAAAGTCAACAAAGGCTTCAAAGTGTTGTTGTTCTTTAACATTGGTTCCTCCTTGTTTCTCAGATAGATATAGAGGAGTATTGAAATCTCCAGCTATCAGCCACAACATGTGTTTATAGGAGTATCGAAAATCTAACAAGTCTTTCAAAAAAATTCTCTCCATGTTTCAGTGTTAGGAGCATAGATATTTACAACAATCCAACCCAAATTAGAACCAATCTCTTGGAAGAACATTCCTAGAAAATGGGGGGTTTTAATGATACATTCCCAAAGAGAGTCTTCGGATTCCAGAAGGTGCACAAGTTGCCAGCATTACCAGCAAACACCTGAGAAACCACTAAGGCATTGGGCCATAATTTATGCAACATATTCTCCTCTTTCAATTTAGTTTCTTGTAACATCAAAATATCAGGACAATGTTTGAGTCTAAAATCCTTGAGGATTTTTTTCCGGGGAGCGTTTAATCCCCGAACATTCCAAGAGAAAATCTTCATTTCTTTGATTTTGGCTTACCTCCACTTGGGATGGCAAGTCCCTGTGTTCCTTGTGCTATATTGAGGAATGCTTCCTCCTGAAGCTTTGCTTGATTTTTTTGTCTCCCTTTCATTTTCTTAGCTCCCACATCAATTTTTGACTTAGTGTTGTTTCTAGTGTTCTTTGTAGGATTGCTATCATAGATAGTGGAGCAAAAGAAGAGACGTTAGCACTCTCCCGAAGAGGAGAACGAGCAAGGAAAGAAGGACAAAAGATGGACCAGAAGGCACACGACAAAGAACAGGCTCAAAAAATCACCAAGGGAAGGGAGGAGAGGAGGCTGAAGGGGAGGAGCCAAAAAGAGGGAAGGTAAGAGGAAATTCAAAAGAAGGAGAGGAGGACATGGAAAGAGTAGAAGGAGAAGGGTGAGACGAAGAGGGGGAGGCGAGGAGGGAGGCATAAAGAGTAAACCGAAGACAACAAGGAGTGAGCCTCCAATAGAGGAGGAAGAGGGAGGAGGGGGAGTTGAAAGAGGAAGAAGGCGAGGGAACACACTCCTCTAAAATGACATCAAACGGATATGAAGTACTAACATCATTTGTGTTTTTGGGAATGAACTTATCTTTCTACAATGGTGACCGAGTCTTCTCTCTTGTGATTGGGGTTGGCTTTGAAGGGAAGGCCGAGAATATGACCTATGCTTTTGCATTTGGAGCAAGCTTGAGGAATGTATTCGTATTCAATGGGTTGCACCCAAGTTCCCAACTTAGAATGAAGATCAATGGAGGACAACAACAACGAGCTAATGTCAGCATTGACACAAAATCTGGCATGTATGAATCTAGAGCCCGCCTTGGTTGCTTGATCCACTGCTATTAGAGAACCAATGGAGCGAGGCTATGTTGTCGATGAAAACAGAATGCCAAAACTCCAAGGGGAGGTCAAGAAGCCTAACCCATATTGGGCCCTGGGACATTGTTTCAGTTTTAACGTTGAACCTAGGTGTCCAACACCGTATGTAGAAGCCTCTCCTTCCAAAGAACCATGGTCCACCCAGCAGAGCACGGGCGAAATCTTCTTTATGTGAGAAAGTAAAAACATGAAACCATTGGAAAGAGCAGCTATGTCTACCGGGCCACAAGGAGCCCATTTAATACGAACCCACTTGCGAATCTCTTCTAGGGGCAGTCTGGGACCCATAAGTTTGTCGATCAGCGATAGTTCCTAGAGGCTTGCGTAGCTTCGATGTCAGGCGTGGATTTGAAGAGATAGAGTCCCATCAATGCTATGAGGATGGAGTTTTCCAAGGTCCGTAGTTTTGAAGAGCGGCAACAACGTCCTTCCGGAGCCGAAAGACGCCAATGGAATCGGGAGGGGGGAGTCGAGCAAAGATGTCAATGGAATCAAGAGGGGGTCAGAGCTAGCCTAGACAGATCCACCATCGAAGCAGTCGAGTCACCACAACAAAACAATTCAAAAGTTACAGAGTGGGAAAAATGTGAAAAACATATCTAATTCAATAGAATTAAATTCGGAAATATTTTCAAGTGAGAGTAGAGAAGAAAATATATTTCCAAATGATGAAATTGAATATGTAGGGCATGGTAATGAATTTGTAATGAACGATGAAACACATGGATAAATATGATGTAATGAAACAGTTATCCGTAATGAAGTATTGGAGCATGATAATACAATGAATTTGCATAAATGATCGTATAATGACCCAATTGAACTCATTGCAAATGAAGAAAAATTTACTAGTAGCCATGTAGAGTTAGATGTGGACTTAGACACACATCCCCCTTATATGGTTGAAGCAATAACACTAACACATAAGAAATGATGGCTTACCTAGGCCCACCCCTCTATTTAAGATAATCAAAAGAACACCAAGATATTTGATTGAAATAGATGAAAAGATATTAGAACCCATGGAAGGTAAAATGTTACAACATACAACCTGGATGCCATGTTAAACAAGTATTGAACTAAACATTTGAGAGAAACACATACACAATGATACCAATTATTTGTTGAAATTGTGAAAATAAATAGAATAAGGCCTATTGTTGGCTAGATTTTCGCATAGCATCAAACCTAGGCAGTCATGAGATAAATCTCCTCATTTAACCGGTGAGGCTCCCGTGTCGATTTGTCAATAAAAATGTGTTATTATCTATCAGGGGTTTTACTTTAACCACTTAGTTCATGAACCATAACTAAGAAGTTCTGCAGCAAGTAAGCAGTTGTTTAAGAAAGGAAAGTTATAGAAGAAAGAAGTAAAGGAAATACAGAGAAGAAATGGGGAAGATGTGCATCCCAATTAGTAGATAGTAGAGCTAATTACATGCACATAGAAGAAACTTAATAGATATGAACACACAGAATTATAAAACAAAGATAGCTCTAGATCTAGATCTAAAATAATACAAAGTTTATCAAGAGATCTAAGATTCAAAGCAAGAAACACAGTACACCGTGACACAAAGTTCTCCGGAAACTTGCTCCTTTGTATTCCTTTGCCTCAAATTGCTCTTAGGAGTTCAACACAAAGTCTAGAACTCATGATTGCTGCTTACAAATTCTGATCGATTAACCTGAAGGTTCTTCCTCTACTTATAGAATGTAGAGGGCCAATTACAAGTTGGAAGCTTTAGTTGAACTGGCACATGTGGAAGTCGGAGAAGAAACAACTGACAATCTTCCTCCTGGAATTCCTCTTTGCATGACATGTATGATTTGCAACTGAAAATAGAACTTTCTATTTTGCACGCCTGCCACCTATCTCCAAGTAGTTGACTTCTTCAAGTAATGGCTTTTAAACCAATCACTTTAAGTTGTATAATTTAATTGATCACTCAATTACTTTGTCGAAGGAAAGAAGAAGGAAGAGGAAAGCTGACTTTGTCTTTTTTCATGTCTGCATGCAGCTGATTCAAACTGGATCTGGAAACAAGCTGGAATTAGTTAGATCTTGAAGCGGCTGGATCTGGAAACAAGCTGGAATTGCAAGCAGTTGGAATTGGAAGCAAGCTGGAATTTTGCCTTTGCATTGTCTTCTCTTTTATCTTTGAAGCTTTTGCAGTTCTTCTGTTGTACATGCATCAGTGCAAGGTTGGCCGTAGATAACTCATCATCCTTATTTTTAATTGCATATGAGTAATTAAAATTTTGGAAAGCACTCCGGGTGAATGCAAATTCAATGAAGGCTTCAACTGGAAGATGAAAGCACATGCACAAGATCTTGGAAGGACTTTTCCACGCACTGATTTCTTCACGGGCTGCATTTGAAACAAGAGGATGAAGCCTTTGTGCCGGAAGCTTTTGCAACTATGAGATCTAGATCTGGATCTGCATATGGATTTGCATCTGCATCTGCATCTTGATATGGATCTGCACCTGCATAACAAACTTTGGCAACTGGGCTATGGATGGAAAAGCTGCAACTCGAATAATTCCACTGCTTTTAATCTGCACACATGAGTGAAGTTTCTCCTGCACGCATGAGTGAAGTCTTTCCTGCTCTGGATCTTGTCTATCAATTCAGCAAGAGGTTCCAAGCCTAGATCTCGTGTCTCCAATATCTGTAAATTTAGAAGTGATGCATGACTCCGTTGTGCTTTCTTTTTCATCTTTCTTCGCCATAGCTTTGTCTATCTTTGTCTGAATAATTCTTTTTCTTCTTACTTGGCCGGATTTCTTCAATACTGGTGCAGATCTGGACAATTCTTCAGATTCGGAGGATATATGCAATGTATTGGACATTGATAAAAGCTCCTTTTCCTTTGTAAAGCACCTGTAATGAATTCCTGCAATTTATTCAGACAAAAATGGCCACCGGAGCATGAATAGTGAATTTTAATTGTAAAAATCTGCACTTTTCAAGCCCGCTGCCCCAAAAATGGTGTTTAATTTACACATAAAGAGAGCATGAATCCTTTCAACAACACTTGAGCTCCTGTAACACCTGTGCAAACAATTATGTAGACAAAGATCAACCTCCTTCAAAGCATGTGCCAAATTTGGAAGCTTTTAGCCTTGTTTCCACCTTGCCTGAGCAAAATCCTTCTTCAAATGGGGGCGCACTTTTCCTCTTGGCTGCAATTCTTTACCTGTGAATTAAATAATTCACCCATATGGCTGCCCATGCTTATATAACCCTCACAATTCTATAATTAATAATTGCCCTAACAATTAAAGGCAATTAATTAATTAAAAATCAAGCTCTTCTCTTTTAAATATAGCATGTTTAAGGACAACCATCCAATCAATTAAATTAATTCAATTTAATCATCCACACTTCACTTCACTTAAGCTTCATAGTGTGTTTTGACCATAGCCACTGAAAATATGAATTAATATAATCATTTAATACTTTAAAAAGTATTAATTCCTTCTCAAAAGGGGCTGCATTAAATAAATTAAATTTATTTAATTTTGGAATTATATTTCCAATTGATTTATTCCCTTTGCTTTTGTTGACTTTTCCACAAGCACGGGTGCGAAATTGGGTGAATAAATATTAACAAATATTTATTTAATGCATTATTATTCACCCAAGGTGGGTCGCACTTTTGCATAATAGAATTCTATTTTAAGAATTTCTCACAATGGGATTTTTTTACCCTGCAAGGCCCCGGAAATCCCATGATCCACTTAAGTGATTTGACTTTGACAATGGGATTATTTACCTGCAAGGCGAGCGATAAAATCCCGTGATTTCACTTAAGTCACTTTTCTTTATTTCACCATGGGAATTTTTACCTGCAGCAGCAATAAATTCCGCCACTGCATGACCTCTAACTTTCCCTGCAGCCTTAAGTGAATTTTATATCACGGGAAAAAGTACCCTGTAGCAGGTATAAAATTCCCACCTGCCTGTTGCTTATATTTTTCCCACTGTAGCTTAAGTGAATTTTCTATCACGGGAAAAAGTACCCTGCAAGGCAGGCAATAGAATCCCATTTGCCTGCTGCTTCTATTTTTCCCACTACAGCTTAAGTGAATTTTATATCACGGGAAAAGTACCTGCCAGGCGGTATAAATTCCCACCCTGCGTGCGGCTTATATTTTTCCCATCGCAACTTAAATCCCTTGTTTTCCAAAAATGCGTCCATCCCCGCAGGGGCTTTTCTGTGCACGACTTCACTTTTTCCCAAAGTGATCCGGACCTTCGATGACGACTTCCTCGGGCGGCATAATGTGCGTATATGTTTTCCAGCTACCTGCCAAAAGGCCAAAAATCGGGCTTACCAGCGAAAGGAATTGCTCAGAGAAATTTCACGAAAACGAAACGGGGACACAGACAAAAACACAAAAAAAATGCCAAAAGTTACAAATAAAGCCCAAAACTTAAAATAAGTTAAAACCCTTCTGGCACATAGGAATAATAACATATTTGCTCATAATAGAGTTAAAACAGAGCACAAATAGCCTCATACGGGGCTCAAAATAATTAAATACAAATTTCCCGCAGACAAATCCCGACGACAAAATAAAACAATTTTGGGCATCTGGGTATTTGGCGAAAAAGGCTAATATGGCTCTTTAGGATTATCTTGACGCAATACAAGAACTTTCAGGCAATAAAAACACAAAACGACCCATTATTTTAAAAGTACGAAAATTTTCGGATAGGGTAGTCACAGATTTCAGGGTGAAATCTGAGTGACACACACCTATGATGCATACTTTAGTGTTGAGAACAAGCAAACTAAAGAAAAGAATGTAATGTCCCTTTTTTGAAATAAAAGCAAAACGAAGACCCTTAGGTTGTTTTATTGTTTTCCTGGACTAATGGGATGAAGGAAAGGGGAACATGGTAAGATTAAAACTAAGTGAGCCAAAAAGTAACTTTATGTAAGCCACTTATGTTTTAGTAAAGTACTTTTCTAATTTAAGTGGGCCGACACTTAATTAGAAATTAAAAGAAAGGAAGGATTCAAAGATGGAGGGGTTCATTTGTGGACATCTATCATCTTGATTTAATGAATTTGAACACTTGTGATTACGCTTTCAGCTATTAAGGACGGAAACCCTCTTAACATCCATGATGAGCCAATAGATCTACGTTAAATAACCTTGATGTAACATCACATCCTTGTTTGAACTATGGTATAAATTGTTTGTCTCATAATCCAACTTTATAGAAATGGTTAGGGGCTTTTAAATTTCTATACCCTAGTCTTAAAATTCAATAAAATAAATTTTTGATATGGAACACGCAAAGTGAATCGAAGAAAGTGGAAGGAAACTAGGTCAATTTCAATCGGACGTCACATTTTTTTGGAAAGGTTTACAAAAGTATTTATAACATAATGACGTGTGACACTATATGGCTGGCCTTAGATTATTTCGAATGAAAAGCTTCATTAAAAAAAAAACTATTGATATATACAAGGACATGTGCACCATTTTTCCCACATGATTTTCGAGACCCTTTTATGTCATGATTTTCTCACCTTTTTATGTCATGATTTTCTCCAATTCATTAACTTGTGTCACAAGTTGTTCTAAAATTTAAATTTTAGTGTTGTTTTTGGTTTTCAATAGGCTATTTTTTATTTTTTTAAGGAAATTTTGAAAGTTAAGTTTGTCAATTTGGTGAGTAATAATTTTTTGATATAAGGTTTATTTAGGAAGAAAATTCATTGATGAGGAAAATTTATAAATTTTGTATCTATGGTTTCCAAAGGACCTTTTCGAATTTTTTTGGATAAACAATAAAATCACATTACTATACTGTTAAAATTTACATGTATGTAACTTTGGTTGAGCTCTTTTGCTTGTAATTAACTTAAATGCCATCATCTACTCACAAAGCTCACAAGCATGCAACTCCAACTTCAAATTCAATTCATATATCCACCATTTTGAGAACCAAAAATTGAAAGTTTGAGTAATTAGATGCTTTTAACAAATAAAATTGTGCATTATGAATTAAAGGATATTTTTATTATAAGATTGACTTGCCGAATTATTTTGATTTTCATTTGTTCACATTTATTTTCTAGGGCTAACTTAGTTTACTTTTGCCACCCTCTCACAATTCCATGTTAGGGTAGTACAAATCTTAAGTTGGTGTTCTTTCCATTTACTTATGCATGATTAAATTTATAAGAATATCTTAAGGCTCTATGCCATGTAGCCTTTCCACATTGAGGTACTTGATGTGTGCCCTCCAACTCTAAACTTAGATTTGATTTGGCTAGTATTTTTTCTTCACAAGTTTTAGCCATGATTGAGCTCTTAAATTTCAACATTTGTTATTTGTATATAAAATTTAAAATACCTTCTTAATCAACCATGCTACTCTATTGTTCAAATCTATATTTGTTTTTCCAAATCCTAATGAGACCATGAATTCAATGCATGGACTTAATATATTAACATAACTATTTGCATTTCATCCTCAACATTATTTGTTGCAAGTTTAAAATAAAAATACAATATCTTGTATGATTCAAATGTCGCCATCTAAAGCTAACAATTTCAACACTAGTTTTCAATAGCTAATCAGGTTGTGTCAAGTTGAATAGATAGACATACATTTCTACATACCCAGTTTGTAACACCTAAATGCTTATTTGACCTATCACTAGACTATTATATTAATTTTGTAGACAATTTATTTGCAATTAACACATGCTAACTACTACACTTTTAAAAATGTGATGCTTCATTTTTATGCTTTCAAGGATGTTTGTACTTTATTCTAAGTTTTAAGTGTTTATTTCAAGATGGTGTTGCTTGTATGAGAATATTGAATAGAAAACAATAACACTTTTTACCTCTTTCTTGCTTGAGTATTGAGCATTTCTAATGGTTAGAAATTTCAAATATTCATCAATGTGTTTAATACTACTTACACTTTTTCCCGCATTGTATGTCCCGACTCTAATATTAACAAGAATTAATAAATAATGCAAACTTTAAAATAAAATCCATCTCAACAACAATTCAATTCTTTGACTACAACACAATTTATTGTACAAGCATTGCAAACTTGAAAGTTAAACCCAACTCAATATCAATTTAATTATTTGACTACAACACAACTACTTCTAAATAGTGCAAACTTGAAAATACAACCCATCTCAACATCAATTCAATTATTTCACTACAACGTACTTATTTAGAAAGGAATAACCATTCCATGACCTTGTTAAGTATAAACTTCGTGTGTTCTGAAGGACCTCTCCCATTTTACAACCAACTTCATCAATAATATAAAAACTGTTAACCCTCATCAACCATAATCACATAGTGGTCTCGCACATGATGGCTCAAAGCACACTCGGAACTCTAATGATTACTTAAAAATTCCCTCCATACGCACTTTCTTTCAACTCAAAGTTACAACCTAGGCGGGTCCAAGACCCCCCGCCATACAATTCATATTTTTTCAAAAAATACCCAATGATATAATGCCACAAACAAATAACACTAACTGCCCTAAATATTTACTATTGGAACTTCCCTTATATTAATAAAAATAAAAGAGAGTTACATTAATAGGGGTGATCGGAGAACTCACGGTCCCACAAAAATGTCACGTAGGCCACAAAAAACACCCAAAGGGCAAACATAAAGTACGAGAGCTACAAAAAGTAGAGAGCACTAAGCACATGTTGCCACTTCGGGAGGAGGATCATCTCGGGGAGGGATGAACACTCCACTTGGATTACTCGACTAAAGGATGATCCACTTGCCAACCATCTTGATCGGGCATTTGCATATATAAAGGAACAATAATCCCCCAACCAGGGGGAAGAGAGCTAGCAAGTGTCAAAATACCAGGCGGAGGAGAGGCCCACCACAGAGAGCTAGGAACACGCTTCCCCTCGAAAGAGGGCTCCGCCCTAGTCTAGAGGAGGGAGTCAAGGGCATCCCCGAGGAGAGGCGGCGGTGGCTACGAGAGTGGCTTTTGCGACGTGGCCCTAGTGGATGCGGTCATCGAGGTGGAGATGGACGAGGTGGTGGTGGCAAAGGGTCCGGAGGGACCCAACTCATCGTGTATGACACACTCCCCTAGTGTGCGAGAAACACCTGTAAATGAGAAAAATCCAGAGAAACTTTCTTTGTTTGAGCTTGAATTTGTATGCACACAGTAGACAATATAACCACTTTGTCATTAGTGGAAAATAAAGCAATAGATTGATCATTCTGGAATAACATAGAATTTTGAGCTTTCCAAATATGAAATAGAATACAAGCTCTAAATAATTGCCACATAGTATCAATATAACTAGGCCATGGGCTGAAGTCACCAAACAAAATCAGACACTAGTGAAAGAATTTAGGGTGGTTACGTTGAAAGAATGAATGAATCCAAGACCAGATGGCCTGAACACGGGGAAATACCAAAACAAATGTTTAAAAGATTCACATTTAGAACATAAAGGGAATTCAATATTGGGGATGTCAATGTGACTTAGACGTTCAATAATCGATAAGGCCATGATAAATAAGGCACCAAAGAAAATGGTTAACTTTAGGCTCAATAAGGAGTTCCAAGCAAGTTAGGGCTTAACAAATTGGTAAATGGTTCGGCATTGTAGTAGAGAAAGAAAATATCATGATTTCATCACCAATCATGCCACCATGCATCCGGGGTTTAAGCCCAAGTTTGTGGAGCATAACATCTGACATCAATTCTTGAATTCTATAGATAGATGGGAGGTCTGAATTGGAAAGATTAAATTTCATCTTGAGCTTGGGCCAAGGAACCTATACTTTGAGATAGACCAAATCCAAAATGGTATGTAGCCCTTTGTGAGAAATCCAGAGAGCTTTGATTCTGAGTTTCAACAAGCGAAAGACTATCATCAGTGATGATGGGAGACCACCATATATTATGAGAATTTAAAGAGATCCCAATGTGAAAGCCATCACCAATCCAACACAACATGGATTTTATCGATTCCAAAGCTTTCCATATGCTTTTGGAAACAAAGGTGCGTAAATCTTGACCAGGACCCTAGTGATAATTAAGGTGTGTAACCTGGTATTCCAACATTTTTACTATAAGGAGCACCAAAAGTGATGCAATGCGAAGCATAATTTTCCAGGCTTGATTTCCCACAAGACATCTCACTACCCATTTAGAACATAAATCCACGCTTTGCCATTATACATAAATAATTCTCTTACTAAGAAAATATTGAAATAAATAGATGCCTAATACTAATTATGTGACATAGATGATAAAGTAAATATGCAATGAAATACAAATCTAACCCAAACAAGTAAGTTACGAAATATGAAACCCTAGTTGCAAATGAAGGGATAAAATACTTAGTTGATTCGCAATTAATCCTAGATTGACCGAAGTGACGAACTAATGAACAGAGAGGGAGAAGTGTGTACATGAGAATCTCAAAAAATTGTGCGACAACAAGATTTTCTTGATTGGGGTGCTTGGAATGGTTCAGGGCGCTATGAGCATTCGAGACCTATTTTGGGTTTTGTGACTACTCAAAACCTCGAAAATCTCCTTCGGCGAGTCATGAGGAATTCTATATCCTTTGCTTCATGTCACTAGTATGTCGCACAATGATCGTCGATGTCATTGATAACCTACAATGAATAAATGACTCTACGAAACCCTCAAAATTGCATCAAATCCCAAAAAGAAAATAATGCAAATGAGGGGTTGGACTATCTTAAGTGTCAAAACAAGTGAACTTGCGATCGAGCGTTACACTACATCTCGGACCCAATATAGTTACGTGTGTGTGTTGAAATCATGCCCTAGGTGGTTGTTGTCTATTTTTGCACCCCTTGCAAAAATAGGATAACTGGATTGTTGCAGACTTGGAACAAAGGCTGCAAAGAGTTGAAGTATTTCATGACCAAAGATGAAATGTTGTCGAAGTCGAACACGGGATGCGAATGCAAAAGGAATGTCATAGAATGAAGAAAAGGATTCGTGGATGTTATCGAGAAAATTGTGGTATCATGCATGAAGCCGCCGGTAAAAGTAGGGGAGCTAGCAAAGCCACGGGATAAAGGATACAAACTGCACCACTGAGACTCATGTCGCGGAAGATCCGTAAAAGCCCACGAAGTTTTAACAAGTTGTGATATACTAAAGATGAAGCCATGGATAAAGGCAAAGAAAAAGGCAATGGGATGGAGAAAAGGAATTCCGTGGATGTTTTGAAAGCCACATGACAAGTAAATAGACTATGGGCCAAGAAAAAGAGATAGTGGAGCTGAAATGAAGAAGACAAAGTCGTAGAACTCAAAAGCGCGCAGAGTTAAAACTTAAGAGTCGCGAACAAGGAGGACAACATTTTTCTATGGGAGTTGTAATTGATGGAGATTTAGAATCATATTTTTGAATCTGATATGATTTGAAGAATATTGATCTCCTCCACACAATAAAATCAGATTTCATAAATTAAAGGGGAGATTGTTAGGTAGAAAGACGAAGGCTTCTTCAACACGCAAAAAGTATTGTTCCAGGTGGCACAACTACCAACATTTAATGTAGTATGGGTGCCCATATTTGGGAAATGGCATGTTGTAGTGGATAACCAAAGGTGCCCATATTTTTAGATAATTTAATTTTGGTGGTTGAATTTGAATTCAAGTTTCCCTCTCTTTCTCCTTTTCTTCTCTCCTTCATCTTCTATAAATGTAAGAGCTCTGCTCATTAAAACAAATCCTCTTTTGTTGTAATGGCACCATGTCAAAATGGTGGCCGACTTCCCATGGGTTTTAGACCTTGGATTGGTCTCTACATTGTATTTTCATCTTCTGCCATGAATGTAATCGAATGTGCATCCCTTAAGCAATAAAATCAATTTTTTTGGCTATCTCTCTACCCTGGTCTTGCGTTTTATTTCTCCTTGCCTCTCTTTTTACATTTCTTGGCATGTTGTGTATTTCCTTTACTTGCAAGCTCCTTTTCATGTGTTGTTCATAGGGGGAATGCATGATTTATGTGGTTCTCGTATGTGGAATGTCTATTTTGCCCTCTCTCCGGGGTTTTTCATCTTCCTTTCACCCTTGTGGAGAGTGAACGACCCTTTTTAGGTGTTATCTCCATCTTAGCTTAGGATTTCCCTTTTCTACATTTCCTTCTATCCTTGGTCCCTTGGCACGTTTAGGTTAGGAATTACTTTCATTTTTAGGAGTATTGTTAGCATTAGGATGGGTGGAGAAAGCCAACCTTCTCCGAAGGTCTGTCTCAATTCGCAAGTCCCATAATTGAGAGACAGTCCCATGTTGCCTCATAATTCTTGGTCATTCACAATCATATCCATGGGTGCAATTTTGAGCTCCAACAGTTTTGGAATGCCTAGTGGGATAGGTTTGAAGCACCTTACCACTTCTCTTCGTCGAGTTTGATGTGCACTTGGTGAAGATTTTAGCCTTTGGAGGCAATTTCAAGCATATCGACGACTCCACTTATTCAGGTAACCCATTCTTCTAAGTTGTAGACCTTCCCCTTTCATTCCATTCACCTTTACATCCATTTATATTCATCCATTTTCCCTCCACACCTTTCATTTTCTTCCTTTCATGAAGTTGTGCAATCATGACTTCTTTTCCTTCCTGGGATTCTCATTTGCAGCAACAAAACCAATTCATTCCATCCCCACAGTTCCAAAATCCTCCTCTAGATCAATTTTACGAGCCCTATCATCAGAACATATATATATATATATATATAACCCGCCCTCCACTGATCCATATGGTTATTCATGTAACAAAATGTTTATCAAGAACAAGGTTATGCAGGTGATGACGACATTCCTATGGAAGATGTTGATTTTCCAGAGGAAGATTGAAGAGATGGAGATGAGCATGACATAGGTCGAGTTACATGCATGGTGAAGGAGGCCACGATTAGTTTTAGAAAGCCCTACCCATGGATATGATTTACACCAAATTAGTTCAACCCTTAGCAGAAGCTGCAGGTTTTTGGTGGAAATTATATCATGATTGCGATCAGGTCGAAATAATGGATTCTTACCAATCTAGTGTTAGGAAACCCTATCAATGGGGTTACTCTACACCATCTTATAACCCTTCTATTCCTCCTTCCCAACCTACACCATCTCATCATGTTTCCCATGTTTCTAGTTCTTGTCTGCATCTTACCCCATTGAGGATTCCCCTTCTCCATCTTCTCTCCTTCCATCCCACCTTCAATTCTCTACCCTTTTTCCTTCCAAAACTCCATCCCCTCCACCAAAAATAATACAAGATCTAGTTGAAGAGACCAATAAAGAATATTTCATACAAAATTTGAAAGATTGGGCTTTAAACTTTGAATCGATGATGTGCCACTGTTGGTCAAACCTACAAATGAGTCATAGAATAAAGTTAAGGAACCATGGGTGATTCAAATCTGCAACATTGGACAAGGTTGCGGGTTTAAGAAAGCTACTGAACGAAGATGATTATGCTTTGCACAACAAGCACAAGAGGATGAGAAACAATCTCTTTGTTTTGAGTGTAGTGTGCACGATGGCATTGTATTCATGGAGGTGTTTGATTCATCTCAGCTCACAGAATCAGAAGTGGAGGAAGCCACGAGTTAAATAGAGGAGTGTCTTGCAATGCACGATTTGATTATGAAGATGCAAATTTTCTATCGACTTGGAAGATTTGATTGGTGAAGAGGAACCCATTGAGTTCACCAATTTTGCAGCACCACCAGTTGTCTTCCAACAGAACGAGCCTCTTGATGCAAGAATTTCTCATTGGCCATCCATCGAGGAGGAGGAAAAGGATGATGACATTTAAGTCATCATAGAGGAGGCATAGTCTTTCATGAGTTGTTTGTAGAAGTAGAACAAGATCTAAATCAGTTTGCAAATAACTCTATTCTTCCGCAAAGTCTATAAGATGAATCCCTTCATGCACTTTATATTCAAAGAGAGGGGAAGACCACAAGGATCAGTCCGTGAATTCCCAAGGACGTATGCCCAATCAAATATTTGTCTAGCTTGGAGCCAAAAAGAATCTGCCACCAGTCATGCTCATTTCAGAGCATGAGGATGATCTTCAAGATACCAAAGATCAACTGCAATACCTCCAACCAGATGCAGAAGAACTTGAGGAGGTATACATCTTATTTTTAGTTGATACTTTGATGAAAGAGGAAGTGTGGATCATGTTTTCACTTCTGCCATGTGGTTTTATTGCCAAATTAATTACATGACCGCACTTTGTAAATAAGGGAAGCTACTTCTCCCCGCCTATTATAGGATTTGTTTAGCTTCTCTTGTATCTAGTTAGAGTAGGGTATGAGTAAATTTGTTTTTTACAAAAGGAGTGCATTGTGCACACTCGCATGTTCCACTTGGGGATGTATATTTTTCCCTTCATATATAGTTTTGCGAGTTCATGGTGTAATCATATTTTGGGAAAACTTTCAAAACATATTTCTCAACCCCAATGGATCATTTCGAGAGGTCGAATCCAACCATGTTTTAAGCGGTCTCGGGGATAGTTCTTTAAGTTCAAGATCATAAATCAGGTTTATCAAAGCTAAATCCATGCCCAAAGTATGCTTCTTGAGTCACTGATCAATTCATCTAGTAGGTAGATGACCCCTGTGATTCACCAAAAATGTTGTCTATTTTTACACCCCTTGCAACAATATGACAACTTGGATTACCACGGACTTGGAATAAAGGCCGTGAAGAGTTGAATTATGTCACAACCAAGGATGAAATGTCGTTGAAGTCCGAACAAGATGTGAATGTCAAAGGAATGTCGCTGAAGTGAAGAAAAGGATTCACGGATGTTATCAAAAAGCCAAAGTATAATGCATTAATTCATGGGTAAAAGTAGGGAGCTAGCAAAGTCGTGGGATAAAGGAGACAAACCGCACCACAAACTCATGTCGTGGAAGATCTCAGTAAAATCCGCAGAAGTTTTAGCAAACCGCAATATACTAAAGATGAAGCCATAGATAAAGGCAAACTAAAAATCCATGGGACGAGAGAAAGGGAGTCCGTGGATGTTGTTGAAATCCCACGAAAAGTAAATAGACCTTGGGCCAAGAAGAAGATAGAAAGAGTGGAGTCGCAGAATGAAGAAGACAAAGCCGCGAAACTCAAAACCGTGCTGAGATTAAAATTGAAGAGCCACGTAACAAGGAGGACAATAGTTTTCCATGGGAGTTGTAATTGATGGAGATTTAGAATTAGATTTTTGAATTTGATATGATTTGAAGAATATTGACCTCCTCCATGCAATAAAATCAGATTTCATAAATTAAAGGGGAGATTGTTAGGTGGAAAGATATAAGGCTTCAACACATAAAAATTATTGTTTGAGGTGGCACAACTACCAAAATTTAATGTAGTATGGGCACCCATCTTTGGGAAATGGCGTGTTGCAGTGGATAAACATAGGCACCCAATTTTTTTAGATAACTTAATGTTGGTGGTTGAATTCGAATTTAGTTTTCCCTCTCTTTCTCCTTTTCTTCTCTCCTTCATCTTCTATAAATGTAAGAGCTTTGCTCATTAAAACATATCCTCTTTTGTTGTAACAACACCATGTCAAAATGGTGGTTGCCTTCCCACATGTTTTAGACCTTGGATTGGTCTTTGCAATGTATTCTCATCTTATCCCATGAATGTAATTGAATGTGCATCCCTTAAGCAATAAAATAGGATTTTTGGCTATCTCTCCGCCCTGGTCTCGCGTTTTATTTCTCATTGCCTCTATTTTTACATTTTTGGCATGTTGTGTGTTTCCTTTACTTACAGGCTCCTTTTCATGTGTTGTTCATGGGGGAATACATGATTTATATGGTTCTTGTCTCGTGGTGTGTCTATTTTTCCCTCTCTCTAGTGTTTTCCATCTTCCTTTCGCCCTTGTGGAGAGTGATCGACCCTTCTTTTGGTGTTATCACCCTCTTAGCTTAGGATTTCCCTTTTTCTACATCTCCTTCTATCCTTGGTCCCTTGGCATGTTTAGGTTAGGATTTTCTTTCAGTTTTAGGAGTAGTGTTAGCATTAGGATAGGTAGAGGAATTCATCCTTCTCTAGAGGTATGTCTCAATTCGCAGGTCCCACAATTGAGAGACAGTTCCACGTTGCCTCATAATTCTTATTCATTCACGATCATATCCATGGGTGTAATTTTTAGCTCCAACATTGGCTCTTGTGCGTGTCGTACTTGATAGTGAGCAAGTAGCTAGATGTAGAAAATGAAGATAGATGTGTGTATGAAAGAATGAACTTCCCCTCCTATGAATCTATGTAGAAGAATTCAATCTGTTGTCCCTTGTGTGGAGCTAGATGGATGCTTGAATGCTCTTGAGATGCAACCTTAGATAGTGGTAGCTAATGTTTAGTGTTTGGTCTTTATTATGGTCACATAATTTTATATTTATATGATTCCCTTGATTTAATTTCGTAATTAATCTCGAAAAGGATGACTACTAAAAATATAATATGACCAAACAAATAGAAATGACCCAAAAGATGTGAGGAAAATACAAAGAGGTCGAGGGCGCCCAGAGGGGATGGAGGTGTTTGGCGCCGACATCCTAGCTAGCGTTAGCGTCTAAAGTGATAAATACCAAAGTATGAAAAGAAAGACTCGGGAAAGAAAGATTGTAAGACCAAAAGTGACAATAGAAAGCAAGGAAAGATGGCAAAATACATGGGTTGATTAGTAATTTTCTTACTCACAAATCATATAAATAGTAATATGTGATTAGGACTAGATAGATACCCCAAGTGCATGATTTAGTGTCTACATTTTCCCCACTTTATATTGTCGAGAAAAATCTCGATAACATAAAGTAGATAAGAGATTTTTCCCTGATAACCATGTAGATCGATGGTGAAAGACATGTCGAGAGACAACAAAAAGTGTGGAGTGATAAAAATGTGAAGCATGGAAACTAAAGACGAGGAAGTGTGAAAAAAAGTGATGATAATGACTTTAGGGAGAGAGTGTATGTGTAGATGTTGTTATATACCTTTTTTATGTCGATTGTTGCTAATGTGTTGATGTGTGATGATGTGAATGATGTGGTTATCACTTCCCATAAGGACTAACCTGCAAAAGAGAAGAACGATCAAGTAGTCAAATATGTGTATGTGTTTAAAAAAGAGTAAAAGTATGTAAAAATGTAAAAAATTTACATGCACACACGATTTGCGATGAGAAAAGAGATATAAAGGATCCTGAATATGATGTAGAAGAACGATTTTTTTGGGTGATCTCACGTTATTTGTGCTGTGTGCGAGTTTTTTAGGCGATCTTACGCCAAGAACGAAAGAAGTGTAGGGAGAAAACTCTGGTGTTATCCTCCAACCTTTAACTTCTTCCTGAAGTATAAACACCACTGCAGATGGTGTGTAAACATATGATCCGATTCGAGCCAATGTGAAAGTAGAAAAAGAAGGTGTAGTGCATGCATGCAGAGTGCTAAAGGATTGTCTGTCTTGTAAAAACCGTTGTGTAAACTGCCAAAAATTGTGTTGAATTGAAAATTTTTTATAACTACCCCATGTTCATAGGCGTCTAGGAAGAGTCCTGGGGCACTCAGTGTTATTCCTGTCCTAGTCTAGGCACTAGTGTTTGTGTTGTGTTGAGGACCCAAATCAGATGTTGAGCCCTATCTAATACCGAATACTATGTTTTACTTTCAATGAACTATGCTTATATGTGATTATAGACTATTGTATGGGGTGACTGATTCACCCAAATGATACCCCCTTGTTTGGGGTGCATGCGGCGTCGTTAAGGAGTATGCAGCCCAAAAGAAGACCAACCACCGAGCTGAAAATGATGCCCTATAGGGGAATGTACTTAGTAGAAACGAAGGCACATGCAAACAAAGTGGATGGGAAAACAAGTGTTAGTACAAGCAAGATAAACACACATGTAGAAGATAAGATGTAAGCTAGTAAACAAGAAGACACCGTATAAGCTATCACGAAAGAAGATAATGTATACCACGAAGAGCGGGTTGCAAACATGGGACATCACTCACAATTTCATAAGACAATCAAGGCCAAAATGGTGGCAAAGGCATAATAATCGATAACAAGAAAGACATAGGGAAAAGCCCACAAATAATGACATACAAAGAGAAAACAATGAAAAAGAGTAGCAAAATAATGTAGTAGACAACCATGGAATCAAATAGACCTGCAAAGAAAATATTACACATGAAGCACCCGTTAGCATGTTAGAAAGATAAAAATATGTCAAAGCGTGTATAATTTGATAAAGTAATATGCTATGAAAAATGAAACAATAACACATGTAGTGTTTATGAAAGTGGATGCCCCTTAATTCATTGTGGGATTGGTATGAGGTATGGCGCCAAACATCTATGTTGTGTGTAATGGATCTTTGTAAAGTTTTTTATCACAACTAGAAAGAAATTGAACGCGCATATGTAGATAGAAGGAGATAATGACATACAAATTATCTGACTAGTATGGAAACAAAGTGTACATGTAAGCATAACTAGAAAGAGTAAATGCGACTAAGATATGTAGTATGTTGTGGATGAGTAAGATGGAATGGAATGTAGAATGAATGATAAGGGCAGTGTGTGCCCCCGAGTGAATTTGAATGAGTATACATGTGATGTGGTTCATTTATACATGCCCCTCAACAGTCGAGAATGAATCGTAGAACAAAAGTGCGTCATCGAGAAATGGTCTAAAGTGTGTGTGCTAGAAGGATGTGATCGTCAAAGCATAAAGCATAGAGAGTGTGTGCATGCATGAGTGAGTGTGGTGAGGTTCATTTTAAATATAAACCTGGGTAGTTGAGTATGAACCATGTAGCTAGAGTGCGTCATAGGGTAGGGAGTGCAACATGTAAAAGTGGATGTAAGAAATATATATCATGATTGTGTAGATTGAATAGCACACGTAGTGTGTGATAGTGTTGCAAGAAAGAGATTTCAAGTGTATGTCAAGTGTGTGTAAAGCGTGAAGTGTGCATTGTGTGAGGTTCATGTATATAGTATGCCCTCAACATTCAAGTGTGAACCAAATCACGAGAGTGTGTCATCGGGTAATGATGATACAAATGTATCAAGATGTGTAAGACACATGTGAGAAACCAAATGCAAAGTGTAAAATTAGCAAGTGGAGATGTAATATAGTTAAGAATGCTAGAAGGGAGGGGGTGAGAACAAGAATGATTCCCCCAAGTATGCAATGACAAAAATGATCAAGTGAAACTGTCTAAAAGATCATCATTATCTTGATCGAAGCCAAATGGAGATGTGTCTCAAAACCCAGTAAGCAATAGTGCGTGGTGGGTCATATAAGGAACCATTACGGCGTAAAGTGTGCATGCACATTATTTATTCTTCATCGGTGAAAGGTGTTGGCGAGACATCCATGTGCATACCAATGAGTGAGATTTTATGAATAACCAAGAAATGAATCATTGTAGATAGAAACATGGCCAAAAGGCATAGGGAATGTGATGCT
Organism: Taxus wallichiana var. yunnanensis; assembly: GCA_018340775.1. Lineage (NCBI taxonomy): Eukaryota > Viridiplantae > Streptophyta > Pinopsida > Cupressales > Taxaceae > Taxus > Taxus wallichiana. The sequence goes on from CM031242.1 coordinate 658,190,734, forward strand.
AGTATGGTTAGGGTCCAAAGTGCCCCCAATGTAATCTAACTAAGATTGCCCAAGTTCAGTGGAGAAATGTGAGAAGTGCATACCACAAAAATCGTTAGATGGAAGTCATGAAGACCATATGAATTCGTAATATGGACACATCCATGGTAGAGATGGGGTGAATGAGGTGGAGATAAGATATCATTGAGTGTAAATCCAAGCCACATCAAGCCATCATATGTACAAATAGTATCAGAGCAAGTAAGATCTAATGGAATGTGATGCCAACAATATTTATTCATGAAAATCGTGTAAAGAAGGTGAAACGACGTGAGTATGGACAAACCCTTTTTAAAGCACCATAATATTAGTAGGAGGAGGGGGTGTTTTGAATTTATATTCACCATGGCCATCAAAAATGAAAGTGTCATTGAAATATAAATAATCTACCTCACTATGAGTAAAATTAAGATCATACAACTTTTCATCGAGTAAGTTAAATGGTATCGACCTCATCATTAGAATAATCAGTGATGGCATTATCATGTTGGATAGTAGTATCAAGGATATTGGTAGGAGGTGCAGTAGATGTAGGAGAAGAAGGAGCCTCGGTGAACGAGGTGGTAGTGTTTATAGGAGAGAGGCATTGTAGGTGAAACGATAGCAGTATATAAGTGGAAATAAGTGAAGCACTTAGAGAACAGAAGAATACTTTGAAGCACTAAATTGACCGATAACATATGTATCAATATTGCTATATGGAATAGGTTGCGATGGAGGAATATGCATAACAATAACTTGATCTATGTGATAGAATTTAAATGGCTCATGTTCCACAGAATGGTATGTTCATAGCCATCATGTAGGAATTTAATGCATTGATGAAGAGTAGATGGGAAAGTGAGAATTGCATGAATCTAGGGTCTACCTAGCAATAGATTGAATTGAAACGATGTATCAATAACAAATAATACGGTAGGGAATTTAGGTCTAACTTGTATAGGTAGTTTAATAGTGCCCAAGCATGTTCGAGTAATTGAATCATAGCCATGAATAAGAGTGGAATTATTAGAAATCAGGTTGTCTGTGATGCCAATTTTCTTTAAGAGGGAATGAGCACATAAATTAATGGAAGATCCATTATCAATGAGTACACACTTGATACAAATGGTGCCAATGATAACAGTGATAAGAAAAGGTGCACATGGATTGTCAATAACAAATGGTGATATGTCCTCATCAGTGAATGATATAACACATGGTGGATTTTATAGGGATTGAATGAGGTGTGTGAATGCCACCAAAGAATTATCACTTTCAATGTGAATAGAGCAAAGGGAAACCTCTAATGTATGATGACAATCAGGTGCATTATGCAATAAATCATAAAGAGATATTTTGTCCGGTGTATTCTTAAGTTGTTCGACGATATCATATCCCTTAGAAGTAGCAGGAGGATCCCTAGAAGTGATAGGCGGTGGGATAGAAACGGATGAAGCCATAAGAGGGCGGGTGCGGTGAGTAATTACTACATTTATGGTAGGATCAACCATAGGTGTAATAAAGTGAGGAGGATGCTTTGAGTTTGAAATTGCATGAAATTAGTAGCATTAGTAACCATTCCAGAAATCTTAATTGGATCAAAAGAAGGATAAGAGGATTGATCCATGACTCGATAAGGAGAATCCATACTTGGAAGGAAGGGTTGGAATCATCGGGTTCACGAGAATGATTAAGAAAATATTGAAATAATTAGATCCCTAATACTAATTATGTAACAACGCTGATAAATTAAATATGTAATGAAATACAAATCTGACCCAAGAAATTAAGCTAAGAAATATAAAACCCTAGTTGCAAATGAATGGATAAAATACTTCGTTGATTTTATAATTAAACTTGGACTGTGCCGAAGTGACGAATTGATGAACAGAGAGAGAAGTGTCACACAAAAGCTCATAAAATTGTGTGACCACAAAATCTGCCTAGACTGGGCCACCTGGAATGGGTCGAGGCACCTACAAGCACTATAGACTTATTCTCAGGTGCATATGACTACTCAAACCCTCGGAAAACCTCTTTCGAGGGTTGCAGGTATTCTCTTTCCTTCACTTCCTGTCGTTAGTAGTATGTCACACAATGATCACCAATTTTTGATAATCTGCAATGGAAATGACCTATGAAACCCTCAAAAGCGTATCAATCTTGAAAAGAAAATAATGCAAATGAAGAGTAGGACTATCCTCGGCTATCAAAAAAGTGAACTTACGACCGAGCGTTGTACTATATCTTAGGCCCATTGTAGTTTGTGTGTGTGTGTGTGTTGAATTCATGCCCTAGGTGGATCTTGTGCATGTCGCACTTGATAACATGCAAGTAGCTAGAGGTAGAAAATTTAGATAGATGTGTATATGAAAGAATGAACTTCCCCTCCTATGCGTGTATGCGAGAAGAATGCATCCCCTTATCCCTGTGTGGAGCTAGATGGATGTGTTGGCACCAAATCACTACACCCTCCGAATGGCCATAATGTGAACATGATATTCGGTGTGATTAGGACACATGGGATCACCTTTCAAGTTGTGGGACTTGGGCTTGAGGTGAACCTCAAGAGATGGCCGAATTACTCTTCCTAAACTAAGTGTTGTACTACTCCTAGTGCAATAAAATGGTTATCTAGATGTATGTGAACATTTTCATGGGTTTTAGGGAAAAAGATTTGCAAGAAATGAAACTATACTAGGGATGATGATGCACCAAATAAAGGGTGTTTCCAGAATCAGGAAGGGTTAATTTGAAGAGGGTGTGTGCACCACAAGTCAACTTCACCTACTGTAACTTAGAGAGGGTACATAATACCACAAACTAGGAAGCATACATTCCCTTTATTAAACTCGATCAAGACAAACAAGTTATCAGTCTTCCAGTGAAGAAGGATGAACTTGAGAAGGGTGAACAAGCACCATAACTCAACTGCATGCAATACTCCACCACTTGATAAGCACATAAATCCAAGAACCTGTAATAGAAACTTGAACTCACACAATGTACCTGCAAGCATGAGAAAAGGCACAAAGAAGTATAGAAGGATGAAAGGACCGAGATTAGTCACAAAACACACACTTTTATTACTTCAACAACGTGCATAATGCATCATACATTCAGAAGAGGCAATGGTTGTCATTACAGTCTTGAAAGGAGGCTTGAAAGTTCCCTCAACATACAAGAACAACTTGTAGAAGAAAGAGGATTCTTGAATAACACACACTTGCCTAAGATATCTAACTTTCCACCTATTGGAATGAGCTTCCAACTTACATTTATAGAAAAACTCTGAAGAGAAAGGATGGAGAAAACCCAAATTCTAGGGCATGAATAATGGCACATGATGACCTTCATGATAACTCCATCATTTAATTGCATTTGGGAGAAGATTCCACCACTTCATAATTTAAAAAAATGAATTTAATCATCTATACTAATAATATTTTTTAATAAAATATTTTAGTAAAAATAATCTAGGTATTTTGGCGAAGTCCTTGGTTTATTTATCCTTGGAAGGGGTTTAAATATTTCTTGGTTATAATTTCCAACCAGACACAAAGGTGGTGGTTGGCGAGTTCCTCAGATCGACCACCTTGGCTTAGTTGCTTCACATTAAAACTCAGATGAGCCTCTTTACAAATTTATCGAATTAACCAAGTTCTCTTCTTAACCCGAAACATACTAGGGCACATCATCTATTTTCTCCACTTTTCATGCTTTGAGGAATTAACACCTCCCCAAGTATTAGGTTTTCTAGATTCCTCCAACGGCTCGGCCTATACCCTATGTTTTCACCAGGTGACTCGTGATTTATCCTCTCGAAGAGCTACACATCTTCACCACCTTTGCTACATGGTTGGGCCCTTCAACGTGTGACACCAAGCACTTTACTGACCATCGGGTCTTCTTGTTCCATTACATCGAGCTCTCCATGTTTCCATTCAGTGCAAATCCAATCACCTTGATGTGGGATGAAAAGCAATTCCTCATTGGTAGCGAATGGTCATCAATCCATTGAGCGGGGAAATAATGCAAATTGAAAAAAGCATAAAAATTATGCCTCTATTGCCGCGATAACGGACACAAGGTAAGCTACCTTGCCAACTCTTATCTTATAATTACATGTCGTCACTATATAGAGAAATCTTATTCTTATAATAAGAATATTTCTTTTATAATAAGAGTATTTCTTATTTGATAATTCGGGGGGGTAGAGCTAGAGATGGTAAACTGTACAAGTTACCAAATACTAATATCATGTCTTAGACATTTAGGGCTCCGGCGTATAGAGAGGACCTTACCGTTAGAGAAAGAACCATAGAAACGATGAAACCCATAATATTTTTTTCTTTTTTAGTACAAGGTCCGATCCCCTGTCTACCTAGAAGGTGCCTAACTTAATGCAATTATGGTTGGGAAGGTTGCAGTAGCAAAAGCCATTGGAACCCGTATTTTATACATCAGAAAAATCAGTTTGTTTCTTAATAAAACAAAAGAATGAATAACTAATCAAAAAATAGATTAGTCCTTCATAAGAATCAACTTCAATGACCAGAGTGAAACGTGGATATATAGCTCAAAAACGTCGAAAAAAGATTCTTGCATTTGTATCAGGCTCCAACGTAACTCCTTCCTACCAAAATACCCACGTGGGTCCAACACGCTGATTCGTTACCTCGGCGGATAACTCGGTGAATTGCCTTGGCTTGTTTTCCTCAATTCCCTACATCATTAGAAATTCAAATCTAAAAACCTGAAGACCCCATGATCCCATGGTCAACCTCATGCTTTCGATGCCTTGGTCAAATGGCATCAATTCTCCCATTGCCCGCGGGCTCTCAAAACTCCTCGAGTGCAGAATGCACTTTGGCTTGCCATTTTGAACTTGGCCTTAACTCGGATTTGTTCCCCGTAAGCCTTGTCGGATCATCTCATTCTGAGAATTGGTTGGGTCTCCAACAATCCCCTCTTTTATGTGTGATTCACTCAAGAAGCCAAGCTTCTGAACTCTTCTCCAGCCTTGTTCAAGCTCCAAGCTCGATCATCATTCATCCTGTCCCACTGCCCGAACCATTTTCACCCTCATACGAGTTTGATCTCTTCAAACTCGGCCACACATAACTCAGTATTCTCACTTTGCAATGATGAAATGCATTACTCGACGATGAGCTCCATACACATTTCAGGATAATTCTGAGCTAAATTTTGCTGAGTAGCTCTATAATTACGTGACGTCCATCGACTTGGCCTGTACCCGCGACACCAAGTCATAGAACAGAAGAAATTTTTACTTTGACCACACTGGCTCGATGAGCTTGGAATCCTTTAACTCGATGTTGAGTCTAATTTCAAGCCCCTTTCTAATGCGCCAAGTACTGAGATATTTCTCTATATTGTAATCCAAATGGAGATCAAATAATCTTTAAATCGACATGGCCATTCCTTCCTTTGCAAGATCCGAATTTGTCTCTCTGCGAACCCAAAATCATCTTTCCCGCCTGTAATTTACGTTCGAGCAACCCGGACTTGCAACCACTGAACTCAGTATTCATCGAGTCATTAATGAACTTGTTTGAGCTAGTACCTATCATTTCAGTTTCCAGCGTGTTATTTCTATTGCTCTGCATTTGAGCCATGCAGACTCACCATTATGACAGGGAATTAGAGTGAATGTTCATCGTCATCCTCATACGAGCTCACTACATGATCTCACTGGACCTGCTTCAGAGAGTGCTTCCCAAACCGACTCACCCATTCTCCAACTCATTGAATCATCCCAAACTTGACCCATAAATTACTCAAAACTCCTCAGTAACTTCATTTCCTTATGTCGAGCTTTGGCTCAAACTGTGCAACATCGACTTGTAAATCCCTGAACCATCCTTCGACCTTAGCCTGGCTCGGATCGCACTGCACCATGTCACCGAACCATGACAGCCCTTCCTTCAACATGGATCAATCTACCGAGTCAAAATATGATCCCACTGAAGTGAACTTGACTCACAACGTTAACATGTATAGCCCCGAACACTTCTCGTAAAATAGAGATGACTTTTTATTCGATACCAAGTCGATCTCAACGTAGCGCAACTTTCCAAATCCTTTCCATGAGCTCGTCTCTCTAATGAACCAACTCGCCTATGGATTCCTCCGCATTACTTTTACACTTCACACCGAGTTCAACTCTGTAGCTCGTCCCTTTAGCTCAATTGGTATTTTCCTATAACCTCACCTGATGTGACATTTCCAACTACAGGCTAGACTCTTGAGTCACGCGTTGATCCAACGATCTCCTACAAGTATATACGGGATCGATGACTTCATCCTCAAATGACTCGCTCGCCAAGCTTAGCCACCGAGCTTGCCTTCTTACCGATTCATGAACTCCTTTAACATCCCTAAGCCGAGTTCATCGCCGAGTTAGTATTTCAATTTGACCAAGCTTCTATGGATAATACTTGTATTTCATCGATTCAACCCGAACCATCTTCATGTTTTTGCCATGTTTAACCCAACTCCTTTGCATGAGGTCATTGCTAATATTTGTCTCATCCTTCAAGTTGAGTTGCTCCACGAGTTGTACACTCGCATGGCTCTGCTTGCAATTGTGAATCGAGATGGGATCTAACCAATTCATTCCCATTTCTTCGACCATGTGGCTTGATCACCTTGTTCGGCTAAGAATCATTTGAATTTCCTCCACGTCATCTCGTTACTGATACAACTACCATGCTCTCACCCATTCGATGGTTTGACTCAGATTTATAATCCCGAAGCGATCCCACCACCAAGTCTTCTACATATTGGCTTGTTTGTTAATCCCGCAAGCTCGTTAGACTTCTATATTACATACATTCTCGCAAGTTCCACACCCGAATTGATCCAATTTTGGCATGCCTCTTGCCTCTCACGATCCATAACCTGTTTCACCAATAGGTCTATGAACTTAACGAAACATTGAGCTATTAATAATGAGCCACTATAACTTTTTCATGATTTAGAATAGCTCGACCGAGCTATCTTACACCCGATGATCCATGTACTAATATTAGCTCACCGAGCTATTTCATAGCTCAATGCCATCTAGGACTCCTACTTGATCTTTCCCTGTTTTTGATGCTTTGAATCTCTCTCTCAAAACCAAAGAATCATGAAAACATAGAGAGACCCCTTAGAAGATGATTTACCAATTTTGATCATTTTTGCTTGTGACGACTAGGAGTGGGCCCGCCGGGCAATCTCTCACTCTAAGTAAAAATCCAACATCCAAGACCCAAAAAAGGGGAAAATAAAACAAGATGATTCCGTAACCCAACATGATTGATTATTTTCAGACCCAGGATCCAATAGGACACCGTTTTCTAATTCTTCTAAGTGTGCAAAATTGGATAACATTTTTGGCGACCTCTCGGGCATGATTTCTGCTAAGCATAAGTCTAATAGCCTTAAGTTCTCCATTGGGCATGGAATCAATGTTAGAATCCTGAAAGTGATTTGATCTTCTATGATACATCCGTATGTCTCCTTGAGAATTTTCGATCTTGGAACCTCCCTGGAATGCTAAGCATGAAGTATACTGGATCTGATGAATACTTGGCATCTATAGAACACTACGGAAATTTGAATGAATCAGCTAAGGAATTGAGGATTTATTGAAACTTTCTTTGAAACCTTGAACTTTTCTCTTCCTTGAAAAACCTCCAATGATGAAACAAGTGTGCAAAACAACACAAGAGCGAAAACGGAAAACAAAACACACTGAAAAACTGAAAACCATACATGCCCCAATTGAAACATGCAGGGTGTGCAATGCACTTATTCTACTGAAAGAAAACCTATTCCTACTCTACGCTAACTAGAGGAACATGTGAGTTAAACAAACCCTACAACTGGTTGTGTAAAATAGCTCCCTTTCCTCATAATGGATTTCCATGCAAATGATTTGACAATGGACATGGCTAAGAATGAGAGTGAAAAACTAAAACAAGCCCAATTTTCTACTTGGTCCACTGAGGCATCAACTAGAAAGAGAAATAATTCCTCTTTTAGTTTCTCTGCATTTTTCTTATAGAGGCATTGCAACTAATCCTCGGAATTATGAAACTCATCCTCACATTCTAAAATGAATGTGACTGGTTGTGGCTTCTCTTAGCTTTAATGAAGCCAGGTACCTGATGGGACATGGTCACATCCTTTGAATTTTCCTGCTACCCCAAGATTCAACTTTGATAATGAAGTCTTGCAGACATTCCTGGATAAATGGTGTTGAAGTGATGCCCTCTTCGTACCCATTTTCCTCCTTGGAAACAAGGATTTCTTCTGTGACATGCAACTCCTTTGGATTGTTTGTAGTTTCCAATGTTGAACCACTGTAAATGTTTAAAATGTGTTTCTCATCTAAAAAGTCCTCCTCCTTTGATTGACCTTCACTATCAATCTCCTCATTCAACATAAAACCTTCCTTCATCATTGGTTCATCAACTACATTAGATTCCCCAATTGAGAGAAAGAAATTCTTGATGACATCATCTCCGTCAAATTATGAATCTGACTTAGTCTTTCCCGTGTGCTCCTCTTTTCCTTCATTCATCGAGCCGCATGGAAGATTCAATTCCTCCACATCTGACAAATAGCTTGTTTTCCATTCTCCGGTTGTGGAAAAGATTTAACTTCATCCACCATGGTATTCTCCAGATTGGAATTTTGTTTTTCTGATTGTCCTCATCCTCAAACATGAAATTAGAAAGATCAAATTCATCTAGGAGATCAAAGTTTTGTAAGAATGAAGAAAGGGAAGGATTTGAAAACCTCTGCATGGTCTCATCTGCATTAATGACTATTGAATCTACCTTAGTCTCATGAAACTCCTTGTGGCTGATTGTAACATCTAATGATGACCTTGGAAAGATGTTACCATCTTCCGAAGTGTTGTCAATTCTTGACATGCATGGCAATTAGGATCATTGCATTCACTAGAACTATCTTGTACACTTGAGAGTTTTTCTTCTTCGACTTGCACATGCTCTTCTCTAGTGGATTTGGAGTTGGCTCTTTCTTTTCTACAACTGGTTTTCCACTTGCGGTGATTCAACCTCCTATGAAGATATGGAGCCAATATGAATACTACATTCTGAATAGGTAGATTGTTGGTCTTCCTCGTTTAGCTTTGGATTTTTTTATGATACAAAACTAGTTTGTTTCACTTGTTCTTGAGCCTCAACTTTTGTAGAAGATTTAGTCAAGAATGAAGTTTTCTTGATGTTAAGTTTTGCAGCCCACTCCTTCAATTTGTTTGCAAGTTCTTCCTTACTAGTCTCCTCAACCATATACTCCTCCCTTTCGCTCATTTCTTGATGATGCTCCTCCCAAAATGGGTTTAGGACTACTGATGAGGGACGAATTGGGATTCAACTGATTTACTCACCATTTGAGGAAGTGGAAGAGATTCAAATTCTTGTCTTGGTGGCCTTTGTAGAAAAGAAGGAACTTTAGAAGAACGAGGCATGGAAGATTCATGATGGAATGGAGGAATAGAAGATGAAGTAGTGAATTCCACCACATGGGTAATAACTGGAAGGTTAGGATCATGTGCTTCAAGTTGAAATTGCATGGATGGAGACATGGAAAGAGGGTTGTAAGGTGGTAATGCAGGACCTCCCATTGACATGATTGACTAACATTATATTTATGAACATCCCTCTTCTTGATCCATTCTCCAACTTGAGTCATTGTATTGATTATGAATTGAAGCTTTTGTTAAGGATTAAGCTCACATGGTATAGGGCCAATCCATGGGTATGGAATGTCAAGCCAAGCCAACTGGGAAGCCTTTGTCGTGTCATTGATCCTTATTTCCACCATATTATGATCCAACTCTCAAACCTTATTCTACATCGGGTATTCTTCAGGTGTAGGACATATTTCAAAATCTACATGCCATTGTTCTTCAGTATCCCCCTAGTTTAGTGGGTGACCAAAATGATCTACATCTTGCTCATGTGGGCATGCATGCTGAAACTGATATTTGTCATGAAATTGGTCTAGAGGTGGATTATAATAGCCTGAAGATGGAAAGAACTACCGCGCTGCAAGTGGGAATCCCACTATGGAAATGAAGTCATGGTGGCACCGCTTCATGAATGGAAAGATGTCGAAGAAAACTAGATGGAAATGGGTAAAAATGAAAGCTCTGCAACATAGAGAGTGGGGCACTTTGACCAATGGAGTCACCAGTTGTGCTTGGGTATACCTTGTAAGGCTGAAATTTCACTAAGAGCACAACAACTTAATGAAATGAAGTAATGCTACAATGGGTGATGTTGAGATGCCTCTTCTCCTTCTCCTTGGAGGAGACAAGGAAAGTTCGATATGTTGATAATTTCCTTTCTTTGAAGAAGCTCTTATCTAAATTCTTTGCATAAGTTAACGCATTGAGATTTGGAATTCTAGAGATATAGAGTCATCAGGTACTTTGACTTGTGTAAGTGAGAAGAGAAGTACCAACTCTATCCCATCGGGCGTGCCAAAAATTTTATCGCCAAATCATTGCACCCTCCGAATGGCCAGAATGTGAACATGATGTTCGGTGTGATTGGGACACATGGGATCACCTCTCAAGCTATGGGACTTGGGCTTGAGGTGAACCTCTCGGAGAAGGCCAACTTCCTCTTCCTAAACTAAGTGTTGTACTACTCCTAGTGCAATAAAATAGTTATCTAGACCTATGCTAACATTTTCATGGGTTTTAGGGAAAGAGATTTGCAAGAAATGAAACTATATTAGGGATGGTGATGCACAAAATAAAGGGTGTTTCTAGACTCAGGAAGGGTTAATTTGAAGAGGGTGTGTGCACCACAAGTCAACTTCACCTACTGCAACTTAGAGAGGGTACATAATACCACATACTAGGAAGCATGTGTTCCCTTTGTTAAACTCGATTAGAAAAACAAGTTATCAGTCTTCTAGTGAAGAAGGATGAACTTGAGAAGGGTGAACAAGCACCACAACTCAACTGCATGCAATACTCCACCACTTGATAAGCACAAAATCCAAGAACCTGTAATAGAAACTTAAACTTGCACAGTGTACCTGCAAGCATGAGAAAAGGCACAAAGAATTATAAAAGGATGAAAGGACCGAGATTAGTCACAAAACACACTTTTATTACTTCAACAATGTGCACAATGCATCATACATTTAGAAGAGGAAATGGTTTCCATTACAGTCTTGAAAGGAGGCTTTAAGGTTCCCTCAACATACAAGAACAACTTGCAAAAGAAAGAGGATTCTTGAATAACACACACTTGCCTAAGATATCTAACCTGTCCAACCTGTTGGAATGACCTTCCAACTTACATTTATAGAAAAATTTGAAGAGAAAGGATGGAGAAAACCCAAATTATAGGGCATGAATAATGGCACATGATGACCTTCATGATAATTACATCATTTAATTGCATTTGGGAGAACATTCCACCACTACTTCATAAATTTCAAAAATTGAATTTAATCATCTACTAATAATATTTTTTAATAAAATATTTTAATTAAAATAATATTTTAGTAAAAAATAATATAGGTATTTTGGAGTCCTTGGTTTATTTATGCTTGGAAGGGGTTTAAATATTTCTTGGTTGTTATAATTGCCAACCAGCTCGTCAGCGAGCTGGTTGGCGAGTTCCTCACTGCACCGACCACCTTGGCTTAGCCGCTTCACATTAAAACTCGGACAAGCCTCTTTACAAATTTATCGGCATCAACTGATTTCTCTTCTTAACCCAACACGTACTAGGGCACATCATCTATTTGCTCCAATTTTCATTGAAATCCATCACTTCGTGCTTTGAGGACTTAACACCCATCACTGACCATCCGGTTTTCTTGTTCCATTACATCAAGCTCTCCATGTTTATCGACATCTAACTCGATCAATTCGTTAGTATTTCTTTTGACACAGCCTCGACAATAGACTCGGACTACAACCTAATTGATTCCTACCAAAATTGCCACGTGAGTCCAACACGTCGATTTGTTACCTCAATAAATGACTCGGTGAATTGCCTTGGCTCATTTTCCTCAACTCCCCACATCATTGGCAATTCAAATCTCAGAACCCGAAGACCCCATGATCCCACCTTGTGCTTTCGATGCCTTGGCCAAATGGCCTCAATTCTCCCATTGCCCGCGGGCTCTCAAAACTCCCCAAGTGCGGAATGCACTTTGGCTTGCCATCTTGAACTTGGCCTCAACTCGGATTTGTTCCCTGTGAGCCTTGCCAGATGAACTCGTTCTGAGCATTGGTTGGGTCTCTCACAATCCCCCATTTTTATGAGCAACTCACTCATGAAGCCAAGCTTCTGAGCTCTTCTCTAGCCATGTTCAAGCTCCAAGCTCGATCATCATTCGTCATGTCCCACTGTCCGAACCATTTTCACCCTCATGCGAGTTCGAGCTCTTCAAACTCGACCACACATAACTCGGTATTCTCACTTGGAAAACACAACGATGAAATCCACAAGCCTAATTCATTACTCGATGATGAGCTCCATACACATTTCAGGATAATTCTGAGCTAATTTTTGCTAAGTAGCTCTATAATTCCATGACGTCCATCGACTTGGCCTGCACCCATGACACCAAGCCATATAACGAAAGAAATTTTTACTTTCACCACACTGATTCGATGAGCTTGGAATCCTTTAACTCGATGTTGAGCTCGATTTCAAGCCCCTTGCTAATGCGCCAAGTACTGAGATCCTTCTCTATATTGTACTCCAAATGGTGATCAACTAATCTTTGAATCGACATGGCCATTCCTTCCTTTACGAGATCCAAATTTGGATCTCTATGCCCAAAATTATCTTTCACATCTAGATTTCAAGCTCGAGCCCCCGAACTTGCAACCACTAAACTCAGTATTCATCGAGTCATTAATGAACTTGTTTGAGCTAGCACCTATCATTTTAGTTTCCGATGTGTTAGTTCTATTGCTCTGCATTTGAGCCATGTGGACTCACCATTATGGCAGTGAATCAGAGTGAATGTTCATCATCATCCTCATACGAGCTCACTGCATGATCTCACTGGCCCTGCCTCATAGAGTTCTTCTCAAACTGACTCGCCTATTCTCCAACTCATTGAATCATCCCAAACTTGACCTAGAAATTACTCAAAACTCCTTAGTAACTTCATTTCCTTCTGCCAAGAGTTGGCTCAAATTGTGCAATGTCGATTTGTCAATATTTGAATCCCTAAGCCATCCTTCGACCTTAGCTTGACTCGGATCGCACTGCACAGTGTCATCGAACCATGATAGCCCTTCCTTCAACATGGATCAATCTACTGGCTCAAAATATGAGCCCACTGAAGCAAACTTTAATCACACTGTTAACATGTATATAGCCCCGACCACTTCTCGTAAAACAGAGAAGAATTTTTATTCGATACCAAGCCGAGCTCAACATAGCTCACCTTTCCACGAGCTCGTCGCTCTAATGAACCAAATCACCTATGGATTCCTCCGCATTTCTTTTACACTTCACACCGAGTTCAACTTTGTAGCTCATCCCTTCAGCTCGATTGATATTTTCCTATAACCTCACCTGATGTGACATTTCCAACTGCGGGCTAGACCCCTGAGTCACACATTGATCCAACGATCTCCTACAAATATATACGAGCTCGACGACTTCATCCTCAAATGACTCGCTCGCCAAGCTTAGCCACCGATCTCGCCTTCTTACCGATTCATGAACTCCTTTAACATCCCTGAGCCAAGTTCATCGCCGAGTTAGTCTTTCAATTTAACCGAGCTTCTATGGATAATACTTGTATTTCATCGACTCAACCCAAGCCATATTCATGCTTTCGCCATGTTGAACCCAACTCCTTTGCATGAGGTCACTGTTAAGCTTTGTATCATCCTTCAAGTCACGTTTCTCTACGAGTTGTACACTCACATGGCTCTGCTTGCAATTGTGAATTAAGATGGGATTTAACCGATCCATTCCCATTTATTCAACTGTGTGGCTTGATCACCTTGGTCATTCGATTCCTTTGAATTTCTTGCACTTCATCTTGTTACCAAGACAACTACCATGCTCTCACCCATTCGATGGATCGACTTAGATTTATAATCCTGAAGCGATCCCACCACCGAGTCTTCTACATATTGGCTTGTTTGTTAATCCTGTGAGCTTATCAGACTTCTATATTACATACATTCCCACAGGTTCCACACCCGAATTGATCCAATGTTGACATTCTCCCTCCCTCTCACAAGCCATAACCGTTTCACCAATAGGTCTACGAACTTAACGAAATATTGAGCTATCAATAACGAGCCACTATTATTTTTCATGATTTAGAATAGCTTGACCAAGCTATCTTAAACCCGATGATCCATGTACTAATATTAGCTCACCGAATTGTTTCATAGCTCGATGCCATCTAGGCCTCCTTACTGATCTTTCCCCACTTTTGATCCTTTGAAGCTCTCTCTCAAAACCAGAGAATCATGAAAACATAGAGAGACCCCTTGGAAGATGATTTACCAATTTTGATCATTTTTGCTTATGATGACTAAGAGTGGGCCCGTCGGGGCAATCTCTCACTTTAAGTAAATATCTAACATCCAAGACCCAAAAAAGGGGAAAATAAAACGAGATGATTCCGCAACCCAACATGGATGACTATTTCTGGACCCAGGATCCAATAGGACACCGTTGTCCAATTCTATAGAGTGTGTAAAATCAAATAACATGATGCTTGAATTCTCTTGAGATGCAACCTTAGATGGTGGTAGCTAATGTGTAGTGCTTGGTCCTTATTATGGTCACATAACTGTATATTTATATGATTCCCTTTCTTGAATTTCATAATAAACCCCAAAAAGGTCGACTACCAAAAAAGATAAGATACTCAAACAACTAAAAAGGACCCAAAAGATGTGAGCAAAATACAAAGAGGTCGGGGTACCCAAAAGGGATGGGGGTGCTCGACGCTAGCATCTGGCTGGGTGCTAGTGTCTAGAGTGAGAAATGCCGAAGTGTAAAAAGAAAGACTGGGCAAGTAGGAGTGTAAGACCAAAAGTGACAACATAAAGCAAGGAAAGATGGCCACAGACATGGGTCAATTAGTACTTTTCTTACTCATGAATCATATTAATAGTAGTGTGTGATCATGACTAGATAGATACCCCAAGTGTGTGATTTAGTGTCTACATTCCCATTCCACCTTGATTGTGGGAAGACAACAAAGCTGCTAGGCCACCGATGAAACCTAGTGAACCAAAATTTGTACACCAAAAGTAGTCTGGAGCATCTTAGAAAGTTTGGTCAAGGAAGCACGGGAGGGGCACTAACACGTAGAATAATAAATATTGGTTTCGCAAGAATCTTGGTACACACCTGAAATTTACCACCAAGGAAAGGGGTTTAGAAGACCACCGAGAAACTTTATGTTCAACTCTGTCAATCACATACTGCCATAGAGTGGCTCAAAGGCAAAAGGAATGCCCAAGAATTTAAATTGTTTGCCTCTTCCAATCCACTTCTAGGGTAAGCTTTTAACCAGTCTAGCATATGCCAAAAATTTGTCGATAGCCCAATGTCTTAGCCATATGAATGTTGGATCTTGAAGAAAGACAGAAATTGTCAAGGCAATCAAAGACAATAACCACATTTTACTCAGACTCAACACGGGAAAGAAAGGAGTCATCGACAAAATGACCATTAATAAGTTGTGTTGCATGATCCGAAAGGAAAATTATCCAAATGCAACCTTGATTAACATGGCGAGCAATAAGATATCCTAAGGTGTCGGTGGCTAACAAAATAGGGCAGAGCTAGACGACACCACCTGCCTCGATAGAGCGGAAGAGGCCAATTACAACAGACTTATGTCCATTGATGGTTAGGTAAGAAGACACATTGGAGAATAGAGTTCAAACCACCGAGGTGAAAATTTCTCCAAATCCTAAGGTTGTGAGCATAGCCAAAATAAATGGCCATTTGATATGATCATAAGCCTTTTCAAAGTCAATTTTGAGAAACAATGACCATTGCAGAGATAGTCGGGTCCATTCCATTCCTTCCCAAACTGCTATAAGATTATCTAGAATGTACCGACCTTTAACAAAACCCATTTGCTTAGGCGAACAATTTTGGGTAAAAGATCAACAATGCGAAGAGCCAGAGCCTTAGCAAGAATTTTGTATGAGACGTTTAATAGGGTGATATGCCTCTAACTAGTAATATGCTTTGGATTGCCAGCCTTAGGAATGAATTTGATGTTACCTTGATTGATGAAACTCCCAAGAGAATTGGATTGGAGAGCTTCATTGTAAACCCAAAGCAGATCGGGGCCAACAAAAGACCATGTCGCTTTGTAAAATTTGTAAGGAAACCCATCTAGTCCCGAAGAATTATCATCTCGAAATGCATAACAAGGTGACATAAATCTTGTCCAAAGAAAGAAGAACATTGCAACGGTCATGCTCCTTAGGAGAAAGCTTGACCGACACCACATCGATACATTGTTGTTAGGCAATAGGTCGCTCATTCGTAGCCTCTTAAGCTTAAACACCTAATCGATAATGCTCAAAGGCGCCGATATCTCGGGAATTCCGTGAGCCACCGATGTGAATCTTTGATAGCTTTCATTTGTTGACAAAAATTCTTTGCTCGAGAGGGATTTGAAGAACAAATTTAACGCTTTGTCTCCCATCTTTAGCAGTGTAGACTCAACTTGGATTTGCACTCCACGGGATGAATGAGATTCAATGAGCTTGAGCTTGTGCCGAGTATTAACAACATGTAACTAAAGAGGTATGTCGAAAGGATTGGACTGAAGAAGAACGGATATCCTTCTGAATTCTTTGTGCAGAGGCGAGTCCGCCTATTTATGAACTCGATCAACCTACTTACCGAAACGGTGGATGAAATGGGTGGTGCACTGAATTGCCCCTTCCCACTACTCATTCTAGCTGGCAGCAAAAGGCGGATGTGGCACTATGGTCCAAACCTTAGCAATAAGTGGGGGCACCCTCGGATGACTCAACAAAGAAACATTAAGAAGGAATTGATTTGAAGGGACTTTGAAAGGGGCCCCGTGCTAAATAATCTTAAAAGAGATCGGATGATGATCTAACAAAAGCACATCTGACCACACCGTGACAGGGGAGAAGCCTTGCATGTCAAAATAAAAATAGTCTTATCGAGAAAGAAGTACACGATCAAGTCTTTTAAATACCCGATCATATCCTTCTCGAAGATTGGTCCAAGTATACCAAGCTTGAGCCTTAAATTCCTGCCGCCGACTGAGCAACAGATCAGAAAGTCCCCAACAAATTTTAAAGAAATACCAGGCCGCATGCTCGCCAACACACCAACGCATAGGAGGGTGCCAAATTTATCATCTGGATGCTCTATCATATTAAAGTCACCACACACCAACCAATAAGCTAAAGGTAAGTTGTCACCTAACCATTTCCATAAAGTCGTTCTTTTAGAGCCATCATTAGAAGCATAAACATTAAGAATACCAAAAGAAAGATCATTAATCGCCATAATCACCCACATGGCCCGATTTGAAGGATCTTGGCCCGAGGAGGTGATTAAAAATTTGAGAATTTCGGCACTATGGAAATGCTCGCACCACCTTTTCCATCAATGTGTTGAGTATGAAAATGCGAAAAGATGGGGCAATACAAGTTAGTGTATTCTAAAGCAAAAATAAAATAAAATTCAATTTCTGTAAACAAATAATATCACTAGCTTGGAACAAACTAGCAGAGGACAATCGTGAATGCGGTGGTTCGGGGCTTGACAATGAAAACACATGTTGGGGAGGTTGAAATAAACCACCTTTTGAGAGATATGCAAGGACCCAACTTGAATATCTAGGTGGTCTTGCAGATCTTTTGCGAGGTCAACTTCGACACACACTCACTTGTTGAGACAAGCATAGAAAAATGCTCTTGTTCATGGCATATCACCCTACCAATGGGTTTCACTATCTCTGGAAGGAAAGACCAGAGATGAACGGGAAGACTAGGAAGTTCAATCCAAATTGGAATTTTCAACAAGACCTGGTTAGTGGGGCTAAAATCGGGAGTCCATTGAGAAAACACTAAAAGGGTATTCCCTAAATACCAACAAGTCACTTTAAGGAGGAGGGCTTGGAGCTGAGAAGGCTCACGAAAGGAAAAGAGATAAAACCCTTTGGTGAGGTTACGGATACCTAAAACTAGGATATCGTTGGACTCCCAATGGTTCTTTATCTAGTTTTGAAGGTAGGCTTCTGAGGGAATGTGGCCACAAAAATATGCAATAAGGCAATTGTTACGATACCATTTGACCACAAGGTCTAAACATTCATAAGAAATAACAACATTTGGGGATGATTCAGAATCCATACCTCAAAGATAGACTTTTGGCACAAACTTGGGAGTCATTTTCACGACCAGTGGTAATAGTCATTGCAATAGAAGGAGAGTTGCCCATTTATAGGCAACTCACCGCCTTAGTGGCGAGGAAAATAGCTAGTTTACACTATGAAAGGACCGAAGGGAAAACCTTAGAAAGGCTAAAGGGCATAGTTCAAGTAGCAGTGTCCACAAACGAACACATAAAAAAACCCTAGCATAGCTAAAGTCCCACTCGAATAGCTTTTCTATCACATCGACAATTTTTCAACTTGCACCGATTTTTAAAAAATTCATGTAGGCAAAACCAAGAAAAACGCCTAATGACATCAACAGTTGGGGGACTCAAAGACATGTGCAAAGTTGTTCCATGTGCGGACCCTAACTCTCTCTCTCTCTCTCTCTCTCTCTCTCTCTCTCTCTCTCTCTCTCTCTCTCTCAAAAATGCTAAGAGGTAAAGTTCAAGCATTTACTAAGAGGAGGTCCAAGGTTCAAACCCCATTGGCATGTCCGAGCGTGAGGAGTAGTATGACCGGAGTCTCGCGAGTTGTCAAAGTAGTTCGACCGGCGTCCTTGAGCGTACCCCAGTTTGTATGAAGGCGGTATGAAACCTAGGCTCTAATTGTATGAAGGCAGTATGAAACTTGTGCACCTGGTGGTCCCTTCCTCACGCCAGGCTAAAGTTTACCGAGGTTGGGAGACTGAGCTTAAGAATGTAAAATGTAATGATTCCTCATGAACCAAAAAAAAATGAAAATGGTGAGAGGTTTGACAGTGGGCGGGACTCGGACACAACCAACCCACAACAATCTTCATATTAAAAATACCCATAATCATTCCACACGTGGGAAATCAACAAATATTAAAAAAATCCGACACGCGAAGAATCCATGTGAAGGAGCAGCCCACGTGATTAATCGAGTAAAAGGTCAGTCAACACATAGGTTTCGGATCTTGTTTATAAGGCTTATCGTACCTTGCTTGAAATGCACAGAAACAAATTGTATGAGAATGGAGAAGGCGGAATTCCATGTACAGCTCTTGGATCCAGTGATGGTGGCGCCATGCCTTCCTCTGCCCAGAACTGTCCTCCACCTCTCCCCCATCGACTCTCTCACCAACACGGTTATTTTTAACTCTGTGTTCGTCTACAATGTCACTCCCTCTCCCTCTCCCTCTGCAGATCCTGCAAAAACAATTCGAGAGGCTCTCTCCAAGGTTTTGGTTTATTATTCCCCTTTTGCTGGAAGGCTCAGAAATAAAGAAAATGGGGGATCTTGAAGTGGAGTGCACTGGGGAGGGTGCTCTCTTTGTGGAAGCCATGGCGGACAATGACCTTTCAGTGTTGGGAGATTTGGATGACGACAATCCATCATATCAGCAGCTACTGTTTTGGCACCCACTCGATACTCCTATTCAGGACTTCCATCTTCTAACTCTTCAGGTATTTTTTAACACAACTTTTCTGATGATCTTTATATATGGTGTTGTTTTTTTGTTTGCAACACTTGATGCAATTGATTGTTATCAGATTCAGTGCAATAATGTGATGTAATGTCTTTTCTAATGATGCTGATCATATACAAATATTGTACTTTTGTTCTGATTGTTGCATGTTTTTCATATAGGTAACTCATTTTACATGTGGGGGAGTTGTTGTGGGAGTGAATTTTCACCATAGTGTATGCGATGGACGAGGAGCAGGGCAATTTCTTAAAGGTCTTGGAGAGATGGCAAGGGGAGAAGTTAAGCCCTTAGTAGAACCAGTATGGAATAGAGAACTTATAAAGCTAGAAGACCTTGCATACCTCCAATTTCATCATTTGGCACCGAGTAGCGAGAACATATGCAATCCACTCCCACATCCGAAAGTTGAGGAACCGATTTTAGCATCTTTGTGTGTAAACTCGAGATTATAAACTCTATGAAACAATGTGTTGTAGAAGAACATGAACAAATTTTCACTGCATTTGAAGTTGTGGCAGCATTGGCTTGGCGAGCAAGAACCAAGGCACTTCAAATTCCACATATTGAGAATGTGAAGCTTATTTTTTCTATGGACATGAAGAGATCATTTGATCCCCCCCTTCCAAAAGGATATTATGGTAATGCTATGGGTGTTGCATGTGCATTGGATAATGCCCATGACCTCTTAAATGGGTCTCTCTCACGTGCTGCAATGATTATAAAGAAATCCAAAGTAACTTTAAATGAGAATTTCAAGTCAAGAGTTGCGATGAACCAATCTACAATATATGTGAAACAAGAAAATGTACTTATATTGAGTGATTGGAGGCAATTGGGATTTAATGAAGTAGACTTTGGGTGGGGAGATGCAGTGAATGTATGTCCACTACAAAATATTGAGAATGGGTCAACTATGCCAAATTATTTTCTCTTTATACGATCTGCAAAGAACAAACCTGCTGGAATCAAGTTGGTAATGCGCATACCTCCATCAACTATGAAATTATTCCAGATGGAATGGAAGCCATGATGAAAACATATGTGACTGACATGTGAAACAACAACAATTTAAGCATTGTGTTTTCAAAATAAGTTTAAGAGCAAAGCTTATGATTAGAATATTGTAATTTTAAGTTTAAATGTATATATGTTCAAAGTTATGAAGAGTATATGACGAGAAATTTGTATAATATTGTTTTTAGTTATTAACATGATAAGTACAAACTAAAATTTTACACTTTAATTAAAAGTATAAAACATTTTTATTTCCAAATATTATCCACTCCCTCCCTATCCCATGATTGTGTCATACCTATGATATTTACATTTATATTGAGTTATGTTTTTTTCCGAAGTTTCCAAACAATGGAATTTGTACTTTGTGGTTAAATAATGACATCTAAAAATACACATTTTATAGGTTCACGCATTATTATATATTAAAAATAAAAATATACTAGTTCATAAATCATGATATGCAATATATTATATTATACTCTTGGGAAAAAAATTGGTAATTGATCTCCCAGAAATGAGTTTTAAAACATGTAATTTGAATTATTTTACTATCCTACATTGGATTGTAAAACTTAATAGATAATTCCATTTCTATTCAAACATAAAGTTATACGTGTAAAATGTGAAGGAAAGATAAGAATAAGGATTCCTATAATTAGAAGAGGGAGATACTTCCTAAATAATTTAATTATATTTTGATTAAATTAAAAGAAGACCATCCACCATTAGATACTCCAAGCATGCTAATATTTCCTCTTAAGTATTTGAATGGATTGCAATATATTATTAAAAGAAAGAACTTACAATAGAGAGACAATCACATTAAAAAAATCTAGCATAATAGTTGATAGTTCACCTTATTTTAGGTGTAATGGTTGGATTGTGGTTTCTTCATGCATGATATGCTTATAGGTTTTGTGATGTGGTGGGATCCTTGAAGAGTATCTTAGCATGATGTCAATCATATCAATCTACAATACAAGAAGGTGTTTTTAGATATACACTACACAATATTCACAACAACGCCACTCAAGTGTGTAAATGTACAAAAAAACATGTCTATTGAGCAAAAATTACCTTAGGAGAGGAGTGTGGATTAGTAAGGCACAACTTGTATCACTAACCCTTTTCTTAAGGAGTGATTGGCCACCGTCTCTAGTTAAAGATAAACTATGAAAGATTTGATTTGTACTATTAAAGGGCAATCTTAATGCAATCCAAATCAATTTAAAGTGTGCGATCCAAAGCATTGATCACTCTAAAGACGGAAAAGCATTAATTTGGGAATGAAACTAGAACAAAATATTTGATAAATACCTTTGTAATGCCTTGATTTTTATAAGCTAATATGATAATCTCTTTTCATGATGTTATAACTGTGAAAATGAGGATAATTATGTTAAGGATATATCTTTTAACCTTAAAAAGGAATGTGTTACTAATCTGGACCCTTGTTTACTGTAATTTGTTTACTTGGGATGGAGGTTGTTATAACTTGTGTTTTGCAAGAGTGAGACAACAGACTTGCTTATATGATTGATGAAATCTTATTGTTGATTGACAACACACCTTGAATCAATTCCATTGATCCAAGGTATGTTGTGGCCTTCTTTGATATCGCTTAATCGATTTATTTTCTATAAGGAATGAAGTCTGAACCAGACTGAAGGTCGTTATAAATGTTACAGCACCTGATTTCAGGTATAAATATCCGGTACCTTGATGCCAAGGGAAAAAGGTTCGATTCCCGAACCACATACTCACAATAATGCTAGACAGCGTAAGACAATAAGAGCCTTGATGCAAGCGACACAGGTATGTGTCGAACATAGGACGAAACGTCCTGCAATGTGCTGAAGATGAACGTAAGTTGTAAAACTTACTAAGGAGTTAAGCCCTAACCTATGACCTAACAACTATCCTAGGTGGGTTTGATAAATTAAAAGGAATTTTAAATGTTGCAAATCCTAATGACTTGAGACCTAGGTGAAAAACCTAACTATGGACAATGCAACCTAAACTATTACTAACCTAAGAAGGGGACCTATGGACCCATGGGATAAAACGGATAAGATGGAAAGGTTAGAAATTGATTAAGGATAGTAAATGATGTCCTTACAGTTTCAACGCCAAGCTTGGCGGGAACATGGAAAAGTTGGAAGATATCCAACTAGCTATGTAGCTAAGAAGGAATTACATGCAAAATTTTAAAAAGGAAATTCGCCAAACCTGAGTCGGCGGTGGCGTGGAAATTAATGAAAAAGTAATGCATTCAATGCATTAATGATCTTGGTCCTAGCGACCAGCTCGCCTTGGAAAGAGGATAGAGGAAAATTTGATGGTCATTGTGTTCTTTCGGGTTTTGAGACTGCTCTGCATTTCTTTCATGGTTCTTTCGAACCTGCTATCATTTTGGTTATTGTTGCTGCTGTTTGGAGTAGCCACGGCTATTTTTGAGCCTGTGGAAGTTAAGAGATTGTTGGGAGATCCTTGCTGTTGTCGCCGTGGAGAAGAATAGCTCATGTGGGCGCGGTTTTCTTCAAGACACGAGGAAATTTACAGGCATGTTGAGCCCTTCTCCTTAAACCGTTTTGCTCTTGTTTAAGCGTCTTCATTAAAACAACTCTGCTCTTATGATTGGGTGTTTTAGTTAAATGGAATTGTTGATATGTTTGAAGTGATTTTCTGGGTTGAATCGTTTTTCTTTTGATGAATGCGTTTTGGGTATTTCTTTGCAAAAAGAGTAAGTGAAATGAATTTGTCTTTGTTGTACAAGTTTTGTTTTGACAGTGTTGGGTATTCGTTTTTATTAACCATTATGGATTCAAGTTGGTGAATGTACCAACGATGTGAATAATGTTTTCTGAGTTTTATACATGTAAGTGATTTGGGTAAAGTCGTGATAATGCTGATGAACTGTTGTGAGAGTTATTTTTCTAGCTGCTTTACATTGCATAGAAATTCGATTTTACCCGGGACAACGAATTCATTTCATTGTCTTACCCTTGCTGGTTAAAAACGATTCAATATTTTTATGTGGGTTGAAGGTCGTGACTGGTTATTGGAGAAATAAATTATTTGAACACGGAACTTAGTTAATTGATGAGTGAGAAAATGTATTGTTATCTTTCTTTGAATCCTTTTGAAAAGTGCGTATATAAATAACAGAGATGTTTTATTGAACTCCTTCAATGTGTTCAATTGGAACTAAACTTGAGTAGATTCTTGTTCGGTAAAAAAAAAAAAGGGGGTTCTTTACTTATTACAGTGAGAAGATGGTAATATATATATATATATATATATATATATATATATATATATATATATATTGCTGTACTTTTTTACTCATTTGGACCTAATGAGAATGATCTGTTTTTAGCAAACGTGCATGTTTGTATATATATAGGTATATATGAAAATGCAGTCTAAACCCTTTGCTATTTGCATTAAAATCGAATCGAATTGGAATTCTTCTGGGTGTTGGAAAATGAATCCTCTTATTATTGTTACGGCGAAAAACATGAATTGTTGACTGTTGCACACTCTTACTTGTTTGTATTTGGATGAGAATGTCCGTGGGGTAGAAAAATTAAAGGAAATGTTTTTTTTAGGAACCGTTGATATTGAGACTCACGGTCTGATGCAAATGAATTCTGGTATACTTTTTGGAATGGTAGTTAGTAATTTTGAATACTGAAATATATTTATTCAGAAGGGATCTCACTATTGGATTAGGTCTTTCTAAATAGTTGATATTCGGTTGAAACGGTGAGAAGAGGTAATATGATTTACCTTCTTTTCATTCGATTATTGATTTTATTTGCTCTCTCTCTGGTTGTTATCATTGATTGATATCACTCCTTGTTTAAATTATTCAGTACAATTATGATGAAAGGAAAGAGAGTATTGGATGGATAATTTGAAGTAATGATTATTTCTTCTCTTATACAGTTGAAATTGTATACTTGATATGGAATGAATTTTGTCTTTGCCATAGGCATAATTATCTCGCATTTAATTGCTTGTCTACTTTCTTTTCGATTCAAAGAAGTATTATGTGTTTATTAAATTTTGAGATTTGACACCAGTGTGTTCGTGGTGAATGACTACTTTTCTCTTACGCATTTGATTATTTGAAATTGAATAAGTGGTACGAAAGGGAAGTAGTTCATTGGAATTCTTATTTATAATATATCTCTTGAAATTTCAACCTGTTAAAAAGGGAATGGGCCGACAAAGCAAATACATTAGAAACAACATTATATACATATGTGTATTAGTTCTTACATGAGATGTTTTAATCTGAACTACTTAGAGGAAATTACTTCGTAGTAATTATTTGGAAGAAATTTAGTAAATATTTTTGTCTGATTGTGATGGTAATTAGATGATTGGGTTGTTAAGATGTTCATCCTTATCGGTACTTAATTCATAGATGATGTCCATCTCAATTTATTAACGTTTCATAAAAGCAGAGTTCTTTTATTAAGACAGTTAATTAAGAGCACCTCATTTTAATGATAAGTGCTTAATATGCTCGGATTCGATGATTGACCGACCGTGCAAGTAAATTTTGCAGATGGTTTCCTTGAGATAAATGAAGACATGTTGTTTTTGATGCTTCTTCCGAGTAGCTAAGGATGGATCATATCCGATAGTTTATTATTCCTCTACGAGGAAATGGGAAAGGAAGAAGTTGCATTCTTCTTCCCTTGTGTTGTAATATTGTTTGATATAAATGAAGTTCGATTTGTATGGATTGATAAATTGTATAGATTTTAAATCTCAAGGATTGAATACAAGGAAAGGTGTGATATTTTAATGGCTGTATCACTTTGAAACTGTTTGAATAAGATTGAGAATATAATATTATTCATTGATTTGGATTTATTCAAATGATAGTTGACAGATTTTTAGGGACATAATATCTGTTCCTTACTTGAATGCAACTTTTAAGTTGGAATGTATAATTAATTCATACTTGGGTTAATGTGAATTTTAGATTGACATTGGAAAGGGTTTAAGTGAACATGAACTCTTAAATGAACGATATTCGGAACTGGTGTATAAGCTAGTGAATATAAATAAAAGAGACAATTGAATCTTGTACTCTGATTTCGTTAATATCCTCGAGATGTTTGATCCAGAGGATATTCGATATGAAGAATTATATCTCCTCGTAACAAACCTTAATTGAAGTAAGGTTATAGTGATTAAATGAATACATTCATTTGGAATTAGGCCTCATTTAAATGGCGTCTGATAAGATGAAATTCTGATTTTAAATATAGTTGCAAATAAAACTTGGTTAAGATTAGTAAGTTGATCTTACTACGATAAGCTATAGTGGACTGTTAGTCTGAAGCTTAAATTAAAGAACCAAGATGGAAATATGCAATCCTTCGATATGGAGGAGTAAACGTATATTAAGCTACAAGACAATTTAAGTCTTTCTTAGCTATGCAACTGTAATGAACAGTGAGGTTAGAGGATCAGCACGGTTGTTGAAACCTATTCTTAAAATACTAAAGATAAGAATCTAATCACACTCAGGCTGGATGTGTATTCCTTGATGAGAGGATTCCGTAGGACCTTGACACACGCCAGCTGCAATCTGGTGTCTTCATGAAGGCGGGGCCTTCATGACGACACAATGTTGTGGCTGACATGTTACAACGCCCTCCCGAGTCAAATCATCAAGTTTACATAAGTTGGGACCAAGTTACTTGGATGAGGATAGGAATGTGACCGCGTATACGGGGTGACTCCTGAGGACTAAAGGTAACTAGACACACGCTGTCGTCTAGGGTCGACATGGTATGTCTGCGTACCTTTAGTCACCGCGAGTGTCTTCCTATACTCTTTCATATTACTAGTTGGGGTTAGAGCTTAACCTTGGACATGAAAAGACCGACATTGGGGTCGTCGAAAAACCATTCTAGATAATGACGAAGTGAGGTGAAGGACGTATTCCATTGAGGCGTATAACCACGGGAATAAGATCATACAAAGCATGTGAAAATATTTAGCCAAAGTATCGCATGAATTCTTTGGTTGCGTTGTCCTAATCACCTAGTTTAAGAAGCGGGATATCGGATGAATATCAAGTAATAGATATTCATATAGGCCTCTTAAATGGAACACTTCGCTAACTTGAAACGGTAAAGAGAACCCTGTATACTTAGTATACAATGCATGGATTAACATGAAGGATTGGTAAGTCTCAAAAACTTATAGATGATGAAACAAGATGTCTAAACGTTGAACATAGGTAGCATAGGCAATTGTCAAGGTTTGTAGAAAAAATAGAGGCTAATAGTGTGATTTGGGAAGGCTCAAAAAGGGAAGAAGGTTTAGGAATGAATGTGTATGAGCATATTGTATTGGGTTTGAACTTATATGAAATTCATAAACCTATATGGAAGTGATTGTGTGAAGCTTGTATATGTGGTATAGGTTTGTTTGTATATATTATTCATATGGGGATACTTTAGTAAAGTGGTATATAACACTTGTGATCATACACAGGGTAATTTTTATTTACAATTTTGCATCATTATTTTAGTAAAAGTAGGGGTTGTGGTGTAAAAGGTGGACCAAATACTCGAGATTATGTAGTGGTAAATCCTAAAAATGAGGGGTAATAATTAAAATACCATGATCGCACATGTTTTGGACAATTATTACTAAGTCGTCCCTGTGATATTCTTTTGGTCTAAAACTGGAATGTAGTGAATCATATGAGCCAATTTTGACAAATACCCAGATGCCCAAACTCATTTTATCCCTCTGCAAGTTTTGTCTGCGGGAAATTTTTATTTAATTATTTATTGAATAAATAATGCCCGTTTGAAGTAAATTGTGCTCCGGTTGAATCCTGTTGAAGTTTTGCATGCTAGTATTCACTCATCTCAATAGGGTTTTCACCAGGAATGAATTCAGGGCATTATTTGCAACTTCTGGCAACGTTTTTTGCTTTTATTTATTTCTTTTGCGTTTTTCTCGGTTTTTCTCAGTTTCTCTGTGAAATTCCCCTAGGTCAATTCCTTCACCAGTATAGTCTGTTTAATTTCCTGAAGCATCTAGAGATCATCTACTGACACAACACCAGAAGGAATCAACCTCAAAATGCAAGCTTTTGACCAAAAAGATGAAGTCATGCACAAAAAGCCTCTCCCAGGCAAGTCGCATTTTTAGAATTAATGAGTGTAAGTTGCGATGGGATTTTTAGTAGTGGCAGGTAGGCGGGAATTTCTTACTGCCTTGTAGGGTACTTTTTCCCATGAAGTCAAAGTCACTTAAGCTGATGGGAAAATTAGAGGCGCGGTAGGCGGAATTTCTTACTTGCCTTGCAGGTAAAAATTCCCATTATAAAATAAAGAAAAATCACTTAAAGCACCGATGGGAATTTTTACCTTGCTGCAGGCTAACTTTTCCCACCAAAGAGATTTATTCACCCATGCAAGTCACACTTTATCAAAGGAGGCCAGTTTTAATGCAAGTCACACTTTTTGGAAGGAAGACTTTAAGTTGCCAGTGGGAATTTTGGCAGTGGCAGGAAGGTGGGAATTTCTTACCTGCCTTGCAGGGTAATTTTTCCCATGAAGTCAAAGTCACTTAAGCTACAATGGGAATATTAGAGGTGGCAGGGAAAGTGGAATTTCTTACTTGCCTTGTAGGGTAAAAATTCCCATTATAAAAGAAAAATCACTTAAAGCACCAGCGGGAATTTCTTACCTGCCTTGCAGGGTAAAAATTCCCATTATGAAAGTCAAATCACTTAAGTGGAAGAGGGATTTTGGAGCTGCAGTGCAGGGTGGAAATTCCCATCAAGTTGACTTCTTATTTTTAGCAATTCCTCTTGCCAAAAAGTGCGACCCACCTTGGGTGAATAACAATGCATTTAATAATATTTATTAATGGTTTATTCACCCAATTTTGGTGCCATAAATAGAAGGAAAGTCAATGCAAGTGGAAGAGCTAAGAGAAGTCAAGGATGCATGCTAAAAATAAATAAAATAAATTATTTATTTAAAAGCAACCAGCAACATGCATAATTGGGCGCCCAATTTGGGTGAATAAACATGATTGTTTATTAATTAAATTGCCAGAAATAGGAAGGGAAATTATTAAAAATAGTATGTTGAGGTTATATAAGCATGGCTGCCATAATAAAGAAGCAATTAATTCTTTTTGCAAAGGATTGCAGCCCAGACAGGTTTTGGTGCCAAAGGAAGGAGGTTTTTGCATTAAAGAGTGTTTTTCATTGCCAGGGAGCTTCAAGGTTTGGCGCCTAGGGTTGGAATGGCTTGATTCTTGCTATGATAATTATCTGCATGTTGGTATAAGTGCTCTGGTGAATTAAATAATATTTTTGCTTGCTTTGCATGTAAGCAAAACCTCAAATTTTAGGGCAAAGACTTTATATGCAGATTTTGGTGATAAAAATCAAGTATTCATGCCATGGACTCCATCTTTGTCTGAATAAAATTAGGTATTCATCACAGGTGCTCATATTAGTGAAAAGAAGTTCAAATCAATGTCAGATACATTGAATATATCTTTCGAATCTGAAGAAGTTTTCAGATCTGCACAAATTGATCCAATTGCAAGGATTTCGGCAGAATTAAAAGAAAAAGAGCTCAGACAAAGATTGTTCAGCCATGATGAAGCATGATGAAAGAAAAGGATCAGCAGAATCATGCATAGCTTCTAGATTTGTTGAAGTCAATGATACAGACACATAGCCCTGAACTATCACCGATTTAATTGACAGATCCAGATCTCATAATTGCAAAGGCTTCTGGCAAAAATTCATCCTCTTGTTTCTAACAAAACCCATGTAGAAGTCAGTGCATGGAAATTCCTTTCAGAATCTTGTGCATGTGCTCCCAATCTTCCAGTTGAAGCCTTCATTGAATTTACTTGTGTTTTCATTCACCCAGAGTGCTTTCCAGAATTTAAAATTGCTCATATGCAATTTTAAATAAAAGATGATGAGTTTTTCTGAATTATTTATGAAAACATTGCACTAGTGCATGTATTGAAGAAGAATTGCAAAAGCTTCAAGGATAGAAGGGAAGGACAAGAAGCAAAGGAAAATCACCCATCATGCTTCTAAATCATTTGGTGAGAATCATGCAAAGGAAAGATCAACAACATTTGGTGAGAGATAAAGAGTAAAATAGATGAAAAAGCATGCGAGAATCGACATGTAGAATATGGAAGAAGAACAAGCGGGAGGGTTGCAAACTTTCTTCTTATTTCTTTTCCTCTTTCTTTTATTTTCTCGACAAAGTAATTGAGAAATCAATTAAATTATAAAACTTAAGTGATTGGTTAAAAATTTATTACTTGAAGAAGTCAATTACTTGGAAATAGGTGGCAGACATGCAAAATAGAAGGTTCTATTTTTTAGTTATAAATCATGCATGTCATGCAAAGAGGAATTCTAGGAGGAAGATTGCCTAGTTGTTTCCCTTTTTCATAGCTTGCATGTGGGAATTCATTTAAAGCTTCCTATTTGTAATTGCCCTTTATACACTATAAATAGAGGAAGAACCTACGGGTTAAAGGATCGAGAATTTGTAATCAACATTCTTGTGTTCCAGACTTTGAGTTGAAACCCTTGATAGATTTTCTGCAAGCAGAGGAATAGAGAAGAGATTTCGGAGAACTTTGTGTCAATGGTGCATTCGTCTCGTATTTATTTCTAGATCTATTCATAAACTTTGTGTTATTCTAGATCTAGATCTGAAAGTTTCCTTTGCTTTGAATTATGTATTTAATGATCTATTTGTTTTAATCTATGTGCATGTGATCAACTCTGTAAACTATTGATTGGGTTGCACATCCTCTCTCCTTTCTTCTATTTCCTATTATTTTCCTCTTCTATAGATTTTCCTTTCTTTTACAGTTACTTACTTGCTGCAAAATTGTCTAGCTATGGTTCATGAGCTACATAGTTAAAGTAATACCAACAAATAGATATTAGGAAATATAATTGACAAAATCTTACATGGGAGCCTCGGTAAATGAGGGAGATTTATCTCATGACTGCCTAGGTTTTTAGTTGTGCAGAAAATCTAGCCAAATTTTGGCGACTCTCTGGGAACAACAACAAAGTTTTTGCAGACCGAGCTTTTTCTTGCTAGTTCCCTTTTATATTGAACTCTCAAACTTTGTAGAGCGCCCATTTGATTAGAAGACTCAAGGAAGGAGATCATTTTTTATAGATTGCAGGAGCAATTCAATTTCAATCATCCTCCTCAAGTTAGAATCCATAGATCTAGTCTTTCACCAGGAAGAAGAGTGCAAACTCATCCAGATCCGGATCATCTTCAGCATAATCCGGTAGCTGGAATTATTCACCAAGTCTATTCTCAAAGAAGACATGCTCCATTCATCATGATGTAGAATCAACCACTTGCCCTGCAACACTGTTCCATGGGGTGCAACCTTTGGACCTCTGAATCTGACTCCTCCTATGCATGATCTACCTAAAGGGATGAGAAAGAATTTTCCAAAATTCTTTGGAGATGGAAAGAAAAATCTAGATGACCACTTGGCTGTGTTTTTATATCTTGTGGAGTGCTTGTAGTCGAACATGAAGATGTATCTGTCAGACTCTTCATAGAGACTCTGCATGACTTGGTTGGAGAATGGTTCTACCGGCTAGCTCTAGCACCATAACCAACTGGGCCACTATGAGAGATGCATTCTGAAAATATTCAAGCCATTGAAGATTCCAGTACCTTGATAACTCAACTGACTTAGTTGAAGAAGGAGCCACATGAGCACATGCGGGATTTTATTGCAAAATTCCAAAGATTACTTTACAAAATTTTGGCTTCTGCTTCTCTGAATGATGAGAATCAAAAGGTATTCTTCATCAATGCTTTACTTCCTGAAGTAAGCTATCAACTATGAAGAGCACGTCCTGTTGACTTGTTATCACCCAAAACATGGCGGTTGAAATTGAAGATGACCTCATCATGGTTGGAAAGATAAAAAGCAACACTTCTAGAGCTGAAAGTTCATCTCTACTACTACTTCCGATTCACTATTGCAAAAGTTAGCAAATGAGATGATGCAGATGAAGAAACAAATGGCTCAAATGGCTCAAGGCAACAACAATATTGCCCCTACTCGGAATTTCAACAACAAACAACTGGAACCGCATTGTTGGTTCCCAAAGATTAGCAATTGAAGTTGCTCCTAGAAACAATGTGGAGATGAATGAAGAAGACAGGAAGTTGACATTGATCAAGCTCGAGAATGATGATTTTGTAGGTCTTGTTGGTGACTCCAACATTAATTACCTAAACTACAAATCTGAACATGACGATGAGAAGCTTCATGAAGATGATCATGGTCATACATATGCAGTATTTACAAAATCACAAACTCACCAAGCTGAGGCATTAGTTGATGAAAAAGAAGGGGCAACCCTTTACCTTCTTCTTTAGCTCCTAGAATAAGAATGTGAGTTCTTCATCTCAACCACAAAAAGCAGCTCAGGTATCTGAATCTATTCCTTCTTTTGACATTATTGATCATGTCAAGAAAACTAGAGTTCAAATGTCAGAAGTTGAATACTTGAGAGCCTTTCTGAGTAGTTAAATAGGCTAGTCAAATATGTACAATCACTAGGACAATCCAATACATCAAAAGGCCTTTTCCTAAGCCCAAAGATACTCCTCCCCAGAACAACATTTGGTTGTTAAATCCTCACCATCTTTTGAAAGAGTGGAACCATTCTATGTTTCCTATTGCTTAATGGTTTCAAGTTAAGCAATTGCATTTTAGATTCGGGTGCTTCTGACAATGTCATGCCAGCTAAAGTTGCAGATGCTCTTGGGCTTACCTTGACAAAGACCATAAAAGGTGTTACTCCATGGAGAGACAAGTCCCTTTAATCGGACAAATCAAAGATGCACAAGTTGTTTTGGAAGCTTTTCTGACAAAAGATTAAAGATGACAATCTTAGTTGCAGATATTCTGTCTCCTACGGGATGTTTCTAAGCAAAAACTTTCTGCAAAGAGCTGGGAGGAGAAGTAAAGATGGATTGGTCATGTGCTCATATTCCTATCAAAGGAATAAATCAGAAGCTGGAGCTAGAAAAGAAGTCCAAGTACACGGTGACAAAATATGAGGATCCTAGATCTCAGATTCTTTTTCAGGAATCTGACCATGGGGTCTATTTCTTGGAAATGGATAAAAATGTACCAGAACTAGAACTTCGACTAGAGCTAGAGCCAACAAAAGAAGAAGAAAAAGTTTGGACTTGGAGTTTAAAGGCAGTTGTTGTTCTTTTGGATCAGGAGCCGACATTCTACTAATATCTCAGATCATGAGATATTCCCATACTCCCACAAGTTGATGTTCGAGAACACCAATCATACGGTGGAGTATGAAGCATTGCTTCTTAGGAATGGAGCAAGCTAAAAAGAAAGGAGTAAAACTCCTCAAAGCCCAAGGAGATGTTGAACTTCTAGTAAAAAGCAAGTTCGAGGAAAAATCAAGTCAAAAGAGATAAGATGAAGCATTATAGAGATAAAGTGTTTTTGCCACACTCGATTTTGTAGCCTTCTCTATCGACTTCATTCCAATAAATCAAGAATTCAAGGTAGACTCTTTGGTGAGTCACACATGTACACTATTGAATCTAGATAGACCACCATCCATATTTAGAAAAGGAAACTATAAAGTGGAGATGGTCTACCACCCCAAAGTCCCTGATAATGTTGATAATGTTGAACAGACTTTCAATGATGACAAACAAACATAATGATGACAAACAAACATTTGCATGTTTGCATGTTGAAGGGAATAAATCACCACCACAATGAACAGTCACAGGAAAAACTGATCAGGTTATGATGACAATAGTGGAATAATCCAACCAAAAGGTAACAAAATCCCCAAGGGTTTAGTTTCCTTAGTGGAGACTTTTAAACAAGCATGATCGGTACTGAAGAAGAACAAAGAATATGGTGATAGTTCTTCCTTAGAAAAAATGACAAGTAAATATGGGAATGGAGGAAGTTGATGAAGACTTATCCACCACAGAGAGAAGAAAGGATGAGCCACCACAAGATGAAGTTGATAAGGACTTTCCCAAGGTATTTGACAAGAAGGCTAGAGAAAGGAAGTTTGAGATCGGAGACTGGGTACTCTGGTGGGACAAGAGACATGAACCGAAGGGCATGCACGACAAATTTGATTCACTCTGGAAAGGGCCCTTCATGATCAAGAGAATTCTTTGGAATGGATACTTTCTTCCTTGCCTACAGGATGGAATTGAGTTACCACTTACCTTTCCTTTGACAGGCAACATGAAAGTTGTTAGAAATTGAGATACAGGGTAAAACCTGTTTGTATATAAATAAAACTTTGTTTTTCTTTTCTTTTTTTTTTTTTTTTTTTTTTTTTTGGCACGACCCCAAACCCAATGGACGAGAGACATGAAACCTAGAGATGTTGGGATCTCATCTTTACTCTTTCATTTTGAAAGAGGAAAAGATGTCCATCAGATGGAGCCGATTGGTGTCCCAGATTTCACCCTGAAATCTGAGACTACCCATTTTAAAAAAATCGTTCTTTTAAAATAACGGGTCTTTTGTGTTTTTATTGCCAGAAGATGTTTGTATTATGTTAAGATATTCCCAGTGAATCATATGAGCCAATTTCGACAAATACCTAGATGCCCAAACTCATTTTATCCCTCCGCCAAGTTTTGTCTGCGGGAAATTTTTATTTAATTATTTATTAAATAAATAATGCCCCGTTTGAAGTAAATTGTGCTCGGTTGAATCATGTTGAAGTTTTGCATGCCAGTATTCACTCATCTCAATATAGTTTTTCACCAGGAATGAATTAGGGCATTTATCTGTGACTTTGGCAACGTTTTTCACTTTTATTTATTTCTTTTGTTTTTCTCGGTTTTCTCCATTGTTTCTCTGTGAAATTCCCCTAGGTCAATTCCTTCGCTAGTATAGTCTGTTTAATTTCTGAAGCATCTGGAGATCATCTACCGACACACACCAGAAGGAATCAACCTCAAAATGCAAGCTTCTGACCAAAAAAGATGAAGTCATGCACAAAAAGCCTCTCCTCAGGCAAGTCACATTTTTTGGAATTAATGAGTGTAAGCTGCAATGGGATTTTTGGTAGTGGCTGGGCAGGTGGGAATTTCTTACCTGCCTTGGGTACTTTTTCCCATGAATTCAAAGTCACTTAAGTTGCGATGGGAAAATTAGATGCGATAGAGGGTGGGAATTTCTTTACTGCCTTAGAGTAAAAATTCCCATTATAAAATAAAGAAAAATCACTTTAAAGCAGATGGGAATTTTTACACTGCTGCAAGCTAAATTTTCCCACCAAAGATTTATTCACCCATGCAAGTGCACTTTATCAAAGGAGGCATTTTAATGCAAGTTGCACTTTTGGAAGGAAAACTTTAAGCTACTTAGTGGGAATTTTTGGAAGTGGCGTGCGAGGGGAATTTCTTTGCACTTGCAGGGTAATTTTTCCCATGAAGTCAAAGTCACTTAAGTTCTGCAATGGGAATATTATTGCGAGGATGGGAATTTCTTACCCTTGCATTGAGGGTAAAAATTCCCATTATAAAAGAAAAATCACTTAAAGCACTGGCGGGAATTTCTTACTTGCCTTGCTAGAGGTAAAAATTCCCATTATGAAAGTCAAATCACTTAAGTGGAAGAGGGATTTTGGAGCTGCAGTGCGGGGGAAATTCCCATCAAAGTTGACTTCTTATTTTTGGAAATTACCCTTGCTAAAAAATGTGACCCACCTTGGGTGAATAACAATGCATTTAATAATATTTATTAATGGTTTATTCACCCAATTTTGGTGCCATAAATAGAAGGAAAGTCAATGCAAGTGGAAGAGCTAAAGGAGAAGTCAAGGATGCATGCTAAAAATAAATAAAATAAATTTATTTAAAAAAAACCAGCAACATGCATAATTGGGTGCCCAATTTGGGTGAATAAACATGATTGTTTATTAATTAAATTGCTAGAAATAGGAAGGACAATTATTAAAAATAGTATGTTGAGGGTTATATAAGCATGGGATGCCATAATAAAGAAGCAATTAATTCTTTTTTGCAAAGGATTGCAGCCGGACATGTTTTGGTGCCAAAGGAAGGAGGATTTTTGCATTAAAGAGTGTTTTTCATTGCCAGGGAGCTTCAAGGTTTGGCGCCTAGGGTTGGAATGGCTTGATTCTTGCTATGATAATTATCTGCATGTTGGTATAAGTGCTCTGGTGAATTAAATAATATTTTTGCTTGCTTTGCATGCAAGCAAAACCTCAAATTTTAGGGCAGCAAACTTTATATGCAGATTTTGGTGATAAAAATCAAGTATTCATGCCATGGACTCCATCTTTGTCTGAATAAATTGTAGGTATTCATCACAGGTGCTCAAATCAATGTCAGGTACATTGAATATATCTTCGAATCTGAAGAAGTTGCCAGATCTGCACAAATTGATCCAATTGCAAGGGATTTAGCAAAATTAAAAGAAAAAGAGCTCAGACAAAGATTGTTCAGCCATGATGAAGCATGATGAAAGAAAGGATCAACAAGAATCATGCATAGCTTCCAGATTTGCTGAAGTCAATGATAATCTGAACATAGGCCCGAACCTATCACCATTTGATTTAATTGACAGATCCAACTCTCATAATTATAAAGGCTTTGGAAAAAATTCATCCTCTTGTTTCTAATGCAGCCCATGTGGAAGTCATTGCATGGAGAATTCCTTTATAAGCTTGTGCATGTGCTCCCAATCTTCCAGTTGAAGCCTTCATTGAATTTACTTGTGTTTTCCATTCACCAGTGCTTTCCAGAATTTAAAATTGCTCATATGTAATTTTAAATAAAAATGATGAGTTTTGTCTTGAATTATTTACGAAAAACATTGCACTAGTGCATGTACTGAAGAAGAATTGCAAAAGCTTCAAGGATAGAAGGGAAGACATGTCAAGGTAATACCCATAAGAAAATCACAGTCATGCTAGCTTTAGATCTAGTTTGGTGAGAATCAAAGGCAAAAAGAGTCAGACCAGGTAGAGATATCATTCGAGAATATGGAAGAAGAACAAAGTACAATACAAAGTTGGAGACACATGCTTTCTTCTACTTTCTTCTTATTTCTTTTCCTCTTTCTTTTATTTTCTTTGACAAAGTAATTGAGAAATCAATTAAATTATAAAACTTAAGTGATTGGTTTAAAATCCGTTACTTGAAGAAGTCAATTACTTGGAAATAGGTGGCAGACATGCAAAATAGAAGGTTCTATTTTTAGTTATAAATCATGCATGTCATGTAAAGAGGAATTCTAGGAGGAAGATTGCCAGTTGTTTCCCTTTTCATAGCTTCCGCATGTGGGAATTCATTTAAAGCTTCCTATTTGTAATTTCCCTTTATACACTATAAATAGAGGAAGAACCTACGGGTTAAAGGATGAGAATTTGTAATCAACATTCTTGTGTTCCAGACTTTGAGCTGAAACCCTTGATAGCTTTCTGCAAGCAGAGGAATAGAGAAGAGATTTCTGGAGAACTTTGTGTCAATGGTGCATTTGTCTCGTATTTATTTCTAGATCTATTCATAAACTTTGTGTTATTCTAGATCTAGATCTGAAAGTTTCCTTTGCTTTGAATTATGTATTTCATGATCTATTTGTTTTAATCTATGTGCATGCGATCAACTCTGTAAACTATTGATTGGGTTGCACATCTTCTCTCCTTTCTTCCCGTTTCCTATTATTTTCCTCTTCTGCAGATTTTCCTTTCTTTTACAACTGCTTACTTGTTGCAAAACTGTCTAGCTATGGTTCATGAGCTACATACAATTTGACAAAATCTTACACGGGAGCCTCACCGATAAATGAGGGAGATTTATCTCATGATCGTACTTGCCTAGGTTTTTAGTTGTGTAGAAAATATAGCCAACAAGAACCAATGAGCCAAAGTTTAAGGGATGTTTTATGTCTTACGTAGTTTGTGTTCATGTGTAAATTTGTGTGCTTATGAAAAGAAGATAAATCCTACTAACTTCAAAGCACTAATCAAACCTATACTAAACCATCAAGATAAGAGATAAACAAATGAACTTCAAAAGCATGCATTATGAATTAAACAAGCAACATGCTAAGTTTATTATACTCTTTAGAAAGCTTAATGAAAGTGAACCTAGTTTAGATTCTAAGCAATCAAATTGTGTGTTGTTTGCTCCCAAAAATAGTGAAGAGATCTCTCCAAGTTGGCTACATGGCCAAGCTTTAGATCTTCCCTTACTAACTATATTTGGAGTGGATGGATGCAAGATGGAGGAGCTCTTAACAATGGAGTATGGCCAAGATCCAAATGTTTTATAGCTTAAAGCTATCACAAATGATTTCTAATGCCTTTCCAAAGTGCTTGAGATATTTTGTTATGTAAACAAGGTGTTAGGTTGAAAGGGTGGGCTTAGCCTTCTATTTATAGGTTTTGGATTTGAGAAAAGGATGTTTTGGATGCATGTGGGACTAAAGGTAAGCCAAAAATCACTTTTAGATTAGATTAGGATAAACATGCATTAGGTTTAGTTAATCTAGGTTTAGGCTAGTTAAACTTGATTAGAAAGTGATTAGAGACTCATTGAGAGTTGGGAGGGGTCCGATTAATCAATTGTGGTGATGGATATCCTAGGAAGCCAATAGAAGTGATCCAAAGGGGAATATGAAGATGGTTTAGCTAATAAAAGGGGGTTTATTAGCCAAATGAGTTGAATATAAAAAGAATACAACCAAGAAGGTGTTGCAAATGGGCATCCGAGAATGGAGCAGAGAAGGTTTGATTAA
Organism: Taxus wallichiana var. yunnanensis; assembly: GCA_018340775.1. Taxonomy (NCBI): domain Eukaryota; kingdom Viridiplantae; phylum Streptophyta; class Pinopsida; order Cupressales; family Taxaceae; genus Taxus; species Taxus wallichiana. Next base: position 658,229,540 of record CM031242.1, read on the forward strand.
CAAATGTCTGTCGTTAATCGGTTGAAATGGAGGAAATGATAAGTGTAAGCATATTTTAGGTGTCTACATAGTTTATCCATTTTCATAATTTGTGTACTATCTAATTTTATTTCATTTTTCAAGTTAATTACAAACATTTCTTACTTCCCTTTGCAAGTTTTCAACATGCAATGTTGGTTTAGTTACACTATGTAAAACTTGGATACTTATTCCCATCCCTAAGTGAAAAATATTTTTTAAATTAGATCTTGTGGAGGTTAACCTTAAACCTTGTTTCTATTGGATTTCCTATTTTTATGAACTATACCTTTATGATCAATATTAAGGATATCTTGTAAACCATCCCTCTTACTTTCCTTATTGGTAATTATTGAGGCCAATGGAAGTTGATTAGTTCCAATATTAGCAAGTAGATCTATTTCCTAGTTGCACTCCCATACACAATGTTGGAAGGGGATATACGACATGTGCCTAATCTCTTACCTCACATAGGATTCTTTCAATTTCTATCTATGAATCTTGTCTTTAATCATTCTATTCATTATAATCACCACATCTCATTCCAATATTAAATTCAAGATGCCTTTTCCTTAGTACATTTTACTCCTTTTAAGTATATCTACCTCTTTAACCTACTTATTAGTTTCCTTTTTAGTAGGAAGATCCAATGTCTCCATAAAATCTTACATTTATTTTCCGTGACAATGAATCTTACACTGATAATTCAGGTTATGTTTTGAGGCTCTATAAATATTAAATTTAGAAAAACCATTCTTTAGGTGAGATCCATCTTCTATCCAATCTCTTATTATTATAATCTTGAATTCTTAGGTCAATGCTTAATTCAATTTTTGGCCACTTCTCTCCGATAATTCTTTTTCTTTTCTACCCAAGTATTTATTATTATTTTTTGAGAGGCTATTTTTTTGTACCCTTTGTATGCATGATAAAAAAATCTAGGCTAATTAATAAAGGACTTAACACCAAGTAAATCCTAGCCTAATTCTTTAAACAAATACATCAAGATAAAGCATGAAAATAAGTTAAGTAACTTGCACAAAACGTTAAAAATAAAGAATGCAAACCTCCTTTCATAATTGGATGCATTTTTGATATGTAGATATTTCCTTTTAATCCAATCGTAAGCCACACACAATCAAGGATGCTTGATAAAAGGAAGAGGTCTCCTCAAAATGGCCCAAAAAGATAGTTGAATCTTCTCTTACTACTTTTAGCAAGTAAGGGGGTTTTCAATATTATAGGCGTTCTATAATAGAAATGATCTCTTAACTAATAGGTATTAATATCTTATAAGGACATGGTGTAGATTGGTAGGAAGGTACTAGGTTTCTTTTATAGCTTTCCAATTTGGGAGAAGCCTACATCCTAGTGAATGTGGGATAATGGAGATGTAGAATTAGGAGTGGATAAGCATGTTTAGAAGAGATTAATTAGAAATTAATGACCCATGGGAGTTAGGGAAGGTTTAATTAATCAATTGAGATTAATTAATAGGTCATGTTTATCTTGTAAAAGCTATTTGGAGGAGATGTAGAAGAAAAATTAGTAGAATTTGAGGATTTGAGAGGGGATTTAATTAATAAGAGGGTTTATTAATTAAATACAAGATTGTGAAAGGGGTGATTAATTAATAATGGGTAATTAATTAATTGAAAGAGGATTTTATGTAATGTATCAATGTCAAATGGCATCCAAAGCAAGGGGAAAATTAGCTAATTAGCATAAGGTTGCTAATTATAGTGTGATGATGGGAAGAAGACAATTAGTGCAATTTTAGTATTAAAATTACACGTTAGAAATTAGGTGTCTACATTTCCCCCTCTTTGATGTGGTGTAGCATAAGCGACACCATTTCAAAGATAGTAGACAATTTTATTTTGTATGGGTAGAAGAAAAATTAGTAGGATGGAAAATTCACCCTCGAGCATTGATGGTGTAGTAGAAGAGGGTGATGGACATTTGAAAATAAGAGAAAAATGATTATGGTGGAAGAAAATCCCTCACATGGGGCTAGGCCATCACTTTGGTGAAACCATCACGATGAGGACTATATATAGGGTGAGAGGGGTAAAAATAAGTCATTATCACCCTCTTAGTTAGTAGAAAAGATCTCGGGTGATTGTGATGCGTAGAGATGACGACACCAATGTTTTTCATCGCACAAGTGAGTTTAGGAGTGCCGATGGATGTCTGAAATGAGGAGAAGGTAGGTGATTTTTGTAGTTTATTTTTTTAGAAGTTTTTAATTTTGAGTGCATTAAATGCTTGAAAATCGGGTGTGTAAGATCGATGAAATTGACCTAGGTCAATTTTAAGGGCTTTGTGTTATTTATTAGTGGCCATGCCTTAGTGGTGCATTGGAGACGTCACATCAAGTTGTGGTGACCTCACTCAAAAACTTGTGTTGGCCTTGTGTGCACTAGTGGCCTTGCCTACATTAGTGGCCCTCGACACTAGTGGCAACCTTACCTAAGTGTAGTGACCTCGGCCAAGTAGTAGTGAAATTTCTCAAAATGGTGGCCTTTCCAAATTATAGTTGTAGTTATATTTTTTGATGATTTTAGAAATTTTTACAAAATGGGAAAGTCTAAAAAGTGATTTTCTATGATTACATGAGCAATTAGGTGTGATCCAAATTTCATGAGTTCTAATCTCGCACCTTACGGGTGTTGGAGAATTTTCATCCACATGATTTCTCATTTTAGAGGACTTGGTCTTTTTAAAATAGTATTGAGGTTAGCACTCGAGTGGATATGTCATTATTGACATCATTGATAGAGAGATAGAACTCATACATGAGTACCTTATATGTCCCGAAAGGGAGATGACCATGAATTTTGAGGACCTTCACCATATACTACATATCCCGATTCTTTGGGACTCCTATCTATTATAACACCATGATGATAGACTTTGATATGATCTAAGTGACAAGATGGTTAGACTTGCCTAGATGGCGATGGACCAAAATAGTGTTATTTGAGACTTATGATCGAGACATGATGAGAATATGCCTTTAGTATTAATGGCTCTTTTTGTTGGCATCTTGCTACATGATAAGAGTGTGCATTACTTTGTATCTCTGGATATATGGGTGTCATAGAAAATATGGTAGAGCATGGTGAGTGTTTATGTGGGGATACCACATTTTGGGACATCTGTAAAGAGATCTTCATTTGATCATCCACATAGAGGGATAGAGTATATGCTACACAACCCTTTTACATATCTAGTCATGGGAGCACATAGTAGTGGGTCGACTAGTTGGTCCATTTGAGGCATTAGAGGATGACGATCCATGAGTATTTGGATGAATCTAAAAAAGGGGTTGTGGGGCTATAGAGAGTTAGTAATGTATATAAGGGCTATTAATGAGATAGTGCAAACATACATCACATGGAGACCACACTTGGTCATGCGAGCACTGGACATAGACTTGTGTAAAGATGACACATGCATGTAAAAAGTGTTATCTATTCATCCATAGTGATTTTATTATATAGTGATATAGGCCAAACATGGTCTTTAGATGGTTTGGGTACACATAGGGGTTCTCAAAGTGCCGGACATATTTTCACATGTGGTTGTTAAAGAGATATGAGTGTGGGGCCTCACAATAGATGCGGCTACAATATAGCATATTGGGCCAAACTTGGCCCGAGATAGTTTGGGGCATGAGGAGAGGTATAATTGAACCTAGGACCACATGTGAGTATTGGGTATGGTACCAAAAGTTACATTGATTAGGATGATGACACCGAGATAGAGGTCGATCAATGTGTCCAAGGCACTAATGTTAGTGTGTCGATGGAAACATATTTATACAACATAAAGAACAATACCGAGAGATAGCGGTGGTGAGTGCGGTTGGTGGGGGCTAGGCCTATCTCACGCAAAGTAAAAAAGTATTTTCCATCATGTCACCATTATTTTTGTCATGTCATCGTTAGTTTTGACATATAGGTAACAACATAATATGTGTTGTTACCTATTCCATCAAATTTCTATTTGCATTTTAATAAAAGAACCAAAGTGTCATAGTCTTTCATACGTGAGTGTGCAGCAGGATGGTGGGGCATGGAAAATAGGGTGTGGGGCCATAGGTTCGAGGCCAGGTGGGTGTAAGGATGGACCATCCTAGTAAAAGCTTTGCACAGTTCACATTGTTGTAAAAATGCGTGATGGATAGGATGATCGGTGGTCGGGGGTTGCAGGTAGAGGAGAAGGTGATTGAAAGTGATGTAGAGACACCAAAGTTAGTAGAGTTCTATCAACCCCGAGGCATAGAGTCCTTTAGCATCAATCACAGGGTCTTTGGGTTTCACTAAGGTAGGCACCAAGAGGAAGCTCATCCATAGTGGGGATAGGTAGCAGATTAGTGACAATGAGAAATGCCTCTCGGGGAGTGGAGATAGTGGAGATGGAGGGATCGGGGATTTTGTAGTGAAGTGCGCATCTCTAAAGGAGGATGGGATGGATGGGGACATCCCTAGGAGAAGATGGTGGAGATGGGGGACCATTAAATTCATCTTGACATAGTTGGATTTGAGCACCACTATATAGATAGGTAAGAGTATAGGGCAGGTCCCTCCGAACAACATCAATTACATAGTAGGTGGTACAAGTGCTAGACATAGAGATATCAACTCAATAGGTTGAGATTGTAGGGATGGTGGGTCAAGTACCTAATGTAGACATTATAGTTGAGATCACATGACTATTAGCAGAGGTAACTCAACTCACGGCTGAACCCAGATGATATCAAAGCGAGATACCACTATATAAATGAGAGATGTGGCACGGAGTGAGAGGGACATCCTCTAAGGAGAGCATGATACAACATGCAATGAGAGGGATGACACTAAGGTGCAATATAGAAATGAATGCACAAAGAGAATTATGTAGTCAAAGAAATGTGCAGAGCCAAAGGTTTTATAAGCATGCTAGATTGTATCATGAGACTACGGGAAAGGTTACCTATTACAAGAATTTATGTGACCTAGTCGTTCCATGAGATCGAAATGAGTAACTCACGAGAGGATATAAGTGAGTACATCACAATGACCATCATATTTTATGAGATCATGAGCCTCAATGGGTACCCCTTCAATCATGGGACCACCAAGGTCATCGGCGTAGATACCAAGAGGAGTATCAAGATGACGCTCACCTTCAAGAGCCATGGCGGTTCGGCTCCAAGAGGAGAGTCACAACGAGAGAGACTCGGTTATATCTAATTTTTGTTTTTTTCCATGATGAGATGTATCATATGGTTTTGAGACCATTTTTATAAACTTGATTTCCATTTGGCATCCCATATATACATAGATGATTTTTGGAGTTTTTCTATGTGCATGTTCCAAGTTTGATTATGATGTTTTAATTTTTCTTATCTCATTATAGATGTATAACATTTTATGATGATGTTTATATATATTATATGGATGGATGTATGATTAGATTAGAAGTGATAACTATATGATGGTGCTTTATATTTATTTTTGGTATCATTTCCTAGATATGCTCTATCATCTTTGATGCCTTTTTGTTTCACATGTCTAACATGGCTCGAATGGATGCTATTTGATTTAATAGATTATGGTGGTTGATTGCTAAATATTTAGATGATCCCTTTCATTTTAGATTACACCACCTACATGGTGCCTTGGTAGAGTAGAGGAAAGGAATAGGTTAGTTAGAGGAGATATTAGTTAGAACGAGGAGTTAGTTAGACATTGTTGCGATTGGTTGATGTAAAGATTATATTTTAGCTTGTGTATCATTACAACTTGGAAATACCTTTTATTGGTGTAAGTATACAATAAAATGTTAGAATGACATGAGAAATAGTAATACTAAGATTTGGAAAATGTTACATGGTGACTCAAAGCAAAATACATAAGCAATGCAATGCGAGAAAGTAAACAAACAAGCAACCAAAAAAACAAACAAGTATAATAAAATATACTCAAACAAACAATGTTCTAGGAAATTATACCAATGTTTTTGTTATCTAGCTTTAGTACCCAAATGTTGTATTTATATGAAAAGGGTTAAGATGATGCCCCAAGTGAGGATACATGCAAGGGAACGAATGGAAGACGTAAAAGTCCCCAGAAAAGAAAAAATGCACAATGAAACTACCCCAAGTAACGACATATGTTGGGAATATAAACATAGCAAACAAGTAAGCTTGTTGATGAAATAATATCACAAGATGATTTGCATGTTGTGCACTAGAACAAGCAAGTGCTGACATAGGATTTTTGTAGCATAGTTTTTTATTTTTAGTGTTTTTTATTTAGACACTATTTTTGTATTTTGTGTTACATTTTGTAATATTTTTGGATTTTTCTAAGTTTTTCTAATGTTTTGTACTTTCTATGTTTTCTAAATGTTTTGAATTTTCTAGGTTTTTCCGAATGTTTTGGATTTTCTATGTTTTTTGAATGTTTTGGATTTTTTAGGTTTTTCAAACTATGTACGATAAAATAATGTGACAATATGATCCCAATGAGAGGTGAGAATATACAAGGGAAAATTTCTACATATATACAAGAATAGGACAAGCCGAATCAAGGCCAAAAGGGATAGGTTCAACAAGATTATGAACTCAAGCCATGGAAAAGCTAGGAAGGAGTGATCATGCCCCCAAGTATGAGGTGCTTGTGAACAACATAATCCTCCCATCATGCCAAAAAATAGTTTTCACCAAATAACCTACCCAAGGCACCACAATCATGTGGTTTTCATAGTTGGATGAATTTTATTTTATCTTTACTATTTTTTTAATTTTTAAATTGATTTTTTGAATGTATTTGAGCTTAGGTGTAGAATAATTTGAGGTGCATGACATTCATGGGATCCCAATGTTTTTGTACCATAAGGGAAAGCAATCTTATAGGATCTTGAACCAAATTTAGCCACCACAATGTATGGCCCTAACTAGTTAGGCTCAATTTTCCTTTCTTTTCACATTCCTTGGTAGTATTGAATTGGTTTTCTTTAAGAGAAAGATCTCCGACCTAAAATTCACAAGGGATAATGTGCTTGTTGTAACTATTATGGATTAGATTTTGATACACTTTGAGGTAATCCAATGCATGGATGCGTTTTTCATCAATTAGCTCGAGCTCTTCCATTCTCGACACTCTATAATCCTCTTCATTATACAAATAATATTTTAGGGATATACAAAAGGGGAGATCGGTATCTAAAGGAATGATAGATTCAGTTCTAAAGATAAGTGAGTAGGGCGTGGCACTGTAGACATTCGAATGGAAGTATTGTAGACATATAAGGAAGGAAGGATTTTGAGGTGCCAATTATAACATGTTTTACTTACCAACTTCTCCATGATGTGAACAAACATTTTATTAGTGGCCTTAGCTTGTCCATTACCTTGAGGGTAATAGTGGATAGCTCATTTTGATGGATTTTAAAGAATTGATAAAGGGTCTTCACTTGTTTTTTCTTAAAATATTTACCATTGTTAGAGACAATAGTAGAAGGAATTCCATAATGAAAAATGATGTGGTTCATGATAAATTTATATATATGAGAACCTATAACATAGGTGAGAGGGACAACCTCCACCCATTTGGAAAAGTATTCATTTGCGGTGATGATATGCTTATGTCCATTAGATGAAGTAGGTGTGAGCTTCCTATGAGATTGAGCCCCATTTGAAAAAATTTCAAGGCATAATGATAGGTTGTAAGGATTGTGTGGGCGCATGAATCAAGTTGTCATGATTTTGAAACAAGACACATTTTTACATACTAACAACAATATGTTTCCATAGTAGGCTAGAAATAACCCACACATAGAATTTTATTTGCTAGAGCCATGCTACTCATATGAGCACCACATATGCCTTCATGCACCTCTTCATTTTCTTGGATAGACTCTTCTAAAGCAAAACAATGTAATAAGGTTCCGCCACCTCGATGATAGAGAGTGCCCCCAAGGAGGGTATAATATTTTATTCATTGGATAAGGGTTTGTTTTTGTGAGTGGGAAATGTCAGGTGGTAAGGTACCATCTTGTAAGTAATTATAGATGTCCACATACCAAAGAAAATGGACCAACAACTTCACACACTAAATAGGATCATGAAATATCATATGTAGGCATCGTTAAATGTTCAACAAGGAAATGAACTTCCTTTCTATCTTGTGGTAGGCCTAAGAGTGAACCGATTATGGCCATGGCATCCACAAAATTATTCTGAACTCTTGGAATTTGTTGAAAGGAGATTTGGAAAAAATATTCCTTGAGACTATCCACCATACACTTATAAGGGATAAGTTTCTCATATTTTACATTATACTCATCATTAACTTGTTTAATAATGAGTTGAGAATTACCAATGACTTGAACTTGTGTAATGTTCCATTTGATGTCGATTTTAAGAACAATAATAATGTCCTTATATTTATCAATGTTATTAGTAAAAGGAAACCAATCTAAAAATATCTTGGAATCATATTTCATGTAGGGGAAATCAATATAACACCCATACTTGATCATGAAAATTAAAAGACCCATCAAAGTATATCTTCCATGTGGTATATTCTTCAACGAATAAGACATATGTGCTAGGTAAATCGAGACTTAGTGGTTTTGTGTCTAGCAAGGAGCTTATGTAAGTTGATATGATAATAATTTACCCTTGAATGATTTCTAATTTAGCTATTTTTCATGAGTTTTTGTAAGGCAAAATTCACACCTGAAAGCATGACAACCATACCCTACCTGAAATTTTTTGCTCAAAGGTCATTCCAAGCCCTCCTTCATATCACCCTAATCCCGAGTCGGTCCTATCCTACCTCTCTTATCATTCAATGTGTCATGTTAGTGTGCCCATAGGTGATTTATGGGTATCTAGTCATTTCAAGTACTTCCAAAGCAAGATCCATCAAGACAAGATTTTTGACAAGCTTGGGAAAGGTTATTCTCTAGTCTTCTCAAGGTTGGTACACACCCCCTGGAGTGGAATGAAAGGGATAAACTCCTCATAAGAGATCCATAATGTTGTATAATAATTTTTGGAATATTCTTGGAAGTTATAGAAATTTTGGAGTAGTTTCAGCAGAAGTGGGTCTTGGAGGCTTAAACGGTGCACAATACAAAAACATCCACGAGATTCTAGAAGAAATTTTGGGAGTTCCGTGAGGAGTTAGGATCCAAAACATATCATTGGAAAGATAATTCATATACTTAGAGGATGGTGGTCTCATATTTTTCACAATACTTAGGAACTTGTCCACAACCTATTTTCAACATGCACAACCTCGAATCGTGAACAAAAATCCTATTTTTAGGGGAGTAAATGGAAGAATCCGGAGATGAGAACCCATAATTATTTTCAAAATGCCATTTATATGCACAATAATATAAATAAGCATCAAAATAATCCTCCAAGAACTCAATATATGCCATCGAAAATTTTCTCCCAAGGTATGACTTAAGGAGTTAGTCAAAATTTTCATTGAAATTTGAGCCAATGGGAAGGTGGCACACTTTTGTGCACCAACCGTCCCAAGGATTTGGGATGGATGGTGCAATAAAATTAACCCCTCTCCTAATTAAGCTCTCAAAATCTAATATGACCCATTTCAAGCTCCTTTTGCAAGTTTGAGCCCCGTGCACCAAATCCATGCTCTTAGCTCCAACCAACCGAGCAATACTAAGTAGCCCAATAGGGAAGGGGCACAATTTTTGCACCAAATGTCCCAAATACTTGGGATGGTTGGGACACATATTTTCACCCCATCCATTTTTCCCCTTGGTCAAGCATGTGACCCAGGTGGGTGTTTTAAGTGCCATTTTCAAGCCCCCTCTCACACTCAACTACAAATTTCATCATGCCACTTGGCCCAATAGGAAGGGGGTGCATTTATTTACACCAACTGTCCCAAGCCCTTGGGATGGTTGGGAAAGGAAGTGCAATATGTTTTAAAATATGCAATTTTCTCATTTCCGATGTTTGCAACATGAAAATAGAGGATTTTTTAACCAAAACCATAAGTATGTGCTTCTAGAAACCCTAGGGTCAAAAAATAAAAAATTGCTCATATATCTCAAACCGTGCATCAAATCTTAGTGAAATTTTAGGAAAATATTCCTCATCCAGAGTTCCTTTAACCTGGAAAAAAATGAATCTCAAAATACGTGCCTAATTTTTAATGGCATCCATATAAAAAATTTGTGCCCTAATTTGATCTTTCTCCATTTTCCATTAATGCGGGAAGCAATTTTACGAAATTATGAACAAAGACTAAAAAAAAAAACTAAGAAAAAATCCAAATTTTTTTCGTAAAAATGAGGCCCATAAGTTTAGATTATAAAAATAGCAAGTTTCATCGATTCACACTTGCCATTTTTAGTAAGTTTCCAAAAAGGGTAAAACCCTCTAGAAGAAAGAACACTAAAAACCATACAAACCAAAAACTAGGGCATGGGGATCAAAGAGTTAAAAAAGTAAAAAGTAACTTTATAAAAATATAAAGTTCTTAGAATTGACCCTAAAACATTTGTAGCGCAATCTCGAAATGTGAAGGAAAAACCTCAAAGTGCAAACAAAAGGTGAAAAAACAACCTTGCCCAAAATAACAACTCATAGGACCTAGTTTCCAAAAATAGCAGTTTTGGTCCTAGGTGCAGAAAGTTGCTACCATCTCCGTAGTAACATATATCATTGATTTTTGTTGTCATGAAGTTAAAATTTTCTTGTCAGATCCCATTTCGGCCCTCACCTCAAAGTTCCTGAGTATGGGTGACAATAATGTTACTCACATGGACCTGGAGGAACTCAAGCACAAAATGTTCGGTGGGCCAAGAGAACATGTAGAGGAAAAGATATTTGTCATTAGATTATACGTAGCTAGTGGCCATCCCCAGTCCTTGCAAAACATTGAATTAGTGTTAGCATGTTCTCAACACTATGAACTAGACAAGAGGATAATCAGGGTAGATGAAAATTTAGTCTTGGCTACGCTTGGTCCAAAATCCATATCCCAAGGAATGAAAATCCCCACGGAGGAAGATATGGTTGTAATCACCAAAAAAAATTCATCTTCCAAATGGTCCAAGACCGATTCCTATCTCTAAGGGCTCGCACTCAGATCCGACTAAATCACGAGAGGAAACCTTCTCACATATCGATTACTCTTGCTTGTAGTGAGTTCCATAATGTTTTCTTTGATGCTATCATTATTTTGAGTTGGGTAATGGGGAAGAAAGCATGAAATTATTTCAAGACTGGATGACACTCTTCATCCTCATGATTATATAGGGAAAGCAAATGATAGATTGAGGGAAACTCATCAATGATACTATGCACTTCCAGCTACTACTGAGTCCATGCTTTAAAGAAATTCTTCATGACTTCGTATCTTGTCTACACCTTGGAAAATACAAGATCATTTAGGGGCTTGTCACATGCCAGAACATATCCCGAAATATCTCTGCATTGGAGAATTACCCATGATTGGTCATGAAAGAAATAAATCAACATTATTCCAAGGTGAATGACACATTCACAATGTTTGTGATCAAGTTATAGGAGGGAAATCAGCATTTGAGAATGTCTTCTCAAGCCACTACCTAGTAAAGAAGTATGGCTCGTGCTTCATTCAGTTATCAACATCCTCATACATCATGGTGTTTGGATTTTACCTCGCTCCATGAGAGGTTTCCCCTATCAAAGTGAAAAGATCATGTTGATGCAATTTATGCGAGACGGTTGGTACATATGAACAACAAGCTTAAGGGTAAGAAAAATAAGCAAGTCTCTTTCCCTATCTCGCTAGGGATTTTCATGTGCAAGATTTCCCATGATGCAAAAATGGTGAATCTGCCCTACCCCCATCAATATACACTCCTACACTTCAGGTGGACTTTGATATCAGAGAGGATCTATATTCATTCCTTTTTACTGACTTGCATCACGTACCTCAGATTGAAGACTTCGGGAAAATTGTATTAATGAGTACGAGGTTTGTGAGCATGACCATATGAGGATGAATGTGAAAAAATGAATAAATTCATATTTTAATGGTATGAGGATGGTATACTAGAATATGGCTCAAAAATTTTGATCTGAATACCCCCTACGGTCAAGGATTCCCCTCTCCCTCGAGTGGTTTGGAGTGTGCGTGAGTCACAGCATGACATCAAATATAGCATAGAGACAGTGATCAAGAGATATAAATAGGGGTTCAAAAGGAGAAGGGATGATCCCATTTCATCTAGAAACTTCCCATCCCTCCATAGGAAAGCATCATACCACTCTTCCTCCAAGATCAAGGACAGGCTGCAGATTCAACTCACTTAGGGGAAATTTTGAAGAGGAAATCAGAGGCACCTGAGACCCCATCACTATAGGAGTATGCATGAGAAAAATATAATAAAATAAATACTTGTGGTGGATCTCAAGCAAGGAGAAATTGACATAGTTGAGCTCTTGTCCCATAATAATCTCGAACTCCTCCATCTCCTATTGTTACACCGGCCCCACTGTGAAAGTTTTACCTCCTCATGAGGAATAGGGACCTGTGATGATGGCTACTACCTAGCCAAATACCAATGATATATTCCCGGATGGAGGATATAATCAAAATGGGAACCCATATGGTGCAATAAACATTTGTTCTGAATTTTTGGCAATCGCTTCAATGGTCAAGTCAAATAAGGGAAAGTTAGCTCAAGTGGCTTCAAGATTCTATAGTGACGCATCAAGAAACCAATACATTGAGATAATCAATCTAAAGGTCATTAAGCCCATTAAGGAGATGAACCTCATTGATTATGAAACAAGCATGATTCCCCTTGGACCAAAAACACATGGAGGTGATTTTCACTTGTTCCATGAGTCATCCACTCACCTTGTCACAAGAATTAAGGAATACAAAGAAAATATCGATCAAGTGGATGACCACATTCAAACTCTCACATCCTATGTCCAAGTTCTCTTAGATCCAAGTGTCTTCAATGCCCTCTGGCTGAAGAAGTCACTCCAACAAGTAGTTTTGACCCTGAATCCATCAAGAAGACTCGGGGATTCACCATACAAGGAAAGGCAAACAAAAAATGGGTGAATATGATTCTTGAGAAAGGGAAGACACTACTTCGGAGATGATGACCTTGTACAAATACATGGATGACACAATAATGAAGGTACTCACAACAAAGGAGGTAATTGAGGCTGAGAAAGACCACTGGGACCAAGTGTACTCATTGGTCATGGAAATGGGAAAAGTCTAGTCATCCCTTCTGGTAACTAAAGGTGTGTTCTCATCGGTGGAAGAGGATTTGTCTCAGGTTTGGGCCCATAATTTTTTTCATGGTATGAATTGATAAAACATGCCATTGATAGACTAGATTCATATGAGGAGGATGTTGAGAAAATTCAAAAATACGAAGATGATCGATTCAAAATCTTGGGATGCCAAGTAGTGAACTTGGATACTTCAATAGATGATCTATTGAAATAATTTGAGGATCGAGTCAAGAGAGAGGTCGGAGATCCATTCTCATTCATAGAAAACACCTTGGAATATTTGGTGGAGATATGGGAAATCATCTCCATCACTGCGGAGAATCATCAAACTTGGTACTCAGAGTGTAGAAACATCAAATCCCTTGTGGAGAATTGTATCAAGTCACATAGTTTCATCAAAATCGCTTAGGAGTAGAAGGTGATACCAATGGCATCAAGATTTAGTAAATCATTCAAAGGTGTGGATATTTCACCAGAGTTGCTTCGAAAATACTTTATTTCGGGATCATCTTTATAATAGCGATATCTCTCTCTTCTTCCTTCTTCTTCTCTTCTCTCTCCCCCTTCTTCCTTCATGTTCTAATTATTCATTAAGGGTGTGCACTTTTTCTTTCGTCTTATTCATTAATGTGACTATAGTCTTGTAATGTAATAAGTCACCCTTATTTTATAAAAGGGGACTTAATGTTATTTCCTAGGAATACCAAAAGTCACATTAGGAAAAGGCAAGTGAAAGGGCACCATGGGGGTAGATGAAGAGACATTTCTAGCTCTATAAATGTAATGACACCCTCATTCTTAAGGGTTGTCAATTTTGTACACTAAAGAGATATTTTTGAGCTAAGCAAGAGAGATAGAAATTATTCCACTTTCCTTCATCATTTTCCTCTATTTCCAGCATTGTACAACTTGATGAAAAATGTCAATAAAGAAAGGGATTGTTTCTTTTCATGATTCATGAATGTGTGTAACTTTGTGTGCATGGTTTCCTTTGATCATTGACACTCTAATCTTGTTGTTTATTTCTTATAAATTATGGATGTGAACCTTCTAATTAACTTTGGAAAGAATCTGATTTTCTACTTGTAGATTTAATTCCCCTTGTCTAATTTCTCACTCCCCTTCCCCCATATTTCAGAAAATTCCTCCCTTACAATTCCTTGTAAGCATTTTCCACGGGTACAATGGAGTGTGCTTGTTAGATCCTCATCCTCTTGGCCAACAAAAATTTCCCATTTGTTTCATTCCCAAATAAATTGGAGCTGCACCACCCAAACAGAGGGACCTAGAGTCTTGGAGACATTGGCAAGATAACCATCAATTTTTCCACCTAACATTTTTTTCCAATGATACTTAATTTAAAAATCACGTTGATCAATATGATCTTGTTGGAAATCCTCCTAGTAAGAGCAGGTTTAGATAAGAAATATTTAAGTAGGCTAACTTTTGATATAAGATTCGTTTTTAATTAAGAAAGTAATGGATTTTTTTTGAAAGTAAAGACAAACTAAGCATGATTTTTTGATATGTGCGTAATTCAGAACATAAGATATTAAAGTGTAACTAAGATAATAAATGGCTCTCTCTTTATGTTGTACATCATATTATGCTAAGAGTGCACCTTAAGTAAATTGAGTGATGAAATGTATAGCAAAGTATTTTCCCCTATGGTAGGTGGTATTAAAATAGGTGGATTGACCAAGTACTATTTCAACTGTGAAAATTATTGTTGGCATTATTGAATCCAATGGAAATCAACATCCTTTTTAAGAATATGGGTGAAATAATGACACTTATCAACAAGTTGAGAGATGAATATGAGAATGGCTTGGATTTTTCTCTATAAGCTACAAAGCTGATTAAGGTTTGTAGGAGGATGCATTTCAGTGATAGTTTTAACCTTTTCCATATCTAATTTAATTCTTCTTATGGAAACAATAAAACTCAATAATTTTCCCAAGATAACATCAAACACACACTTGTTTGGATATAAGCTAAATTTATATTACTAAAGTCGTTTAAATATACGATAAAGGATTGTCAAGTGTTTTGCTCATGTTTTATAATTACTTAGGATGTCATCCACACAATCTTTGACTATGTCATGTAACATATCATGAAATATAACAATCATGGAACAATGATATGTAGCTCATGCATTCTTAAGGCCAAAATGCATGACCGATAATAGAGTGTTCCCAAAGAGTGGTGGAAAGTAGTTTTTGTTGGTCCTCTTCAGCTATTTTTATTTGATTATAACCAGAAAATCCATACATGAGGAAATTTTTTTCATGACTAGAAGTATAATTGACAATCATGTTAATATTAGGAAGAGGAAAATCATCTTTAGGACATGCCTTGTTGATATCCCTAAAATATGTGCAAATATTGATTCCAACTAGTTTCTTATGAACATACACTATAATGGAGATACACTCTGAATAGTCAATAAATCTAATAAAACCTAATGTCAAAAATTTATCAAGCTCTTCTTTGGCTAGGAGAGCTACATGTGGATGCATTTTACGCAGATTTTTGTTTTATTGGATTAGTTGATTAGTGAACAAATAAATTTTACACAACCAAAGAGGGTCTAAGCCTAACATGTCCACATAAGACAAAAAACACATCAATAAATTCTACGAGGAGCATAATAAATGTTTTTTTCTTGTCGATTAAGAAAATCTCCTAGCTTGACAATATTAGGTTGTTCCTCTATGCCAATGTTGACGTCAATAGTTAATTTGAATAATAACTTGGAACCATCTTGCATACATGTAGGATCAAGAAGGAAATTGAGTTCTTCCTCTATGGGCATCTCAACAAGATTTTCACCATCAAAATGATCACTTATATATACTTTTATTATTTTTCAAATTGTTATTTTGTAAGTGCCTTAAAGATTTTTTTCACTATGGGGCTTCGATTTTATTTTTTTAGCTTTTTAAAGATGTATTTGCAGCCTAGAATTTACTATGAATAACCTAGGTGCATTGACACATCACTCACCTGAGATAAGCACTCACCGAAGTGCGTAAAGGCACCAGGTTCCTCTTTAGAGTTGCTTGTATATAATGTTAGCATGATGGTGCATATAGGTATTTAGATTCATTACCAATAGTAAACAACACACAGTGCATGAAACAAATCTAATTCTTAGAATATATATAAGATGAACTAAATAATGACTATAACAAGATTTACCATGCAAGAACTAGATTCAATCCTATTCAACACCAATATCCAACCAATATGAACCATTATATTAAATAATATAAAACACGAAGCTTCTTACATTACATAAGTATCTTCATGAGTCATGCACGTGAAAAAACCAAAAGAATGCACAACATGCAAGTTCTCTTAAGAATAGACTTCCTATAGTTAACTCTGAGTATAAATCCTATTATTAGCTTAAACTATGCATGGTGCTCAGTTGTTGCTTGTTCCCAAAATACCATTACGTGGACTGCAAGTCTTCATGTATTTGTGTGCTCAACACGCTATCTCCCATAATAGCCCTTATCCACAAAATGACTAAGTCCTAAATTCAAAGTGTTCTTCCACATGCTTATTCTGCTATTCTTCCATGCCCTCAAATGCCCTTCTCTCAAGCGCACATCCTTTATGTGCCTTCACCTTAGAGCAATATGTTATCTGCTCAACATTACCCCACACTAAAGTACATTACCACCTCGAAATGGTAATTCCTTCTTATGTCTCCAATAATAAAGAATAAGGAATGAAATAATGAATGAAGCATTGTACAAAAGAATGAATTTTACTCTACAGTACCCTCTTCCTCAGGTAGGACTAACTCTAGATATTCATTTTGAGTTCAGCCTCCAAGGTCTTCCAGTCACTTAGCGTGCTCCTTGTCTTTTCCAAAATGTCTATCACTATGGCATCTATTTCATCCTGAGTGATATTTTCCTTTTCATTCTACAAGTACTTGGACAACATGTGCCATACTTGAGACCATTCCCTCCATGGAGTCCATTTTTTGCACTATAAGTTTCCCAAGTTCATTGATCCTATCTTTGTGTGGATCTTGGGCTATTATAAGGGCCTCACACTTTTGTTTTACAGGGCTAACCTCTTTACACACCCAAGTGTTTCATCCTTCATTGCCTTAAGCACTTCATTATCCTCTGCTATAGTTCTTATTCTTATTATGGCATTTGGCACTACACACATGTTCAAATCTTGATCCACTTTCTTCAGCTCATCTTTCAATGTTTGGAGCAAGGCCTCAAAACTTGAAATTTTCCTAACAATGGTAGCCCTTTCTCTTGTTGTTTCTTTTGTAGGATCTTTTGTTGCAGCCATAACAATGAGATCTTCATTCAAAACTAGATCCACCAGAGTGCACAAATAATGCATTACGAGAGGAAAATTCGAGGAAATTTAGACTCCAAATGAGGCCTTACCTTAAGGATATGATCACCAAGTTCCTCATCCATGCTAACAAAGGCCTCATTCTTTTCCTCTTCTCATTCCTTCTCTGCTTTCAAGTAATTTATCTCTATAGTATTATCCTTGTTATCTTCAAGTAGCACTCGAATGGTGGCTTCCTTATCAATGTTCCTCCACGCCACTTTAGTAGATACCTTGACCAAGGCATTGCTTACTTGCTCATCAAACATTACAAGAGGCTTGACATTCATGTTCCTAATCTACAGTTGCTTCTTTACTCGACATGATACACATGACTCCTTGCACACACAAAAATCTAGTTCATCCATATGTGTCTGCATGGACCAGGACAACTACTTTCTAGTCCGTGCATTGGCCTTTTCTGGGTCCATTAACTCCCAACCATATAAATCCTTTGGCCCTACCATGCTCTAGAACCTAGCATGAATGATCTTGTTAGAGTCCTCTATGTACCCCATAGTTGGAGTCACATAGTCCTCACTGCCTTTCCTTTCTTTGTCTTCTTTCCCTTGGGAACCCAGGCACTAGAATCTACAGTGGGTCCTTCACCTTCCTGTGTGGAGTGAGGCACACTAGATGGATCACCCATCTCCTCTTGTCTCCTTAACCCCCTCTTCATCATCTTTCATTTCCTCATCATGAGGCTCCTCTGTATTTTTGGGCTGCACTAGGGTTCCTGGTGTGCTTTCACCAAACTCATCCTCTTCATCCTCTCGAGCTTTAACTTTCTCCTCCTCTTGTTCTTTGTTAGGGGAGTAATCTCATGCTCACTTTCCTTAGTGTCTAATGGCCACCTCCATCCCTGCGCATCAAACCACCACTATCCTCCTATTCATCATCTTCTTCTCTAATGGAAAAGTGGGTTTTCATCCACCGGGATCCCAATTTGTATGTTTCCCCTTTGGTGGTCTGGTAGCATAAATTCATTTTCAACATACTTATCATTTTCTAACCTAGGCTTAAGATGGATATAAATTAGCATGACCCCACTATCTCCAATGGCCAAACTGATAGGCCTCATGGTTATATCATCGATATGAACCTATCAATATAAGAAGACCTACTTGGGTATGTGTAAGTATTTCTCAAGGTATGGTAGTCACAGTCTACCTTGTTTGCATTGTAGATTAACCTTTATGCATCAAAAAACCTGTGAACTACCACCTGGAAGAATCACGTTGTAAAGGTGTAAGGGAGTTTACACTAGGGACTCCATGTCCCATCCTTCATTGCAAAGTGCATAATGCAAAAGTGTTGGTACACAACAAATTGTACCGACTTCCCAACTATTGATGACAACTCCTTAGGAATTATCCATTCCTCTTCGAAGGTCATCCGAAGTCTGTTATACCACATATCTTCCCTTTGCTTGAACGGACCACTCATAGATCCCTCACATAAATACTTCTCAAACCTCTCTTCTAGAGACCTATTCTCTATAGTATACTCCCAAATCTTGTTCTTTGGCCCATCGGGAACTCTAATTTCAACAAAAACAAGAGATAGAAAAATGGCACCAAAGCTTATCTTCTCACCTTTACGTGCTTCTTCAATGATGGTATCTACTATGTATCCTACCAAGTTGTAAATTTATCCCTATGAAATCTTCTTGGAAATGTGTAGCCACATGGTGTTCACTTGTGACCACCTCTCCGATCATTCAACTTTGTGAGTAAGTGTGTGGCCACCTACACAATAGGGTACTTCCTTAACTTGTAAATATCCATTCCACGTGGACCCTTTGAGTAACCTAGCTCCTTGTGGGTGGAAAAATAGCTTCTTTTATCAGATAAGCCATTGGTAATCTCTATCCTTGTTCCCTTCAAACCTGTAGGATCGTAATTAAGGGCGTGGTGATCCTCATCCGCCACCCAACAAAATAAAAGAAGTCCTCATGGAATCTACTCATAAGCCATTGATATAGTTTCTCAGGTTTTCCAAAGTAAGGGAGTTCATATAGTTGTAAGACCCCTACCTTCTTTAACAATTTCTCTCCAACATCATCATAGACAGGCATGTCATCGATTGTGCACTTGTTTTTCTTTCCTCTTAACAAGCATGCCCAACTCTTCTTTGTTGTCATCCGTATGATGATTGTAGTCGCTTACCTTGCTCATGTGAACATGAGAATCCTAGTCACATCCCATGATTACGTCCTCTAGGTACCACATTTATGAAAACTTACTTTCGTGGGAATCCTTGATCTCCACCTTGGTTTCTACCTTATTCTTTCCCTTTGTTCCTTCTCTTCTCTCCTTGGTGCCATGGTAAGAAAAGGTTGCACCTTTTTACTTCTATCGAGAAAAATCTCATGCCCTAGCTTGAAATCATGTCTAGCTTCTTCTCAAACCTTGGTGCTCTATTTCTCCTCTCTGTATGCCTTTGCTTCACTCAAACCATTCTCCAATGGGGACGGAAGACAATTTTGTGCACATACCTACTCTCCTCACCTACTTTCATAGCTCTCTACACCTCAACATGTCTTTCTCAGCTCAGTCGTAATTAGCTCGCTCAAATACTCATGATCACAAAGGTAAAAGTGAACCCACATCACGTCCTTATATAGATTTGGAAAAAAATTATTGCATTTATTATTCCTCCACCTACCATCGATCCTCTCATTAATTGACCATTTACCAAATTTCCACCATATTTCCGCACAATATACTTGCGCACCACAACTATAACCTTCTAGCACATCTTTCTACCTTTTGGCTACAAACCTCCTTTTGCATGCTTCCATGTGCCAAAGTACCTCACCATTGTTCCTTCCTCTAAGTAGTTTCTACGGCCACAACTTACCTTGTGTTACACTATGCATTCATTTTTTTCCAACTATGGTCTTCTTTAGGAGCAATTTTCTTTCTAGCAACACCTTTCCATACTATCTACACTTTCTAACAAGAGAAATCACCTGCACAAGTATTTCCTTATGCATACCCATGTTTGAATGAAAACCACCCCACACTAAGGGTATGTGTAGTCCTCTACGCATAAAAACACTTCAGATTGTAATCAACTTCCGACGTGCAAGCACGCTTATTACACAAAACACTTGAACTAAATTGAAAAAACATAGTGATGAAGAAGGAAACACATTAAGGAAAAATACGTACATGAAATCTAATCTAAATGGTAAGATTTCTTTATTACAAACACCTATAAGGCTTATTTATAGTAGGGCTTTAGCCTACTCCCATTGAAGTAACCGGGTAATTGTGTTCCATCAAGTGCCTCTAGCTGGAAAGTGCCCGAGTCAAGTATATGAGTGATAACATATGGTCCCAACCAATGCACCTTAATATTTCCTAGGTGTGCAAAAAAATTTGAATCATAAAGAAGTACCATCTACCCAACCTCAAGCTTCTTGTCCTTGATGTGCCTATTGTACCATGCATTTTCTTAGATTTTTCTTTCTTCTGACTCCAACGTGTTATGATGTGCTTCTCATCGAGTTGTATCAACTTGTCAATTATCTCTTCCAATGCTTGCTCATCAACTAGACCTCTAGCACATGCAATACACAAATAAGGTAACATGAATTCCATGGGAAGAACTGATTCTGCGCCATACACCAATTGAAAGGGTGTTGCGTTATTCATCCTTTTGTAGGTTGTTCTAAAGCACAACAGGAACTTTATCATCCTAATATTTCCTTCCAACACCGCAATTTTTTTTCAAATTCTGGCTCAATATATTTTTGAAAGCCTCAATAGTCCCATTTTCTTGAGGGTGATAAGGTGTTGTCTTATGGCGTGTAACCATAAATTCATCCAATAATATCCTGATTGTCACATTCAGGAAATGAGTGCCCCTATCACTTGTAAAATTCAAAGGACATCCATACATGGTAAGAATATTTTCCCACAAGAACCTTGTTGTTATAGCCATTATACAATCCTTTGTAGGTGCCACTTCTGCCCACCTTGTAAGATAATATGTACAAGTGATGATATAATGTGATCCAGTTCTACGCGTGACTGGGGAAATATGATCCACAAAGTCAATTTCCCATTTCTCAAAAATATCTACACTAGTAATAGGTCTCAAATGCATTTTATCTCTCTGCCTAGGTTTTCCAAGGCACTGACATGAATGATCACATGCCTTCAATACTCCTTACAATCCTTGCACAAGGTTTCCCACCATAAACCAACTAGTATAATATTGCATGCGGTAGCGTCACCTACATAGTGTCTACCTGTCATGCCTCCATGAGCCTCCTCCATGATTTTTTTGTGCTCATGCTCCAGTACACACTGACACAGTACTTCATCTCGGCCTAGTTTGTATAAGTCGCCACTAATCAACATGAAAGGTGCAATAGGAATTAGAAGTTATTTCTTTTCCAAAGCCTTCATCCCTTTGGGGCACCATGCCTATGCATAAAAAGATAGAAATATCCTCTAAATATGAGGGTGTGTAGTTCAAACTGTATACTTTATATAGCTTGTGCATCCAACATTGTATCTTCAATACTCTATGCATCATCTCCTGATTGAATCCTTGATAAGTGGTCTAGGCTAGAATTGCTTTTACTTGGCTTTACCACAAATATAAAGTCAAACTCTTGGAATAATAGAACCCATTGGCATATATACCCTTGTAAAACATGATTATTTACTAATTATTTCATTGCCATGTGATCTGTAAAGAACAAAAAAGGTGTTTCTAGCAAGTATTATCTAAACTTATGTAGCATGTAGATCATTGACAAAGCCTCGCGCTCCATAGTTGTATAATTTTGTTCTACAAGAGTCAAATTTTTCTAGCAAAGTAAATAGGATGATCTATAATACCTTCTCCAAGATGAGCTAGAACTGCGCCAATGGCCATGCCAGAGGCATCCACATGTACATGAAAGGGTAGATTCTATGAAGGAAAACATGAAATAGGTGTCATAACAAGCCTCTCCTCAAAGGTGCTTCAAATCGTACTATTGTAATTCTCCCAATAGAAATTCCCTTTACCTTTTAATAAATCCTCCAAGGGCATGACAATATTAGCATATCATTTGATACATTTTCTATAGTACCATTTGTGGCCCAAGAATCTATGCACCTCACTCTGACTTATGGGTTCTTCCTAGCCTAAAATGATTGCAATCTTAGTTGGATCTGCTAACAAACCCTCATTGTAGATGATATGCCATGGCATAGTTCCAAAAGGTGTATAAAATATACACTTCTTGAAATTTAAAGAATGCTTAATTATCTACACCTCTCAAACATTAAATGTAAATTTTCACAATGATCATTGATAAGCCCATACACTATTCAATCATCCAAGTAAATGTGCAAGAATTTGTGAATAAAATTCTAGAAATCTTAAACCACAATGCGTGAAAATATTGTAGGCATCCTTGTGTATGCAAAAATTCCCCATTCGGTGGTGAAAGTGTTCTTCTCTTGATCCTTAGAAATTATTACTTGATGATACCCAGAGAATCCATCTGTAAAAGAGTAAATTTTGCACCCTGCAATGCCTTCCAATATTTCCTCATTGAATGGTGTAGGGAAAGGATCAATCACACATGTAACATTCAGCTCCCTATAGTCCACACAAATCCTGATTCTTCCATCTTTATTTATGTTGATTACCATAGGGCTAACCCACTTTGATTCCTTTATGGGCTCAATAATGCCAGATTCCAACATCTTGTCAATTTCTTCTTTAACTTTTACACGTAGGTTAGGGTTCATCCTGTAAGGTCTCTTCCTAACCGGTGCACACCTTCCTTTAACTTAATTTTCATCTCACCCAAATATTCATGCACTCCTTTCAACTCATGGTAGCCTCGAGGAAACAAGTCCTGGAAATCATGTAGTAACTACATTATTTTAGCCACTTCAGAGTCAGACCAGTAATCTCCAATTATGGCCTCATTAGGTTCAACATCTATGCCAATGTTCACTTTCTTCATCTTCATAGGTTCATGGTAGGCACACTTTCTCATCTACACTATTTAAGACCCTCGCACATACCATCTAAATGATCGATGTCCAAATTTTTAACTTCTTCTCATCCACCATGTAGACCATCTTTCCTTTCTCCTTCTTTAGGTAAGTGCACTCAAGCATTTCTACACTTGTCTCATCTATTTTGTCAAAATGCACTTCTAGATCTGACTCACCAAATAACTCTTGAATGAGTTCTTTAGCCTTTGCACTATCTCCCATGGTCAATTGCTTCATAACATGTAATGCCTCTTTCACCGAAGGTTTAGTGGAGAAGTAGTAAAAGTTTGGATCATTTTACGTAGTCAAGTCTTGCCAATTTCTAGTCTCTCTATACAACTCCACATAAACATACCAAGCATGCGCAGCCTCACAAGGTGAAATAAAGTTTGTGCACCCACAATGAAGGTGGTAAAGCTTCCTACCCCTCTGTCCAGAGTCTCTCACACTACTAAACATGTGGTGTTGAACAAGATTATTACCATGATATTCACATATTTGAGTAGGTGCATTACTCCTAAGAAACTAGGTTGATAAAGCAATTCTCACTTCTCTCCATTCTATGAGATTATCCCTATGAACCATCCACTAGCGTGTTGTTATCCCACATAGGGTATACACTAACATATTCCTTTTTTCCACCTGATCCTTCCACTATACTTCCATGGATCACAAGAATACATCGGGGTTTACTGTTGCCAATGTACCAAGTACCGTTTTTGTTGGCTAACCGCCCGATATAATGTGACCTAATTACATGTGTAGCTACGCTTCTTACCTCACACCCAACCATCTCATAAGTGCCATGTTCCCAATTTTCATAGAAATAATACTTGTAGTATCACTGATGGATTGTGCATCATCCCACTAGATAATTCCTTCCTTAGATGGCTCAAGCGCTTCCGGATCTCAAATGGTGTGTACATAAAGTGTCATTGGTCTTCTTCACTTAAGGGCTGAACATAAGGTGTAGATTTCCCATATATCAAAGGGATAATAATTCATTCTTGTTCTCAAAACTGATATATCCCTTATTGAACCATAGAATCAACATTATTTACATATTACCAAGGTTACCCAAGTAGAATTGGGAAGTTGTTCACTTTTGTAAGTGATAAGATGTCAAAGTCCCTAGTGGACTTAGCCCTCGTATACAAATAGATGCATCATTCAATACTCTAATTAGCATGGCATTAGTCTGATTTTAGATATACAACACATTGGGAGATGAATGCAATAGATGTTTACCCATGTAACCCATGCATCTAAGGCAAGCGCATTCACTTTTGCACTGTGTCAATCAAAATATTGCTCAAAATCCATCCATCCACAACAACATTCAAAGTGATCTCCTTATCATAATCCAAGCTATGGGGAGGGAGATTAGCATGCAAAATATGTCATCCATTCTCAATACCAACGCGTAGAGTGTTTCCTTTCAACCAACTCCCTAGTAATGTAATAATGTTCTCCTAATGTAACATCTTGCATACTTCCTTCAGATCATCAACATCCAATTGGAAAGTCTCAGCTGCCTTCTTTTGTTCCAACTTCTATGACTATTCCTTTAAACATTGTATTTCACCCGTATATTTTAAGCACCTCCATGTTTTCTGATTGTTAGGACCTTGAAATATCAACTAAGTCCAAAAAGGGCGCATAGGCACGTGCGATTGAACAAAGCATGTAGGGAAGGGTTCAAGTAGGGTTTTGGTAGAACTCGGATGCGCACCCATGGAGAAGAATCTGGGACTTAGCCATTTTTGACCTATTAGGAAAGACGCAAGAAAAACGTGACCCGAGTGGAAAAGGTGTCAGCCTGGCAACATGGTGGCTGGAAGGAATATGCCCTGTGATAGAAGCTTCTAGAAGGACATCATGGCAAGGAGTGGTGACCTCAGGCCTAGAGGAGCATGTGCCCATGGAGGACCACTTTCAGACACTTGGCAACAGATTTGAGGCCGCAAAAGAATGAGTTGGCAGTTCATGAAGGCTATATATACAAGTGCTTGCAGAAGTAAAGAGGAGAGAAATGGATAGAGGGTGGAGCTCTGTAGAAATACTGCAAGGACTTTGTTAGCTTGGGTAAATAAGTGTAGGAAAGGATGTATCAAGGGTTTGGGGGTTTTAAATTTTCTTTTGAGAGCCTAGCCATATGAATCTGGTTATAATGCATGACTGCGGTCTTGCCTTTTGTGACATTTTGTAATGGGCCTAATGAATGTAATGAGGTTACTAGTTTATGTGAATATGAACATTAATGGTTATGATGCATACATCCTTCTTCATATCTCTTTTTCATTTATGTTTATGAACTAAGTATGAATGTTTTTACAACTTCCTTTCTATTTGGTATAAGTTCTATAATTTGTTAAGCACTTTTTTTGTCTGGAATGACTGCAAGGATCTAGAAGCCGTTTTGAGCTCTATGGTGCTTGTATGTATTATTTCCTCTCAAATATCTTAAATCAGATCATAGATGATGTTTCCCACTAGAATCACATAAAAAGAGATTTGACACCCACACATGTGCCTGGGTGAGCCAAAGCACTCCCTAGGTGATAGGCCGGCACGCATGGGATTTCTTTCCTTTGTGATGGGTGTAAAAATGACTACATCTTGGTTCCGTTGCTGGGACCTCTTTTCAAAGTTGTAGTGGGAAATGACATACATCATGATCTATGTAATGAGTAATGACAGAGCGTTTAACTTTGGAAAGTGTTGAATCATGGTTTAAGAGCATGGAGGATGAATTTTCTCAAAGATTTAACATTGGATCTAAGTTTAATGCACGTAGATGGGTAGAAGAGAACCTCTACCATGATTTATATGAAATTTTTTTTTTTGTTTCTTCCTAGTAGAACTATATGAATGGCTCTCAGCATATGTGTCTAGATCAAGCTAGTATTATAGATCACACACATGGATCTTAGAAGAATACCGAGAGGTGCAGGATGCATATTTGACGTGGACTTGTGATGTGGATCATTGGTGGAAAGGTGTGTTGGCTAGCTACACTTTGGAGTATGCTATTTCTACATATTCTTGTTCGGAAGTTGTTGAGTTTGAATTTATACAAGAGCCCAGAGGATCATTTCTACATGTTATCCCTCTGGAAATGAAGATCTTGATTGTTACCTTGAGTTTAGAGGCATTTCCAATGGCCGACTAAACCATTCTGAGCACTAGGTGAGGAAGCTAGGGTGGAGGAAGATGACATATATTATGACGGAGAAAGAAAGGGAGGAGAGATGACTCAAGTATAGTGAAGTGTGTGAAAGGGAGATTGCTAGACAACGTAAGGTTACAAGTGTGATGGATCTATGGAGGTAGACATTGCGGGAAGGAGTTAAGGTTCACATGGAGGATGTGGAACCTGAGTAGTCTGTGCTACCCCATCTTGGAAAGCATGTAAGAGAGACCCCTTTAGACTTCGATGAGAGTTCGTCACATGGAGAGAGAAGAGTCGTTGGCACATATCTGAACCCACCTAGTGACCAAACCCTGGCACTTGGTTTTCCAAATCAAGGAAGGAGTATCGTTGACCTAATTGGTATCAGTGGAAGTGACAGATCTATGCCTAGGAGATATAATTTTTCATTTCCCACTTCTATGGCTATGCATATTCCAGTATTTAGAGGAATTTTGGATAAGGAGCAAGTACACAAGCCTTCGGTCTCATGTCTAGGAGTGGAGCGCAGTGTAAACTAGTGGTAGTGGGGCATTATAGTCAGTTCATAGTTTTGTAGAACCTTGGGGACACTTGGCACGACCACTACAGGACCTAGTAGACCTGGTGGATCTGGTGGGTTAGGAGGAATAGGACCGGTGGTTCTAGTGGATATGTTTGGTCAAGATGAACAAGACTTGGTAGATCTGGTGGATCCGATGATGGAGGAAACACCAGAGGGAACCAAGGCTCTATCTTAGGAGGAAAGGGGCCCAACCACCCCCTCAAGTCTTCTTTGAGATGTCTTTACATTTTCCAGATTATAGAGGTATTGAAGATGCTATAGAACATGTTCATAAGTGTGAACTGCTATGACATGTAAAGGAGATCACAACCCCAGAGTGGAAGGCTAGTTAGTTTGTAATGACATTACAGGGGTGCGTGCATATTTGGTATAGGAAATATGACCCTCATCAAATGGTGGTGGATTATACTACTTTAAAGAATGCCTTCTTAGTAGAATTACACATTCCTGAGTTTAAACAGAAGAGCATTAGTGCCTTGAAGGAGATTCAATAGGAATGGTAGAGAGTGTGCGGGAGTATGATGCGCACTTTAAAACTCTTTTGTCTAAGTTATCATATGATATTCACCCTTCACAACATGCTCAGTGGTTTTTGGAGGGTTGATCACACCTTTTAGAAGGGCCTTATCTCATAAAACTTTCATAGACCCGTGAGGTGTTAGAAGCTGCTCTGCATGCCGAGGCTATTGGAAGTGTTGATATTGGTGTTAGCCCATTTTTGGAGGCTCAAATTGCTGCTATGGCTAAGTAGCTAGAAAAGTTGTCTGTGAACTCATCCCATGAGACTCGCACAGTGGTATATGGTGTACAGATTATGAAGTAGAGGGGCATGTCAAGGATATTTTCCCCGAAGGACAGTACGCATCGTGACAGTAGACTGTGAAATTTTTCATGGGGACCATGATGTAAGTAGATGTCCCTTGTTACAACGTAATTTGAAATAATGTGTCTTTCTACTATAAGATTTGCACCTCTACAACCCATGATACTAAGGATTGTAGGATTATTGACCAGATCCATGAGGCCATTGATCATGGGGTGTGCTAGACTAAGCATTACAATAGTTCTAAAGGTGATGATCACCATTATGAGGAGTGTGAAGATGGAGGCGTGCACGAAAGGGGATTTTGTAGAAGATTTCATGGTCATGGTAACCATGAGAGGAGGAAGAAGTGAGTTCCCATGTGGAACCTGTTTTAATTGTGAGTCTACAAAGCATTACAAACAAGAGCACCCAGATCTATTGTAGTGCTCATGGTGTAGGAAGAAACACAAGTATGAGGAGTGCCTAAGTTGTTTGAGCACATGAATCAACAACACCGGAAAGACAAGGGCGCTGTAATGGTAAGCATTAAGAAGACAAACACACAATGGATGCCATGGGTAACACGTGATGTAGGCTTAGAACTTGTTTTGGTAACAACAAGAGCAGAGGCCGCACACAAAAGAGATTCCAAGACAAAGGACTCTGGTTTCAAGAGAAGAAGTGGTGCATGGAAAGTACCTAGATCCTACTCATCAAAAGGAGGTATATCAAGATACCATGGATGTCATTCGAAGTTTATAGGGAGAAATCTAGTGTCTAAAGGAGCAGTCTAGAGGGGAGGAGCAAAGAAGGAAGGTCGAGGTGCCAAGAGATGACCTGGATGAGGTCAAGGAAGTATGTAAAATGCTAAGGCAAGAGAATGTTATTCCCTTGCTAGGGGTATGGTTAAGAGAGAAGGTACCATGCGCTGAGAGAAGAATGCAAGAGGTAGTCTGCGCATGCAAACCTTCCCCCTCATAACCTTGACTATGATAGGGAGATCATGTTAAATGCGTGGTGGATGGATGGATGGCTGTTGAGTAATATCCTCATTGACATAGGCACGGAGGTCAATGTTCTCACATTGGATGCATGACATCATATGGGAAGGCCTACATTACAGCTATCTTTAAATGTGTTGTATATGGAAAAAAAAATAAAGGCAATGCCCATTGGTGTCTTAAAGGATGTAGCTATCACCATTCAGGGAGCTAAGTTTACTGGGGACTTTGAAGTCTTAGCACTTGCCAAGGAAGATAATTTCCCAACACTACTTGGGTGCCCATGGTGTTACAAGAACAATGCGGATCTTTGGTTCAACAAGGGTACATCAGATTTGAAAATGAGGAGGAATGAGTCATCATACCCTTGGCTGATGGGAAGTCAACACCCTATACTAAACCTTTGGGAGAAGAGGTCCTAGATAGAATATATGTGCACTCAATCAGGGATCCAGAGATAATCCATCCTATCGACAAAGTTATCCAGTTTGAGGATGCTCAGTTAGTAAGTGACACCACTATTCTAGCATGTGATAATTGGGTGCATGGGACCTATGAATTGATGAAACAAAATTTAAGAGGATCGGTGACAAAGGTGACAAATTCACTCATAGTTCGACGCCTAAGAGGAAAAGAGATACCTAAGTACTCAAGAGGAGCCTCCCTGAGGTATTTTTGTAGAAAATGGAAGCTCAGTGGAAGGAGGAAAATGAAAGAAGGGGGATGTTAAGTTACATCCTACTAGGAACTATTACACGTTGGTGGGCAACACATCAGGATAATCTCTTGGAATGGTGCAAAGTGAGAATTTCCTTCTCTATTCGTTTCTCTAGAAGCAATGCACCCACCACCATCAAAGACTACCATGGTAAGGAGCCCACCTCTTTCCACATCCAAGCCTATGAGAGAACCTGGAGGAAGGCGTGAAATCTTTGCCACTTTGTCCCTCCGGGTACACAAGTTATATTATACACTTTGTAGGTTACATGCGCGCATGGTACATACATTCTGAGACATGCCACCAGATAGGGAATTGGAAAGAGCTAGTGGCTGACCTCATTCAAACATTTGAGTATCGAAGTACCAAGCCATCAGTTGATAAGGCATTGTAGGTTGTCAAGCACCTTACCATGGGGGATAGTGCCATGGTAGAAGATAGGTTGTTGGACTTTCTTGGTGAACCAAGTTTGGAGGAGCACTTTGAAGAAGAGGAAATAGAGGAGGTTCAGCTTGAGCACACATGTGTGAAAAAGGAGAAAGGAAAGCTTGTATATGTAATTGATGGGGAGGAAGTAGAAAGATTGGATGTTAACCATTTTGTAGGGATGCACGAGGTAGTGGACAATGCTGATACTCGATGCACGCCTACCATGAACCTTTAAAAACTAAAAAGAGTTAACATCGGCTCAGGAGAAGAACTTAAGGAAGCTATCATTGGAGATTACTGGTCAGAGAAGGAAGTCTCTAAGATCATTGATATCTTGCGTGAATTTGAGGATTTATTCCCACGTGAGTACCATGAGCTCAAAGGCATCCACCATTCCTTGGGGGAGATGAGGATAAAGCTATGAAGGATGGTGCACGCCCGATCAGGAAGAGACCCTACTAGATGAATCCCAATTTACGTGTGAAGGTAAAGGAAGAGTTAGACAAAATGATAACATTTGGGATCATTGAAGTTGTTGAAGAATTGGAATGGATAAGTCTGATGGTAATCAACATCAAGAAGGATGGGTGGATTAGGATCTGTGTGGATTATAGGGAGCTAAACACAATTTGTGTCATCGATCCTTTTCCAACCCCCTTCATTGAATAAATTTTTGAGGGAGTCACTGGGCACAAAATCTATTCCTTTACGGATGGATTTTCGGGGTACCACCAAGTTCTGGATTACAAAGGAAGACTAGGAGAAGATGACTTTCACCACTGGATGGGGAGGTTTTGCATACACGGTCATGCCCTTTGGGTTGAAGAATGTGCCTACTATTTTCTCGCGCATAGGGGTACAGGTGTTCCAAGACTTCATCCATAAATTACTTTAGTTCTATTTGGATGATTAGATAGTGTATGGGCTAGTAAAATACCATTGTGATAATTTGAGGTTGATGTTTGAGAGGTGTCGGAAGTTAAGGATATCCCTCAACATTAAGAAGTGTGTCTTTGCTACCCCCTTTGGAACATTATTGGGGCATATCATATGTAAGGAGGGCTTGCTAGTAGATCATGCTAAGGTTGTAGTTATTGTGGGATTGGGGGAGCCCACTAGCCAAAGTGTAGTGCGTGGGTTTCTTGGACACATGGGATACTATCAAAAGTTCAAGAGGGGGTATGCCAAATCACCTGCCTTTAGAAGAATTTCTCAGACATAAAAGTTCCTTCCATTGGGGAAAGGCACAATAGAAGGTGTTTGACACATTGAAGGATAGGCTTGTCACCACACCTATATTACATTTCCCTCTTAGGACAGGCCCTTCCATGTTCATGTAGATGCCTCTGGAATGGCCATTAGGGCAGTGCTTGCACTGACCTGGTGAGGGAATTTTGATCCCCCTTATATGCTTTGCAAGTAGGAAGTTGACACCAGTAGAGTAGAATTATACTACTACCGGACGCGAAGCATTGTCAATTATCTACGCACTTCACAAGTTCAGGAAGTATTTGTTGAAACTCCCTTTATCTTCTACACTAACCACATGGCATTAAAGTACTTGGTGAACAAGCCCATTCTACAAGAGGTGCATATGTCGGTGGGTGTTGTTATTTCAAGAGTTTGAGCTCACTGTAGTTGTGAAGCCTAGAAAGAGTAATTTTGGACGTGATCATTTGTCAAGAATTGATTCAGGGGAGGATGCATACAACATTAAAGAGAGTATGCCGGATGTGCAATTTTTAGGTTGCAGTGTGTGCCCCTCGGATTTGGAGGAAATTGGAATATTTCTAAAGGAAGGTGTGGCGTCAGAAGGGATGAAGACATTAGAGAAAAATTAACTTGCCATACGCGTCACACCCTACATGTTGATCAGTGGGGACTTATAAAAATTAGGGCATGATGAAGTTTTGCACAGGTGTTTACTAGAGCATGAGTGCCTCACCATCATAGAGGAAGCACACAGAGGAAGTGTAGGTGGACATTATGCAAGTGACGCACTGCACGCGTAAAATATTAATGGCAGGATTGTGGTGGGAAACTATGTATAAGGATTACAAGGACTATTGTAAAGCGTGTGACCATTGTTCAGCGCGTTGGCAAGCTAGGAAGGAGAGATGAAATGCCTTTGTGCCCTATCCCTAGCATCGAACCTTTTGAGAAATTTGAAATAGAATTTGTAGGCCCTATTGCACCAGCACGTAGGACACGATCAGGCTACGATCTGGATCATGCTACGTAATCACTTGCACGGACTATTTGACAAGGTGGGTAGAGGCAACCCCAACTAAAGACTGCACAGCAGCTATACAACAACAAGATTTTTGTGGGAGAACATTATCACGAGGTATGGATGCCCTTTAAGTTTAACCAGCAATAGGCTTACACATTTCTTGAATGAGACCATGAGGATCCTGTTAGTAGAGTTCATGGTGGCTCATCACAAGACTACACCTTATCACCCATAAATAAATGGAACCGTGAAAGCATTTAACAAAATATTGAGTCATACTATGAAAAAATTTGTGATGTCGGAAGACAAGATTGGGATGACAAGGTATCATCTGTAGTATGGGCTTATAGGACAAATTATAAAAGGCTAAACAAATCCACACCATTTCAATTGGTGTTTGGCGTGGAAGCTATTCTGTCGGTTGAGTTCATGTTACCTTCTCTGCGAATAACACGCGCATGAGGGCTAGCTGATGAGAAAGTGTTGAAAGAGAGAATTGATGAATTGATGAAGTGGATGAAATATGATCACTCGAAAGGTGGAGCCAAAAATATATAAAAAAGAAAAAATCATGGCATAATCGCCACATTAGGAACAAGAAGTTTGAGGTTGGGCAGATGGTATTACTATATGATTCTAAGTTTCGGCCACCCTGGGAAATTAAAGGTCCATTAGTTAAGTCCCTATATAATCTCGTACATCCTTGATTCGTGCATGTGTCAGTCACAAGAACTGGATGGAATGAAATTTCCTGGACACTTCAATGGGAGTAGGTGGAAGCCCTACTATAAATAAGGCTTCTTGGTGTTTATAAATAAGGAAGTTTTTCTAGATAGTTTAGAATTTCCTTTATGCATTTCCTTTCTTGTGTTTCCCTTTCATGTTGTTGTTTTGTTTTGAGCCTTGGGTGCCAGTAACCTTGTTACTTTTTGAAGGTTTTGAATGTGCAGAGGACTGCGCATCGTTTAAGTGTGGGGTGGATTGATGTGAAGGAAAGCATGTGTAAAGTGCCAAGGAGGATTGTGTTGGAAAGCCTAGTTGAATGGCCCTGTTAAAAGAGGTGCATGAAAGAAAAGGTATAAAAGGATGGTTAGTGTAAAGATAAGGCTACTTTCAGATCCCACATATATAGGAGGAAGAAGCACATAAACAACATGAGTTAGGTGAGAGCAAAAATCATGATAGAAGATGGGTTGGTTGCATGTACGGGAAGGTTGGAAGATTTTCTCGCTCAGGGGTTGGGCGCGTGAGTTAGGGTGCAAAAGTTGGGATTTGTTTGAAAAAGCCACATTAAACATTAAAAGTATGGTGGTAGGTGAAGTAACATTTAATGCTTAAAAATGGGAAAAACTATAAATAGAGGTTTGGACATTTCATTATTCACTTTGCAAATACGAAGAGAAGAACAAGGGGAACAGAGCAGAGTGAGAAAAGATCCTAACTGAGGTAGAAAATAAATCAGAAGCTATTGAGGCCTTACGGGGCTTAGTTAAAAACCAGCTAAAGGAACTATACCCATAGATTACACGAAGGATGGATGCGCTGGAGGATATAGGCAAGGAGTTAGAGAAAAATTTTGACACCATGAGTGCATAAGGGGATGGGCTGGGTTTTGATCAGGTGAGCGCCTTAGTAGGTGATCTTTTCCAGAGAGCATAGAATGAGGTCAATGCTGGAACAATCTGGAGGCTGACTTATAGAAGAACTTTCCTCTCTTATTGCTTAAGTAGCATCATTCCCCATTCTTCCTTATTTTCCCATTCTTAGTCCCCTTTATTCTTTTTCCAAAACATTAAGTCTTTGTGTATTCTTTATTCTTTGAGGAATTTTTACGAGAGGCGAGAGAATAGGTAAAGTGTGGGGTGATGTTGGGCCCTTGAAATATCAACTAAGTCCAAAAAGGGCATATAGGCATGCGCGGGAAACAAAGTGTGCAAGATAAGGCACTGTGCAAGGGTTCAAGTAGGGTTTTGGTAGAACCTAGGATGCACGCCCATGGATTAGAATCCGAGACTTAGCCATTTTTGACCTATCGGGTAGGACACAAGAAAAACATGACCCAGTGGAAAAGGTGCCAGCATGGCGACAGGGTGGCCTAGAAGGAATATGCCCTGTGATAAAAGCTTCTAGAAGGACATCATGGAAAGGAGTGGTGAGATCAGGGCTGGAGGAGCATGCGCCCGTGGAGTAAACTTTTAGACACTTGGCGACAATCGAGGCCATGCGAGAAGAATGAGTTGGAACTTCGGGAAGGCTATATATATGTGTTTGCATAAGAAAAGAGGAGAGAAATGGAAAGAGGGCGGAGCTCGGAGAAATACTACAAGGACTCTATTAGCTTGGGTAAATAAGCATAGGAAAGTATGTATTAAGGGTATTGGGGTTTTAAATTTTCTTTTGAGAGACTAGCCATATGAATCGGTTATAATGCATGACTGTGGTCTACCTTTCTGTGACATTTTATAATGGGCCTAATGAATGTAATGAGGTTACCAATTTATGTGAATATGAACATTAATGGTTCTGATGCATACATCCTTATTCATAGCTCTTTTTCATTTATGTTTATGAAATAAGTATGAATGCTTGTACAACTTCCTTTGTTTGGTGTAAGTTCTATAATATGTTAAGCACTTTTATGTGGAATGGCTGCAAGGATCTAGAAGCCATTCTGAGCTCTATGGTTCTTATATGTCTTATTTCCTCTCAAATTTCTTAAACTCAGATCATAGATGATGTTTCCCATTAGACTCACATAAAAGAGAGACTTGATGCCCTTGCTTACCTCGGGTGAGCGCCTAGGGTCCATTGGGTGATAGGTTTGGTGCATATGGGATTTATTTCCTTTGTGATGGGTGTAAAAATGACTACAGCGATGAACCTCCTTTTGATGTGTAGGGTCTTGATATTTGGCATGTAAAACCTCCTCCTTAGTGATGGTAGGCTTCTCTTGCAATGTTTCTTTGGTGTGCACAACCTCAACGCGCGTGTAGTAATCCTCATAGGTATTACCTCGGGATCCAGTGCCAACTTTGGCATCCATTGGTTTTCCATGACATATTGTATTCTAACCATCCTGCGCCCTTATTCTCCTATTTGTGATTTTTTCTTAGATGTTCATATAAGTTTGGGTACTCTTCATAGTTATGATTCTTTCCACAAAAAGAAAAAGTAATGTTTTGAGGGCAATCACACTGTAATGGTCGGGTGATATGCACATATAGCATGTTCCATGAGGGAACTCACCTTGTCCACCATTGCGGCCTCGGCCTAAGAATCCACCATGGTATCCTCGACCTCTACCATGACCTCCCTCAAAGTGCCCTTCATTTTGATCATAGCACCCTTGAGTATGATCATGATCATGTTGCTCACTTTTATCCTTAGAGTTATTTGAAACTCTCATCTTTCATACACCAATATCAATGACATCATGGATATGATCAATCAACCTACAATCTTCAATATTGTGAGTCATGGACTAGAATAATTTACAGTAACAAGACACGTGATTTATTATCGCATGTTGCAACAATAGAAAGTGGCTTGCATCATGGTCTAAATGACATATCTCACATTCTAGTAACAAGGAGCACACCGATATGCGAGGAAAACTATCCTTAGTATGCCCCTCTACTTCACAATCTATGCACCAAATTCCACTTGCATGTATCATGTGTTGTATTGGTAGATATTTAAGCCAACTGCTTTGCCATTACTACAATCTGATCTTCCAAGAATAGGCTCACTCTAGTGTATATGCTCGACTACCTCGGACGCTGTGAGTTCTTCAAGTGCCTCGCATGGGTCTGTATATGTCTTATGTGAGAGTGCCCTCCTAAAAGGCATAATCAAGCCTCGATGAACCACTATGCATGTTGAATTACATGGATATCATATGATAGTTTAGATAAGAGTGTTTTGAAATGAGCATCATATTCTTGGACACTCTCAGTAGTGCCCTGCTTGATATCCTTGAGTGCACTTATACTTTTCTGCTTGAACACATGGATATTAAATTCTTTAATGAAAGAATCCCGTAACATTGTATAATCCACACAAGTTTGATAGGGTCAATTTTTTGTACCAACTATACACGTGTCCTGTAACATAGTTGCAAACCGACTAGCCTTACGGTTTGAAGCTGTAATTCCTTTCATGTGCCATAGTATCTCACATACATGCACATGCTCAAAGAACATCTTCTACTCCCCTATACTCTAGGAGATAAAGTGAAATATCCATGTAAGATATTTTAGGGATGGTGAGGACCATGCCTACCATATCCATAACCTCTTGTGTTACCCATGCCCTTAGATCCACTAGATCTGCTAGATCCCAAGCCACATGTTCCTCCACTTGTAATAGGAATTGAACCAGAGGATACACTACCATGTGTCCCAAAAGTGGTGCTAAAATGAACTCCTACAATCTGCAAAGTTGTGTTACTCCTTGATGTGAGCCCAAAGTTTTACGTACTGTGTTCTATATTGATGATGTGCACGAAAAGGTTCCTCTAACCGGTCCTCCAAATAATAGGGAAGATGTATGCTTGACCATAAATGTAATTTCTATTTGATTGATCTTGAACCTACTTGATAAGTCAACTCTACCTCTTTCTACTCTACTACCCAAACTAGCTTGTTGACTACTAGTTGTACTAGAAACTAGAAAACTAAGTACAAGGGCTAGGTTTCCAGGTAGATTCATATGCATGCTTGTGGCCCATGTTGTCTCTATTGGCGCACTCTAATAAGAGGCTGATGATGTTTCCCTATCATGCTTTCCTAAATGGGGGAGTTCCGGATGGTCCAGCTCCACGTCCTCTACGTGAGCTCCAAATCCTTCATGAGCCATCTTTCTCCTCAATGCCATGCATTCTACAATCTCTTGTTGCTTCTCTAAATCCATCTCGTGCACCTCATTGTACTTAATCCACCTTTCTTCTCTTTTCCTCTTTCTCGTATGTCTTCCATCCTTCACCACACCTGCTCTTTCCCGCGTGTGGTGGGGTTCAACTACCCATTGACTTCTCTTCCAAATTTAGGGTTACCGTAAAGATTTTGATCACCAATAAAATTCCTTGTAGACATGTTCCCCTGGGATAACATAAAAA
This sequence comes from Taxus wallichiana var. yunnanensis, assembly GCA_018340775.1. Taxonomy (NCBI): domain Eukaryota; kingdom Viridiplantae; phylum Streptophyta; class Pinopsida; order Cupressales; family Taxaceae; genus Taxus; species Taxus wallichiana. The sequence goes on from CM031242.1 coordinate 658,267,297, forward strand.
CTAGAACTCTCGGCTACGTCGGGAAAAGAGTAAGTGGAAATTGAGTACTCCAAAATATAGGCTATACAAAAAACCATGGAACCAAGTATCCACGGTGCACGTCCAAATAAGATCAACATCATAGAGGGCCTGAAATTATTCTTACATTGAGACAAGTGTGTGAAACCCAAAATCCTTTTAGACACGTAAGAAACCACCACTTTGGTATAGCTCTAATGGGAAGATAACAAAAAGCTCTCATATAAATAGTCATAGAACTTCTTCTCCACCCCACCGTGCGTTAAACTCGAGATCCAGTGTTGAATCTCTAAGCGTTCTCTTGTTCCGGATCTATTATCCACTCCTCAACACTTTGTCAAGGTCAACGGTACATCTTCATCATGTAACATCTTAAAAATAGCTGAAAAAGATGTCCAACAACAATACCAATGATGGATCCTAGAATTTCTCATGAACAACCTAGGCACACTTTGGCACATCACTCAACTGGTGAGTGCTCACCCAAAGTGTGCAAAGGCACTAAGTCCCTCTTTAGATTTGCTTATATAGAATGTTAGCATGATGGTGCATATAGGTATTGATTCATTACCAATAGTAAACAACACACATAGTGCATAAACCAAATCTAGTTCTTAGAATATATATAAGATGAACTAAACAATGACTATAACAATATTTACCATGCAAGAACCATATTCATTCATGTTCAACACCATTATCCAGCCAATATGAACCATTGTATTAAATACTCTAAAACACAAAAGCTTCTTACATTACATAAGTATCTCCATGAGTCATGTGTGCGAAAAACCAACAACATAACTCTACAATTTGACACACACACACACACACACACAAACTTCTAAAGCTGTGAAAATTGACACACACACACACACAAGGGTGGGGACTTTCCATTCACCACCCATGCACTTCTCAAAATAGGAAACATGCTAATAATAGCCATGCGCCTTTACAAAATAATTCACAACATGCAAGTTCTCTTAGGAATAGACTTCCTATAGTTAACTCTGACTAGAAATCCTATTATTAGCTTAAACTATGCATGGCGCTTAGTTGTTGCTTGTTCCCAAAATACCATTACATGGACTACAAGTATTCATGTATTTGTGTGCTTAGCATGATCTCCAGAATAACCCTTATCCACAAAATGGATAAGTCCTAAATTCAAAGTGTTACTGCCGCACACTTATTCTACTATTCTTTCGCACCCTCAAATGCGCCTTGCTCTAATGTGGAAATCCTTTATGTGCCTCCACCTTAGATCAATATGTTATCTCTTAACACTTGCATACATGTAGGATCAAGAAGGAAATTGATTTCTTACTTTATGGGCATCTCAACAAGATTTTCACCATTGAAATGATAACTTATATATACTTTGATTATTTTTTGAATTGTTATTTCGTAAGTGCCTTAAAGCGTTTTTCACTATGGGGCTTCGATTTCCTATTTTTTAAAAGAGTTTTTAAGATGTATTTAGATATTTTTCTATTTTCCAACTATAGAAGTCGACCTCCTCCTCAAATTTTATGTATGCATTGAGGTTAATGGAGAATAATTTCTTATTATCCCTAACAAGAATGTTATCATGTATCCCCATGAACTTTACAACTACTTATTCATTCTGAAATAAATTGATTGGTATTTTTGATGTTGGTCCCAATCAAGAAGGGATGGGTGTATAAGATGTATTTTAGTTGTAGTAAAGGACATGGTTAAGTTGGAAGTATCAAAAAATATATTTATGGAGGAAAGGTATCGGTAGAGACTACAAGAGGAACTTGGTTTGGCTTCGTGATAAGACGTGTTATCTTCACATTCGGAAGATGAGGCGTCAACTTATGTAGGTAGTGCACGAGAAGGATCAATACCAATGTTGTATTTATCAATATTTTCATGTGTTGGGAGATGTTCTTACACACCCTGTTCATGTAATCCACACCCATAATCCCATGTCATATATAATAACATAGTTTGGGGATTGATAACGAGGATACCATATTCGATAAGGTGATTGGGATGTGTAGGTACTATCCAAATGTTCATCTAATAAAAGGTTGTCATCGGATATGAATTTATTGAGGATGCAAGTATCATGAGTTCTTTGTGGCCAAAATTTGGGATGGCCACATGTTTTTAGGGAAAAGGGGAGATTGGACACAAGGAGAGATTTTTGGAGGTCATACTCCCCAAAATGGTGTTAAGTATTTTCAATTTAGATTCCCACATGGTAAAATGAGATGTAGAGGTAGAGGCATGTTGGTGAGAAATTTTTTTCTTATGGACAAATTGGTGGGTTTCAAGCCAATGCTATGGGAATCTAATTCCCTCTATTTGAACGTCTGCAACTTTTGTAGGTGCATGTATAAAATATGGGTTTGATGGTGGCCTTTCAACCATAGATCCAACAGGGCACTCCCACTAACCTGTGGAAAAGCTATCAATGTCTCGCTATTAGAAGAAACTTTGTCTTAGAAAGGGGAAGGGGAGTGGAAATGGAGGTAGGAGAAAACTAATGTTATGAGTAGAATATCAGATGCTCACACACATTAATTAGAATTTTCATTTACATGCATTTGTAGTTAGAAGAAAAATAAATCCACATGAGAAGCTACTGAGACCGAATGAAATTCATTGGTCATGAGGTACCAATCAATCCCTTAATCAAAAAGGTGAAAATTCCTTCTTTTGTTATTGAAGCTAGAGCATAATTTGTACGAGCTTTGAGAATAGAGGAAAATATAAGGAGAAGGGAAAATAGAAGAAGTATGGCATTTTAATGTCTTTTCAGGCAAAGCACTTTGGTATTTTTGAAATCAATCGTCGGATTTTGGAATAACTCTAAAGAGCCATTATATCCTTTTCCAAAGTGGTTAAAACTTTACAAATCATTTACACCTCTTCAAATTCCTCCATTGCAAAGAAAACGCTCATGGCGGGTTAAAAACTAGATCTTGCAATATGAACGTTACATTTGATTTTCTAGTTTGAATACAGATCGTTTGATTTTCTCTTTTAACTTTGAAATTGGGCCATCCACGTGGTAGAAAGAGATTGGAGCGAGTAAGGGGGAAAGCCCTTTGCGTTTTGTGATTTTTTAGAGATTTGGAAATTTGGAACAAATTAGCCCACACCCCCACTTTAATTTTTAACTTAGGCACGTGGCACATTTTCATTAGAAATGGGGTCACGGCCCTTTTCTCAACATTTTAACCTTTTTGGGAAAAAGGCTCAAAAACTCAAATTCCTCCGCCATTCCACTCTCCCACTTTGACTTTTCAATGGTGGGCTTCACCTTTGAATTTTTCCCTATAGGCTTCAACTTTGACTTTTACCTTTATAGCCTGATCGGGGTTGCGGGTCATTTTTTAACTTTTCACCTTTTTGGAAAAGGCTCAAAATGAAAATTTCTTTGCCAACCCACTTCTAATTAGGTATGTCCATGTACCCATGGATGATGGGGCCAAAATTTGATGGGGAAGAAAACGCCCACCATTCATTTGTGGGAAAAATACGAGAGGAAGAGAAATTCATCATTTTGAGTCCAATTTTGAATTTCCTTCACGATCCGGAGGCATGGAGGAAAAATAATGATTTGATGACCCATGCCATAGACAGGTGAACAATTTCAATAAAAAGGATATTTTAAAGAGTTTATTACATGCATAGACCGGGAGATGGAGAATTTCTCCAAGCGAGAAAAATAGAGATTTAAACAACACTAGGGCACAAATTTTGCTATTTCTTGAACTTTCAACTTAGCTTAAATACTTTAGGAGGTGAGAGCTTAAAATTTTGAATTTAACTTGGAAAACAAAAAGTGGTTTTTGGGAGACAACAAGGCATCAACAACATTATTCGAAGTGTATTAAGATTAAAAAAAAGAGCGAGGGCTTGCTAATTCAATTTTAACAAGTTTTTAAAGGGAAATTCATAAGCTTTTTCATAGTGTCTTGATAATGCTCTCTGCAATGAGAAAAGGGTTGTGGTCCATTGGGAATTGTGAGCTCATTTCCTTGATAATATATTATGATACATTGATGGAATGTGGAGGGAATGATAGTGCGTATGGTATGAATCTATGGGCCATCGAGGAGAATCTTGTAGGAAGTTCCAAGTCAATGATATGGAATATGGTTTTGTGTATTACAAGCTCAAATTCCATAGGTAAAGTGATTGTTCCTACCAAATTGTTTCTCCACATTATAATAAGCCTTAATGGTGATCACAAAACTCTCTAGCTTTGTATCCATATGTCCTATTTATTTAACAATCTTTGGAGTAAATATGTTTAGACTAGATCCATTATCCACATGTACCCTTTTAAATTTTTGATGAGTAATGCTAACTTCTATGTATAATGGTAAGTTTTGTGTTTATAGTTATCTATTGGAATCTCATTTTAGATAAAAATAATAATTTGTTTAGATGAGGTGATTTATGCGACCAAATTTTGGAAGAACAAAGTGTTAATGTTCATGGGAACTCTTGAATCATGGAGGGTCTTATTGAGGATGTCTTTATGAATAGTAGATATCTTAAGAAGATCCAAGATAAAAATTTTGGTAGTTTTTTAAGATATTGTAATGAATATCCAAGGGAGTAGATAGAGGGGGTCATTAGATAATAATATGAGTATATTACATTGTAATTTCACACTCTTGAGGTTTGGATTTGATGGTAGTAACACAATTGGTGACGGGATGAATATAGACAATAAGAGAGTCGAATAGATGGGATGTCTTAGCAATAACACGGTTGGTGATTTTCCTCGTGAGGATTTACCTTAATCCATCTTCAATTATACTTTTTTATGTTTAAGAAAATGTTTCATGTATACTCCCAACTGATTATTTGACGATTTTTTGGGTTCTTGTGCATCAAACTCAATATCTCCGTGATCTAGGATATCTTTATTATAGTTCTTTAATTTCATACATCAATCCATCATATGACCTTTGATGCAATAATATTTAAAATATTCATGGTCTTTGTACCATGACAATTTAGGTATATCATCCTTGAAAGGTTTGGTGTTAGGAAATTTGACCATATTGGACAAATCAATTTGTTTCAAAATAGATGATAGAGACTAAGTCGGTGGAGTATATTCCCTACATTTGGTTTTTGGTTTAAGAAGTTTACGTGTGATCTTTAGATGTGGTTTTTTCTATATTATTGGTGCATGTATTTTGTCCTAATAAATCCAAGAATTGTTTGTAAAATCTTATTCTTGATCTAGATTGGTTCCTAGTTTGAGTTCATTTCATTTGATAATTCATAGGATTGGGTGTAAGTAATACATGTAGGGGTTCATGTCGTCTCCTAGTATCATAATTATGCAGGTTAGGACCATCCCTGCTGCTGATAGTGTAAAGGAACATGATGATTGTTTCCCACAGGATGATAAAGAAACACTTATTCATTTGCAGATTCAACAAATTTTTGCAACTACAAGATAAATGTTTTCTCCCGAAATCGTCGAGGGGGATGTTCTAAGAAACTCAGAGGCCACATATAAAAATACACATAATGGTTTTTACTTTTATATGTTTATTATTGTGTAAAGTGCAAATTATTCCCCGGCCCCAAAGTCCCGATAAAGGAATTATGAAGCTAGGAGTCAAAAGTTTGGATAAGAAATGCACATTGTATCTTGCATTTCTCCATAAGTGTAACTTGTAAAAATAAATTCAAGGCCTAATGATTTAAATTTATGACTAAGTACGTGTCACGTAATCGTGAGAAGAGAAGGAAATGAATTTCACATCTTACGAAGGTTGTATGAGTGTTGTTTCACAATATATTCACGAGGCCCATCAATAATTTAAGGAGGGTCATAAATGTAATATCCGTACATGACCTAGGTATGCAGAGGTGGAAAGGTCAGCATGGAATGACTCGTGTGACAAAAATATATAGGTGATAAGACATGAAAATATTGCAATGGTTAAAAGAGAAAAAAGATGGGAATTATGAAGAGGTTCCCACGAACGCAATCTTCGACATTAATGCAAGAATATGAGGGTAATTAATATGAAAACTTGATATAAATACCCACTTTGCATCTAAAATATTGGAAATTTTAGAAAACACCAAATTAGATTTAAGGAAAGTTAAATTAGAAGGTGTTTTCAAAGAGCAAGAGAGGAGTTATAATGTTCTTCATCCAAATTCTAAACAACAACCAGAGCTTTGATTGAATGGGTGAGTAAATTGGTTCTCTTATCTTTGTTAATATTCCAAAGAAAGATTAATTTTTTTAGAAAAAGGTGGGACTATTGAAAAGGTTTCATAACCATGAATATCCTTGTAAATTCTCCAAAGACAACCTCAGGACTTAGTTCCCTGGATAGAATCACATATTCTAACCTTGTTAGTGCTGACCTAGATGAGTTTAGGAAGAGATTGCACTCCCCATAAATAAGTGACACTATGGCTGTGTGGATAGTAGTTATATTGACCTCACCTCTACTTTCCCTCCCGCTACGTAGTTTCTATAACTTGTATGGGTATGCCCCCAACATTATAATCCTGTAACAAGAAAAGTTTGAGATGGAAATGGGATCCTAGACTTATCTTTCCAAGAAGAAGCATTTGATAGAATGTTGGATTTTCCACCTGCATAAGAGGAAGGTTCCATCACCATGTAGTTATCATAGTTGTACTAGAACTCATGGGAAATAAAATGGACCAAGTTTATGAACAATCATTGTTCAAGTTACTCCATGGGGCTCTATCTCCAAAATTTCTAAGAATATGAACAAAGAAGAATTTATCAAGGAGGTTGGAGATGTAATTACATTGTTGAACCAAATAATGGGTATGGAATCTACCAACATTTTCCATGAATGGATGTTTTAGTTCATTGAGGTAATATTCACAAATAAGAAACCTCTCCCTTGGGCTGAAATAATAAGCAACTAAATTCATGAACAGATGGTGGGAGTTTCCCAAATTGTAAAAGGAGAAAAGGCTAGTATGGTGGAATTATTTATGACATATTACTTGGTTTATAATATAACTTTCCCATGCTTACATATAGAAGGGGATCTTAGTAACTAGGGTATATGATGTCTTTTTCCAACTAAAATTGGAAAATTATGTGGAAGACTATAGGAACATTGCTAATCTCTTCTTTGTGCTTGTAATATGCCTTTTCCATCCCAATTGGGAGATTGAAATATTTTTTTGAGATAATAAGCGAGTTATCACCCAATATGGGTGTTACTTCAAATATGGATGTTACTTCATCCAATTCCAGACTTTTTCTTATATCAGGGTTAGTGGTTTTGATGGGATCCCTTACTTACTCCCTAGGCATGTGGATGACAAGTGGGCATTAAAAATTGGTGAGGCAATTACTACCGAGTGCATTAGATAATCTCTCAAAAACATCTTGATGAGTCCATAATTTTAATTATCATAACATCTATATAACTATAATTTTTACTCCTAAAAGTGTTAATATATGCATGTGAATGTTCTAATTAGTTATATCGAAGTATGAAGTGATGCATTTCCCCTTATTTTGTCTTATGCAAACTAATGACCAATGGAACTTTCACTAACTACTTTGTAGAGTGATTTGGTGACATATGCAGGTTGATGATGCAAATTTTTTACCATTTTGAGCAGTTGTAGTCAAGGAGACCGAGTCACGCAACCACTAAGCTATTTTGGAGGATTGACCCACAACCATCTATAAACGAGGACCCCTGTTTATAGCAGAATTATAGGGTGTCATGGAACTTTTATGAAGTTGTTATTGGTTAAATATATTGCCTATATTTGTGGCATGTGTTGTAATCAACCGTGTCTATAAGACACCTCCTTTGAATTGTTTCTTAATTAATAGTTTTTTACCAATATTGCAATATTTAATAGAATAATTTATTTTAGTTGCACTTTTGGAGTATGTGAATAACTTATTTTGATCAAAATAATACATTTTTTTAGTATACGTTTGTGTTGAGAACCTCCATCCCGAAGTAAAGCAAAGGCCCACTGACCGAGGAGATTGGAGGTTGGTATTTTGAGAAAGATCTTTATACTTGATCAGTTTCAATTTTAGTATCTTGGTTTGATAATTATCTGAATGTAATATTCTATGTCTTTGTTTCAGCACATTTCATTCACTGTATTTGATTTAAGCAAGTATTTCATTTCAAGAAAACATTTCCTTTAACAAGAATTTTATTTAGTAATTTTGTTTGATAGCGCAAATGCATTTGATATAATTTTACTAGTTTAAATATTTTAGTAGTTTAGACATGTACTTTCTTTTAGTAGTTTTTAGTGAGAACAAGGAAACCGATACTAAACAAACCCCCCAAAAGAGAACCACCATAATATTGAGTTACATATCCACTTTTCTGCATACAACTTGAACACAACCTTGGTTTATAATGACATCAATGTTTGAACAAGTTGATTAAATGATTGGAAGTTACAATGACCCATCATTTTGGTGCCATTTCGGAGACACCATAAGAAAAACACACCATTATATTCACATTCCATGTTATGGGTGTTAGTGAAGTTGAGCTATGCAACCAGTAGAGATCCTAAGCCTTGCCTTCATAATAAATATTAATGCATAGGCCACAAGATGCTCAAGAGATATTTATACCTCACATATTCAAATAATATCCCTAAGCTGGATTGCGTGTAGTAAACATTAATAACACTACTCTTGAGAGTGACACTAAATCTAATACCATGCTTGTGAGTGATACTGAATAGTCTACATCATCTTATTTAGAACCTAAACAACTTTCAGAAATGGGAGACAATGGAAATGATGATGAAATACCCCTGGGTAAAACCTTTACCTAACCCATTGTCTTAAATGAGGATGAGGAAGTACCCATGAAAAACATTTCCCCATCCATTCTACCTATATTTTGAGGAATGTTCACAAAAGATCCAAACCAATTCTTGTTTTAATTCAAATTTCTTTGTCAAACATATGACTACAAAATAGATAACTAGAAACTCAAGCTCTTTCCTTCCACCCTCGGGGACTTTTCCATGAAGTGGTTTACGGGATTTCCCTCTATTCATTCATGGGAACAAATAAAGACTTAATTTTTGGACAAATACTAAGACTATTACAAGGGATGAGATAGGAGGAAGATTTCTTTCGAGATGAAATAAAAAGAATATGAAAATCTAGAAGATTAATTGGAAAAAAATCTATTTTTCCATAGGAGAATTGGTTATGAGTTTGAATGCATAAATAACTAAGACAATATTCCTTGAAGGACTTGATGATGAAACCAAACATTCCCTCAATCTCATGGGAGGAGTTGATGTACAAAAATCTCCATAGCACATATTACTAAGCTATCTAGGATATACTCTAGAACAAGGGGAGTCCTTAGAAGAAGGAAAACATCAAACATGCCTTTGGTACCTCATAACTTTTAGAAGAGATGGCCAATATGAAAAAGACATCTTGACACAGTTAACTTCAACCGTGGATGGAATCAAATCTAAGAACAATGCTACAAAAAACCCTAGACATATACTATTGCAAATGCAGGAAAAGACATCCTTTGAAAGAATGTCCTTTAGATATCACAAAAATGTGTCCGATCTGTGATGTCCCTAACCATGACACCAACCATTGTACTCTCCTACCTTATTTGAAAGAGATATTGAATTCCATGACTCAAATAAATGGAGAAGTAAAATTCATTCAAATATCAAATAATAGTCTGTTTATGCCCCTAGACCTTCTCAAAACCCCTAGATGATGCCATGGCCCAATCAGACTCCTCCACCAACTTGGGGACAACCTGATTAGACACCACCAAACTGGATGGCCTACCCAAATCCAAAACCATGGATGCCTCCATATAATCAGCAAGGTTGGACACCACCATCAATGCACATCCATGGCCAAACCAACAATGGTCACCCCAGTAGAACTATAATCAACCAAGGAGGTTTACACAACAACAAAAGCTTTAATGCCTCCACCACAAAAAAATTACTAGCAATGGAAAGAAGAAAAAACATCAAATTCTAGCCCAACTTGTCTCAAACCTCAAAAATCAACAAAAATCTTAAATTAATGAAGCATGACATGGTGAGATGATGCAGTTTAATGCCATTAATAACTTACAGCTGAGATATGGAAAAACAATAAACAATCCTCCAATAGTTATTCTTTGAAGTACCCAAGGAAATTGAAAGAACTAAACATGTTCCATAAACAAAATAAACTAGGGATGACGGTATAAAGAAAATAATGTGCATGTAGCTCATTTCCTAGAAATATTAAAAGAAATACATAATGGGGAAGAGACTACACTAGTTCGGGAGCTGAAAATTTTGAATATTGAGGTCCCACTCTTATGAGAAATAAGGGACATTCCGGAATTAAACCCGACCATTAGGAACCATTGCATAAGGACACCAGGGAGGAAGAATAAATACCAAAAATAGTCAAATTATAAGGAAATCTAACCGACCTTATAGCCAAAAACTTATTTCACCGATATATGGGGACCACCGGGAGTCCAGTCATTACTATTTTTATAAATGGTCTGTTAATATCTAACATTTTGGTGGATCTTAGTGTTGACATCAATGTCATAACAACAAATACATTCAAGTTTTTGTCCTTGATAGAATTACAACCAACCAATATTGTCCTCCAGTTAGCAGATCAATCTATTGTTGTACCAGATGAATTAATTAAGGACGTTATGGTTACGGTTGAATCCTAGGAGTATCTCGATATATTTTATGGTCTACAACCTAAAGTGTTGGTTAGTCAAAATTTGGAATTTAGAAAAGGATATACGTAAGGTTTGCATAAAAGAGCAGAGCACATTAAAGGAGTGAGAATAATAGAAAGAATCACACGTGAAGAAGAGAGATAGATTCGAGAATTAGCCATTTTTACGGTGAGGATCTATTTTCAGAGGTATGTAGAGCACACAAACTAGTCAAAGAATTGTCACGACATGCATAGGATATTTTTTTGAGGTTTAGCTAGGAAGCATTTTGCATGGATATAGGGTGAAAATAGATCTACTAGTGTCGATTGGCCAAAAGCAGTCTATTATTAGCGCACTTGCATGTGTGGCTATTTTTGTAATGGCGCATGGTTAATAATAACATGTGACCTATTTTTGGATTAGATAAGTAGTGAAGGGAAAGTCCCCACCCTTATAGATATGTATTGAGTTGTGTAGCGTAGAAAGGAGAGGGTGAGAATTGTGGTATAGTGAGATTATGCTACCAAATCTGATACGTGCATGAGTGAATACTACTCTTATTATAAGGAAGATTTGTGTATTACTAAATTTAATATAATGAAGATTATAGACTGAATCAAAGTGTTATCATGATTATAGTTCAAGTGTTGCATGTTTGATTTCATCATGGTTATCTTTTAAGTTAGTGATTCTCTAGATCTAGATCTAAACATGCACTGTAGAATGATATATTAGGAATAGATTTGAATGTTTTAAGTCTTCATCATGCTAACATCCTATAACAACAACCCTAAAGAGGGGCTTGGTACCTTTGCGCACTTAGGTGAGTGCTCAGTCTAGGCTGAGTGATGTGTCAGCGTGCTTGGGCTTGTATTGGTGAATTCTAGGCTGCATCATTGGTTTCGTTGCCAGGACCTCTTTTTTAGTTTGTTTTCAGGATGGTTCATGATGAAGACATACTGGTTGAACTTAGAAAGTATTGAGGAGTGGATACATGATTTGGAAGAAGAATACGAACAACGGTTCAACACTAGATATGAGTTTGATGCACGCATATGGGTGGAACATAATCTGTATGATAATTTATATAAATCTTTTTGCTATCTTTCTGTAGAATTGTATGAGTGGCTGATTGCTTATGCATCTAAGTGGAATTGGAGGTATCACACACTTTTGGACACAGGAAGAATTTCAGGCCCTTTATGATGTTGATATGATTTGGACTCATGTTGTGGATACATGGTTCCATGGTGTTTTGAATAATTATATCTTGGAGTACTCAATTTCCACTTATTCATGTCCAAAGGTAGCTGAATTCTAGTTTTTACAATATCCAAGGGGAACTTACCTGCAAGGCATTCCACTGGAGATCAAAATCTTGATGGTAATTTGAATTTGGAGAGTAAACCGATGGCTAACTAAACCCCACCATGCGCGTGGGGGTAGGAGTAGGTTTGTGAAGGATGGAAAACCTAGTGATAGAAAGGAAGAGAGAGGAAAAGAAGCTTAAGTATAATGAGGCACGTGAGAGGGAGGTAGAGAATCAGCGGGAGGTTGCAGAGAAAATGGCGTTGTGGAGAAAGATAGTTTGGGAAGGAGTGGAAGTTCATGTAGAAGACGTGGAACCCAAGCCTTAGGAACTCCCCATTTGGGAAAACATGATAGGGAACCCTCCTCGGCCTCATGTAGAAGCACGCCAGCAAATGACGACACAGGCCATGGGAGTGCATTTGAATCCACTTGGTAACCTTTCCCTTGCACTTGGTTTTCTAGCATTTAGTACAACACACAATCAACAAGCTAATTCAAGTAGTGGGAGAGTAGGAATGAGTCTTATAAGATGAAAAATGATGGCTAGTGCAAATGGCTTTGCTATTATATGGTAGTAAATTTTTGGGTGTATCATCTACAAAAATTAGGTGCATAGATTTTGGACTAACTTCTAGGAGTGGTAACACTTCGCAGACTATCGAGGTACAGTTTAGTTCTACTATTGGGACATAGGGAAGTAAATCTTTTGGTCCGACCTACTACAAGTTGGGATCAGAAGGCATAGGTAGCTCTATCTCTAGTAAATCTAGTGGTTCAGAGGAAGAGGAAACACATGAGGTTCTGGATCAGGTGGGCAAGGTCCGCACCAACCCCATAATATTTACATGGATATGTCTCTTCATCTTCTAGAGTATAGGGGCATAGAAGATGTTGTTGAACATGTGCATATGTGTGAAATACTGTGGCATGCAAAAGGAATCATGGATTCTAAGCGTAGGGAAAGCTAATTTTCTACTACATTACAAGGACATGCACACAATGGTGGTAAAAAGTTTGACCTTAATCAGACTTGTGTAGACTATACAACTTTAAAAGATGCATTCCTTAAAGAGTTTCACATCCTTGAGTTTGAGCAGAAGAGTATAAGTGCACTCAAGGATATTAAGCAAGGCACTATTGAAAGTGTCAGAGAGTATGATGCCCATTTTAAAACACTATTATCTAAGATTTCTTATGATATACACAAGCCAACATGCAAATGGTTTTTTGGGGGTCTGATTACCCCTTTTAGGAGGGAATTATCACATAAGACATACACTTGATCCGCATGAAGCACTTGAAGCAACCTTACATGTTGAGGTAGTTAGAAGCATAGACATTGGGGTGAGCCCATTTTTAGAAGCACATATTGTAGCTATGGTAAAGCAGTTGGAGAAACTATCGGAAAATTTAGCACATGAGACATGCATAGGGATTTGGTGCACAAATTGTGAAGTAGAAGGTCACACAAAGGATAGTTTTCCTCACAGATCAAGTGCACTCATTGTTGTTGGATTGTGAGATATGTCATTTAAACCATGATGCTAGTCATTTCCATTACTACAACACATGATAAGGAAGAAATTTCAAGCTACTGTAAAATCTCTAGAGTCCATGAATCATGACATGGAAGACTCGGCTTGACTGATTGGTCAGATCCATGATGTTATAGATATTGGTGTACGACAAACAGGAGTCTCAGATAACTCTAAAGGAAAGAATGAGCATTAGGATTGGGATCACAATCAAGTGCGCTATGATCGGAATGAAGGGAATTTTGAAGGTGGTCATGGCAGAGGTCGAGGATACCGTGGTGGATTCGGAGGATGAGGCCGTGGTGGTGGAAGAAGTGAGTTCCCTCACGAGAATGTGTTATACTTGCAAATCTCCGACCACTACATGTGTGAATGTCCCCAGAATATTACATGTTCTTTTTGTGGAAAGAACCATAGCTATGAGGAGTTCCCGGACTTGTATGAGCATCTTTAAGCAAGTAACATAAAAAGAAAAAAAGGTGCAAGGATGGTTAGGATACATCATGTTGTGGAAAATCAAAGGATGCCTAAGTTGGAAGCATAGTACGAGGCATTGCAAGTAAAGATCATGACCCATCTTTGAGGTAGCACATGAGAGAAGCATGCAGTAGCAAAATACCTAAAATCACTAAGGAGGAGGTTCTTCATGCATGGTACCCAGATCCTACCCATCAGAAGGAGGTTTATTAGAAAACCATGGAGGTACTCAGGAATCTTCAGGGTGAAATACAATATTTAAAGGAGAAATCATGGAATATGGAGAAAAAAAAAGCATTAGAGACATTCCAGACTAATGTATGGATGACTTAAGAGAAGTGTGTAAATTATTGCGCTAGGAGAATATCATTCCACTATTAGGGAAATGGTTAAAAGGAAGCACTCACGTGCAAGTGTTGAGACTAATGAGATAGATCCTGCATGTAAATCTTCCCCCTCATAGCCTAGATTATGACAAGGAAATCACTATGAATGTTGTTGTGGATGGGTGGTTATTGAGTAATATATTGATTGATACATGCGTGGAAGTCAATGTTATTACTTTGGATGCATGGGTACAAATGGGAAGACCCCCATTGCAACCATCCTCTAATGTATTGTTCATGGCTAATCGACTAAGGCCACTCCCATTAGAGTTTTGAAAGATGTATCCATTACCATACAAGGAGCCAAGTTCACTGGGGATTTTGAGGTTTTAGCGTTGGCAGAGTTAGATAGCTTCCCAGCTCTATTGGGGCATCCTTGGTGCTATGCAAATAATGTTGATCTTGATTCAACAAGGGTTATATCAGTTTTAAAAACAAGGAGGAAAGAGTTATTATCCCTTTAACAGATGGAAAATTTGTGCCCTATGTTGAGCCCTTGAGTGAAGAATACCTGAATAGGATTTATGTACATGCCATCTAGGATCCATAAGTACTTGAGCCATCTAAAGAAGGAATAATTTAGTGGGAGGATGCACAATCTATTAGCGATACTACAAGTGTTGCTTGTGATAATTGGGCTCATAACACTTATGAGTTGGTAGGGTGTGAAGTAAAAATCATATTTCAAGAGGCGAAAACCGTGTTATGTCAGGAGGATAGGTAACAACTCGGTACCTTGTTACATAGAGAAGGAGATCCTATGGTATTCCTGCACGTCATGGAGAAATAGTGGATAGACCCGTTAGAAAGAAGAAATATGCTAGCATATACACTACGTGGGATAGTAACACATGCTGGTGGGTGGCCCACAAGGATAATCTTGTAGGATGGAATGAAATTAGGATTGCTCTTGCTACTAGGTTCTTCAAGAGAAATGCACCTACTCAAATCTGCACTTTTCATGGTCATCAACATATTCAACACCATGTTCAAAAATGTGAGAGACTCCGGGAAGAGGGTAAGAAGCTTTACCACCTTCGCTATGGGTGCACAAGTTTTATTCCACTTTACAAGGTGTGTGCATGCTTGGTATGTATATGTAGAACTCCATAGAGAGATTGGAAATTGGCAGGATTTAATTACAGGAATGGCCTAGACGTTTGACTTCTTCTCTACTAAACCTCCGGTGAAAGAAGCATTAAGAGTCATAAAGTGCTTAACTATGGGAGATAGTGTGAAGGAAGAAGAACTCCTTCAGGAGTTATTAGATGAAGGAAACTTAGGAGCATGTCTTGTTGAAGAGAAAGAGGCCAATGCCACACTACTTCAAGGCATTTGCATTGAGAAAGAAAAGTGAAAAATAGTCTACTTAGTGGATAATGAAGAAGTAGAAAATCTAGATGTAAATCATTCAACATGTAGGTGTGAGGTGTTGGACGGTGCGAGATAATACCATGTGCACCTATCATGAACCTATGAAGCAAAGAAGGTGAATATTGGATCAAATGTGAGCCTAAGGAAGCCATAATTGGAGATTATTGGTTAGACTCTGAAGTGGTAAAAATCATAGAGATACTATAGGATTATCAAGACTTATTCCCTAGGGGTACCATGAACTTAAAGGCATGCATGAATCATTAGGGGAGATGAAGATAAAGCTTAAAGAAGGTGCACACCAAGTTAGAAAGAGACCCTACAGGATGAACCCCAACTTGTGTGAAAAGGTCAAAGACAAGATAGATAAAATATTGAAGTCTAGGATTATCAAGCCCCTTGATGATTCAGGATGGGTTAGTCAATGGTGATCAGTATCAAGAAGGATGGATGGATTAGGATCTATGTGGACTACAGGGAGTTGAATGTTACATGTGTGACTGATCCCTTTCCTACGCCATTCATTGAGGAAATACTAGAAGGTGTTACAGGTGGCATGAAATTTATTTATTTAGATGGGTTCTTTGGGTATCATTAGGTTCGGATTGCCTAGGAGGATCAGGAAAAGACTACTTTTACTATTGAATGGGGTATATTTTCATATACTTTAATGACTTTTGGTCTGAAAAATGTGCCTATTGTATTTTGCATATTGTGGTTCAAGCATTCAAAGAATTTATTCACAACTTCTTACATGTTTATTTGGATGATTGGACGGTGTATGGATTAGTTAAGGATCATTGTGACAATCTACACTTAATGTTTGAAATATGTAGACATGTAAGTATTTCTTTGAACATCAAAAAGTTCATATTTTCTACACCATTTGGAATATTGTTTGGACACATAATCTGTAAGGAAGGTTTTTTGGTTGATCCAGCCAAGGTTGTAATTATTATAGGCCTAAGAGAGCCTACTAATCAGAGTGAGGTGTATGAATTTTTGGGTCATATAGGATATTACAAAAAATGAGTCTAACCTAATAATCTCCTATTATGGCTTCCTTAGGCTCATCATTTGATCTAATATTCACCTTCTTTGTCTTCATAGGTTCATGATAGGTGCACATGGTCTTATATGCACTGTCAACACCTCACACCTACATGTTGAATGATTTACATCTAGATTTTCTACTTCTTCATCATCCACTAAGTAGACTATTTTTCACTTTTCTTTCTCAAAGAAAAAGGCACCTTGAAGTCATGTGGCATTGGCATCTTTCTCTCAACAAGATGCACTCCTAAGTTTCCTTCATCTAATAACTCATGAAGAAATTCTTCTGCCTTCACACTATCTCCCATAGTTAAGCACTTTATGACTCTTAATGCTTCTTTCACCAAAGGTTTAGTAGAGAAGAAGTCAAAAAATCATAGAGCTACTACAAGATTATTAGGACTTATTCCCTAGGGGTACCATGAACTTAAAGGCGTTTGCATGAATCATTAGGGAGATGAAGATAAATCTTAAAGAAGGTGCACACCTAGATAGAAAGAGACCTTACAGGATGAACCCCAACTTGTGCAAAAAGGTCAAAGACAAGATAGACAAAATATTGAAGTCTAGGATTATCAAGCCCTTGATGATTCCGGATGGGTTAGTCCAATTATGATTAGTATCAAGAAGGATGGATGGATTAGGATCTATGTGGACTACAGGAGTTGAATGTTACATGTGTGGTGATCGATCCCTTTCCTATGCCATTCATTGAGGAAATACTAGAAGGTGTTGTAGGCGTGAAATTTATTTATTTATTTACGGATGGGTTCTTTGGGTATCATCTAGAGTTCGGATTGCCTAGGAGGATTAGGAAAATACTACTTTTACTACTTTTGAATGGGGTAGATTTGCATATACTTTAATGAATTTTGGGTGAAAAAATGTACTGTTGTATTTTCACGCATTGTGGTTCAAGCATTCAAAGAATTTATTCACAACTTTTACATGTTTATTTGGATGATTGGACAGTTGTATGGATTAGTTAAGGATCATTGTGACAATCTACATTTAATGTTTGAAATATGTAGACATTTAAGTATTTCTTTGAACATCAAGAAGTTCATATTTTCTACACCATTTGGAATATTGTTAGGACACATAATCTATAAGGAAGGTTTTTTGGTTGATCTAGCCAAGGTTGCAATTATTATAGGCCTAAGAGAGCCTACTAATCAGAGTGAGGTGCATGAATTTTTGGGTCATATAGGATATTACAGAAATTTTATCAAAGGATATGCCAAAGTTGTCACACCATTAGAGGAGTTAATGAAAGGGAAAGGTATGTTCTATTGGGAGAGCCACTACAACATGCATTCGAGACATTGAAGGAGAAACTTACTACCGCACCTATTCTGTGTTTTCCTTCATGGGACCAACCATTTCATGTACATGTGGATGCCTCTGGCATGGCCATTGGCATAGTGTTGGCTTAACTGGAGAAGGTATTATAGATCATCCTATCTATTTTTCTAGTAGAAAGTTGACTCCTACAGAACAAAATTACACAACTACAGAGCACGAAGCTTTGTTAATGATCTATGTGCTACATAAATTCTGATAGTACCTACTAGCTACACCATTTTTCTTTTATATAGATCACATGGCATTGAAGTATTTGGTAAACAAGCCCATTCTACAAGGCGCATATGTAGATGGGTGCTCTTATTTCAAGAATTTGATTTCACAGTTGTGGTAAAACTAGGGAAAAGTAATTTTGGACCAGACCATTTATCTAGAATATAATCAGGAGAAGAAGCACATGTAATTAAAGATACCATGCTAGATGCACAACTATACAGGTCACAACGGGTGCCATCCAGAACTAGAGGACATTGTTGTCTTTCTACGAACAAGTATATGACTTTGAAGGAATGAAATCCTTGGAGAAGAAATAACTTTTTATATGCGCAACCCCCTACATGTTGATCAATGGTGACCTGTACAAGTTAGGTTAGGATGAGGTATTACGCCGTTGTGTAATGGAACATGAGTGCACAAATATTATGGAAGAAACCCATGGTGGTATTGTAGGTGGCCACTATGCAGTGATGCCACTACGTGCAAGATTCTACTCATTGGATTATGGTGGGAGACCCTGTATAAAGATTGTAAGGAATTTTGTAAGGCTTGTGATCATTTTCAATGTCTTGGGAAACTAGGTCAATGAGATGAAATGCCTCTAAGACCTATTACTAGTGTATAACCATTTGAAAAATGGGCTATAGATTTTGTGGGTCCTATTTCACCAGTATTACACGTAAACTGGATCGCACTATATCATAACTTTCACAAATTATCGACAAGGTGGGAAGAATAAATACCTACAAAGGATCTTACATGGCTATAACAATTGGATTTCTATTGGAAAATATTATTACAAAGTATGGATGTCCTTTAAGTTTGATTAGTGATAGGGGCACACATTTTCTTAATGAGACAATCAAAATTTTATTGGATGAATTCATGATTACACACCATAAGAATACACCCTATCATCCTTAGGAAAATGGAACTATTGAGGCTTTCAACAAAATTTTGAGCTAGACATTGACAAAAATATGTGATGTTGGAAGAAAGGATTGGGATGATAAAGTATCTGTAGTACTTTGGGCATATCGAACAACATATAAAAGGTTGAACAAAGCCACACCATTTCAGTTAGTGTTTAGCATAGAAGTAGTTCTTCCTATGGAATTTATGTTACCTTCTTTGTGTATTATGCGCGAGAGGTCTAGCTGATGAGCAAGAATTGGAAGAACGTATTGGAAATTTAATTAAGTTGGATGAGTGACGAGCCATAACACGTTGGAGTTAAAAACAAGAGAAGGCTAGGAAAAATCATGGCATGACAGGCACATTAGGGATAAAAATCTTGAGATAGGACATAGATGGTGCTCCTTTATGATTCTAAATTTTTGCACCATCCAGGAAAACTCAAGGTACATTGGTTAGGGCCATATGTTATCACTCATATACTTGAATTAGGCACTTGTCAATTAGAGGCACTTGATGGAATATAGTTACCTAGTTACTTCAATGGGATTAGGTGAATCCCTACTATAAATAAGTCTTCTTATTGTTTGTAATAAGGTAATGTTGCCATTGAGAATAGGTTTTAAATTTGGCATTTCCTTAATGTGTTTATTTCTTTTTCACTATGCTTTGTTAATTTAGTTGTTGTTTTTGTGTGATAAGCGTGCATTTACGTGCCAAAAGCTAATTACTATTTGAAGAATTTTTATGTTGAGAAGGACTGCACATACCCTTAGTGTGGGGTAGGTTATTGAGATCTAGGTACATGACTATTGAAAATAATTCCACATGAAAGGAACTATCTACGAGTGTTATTCAAGGCTGGAGGATCTAAAAAAAAAGAGATTTCTTTTGGACACAAGGACCATAGGTAGAGAGGAATGAAGAAACAAGTATAACATGAGGTAAGTAGAGGTCGGGAAGACTACAGTGGAAGGCACAAGTGATGAGGTACTCAGGCACATGGAAGCACATTAAAGAGAAGTATGCAACCAAAAGGTAGGAGGGCACTAGAAGGTTATAGCTTGGGCATGAAGATGTACCACGTGGAAATAACAAAAATGGTCAATTAATGAGAGGATTGTTGGTAGGTGGAGGAGCAATAAATGCACTAAATTTTTGAAATTCTATATAAGGATGGGATGCGAGTTCATTTTTACCATTGTAATTGAGATAATTTGAAAAGGGTTAAGTGTGAATGAGATGAGAAATGTGTTGAGGTGCAAAGAGTGTGAAACCAGACATGGAGAGAAGGGTTGTGTGTAGGAGAATCTTGCATTCCCATAGGTGAAGGGTTTGAGTGAAGCATATGCATTACAAATGAGCTAGGGCATGTGATTTCCACTAGGGCATGGAGATTTAACCTAGGGTTTTGATTTTCTTGGTTACAAAGGGAAGAAAAGAGAGATTTTTCAAATGGCACAAAGAAAGCACCCACAATAGGAGAAAAGGGAAGAAGAAGGTTTAAGTGGAAGAAGAAATTTCTCCTAAAGAGTAATTTCTCAAAATGTAGTATCCAGAGGGCATGATTATGGGACAAGAATGGGATTCCCATGTCTGTCAATGCAAAGTAAACAATTACAACCATCGAACATCAGATAATAAGAAGGATCTTGATGCGTTGCTAAGCACAAAAATGAACAAGCACACAACATAAGATATGCCAGTATACGATGACATTAGTGAGAAGTTATTGAAGAAAAATGGAGTCTACCAATTGTATGAGTTGCCATACTTTGGGAATTATGAACCATTGTATCGGTGGTTGATGAGCAGAGTCCATGAGGACTTCTTCTACTTCACAGGATGGAGGGTTAGAATCACAGCTTCTTTGATTTCAACTAGTGACAAGACTAAGGGCCTCGGAGTGGATCTGGATAGTGACTTAACTGATAAGGCCACAATCCTAGAGACAAGAAAGGATTTGGGGTATACCAAAGGTCTACGTGGCATGGACATTGAAAATTGAAAAAGTACCAGTAGTGCAGGTAGTTGCACATCTTGTAACAAAGTTGAATGACCAAGGAAGATGGTCACAAGTAAACACAATGTGGTTGCACGTCGCAAAGAAGATGTCTCAAGGAGTGGTCTACAATATTGTAGACCACATAGCAAATAAAATCATTGAAGAAGTACATGGATAGGTGACAAAATAATTTTTGGTGTTGTACTATTGTCTTTAGTATTTATGGAGATTGGGGTACCTGATGGACCAAAGGAGAAGATTTGGGAGTACCCCATGGAACACGAGTCATCGATGGAAAGATTTGGAAATTACTTATGTGTTAGATCAATGGGTGGGCCATTTAAGTAGAGGGTGGAGATGTGGTATGATAAACTTCACACGATGTTTGAAGAAGAGTGGTGCATACCCAAGGAGTTGCCTTTGGTGGTGGGTAAGGAAGTTTAATTTGTAGTCTATCAACATTTTTACATCGCGTGATTTGTGATGAAGGATGGAGATTGGAGAAAATGGTGCAAACCACCATAATTCCTTTAGAAAGATATTTCTAGGCACCAGTTCACAGTTTTCAAATGCACACCACCTAACCTTCAATGCAGATAAGGTAGATTGTGACTACCAAACTCGAGAAAGAAATATTTATATCAAGGTGGAATGCCTACATTAAAAGACTTATTTCGATAGTATAAGCATGAAGCTTGTAAGCTTGGTAGCTGGGGACACTAGAGAAGCACTTGTGTACTATAACTCAAACCCAAGATGGAGACCACCAAGTATGTGGAGAATGAGTTCGCACTCCTGGGCCACCAAAAGGTAAGCATACAATGGAAAATATTCTAGCACCTAAGCCCACATATACAATTCAAGTAGATGATGAAGAAGAAGAGCATGAGGATAGTGGTGGTTTGGAGCATAGGGAAAAAGACAACCTCCAAATAAGGAAGAAGTTGAGCATGCAACTACACCACATTAGCCACAAGAAGGAGATGATGAGGAATTAGATGCAGTCCAAGGAGAGTGCCACTTTAAAAGGGTATTCAAGAGAACAATGACCCTAGGTGCTACTCCGCAAATAGTTCACAAATCACCTCGAATCTCTCCACAGAAGGAGACAACTAAGAAAAGAAGAAGGAAATTGAAGTTGAATGAGGAAGTGGAAGAGTTTGAGGAAAGCACACCCAATTATCCTACACCTCCAGAGAAGAATGGAAGAACAAAAGGACAAAGAAATGAAGGATGGAGAAGAGGAAGAAAAAGGAGCAGATGAGACAACAACTGAGACTACTTAGGACACAAAGTAGCACAAGTTCCAAATCTTGAAGCCCAAGTTCCTAAACAACCTAGATCAAGAAGAAAAGTGGGGAATATATTCCACCAGCCATGGGTTATGTTGAGGACATAGGTAAAATTGTCTACCCTGTTTCCAAGCACAATGACACAAAAGGAGTTGTATGGTTGGGAATTGATAGATGAAGATATGACAACTATGTGCACAAGGAAACAATTGTCATGGTCGATGCAAAAGCACATGGATGAACAATAATTTGATGTGTGTGAGGAGTCATGTGTATCAAGGAGGTTGAAAAATACACCTCAAGTCAGGCACATAACATAGTAAAGCCTACTATTATGTCAGATGAACAGGTGAGAAATGCTTTGGTGAAAGTATCGACAGAAGTCACATGATGGAATATGGATAAAGCTACAACAATTAGGGTGCTAAGGGAGGAGATCAAGACTAAGGATGAGGAAATAGCATGCCTAAAGTAGGAAAGAGACTTGTGCAGAAGAAGAATGTTGTTTTTATCAGCATGGAAGAGGAGATTGGGGACAATGTCATGAAGGCTAGGCCACACTTAGAGCCAAAGGTACCTAAAAACGTTTCCTTTGGAAATACATTATGTAAGTACATTGGTGGACTTAGTGCTTGAAGATGAACCTCTGCACATGCCAAAACCTAAAGGATCCAACACATGAAGTAGAGAGGGAAAAGGCTTAATGATGTAGAATATTGCATCATATGAGGGTTGCTTCAAATCTTGTAGGAGGAACTAAAGAAGGTAGATCAAGCGCTGAATATTTGTACAATGCCAGAAGCTGTTATAAGGACTAGACCATTTTGGAAGACAATGAGGTCCTGAAGGCCATGAAAGATGAGACATTGGGCCACACAGAATGATTAGCACTTGTTAAGCAGAAGTGTGAGGCCCTTACAACAACTCAAGAACCACACAAGGAAAGGCTGGATGAGCTTGGGAAACTCATCATGCAAAATATGGACTTGTTAGAAGGGAGAATGACTGCCATGTCCAACATTGTGTTGGTCTTATAGAATGAGAAGGGAGAGATTGTAAGGGATGAGTTAGAATCAATTGTAGTGGATATTCTAGAGAAGGTAGAGGCTGCGCTCAATGATTGGCAGACCTTAGAGGTGGAGATAAAAGAAGAATATCCTGAATTGATTATTCAAGTTGAAGAGAAGATACTACAGGTAAAGACATTCTTTTATTCATCAGAATTATTTCTATTTCATATTCTTTGATTCATTTTGGATACAACCATTTCGGGGTGGTAATGAAACTAGTGTAGGGTAATGTTGGTTAGTCAAAATTTTACACTTAGAAAATGACATACATAAGGTTCATGCAAAGAGTAGAGAACATTTAAAGGTGGGAGAGTATCGAGAAAGGATCATGTGCGAAGAAGAGAGATAGATTTGAGACTTAGCCATTTTTATGGTGAGGATCTATTTTTAGATGTAGCGTGTGGATCACACAAACCTGGTCAAAGATTTATGCAATAGACATTGGCTATTTTTAGAGGCTCAACTACAAAGCATTTTGCATGGATACATGTTGAGAATAGATCTACTACTTTCGAGTTGGCCAAAAGTAGTCTATTGTTAGCACACTTGCATGTGTGGCTATTTTTGTAGTGGTACATGGCTAATAATAGCATGTGACCTATTTTTGGATTAGATAAGTGGTGAAAGGAAATTCCCCACCCTTTTAAATATGTACTAAAGCGTGTAGCATAGAAAGGAGAGGGTGAGAACTGTGGTATAATGAGATTATTCCGCCAAATCTAATGCGCGCATGAGTGTATACTAATATTATTATAAGGAAGCTTCGTGTATTACTGAATTTAATATAATGAAGATTATAGACTAAATCAAAGTGTTTATCATGATTATAGTTCAGTGTTGCATGTTTTATTTCATCATGGTTATCTTTTAAGTTAGTGATTCTCTAGATCTAGATTTGAACATGCACCTTTTGTAGAATGATATATTAAGAATAGATATGAATGCTTTAAGTCTTCATCATTCTAACATCCCACAATAGTAACCCTAAGGAGGGGCCTAGTACCTTTGCACACTTTGGGTGAGCGCTCGTCTAAGGTGAGTGATGTGATGTGTCTACACACACAGGCTTATATTGGTGAATTCTAGGCTACATCATAAAGATCAAAAGATGGGATATCCAATCATCTTAGGAAGACCCTGGATAGCTACTGTTGTTTCCTACATTGACTGTAGGTCAAGAAAAATGACTATTTCAAATAGGCAAAAAGAAAAGAATATTTCTCTTTATCCTCCTACCCAGCCATATGTGGATGTTTTTGAACATGTGTGGGTATATTTTTAGATACTAACATCATGATTCCTTCTTATCTACCCACCATTGTAGTGAAAAATCATATGGAATAAATTTCTAAGAAATACACAATGTATGATGAAGATGATATTGTGGCTACGAAAACCAAAATTGTGGCTACGAAAACCCAAACTATGGCTAAGAAAATGACTGTCTTGAACTCATAAGAGAACATCACCTTGGTATATGAGAGAGGGTTATAAAGAGACCTCTGATTACCATGAAGGCCACACATCCAATGATTTTTATTTTCCTTTAGCCAAGATTGTATCCCTTGAGAACATGACTATTTTTCACATGTTACAACCTCATGCTTGTCCTTTAAACTCTTTGATTGCTAAGACAAAACTTGCTATTTTGAAAGACACTAAACAAGTAACTGTTGAGGTATGAAAATAACTGAACATTGGTAAAACTTAGGAGATAACCAAGAGACTAGGTTCATAGACATCTTGAGGAATCATTCAAAATATTTTACTTGGGATTATAGTGACATGAAAGGATTCATCCCAACATCTTTACTCATCATATTTACATTAAAGATGTCAAACCAATCAGACAACCACAACAAAGGATTAATCCATCACTAAGATACATTTTCAATAATGAAATGGAGAAATTGTTGAGGGTATGATTCATATATTCGATATATTATAGTCGGTGGGTATCACCGCTTGTTATAGTTCCTAATAAAATGGTAAGTGGAAAATCATATAGATTATAGGGAGCTTAAATAGGCAACCAAGAAAGATTAATTTCCCTTGCCCTTTATCTATCATGTTTTGAATAATTTTGTAGGTAATAAATACTTCTCCTTCTTAGATGGGTTAAGTGGATATAAACAAATTAGTATAGCACCTATTGATCAGGATAAGACCACCTTCACTTGCCCTGGGGTACATTTGCATACATAGTTCTACCATTTGGAATTTGTAATGCACCTACCACCTTTCAAAGAGTAGTTTTAGCTATTTTTGTAGGCCCTCACCAATGAGTGTTTTGAAGTTTATATGGATAATTTCACTTTGTCGATGGGTCTAATTTCGAGGAATCTTTGAGCAATCTTGAAAAAGTGTTAACCAAATGTGAGAAACACCAACTCTCCTTAAATTATGAAAAATGCTTGGTAATGGTTGATTAGGGGTTTTATCAGGTCATCATATCTCTTCTAAGGGTATCCAAGTTGATCCTAAAAATATATAATTCATTACTAAGTTTCCCACACTAATAAATCAGAAAAACATCAAAATTTTCCTTGGACATGTAGGTTATTATAGAGGATTTATAAATGATTTAGTAATATTGTTGCACCAATGTTTTCTCTGCTAGTAAAAGACTATGTTTTTGAATGGACTCCTCAATGTCAACAAGTTTTGAAGTTATAAAGGATAAATTGACCACTTCCCCAGTCTTGAGAGGACCCAATTGGGTTCACCTTTTCATATTCACACTTATTCTTCCAACACTGAAATGGGAGTTGTTCTTGGATAGAAAGATGAAGAAGACTAAATGTATGCCATCTATTTTATTAGTAAAAATTGAACCCCACAGAGAGAAACTACACCACTACGGAAAAGGAATTTCTAGTTGTTGTTTACTCTCTAAACAAATTTAGACACTACATTATTGGATATAAATTCTTTGTGTATATAGACCATTTAGCCATAAGATATTTAATGAACAAACCAGTAGTAGGGGTAGAATTATTAGGTGGTTACTTCTTTTGTAAGAGTTTAACTTGACCATTATTTATAATCCTAGAAAGGCTAATGTTGTTGTTGACTTCCTTTCGAGATTGAATGTTTCAGGAGAAGGAGAGGTAGTTCAAGATCACTTCCCGGATGAGAAATTGTTTGCAATATCAGCACATCCTCCATGGTTTGCTGATCTTGCAATTATCTAACTACAGGGAAGTTTCCATCTTATTTTACCAGTAAAGAACGCAAAATATTAAACAAAAAAATTCTACATATAAGTGGTGTAATGGAATTTTTATAAATGTTTTCTTGACATGATTCTTTACATGTGTGTTCAAGAAGATGAATTATATGACACATTGACAACATGCCATGATCAACTTGGAGGAGGGCATTACTCAAGAAAGAGGAAAATTCATAAGGTCCTTGGATTTGGGTACTACCGGCCTTTTCACCATGGATTTGTCAAGAAATATGTATGGAAATGTGATGCATGTCAATGAATGGGGAAGCCTACTCTATCTTCTGAAATGACCCTCAATCCTTAGCTGGTTTTAAGGCCATTTGAGAAATGGGGGATTGATTTCATTGGACATATAGATCCCCCATCCTATGGAAAGGAGTACTACTTTGGTGTGCACCAACTATGTTACAAAATGGGCCAAGGTTCAAGCATTGAAATCTTTCAATGAGGATGTTGTAGCTGAATTTGTGTACAACAGGATCATGCTAAGGTTTGGAGCTCCCAGAGCTATAGTATCTTATCAAGGACCTCAATTCATGTCCAACATGATTGAGGAATTTTTGAAGATTTACCAGATCAAGCATAAGAAATCATCACCATACCACCCCCAATCCAATGGGTAGGTGGAAGTCACAAATAGAGAACTAAAACACATCTTGACTAAAGTTGTCAATGCATATAGGAAAATTGGGTGCCAAGACTTCCTGAAGCAGTTTGGGCATACAATACCACCTAGAAAACCACCACTAGTTTCTCCCATATGAACTAGTATATGGGAAGAAGACATTGCTCCCGGTAGAATTTGAATTACAGACTTGGAGGACAACACTAAAGGTAGGAATTTATTTGGATGAAGCTTAGTGAGATAGAGTGATGCAACTGAATGAACTAGATGAGATGTGGATGGAGGCACAACAACAATCTAAGATCCGTCAACATTAGAGGAAGGTCTGGCGTGACTCTCATATCAAGACCAAAATATTCAAAGAAGGAGACTGGGATTTTCTATTTGACTCAAAATAAAACAATTTAAAGGGAAAATGAGAACATAATGGCTAGGACCGTACCAAATTGAGAAGATATATGATAATGGATATGTGAGATTGTTTTCAATTGATGGTGACAGAAGAACTCTGTTAGTGAATGGTCATAAACTGAGGTTGTATCAGCAACCTCAGGATAAAGAAACCTTCACTAAGGACATACAGTTGTGCCAAGAATTTGATTTAGTGGAAGATTTCAACTCTTCCAACCATGAGTAGTTTTTTTGGAGTATGAAAATAAAGGAAGAAGACCACATTTCTTATTATTGTCATCTTCCCCCTAATATCTAAAAGATACAAAAATATGTTTTATTTCATGCATGCAAATAAAGGTTAGAGATGTAATTTATCAACATGTGTATTAACCATGATTTCTTTTCCAATGTAGGAAGTGGAGCACCAATGGTCACAAGGATGCTGAGCTGGTAAGGTGATGTGTACTTAATTTTTTCTATGGATATTAACTATGATGAACTTCCCAATGCATTTATTAAAACCATAAAACCAAATCCAATAGAGTAATTGGAGAGATAAGGGGTAATGATGGTAATTAAAGGCATGTTTTCACTCTTTTTGAGGAATGACATATGACACGAGTGATAAGGATGGAAGTATAGGGACCATGCAAAGGAATTAAAATCTTGCCACCTCAAACAATCCCATCTATCCTTTCCACCGCCATTTTATGCCGACTTGATGCCATTATAAACTCACGAGTATTTCAAATTTAAACTATTGGAATTACATACAATGAATTTTCCCTCTCTCATGAAACCATTTCCATTGTTCCAAAATACCCCCTCATTTTCTCTATCATTTTGGTTACAAACCATTTTGTGTTATGGGGAAGAAGAAGAAGTATGAGCCAAATTCTGCAAAACCACTACTATGGAATGTAGTTATTTCTCAAGTATTCCATGATGTAGGTTGGTTATATTTTATTTGAAAATTTGAGGGGTTTATGAGGATTTAATTGAAGAATTTCTATCAAATTTTGAGGCAACTTGTTCTAGAATAGGAGGGAAAAATCAAAGTAGACAACCACATTGTTAACACAATATCTAGTCTTCCAAATTTTGGGCTTAAGGTTGTCACTAACTCCCCCTTAAAGACTTGATAGCTATTTTTCATGAAGAATGGGAAACTTTTCCTGAGATAATCATTAATCCCCAGGGAATTCAAAAAGGTATTAAGAGGGAAAGCTTGTTAGGCCATTGGAGGGAGGTTTCTTCCTAGGTGAACAATTATTTTATTTTTGATGGGAAATCATTGTTATTAGGGGTGATACACTAAAAATTCTCACCCATTTGAATAAAGGAAGGGAAAATCCTAAACTTAAGGTGAATCTTCCTGAATACCTCACGGATGTTGTCATAAAGGTTGGACAAAAGTATAAGAGTGGGGGTGGTGATGTTGTAATTAAGCACCCATGGCTTATTCATTGATTGATTTGCACAAATGAGGCCATTTAGGAAACAAAAGAGAAAAATAGAAAAGGAAATTACAAGGGAGATTTCTAAGAAAAAGAGGGTTAGGTGGAATCCTACTCAATTTCTCGCCAAACCAAGATGTAGCTTGCAACCTAAGATTCAATTTTCTCCTCGTCTACCCCTGTGTTTATAGAAGATCCTAAATTGAATCCAAGCAACCTTATAAGCCTTGATATTTAAAGAAAAATACTACCATGTCAACCCCTACTCATATTTTGTTGAGAATAAGAAGGCTTGGTTCCTCAAATAAAGAGGAAGTTTCTCAACCTACATTGTTTGATGAATGTGCAGCCCATATTTTGGAAGAGTTTGCTAGAATTGAGACTTCCTCTCCGCCCTAGAGAATAGTCACATGATTTTAAGTTTACTTCAGAAATTCCTAAAGAACAGAGCCATGCCATTGAGGCACCGAAAATTCCTTTAGAATCTTTGGAATCATTCCACACCTTTGGAAATACGAGACATAATCTAGAAACTGTTGCACAAGAGGTTGGTCAAGCGGAATCACAAGGAGATGAAGTTTTAAGGTGACACCAAGATGAACTTGTTATGTTGAAAGAAAACTAAAAGGTATGAAAATAACTCATGTGTCTCTTCAAAATGATTTTGAACAAAAGAGTGTAGAAAAAGATAAATAAATAGTTACTTTGAGGATGGAAGTTGATAGTTTAAAGAGATAGAAAAATATTGGTTTGCAAGCATGGAATGATTTTTCCTCTCATTGTGCCCAATTATCTCTTAGAAATAAAGAGTTGATAGGATAAAATAAGAAACTTAAAGAAGAGGTTGAGTCAAGTTCTAATGCAAAGAGAAAATTGGAAGCAATTGTTGAATATGTCTGTCCTTTGGCTTGTAAACTGTCTTTGAGAAAACCATCTTCATTTTATAGTTTATTTCTTCAATAACAATTTTATTCTTGGAAGTTACATAGGCTTTGTTGTGGAGAGCCTCATGAGGCTCCTGATGGGAAAACATTTTGATTAAGAAAAATAAGGGTTTTACCGAGATGGCCTAAGGGGATATCTAGGGTATTAATGTTAGTCTAATTAGGAGGACTAAAACAAGATGAAATAAATGTAAATAAACTATTCTAGATGAAATAAAACTCTAATATGCAAGAGTAGAGTAAGGAAAATAATTAGCTAATAATAAAAGACTGTCGATAGTGTCTAAAATCTAGAAATAGAATCTGGAAGTGTAGATGAACCCTTGGGGACCCTGCAAAGGGAAGATCTAGACTATCTGAGATGACACGGGTGCCTAGGAGTGTATTGGGGTGCCTCGGGGTTCCCGGTCTACAATCCAGGCACTTGGAATAGCATAAATTCTCTAAACCTCAATCTAGTATGGTCACTAAATTCCTCTAAGAACTTCACATCTATTGCATTGGATTTGTCGGATGAACTAGAGAATGACCTATAATGTAAGGAGAAGTATCAAACCATAGAAAAATGAAAGATACATATGAATGGGTCGGACTAGTGGACTTATCATCGAGCGTTACACTACATTACGGACCATGATGTAGTTATCGTGTGTGTGTGTGTGTGTGTTGTGCCCTAGGTGCTCTTGTGTCAGTCACACTTTGTGAAGTAGTGAGAAATAGTAGCTATAGAAATGTAAGTAGCATGTGTGCATGGAATAGAATGGAATCCCTCCCCCTATGAAGTGTGTGTGATGCAGATCTCCTAGCTTGAGTGCATGGAACTATGTAGATGCAAGTGATGCAATGGATGCAAACCTATATGGAGTGATAGTAGTGATAAGATGCAATGACCTAGGACCCTTATTATGGTATTATAGCTTTATATTTATAGGGCTCTTAAGCTTAATTTCATAATTAATCCCGACAAGGCCAAATGAGAAGAAGATAAGGATGACCAACAACTAGAAGTGACCTAAAAAGAAGCGAGAAGGGTTGTGTATAAACTGAGGCATCCGAAATGGGACCAAGGCACCTCGAGGCACCCCAAGACAAGATGGGGAGCCCCTAATTTCAAGCTAGAATGTAGGAAAGATCATGAAATGGGATGATAGGTATCAGGAAATACTTACGAAATAAAAGATAAGAAAATTTTTACCAAAAGGTGGGATTAATTAGTACTTTGTACACTTGAGAACCTTCTAAATAGTAGTATAAGATCAGGCTAAATATTGTCTAATGTGCAATATTTGTGTCTACATTTTCCCCACTTTATGTTGGTGAGCGAAAAATCTCGATAATATACGTAGATAGAGATGCATACCGATAACATGTAGAGTGTAGACAAAGACGTGTCGATGGAATAGACTCAAGTGTGGAATGAAAAAAATAAAAATGTGGAGCATGGATTCTAAAGATGAAAAATATGTATAAAAAGTGATGAGAGTGAACCTAGGGTGGAACACATGTGTAGTTTTTGTTGTGTGTAGTGTAGATGTATGGTTAGTATAACAATTACCGTCACGGTGTGTTGTCATTGTCGTTGTCATTGTAATTGCCCCCAATTTGACTATTTGTTTCTTATATGGTGGACTTGTAAGGAAAAAACAATCAAGTAGTCAAATATGTACGTATGTAAAAATGTTGTGTAAAATACAAAATGTAAAGTACACTAGAATAGAAAGTGTAGATGGAAAAATGGAACATGTGCACTTGATCCATGTTGAGAAAAAGGGTGTAGAAGGATATCCTATAGTGTTACGAGTTTTTGCATGATCTCACACCACCTTAGATGAAGAAGTATAGGGAGGAACCATGTTGTATCCTCCAACCTTTAACCACTTTTGCTGAAATCTTGGAAGAGATCTCTCTGTATTGTCTAGTTTTTGGGTGATCCGATGCCACTAGATGGAGAAGTGTAAAGAGGCACACCCACTATAACCCCCCGAGCCTATAACCTCTTCATAAAATTTCCGAAGGAAACCATGAAGTTTTAAGGCCATTATGTATGGAACTTGTAGACTAGTCTGAACTCACTCGTTGTGTGTGAACTAGTATAGATACGTTGTGTTAGTAGAAACCATCAATGATGCCCCCTCTTTGGGGGTGTATGTAATGACCCCTGGAAGGAGAATGTGACCCCAAAAAGGACCAACCAAACTCGACCAGTAGAACACTACCCTACAGGGGAAAGGGAAACGCTTGGTAGATACCAAGGTGCATAAAAGGGGATGGCTAGCCAATAAAAGTGTTAGTACGAACACATGCATGTAAAATAAGAAAAGTGTAAAATATGTAGACAATGTATAAAGTACCAAGAAAAGTAGTGTAAACACGCAAGAAAATAAGAAGACCACATAAAGTAGGTTTTAAACATGGGACATCGCTCACGATGTCACAAGAAATGCAAGGCCTTCATGGTCGCAAACAATAGTCAAGTGTGCACAAAGAAAAAGGAAATCCACAAAAATGGAAAACAACACAAACAAGTATAAAAAAACATGTAGTCATGGAAACATGTAGTCTTATAAAACAAGTGTTGCATATAGAACACCCATTAGCATGTTAGAGTGATAACCAATATATCAAAGCATGTAGAAGAAAGTAGTAAAATATGCTAAGTATAAAATGAAACAATAGCACTTGTATGAGACAAATGTGGATGCCCCCAATGACCAAGTATAGTAAGGGTAGAAGGAGAGCATCCATGCCATGTGTAAATGTCTTGTATCTGCGATCACACTAGACAAAGACATGAACGTGTATGTATGTATAATAATGACATAGAAGAAAGCAATCTAACATGTGTAGTATAATGAGCATGCAAAACACTAGTAAGAAAGAGTAAATGTTACCAAGATAATGTAGTATGTTGTGGATGGATGGAATGGAATGCAATATGGAATGATAGGAGAACACGTGCCCCTAAGTGTATGAAATTATATGTAGTGAGGTTAATTTTTTTCCCTCGGTAGTAAATAATGAACTAAAAATGAGAGTGCATCATCAGGAAATGGTCGAGTAGTATTAGTTATGTCTAGCGCGTCATGATGTTTGTGTTTGTGTAGTGGTGATTAAATGTGACATGGGGAGAGATGTGCATGAAATCTATAGTTGAAGCGTATATCACGACTTTTTTGAATGGGTGAGTGATGATTTAGTCCTAAGCATAAATCACTACATGATGGGAGAAGAAGGTGACGATTTAGCCTATAATGTATGTCACTATGAGAGATGGGTGATGAAATCGGATGGAAATTATATGAGTAGATGGTGGATATCGGAAGGTGGTGGTTTAACATTAAGCATGGACCACTACATGATGAATAAGAATGAGGTAGTGATTTAGCCTAAATCATATACCACTAAGCAATGAGTAGGATAAATGATGACGTAATAGAATAAGTTAGATTAGGATAATAGAATATGTAGTAAGAAGATAATGAGAGAATGGTGATTTAACCTAGGTGTACACCACTATGCGATTATTGAAGGTGTGATAATGTAATGGACTAGACTGGAATTGAGAAAAACAAAATGTAATAGGATTTTTGTCACTTCCTCAAGAGTGGTGAATTTTCTTCTTCAATTTTTAAATTTTTGGTTAAGATGACTATCAAAATGACCTTGTAAAGGTCCCCTAAGAAAGAGCTAATTTCAAATAGTTAGTCGTTTTTCTAAATTTTGAGTTTTGAGGCTTTTTCTTTGTTATGCGGGTATTTTAGGTTTTTTTTTCCTCATGTCCCAAGTTCTTGCAAGCCTCATGTTCCCGATTTCCCTATTTTCCTGCATAGTCATGCTTTTCCTCTATTTTCATTCATTTCATATTTTTAGAGAAATTGTGTCCCGAGGTCCCAAAGATTGTCTCGATCTCTATTTCCCCACAAGACCGATTTTGCCACTTTTCATTCATTGCAGCTATTTCAGCTCCATGCGTCCTAGGTGTCCCATTGTCCCATGGGTCAGTTGTGCACATTTTCTCCACCTTTTCGCTTGCCACTATCTTGGGTTGGTGTAAAGCATTAATTATCACATTAATTTTTCCCCTGTCAACATACTCAAACGAAAGATGTATAAGTAACCATGGTAATTGATTATTTCACTACACCCTTTACATTTTGTCTTCCTTTCCATTCTCTTAACCCTCTACTATTCGTAGCCATTCACCAAGCCTCATTCAGTCTTTTCAAATTTGCAAGTGCACTTGAAGCCGTGAACTGTCAAAGGTGAAATCTAGAGGAATTGATAAATCCAATACTCCTGCCATAAAATGAAGATCAATTACAAGGGACACGAGCACCTATCCTCTTTGGAGATGGCTATACCAGATATAGGTGATAGTGAGAGGCTCAACACCTTAATTTGGATGATTTTTGGGAACACATTAATTGTCAAAACCCTTCTCCCATCATTCAGCTAATTAAGGAGAGTGGAATCACAGAGGCGGGGGTTTTCCAATTTTTGTCCAATGTGTCGATACAATGTTAGCCTGTGGGTCATGCTTCAATCTAGAGACAAAGGAAATTGTTGACCCTCAAGGACAAGTAGTGGCTCAACTTGATGAAAATTGTATTAGCACTGCTTTCAAAATCCCCATGATTGAAGGCTCGAAAATTCTTACTAGGGATTAGGCACAACTTCTTTTTTATCAAGACAGTGAATGGTATAAGAGCAGAGTGGCCAAGTCTTGGTTTAAGAACCCAAAGAAAGGAGCCTCAAGGCTTCCCAAAACAATGTACAAGGTTGATTTTAATGAAGAATTATTAGATGTTATCACTCTCCTTTCCAGGATAATGGGAATGCCCTCCACCAATGAATTTCATTATTGGATGTGCCCTTATATCAATATTATATGTGAAGGTAAGCAAAGTTTGAATTGGGTAGGGATAATTTGTGACATCCTGACTAAATAATTGGTAGATGTTCAAAGGACTCAAAATTTCTACATGACCTCTTATCTAATGTACACCATTGCTTTGCTTACAGAGAATGGTTGGGTTTCTCCCCTGTTGAAGACAAGAAATATGCTCCTATCTATGTGTACCATCCATAGTTAACTCTGAAGATTAGCAACCATCATTTTAGGAGGGTGAATGATGCATTCACTATGTACATCATCATATTATTGGAAGGAGATACCGCTAGAAGATTCTCTAGATGAAGCGAAACAACTGATCAATGTCTATGGCAGTTTTTTCACTCAATTCAGAAATTCTCATATATACAGTTGGCTAGATTTGAGGGACAACCCCTAAAACTCCCTATGTACTATAGTGACAAGATGGCTTTGGTTGAGATATGCAGATAGTTGGATAAGCTACATAGAACTGTAGGGATAAGAATATTGTAGGTATTCAGTTCCTAATCACATTGGGTAACTACACTTGCAAGACTACTTTAGATGCTCAAAACATTGACAGAACAATTTCTCCTCTTACCCTTCATTATTATAAACCTAGAACTTGCTTTGATATTAAGGAGTTCATTTCCACCAATTTTAGAATGGGTTTTCAACACCTTGCCGATATTGAAGACTATTGGGCCGATTGTTCTGATGATTATGAAGCTCGAGAGAAGATACTATGGAAGATTGTCTCTGCAAAAATCAAGGATTTTGGTGTATATAATGTTCCTGAAGGATTTGAGGATGATGATGAAGAACTACAGTCCCTTGAATATGAGAGATCAATTAGACACACTCCTATTGAAACCATTGATTGGTTTGTTAAGGAGAGAGATGATTTAAAGGAGCTCATCAACCCTGTCTTGGTGAGAACTAGGCTTTGGTTTGATAGAAAAATGAAGATGATTAGAGAAATAAAATTAGAGTCTTTTTCTCAAGATACCTCCACCCCTTAGAAATAAATACCTTCATCAACTCTGAAGCACATGAATAATATGTTCCTTCTCCACCAGAATCTTCAACTCTAGTGTACACAAAGAAGGGAAAGGATAAGAAGGATGATAAGGTGGAGGAGGTTATTCAAGAGAATGAGAGGCTACCCTCTCCTAAGAAAATTGAAACAATACCTAATGAGGGAGAAATCATGGACCTTGGTGATGATGAAAATGAAGAAAAAGAGCAGGGAAAGCCAAAGGAAAATATCCCTGAGGAAAGCAGTGTGAAGGATGATCAATTAAAGAAACCAGTTTCAGAATATGTAGAAACATCTACTAAGGAATATCCCACCACCCAAACTGAGACCTCTATGTTAGAAGTGGTTGTTGTACAAACTCTAAGTGTTATGAGTACACCTGCACTTGGGCCCATTTCTCCCTCCACTTCTAGTTCTTCCTTTTCTGGGTACAACCATTGTTGGAAAGCAAGAAAAGGAATACCACCCCAAGTATTTTTCCCTAAGTTTGATGCAGTGGCAGCCCTTCTAGGTACTAATCCTCCCCCTCTAGCTAAAAAGGCTAAGGTCACATCTAGATTGGTTTCAGACTCTTAAGGTCAAAGCAATTCATGGAGATTATAAGACCCAAGTTTGATAAGGATGAAAAGGACCTATCAATAGGTGATTTGGAATTAAAAAATTTATATTGGTGAATAAACACTTGAAAGTGAGGTACATAACCTAAGGGAGACAATGTTTAGAGTGATTGAAAGTGTTGAAAAGGGGAAGTAGACACAAGACAAGTTAGAGGAGAAGAATAAAAAAATCAAGTTTCATTATATCCTTACTAGCAGAGGATAAGGTACTTGATGCAACTCCCTTAACCTCAATCCCACCACTTGTCATTGTGTCTAATGATGACATTCAATTCATTAAAGATATTCATAAGCATACCACTTATGGGAAGGAATGTTGGGCCTCGAGAATATTGGTTAGGAGGATGAGAAGGTGCGTAGGCATGCAAGACCTAGTTGAAGATGGGAACGTGGGTTGAAGGCACATAGGGAAGGGTAATAGCAGAAGGTTTCAAAACATATGAAGCACATGCACAAGGAAAAACATGTTTTGTACTTAGCCATATTCAGCATCCCAGAAGAACACGAGAAAATCATGACCCTGTGGATAAGGTTCCACCATTTAGCCATTGTGGGATCTAGAAGGGAATATTATAGGCATGCGATGCAAGAAGACATCATTGCAAAGAGTGGAGAGCTTGGATCAGATAAGGCATGCTTTCATGGAGGACCACTTCGAGACTTGGCAACCGATCTATAACTTAGAAAGGTGTGGCGGTGGTTATTGAGGTTATAAATTCAAGCATCGATAGAAGAAAAGAGAAGAGTGTGGAGGATAGAAAAGATAGTGAAGCCTTGTAGAAATAGAATGGAGGATTTTAAGGGTTAGGGATTAAGAGAGTGTGGAGGAGAGAAAAGACAAGCGAAGCCCTACGAAACAAAATGGAGGATTTTAATGGTTAGGGATTAGGAGAGATTTGTAAGTGATGGCACATTAGAGGGATGGGATTGCATTCATTTTTGTAATGTGATGAGCATAATGTAGTTCGATGCATGACTTGGCTCTCCATTATTATATAAGGATGTCGACATGACCTCAAGGGATTGTAATGTGGTTATTGAATCTATTAATATGAATATAATTATTTGTTATAAATCATCTATGTGTTCAAGAGTATAATACTTATGCATTTCCTTTATGTTTGAATCATCTCTACGCACTATGTGTTATTTCTCTTTTCTGGATGCAATGAGATAACAACTCATTCTAGGTTCTTAGAATGTTACATGGTTCTTTTCTTTTCATTTCCATTTGAATATTTGTTATGAGATGTTGCATTATCACAAGACTCACATAAAGGAGAGACTCAACACCCACACATTCCATGGGTGAGCACCCAATGCCCGTTAGGTGATAGGTCGGTGTGCATGGGATTAGACTATTGATCTAAGGGTATAAAATATGACTACATCTTGGTTCCATTTTTGGGACCTCTTTTCAAAGTTGTTGTGAGAAATGACATGCATCTTTATTCCTATGATGCATGATGATAGAACGTCTGACTTTGGAAAGTGTTAAAACATGGTTCAAAAGCACAGAGGACAAGTTTTCTCAAAGATTAAACACTGGACCTGAGTTCGATGCACGTAGATGGGTAGAAGAGAACCTGTACCATGAGCTTTATGATACATTCTTTTTTTGCTTCCCAGTAGAACTATATGAATGGATTTTAGCATATGCATCCATATCGAGATGGTACTATAGATCATGTGTATGGACCCAAGATGACTATCGTGAGATGTAGATCCGACTTGGACGTGTGTTGTTGATCACTTTGGTGGAAGAGATTTCGACTAGTTATACTTTGAATATGCCATTTCTACATATTCTTGCCCAGAAGTTTCTAAGTTTGAGTTTACGAGGAGCCTAGAGGATCTTTTTTACATGTTATTCCTTTGGCTATGAAGATCTTGGTCATTACCTTGAGTTTGGAGACATTTCCCATACTTGGATAAGTTTTTCCGAGCATTGGGAGAGGAAGCTAGGGTGGAGGAAGATGGTGGACATTTGCAGTTGAAAAAGAAAGGGAGGAGAGATGAATCAAGTATAGTGAAGCTCATGAAAGGGAGATGACTAAACGATGTGAGGTTATAATTATGATGGATCTATGGAGGTAGAAATTTCAAGAAGGAAGGAGTTGAGATTCATGCGAGAGGATGTGGAACTTGAGAATTCATGTTATCCCATCTTGCAAAGTGTGGGAGAGAGTCCCCTTTAGCTTCTAATGAGAGTTCATCGCATGGAGAAAGAAGATTCATCGGCATGCATCTGAACCCACCTAGATACCATCCCCAATGTGCTTGGTTTTCTAGATCAAGGGAGAAGTATTAACCAGTTGGTATCGGTGGGAGTAACCGATCTATGCCCAAGAGATATAATTTCTCATTTGGAAAATCCATGGTTACACAATCCATTCCTTTATTTGGAGGAATATTTGGACAAGTACAAGTACACAAGAAGTGGGTATCACATTTGGGAGTGGCATGAGAAATACACTTGGAAGTGGGATAATATCATTAACCATCAACATGCGATTCAAAGTGGGACATTGAGAACACTAGGCGTGACCAATTCATGTCCTTTTTTGACTATAGGAGGTGGATCTGGTGGGTCAGGAGGAATAGGACCTAGTGGATCCAGTGGATCTAGTGGAGGAGGAAACACTAGAGGGAACCATGACTCTGGATTGGGAGGACAAGTACCCCCACCCACCTCCCAAGTGTTTTTAGAGATGTCTTTACACTTACCGAGACTTTAGGGGTATTGAGGATGATGCAAAGCATGTGCACATGTGTGAGTTACTATGGCATGCAAAAGGTATCACTACCTCGGAGCGGAAGGTAGTCATTTACAACAATTTTGTAAGGGTGTGTGCATAGTTGGTATAGGAATTATGACCCCCATCAAACGGTGGTAGACTACACTACATTAAAGAATGCCTTCCTAGTAGAGTTCCATATCTTTGACTTTGAGAAGAATATCATCAGTGCTCTAAAGGAGATCCAATAGGGAATGACAGAGAGTGTGTGGGAGTATGACATGTGTTTCAAGACTCTCTTGTCTAAACTATCCTATGAAATTCATCCCTCTCAACATGCTCAATGGTTTTTTGAGAGGATTGATAACACCGTTTAGAGGGCTCTGTCACACAAGAATTTCATAGACCCACACGAGGCATTGGAAGTTTCCGTGCACTAAATCTATTGGGAGAATTGATCTTGGTGTTATTCCTTTTATGGAGGCTCAACTTTCTGCAATGGCCAGCAGTAGTTGGACAAGTTATCCGTAAACTCGGTGCATGAGGTTCGTGTGTGGGATTTGGTGTATAGAGGTGAAGTGGAGGGACATGCAAAATGTTAAGGCAAGATAATATTATTCCCTTGCTAGGAGAATGGCTGAGAGAGAAGGTACCACGTGCTAGAGCAAAGTGTGAAGGGAAAGTTTTTCATGTAAACCTTCCTCCTCATAGCCTTGAATATGAAAAGGATATTACTTTGAATATGGTTTTATATGGATGGCTTCTAAGTAATATCCTCTTCGACACATGAGTTGATCAAGGGATCATTTTTGAAAGTTCCATAAACATTCCTAAATGGTGTTAGTGTAGAAGATCATCTCGAGAGCTTTCCAACGATTGTGAGAACGCGGCAAACAGACATCGGGAGCTCTAGATATGTTTAGTCAAAGTTCAGACAGTGGGAAAGTCAACTCTGGTCAACTGGTCAATATTGGACCAATGGCACTACGACACGTGGTGAAAAGGCAAAAGGGAGTTGTTTGTTGGTTTTCGATCACCGGTCTTCGACGAGCGTAAAAAATGGTGCACGGGAATAAGAGGCTCAACTTTTATTATGGAGGGGAGCCCGCCACCGTGTGGACTATGGTATTATCACCGATGTGGTGGGTCCACAAGCCACCACGTGGCTTGCCACCACTCATCGAATTCACTCGATTTGCCTATCGGGAGACGACAAGTGGAATATATGCTATTTACCGAGTTAATTATTTCTATGCCACATTGTATGGGTTGAAATTATATTATCTTGGTAAGTCCACTTTCCAAATGCCACATATATACATATTAATGTTTATACATTAGTATTATTAACCGCCAACATAGGCTATGACCATGTGGATGGGAGGATGAAGCGGTTGTTGGGCTAAGCCATGCGTGGTACCAAATCCATGTGGAGATGGGGGCGGTTATACCTCTTATGGCCCTTTGACCACTTCACATATGCGTGGGAAGGCTATTTAAAGCCTTAAACATTATCCCACCTCAAAATGTGGGATATACCCACTTACCTTAGCCGCTCAATGGGGATTTTAACCCATTTAAAATGCTAAGCCCCCTATTTGGGATTTAATCCCATTAAACATGCAATCCGATTTAATCCCATTACACATGCTACGGGATGAGGCTATTATTAGCCTTAGGATAATTTTTAATGCATTTTTAAGGGCCCTATTTTTGTATAAATAGGGAACCCATTCTATTGTAATGGACACACAACTCAAGCTTATTATTTGTTAAGCTTGTTGTGGAGACACACAACCCGAGCTTATTATTTGTTAAGCTTATTTGTGGGATGTGTCAACAGGTATTGTCTATTGGCCTATTATTTTAGGCAATAGTAGATGAAATATTTGTGATTGGGAGTAAATTATAAACTACCCAATAGGCCCATTGAGCCACACCAATTACTTGCA
This sequence comes from Taxus wallichiana var. yunnanensis, assembly GCA_018340775.1. Taxonomy (NCBI): domain Eukaryota; kingdom Viridiplantae; phylum Streptophyta; class Pinopsida; order Cupressales; family Taxaceae; genus Taxus; species Taxus wallichiana. The sequence goes on from CM031242.1 coordinate 658,308,920, forward strand.
AATCCTGGATTGTCGACCGGAGTGCTAGCTTCGCATTGATAGCGTCGGGAAGGCCAATCGAAGCCGAAGGAGATTGTACGCTAGGAAGGTGGAAATCGGGTGCTATTTTTCACCCTTGTTGTCGAAGGTCCTCGTTATTCTTCTAAGAAAGTTTAAATAGTTTCCATTAGGTTTTCTTGTGAAAGTACTATCAGTAACTTACAAGTTTTGACTAGTGGAACGGTTCGACCACGAACCCGAGAGACGAGCAATTGCCGAACTCCGTAATCAATCTGTGTGCAATTGTCATTATTGTCTTGCATTATTTTTAAATTGATTTCTTAAAAGGAGTAAATTATTGGCAAATAATTAAAGCCTACAAGGGTCCGAGATCGAGGTAGTAATAATCGATTATTTTGAATCAAGTTTGGTATCGAGATGGTTTAGCTTTATATTTCTTTTCAAAGAACTCGATTGTGAGTGATTGCTTCAAGATTGGTACCCGTTAGTTCGGTTTGTGTGAGCAGGGAACAAGTGCACTATGGGCAAGATGTCTAAACAGAAAAGCTCAATGAAATCGAGGCGTATAATCACGAGATCCAAGAAGAGAATTCTCTCTCCTCGCGATCAATGTATTCTTCCTGGAAGAGGAGAATGCTCATTGGAAATCGAATCGCAAACCAAGGATGAGCTCTTGGAAAGGTTGCAGTGTGGTGATCAGAGGAAGGAAATACCTTCAACTTCAGATGCAGAGGCCATGGCAGATGATTGCACTGTAAGTTATTCACCACGGAATCTTCTTCTTCCTTCCATTCGGTTTCAATTCGGAGTAATGAAGTCTTTGGTTTGTTTGAAAAGCATACTAGAGGCATTGGATCCAAGTTACTAGATAAAATGGGATTTGATGGAAGAGGCCTTGGTAAAAATGGCCAAGGCATTGCTAACCCAATACAAGTCGAGGATCGTCCTCATTTTGTAGGTTTGGGTTATCCTAGTGCGAGAATGGAAATTGGAGAATGCTCCAAGAACGCTGACAGAGACAAGCTTCCAAAAGCAAAGTGATTACCCCATTAGTCCTGCAAGAAGATTCTGAGCAGGAAAGTTGTGCTTTCGCCACGGGGAAGGATGTGTTAAGAGAAATCAATGAAGAGGTAATGATATTCCACCTCCAGTTTCTTACCATACTCATAAGCACGATAGAAACTTCCGGTCCACTTTTTCAGCTTAAGAAGTATGGTTATGATTTTCAGAAGATGTGGAATTCCTTTCCATGTAATTTTTGTGGATTGCATAATCATTCAGTGGCCAGATGTTGGAAGAGAAGGACACTGATGAAGAAGTTGATGTCGTTCATCAGGAACAAGGAAAATCAGAAAGACCAATCTCGTCATGCAGAGTCAAGAAATGGCAGAAAGAGTTCCTCATCCCGAAAAATGAGATTAAGAGGTATTTTTGTGCTCATTGCGGAGGAATGGGCATTGGGTGGAAAATTCTTTGGAAAGCGCATCCATCTTGCCATCGATTAATGGCAAGCCAAAGATGGAATGGAGGCCTATTGTAAAGGCAGAAGAAGTTTCTACTCCACCACCAGTCGACAATTCAACCCAGGACTAGGTAATACCTGAAAGTGAAAGTCCTTTGAAATGGGTAAGTTAACAGTTTTTCAATTATATATTGCATAATTCGGGGATTGATGGATCGTATGCGGTATTAAGTTTGGAGATCTGTTATCCTGTAAAATTGGAAAGGGAAATTTTACAGATAACCCTACCGAAAATTTTGTTCCGGTCCCTCCTCAGGGACTCCTTGCGTTCGGAATGTTGCTAAATCCCTTCCCGGGAAATCCAGTTTTCCGAACTTAGCCTTTTTGGTCTTTTTTGGTCGGGCGCATATAATGACTATGCAACATCAAATGTTCATGCGCCCCCTTTTAAGCCTTTGGCGCATGCTTTCTCGTGTCAACAGGTGTTTTGGTGCACCTCACTATGTTGAGTCTTCCTTGCATGCGCCAAGGTGCATGTGCCTTCTGTCAACAGAACTTTTGTTGCGCCCCTTTTTGGTGCGCCAAGGGCGCACATATTCTGTATCGACAAAGCACTTTTGGTGCGCCAAAGGCACACTTAACTTCGTGTTGGCAAGTGTTTTGGTGCGCCAAGGGCGCATGTTTTCTTATGTCGACAGTGCTTTTCATGCGCCACTTGAAAAAGTTGGTGGCGCATTTATTGCCACCTCGCCTATAAATAGGTGCGTCTGCACTGTCATTGTCACCAAACACAAATCACATGATTATTTTTCTCTGTACCTGTCAGCGCACCAGCCCTGTCACTTTCGAATCTTTTCATGGACCCGTTTGCACACTTCTCCACTATTTATCCTGGTAAGAGGTCCTCTTTCTTTTGTGCACTTTGTGTTTGTGGTTTTTGGCTGCTTGTTGGTATGGATTGGATTGGAAAGACTATGAAATCATGAACTTCCCCCCTTGCTATCTTTTCCATTCTTCCACATGTTCTTCCCCCTCTTTCCAGATCTGCTGGTAGAGGAAACTCTGTCCTGAAATGATTGCTTAAAAACTCTTTGTTTAAGCCTCTTCATCACCCCAAGGTACCCTAAAAAGGAGCTTAACCACATATAAACCCCTCAGAGAGAGAATCAAAGCTTAAAAAGAAACTGTATTTTTCTTCTCCTTTGGCACATTGGCGCACCCTGCAACATGAAGAACAGTTGCGCCAATGGCGCATCTGTCACCCCCGTTACACAAAGAACAGCCGCGCCAATGGCGCATATTCCCTGCCTGCTACATAATGAAAAGTTGCGCCCTCATGGCGCACTTCCTTAGTTTGTTGCAAACGCTTTCCTCGCGCCCCCTCATGGCGCACCAAACTCATTTGTTGCATCGTTAAAACTTGCGCCTTTGGCGCACCCTGCATGTATGCAACATAGAAATTATCCGCGCCAAGTGCAAAACTTTAAACGGCGCAGGCGCATCCCTCATTGCAATAACATCATGTCATGCAGACCTTCCATGCACCGCACCAAGTTCCCTTTAGCGCACAAAAATCATATGTTACACAAACCTTATATGCGCCTCGGCGCACCGAAGTTCCATGCAACATGAAAATTATATGCGGCGCATCCTGTTCCTGTGTAACATGAAGAATCCATGCGCCCTTTATAAAACGCATACAAATGGTGCAGGCGCACTTGTGTTTACAACAACAAAGAATGCACTCTGCAGCATCCATGCGCCATGCGCCCTTTGGCGCTGATTTATCCCCTACAACATCCCTTTCCTATGTGCCTTACTATTTAGCTCTGTAACCTGCAGTATTCATGCGCCTGTGCCCTGAGGCCTTAAAATCACTAACTCTTTCTTCGTCAAGCATTTCAATGGAAAATCAAAGCTGACATGAATTTCTTGCATTGGGTTTCACTTCTTATTCTTGCAGATCAGAAACTAAGTTCAGAAGAACATATGTCAACATCAAGCAAGAAACCTATCAAATCTAAGGGTAAAGCCAAGCTCACGGAAGAAGAAATGAAGTATAAGTATCAGAGGGTCAGAATGCCCAAGTCCCAAGCAGAGTGTGACCTAGACATCAGAGACTCAGAGCTGGGTCATATTGATATGGAGGATTTCTGGGTCAGAACCAGAAGGTCACAAGAAGTCCATGGATGGACAAATTGATAGGCAGTGCCTGCACTTTGCTGGAGGGATCCCAGTCAGTGCCGTGAATAATGAATTTATGATGGTGGTAGCCCGATGCTACAACAAAGACACAAGATGTGTCCATGGTGAGAAGGGCGAGGTTATAATTAACCTCACTGCCCGCCACTTTGAGATAATGCTCGGCATTCCTCATCACCGGCACTTTGTGGCCGTCAGCCAAGAAGATTGCATCAAGGCCTGGGACGACAATGAAGATCAGTGCATGCAGCTGATGAATGAAGTTTATCTAAAGAATAAAAAAGTGGTGACTCGGTGGCCACAAGTCATTCATCGTAGTGACTTTTCAGAGGAACTCAGCGACACCATCACGTTCCTGAGCAGAGTCTTTGGGCTTCCTGACGCCCATTATTTTCACAAGTGGATGTTGCGGTACCTTGAAACAATGAACAAAAATGTGCCCGATCAACGCTTTGAGTGGGCAGAAATCATAAGCAGCACGATATCGAGTAGCTACAACAACTTAACACAACAGGGAGGTTCTATATGAACTCCTACGTGGTCTATCTGCACTTGAAAGGGACTATCCGGCTACGATGCGATGTGGGGTTTGGCCCCAAGTTAAAATCTATGAATATTATCCAGAACTGAAGCTAGAAAATAGCATCCCCCAGTTCACAAAGATCAATGATGCATTCTTCTACTTCATCATCTTCCTGTTGAGGTCGAATATGACTCACGGTCGTACGACCAAGAGCATAGTAGCAGCTACCGAGAAGTGGGGGCCCTGTTCACTCAATTCCCCACATTCACCTATCTAAGGGCAGTCAATTTCTTGGGGGAACCGACTAGACTGCCAAGATATGCTGGGCCCAAGTTGATCCTGTTGGAGCTGTCGAGGCAGCTTGTTACTTACCACGAAAAGTGCCTAAAGAGAAAGAAGGGTGGAACTCCTTTCCCCCACCACGGTGGGTAGGTATACGTGTCTCACTCACCACAAGGAAAAGATATGTTTACAGAACTAGAGCTGTTGAATTTGAAACATGACTTCCCAGCAAGGCCCACCTTCGACCCGAGAAATTGTCTGCCTAGGGCTAAGCTCGACCCGATCCACATCCCTCAGATCGAAGATATCTACATTGACATATATCATGAGGTTGAGCTCAGGAGGAAGGATCATTCTTGCTTGGCCTTAGCAAAAATCATCCAGTACGGGGTAGCCATCGTCCCAAAAGGCTACCAAACTACTGAGCAAGAAGTGGATCAAGTGTATCTTGACACGGGTGGGGACGATTGGCCTTTTGCGATGATTGATAGAACCAAAGCACCTCAGACAATTGAGGAGAGAGTCAAGGAAACTCTACGCAGAACAGAGCATTGGTGCCGAATGAACAGGCTCATCTACCTCGGAGTCGATTTCACAACCTCTCCATTGGGCAACGCACCTCCTCGGGCTAAACAGCAGCCAAAGGGGAAAGGAAAAGGAAAAGAGGGTGAATCCAACTCCACCCAAGAGGAAGCTCCTGAAAGTCCTCCTTCCGCTACACCCGAACAAGTTATAACTCTAGCTTCTCTAGAGAAAGAAACAATGGAAGATGTTCCGATAGGCACATCCACTCGGGATGTTGCCCCGCTGCAACAATTGAGGTCCCTTTCGCCCCTTCTCCCTCTCCTCCTTCCCCTCCTTGAGTGACCCAAGTGACCATTCCTTTGGTCATGTCCTCTCCCCCTTCTTCTATTGTTCCTCCTGCTTCTTCGTCCATCTTCTCTTCTCTCGCGAACCTATCCCCCTCCATTTCTTCCCTCATCTCTGAGCTCCCTTCCCTTCCTATGTCTTCCTCCCCTGCAGTATCTCTTCCTCCCATGAGTGCTTCCTCGGCCTCCCTCTCGATGCCGCCTCCAAGTGTCTCCACGTTTTTCCCTTCTACTACTGCAGCTACCCCCTTCTCTATTTCTGGTCCTTCTCCCATAAGTCCGGCTGGATCTCCCAACACCTGAGTCAACAGAAAAGGAAAGTTCCCATCACTCCGATGGACTTCTCCATAATCCCGTCAAAAGGGGCAAAGAAGCAGAAGCCCATCACACGCTTCTCTCAGAGTGCTTCGGGAGAAAGGGTAATGGAGATCGCATACCCCAATCCTCTGAAGGATAAAAAGGATCTGTCTCCGACAGATTACACAGTGACTCAAGTCACAATGGGGACGTCTTCTGAAAGCCTTCAGGGAGAGGCCCTATCTGTAGTTGATGCCCTCTGCAAGAAGCTTCAAGAAGCAAAAGAAGAGAAAAGGCTACTGAAAGAGAAAAATAAACATCTGCTCCATGCCTTACAGAAGATGGGCAGTGCACCTCCCACAACTGCCGCTGAAACTCCTGAGCCTCTGAGTCAGGATAAAATTAATGAATATGCAAAGATCGGCGAGCAGGGTATGGCAGTTTCCACTGGAGGAGCCAGATCCTCAAGGACAGTGAACGAGTGATCGCCAAGTTCACCGATTTGTATCTGAACATCAACAAGGTGAACAAAGAACTCCAGGCGTTAGCAGGACCCATATCCGAAGAGCTGGACCATGCTAGGCTGCAGCATGAGACCTTTCAAAGAATGTTTGACTGTTCAGTCGAAGATCTGGTCAAGTTCGGCATTTTCGGTCACCCCAGGGCCCTCAATAAAATCCTTTCCACTCTGGATTACCGGATGGATCAACTGGAATTCGTCCTCGAAAAGATTGATAAGGTAAAGGAAGAAGCCCTGGACGCAATGCATCAGATGGAACAAATTGTTCTAAGGATGTCTCCAGGGTTGCTTACTCCTTCTTTCACCTTAAGGAAGGTTGACAAAACCATCCAGATCTTCAAGGAGATCGTTTCGCAAGGGCTGGGGCCAGAGGTCACTTTTGACGAGAATCCATCAATAACCTGCTGGCCTGTCGGGACTTCATCGGGTTCCTAATAGAAGCAGAGAATGAATATTCCAAACTCCCAGAGAAGCTCACAGACGAGCGGGAGACTTGCGAGGCTATCAGTGAGTGACACAAGGATCCTTCCCAGGATCAATTAGAGCCCATGATCAGCAAGTTCATGGAATACCGTGCCCAATTTCACATCTCGTCACCCGAGCAGCAAAAGCAGGATATCCCCTTTCAGCCGCAGGACGACGACGATGAATAATTTCTCTCTCTTCTTGACTTTCTTTTTGTAAATGTCTAAAGCATGTTGGCACAAATGATGACATCATCCATGTTGCACCATGGGATGATGTCATCCATCAAGTTGTTAAAAGTCAACATGACTTTGAGATATTTTTGTAGATATTTTGTAAATAGGTGGTTGGTTCCTTTTTGCCCTTCTTCTTCTTCTTCTTCTATAAATACTCAAATACTTGTTGTATTTGGGGGTGGATACTTTTCAGATGAAAAATAGAAGTGAGAAGAAAAGACTTTGAGCTTTTTGTAACAGAAGGAAATATTAATACAATATTTAGACTTTGTGTTGAATACATGTGTTATTTGCATTAGATCTTTCTTACGTCGATCTCGTGTATTTATTACATTGGATCTACTTCTGTTTTATTGTCATTTATTCATCAGTATTGCTTTGTTCGTTTATGCAAGTAGGTTTGGCTCTGTTTACTACCAATCCCAAAACATAAACCCTCTGACCTTTCTGCTTTGGAATTCATTTCTTTTCTTTCTTCGGATCTGATCTTTCTTCATCCTCTCTTTCATTCCTTTCTTTCCACAGTCGGAAACAACCCTCTTTGGGATGAGATCGCAAACCCCCAAAGCGAATATTGTGAGACTTACAGATTCCTGTTGGTAGAATAGCAATAAACTAGTTTCGCTTTGCTGACTCAAAGAGGGGCTATGCCCTACACACTGTTGACTCGTCTATCCATAAATCTGCCCAAGCGACATATTTTCGAACCAACAGTTTTTGGCAACTCTACTGGGGAATGAACAGATCTATCAGATATATGATGGTGGTATGATAGAAAAACAATTAAAATCTGAAAAATCACTATCTATTTACAAACCTGAACTTTTTGTTAAAAATCCAATATTTTGCAAAAGTGCTCCAAATCAAAAATTTTCTTCTGAGATCCATAGATCTAGCCTAGTTGGAGACCTTTAGTTCGCTGAGTTTTTATAAAAATTTGTATTTTTCCGTAGATCGAGTTTTTATTTGTTCAGAAATTTTCAAACTCTTGAAAAAAGTCAACTTTAGATCGAAAATCAGCTTACTAATCTTCACTATCATTTTATCCTCATTGTTCTTCGTCATTAAATCGCAATCGGTTCTTAGAAGAGGATATTTTAAATATTCATAAAAGTACATGCTTTGCTGGTTTTGTCGGAAAAACCAAAAATCAGCAAGTACAACAAAAAGAAATTTTAAAATCTGCTCCACAACATCGCAGATCCGAAGGTACTGTTGGCGGGTGAACCATTTACTCGTAGCAGGAGAGCTCGTGGAGAAGTCGATCCTACTTTTGATCTGCTTCAAAGGAACAACTTTAGTATAACACCGGCATGCTTTTCATCACTAAGTTCAGTTGATCGGTTAGCCAGAAGTGCCTCACCTCCACGAAAGAACTAGTTTTCACAAGGAGCCTCCACATCCCTTTGTAGCGCCTTTTCTCGGTCAAGAGAACCGTGTTTCCAACTGTGTTCTTTTCTAGTTTGTCCCGGATGGCGGTACCATGGGGAAATGCTATGGGTCCCCCAAGCTTTGCCACATCCTGTTCACGCGCTCCACATGGAAACCGAAAGAATTTTCCCAAATTCGACGGGAGCGGGAAACCAAAGCATAGATTCACACATATTTGCATTCATCATGTCATGCGCAAAAGTATCTGGATGTAACCCATGAAGATGTGTCGGTTCACCTTTTTCTGGAAACTCTACAAGGGCCTGTAGCAGAATGGTTTCAGCATTTACCGGCGGATCTATTACCAGTTGGGCCACCTTGCGGGATGCTTTTGAAGACAGGTACAAGCCTTCAGAAGATGCATTTGCATTATTATCATAGATCACTCACCTGAAGAAGGAGGCCAATGAGACCATGCACGATTTTATCGCCAGGTTTAATGCATTAATCAACCATGTTCCCTGTGCCATGCTTCCAACACCAGAAAATCAGAAGTGTTTCTTCGTGAACGCTATGAGTTCGAAAGTAAGTTTCTTACTCCTGCAAGAGCAAGTGGCTACCTTGATTCTCACCCAGGCCGCTACCATCCGAATTGAAGACAATTTGCTAATATCTGGTGAATTGAAAAGGGAATCATCTAAGCTTAAATCTTTGGGCCCTTCACCCACTACTTCGTCTGATCCGGCATTTCAAAAGATGGAAAACGACTTGCTTGCATTAAAGAATCAGTTAGCCCAAGCTTCCCCTAGTTCCTTACCGGGATATTCCATGAAGAAACTTCACTCAACAATGTCCACAAAGGCGCGGTTGCCCGCAACTTCTTCACGATTGGCACTTGAGGCTCCTCCGGTCAATGCCTTAGCCGAAATTGAAGAAGAGGAACAAGATTACGAAGAACCTTCGTCTCAAGGTGAAGATGATCAAGATGTCGGTGAGCTGACTGGTGACTCTACTATCGGGTATATGGAATTCGATGAGGAGGAATCTGATGAAGAGGAGGGTACACAGGGATATGCAAGTGGACAATCATATGTTGTTTTTACCCGTTCACAAGGAAAAGAAGTAGAGGTCGCTGCCCATGTGCAGAAGGAGAAGGCCATGTCAAACGTGCCTCCAACTATTGCTAAAAGAGGTAATCCTCTTCCTACTCAACTCCTGTTAAGTCTTTTACAAGGAAATATTTTCCCCCCATCTCTCCCCCAAATCAGCCCTCTCATATTCCTATCAAGACCAGTAATCCTACCCTACCATCGTGCAACCTTTGGCCGCATTTGATATCATAGATCATGCTAAAAAGACCAAGATCCAAATGTCTGAAGCCGAGTATCTTCAGTCAAATCCCGAACAACTTGTAAGATTGACCAAATACATTCAAAGTCAAGTTGTCATAGCTCCCTAGGTTTCCTTAAAAGGAATCCTTTCCACTCCTCCTGCATCCCGCATAAATGTTGCCTCAACATCTGCATCAGGTAAGATAGAACCTTTCTATCTCTCCCTCCTAATCAATGGTCACAAGTTAAGTAGCGTATAATTGATTGGAGCTTCGATAACGTCATGCCGGAAAAGTTCACCCATGCTTTGGGCCTCACCCTTACCAAGCCTTTTGGCGAGATGTTATTCCTTAGAAACCAAGCGAGTTCCGTTGATTAGTCAAATCAAAAGACGTGCAATTTGCATTGTGGCGAGCATTCCGGCCCGGCTCCCGAGAGAAGAAGTTTTTGTAGCGAAGTTGGTGGGGAGATTCATATGGACTGTCTAAGGCTAGAATCCCCATCAAAGGTGTAATGCGAGACATTGGAGCAGTAATCACAAAAGAAGTACTTGGTCACTAACTCGAGGACCCCAAAGCTCAAATTCTTTTCGAATCATCGGGAATGGGGAACTATTTCTTGTCTACCAAGTCGACAAAATAGTTGTTCTCATTCAAGAGGAGGATCTTAACAAGATCTAGACCTTGCAGTTTGATGGCAGCTGTGCAACCAGTGGATGTGGCGCCGGAGCCATGCTAATATCTCCCGACGAGGAGATTATTCCTCTCTCTTTCAAATTGTAGTTTTTCAATACAAATAATACTGCTGAATATGAATCTCTGCTACTTGGCATGCAAGCCGCGAAGGAAAGAGGGATCAAAAATCTGAAAGTGCAAGGTGATGCAGAGCTAGTCGTGAATCAAGTTAAGAGGATATATCAAGTGAAGAATGAGAGGCTCAGGCACTACCGTAATGTGGTGTGGGACAACATCGAAGAATTTGACGCTTTTTCAATAGAATCCATTCCAAGAGCTCAGAATGACATGGCTGATTCATTGGCCATTTCAGCATCCCTCATGCTCCCTCACCCAGGTTTGAAAATAGACAAATACACCATTGAGGTGGTTTTCCGCCCAAGTGTGCCGGATAATTCTCAGCATTGGCAAGTATTCAATGATGACAATCAACTCATTGCCTTTCTAGAAAAGGCAGAAAATTTCAAGGAATTGCATTTTGAAGGATCCACTTCTATGTGCCGCGAATCAGTCACCGATCAAAAGGATGAATCCGAAGGGAACGACGGCATATGTCAGCTCAAAGGAAATAAAATTCGAAGGGCCTAGTTTCTTTGGAGCGGTTGTTCGACAGGCATGACCATTTTGTAAAAAAGAAAAGGTGAGATGATGCTGGCACATCCCCAGAAACCGAGCCGGTTAATTTAGGTTCAGTAGAGCATCCACAATTCGTGAACATTGGAAAATGTTGCACGCCTGAAGAGAAGCGGAAGTTTTTCAAACTGCTGAAGAAATACATGGATGTATTGGCATGGTCCTATGCTGATCTAAAGTCTTTTAAGCCAAAGGACATCCAACATGACATTCCGTTAAAAGAATACGTCAAAGCCTTTCGCAGAAGCGAGAGGCATTATAACCCTAAAGTCTCGGTACTATCCAGTTAAAATTCAGAAAATGCTGGATGCGAGAATCATTTTTCCTATCCATCACAGTACTTGGGTGGCAAACATTGTGCCAGTGCGCAAGAAAAATGGTGAAATACGCATATGTGTAGATTTTGAAAATTGAATCAGGCTTCCTTAAAAGACAACTACCCACTTCCCATAATGGATCAAGTTCTACAAGCGGTAACTGGATCAGAAATGTTGTCCATGCTTGATGGTTTTTCGGGCTACAATCAGATTGAAGTCTCGACTGAAGATCAATTTAAAACAACATTCACTACTCCCTGGGGCACGTTTGCCTACAGCAGGATGCCTTTTGGTCTGACCAATGCTGGCGCCACTTTTCAGCGGGCCATGGACCTTGCATTCAAAGGTATGATGGGGAAGGTCATTGTTGTTTATCCGGATGACTTAAGCTGTGTTCTCTAAACAATGAAGTGATCATTGTGATCATCTGGAGCAAGTATTGGCCAGATGCCGAGAACATGGGATTTCCCTGAACCGAAAAAGTCTGTTTTTGGAGTCACAGAAGGAAAGTTGCTAGGGCATGTTGTTAGCAAAGAAGGAACAAAGATAGATACCGAAAGAGTTAAGGCTATTCAGAGCCTCACTTTGCCTACAAGCAAGACCGGCATCCACTCTTTCTTTGGAAAGGTGAACTTTCTCAGGCGTTTTGTTCCCGACTTTGCTGAAAAGACTCGTCATATATTGGACATGATGAAAGGGTCACCAACTTTCGATGGAGCGAGGAAGGGAAAAGGTCATTCGAAGAAATAAAAGCTTCTATCGCTCACGCACCAGTCCTGGTATGTCCCAACTTCTCCAAGGATTTTATCATGTATAGCTATGCATCTGAGCATACTGTATCTGCCATCTTGATGCAAAAGAATTCTGAGGATGTTGAATCTCCGATTGCGTTCATGAGCTCTCCCCTCAAGCCTCATGAATTAAAAATGTCTCAATTGGAAAAGCATGCCTTCGCCATTGTCAAAGCAGTCAAAAACTTCAGGTATTACATTTTAAATTCTCATACAGTGGTGTTGGTCCCTGACATGGTAGTCAAATCAATTTTAACTCAATAGGAGTTAGGAAGCTTACGAGGAAATTGGATTGCAAAGGTCCGAGGAGTATGACACGGATATAAAACCAACCATGTTGGTAAGAGGCAAAGGCTTGTGTCAACTTATGGCTGAAAACCAAGGGTCAAAAGTTTTGGAGAAAAGGATGATTATACCAATGAAGCACAAAGCCGGTTGGAGAAACCCGATTCTCTACCTATGGTCCTATTTGTCACAACCAGCATGATGACTGGTATTCCGATATTACTTTCTTCCTCACCTACGGCGAATGCCCAGCTCACCTAACCACAAAGGAGAAGCGCACTATAAAGCTCAGAGCAGCCAAATATGTCATCTGGGATGACGGTTTATACAAACGCGGGATAGATGGCATCTTCTTGCGATGTGTCGACAAGCCACAGTAGGTGAAGTTACTTGAAATTTTTCATAATTCAGCCTGTGGAGGCCATTTCTCCTCTTCCGTAATACAGCACACAAGATCATTCGGGCTAGGTACTATTGGCCGACGCTCTTCCAAGATACTGACCACTGGGTAGAAAGTGTGAACCTTCGGCGGTTCGTCGGCAAGCCCAAGTTGGCTGCTTTTCCCCTCAGGCCGATCATTGTCAATGAACCATTCAAGCAGTGGGGAATTGATTTTATTGGTGCACTCAATCCCCAATCAAGTGCCGGACATAGTTATGTCCTAACAGCAATAGATTACTTCACCAAGTGGGTGGAAGCCATACCTATCAAACATGCCACTTCCGAAGTTGTTTGCAGTTTCATCAAAGAAAATATCATTGTCAGGTTTGGCGTCCCAAACAAGATTGTTGCTGATAATGCTTCTAACTTCTCTTCACGGGAAGTTATTAGTTTTTGCTACGAATATGGGATAACTTTGGCTCACGCCTCAGATTATTACCCTCAGGGAAATGGTCAAGCAGAATCTAGTAACAAAAACTTGGTGACCATCATACGAAAGCTGGTGGATGAGAATCAATGAATGTGGCACAAGTCCTTATACGATGCTCTGTGGGCAGATCACATTACTCCCAAGAGATCTCTCGGCATGTCACCTTTTCAAGTGTTATATGGCACCGATGCTGAGCTTCCCATTTCTATCGAACTTCCTGCTGCTGTGCTTGGCACGAGCAATGAAGATGAGACTTTTCAAAATTCCCTCAAAAGAGGACCATGTACTGGAGCTCGAAGAAAAAAGAGTAAGGGTGGTCGACAAGATCATCAAACATCGAATCAAGTCAAAAGATTATTCGATAAAAAAGCCAAGCAAAGAAATTTCCAGGTGGGAGACCTCATCCTTTTGTGGGACAAATGAAGAGAGCCAAAAGGCATGCACGGAAAGTTTGATTCCCTGTGGAGAGGGCCTTTCAAGATCAAGCAGCTCAATGGAGAGAATAGTTTCTATCTCTCATATCTGGACGGAACCGAACTCCCGCTTCCCTATAGTGGGCAGCATCTGAAAATCTTCAGGAAGTAGAGCTTTCTCTCTTCTTTGTACAGTTTGCTTCAGTTGTGTGTTTGTTTTTGTCATGTGTTTTCTTTTGTTGGTTGTGTGTTTCCCTTTCGGTCTCCCTTGTTTTTGACTCTGTTACCCAATGGATAGGCACATGAGATCTGGGATTCTCTACCCCGAGTTTGCTCAGGGATAGTCCCTAGAAAGAGCCAGCTATTATCCCGTAAAATTGGCAAGGGAAATTTTACAGATAACCCTACCGAAAATTTTGTTCGGTCCCTCCTCGGGGATTCCCTCGCGTTTGGAATGTTGCTAAATCCCTTCCTAGGAAAATCCGAGTTTTCGAACTTCACCTTTTTGGTCTTTTTTGGTCGGGTGCATATAACGACTATGCAACATCAAATGTTCATGCGCCCCCTTATGAGCCTTTGGCGCATGCTTTCTCATGTCAACAGGTGTTTTGGTGCACCTCACTATGTTGAGTCTTCCTTGCATGCGCCAAGGTGCATGTGCCTTCATGTCAACAAGTAACTTTTTGTTGCGCCTTTTTGTTGCGCCAAGGTCGCACATATTCTGATCGACAACACTTTTGGTGAGCTAAAGGCACACTTAACTTCGTGTTGGAAAGTGTTTTGGTGTGCCAAGGGCGCATGTTTTCTCATGTCGACAAGTCACTTTTCATGTGCCACTTGAAAAATTTGGTGGCGCATTTATTGCCACCTCACCTATAAATAGGCGCGTCTGCATTGTCATTGTCACCAAACACAAATCACGTGATTATTTTTCTCTATACCTGTCAGCGCACCAGCCCTGTCGCTTTCAAATCTTTTCGTGGACCCGTTTGCACACTTCTCCACTATTTATCTTGGTAAGAGGTCCTCTTTCTTTTGTGCACTTTGTGTTTGTGGTTTTTGGCTGCTTGTTGGTATGGATTGGATTGGAAAGACTATGAAATCATGAACTTCCCCCCTTGCTGTCTTTTCCATTCTTCCACATGTTCTTCCCCCTCTTTCCAGATCTGCTGGTAGAGGAAACTCTGTCCTGAAATGATTGCTTAAAAACTCTTTGTTTAAGCCTCTTCATCACCCCAAGGTACCCTAAAAAGGAGCTTAACCACATATAAACCCCTCAGAGAGAGAATCAAAGCTTAAAAAGAAACTGTATTTTTCTTCTCCTTTGGCGCATTGGTGCACCCTGCAACATGAAGAACAGTTGCGCCAATGGCGCATCTGTCACCCCCGTTACACAAAGAACAGCCGCGCCAATGGCATATTCCTACCTGCTACATAATGAAAAGTTGCGCCCTCAAGGCGCACTTCCTTAGTTTGTTGCAAATGCTTTCCTCGTGCCCCCTCTTGGCACACCAAACTCATATGTTGCATCCTAAAAACTCGTGCCTTTAGCGCACCTCTGTGTCTGTATGCAACACCAACTAAACTCGTGCCAAGTGCAAAGCTTTAAATGGCGCAGGCACATCCATCATTGCAATAATAGCATGTCATGCAGACCTTCCATGCGCTACGCCAAGTTCTCTTTAGCGCACAAAAATCATATGTTACACAAACCTTATATTCGCCTTTGGCGCACCGAAGTTCCATGCAACATGAAAATTATATGCGCCACTGGCGCATCCTGTTCTTGTGTAACATGAAGAATCCATGCACCCTTTATAAAATGCATACAAATGGCATAGGCACACTTGTGTTTACAACAACAAAGAATGCACTCTGTAGCATCCATGTGCCATGCACCCTTTGGCGCTGATTTATCCCCTGCAGCATCCCTTTCCTGTGCGCCTTACTATTTAGCTCTGTAACCTGTAGTATTCATGCGCCCTGCGCCCTGAGGCCTTAAAATCACTAACTCTTTCTTCTGTCAGCATTTCAATGGAAAATCAAATGGTGACATGAATTTCTTGCGTTGGGTTTCACTTCTTATTCTTGCAGATCAGCAACTAAGTTCAGAAGAACATATGTCAACATCAAGCAAGAAACCTATCAAATCTAAGGGTAAAGCCAAGCTCACGGAAGAAGAAATGAAGTATAAGTATCAGAGGGTCAGAATGCCCAAATCCCAAGCAGAGTGTGACCTGACATCGAGACTCGGAAGCCCTGGATCATATTGATATGGAGGAGTCTCGGGTCGAGAACCGAGGAAGGTCACAAGAAGTCCATGGATGGACAAATTGATAGGCGGTGCCCTCGCACTTTCTTTGGAGGGATCCCAAATCGGTCGGTGCCGTGAATAATGAATTTATGATGGTGGTAGCCCGATGCTACAACAAAGACACAAGATGTGTCCATGGTGAGAAGGGCGAGGTTATAATCAACCTCATTGCCCGCCACTTTGAGATAATGCTCGGCATTCCTCATCACCAGCACTTTGTGGCCGTCAGCCAAGAAGATTGCATCAAGGCCTGGGATGACAATGAGCATGCAGCTGATGAATGAGGTTTATCTGAAGAATAAAAAGGTGGTGACTCGGTGGCCACAAGTCATTCATCGTAGTGAATTTTCAGAGGAACTCAGTGACACCATCACGTTCCTGAGCAGAGTCTTTGGGCTTCCTGACACCCATTATTTTCACAAGTGGATGCTGCGGTACCTTGAAACAATGAACAAAAATGTGCCCGATCAACGCTTTGAGTGGGCAGAAATCATAAGCAGCACAATCTCCGAGCAGCTACAACAACTTAACACAACGGGGAGGTTCTATATGAACTCCTACGTGGTCTATGCTGCAGCTTCAGAAAGGGACTATCCGGCTCTGATGCGATGTGGGGTTTGGCCCCAAGTTAAAATCTATGAATATTATCCAGAACTGAAGCTGGAAAATAGCATCCCCCAGTTCACAAAGATCAATGATGCATTCTTCTACTTCATCATCTGCCTGTTGAGGTCGAATATGACTCACGGTCGCACGACCAAGAGCATAGTAGCAGCTACCGAGAAGTGGGGGCCCTATTCACTCAATTCCCCACATTCACCTATCTGAGGGTAGTCAATTTCTTGGGGGAACCAACTAGAACTGCCAAGATATGTCGGGCCCAAGTTGATCCTGTTGGAGCTGTCGAGGCAGCTTGTTACTTACCATGAAAAGTGCCTAAAGAGAAAGAAGGGTGGAACTCCTTTCCCCCTCACAGTGGGTAGGTATACATGTCTCACTCACCACAAGGCAAAAGATATGTTTGCAGAACTGGAGCTACTAAATCTGAAACATGACTTCCCAGCAAGGCCCACCTTCGACCCGAGAAATTGTCTGCCTAGGGCTAAGCTCGACCCGATCCACATCCCTCAGATCGAAGATATCTACATTGACATATATCATGAGGTTGAGCTCAGGAGGAAGGATCATTCTCGCTTGGCCTTAGCAGAAATCATCCAGTATGGGGTAGCCATCATCCCAAAAGGCTACCAAACTACTGAGCAAGAAGTGGATCAAGTGTATCTTGACACGGGTGGGGATGATTGGCCTTTTGCGTTGATTGATAGAACCAAAGTGCCTCAGACAATTGAGGAGAGAGTCAAGGAAACTCTGCATGCAACGAACAGAGCATTGGTGCCGAATGAACGGGCTTATCTACCTCGGAGTCGATTTCACAACCTCTCCATTGGGCAACGCACCTCCTCGGGCTAAACAACAGCCAAAGGGGAAAGGAAAAGGAAAAGAGGGTGAATCTAGCTCCACCCAAGAGGAAGCTCCTGAAAGTCCTCCTTCCACTACACCCGAAGAAGTTATAACTCTGGCTTCTCCAGAGAAAGAAACAGTGGAAGATGTTCCAATAGGCCCATCCACTCAGGATGTTGCCACTGCTGCAACAATTGAGGTCCCTTCTATCCCTTCTCCCTCTCCTCCTTCCCCTCCTCGAGTGACCCAAGCGACCATTCCTTTGGTCGTGTCCTCTCCCCCTTCTTCTATTGTTCCTCCTGCTTCTTCATCCATCTTCTCTTCTCTTACGGACCTGTCCCCTCCATTTCTTCCCTCATCTCTGAGCTCCCTTCCCTTCCTATGTCTTCCTCTCCTGCAGTATCTCTTCCTCCCGTGAGTGCTTCCTCGGCCTCCCTCTCATTGCCGCCTCCAATTGTCTCAACGTTTTCCCTTCTACTATTGCAGCTGCCCCTTCTCTGCATTTGGTCCTTCTCCCATAAGTCCTGCTGGATCTCCCAACACCGAGTCAGAAAAAGGAAAGTTCCCATCGCTCGATAGATGGACTTCTCCGTAATCCCGTCAAAAGGGGCAAAGAAGCGAAGCCCATCACACGCATCTCTCGAGTGCTTTGGGAGAAAGGGTAATGGAGATCGCATACCCCAATCCTCGAAGGATAAAAAGGATCTGTTTCGACAGATTACACGGTGACTCAAGTCACAATGGGGACGTCTTCTAAAAGCCTTCAGGGAGAGTCCCTATCTGTAGTTGATGCCCTCTGCAAGAAGCTTCAAGAAGTAAAAGAAGAGAAAAGGTTACTGAAAGAGAAAAATAAACATCTGCTCCATGCCTTACAGAAGATGGGCAATTCACCTCCCACTACTGCCGCCGATACTCCTGAGCCTATGAGCCAGGATAAAATTAATGAATATGCAAAGATCGGCAAGCAAGGTATGGCAGTTTCCACCTGGAGGAGCCAGATCCTCAAGGACAGTGAACGAGTAATCGCCAAGTTCACCAATTTGTATCTGAACATCAACAAGGTGAACAAGGAACTCCAGGCGTTAGCAGGACCCATATCGAAGATTTGGACCATGCTAGGCTCTCAAGCATGAGACCTTTCAAAGAATTTTTGACTGTTGAGTCGATGATCTGGTCAAGTTCGGCATTTTCGGTCACCCCATGGCCCTCAATAAAATCCTTTCCACTGGATTACCGGATGGATCAAGCGGAATTTGTCCTCGAAAAGATTGATAAGGTAAAGGAAGAAGCCCCTGACGCAATGCATCGATGGAACAAATTGTTCTAAGGATGTCTCCGTGGTTGCTTACTCCTTCTTTTGCCTTAAGGAAGGTTGACAAAACCATCCAGATCTTCAAGGAGATCGTTTCACAAGGGTGGGGCAGAGGTCACTTTTGATGCGAGAATCCATCGATAACTTTCTTTGGCACTGTCGGGACTTCATCGGGTTCTAATAGAAGCAAAGAATGAATATTCCAAACTCCCGGAAAAGCTCGCGACGAGCGGGAGACTTGCGAGGCTATCAGTGAGTGACACAAGGATCCTTCCCAGGATCAATTAGAGCCCATGATCAGCAAGTTCATGGAATACCGTGCCCAATTCCACATCTCGTCACGAGCGGCAAAAGCGGGATATCCCCTTTTAGCCGCGGGACGACGGCGGCGAATAATAATTTCTCTCTTCTTGAATTTCTTTTTGTAAATGTCTAAAGCATGTTGGCACAAATGATGACATCATCCATGTTGCACCATGGGATGATGTCATCCATCAAGTTGTCAAAAGTCAACATGACTTTGAGATATTTTTGTAGATATTTTGTAAATAGGTGGTTGGTTCCTTTTTTTCTTTCTTCTTCTTCTTCTTCTATAAATACTCAAATACTTGTTGTATTTGGGGGTGGATACTTTTCAGATGAAAAATAGAAGTGAGAAGAAAAGACTTTGAGCTTTTTTTAACAGAAGGAAATATTAATACAATATTTAGACTTTGTGTTGAATACACATGTTATTTGTATTAGATCTTTCTTACGTCAAATTTGTGTGTTTATTCTGTTGGATCTACTTATGTTTTATCGTCATTTATTCATCAGTAGTGCATTG
The DNA here is from genome assembly GCA_018340775.1 of Taxus wallichiana var. yunnanensis. Lineage (NCBI taxonomy): Eukaryota > Viridiplantae > Streptophyta > Pinopsida > Cupressales > Taxaceae > Taxus > Taxus wallichiana. Next base: position 658,328,435 of record CM031242.1, read on the forward strand.
TTCGTTTATGCAAGTAGGTTTGGCTCTGTTTACTACCAATCCCAAAACATAAACCCTCTGACCTTTCTGCTTTGGAATTCATTTCTTTTCTTTCTTCGGATATGATCTTTCTTCATCCTCTCTTTCATTCCTTTCTTTCCACAGTCGGAAACAACCCTACTGGGATGAGATCCCAAACCCCCGAAGGTAGAATATTGTGAGACTTACACAGATTCCTGCTGGTAGAATAGCAATAAACCAGTTTCGCTTTGCTGACTCAAAGAGGGGCTATGCCCTGCACACTGTTGACTTGTCTATCCATAAATCTTCCCAAGCGACAGATTTTCGAACCAACAAGATCGAGATTTTGTGAGAAAATGCTAAGAGAAAGGTTTACAATACTCAGTAGATTTTCTTACTTAGAAAATTTGATTAATGCTCCAAACATATCTCCTAATCAGCGTGTGAGTACCTGTTACATCTTGGATACATGATTTAACTCATATAAAGCTTTGAGATTGATCTGCCATTTGTGCAGACATTAGAGTTCACAGAGATCAGCTTAGAACTTCATTCTGTGTAGAGGCATTGTGACTGTGTAGCAAAATGGTAGCTGAATCACCGTTGGCATTGACATCGGGTCAGAACTTCATTATGTGTAGAGGCATTCGCACTGCAAGCGTGAGAATGGTACCTGATATTATATGTCAACAAGTAGAGCTCTCAAAGGATTAGCTCGAGAATGTCATTCGGTGTCGAGGCATTGTTATCCAAAATTCACCCCCCAGGGTAAATTTTGATAACATGCATCAAATTACTTAGTCCCAGGAAAATAAATTGATTCAGGGCCAAAAAATCATGTTTCTAGGGTCCCCTCAGAATTTTTCTAACTCTCCTGTCCAGGTTGAAAAGAGCAAGTTCTGAGAAAAGGTGAAAAGGCTGCAAAAACAAGCTTGGGCCAGGAAAAATCACGAAAAATGGCTAAGTCCTAGTCCTCGCAACAGTCGGGACGTGAGGGACATCTGGGCGCGAATCGGCCGAAAGGCCGCCAGGCAGTCTGCAGGGCAAAGGAACATCCAGGGCCGTTGGGACGCGGAAAGCCGGTTCGGCCGAAGGAGAAGAAAATCGACTAACTGCTCTGGGACATTTGGGACAAGAAGACGCGAAGGACGCGAACCACCCGGATCGGCCGAAAAGGAGAACTTTCACACTAAGCAGTTCGGGACATGTGGGACAAAGGTACGCGAACCGGCCGAATCGGGCGAACCGGAAGAATTTGTCCCAGGCATACCGGGACATGTGGGACAAAGGGACGCGTGGGACGCGGATAGCCGAAGGAGCCGAAAGCCAATCAAGCAATGCCACGTGTCATCGGCCGAATGAGGGACGAGGAAGCCCATTTCGGGTGGATCAATTTTTGTGTCCCCGCATGCAGGACATATCCGGGACAAATGGGACGCGTTGGACGCGAAAAGAGCCAGACCGGCAGCGGACAACCAAATCATGACACGTGTCACAAGGAGAAAAGTCCAAAAAGTTCAAAGGGTGAGGTTTCAAGCACTAACCCGAGCCAATAAAAGGAGGACATGTGTCCAATGAGGAAGGGAAGCTTGGAGCTCGGGAAGGAGTTAGAGAGTTTAGCAAGAGTTTTGGCCGAAAAGCTAAAAGCAAAGGTCTGCCCCGCGCCCCTGTCGACCAATCAATGCATGCCACGTGTCCCAAGTGGCGGGGGCGCGGAAGGAAAGTGGAAAATGTTCCAAAATCACAAAAGGCAAAACTTTCAAGGAAAAACCCATGGGACAGCAGAGGAGAGAGAATTACGTATCCAATCAGCGCTTGACACGTGTCGTCCAGGTGGCAGAGCGCGGGAAAGATCTTCAAAACACATTTTCACCTGTTTTGTGCCCTAAATCTTCAGATCTCCATATCTTTTGATCCAGAGCTCGGATTTGCACGTTCTTTATATCAACGGAAAGCTTATGAAATTATCTACATGATTTTAGGGTTAATCTTGAATTTTGGTGTAGTCTAGAGAGAGAAAGTTGAGAAACGGCTCTGACGCGTGTTCATGGCCAGAAGTGACATTTTAGCGACCAAATTAATGCAGAATGGGTCGCATTCTCCTCCAAATCAGTCAAAGATGGTAGGGTATGGGTTTTTAAGGTTCCCCATGCTATTTTAATGCATCTGCAGTCAATGAGGAATGGGCTTGCACGTTTTCCCATGTTTCTCTCTCCTGGGCTCGACCCATGTAATGTAAAAGCCAGATTTGGCTCATTTTAAAAATAATAATTACAAGTTGTTCATCTGTTCAGCTCTACCCTCCCTTCTTTTCCTTCTCCAGGGTTAAAAATGGAGTTCAAACCTCCTCCCTGCTCTGTAATGGCATTTTTGCCTTTTACTAATGAAATGATGTTCTGTGCAAACTTCTGAAGCAACAAAAACGTGTTTTGTGATGCATCTATCCATCCTTGCTCATTTTTTGCTTGTTTTCCTCTTGCCTCTCTTCATTGCAGGTATTTGTGCATGTTTGAATGTTCATTGCATTTTGGGACATTTTACGTGTGAAATCTATCCTTGGGCCTGTGATGCATCTGTCCATCCTTCCCATTGCTCACCTCTCTTTGTTACATGGCAGTTTTGATAGATGTCCAACATTCTCCTTCTCTGGTGTATCACCGTTTTAGTGTAGGCTTTTGTTCTTTTCCTTTCTCTCTCTCTCTGTCTCTTTGGCATGGTTAGATTAGGATTAGATTAGCTTGCCTGCACTGGAATAGCTTGTGGCAGGTGGTTTAGGAGCAGGAACCAGCCTTCTCTGGAGATTCCTTTCTCATTTTTGCAAGTCCCACACTTGGAGAAAGGTTTCAATGTTGTGCAATCACACTTTGGATGCACGAAGATCAACTTAGAAACACAGTCGGCATCAGAGTTTGTGATTTTGCATCAGTCAGATTTGCTTGCCTGGTGGGACATTAGAGGTCTTCCATTTCATCTTTTGTAGGTTGGTGTGTTCCTGTGAAGATTTCAGCCTTTGGAGGCACTTGCAAACACATCTGGTGACTCCATCTGATCAGCAACTCATTTCTGAAGTTGCAGACCGTTTTCCATCCATTTCCTTCCATATTTCTTTCCATCTCTTTCATTCTTTTCCATTCCATGAGGTTGTGCAATCATGACTTCATTTCCATCATGGAATTCACATCAACAACAACAGTATATTCCACCTCCAACATGTTTTACAAATCCTCCAAATCATCCTTTTGAGCAGATTCAAGATCAGTATGCATACCCATATGAGCAGCAATGCCAAAGTCAGTTTGGCTATGGAGCTTTCTAAGAGCAAGAGTATGCATATAATAAAGACCATCAGATCCAAGATGCTGGTTTGTTGGAGAAAATCCAAAAGATGGAGGTAGAGATGGTGCAGTCCAGAGCAACAGCTCAAATGAGAGCTTTCGGAATTGGTTGCACAGGACTCCTTGTCCATGGGAGACCCTTTTCCAAGACACTTCAGCCCTCAAGAGAAGCTGGACTTCATGATAAAGATGCTGCCCCAACTTGCACAATGGACAAAGAGTAAATAGAGGCCTATACATTCGGTGTTGAACAACCTTGTCAATGGGTAAGTTCTACACCATCATCTCGGTTTTCTCTTCCCATTACTCAAGCAAAGACATCATCTCATTGGACTTGCAAATTTTAAACTCTCCATCTACTTTGTCCCAAATGTTGATCCCATGTCTCCACCTCTCGGTCTTCCACCACACCTCAATTCTTCTTTCCTTTTTCCTTCCAAATAGTCATCCTCTCCAGAAGAGCTAAAATAAATCCCCCTCCTCTAAAGAAACAAGAGATTTCATCTCCTTTACCACCACAAAAAATTGTGAAATAAATTGAGTTCAACCCACCCCTCCTCTTGCATTCCAAATTCCATGTGGGGAAGAAGAAATTGCAAAAATCAGTCATCAAGGACAGCAAGAGGAAGAGCCAAGAAAAGAAGAAATGATTAAGAGCTTAGTAAGTTTGGCTGCCAAGTTTGGTATGACAAAGATCCCCTTGATGGTCAAACCTACGAAGAGGCTAAGGTTGAACAAATAGTGGTCAGGGCTGATTTTTTTACAGCAGAAGAAGAAGTTCTTGCAATCCCAACTTGTCCTCTAGAGCAACAGATTGAAGAGTTTGACCTGAAAAACTTCATGCTGGAGGAGGAGCTCATTCAAGAGCAAGATTTTCTTTGAACATTGGAGGAAGGAGAAGCTACTCCAGATCCAGCAGCAGAGGAGCACATTCTAGTTGTGGAGGAGAAAGTTACAGATCCAAGAGCTCTGAGCACAAAGCAGGCTACAGGAGAACCTTCAGTTCTTCTTTCTACTTCACCTCTCTCAAGTTCCAGTGCTAAAGAGGAGTTTGACCTCTCAAACTCAATGTTGGAGGGAGAAAGAAACCATGGTGGTCAAGTTACAGATCAAGAGGACACCATGGAGGAAGTTGAACATTTGCAGTAGGACAGCCATGAGGCAGTTTATCTGTCAGATTTGGAGGACTGTTTTGATGGAGAAGAGCCGGTTGAGTTTCCACCATTCTCTCTTTCATCATCCACATTCCAAACACAAGAGTCTGTTGTCATGAAGGAGAACATTCATTTGCAGCAGCCTACATCTTATAACAGCTCTTCGGAATCAAGATTGGAAGATTTTAATCTTTCATGTTCTTCATTGGAGGAAGAGAAAGGACAAAGGAATTTCACCATTGCTTCCACACCATCCATTGAGGGTCTACAAGAAGACTCCACTTTTGGAGTTGAGAATCAGAGCTATGGGCATATCAAATGGATCGGACCTTGCCCAATCAGGTATTTGGCTTCATTGGAGCCAAAGGAGAAGTCACAACCAGTCATGCTTGCTTCTGAGCATGAGGGTGAGCTACAAAGTACCAAGGATCAGCTGTCATACCCCTTCAATCCAAATGCAGAGCAACTAAAAGAGGTATTGAATTTTCCTTCAGCTGATACCTTGATGATTTGGGTGGAATACCAGCTTCTTGTTGATTTTCCACTCATCCTAACAGCCATGATCAGCTCCAAATCAATTGCATGGCTGCCACTTTTGAGAAAGGGAAGTTATTTCTCACAACCAATTACAGGGTTTGTTTAGCTTTCCTTTGCTCCCGATTCTGATAGAGTAGGTAGGTTTTCTTTTCAAGTAGAAGAAGTGCTTGTGCACACTCTGCATGTTCCATTTGGAGCATGTATGATTTTCAGTTCTGTACATAGTTTTGGTGTTGCTGGTTCTGCTCTTGCACAGTTCGTTTTAGTGGCATTTTGGTGAGAACAACTCCATGTCCGGTGGGTTTCAAGTGGCTCAGAGGGAGGTTTTCAAAGTTCAGATCAGTTGCAGGTTACAACTCATGACTCCATGCCCAATGGATGCTTCAGTAAGCTGCAGTAACTTCATCTAGCGTGCGAGATGACCCCGCTGAGTCGCCAAATTGTTATCCAAAATTCACCCCCAGGGTAAATTTTGATAACATGCATCAAATTACTTAGTCCCAGGAAAATAAATTGATTCAGGGCCAAAAAATCATGTTTCTAGGGTCCCCTCGGAATTTTTCTAACTCTCTTGTCTAGGTTGAAAAGAGCAAGTTCGAGAAAAGGTGAAAAGGCTGCAAAACAAGATTGAGCGGGAAAAATCACGAAAAATGGCTAAGTCCTAGTCCTCACAACAGTCGGGACGTGAGGGACATCAGGCGTGAATTGGCCAAAAGGCCGCCAGCATTCTGCAGGCAAAGGAACATCCGGGCCGTCGGACGCGCGCGGGACGCAAAGCGGTTCGGTAGAAGGAGAAGAAAATTGACTAAGCGCTGCTTTGGGACATTTGGGACAAGAAGACATGAAGGATGTGAACCACCCGGATCGGCCAAAAGGAGAACTTTCACACTAAGCGGATTCTGGGACATGTGGGACAAAGGTACGCGAACCGGCCGAATCGGGCAAACCGGAAGAATTTGTCCCGGCAGGTCAAACCGGGACATGTGGGACAAAGGGACGTGTGGGACGCGGATAGCCGAAGGAGCCGAAAGCCAATCAAGCAATGCCACGTGTCATCGGCCGAATGAGGGACGAGGAAGCCCATTTCAGCGGATCAAATTTTTTTGTCCCAGACGATGCAGGACATCTGGGACAAATGGACGCGCTGGACGCGAAAGAGCGGCAGACCCACGGACCAACCAAATCATGACACGTGTCACAAGGAGAAAAGTCCAAAAAGTTCAAAGGGTGAGGTTTCAAGCACTAACCCGAGCCAATAAAAGGAGGACACATGTCCAATGAGGAAGGGAAACTCAGAGCTCTGGGAAGGAGTTAGAGAGTTTAGCAAGAGTTTTGGCCGAAAAGCTAAAAGCAAAGGTCTACCCCGTGCCCCTGTCGACTAATCAATGCATGCCACGTGTCCCAAGTGGCGGGGCGCGGAAGGAAAGTGGAAAATGTTCCAAAATCAAAAAAGGTAAAACTTTCAAGGAAAAACCCGCGGGACAGCAGAGGAGAGAGAATTACGTATCCAATCAGCGCTTGACACGTGTCGTCTAGGTGGTAGAGTGTGGGAAAGATCTTCAAAACACATTTTCACTGTTTTGTGCCCTAAATCTTCAGATCTCCATATCTTTTGATCCAGAGCTCGGATTTGCACGTTCTTTATATCAACGAAAATCTTATGAAATTCTCTACATGATTCCGGGGTTAATCTTGAATTTTGGTGTAGTTTGGAGAGAGAAAGTTGAGAAACGGCTCTGACGCGTGTTCATGGCCAGAAGTGACATTTTAGCGACCAAATTAATGCAGAATGGGTCGCATTCTCCTCCAAATCGGTCAAAGATGGCAGGGTATGGGTTTGTAAGGTTCCCCATGCTATTTTAATGCATCTGCAGTCAATGAGGAATGGGCTTGCATGTTTTCCCATGTTTCTCTCTCCTGGGCTCGACCCATGCAATGTAAAAGCCAGATTTGGCTCATTTTAAAAATAATAATTACAAGTTGTTCATCTGTTCACTCTGCCCTCCCTTCTTTTCCTTCTCCAGGGTTAAAAATGGAGTTCGAACCTCCTCCCTGCTCTGTAATGGCATTTTTTGCCTTTTACTAATGAAATGATGTTCTGTGCAAACTTCTGAAGCAACAAAAAAACGTGTTTTGTGATGCATCTGTCCATCCTTGCTCTTTTTGCTTGTTTTCCTCTTGCCTCTCTTCATTGCAGGTATTTGTGCATGTTTGAATGTTCATTACGCAGGTTTGGAGTGTGTTCATGGAGTTTTGGGACATTTTACGTGTGAAATCTATCCTTGGGCTGTGATGCATCTGTCCATCCTTCCCATTGCTCACCTCTCTTTGTTACATGGCAGTTTTGATAGATGTCCAACATTCTCCTTCTTTGGTGTATCACCATTTTAGTGTAGGCTTTTGTTATTTTAGTGTAGGCTTTTGGCATGGTTAGATTAGGATTAGATTAGCTTTGCGCACTAGAATAGCTTGTGGCAGTGGTTTAGGAGCAGAACCAGCCTTCTCTAGAGATTCCTTTCTCATTTCTACAATTCCCACACTTGGAGAAAGGTTTCAATGTTGTGCAATCACACTGGATGCTCGAAGATCAACTTAGAAACTTGATCGGCATCCGGGAGTGTTGTGATTTTACATCAATAGGTATTGCGACCACACATATGAATGGTAGCCGATCAACAGACTTAGCATCATGCATTGGAGGCTTGAGGTCTTGTAAAAGGCTTAGCAGAGGCATTGAGGTCTACATAGACTTAGCATCATGCATTGGAGGCTCGAGGTCTTGTAAGAGGCTTAGCATCATGCATCGGAGGCATTGAGGTCTGTAATAGACTTAACATCATGCATTGGAGGCTCGAGGTCTTGAAAGAGGCTTAGCATCATGCATCGGAGGCATTGAGGTCTGTAAAGGGACAAGGCATTGTCCATCGGTGACATCGGATCGATCAAAGCTCTACATAACATGGATTTCCTTCAAACCAGCCTTGGATTCTCGCGGAATCAACTCCGGAGCCAGGAGCTATGTTATACGATCAAAGAAGATCCTTGTTGTCAGATATCAAGAAGCTTAGCACCGCATGAAGGAGCGTTGAGGTTTCATTCAGAAACTTAGCACCATAAAGTGGAGGCGTAGAGGTCTTCTTCAGATATCAAAGTGGCACAACGGAAGCATCATGGGCCCATAACCCCTGTGTCCCGAGGATCGGAGCAAGAGTTTTTCAGATTCAGGATAGTATGGAAGCTTTTTGGGACAAAAAGCTTTTCTTAGTGGGGAGGTGTGATCAGGGGATCATTTTTGAAATTTCCCTAAACATCCCTAAATGGTGTCAATGCAGAAGATCATCTCGAGAGCTTTCCAACGACTGTGAGAATGCGGAAAACGGACATCGGGAGCTCTAGATATGTTCGGTCAAAGTTCAGACAACGGGAAAGTCAACTCTAGTCAACTGGTCAATATTGGACCAATGGCACTGTGACACGTGGTGAAAAGGCAAAGGGAGTTTTTGTTGGTTTTCGATAACCAGTCTTCAACGAGCGTAAAAATGGTGCACAGGAACAAGAGGCTCAACTTTTATTATGGAGGGGAGCCCGGCCGCCGTGTGGACTATGGTATTATCGCCGATGTGGTGGGTCCACAAGCCACCACGTGGCTTGCCACCACTCATCGAATTCACTCGATTTTCCTATCGGGAGACGACAAGTGGAATATATGCTATTTACTGAGTTAATTATTTCTATGCCACATTGTATGGGTTGAAATTATATTATCTTGGTAAGTCCACTTTCCAAATGTCACATATATACATATTAATGTTTATACATTAGTATTATTAACCGCCAACATAGGATATGACCACGTGGATGGGAGGATGAAGCGGTTGTTGGGCTAAGCCATGCGTGGTACCAAATCCATGTGGAGATGGGGGCGTTTATACCTCTTATGGCCCTTTGACCGCTTCACATATGCGTGGGAAGGCTATTTAAAGCCTTAAAACTTTATCCCACCTCAAAATGTGGGATATACCCACTTACCTTAGCTGCTCAATGGGGATTTTAACCCATTTAAAATTCTAAGCGCCCTATTTGGGATTTAATCCCATTAAACATGCAATCCGATTTAATCCCATTACACATGCTATGGGATGAGGCTATTATTAGCCTTAGGATAATTTTTAATACATTTTTAAGGGCCCTATTTTTGTATAAATAGGGAACCCATTCTATTGTAAGGGACACACAACTCAAGCTTATTATTTGTTAAGCTTGTTGTGGAGACACACAACCCGAGCTTATTATTTGTTAAGCTTATTTGTGGGATGTGTCAACAGGTATTGTCTATTGGCCTATTATTTTAGGCAATAGTAGATGAAATATTTGTGATTGGGAGTAAATTATAAACTACCCAATAGGCCCATTGAGCCACACCAATTACTTGCAAATCCTGGATTGTCGACCGGAGTGCTAGCTTCGCATTGATAGTGTCGGGAAGGCCGATCGAAGCCGAAGGAGATTGTACGCTAGGAAGGTGGAAGTCGGGTGCTATTTTTCACCCTTGTCGTCCGAAGGTCTGGTTATTCTTCTAAGCAAGTTTAAATAGTTTCCATTAGGTTTTCTTGTGAAAGTACTATTGTAACTTACAAGTTTTGACTAGTGGAATGGTTCGACCATGAACCCGGAGACGTAGGCAATTGCCGAACTCCGTAATCAATCTGTGTGCAATTGTCATTATTGTCTTGCATTATTTTTAAATTGATTACTTAAAAGGAGTAAATTATCGGCAAATAATTAAAGCCTACAAGGGTCGAGATCAGGTAGTAATAATCTGATTATTTTTGGATCATGAGTAGAGGTCAATGTTCTTACCTTAGATTCTTGACATCATATGGGAAGGCTTCACATTACTGACCATCTTCAAATGTGTTGTATATGGAAAACAAGACTAAGCCAATTCCCATTGGAGTCCTGAAGGATGTAGTTATCACCATTCAAGGGGCCAATTTCACTGGAGAGTTTGAAGTCTTGGCGCTTCCCCAGGAAAACAACTTTTCAGCTTTGCTTAGGAACCCATGGTGTTATAAGAACAATTCTAACCTATGGTTTAACAAAGAAGGTATATAAGTTTTGAGAACAAAGAGGAAAGGGTAATCATTCTATTGAAATATGGGAAGTTAGTGTCCTATATTGATCCCTTAGGAGAAGAAGTCCTTGACAGAATCTATGTGTGCTCCATTAGAGATCTTGAGATAATTCATCCCACGGAGGGATTTATCCATTTGAAGATGCCCGAGTCCTTGAGTGATACCACTATTGTGGCATGCAACAATTAGGCACATGGGACTTATGAGTTGATAGGAAGAAAATTAAGAGGATCTATAACAAGGGTGAAAATTTTTCACTCAGTCAAGTGCTCAGGAGGAAAGAATTCTCCAAGTTACTCTGGAGGGGCATATCCTAAAATTTTCTTGCAGGAAATGGAAGCTCAGTGTAAGAATGAGAGCGAGAGAAGAGGAATGCTTAGTTACAACCTACTCAAAACTATAACGCATTGGTGGGCTACACATCAAGAGAACCTCCTAGAGTGGCACGAGGTAAGGATCACATTTTCTGTAAGGTTCTCTAGGAGTAATGCGCCCACTATCATACAAGACTACCATGGTAAAGAGGCCACTTCATTTCATATCCAAGCATGTGAGAAGGCCTGGATGGGAAGTACATAAGCATTACCACCTTCATTATGGGTGCATAAGTTGTATTCCACCTTACAATGTTGTGCACATGCATGGTATATTCATTCGAGAGATGTGTTGCCAAATAGGAAATTGGTAGGAGTTAACGGCTGATCTCACTCAAAATTTCAAGTATAGGAGTACCAAGTGATCAGTGGATAAGGTGTTGAGGTGATCAAGCGCCTTATAATGGGGATAGTGCTATGGTAGAGGATAGGCTTCTAGAGTTTCTAGGTGAGCCTTATTTGGAGACGTGCCTCAAGAAGAAGAATAAGAGGAAGTATAGCTTGAGCACGCGTGCATGGAAAAATAAAAAGGAAAGATGGTCTATGTAGTAGACGGTGAAGAGATGGAAAATTTGGATGTTAACCATTTGGAAGGTATGCATAAGGTCATAGATAGCGCTAATGAGTGAGCACGCACCTACCATGAGCCCTTGAAAATAAAGAAGGTTAACATTGGAACAAAGATAAAACCTAAGGAAGTTATCATTGGGGACTATTGGTCAGAAAAATAAGTTTCAAAGGTCATTGATTTGTTGCACGAGTTCTAGGATTTGTTCCCTTGTGGGTACCATGAACTCAAAGGTGTTCACCATTCCTTAGGGGAGATGAAGATCAAGTTGAAGGAAGGTGCACACTCGATTCAGAAGAGGCCTTATTAGATGAATCTAAATTTACGCGTATGGTTCAAGGAAGAAATAGACAAGATGATAACATCTGGTATCATTGAGGTTATGGAAGAATCAGAATAGATAAGCCCAATGGTTATCGTATCAAGAAGGATAGTAGGATAAGAATTTGTGTTGATTACGGGGATCTAAATGCAAGTATGTATCATTGATCCTTTTCCAATCCCCTTTATTGAAGAAATTTTGGAGGAGTAGTTGGGTGTGAAGTCTACTCTTTCACGGATGGGTTCTCAGGGTATCACCAAGTCAAGATTGCAAAGGAAGACTAGAGAAAGACAACTTTCACCACTAAATGGGGAATTTTTTCCTACATGGTTATGCCTTTTGGATTGAAGAATTCACCTATTGTGTTCTCGCGCATCATGGTACAAGTATTTCAGGACTTCATCCATAAGTTTCTTCAAGTTTACCTGGATGATTGGATTGTGTATGGATTGGTGAAAGACCATTGTGACAATTTAAGATTTATGTTTGAAAGATGTCAACAATTGAGGATATCCCTCAACATTAAGAAATGTGTCTTTGTTACTCCATTTGGAACCCTTTTAGGACACATTATAGGCAAAGAAGTATTACTAGTGGATCCCACCAAAGTTGCAATTATTGTGGGATTAGGGATCCTACTAATCAAAGTGCGTACGCAAATTCCTTGGGAATATGGGGTATTACAAAAAAATTCATCAAGGGTATGTCAAGATCACCGCCCTTAGAGGAATTGTTAAAACACAAGATTTCCTTTCATTAGGGAGAGACACAAGAGAAGGCATTTGAAAATTTGAAGGATAGGCTTGTCACGACGTCTATATTGCATTTACTTCTTGGGATAGTACTTTCCATGTGCATGTTGATGCTTTATAAATTTTGGATTAAGACTTGGCATGGGTAAAACACACAGAATAATATATTAATTGTCTATATTCTTGCTATATCAATTACACAATGAATTAGGCTAATTTATAGCCATTACAATAGACAAACCTCTTCCTATAAAATAGGAACAACTTACCCGTTTATAAATTTACGGGTACAACAAAACTCCATGAATAATATATTGTTGAAACAATATATTCTTTCAAACCTAATATTTATAATGTAAACATTAATAATTAATTTCCTAACATTCCCCCCCTTAATGTTTACATGGTACAACATATCTCGCTCACCACTTATCAGAGATTGCCACCTCGTGTGCTCATGATCAACTCTGCAAATGTGCAACATTGGGCTTGCACAAAACTCGAACATGTGCCAACGCACATTTCTTCCACTGATGGTTTTCTCCGGCTTCTACCAACAACCTTACCAATTGGTTTTGCAGGTGTACCAATAACCTTTCACACTTGGTTTTGCAGGATCACCAAAAACCTTACACAATTGGTTTTTACAGGTTTACCAAAAACCTTACACAATTGGTTTTTACAGGTTTACCAAAAACCTTACACAATTGGTTTTCGGAGTTTACCAAAACCTTACATCATGATTGCTACAATACTTTTGATCAATATTATACAATGTCACTACAAAAGGGAATCATGTAGGAAATATTGCTTCCAAAACTGAACAATAAAACATAATGGAAATGGAACAATGAGACCATGTTCCCCCCCTCATTGTGAACATTTCACTTATTCAATCCAAAACAGGAACTCTGAAATCATCTTGCCGCACACAACAAACCTGCAATTTGAAATGAAAGAAAACTCACACCGCACATTGTGCCACCAAATCATTCTGTGCGGCCCGCTGCTTTGGTGATCGATGAGAGGTCGTTGCCCGACCTCCGAGCCTCCTCTTGTGCCTCCATCCTCCAAAGATATCATGTCTTTAATTCCCAAAGCAAGATGTGTACACGAAGCACATTTGTTTCCACATTGATCTTATTCTTTTCCCTCCCGCAATGTGAAACACTTTAATTTTATGGACGCTCAGTAACACCGAAAATGCGTCCGTAAGGCAATATTTTTTTTTTTTAAAAATTTTTTGGACTTTTACAATTAGACGACTCTAACTCTTGATAACAACTAAAAAATCCTAAAATCACCTATATGACATTGAAGGACAATAACACTAAATTGACACAATGACTCAAAATTTATAATGACCTCTTCACCTTCCAAAATACGACTCTTGAATACAATTTTATGGACGACATTATAATCGTTGAATGGTTACATATGAAAATGATGAGTGATAATATTCAAATATTTAAAAAGTAATCACACATTACTTTTTACTATAGACTTGATTTTAATTGACTATCTAATGAAGAACTATGACACACTATACTAACACCCAAAAACCTATATGGATCTATTTTTAATAAGACGATGATAATGACACTTTAGACTTTATACACACAAAACAAAATCCAAAATAGATCTAAACTCACCACGTGGATAGCATGGTGGTTGCATTCCCGATAAATATGAACATAATCTGCAATAGAATACTACATGCTAATTATAAGCTGGATAGAGATGTACGCCAGTATTTTATTGAATGTATTGACGTGGATCACTATGCGCTGTGTATGGTGGGCATGCACGCACAACTACCAGAATTCTCCTCTTTGATCAAACACGCATGTAGATCATTGAATAGGAGATGCATGCATTTCCTCCTATCAACATGTAGATTGCAGGTGTATGGGCTCCACTTGTATAACGATTTTCTTATGGAGCCAAGTATCGCATTTTGTCTTCCTTTCAACAAACTAAAAAGTGACATCAATTTTACATGTTCCACTCGAACCACACCCAACAATGATCCACGATGCACGCGCCGATTTTATATAGAAATCACGTGAGAAAAAAACAGTCTAGTAAAATACGGCTGCCACTGCAAATGCGTGAGCTCTGAATTCACCAACCATGTGAATTTCAATGCAAACTCAGGTCTCTCTATACGGGAAATGATCTCGATGGATGTTTCTGTCTGCAGTGTCAAATCTTTGAATCAAGAAAGACAGTGAACTAATAATGCCAAAGAATCAGAAGCTTTATCTCACCGTCTCACAGAAGATTATGTGGAGTTTTTCGTGGTTTCAACAAGCTTTGAATGAAGTAAAATAGAATTAATCCAGTGGACGTAGAAATAGATAAGCGCAGATTTGATTATCAAAGCCATCACTTCATCTTTCCTAAACTGTGCACAACAAATCTTTCAAACAGAACGTAGGCTCCAAGAACATGAGAAATGAAAAGCGAGCAGCTGGCGGAGTTGGGACTATCAGATCTCCAAATCTAAACTCAGAACCAAACTACTTCTCTCTACTGCCCGATTTTCGATATGATTTTAATGAAGAATCAACACTGAGATCTTTGTTAAGACAGACGTACACAATGAATTAAATGATGAATGGCGATTAAAAACTCCACTTTCTAACAAAATTTTATGCAGACCCAGTGTGTTGGATAATGGAAAATGATTATTGCAGGATCGACACTGCTGCAGCCACATACAAGATTAAATTTTTGCAGATACGTAGTAGAATCCTACATGATTCACCAAAATAGAATAATAATCTGAGCACTACAAGAGAAATCACCAAGCCAACAAACTAATTCTCTGGTATAAAAGTATCTATGAAGAAACTCATGAATCCAGGGCAATATTGCAGACTATGGCATTGCCCCACACAGTGCTTAGGACACCATTGCTCTGATACCAAATATTAATTTTGGATCAGACTTGCATGTAAAACACACGAGAATAATATATTAATTGTCTATATTCTTGCTTATATCAATTACACAATGAATTAGGCTAATTTATAGCCATTACAATAGATAAACCTCTTCCTATAAAATAGGAAGTGTATCAAACAACTTACTCGTTTATAAATTTACAGTACAACAAAACTCCATGAATAATATATTGTTGAAACAATATATTCTTTCAAACCTAATATTTATAATGTAGACATTAATAATTAATTTAGAACTAACGTATGCCTCAGAATGCTATGGGAGCAAAGTGCATAGACAACTTCGGTGAGGGAATTGTTGACCATCCCTTGTGCTTTCAGAAGTAGAAAGTTGACAAAGAGTAACATAATTACACAACTAATAAGTGTGGAGCATTGTCTATGATCTCACATTACACAAGTTTAGACATTATCCGTTGGTAACACCATTTATATTCTACATGGACCACATGACATTAAATTAATTAGTCAACAAGCATGTGACGTAAGGGCACATATGTCATTGGGTCCTATTATTTCAAGAATTTGAGTTAGAATGGTCGAAACTGAGGAAAAAGCAACTCGGGACCCGACCAATTATGTAGAATTAACTAAGGGGAGGACATGGAAAGCATTTGTGGCATGTGCCCTCAGACTTAAAATATATCACGGTGCTCTTAAAAATAGGTGTGGCACTAGAAGGGATGAAGGCTCTGGAGAGGAAGCAATTAGCAATACATACCGCACCTTACATGTTGATTAGTGGAGATCTGTATAAATTAGGTCATGATGAGGTTTTGTGCCAATGTGTATTAGAGCATGAGCACGTGGCAATTATGGAGGAAGCACATGGTGGGATTGCAAGAGGAAACTATAAAGGAAATGCTAACATGCGAAGATTTTATTAGCCGGGGCTTTAGTGGGAAACCATCTGCAAGGATTGTATTGAGTTTTCATGGCTGTGATAATTGCCAATGCCTTGGCAAACACGGGAAGAGAGATGAAATTCCCTTGCCACCAATATCCATCATCGAATCATTTGAAAAATAGGCAATCAACTTTGTAGGGCTGATTTGTGCATTTCACGTGAAGGATTTGGTTCATGGTATATCATCACTTGTGACGATTACTTGACACAATGGGTAGAGGTAGTGCCTACGAAGGATTGCACCACAATGAAAGTTGCTAGATTTTTATGGGAGAACATAATCATGGTATGGTTGTCCTTTAAGTTTAACAAGTGATAGAGGTACACACTTTCTCAATGAAATGGTTAGGATTCTATTAGTAGAATTTATGGTGGCCCATCACAAGACTACCCCTTATCACCCTCAAGGAAATAAGACTATCAAGGCATTTAACAAGATGCTAAGTCACACGTTAACTAAGATCGTGGCGTTGGAAGAAAATATTGGGATGAAAAAGTATCAGTCATTCTATGGGCATACAAGAAAACCTACAAGAGGTTGAATAAGGCCACACCATTTCAATTGGTGTTTGGCATGGAGGCTATTTTACCAGTTGAATTCATGTTACCATCACTACATATAGCACATGCAGGAGGGTTAGCTGATGAGAAAGCACTAGAAGAAAGGATTGATAATTTTATGTAGTTAGACGAAAGGTGATCACTTGCTAGATGGAGTTAGAAGATAGAAAAAGAAAGACAAAAAGCATGGCATGATCATCATATCAAGAAAAAGAAGTTTGAGGTTAGGTAGATGGTGTTGTTGTATGATTCCAAGTATCTGCACCATCCTGGGAAGTTGAAATTCCATTGGTTGGGACCCTACATCATCTCGTACATTCTTGATTTAGGTACTTCTAGTTACAAGCACTTGGATGGGATGAGATTACTAGGTCATTTCAATGGAAGTAGGTTGAAGCCCTACTATAAATAAGTCTTCTTGGTGTTTGTAATAAGGTATTATTTCCAATTAGTCTAGAATTTTCCTTTATGTTTTTCTTTTCTTGTGTTTCCCTTTCTCATTTCTTGTTCCATTCTTTCTAAAAAAATTTGTGCCTTGTGCATATGGGTAACGAAATTATTTTCCCAAGGTTTTACATACACTGAGGACCATGTATCTATTTTAGTGTGGGGTGGAGTAATGCAAAGTATAAGCCTACAATACAAGTTGAGTAACCCTTGTAGAAGGAAGCGTGTAACGTGGAGAAATGTGTGAGGAAACAATGGATATTGGATTATGGTGTAAAAATGGGTTGAACAAAGACCACACAAAAAGCATGAAGAGCGCATGAACAACATGAGGTAGGTGAGGTCAAAAATCAGGTAAAGGATAGAATAATTGCCTTTGCACTTATAGGCACGTGCGTAAGAGCCTTCGGTCGGATTGGATTTTTGTGTGCCGGAAGGTTGTCAAGTTTTTCGCACAGGATTAGGTATGTGGGTAAAAGTGCTTGAGGATGGGATTTAAGGAAAAATCCACATTTAGTGTCAAGTGTGGTGGTAGGTGGTATAAAATTTAATGCTGGAGGGAATCAAAAACTATAAATACAAGGTCAGGCAAGTCATTTGTTGCCTTGTGATTACGAGTAAAAGAATCTCTTGCGAACTAAGGTTTCTAGAGAGAAATTTGTGTGAAGGAAGAATACTATGAGAAATTTGAGTTCTGCGACTAGAGTAGATCTGTGAACTAGAAGGGAGTACACTGGTGTAAGGAAAGGTTGTGTGAAGAGCTTTGTCTTGTGGAAGGTTTTCCTAGTTAGGGTTTGGCAATTAGGGCACGAAGAAAGAAGGATTCATTCCAGGAGTTGAAGCTTTGGAGTTGGATTTAGAGTGTAGCAAAGTATCATAGTAGAGTTAGAAGCCCGTAGTTGATCACGACAGAAAATATGGCACCTAAGAAACCAACCAGTTTAACCGAAGAAGACAGGGCAAGGGAAAGCAAACCACTCCATCGCAAGCACTAATGAAGAATGGTATGCGAAAATGCAGTACCTAGATGGGGTATTGCTAGGAAAAGAGTGGGAGTCACACTTGTGAAATAAATAAGAGTGGGAGTGATTATAACCATCACAAGCAACACAACCGAGAAATAAATGGTGCTAGAGTTGGTTTTCCCAACCTAAAAAGAGAACGCATACATAATACCTATTTAAGTGATGAGGTGAAGGTCAAATCGAGAGAGAAGGATAGATTATTACAACTATATGAGTTACCTAACTTTGGCAAGCCCTTTGAGCACCTTTACCAATGGTTGATGTTGTGCTTGCATGAGGATCAATTTTATTTTGTGAGGCACAAGATGTGAATCACACCATAGTTGATATCTAAGTTCACAAGATTCATTTGTGAAGGAGATAACATTGATGATGATATGAGTGATAAGGAGGCTATCAAGGAGACCAGTAGCTACATATGACTATAAAAGAGTCATGATACTTTGACATTGCCAAATATCTAGACCCAATCATGAGGATGGCCGCATGCTTGGTGACCAAGCTCAATGATCAGAATGGTGGACACAAGTGAACAAGGCATGGATAAATGTATGTTGGAAGATATCGAAGGAACCATCTATAATTTTTCAACTTTCATTGTGGATGAAATTATAAGCATCACGCAGGAGGGAGAGAAGATACTCTTTGGTAATGTCCTCCTCACCATTGTATTTTTAGAGATTGGAGTGCTCGATGGGCTAGAAAATTTTTTTGGGAGTATCCAGAAGAGGACCCCTCACCCGTAAAAATGTTTTTGCAAAGTACACTTGTGAAACCATGATGTCCACTCACAAGGCTCACATGAAGAAGTGGTATAAGTGAATGCATGATGCATTTAGGGAAAAGTGGAGGATCCGAGAGTAGTTTCCCATGCTTGTAAATGGAGAGGTAGAATTTTTATTGTACCAACACTTCTACATTGGCATATTTACATTGATAGATGGGAATATGATTCCATGGTGCAAGCTACCCTTCTCCTTCACCGCGCAATACTTCCAATCTGGAGTTGATCAGTTCAAGGAGGCTAAGAGACTAAGGTTCAACATTATTGAGTATATATAGACCACCATGAACTGCAATGGAAGCTCATCTACCCAAATAAATGTGCGTAGGTGGAGAGATATGTCTCTCATGACATACAAATGATGAAGCCTTTTACGCTGATCGATTGCAGGAAGGACCGCTGAAGAAGGGTGTATTTGGGAATAAGGCCAAAATTTGAAAATGGCACTTACTTGGAGAATTATGTCTCCATCCTTGAAGACCCTACAGGAAGGAATAAGGATCTGTGCTAAGGAAGAGAGAAAGAGAAGAGGTGCAGGAGAAGAAGACATAAAATTTTCCAACCACACAAATAGTGAGTGCGCCGAAGCAAGTGTGCTAAGTCTAGTACTTACGATCGAGAAAGAAGTATCCTATCAAGGTGAAGAACCCAAAAGAATAGGTGTCAGAGCATGAAGATCACCTCATCCATGAGGAATCACCAAGGAAGACATCACCTATCAAGGAGAAATAAAAAGAAGAATCTCGATATCCGGAATCCTCGGTAAGGTATAAGGAAGGTGACTAATGAGGCGATTCAGAAGAGACGGAGAGTCTAGATTCCTACATCAAGTGCAAGCATGATGATGATGAGACAAAAGGAGGTGGAGACCATACATGCCTTCCATGAGATACATGATTCCGAGGAAGAAGGAGATTAGGAGTATAATGAAGAGGATGAGGACAAGAATGACGAATAAAAGGCTAAGGATCAAGGCAAAGGGGTGAGTAGAGAAGTAAATACAAAGGACCAAAGGACCCCAAGCCTCACAAAGGAGTAGATAGAAGAGGATGTAGAGAGAGAAGTGGCATGAATTATCAAGAAGCTGGTGGAACAAGATGTTGAATGCAACACGATGAGAGTCTTTGAAGGAAGCTAAGGAGGAAAGCGTAGGAAAAGAATATGTCAAAGCATAGGGGAGATCCTAGTTTGGCTATAAGATTTCCAAGGGCTGCATGCACATGGAGGAAGAGCACATAAGTAGCATAATGTCAAGGAATTGGATACATCGATGATCCAAACAAGGTGTTGTGCGCACACTTCTAGAGCACCATGCCAACGGAATAGCTCTTGGCCATGGCTTCATTTGATGAGGAAGGTGCATACCCTCGGATGAGGAAAATGTTATCATGGGCATTTGAGTCCCACATTGATGATCCTAAATTTGAAATAATCCAAGGAACATTATTGAAGGTGCCAGAAAAAAAGGAATAAACCCCTTGGTAAATGCTCAACAATTATCAGATGAGAAAATCTGCAACACACTCAACAAAGTTTCAGTTGAGGTTGAAGCTAGACTCTTCAGAAGAAATGACAGGGTGAAGTTCCTAGAGGCAGAGCTAGAGAAAAAGGAGGAGGAGCTCCTTAAGAAAAGAAAGGACCTAAAGCAGGAGGAACTAATCAAGCACTCAGTTAAGGCGTGAGTTAAAATATGAGAAGGCAAGAGTGAGAGAAGCATACAAGAAAATAGAGATGATCACGGATGTCGGTCTTGAAGCATCCAAAATTAACACCACCGCGTAAAAATATGGATCAG
Organism: Taxus wallichiana var. yunnanensis; assembly: GCA_018340775.1. Taxonomy (NCBI): domain Eukaryota; kingdom Viridiplantae; phylum Streptophyta; class Pinopsida; order Cupressales; family Taxaceae; genus Taxus; species Taxus wallichiana. Next base: position 658,349,100 of record CM031242.1, read on the forward strand.
CCTTACGGTTCCTAGAGGAATCGACCCACATATTCACTATGGAGAGGTAACCTCTTGCCTTAGAATCCCATGAGAAGAGGTGTTCAGTGCACCAATAAAAATAAAATAAGATGAAGGTTGTGGAAATTATTTCTCAATACAACAAGATCCTCATCGATGTAAAATCCATCGTGAAAGTTGTTGAGGTTTCCTATGATAATTGCCTGAGATAGGGATAGAGTGGAACATATCTTGGTTGACACCCATGGCGAAGAATTCAAGGAGTTCAAGAAAAGAATAAGGGGAATAGGGATAAGTGAGACAAAATCCTAGCCAAAGTGGAAAAGAAATCAGAGGCCATTGAGACCTTACGGGGTTCAATCAAGAACCGGCTAAAGGAATTGTACCCCAAATCACTCAGAGGATGGAAATGCTCGAGGATTTGGGAAAAAAACTAGAGGAGATCATGGAGACAATGAGCACTAAGGGAGAGGATCTAAGTTTTGAAGAAGTGATTTCCCTAGTGAGTGACCTCTGTCAATGCAAGCTTAGAACGAGGTCAATGCTTGGGGAAAGTTAGAAGCATAATTAGGGAAGGATTTACCTCTCCTCCTCCAGAAGTGAACAATTTCCCCATTCTTTCATTATTCTCCCCATTTCTTCATTCCCTTATTCTTTCTTTCCAACCATTTGTAAGGATCTCGCCATTCTTTATTCTTTATTGAAGAGTGTTTTTGAGGATGGAGAATAGGTGTAGTGTGGGGTGATGTTGGCCCCAGAATATTGGCTAAGGATGAGAAGGCACGTAGGCGCGTGGGACCTAGTTGAAGAAGGGCATGTGGGTTGAAGGTACATAGGTAAGGGTTCTACTAGTAGGTTGCAAAACATACGGTGCACATGCGTAAGGAAAATAATTTTTGTACTTAGCCGTATTCGGCATCCCAAGCAACACATGAGAAAATCATGACCCTTATGGATAAGGTGCCAGCCTGGCGAATGTGGGATCAAAAAGGGAATATTCTAGGCATGTGATGGAAGGTTCCAGAAGACATCATTGCAAAGAGTGGAGAGCTCGAGATCGAGAAGGCATGCTTCCATGGAGGACCACTTTGACACTTGGCAACCGATCTATAACTTCATAAAGGCATGGCGGTGGTTGCTTGAGGTTATAAATACAAGCACCTGATAGAAGAAAAGAAGAGAGTGTGGAGGAGAGAAAAGAGAGGTGAAGCCCTACAAAAACAAAATGGAGGATTTTAATGGGTTAAGGATTAGGAGAGTGTGGAGGGTAGAAAAGAGAGGTGAAGCTTCTTGCGAAACATAATGGAGGATGTTAAGGGTTAGGGATTAGAGAGAGATCTGTAAGTGATGGCAATGTTATCCATATTTTTCCCCTCGAGCAAGATATTGGATTAGAGTGACCCCCACCTGTGCTGAAAGAACCTAATAAATCACGTTCAGTTCCTACAAATAGATTGCAGGGGACTCTATAATGGAAGTGGAGGTGCCTTGAAAATTAAATGAAAACATGTAGAATAAATCTAGAAGACTACTCTATCAAGTAGATCCGGGCCTTAAATCCATTCTACAGGTTTCAGGTAGGCTCGGAAATAGAACAATAGGGTCAGACATGTCAGAGTAGCATCACAAGAGAAGCTAGGAGCAAGAAAAGGAAGAAACAGCGAAGACCCAAAGTCTTCGGGCTCAAAAACACTCCAGGAATGAGTCCAAAAATTGGCTAAGTATGGAGGATGTTGTGGAGAAAGCCACGTGTCAGAATGATGCTTCTCCAAGGGTGAATCCAAGAAAGGAATTTCAAACAAGCACTGGGCTTCCACACATCCAAGGCTCCCAAAAGTTGCATGCTATTGAAAAGTCTTTGGCCAAGCAGAAGGTGTCGGTGTCAACTCAAGACAAATTCGAGAAGTCCCCCCAAGGCGAAGACTCAAACTCGTGCCATCCCTCCATGTAGAAAATGGTCAACATAGTGGTTAAAAGACGGATAGGGCGAGCCTCAAAAGGGTTAAGTATAGAAGTACTAGCGGAGAGAGCCATGTGTCGGAGTGGCGCATCTCCAAAGTTAAATCCAAATGTGGAGGCCCAAACAAGTGCCAACTCACCACGTAGCCTAGGGTCTAAAAAGGTAGGAAGGAAATCGTTGAAAATTCCAAAATCCTGCAGAGGCTTCCAAGTGTCAACTTGACACTCCTTCAAAGGAAAAATCTTGATCGGGAGTTTTAGTGAGCACAGATCCTCCACGCATCCAATCTCTTCAAAGGGGATAGAGTCGGGTTGAATAGTCAATGCATAGTGGTAGGCTGACAGAGAGTGCCAAGTGTCCACACAGCTAACTCAAAGTTGAATCGAGAGAGGGTTCTCAAACAAGCGTCAGACCGCCGCATGTCCCCGGTCAAGGAATATGACCCCGCCGAGCAAAGGACTTAGCCGAGAAATATAGAAATTGAGCAGGCCAGCAAATGAAGCCATGTGTCAGCCCTGCGCCATTCCAAAAGCAAGATACAGAGGCCACCCTCCAACATGCGCCAGCCAACCACGTGTCCCATATTAAAGAGGGGGCCCATTTTTCAAATTGGTTTTCCCACTCTGTTGTACAAACCCTTGAAGGGGCATATCTTTTGACTCAAGGCTCAAAATATTGTAAATCTAACACCGTTGGAAAGATCTCGGCCTTGCCCATGCCATGGAGATCTAAAACTTTAAGTTTGGGGAGGTTAGGTAAAGAAAAATGAGGAAAATATCTTCAGGGCCATTAATGTGGATCTATCTACCTCAACAACCAAATCAGATTCGATCTGCTCCACCGTTTCCTCCTCCTTCAAGGCACCGAACCAGAGACTGATACAGTCAAGACTAATTTGGGGGTATATTTTGTAGGAGGCATTAATAGCAGTGGTTGAGATTTGACCTACTTTTCCTAATTCTCTCTCTTTCTTCTCTCTGATTGAATCTATAAATACAGGGTCAAGACTCATTGTAAAGGGTTGGACATTCTTCTATTTTATAGGCTCCCTTCTTCTCCTTGGCAAGTGAATTCGTGGAGTTTCAGACCTCCCATATAGACTGTAAACACAAATTTTGCCTTGTTACTATTGTAATGCATCGTATCAAGCCATGAGAGAAATAATACATGTTCTGTGGGTGATCTTCATCCCTTTCTATGTTAATTGTTGTCTTCTAATCCTTCATTACAACTCGGTTATTTGTGCATGTTTTTGTGTTGCATTCTTTTGGTTTGTGTCTACCAAAAAAACAATTATTCATCACTCCTTTGGTGTATCACTGGTAGCTTAAGTTTTATTTTCTTTGCATCCCTTCTTTAACTCTATCTCCTTGGTAAATTAGAGTAGGATTTAGGATAGACCCTCTACGATTTTATGCATACACCTAAATAGAGGAGTAAGAATCAACCTTAATTTGGAGAGTTTTTATTTACCTACAAAGTCCCACACTTTGGGGGAAAAACTTAATGTTATGTGAATCACACCAAATGAATCTACCTTAGAAAAGTAGATCTAATGAATCATTTGGGGGGTGCTTGTGATTTTCATAATAGTTTTGACACACCAAGTGGGAGAAAGAAGTCTCCATTTTTATTACAGTAAGATTGATGTGCACTAGCTGTGATTCTAGATTTTAAGAATATTTTAAGAACTACACATCTAGTGACTCCAAAAGGGACAAAATCCACTAGTTTCAGCAGTCCAAGTTTCTCAAGTTCATGAGAAGGATACAAACAAGGTCAAGAACAAGAGCAAAAGGACAGTTTGTACACATACACTTGTCTCCAGACAGAAGGAGAAGAGGAAGAAGAGCCCAAAAGTCTCTATCTCCACCAAATAGAGCCTTATCAACACCTCCTCCTAGTAGGCCATTTTTTCAATCAAGAAGGGTGCTCAAGCCGATTAGGATGGCACACCAACAACTGAATCCTTATGTCAATTTCACTGGCAGCATCCCACTTTCTCTGAATGCACAAAACCCAGTCTGGTGGTGGCATTAAAGAGCATCCCATATTTCACTGGAGAAAACCATACTTGTCCCGGTGACCATGTACAAGACATTACAAACATCTGTACAATCCATGAGATCATTGAGATGGACATTGTGGTCAAGTTGCTAGCCTCTTCACTCAAGGGAAAAGCTTCACAATGGTTTAGGAGCCTAGAAGTAGGCTCTATTCAATCTTGGGACCATATGTGCATAGACTCTTCACAACTAGTTTGGAGAGAAGGGAGATAACCTATCCTTGTTGGAGCAGCTGACAACAATCAAGAGGGCTCTAAATGAGCAACTGATGGATTTCAACGGACCTGGGATAGGATTCCAATAGTAGTAAAGCCCACTAATGAAGGTGCCTTCTTATACTTCCTTAGAGCTTTGAATTCTGATATTTCTTTAATGATTCAGTCAATGGGGGGCACAACCTTACCTGTAGCCTATAGCCTTTCCATAGGAGCTGAGAATCATTTGATTCAAGCTGGAAAACTTGCTCCTAGGCCATCCATGCCTCTATACCCCGAGTTAGGAAACCCAGGTACCAGCCAAACACCCACATTAGCTCCTATACCCACCCCTAGGAGTCAAAGTTCAACTAAAGCCTCCACTTCATCATCTAACACCTCAAAGGAGCTTAGGAAGTTATGAAACAACTGCAAAACCTAGGAAATGAGCTAGTAACCATCAAAAGACAACATGCTCGGGGTTACAGGCCATATCGCCTTAGGCTCGAATTAGATCGAGACTAGACCCCGTATCAAGCAAAATAGACCACCAACCTAGGCTATAAATCAGATTCAACACCAAGGGAAACCTCAAGCTGCTAGACCTTTCAAGTCATATGATCCAAACGCAGCTTCGACATCAAGGGCATTGGTTCCAACACATAATAACATGGCACAAGAGTATGATTGGTGTTTCCCATGCAATCAGCCACATAATCAATCGATGTGATTTAATGGTGCACTAAATCAAGCTCTGATGGTGCAAACCATTGGTGGGTCACAAGAACCTAGCCATGAAGAAAATCAACAACAAGGAGCTCAACAAGAAGGACCCCCAAGAGAAACTATGCTTGTCAATTGACAGGCTGAAGACTTCTGTGGAATGAATCAGACTCCTTCTCAAAGTATAGCTATCAATACATGGTCTAAGAAGAGAAATATTGGAGAAGGACATTCACCAAGCTCATGTGATCCTCAACCCTCTATTGCTCCACAAGGTATTGGCATTCAAAATACAACTCCCAATGTACAGAGTCAATCCAAGCCACCTTCCAAATCTACTCAGGCACCAATTGTAATAGCCCATGTATAAGAGAAAAATGTGCCAGGGAAGGGGCAACAGAAGGAAATTTCATTTAATATCATTGAGAAAATGAAGAGGATAAGTGTGAACATTTCACTATGGGAGTCACTGGCCATTCTAGGGAAAAGGGATCTATTGCAAGACTGTCATGCAAAATTGGTCAAGCTCAAATCAACCCCTTAGCCAGCAAGAGAAAGTTCTTACCAATACATCCCAACCTGAGAGAAACCATGGAGAAAAACGAGGTAAGAATTTGAAGCCTCCTCCATTTTATGTTTCATTAATCATTGGATAAAATTGGTGCATAATTACATGATTGATTCGGGGCTAAGTATTTTTGTAATGCCCAAACAAATAGTTGATCAACTGGGCCTCCAATATGAAGCATATTTAAAGGAGTAGTATAATTGGATGGGACAGTAGTGACCACTGTTGGAGTCATCAAGGATCTGAGCCTCACTCTGCATGCCTACCCTAATGTGATTGTATTGCAGAATGTATCGGTCATAGACTTTCCACCACATTTTGCATTGTGTTTGTCCAGGGACTTCACTACCAAAATTAGAGGATATTTTTCTGTTGATTGGTCACATATGCTCTTTAGAACAAGGTATGGAGTGAAGGCCACAATCAGATCTAAGCCCATAGTGGATTATCACATTGATTCTATGTGCCTAGCCCAATCAATGCAAATTGTTTGGCTTTTGATCAGGAGGACCTCCTAAACACTTCTGAGGTAGATACCAAAGTAGGGTGTATCCCGGACCTGACTCTCGATGAATGGGTGGTCAAAAGGCATGATTTTGATCCCTATAAGGAGATGGAAGAATTTGAACTAGGAGTCTACTTCTGCATGAGGAGAATCATCCTCTTCTTGACATCCTCAAGCCAAAATGCAAAGATGAAAATGAAGTATGGCAATTGTTCTTTGATGGCTTGAGGAGTAGACAAGGATCCAGAGGAGGAGCTATGATTGTGTCCCCCAAGGTATGAAGTATTATTCGGCCTTCAAATTTCAGTTTTCCTACTCAAATAACACTACAGAATATGAGGCTTTGGTTCATGGATTGCATTGGGCCAGAAGACGAGGAATCAAGAACCTGCAGGTGTTTGGTGACAGTGAATTGGTTACCAATCAAGTCAAAGGACAAAATTCTATCAAGAATGACCTACTCAAAAGCTACAAGAGTAAGGTATGGGATCTCATTGAGGACTTCGAAGCCTTCAACATTGTGTCCATACCAGGAAGGAAGGATAATGAAGTCTGTTGATAGGCTCACACGATAGTTGGAGCCACATTTGATGTGGTTGATAGCATCAAGAGGGACAAAGAATAGCCACATATCTATGTGATTGTGAGGCCAGTCAGTGTCAGATAATAACACATGTTGGCAGGTGTTCGAGAATGATCAGCAGATCATCAATTTTTGTAAGAGGAAGCTGAATTCTCAGCTAGAAATCAAAGCAGACTAGAGAAGCAATATGGAGATCAAGTAGTGTAGTTGCATACAAACAAGCTTCCCAAAGGCTTAGTGACATTGGAGTCTATCTTCAATCCCAACGATCAGTTTTGAAAAGAAAAGGCTAATATACAAGATCAAAGGAGAAGATTCAGAGTCAATTCTAGTTGGAGAAGGAAAAATGCTTCAAATTGGAAAAGTGGCCACTGAGAAAGAAAGGTATGAATTCATGCAACTTTGCCAAGAGTTTCCAGATGTATTTTCTTGGAGCTATGAAGACCTCAAAGGGTTCAATCTGAAGTTATCCCAACACATAATTGAACTAGATCCAATTGCTAAGCCCATCAGGTAAAATAGTAGAGACCATTCAATCCACATATTGAGCCTTTGATGAAGAAAGATCTAAGCAAGCTAATAGAGGCAAATATCATATTTCCAATCAAAAACTCAAGAAGGTCTACAAATTTGGTAGTCGGGAAGAGTGGAGAGATTAGGTTGTGTTTCAAATTTTGTGACTTAAACAGTAGCATCCCTCAAAGACCACTACCCACTCCCCTCAATAGAGAAAATCTTATGGGTGGTTTACGGATTAGAGAGATTCTCTCTCCTAGAGGGCTACTTAAGGTACAACTAGATCATGGTGAAAGAATATGATCAGTTCAACATGGCTTTCACCACCAAATGGGGCACCTATGCCTACAAAAAAATTCCATTTGGATTGTCTAATGCCAAACCCACTTTCTAAAGGGAAATGGATATGGAATTCAAAGGGATAATCAACAAAATAGTGCTGATCTACCTAGATGACATTACTATGTTCTCTAGAAATGCAGCAGACCACCTTTTTCACCTAAGGCAGGTGTTTTAAAGGTGTAGGATATTTGGGGTATCACTAAACCCCAAAAATGCATATTCTTGGCCCATGAGGGCAGGCTTCTAGGCCACATTATGTCAAAGGAAGGTTTGGTAATTAACCTAGAGAGAGTTGAAGCAATAAGGGCATTTCCATTGCCAAGCCATAAGAAGGCTCTTTAAAGCTTCTTAGGAAAAATCAATTTTGTCCGCAGGTTTGTACCAAACTTTTTTGCCCTTGTCAAGCCAATCACATTGATGTTGAAGAATAGTTTGGCATTTAGGTGGACAACTAAAGGAAAATAAAGTTTTGAGGCCATCAAAGAAGATATATCACAAGCCCCAACTCTCGTAAATCTAGATTTTTATAAGGATTTCATATTATATGCCTTTGGTGGTAGTGACATGATTTCTGGAATCCTAGTACAATAGAACAAGGAATATACAGAGCAGCCAATTTCTTTCTTCAGCCAAGGTCTAGAGGATTATGAAGTAAGATACTCCATCGAAAAGTAGGTCCTGACAGTGATCAGAGGCTTGAAGAAGTTTAAGCATTTGGTTTCAAACAACAAAATCCAACTGTTAGTCTCCCATGCAGGAGTTAAAGACTTCCTTCTTAGCAAGGATCTGAATGAGAAACGTGTAGGATGGATCACTCGTGTCATGGAGTATGACATTGAGATCAAGGTCACTAAGCTGGTCCATGGGAAGGGATTGTGTGAATAGTTAGCCTCGAGTTAGCAAGAAGAAGCAAGTGGAGGAAAGGAAGTTGTTTTTGTCTTGCAAAATAGTCAAGAGGAAGAGAATGAGGATGTGCCCACTCCTTGTTGGACTCAGAACATGGTGCACTTCCTTCAAAAAAGGCATGTGTCCTCCGAAATGAATAAAAAAAAGGAGACACTTTAGACTATAGGCCATCCCATATGTGCTCATTGACGGTGTCTTGTTCAAAAGGGACATCAATGGCATTTTGTTAAGATGCATTGGGACAGATCAGATTGAAAGAGTGTTACAAGAATTCCATGATGAAGCATCTGGAGGCCATTTTCTCCATGAGTGACAACGCTTAAGATCATGAAGGTGGGTTATTATTGGCCCAGGGTGTTTAGTGATTGCTATGCGTGGATCAAAAAGTGCAAGAACTATGCATTCTTCAGAGGCAAGGAAAAGCTAGCAGCACTACCATTGCATCCAATTTTAGTAGATCATCCATTCATGAAATGGGGATTGGACTTCATCGGGGTCATCAATCCAAATTTGAGCCAAGGCCACAAATGGATTCGATGGAAATGGACTATTTCACCAAGTGGACCAAGGCAGTGGCACTCAAAGAAGCTAATGAGTCTAGTCTACTAGATTTTTATGAAGGGATAGTGACCAGATTTGGAGTGCCAACCACCATTATATCAGACAATGCATTGGCATTCATGGGTTCCAAAATCACAGGATGGGTTGTGAGTAACGATATTTACTCAAGCACTTCATCAAATTATTACCCTCAGGGTAATGGCCAAGCAGATTCTATAAACAAGAACCTGTTGAAGATTATCAGAAGAGCTTTGGATGAAAATAAGAAAACCTGGCACACGAAACTCAAATCAGCCTTATGGGATGACATGACAACACCTAAGAGATCTACAAGAAACTCTCCATTCAAACTTGTCTATGGGAAAGAGGAAGTGTTTCCTATATCACTTGAGTTGCCAACATTAGAACTCATGAAGCAAACTGGAGGTGTCTCGAGTTTGGACCAATGAGAAGCCATTCAAAGTATATAGAGCCAATGGAATTGGAAGAGACTAGAGAACATGCACTTCAAACAATAGAGAAGGATTAGGTTCAATCAAGAGATGCTTTGACAAGAAGGCAAGAACAAGGACCTTCAGGAAGGATACCTGGTTTTGAAATGGGATGTAGATCGGGAAAAACAGGAAGGCATTCCAAGTTTGATGCTATTTGGAGTGGCCCTTACATGGTCACAAAATGTAAAAGTAGCAATGCTTTCAATTGTCTACATTGGATGGTGAAGAATTGTAGATTCCAGTGAATGGAATTTATCTTAAACACTGCTACTAGAAGGAAGGTTCTCACCTTGTACATATTAGTCTAGTTTCTCTTTCCTCTAAGTGCTTGTGCACATTGTCTTATTGTAGTTTAGGTTGATTTTCTCCTAAGTGATTTGCACACTCTGCATGTTCTACTTGGAGCATGTATGATTTCAAATTTTTATATAGTTGTGGTGTTTTTTTGCTCTTGCACAACTCATTCAAATCCAAGATGAAGACCGAGTCAAAACAATTTTCTACTCTTAGAAACCATCATTTCAATATTCCTTATGAAGATTGAGAGTGCAAACTAGTCGGGCTCATGAATCAAAGGAAAAATTAGTATCAGACCATTGTTCTTGACTCCATGCCCAATGGATAAGAAAAGGCAATTGGTATTTTCATCTAGCAGGCAGATACCCCTGTGAGTCACCAAATTTTTATCCATATTTTTCCCCCTAGGCAAGATATTGGATCAGAGTGACCCACATTGAAAGAACCTGAGAAATCACATTCGGTTCCTGCAAACAGATTATGGGGGACTCTATAATGGAAGTGGAGGGGCCTACGAAAATCAAACAACAACGTGCAGGAGAAATCTAGAAGATGGATTTGTCAAAGTAGATCTCAGGGCCTTAAATCCATTCTATAGTTTTCGGGGAAGGCTTCAGGAAATAGAACAACAGGGTCAGACGTGTCAGAGCAGCATCACAAGAGAAGCCATGAGCAAGAAAAGGAAGAAATGGCGAAGACCCAAACTCTTCATGCTAAAAAAACTCTAGGAATGATTCCAAAATTGGCTAAGTATGGAGGATGTTGTGGAAAGAGCCATGTGTCGAAACGGTACTTCTCAAGGGTGAATCCAAGAAAGGAATTTCAAATGAGTGTCAAGATTCCATGCATCCAAGGCTCCCAAAAGTTGCACGGCCGTTGAAAAGTCTTTGGCTAAGCAGGAAGGTGCCAGGTGTCGGCTCGGCACAAATCCGAGAAGTCCCCCAAGGCAAAGACTCAAACTCATGCCAGCCCTCCACGTAGCAAATGGTCAATAGAGGTCAAAAGGTGGATAGGGCGGGCCTCAAAAATGGTTAAGTATAGAAGTATTAGTGGAGAGAGCCACATGTCAGAGCGACACATCTCCAAAGTTGAATCCAAATGCGGAGGCCCAAACAAGTGCCAACTCGCCACGTAGCCTAGGGTTTGAAAAAGGTAGGAAGGAAATTGTTGAAAAGTCCAAAATCCTATGGAGGCTTCCAAGTGTCAACCTGATGCTCCTTCAAAGGAAAAATATTGATCGGGAGTTTCAACGAGCGTAGAGCCTCCACGCGTCTAGTCTCTTCAAAGGGGACAAAGTCGGGTTGAATAGTCAATGCATAGTGGCAGGCCGACAGAGAGTGCCAAGTGTCCACATGGCGCTAACTCAAAGTTGAATCTAAGAGAGGGTTCTCAAACAAGTGTCAAACCTTTACATGTCCTCGTCGAGGAATAAGACCCCTTGAGCAAAGGACTTAGCCGAGAAATATAGAAATTGAGAAAGATATCGATAAAGCCACATGTCACCCCCGCACCATTCCAAAACCAAGATACAGAGGCCTCCTTCAATATGTGCCTAGCCAACCACATGTCTTATATTAAAGAGGGGGCCATTTTTCAAACTAGTTTTCTCGCTCTCTTGTACGGACTCGATACAAACTTCAAAGGGGAATATCTTTCGACTCAATGCTCAAAATATTGCAAATCTGACACCATTGGAAAGATCTCGGCCTCGCCCATGCCATGGAGATCTGAAACTTTAAGTTTGGGGAGGTTAGGTAAAGAAAATGAGGAAAACATCTTTAGAAACATTAATGCAGATCTATCTACGCCTCAAAACTAGATCAGATTCCATCTTCTCCACTGTTTCCTCCTCCTTCAAGGCGTCGAACTAGAGATTGATACAATCAAGACTAATTTGGGGTAGATTTTGTAGGAGGCATTAATAGCAGTGGTTGAGCTTTGACCTACTTTTCCCACTTCTCTCTCTTTCTTCTCTCTGATTGAATCTATAAATATAGGGTCGAGACTCATTGTAAAGGGTTGGACATTCTTTTGTTTTGTAGGCTCCCTTCTTCTCCTTGCAAGTGAATTTGTGGAGTTTCAAACCTCCCATATAGACTGTAAATGTAAATTTGCCTTGTTACTATTGTAATGCATCATATCAAGCCATGAGAGAAATAATACATGTTTTGTGGGTGATCTTCATCCCTTTCTGTGTTAATTATTGTCTTTGATCCTTCATTACAACTCTGGTTATTTGTGCATGTTTTTGTGTTGCATTCTTCTAGTTTGTGTCTACCAAAAAAACAATTGTTCATCACTCCTTTGGTGTATCACCTAGTAGCTTAAGTTTTATTTTCTTTACATCCCTTCTTTAACTTTGTCTCCTTGGAAAATTAGAGTAGGATTTAGGATAGACCCTCTGTGATTTTATGCATACACCTAAATAGAGGAGTAGGAACCAACCTTAATCTGGAGAGTTTTTTCCACCTACGAAGTCCCACACTTTGGGGAAAAAACTCAATGTTATGTGAATCACACCAAATGAATATACCTTAGAAAATTAGATCTAATGACTCATTTGGGGGTGTTGTGATTTTGCACTAACAGCACATTTAGAGGGATGGGTCTGCATTCATTTTTGTAATGTGATGAGCATAATGTAGTTCTGATGCATGACTTGGCTCGCATTATTATATAAGGATCTGTCATGACCTCAAGGGATTGTAATGTGGTTATTGAATCTATTAATATGAATATAATTCTCTATTATAAATCATCTATGTGTTCAGGAGTATAATACTTATGCATTTCCTTTATGTATGAATCATCTCTACACATTGTGTGTTGTTTCTCTTTTCTAGATGCAATGAGATAACAACTTGTTCTAGGTTCTTAGAATGTTGCATGGTTATTTTCTACTCATTTCCATTTTAATATATGTTATAAGATGATGCATTCTCACAAGACTCACATAAAGGAGAGAGTCGGTTCCGCGTATGCCTCGGTGAGCGCCAACACCCATTAGGTGCACAGTAAGTATGCATGGGATTAGACTATTGATCTAAGGGTATAAAATATGACTACAAGGAAATAGAAGCCATGGTTGATGACATGATAATCATAGGTTTAAATTTCATTGAGGAAGCATGTAAAGCATATGACAGAATTGCTAAAATTCAATTAAAGTTTACCACGACACTCAATGGTTTGGATAGGGAGTTGAAATTGTGGAGTGAATGTATCCAAGATCTTCAATTAATGAGTGATACAGATGTACAAATCCTCTTGGAAAGAAAATTATTTGATGATGCAAAGATGAATTTATCTAAATAATGGGTTTTCAGCATCGATTGGAAGATAAAAGTTCTTGAGGAATCCATTGGAGAACTCAGGAACATGTTACAAAAAGGATAAGATTTTAAATCTTGTGTCATGTCCGCCTTCCAGGATATTCACTACCAAATTTTCAAGGAGAATTCAAATGATAAATTCACTATCCAAGAAATCAAGTCTCAGTTCAAGACATTTGTTAAAGAATATTTGTTCAAGCAGGACACCATATCTAAGGAGAAGATGAAAGAAATTTGCACACTCGTAGAAAACTATCACAAATGCTAATAAAGAGTTCTTAGAAAACACGTAGTTTGGAAAAGAAATGGAAAAGTGTCTGGGCAGTTGGACTCATGCAACTTCCAATACAACAATTCCCGAGGCATGGACATAGTAGAGGCATTGAAAAGATTTAGAAATCAAGTGCTCAAGACAAAAGGGACTATAAGCACTTCTTCCAACATCTCGCATCCTAGTTCATAATTTCCTTTCTTAAAATATCTAATTAAGGTGGCTATTATCTCTTTAGTCATATGTTATGTAAACAAGAGATAAATTGGGATTATAATATTTAATTAGATACTAGCTTTTGGGATTAAAAGAAAGGAAACTGAAAAGGCTCTTTTGTAACCATTTTTTGGGTTATTTAAAGAACTTTTCTTGTCATTATAAAGGATCGGATTTTGATATCTTGGATGTAAAGAACATTGAACTACGATCAATACAGAAGAAGTTTCATCCTCTCTCATGCTTTATCTCTTATCACTCCTTTTTTAATTCATATGAGATTATGCATATTTAAGAAAGAACTTTGTGTCTCTTAGTTGATATTGTACTCAAAACTTTGCATCTAATACATGGATGTCTTGTGTTTTTATATGCATAGTTTAAATCTTGTTATTTTATCAAGCATCAGTAAGATATCATTCTGCAATCTATGTGATGGAAAGTGCCCTCTCTTGCTTCGAATATCGTTATTCTATTTTCCTTTCTTTGTTATTGAAATTTTTGGATGAAGGCATATAAAATATCAAAATATTTTACTAAAATATTGAGTAAATGTTTATATTGTAAATAAGTGGTTTGGATTTTCTCTTTTGTGTTCAATAAGGGAACCTCTCCCATAAAGATCAGGGACTATTGTTCCTTGAATTTTGTTTTTTTTCAAGATCAAATCCTACAAACAACAAGGATGATATAATAGGAGATGATATAACATAATAGGATAATGTATAAGTGATGAAAAGATTGGTGATTCAACCTAAGATGTATACCGCTATGGTATGTGATGATGTGTGTGGATGAAGATATAGCCTAAAGCGCCTACCACTGGTATGATGAATGTGGTATGATGACATGTTGCATGTAGGAAGGTCCATTTTATTTTTAAACCCTCGGCATTCAAGTATGGACCAAGGAACTAAAGTGCATCATAGGGTGGTGAGTATAGCGCGTAGAAGATAACGTAGTGTAAATGACCAAGGTATGTGAATGTGTGGTGTAGAATGTGCAGTGGGTATGGAATGTAATGTAATAAATGTGTAGTTAATGTTATCCAAAATTTACCCCGTGAGTTAATTTGATAACATGCATCGTAGTTTTCAGCCCAAGCAAGTAGATTGATTCAGAAAATTGTGAAAATCGGCTAAGTCCTCGTCCCAGAACAGCTTGGGACATTTGGGACACCAAGGCACGGTTCAAATTTAAACACCTCCAGCGGCCCGCGAAGCACCTGGGACAAGTGGGACAAATGTACGCCAAGGACGCAAACTTGGCCTTGGGTTCTGGCCGAAATGGGAAATTTCAGCCTTGGGACAATTGGGCAGTCTGGGACGCGAGGGACGGAAAGCCGGTTCGACCGAAGGAAGAAAAAATGGCTAACCGCTCAGGACATTTGGGCCTTGAGGACACGAACCGCCCAGATCACGAAATGGGAGAACTTTTGTATTAAGCAGCTTGGGACATCTGGGACAAATGTATCGCGAAGGACGCGAACCTACTGTCTAGTTCTGGACGAAATGGGAAATTTCAAAGACTGGAAAAGTGGGACAAAGGGATGCGGGATGCGGATACCGAAACCTCGAAGGCCAATCAGATCATGACATGTGTCAACGGCGAAAAGGACATGGAAGCCCATTTCAGGTGGATCGGAAGTTTTCATCTCGCGAAGCAAAGGGACATCCAGGACAAAAATACGCGAAGGGCGCGGAAAAGCCAGGCAGACCATGACCAACCAAATCATTGACACATGTCAAAAAGAGAAAAGTCCGTGAAGTCAAAGGGTGAGTTTTCGAGCACCGATCCGAACCAATGAAATAGTGCCACATGTCCAAGTTTAAGGGCCCACAAGGAAATTTCAAAGGAAAGCCCACGAAAAGGTGGAGAGAGGGAGTTGCTCGGCGAACCGAGCTGCCACGTGTCGTCCGAGATGGCAAGGAGAGCGGGAAAAGATTTTTTAAAATCTGTTTTGGCCTGTTTCGTGCCCTAAATCTTTAGATCATCATATCTTTCAATCCAGAGCTCTGATTTGAATGTTCTTTATATAAATGGAAAGTCATGAAATTCTCTACATGATTTTGGGATCAATCTTGCATTTTGGTGTAGTTTGGAGGGAGAAAATTAAGAAAATGTCTCTGACGTGTGGTGATAAAAAGCGAAGTAATGCTTCAACAACCAACTTTAATGCGTGAAGAGATGTACTCGCCGCTCCGTTAGGACAATTACCCACCGTTTTTCCAGGATCCGCCGCTTCGCCATAATGAGATGATTTTAAATGCTACCAAGAAGTGGTCAGTAGATTTTTTGTATTTCCTCTCTTCCCCCTCATTTCTTCATATATATTGTAAAGAGGAGCTCCTTTAAGACGTTGGACATTTTTGTTTTGCATCCCCCTTCTTCCTCGCTTGCAAGAGAATTTGTGGAGCTTTCAAACCTCCCATACGGATTGTAATGCCGCTTTTCTTCTACCTCGCCACTACAATGTATTTATGTATCGACTCGAGCAATAATATATATGTTTGTGATTGATTCTCAACCCTCTCATATATTCATTGTTGTCATTTTGATCTCTTATCGTTTTGGTTACTGTGCACGGTGTTCATATTGCATCTATGCGGTCTGTGTTAAATTTGCAAAATGAGTGTCTAACATTCCTCGGTGCATCACCTTTGTAGTTTAGGTTTTATTCTATGCATTTTCTTACCTCTGTCTCCTTGGCAAGTTAGATTAGGTTTTAGTAAACCCTCTACATTTTTGTGTGCATCCGAAAGAGGAATAGGAACCAAAGCCTTCTCTCGGAGAATCTTTTCTCATCTTTACAAGTCCCACACTTGGAGAAAGGATTCCATGTTGTGCAATCACACTAGATGCTAGAGTGATCAACCTAGAAGCCCGATCTCGCATCCGTGGGTGTTGTGAGTCTGCAACAAGCAGTTTTGCACGCTTGGTGGGACTAGAGGTCTCATTTTTATCAGAAAGCAGGTTGATGTGCATCTACTACATTTTCTTACTTAAAAGGAGCTATTATTTGCATATCCTGGCGACTCCACTAGGGAAGAATCAACGGTTTTTAGTGCAGGCCTAAAAACTTATGAGAAGAATCACAAGGTCAAGAGTTGGAGAAGAAGAAGTGTTGTTCGAATACCTGCAATAATCTCCAAGAAGAAGGCAAAGAGGAAGGAGGATTCAAAGGTCTCCATCTCCACCAAACAGAACTCTCTCAAATCCTCCACCGACGGGCCTTTCATTCAAGATACAAGGGTTTTAAGACCAATCGAATGGCTCGTAACAACCCCTACGCCAACTTCACAGCAAGCAGCCCACTTGCTCTCAATGCACAACATCCAGTTCTATCGCATCTTCAAGAACATTCCCTACTTCACCGAGAGAAAATCAGACTACTCCTGTGATCATGTTAAAGATATTTCTAATCCTTGTGCAATCCATGAAATCAATGAGATGCAAGTGGTCACAAGTAACTCGGAATCTTCCTTCAAGAGTAAAGCATTGCAATGGTTTAGGAGCCTTGGAGCTAGTTCTATCACAAACCGGAATCGGCATCGTGTATTGCACTTCACGAGCAATTTGGAGAGAAGGAGACAACTTGTCTCTTTTGGAGCAGATGACAACTATCAAGAGAGCCCCCAACGAGCAAAATGAATTAACTTCAACTTCAGATTTCAAAGGTCTTGGGATAGGATTCCAATACCATGTCGAGGCCAGCAAAAGAAGGTGCTTTTCTATATTACCTTAAAGCTTTGAATTCGATATTTCTATGTTAATTCAATCTATGGGAGGCACAACCTTACACTGCTGCTTATAGCATTGCCATTAGAGCCGAAAAACCATCTTATTCAAGTGTTAAACCGGCTCCTAGGCCTCCCATGCCCTTATATCCAAACTTAGAAAATCCAAGCACTAGTCAAGCACCCACTTTGGCTCCTGTTCCCACCCCTAGAAATCAAAGTTCAAGTGAAACTTCTACTTTATCCTCTAGTGCTTCAAATGAACTCCAAGAGGTCATGAAATAGTTGCAAAACCTAGGCAATGAGCTGGTTACTATCAAAAGACAGCCAAGCCCAAGGTTTCGAGACCTTCGTATAGACCCCAAGCTTAGCCTAATAGGCAGCCATACCAACCACAAAGACCACCTAATCCAGCTGCAAATATAAATCAAACAAGGCCTCCGCCAATAAACCATTTCAGCCTCTATAATCCAAATGCCATATCCGCCTCCAAGGCATTGGTGCCAACACAGAACAACATTGCTCAGAATATGATTGGTGTTTTCCATGCAATGAGCCTCATAACCAATCCATGTGTTTCAATGGTGCTCTCAATCAAGCACTAATGGTGACAACTACTAGTGTGGAGGGCGAGGGTAGTTAAGGAAACAGTCAACAACAAGAAACATTCCAACAGCAATCAGCCCCAAATGACACCACATTGGTGAACTGGCAAGTAGAAGATTTATGTGGCATGAATCAAATACCCTCTCAAAGTGTTGCAGCCAACACAAGGTCAAAGAGGAGAAATTTGGGTGAAGAACAACCATTGGCCCCAAGTAATCCACAACCTTCCACGGCTCCACAAATAATTGGCAAGCAAAGTCTAGTTTCAAATGCACAAGGGCAGCCAAGAACAGCCCCTAGGCCAACTCAAATGCTGGTTGTTGCTGCCCACGTGCAAGGAGTAAATGTGCAAACCAAGGGACAACAAAAGGATACTTCATCCCCGTTCAGTATCATTGAACAAATGAAGAAGACTAACGTCAATATATCAATGTGGGAATCCCTATCCATCCTGTGCCAAAGAGATCTACATGCGTCTTGTCATGAAGGATTGGCCAACTTCGAATCAACAGTTTAGATGCAAGAGAAAGTTCTTACAAATGTTGCCCAGCTTGTAGGAAGTCATGGAGCACAACAAGGTAAAATGTTGAAGCCCCCCCCTTTCTATGTTTCGTTAATCATTGGAAATCAGCTAGTACATAATTGCATGATAGACTCCGGGGCAAGTAGCTCGGTAATGCCTAAACAGAGATAGCTGATCGGCTAGGGCTCCAGATGAAATAACATCTAAAGGGTAGTGCAACTAGATGGGACAGCAATAGCGACAGTTGGAGTGATTAGAAATTTGAGTCTTACCTTGCATGCATGTCCAAATGTTGTTGTTTTACAAGATGTATCAGTCATAGACCTTCCACCACTCTTTGCATTGTGCTTGTCAAGAGACTTCACTGCTAAAATTGGAGGCTATTTGTCTGCTGATTGGTCTCACATCAGTTTAGAACAAGGTATGGAACTAAGGCTACAATTAGGTCAGAACCTATTGCAAACTTCCATATTGAGCCTTACACTTCAAGTCGATTAATGCCAATTGCTCAAAGCATTTGATCAAGAAGATCACCCTGTGCCGATGAGGTGACACCAAGGTTGGAAGTATCCGGATCTAACTCTCGATGAATGGGCAAGCAAGGTGCATGCTTTTGATCCCTACCAAGAAGTAGAAGAATATAAACTAGGAGTCTATTGCATACATGAAGAAAACCAGCCTATTCCCAACATCTCCAAACCAAACCATAAGGATGACAATGAGGTATGGAAATTATTTTTCGATAGATCAAGGAGTAGGCAAGGTGCAGGAGGAGGAGCTATGCCTCGTTTCACCTCAAGACATCAAATATTATTCAGCTTTTTGTTTCCAGTTCTCTTATTCAAACAACACGGCTGAATATGAGGCCTTGATTCATGGACTTCATTGGGCTAGGAAAATGGCATAAATAATTTGCGGGTGTTCGGGGATAGTGAGTTGATCGTCAATCAAGTCGAGGGGACAACATGCTACGAAGAATGACTCTGTTTGAAGAACTACAAGAATAGGGTGTGGGACCTCATTGAGGATTTGAAGCTTTCAACATCGTGTCCATACCCAAGAAGAAAAATGAGGCCGCGGATAGGCTCACAAAGAGTTGGGGCAACGTTTGATGTGGTTGACAACATCAAAAGGAAAAAACACAACCACATATCCATGTGATTGTGAGGCTAGTGATTCAGAGAATAACACATCTTAAGTTGGTAGGTGTTTGAGAACGATCAACAGATCGTCAATTTTTTACAAGAAGAGGCTGAATTCTCGGCTAGGAATCGGAAACAGATTAGAGCAGCAAGATGGGGATCAAGTAGTGCACCTGAATTGGACAAACAAGCTTCCTAAGGGTTTAGTAACGTTGGAGTCTATCTTCAACCCTAATGACCAGCTCCGTAAGGAAAAGGCTAACATACTGGTCAAGAGAGAAGATTGAGCCAATTCCGGTTGGGAAGGTAAAACACTTCAAATTGGTAAAGTGGCCCGAGCAGAGAAATCATATTTCATACTTTTGCCAAGAATTTCGAGATGTCTTGCTTGGAGCTATGAAGACTTGAGAGGATTCAATCCGAATTTGGCACAACATACCATAGAATTGGATCCAGATGCTAAGCCCATCAGGCAGAAGCAGAGACCTGTTAACCCTCACATTGAGCCTCTAATGAAGAAAGAGCTAAATAAGCTAATAGAGGCAAGCATTATATTCCCGATCAAGCACTCAAGCTGGGTTGCTAACTTGGTTCCGGTCAGGAAGAAGAGCGGAGAAATCAGGTTGTGTGTGGACTTCCGAGACCTCAATAGGGCATCTCTCAAAGATCATTACCCGCTTCCTTCAATGGAACAAATATTGCAAGTAGTATCCGGTTCAGAGAGATTCTCTCTCCTAGATGGCTACTCAGGGTATAATCAGGTGATGGTGAAAGAAGATGATCGATTCAAGGCAGACCTTCACAACCAAATGGGAACATATGCCTACAGAAAATGCCATTTGGCCTATCAAATCTTTGGAGCCACTTTCCAAAGGGCAATGGATATGGCATTCAAGGGTTGATCAATAAAATAGTTTTGATATACCTTGATGACATCACCGTATTATCCAAAAATGCGGTGGATCACCTCTTTCATTTGAGGCGAGTGTATTTCAGAGATGTAGAAGATTTGGGGTATCATTGTATCCCAAAAATGCATATTCCTAGCTCATGAGGGGAAACTTCTAGGCCATATTGTCTTAAAAGAGGATTCGCAATTGATCCGAGAGAGGTTAAAGCCATAAGAGCACTACCATTGCCAAACCACAAGAAAGCTCTTCAAAGCTTCTTGGGAAGGATCAATTTTGTCTCACAGATTTATCCTAGATTTTACAATTTATGTCAAGCCCATCACCAAAATGTTAAAGAAGAGCATGGCTTTCAAGTGGACAAAGAAGGCAAGGAGAGTTTTGAAGCAATCAAAGAAGCTATCTCTCAAGCGCCAACTCTCATCAACCAGAATTCTCCAAGGATTTCATCCTCTATGCATTTAGAGGCGATGACACTATTTCGCCATTCGCAGTGCAAAGAGAACAAAGATAATGATGAGCGGACGATTGCCTTTTTCAGCCAAAGCCTAGATGACTGCGAGGTGAGGTACTCTTTTTATTCAAAAGCAGTACTTGCACGGTAATCATAAGCTTGAAGAAATTCAAGCATTTAGTGTCAAACAACAAGGTCTAGTTGCTGGTCTCACATGTTGGAGTTAAGGACTTCCTCCTCAACAAGGATTTGAATGAGAAAAGGGTAGGTTGGATCACCTGTGTCATGGAATATGACATTGATATCAAGATCACCAAGTGGTAAGAGGAAAGGACCGTGTGAGCAATTGGTTACTGGGAAACAAAAATAAGTATGGGACAAAGAAGAAACTGCTTTTGATAGTCCAAGACACCATGAGCCAAATGGCAACTATGAAGAAGACAATGCTTCCCCACTCCTTGCTAGACCCAAGGTATTATGCACTTCCTAGGCACGAGGCCTATGCCCTCCAGAGATAAACAAGACCCAAAGGAAACACTTGATTACAAGGCTGTCCCGTATGCCATTGTTGATGGAGTTTTGTTCAAGAAAGATGTGAATGGAGGCCGCTTTGAGATGCATTAGCACAGTCGATTCAAAGGGTGTTGGAAGAGTTTCATGGTGGACCAAAGTGGTGGCCATTTCACACCAAGAGTGACACTCTAAAAATCATGAAGGCTGGTTATTATTGGCCTAAAATCTTGATGATTGCTATGCATGGATCAAGAGGTGTAAGAATTGTGCATTCTTCATAGGAAAAGAGAGACTTGATGCCCTTCCATTGCATCAATCTCGAGTTGACCATCCATTCATGCAATGGGGTTTGGACTTCATTGGAGTCATTAATCCCAATTCAAGCCAAGGGCATAAATGGATTTTGACAGACCACACTGATCGGCTTCACCAAATGGACGAAGACGGTGAGCACTCAAAGAGGCAAATGAGTCTAGCATCTTAGACTTTTATGAGGGAATAACAACCAGATTTGGTGTACCCTGCCACAATAATCTCTCGATAATGCATTGACATTTATTGGATCTAAGGTGACTCGGTGAAGGTACATCACAAGAACGGTATTTACCTAAGCACTTCATCAAACTATTACCCTCAGGGTAATGGCCAAGCCGAGTCTACAAACAAGAACTTGTTGAGGATCATTAGGAGGACTCTTGACGAGAATCAGAGGTCTTGGCATACCAAACTGAAATCAGCCTTATGGGCTGATAGGATAACTCCCAAAAAGATCCACGGGTAACTCTCCATTTAGGCTTGTTCATGGAAGAGAGGCAATATTGCCCATGTCACTTGAGTTGCCAACATTGGAACTCATGAAGCAGCTGGAGTTGCTTGAATTTGAACCCATGGAGGTGAGGTATGCAGAGTTGATGGAGCTGCAAGAGATCAGAAATCGGGCATCCCAAGCAATGGAAAAGGATCAAGCTTTGATCAAGAAGACCTTTGATAGGAAGGCCAAAGATAGATATTTTCAAGTTGGAGATCCGGTGTTGAAATGGGATGTGGATAGAGAAAAACCGAGAAGGCATTCAAAATTTGATGCCATTTGGAGTAAGCCCATACATGGTCACAAAGTCCAAGAACAACAATGCTTTCCAATTGGCCTCATTGGATGGTGAAGAACCTATGATTCCAAGTCAATGGAATCTATCTCAAGCGTTGCTTCTAGAGGGAAGTTCACTACCTTGTAAATATTAATTAGATTTTCATTCCTCCAAGTGCTTTGCACATTGTCTTGTTGTAGTTAGGTTTCAGTTTCCCTAAGTGCTTTGGCGCAGGTTTTGTTGCTCCTAGGTTGAGTTTTTACAGTTCAGCGTGCTCTCGTAGAGGGAGTTGCAGTATCAGGCTCATTTTAGGTTATTGCTTATGACTCCATGCCCAATGGATCGCTAAAAGGCCACTGATCTTCTACCTAGCAGGCAGGTGACCCCGAAAAGTCACCAAATTGTTATCCAAAATTCACCCCCCAGAGTTAATTTGATAACATGCATCAGAGTTTTCAGTTCCAAGCAAGTAGATTGATTCAGGAAAAATTGTGAAAATCGGCTAAGTCCTTGTCCTAGGAACAGTTGGGACATTCGGGACACCAAGGCGCGGTTCGGCGAAACACCTCCAGGCGGCCCGCGAAGCACTGGGACAAGTGGGACAAATGTACGCGAAGGATGTGAACAGCCGATTCTGGCCAAACGGGAAATTTCAAGCACTTTGGGATGATTAGGTACATCGGGACGCGAGGGACGTGGAAAGCTGGTTTGGTTGAAGGAGAAGAAAATGGCTAACTACTCGGGACATTTGGGCCTTGAGGATGCGAACCGCCCGGATCGGCGAAATGGAGAACTTTCGTACTAAGCAGTTGGGACATCTGGGACAAATGTACGCGAAGGACGCTTAATCGGCCGGCTGATTCGGCCGAAATGGGAAATTTCAAAGACTCAGGACAAGTGGGACAAAGGGACGCGTGGGACGCGGATATGGAGAAACACGAAGGCCAATGGATCATGACACGTGTCACCGGAAGAAAAGGGACATGGAAGCCCATTTCGGGTGGATCGGAAGTTTTTGTCCCGCGAAGCAAAGGGACATCCGGGGAAAAAGACACGAAGGGCATGAAAATCCGGCAGACCCGCGGACCAACCAAATCATGACACGTGTCACAAAGAGAAAAGTCCAGAAGTCAAAGGGCGAGTTTTCGAGCACTGATCCGAACCAATGAAATAGTGCCACGTGTCCAAGTTTAAGGGCCCACAAGGAAATTTCAAAGGAAAGCCCGTGAAAAGGTGGAGAGAGGGAATTGCTCAGCGAACCAGAGCCTGCCACGTGTCGTCCAGATGGCAGAGCGCGGGAAAAGATTTTTTAAAATCTGTTTTGGCCTGTTTCGTGCCCTAAATCTTCAGATCATCATATCTTTCGATCCAGAGCTCAGATTTGCATGTTCTTTATATCAACGGAAAGCTGTTGAAATTCTCTACATGATTCTAGGATCAATCTTGCATTTTGGTGCATTTTGGAGGGAGAAAATTAAGAAAACGTCTCTGACGCGTGGTGATAGACAGAAGTAATGCTTCAACAACCAACTTTAATGCAGCAGACAGCTCGCCGCTCCTGTTAGACAGCCCACCATTTTGCTAGGATCCGCCACTTCTGCCATAATGAGATGATTTTAAATGCTACCAAGAAGTGGTTGGGGCAGATTCTGGATTTCCTCTCTCTTCCCCCTCATTTCTTCATATATATTGTAAAGAGGAGCTCCTTTAAGAGGTTGGACATTTTTGTTTTTTGCATCCCCCTTCTTCCCTTGCTTGCAAGAGAATTTGTGGAGCTTTCAAACCTCCCATACGGATTGTAATGCCAGTTTTTCTTCTACCTCTTGGCCACTACAATGTACTGTATCGACTCTGAGCAATAATATATATGTTTGTGATTGATTCTCAACCCTCTCATATATTCATTGTTGTCATTTTGATCTCTTATTGCAGTTTGGTTACCTGT
This sequence comes from Taxus wallichiana var. yunnanensis, assembly GCA_018340775.1. Taxonomy (NCBI): domain Eukaryota; kingdom Viridiplantae; phylum Streptophyta; class Pinopsida; order Cupressales; family Taxaceae; genus Taxus; species Taxus wallichiana. The sequence continues at coordinate 658,373,547 of CM031242.1, forward strand.
GCATGGTGTTTGTATTGCATCTATGTGGTCTGTGTTAAATTTGCAAAATGAGTGTCTAACATTCCTCGGTGCATCACCTTTGTAGTTTAGGTTTTATTCTATGCATTTTCTTACCCTGTCTCCTTGGCAAGTTAGATTAGGTTTTAGTAAACCCTCTACATTTTTGTGTGCATCTGAATAGAGGAATAGGAACCAGCCTTCTCTGGAGAATCTTTTCTCATCTTTACAAGTCCCACACTTGGAGAAAGGATTCCATGTTGTGCAATCACACTGGATGCTAGAGTGATCAACCTAGAAGCCTGATCTGCATCCAGGGGTGTTGTGAGTGCAACAATGGTTAAAAGTAGAATGTGTAATGATAATAGATAAAACTAGACCCAAGTATAAGGAAATCTAGTGTAGCATGTAGAATAGGTAAGATGTATGAATGCAATGTGGGTGTGTAGGATGTATATGTAGTGTGGGAGATATAATGATAGGTGTAGGTATAATATGTGATGGTAAAAGATAAAGCTAGACTCATATACAACATGACCTAGCGTAAATGTAGAATGAGAGGATGGAATGAAAAACTAGGCTCATATACAATGATGACTAGTGTAGTGTATGCTATAGAGATATAATGTAGGATGATGGGATGTAAATTTATAGGTCCTATAGTGCACTATGTGGGGTTCACTATAATGGTGATCCCTCAATAGTCTAGTGTGAACCGAAGCACTAGGGTATGTCATTGGGTAATGAGGGTGTGACAATACATGAGAAAGAAGGGATGATGACTTGAATAAAGATATGTAATGACAGACTATATAAGTATGTGAGACTATAAGAGGGGGAAGAATATAATGTGATGTGCCCCCAAGTGTGTGAAAAAATAAATTAACCGAGAAGGTCGATGGACAAAAGTCCTTTGATTGGTACTTGAGATGATGCAAATAGAGGGCCATGATTTTCCAACATGGATATAGTAGAGATGGGTGGTAATGAGTGAGTAGAATTTATATGCATGTGAAGGATGGTCTAACGAAAATATTCTAGTGTGAAACTTGCAGGTGGAGATAGGGAATGCAATATTAGAGGTGGGTGTTATGATGATGTGTGGGTAGGGCATGTTTGATGTTGATGAACTGGGTGCACTTGAGGGGTTATACATAGCATAGGAGGAGGTTTAATTGTTGGATATATCTGATAACCTAGGTAATATGCAATAAGAATATATATGAAGACCCTGAATGTGATGATAGTGACAAAATGGACAATCACGGGTGTGGATTAATCGTGAAGGAGGATATGAATGAGTAGGCAGTAATGTAAGGAGTTGGTGGTGAAGAAGGTGACTGAGAATGTGTTTTGGCATAGTGTTAGAGGGAAGAATAATGGGTGAAGGGAAAGGTAGAACTGGTGGATCAGGGAGGGGACCGGTAGGGAGGTGGATGGAGTAGGAGTTGTAGGAGGAGTAGAAGCATGTTGAAGTTACACAATCGTAGCATGAAGAGACATAATTGTGGCTTCCATAGAATGACACTGAACTTGTAGCACGTGTATAGCCTCCCATAGGTGTGTATTAGAAGGATTGTGAAAGGAAGAATCATTGATTGTCTTAGAGGATAAAGAGTGTATTGCAAAGCAAGCGGTGAATTGGTGTTAACACAAGAGGCTAAGGGAGAAGGAAGGTCTTTTAGAGAATCATCAAGATAGCCATCAAAATCGTATTGTAAAAAAAAGATACTTGATAAGAAAGGTTATGTGGTTGGTTATCTAGATAACCATGAACACGTAAAATATGCATGACCATGACATATTGTTCATTAGTAAAGGGAGGCAATGGGCAGCCCAAGGCATACCAAATAGTGAAGTTGGGTGAATAACAAAGGAAAGAACTGCTACAAATACACACATCACCAAATGGCATGGGAAAAGTGATATCAACGTGATCAAGATCAAGTGTCCCTCGATATAATCTAGCCAAGATTGGCCAAGAGTGAGCAGAGAAGTAGGAGGAGCACGTGCAAGATGAACGACAAGGTGGAAAACACATGCGAGCCATATGCAGTAGTAAGAATGACTGAACCATGATATAGGTGGGGGTCATATAGAGGAGTATGAAGGTCATCGAAGTCAAACCCAAGTTGGAGGAGACCATCATGGGAACATATAGTGGTCTGTGCAGGATGTGTCAAGTGGTATGTGTTCCCAATAAGAATTATTTATGAAGAGAGTGCAAGTGAATGGTGGGTGTAGGTGTTAGTGTAGGATATTTATTTTCCTTGTATTTTTAATTTAATTGGAGCTTTCCTACACTCATGGGATATGTTTTCTTAGTTGTAGCAGTTGTGTTGAGTTAGCTTACTAGTTAGGTTGAGTTAGCTTACCAGTTGTGTTCAGTTGGCTCACTAGTTATGTGGAGTCAACTCTACTTCTAGTATCAATTAGTGAGAGTTATTCCCCACTGATCTAGGAGGAGGTTGCACATTCACCACCTATATGTACTTGACTTGCATCATTTTATTACATGGTGAATATGGAGCATGGATCATTGAGTTGATTTGGAGCCATTCTTGCCTTTGTGAGTTTTGATCATATTGCATCTTATTGTTAGTTATTTTGATTTCTACAATTGCTCATGCATTCATTTTTCATCAGAGATCCACAAACTCTAATATGGTATTAGAGTGGTTCGGTGATACATTTTCCATTATTGAGTTATTTTTAGTTTTTGAATACTTCATTTGTGAAACTTACAAGTATATGTGCAAATAGATCAAACTATGTCTAGTTTTTAGCTAATATAATTATTTGCGGAGTAAATCTAGTAGAACCACTATTTTTAGCAGACTATTTGAAGGATTTACTAGTTTTCAAGGTTGTTGCATGGTTTATGTGGTGTGTATAGCCTATTTGCAGGCTTTTGTGATATGCACAGCCTTCAAGAGAAGACATTAAAAGACCTAAAAATTACATTTTCAGACTTGTATTGAAGTTGTCATAGTCTTGTTCAATGTTGTTTTTGCTTCTTCGTGACATTTAGCTGGCCCATAATGGGTGTGCAGGCACTAAGGAGGTTCAAATTCCCCTGAAATACTCACTCTAGCTCAAAAAATGTTATTTTTTTCGTACACATTCGCAATCTGTGTGGTATTGGGTGCTCAGATTTGAATATTTTTCTTCTGGGACGTCCTCACCAACTAGTTTCTCTCCATCTCTACCTAAACGCCTCTTCAATCAGAGAAATATTGCTGCATATTTCTGCTTTTTCATCTGAATGGTGCATTTGGGATTTTTGGAAGCCTTTGCACAACCTAGGCATTGTTTTTCAACCTTTTTTGCAATGTATTCATGGTTGTAATTTTACCCTTGAAGACCTACTGCATCTAATAATCTGAAATGAATTTTATTTGGAGAAATTTGCAGTCATTGGAGGTACCATTCAAGACCGCTAACTCTGTCTTTGCATTTTCTTTGGTTTGGGAGGTGCAATAAAGAAAATGAGAGGAAAAGAATAGTAAAGAGATAAGATTTCTAAGGTTCCAAACCTAAAATCTATCTTCACAACACATTTACTTTCCACGTGGACTCCACCTTTAAGGATTAAATGCATTAATTTTTTCATTTTGAATTTTTTATTAGCATTTTATGCTTTTAAAATATAAGTTGAATCTGATTTAATGTATTAAGGGAGAATTAAGTGGTTCTTTAAACCTTGTATTTTTGCCTAACGAAGATGAAGGGTGAGGCCCGGGTTTGGCAGGAGGATAATTCCCATCACAAATTAAACCATTTTATTCTTCATTCCATCCTAGTTCTAATGAGTATACACACGACCCCCTTTCCCCTCATTTTGGAAACTTTTTAATCAGTTTACAAAATTTTAATTAAATAAGCCATTATTTATGGGAAATTGTTTTTGCTATAACTTTTGATCGGTAGCTCATTTTTAGCACTGTTTTGGTTAAAATTGCATGTTTTATCATTCTATATATGATGGACTCATTTATTTTTGTAAATTCACTACTTTATAAAGTTCCACATTTTGGGGGGGTTCTAGCAAAACTTGTTGGGGACTTGTAATTTTTGCACTAAGTTATAAAGTGCCATCTGGGATAATTTTGGGGGGTTTATCTACATTATGGAGTTTCAATTTCACCATTCGATGTTATACTTTAATATGAGAAATTTCTATCTTGGAAGGCATGCATTATCAATCATTGCATTATGAATGATTTGTTACCCTACCTCCATGGTCTTGTTCTGAGCCTGATGAGCCTCTATAGAAGTATGAGTGGTTTAAACATAATGATGAGGTCTATGGCATTCTCGGTATTACTATTTCTAGGGATACATTGCATTTTTTTAGCACACTGAGTGCCCTTTCACTTCTGGACCATTATCGATAGTTGTATGGTGACCTTGTTTCACCATCTGAGAGTGACGCTTCCCTAGACCACTCTAGTGCCTCCATAGATTCTTCCCCTTTCACATCCCTTTTATTGTTGAGTGTTCCTCTACACCTGTTGTTACTCATGATTCCCATGTTGACCATTCACCATAGGATCTTTTTATTGAGAACACTCTCCCTATTATTGCCTCCACATAGCTCATTTTCATCCATGTTCATGCTTCCATTCACTCTCCACAGTAGTGTTCTATTGGAAAACCTTCCTTTGAGATAGATGTGACCATTGCCTCTCATGCTCCATTACATCTTGATTTCTCAGATGATGACATTCCACATACACAAAGTTGTTACCCTTGAGTGCAGTGTTGTTTCATCTTGGACTTCCAAAGTAGTTGTTTACATGCAATATTCTCCTCCTACTTCATGTTGTGATGTTTATACATTCTTGTCAAACATTTCTCTCATTGAGAAACCCCATTGGGATGAGTATCTTCTCGACCTTGAGTTGTCTATTTGCATATTCCACTTGTGTTGCATTACAGAATATGCTCTGATTAAGCCATCACACATTTTGGAGGACCCATTCATCTCTCTCGTTGGGAGTGCCCACCTTGGGACATTTGTCACTTCCACTATTTCAAAGATGTTTCATGATCCAGTTGTTCTTATGGATCCCTTTGTGAGGGTTATTGGGCCCCCACCATATTCTCTCTCAGACATGTATACTGCAGTGGCATTACCATTGTCTTTTGTGCACATGTTTTTAGACTTATGCCACCTTTCAGTTATAGACTAGATGCAGAGATTAGAGTACTACATGCTTCTTCTTCCTTTGTGGAGTGGGCTGACTTTCAGTGCTCATTTTTTGTCCTTCCCAAGGGCAGGAATGTTGTTCGGTGCAGAAAATTATGATGCTCTTCTTACGCGGGGACCTTCTTGTCCTCACTTCTTTTCTTCTTTCTCTCTACTTTGGAGGATGATCATCATTGTACGTGGGTACCTCATCCGAATGAGTTATCGAGACCCACTACTTCTTCTTCTTTCTCAAGTTTTTCTTGAGTGAGTTTCATGTCTCTTTTAGGGGAGTTTTTCTCCCACTGGGTTTTCTCCTTTTCTACACTTTATGAGAAATTTTCATTATACGCAGCTGCCTCATCAGGCCATGTTACCAGGACCCACTTTCCTTTTCACTTCCCACCTAAGTTGTGCTTATGGGGGGTGTTAGTGTAGGATATTTATTTTCCTTGTATTTGTTTATTTACTTGGATATTTCCTACACTCATGGGATATGCTTGCTTAGTTATAGCAGTTATGTTGAGTTAGCTTACCAATTAGGTTGAGTTAGCTTACCAGTTGTGTTCAGTTGGCTCACTAGTTGTGTGGAGTCAACTCTACTTCTAGTATTAGTTAGTGAGATTTATTCCCCATTGATCTAGGAGGAGGTTGCACATTCACCACCTATATGTACTTGAATTGCATCATTCTATTACATGGTGAATATGGAGTATGGAGCATTGAGTTGATTTGGAGCCATTCTTGCCTTTATGAGTTTTGATCATATTGCATCTTATTGTTAGTTATTTTTATTTATGCAATTTCTCATGCTTTATTTTTTCATCAAAGATCCAAAAACTATAATATTAGGGAGGAGGAGAATGTTTGCGAAGAGGCATGGGGAAGATCCACAAATGATGAAGTGCCTGGTATGGGAAAATAGTGGTGGTATGATCAAATGGTGGGGAAGAAATTTTACTAAGATGGTGGATAATAGCCACAAATGACATCTCATAGATAAAGGGAGATAGGGAGGAATGGGAAAAACAACTGAGTATTATGGGGTGGGTTTACTATATGATATTGAAGTAAGAAGAAGAAGTAGAAGCAAATAGGGACTAGAGTAAGAGGAGTTGGTGGATACATGATCGTGGAAAGAGAAGAAGGAGGTGTAGGGCTAGAGTCATTTATGTCCAAGGTGGAGAGATATTGATAGGATCAGGAGGAAGAGCTTGGATTTCCACGACGAGTTGAGCTAAAGTAGCAAGATTAATAGTGCATAAGTAGGAGGTAAGACATCCATAATAGCATGAGGATCCATCCCGGTAAGATGGAAATTCAATAAAGTAAGGAAAAGGGCTATAACTGTAAGAAATTGTGGGAGTGTTGGTGAATGTGTGGCCACTACTATCAAATTGCAAAGTAACTCGGAGGCTTAGAAGAAATCTTTCTATGACACTTACCCATAGTGGAAAGTGTGGATTCAGGACCCTAAAGGTGCAGAAGTGAGGTCAAGCTCACCAAAATGATTAACAAAAATAAGAGTTTACCTAGATGGCCTAAGGGGATATCTAGGGTATTAATGTTAATCTAATTAGGACTAAAATTTATAAATAAACTAAAAATAGTATGAAATAAATGTAAATAAAATATTCTAGATGAAATAAAACCCTAATGTGCAAGAGAAGAGTAAGGAAAAGACTTAGCTAATAACGAAAGACTGTCAATGACAATGTTGTTGAGATCCGGAAATAGAATCTAGAAGTGAAAATGAACCCTCAAGGACCTGCAAAGGGTAGATTTGGATTGTTTGAGATGACACAAATTCCTAGAAGTGTATTGGGGTACCCTGGGGTGCCCTGGTCTATAATTTAAGTGCTCAAAATAGCGTAAATTCTCAAAACCTCAATCTAGTATGGTCATTAAATGCATCTGATTACTTACGTCTGTCACATTAGATTCATTGGATGAACTAGAGAATGACCCATAATGTAAGGAGAAGTATCAAACCCTAGAAAAATGAAAGATGCATATGAATGGGTCAGACTGACCTTAGCCGCCAAGCTAGTGGACTTATCACTGAGCATTGCACTACATTACTGGACCCTGATGTAGTTCTAGTGTGTGTGTGCATGTTGTGCCCTAGGTGCTCTCATGTCAGTCACACTTTGTGAAGTAACGAGTAATAGTATCTATAGAAATGTAAGTAGCATGTGTGCATGGAATATAATGGAATCCCTCCCCTATAAAGTGTGTGTGATGTAGATCTCCTAGCTTGAGTGCATGACACTATGTGGATACAAGTGATGTAATGGATGCAACCCTAGATGGAGTGATAGTAGTGATAAGATGCAATGACCGAGGACCCTTATTATGGTCATATAGCTTTATATTTATAGGGGTCTCAAGCTTAATTTCATAATTAATCTCAACAAGGCCGACTGATAAGAAGATAAGGATGACCAACAACTAAAATTGACCCAAAAAGAAGCGGAAGAGGTTATGCATAGACCGAGGCGCTCGAAATGGGACCAGGTGCCCAAAGACAAAGCTAGACACCCCGATTTTAGGCTAGAATGTTGGAAGGGTCAGCAAATGGGTTGATAGGTATCATGAATTACGCGGGAAAGATGAAATAAAAGATAATAAAAAGTGGGATTAATTAGTACTTTATACACTTGAGAACCTTCTAAATAGTAGTATAAGACTAGGTTAAATATTGTGTAATGTGAAATATTTGTGTCTACACATTCTTACAAATTTATCAAGGTTGTACTCCATAAATTCAAAATTTATTATGTGAATTTTACCTCCATAACATGTTAGTTACAAATGTTCCTAATTTCTTTATAAATCTTTCAGTGGGAGAGTTTTAGTTTAAAGCTTTCTAATCATACGTAAGGAATCAGATTATGTGGGAGGAACAAACTGATCTCTTTAATCAGCAGGCCAAAACTATTGGTTTTTTATATTCAGCCTCAACACAATAATGATATTTTCATGAAAAACAATTAGATCTCTTTATTATCATACTAAAATTGGTAGAAACACATCTAAGATCTTGGCCAAATGTGTCAAAGAATTTTAAATTTATTGTCAGTAGAACTTTGGCAAGGTGATGATAGCCTATGATAAGAGATGGGACACTTTGAATTTTCCATTGAAAAAAGATAAGTTATCTCTCCTCAAAATCTCATCTAGAGTATGCGAAGAGGGGATGCACTTGTGGAGATTATTCAACAATTAGCAAAGAAAGGAAAAAATGAGTATAATAAGGAATGGGCCAGTATGAAGGTTAGACCTCCTCTGGTCCTTATCCCCATGAAAACTTGGAAAAATAGTGTTCCCTAATCTCATGATAGTTTTAAGGCATGGGCTGAGGTTATGTTGGAAACCTAAGGATTTAAAGGCACAAGGAAACAGTATGCAAATCATTTTGAAGAATATGATATAAAGACAATTGCTTGCAAAGAGATCAGGTCATAGATAGTTTGCACAAGGACTTGAAAAAGGTAAAGTGAAGGTGAGATGATGAGTCCATAATTTGACTCATCATAACATCCATATAACTATAAGTTTTACTCCTAAAAACATTAATCTATGCATGAGAATGTTATAATTAGTTATATCTGAAGTAGAAAGTGATGCATTTCCCCTTATTTTGCCTTATGCAAAATAATGACCAATGGATTTTTCACTAACTACTTTGTAGAGTAATTTGTGACATATGTAGGTGATGATGCCCATTTTCGGCATTTTGAGTAGTTGTGTTCAAGGAGACCGAGTCCATAGCCACTAAGCTATTTTAGAGGATTGACCCACAACCATCTATAAATGAGGACCCTTGTTTCTAGCAAAATTATAGGGTGTCATGGAAATTTTATGAAGTTGTTATTGGTTAAATTTGTTTCCTATATTTGTGGCATGTGTTGTAATCAACTGTGTCTATAAGACACCTCCTTTGAATTGTTTCTTAGTTAGTAGTTTTTACTAGTATTGTAGTAGTTAATAGAAGAAGTTCTTGTTAGGTGAAATTTTAGAGTATGTGAAGAACTTATTTCAATCAATATAATACATGTTGTTTTGAGTATAATTTTTTTTGAGAACCTCCATCCCAAAGTAGAGCAAGGGCCCACTTGACTGAGGAGATTGGAGGATTGGTATTTCATGTAAGATATTTATACTTGATTAGTTTCAATTTCAATATCTTGGTTTGATAATTATCTGAATGCAATATTCTATTTCTTTGTTACAACACATTTCTTTCATTGTATATGATTCAAGAAAGTATTTCATTTCAAGCAAACATTTCCTTTAATAAGTAGTTTGGGTAGTAGAAATTATGCATTTGTATACACACAAGACAAATAGGGGTAGTATGGGTATGATTGGTTGTTTTTAAATGAATTTTTGGTGGGAGGTGAGGTAGAGATGAACTTGATTCACCAAATCCTTGAGAATTTTTACAAAAATGGAGAGCTTGAACAACATAATGCTTCAGGATAGCTAGGATGTTCCTTTAACTAAAATATGTGCTTCAATGGAGGCCCAGATCAAGCACTTTTCACACAAACTTCAAGGATCCAAAATGAAGGCTCAAATTGGAAAACTTGACTAAACATTATTAATCTCTATTTCATCACGCCTAAGATACCCTCAAAGACTAACAAACAATCTTATAGTAATGCTAGGAGTCACATTGATTTTAAATTTATTTATTTCACTATCAAATGAAAGCTCTTCTGATAAATGAAATTGTAAATGCCACCAAACTATCACAAGGATAAGATCTTGTGTGATTCACAAAGTTTTTAATGTCAGATTGCAACAGAATAAGAAAACCACTCATAGACATTCGAAATGAAGGAAACAAAATTTTTCCCAAAAATAATGCAGATTAAGTTAAGTTTGATTAAATTTATCGCGGGGAAAGTTTCTAGAACAATCTCAGAGCTTGTTAATGGTTGTACACTTGTAACCACCTTGACATGATCAAATTTAACACAAAGGAGATAAAACAGTTCTGTTATCCAAAATAAGCCCTTGCTTATTTTGTCTAACTCCCCTTCATTTCTTCCTTCCTTGTGCCTCAGTAAAATTTTTTCACTTACTGTGCACTCAAAATTTTCTGGAAATGGCTTCATCAGATAGAGAATCTTCTCAACTTTCCAGAAAGGTAAAGTTTTCCTTCTAACTCCTTATATTTTGCAAGTTATGGCTTGGTGGAGTTTTGGAGGGAAATTTTCCCATGGGAGGTCTGTGACCAATAAGAAGTTGCCACATGGCATCGGAATGGTGGAGGCGGAGGCAACTTAGAAAATTTTCACCAAGTATTGGTGGGGTGCACAAAGAAATTTTTGGCTTGAAGGCCCACCGACCAATTAGAAGCGGCCACGTGTCGAGAGGCTCGTCTGAGTCCGTGAGCGGTAGGAGGAATTTAGAAAATTGTCAAAACTCGACGCAATGGGGAAATCTTGGCCCAAAGGCCCACAACAAATCATAGCATGCCACGTGTCCTCGGAGCATCGGGAGGTGGAGAGGCGGAAGAAAATTTTCCTTTCGACAAACTATGGAAAATAATGGAATGAAAGCCTGTTGGAAATGAGGTGTCTCAACCTTGTTTGGTTTATTCATTTAAGATTTTCCTACAACCATTTCACATTGTCTAAGCTCTAAAAATAGAAATAGGAGTTGTCAAAAGATTCCCATATGATAGTATATCATGGAAGGACTATTTTTAGAGATATTATGACAAATTTTATGACATCTGTAAGGGTCAAAAATAGGGGAGAATATTGTGGACGTGGGAGCCTAATTTTAGACCAAAATCTTTCTCTTTAATGCTATCCACCTCATGAGAGGTTTGGCACATGGTTTTGTAAACCATAGATGGTTTCTTGTATAACCGAAGGTCTATAAATTGAAGGCTTGGAGAAGCAATTGATGTAGTGAGTTTTAATCCTCCTAGAATTGTTTCTAGTGATACTCCTGTAAGAAACTTTCTCTACAAGTGTATGTAATCTTGTTATTAGATTTGAAATACATTGAGTGGGATTTTGGAGTGTGGGGTTTTTTATCAGAAAGGATTTTCCCCACATATATATGGTGTTTGTGTTTTGTTATGAATATGTTGTTGATATTTCAGAATCTTGTTTTACTATGTTGAAAGTTTTGCATAATATCTCTCCTCAAAGATTAGCGTAGGAAGTTGTTCCGCTGCTCTTAATTTCTTATCAAAGCTCACCCATGAAGGTCCATGCTAATCAGAGGCACCATGTGTCCTAGAACCATCAGCCGGTGGAGATTTTTTGAAAATTTTTCCAAAGACCAAAAAGGTCTAAAATGATCATAGGAAGCCCGCGGACCAATCAAAACCTGCCACATGGCATCGGAGTGGTGGGGGCATAAATTTTGGGGAAATTTTCCCAAAGTCAAAAAAGGGGAAAATTTTAAACTTTCGTCCCGCCAACCCATTTTGGCCCTTTTTGCCCTAAATCTTCAGAAGGGCATAACTTTTGATCCAGAGCTCAAATTTTCATGATTTTGGTGTCATTGGAAATCTGGTGAAATTCTCTCCATGATGAAGGGTTCAATTTTGTATTTTAATGGAGAATGTTAGGAGAAAATCAAGAAATGTCCCTGACATGAAAAAAACGTAGAATTGACATTCAACCACCAAATTTAATGAAGTATGGTTGTTTTTTCTAATTTGCGTAACAATGTACTTCTAAGTATGCGTTTGTCCATAAATCCCATCACTCTATAGGTGAAATTTGTGGATCTCGGTTTGTGGTTGAATTCATAAATCCATTTTGCCCGCATTTTTGCTTCCTCTTTTTACGCTTTCGACCATTAAAATCAGATTTGGCTCATTTTGTTGGTTGGACTTTTTTTTGTTTTAAAACTCCTATATCACCTTGGAAAGTGATTTTGTGGAATATCAGACCTCTTTCAATCTCGTAACTCATTTTTCGCCTCTCTCTTTATTATAATGCATGTATTTTTGAATGGGAATGATAGTGCAAGCTCTGTGAATGAGTTTCAATCCTCTTCTTGTATTGTTTTGCTTCATTTATGATCTTTCATTACATTTTAGTAGTTTGTGTATGATGTTAGTTACATTTCTGTAATCTGTGTCAATTTGTAGAAGTAAATGTTCACCACTCCTTTGGTGTATCACCCCCTTTACTTAGTTTTATTTCTTTGCATCTTTATCTCTGTCTCCTTGGAATTTAGAGTAGGATCTGATATTAAACCTCTACAATTTTCAAGTAATACATCTGATCAGAGGAGTTGAGGAACCAACCTCTAATCTGGAGATTCTTTTCCTATTTTTACAAGTCCCACACTTGGGGAAGAGAATCAATGTTGTGCAATCACCTTTGGATATGAAACTAAAAAAATTTGAGACAACATCTAGTGGGTGCCGCTGATTTGCACTAATAGTTTTGGCACACCGGTGGGACCTTAGAGGTCTTCATCTCCATTGCAACAAGTTGATGTGCATTTTTGCAAGTTTATTGCTCAAAAAAGAGCCCCGATTTGCACATCTAAGCGGCTCCAAAGGGAAAAATCAACTAGTTTCAGTAGTCCAAGTCTAAAGATTCATGAGAAGAATCCAAACAAGGTCAAGGGCCGAGAAGAGGGATTGTCTCGATTATCTACGTTATCTCTAGGAAGAAGACAGAGAGGAAGAAGGATTCAAAGGTCTCCATCTCCACCAAACAGAACTCTATCAACTCCTCCACCTAGTAGACCTTTCACTCAATCACCAAGGGTTCTCGGGCCAATCGAATGGCACAACAAAACAACCCCTATGTTAACTTCACTAGCAAAGAGCCCACTTGCCCTTAATGTAGAGAATCTAGTTCCGGTTGTAGCATTGAATAACATTCCATACTTTCTGGATAAAATAGACCACTTGGTGATCATGTCAAGGACATTGCTAATGTTTCGCAATCCATGAGATTGTTGAGATGCAAATTGTTGTCAAATTGTTGGCATCTTCATTCAAAGGGAAAGCATTGCAATGGTTCAGGAGCCTTGGGGTTGGCTCTATCCAAAATTGGAATCAATTGTGCATAGCTCTCCATGAGCAGTTTGGAGAAAAGGGAGATAACTTGTCTCTTTTGGAACAACTAACAACTATCAAGAGAGCTCCCAATGAGTAGCTGACTGACTTCAACTTCATATTTCAAAGGACTTGGGATAGAATTCCAGTGGCAGTAAGGCCAACAGCTGAAGGTGATTTCTTATACTATCTCAAAGCTTTAAATTATGATATTTCTATGTTAATTCAATCCATGGGAGGTGCAAATATACCTGCAGCTTATAGCATTGCCATTAGAGCTAAGAATTGTTTGATCCAAGCTGGTAAACTAGCTCCTAGGCCTCCCATGCCCTTGTATCCAAACTTAGAAAATCCAAGCACTAGTCAAGCACCTACTATAGCTCTATTATACCCACTCCTAGAAATCGAGTTCAAATGAGACTTCTACTTCATCCCCTAGTGCCTCAAATGAACTTTAAGAAGTCATGAAACAATTACAAAATTTATGTAATGAGATGGTTACAATTAAGAGGCAGCATGCCCAAAGTTTTAGACCTTCTTATCAGCCTCAAGATCAGCCTAATAGGCAGCCATATCAGCCCAATAGGCCACCCAACCCAGCTGCAAATCAAAATCAAGCAAGGCCTCCTGCCAATAGACCATTTCAGCCTTATAACCCCAATGTTGCATCTACCTCTAAAGCCTTGGTGCCAGTGCAAAATAATATGGCTCAAGAGTATGATTGGTGTTTCCATGCAATGAACCTCACAACTAATCCATGTGCTTCAATGGTGCTTTGAACCAAGCTTTGATGGTAACAACAACTGGCATAGAGAGTGAGGTGAATCAGGAAGCAAACCAACAACAAGGAACATCCCAGCAAAATGTAGCTTCAAATGAGACTACACTGGTGAATTGGCAAGCTAAGGATTTTTGTGGCATGAATCAAGCAATGTCTCAGAATGTGGCAGCCAATACAAGGTCAAAGAAAAGGAACATTGGTGAAGGTCAGTCATTAGCCCCAAGTGATCCACAACCTTCCACCACTCCGCAAGGTGCTGGCAAGAAAAATCCAGTTCCAGTTATGCAAGGACTGCCCAAGCCACCTTCTAGACCAGCTCAAATGCCAGTTGTTGCTGCCCATGTGCAAGAAAAGAATGTGTAGGCCAAGGGGCAGAAAAGAGATGTTTCATCCCCATTCAACATCATTGATCAGATGAAGAAGACAAACGTGAATATATCAATGTGGGAATCACTATCCATCCCAGCCAAAGAGATGCTGCTACAAGATGCCATGCGAATTTGTCAACTTCAAATCAACAGGTTCATATGCAAGAGAAGGTACTCACAAATGCTACTCAGCCTGAAGGGAATCATGGAGGACAGCAAGGTAAAGTTTTGAAGCCCCCTCCGTTCTATGTTTCATTGGTCATTGGGGATAAGCTAGTACACAATTGCATGATTGATTCTGGGGCAAGTAGTTCGTAATGCCCAAGCAAATAGCTGATCAGCTAGGCCTCCAATATGAAGTTATATCCAAAGGGGTGGTGCAACTAGATGGGACAGTAGTAACAATAGTGGGAATGATCAAAGATTTGAATCTTACTTTGCATGCATGCCCCAATGTTACTATTTTGCAAGATGTGTCAGTGATAGATTTGCCCTATGTTTGTCAAGGGATTTCACAGCTAAAATTGGAGGTTACTTATCTGCTGATTGGTCACACATGTTGTTTAGAACCAGATATGGAACTAAGGCCACAATTAGATATGAACCTATTGCAAACTTTCACATTGAGCCGCATACTCCAAGCCCAATCAATGCCAACTGTTCAACATTTGATCAAGAAGATTATCCAAGCATAGATGAAGCTGACACCAAAGTTGGAAGCATCCTAGATTTGACTCTTGATGAATGGGCAAGAAAGGTACATGATTTTGATCCCTACCAAGAAATAGAAGAATCTGAGCTAGGAGTCTATTGCATACATGAAGAAAATCAGCCTATTCCTAGTATCACCAAGCCAGACCATAAGGATGACAATGAGGTATGGTAGCTATTTTTTGATGGATCAAGAGGTAGGAAAGGGTAGAGGGGGAGCTATGCTTGTTTCACCTCAAGGCATTAAGTATTATTCAGCTTTTAGATTTCTGTTTGCATGTTCTAACAACATTGCTGAATATGAAGCTTTGATACAAGGATTGCATTGGTCAATCAAGAGAGGTATCAAAAATCTACAAGTCTTTGGTGACAGTGAGCTGATTTTCAACCAAGTTAAAGGGTAGCATGCTACCAAAAATTATTTACTCAAGTGTTATAAGAATAGGGTGTGGGACCTCATTAAGGATTTTGAAGGCTTTGGCATCAATTCCATCCCTAGGAAAGAAAACCAAGCTATTGACAGGCTTGCAGCAGTTGGGGCAGCCTTTGATGTTGTTGAGAGCATCAAGGAAGATAAAATATAGCCAAGCATTCATGTGATTGTAAGGCCATCAGTGCCAGACAATAATGTAAGTTGGCAAGTGTTTGAAAATGACTAGAAAATCATCAACTTCTTGCAAGAAGAAGCTGAGTTCTTAGCCAAAAATCAGGAAAAATTAGAACAACAGTATGGTGATTAGGTGGTACAACTGAGAACCAACAAACTGCCAAAGGGACTTGTCACTTTGGAGTCCATTTTTAATCCTAATGATCAATTTAGGAAGGAGAAGGAAAATATCCAAGTCAAGGGAGAAGATTCAGTGCCCATCTTGGTTGGAGAAGGTAAGTCACTTCAAATTGGTAAAGTGACAACCGAGCAAGAAAGGTATGAGTTCATGCAACTTTGCCAAGAGTTCCCAGACATATTTTCTTGGAGCTATGAAGACTTGAGAGGTTTCAATCCCAAGCTAGCTCAACACACTATTGAATTGGATCCAAGTGCTAAACCCATCAGGCAAAAACAAAGGCCAGTCAATCCACACATGGAGCCTCTCATGAGGAAGGAATTGAATAAGTTAATAGAGGCAAGTATCATATTTCCCATCAAGCATTCTAGTTGGGTAGCAAACTTAGTTCCAGTTAGAAAGAAGAGTGGAGAAATCAGATTGTGTGTAGACTTCAGAGATTTGAATAGAGCATCTCTCAAGGATCATTACCCACTTCCTTCTATGGAGCAGATTTTGCAAGTTGTTGCTGGCTCTGAGAGGTTTTCATTGCTAGATGGTTATTCAGGGTACAATCAAATCATGGTAAAGGAAGAGGATCAGTTCAAAACAACCTTCACCACCAAATGGGGAACTTATGCATATAGAAAAATGCCATTTGGGTTGTCCAACGCTAGAGCTACCTTCCAAAGGGCAATGGATATGGTGTTCAAGGGATTGATCAACAAGATAGTGCTGATATACTTAGATGATATCACTATTTTTTCTAAAAATACAACAGATCATCTCTTTCATTTGAGACAAGTGTTCCAAAGATGTAGAAGATTTGGGGTATCCTTGAATCCCAAAAAATGTATTTTTCTAGCTCATGAAGGAAAGCTCCTTGGCCACATTGTTTCCAAAAGAGGATTAGTAATTGATCTAGAGAGGGTTGAAGCAATAAAAGCACTACCATTACCAAGTCATAAGAAATCCCTCCAAAGTTTCTTAGGAAGAATCAATTTTGTTCGGAGGTTTGTCCCAAATTTTACATCCCTTATCAAGTCAATAACCATGATGTTAAAGAAAAGCATGGATTTCAAATGGATATCGGTGATGAAAAGATTTTGCGAGAATCAAATCAAAAACGAGGCACCACAAAGTAGTTGCACTCCAACGGAATCATGATAGCTCCAATGATAACAAGAAAGAATTGATCAGTAATGGAAGAACTTGCTCAACAGAAACAAAGCTTGCATAGAGGAAAGACAACAGAGTGTCTTGGCATGCTCATAAATGAATAGTAAAGGGGTACATATAGGGTGCTGAGTAACCCTAGTGCATGACACACATGAAACCCTAAACCTAACCCATGTGAGATGACCCTCTAATATGAGAGGAGGACACATAGGATAACTCCATGACACTCCTAAACAACTAAGAAATATGTGTCAATGGGGCCCGGTAACTAAAGGCCTGATAAGGTGCCCATATACAAACACAATCTTCCTAGAAGAAGAAGAAGAAAAAATGGGTCTTGGCATAAAGCCCGATGAGGTACCCATGTACAAAAGAAGTTCAAGCAATGAAGGAAAACCCAGTGGGAAAAACATCCACCACAAGAGAACAAAAAAATACTCTCTAATCTAAGAAATATGCCAAAGATGGGTCCATGGCCATAGACTAGCCTATAAAGGAACCCATGTATAAAGGGGCAATCTCTTGGAAAGATGAAAAAGAGAAGATGGATGCGGAAAATGTCATGGATGGATCTGAACTCTGTAACTCTAAGAAGTCTACCAAAAGAATTTTGATGATGAGATCCTCTGCCTCTAGACTGAAGAAGAGCGATCTACACCATACTGTGTGTTTGCCCTTAGGAAGGACATAAAAGATGTGCTGAAAATCTGCCCACTCCACGAAGGAAAATGAAGGAAGTAGTATGAAGAACTCTGAGTCTGGTCCATGAGAGTGTGACATAGGTCTAGCAAGCGAGTGCAAAGGAGCTAAGGGTAATGTCACGAGTACAGAACTATTAGATTATGAAGGGTAAACACATGTAGAAAGGATTTCCAACTGATGTGAAGGCAATAAAACATCCCCCATGACAGAAAATGGATCCACAAACAAGGGTGGATTAATGAAAGTCTCTAGTAAAGTGGAAGTGGCAAGAGTCCCAGAAGGGGCACTCCCAACAATGGAGATGATGAACTCCTCTGAAATACCTGTAGATGGATGAAGAACCTGTAGTACATCACAAGTGTACTTGTATAGGAGACTGCTCAATATCTGATGAGATGTGGGATGTGTCAATACTCTCTGGAATAGTGAGAGAAGGAGGAGAAGAGTCCTCTGTAGTACTCTCGACATCAGAACTAGGTGCACAATCCTCGTCATCAGAAGTAGAACCAAGCGAGTCTGTATCAATGGAACTGTTCATCACATAAAGAGATAGAGGAGACAATTGAATCAGAAGTAGAGGCGAAGAAAGAGTGGGGTCCAACGAAATATGAGCAAGTATGTCTCATATCCAAAGTATCTCCAACTAAATCTCTAGCACTTTACAAAGTTTTCCTAGCCCAAAGAGGACCAGGAGAATCAAGCTCAGAGTTAGAAGATTCTTCACTCGAGTGAGAAGGGACATAGTCCTCATCATCACTACTATCAGAATCGGAAGACTCAAAAGTCTGAGAGTCATGAAGAGGAGCACGCTCAACAACATCATCATCTGAGGAGTCAAATTCTGAATTAGAGAGCTGAAGAACCTCAATAGGTAGAGAAGTAGAAGTCAAATTAGAAGTAAAGTGGGAAAAGGTGTATAACCATGAATGGTGATTTGCCTTTCCCTCAACCACTGTAGTGTCATCATTAAGCTCACAAATAATCATAGATTTAGGACCAAATTCCACTCACATTCCTTCACCAAGGTGAGTAATTTGGTAAACCGATAGGATATTGGTAGAGAAATCAGGAACACTCAACACTTGGTTGAATGTTCCCCCATCTATCTCTACCGATCCACTACCAGAAATCGACACTTTCGTGTTATCACCCAACATTATTTAGGACATATCACAAGGTTTCATGTTGGAGAACTCAACATGTGAAGAAGCCATGTGGTGTGAGGCACCGGAATCTATAATCCACGTCAATGAAGGAGAAACTCGAGCTATGAAGGCCTTTCCTTTCTTCTTATCAGATTTAGAACCTTTTGCAGTGGAAGACTCGGACTTCAGAGCATTTTGTTTTATGGATTCAAGAAAACTTATTTTATTCTTCTCAAGTTAATGAGAAAAGTGATCAATCTATTTTCAAAAATAGTGTTGCTCGTCATGACCAAACTTCTTGCAATAGGAACACAAATACCTGTCTTTTTGTGCTCTAGGCTCAGAAGTTGAAGTGTTCGTGTTAATTTTAGTTTTGGTCTTGGTTTCTTTCTTAGGTTGATCCTTTTTCTCTATCTCATTATCAGTCTTCTTTTCCTTACTAGTACTTGCTACAAGGGCATGTGACTTGGACTTGAGAGACCCCATTTGAATGAGTTTGTCCTGTTCTCGAATGAGTTGGGACAAAAATAGTCAAAGGAGGGCATATTCCAATCCTTTCCCAAGGTAACTTTTGTAGCGTAAAAAGTTGACACGAAGACAGAATATTCAGGACCTAACTTAGAGAGAATCGACAAGATTAGTTGAGAATATTTCTTCTCTACTTGACATCCCTTTAACAATGATCTAGTGTGGACAAACTTCAAGAAGAATGCTTGTAGGTTTTCAAAATCACTAGGATTTAACCCTAGTAGTTTGTTTTCTAACTCATGCACTCTCATGTCATTGTGTTGTCTGAACATTTCATCTAATGTTGTCCACACAAACTTAGGTGTTTTAGATGCCTCAATGTGGAAGAGCAAGTCAGGAGAAAAAAACATGCAAAGAATACCTAAAGCTTCATCACGTGGTTTAACCACTTAGATTTTTCAGTTCGTCATCCGGTTCGAGTCTTAGTTCCCTGGTGATGCGGAATAACCCTTTGCCTCTTATTTTCATTATTATTTTCGATCTCCATTCAAAAAATTTGAACGATGTAAGCAAAGGAATTGAAAGTGCATCCATAGAGAGAGAGAAAGAAATGTAGAAAAGAAACACAACCACCCAGGGCAATAACAACCCCCTGCTTTCAGCACTTTATAGTTTAGTGTGTTGATTACAATCGGGTCCGTGCGTGTGGTTTGAAACACTTGGTAACTTGTCTTGCAATCAGCGTAATAACGTGCAAGAGAGGAGACCACAATAGTGTTTCGTGGAGCGCAACAAGGACACCGTAAACAAGCACAAGTAAAAAAAAAGTAGGTGAAAGCCAACCCTGGTGGTGAGAAAAAATGTCTCATGGTGTAAAAGGAAACCCCCTTGCTGCAGACTATGGCAGACGTGCTCACTAGTCGCAAGCAATAATAAGGGTGAAATACAAGGTTTGGGAACTCAAGGAGTTCAGATAATCTTCAAAATGCTAGAAAAAACACCTAGAAGGTAAATAAGTGCTCAAAGTGATGTTGCACACTTGAGCACACGATTAGAGAAAAAAATTCCAATAACGCCTATATTTTAGCGTTTGGAAACGCCAATTTTGCTATTTTTAGAGCTATTGGAGTTTTTAAAAATGATGATTTAAATAATTGTTAATGTAATAAAATTAGATCTAATTTAATTAAATCTAATGAATTTCTAAAAATCTTTAATTAAGATCTAAAAATTATAAAGCCTAATTTAAGATACTTTCCTTTTTTTTTCCTTTTTAAAAGGCAATTAAAAAAACTAATTTTAAAAATATATGAAAAAGCTTTTTAGATTGAAAGAATTTTGAAAAGATACTTAACTGAATATGTAAATAAAGGATATAGATCTTAATTTAATTTCAAAAAGGGAAAGTATATGAAATACTTTACAAAAATCACTCCCACGTATTTTAAAAATTGGAAAGAATTTTTAAAAAACTTACCACGTATTTTGAAATGGGAAAGCTTTTGAAAGATTTTGTGAGTTTGCTTTTAAAAAAAGCTTGTGAGATTTGGTTTTAAAAAGCATAGATTTTAAAAGGCGTCCAATTTTTTTAAAAATAGTAAGTAAACAAAACCTTACCAAAACTTACCACGTTTTACTTAACAAAAGAAAACGCGTACAAAAAAACAAAAAAAAAACTTACCAATGAAACCCTTACCGGTTTGCAAAGGAACTTTTGAGTTTTGAAGTGTTTGTTGTTGTTGTTTGTCTTTTTTTTTTTTGCGTAGGAGGTCGTGGTAGGAGAGAAGTCATGGAAGGCCGTGATTAGAAGGGGAGATGTGAGTTTTGTGTGGGAAAGGTGTGTGAAAAGAGTTCAAAAATGCCATAGTTCAAAAAAATGCCACAGTTCAAAAAAAACACCACATCAGGACAAAAAATGAGCTCCCAAAGTGCAGTCCACGGCAAGAGGAAGAACACGCCAATTCTAATATGAACATGAACTCTTCCTCAATCTTTCACACAAAAAAATGAACTCCCAGCCACAGAAATAAAACTGAATTCTGCAAAATACCAGAAAACAGAAAGCCAAAAAACCACAAAGATAAAAAAACATTTATTTCTATTTTAAAATTTTATTAAAAAAGAAATAATCTCTATTTTGGCTGAAAAGGGCTAGATTTAGTTGTAGATAGCTAAATGTGGCTGTAAAATATAATACCTGCATAAGTACATAACTTTTCGAAAGCTTGTTAGAGAAATTAGCAAAATAATTGAGAAAATAGTGATCAAAAAAATTACATGCAGAGTAAAATAATGAAACAAAGAAGAAGTAATCGCAACTAAAAAATAATGAGTGCATGTTTACCCAATCTCATCTCTGATACCATGAAAATATTTTGTGAGAATTGAATCAGAAATGAGGCACCACGAAGTAGTTGCACTCCAACGGAATCGTGATAGCTCCAGCGATAGCAAGAAAGAATTGATCAGTAATGGAAGAACTTTCTCAACAGAAACAAAGCTTGCATAGAGGAAAGATAGCGGAGTGTCTTGGCATGCTCATAAATGAATAGTAAAGGGGTACATATAGGGTGTTGAGTAACCCTAGTACATGACACACATGAAACCCTAAACCTAACCCTAAACCTAACCCATGTGAGATGACCCTCCAATATGAGAGGAGGACACATAGGATAACTCACACTAATAGCTGAAGGTAAGAAAAGTTTTGAGGCAATTAAAGAAGCCATCTCACAAGCTCCAACTCTCATTAACCCAGATTTCTCCAAAGATTTTATCCTTTATGCATTTGGAGGTGATGATACAATTTCTACAATTTTAGTATAGCAGAACAAAGAAAATGCAGAGCAGCCAATTGCTTTCTTTAGCCAAATCTTGGAGGACTATGAGGTGAGGTATTCTTTCATTGAGAAGCAAGTTCTTGCAGTGATTAGGAGCTTGAAGAAATTTAAGCATCTAGTTTCAAACAACAAGGTTCAACTGTTGGTTTCTCATGTGGGAGTAAAATACTTCCTCCTCAACAAAGATTTAAATGAAAAACGTGTAGGGTGGATTACTTGTGTCATGGAGTATGACATTGAGATCAAAGTCACCAAGCTGGTCCGAGGAAAGGGATTATGTGAACAGATGGTCTTGAGAAAATCAATGGAAGCATGCAATGAGAAGGATGTTGTTTTGACGTTGCAAGACAACCAAGAACCAAGAAGCATTCAAGAAGAGAATGATGGTGTCCTCACTCCTTGTTGGACCCAAGACATAATGCACTTCCTACACACAGGCCTATGCCCTTCAGAGATGAACAAAACCAAGAGAAGACACTTCAGATTATAGGTTGTCCCATATGTACTTGTTGACGGTGTCTTGTTCAAGAAAGATGTGAATGGAGTGTTGCTGAGATGTATTGAGACAAACCAAATTAATAGAATACTAGAAGAATTCCATAGTGGATCAGCTGGGGGTCATTTTGCACCAAGAGTGACAGCCCTCAAGATCATGAAGGCTGGCTATTATTGGCCCAAAGTATTTAGTGATTGTTATGCATGGATCAAGAGGTGTAAGAATTGTGCATTCTTTACAGGAAAAGAAAGATTAGCAGCCCTTCCATTGCACCCAATTTTGTTGACCAACCATTCATGCAATGGGGTTTGGACTTCATTGGAGTCATTAACCCAAACTCAAGCCAAGGACACAAGTGGATCCTAACAGCCACATATTACTTCACCAAATGGACTGAGGTAGTGGCACTTAAAGAAGCAAATGAATCTAGCATTCTAGACTTCTATGAAGGGATAGTAACCAGATTTGGTATACCTACCACTATAATATCAGATAATGCATTGGCATTCATAGGATCAAAGGTGACTGAATGGGCTGTCAAAAATGGGATTTATTTGAGCACTTCATCAAATTATTACCCTCAAGGTAATGGCCAAGCTGAGTCTACCAATAAGAACTTGTTAAGGATCATCAAGAGGACTCTTGATGAAAATCAGAGGACTTGGCACACTAAATTGAAATCAGCCTTGTGGGCTGATAGGATAACTCCCAAGAGATCCATAGGTAACTCTCCATTCAAACTTGTTTATGGAAGAGAGGCAATCTTGCCCATGTCACTTGAGTTGCCAACATTGGAACTCATGAAGAAATTGGAGTTGTTAGAGTTTGAACCCATGGAGGTTAGATATGCTAGAATTGATGGAGCTCCAAGAAATCAGAGATCATGCAGCCCAAGCAATGGAGAAGGATCAAGCCTTAATCAAGAGAACCTTCGATAGGAAAGCTAAGGCTAGAACCTTCCAAGTTGGAGATCTAGTGTTGAAATGGGATGCAGACTGAGCAAAGCCAGGAAGGCATTCAAATTTTGATGCCATTTGGAGTGGCCCCTACATGGTAACAAAATGTAAGAACAGCAATGCCTTCCAATTGTCTACATTGGATGGTGAAGAACTGTTGATTCTAGTTAATGGAATCCATCTAAAGCATTGCTACTAGAAGGGAAGCTCCACCTTGTACATATTAGCTTAGGTTTTCATTCCTTCAAGTGCTTGAGCACATTGTTTTGTTATAGCTTAGTTTTCCATTTCCCTAAGTGCTTTGGCACAAGCTTGCTGTCCCAGAAATGTAGTTTTGCAGGCCATGTTCCAGATCAAGTGATGTTCTACTCTCACACTCTTCCTCCTTGTAATTTTCTAATCAGTTGGGGGTACCAAGCAGTATTTTTGATGACTCCATGCCCAATGGATTGCTTCAAGAAACTAGTAACTTCATCCAGTAGGCAGATGACCCCTCTGAGTCACCAAAATTGTTATCCAAAATAAGCCCTTGCTTATTTTGTCTAACTCCCCTTCATTTCTTCCTTCCTTGTGCCTCAGTCAATTTTTTTCACTTTACAAGAACTCAAAATTTTCTAGAAATGGCTTCATCAGATAGAGAATCTTCTCAGCTTTCCAGAAAGGTAAATTTTTCCTTCTAACTCCTTATATTTTGCAAGTTATGGCTCGGCAGAGTTTTGGAGGGAAATTTTCCCATGGGAGGTCCGTGACCAATAAGAAGTTGCCACGTGGCATCAGAATGGCGGAGGCGGAGGAAACTTAGAAAATTTTCACCAAGTATTGGTGAGGCACACAAATAAATTTTTGGCCCGAAGCACCACCATCCAATCGAAAGCGGCCACGTGTCTATAGGCCCGTCTTGAGTCAGAGCGGTGGGAGGAATTTAGAAAATTGTCAAAACTCGGCGCAATGGGGAAATCTTGGCCCAAAGGCCCGCAACAAATCATAGCACACCACATGTCCTTAGAGCATCGGGAGGAGAGAGAGGTGGAATAAAATTTTCCCTATGGAAAATAATGGAATGAAAGCCCGCCCGCGATGGCCCGCGCCAATCAGGAGGTGCCACGTGTCCTCAGAGCATCGGGCAGTGGAGATTTTTGGAAAAAATTTCCAAAGACCAAAAAGGTCTAAAATGATCATAGGAAGCTCGTGGACCAATCAAAACTTGCCACGTGGCATCGGAGTGGTGGGGGTGGAACTTTTTGGGAAATTTTCCTAAGTCAAAAAAGGGGAAAATTTTAAACTTTCGTCCCGCCAACCCATTTTTGGCCCTTTTTGCCCTAAATCTTTAGAAGGGCATAACTTTTGATCTAGAGCTCAGATTTTCACGATTTTGGTGTCATTGGAAAGTTGGTGAAATTCTCTACATGATGGAGGGTTCAATTTTTATTTTAATGGAGAATTTTTGGAGAAAAACAAAGAAATGTCCCTGGCAAAAAAAAACCGTAGAATTGACATTCAACCACCAAATTTAATGAAGTATGGTCATTTTTTCTGATCTGTAGAACAATGTACTTCTAAGTATGGGTTCGTCCATGAAGCCCATCACTCTCGAAGGTGAAATTTTTGGATCTGGTTGGTGGTTGAATTCATAAATCCGTTTTTCCCATGTTTTTTGCTTTCTCTTTTTCTGCTCGACCATTAAAAGCCAGATTTGGCTCGTTTTGTAAGGGTTGGACATTTTTTTTTTTTGTTTTATGCAAACTCCCTATATCACCTTGGAAAGTGATTTTGTGGAATATCAGACCTCTTTCAGACTGCAACTTTTTTCTACCTCTCTGCTATTGTAATGCATGTATTTTTGAATGGGAATGACAGTGCAAGCTCTGTGAATGAGTTTCAATCCTCTTCTTGTATTGTTTTGCTTCATTTATGATCTTTCATTACATTTTAGCAGTTTTTGTATGATGTTAGTTACATTTATGTAATCTGTGTCAATTTTTAGAAGTAGATGTTCACCACTCCTTTGGTGTATCACCCCTTTACTTAGTTTTATTTCTTTGCATCTTTATCTCTGTCTCCTTGGAATTTAGAGTAGGATCGATATTAAACCTCTTGAAATTTTCAAGTAATACATCTGATCAGAGGAGTTTGAGGAACCAACCTCTAATCTAGAGATTCTTTTCCCATTTTTACAAGTCCCACACTTGGGGAAGAGAATCAATGTTGTGCAATCACACTGGATGTTCCATATCAAACTAAAAATATGAGACAACATCCAGGTGCTGCTGATTTGCACTAATAGTTTCTTCGAGATGGTTTCTTGGAAGGACGGGTTCTATCAAGCTTTTCTCTTAGAAAATCAGTCCCAACCTCTAACACTCCAACCATTTACATGAAAATTCATGCAATTTATAAAACTTCATTTTTAATAGAGTTTTCCCCACAACTAGAGACATTCAAAGCACCATCGTGTGTTGAGACTCCCAAAATCAGATTTGTAAAAAAGTTGTAAAGTGTGAGATGGAAAATATCTCCAAATATTTCCAACATTCAATACTTCATCGATAAGTCATTCTTCATCTCATGCACCAACTACCCCCTCCTCCAATCTGTCAAATCTAGTTCTTTTGTGCCAAGCAAAGAAAAAATGGACAAATAGATCGAAGCCAATGGTCAAGTCACATCTTGATGGTAAAAGATGTCTTCAAATTTTTCCCACCTAGCCAAGATACCAAATTAATGTTCCTCTTCATTTTACGTGTAGGAGAATCTAAGAAATGATTAAAAAATGTAAAAATTTACATCCCCAAGAGCTTTGAATCGAAATGGTAGAAAATCAAATACGGATGCACAGTTCTTTATTGATCTCTCTTTTGAATTTGAACCGTCCATGTGGGAGTTCTAAGTTAAGATGGGCCCGGGGGTTCCTTTTTACCTTTTACACCTTTTTGGAAAAAATGCAAAATTTCTCAATTTCTCCGCCCCTCTGCCTTTGAAAAATGGGCTTGACACGTGTCCTAAAGGAACCACGGCAAAATTCTACTATTTCACCTCTTTTTTGGAAAAGGGAAATTTTTCCAAGTTTTCCCTACAGCTCTTCCCTTCCGCTTCTAGTTTTGATGTGGGTCCCAGCAGAACCATGCTTCCTTTTACACTTTTAAATCCTTTTTCCCAAAAGGAAAAATTTCTAAATTTCCCCCAAGAGTCTACACCTTCACTTGTAGACATCAAATTTGGGTCTTACGACGCCCTGTGCCCCGCATCTCGTCTTGCAACCTAACCCTACCTCACCACCTAAACCTTACACACTTAATTATTTATTAATTACCTTATAATTAATAAATCCACATCTCCAACCCCGCCACCTCACCATGACCTAGCCCTAACCCTAAACTAACCTAATTAAGACCTATAACTTGGTCCAAACCCACACCCATGACTCATCACCCCTCACCCGCACCAAAACGAACCTAATAATGACTTGACCAAGCCCACAACTAACCCCTCGGGAGAAAAGGAGGGAAAGTTGGCTATTTTACTAAAAATAGCCAACTTTGACCTAACCGACATCAGTCCCTATGCGACCGGCATCGGTTAGGTAACCGCCATCGGTTCCCTGTAAATGACCTCCCAACCAACAAAGAAGGGATCCAAAATTCATTTACAAGAGAGAGACAAGTGAGAAAGAGAAAAAAAGGTTGTAGAGAGGAGTATTGAGCCCAAGACTATAACTGAGCAACTAGATCACTATCACACTCATCCAAACATTGGGAGAGTCGGAGGATAGCTTCATCTGCTCACTTCCGATTGTCGGATCATCCCAACTGAGCCTTGCCTTCACCACTGCATTCCTTGGACCCGCATCCACATCAAAAACTAGTAAGTAGTCTCTTTTGTTACCTTGTATGCTTCTAGACACTACTTTGTGAACTTTTGATTCATAAGTGATCATAAGCTTACTCCTGGATCTACCACCCGGCAGCACCCTGCACCTAACCTTCATTCATCCATCTCTATATTGCCCCAAAGACAACTTTCTCACTCTCTGAGTCTTCTCTATCACCCTACTACTCCCCTCAACCATCTATCAACCTTCTGAACCCCATAACCACCTTATAACCAACCTCCATTTAAAATCCCCTAAATCACTGCCCCTACCAATATCGGTCATCCCCTACCGGTATCGGTTTTATAACCATGGTCGGTTATCTAGTGACCGGCGTCGGTCACTGTGACTTATACCAAAAACCAACCTTTCACCTATTTACCTCCAAACAATCTCATATCCAACCTTGTCTATCCCTGTAACTTGATTTGAACGTATCAATAACCAGTGACCAAACAAACAACATGATATTTTATTATTGGTAGTTTAGTCTCTATTGCTTTTAGTAACGAGGTACCTAAATCGTGATTTCGCAATAGCTTCTTTATTATCATTTGCATTAATTGGTATTAAAAGGGAACTGACCACCTTCGAAAGGAAGTCTAATATTTCCTGGGCCCAAGGTAGTTCCCTCACTTATTGTTTAACAAAAATCTAGTGGTCTTGCATTCTTATTTACAGGTAGTCCTTCCCAAAAAAAAAGGAGCTCTTCATAATCGGTCTGATCTCTCTACGGTATGTGCACACCTTCCCAACACTCAACAGGTATTCCTCCTAGCCCTAACCCTTATCTATTTCTCAAGAGAATGAAAAGATAGAAGTAACTCTATTTTGGAACAAAATTCTGTGTGAAACATTTTGGCACGTCCGGTGGGACCCTTCTCGGGTTTCTTTCTTTCTTGCTTGTTTTCATATAGGGAGCACACTTGTTGTTTCTTTCTTCTAAATATTCCCAACACACCTTATCTACGGTATGCGCACACCTTATTCCCCACACGAGTACGCGCACACCTTCCCAACACTCAACAACGTGTATTCCTCCTAGCCCTAACCCTTATCTATTTCTCAAGAGAATGAAAAGATAGAAGTAACTCTATTTTGGAACAAAATTTCATGCGAAACATTTTGGCATGCACAGTGGGACCCTTCTCTCAGTTTCTTTCTTTCTTGTTTGTTTTCATATAGGGAGCACACTTGTTGTTTCTTTCTTCTAAATATTCACAAAATATTTTGTCATTTTGGTAAAAGAACTTGTCTTTCTTTCGCATCTTTGCATTAGTGAAAGTCATCTTCTTAACCTCTTCTCTTTCTTTGCTTCATCAAATATCATTTTCAATTTGGGTTTAAAACACGTGCATCACATTCTTGCTTACTGTCTTTAAATTCTAGTGAACGTAGATTAAGTAACAGGTCGTACACGTGGGGTGATATCCATGGTATTGACAAGAAATTAATCTTACTCTCACTGCACAACACATACCAAATCACATCATAAGCTACACAACATCTCAAACATCCCCCTTCCCACGGTATTCCTCCACCCGATTGAGGTAGCCTTACAAGCCAAAACAAACTTGACATCTCCCTTAGGTATTTTGTTTAGGATTGACATCATCTTGCATCTAAGGCATAAGCCCAAAGTGATTAAAACTAATCCTAGGGTTAGTCTCTTGATTTGCTTGTGCATCTTGCTTGTTTTTTGTTTTTCTTTCAGTTTTGTTTCTCTGTTATACCCTGTCTCAGTGATCACTTCAGACAGTTTGGTGGGTATACTAAGCCTTGTTATCCCCAAACCAGCAGCCTCTTACATTCTCTCTTTGCCTTCATAGTGACCGACACCGGTCCTCTTCTACCGACATCGGTTACCTTTGGCCGAGCTGCGCTCATGCCTACCGCCGACCGACCAACATCGGTTCACGGACTGATATCGATTACTGTGTTTCACAATTCCTGACAAACCAACAACCTACCAATTCCAACATTTTGTTGTTGTTTCTATTCTTGATTGACTAATTCCCCTTGTATCCTCTCGTCCATGGTTGTTATCACCCGGCAACAAGCCGCAGCCATGGTTTCACATGCTTGTTTCGTGTCTTTTCTGAGTCACCCCCTTCGCATCCTATGGGGAATCCTATGGACACCAGTGCTTTTCCCAAGATCTCTGTAGGAGATCCAGACTTTGCCAAATTTTTGGATGCTAATCCTAGCACCGTACAACATTATTTATCTCATACCCTTGACCATACACCCGACGGTCAGCTCCTCTTGGGTATGCCTATTAGTATAGCCACTCACTTAGCCCCTTCCCCACCTAATAACTCCACCTCACCGTCTTCATCCTTAGCCTTGTCTCCCACTCGGTGGCCGGTGGTTCATCTTTGCACCAATTGGCCTTCCTTTGGTTAATCTGGGCTCCACATATCACTGCCATCCACTACCCCTACCTCATCTCTCCCGTAGATTGCCTCTTTTCATAACTCGCTTTCGCCATCTATTCACACGAGCTTTCCCTCTCGGGCTCTACCCACCTTTTAATTTCCATGAGACTCATCCGGTGGCTCTCGGCATCTTATATAGGACACCCTTATTCGGCCGCCCCAACACATTCATCATCGTTACCTTATCAACATTCAACCCCACCATTGTCTACAGTAGCAGCTCTTGGCCCAATCCTCCTTCATTTACGAAGACGGCACCATCATCATCGACCCAACCAATGATTTAATCAAACAGATGATGGACAAGATGAAAAATCTTGAGGCTTCTATTTCAAGAAGCTGTAACACCCTAACATATGAGCAAGTTTGTCGGGAGCCTATTCATCCTTCTGTTCCCCTTCATACATATCCTCCTCAATGGGAATTACCAAAATTTACTCGCTTTAGTAGTAAGGAGGACCCTCAACAACACTTGCGATTGTTTAGACATGCCTGCTATCTGATTGCTCATGACGATGCCTTACTACTCCGTACCTTCCCCATGTCCTTATCAGGACCTGCCTTGGAGTGGTATAGTGCTTTAGCCCAGCACTCAATCTTCTCCTTTAACCAGTTAGCCCAATCTTTCTTAGATCACTTCTCCATCAATATTGCCAAGAAAGTATCCATTACAGACCTCTATGCCATCTAAAAATTTGAAGATGAGTCTATCGCAGATTTTGTTGGACGATGGCGGGGCCTCATTAACCAACTTACTTATGCCTTACCTCAAGCCGAGCTCATCGAACTCTTTACGCGGGCCTGCGCTAAACACATTTCTCCCACCCTCCAAATTCAAACTTTCCACACCTTTGATGAGGCCTTTACTATGGCTCGGAAACTAGAGATTCGAGCCTTCGAGGAGGAGAAATTGAAGCTGCTGCAATGAGAAAATCAAATTTCCGAACCCAAGACTCCACCAAAAAACCCAACACCACCAACTCTCATGCATCGGTTGCTTCGAAATCAAAAGGATCCGTACATGCGGTGACGGTCAAATCTCAAGCACCGTCTAATACCCAACCGAAACCCACCTATAGGTATAAAGCCGAGCCCATCAAGTACACTCCCTTAGGAGAAACTTATGATGTGATCTTGGACAAATTGCTTAAAGTAGGAGCTATCACCTTGCCTCCTGTTAAACCTCACTCTGGGTTTGATTCCGCCCACGCTATACCTTCTTGGTATAAAGAAAATGACTTCTGTAACTTCCATCGCGTGAAGGGACATAGCCACGAAAAATGCAAGATGTTGAAAAATATAGTGTAGGAAATGGTTGATGCAGGGGATATAACCCTCGATAATCCTAATGCCCCTACTAATCAAAATTTAAAAATCTTCAACAAACCATTTCCAAACCATTCATCTAACAGTAACACAAACCAAGAAACCTCAGCCGAAGAGAAGAGTGTGCATGAGATCCATGTGGTTTTCAACTCCCAACCAAGGGCTTCCATCGAGGAAATTTTGAATCAAGCCTCTTCACCAATGCAGGGGTCCTCGCCCCCTTCTCCTTCATCAGGACAAGAGGACAACCCCATTATTCCTTTACCCATAAAGGAATCAACCACCCAGAGTTCTTTTCTCACAGAAGAACCTTCTTACACCACATCCCTGCAAGACTGTGAGAGGATGTTATCCAACCTATCTATTTCCCAAACATCTCCTTCCACCACTCTTGCTGCACAAGAAGAAGGATCGCCACTTTTTCTGTCATCCTTAGAGGAGAAACCCCTCGAGCCTACATCACCAAACTCCTTAACCATGACGGATCCTCTAGAAAATTCCCTCCTCCCTATCAGTTCTTCATCGCCTAAATCTTTCCGGTGGACCGGTTGATGCTTGGCACCCATTGATATAGTGCCTCATTCACCCCTATATCACACCCACAGTGGACCGAAATCACAGTCCACTTCTCTTCCATACCAAAATTCATGTTCACATGAGAAGATTGTCATCCCCCAGAAGATAGACGAGTCTTATGGGACGCGTTTGAGTACACCATGCTATACTCAAATGCAGATGACTAATCCAGGACACCTCTACCATATGCCCGAAGCTTTTACAAAAGCTCAAAATGCCTATGTCCTCACCTTCACCCCCTCATCTCTACTAAATACCTCATCCACCTCTATCAACCTAACCAAACCTTCCCTATGCTTGGGACTTCACCAATACCCGGCTGACGCATCCACCTAAATGGTTAGATTTATCCAAAAATAAAGCCGTCAATCCACCTAGGAGATAGACCCAATCTCCTCGAGTCCAATCTATGCCTCCGTCATAACTAAAACCCTTGCCCCCGATCACACCGCTACAAAGCAGGAAAGGTTTCAACCCTCACCGTCACACTTACCTTCTATATTGGGGCCTCACCCCTCCACCTTGCCTTAATACACCATGCCTCCCACATCTTCTTTAACACGACCTGCACCTTCTGCACCCATACAGAAATCCATGGGCGTCTCAACACCATCGCCCCACGTATCCTACCTACCTACCAACCCTAAGAAAACTCGATCATCGAAGGACTTGTTTGTTGTCACTCCTCTTTCCCCATGGTTGTTTCTTGCCACCACGTCATCGTGGCCTCATCATCTAAACCAAATTAAACATGACTTGTGCGTGAAGAAGCCACACCTAGTTAAACCCAATCATCAAAATCCCTTGCCTAAACCACCACTCGTATGAACCATTCGTACCCGACCATTACCAAAACAATCAATAATCTCACCCACTCAAACAATAACCTCATATTCATCTGAATTTGACCCGCTCAAAGGATCTTACGCCAAGATCCTTGATATGTTGGTAGGGGATGCGACCATTTCCCTACCCCCACTCAGACCCTATGATCCATCTAAACCTCGACCTATAGGTTATGATGAATCTAAAATATGTGCCTACCACCACACACCAAGACATAATGTAGAAGGATGCAAAGCTTTGAAAGCCATCCTTCACTGTTGCCTATCTCGGATGGAAAATCTAAGAAAGACAACTTACGGAGGGAAAAGCCCTTAGCTTCGATCCCTTCTCCTATACCACCTGTCCCCGCCTTGCCAAAATCTATCATCATTGCAACCCCACCTCTCGAGAACAATGACTTATCCCTACCATCTTCCTCATCTCATATTCATGAGATCAACATGATTAGCATTGCTACTTCGAGGTCGAAAAATAATGGAAAAGCTAAAGAGAGCACACCTGTGACCTCTCTTTCTCCTTCCGCCATCCCGATCACACCAAAGCACCTAAATTGGTTATTCATGGACCTACCTATCCAGTCTCTAATGGAGTTTCCCATCGCACCATGATCAAACAACTTCACCAATCTCCTGTAAAAATGACACTCTATGATCTCATTCAAACATCTGAATCTCATCGACAAGCTCTAATTGAGATCCTCCAAGGGATAGAGGTCCTACCTAACGAAACCCTGCCTATCGCCTCCATCTTCACACCCAACCATGTCACTTCTCTCACCAAACAACCTACCTCCACAAACACCTCTGTCCCTGTACGGTAAGCCGCTGCTGTCATTTTTTTCGAAGAAGAAATTGTCGTCTTTGGTGCAGAAGATCCTGACCCCGCTCTTTTCATTTCAGCTTACATCTAGGACATCTGGGTACATCGTGTTATGATTGACAAGGGTGCTATCCTAAACATCGTCTCTTCCAAAGCCTTCCAACAGATGAATATCCCTCCTAGCTGCATGTGTGTCAACCCCACCATGTTGCGTTCATTCAATGATGCTATTACTTCTACCCTAGGTACCGTGATCCTTAACATTCGTGTAGGGCCACGTACCTTGCCTGAACTCTTCTATGTCCTTGAGGGAGAGTTCGAATTCAACATGTTGTTAGGCTGCCCTTGGATCGGGCTATGGGATGCATTCCCTCCACCTTACATAGATGCATAAAATTCGAGTATGAGGGGAAGTCATACACTGTCACAGCTGACACTCCCCTTCAAAACCTGTAATATGTTATACCACCCTAATGATGTGCTTGTACCAGTCAAGGCACCCATTGATTCGACCCAACCATCTATTTCAACCACGCCTCAACCATCCACCTTAGCCGCACACACACCTTCGACCAATGAATCCGCCGACGCGAATACCTCTTCCTTCCCACGGACAACATCCTAACCCGCAGATCCCTTGGTAGGTGTTTTTCAACGCCTTCTACGCTGGGGAGTACCGCCTATACAACGTTAGCGCCTTCCATACCCCACAAGAGTATGGACGATTACATGCGCATCCTACCTACGACTGTCGTGTGGGGAGGTGATCTCCTCAGAACCACCTAACTACCGCACCAACCTAACATATGGGGGTGTCACGTATCCCTCTGTCACCCCTGAATCTTCTCTTGGTGTGGTTCCCTTCCAATCTGATTTTCAATATCTAACCAACCGTCGTTTCGCCCTCACCTTCCTGACTCGTTGTGCTTGGAAAGGTTTTGGTTTCGGTCTTTATGAACAGGGACGACATACGATCATTCCCATGACTACACGCAAACACAAAGATCGTAGTGGTCTTGGATTTTTGAACCACCTACACCGAAGAAACCTCGTGTCAATTGTATCCAGGAAGACGACGAAGTCACCCCTTCTGAACCATCAACGCCCACTTTGCCATCTTCACCCACGGAGTCGATAGACCTGGAATCTATCCCTCCTAACTTTTTTTTTCGTAAATGCTATCTTCCTAGGTCCTCTCACTTATCAATGCGATGGTGAAGACCCATCTTCTCTCCCCCTTTTGTATCCAAACATGATCAAAGAAGACTCACCTTCGATTAATGTTGTGGAGTGCTAGGATGACGACTCCATCCTCACCTACCTTGGTGTGGATGACTCTTATATTCAATGCGCCTTACCATCTAAAACCCAAACCATGTTGAATGAGTCAACTATAGAAATCAACATCCACACGGAGGATGATCCTCACATTGTAAAGATCGGACAATCTCTCGATGCATCAGAACAAGCCGCCTTCACTACCTTCCTCCGTGCCCATAATCAAGCTTTCGCTTGGTCCTACGCCGACATGCCAGGAATCGATCATAACATTGCTGTCCATAACATCACTCGAAACCAGACTCAAACCGTTAAATGAAACGAGAAAAATGCATCCACGCATTGCCCTCTTGGTTAAAGAAGAGCTTCAACGACTCCTTTCTGTTTCTTTCATCTTACCTATTGACTATCCTCAATGGATTTCTAATGTCGTACCTGTCACTAAAGCGAAGGGGGACTTCAGATATGTACAGATTTCTAGGACCTTAACCTCACTT
Organism: Taxus wallichiana var. yunnanensis; assembly: GCA_018340775.1. Lineage (NCBI taxonomy): Eukaryota > Viridiplantae > Streptophyta > Pinopsida > Cupressales > Taxaceae > Taxus > Taxus wallichiana. Next base: position 658,408,846 of record CM031242.1, read on the forward strand.
GCCCAAAGGACGACTTCCCCCTACCTAGCATTGATCAACTTGTTGATCTCACTGCGGGCCATGAGATGCTTTCTCTCATGGATGGTTTCTCGGGATACAATCAAATTTTAGTAGCCCCAGCCGATCAACATAAAACGCCTTCATTACCCCCTGGGGGACCTTATACTATCGTGTCATGCCGTTTGGCCTTAAGAATGCTGGTGTAACCTATCGCGTGGCTATGAATTACATTTTTCATGACATTATGCACATTATCCTCGAGGATTATGTCGATGATCTTCTTGGAAAATGCAAAAATCGTAGTGAACATATTGATGTTTTAACCATTATTTTCGATCACCTATTACAATATTGTGTTTGTCTTCAACCAAAGAAATGTGTCTTTGGCGTCCTTTCAAGAAAACTCCTTGGATTTATTGTCTCTTTACGTGGCATTGAATTTGACCCAGCTAAAGTCAAAGCTATCTTAGAAATTCCCCACCCACTAACCTAAAACAATTGCGTAGTTTGCAGGGGCAATCTCTAATCTATATGGCACTTCATCTCACAACTCTTGGATCGATGTCAACCTTTCCATCATCTCCTTAAAAAGGACATTGTCTTTCAATGGAGTGAGGAGTGCCACCAAGCCTTTGAGGCTCTTAAAGCTTATCTCTTGCAACCACCCGTGCTTATCCCACCTCAGGACGATCACCCTTTCTACCTTTACCTTTCCACCACCGACCATGTTATAGGAGCCATGCTCACACATCATGACTCCGAGCATCGAGAGCAAGCAGTTTATTACATAATTTGTACTCTTGTGGATTACGAGACTAGGTATACACACGTAGAAAAGTTGTGCCTAGCCCTATCATTTGTGGCCACCAAACTCTGATATTACCTCCTGAATCACAAAATTTTTGTCATCACCAATGCTGATCCCATACATTGTATGTACGCAAACCTCATCTAAACCAACGCATTGCACGATGGTTTATGCTCCTCGCCGACCTCGACCTTGAGTTTGTACACCAGAAATCAGCCAAAGGACAAACTATCGCGAGATCAACTCACGGAAGCCCCTTTACCTGGGGAAAAATTTACCAATTTTACTTTCCCTGATGAACTCATCACCACCCTTTTGCTCAATGATGTGTCTTATCCGATGACCCTCTTCTTCGATGGATCTAAATGTCGGCGTAGTGGAGAGGCGAGGCATTTTCTCATTCCCGTTGATGGTGAACTGTGCCTCTTTCATTCAATCTTGATTTCCCCTACACTAACAATATAGCGGAATATGAGGCCCTTGTTTTGGGTCTCCATGTTGCGTTACACTTAGGTGTGAAGTCTATTAACATTTTCGGTGACTCTCAATTGGTCGTCAATCAAGTTACTGGCATCTACCAATGTAAAAATGAGGAACTTCAAAAGTACAAACATTACGTGGATTCACTTTTGACCTTATTTACTCATTATTCTATCCAAACCATTCCACGCTCAACTAATAAATTTGTAGATACTATGGCTTGCTTGGCCTCACAAATTCCTACCTCACCAACTGACTCTAACATATTTGTCTTGGTCCAACAACTCTTTGCCCCATCTTACTTAGTCCAAGATGTTTGTATGGTAAATAATGTATCGGCTGATTCGTAGGATACCTGGTATCACCAATTTCACGACTACCTTACAACCTCTGTTCTCCCACCTGACCTTACTAGTAATGGAAAATATGCTTTTCTTAAAAGTGTTTCTCGTTATGTCGTCATGGGGGGACTCCTCTATAAACGTGGCTTCGATGGTATCCTCCTTTGATGTCTAACTGGCACTGAAGTCACCCATACCATCCAACAAGTCCATGACGGAATTTGTGGTGGGCACTTTAGTGGCCTTGCCGTGGCCAAGCGGATCCTTCACCTAGGATATTACTAGCCTACTCTTAATAAAGACTGCTACGAATACGTTAAGCATTGTGTTATGTGTCAACAACATGCCAACCTTCAACATACTCCCAGCCACCCGCTACAGTCACACGAGATCTTTGGCCTTTCTCACAATGGGATTTAGACCCTTATTGATTTGAGATTCACCCACCTTCTTCGCAGCGTAACCGTTGGATCCTCACAACAACCAAATATTACACTAAATGGGTGGAGGCCGTTCCACTCATTTCAACCAAAAAAAGAGAAAATCGTTGAGTTCATAAATCATCACATTATCTGTCGTTTTGGTGTTCCTCATCGCCTGATAACAGATAATGGAAAATCTTTCAAAAATAAGTCACATTTGAGCCCTTTGTGAAAAATTTGGTATCAAACTTAGCTTCTCGTCACCCTACTATCCACAAGCAAATGGTCAAGCCGAATCTTCTAACAAAACCTTAACCAAAATTCTCATGAAAGTCATTAACAATTCTGGGAAAAACTGGCATGATCACATCCCCTTTGCCCTTTGGGCTTATCATACCAGCATTCATACTTCCACTAATGCCACACCATTTTCTTTGGTGTATGGTACCGAGGCTATCTTGCCTCTCGAAATACAAATCCCTTCCCTCAGAATATCTCTCCAGGATATTCTCACCAATGATGACTTCCGCCAAGAGCGGTTAGCCCAATTGGAGCTTCTTGACGAGTGTCATCTTACAGCTCTTGACCACCTTCAACTTTATCAAAAGTGCATCAAGCGTGCTTATGATAAGTGAATTCATGAGTGTACCTTTAAGATTGGTGATCTTGTTCTCAAAGAGAATCAACACGTAACCAAACTAGAAAAGAGTAAACGTGGAAAATTTTCTCCTAATTGGATTGGGCCTTACATTATCACTCACACTTATGGATCAGGTACTTATCATTTAGCTTCGCTTAATGGTAAACCTGATCCTGAACCCCTTAATTCCTTGCATCTTCGACCATTCTACTGTTGAATTTAGTGTTACATCACTTCTTATCTACCTTGTGCTCGTCCCTTGAGCTCATTTACCACCTCGGACACCTTGTTTCGTGCATCTCAAAGTAGAATCACACTTACGTGGTTTGATCATCACCTCCTCTTAAAGATGCCTTCCCCTTTTAGTCTGGTCCATGACTTAAAAGTATCAAAATAACAAGTTCTCAATTATATACTGGGATATTCTTGAGTCAAACTTCTGTAAAACTAGATGCTTCATGCCAAATGAACATCTAGACCTCTAAGCTATAAACTAGACTACTCCCTCGAAGGGCAGCTATGTGCAAAAGCTGCATCTTCTACTATAAGTAGACTACTCCTGAAGGACAGCTATGTGCAAAATCCGCATCTCTGCTACTATAAATAGATCGCTCTCCTTGAAGGACATCTATACAAAGTTAGCCTCTATCGAAGCTTCTCGCATTGATCGACTTTGCGAAGACCTCAAGAACAAAAAATGCATATCCCATATAGACTTCCCACATCGATCGGTCTATATCTAGAAAAATAAAATCAGTATTCAAAAGCACTTTTGAGTCATGGACTTGTTTATTTAGGTTTGGTTCTCTTTCGTCGAATAATTACCTTATAACAAGTTCTCTCGCGCCCTACCTATACCATCCACCTCACCTTACCATTCTTCAAAAACAACAAAACCCAAGGAAGGGACGTGATATATTGTGATTATACAACTCTTTTCACCTATTGAATTCTAGCATATGCAATGTACCTAGGATTCAAGCTCATCCTACGATAATACATGGTTTGTTTAGCTCTTTCCAACTATGGGACACTTTTACCTCTTTTACCCAAATCTAGGATTATGTGTTGACCTTAATTAGGACATGGTTTCTATGCTTGGGTAGGCTAACCCTCGGTTCACCTATACCCTTACCAACACCAATAATATTACCCTACCAACATCAAATTTTTACCAACCAATGAATTGCCTAACCACAACCAAATTACCTACAACTTTCCCCACCCCCGACGTTTTTGCCTATCTAACATATCTACCCAATCCATTTTACTGTTTACCTTCATTTATTCATTATTTTATCAAATTTTGGATTCCTACCCCAATACCCAAATCCCAGCTAAATTCATAAAATTGACAAAAATAGGGGTTCAGAGCCTACCGGTACGACTACACATCGTCGTGGTGGGATAGGTGGTGGTGGTCCAGCTCCTCCAGACCTCCAGCACCTCCTACTCCTCTAGCCTATGCCATAGCTCCAAATCTCCTCAGCAGGGTCCTCAACCAATCAAGCTCTACCTCCCGATCTCTGGGGCCTACCAATAACTCACTCACCCACTCAACTAGTGCCAACTCAGCCCCAACCACTCGACACAATCAATTTAAAACTCAACAAGAGATATTTTGGTGCTCAAATTCACAATGTGAAAATGACATGCCACTTTTTTTTTTTCTTTTTATAGGTTTTGACCTCTAACCGACATCGGTTAGGTCATGCCCTAGAAGACCGATATCGGTCACCCTAACCGATATCGGTTACCTGCTTATTTTAACCTAACTCCTACCCTTATCCACCAATCTCCATTTTTCACCACATCGCCTACCCTCGGCTTTGCTAAATAGCCTTATTTTGAATTCATCGGCCCGACCTAAGGCCGCAACTCACCAATCGGCCCGACCCAAGGCCGCAACCAACCAATCGGCCCGACCCAAGGCCGCAACCAACCAATCAGCCCGACCCAAGGCCGCAAACCCACCAATCGGCCCGACCCAAGGCCGCAACAATCAATCGGCCCGACCAAGGCCAGAACCAACCAATCGGCCCAAGGCCCGAAGGCGCAACCAACCAATCGGCCCAACCCAAGGCCACAACCCACCAATCGGCCCGACCCAAGGCTACAACCAATCAATCGGCCCAACCCAAGGCACAACCAATCAATTGGCCCGACACAAGGCTGACAACCAACCAATCAGCCCGACCAAGGTCGCGACCAACCAATCGGTCTAACCCAAGGCTGCAACCAACCAATTAGCCCGACCTAAGGCCACAACTAACCAATCGCCCGAATCAAGGCGGAACCAACCAATCGGCTCGACCAAGGCCGCAACCAATCCATTGGCCCGACCCAAGGCCACAATCAACCAATCGGCCCAACCCACGGCCGCACCCAACCAATCGGCCCGACCCAAGACCGCACCAATTAAGTACCTCGACCAAGGCCCGCAAATTACGATTCTATCCACCCATCATGTAGTTGTTTGTTCAATCGAGCTCACATGTTCATGTTTTAGCATGACTAGGATACTTGAATTGATCAGCCGACCAACTTTGCCTACATCGAGATCAGTAACATTTATCTCAACCAAACCAACCATTTGGTACTGATAAACATGCCTAAATGTTCCGGTACCTTACCCATTATATCCCCTGGAGCTACTTCCTATGCCTTGGATACCAGGATTATATCAACCTTGTTTGGATAAACTATCACCCTTTTCCTATGAATTTCTTGTTTGTTCTTCAAATCGTGTACCCTAGTCGCACTCTCGCATTTCAATGTGTGTCTACTTCCTTGCACTTACCCCAACTTCTTACCATCATCTAATCATCATTCACCATTTATCAACCCTATCCCTGATTTCACGTCGCCTCAATCTGTGATAGATTTGAGGGGGATTACCTATACCCTTAACTGGGGTAACCACTTCTTATTATTGTCAGTGCAGCTTTACAAGACAAGCTACACGACAACAAGGGGAAAATGTAGACACCAAATTTGGGTCTTATGACACCTGTGCCCCACATCTCATCTCGCAACCTAACCCTACCTCACCACCTAAACCTTACACACTTAATTATTTATTAATTACCTTATAATTAATAAATCCACATCTCCAATACTACCACCTCACCTCACCACCTCACCATGACCTAGCCCTAACCCTAAACTAACCTAATTAAGACCTATAACTTGGTCTAGACCCACACCCATGACTCATTACCCTCACCGCACCAAAACAAACCTAATAATGACTTGACTAAGCCCACAATCGACCCTCGAGAAAGGAGGGAAAGTTGGCTATTTTACTAAAAATAGCCAACTTTGACCTAACCGACATCGGTCCCTATGCGATCGGCATCGGTTAGGTAACCGCCATTGGTTCCCTATAAATGACCTCCCCCAACCAAAAACAAAGGGATCTGAAATTCATTTGCAAGAGAGAGACAAGTGAGAAAGAGAAAAAAGGTTGCAGAGAGGAGTATTGAGCCCAAGACTGTAACTGAGCAACTAGATCACTGTCACACTCATCCAAACATTGGGAGAGTCGGAGGATAGCTTCATCTGCTCACTTCTGATTGCCAGATCATCCCAACTAAGCCTTTCCTTCACCATTGCATTCCTTGGACCCGCATCCACATCAAAAACTAGTAAGTAGTCTCTTTTGTTACCTTATATGCTTTTAGACACTACTTTGTGAACTTTTGATTCATAAGTGATCATAAGCTTACTCCTGGATCTACGATCTGGTAGCACCCTGCACCTAACCTTCATTCATCCATCTCTATATTTCCCCAAAGACATCTTTCTCACTCTCTGAGTCTTCTCTATCGCCCTACTACTCCCCTCAACCATCTATCAACCTTATGAACCCCATAACCACCTTATAACCAACCTCCATTTAAAAGCCCCTAAATCATTACCCCTACCGATATTAGTCATCCCCTACCGGTATCGGTTTTATAACCGTGGTCGGTTATCCAGTGACCGGCATCGGTCACTATGACTTATACCAAAAACCAACATTTCACCTATTTACCTCCAAACAATCTCATATCCAACCTTGTCTATCCCTGTGACTTGATTTGAACGTATCAATAACCAGTGACCAAACAAACATCATGATATTTTATTATTGGTAGTTTAGTCTCTATTGCTTTTAGTAACGAGGTACCTAAATCATGATTTCGCAATAGATTCTTTATTATCATTTTCATAAATTGGTATTAAGAGGGAACTAACCACCTTCAAAGGAAGTCTAATATTTCTGGGCCCATGGCAGCGATTCCTCACTTATTATTTAACGAAAATCTGGGTGGTCTTGCATTCTTATTTACGGAGTAGTCCTTCCCAAACAAAAAGGAGCTCTTCACAATCGGTCTGATCTCTCTACGGTACGTGCACACCTTCCCAACACTCAATAGGTATTCCTCCTAGCCCTAACCCTTATCTGTTTCTCAAGAGAATGAAAAGATAGAAGTAACTCTATTCGGAACAAAATTCTATGCGAAACATCACCATTGACCGGAGAAAAAATTAACTATTTCTCTGTCGAGCACGCAGTCATTTTGATGATTTTAATCTTTTGAATAACAAGGGGCAAAAATCCAAGTTGCCCCCGATGGCCCGCATCCTCGCCTCTTGACTTTTCAAACCACCACGCATCTCAATGGTGCATCTTGAGATGGTCCCAAAAGTAGAGACCCTAAATGAGCGTGGGCTCACCACGTGTCTCGGGCCCTTTTAGGAAGTTGTTGAAAATTCTAAGGAAAGAAGACTGGCAGAGACCTCCATGTGTTGTTATGGTGCAACTTCAAGAACCTTATAAGGCTTCAAAATGATTTGGCAGGGGAGCACTTCCATTTTAAGAAACTTTACTCCATTTTTACAAGAAGGGAAAAATATCCAACTTTCTTCCAAAGGCCCGCATCTCCGCTTTTAACTTTGCCACGTGTCCTTCCATGGGGTCAAAGAAAGACCTTTTCCCTGCCACTTAAAATTTGCTTTAATCAAAGCTTCAAGCGGGCCACGGGTTGTGGAGTTCAAAATTTTTGCCAAAGTAGCCAAAAATAACAAGTTCAAAAACAAACCCGCCATGCCTCATCCAATTAGAAGAAGCCACGTAAGTACCAAAAGAACCAATCAGAATTGAAAGCTAGCTACGGGACCAAAATTGTCTTTTTTCCCAAAAAGCAAAAAGTGACAAGTTAAAACATTTTCCCACCATCCCCTGACCAACCAAAAGAAGCCATGTGACCGCTGAATGTTGAGGAATAATTTTGACAGGAAAAAGACACCCGCCAGACCATCAAAAACATAGAAATTCACCATTCATTCCCATGATCCAATTTTTCACTAAGGATGAAAATTTTGAAACAAAACCAAGTGAATCATGGTTCCAAGCATATTTCGACCATGGATTTGGATTTTCAAAGGCATAAAAGTATAAATTGATCATTCTCGAGCTTCCATAGTTGGGTCAAAATAGGAAAGAACAAGCAGAGCCCACGGATTTTGAAGAAATTAGGGAAAAAATAGGGCAAAATTGGAGACTTCTTCAAAAAGGGGCATGAAAATGGATTCTACGAACAATTCAAGGCATTCCAATGGAGGTAAAAGCTTCAGACCATCCACATTGAGAGATAAAATATTTCATACCACGCAGATCAAAGGAAAATCAGGGCAAATGGTGCGAGATCAAAACAAGCACCAACAAGTTTATTTGGAGGAAGTGGCAAAAACAAGAAGGGAAATAGTGGTTCCTAATATTCCCATCCCTTTACCTACCATTACTCAATCCCTAGTGATTCCACTTTTTCATGGAATTAATTCCCATTAACCAAACCCTTGTTTACACACCAACCCAAGTTGTATCACCCACTTCGAGGAGAAACCAATTATCAATGTTCCCACATCCCATATCCTGCATATTCTACTACAAAGTAATGAAGCATTGGTAATAGAACAAGCTTCAAAGGATCCTAATTCATCTAAATTTGGGATAGGAATTGATTTTACTCGAAAAAAGTTCCATGTATTGCGGTGGTAGAAGATGCAAAAATAGTGAGCATGGAGTTAAAGATGCTAGTAAGCTATTTGAGGATGTAGAATATAATTTGATATAGAAGGGATTGTAGTAGAAGTAGCACAAAAAGAATCTATGGGTTTCATAGTTGTAATGGCACCCCAAGACATCAAGTAGTTGCAAGAGGTTCTTGAAATCTGGTTTCCAATGACCAATGTTACATATTAATAGTCTTTTGAAATGGTCCCTACTTCTAGGGGAAAATGTAAGAAGGCTTGACACAAATAAAAGGAGAGGTGGATAATCAACTATCTTCTAGGAGTGAAGAAATAAGATATCAATCTGAGATGATAGATAAAATAGATAGTCATGGTGGACTTGTGGAAGAAGTTACTTTGGAAGATACAACATATGTGACCACATAATGAATTTTTGGAACTCCTTCATCTTCTAAAGCCCTTGCAATTGTTCCTATAACTTTGGTACCGCAATCACTCGATGAATATGGGAAACTAATGGGATTATGGATAGAGGTGTTCTCCAAAAAATAAAAAGGTGGAAATACAATTGGATGATGATGATCTACAAAGTCTTACCACCTCAATCCCTCTAGGCCACCCAAAAGGGAAATAGTTATGTTAAGAGCGGTTATGAATAAAAGGGGAGAAAAATTTGTGGATATTGTAACTCCCAAGTCAAGAGTGCTCTAGAGTGAGGCATATCCATCTGATTTCTAGGTCACAAGGATCCCATTAGGTAAGCCTTCCACCAAAGAGATTAAACATGAATTCTATGTGGCAGTAGAGGGAGTATTCCAGAAAATTGATGAATTTAAGGAGACTAAGAAGGATCTGAAGGCCAAGAATGAATCCTTGTCTAACCTAGTTAGGAAATTGACTAAGACCCCAAGGCAAGGAAATTTGAAGTCCCTGAAATCACCAATGATGATATTAATGAGATAAATTGATCTAAGGGAAAGAGGAGAGGTCACCATATAGTGGGAAAATGACTTAGTCACCAGATGTGAGGAAGTGGTCGGGAATGTGTGAAACACTAATCCCATATCTTTGATAAGACATAAATAACCAAGGCATTACTAGACAAGTGTGAGGCTAAAAAAATGTGGAGTGATATGTTTCCAAATTTGAAGGCCCTTACAGACTTGGAGGATGATTTGGTTGTTAAGGAAGGAATTATTTCCCTGATTCTACAGGAAATCAACATGAGTATCATGAAGCTACAAAGATAAGGGTTGAGATCTTGATAAATTGTGTCAATATTCTCGAAGAAGTAAAGGATAAAGCAACTGAGTACATTGATATTCTGCACTCTCTGATTGACAAGTTAATTGGATTAGATAGTGGGGAAAGTCTTAGGATGGAGAATACAAATAATCTAATTAGGTTCTTCAAGGATCATGCCCTTGGTAATCCAAGAGAACCAAGGACTTTCAACCTTTCTATTGTGCAACAATTGGTGCAAATAAATATGACAATGCTAAATTTTTGAAGAGAAACAAAGAAGGGAAGAAATTTTTCATTAGAGGTTGATGATGTAGGAGTTAGGCAGGAAATAATTTTCATTACCATTCAAGGCTTGACAAAGAATCTATCCTATAGATATTTGAGAAATTTTATGCTTATAGGGATAGGATAAGGGATAGTTTGGAGAATCAACCCACTGATGTAGACCAGAAAATTGAAGAATTAAGGAAAAAGGAATCGAAACAAACTTATCATCACATCAAGATATTTTGGAATCATCCAAGTACGAGGCTTTCTCCAAACAGAATTCAAAAAAATGTTGAAGGAGAGGGAATATCCTTCTTTCTTTCCTCAAAGTGCCATTGTGCTACATCATTTTTCTTGGCCCAATCAGAGAGGGAAATAATATTTTCAGTTAGAAGGATTTTCCCCCCTCATTTTGGAAAATATATTTGATTTCAAAAAGAAAAGTCTCAAGGATCTCTCAGGAGGTTTTGGGGGAAACTGAGAGATATTTTGATGAAAATTGTATAAGAATGGGGCCTTGTCCTCTTTCTAGGGGTGGGTAGTTGTTGAATTTCACTTATTAAGTTTTACTTTAATTCTAGTTTTCTTGTTTTTACTAAACATTTCGTAATTGTCCAGCTATGTGAGGAAGTACTAAGTTGGTTGCATTGTACAACCATTAGCAGGTTTTGAAGGCATTTTTTATGTCCCCTCACCAAAATTCACATGAATGGACTCTTTCTATTTTGATAAAACTCGCACTTTCCTATTTCTTGTGTTTTAAAAGTATGAACAAGGAAATATAATTTTTGTTGCAATCTTGTACTAGTTTTATTTTGTTAGATAGGTAAATATATTTCTTCAATTTTTTCATTTCTCTTGTCATAGTGAGAATATTGTAGAGTAGTGTATACTCTACAATATTTTCGTTTCAGTTGTAAAATCCTAAGGGAAGAATTATTTTTGAAGGTTTATTGTTATCCCTTAAGGGTATTTTGGGTGTATGAAACAAATATAATAAGTACTTTATTTGAATCCTAGCTCAAAGATTTTTGGTTAGGATCTCGAATATTGTAACAAAAATTCACGCAAATTGAGTATCAATGAATACAAGTGTTATCTCATAAATTATGTTAAATTGATTGTTATTTTCAATCATCACCATAGACATGGATTACTCCCATGGAAACATTGATATACCAGAGTCAAAAAAGTAATTACTTTCACCTTCAAATTTAACTAAGAATATCTCATTATCCTCACACCTATTAGTCATATCATACTTTTATACCATAAGCATGCTTACCCTGTAAAGCCACATTGAATTTTTTTTGCTGCCAGTATGATTTGTTAAAATATCACCAAGTAAGTGTCCTAGTACCATAAAGATTTCCCTTGGTTGATAATATTACGTAGAGATGATGTTTGTGATTATTCATTATCTGTTTATTTTGATCTGTATTTGATGTGTCAAGTGCGTACAATAATCAAGTGACAACTCTAGTGAGTGAGTATTGTATCTATGGTTTCACTTGCTTCAAAATGATTCATATTTATTATAAAGGAAGCTGAGTTAGGAAAACCATCCCTTTATTCAAATCCCCCGTGTCTTCTCACCTTGTTTCGTAAAGAGCTAGAAGTAGAACATGTGAAGCCATCCCCTTAGTTAAGATGTCTCTGATCACCTCTCAGAATTGAGTCATTGGGTTAAACATTGAGTAGATCCCAACTATTAATGAAAAAAACATTTTTCCCTATTCCCTCAAGGCCATCCTAGTTCGATTAGCCACTCAATTCCTATGGTATGATTTCGTGAGTCAACACCGAGTGACATTTTGTCGAGGACTATTTCATTTATCTCATCACTATTTTTATATTTTTTTGTAACTCATGTTTTCTTGAAAGGAATACTTATTTGTTTGGTTTCATCTATTTCTAGAATATAATGTTCTAGTGGTGACTCCTTAAAATAAATATGGGATATAATGGTTTCATCCAATTGTATTCATTGATTTGCTTTCCATTTTGTAAAACCGGAAGGATTACGATCTTCTTTCAAATTTGATCCCACAAATAAATTGCTTCCGAGTTAGAGGTTGTTCGAAAAGGAAGAAAGAATATATGGAATCTTGTAATCTGGTCGAGTTCAAAGAGAAATTTTATTCAAACTTATAATCTTGATACTTTGCTAGTTTAAGACTACTCTAACACATCTGAAAATTTTGAAGCATATAGTGTGGAGTATCATTTACACTCCTCATACAAGCAAGCGCCTAATCTTGAGACTACATGAGGTAATATTGATCCTATTCATTTATTTACTAGTGAGAACCGAGGATTCGTTATAGAATACACCCATCTCTAGAAGCCCTTATCAAAGTTGTTCAAATTCCTTTAAACTAGCAAACCCTTGTCCAACATTGGTTATGCTACACCCTTAAACTACTTGTTATGTAATGGGATATGATTAGCCGACATGTGGCTAGCATAATATCTCCTTGGTCTTGTCATATATTTCTATGCTTTCATATTATAGTAGGTTTGGCATATGGACTAACCATTTCCTAAGTAGGATATATATATATATATATAGAAGGTAGGGGTAGTACTTGAGGATCATCTTGAGCATTATAATCTTATTGTAAGGTTTTGGAGGTTGCCCCCTCAAAGTGGTTGAGTGATATAAGTTATTATATTATGTTATATATTTTTTTCATTGATCATTTTGGTATTATCTATGATCTGTTATTGACAATATCTAATAATTTTCATTACAAGTGATATCAAATCTTCGATCTGGAAAGCTTCTCTATGGTGATTTTTATCCTATCCTACTAAAAATGGCAGCAATGAAAAATTAGTTGTGATTTTGAATTTTTTTGAATTTTTCCATCACCGTAGTATTGCTCGGGATTTTTTTACAAAAATGAAGCATTAAAAAAAGAGTCCAAAAATTTTGGGCCTTTTACAATATAGCAGTCATTGGTTTCATCTTGTCATCAAGATTGCAGCAGTACCATCAACCCATAACCTTTTTTTGTCATTTTCACTCTTTTTGTTGTCACTACCACTAGTATTATTTTTAAAAGACCTTCACCACCATAAGAGACCCTATTTTTACCACCCCGAAGCTTAAACCTTATACCCTAATCAATGTAAGGATGCTCAACTTGTAGTAGCAAGTAAAGGATCTAACACATTAGGAAAGACACGGGGTAAAGAAGAGGTAGAGTCTCGAGTCTTATTTATCTCTGCTACAATAGCTGAAATCTAAGTATTTGTTCAAGATATGGTGAAGAAAGATGATTTGTGCTAGGATACAACAAATTTTTGTGACAACATGGCACATATACAAGCCCAAATCACCTCTCTCTCACATCGATTTATAGTATAGCAAATACTATATCATCTAGCAACCTTCCACTATTTTCACCACCACCATTAGGTCCTAATGGAGGATTACGTAACATGCTACCAAAGGTGGAGATGTGCAAATTTGATGGGAAGGATCTAGTCACTTGGATCAACCAAATGGATAATTTTTTTGATCTACACCAAACCCTTGGTGCACAGAAGGTGATTGTAGCATCCTTATACCTTGGAACCAAACCAATTCATTTGGTATCATTGGTTGAGCACACAAAAACAAAAAAGGGACTCAATCTCTCCTAGTCATCATTTGCAGATGAACTTTAATTACACTATATCAATAGTGTCACTGAGAACTACTTTAGTTAGCTCTCCAAATTATGACAAACAAGTTTGGTCAAGGATTACATTCAACAATTTCAGAATTTATCCTTGAGAGTGGAGGATATCACTGATGAGAACCTCAATGACCTATTTTTGGGAGGTCTCAAGGATAACATCCAGCATGATGTTCGTATTTTTAACCTGAATTCAATCTCGACTTTATGGTCCTTTCTCAGAGAATGGAAGAAAGGGATCTGTCCAAACGTTGGGTATTCACCTCAAGTCGGGAATGACATATGTCAGGACCACAAGACCATCATTCTCCCAACCCATTCAAATGACTCCTCAACATATCGAAGATAAAAATTCCAAAGGGTTATGCTTCAAATGTGATAGCAAATATAGTCGAGGTCACAAATGTGCTGAGAATAAGTTGTTCTACATCGAAGGAGTAAAGGAGGATGAAGAGGAGAACAACATAGAGGAGGTAGAGGAAGATCCTGAGAGCAGCTTAAAAGACTCTCCACCAACCATTTCATGTCATGATTTATCTGGAATTAGCACTCCTCAAACCCTCAAGGTGGTGGGTTTCCTCAAGAAACAAAGATTCACCATCTTGATTGATTTAGGTAGTACACATAACTTCATCAACCATAAATTGGCAGCAATATTGAACTGCTTTATTTATCCAACCCCGAATTTCAAGTCATGATTGTTGATGGGGGCACAATAGTTGTTTGGGAAAATGTCATAGTATCAAGCTATCCATGGGTGAGTACAAATTGGACTCTCCTATGTTTTCCATTCCTATGGGTGGTGTCGATATTGTTTTGGGAGTACAATGGCTCACAACCTTGGGGACAATTGAGATGAAATTTCAGGAATTATTCATGTGCTTCCAATCGAGGGTAAGAATTTTGAACTTTGGGGACTATGGGAAAAGGCCCCTCATCTGGTCATCTCCCATCAAATGCAAAATCCATTTACGAAATGGTTCTCGATTAGGTTTTTCATGCATTTTTTCTCCATCGAAGCTGACAAATGGAACCCGATACCCCATTGGATTTACAACTAATTTTGGATAACCACTCAAAGGTTTTTGGTGAGATTCCAAAAGGTAATGCTCCAAATGATCACCTGATCATGCCATTCATTTACTTCAGGAATTCAACCACCCAACATCCACCTGTATAGGTACCCCTATGTCCAAAAGAGTGAGATTAAGAAGATGGTGTGAGAGATGCTAAAAGTAGGTATTATACGCCCTAGTCAAAGTGTATATTCTTCTCCTATGGTAATGGTGTGTAATAAGGATAAAAACTAGAGTAGATAGCTCAAAAAATACACAATTATTCTTATTCTTATAATTGATGATTTGTTAGATGAGTTACATGGTGTTTTCTATTTCACTAAGCTAGATCTTCATTCAGGTCATCATCAAATTCAAATCAAGGATAAATATGTCCATAAGACATCTTTTTGAATCCATGAGGGTCACTATGAGTTTCTGGTGATGCCTTTTGGCCTCAAAAATTCCCCCTCCACTTTTTAGAGTCTGATGAACACCATCTTTTGGCCATTTCTTTGTAAATTTGTTTTGGTATTTTTGATGATATCTTAATTTACATCAAGACATGGGAAGATCATTTGCATGCAGGTGGATCAAGTGCTCCTCACCCTTGAACAACATAAACTTTATGCCAAACCATCCAAATGATCTTTTGGGGTGAATGAAGTGGAGTATTTAGGTCACATTGTGTCACATGAAGGGGTAAAAGTGGACCCTCAGAAGATCAAAGCCATGATGGAATGGCCCATTCCAAAAACATTGAAACAATTGTGAGGATTCTTGGGATTAACATGTTACTATCGGAGGTTTTTCAAGCACTATGGGGGTATAGCAAAGTACCTCTCACAACTCTCCTAAAGAAATATTCCTTCCATTGGAATGATGTTACTACTATGGCTTTTGAATAACTCAAAGAGGCTATGTGTACTACCCCAATCTTGGCTACTCCAGACTTTTCAAAGCCTTTTATTATGGAATGTGATGTATCTAGATATAGAATGGGTGTGGTGCTCATGTAAGAAGGACTCCCCATTTATTTTAAGAGTCGTAAAATCATAGGGAAAGACCTTATCAAGACCATTGATGAGAAGGAAATGATGGTTATCCTCCATGTTGTAAAACAATGGTAACCCTACCTACTATGGGTAGGCACTTCAAGGTAAAAACTGACCATGATAGTCTCAAGTATTTCTTATAGTAGAGGTTATCATCTGAGTAACAACAAAAATGGGTTACTAAAATGTTGGGATTTGAATTTGAAATAATTTACAAGAAGGGGAAGGAAAATGTTATAGCAGATGCACTCTCGAGAAAGGATGATCCCACTAAAGCACTACTTTGTGCCATGTTAGTACTACACTAGATTAGATAGAAGAGGCCAGGACTGAATGGGAACATGATACAACAACATAGGATCTCATTCATCAGCTTATTCAAGATTCCAAAGTGTCAAAAAATTATATGGGATGGTGTTACTCTTTGGTATAAGGATCGGTTGTACTTGTGTAACAATTCAATACTTAAGTATAAGATCATTCAGGAATTACACTCCTCTCCCATAGGTGGGAATTTTGGCTTCCTAAAGACATATCATCGGATCAAAAAGGACTTCTTATGGGAAGGCCTCAAGGGGATGTACAAAAATTTGTGTCTAAATGTATGATATGTCAACAAACTAAGGGCAAAATAGTCAGGACACCTAGTTTTTTGCAGCCCCTATCTATCCCAAGCCAATGGTGGGAGGAGGTTTCCATGGACTTCATCACAGGGCTTCCTAGGTCAAATGGTAAGAATGTCATCATGGTGGTAGTGGATAGGCTCACTAAGTATGCTCACTTTTGTGCACTATCACAACCCTTTACAGCTAGTATAGTGGCCTCGGCCTTCATGGACATAGTTCAGAAACTCCATGGTACTCCTAAGATCATTGTAAGTGACAGAGATCTGATATTTACTAGTAATTTTTGGACTGATTTATTTTCAGTTCTAGGTACTTAGCTAGCTCATAGTTCATCATATCACCCTCAATTAGATGGTCAAATAGAGGTAGTCAACAAATTCCTTGAGGGATATCTACATTATTTTGTGTCTGATCAATAGGGAAGTTAGGCTCAGTGGCTACCCCTTACAAAATGGTGGTATAACACATCATTTCATTCCTCTTCCAAGATGTCACCATTTTGGCTTTATATGGGTATGAACCACCCTCCATCATGTCCACTTTAAGGATGCATCCTAAGGTTAGGGAAGTGGAGGATCACATCCAACATCAACAGAAATCTTGGCATCCCTTAAGGAAAATTTGGCTCTTTCCCAAAATAAAATTAAACAACAAGTGGATCAACACCGAAGTGAAAGGAATTTTGAATTAGGTGATTTGGTATTTGTAAGACTTCAACCATATAAGTAGATGACTCTAAAACAAGAAAGGAAGGATAACAAGTTGGCTCCCAACTATTATGGTCCAATATTGGCACTATGGCATACAAATTGGACCTACCCCCTTTAGCCAAAATGCATCCTATTTTCATATCTCCTACTTGAAGAAGGCCATTAGAAAATGGGTACCCACCTAGACAAAATTACCAAAGCTAGATGATGAAGGGCACATTATTCTTGAACCAGAGTGATTCCTTCAAATGTACACAGAGAAGATGTGTACCAAGATCCTCTAGCAATATTTGATCAAGTGAAAGAATCTGCCAAATGAGGATGTCACTTGGGAGGATGAAGAATTCATTCAGAAGCATCCAGGATTACTCAATGTTGAGGACAATGTTAGTTTCAAGGGGAGGGGCATGATAATCCCTTAATATACTTGCTTTGTAATGGGATATGATTATCGACATGTGGCTTACATAATCTCTCCTTAGTCTTTTCGCATCCTTCTATTCTTTCCTATTATAGTAGGTTCGACATATGGACTAGCCATTTCCTAAGTAGGATATATGTAGAAGGTAATGATAGTACATGAGGGTCATCTTGAGCATTATAATCTTATTATAAGGTTTTGAAGGTTGCCCCCTCAAAGTGGTGAGTGATATAAGATATTTTATTTTACTTTATCTTATTGTTCATTGATCATTTTGGTATTATCTATGATTTTTTATTGACAATATCTAAGAAGGTTCATTACATACAACTTCGATAAAACTTAAAAGCTTGAAATTTCAAAATGACTAGCAATTTGAATACCCATTTGGGCTTTATGTCATTGTTCAATGTTTCATCATAACTTTCTTTATGAAGAATGCTCCAAATATTTAGTTTAAGGATTAGGTCTTCAATTCTTAGCTACATGGTTTCATGAGGACTATCAAGAGCTACTCACATGTTGGATAATCTTGGAACCTAAAACCACTTAAATCTTTTAGGAGGTGAAACTAATATTGTTTTCTCAAATTTTCATCACCTGGTTCCATCATTTGATCCTTCAAAATTCAAAGCCCTAAGAGGGTTTCTTAGCTTTCTCAGAGAAGAAATTTCTTCACCATATAACTTGTGATGGTTTCCAATGCCCCAAACCACTTATAAAAGGTCTGTTATATACTTCTCAAGAATTCAACCTTGTCAAGTGAGTCATAGTTATTACTTGAGGTATGTTTTGAAGTCTTGATTAATTTTAATTTTCCTCCTTGAGCCAGTCTCCTAGAATTTTTATAAGAATTTCATGTTAACCCTTAGGTCTCCTTCTATAGATTAGATCTTACAAGGTATTTCATCCCAATATTCTTGTGCCTTATCAATTTATGCTCTTCATCTTTCACCTTGAGACTATGTTGACCTCTCAAACTCAGTCACTACTTCTTTTGAAACTATCATGAAGATCTTGTAAATGTAGGCAAGTTAGAGGTCAGTAACTTGGTTAGTACCAATTTATGAATCTCTCATGGACCTCTTAAAATCATGTTCAATATTTGAATCACTTCTCAAAAGTATGCCACATTAACATTGAGCTCAAGATCTAGTTAGTGAGGTTTCATTCAAGATTCACCAAAGTGTAGCTCAATTTCACACACTCCTATGTCTTTCGAGACATGTCTAAGGTTGATATTTCATTATCAATTTGATGGTTTGTTGTTTATGGCCTCATTATGATTCTTTGTAATAAGATCATACCAATGTATTGTTCTTCCTTATTCACCCTAGTAATCCTAATTCACACTTTTCTTGAATAAAATGTCATCTTGATAGATTAAAGCATTATAGACACAAAATCATGGACTTTGGGTAATTATCTAGTCCTAGTTGCATACTACTATTCATATGATTCCTAAGTAAGAAAATTATTAACTAATCCATGTCTTTGGACACCTTTATTTGCTTTCTATTGCTACTTTCAATCTTGCACCTTTACTTACTCTCGGTCTGCATTTTTACACTACGAAATTTGTCATCTTGGACACCAGCACCTAGCCAAGATGCCGGTGTTAGGCACTCTCATCCCATTTGGGCATTCTTATCCCCTTTATACTTTACTCACACTTTTTGGGTCCTTTCTAGCCATTTGAGTATCTTATCTTTTTAGTGGTCATCCATTTCGGGGTTAATTACAAAATTTGAGCAAAGGAATCATATAAATATAAAGTTGTGTGATCATAATAAAGGACAAAGCACTATCTATCACCACCTAAGGTTACATCCATCAAAGCATCTAAGATCTCCTATTACATCCATCTATCCCCATCACAAGGGATGCAAGGGCCAGTTCATATGCATACACTTCATAGGAGGGAATTTCATTTTATTCCATGTACACATTTACTACATTCTACATCTAGCTACTTGCACACTATCCAAGTGTGACACGCACAAGATCAACCTAGGGTGTGATTCCACACACACACATAGAACTACATTGGGCATGAGATGTAGTGCGGTGCTTAGTCATAATTTAACCATTGTGACAGCTTTGAGAATAGAGTGACCCCTCATTCTACATCTTTCTTTTTTGGGATTTGATGTCTATTTGAGCTTTTTACAGGTCTATTATTATTTTTAGGTTTACATCGACCTTGGAAATATTGGTGTGACCACATAGCAATAAAAGAGACTAATTATGCTCGAGACACCCCAAAAGTGTTTTTCTAATCCTTTCTATAGACCCGATTGCTTAATAGGACTAGGGCACCCGCGGGTACCTCTATCCCTCTGCAGTTCCCGCCTAGCCTATCTCTCTAGATCTAAATTTTTAAAAGCTTTTGTATGAAGCTTCTTCCTTTCCATTCAACCGGTTAGAGCTTCGATCTAGTCCATAATTATCTACAAACCAGCTAAGGCTTCTTACCCTCTCTTTGCACTTAGGGTTTTTATGCTTTATTACTTAGTTGTTTGGTGTAATTTCTATATTTGATTATTATTCATTTAATGTTGCTATAACATTCAAATTACGCTTCATATTTACATTTTAGCTTAATAATTTTGGTGAAACCGAACATTTGAACCCTTATTTTAGTTATGTCCTCACCTTATCAAATTATGGATCACTCGCTTTATCCTAATTTCACTCCCACAAAAGTTTTTGAAATTATTACTACTCCCGATTTCATGCAAGTTCGTACTCAAGATCTGTCATCACCAATCCAAAGACTATGATAATTCTCCACTAGGAACTCCTCGTAATGAAAATTTACTAATGCACAACCTTTAATTTGGTGGATGTAATATGAAACACAACAACAAACATAACACAAGAATACCATAGACTATGATACAAAGGAATGATGAAAATCTAAAATATAAGTGTAAATTATAATATCAACATGAAATTGTTACAATCTCACCCATGAGGTACTTCAAGTGTTACTGACTTCACTTGCCTTCCAACAATAACTATGGGAGAAACTTCACAATGAATTCTTTAACACACCTTCTAAATGATGGCTTCCTTTACACACTTACTCATACAATATTTCTCACTACTTCTCTCTATGCTAAATGAGGGGGTGGCCTCTTTATTTATAGGAATTCAGGTTTATCCACCCTATCTCTAAGATAGGATAGGAAATCTCTTCCGGCCAATCATATTCCATGCCTAAACTCTTGCCTTTACATGTAGGCTTATCTTCTAAGATAAGATAAACCTTATCATCTCACATGGGTTCCACCTTTTTAGACTTTTCCACAAATAAAATACACAAAATATTTATGACATCACTCTTTGTCCTTATTACAAATATAATATTTCTAATTCCTAATCATGTAGACCCTACTTCTCTACTTACCCAAACTTTGACATTTTAACATTACCGGACCACTTACGACAAATATTTACTTTTACCAC
Organism: Taxus wallichiana var. yunnanensis; assembly: GCA_018340775.1. Classification (NCBI taxonomy): domain Eukaryota; kingdom Viridiplantae; phylum Streptophyta; class Pinopsida; order Cupressales; family Taxaceae; genus Taxus; species Taxus wallichiana. The sequence goes on from CM031242.1 coordinate 658,430,094, forward strand.
AACATTCCTATTGTACTTTGACTATTACCATACTCTACTTTATTGGCAGCACCGTATTGATGGCACCGTTATCTTCTATCAGATGCCACTACTAATCATACTTAACAACATCCTATTCCTAATACATACATAATAAAATAGAAATTATGGAGGAAAATTTTAATGTCGACATTTTCCCCCTTCCTAGCTTCTACTCCGTCCTCGGAGTAGACTATTCTGGTGCTTGGAAAATCTTTAACTTTTCATGGTTGACCCATTTCATAATGGGAGTGCCATCCAATTCCTCCAGTCAATATGTACCATTTTCATGCACAACTGCTATTTTGTAGGGCCCCATCCATTTGGGAAGAAATTTTTCGCCTTCTTTTTTTTGTATCTAGAAGAATCATATACTAGAACCAAGTCATTCACATGAAATGGAGACCAATGATCTTTTGATCAAAGTATTCCTTCTCGCTTCATTTTCTTCTTATAGCTTGTATCCTTTGCTATTTCCCTCATTTCCTCTAGCAAATGAAGATGCACCAACCTTTCTTTTACTGAATCACTTTCATCCATCCTTTCCTTTTTCATAACTCTCACAGTGGGAATATCAAACTCAATAGGAAGAACTGGATCAATGCCATAAGCCAATTGAAATGGGGAGTATCCTGTTGCTAACTTTGATGTTTCCCTATATGCCCACAATGCTGCATGAATCCTTTTATCCCACTTATGTACCTACAAGGCTACATCTTTTGCTAGAATTTGACACAACACAAAAATTTTTTCATTCCACCTGTCCATTTGTGCTTGGCTTGTATGTTGTTGCCTTCCTGTGCTTAATAGAAAACTTGTTGACTAGGGCTTCTACCACCTCATTAATGAAGTGGCTTCCTTGATCTGTTACAATTTCTAATGGGCAACCAAATCTGGTGACAATGCGTTCATATATGAACCTTTCCACTTCATCCATGGAAGTTGTTTTCAATGGCCTAGCTTCAACCCACTTGGTTAAATAATATGTGGCAACTACAATATACTTATTTTGGCATGGGGTAGTTGGAAGTGGACCTACAATGTCTATTCCCCACTTTTCAAAGGGACCAAGTGGAAGAATAGGGCATAATGGAGCTGATGAAGTCTTACGGTTACCATGTGTTTGAAAATATCACATGTCTTACAATAATTATAACAATCTCTAAAAAGAGTGGGCCATTGATAACTTGCATTCAAGATCCTTCTTGTTGTAAGTTGTCCAGAGAAGTGTCCTCCACATGTACCATTGTGGAATTCTTCTATCAGCTCCTTCCCTTGATCATGTCCAACTACCCTCTTGTATTGTCCATCAGGTCCTATTCGAAATAATACTCCATGTAGAATAGAATATGGACAATTGGCTTGAGTAATCTTCCTCTTAGTCTTTGCATTGGCACCATTAGGAAACTTGAATTCATTCAGATAATTCCAAATATCTATGTATTCACTAGGGATTGTGTCAAGGGATAACAATGCTACATCTGGGAAATCATCATCATCACAAGATGAACCTAAACCATCATAGGCTCGAGAGAGTGCATCTGCATTGACATGCTTTTTTCCTAGCCTATCTATAATATCAAATTCAAATTCTTGTAGCAAAATTATCCATCTTGCTATCCTCCCTGATGGGTTAGGCTTATTTACAATATATTTTAGAGCTATGATCTATTACAACTATAAATTTCTGCCCTAGCAAGTAATTTCTAAACTTCTTTACAACAAAAATGATAGCTAGAGCCTCTTTTTCTATTACAATATAATTTACCTCAACATTGCTCATTTGTCTGCTCCCAAAGTAAACTAGATGATCATTCCCATTTTCATCCTTTTGGCTCAGAGTACTTCCTAGTGCTGCATCTGAGGCATCAATATACACAATGAATGGCTTGCTCCAATCTGGATTCTTTAAAATAGGTGAAGACACCAAAGCTTCCTTCAGTTGTTCAAAAGCTTCATGTGCCTTATTTCCTGGTTCATAAGTAACATCCTTCTTCAAGAACTGGGTTAGTGGCTATGCAATCTTTGAGAAATTCTTGATGAACCTTCTATAGTAACCCACATGGCCTAAAAATGATCTCAACTTACTTCTATTCATAGGAAATGGTAACTCTTTGATTTTTGAAACTTTATCAGGATTAGTACCAATACCATCTCTGGATACAACATGCCCTAACAAAACACCTTTAGAACATCCAAAGACACACTTTATAGGGTTTAGTGAGGCTTGTGCTTCATCTAACCTTTGAAATGTTGTCTCCATCTAGTGCAGGTGGTCCATCTTGCTCCCATAGATGCAAAAATCATCCAGAAATACTCTGATGAAGTTCCCAATGTAGGGTTCAAACACCCTATTCATCAAACGCTGGAATGTTGCCGAGCATTACACAACCCAAAAGGCATAACTCTATAAGAAAACGTTCCCAAGGAGTGGTGAACGTGGTCTTCAGCTGATCTTTCTCCACTATATGAACTTGGTTGTATCCACTATATCCATCAACAAAACTATAGCACTCCTGGCCAGCTACTTCATCCAAGATCTGATCTGAGAATGGAAGAGGGTAATGATCCTTCTTTGTTGCCTTATTGAGCTTCCTATAATCAACACAAATGCGTAGCTTCCCATTCTTTTTTATTGAGATCACAATGGGAGAAACCCATTCTAAATTCTCCACAACAAATATGAATCCTGCATCAAGCAACTTATCTATTTCTTCTTTTACAATCTTGGAAAAATTAGGATTCATTCTATATGGCATTTGCTTTATGGGCTTAAGCACCATCTACCACTCAATAGAATGTTCTACCCAACTTACTTGATGGAGTTCCTTGTAATCAAAAGTGAATAGGTGTATGTACCTTCAAAAGAGTTGGAGGTAGGATTCCTTCTCACTTTCCATCACAAGCATCACCAATCTTTATTTGTTGGAGACGATCATCAATTTCTTCTTTAGATAATTTTATGGGTTCATGAGTTAGTGTGACTGGAAGGATATCCATGACTGAAACATCAACCTCACTTTCTTCATCTTCTGTGTCCACTTCACTGGTACTAGAGTAATCAGAGGATGTCCAATCATCAGTTTCATCACTTGAATCCATAGGTTCTGCCTTATGATGTCGAGGGATCACATTTATCTTCACCCTCTCTCTGCCACGTCCAAGTGTCATGAAGCCTTCATTCTAGTAGTTTCTTGCATGAACTCTCCTTAGCCATGGCCTTCCCAACAACATTGGGTATGCAACAGTACCATTTTTCATCACCTGAAATTCTACCACACATACAACACCCATAACAGATATTGCCACATTTGAAACAACACCTTCTGGTTTAGTTTTTCCCTTATTTAATGACCTTAACATAAGTGTTGAGGGGCGATCAATTTTTAAACCCAACATATTCATTATAGACTCGGTCATTACATTAATTGCAACACCTCCATCAACTAAGACATCATGAATTGAAATACCATTACATAATACCTCAGCTTGTGGAGCATAGGGATCCGCCTCTACCTCCAAAACAGGTACCTCAACCTCCTTACTTCGTCAAGCATTGAGTCCACTTCACAGCCCCGCCTCTCTTCTCGAAGACATAGCCAAGAGTTGACCATATGTAATATATTTATGTGCCTTTGGACAGATCTTCTAAGATGGAGTATGGTCCTTGTCCCTATGAAATTAGAAAATCTTGCACACCCAACTTTCTTCTCCTATGTTTCTTACTAGTTTCTCCTTTCATCTTCTTAGGATCATTTCCATCTTGGTTATCTTTTTCTTTCTTTATTTTTGTTACAAACACATCTACTTCATTATTTATGCTCTTATCTACTACATCAAAAGAATTCACAGGTGCTTTTCCTTTATCATTATCTCTTGTACCAGATGTAGAAGCTCTATCTGGACAATTATACTTATAATGACCTTTTTATAACAACCATAACATACAACTTCAAAATATTTCTTTTGGACCTCTATCTCCTCCCCGAGAACTAAATTCCTTTCCTCAAGAAGATTAATAGTTAACTGACCCATCTTCTTGAGTAGATCTTCATACTCAGTAGATGTACTAGGAGAAAGATTTGTGCTCACCGAGAGTGGTTGTGGATTCTGACCAAAGGTGTCTGGTGTAGGCTCTACTTTAGCAACAATTTCTTTGGGCTCCTCTTCCATGCTTTCTTCTTGCCTTCTTGCAATCTCCTTTGCTTGTTCAATGGTAGCTGGGTGGTCATACTTCACTCGTTGTTTGATCTCTAGCTTCATCCCAAGAATGAAGTGCTTATAGAGGAGATTATCCATGCCATTCATCAACCCATCCGCTAATCCTTCCTTCCGGATCTGGGCATCAAGCTTCCTCCTTAGCTCTAGAACATGAGCATGATAATCCCTTATCTTCTCCTTCTCTCCTTGGGATAGCTTTGTGATATCGATCATGAGATCTGCATATTTCTGTTGTTCACCAAATTCTTCAAGAAAACTTTCAGTTAATAAATCCCATGAATTTTTCACATTATCACCTAGTGTTTCAAACCACCTAAGAGTTGAACCATCCAAAAAGGTAGGAAAAAATTCAGTCCATTGTTCCCTTCTTATGAGGCCATTACAAATACAAGATCATTTAAACTCTTGAATGAAAGAGGAAGCATCTTCATTAGATTGGGCTGAAAAAATAGGAATCTTCCCCATTTTTAAAAGTAACCACAGTGAAATACCAATTCACAAGTACAATCAGTAAGACTTATGTGCACAAATAATTGGACTCACTATAATAGAAAGTGACTTTACACCTTTCTACAGTAAAATAGGAATGACCATGGTAAAACTTGACTTACTATGGTAAAAACTGACTTTACTGTGGTAAACACTATTCATAGTAAAAAGTGAAGTTACTGTGGTAAATACTATTCACGATAAAAAGTAAAGTTACTATGGTAAATACTATTCATGGTAAAAAGTGACTTTACCATGGTAACTACTATGCACAGTAAAAACAAGGTTACCCTCCAAATGATTTCTGACTAAGTGGGAATATTTCTCCAGAAAATCCACCAACGAGGAATGGTCCCAGCAACGGAACCAAAATGTCATCACCAATCCGACACTATGATAATTCTCCACCGGGAACTCCTCGTGCTATGATTATTTACTAATGCACAACCTTTAGTTTGGTGGATGTAATCTAGAAACACAACAACAAACATAACACAAGAATACCATAGACTATGATACGAAGGAATGATGACAAATCTGAAATATAAGTGTAAATTATAATATCAACATGAAATTGTTACAATCTCACCCATGAGGTACTTCAAGTGTTACTAACTTCACTTGCCTTCCAACAATAACTATGGGAGAAACTTCACAATGGATTCTTTAACACACCTTCTAAATGATGGCTTCCTTTACACACTTACTCATACAATATTTCTCACTACTTCTCTCTATGCTAAATGAGGGGGTGGCCTCTTTATTTATAGGAATTCAGGCTTATCCACCCTATCTCTAAGATAGGATAGGAAATCTCTTCCGGCCAATCATATTCCATGCCTAAACTCTTGCCTTTACATGTAGGCTTATCTTCTAAGATAAGATAAACCTTATCATCTCACATGGGTTCCACCTTTTTAGACTTTTCCACAAATAAAATACACAAAATATTTATGACATCACTCTTTGTCCTTATTACAAATATAATATTTCTAATTCCTAATCATGTAGACCCTACTTCTCTACTTACCCCAACTTTGACATTTTAACATTACCGGACCACTTAATACAAATATTTACTTTTACCACAACATTCCTATTGTACTTTGACTATTTACCGTACTCTACTTTATTGGTGGCACCGCATCTTGTGCACCATTATCTTCTATCAGACGCCACTACTAATCATACTTAACAACATCCTATTCCTAATACATACATAATAAAATAGAAATTACAGAGGAAAATTTTAATGTCGACACATCCTCCTCTCTTTATTAAACCTAAGGTTGACTCTTCTATCAATATTGTAACTAATTGCCACACTCATCTTTCTACCACTCAACGTGTGTCTATCCCACCACCCATTACTTTTATGGCTCCTCCTCCTACTTCTAAGTGATATGAAATTGTTCAACAACTTAATAATACACAATCCAAAATATCCCTTTATGACTTATTATGTAGTGCTCATGAATTTTCCAAACATTAGAGGCCATCCTTTTTTTATCCATATAAAAGTGATAATTTTGCGGTAACCTTCACACATCTTATCCAGTCTCTCAAAATTTTTTTGCATATTATATCATTCACTAATGATGACATATCACCCTTTTCTAATGAAAATCCAATGTGCACCTTTGATTATCACCACCATTATTGGCACCACTTGCATTAAACATGTACTTATTGATAATGTATCGATTGTTAATTTATGTGCTCATTCCCTTCTCAAACAGATGGGCATTAACGATAATATAATTTATAATAACTCTACTCTTATTAGGGGATATGATTCAACTACTTGCACATGCCTCAGAACTATTTCATTACATATTCGAGTTGGGCCTAAGACTGTCCTCACATATTTCTTTGTTATAAATGCTTCATTTCAATTCAATTTTTTGCTAGGAATACCTTGAATTCATGTAATGCAAGCAATCACATCTACTATACACCAATGCATTAAATTCTTACATGATGGATATGAGCATACTATTATTGCAAATCATGAACCCTTCAAATTATGTTTCATAGACCATGAATAAGCTGTTATGCCTATTCCTCCTACAAAACTACTCCATATAGTAGTATCGATACATATGACGTTGGTCATCCTAGTGTTTCACAATCTTCCACTATTCCAAACACTCCAGTTATTTATAGTCACACTACTACCATCATTTCACCTACCTCTATACAAATACTACTCCATTTGTTGAGGCTCCTCTTGATCCTATATCTAATGCACCTCCTAGCAATATTCTTGACATAACTATGCAACATGACAATGCTAACACCAATTATTTTGACGATGAAGTAGATGTTGTTAACTTATCGATGAAACATTAGGAAAAATTAATTTCACTCCTATTGACATAGATGACTCCTATTTTAATGATAATTTCATTGTTGATGGTCCCAAAGTGAATATCAATTTAAAAATCCTCCTTATAATAATGTCATGGTACTTTATCGGGGTCCATCCACAAGGTGGATGCCATCGCACCCCTCGGTGGCAATCTACATTTGTACCACCTCCTTTTACATGCACACTTATCATCAATAATTATTATTGGAAAAATATTCCATTGGATTTCACTTGCACTTATATTATTCGCACATGTGACCTTGTCTAGGCTTGGCTTCACACTTAATGACATTCTACCACCGCCTCACTTACCTCATCTCTATCATGGATGTATACACATCACATCCACCCATGATCTTCATGTCTTCCATTTATCAATATTCATCACTCGTTCCTCATGTACCTCTTCTTTGATGGTTGGGAAATCCTACCTTGATTATATTGGGGGTTATATATTTTAGTCACAATTATATTACTTTTTCTATGTAGTTCGACCATGTTTCTATCAAGATTGACTTAACTCCCGACTATCCAAAAATATTACTCATTAGTATGCATATGGCTGTCCACAACCACCATTCACCGATGAAAATATGTCATGAATATGTACAACTTGCATGGGCCACAATGTCTCTTTATATGATCCACCTCACACTATTTCTTATCGGTCTCCAAGGAATCTCCAAATCGGTTTCGATCGGGACAATGATGATCTTTTAAACACTTGATTATTCACATCAAAACACACTTAGAGGGCATCATATTTATCTCCCCCAACATCAAAAAACATCTAATTCTCTCATCACTTCTTCCATATACAATACACGCATAATAACGTACACATCTATATCACATCGCTTGATGACGCACTCTTGTGCTTCAGTTCACACTTGACTATTGAGGTCATCCTATATACATGAACCTCACACACTACATGTTACATATCACACACATACTACACATTCATATCTTTAACACATTACACATCTTACACATCTTTGATATCTTCTTCATACATTTCCTATACGTCTCACACTCTTTTGTGCTTTATGCTCATCTTACACTTATACAACACCTTATTCTTCTTACACATCATACATATTGTGTGTTACCTACATATTTTATTCATATATTCTTCTATACATCATACACACTTCCTTCTACAAACTTTTCACATCCTTACCATTATCTTCTTACACAATCTATATATCTTGCGCTACACATCATACATCACCACACTCGACACATTCAACATATATCTTTCTAACATCATAATTTCACACCACATCCTACACTTTTCACCATTCTGAAACATCCTCTCCATATATCATACTATCCTCTTCTACATTCTATGCCTCATATATCCAACTTATATAATGCACACTTCTTGACAACGCTCTCTAGTCTCATGGTTCATACCTAATTATTAAGGGTCTAATTTTTAATTGAACATCAGATCCTCATCACACTTGCATAATTTTCTCTCTTGAAATAAATCAATAAATATTTCTATCACACTATGTGACATTCTTATCTATCACCTTATTCACACATTTTGTGATATACGCTTTGTGCTAAATTATCACGCCTTCTAACATCTAATCATATATGTGGTGTGATATACGCCTTATGCTACATCATCACACTTTCTATCATTCTATCCATATATGTCATGTTACATCATCATGCTTTCTATCATTCTATCCATACATTTTGTGATATACACCTTGTGCTACATCATCACACTTTCTATCATTCCATCCATATATTTTGTGATATACGATTTATGCTTTACACAACTATTTGCTTCCAGATTTTCTATTACATTATATGCCACTATTTTCTCTTTGTATTATCTTGTTTGTGGGATTTTCCATTTGTCTTGTGTGCACACTTGTATATGAGTGGCCACCATGGATTTGATAATCTTGTGACATTGTGAGTGATATCCCATGTTTGTAACCCACTTTTTTGAGGTCTACATTATCTTATTGTGTGTTTATTTGCATCTTAGCCTACATATTGTCTACATAGCTTACACTTTTATTTTACATACATGTTTTCTTGTACTAACACTTATTTCCTAGTCAATTTTTTTGCATGTTCCTTGGTTTCTACCAAGTACATTCCCTTTCCCCTGCAGGGCACAATTTCAGCACATCGGTCGGTCCTCCTTTGGGCCAAATACTCCTTCAACAACATCACATGCACCCCAAATGAGGGTAAATCATTTGGGTGAATCATTCACCCCATACATAGTTATACACAATAGAGCAACTACCGATACAACACAGCTTGATAGTTTGTAGACAGGATCAGAATCATACTTGGGTCCTTAGCACACAGTGACCTTCCTGGATGCCAGAATAAGGGGAAATTACATAGTTCTTGATATCTCACAAAGAATTTTGATAGAACAGAATTACTTTATTAGTAGGAATTTACATTGATTTTATACACACCATTTGTAGTGGTGTTAAATATTTTGGGGAGAAATTAAAGGTTAGATGATGATACTAGACTTTCCTCTCTACACTACTTTTGTTGTGGCGTCGGATCACCCAAAACCTAGAAATTTTAGAATGCTCTACAACTTTGGGAAGCGGTTAAAGGTTGGAGGATGACACTAGACTTTCCTCCCTACACTTCTTCTTTCATATAGCATGAGATCACCCAAAAACTCACACCTCATCAACATTTACATGATCCTTTCTATACTCTTTTCTCATCACAAATCAGGTGCACATGTTCCTTTTTCATTTTCATACTTTTTATACATATACATGTGTATTTAACTACTTTTTTCTTCTCCTTGCAGGTCCAATTGTATGAGAAGTAGTATTCAACATCATCAACAACAATCAATATCACACACATCAACACCAACACCAATAATAGGTACATCACAACATCTACACATGTGTTTCCACCCCATGTTCATTTTCATCATCACTTTTACACTTCCTCATCCTTAGCATCTATACTTTTTCTAGTCCCTTGGCATGCTTTCATCATTGATCTACATGATTATCAGCTACGCATCTCTATCTAATTTATGTTACCAATATTTCCACTCACCAACATAAAGTGGGGGAAAATGTAAACACAAAATTTGTACTTTGGGTAATTATCTAGTCTTGGATGCATAATACTATTCATATGATTCGAAGTAAGAAAAGTACTAATTAACCCATGTATTTTGCCACCTTTCTTTGCTTTATGTTGCCACTTTTAGTCTTACACCCTTACTTGCTCATTCTACATTTTTACCCCGTGACATTTTCATCTTGGACACTAGCACTCAACCTAGACGCAAGCGCCTGTGCACCCTAGTCTCCTATGGGTGCTCATGTCCCCTTTGTAATTTACTCACACTTTTTGGGTCCTTTCTAGCTATTTGAGCATCTTATCTTTTTGGTAGTCACCTTTTTCATGGTTAATTAATGAAATTTGAGAAAAGAGTCATATAAATATAAAGTTATGTAATCATAATAAAGGACCAAGCACTAAGCACTATCTATCACCACCTAAGGTTGCATCCATCAAATCATCTAAGAGTTCCATTGCATCCATCTAGCACCATCACAAGGGACAAAAGGGTCGGTTCATCCGCATACACTTCATAGGAGGGGACTTAATTTTATTCCATACACAAATTTACTACATTCTAAATCTAGCTACTTGCTCATTATCCAAGTGTGACAGAACAAGAGCAACCTAGGGCACGATTCCACACACACATAGAGAAATACATTGGTTATGAGATGTAGTATAGTGCTTAGTCATAATTTCACCATTGTAATAGTTGAGGACAGTCTAACCCCTCATTTTGCATCTTTATTTTTTGGGATTTGATGTCTATTTGAGGGTTTTACAGGTCTATTCTTCTTTGGAGTTTTACATCGACTCAAGTGATCTTGGTGCAACCAAATAGAAATAAAAGGTGACTAATTTCAAACACTTGGAGACACCTGCAGAGGTGGTTTTCTAAGCCTTTCTATAAATCCAAGTGCCCATAATCGAATAGAGTGCCCGCGGGTGCCCCTATCCTCTCCAAGCGCCCGATTCCTTCCTATCTCTTCGGATATGAATTTTTTTAGGGATTATGTATGAAGCTTATTCATTTTTATTTAGTAGTCAAAGATTTGATCCATTTATAATTATCTATAAACTAGCTAATTCTTCTTACCCTCTCTTTTTATTTAGGGTTTTTATGGTTTATCGCTTAGTTGTTTGGGTGTTATTTTTGTATTTCATTATTATTCATTTACCGCTACTATACAATTCAAATTAGGTTGCATATTTACATTTTATCTTAATAAAAACACATGCCTCTTATTGGCATATACCTTATATTATGAGTGCATTCAATGCTCTTGGTTGAGATAACCTTAAGATAATTTGACTTAGACCATTCTTGCAAATGGACCTTAAGGGGAATAACACCGTGAAAACTTAACAAGTTGACAATTTTGATAATTTGACAAGTTTGAGAACCATGGACACTCTTGACACACTTTGACAAGATTTAAACAACTTCATGGCCTAATTGATACTCATAACAAGAGCCTCATGGACATTATAGAGTGAAATTACTATTTGAAAGCTTAAAGGGACATTATACACAATGTTGAGTAGATAGAAAATGACACTAAGGAGAGGGTACATAGAAGATTCACGCATGGTAGCAAGGCATATTTGAATGTGTGAAAGGATAGGGAAGGAAACACGTGTACAAAAGACATAATTATTGGGACTTAGCCATTTTCATGGTTACGGGCTATTTTTGGAGATAGCGTACGGAGCACACAATGAGATGGAGACTTGCATGACATACAAATGCTATTTTGGGAAGAGAATCTACTAAGTGTCATGCATGAGTTTGAGTTAATAATATGATTACTACTACCAGTTAACTGTAAGAGATCTATTATTAGTGCACTTGCATGTGTGCATGTTATTGTAAAGGTGCATGACTATTTTTAGCATGCAACCTATTTTTGTAAGTGTGTAAGTGGTGAAGGGAAATTCCCACCCTTATAAATATGTATTAATCTATGTAGTAAAAGAGACACTATGTATGAGCTATTGTGGAGTTATGCTACCAGATCTAATGCGTGCATAAGCTTATGATACTACTTATTATAAGAAGATTTTTGTTTAATGTGTTTAATATAATGGAGTGTATTGGGTGAATAATGGTGTTAAACATGATCTGTAACTAACTCTTGCATGGTTGACTTCATTATGTTTATCACTTAATTCATGATTATTTTATATCTAGATCTGGAATATGCTCTATGGAATATTTATGTTATTTATGGATATGAATACATTAAATATTCATCATGTTCACATCTTGTAAAAGAAAATCTACTGGGACCTGGTAAATTTTTGCGCTTGGTGAGTTTTTAGCTCGGGTTGGGTGATGTACTAGCGTGCCCGGGTTTTTCGTGGTAAATTGTAGGATGCATCATTGGTTTATTTTCAGGACCTCTTTTTCAATTATTTTCAAGATGGTTCATGATGAAGATGTAGTGGTTGACCCTAGAAAGTCTTGAGGAGTGGATAAAATATCTAGAAGAAGAGTACGCACAAGGTTTAGCACTATATTTGAGTTTGACACACGTGTGTGGGTGGAATGGAATATGTATGATTGTCTGTATGAGAGATTATTTGTTATTTTCCTGGTAGAACTGTACAAGTGGTTGGTTGTTTATGCATCTAAATGGAATTAGAGGTATCACACACTTATCTGGACACATGAAGAATTTCAAGCCTTATATGATGTTGATATGATTTGGACATGCGTTGTGGATACTTGGTTCCATGGTGTTTTGAATAGCTATATCCTAGAATACTCAATTTCCACTTATTCTTTCCTAGAGGTAGTTGAGTTCCAATTTTTATGGTATCCTAGGGGAACTTACTTGCAAGGAATTCCACTAGCGATCAAGATCTTGATGGTAACCTTGAATTTAGAGGAAAATTTGATGGCTAGCTAAACCCCACCATGCGCGCAGGGTAGGAGAAGGTTTGGTGAAAGATGGTGGACCTAGTGGTAGAAAGGAAGAGAGAAGAAAGGTAGATTACATACAATGAGGCACATGAGAGGGAGATAGAGAAACAACGTGAAATTGTAGAGTGGATGACATTAAGGAGAGAGATGGCTCATGAAGGATTTTGAGCTCACCTGCATAGGCGTGGAACCAGAGCATTAGGAACTCCCCATTTGGGCAAGCATGACAGGGAACCCTCCTCATCCTCACATAGGAGTGCACCAAGAGAGACGACACTGGGTCATAGGCGTGCATCTAAATATACTGGCAACCTAGCCATTGTACTTATTTTTTTAGTCCTAGTACATCCAATACTTAGTAAACTATTTTGGGCAAGATCGAAGTAGGCATAAGTCACATAGTAATTAAATATATGATAGGTTAAACTTCCTCATTGTTGTTTGGAGGAACCTTTTCAAGTGCATCATCTACATAGAATTTGAGCATGCAAAATTTGGGGCTCACTTATGGGAGCAATACCACCACGCAGACTATAAGAGTTTAGTACAATACTATTTTTGGGACACAGTAACTACATATTCTAGTCCACTTCCAGATATAGGTGGAGGATCTATCGACATTAAAATTTTCCTCCGTAATTTCTATTTTATTAATGTATGTATTAGGAATAGGATGTTGTTAAGTATAATTAGTAGTGGCATCGATAGAAGATAACGGCACATCAGTATGGTGCCACCAATAAAGTAGAGTATGGTAACAATCAAAGTACAAAAGGAATGTTGTGGTAAAAAGTAAATATTTGTCGTAAGTGGTCCAGTAATGTTAAAATGTCAAAGTTGAGGTAAGTAGAGAAGTAGGGTCTACATGATTAGGAATTAGAAATATTATATTTGTAATAAGGACAAGGAGTGATGTCATAAATATTTTTTGTATTTTATTTGTAGAAAAGTCTAAAAAGGTGGAACCCATGTGAGATGATAAGGTTTATCTTATCTTAGAAGATAAGCCTACATGTAAAGGCAAGAGTTTAGGCATGGAATATGATTGGCCGGAAGAGATTTCCTATCCTATCTTAGAGATAGGGTGGATAAGCCTAAATTCCTATAAATAAAGAGGTCACCTTCCCTCATTTAGCATAGAAGGAAGTAGTGAGAAATATTGTATGAGTAAGTGTGTAAAGGAAGCCATCATTTTGAAGGTGTGTTAAAGAAGTCATTAAGAGGTGTAATTGTGAAGTTTCTCCCATAGTTATTGTTGGAAGGCAAGTGAAGTCAGTAACACTTGAAGTACCTCATGGGTGAGATTGTAACAATTTCATGTTGATATTATAATTTACACTTATATTTCAGATTTATCATCATTCCTTCTTATCATAGTCTATGGTATTCTTGTGTTATGTTTGTTGTTGTGTTTCCAGATTCCATCCACCAAACTAAAAGTTGTGCATTAGTAAATAATCATAGCACGAGGAGTTCTCGTAAAGAATTATCATAGTGCTGGATTGGTGATGACATTTTGGTTCCATTACCAGGACCATTCCTCGTTAGTGGATTTTCTGGAGAGATATTCCCACTTAGTCAGAAAACATTTGGAGGGTAACCTTGTTTTTACTGTGCATAGTAGTTACCATGGTAAAGTCACTTTTTCCGTGAATAGTATTTACCACGTAAGAAAGTCACTTTTTACCATGAATAGTATTTACCATAGTAACTTCACTTTTTATTGTGAATAGTGTTTACCACATAAGTAAAGTTAGTTTTTAATCACAAGTAAGTCAAGTTTTACCATATTTACCATAAGTTGTGGTCGTTTCTATTTTTTATTATAATTATTCCAATTATTTGTGCACATAAGTCTTGTTGATTGTACTTGTGGGTTGGTATTTCATTGTGGTTATTTTTGAAAATGGGGAAGATTCCTATTTTTTTCAGCCCAATCTAATGAAGATGCTTCCTCTTTCATTCAAGAGTTTAAACGATCTTGCATTTGTAATGGCCTCATAAGAAGGGAACAATGGACTGAATTTTTTCCTACCTTTTTGGATGGTTCAAAGCACTTAGGTGGTTTGAAACACTAGGTGATAATGTGAAAAACTCATGGGATTTATTAAATGAAAGTTTTCTTGAAGAATTTGGTGAACAACAAAAATATGCATATCTCATGATCGAGATCACAAAGCTAGCCCAAGGAGAGAAGGAGAAGATAAGAGATTATCATGCTCGTGTTCTAGAGCTAAGGAGGAAGCTCGATGCCCAAATCCGGAAGGAAGGATTAGCGAATGGGTTGATGAATGGCATGGATAATCTCCTTTGTAAGCACTTCATTCTTGCGATGAAGCCAGAGATCAGACAATGAGTGAAGTATGAATGTCAAACTACAATGAACAAGAAAAGGAAATTGCAAGAAGGCAAGAAGAAAGCATGGAAGAGGAGCCCAAAGAAATTGTTGCTAAGATAGAGCCTACACCAACACCTTTGGTCCAGAATCCACAACCACTCTCGGTGAGCACAAATCTTTTCCTAGTACATCTACTGAGTATGAAGATCTACTCAAGAAGATGGGTCAGTTAACTATTAATCTTCTTCAAGGAAAGGAATTTAGTTCTCAGGGAGGAGATAGAGGTCAAAAATAAATATAACTGAAGTTGTATGTTATGGTTGTCATAAAAAGGGTCATTATAAGTATAATTGTCAGATAGAGCTTCTACATTTGGTACAAGAGATAATGATAAAGGAAAAGCACCTGTGAATTCTTTTGATGTAATAGATAGGAGCATAAATAATGAAGCATATGTGTTTGTAACAAAAAGAAATAACCAAGATGGAAATGATCCTAAGAAGATGAAAGAAGAAACTAGTAAAAACATACAAGAAGAAAGTTGGGTGTGCGGGATTTTTACGATTTCACAAGGACAAGGACCATACTCCATCTTAGAAGATCTTTCCTAAAGGCCTGCAAATATTACATATGGTCAACTTCTTGGCTATGTCTTCTGAGAAGAGGCGGGAGCTGCGAAGTGGACTCAATGCTCAATGAAGTAAGGAGGTTGAGGTACCTATTTTGGAGGTAGAGGTAGATCCTTACGCTCCACAAGCTGAGGTATTATGTAATGGTATTTCAATTCATGATGTCTTAGTTGATGGAGGTGTTGCAGTTAATGTAATGACCAAGTCTGTAATAAATATGTTGGGTTTAAAAATTGATCGCCCCTCAACACTTATGTTAAGGTCATTAAATAAGGGAAAAACTAAACTAGAAGGTGTTGTTTCAAATGTGACAATATCTGTTATGGGTGTTATATGTGTGGTAGACTTTCAAGTGATGAAAAATGGTACTGTTGCATACCCAATGTTGTTGGGAAGACCATGGCTAAGGAGAGTTCATGCAAGAAACTACTGGAATGAAGGCTTCATGACACTTGGATGTGGTAGAGAGAGGGTGAAGATAAACGTGATCCCTCGGCATCATAAGATAGAACTTGTGGATTCAAGTGATGAAATTGATGATTGGACATCCTCTGATTACTCTAGTACTAGTGAAGTGGACACAGAAGATGAAGAAAGTGAGGTTGATGTTTCGGTCATGGATATCCTTCTAGTCACACGACTCATGAACCCATAAAATTATCTGAAGAAGAAATTGATGATCATCTCCAACAAATAAAGATTGGTGATGTTGTGATGGAGAGTGAGAAGGAATCCTACCTCTAGCTCTTTTGAAGGTACATACACCTATTCACTTTTGATTACAAGGAACTCCATCAAGTAAGTTGGGTAGAACATTCTATTGAGCTGGTAGATGGTGCTAAGCCCATAAAACAAATGCCATATAGAATGAATCCTAATTTTTCCAAGATTGTAAAAGAAGAAATAGATAAGTTGCTTGATGCAGGATTCATATTTACTATGGAGAATTCAGAATGGGTTTCTCCCATTGTGATCTCAATAAAAAGAATGGGAAGCTATGCATTTGTGTTGATTATAGGAAGCTCAATAAGGCAACAAAGAAGGATCATTACCCTCTTCCATTCTCAGATCAGATCTTGGACGAAGTAGCTGGCCAGGAGTGTTATAGTTTTGCTAATGGATATAGCGGATACAACCAAGTTCGTATAGTAGAGAAAGATCAGTTGAAGACCACGTTCACCACTCCTTGGGAATTTTTCTTATAGAGTTATGCCTTTTGGGTTGTGTAATGCTCGGAAAAGTTCCAACATTTGATGAAAGGGTGTTTTAACCCTACATTGAAAACTTTATCGAGTATTTGTAGATAATTTTTGCATCTATGGGAGCAAGATGGACCACTGCACTGAGATGGAGACAACATTTCAAATGTTAGATGAAGCACACGCCTCAATAAACCCTAAAAAGTGTGTCTTTGGATGTTCTAAAGCATTTTGTTTATGGCATGTTGTATCTAGAGATGGTATTAGTATGATCGATAAAGTTTCAAAAATCAAAGATTTACCATTTCTATGAATAGAAATAAGTTGAGATCATTTTTAGGCCATGTGGGTTACTATAGAAGGTTCATCAAGAATTTATCAAATATTGCACAGCCACTAACCCATTCTTGAAGAAGGATGTTACTTATGAACCTAAGAAATAAGGTGCATGAAGCTTTTGAAAAACTGAAGGAAGCCCTGGTGTCTTCACTTGTTTTAAAGAATCCATATTGGAGCAAGCCATTCATTATGTATATTGATGCTTCGGATGCAGCACTAGGAAGTATCAGCCAAAAGGATTTAAATGGGAATGATCAAATGGGAGCAGACAAATGAGCAAAGCTTTAAGGTAAATTATCCGTAATGAAAAAGAGGCTCTAGCTATCATTTTTGTTGTAAAGAAGTTTAGAAATTACTTTCTAGGGAAGAAATTTATAGTTGTAATAGATCATCAAGCTCTAAAATATATTGTAAATAAGCCTAACCCATCAGGGAGGATAGCAAGATGGATAATTTTGCTACAAGAATTTGAATTTGATATTATAGATAGGCCCAGAAAAAACATGTCAATGCAAATGCACTCTCTCGAGCCTATGATGGTTTAGGTTCATCTTGTGATGATGATGATTTCCCAGATGCAAGCATTGTTATCCCTTGACACAATCCCTAGTGAATACATATATATTTGGAATTATCTGAATGAATTCAAGTTTCCTGATGGTGCCAATGCAAAGACTAAGAGGAAGATTACTCAAACCCGATTCGTCCATATTCTATTTTGCATGGAGTATTATTTGAATAGGACCTGATGGATAGTACAAGAGAGTAGTTCGACGTTATCAAGGGAAGGAGCTGATAGAAGAATTCCATAATGGTATATGTGGAGGACACTTCTCTGGACAACTTACAGCAAGAAGGATCTTGGATGCAAGTTATCACTGGCCCACTCTTTTTAGAGATTGTTATAATTATTGTAAGACATGTGATATTTGTCAAACACATGGTAACCATAAGACTTCATCAGCTCCATTATGCCCTATTCTTCCACTTGGTCCCTTTGAAAACTAGGGAATATATATTGTAGGTCCACTTCCAACTACCCCATGCCAAAATAAGTATATTGTAGTTGCCCTGCATTATTTAACCAAGTGGGTTGAAGCTAGGCCATTGAAAATATCTTCCATGGATGAAGTGGAAAGGTTCATATATGAACGCATTGTCACTGATTTTGTTTCCCATTAGAAATTATAACAGATCAAGGAAGCCACTTCGTTAATGAGGTGGTAGAAGCCCTAGTCAACAAGTTTTCTATTAAGCACGGGAAGACAACAACATACAATCCAAGCACAAATGGACAAGTGGAGCGAACAAATTTTGTGTTGTGTCAAATTCTAGCAAAATATGTAGCCTTGCAAGTACATAAGTGGGATAAAAGAATTCATGCAACATTTTGGGTATATAGGGCAACATCAAAGTCAAGCAACAAGATACTCCCATTTCGGTTGGCTTATGGCATTGATCCAATTCTTCTATTGAGTTTGATATTCCCCTTTGTGAGACTTATGAAAAATCAAAGGATGGATGAAAGTGATTGATAAAAGAAAGGTTGGTGCATCTTCATTTTCTAGAGGAAATGAGGAAATAGTGAAGGATACAAGCTATAAGAAGAAAATGAAGCAGAAAGAATACTTTGATCAAAAGATCCGTTGGTCTCCATTTCATGTGAATGACTTGGTTCTAGTATATGATTCCGGATAAAAAAAGAAAAGAGAAAATTTCTTCCCAAATGGATGGGGACCTACAAAATAGTAGTTGTGCATGAAAATTGTACATATCAACTAGAGGAATTGGATGGTACTCCCATTACGAAATGGGTCAACCATGACAAGTTAAAGATTTTCAGGCACCGGCCGAGAATTTCCATAAGAATCTACTCAAGGATGGAGTAGAAGCTAGGAAGGGGAAAATGTTGACATTAAAATTTTCCTCCGTAATTTTTATTTTATTAATGTATGTATTAGGAATAGGATTTGTTAAGTATAATTACTAGTGGTGTCCAATATAAGATAACGGCACCATCGGTATGGTGCCTTGATAAATAAAGTAGAGTACAATAAACGGTCAAATTACAAAAGGAATGTTGTGGTAAAAGTAAATATTTGTCGTAAGTGGTCCGATAATATTAAAATGTCAAAGTTGGGGTAAGTAGAGAAGTAGGGTCTACATGATTAGGAATTAGAAATATTATATTTGTAAGTAAGGACAAGGAGTGATGTCATAAATATTTTTGTATTTTATTTGTAGAAAATTCTAAAAAGGTGGAACCCATGTGAGATGATAAGGTTTATCTTATCTTAGAAGATAAGCCTACATGTAAAGGCAAGAGTTTAGGCATGGAATATGATTGGCCGGAAGAGATTTCCTATCCTATCTTAGAGATAGGGTGGATAAGCCTGAATTCTTATAAATAAAGAGGTCATCTTCCCTCATTTAGCATAGAAGGAAGTAGTGAGAAATATTGTATGAGTAAGTGTGTAAAGGAAGCCATCATTTTGAAGGTGTGCTAAAGAATCCATTAAGAGGTGTAATTGTGAAGTTTCTCCCATAGTTATTATTGGAAGGCAAGTGAAGTCAGTAACACTTGAAGTACCTCATGGGTGAGATTATAACAATTTCATGTTGATATTATAATTTATACTTATATTTCAGATTTATCATCATTCCTTCTTATCATAGTCTATGGTATTCTTGTGTTATGTTTGTTGTTGTGTTTCAAGATTCCATCCACCAAACTAAAAGCTGTGCATTAGTAAATAATCATAGCACGAGGAGTTCCTGTAAAGAATTATCATAGTGCCGGATTGGTGATGACGGATCGGGGGTGTAGGTGGCTCTAGTTCTAGTTGATATGGTGGTTCTAGAAGGTAAAGACAACACAAGAGGTTCTAAATCAGGTGGGGGGGTCCGTAACAACCCTAGAATACTTACATGGAGATGTCTCTTCATCTTCAAGAGTATAGGGGCATAAAAGAAGGTATTGAACATGTGCACATGTGTGAGATCTTTGTGGTGTGCAAAAGGGATCATGGATTCTAAGTGGAAGGAAAGTCAATTTGTAACTACATTGTAGGGATGCGTACATAGTTGGTATAAGAAGTTTGACCCTGATCAAACTTGCATAGATTATGCAAGCATTCAAAGATGCATTCCTT
Source organism: Taxus wallichiana var. yunnanensis (assembly GCA_018340775.1). Classification (NCBI taxonomy): domain Eukaryota; kingdom Viridiplantae; phylum Streptophyta; class Pinopsida; order Cupressales; family Taxaceae; genus Taxus; species Taxus wallichiana. Next base: position 658,450,869 of record CM031242.1, read on the forward strand.
AAAGAGTTATATATCCCTGAATTTGAGTAGAAGAGTATAAGTGCGCTCAAAATATTAAACAAGGCACTATTAAGAGTGTCCGAGAGCATGATGTGCATTTCAAAACACTTTTATCTAAGCTTTCATGATATTCATGCAAGCCAAAGCATACATAATGGTTCATTGGAGGTTTAATCACACCTTTTGTAATGGTGTTGTCACATAAGACATACATTTATCTACACAAAGCACTTGAAGCATCTTTGTGTGTTGAGGCGATTGGGAGTATAGACACTAGATTCAACCCATTCTTGGAAGTACATATTACGAGTTATGGCAAAGTAGTTGGAGAAACTATCGAGAAAATTTGACACATGAGATCTGCGCTGTTGGGTGTAACATTCCCATTTAATACCTTTAGAAACAATTTTTTTACACGATTAATGTTCTCTGTTCTAAATACATAATTTAGAACACACATATCATAGCAATCATTCATATAACAGATAACCATATGCAGCTGTAATGACTCGGTGTACCACCGATCTATTCATCTCATGACTCGGTAACTTCCGATCTATTCATGTGTAACTTGAGCTTGAATTTTTCTACTGAATACTTTCATATACGTGGTTCTCTTATCCCATTCCGGGTTCTGAGTGATCTATCCAAGGAACCTATCTAAATAATTGTTACCATTATTCATCGGCATCATGATCCTTAGACTAGGTGACATAGGACAACGCAATAGATAGCTTGCGATACTTTGGCCAAAGATTCATAAAATATTGTTCATACTTCTTATTCCTTGATGGCATACACGTCAATCCGAATACATCCTCCACCCCACTCAATAGTTACATAGAACGCCATTACTAAATCCTATCGGTCCCCCTTGCCCGAGGTTTCACTCTGGGTTGGGTTAACATCATAGTCCACATTATGAAGAGGCTCTTAAAGTCTAAGGATAAATTGGCATACAGGGTCAACCCAAGTTAACCCCGTGTGCCAAGGTACCCTGAGACTCAAAGGGCTTTCTCATAACCTGATTATGGTCCTAACCAGTCCCGGAGAGTAATCTTGATCAAGTCCTAGGTGTGTAAATCTTAACGATCGATGCGAAGGGTGCCGCCATATGTCATCTGTATTGTTGTATCCTCGAGAAGATCCTAATCTTCTCGAAGGTACAACCTTGCAGTTGATGTGTGTCAACATCCTATGGAATAGCCTCGGAAAGATGTACATACCTCCAAGAATTTACTTACGTTAAGTTATATTTAGGTTACAAGACTTCTTAATTAGGCAATTGTTCAATCCCCGAGTCCAACACTTCTAAGTTATCCTTTTTTTGTAAAGGATCGATTTCTGAAGAGGGTCTTAATTTACTTTTGAATGTTTCCTGGTTGTCGGTGGGACCGAACAACCCTTCATCTACAAAAATTAGGACAACAACCATATAAGTTCTTAAATTAAGAATATAGCTCAACTAATGAGGGAAATGTACCAACCTAATAGGTTGAGACATATCAGAATATATACCGTTGAGCCTCACGATTATAGTTATTTATTCCCTCGTTCATAAGTTATAATGAGCTACTAATTAATAATGTAGAAATCAGCCACATCATCAGCTATGGCTTACTTAAGAAGATCCTCTATCATACATTGTTCCACACAATAAGAATGCACACTTGTTCATATATCCAATAAGGAGATCATTCCAAACAAAGTAAGATACACATAATTCATAGGTAGATTCCTCACAGTTTCATTCATTTACAAAAACCTTACAATTACAACTTATACACTTCTGACATGTTTTAAGACAATAGCCCTCAGCAAAAGAGATGACCTTTCTTTCCACAATACAGTTTAAAAATCAAATCATAATTCTTCTCAAACCCATATTAGAATAGTCAATGAATCATATCAGAGTTCATCTTCCTTTGCCACTTACGAAGTCCATCTGCAAAATTGCTAGCATGGGTCAGTTCAATGAACTGAGCATGATAAGCACTAACCTTAAAACAATTGCATTCCTCTAATTGTTTCAATTAAACAACCCTATTAGAATGACTTCACTTAATTCATACTTTATACCCAGAATGAAATCAATATAATGAGGGTCTACATACACTATTATAATCAAAAGGACAAAAGGAATATTCTATTCAACTTGTCCTCAATTTAAAGCATAATTGAAATCAATAATTACCTTCACAACTCAAGATCATATTACACCTTGAGATTTCTTTCCATCAGTTATGTTACAATTTCATATTACACATAAATTACAAATGTAAATTCAACTAAATCTACTTTGGATGATTCATCTCATTTCTATCAAAAGTAAGAAGAAGTATCTTGATTTTTATGTACCTAATCATCCGAAAAAGGTTGAAACTGTGTATATCATGTTTTGCTCTCTTTTATTTAACACTAGACCAATTGAAATATTAAATTCAATAGTCATACGAGAGAAATTTAAACGAGAGAAATGGATTACCATCATTTGTAAGTTCACTTGTCAATCAGTCCATCTTATATAACTGATTTTCAATCATAGAATTATATAAAGAAATAAATACAGGATTAACTTACGATAAGAATAACAACAGTAAGTTTATACCCATAACATAACCTGCTTTGTAAAATGAAAGGAGTTTCCTAGATTAGGATTCCCAATCCTGATATAGTTAGGAGAAAATATAATAACCTTCCAAAAGAAATCGACATAACTTTCCCTCTTTTTACAGCCTCTTTCTAACCTGTCCTTTCAACTTGAAGATAAACAGAGCTGACCAACACTATTTTAACCAAGTTCTATAACTAAATCCATATTCCATGAAATAATAACCATTTATCATACCTAATAAAGGCATATTGATCTGTTACCGTCACTTAATTACATACCACAGTACGATTCAGGTAGAAGCACTATATATAGAATTGCCCCTAGATCCTTACAAGATCTACCACTATACATTCAATGAAACCAAAATTATAGTCTACATAAATGCATTACAACCTATCAACTTGATACAGACCTGACTCAAATAAACAGGCTATTATCCTACATATGCTTGAACCATTCGAGATGAAAATTGAGTACTTACCATTGGACCAAATCATCGTTTGGTCTATATTTTTTTAAAAACTTATCAATATTAGAAATTCAGTATATGATACGTATTCCAATCCTAATTTCAAAACACCTAAGATCACAGTATTCTTGTCATTATAAAGGTTATGCAACAACAGTCAAAGTAAGACAAATCTTATATAAACTTCATCCATTTTTTTTCAAATGTCAAATTCAAAATATCATTATAAAAACCCAGAATTGATGAACACCGTCCATCACTACAATTTAACCATCAGCAACCAAAATTCAAAAGAAGAACAAAGCCTCATTCAATAGCTAATCATTTCGTATAACTCATATTGCCATCATACATAGACACCTTAAGATTTTACAACTAATGCCATAAAATGCAATAATCACAGTAACTGAAAAATGAACAAACACCTTAGCAAGTGGTGTAAAGAACTCAGTCGTTCCATGTTGCCAAATACATATTATGTAACAATCAAGTCTTCTTTTACTAAATTTACATGCAACCAGCTATCGCAACATTTTCCAGTTCTATTGATTTTAAACTTGTTACAGTCATAGTTCCTCATGGCAAGCAACAATCTATTACTCCATTCATAGCAGGAACAAAGAAACTAATCTTGACCAAAGAAAATACATATTCTTTAAAAATGTTTTCATCCATGTAAACAAGTTTTCAATATAGCAAACAATCAGACAGAAGCTTACAACAGTCACTAGCTGTATACCCAAATGGGTATGAAAACACAACACTTCCCAAAACCCAAAACAATGAATACAACCAAAATGTTTAGCATCAGCATGGATCCTACGAAATTGAACACCTTATCAATTCATCACCCCAGAAAATCCTATGAATTCTGGTACAGTTTCAAGTTACCATTACACAATAAGGAAAAACAGTGTGACAGCTCTAACAGAGTAAGGAGTTCCGAGCCTAATCCAAAGCAAGGAACAAGAAAACAAGTTTCCTTTGAACTAACATTTCCACGTTCAAACCCGAACCCAAACTTTCATAAAACCCACAAATCATTCTTACCAGCCAAGACAAAATGCGTGAATATCATCATAACAGAGTTGTTTTAATGAAAACATTTAAAGGAAAGCAAGATTTTAACAGTTAGGGCATATCATGCCTGATGGTGTTGCTCAAAAGTCAAAGAAGACCTCTGGACGAGCTTTCCCCTTCTTCTCCTTTCCACGAAAGATTAAACAACATAGTATTGCTTCCTCCATGCCTTATATATTCCCCATGACACAGTAGCAAATTTGAAACTTTCAAAATTTCCATGCAACTAAGAGTAAACTGCTGGTTTGAAAAACCAGTGCTCATGCAGAGCAAAAAATGGAAGGCATAACAAAAGAAACAACCAAATAAAATTCCTTTTGCATGTCTCACTCGGCGGCCCAGAGCTCGAGAACCCATGTAATTTAATTGCATTAAATCCTTTTCTCCCACCCATTTTCCATTGCCACCGACAGCGCCCCAAAGCCAAAGTTGAAGAGTTATACATCATGAAAACACAAGTGTTTCCATCTTTAGTGATCTTTGCCACGTAAGTTTCCCCTTTTTCCAAATTAACCTCTGCTAACCTTGGCAGTACTCCCTACTGCCCCTTCATCCTTATCCTCATCTTAAATGCCCTTGAAAACACGCCCCCAAAGCTTGTGACCCCTTTTAGGTTCCTTTTTAAAAGCATAAGTTTAGGATAGGTTAGTTCATAGGTTAGCTTAATCTTAACATCTTAGGGTATAACATAAGTCACCCCCTCCTTAGTATTAGGTTTGGTTAACCCTTAGGGATATCAAGTTCGTAGTTTTTAGGACTAGGTTAAATCAACTAGTCCTTAGCAACAACAGGTTTAGTTTAGGTCTAAAACTAACAACCGTACTGATTTCCCCTTTTTTTAAGTCTATTTTAATAGACTGAGTCATCATACTGAATTCAAAATAGAATACAACGTTCCCAGATCAGATTCTAGATTTGCATCAAGTAAATTAGTTTTAGATGGAAAAACCTACATATCTTACCTAGCTCAAGGTCAGGTCCTTTCCGATGCCAAATGATTTAGACCGGATTCCGATTGCAATGACCTGCCAGGATTAATTTCTGAAATCCAACAAAACTCCCACTACGGAAATATTTTCATATGAAGAAGGTTTTAAAAGAACTTATACTTTCTAAGTTCAGTCAGACTTAATAATTCAAAATGTCAATACACAATTGTTCATCCCGAATATAATTAAAACATCCTTGGATCAATTCAATTGATCCAAGGATGAGTCATAGAGATAGATAAGTCTACGATCTCACGGAAATCAGATTGCACTCAATGCGAGAAATAAAGAAAATAAATCCAAGCATATTCTCATTCAATCACAGATCCTGAGAGCAGAAAGAACACAACCAAATCCAAGCATGATTTTCCCATAATCAAAAGAGCATATCAACACTCGAATACAAAGGAGAAAGTAACAACTGTTTAGGGTGTTACATGCTTCCCTCCTAAAAGAATCATCGTCCCGATGATTACAACTTTTTATTTACCATAAGGTCAGTCAATTTCCTTCACTTACTATTAATTCAACTATATCAACTTTTAAATAGTTCAGAAATCTACATAATTTTACTATTTATCTCATCGGAATAATTGTTTGCTCCAAAACTGGCTTACTTAATGCCATAAAAAAATAATAATAAAATAAATTCACAATTTCTTTATCAGTCAACAGATTCAGGTTTGTTCAAAGAGAAAAGGAAAAGTTGTTCTCATATCTTCTAGATTCTCCCAAGTTGCACTTTCTTCGTTAAACTGGTCCCACTGGACCTTACATTGTTGTATTTCATGATTCCTTAAATGCAACCAGATGAATTTCCAGCACTCGAATGGGTTTAACCACAATTATTCCTGGGTCTTGGACTTGCAAGGAATTCCAATTTAACACATGTGACAAATCGAAAATGTATTTCTTAAGCAAAGAAATATGGAAAACATCATGCATTCATGACAAAGCGGGTGTACGGCTAATTAAGCTACGGGATTGATTACTTCAATTATCTGAAAGGTCCCACAAATCGAGGTGATAACTTGGCAGCCTTGCCAAAAGTTATAGAACTCTTTCTTGGTTTAACACGAAGAAAAACCTTTTCACCAAGTTCAAATCTTTGGTCAACCCGCTTTAAATCAACATAACTCTTCTGTCTATCTACTACTTCTTTCAAGCATTCACGAATCATTTTAACTTGTTGTTCCATTTGATAATGATTTCAGGCCCAATTACCTCTCTATCCTCAATGTTGTCCCAACTAACGAGGGGTTCTGCATTTTCTTCCATAAAGTGCCTCGAAAAGGTGCCATTTAAGAGAAGCGTGATATGTATTGTTGTATGAAAATTCGACTAATGGAAGATACTCTTCCCATTTATCTTTGTTGATCCATACAATACATCCGTAACATATCTTCTAACACTTGATTTAGTCTTTCGATTTGTCCATCCGTTTGGATGATACGCAGGCGAAGTTTAGTTTAGTTTCCAAGAGTTGCATTAATGTTTTGCCAAAATCTTGACGTCATTCTTGGATCCCTATTTGATATAATCAATTCAGGTACTCCGTGTAATCAGAAAATTTCATGTACAAATCTTTTAGCTAACACCGGAGAATCATCCTTCATATTTCTAGCAATAAAATGTGCTACTTTTGTTAGTTTATCAACAACTACTAAAATAACATCATGCTTATTTCTTGACATAGGCAACCCTTGTACAAAATCCATGCTTATTACTTGCCATTTGTACTGCGGAATGCTATGGGGATATAATAAACCAGCCAGGGTGCATATGTTCCGCCTTCACTCGCTGACATTCAAGACAATGAGTCACAAAATTAACAACATCCTTTTTCATTCCCTTCCAGAAATATTGTTGTTTTATATCAGCAAGCATTTTAGTAATACCTGGATGTCTCGAAAAAGGTGAATTATGAAATTCAGCTAACAATTTCTTTCTCAAATCATTAAGCAAAGGTATGTATACTTTGTTTTCATAACGTAAGATTCCTTCATTATCAAAATGAAAACCTTTATACCTTTCATCTTTCGGATCTGCAACAATATTGTTTTTACTTCTTTGAAAGTATAAATCAGATTCCATTGCTCTTTTTACTTCATCTTTATACTGAGTTCTTAATGTTATAAGGGTAGAAATGTGTTGCCTATGACTTAGAGCATCTGCTACTCTATTCTCTTTTCCTTTGATGTAACTTATATCAAAATCATATTGAGACAAAAACTCTAACCACCTTCGTTGTCTTGCATTCAGATTAGGCTGAGTAAAAATATACTTCAGCCCAAGGTGATCAGTTTTCAACTCAAAAGGTTTACCAAGAAAATAATGCCTCCAAACTTGAAGTGCATGTACTATGGCAGCAAGCTCTAAATCATGTGGAGCATAATTCAACTCATGTAACTTAAGTTTTCTACTTTCATATGCTATAACATGATCATTTTGTAACAAAACACCTCCAAGGCCTTCCCGGATGCATCCGTTACAATAGTAAAGTCTCCATTAGGATCAGGTATAGCTAAAACAGGTGCTGAAGTCAACTAAATTTTTAAACTTTTAAAAGTAGATTCACATTTATCATCCCAAGAAAATTTCTTATCCTTTTTCTGCAACGAAGTTATCGGTGCAGCCACTTTAGAAAAATCTTTAACAAATTTTCTATAATATCCAGCAAGGCCCATGAAGCTTCTTACTTCATGTACATTCTTTGGTGCAGGCCACTTCAGGTTATTGCCACTATTTTAGAAGGATCTACAACAATTCCTTCCTTACTTATAACATGACCCAAATAATGAACTTCACTATCAAAGAAAGAACATTTGGATAACTTACCATATAATCTTCTCTTTCTCAAAATTTCCAAGACTACTTTCAAATGCTCATTATGCTCCTCGACACTTTTAGAATAAATGAGAATGTCGTCCAAGAATACAAGCACAAACTTGTCCAAGTATTCTTGAAACATGTTATTCATTAAGTTCATAAAAGTGGCAGGTGCATTAGTTAATCCAAAGGGTAAAACCGTGAATTCATAATGTCCATACCTTGTCCGGAAAGTTGTTTTATGAATATCTTCATCTTTAATTCTTAATTGATGATACCCCGATCTAAGATCTATCTTGGAATATATCGATGCTCCACACATCGATCAAATAAATCATCAATTCTAGGAAGTGGATATCTATTTTTATTGTTGCTTTGTTTAACATCCGATAATCAATACACAATCTAAGTGTTCCATCTTTCTTTTTCACAAATATCACCGGTGCTCCCCAAGGTGAAACACTAGGTCTAATCAAACCTTTGGACAAAATTTCTTGCAACTGAGCCTTAAGCTCAACTAATTCTATGGTAGTCATTCGATAAGGTGCTTTAGATATAGGTTCTGTTCCTGGTTTGATCTCAATGGTGAAGTCAAACTCCCTTTTGGGGGGTAAACCAGTAATTCTTCCAGAAATATGTCTCTGAAATTCTATAACAATGGATATCGTTTCATGAAATCACTATTTTCTTCTTCAGATTTAGATATTTTTACCGCATACAAGGTACAACCTTTATTTTTGGCCTTTTTAAGTTACATAGCTGACAATTTCCTGACTGAAATTTCTCGCTTTACACCTTGAATCTCAGTTGTTTTCTACAGATCATCTAAACATCCTATATGTTTTTCAAAGTAGTCCACTTTTGCTTTATGCTCAGCTAACCAATTAACACCGATGACAATGTCATAGGACCCCAAAGGTGCAACATAGAGATCAACTTCAGTGGAAAAGTTAGGTAAGTCAAGGATTGCCCCAAAAAGACACATACTAACTGTATGAACAAAATTATTACCATAGTGTACAATCCATGATTTATCCATTTTTCAAGCTTTTATTTTAATTTTTGAAGTGAGTTTACTAGAAATAAAACATTTATAGCTCCCGTATCAAAAAGAACAGTCACAGGTATGCCAAATAACTTACCAGAACTTCTATAGGTGTCACTTGTTTTTCAGCTTGCTTGGTGCTACTCTTTGTAGCATGTATCTTATCTTTGTTGATTACAATCATCCTTCTTCAAGGGACATTGATTTATGTAATGATCCTTGCCACAATTATAGCAGCCTCCTACTGGTCCCTTCTTAGGCTCGAATTATTTCCAGCCTTAAAATTGTCACGTTGGCCTCCATAGGACTTTTGCCCATTATTATAATTCTTTGCAAAATTATTCCTTGCATTCCCGATAGGCTTGTTCACTGTTGTCTTCTTATTATTATCAACTGAAAACTTATTTCTGTTACCAAACTTTCTCCATGGTCCCTTCTTAGGTGCAAGAGAAGCTGAAGAAGGGTTTGGAATTTTCTTTCGCACCTCCTCTTTATGAGAAGAAATAGCTTTTAATTTCTGTTCCTACCTTATGGCCTTTTTGACAACCCCTTCCATAGTGGTTGGGCTGTGAACATCAACCTCTCCCCAATCACAGGATTCAGTCCCATGATGAATTTTGTATTCTAAACTTCTCGTCAGTTTGATACTGTGGTACATACTTGAGGAGTTTCGTAAACCGCTCCCAATACTCAGTTACAGTTAGCTTCCCTTGAGCTAAGTTCTGAAATTCTATCATTTTCTTATCATAATAAAGTTGTGGCAGCCAACGTTGCCTAAAATAACCTTTGAATTGATCCCAAGTGATGTTAGTTTCATCGATATTTAACTCAGCCTTACGACTATCCCACCATGAAGATGCTTCATGGGAAAGCTGATATGCTCCCCAAATAGCTTTGGTTTCCTCGAGAAGTTTCTTATTGCAAAATAATTCTCCATTTTGCTGATCCAATTCTTAGCTCCATCTCCTAATGTGGTGCCATCAAATTTGGGTGGACTTATCCTTTTATATCATTAGTGAGTTCTGCTGCTACCAACCTGGCCTTTTTGTTTTCTGGTTGGACGGGCACATTACCATTATTATTATCAACACCCAATTTGGGGTTGCCTCTGGAGGTGGCTGATTGTCATTACCAGCTTCATCTTCCTCCTCATTTCCCATCACTTGCTGCTCAAGTATAGTCAAACGATCTCTTGTATTCAATAGGGCAGCAAGGATCTCATCAAGTTTTTGTGTTGTTGCTACTCCTTCAACAGGTGGAGCATTATTCGCAACATTTCCCCTTATTCTAACCATTTTCTATTACAAGAAAAATTAGGTTTTTATCAGATTATGGACACTGATAGGTCGAAGACACTATAACCTTGACTACGATACCAAGATGTAACATTCCCATTTAATACCTTTAGAAACAATTTATTTTTTTTCATGATTAATGTTCTCTGTTCTAAATACATAATTTAGAACACACATATCATAGCAATCATTCATATAATAGATAACCATATGCAGTTGCAATGACTCGGTGTACCACCGATCTATTCATCTCATGACTCGGTAACTTCCGATCTATTCATGTGTAACTTGAGCTTGAAGTTTTCTACTGAATACTTCCATATACGTGGTTCTCTTATCCCATTCGGGTTCTGAGTGATCTGTCCAAGGAACCTATCTAAATAATTGTTACCATTATTCATCGGCATCACGATCCTTAAACTAGGTGACATAGGATAATGAAATCAGCAACTTGCGATACTTTGGCCAAAGATTCATAAAATACTATTTGTACTTCTTATTCCTTGACGGCATACACGTCAATCTAGAATACGTCCTCCACCCCACTCAATAGTTACATAGAATGTCCTTACTAACTCCTATCAGTCCCCTTGCCCCAAGGTTTCGCTCTGGGTCGGGTTAACATCATAGTCCACATTATGAAGAGGCTCTTAAAGTCTAAGGATAAATTGGCATACAGGGTCAACCCAAGTTAACCCTGTGTGCCAAGGTACCCTGAGACTCAAAGGGCTTTCTCATAACCTGATTATGGTCCTAACCAGTCCTGGAGAGTAATCTTGATCAAGTCCTAGGTGTGTAAATCTTAACGATCGATGTAGAAGGGTACTGCCACATGTCATCTGTATTGTTGTATCCTCGAGAAGATCCTAATCTTCTCGAAGGTACAACCTTGTAGTTGACGTGTGTCAACATCCTACGGAATAGCCTCGGAAAGATGTACATACCTCCAAGAATTTACTTACGTTAAGTTGTATTTAGGTTACAAGACTTCTTAATTAGGCTGCCTGTTCAATCCCCGAGTCCAACACTTCTAAGTTATCCTTTTTTTTTGTAAAGGCTCAGATTTACGAAGAGGGTCTTAATTTACTTTTGAATGTTTCCTGGTTGTCGGCTGGGACCGAACAACCCTTCATCTACAAAAATTAGGACAACAACCATTTAAGTTCTTAAATTAAGAATATAACTCAACTAACGAGGGAAATGTACCAACCTAATAGGTTGAGACATATCAGACTTTATACCGTTAAGCCTCAACGATTATAGTTATTTATTCCCATTCATAAGTTATAATGAGCTACTAATTAATAATGTAGAAATCAGCCACATCATCAGCTATGGCTTACTTAAGAAGATCCTCTATCGTACATTGTTCCACACAATAAGAATGCACACTTGTTCATATATCCAATAAGGAGATCATTCCAAACAAAGTAAGATACACATAATTCATAGGTAGATTCCTCACAGTTTCATTCATTTACAAAAACCTTACAATTACAACTTATACACTTCTGACATGATTTAAGACAATAGCCCTCAGCAAAAGAGATGACCTTTCTTTCCACAATACAGTTTGAAAATCAAATCATAATTCTTCTCAAAATCCAGATTAGAATAGTCAATAAATCATATCGAGTTCATCTTCCTTTTCCACTTACGAAGTCCATCTGCAAAATTGCTAGCAGGTCGGATTGATGAATGAACCGATCATGATAAGCACTAATCCTTAAAACAATTGCATTCCTCTAATTGTTTCAATTAAACAACCCTATTAGAATGACTTCACTTAATTCATACTTTATACCCCAGAATGAAATCAATATAATGAGGGTCTACGTACACTATTATAATCAAAAGGACAAAAGGAATATTCTATTCAACTTGTCCTCAATTTAAAGCATAATTGAAATCAACAATTACCTTCACAACTCAAGATCATATTACACCCTGAGATTTCTTTCCATCAGTTATGTTACAATTTCATATTACACATAAATTACAACTTAAATTCAACTAAATCTACTTTGGATGATTCATCTCATTTCTATCCAAAGAGTAAGAAGAAGTATCTTGATTTTTATGTACCTAATCATCCGAAAAAGGCTGAAACTATGTATATCATGTTTTCTCTCTTTTATTTAACACTAGACCAATTGAAATATTAAATTCAACAGTCATACAAGAGAAATTTAAATGAGAGAAATGGATTACCATCATTTGTAAGTTCACTTGTCAATCATTCCATCTTATATAACTGATTTTCAATCATAGAATTATATAAAGAAATAAATACAGGATTAACTTACGATAAGAATAACAACAGTAAGTTTATACCCATAACATGACCTGTTGTAAAATGAAAGGAGTTTCCTAGGTTAGGATTCCCCCGATATAGTTAGGAGAAAATGTAATAACCTTCCAAAAGAAATCGACATAACTTTCCCTCTTTTTACAGCCTCTTTCTAACCTGTCCTTTCAACTCGAAGATAAACAGAGATGACCAAACACTGTTTTAACCAAGTTCTAGAACTAAATCCATATTCCATGAAATAATAACCATTTATCATACCTAATAAAGGCATAATGATCTGTTACCGTCACTTAATTACATACCACAATACGATTCAGGTAGAAGCGCTATATATAGAATTGCCCCTAGATCCTTACAGGATCTACCACTATACATTCAATGAAACCAAAATTATATTCTACATAAATGCATTACAACCTATCAACTTGATACAGACCTGACTCAAATAAACAGGCTATTATCCTTCATATGCTCGAACCATTCGAGATGAAAATTGAGTACTTACCACTGGACCAAATCATCGTTCGGTGCTTTATTTTTAAAAAAATAAACTAATCAAGATTAGAAATTCAGTATATGATACGTATTCCAATCCTAATTTCAAAACACCTAAGATCACAATATTCTTGTCATTATAAAGGTTATGCAACAACAGTCAAAGTAAGACAGATCTTCTACAAGCTTCATCCATTTTTCTTCAAATGTCAAATTCAAAATATCATTTTAAAACCCAGAATTGATGACCACCATCCATCGCTACAACTTAACCATCAGCAACCAAAAATTTGAAAGAAGAACAGAGCCTCATTCAACAGCTAATCATTTTGTATAACTCATATTGCCATCGTACATAGACACCTTAAGATTTTACAACTAATGCCATAAAATGCAATAATCACAGTAACGAAAAAACAAACAAACACCTTAACAAGAGGTGTTAAGGACTCAGTCGTTCCATGTTGCCAAATACATATTATGTAACAATCAAGTCTTCTTTTACTGAATTTACATACGCAACCGGATATCATGACATTTTCCATCTCTACTGATTTTAAACATGTTATAGTCATAGTTCCTCATGGCAAGCAATAATCTTATATTCCATCACAACAGAACAAAGAAACTAATCTTGACCAAAGAAAATACATATTCTTTAAAAAATGTTTTCATCCACGTAAATGAGTTTTTCAATATAGCAACAATCAGACAGAAGCATACAACAGTCACTAGTTGTATACCTAAATGGGTATGAAAACACAACACTTCCCAAAACCCAAAACAACGAATACAACCAAAATGTTTAGCATCAGCATGGATCCTACGAAAGTGAACACCTTATCAATTCATCACCCCAGAGAATCCTATGAATTCTGGTACAGTTTCAAGTTACCATTACTCAATAAGGAAAAATAGTGTGACAGCTCTAACAGAGTAAGGAGTTCCGAGCCTAACCCAAAGCAAGGAACAAGAAAACAAGTTTCACTGAACTAACATTTCCACGTTAGGACCCAAACCCAAAATTTCATAAAACCCACAAATCATTCTTACCAGCCAAGACAAAATGTGCGAATATCATCAGAACAGAGTTGTTTTAATGAAAACATTTAAAGGAAAGCAAGATTTTTAACAGTTAGGGCATATCATGCCTGATGGTGTTGCTCAAAAGTCGAAGAAGACCTCTGGATGAGCTTGCCCTTCTTCTCCTTTCCACAAAAGATTAAACAACATAGTATTGCTTCCTCCATGCCTTATATATTCCCCACGACACAGTAGCAAATTTGAAACTTTCAAAATTGCCATGCAACTAAGAGTAAACTGCTGGTTCGAAAAACCAGTGCTCATGCAGAGTGAAAAACGGAAGGCATAACAAAAGAAACAACCAAATAAAATTCCTTTTGCATGTCTCACTCGGTAGCCCGAGCTCGAGAACCCATGCAATTTAATTGCATTAAATCCTTTTCTCCCACCCGTTTTCCATTGCCACCGACCACCAAAGTTGGCGAGTTCTACATCACAAAACACAAGTGTTTCCATCTTTAGTGATGCTGCCACGTAAGTTTCCCCTTTTCCAAATTAACCTCTGCTAACCTTGGCAGTACTACTGCCCCTTCATCCTTATCCTCATCTTAAATTCCCTTGAAAACACCGCCCCCAAAGCTTGCGACCCCTTTTAGGTTCCTTTTTAAAAGCATAAGTTTAGGATAGGTTAGTTCATAGGTTAGCTTAATCTTAACATCTTAGGGTATAACATAAGTCACCCCCTCCTTAGTATTAGGTTGGTTAACCCTTAGGGATATCAAGTTCGTAGTTTTTAGGACTAGGTTAAATCAACTAGTCCTTAGCAACAACAGGTTTAGTTTAGGTCTAAAACTAACAACCGTACTGATTTCCCCCATTTTTTTAAGTCTATTTTAACAGACTGAGTCATCGTACTGAATTCAAAATAGAATACAACGTTCCCAAATCAGATTCTGGATTTGCATCAAGTAAATTAGTTTTAGATGGAAAAACCTACATATCTTACCTGGCTCAAGGTCCAGGTCCTTTCCGATGCCAAATGATTTAGACCGGATTCCGATTGCAATGACCTGCCAGGATTAATTTCTGAAATCCAACAAAACTCCCACTACGGAAATATTTTCATATGAAGAAGGTTTTAAAAGAACTTATACTTTCTAAGTTCATTCAGACTTAATAATTCACAAAATGTCAATACACAATTGTTCATCCCGAATATAATTAAAACATCCCTTGGATCAATTCAATTGATCCAAGGATGAGTCATAGAGATAGATAAGTCTACGATCTCATGGAAATCAGATTGCACTCAATGCAAGAAATGAAGAAAATAAATCCAAGCATATTCTCAATCAATCACGAGATCTAAGAGTAGAAAGAACACTGACCAAATCCAAGCATGATTTTCCCATAATCAAAAGAGCATATCAACACTCGAATACTAAGGAGAAAGTAACAGCAGTTTAGGGTGTTACCTTTGGGATTTGGTGTACTGAGAATATGAATTGGAGGGGCACAACAAAGATAGTTGTCCCCACATACGGTACATTCATTGTTTCTAAATTGTGAGATATATCACACGAACCATGACATCAATCATTTCCCATTATTAAAATGAGAGATAAGGAAGAATGTATCTTGTTATTGTAATATTTTCCATTCCACGAATGATGATCGAGAAGAATGCATGTTGATTGGTGGACCCATGATCTTTATAGATATTGGTGTGCGGACGAGACGGGAGTATCAAATAACTCTAAGGGTAAAGGTGAGCACTAGGATCGGAATCACAATCAAGTGCACTATGATCAGAATGAGGGGTGCTATGAAGGAGTATGTGGAAGAGGTCAAGGATACCATGGTGGATTTGGAGGTCGAGGCCGTGGTGGTGGATGAATTGAATTCCTTCACGGAACATGCTTTACATGTGGATCACTCAACCACTACAGTGCGAATGTCCTCAGAATATTACATGTTCTTTCTGTGGGAAGAATCATAGCTATGAGGAATGCCTAGATCTATACGATCATCTTAGCAAGAAGCATAAATAGGAGAACAAAGGCACAGGGATGGTTAGGATACAACATGTTGTGGAAAATCAATGGATGCCAAAGTTGGCACTAGAACCTGAGGTATTTCCTGTGAAGATCACTACACGCGTTGAAGCTACGCGCACTAGAGAGGCATTACAACAAAAGCCTACCATCACTAAGGAGGATGTTTTACATGCAAGGTATCTGGATCCTACACACTAGAAGGAGGTTTATCAAGAGACCATGGAAGTACTTAGAGACCTTCAAGGGGAAATACAATGTTTAAAGGAGAAATCACAGAAGATGGAAGGAACAGAAGAAGGCGAAGAGATGGTCGATCGGATATTGATGACTTGAAGGAGGTATGCAAAATGTTGTGCAGGATAATATCATTCCATTACTAGGGATTTGGCTAAAGGGAAACACTCTGTGCATGAATATTGAGAATGGGCGTCATATCCTGCATGTGAATCTTCCCCGCCATAGCTTAGATTACAACAAGGATATAACTCGAATGTTGTTCTTGATGGATGGCTCTTAAGTAATATATTGATTGAAATAGGCACGGAAGTAAATGTTCTTACTTTAGATGCATGGGTATAGATGGGGATACCTTCATTGTAGCCATATTATAATGTATTATTTATGGCTAATCGAACTAAGGCCACTCTATTAGATTTTTAAAAGATGCATCCATTACTATACAAGGGGCCAAGTTTACTGAGGATTTTGAGGTCTTAGCACTTACAAAAGCAAACGTTTCCCGGCTCTTCTTGGCTGCCCTTGGTGTTATGTAAATAATGTTGATCTTCAGTTCAACAAGGGATATATTAGTTTTGAGAACAAGGAGGAAATATTTATTATCTCTTTAACATATGGGAAGTTTGCGCCTATGTTGAGCCTTTGAGCGAGGAAGATCTGAATAGGATTTATGTCTACGCACCATTCGAGACACACATAAGTACTCGAGCCATCTAAGGAAGGAATTATTCAGTGGGAAGATACATAGTCTATTAGTGATACTACAAGTATTGCTTGTGATAATTTGGCTCATGGTACTTATGAGATGGTTGGGTGTGAAGTAAGAGTGAATTTGTGTGGAAAATCAAACCTCGTTGCATCAGGAGGATAGGTAACAACTCTATACCTCGATACATTGGAGAAGGAGACCCTACGGTATTCATGTGTGCCATGGAGGAATAGTGGATAGACCAATTGGAAAGAAGAAATATGTTAGCATATACCTTGTGTGGGATAGTAGCACACTAGTGGGTGGTTCACAGGGATAATCTTGTAGAATGGAATGAAGTCAGGATTTCTCTTACAACTCGGTTTTCGGGAGCAGCGCACCTACTCAAATCTACACGTATCATGGTAATCAACCTTTTTAGCACCACATTCAGCAAAGTGTGAGAGGCTCTACACAGAGGGGCATGAAGCTTTACCACCTTCGCTATGGGTGCACAAACTTTATTCCACTTTACAAGCTGCTCGCACGCTCTTAGTATGTATATGCGAGCTACATATAGAAATTAGAAATTGGTAGGATTTGATTATAGGTATGGTGCGGAATTTTAATACTTCTCTACTAAACTCCGGTAGAAGAGGAATTAATGGTTATAAAGCATTTAACTATGGGAGATAGTGTAAAGGTAGAAGAACTCATTCAAGATTTATTTGATGAGAGCGACTCAAAAGCGCACTTTGATGAAGAAGCGAGACATATGCCACACTACTTAAGCACATTTTCTTAGAGAAAGAAAAAGGAAATACGGTGTACATAGTTGATGATGAAGAAGTAGAAAATATGGATATAGATCATTTAACGGTATGTGTGAGGTCTTACACGGTCTGCAAATAATAGCAGCGTGGGCCTATCATGAACCTATGAGGAAAAAGAAGGTGAATATTGGTACAAATATTAAACCAAAAGAGGCAATAATTGGAGATTATTGGTCTAAATCTAAAGTGGAAAATATAGTGGAGTTTTTCAGTGATTTTCAGTACTTATTTCTAGGGGCTCTTGTGAATTAAAAGGATTGCATGAATCATTAGGAGATATGAAGATAAATCTTAAGGAAGGTGTGTGCAGTCGGAAGAGAAGAGTAAACTACGTGTAAAAGTTAAAGAAGAAATTGACAAGATGTTGAAGTCCTGGTGTAGACACCTAGAATTTAGGTCGACCAATTTAAATACGAAATTTCACTAATTATCCTCTTTCCCACAAATTGATGACATATCATCAATATGGCACACCTTCTCTTCTATCACCGTTAATTAACTACATTACGCTAGTTAATTATCCCTTCTATCCAACAAATTCGTCAATTAACAACCTTCCATTAATTAATCCTCCCTTTTATCTAAATTAGTATTAAGTAATTAGCTTCCTCTTTCATTAAATCAATAAATCATCATTTATTTGATTAAATTCCTCCCATAGTCTAAATCATGCTAATTATTCCTCTAAAAATCTTCTATAATCTTACACACCTATTAATTAATCACTTTGGTTAATTAATAAACCCCCTCAATTCCCATGGGTCACTAAAGGACAAACTAAACTCTCCTAAGGTTGACTCAACCCTTTCTAAACCTTCCTTATCCACAACTAATCCAACCTCTCTATTGTCCCACATGTAAAGGGATGTAGATATTATTTTATCCATTGGGCTATATAAGGAGCCCTTCTCCTACCTTTCTTCTTACACCCTCTTACACCTAAAATGAGCATAGAGCCTAAGCTATAGCCATTTTCATCATCTTAGAGTATTCTTCATTGGAAGAGCTAGTTATCTTCATCTCTTACATTCGTTCATCCAAGGTTTGAAGTCATACGGGATATATCAAATGGTCTTGTAGCCATGGATTGATAAGATCCCATTCTTGGAAGCCTTGGAATTCTAACATATAATCAACGCTTTGATTGCTAAGGATCTAAATAGGTTCATTTCATTTAGCATTCAATAGAGATCGAGATTAATGGATTACCATGTTTGTTTGGATATTTATTCATGTTCTAATGCAATGATGTTAGTAAATTAGTCTTGTTTAAGCTCTAAGAATGATGGTGCATAGGTTTTAATTTAACTTTTTAAGGACTACTAGGTGTTATTTCTAATTCTCTTTTGATAGCTAACAAATACATGTATACATATGGCATGCCGGGTGGGATGGGTCCTTAGTCCCTTAGCATTGTAGTTCAATTTTTGTTGTTATTTCAATATTTAGCTAACCCTTGATATACACATGTGTGAAATAATGTTAAATTTCTTATGATTTTGCTAACTTTGCATGTGTTGAGTCTTGTTTAGGGGTTTAATTTTGATGGGTTGTCAAATTTGAGCTAACGTATCAAAAAAATTGACCTTTTTGAAGTTTTTAATGTCAAAATGACATATTTTTTTATGTCACCCAGAAAAGGAGTACACACATCATTCTTTGCATGCATGGAATACCTCTCTTGTGTTTTTACATAAAGGTGCATACACGCTTAAAAGGGCATGCACACGCTTAAATGGGCGAGCATAAACTATAAAGGGAGTGCACACATCATTTTGTGCATGTAGGCATACCTCTCACTATGTTTTTACACAACAACACCTACACGCTTAAATGGGCATGCATACACTCTGAAGGGAGCACACACATCATTATGTGCACACGGGAATACCTCTCACTATGTTTTTACACGAGGCACACACACACACACACATGGGAGTACATACACACGAAAGGAGAACACACATCATTTTGTGCACCCAAGAATACTTCTCATTATGTTTTTTTACAGAGGCATGCACAGCTTAAATGGGCACACATACACACCGAAGGGCACACACACATAGAACTAAGTACATAGCCTATCTTCCAGAGGCCATAACATTTGCTACCAAACTCGAAATGACTCCGTTTGTGTTTCCTTGGAAAGGTATTAAAGAAAACTACGTAATGCAAACATAAATTTGAGTTTTTGAGTTACCAAAAATTTAATATTTTCATTTTTAGTAAACTACTCATTTCTAACATGTCTAAATGCTTTGGAAAATTTGGTCTTTGATGTTCTAACACCTTGCAAGTTTTATTTTGAATCTAACTTCTGTTTTTAGGGTGTTTTTATATGTTTGATGGTAATTTGACTTGTTTAAAAGGGTAATGAACATTGCATGTTTAATCATGAGATTAGAGTCATGTATGCTCTTCCCTCACACCTTTTAGGTGATCTTGGGAATCAGAAATGATTTCTATGTCTCTTTTTGTTTTGAAAAATGTTTTTTCTTAAAAGAATGAATGTCAAAGTTGGTTAAAATAAACAAATATTGCATTTGAACTAAGTGTTTTCCATTTTTGATTTCATATTTGGATTCTACGTCGTGTATGCTCTTCTCTTGCATCTTAGGATGATCTTGAGAATCAGAAATGATGTTTTATCCTCTTTTGTGTTTTTGGAAAATTACTAATCCATTGTGTAGAACCAAAAATGCTTGTCAAAGAAAGGTGGAGTTGAAACAAAACTAAACTACTAATATAGTTTCCATGCAGGTTGCCAAAAGGTGTTCAAGAAAACCAAATCAAATTAAACAAGATAAAAACACACCACAATCATCACATTGTATTTACATGTTTGGATAAGGGTACACCCTATCCACTTAAAACTAGGACATAACCCCTTTGGAATAAGCCTTAAGATACAACAATGGGGTGTTCTAAGAACCCCAAAGTAGTCCATGCAAGAGGGAACCTTGTGGATGAAACGGGAAGTGCTCTGCATAACCTACTTGACTAGTATTACCATTTGTGAGATTTAGCGTCAAAGTTATTTGTATCGCAACCCTAGTGAGAGTACACGATGGATGCATTTATTACCTATTGTACTTGAAGGGGGTAAAGTAAATTTGAGATACTCTAAAATTAGTCAGTGTGACTTTTCTTGGTAAATCAAGCTCGCTCTTAGATAACTTGTGACACCTAGTTGAGTGAACCACCTAGGAAGATATCTTTGACCAAGAGCCAACTTGGACCATATCAAAACCAATTTGAGTTGAGAGCCATTATTCATCACGAAACATGTGAAGTGTTACTTTTTCTTAGTTTTTCACTCACCCTAAGGCAAGGTGAAACTCTGCCAAAGTGAGGCCAAAATTTTCAACACCAATTGATCTACTTCCTTCACTTTCTTTTGACACTTTGTTGATTAGAATAAGAGTGACTAGCCTTGTGTTGATAATTGATTGTATTCACCACTTTTGTGTTCATTTACGTTCATCCATGTTTTGCGGATGAACTGTTAAATGTCTAAAGTGTGCGGAGATGTTTTCATATCATTGGTATCCTTTTTTATCTTGATACCCAAGTCAAGATCGTCATCGTAGTTAGGCTTGGTTCATCACCTTGAATCTCCTTTGAATGGTTATCTTGTTTATATCATGTCACTACAATTTTTTTATTTACGTCTTGTTTCTTGTAAACTTGACCTAAATATCTATATTGTGATGTTACGTTATATACACTTTAACAATTCCTAGGTATACTCTAGCTTTTGTTTGATTTCAATTACTAACTCGATTTTAAAAAGTGTTGAGTGTTACCACTTGTGTATGTTATATAAATATCATATTGATATCAATACCTTACTTTCTCAAAAAAATTGGTTAACATATCTTGGATAAATTGTTGTGTCACTCACAAATAGCTGACACTTTTTGGAATATAGGTCTTGATTGAATTTGAGCTCACTTTTAGTATACTTTGTTTGGGGATCGCATTGACTTCTTGTTATTACTTATTCCTTGTTCATTTCTTTGAACTTGACATAAGTGGTGACATTTTTCTAGTCATCTTGAAACACCAACTATCATTTATGTAAGTTTTCTTTATCTTCCCTTTTGGAAAATCACACAAGCATCCCCAACTTTACAAAATGTCTAGTTGGTTATCATTATGCTGCCAAAATCAACATGAAACCTTCATCACTTTGAAGAAGTTTGATCATACAATATAGTTCTTGGCCTTTGAACCCAACACATGCCAACAATGACTGATTATCGTAAGGTCCCTTATACATACAACAATAAGGAATCAAATTTTCGGTGCTCACATCAAAAGACGCCCATCATGACCAAACCTCATTTGGTTCTTCGTGCTAGAGAACCCATCCGGGTAACTCGTTCCCCACCTTCATCTCATAGTCGGTGGTATGGTTTGGACACTTCTAATCCAAATTATTATTTAGTTTTCCCCACTCTTCTTTTGAGGATTCCAATCAAATATTTCCTCGACTTTTCGATGATTCAAATCCAAACTAATATTTCCTTTGGCTCATGGTGGTATTGTAGGTGGGCACTATACAGGTGACACCACCTGCGCACAAGATTCTATTTGCTGAATTATGGTGGGAGACCCTCTACAAGGATTGTAAAGCATATTGTAAGGCGTGTGATCACTTTCATCGACACATTAGTAAACACTGGGCAAAGAGATGAAATTCCTTTACGACTTATTCTAGTGCAGAGCCATTTGAAAAATGGGCTATAGAATTTTGTGGGTCCTATTTCTTTAGACACACGTAGAAATGGATCGTGCTACATCATCACTTGCATAGATTATCTTACAAGGTGGGCAGAAGCATCACCTACTAAGGAATGTAAAGTAGTTACAACAGCCAAGTTCTTATAGGAAAATGTTCTTTTAAGGTATGGATGTCGCTGAGCTTGAAAAGTGATAGGGGTAGGGGTGTACACTTTCTAAATGAAAAGATTAGGATACTATTGGATGAATTTATGATTGTGCACCAAAAGACTACACCCTATCATCCTCAGGAAAATTGGACTGTTGAGACCTTCAACAAGATTTTGAGCTAGACATTGACAAAAAATTGTGACGTTGGAAGGAAAGATTGGGATGATAAAGTTTCGGCCTTACTTTGGACATATAGAACAACATATAAGAGATTGAACAAGGCCCACACCCTTTCGGTTGGTTTTGTCCTAGAAGTAGTTCTTCCTATGGAATTCATGTTACCTTATTTTTGTATTACGTGCCATAAAGGTCTAGCTGATGAGCAAGCTTTGGAAGAAAGAATTGATAAATTGATATAGTTGGATGAGACGTGCACCATAACACATTGGATTAAGAAGTAGGAAAAGGCATGACATGACAGGAACATCAGGGACAAAAAGCTTGAGATGGGACAAATGGTGCTTCTTTATGACTTTAAGTTTTGTGCCATCCAAGAAAACTTAAAGTGCATTGGTTAGGACCATATATTATCACTCATATTCTTGAATCAAGTGCTTGTCAGTTAGAGACATTTGATGGAATACGGTTACCCGATTACTTCAACGGGGTAGGCTAAATCCCTACTATAAATAATTCTTCTTGGTGTTTGTAATAAGGAAGTGTTGTCATTTAGACTAGGTTTTCATTTTTGTATTTCCTTAATGTATTTTTTTCATCGTTATGCTTTGTCAATTTAGTTGGTGTTTTGTGTAATAAGCATGTTTTCACACTGGAAGATAATTACCATTTGAAGAAATTTTATGTGCTAGAGGACTACACATACCATTGGTGTGGGGTGGCTATTTACAACTAGGTACACATAAAGGAAAAAAATGCTACAGGTGTTATTCAAGTTTGGAGAGGAGTTGTTAGAAAGGAGATTTATTTAAAAATATGACCATAGATGGAGATAAATGAGGGAATAGTATAACGTAAGGTAAGTAGTGGCCATGGAGACTACCAGGGGAAGGTGTAGTAGTGAGGTACTCTGGACACATTAAAGCTTGTTGAAGATAAATTTGTAGCAGATGGTAGGAAGGTGCACTAGAAGGTTATAGTTGGGGTGTAAAGATGGGTCACGCAAAGATTTTTAAAATGGTCAATTAATGAGAGGATTATTGGTTGGTGAAGGAGTAATAAATGTACTTAATTTTTTAAAATCTATATAAGGACACGATGCGGGGTCATTTTTACCTTTGTGATCACAAGTGTTTGAGCGAACTAAGTGCGATCAAGTTTGAGTGAGGTACTCGGACACATTGAAGCTTGTTGAAGAGAAATTTGTAGCCAAATGGTAGGAAGGTGCACTAGAAGGTTATAGTTGGGGTGCAAAGATGTGTCACGCAAAGATTTTTAAAATGGTCAATTAATGAGAGGATTGTTGGTTGGTGAAGGAGTAATAAATGCACTAAATTTTTGAAAATCTATATAAGGACATGATGCGGGGTCATTTTTACCTTTGTGATCACAAGTATTTGAGTGAGCTAAGTGCGATCAAGCTGAGTGAGTCATATCAAGGTGCGAGAGAGTGTGAAACTAGACATAGAGAGTGGATTATTGTGTGGAAGAGGCTTGTGTCCCCATTGGTGAAGGGTTTGAGAAAAGCAGAGGCGTTGAAAAGAAGATAGGGCATGCGGTTTCAAGCGAGAGCATTTAGATTCAAGCTAGAGTTTGAGTTTGCTCATTATAGACAAAAAAATGTGGATTTTTACGAAGGCACCAAAGAAATCACCTACCACAGGCACAAAAGAAAAGAAGAAGGTAGAAGATGAAGTTAAAATGGCTCTCGAGAGTAATTTTTTAGAGATGTAGTACCCAGAAGGTGTGATATTCGAGAAAAGAGTGGGATTCCCACATCCGCAGGTGTAAAATAAGTGACTACAACCACCGTACATCTGACAACAAGAAAGAGTTGGATGTATTGTTGAGTACAAAGACCAACAAACACACTGGAGGATATGCTATTATATGATGATGTTGGGGAGAAATTTTTGAAGTAGGTAGGAGTTTATTAGTTGTATGAGCTCCCATATTTTGGAAAGTATGAACCATTATACCAATGGCTGATGAGAAAGGTCCATGAGGACTTCTTCTATTTCATCGGATGAAGGGTTAGAATCACAACAGCCCTAATTTTGCATGTGTGAGATTGAAGGGCCTTTGGGGTAGACCTTGCTAGTGATCTGACTAATAAAGCAACAATCGTAGAGATAAGAAAGGATTTTGGTATATTAAGGGTCCACATGGAATGGACATTGATAAATTGAAGAAGTATCTAGTGGTTGGGAAGTCATATATCCGGTAACCAATTTGAATGATCAAGAGATATGGCTGCATGTGAATACCATGTGGCTGCATGTTGTGAAGAAAATATCTCAGGAAGTAGTATACAACCTAACAGGATACATTGTAGATACCATTATTGAGAAATCATGCACAAGAGAGAAGATAAATTTTGGTACTATCCTCCTTTCCCTTGTGTTTGCATAATTGGAGTGCCGACTGGACCAAAGAAAAAGATCTGAGAGTATCCCATGGAAAATAAGTCCCTCACGAATAGGTTTGAAAAATATTTATGTGAAGGATAAATGACTGGGCCATTTAAGTAGAGGACGGAGATGTGGTATGACTGACTTCATGTAGCATTTGAGGAGTGGCACATTCCCAATGAGCTACCTTCGGTGCTGGTGGGAAAGGTGGTATAGTTTGTGGTGTACCAACACTTCTACATCACGTAATTTTTATGAGGGATGGGGCATGGAGCCCATGGTATAAACTACCATATGCCTTCACAGTGCACTACTTCCAAGCATTAGTCCACTGATTTACTGATGCGCGTCACCTAAAATTTAATGCAGACAAGGTAGATTGTGACTACCACACTCTAAGAAAGGCCTATGTGTATCCAAGCTAGGTTGCCTATATTGAAAGGCTTGTTTTAGATGTCATAAGTATGAAGTTAGTAAGCTTGGCTATTGGGGATAGTGGAGCTATGCTCATATACCTTTAGCTTAAGCCTAAGCTGGAGGATAATAAGTATGTAGAAAATGAGTTCATTCTCCCAGGGCTGCCTAAAGGAAAACATACAGTGGAGAACATGTTAGCCCCACAACCCTGTAAAACTATAGTGGTGGATGAGGAGGACGAAGAACATGAAGATAGTGGTGGCTTAGATCATAGAGGCCAAAGGAAGCCCATGGAAAAAGTAGAGACTGAGCATGAGGGTACTCCACCTCAGGTGCAAGAAGAAAATGAGGACTTGGATGTAGAAGTAGTCTATGGAGAATGCAAATTTAAAAGGGTATTCAGAAGAACAAGGACCCAAGGCACGGGAACCCCACAGCCTATGAGGAGATCACCATGACTCTCTCCTTAGAAAGAGACAACTGAGAGGAAGAAGAGAAAACTAAAGCTAAATGAGGAGGTGGAGGATTCTATAGAGAGTGTGCCTAGAACCCCTGTACAACTAGAAGATGTGGAAGAACCCAGGGATGAGGATATGAAGGATGAAGAGGAAGGTGCGAAGGAGGAAAAAGAAACAGAGCATGATATTGCTCAAAACATCGAATATCCAACTCTAAACCTTGGTGCTCAAGTTCTTAAGGGGCCGAGAAAGAGAAGAACTAGTGGGGAGTATGTTAGGCCAAGCATGGGCTATGCTAAGGACACTAGTAAAATTGTTTATGCCTAGTTCCAGAGAGCATAATGTGCCTTAAGGGGTTATATGGATGGGATGATGCAGCCTAGAATTTACTAGATAACATCCTAGTCACACTGGCACATCACTCAGCCTAGACTGAGCGCTCACCCAAAGCGCGCAAAGGTACTAGGTCTCTCTTTGGGGTTGTTATAACAGGATGTTAACATGATGAAGGAATTAACATATAGATTCATAAATAATCCATCATTCCACAATGAATGCTACACTCAGTTCTATGAAAAAAACAAGCTTAAAAAAAGTAATCATGATTTAACCATTAACATGCACTACTCAATTACACAGGATGACACTTAGATTCAGCCAATATCTTCCATCTATTAATAAATACAGAAGCTCCTTACAGTATTGTCAATCTATACCAATGTGCATATGGAACTGATATAGTAGTTTAATCATATGTGTATATTATTTGTTACACATACATACATGCAGCTCTCAGTAATACCTACATACTTTCAGCTCTTTGTAATACACACATCTACTATGCACCTAACATTATATATAGGGTGGGGACTTTCCCTTCACCACTTATCTATTCCAAAAATAGGCTGCATGTTATTGATAGCCACACGTTGTTTACAATCATAGCCACACATGCAAGTGCACTATCTATAGTCCTCTTATAGTGAAATGAAGTGTCAATTCTATTCTTACCTTGTCTTCATACACCAATGCTTCAAACCACTTCTCCAAATATAGATAATGCATGGCATGCATGTCTCTACATTGTTGATGTTTTCCTCACGCCATCTTCTAAAAATAGGTCTTCATTCTCAAAATCAGCTAAGTCACGAAATCTAAACTTGCCTTCCACGTGGGTCCTTCTTGTCTTTCTACACCCTTGGCTCAGGCCTTATATCCCACGCGGACTCCTTGTGTGATCTTTGACAAGTATTCTTTGACCAACATTACCCATACTAATCTTATTATCATCTCGACAATGGGTATGTCCAAAAATTGACGGAAAGAATAGAAGAATGGAAAGAATAAGAATAAAAGAATGTAGATAAAGAATTTCTATGAGGTTATTAGGAAACCTCTTCGTATCAGTTTGTAGTATCAACTCTAGATACTCTTCCTTTATTTCAGCCTCTAATATCTTCCAATCAGTGAGTGCTTGCTCGATTTTTCTGGGATATCCACAGCAATGGATTCCAACTCATCCCTCACAATTTCTCCCTTCTCGTTTCACAGAACCAACACAACACTAGACATTTATGTCATTCTTCCTTCTAAAATTTCCATCTTCAATGTAATCAGCTTTCAAGCTCTTCATTTGAGTCTTGTGCGGCTCTTGTGTTGCTGCCAAGGCCTCGCATTTGTTTAACCATTGAAAATCTTTTTGTGCAACCCAATGTCTCATCTTTCACCACTTTCTAGACCTCGTTATTCTCTTGAGGTTTTGATGTTGATAAGCACCTCTAGAGCTATGCATATATTTAAAGCCTAGTCTACTTTCTTCAATTCTCCTGTAATGCTTGCAACAACCCTTTATAAGATGTAATTTTTCTCATCACAGATGCTTTCTCTCGTTTGTTCGGGGTGACCGGGACTAACTCTTTTGTTGGAGGTGGTTTGTTCAATTGATTCGTGGGAAGCTCATAGTCTGTATGGATTCCTTTCTTTTTCTTGAGGTTTTCTAAGTGTATATCGAAGGGTTTAGGATCCCCTTGAGTGATGAAGACCTTTCCTAAGTGCAAAAACCTTACATCTTGTAATAACGTGGAAGGGATTGCCTTCATGCGATGTATCCATGGGTGATCGAGAATCATATTATAGTTGGTTTCCTGATCTATAATATAAAATTTAGTAAGGATCATCTTGGGTCCTAAAGTGACTAGTAATATTATATTCCCAATTAAAGTTTCCTTGAGGCTATCATATCCCCTTAGCATGTTTCATGTTGAGGAACAATTCATTTCTCCATATCCTAACTTTTGAAGAAAAGTGAAGGGGACTATGTTAATTGCTGCCCCATCATCAATCATTGCTCGCTTAATGTAATTGTTATAAATCCAAACCTGCAAATGCAAGGGTGGATCACCTCTACATGAGATTTCAGCGTCCGTTGGCATTTTACTTATGTCAAATATAAACTCAGTATCCCTATCTGGCTACCCTGGAGGGTAGACGTCAAATTCTACATGGTTTATTTGAGTGCTAGGAGGTGGTGTAACGTGGTTTAGATGACCAAGACCTAATGCATTGAGCAACACAAAGCGATGCGTGGGTGAATTCTTCAACAAATCTAAGAATGAAATGTGAGAAAAGGTTTTGTTTAAATTCATGATGTGTGTCATTTTGTAGCCGGGGATGTGATCTAACTGGCACTCAGATTTGTGGAGAGATGGATAGCACTTTGAAAGGATTTGATCTGACCCTCACTATTTTAGGTTGTGCCTTTTAACCAAGGTAAGAGAACCTACATTGTAACCCCCAAATGGTGAAGGAGATGAAGATATCCCTCAATTTATGCAAATAGTATGAAAAGGCCTTGGGAAAATATGATCAACACTCCAAATCTGACTTTCACAAGTTGTCACTCCCAGATTATGGAGATATTTTCAATGCAAGGCAAGGGTTACTAGAGACATTATATGATCTGATTTTCCTTGTGCATTTTTGTAAATGGATTGTATTCTTTTGTTGACACACAATGCAATGCAGGGGTAGTATGGGTAGGATTAGTTTGTTTGAATGAATTTTTGGTGGGGTGTTGACAAGACAAACTGGGATATATCAGATCTTTGACAACCTCTACAATACTTGAACAACTATTAGATAAAATGCTTCAAATAATCAGGATATTCTTTCAACCAGAAGAGGCATAAATGGAAGCCCAAGTTGCACTCTTCACACAATCTTTGAGAATTCACCACAAAATCTTGAAGTAAAGAACTCAATTAAACACAAAAATCCATGATCAAACCATGCCTAAGGTACCCCAAAGGCTTACAAGAAATCTCTGCAGTCAAGGAAGGTAAAGTGATTTTAAATTTGTTTATCTCTTTATCAGATGAAGGCTCTTCTGAACATGAGATTGCAAATGCCACTAAACTATCAACAAGAAATGGAGATTCTGTGTGATTTCTAAAGACTTTCAATGCAAGATTGCAACAAGAACAATGAAAACTATTTGTAGGCATTTAAAAATGATAACAAGACATCATATTGCCCAGAAAAACATAGATTAACTCAAAATCTTGTTAGATTCATCAGCAGGGGAGAGTTTCATGAACAATCTCAAGAGTTGTGTGATGGCTATACACTTGTAACCAACTCACATACATGAAGATCCAACACAGAAGAAATTATTTTGGTTCTTTGGTGGGTTTCTAGAAAAATGAGCTTTCTCTCAGAATTTGCTCGTGATTTTCAACTTTTCCCGACCCCTTTAATTTCTCCAAAATGCATTATATACCTCATGCCACATTGGAGCCTTCTTTCCCAAGAAAATAATATGCCATGGGATCAAGTTTGTTACAAAACAATCCTCATGATTGATGAAAATGACATCAAACAAGAAAAACATTTAGGTTGCAGGTGTGCCCAAAAAGATTAAATCATTACAAATATCTAGATCATTATCCATCCTGGAGGCATGTTTTTCATCATTGAGGCATGAAAACACCTTTTACTCATCATTTTCACCTTTTTACCTTTTCAAATTACCTCTGTAACTTTTGATTTTGTCATTTCACATTTTTGGATGGATTAGGGAAAAATTTATTTCAAAATCACCTCAGATCAAAGAATTAAGCCATGAAAGTGATGCCAATGATCCTGGAAGGCCAAGACGACACAAAATCACTATAAATTTGATGAATTTTGATGCAAAAATCATGATTCCAAGCTTCTGGAGCTCCCATGGCGGTCAAAACAAATGGATGCACAAAAACCATCGATCTTATCCATCTTTTAATCCTGGCCCTCCACGTGGAAGATGTGGGACTTAGAAATAAGCTTGAGTTACCTTTTTAATTTTTTTGGATAAGGCGGACACGTGGCAAAAAATGATTGGATCGGGCCAATTTTAAAACATTTACTTTATGACCTTTTGAAAATTTTGAAAAATGGAAAAATTTGATTTTTTCCCCCCCCCTCCACCTTTGAATTTTGGAGCTGACACGTGGCACATGGTGGGTCCCATTGGGATCACGCTTCAATTCTGTGCATTTTGACCTTTTTGGAAAATTGGAAAATTTTCACTTTTTGCCCCCATGGGCCCGCACCTCTCGATTTCTCCCTCACCACGTGTCTCCTTGTGATTTGTTGCGGGCCAGCGCTCAAATTTTGATTTTAAGCCTTTTTTGCAAAAGGGAAAAAATTTCTCTACCTCCCCACCTCTTGCCTGACCCTCCTGACCCACCTGTCCTTTCCCACCATCCGTGTTCCTCTGATTTTTTGCTAGGGCGGTGCCAAATTTTAATTTTAAGCCTTTTTTTTGCAAAAAGGAAAAATTCCCTCCCCCCTCTCCGTGACCTTGCACCTCCGATCTTCTCATTTTGGCCACGTGTCCATCTCCCTCATTTCCCTATTTTCCTTTTGGCACACGTGTCCACATGCCAAATTTCAAAAATTTTAAGCCTTTTTTTGAAAAAGGGAAAAATTTCCCTTTTACCTCCTCCAGGCCTGCTGACCCGCTCCTGCCATTGATGCCACGTGTCCTCCTCTGATTGGAGTGGGGGAAAATTGATTTTGAAACTTTAGAAAAATAGAGCTAAAAACTCTAAGTCCCCCATCGGCCCGCTCCTCCCTTTTTGGTCTTTTAGGACACGTGTCCACTCTGGATTGGCTGCGGGGTTTAGAAAAATTTTTGACTTTAAATTTTTGCAAAATAAAGTCAAAAACCTTAAGGAGAATCGACCACCCCCCCATCCCCTGCCCTTTAATAAGAACATGCCACGTAGGCAAATTTGGAAAAAATGGGTCCCTGGGCCAAAAATGCCCCATTTCGAAAAAAAGGCAAAAAATGAAAAGTTACAACACTTCCCCACTTTTCCTCAGCCAATTAAAACCTGCCACATTGCCAATACCTTTGAGGATGAATTTGATGGGAAAATGATGCCCGTCTGACCATCAAAATGTAAAAAATTCCAAGGATGCCCTAGAATTCAATTTTTTCACCAAGGATGGTAGATTTTTGATTTTAAATCAACTGAAGCATGATTTTACAACATTTTCGACCTTGGGATTGGATTTTCAAATACAAACAAGTATGATTTGATCAATTTCAATTTTTCCATGATCTAGCAAAGGGAAAAATGACATAGCCCACAAAATTGGAAAAACTAGGGCACAAAAAAGGGAAAACTTGGATTATTCTTTCAAATTAGGGAAAAACAACAAGTTTGTGAGCATTTTTAAAGCATTTCAACTAGAGGGGAAGAATTTCAGACCATCAATTCAAAGGATAAAACATTTTTGAGCAGATATAGATTTGAAAATTTAGGGCAACATGGTGCAAGCTCAAAAATGGCACCAACATCGGCTCTTGCTTGGGGATGGGCACTCCCAGTGAGTGCCACAAGGACAAAACATAGACCAAGTGCCAAAATATCCATTGGGAAAAGGATTAATATGCAAGGCAGTAAAAAAACCAGAACCATCCTTAAAAAATGAGCTAAAACCGACCAGAATGGTTGCCAAGAACAAGGGAAAACCACACACCAACAAAACAACAAAAAAAAGAAAAAAAAAAAAGACTATACAACTATATAATTGGTGCATACCTCAAATTTGGGGATTAATCCAAGAAATGCTTCAAATGTCTGCCATTAATAGGTAGCTCCAGCAATTCCCCATCTAAGTCCTTGAGAAAGAAGGTATGTTCACCAATTCTGATATCAATGGCATAAGGGCCCATCCATAATGCATCAAATTTTCCATGCTTTCCCTTGTCTTCATGCCTACTATCCCACAACAAAACCAGATCTCCAACATTGAAGGCTCTAGGAGTGACCTTCTTGTCAAACAATCTCTTCAATTTTTCCCTAAATCTGACATGCCTTTGATGGGATGCTCTTCTCTCCTCATCAAGCTCAATAATCTGATTGATCCTTGATTCATATGGGCCAAGCTCTTGATCTTCCAACTGTTGGGAAAACTGAAATGAAGATAATTGTAGGTGCAAGGGGAAAAAAATCTTGAGTTCCATACACCAATTCAAATGGGCTTTTACTAGTAGCTCTTTTAGGAGTTATCCTATCAGCCCAAACTACAAATTTCAATTGTTCACCCCATTTCTTCTTGTTTTGCTCCAAGGTTCTTCTAATGATCTTCAACAAATTCTTATTGTTGGACTCAGCTTGTCCATTCCCTTGGGGGTTATAGTTTGAAGAATAAGTCAGATTGATTCCATATTCATTGCACATTGCCATTAAAGGTTTGGCTCTAAAGCACATGGCATTATCAGCTACAATCTTGACTGGGACTCCAAATCTGCATATGATTTGATTCAACAAGAAGTCCATAACTATTTGGTGTGTTGCTTTCTTGGTGGGGATTGCCTCTACCCACTTTGTAAAATAATCAGTGGCTACAAGGATCCACTTATGGCCAGCACTAGAAGGATCTGAAATCTCACCAATGAAGTCCATCCCCATTTCTTGAAAGGAGCTTGATTGATACGGGTTCTGAAAGGAAGGGAGCTGAAGCTTTTAGTCTTCAGAGAAACGTTGGCAACTATCACATTTTCTAACCAGTTGGGTTGCATCTTTGAAGAGAGTAGGCCACCAATAACCAGCTCTCAAAATCTTATGTGTTGTTACTCTTCCAGAGCAAAGTGTCCTCCACAAACTCCCCCATGGAAATCAGCAACTATCTTGGGAGCTTCATCTTCAGTTATGCATTTCAAGAGGACACCTTCAGGGTTCTTCCAAGCCACCCAAGGTCTGTGATGATATATTTTTGAGAAGCCAACTTGAGGGCTCTTTTTTGATTTTTATTTAAGTGACTAGGGCAGCACATGTGTCTGAGGTAGAAGATCACATCTTTGTACCACTCAGAACTTACCAACTTTGCAAGCACATCTACCCTTTCTTCCTCTAGCTGATTCACTTCCACATTCTGCAAGTTGCTCTCAGCCATGAGCTTAGCAAGGCCCAAACCTCGTACCAACTTTGTGGTTTGGATGTCCATATCATACTCTTGTAGCTTGTTCACCCACCTACATCTTTTTCTTGAGATCTCCATCTCTGATAAGATGTCTTTCACCATGGTGTGGGGAACATAAGCAACAACTTTTGAACTCAATATATAAGGCCTGAAAACCTTTGTTGCTTTCACCAAGGAAAATGCTTGTTTCTCCATGATTGTATACTTTAAGCTTAGCTACTTGTAAAGCCTTACTAAAGAAGGCAATAGGCCTCTCAGCCCCATTCTCATCCTTTTGTAGCAAAACAGAAGCAATGGTATACTCAGAGGCAAAGGAAAAGATTTGGAAAGGCCTCTTATAGTTTGGGGCTGCTAAAATAGGTGCATGTTTAAGTGCATCCTTAATTCCTTCAAAATCTTGAATGGCAGCCTCCTCCCATTTGATAACTTGGTCCTTCTTTAGCATGCTTGTGATTGGAAGAGTCAACTCAGCAAAGTTGGAAACAAACCTTCTAATAAAATTAATTTGACCAAAGAAAGATTGGATGCCTTTCTTGGTTCTTGGGATAGGTACTTTGTTGATTGCTTCCACTCTCTCAGGGTCTATCATAACACCATCTTTTGACACAATGTGACCAAGTAGCTTGGCCTTTTGCATGCCAAAATGACACTTCTTTGGATTAAGAGAAATTCCATACTCCCTACATCTGATCAGCATCTTCTCCAAGTGCTGCAAATGATCACCTCTCTGCCTTGAAAACACAGTCACATCATCTTGGTAAACTGCAATGAACTCATTGATGTAACCAGCAAAAGCAACATCCATTGCTCTTTGAAAAGTGGCACCAGCATTCATCAAACCAAAGGGCATCCTAACAAAAACATATGTTCCCCAAGGAGTAGTGAATGTTGTCTTAAGTCTTTTTGATTCTTTGACAACCACTTGATTGTATCGGAGAAACCATCCAATGTAGAAAGCAACTCAGACCCTGTCACAAGCTGCAACATATTTTCCATATTTGGCAAGGGATAGTTGTCCTTCATGGATGCTTTGTTTAGATTTCTAAAATCCACACAAATTCTGATGTCTCCATTCTTCTTTCTGACTAGCACAAGGTTTGCAACCCAAGATGAATATCTAGTGGGCTGAATAATACCTCCATCTCTCAACTTCTTTAACTCCTCTTGCATTTTCATGGAGAGAAGTGGATTAATTGGCCTTTTCCTCTATCTGAATGGCTTAGTCTTGGCCTCAAGAGGGATCTCATGTTGAAACAAGTCTTCTCTATATGCTTTTAGCTCGGAATAGGACCAAGCAAGGTAGTCTTGATATTTTTTCAAGAGTTGGGCATAGGACTATTTTTCCTCTTTACTTAAATTGCTGCCCAACCAAATCTTCCTTGGTTTACCATTAGTGCCCAAGTTATGCTCTTCCACATCCCTTGAGGTAGACATGTTTCTATTTATGATGCAATCAACATTGTTAAAATTTGACTCAAGTGCAACAAGACCTCTAGGAATGGTGTTTGTTTTCAATTGGATGATGTCTTTCTCAAACAAAGTTTCTCTTCCTTCAGTCATGCATACCATTGGCTCCCAATCAATATTTTGATTTGCAAACTCACCTTGGTTTTGCAAGAACCTTAGCACTTGAGCATCATCATTAAAAACTTGCCAATGTTTCACATTATCAGGGATAGTTGGCCTAGTTAGCACTTCAATATTGTATTCACAATAAGGTGAAATGGTGCAATTTCCAAATCTAGAACCCAACACTGCCAACTTGTCAGCAAGCATTGAGACCTCTGTCATGATACACAATGTTAAAGGAATCAAACATTTCAATTAGATCCCAAACTGCATGCTTATACTGTTTCATACGCTGATTTTTTTGTAGCATATAATTTTCTTATTTGTTTGACAACCAACTCTGAATCTCCTTTTGCAACAATGTATTTTACTCCATACTTCCATGCAATTATTAACCCTAACAACAATGCCTCATACTCAGCAATGTTGTTAGTGCATTCAAAATTAAGTTTGAAGGAAAAATCAAACTCTTCCAAACTAGGAGAAAGTAGAACTATACCAGCACCATTTCCAAATTTGGAGCAAGCTCCATCAAATAGCAAGGTCCAAGGAGAACCTACCATATCAAGGCACTTTGATTTGTCCATCTTGTTTTCTTTTCCATCAGCAAAACCAATGAAATTCTCAGCATCTACATCAGCAAACAACACTTCATAGGAAGCATTGTTTGGGATCCTCAATTAGATGCAACATTTTCTTTTCTCCATAGAGCTTGACTAGGCTGCCCTCAATGGGAATGGTGGAAAAAGACATATCCATTTGGACACTCCCTCCAACACTTGCAGCCCACTTTCTTGACAAAATCATACCCCATTTGGTAGGGCAATCAACAATCACAACATCAATTTTAAATTCCTCCCTGGATAAGATGCAAGTTGCACTACCAAACCTTTCACACAACCAACAACGGCACTTCTCTTGAGTCCATGGTAGTACACTTTCCATAGGCTGTTGTCACTTTGATGTCCAACTCATTCATGACTTCTAGAGGCATGACATTACATGATGCACCAGAATCAAACATACAATTGTGAAGTAGCTTATCCTTTATGATCAAAGTTGTGAAGAATGGATCAACATTCAATTGGGAATCAACCAAAGATGTCCCCAAATATACCTCAGGTGTCTCTCAAAGATCTTCTACTTGCTGGTGGTGTTTCAAGGTCAACAATGATCTGAGGTGGAGTTTCAACAACATTTACATTTCTACTGGAGTAACCTTCTCTTCTTTCAATCCCAAGTACTCAAATGCTCTCTTCTTATGCTCAGGAATTCTAAGCAACTCAATGATTGGAACACTCACTTTAATTTGGCTCAATACTTGGGCTATGTCATAGGGGACACTCTTTGGAAAAACAACATTGGAAGGGAGACAAGAAGATTCATTAGATGGTAGTGGATTCTTGGCAGCTTGGGCATGAGGAGGACTGTAATTTTTGTTTGGGGGACAAGAACTTTTGATAGGTGCTTCTCTCTAGGAGCTTCTTTTGGAATGCTTGTGAGAAAGGGTGTTTTAGGTTTGGCTTGAGGCCCAACTCCCTTAACAACTTTTCTTCTAGTGTTATAGTCTTTCTCTTGAGCTACAACAACATTCATCAACAATTGTCTATCTTCCTCCGAAGGGATACCACCATCATACTTCTTAATCATCAAAGCTCTTAAGTATTCAAAGTCATTGTTAGGAATTTCAAAAGCTTGCACTACATCAACTTCAAGAGCATGAGGGGAAGAAATATTTGTACCCATTTGATGCAATCCCAAAAGGTTTGTAGTTGTCCTAGCACTTATTACTTTAGTAGATGTTGCTCCTCCTTGTGAGCTTGAAGAACAACCCATCATGCAAATATCATCATCAGTACCATCATCATTATTAGCTTCACCTTCTTGTTGGTCCACTTCACATGGAGGATGGGGTAGAAAACACCTATCACACCAATCAATATCAGTAACCTCTTCAACAACAACAACCCTAGTAGTTAAGGGATCAGGAAACACTCTTCCTTCATGTGCTTGAGGATGTCTATTTGCAGATCCAATCAGGCCCTTTACCTTTGTCATCAAACCTCTGCTCATTCCTATGGTGATTTCCAAATCTATCTTGTGTGCTTTTTACCTAGGCTGACCTTGTGAAGTCTACCCAATTCCCTTCTCAGCTCTTGCCAACTTGTATGAGATTTCTTTGACAGCCCCTACCAAAGTTTTCACAACCTCTTCTAAATCAGCACCTTTGCTTTAGCTTGAGGTTTTTAGGGTTTATCAATTTTACACCATCTCTCTTGAGAGGTTTCCCAATTGCTTTGATATTGTTCTCAATTTGAAGTGCCATGGTGAAAGCTTGTCTTAGATTGGTAGGGTTCTTGTCTCTTAGGTAATAGGCTGCCTTCTTATCAAATGCATCTACATATTTGATTAGACAAGATTCATCACAAGGCCTCAAATTAACAGGAAGCCTTCTCAAAGTTTTGTTAAACCTTGTGTTGAAGTCATGGACTGATTCATTAGGGTTCTTCTTGATATTCTCAAACTCAGATAAAAGAAATCTAGGATCAGTCTTGTCACCATATTGCAACCTAAATGCATTTTTCATTTCAGTCCATGAATCAATAGAATTATCAGGTAGAGCCTTGTACCAATCCCTAGCATCTTCTTCTAGTGTATGAATGAACAACTTAATATACACATCTTCAAACTCTATCTCAAAATATTCCATCATATTAACAAAGAGTTTGAGATGTTGATCACCAGTTATTGCATTGTTGCCTTGAAATTTTGGCAATCTATTTCTGACATCTTGTGGGACACATTTGGGTAACCATCCATTCCTCTAAAATCTATAGGACAAAGGTGTTAACAAAAATGGAGGTCTAGGCTGAGCCATATTGTTTGGTGGAGGTGATCTTGGAGGTGAAACAAATGATGAGGAGTGCAGAGGTCTTTGGGCTCAAGAATGTGATTCACAAAGATGGTATTCTCTAAGTGCTGCTTTTCTTGGAAATTTTACTTAAATTAAAACATAGAGGTGCAGATTGGAGAAGGAACTTTCAAATACAGTAGAAGGACCTTCACACTAGATGAGGAAAACAAGTTTATGAGAGGATTTCTTGAATCAGAATCACTTGAAGAAGAATGATAATCTTCTACGAAAGGTTGATCTCTCTCACCAATGGATATATCTTTGGGATCTCGACCTTTAACAACTTTCCAAACTCTTCTCCCTTCTAGACTCTGAGTTTCTTGAATCTGAAACAAATTTCTTAGTAGAGTCTTTAAGGAAGAGAGATCTTCTTCCTTCAGTTTTGCAGAGATTTAAGCAACACAAAAATAAATGAGAAAGGTAAGACAATTGGTATTTATTCAATATCAAATCAGCATGGAGTCGCCACTAAGGATTTCACCTTAGTTGTGCAAATGCACTAAAATAATCTATCAAATATTTTGCAAAGTACTAAAAACTTTATTTACAAACTTTATAAATCAGACCTTCTTCTTGAAAATCAATCAAATCAAATAAATGCAACCTTGAAAAGTGTATAGAACTTATAATCTTCAGGAAATAAAAAGGATTATAAAATGATGCTTGAAACCCTTTTTTAAAATTTACTTAAAGGACTTTACGAGGGTTTGAAGCATAGAATGATATTTTAATGGATGTATTGAAATTAAGAGCTCAAAACTTAGATAATACTCTACTTTTTACAAATCTTATAAACTCTTGAAAATGATACTCATATTTGTAATTGCACATAAATCACACGAAGAAGTATTCGAGGAGAAATCTAAAATAATGAATAATATCCCCGACAAATGGTGAGAAGGTGTTGGTACCCAAATTTGTTCTCCTTTTCAATCTAAGCAGCATCAGAGATATGGCATGAAGCTTGAAGTCAGATAGATCATGATGTGTGTCATTTTGTAGCTGGGGATGTGATCTAACTGGCACTTAGATTTGTGGAGAGATGGATAGCACTTTGAAAGGATTTGATCTGACCCTCACTATTTTAGGTTGTGCCTTTCGACCAAGGTAAGAGAACCTACATTGTAACCCCAAATGGTGAAGGAGATGAAGATATCCCTCAATTTATGCAAATAGTATGAAAAGGCCTTGGGAAAATATGATCAACACTCCAAATCTGACTTTCACAAGTTGTCACTCCCAGATTATGGAGATATTTTCAATGCAAGGCAAGGGTTCTTTGAGACATTATATGATCTGATTTTGCCTTGTGCATTTTTGTAAATGGATTGTATTCTTTTGTTGACACACAATGCAATGCAGGGGTAGTATGGGTAGGATTAGTTTGTTTGAATGAATTTTTGGTGGGGTGTTGACAAGACAAACTGGGATATATCAGATCTTTGACAACCTCTACAATACTTGAACAACTATTAGATAAAATGCTTCAAATAATCAAGATATTCTTTCAACCAGAAGAGGCATAAATGGAAGCCCAAGTTGCACTCTTCACACAATCTTTGAGAATTCACCACAAAATCTTGAAGTAAAGAACTCAATTAAACACAAAAATCCTTGATCAAACCACGCCTAAGGTACCCCCAAAGGCTTACAAGCAATCTCTGTAGTCAAGGAAGGTAAAGTGATTTTAAATTTGTTTATCTCTTTATCAGATGAAGGCTCTTCTGAACATGAGATTGCAAATGCCACTAAACTATCAACAAGAAATGGAGATTTGTGTGATTTCTAAAGACTTTCAATGCAAGATTGCAACAAGAACAATGAAAACTATTTGCAGGCATTTAAAAATGATAACAGACATCATATTGCCCAGAAAAACATAGATTAACTCAAAAGCTTGTTAGATTCATCAGCAGGGGAGAGTTTCATGAACAATCTCAGAGTTGTGTGATGGCTATACACTTGTAACCAACTCACATACATGAAGATCCAACATAGAAGAAATTATTTGGTTCTTTGGTGGGTTTTTAGAAAAATGAGCTTTCTCTCAGAATTTGCTCGTGATTTTCAACTTTTTCCCCCTTTACAATTTCTCCAAAATGCATTATATACCTCATGCCACATTGGAGCCTTCTTTCCCAAGAAAAGAATATGCCATGGGATCAAGTTTGTTACAAAACAATCCTCATGATTCAATGAAAATGACATCAAACAGAAAAACATTCGCAGGTTGCCAGGTGTGCCCAAAAAGATTAAATCATTACAAATATCTGGATCATTATCCATCTGGAGGCATGTTTTTCATCATTGAGGCATGCAAACACCTTTTACTCATCATTTTCACCTTTTTACCTTTTCAAATTACCTCTGTAACTTTTGATTTTGTCATTTCACATTTTTGGATGGATTAGGGAAAAATTTATTTCAAAACCACCTCAAATCAAAGAATTAAGCCATGAAAGTGATGCCAATGATCCTGGAAGGCCAAGATGACACAAAATCACTATAAATTTGATGAATTTTGATGCAAAAATCATGATTCCAAGCTTCTGGAGCTCCCATGGTGGTCAAAACAAATGGATGCATACAACCATCGATCTTATCCATCTTTTAATCTGGCCCTCCACGTGGAAGATGTGGACTTAGAAATAAGCTTGAGTTACCTTTTTAATTTTTTGGATAAGGCCGGACACGTGGCAAAAAAATGATTGGATCGGGCCCAATTTTAAAACATTTACTTTATGACCTTTTTCCCATTTTTGAAAAATGGAAAAATTTGATTTTTCCCCACCCCCTCGCCTTTGAATTTTGGAGCTGACACGTGGCACATGGTGGGTCCCATTGGGATCGTGCTTCAATTCTACGCATTTTGACCTTTTTTGGAAAATTGGAAAATTTTCACTTTTTGCCCCGCGGGCCCGCACCTCCGATTTCTCCCTCGCCACGTGTCTCCTTGTGATTCGTCGTGGGCAGTGCTTTAAATTTTGATTTTAAGCCTTTTTTTGCAAAAGGGAAAAAATTCTCCCCTCTGCTTGGCCTGACCCACCCTTCTCCTCTGCCACCATGTCGCTCGATGATTTGCTTTAGCGGCCCGCTGCTTCAAATTTTAATTTTAAGCCTTTTTTTGAAAAAAGGAAAAAAATTCTCCTCTTGCCTCTTTGACCCACCAACCCCCTTGTCCTCATTGGCCACACATCCATTTTCGATTTTCATTTTTTCAAAGTGGGCCAACACTTCAAATTTTGATTTTAAGCCTTTTTGCAAAAGGGAAAAAATTCTCCCTTTTGCCTCCTCCATGGACCTACCCAAAACCCACCTAAAATTGATGCCACGTGTCCTCCTCTGATTGGAGTGGGGGAAAAACTAATTTTGAAACTTTAGAAAAATAGAGCTAAAAAACTCTAAGTCCCCCATCGGCCCGCTCCTCCCTTTTTGGTCTTTTAGGACACGTGTCCACTCTTGATTGGCTGCGGGGTTTGGACCATTTTTGACTTTAAATTTTTACAAAATAAGGTCTAAAAACCTTAAGGGAATCTGACCACCCGCCATCCCCCTACCAATCAGAACATGCCACGTAGGAAAATTTGGAAAAAATGGGTCCCTGGGCCGAAAATGCCCCATTTGCAAAAAAAAAAAAAAAATGAAAAGTTACAACACTTCCCCACTTTTCCTCAGCCAATTAAAAACTGCCACATTGCCAATACCTTTTGAGGATGAATTTGATGGGAAAATGACATGCCCGTATGACCATCAAAATGTAAAAAATTCCAAGGATGCCCTAGAATTCAATTTTTTCACCAAGGATGGCAGATTTTTGATTTTGAATCAACTGAACCATGTTTTTACAACATTCCCGATCTAGGATTTGGATTTTCAAATACAAACAAGTATGATTTGATCAATTTCAATTTTTTCCATGATGAAAAGGGAAAAATGGAAAAATGACATAGCGAAAAGGGCAAACTTGGATTATTCTTTCAAAATTGGAAAAACTAGGGCAGCAGAAAAGGAAGGCAAACTTGGATTATTCTTTCGTTAAAATTTTGAGGTTGTTGACTATGGTTTTGATTCGATATCCAGTTGGGTTTCGATTTGGACCTTGTGTTTAGATTTTTGTTGTTGTTGTTGATGTTGTTGTAGTTGTGGAGGATGATTAAAATCCACCGTATTGATTGTTGGAGTAAATTTATTGTTGCGTTGATTATTAGTAGGTGTCGGGTTGTTCACAACATTTGGTCCTTTAACTTGATCAGTGACTTCATTTATTGCAACCCCACAGTTTTTGTCAAGGATCTTGGGTCCTTGATTGGTATTTCCAATGTTGGGATAAGTCGTAGTGTTTTGATTGGGAGTGATTAATCTCCCGTTTGTTCCATAAGTCTTACGACCCTTTGTCTATTGCCACTTGATCTATTCGGAGAGCACTCTCGAGTACTTCATCATAAGTCCTTAGTGGGAACTTCTGGACTTCTTCCTTTATCTCTCTATTGAGAGAATGAAGGAATAAATTGCATAGTTCCATTTGATCCATGTTTGGAGCACTTTTTAAGAGTAGAGGACTTGTATTCTTTAGATAAAATGAGCAGTAGATTCATTGTGCTCTTATTTAATGTGAAGGAATTCCCTTATCCCTATTCTTAACAATTTGTTCATATCAAAAGCTTTGATAAACTCTGAGACAAGTTGTTTGAACAAGTATATTGAGGCTTCAAGTATTCTATAATACTAATCAAGGGCAATACCCTCTAAGGTTTTAGGAATATCTTTACAACAACCACATCCCAAGGGAGAAATTCTCGAATGGCCATGGCATAGGCCTTGATATGTGCATTTGGATCTCCCTCCCCTTTGTATTTGGGAAAATCAGGAAGAGGTATTAGAAGCATGACACTTTGTATGGTGAAATCTAGAGGCTCTTTTAAATATTATGAGTAAGTCCCTACCGCATAGGCTTCAACCATTGATGGTGCCTATAGAGGGGGTGGGGGTGGCATGGGTTGTTGATATGGCATAACATATGTATTTATAGGGACATAAGGAAATCCCTATGGTTGAGTAAACATCTTGGGAGAAGAGAAAATGTCTCCCTGTGGTGATTTTGAATAAATTTTTAAGTAGGCAGGAGCATTACTTTGGTATGGATTGTTTGGTGCTAATGGGAGGTATCATATTTTCAACTGGAGTGGCATTTGAAAATGTGGTTCTAGTTGGTGTTTGTTGTGGATAGTTATACAAATGTTGATGGGGCATGCCTAACATTCTTGTTCCTGTGAGGAGGTCAACTTGGCTGGGATGATGCAGAGGGTTGGGGATTCCTGCTTGCCCAAAATATGAATTTTGATTTGCTTGAGAAAGTTCTAATCCTCTAACCTTCTCAACTAAGGCTGAGATGACCTCGATTGGTGAAGACGCATTGTTTTGCCTTAATGGTGTTTGTTGTACACCTTGAGGTTGTAAAGGGGTATGATACCCTGCTATGAATTGATCATTACCCTGCCAAGCTTCACCAAGATTATTTCCTATAGGTGGAGGAATGGGGGTGTTTTCTTAGAGTAGGGTATCGGGTTGTGTTTGCAAACTCCCTATAGGTGGGTACATGTTTTGAAAATGTTTTTCACTTCAATCATAGCGCACGCTAAATACTCCTCATCCAAAAATGGGAGTGGATCTATTTGTCTACTAATTTGTGGTCCGAACAAGACCCGAGGAGATGAAGTAGACTCTCTAGTAAACATCGTATTATTAGAGCCTAAGGGCTCTGGTTATTGCATTTTTGTAAGCTGATCCAAATCCTCAATTTGGAATGAACAACTACATCTAGTTCTTTGAGGATGAGTTTGTGACGACAAGTAACTACTTGAATAATTGTCAACCCATCCGTAAAGTGAGGGTGAGGGTGGTTGTCTATTTGTTTGAGTGTAATGCGCTTTGAGACTCGAGAGATGTTTCCATATGTTTCATATCCCAACATATTCGAGGGGTATATCAATACCCACATAATAATGGGAAAGAGCGAAGATGGATAAAAATCAAAAATAAAAGAGGAATAGTGTTTTTTCACGTTAGATTCACCAATTTTGTACGATAGAAAAGTGACATGCGAGGATGATAATCGGCAAGCAACCTTCCCCATACCCGACCTCTCGAGGTCGTGCCAAGACCAGCCGGTGGTTTGAAATGCGGGTGACTTAGATGAAGTCACAGCCGGGATTATGGCCAGTTTTTCATGATAGAAAAGCTATAGGCGAGGATGAGAATCGCAAGCAACTTTCCTATGGCTAATTGTAGGAGGATCAGTGACTAAGATCTGGTAGTGTGATCTCCTGGTAACTGAAATGAAAAAGGGGAGATTTAGAGGCTATGAGTGGATAACGTAAATTCCCTAGTGGTTTATCTTCCTAATTAGGATCTAAGTATTAATCTAAAATGAAGTCTCCGAATTAACTTAAACTGAAAATAACAATTTATACTACTGTTGAAAGGGAAACTAATATAAACAAAATGCATGATTGAAACATTATAATTACAAACAACTATTTAAAATACTTTTATACTAAAACTAAACAAGCGAGATAACCTGGTGTGGTTATTCACCTATGTGAAAA
Source organism: Taxus wallichiana var. yunnanensis (assembly GCA_018340775.1). Lineage (NCBI taxonomy): Eukaryota > Viridiplantae > Streptophyta > Pinopsida > Cupressales > Taxaceae > Taxus > Taxus wallichiana. Next base: position 658,495,754 of record CM031242.1, read on the forward strand.
TGGGTGAATCTAGATGAATACATGACTAATTAACTTAATTGAAAACCTTAATCTTACCTCGAAATGAGGATAAAATCATAGCTTCTCGAAACTATCATTTACCCACAACTTCCCCGGCTATATTGAAAGTGAGCTTAACTAAAATAAAATGATTCACTACTCTATTTGATAATAACTTTGACGATTTAAACCTGGAGTTTACTGAGCAGAGGCAAATCCAATTGTGTTGTAGCTTGTCCCCTCAGTGTGATATTTTCGTTCTTGCATGTTCACGTGAATCCAGAAAGAGTAGGAGTATAATAGCATCGGTAAGAGAAGGCACTAGGACAATGATAGCTTTGAAGGTAAAATGGCATGAAGCACAAGTAGGAGAAGGATGGCGCAAGTGAACTGAGCTTGGCCTATGTGATTCCTAGCAGGGTTATTACAGCGATGATGAAACAAAATGATAAATAGTAGGTACTCAAACAATGAGCAATAGCAGCTTTAGAGAAACACAATGAAGTACAAGTAGGAGAGGGATGGCGCAAGTGAACTGAGCTTGGCCTATGCGATTCCTAGCAGGATCGTTGTAGGTATACAATGAGGCATAACTAAATGTGCAGGGTTCTAATACATGCTAGTGGGATTTATTCTATGCAGCAGGTAATAATGAAGTGATTCATAAACAAACCTAGGAGAGATAAGAAAAGAAATCTTTAGACCAAGGGTCTTTAGATCAAGAAAATGGTGCTCTTAGACAAGAAAAGAGATTTGGTCTTTTTCCTCTTTCATAGTCTTTTTCTTCTTCTTGGTGTCTCTCTTTACCTAAGTGCAAGCATGCTATTTATAGCATTTGCAATCACCAGAAGACAAGTTTGAATTGAACTCCTCTATTATAAACAAAGAGAAATTACTATTTACCAAGTGACCAAAACATAAATGCAAGCTTTAGTGGTTGAGAAATGTGGGTGCGATTTGAATTTTTACATTTGATGAAATCGTCGGAACGTTTGGAAAACACGCACAGAATGTCATCTGCTTTGGGAGGAAATTATAGGACCTACCCCATCCTCGATGGCGGTCATAGGACCTACCACCTAGGTAGGCGGCAATTCTATAACTTAAAGACAAAATGTAGGGAAAAGGGGGCAAAGACTAGAACAAAACATGTAAAAGCTAGACAAGGCTTTCTAGGGTGCAAATGTACACTTGGCGAGCTTTTTTGGATTCCAAACACCTTGCAAAGAGATCTGAATCATCATTGGGGTTTCCGTAACCTCTTTCCGGCAGTACAATACCTACATTTTTGGGTACGTACATATTGCCCCCTTGGAGAAGCGTTTTAGCCATGAAGAGGCATAAAACAGTGGGTCCAAGTATGGGACTAGTCCCAAAATGGGGAGTTAGAAGCTATACCTGACACGCCCGTGTGTCAAAATGTCACCATCCAAATTCCCACTATCTATAAAATGAAAAAGGGACTCAAGTGTAGATAGATAAAATAAATTCTAAATTAAAATGAAATGAGGACTTACCATTTATGTGAGGATAAGAACTTACCTCCATCGGTGTTTCCAACTCTGGGAAAGAACATTCAAAACAAGATTAGAATGTTATATATATACAAAATGAGCTCATTTTCCTATTCATTTATGCATATCGATTTGGTAATTTTTGAACTTTGGGTCCACAAAGTGATCACTCTTTTCATTTTTTAGTATGATTGAATTGGAATGCGCTTGGGAATGGTATTTTGCATTAGGCTTAGCTTTTTTTGTTTTTGACTACTTTTGAGAAGAAATCCTAAGAAATTCATAACTAGAGTGGTCACAATGGGCCTTGAAAGGGCGGATAGGTAGAGTTCCTTTATTGCTTAGTCTCCATTTTGTGAGGCATGTATGATGTTTTGGTATTTTGTGCTTATTGCAAGCATTTTGACCATGCCTAGTGCATGATGGCATTGTATGTAAAACATTAATATATATATATATATATATATATATATATCTTTTGGATTCAGATCTTCTTTGTATCTAGGTTTTTTTGGTTTGTTTCTCATGTGTATACTAGATGCTTTAGAATATCTATTTTTATATGCTTTTCAGAATGTATGCAATGGATGACAAGTGATAACAAATGTTGAACATAATGTTTTCTTTTTTCTTTTTACAATGGTGATATATGATAATGCAAACATATTGTAGTGCTGAACTTTTGGCTTCTTTGGGCAATATTCCGCTTCTTCTTGTTTTGGCAAAATGTGATGAATATATAGTGATAACGAGGTGAACTTCCCCATTTCTAACTCCACACAACTAGTAAGATGTGAGGGCTCAACACCAAGAGTTGGGAAGGGCACAAATTATATGAGTTTGAATGAATGGAAATGATGAGAGAAAGACGAGGCTTTGACAAAAATAAAATTCAAATTTGCGTACTTACTCTTACTCGAAACTACTACATAGTTTAAAATGCAACTTATTTTCCAATTTATCTAGACTTAGATCCATGGATGGTAACATGGTTGACAAAATCTGGTTTTAAAGATTTGATCTCTTTGGAATTTGGATATTTAACTTCTCTTAGTATACTTTTCTTTAAAATATTAATATTCACTAATTTGCGTGAATGGACCCCATACACCTCGTCTCATTCTACCGATAGGAAGCATGGTCTCATCACCGAAGGCGAGGGCATAGGCAAGTAAGGCACTTATTTCCTTTCTCAATCTCGTATCACTAGTAAGAGATGCGGGCTCATCACAAAGGTTGGTGGGGTAAAGAAGTGTGTAAAAATAAAATATTCTATTTAGTTTAGCATTTTTAATTTAACTTGACATTTCTAATTAGCGACTTTGAAGTATCTCTTGTTTCAAAGAGATGTAAGAAAGATAGATGTGACACCAAGAAGCTTCTAGAACAGACCGAGATAAGAACAAATTAACCTAGTAGAAGAAGTGAGTATGACCAAGTATGCAGGCCTTGGTATGGTTTTTGTCAAGATTTTGTCTGTCGGATTGATGAAACGATTTTGGAACCATTTGATGATATTATGAAGATTGAAGAGATATGATTTGAATGCTTTTGCCAATATTTGCAGAAGCTTGTAATAAATTTCTTAAGAATAAGTTCCTTGACCACAAAATTTATGAAATGAGTGAACATAATGAACTTAACTAAATGACTAATGCAATGCAACTGCAACCATGTACATATGAAAATGTAGGTGGAACTATATGTCATGATGTCTAAGGTGAAGAAATTTGATGAATATTGAATTCTTCACCCCTAGAAGTACACAACAGAGAACCGTTATCTTCAAAATTTTCATTCTCTTGACGAGGGCCTACCATTATAGGTTTGAACTTACAACCCTTTCCCAGAAGTGTATATGTCCAATTATTAAAATCATTTTTCTGAAAGAGACATTCACGTGCCTCTTTATCATGTTTTTGAGATATGGTATGTGGGTGAGCATGACTATGCTACTCGACCTTTTCTCCCATGTAGAGCATTGTGTTTATTTGTAACTTTTGTCGAATGATGAGGTCTTGCCCCATGGATATGGAAAACTTAGTTTCAGACGCGCATGGGTCAAAACCAGGTTTTAGAATATAACAACACCTAGAAATGGTTTCGATGGGAATTGTTTCAATTTCAAATTTCCTTCTTCGTTTGTTAATTCTATCATGTTCACACCTAGACCTAGGTCATCAGAGGGAAGAGATGCTATACCGAGAAGACTACCCATTCCCTGTGGTTCAAATGGGAGGAAGATCGGCTCGTCATTTTCCAAGAGTTTCATAATTCTTGTTGTGGTTTTAGTGGACATTGTTTCCACATATATTGATTTACCTTTATCTATCTTTGCCACCTCAAATGTTTTTGGGTCAACAACTTCAACCTTTGGACTATTCGGGGTGACCGGGACTAACTCTTTTGTTGGAGGTGGTTTGTTCAATTGATTCATGGGAAGCTCATACTCTATATGGATTCCTTTATTTTTCTTGAGGTTTTCTAAGTGTATATCAAAGGGTTTAGGATCCCCTTGAGCGATGAAGACCTTTCCTAGGTGCAAAACCTTACTTCTTGGAATAACATGGAAGGGATTGCCTTCATGTGATGTATCCATGGGTGATCGAGAATCATATTATAGTTGGTTTCCCGATCTATAATATAAAATTTAGTGAGGATCATCTTGGGTCCTAAAGTGACTGGTAATATTATAGTCCCGATTGAAGTTGCCTTGAGGCTATCATAGCCCCTTAGCGTGTTTCATGTTAAGGAACAATTTGTTTCTCCATATCCTAAATTTTAAAGAAAAGTGAAGGGGACTGTGTTAACTAATGCCCCATCATCAATCATTTCTTGCTTAACGTAATTGTTATGAATCCAAACCTGTAAATGCAAGGGTGGATCGCCTCTACACAAGATTTCAGAGTTGGTTGGCATTTTACTATGTCAAAATAAACTCTCAGTATCCCTATCTCGGCTTCCTGGAGGGTAGACGTCAAAGTCTACATGGTTTATTTGAGTGCTAGGAGGTGGTGTAACGTGGTTTAGATGACCAAGACCTAATGCATTGAGCAACGCAAAGTGATGTGTGGGTGAATTTTTTAACAAATCTAAGAATGAAATGTGAGAAAAGGTTTTGTTCAAATCCGATATCAAATCATAGGATCCTACTGGTTTAGCGATTGTAGGAGCTTCATCTTGTGTGAAGAAAATATCAGGTAGGGGTTGTGAAACATACTCCTTTGTCTAAGTTGTTGCATTAATTTCACGCTCAACCTCTAGCTCAACTAATCCCAAGATTTTTGTATTACCATTTGAACCTAGGTTAGGAGCAATCTGAGAGTTGTTAGGAGTTGAGGCATCTTGATCGTTATTTCCTATCATGATACCTTTGTTTGTTTGGTTTGGATCTAACTTGTTATCATTAGAATGATTCGGGAGAGGATCGTTGAAAATCTTGAGAGATGCATTTTGAGGGGAAACTAATCCCATATAGGTGTTTGGCATAGGTAGTATAAGACTTGCCAAAAACATATCTACAAAGAGTTTCCTTTGGTCTTCTGGAAAACGTTGTATTAATTTATTATAGTCACGGTAAGTACTAGTATCATGGCCTTGAATCTTGTGTAAACCACAATACAAGTTGGGATTATAGTTTTGAGGTTATTGATTTGAAACCTGTTGTGGTCCAAAACCCTGATTAGGTTGTTGGTTGTTAGAGTTAAAATTTTGAGGTTGTTGCCTTTGGTTTTTATTATGATATCCAGTTGGGTTTTGATTTGGACCTTGTGTCTGGATTTTCCATTTTTTTATTTTTGTAGTTATGGAGGATGATTAAAATACATTGTATTGATTGTTGGAGTGAAGTTATTGTTGTGTTGATTATTAGCAGGTGCCGGGTTGTTCACAACATTTGGTCCTTTGACTTGATTAGTGACTCCATCTATTGTAACCCCATAGTTTTTGTTAAGGATCTTGGGTCCTTGATTGGTATTTCCAATGTTGGGATAAGTCGTAGTGTTTTGATTGGGAGTGATTAATCTCTCATTTGTTTCATAAGTCTTACGACCAATGTCTATTGTTGCTTGATCTATTCGGAGAGCACTCTCAAGTACTTCATCATAAGTCCTTAGTGGGAACTTCTAGACTTCTTCCTTTATCTCTCTATTGAGAGAATGAAGGAATAAATCACATAGTTCCATTTGATCCATGTTTGGAGCACTTGCTGATGAGTAGAGGACTGTATGCCATCTTTGAATAAAATGAGCAGCAAATTCATTGTGCTCTTGTTTAATGTGAAGGAATTCCCTGATCCCTATTCTTAACAATTTGTTCATATCAAAATCTTTGATAAACTCTGACACAAGTTGTTTGAACGAGTGTATCGAGGCTTCAGGTATTCTATAATACCAATCAAGGGCAATACCCTCTAAGGTTTTAGGGAATATCTTTGCAACAACCGCATCCCAAGGGAGCAATTCTCGAATGGCCATGGCATAGGCCTTGATATCTCGCATTTAGATCTCTCTCCCTTTGTATTTGGGAAAATTGGGAAGAGGTCTTGGAAGCATGACACTTCGTATGGTGAAATCTAAAGGCTCTTTTAAATATTCTGAGTAAGTCCCTACCGCATAGGCTTTGACCATTGATGGTGCTTGCTGAGGGGGTGGGGGTGGCATGGGTTGTTGATATGGCATAGCATATGTATTTGTAGGGACATAAGGAAATCCCTATGGTTGAGTGAACATCCCGGGAGAAGAGAACATGTCTCCCTGTGGTGATTTTGAATAAATGTTTAAGTAGGGAGGAGCATTGCTCTGGTATGGATTGTTTGGTGCTAATCCAAGAGGTATCATATTTTCAACTAGAGCGGCATTTGAAAATGTGGTTCTAGTTGGTGTTTGTTATGGATAGCTATATGAATGTTGAGGAGGCATGCCTAATGTGCATATTCTTGTGAGGAGGTCAACTTAGCTGGGATGATGCGGAGGTTGGGGATTCCGCTTACCTGAAATATGAATTTTGATTTGCTTGAGCAAGTTCTAATCCTCTAACCTTCTCAACTAAGGCTGAGATGACCTCGATTGGAGAAGATGTAGTTTTTTTCCTTAATGGTGTTTGTTGTACACCTTGAGGTTGTAAAAGAGGTATGATTCCTTGCTATGAATTGATCATTACCCTATCAAGATTCACCGAGAGTATTTCCCATAGGTGGAGGAATGGGGGTGTTTTCTTGGAGTAGGGTATAGGGTTGTGTTTGCAAAATTTTTATAGGTGGGTACATGTTTTGGAAACATTGTTCACTTCTAGCATAGCGTGCTAAATAATCCTCATCCAAAAATGGGAGTGGATCTTCCTGTCTACTAATTTGTGGTCTAAACAAGACCCGAGGAGATGAAGTAGACTCTCTAGTAAACATAATATTGTTAGATCCGAGGGCTTTGGTTGTTGCATTTGTGTAAACTGATCCAACTCCTCAATTTGAAATGAATAACTAGAGCTAGTTCTTTGAGGAGGAGTTTGTGATGACAAGTAATTACTTGAATAGTTATCATCCCATAAAGAAAGTGAGGGTGACGGTTGTCTATTTGTTTGATTGTAATGCGCTTCAAGACTTGAGAGAGGTTTTCCATATGCATCGTATCCTCGACATATTCAAGGGGTATATGAATACCCGCATAATAATGGGAAAGAGCGAAGATGGATAAAAATAAAAAATAAAAGGGGAATAGTTGTTTGTTTCACGTCGGATTCACCAATTTTGTACGATAGAAAAGTGACATGCGAGGATGATAATCGGAAATCGACCTTCCGTGCACTCCGACCTCCCAAGTTCGCTAAGATACCATTCGGTGGTTTTAAATGCGGGTGACTTAGATGAAGTCACAAGCCAGGATTATGGCCAATTTTTCATGATAGAAAAGCTACAAGCGATGATAAGAATCGACAAGCAACTTTCTTTATGGCTAGTCATTTGTAGGAGGATCATGACTAAGATCGGTAGTGTGATCTCTTAGTAATGAAATGAAAAAGGGGAGATTTAGAGGCTATGATAAGATAATGTAAATTACCTAGTGGTTTATCTTCCTAATTAGGATCTAAGTATTAATCTAAAATGAAGTCTCTGAATTAACTTAAACTGAAAATAACAATTTATACTACTGCTGAAAGGGAAACTAATATAAACAAAATGCACGATTGAAACATTATAATTACAAACAACTATTTAAAATAATTTTATACTAAAACTAAACAAGCGAGATAACCCGGTGTGGTTATTCACTTGTGCAAATGTGTGAATCTAGATGAAAGACAACTAATTAACTTAATTGAAAACCTTTAATCTTACCTCAGAAGTGAGGAAAAAATCATAGCTTCTCAGAAACTATCATTCCCCACAACTTCCCTAGTAATATTGAAAGTGAGCTTAACTGAAATAAAATGATTCACTACTCTATTTGATAATAACTTTGACGATTTAAACCTGGAGTTTACTAAGCAAAAGGAAAATCTAATTGTGTTGTAGCTTGTCCCCTCAGTGTGATCTTTTGTTCTTGCATGTTCACGTGAATCCAGAAAGAGTAGGAGTATAGCAACATCGGTAATAGAAGGCACTGGGGCAATGATAGCTTTGAAGGTAAAATGGCATGAAGCACAAGTAGGAGAAAGATAGGGCAAGTGAACTAATCTTTGCCTATGCGATTCCTAAGCAGGTGGTTAACGATGATGAAACAAAATGATAAATAGAAGGTACTCAAACAATGAGCAATAGCAGCTTGAAGAAACACAATGAAGTACAATTAGGAGAGGGATGGTGCAAGTGAACTGAGCTTGGCCTATGTGATTCCTAGCTAGGATTATTGTAGGTACAATGAGGCATAACTAAATGTGCAGGGTTCAAATACAGGCTAGTGGGATTTATTCTATGCAGTAGGTAATAATGAAGTGATTCATAAACAAACCTGGGAGAGATAAGAAAAGAAATATTCAGACCAAGGGTCTTTAGATCAAGAAAATGGTGCTCTTAGACAAGAAAAGAGATCTGGTCTTTTTCCTCTTTCATAGTCTTTTTCTTCTTCTTGGTGTCTCTCTTTACCTAAGCGCAAGCATGTTATTTATAGCATTTGCAATCACTAGAAGAAAATTTTGAATTGAAATCCTCTATTATAAACAAAGAGGAATTACTATTTACCGGGCAGCCAAAACATAAATGTAAGCTTTAGTGGTTGAGAAATGTGGGTGCGATTTGAATTTTTACGTTTGACGAAATTATCGGAACGTTCTAGAAAACACGCAGGGACCGCCGCCTCACTGCGGGGAGGAAGTTACAGGACACCATGCGTGTAGGAAAATTAGACATGCTTTCTATGACTCTTCCACCTACCCATTCAACCTTGGTTTCCTCCTTCTCTGTGGTAGCCTTATTTTGTGGGGAGACTCTACGGGTGATTTACACACAATATTTGGAGTAGCACCTTGGGTCCTTGTTCTCCTAAATATCCTTTTAAACATGTGCTCCCCTTGGTGCATTCACATCCTCATCATCCCCCTCTTATGGCTAAGGTGGTGTAATGGTGTGCTCAGCTTCACCCTTACTTATAGGATTTCTCCTACCCCTATGCTCTAAACCACCACTATCTTCGCGCTCCTCCTCCTCATCTTGCACTTCAACTTTTTATGTGGGCTTAAGCATTGGGATGTTCTCCATTGTATGCTTTCCCTTTGGTGGTCCTGGAAGTGCGAACTCACCTTCCACATATTTGTTATTCTCCATTTTTGGCTTCAACTAGAGATACACCAATGCTTCCCCACATCTGCTACAATCCAGGCTTATTGGTTTTATATTTAGTACCTCTGAAATGATCCTCTCTGTATAAGTGCTTCTACCAGGATACACATACTTCTTCCTCAGAGTATGGTAATCACAATCTACCTTATCTACATTGAAGAACAATCGGTGCGTGTCTATAAATCTATGAACAGATGCTTGAAAATACCTTGTAGTGAATGCGTAAGGCAACTTGCACCAAGGGCTCCAGACTCCATCTTTCATTGGGAAGTGCATAATGCAAAAATGCTGATATACAAAAAACTAAACTTGTTTCCCTACCACTGCTGGTAGGTCCTTTGGGATGCGCCACTCTTCCCCAAATGCCGCGTGGATCCTGTCATACCACTTCTTCACCATTTTCTTTACATCATCTGTGATGTCCCCCTTGCATAGGTACTTGTTGAATCTTTCAGCTGGGGACTTGTTCTCCATGGGGTATTCCCATACATTCTCCTTTGGTCCATCTGGTACTCCAATCTCCACAAATACCAATGATAATAGAATATCCCCAAAGCTGATCTTCCTCATGTGTGTGTGCTTCTTCAACTATTTGCTCTATAATATAGCCTGTAATGTTGTAGATTGTCCCTTCTGACATCTTACATGCCACATGCAACCACATAGTATTTACTTGAGACCACCGCTCCTGATCATTTAACTTGGTAACAAGGTGGGCTATAGCCTATACAACTGGGTAGTTCTTCAATTTATCTATGTCCATTCCATGCGGACCCTTCAAGTATCCCAACTCCTATTTGGTCTTTACAATTATGGCTTTATCTACAAGATCACCTTTTATATCTTCTCTTGTGGCCTTCGGACACATGAATCGATGAGACAAGTGCGAGATGAGATTCTAACTCACGTCCTGCAAAGTAGAAGAATTCTTTGTGCACCCGCTCATGAGCCACCGATACGAGGGCTCATACTTCGAAATATGGAAGATCATACTTTGGTAGACCCCAATTCTCTTCAAAAAAAAATTCACCCGCATCATCATATACTGGCATGTCCTCCACCGTGTGCTTGTTCATTCTAGCAGTGAGCAAGGAATCGAGCTCCTTCTTTTTGAAGTCCTATGATTATATTCACTTACTTTGCTCTTTCTGATGGGTGAATCCCATTCTTTCCCGACGATGACTCCTTCTGGATATTGCATCTCTAAAAATGGATTTTCGGGTGCCATTTCTTCCTCCTCAATGACTACCTTCTTCTTTCCTTTTATCTTTAGCACTCTGCAGATGCCTTCTTTGGTGCCATTTTTACCTTACAAATTTCTCCTCTTCAACTCTGTAACTTTGAAAATCAAACCCTAGCTCGATTCAATCATGCCCTAGGTGGAAACTTTATAACCGAACCCTTTTCTATCTCCTTTCTTCACTCAAACCCTTCACCACCGGGGATGCAAGATTCTTGTCACACATATCTGGTTGTCATGCTTGGTTTCACATCCTTCACACCTTAACTCGATCACTCGGCTCTTCGCACTTGGCTCTTTCTTCAAATTCTCTTAAGCTGCAATGGTAAAAATGAATCCGCATCCCATCCTTATATAAATTTTTCAAAATTTTTCAATTTTTGATGCATTTATTTCTCCTTCACCTACCAAATATCCCCTCATTCATTGACCAAATTTGTTCATTCCATGTAGTACATCTTCACAACCAGCTATAACCTTCTAACGCACCTTCCTACCCTCTGGTCACAGACTTCTCTTCAGCGTGCACTCCTATGCCCAAGTACCTCATCACTATACCTTCTCCTAGTAGCTAACATGGCCTCTGCTTACCTTGCATTATACTATTCTTTCATTCATCTCCATCCTTGGTCACTTTTGAGAAGAAATCATCTTTTGACTTAAAGCACACCCGTAGCAACTTATTCCTTTCACCTTTCAATTCCCACAATATTTTTCTTGGATAACTACAACCACCCCACACTAAAAGTATGTGTAGTCCTCTGCACATAAACAATCTTCATACAGTAATTAGCTTCATGCGTGCAAGCGCACTTATTACACAAGAACAACAATGAAATTGACAAAGCATATCGACAATGAAGGAAATACATTAAGGAAATACATAATTGAAAACCTAAACTAAATTACAATACTTTCTTATAACAAACACCAAGAAGACTTATTTATAGTAGGGCTTCAGCCTACTCCCATTAAAGTAACTGGGTAGCCATGTTCCATCAAGTACTTCTAACTGGAAAGCACCTGATTCAAGTATAGAAGTGATAACATACGACCCCAACCAATGTACCTTGAGCTTTCTGGATGGCACAAAAACTTTGAGTCATAAATAAGTACCATTTCTCCAATCTCAAATTTCTTGTCCCTTATGTTCCTATCATGCCATGCCTTCTGCTGGCCTTTTCCTACTTCTGACTCCATCTTGCTATGGCTCGGTGCTCATCCAGTTGAATCATCTTGTCGATACACTCTTCTAAATCTTGTTCATCAGCTAGACCTCCAGCATGTGCAATGCACAAAGAAGGTAACATAAATTCTATAGGGAGAATAACTTTTGTGCCAAACACCAACTAAAATGGTGTGGCTTTATTCAATCTCTTGTAAGTTGTTCTATATTCCCAAAGAATAGCTGATACTTTGTCATCCTAATCCTTTCTTCCAACATCACAAATATTTGTCAACATCTGGCTCAAAATCTTGTTGAAAGCTTTAGCAGTTCCATTTTCCTAGGGATGATAAGGTGTAGTTTTATGGTGTGCAACCATAAACTCATCTAATAGGATCCTGATTGTCTCATTCAAAAAGTGTGTACCTCGATCACTTTTCAAGCTTAAGGGACATTCATATCTCATAAGAACATTCTCCCACAGAAACCTAGCTGAAGTACCCACCATACGGTCCTTGGTAGGCATTACTTCTACCCACCATGTGAGATAATTTATGCAAGTAATAATATAGTGCGATACGATCCTGCGTATGGTCAAGCGAGATAGGTTTGACAAAATCAATGTCCCATTTCTCAAATGGTTCAGAACTAGTGATCAGTCTCAAAGGCATCTCATCTCTTTGCCTTGGTTTTCCTAGGCACTCGACAATGATCACATGCCTTACAATATTCTTTACAAGGTCCTTATACAATGTCTCCCACCATAATCCAGCAAGTAGGATCTTCTCGGCAACCGGTTGCATCACCTACATAATGGCCTCCTACAATACCACCATGAGCTTATTCCATGATATCATGACGCTCATGTTCTAATAAACAATGTCGTACTACTTCATCTCTTCCTAGCTTGTAGAGGTCACCACTGATTAACATAAATGGTGTCGCACGTATAGCAAGATGCTTCTTTTCTAATGATTTCATTCCTTCTGGTGCCATACCTATTCGTAGAAAGACAACAATTTCTTCTAATTCCATCGATGCACATTGTAACCTATATAACTATGCATCTGGAATTGTTTCTTCAATTGTTTGTGCATCCTCTCCTGAATTGATTCTAGATAAATGATCTAGTCCAGAATTTCTTTTCCCTGGCTTCACCACAACTATGAAGTCAAACTCTTGAAATAGTAGTACCCATCTGCATATGCATCCCTATAAGATAGGATTTTTTACCAAGTACTTCAATTCCATCCGATCTGTATAAAACAAAAATGGTGTTGCTAACAAGCATCTTTGTCAAAACTTGTATAATGCATAGATCATTGACAACACTTCACGCTTTGTAGTTGTATAATTCTATTCCATGCAGGAGTCAACTTCTTACTAGCAAAACAGATTGGATGATCTATAATACCTTCACCAGGTTGAGCTAACACAACACCAATGGCCATGTCAGAAGCATCCACATGCACATGAAATGGTTTAACCCATGAGGGAAAGCATAGAATGGGCGTGGTAGTAAGTATCTCTTTTAATATCTCAAATGCGTGTTGCTACAGTTCTCCCCAATAAAATGTACCTTTCCCCTTCAAAGAACTCTTCCAAAGGTGTAGCAACTTTGGCATACCCTTTGATGAATTTTCTATAATACCCGTATGACCTAAATATCCGTGCACCTCACTGATTGGTAGGCACTTCCAAGACTAAAATACTACCGCAACCTTGGTGGATCAACTAGCAAACCTTCCTTGTAGATTATATGTCCTAATAATATCCCAAATGGCGTAGCAAATATGTACTTCTTGATGTTCAAAGAGATGTTTAATTGTCTACATTGTTCAAACATTAAGCGTAGACTATCACAATGATCTTTCACAAGCCCATATATTGTCCAATCATCTAGGTATACCTGTAAAAAGTTGTGAATAAAATCCTTAAATTCCTACACAACTATGCGCGAGAATACACCAAGCACGTTTTTCAATCCAAAGGGAATCATAGTATAGGCAAAACTTATGTATCCAATAGTAAATATTGTCTTTTCTTTATCCTCCCGAGAAATCTTAACTCGATGATACCTAGAAAATCCATCCGTGAAGGAATATATTTCACGCCTTGCAACTCCTAGTATTTCCTCAGTGAAAGGCGTAGGGAATGGATTTGTGACACATGCAACATTAGCTCCCTGTAGTCCACACATATCCTAATATGTCTGTCCTTCTTGATATTGATCACCATTGGGCTAACCCATTATGACTCATCAAGGGGCTTGATAATTCCATATTTCAACATTTTATCAATTTCTTCTTTTACCTTTTCACATAAATTAGGATTCATTCTATAAGGTCTCTTTCTAACTAGCCGTAAACCGCTCTTAAGTTTGATCTTCATTTCCCCAAGTGATTCATGCATGCCTTTAAGTTCATGATATCCTCAGGGAATAAGTCTTGATAATCCCTAAGTAACTCGATGATCTTTGCTACCTCCGAGTCTGACCAGTAATCTCCAATTATGGCCTCCTTAGGCTCAACCTTCGAACCTATATTCACCTTCTTTGTCTTCATACGTTCATGGTGGCGTGCACATCCTTATCGCACTATCCAAGACCTCGCGCACCCGTGTGAATGTTCAATATCCAAGTTCTCAACTTCCTCATCATCCACGATGTAAACCATCTTTCCTTTCTCTTTCTCAAGGCAAGCATGTTCAAGTAGTATGAAGTCCATTTCTTCTTCTTTTTCAAAACAAATTTTGAACTCGCCCTCGAATAATTATTGTATATGCTCCTCGGCTTTTGCACTATCTCCCATAGTTAAGCACTTGACAAATTTTAATGCCTCTGTTACAGGAGGTTTAGTCGAGAAGTAGTTAAAAGTCTGGATCATTCCTGTAGTCAAATCTTTCCATTTCCAGTTTCTCGATGTAGTTTTACATATACATACCAAGCACGTGCACATCCTTGTAGCATAGAATACAATCTATGCACCCAAAGTAAAGGTGATAATGCTTCATGTCCTACTATCTAGAGTCTCTCACACTGTTGAATGTGATGCTGAATAGGTTGATCACCATGATAAGTGCAGATTTTCATAGGTGCATTGTCCCTTATAAACCTAGTAGATAAAGCGACTCCAATCTCTTCCCAATTTATAAGATTATCTCTATGGACTACCCACCAGCTTGTTTTGTCCTATGCAATGTATAGACTAACATATATCTCCTTTTAACTTGATCTTTCCATTGTGCTTCCATGGCCCTCAGAAAGGTAGGAAGATCTTTTGTCCCTATATACCAAGGTATTGTGCAACCTATCCATCGAATTGAACAAAGTCCAATCTTGTGCGCAACCACACTTTTCACCTCGCGCCCTACTAATTCATACATACCATGAGCCCAATTATCGCAAGCAAAACTTGTAGTATCACTAATATAATGAGAATCCTCCCACTGTAGGATGCCTTATTTTGATGGCTCATTGACCTCTGGGTCCTGAATAGCACATACATAAACTCTGTTTAAATCCTCCTCACTTAGAGGTTCAACATATGGTGTAGAATTTCCATCTGTCAAAGGTATCACAACCCTTTCCTCCTTGTTTTCAAATTTGATATACCCCTTATTGAATCTCAAGTCAGCATTATTTGCATAACACCAAGGGCATCCAAGTAGGGCTGGAAAATTGTCAACTTCTACAAGTGCTAATACCTCAAAATCCCCAATGAACTTGGCCCCTTGTATAGTTATAGATGCATCTTTCAAAACTCCTATGGGAGTGGCCTTAGTCCGGTTTTCCATAAATAACACATTAGATGATGGCTATAATGGAGGCTTCCCCATTTGTACCCATGCATCTAATATAATCACATTACTTCCACACCTATATTGATCAATATGTTGTCAATGTACCACCCATCCATAACAACATTCAGAGTAATTTTTTTGTCATAGTCAATGCTATCATGGGGAATATTTGCATGCAAAATCTATCGTTCGATCTCAAGACATGTGCACGAGTGTTCCCTTTTAACCAACTTCCTAATAGCAGAATAATGTTCTCCTGGCACAACATCTTGCACACCTCTCATAGATCATTGATATCAGTTTGGACTATCTCTGATGCTTTCTTTTGCTCCTTGAGGTACTGTATCTCACCTTGAAGATTCCTTAGCACTTCCATGGTATCTGGTAAACTTCCTTCTGATGAGCAGGATCTGGGTACCTCACATGCAAAACCTCCTCCTTGGTGATCATAGGCTTCTTGTGCAATGCCTCTCTCATGCATGTTGCTTCAAAGCATGAGTAGTAATCTTCATTGTCAATGCCTCAAGTCCTTCGATTATCTTGGGCATCCACTAATCCTCTACCGTGCACTAGATTCTAACCATCCGGCACCTTTGTTCTCTTGCTTATGTTGCTTACTCAAATGCTCATATAAGTCTGGGCACTCTTCATAGCTATGGTTCTTTCCACAGAAAGAACATGTAATATTCTAAGGACATTCACGCCTATAGTGGTTGGGAGATCCACATGTATAATATGTTCCACAAGGGAACTCTCCTCTTACTCCACCATGACCTCATCCTCCATAACCACCATGAAATCCACATCCCCATCCACGACCTCCTTCAAAGTGCCCCTCATTCCTGTCATAGCGTGTTTGATTATGATCCCAATCCTGGAGCTCATTCTTACCCTTAGAACTATTTTTTATACTTTTTTGTCATACACCAAGGTCTATAGCATTATGGATCTAACCAATCAACTCGACAATCCTCGAGTATCATGTGTCATGGACCGCGAAAATCTTGAAAAAAAAAGATACATTCTTCCTTATCACGCGTTGTAACAAAGGATAGTGACTAGCATCATGATTCAAATGAAAAATTTCATAGTCCAATAGTAATGAGCGTACAGATCTGTGAGGGAAACTATCCTTGGTGTGACCTTCCACTTCACAATCTGTACACCAAATTCTTGAGCATGTTTCATGGGCTGAATTTGCTGATAGCTTCTCTAATTGCTTTGTCATAGCTGTAATCTATGCCTCTAAGAATGGACTAATGCCAATGTCAATGCTCCCAACGCCTTAGCATGTAAAGTGCTTCTAGCGCTTCACGTGGATCGTTGTTGTCTTATGTGACAACATTCCTTCTAAAAGGTATAATCAATCCTCCAACAAACCATTGTGCATGCTAGCTAGTGTGAATATCATAGGATAGCTTAGATATCAAAGCATCTTAAAATGAGCATCATACTCATGAACACTCTCAAGTATTTCCTTTCTTGATATCCTTGAGCACACTTATACTCTTCTTCTCAAACTCAGGTATATGGAACTCTTTCAAGAAAGCATCTCTCAATGCTACATAATCCACACAAGTTTGATTAGGGTCAAATTTCCTATACCAGTTGTGCATGCACCCCTATAATGTAGTGGCAAATTGACTTGCCTTTTGCTCAACATCCGTGATCCCTTTAGCATGCCAAATGATTTCACACATATGCACATGTTCGGCAACAGCATCCTCTATACCTCTATACTCTAGGAGACAAAGAGAAATCTCCATGTAGATATTTTGTGGTTGATGTGGACCTTGACCACCTGATCTCGGAACCTCCTGTGTTCCCTCTACCTCTAGAACCACCAGATCCACTAGAACTAGAACCACCTATACCTCTTGATCCACCACCTGTAGTTGGAATGTAGATGTACTCCCCTATTCTCTAACAATAGTACTATACTAGACCCTTACAGTCTATGAGGTAGTTCCACTTCCAGAGGTGAATCCAACATTCTACGCATGCTCACATTCTATGTGGATGATGTGCCTAATAATGCTCCTCCAAATGACATTAAATCTTTCTATCCTGCCATTCATGTACTTGATCCCTGACTTACTCCTTCTCTCCTACTTCCCAAGTTAGTTTGTTGGTTACTTATCATACTAGATACTGAAAAACCAAGTGCAAGGGCTAGGTCACCAAGTGGATTAAGATGCGCACCCATGGTCCAGGTAGTCTCTACTAGCACACCTTCGTGTGAGGATGAGGGGGATCTCTATCATTCTTTCCAAGATGGGGGAGTTCTTGATGCTCTGGCTCCACATCTTCTATGAGCTGTAAATCCTTCACGAGCCATCTCTCTCCTCCATGCCATACTCTCTGCAATGGAACGTTGCTTCTCTATCTCCCTCTCATGCACCTCATTATACTTAAACCTCCTTTCCTCTCTCTACTTCTCTACCACTAGGTCTGCCATCTTAAACCAAACCTGTTCCTACCCCCATGCGTGGTGAAGTTTAGTTAGCCATCGGTTTACTCTCCAGGTTCAAAGTTACCATTAAGATCTTGATTGCCAGTGGAATACCTTGCAAATATGTTCTTCTTGGATACCGTAAAAATTGGAACTCAGCTACCTCTGGGAAAGAGTATGTCGAAATTGAATATTCCATAATATAACTATTTAAAACACCATAAAACCACATATCCACCGTATGAGTCCATATCAAATCAGCATCATAGAGGGCCTGAAATTCTTCCTGTGTCTAGACAAGTGCGCGATACCTCCAGTCCGCTGAGATGCATAAGCACTAAGCCACTCATATAGTTCTATTGGAAAGATAGCAAAAAAGCTCTCATATAAGTTGTCATACATGTTCTGATTCTACCCAAGTGCGTGCATTAAACTCGGATCCACTACTGAACCACCATGCATATTTTTCCTCAAAATCATGTATCCATTCCTCAATACTTGCTAGAGTTAAGCTTGGTGTAAATTAGAAGCACCCCTGGATGTTGGTCGAGTTCTAGTTTGACACTTTGGACATCCGTTTTAAATTCAAGATCCTACTCTAAATTCCAAGGGGACAGAGATAGAGAATGCAAAAAACTGAAACTAATGCTAATAAGGTGATGCACCAAAGGAATGGTGAACATTTTTACTTTTGCAAATAGACACAGGTCATAGAAATGCAACAAACATCATGCACAAACTGATAAAATGTAATGAAAGGTCAGAAATGAAGCAAACAACACAAACAGAGGATTAAAACTCATTCACAGAGCTTGCATTGTCATTTCCAATATCAAAAACACATGCATTACAACATCTGAGAGGTAGAAAATAGGTTACAGTCTTGGAAGAGGTCTGATATTCCACAAAATCACTTTTCAAGGTGAAAAGGGAGCCTGCAATACATGAAAAATGTTCAACCTTTCAAAAATGAGCCAAATCTGGCTTTTACAATGCAAAAAATGAGCCCAAGAGAGAGAAACATGGGAAAACATGAGAGAGCTTCAACCACAACCAAAAATGCAATAAAACAGCATGGGCATCCTTACAGGTCCATTCCCTGACATTTTTCACCATGCTGGGAGAGAATGAGCCATTCTTCATTAAAAATGGTGGTTGAAATGTCATTTTTGTTCATTACCACGTGCCGAGGTGTTTTTCAATTTTATCTCTCCAAACTCCATCAAAATACAAAATTGACCTGGAATCTTGTAGATAATTTCACCATCTTTCCGTTGATATAAAGAACATGAAAAAATGAGCTCTGGATCGAAAGTTATGGCCATTTGAAAATTTAGGGCAAAACAGGGCCAAAACGGGTTGGTGGGCAAAAATTTGAAATTTTCCCACTTTTTGCATTTGGGAAAATTTCCCAAAAAATCCCCATGCTCCACACTCCTGGTGCCACGTGGCATGTTCTGATTGGATGGGCCTTTTGCGCTTCATTTTCCACCATTTTGGCCATTGGAAAATTTTCCAAAAATTCTCTCGTCGGGCCGATGACCTGAGGACACGTGGCAAGATGTGATTCACTGCGGGCATTTCCTCTTAAATTTTCCATCACTTTTGACCATTTTTCTGACTTGGACACATGGCAAAACCCCCATTGTTGCATGGGATTTCTTCTTCCCATTTTTCCCTGTGGGCCTGTCTTCTCCATTTTTGCCGCCACATGGACACGTGGCAAGATCCCATTGGCTCGCGTTTAGGGGGCGGACTTTTCCTTTGAAATATTTCCTTGATTTTTGCTTTGGGAAAATTCCCAACTTTTCCCCCTTTTCACCTGGTCTTGGGACACGTGGAGCTCCCATTGGATGCGGGCCTTGGGGCAAACATTTTTTCTTTTGATTTAACCTTTGGGAAAAAATCCCAATCTCCCCATGTTCCGAAGCTCCGACCCGGGGACACGTGGCCTATCCTCATTAGCTGTGGATCTTGGGGGAAAAATTTAACATTGCGCCCTCACCGATCTCCTTTGCCAAATTTCCAATCTTTCCTCCACCCTCCGGTCCGATGCCTTAGGACACGTGGCATAACGTGATTGGGTGTGGGCCTTTCCTTGAGATTTTTCCATGGCGCCAATCACTTAGTCAAATTTTCTATTTTTACTCCACCCTCCGCCACCCCCTTTCCTCTAGAGACACGTGGCACAATATGATTTGATGTGGGCCTAGCATCAAAAATTTTGCTTGGATCAACCCTTAGAAAAAATTTTTCCAATTTCTTCCCCTTGGACACGTGGCAGCATCTCATTCGTCGGTGGGCCTTCGGGGTGAAATATTCCTTTTGAAAACTTTCCGAATCACTTAGTAAAAATTCCAAGTTTACCTCCACCCTCCGCCACTCCCGAGGACACGTGGCATCATATTACTGGTTATGGGCCTTTCAGGGAAAATTTCCCACAAAAACTCCGCCGAGCCATAACTTCAAAAATACATGGAGTTAGGAGGAAAACTTTACCTTTCTGGAAAGATGAGAAAAATCTCTATCCAATGGTGCCATTTCAGAAGGTCTTGAGTGCCTAAAAAAAAAAAAATTATGACTGAGGCACAAGAGAGGGAAGAATGAAGGGAGTTAGCCACAAAATGAGCAAGGGGCTCATTTTGGATAACAATTTTGGTGACTCAGAGGGGTCATCTGCCTGCTGGATGAAGTTACCAGTTTCTGAAAGCAATCCATTGGGCATGGAGTCATCAAATTCTCTGCTTGGTACCCCAACTGATTAGAACACTGCAAGGAGGAAGATGGAAGGTAGAACACCATCTGATTGGAGCAAGGCCTACAAAACACATTTCTGGAACAACAAGCTTGTGCCAAAGCACTTAGGGAAAGCAAAAGCTAATCTACAACAAAACAATGTGCATAAGCACTTGGAGGAATGAAAACCTAAGCTAATATGTACAAGGTGGAGAATTCCTTCAGTAGCAATGCTTTAGATGGATTCCATTGACTGGAATCTACAATTCTTCACCATCCAATGAAGACAATTGGAAAGCATTGTTGTCCTTACACTTTGTGACCATGTATGGGCCACTCCAAATGGCATCAAATTTTGAATGCCTTCCCGGTTTTTTCTCTGTCTGCATCCCATTTTAACACTAGATCTCCAACTTGGAAAGATCTATCCTTGGCCTTCCTATCAAAGGTCTTCTTGATCAAAGCTTGATCCTTCTCCATTGCTTGGGATGCCTGATTTCTGATTTCTTGGAGCTCCATCAATTCTACATATCTAACCTCCATGGGCCCAAACTCCAACAACTCCAACTATTTCATGAGTTCCAATGTTGGCAACTCAAGTGACATGGGCAAAATTGCCTCTCTTCCATAAACAAGCTTGAATGGAGAATTACTTGTAGATCTCTTGGGAGTTATCCTATCAGCCCATAAGGCTGATTTCAATTTAGTATGCCAAGACCTCTGATTTTCATCAAGAGTCCTCCTAATGATCCTTAACAAGTTCTTGTTTGTAGATTCAACTTGGCCATTACCCTGAGGGTAATAATTTGATGAAGTGCTTAGGTAGATCCCATTCTTGACAGCCCATTCAGTTACCTTGGACCCAATGAATGCCAATGCATTATCTGATATTATTGTAGCAGGTATGCCAAATCTGGTTGCTATTCCCTCATAGAAGTCCAGGATGCTAGATTCATTTGCTTCCTTGAGTGCTACTGCTTCAGTCCACTTGGTGAAGTAATCATTCTGTTGTTAGAATCCATTTGTGTCCTTGGCTTGAATTTGGATTAATGACTCCAATGAAGTCCAAACCCCATTGCATGAATGGCTGGTCAACTGAAATTGGATGCAATGGAAGGGAAGCTAGCCTCTCCTTACCCGTGAAGAATGCACAATTCTTGCACCTCTTGATCCATGCATAACAATCACTGAAAATCTTGGGCCAATAATAGCCAGCCCTCATGATCTTTAGAGCTGTCACTCTCGGTGAAAAATGACCACCAACTGATCCACCATGGAACTCTTCCAACACCCTGTGAATCTGATTTGTACCAATGCATCTCAGCAACACTCCATTCACATCCCTTTTGAACAAAACACCATCAACAAGGGCATATGGGACAGCCTGCAATCTGAAGTGTCTTCTTTTGGTCTTGTTCATCTCTGGAGGGCATAGACCTATGCTTAGGAAGTGCATTATGTCTTGGGTCCAGCAAGGAGTGAGGACACCATTATTTTCCTCTTGAGTGCTTCCTTGCTCATGGTTGTCTTGCAACGCCAAAACAACCTCCTTCTCATTGCATGCTTCCTTGTGTTTGTTCAAGACCAGCTGCTCACACAATCCTTTTCCTCTGACCAACTTGGTGACTTTGATCTCAATGTCATACTCCATGACACGAGTAATCCAACCTGCTCTCTTTTCATTCAGGTCTTTGTTGAGGAGGAAGTCTTTAACTCCCACATGAGAAACCAACAATTGAACCTTGTTGTTTGAAACTAGATGCTTGAATTTCTTCAAGCTCCTGATTACTGCAAGAACATGCTTCTCAATGAAGGAATATCTCACCTCATAGTCCTCCAAGATTTGGCTGAAGAAAGCAATTGGCTGCTCATCATTGTCTTTGTTCTATTGTACCAAAATTGCAGAAATAGTATCATCACCCCCAAATGCATAGAGGATGAAATCCTTGGAGAAATCAGGTTAATGAGAGTTGGGGCTTGAGAGATGGCTTCTTTGATTGCTTCAAAACTTTCCTTGCCTTCTATTGCTATCCATTTGAAAGCCATGCTTTTCTTTAACATCTTGGTGATAGGCTTGACTAGGGCTGCAAAATTTGGGACAAACCTCCGAACAAAATTTATTCTCCCAAGAAACTTTGAAGGGCCTTCTTGTGGCTTGGCAATGGTAGTGCTCTTATGGCTTCAACTCTTTCTGGATCAATTGCTAATCCTTCTTTGGAGACAATGTGGCCAAGGAGCTTTCCTTCATGGGCTAGAAAAATACACTTTTTAGGATTCAAGGATACTCCAAATCTTCTGCACCTTTGGAACACTTGTCTCAAATGAAAGAGATGGTCTGCTGCATTTTTTGAAAAAATAGTGATATCATCAAGATATATCAGCACCATGTTGTTAATCAAATCCTTGAATGCCATGTCCATTGCTCTTTGGAAAGTAGCTCCAGCGTTGGACAGCCCAAATGGCATTTTCCTGTATGCATAAGTTCCCCATTTGGTTGTAAAGGTTGTCTTGAACTGATCCTCTTCTTTCACCATAATCTGATTGTACCCTGAATAGCCATCAAGTAATGAAAACCTCTCAGAGCTGGCAACAACTTGTAAAATCTGCTCCATAGAAGGAAGTGGATAATGATCCTTGAGAGATGCTCTATTCAAATCTCTGAAGTCAACACACAATCTGATTTCCCACTCTTCTTTCTAACTGGAACCAAGTTGGCCACCCAACTAGAATGCTTGATAGGGAATATGATTCTTGACTCTATCAACTTATTCAATTCTTTTCTCATGAGAGGCTCCATGTGTGGATTGACTGGCCTTTTTTTTTCTGATGGGTTTAGTACTTGGATCCAATTCAATGGTGTGTTGAGCTAACTCGGGATTGAAACCTTTCAAATCTTCATAGCTCCAAGCAAACACATCAGGGAATTCTTGACAAAGCTGTATGAACTCATACCTTTCTTGCTCAGTTGTCACTTTACCAACTTGGAGTGATTTCCTTCTTCCACCAAGATGGACACTGAATCTTCTCCCTTGACTTGGATGTTTGCTTTCTCCTTCCTAAACTGATCATTAGGATTGAAAATGGACTCCAAAGTAATAAGTCCCTTTGGTAGTTTGTTGGTTCTCAGCTGTACCACTTGGTCACCATACTGCTGCTCCAACTTTTCCTGATTTTTAGCTGAGAACTCAGCCTCTTCTTGCAAGAAATGGATGATTTGTTGATCATTTTCAAACACTTGCCAACTTACATTGTTGTCTGGCACTGAAGGCCTTACAATCACATGGATGTTTGGCTATACCTTGTCTTTTTGGATGCTTTCAACAACATCAAAGGCTGCCCAACTGCTGCAAGCCTGTCAGCAGCTTGGTTCTCTTTTCTAGGAATGGATTTGATGCCAAAGCCCTCAAAATCTTCAATGAGGTCCCACACCCTATTTTTGTAGCACTTGAGTAGATCATTCTTGACAAGCATGCTGCCCCTTAACTTGGTTGACAATCAACTCACTATCACCAAAGACTTGCAAGTTCTTTATTCCTCTCTTGATTGACCAATGCAATCCTTGTATCAAAGCTTCATATTCAGCAGTGTTATTAGAGCATGCAAACTGAAATCTAAAAGCTGAATAATACTTAACTCCTTGAGGTGAAACAAGCATAGCTCCCCCTCCTGCACCTTGTCTACTCCTTGATCCATCAAAAAACAACTGCCATACCTCATTGTCATCCTTGTGGTTTGGCTTGGTGATGCTAGGGATAGGCTGATTTTCTTCATGCATGCAATAGACTCCTAGCTCAGATTCTTCTATTTCTTGATAAGGATCAAAAGCATGCACCTTGTTTTCCCATTCATCAAGAGTCAGATCTGGGATACTTCCAACCTTGGTGTCAGCTTCATCAGTGCTTGGATAATCTTCTTGATCAAACGTTGAACAATTGGTATTGATTTGGCTTGGAGTGTGAGGCTCAATGTGAAAGTTTGCAATAGGCTCAGATCTGATTGTGGCTTTAGTTCCATATCTTGTTCTGAACAACATGTGTGACCAATCAGTAGATAAGTAACCTCCAATCTTGGCTGTGAAATCCCTTGACAAACATAGGGAAAAGAGTGGTGGAAGATCTATTACTGAGACATCTTGCAAAACAACAACGTTGGGGCATGCATGCAAAGTAAGACTCAAGTTTTTTATCACTCCAACTGTTGTTACTGTTGTCCCATCCAATTGCACTACCCCTTTGGATATGACTTCATATTGAAGCCCCAACTGATCAGCTATTTGCTTGGGCATTACTGAACTACTTGCCCCGGAATCAATCATGCAATTGTGTACTAAATGGTTTCCAATGATCAATGAAACATAGAATGGAGGGGGCTTCAACATTTTACCTTGCTGTCCTCCATGATTCCCCCAAGCTGGGCAGCATTTGTGAGTACCTTCTCTTGCATTTGGACTTGCTGATTTGAAGTTGACCAGTCCTTCATGGCAGCTTGTAGCAAATCTCTTTGGCCTGGGATGGATAGTGATTCCCACATTGATATGTTTACATTTGTCTTCTTCATCTGATCAATGATGTTGAATGGAGATGAAGCATCTCTCTGCTGTCCCTTGGCCTACACATTCATTCCTTGCACATGGGCAGCAACAACTGGCATTTGAGTTGGCCTAGGAGCTGTTTTAGGCAGCCCTTGTGTGTTTGGAACTGCATTTTGTTTGCCAATAATTTGTGGAGTGATAGAAGATTGTGGATTACTTGGAGCCAATGGTTGTTCTTCACCCAAATTTCTCCTTTTTGACCTTGTGTTGGCTGCAACACTTTGGGGAATTGTTTGATTCATGCCACAAAAATCTTCTGCTTGCCAGTTTACAAGTGTGGTATCATTTGGAGCTGATTATTGCTGGAATGTTTCTTGTTGTTGGTTATTTCCTTGACTACCTTCACCCTCCACACCAGTTGTAGTCACCATTAATGCTTGATTTAAGGCACCGTTGAAACACATAGACTGGTTGTGAGGTTCATTGCATGGGAAACACCAATCATACTCTTGAGCTATGTTGTTTTACACTGGCACTATTGCTTTAGAGGCAGATGTAACATTGGGATTATAGGGCTGAAA
The DNA here is from genome assembly GCA_018340775.1 of Taxus wallichiana var. yunnanensis. Classification (NCBI taxonomy): domain Eukaryota; kingdom Viridiplantae; phylum Streptophyta; class Pinopsida; order Cupressales; family Taxaceae; genus Taxus; species Taxus wallichiana. The sequence continues at coordinate 658,521,545 of CM031242.1, forward strand.
TGGTCTATGTTGGTAGGAGGTCTTGTTTGATTTTGATTTGCAACTGGATTGGGTGGTCTTTGAGGCTGGTATGGCTACTGTTAGGCTGAGCTTGAGGCTGGAAAGAAGGTCTAAAACCTTGGGCTTGCTGCCTCTTGAGTGTAACCAGCTCATTACCTAAATTTTGCAATTGCTTCATGACTTCTTGAAGTTCATTTGAGGCACTAGAAGATGAAGTAGAAGCTTCACTTGAATTCTGATTTCTAGGAGTGGGAATAGGAGCTAAAATAGGCACTTGACTAGTACTTGGGCTCTCTAAACTTGGATACAATGGCATTGGAGGCCTAGGAGCTAGCTTTGCCAACTTGAATCAAACAATTTTCAGCTCTAATGGCAATGCTATAAGCAACAGGATAGTTGTGCCTCCCATGGATTGAATTAACATAGAAATATCAAAATTTAAAGCTTTAAGGTAATATAGAAAAGCACCTTCTACTGTTGGCCTTACTGCCACTGGAATTCTCTCCCAAGTCATTTGAAACCTGAAGTTGAAGTCAGTCAGCTGCTCATTGGGAGCTCTCTTGATGGTTGTCAATTGTTCCAAAAGGGACAAGTTATCTCCCTTTTCTCCAAACTACTCATGGAGGGCTATACATAGCTGGTTCCAATTTTGGATAGAACCTGAGGCAAGACTCCTGAACCATTGCAAATATTTCCCTTTGAATGAAGATGCCAACAGTTTGACAGCAACTTGCATCTCATTAATCTCATGGATTGCACAAATATTAGCAATATCCTTGACATGATCACTGGAGTGGTCTGATTCTCTCCAAGTAAAGTATGGAATGTTCTTCAATGCTGCAACTGGGATTGGATTTTGTGCATTGAGAGCAAGTGGGCTGCTGCCAAGTGAAATTGACATAGGGGTTGTTTTGTGCCATTCTGATTGGCCTTAGAACCCTTGTTGATTGAATGAAAGGCCTACTAGGTGGAGGAGTTGATAGAGTTCTGTTTGGTGGAGATGGAGACCTTTGAATTCTCCTCCCTCTTTGCCTTCTTCTTGGAGATAACTGCAGATACTCAAACAACACCTCTTCTTCTCCAACTCTTGACCTTGTGGTGATTCTTCTCATGAGTTTTTCAGGTCTGCACTGCTAAAACCAGCTGATTCTTCTTCCTTGGAGTCACCAGATGTGTAATTTAGGGCTCTTTTAAGCAAGAAACTTGCAAAAAATGCACATCAATTTTGTTGCAATGAAGATGAAGACCTCTAAGGTCCCACTGGTGTGCCAAAACTGTTGGTGCAAATCAGCAGCACCCTTGGATGTTGATCAGATTTCTAGTTTGACACTTTGGACATCCAGTGTGATTGCACAACATTGAATCTTTTCCCCAAGTGTGGGACTTGTAAAAATGGGAAAAGAATCTCCAGATTAGAGGTTGGTTCCTCAACTCCTCTGATCAGGTGTATTACTTGCAAGTTGCAGAGGTTTTGAATTCAAGATCCTACTCTAAATTCCAAGGGGACAGAGATAGAGAATGCAAAAAACTGAAACTAATGCTAATAAGGTGATGCACCAAAGGAATGGTGAACATTCTTTACTTCTGCAAATAGACACAGAGTCATAGAAATGCAACAAACATCATGCAAAAACTGATAAAATGTAATGAAAGGTCAGAAATGAAGCAAACAACACAAACAGAGGATTAAAACTCATTCACAGAGCTTGCATTGTCATTTCCAATATCAAAACACATGCATTACAACATCTGAGAGGTAAAAAATAGGTTACAGTCTTGGAAGAGGTCTGATATTCCACAAAATCACTTTTCAAGGTGAAAAGGGAGCCTGTAATACATGAAAAATGTTCAACCTTTCAAAAATGAGCCAAATCTAGCTTTTACAATGCAAAAAAATGAGCCCAGGAGAGAGAAACATGGGAAAACATGGAGAGCTTCAACCACCAACAAAAATGCAATAAAACAAGCATGGGCATCCTTACAGGTCCATTCCCTGACATTTTTCACCATGTTGGGAGAGAATGCGAGCCATTCTTCATTAAAAATGGTGGTTGAAATGTCATTTCTGTTCATTACCACGTGCCAGAGGTGTTTTTAATTTTATCTCTCCAAACTCCATCAAAATACAAAATTGACCTTGGAATCTTGTAGATAATTTCACCATCTTTCCATTGATATAAAGAACGAAAAACCGAGCTCTGGATCGAAAGTTATGGCCATTTGAAAATTTAGGGCAAAACAGGGCCAAAACGGGTTGGCGGGCCAAAAATTTGAAATTTTCCCACTTTTTGCATTTGGGAAAATTTCCCAAAAATCCCATGCCCCGCCACTCCTGGTGCCATGTGGCATGTTCTGATTGGATGCGGGCCTTCTGTGCTTCATTTTCCACCATTTTGGCCATTGGAAAATTTTCCAAAATTCTCCACCGGGCCGATGACTTGAGGACACGTGGCAAGATGTGATTCACCGCAGGCATTTCCTCTTAAATTTTCCATCATTTTGACCATTTTCTGACTTGGACACATGTGGAAACCCCATTGGATGTGGGCTTTTCTTTTTTTTCCCCTCGGGCTGCCTCTCTCCATTTTATCACCACGTGGACACGTGGCAAGATCCCATTGGCTCATGTTTAGGGGGTGGACTTTTCCTTTCAAATTTTCTCACATTTTGCTTTGGGAAAAATTCCCAAATTTTTCCCCCATCTCCACCAAGCCCAGGACATGTGGTGAGCTCCCATTGGACGTGGGCCTGGGGGAAAACATTTTTTTCTTTTGATTTAACCTTTGGGAAAAATCCCAATCTCTCCCCGCATTCCAAAGCTCCCCCCGGGGACATGTGGTGGCCTATCCTCATTAGCTACGGATCTTGGGGGAAAAATTTAACATTGTGCCCTCACCAATCTCCTTTGCCAAATTTCCAATCTTTCCTCTGCCCTCCGCCGGTCCGATGCCTTAGGACACGTGGCATAACGTGATTGGGCGGGCCTTTCCTTGAGATTTTTCCATGGCGCCAATCACTTAGTCAAATTTTCTATTTTTACTCCCCTCCACCACCCCCTTTCCTCTAGAGACACGTGGCACAATATGATTCGATGCGGGCCTAGCATCAAAATTTTTCTTGGATCAACCCTTAAAAAATTTTCCAATTTCTTCCCCTTGGACACGTGGCAGCATCTCATTCATTGGCGGGCCTTCGGGGTGAAATATTCCTTTTGAAAACTTGCCGAATCACTTAGTAAAAATTCCAAGTTTACCTCCACCCTCCGCCACTCCCGAGGACACGTGGCACTCATATTACTGGCTACGGGCCTTTCAGGGGAAAATTTCCCACAAAACTCCGCGAGCCATAACTTCAAAAATACATGGAGTTAGGAGGAAAACTTTACCTTTCTGGAAAGATGAGAAAAATCTCTATCCAATGGTGCCATTTCAGAAGGTCTTGAGTGCCTGAAAAGAAAAAAATTATGACTGAGGCACAAGAGAGGGAAGAATGAAGGGAGTTTGAAAAAGAGGTCTTGGCAACATAACCAATGATGTAGCCTAGAATTTACTAGATAACACCCTAGTCGCACTGGCACATCACTCAGCCTAGACTGAGCGCTCACCCAAAGCATGCAAAGGTACCATGTCCCTCTTTAGGGTTGTTATAACAGGATGTTAACATGATGAAGGAAGTAACATATAGATTCATAACTAATCCATCATTCCACAATGCATGCTACACTCAGTTCTATGAAAAACAAGCTTAAACAGTAATCATGATTTAACCATTAACATGCACTACTCAATTACACGGGATGACACTTAGATTCAGCCAATATCTTCCATCTATTAATAAATACAGAAGCTCCTTACAATATTGTCAATCTATACCAATGCGCGTATGGAACTGATACAATAGTTCAATCATATGTGTATATTCTCTGTTACACATACATACATGTAACTCTCAGTAATACCTACATACTTCAGACTCTCTGTAATACACACATCTACTATGCACCTAACATCATATATAGGGTGGGGACTTGCCCTTCACCACTTATCTATTCCAAAATTAGGCCACATGTCATTTACAATCATAGCCACACATGTAAGTGTGCTATCTATAGCCCTCTTGTAGTGAATCGAAGTGTCAATTCTATTATTAGCTTGTCTTCATGCACCAAAGCTTGAACCACTTCTCTAAAGATAGACAATGCATGGCGCGCACATCTCTGCATCATTGATGTGTTCCACACTTCATCTACTAAAAATAGGTCTTCATGCTCAAAATTGGCTAACACCTGAAATCTAAACTTACCTTCCATGTGCGGGTCCTTGTTGTCTTTCCTCGCCATTGGTTCCAGTGCCTTCTATCCCACATGAACTCCTTGTGTGATCTTTGACAAGTATTATTTGACCAGCATGGGAGTTGATGGAACCAGGACATGGCAACTATGTGTGCGAGGAAATAGTTGTCTGGTCTATACAAATTCACATGGACAAGCCCAATTTTGATGTATGTGAGGAGTCATGTGTGTCCCAAAGAATGAAGAAGGCTATGCAAAGCAAAAAATAATGCATCTAAAAGGGGAGAAGGAATTAGAATAGAAAAATAATGAATCCTTCATTAGCATGGTAGAATAAATTGGTGATTATGTCCTGAAAGAAAGACCGCACTTGGAGTATAAGGCACCTAGAAAGTTTCCTTCAGTTATGCATTATGTGTGTATGTTAGTTGATTTGGTGCTTGAGGATGGAATAATTTGCATGCCAGCGCCAAAGGACCCGAATAGGAAGCAGAGAGAGCAAGGGCCTCTCGTGATTATAAATATTTCATCATACGAGGCATTGCTCCAAAATTTACAAGATGAGCTGAAGAAAGCAGATCAAGCTTTGAACATATGTGCAGCTCCAGATGCAGTGATCAAGATTAGAACTATATTGGAAGATAATGAAGTTCTGAAAGCAATGAAGGATGATACTTTAGGGTGCATAGAGAGATTTGAATTAGTGAAGCAAAAGCATGAAGCCCTTATAATAGCACAACATCTCGCATAAGGAGAGGTGGATGATCTTGGAAATCTCATAGCATAAAAGATGGATCTTCTGGAGGGATGGATGTCTGCTATGGCTAATGTTGTCATAGTATTGCAGAATGAAAAGGGAGAGATGACCTAGGATGAGTTGGATTCCATCACTACAGATGTTCCAAAGAAGACCAGAAATGTGTTGGATGATTGGCAAGCCTTGGAGGCTAAGATTAAAGAAGAATATCCAGAGTTGATCCTACCAGGTTGAAGCAGAGGGTGCTATAGAATAGAAGTCCATTCTTTGTAAAGTAATTCTTTACATTCTTTCATTCTTATTATTTATTCTTTGGGAACATCAGGAGGAACCCCATTTCCAGGATGGAAATGTAGTTTAGTGTGGGGTAATGTTGAGCAGACAAAATATGACACTAAGGAGAGGGCACACAGAAGATTCGCGCACGGTAGCAAGGCATATTTGAAGGTGTAAAAGGATAGGGAAGGAAATGCATGAAAAATACAAATTGATTTGGGACTTATCCATTTTCATGGTTATGGGATATTTTTGGAGATAGCGTACAAAGCACACAATGGGATGGAGACTTGCGCAACACGCAAATGCTATTTTGGGAAGAGCATCTACTAAGCACCATACATGAGTTCGAGTTAATAATATGATTACTACTTGCTAGTTAACTGTAAGAGATCTATTATTAACACACTTGCATGTGTGCATGTTATTGTAAAGGCGCATGACTATTTTTAGCATGCGACCTATTTTTGTAAGTGCATAAGCGGTGAAGGGAAAGTCCCCACCCTTATAAATATGTATTAATCTGTGTAGTAAAAAGACACTTTGTATGAGCTATTGTGGAGTTATGCTACCAGATCTAATGTGCACATAAACTTATGATACTACTTATTGTAAGAAGTTTTTGTATTTATTGTGTTTAATATAATAGAGTGTATTGGGTGAATAATGGTGTTAAACATGACTGTAACTAACTCTTGTATGGTTGACTTCATTATGTTTATCTCTTAATTCAAGATGCTTTTAGATCTAGATCTGGAATATGATATGTAGAATATTTATGCTATTTATGGATATGAATACATTAAATCTTCATCATGTTCATATCCTATACAAGTAACTCTAAGGAGGGGTGTGGTACCTTTGCGTACGCTTCAGGATGAGCACTCAACTTAGGGTGGGTGATGTGTCGGTGCACACTGGGTTGTTTGTGGTAAATTCTAGGTTGCATCACATAACCTGAAGGATCATTTAATCTTGAAGACTACCATTTGATGCTCAATATAGACTCAACTATACCTTGTGGAAATGTTATAGATTCTCTAAAATTTACTCTATTCACAACTTGTGTTAGGAATAGTGAAATGAACATTATTTAATGGTTGTCTGGTAGGATGATTTATGACACTCTTAAAAGTCATAGTCATTTCTTTTAAGGAAGCCAAGGAAAGTGACATGATTAACACTATGACATTGACAGTACACACACTTTTATCTCAAGGATATCACAAAAATATTTTCACCACTTCACTACCGAAAACAAAGATATTTGGAAGAGAAGCGGGGAACTAGATAAGCATACCTTATAATGGCCTTGATGAACTCCTATTGTTGATGAAGTGTCTCTGTAGTACCTTCAAAGGGAAAAATACATACCTAGATCATTTGAACCTTCTTTGAGTGCACGTTACAAGAAATGGTCTTTGGAAAACTTGGCTAGCTATTGTAGACACAAAATCATGCACTTTAGACATTATTTAGTCTTAGTCTTATACTACTATTTATATGGTTTTGAGTGAAGAAAGTATTAATTAACCCCCGTCTCTTGGTCATTTTTATTTAATTTATGTCGTAACTCCCGACCTTCACCACACATATGCCCAGTTAGTTTTTGCACTTTCCATCATTTTAGCCTTGATTGGGGTTCCCATGTTAGTATTGGTGCACATGTCAATGCCCTGGTCCCAGCTTTAGGTGCATTGATCCTTTTACACTTTCCCACCATGTTTTGGGCACTTTCTAACCATTTTAGCTTCTTATATTTTTGGTGGTTGGCCATTTCAGGGTTAATTACAAAATTAGATCAAGAGAACCCTATAAATATAAAGTTATGATACCATAATGAGGGACCAAGCACTAGTCACTACTATCATCCACCTAGGGTTGCATCTATCAAAGGCATTTGGAGATCATTTACATTCACTTAGCTCCATCACAAGGGACAAGGTTGGTTAATCTACATCACACAAGCATAAGAGGGGATTATATTCTATTCCATCCACCATTCTACTACATTTTTACATCTAGTTATTTCTCACTACTTCACAAAGTGTGACTAGCACAAGAGCACATAGGGCACATGATTTACACACACAGAGACACACACACACACACACACACAAAAGAACTACATTTGGGTCTAAAATGTAGTGCAACACTCAGTTAGTAAGCCCACTATTGTGGCAGCTAAGGTTAGTCTAACTATTCATTTACATTCTTATTTTTAGGGTTTTGATACTTCTCCTAGTCTTTTACAGGTATTCTATTCATCTTGGATTCTTAATGACACCTAGCGTAGTGTAGCAAACTTAAGGCGGCAGATAGGGAAGGTTTTAGATCACTTACGAACCTATGAAACTCAGTTCTAGACATTTCACACTCGGACTGTGGTGCCCACGGGACCCTTGGTCCCTCTCTAGGTGCTCCAATCCACTCGAGATAGGTCTAATCCTTCCTTTTCAAGGCCTCTACACAGTCTTTATGCTTCTTGTTTCTGCGGTCACTTTCTGCGACACATTATAGCAAGCTCATCTAATCATTGAGTCACTTCCTTACTTTCCTTGCATATTAGAGTTTTCATTTTTATTAGTTTATTTTGCTTGGGTCACTTTTTATATTTATTTAGTTGTTATTTACATCATTTTAGTACTGTTATTTGTTATTGTTCATAGTTAGATTAACTACACATATCCCATATTTTAGTTAATCATTTTTGTGAAATTGACATCCCACTCCCTCTATCACTTCCATGTCCCATCACTTTTGTTAAGGAAACTACTCCTTACATTGATCCACTTAGTGTCTTTTGACTATCCTTCCATCTCTCACACACTTGGGGGGCATAGAATTTAACACACCCCCTCATTATAGCATCCTTACATAATATTACATCACACTCTTAGCATTTACGCATACATCATCTTAGCATCTACTCATATATCATCTTTACATTCTCATACATCAATCTCCTAGTATATTCCTATTCATACATATGTTATAGCATCATCATTACCCAATGACACACTCTTGTGCTTTGGTTCACACTTGACTATTGAGGGCTTACTACACATGAACCCCACACACCTGAAAAATAGGTCTTGCACACTGCATCTATTCACGCATCACGTGTCATATGTCATACTAGTCACCATTATATATATATATATATATATATATATATATATCATACTTCTATTATCCACAACTTTGGCATTACATCCTATTCATCTTACACATTACATACATTATTAGGTTATCTACGCATATTACACCGCATTCTATACATAGCATCGCTACACTACGTATCACGTCATATGCCTTACATCATACACTACACATCTCCATATCACACATATTCTACATACTATACTAGTCTTCATCACATATGAGTCTAGCATTACATCATCCTACATACTACATTACTAGTCTATCTACATACATTACATGCCACTCTATACATTACACTTTACACATTATACACATCTTGCATTGCATTCTACACATCATGTATTTACACATTCTACTCATCATATGGTCATCTATCATCATGCATATTACATACTCTTCTACGTGCTACACTCACTACCCTATGACACACTTTAGTTCCTTGGTCCATACTCAATTGCAAGAGCTTGCAAATTGTAACACCCTTGATGTTGTTATTTTCCTCTTTTGCATTCAAGTGTTGATATGTGATTTTCCTTATAAGGATATGTTCTTGATTGTTGGAAATCATGTTTGATATGGATACGTCTTTTCTACTCTTAAGATCCTTTGATCGAACCTGGAATGACTTCTCGAATCCATTTTTCACTTCTGCATAAGTAGGCGATTTGCAATCTAGTTTAAGAGTTGTAAACTTGTCTTTTATCGACTCATCCTTGGTCAATTTTAGTGATCCAAGGGATGTTTTAAATATTCTATGTTAAATGAATGGTAAAATTGACATTCCATGAGTTAAGATACACATTGGACTAAAAAAATTTTGTTCAAGTTCTTTAATTTCTCTTTGAATGTACTTCCATTTAGTAAGTTGTTTGGCTTGGGTCTTTAAAGATTGACCATGACAGGTCATTGCTAATAAAAATGGGCATGCAGCTTGTTCACAACATAAGAGAGATCTAGGCTCTATATAGGATTAACCTATGGGATCCTAAACTAGGTAAAATATATATGTAATTCTATCTAAGCTATTATACTTGATAGAATTTTGAGACTAACCTAAAACTCCTTATTATGTCTTGATTGGCTGAATTTTTGATTTGTAACCTAACCTAAGCTCGGTACTAATGGGGATTGAAAAGGCTACTAGGTATTAAATTAACCTAGATCCTAATACTACAAGGTATTATTGTAACCTAGCCTAGTGTTTTAAACTATGGCACTTTGAATTATTTACCTATGTGGAAATTACCTAGCCTAATTGCTAAGGCCATGGTGGGGGTTAGTTGTTAGTGTTATATCCTAAGGTATAAATTTAAATTCTACCTAAGATCTAACCTAATCAATATAATCTATCCTAAACTAATGGCTACGGAATTGGAACTTCGGTGGTCGTATACATATTGGTGATGGTTCTATGGCATTTATGATGTTGATAAGGTTTATTAATGCATACGTACTCTTGCCAGCTTTGGTAGGGGTTAGTTGGTTTGGTGGAGGCTTAGGTGGCAGTATCACTAAAAATGGAAACTTATGTTAACTTGGACTTGGCACTCGCCAGACTTGGCAGGCGGTGGCAAGGAGGATTGAGTGGGAGATTTGGAATTAATGAGATTAATTGTTTTTAGTTATTGAGCCCAAACCACCTTGGTAGGCATGCCAGCGGATTTTTGTTGGGTTGTTTCATTTTGCATGTTCTTCAATTTTCCTTCTACATGCACTCGGTTTTCGAACCATCGAGTAAATTACACTTCATGGCTATTTTTGAGGTTTCAAATCTATTTTCGTTTCGTGGAATGTATAAGAAGCATTATGGAAGAAGTATCTAGTTGTTTGATCTTTCATGGAGAAGAGGAGAAGAAGCGAGTTTGGCTAGAGGTCTTCTTCGATTTCACAGCGACACTATCAGGCATGATAGGCTCTAATTGTTAAAATCTCTTGCTTTCCTCTAAGTGTTTTCATTAAAGCAACTTTTCTCTGATGAGTTTTTGCATTTCATGCTTTATATGGTTAATTGATTGATGGGTTTTGTAAAACTTGCATTCTGGGTTTCGAATCCGTGATATATGTGATTCTGTTGGAAGCTTATGTTGTATTGTCTTTTGCACAAAGGAACTATGCATACAAGAACAAATTTGGTAACTCTGTTTAGCTTCTTTGGTTGTTGGAAATTGTTGTTTGGTTTTGAATTCATTTACTGACCAATAATTGTTACTGAGTTATGCTTGTGTTTGTTGAGATTAGTTTTTGTGAACTTGTTGTGTTTTGTGAACTCGAGCTAGTAAGGAACTCCAGTTCTTATGGATACTTGCAAACAGTTCGAGCTATTTGTTGGAAACTTGTTTCGGTGGATAGAATCGTTGTAGAGATTCTCGGCTCTATGGTGTTAGCATTTTATTTCATAGTTAAATGGACTGTGGATTAACCTGTATATGGCTTTTTGTTTTGTAATTCCTCTTGCGAAAACTTTGACTATTTTGAAACTTGCATGCACTAGAAAAACCATATATGGCTTGGGTTTTTGTATTTCATTTTGTGAAATCGTGACTATTTTTAAAACCTCGCATCTAACTTGGAACCTATGTTTGTTACCTTGGATAAGTTAGTGTTGTTCGAAGCCTCATATGGCATGGTGCTTGTGAATTCTTGTTCTTATGACCTTATTAAATGTGTTTGGAGGTTCTTTATGAACCCATATTTTAAGTCCTCTGGTTTGAGATTTGTCAAGCATCTTACGTCCCGTTTGATTTGGGAAACTAGGTTTGAAAGGTTGTTAACTGAAAATGGAAGCATTTTTTCTTAGAATGAATTTTTTTATAAGTAGTTTATTCTTATTCAATCTAGCATTATGGTGCTAGTGTATTTATGAATTCGTGATTGTGATATTGTGATGAAAAAATGTACAATCAATTTGTTACTTGGTGTTTTTAATTGAAATGGTAACTTGAACGATGTGTTGGTTCAGATTTTATAGTCCTTTGACTATTTTATAAACTAAAGAGGGAACATGATGTTACCCGAACTTGGTTATAAGCATTTGAATAATCTTGATCCTTTGAGGGAGTTTATGCTTTACATTGTGCTTGGAATTGTATTTTGAGTCTTGGACAATACGTATTATATTTATGATGTTTTCATCTTGTCATTTGTTTGGAAACCCAATCTGTAGTTCTTGTAGTGATGCATTGACATGATATTTATGGAGATAGTTCGCCTTACGAACTATTGGGAAGTTTTGAGTGTTAGCATTTACTCAGATTTCTTACCTCTTGTTGGGTCCAATAAATGAATGTTAAGTCTTGAAACATAAATTACATTTAAAAGTTGATTGGAGACTATGTTTGAACTTCTTTGTTTGATGGTAAAGTGTTCTAAGAAGGAAAAATGTTAGTATGTTTTCTTCAGGCTGTTATGGTCCAATAAAAGATTGTTAAGTCTTTAATGAGATACCTTTGTGAAACTTTTTGTCCTTGGATTGTGTATGAGCTTCATTGTTACAATGTTCCTAATGGAAAGTAGAATTCATGCATTATAATGGGAAGGTTTAGAAAGGAAGATAGCATTTAGTATTCTCTTTCCTTGAAGTGGTCCTTGCTCTCTTTCCTTGGAACTCTTGAATGAACTTAAATTGTATGTATAAGAGGAGGTAAAACTATTAAATTAAGTTGTAAGAAATGATTATAGATGGGGATCATATTCTATTAGGACTCCTTTCTAATGCAGTTGGGTTAAGTTCATTGGTTGGAACCTTCTGATTTTTATTCTTATTGGAAAAGAGTATCAGTACTTAATTAGTCTTTTTATACTTGTCATTTGACTGAAATGAAGTAGAAAGAAATTGTAAACTTGTTGTTGACTGTTAATCCATCATTCCTTCTTGGATTTCTTTTATATGGATCTGTTTTGATGAATACCTTAAAATGTTGAATTTTAAAGTAGAGGACCTTTAAAGGAACAGTTTAAATCATGATATACACATGTTTCTACCTTGTTGATGTTATGTACTTTGGCATAATGGGAATGGTTTCTCTCCTTCTTACTTGAAAGTTAGATGAAACATCCAAGAGGGAATATGTTGTAAACACTTATGTATCTTATAGTAAAGATAAGTGTTGTATTATATTTGGTAGGATTGGAAACAATGATATGTTATGATTTGTGGTTTGGTAAAGATAATTGATAGGATCAATTATACTTTAATTTGTAAGACATATTTTATAGATTATATTTTGTTCTTCTTTTTGTTAATCCTGGTTTAGTATTGCTCTTCTTTTATTGATATTACTTATGCTTAGGGAGTATGAAATACTAATTGTTCATTAAAGCGGGGTTTTTTTATTGGAACAATTAGTGGAATGCACTTCGTTTTAAGGCTTAGTGCTTATCATGCTCAATTCATTGAACTAACCCATGCTAGCAATTTTTGTAGATGGACTTCGTAAGTGATAACGGAAGACAAAAACTTATATGATGCATTGGCTGATCTAAGTTTGATTCTTGTGAAGAATTCTGAATTGTTCTTAAGTTGTATTGGAAAAGAAAAGTTATTCTCTTTTGAATGAAGGTTGTTGTCATGTAGTATGCCTGAAATGCATAAGTTGTAAATGTATAAGTTTTGAAAATGAATTGAAGAATGAGAATTTACTTGCATGGATTATGTAAATTATCTTGTACTTTTGTAAAAGAAATGGAATCCTATCCTGTTGATATTCTTCATGTTATTTATATGTTTCAATGAGTATTTTTGGATAAGTAGGAAAAAGGGAATTAGTGTATTTTTCCCTAAACGTGATGTAACTAAATAAGTTACTGAGAATTTCATTGATCTTATCTAAACAACTCATACTATTAAAGTAATGTATAATGAACTTACAATGAAAACTATGAAATTTGTAAAGGACATAAAGGGTGTGTTAAACCCTAGAACTTAACCATGAAGAGGAAGACTCTTCCTCTCTTATGAAAAATTAGACAAGAAGGAAGATATGATTTATATCATTAGACTTCATTTAATAGAGCTGTTAAGTTCTGACCTCGGTGGTTGTTACACTTCCTTGAGTGGTTAAGTCACATTAAATGGAACTTAAGAGGTTGTTGTCCTTTCTTCTTGGTAGTTGCTTGTTGAGCCAAAATTAACAAACATTGAAAGCAATCTTAAGTTAAGGAAGTTCTACAAGGGTTAATGGAACCTGATTTGGAAAAGAACTTAGGGAGAGTTGGATTAGAGTTTGGGCAAGGGTTGTTGAAATCTACCTTTAAGAATCCAAATTAATTAAACTTTAATAATCTCCTATGGGTATGTATATCTCGATGAGGTTGTTCTGTAGGATGCTGGCACACACCGACTGTAGGGTTGTACCTTTGAGAAGATTAGGATCTTCTTGAGGATACAACATTGTAGTTGACATGTGGCAACACCCTTATGCATTGATCATCTAGATCTACACACTTTTGGACTTGAACTTAGTTTCTCTCCAAGACTGGGTAGTAGCGTAGTTATGATACGAAGTATCCCTCTAGGACTCAGGGTACCTTGGCACACGGGGTTGACTTAGGTTAACCCAATATGCCAATCTATCCTAAGTCTTTGTGAGCTCCTTCCTATCATAACCTACATTATTAACTAGAACTAGGGTTAAACCTTGGGCAAGAGGGTAGCGGAAGTTAATAAAGGAAATTATAGATAACAATAGAGTGGGGTGAAGGACATATTCCAGTTGACAAGTATGCCATCAAGGAATAATTAATACGAACAGTATGTTAGAATCTTTGGCCAAAGTATCGTGCAAGTCGCCTTGATTACGTTATCCTATGTCGCCTAGTCTAAGGATCGTGATGCAAATGAATATTGTTAATATGATTCAGTTAGGTTCCTTAGATAGATCACTCAATACCCAGATCGGGGTAAGAGAATTAAGAAAGCCAGTTTGGGGAGATGTTAACTTGATTTGAATAAAAAGTTATTTAATACGATTTTGGAACTAAAAGGTTTTGAAATATTTGGCTTAGGAGTAGAGAAGTGAATGAATTGATTGTCCTTGATCTAAATTCTTAAAAGAGATAATCATGGAAAATGATTCTTTTTAGGAAGGAAGCATGTAACACCCTTGACTATTGTTATTTTCCTCCTTTGCATTCAAGTGTTGATATGTGATTTTCCTTATAAGGATATGTTCTTCTGATTATTGGAAATCATGCTTGATATGGATACATCTTTTCTACTCTTAAGATCCTTTGATGAACTGGAATGACTTCTCTGAATCCATTTTTCACTTCTAGTAGGTGATTTACAATCTAGTTTAAGAGTTGTAAACTTGTCTTTTTATCTGACTCATCCTTGGGTCAATTTTAGTGATCCAAGGGATGTTTTAAATCTTCTATGTTAAACGAATAGTAAAATTGACATTCCATGAGTTAAGATACACATTGGACTAAAATTTTTGTTGCAAGTTCTTTAATTTCTATGTGAATGTACTTCCATTCAGTAGGTTGTTTGGCTTGGGTCTTTGAAGATCGACCATGATAGGTCATTGCTGATAAAAATGGGCATGCAAAGCATGTTCACAGCATAAGAGAGATATAGGGTCCTATATAGGATTAACCTATGGGATCCTAAGCTAGGTAAAATATATATGTAATTCTATCTAAGCTATGATACTTGATAGAATTTTGAGCCTAACCTAAAACTCCTTATTCTGTCTTGATTGGTTGAATTGTTGATTTGCAACCTAACCTAAGCTCGGTACTAATGGGGATTGAAAAGGCTACTAGGTATTAAATTAACCTAGATCCTAATACTACAAGGTATTATTGTAACCTAACCTAGTGTTTTAAACTATGGCACTTTGAATTATTTACCTATGTGGAAATTACCTAACCTAATTGTTAAGGCCATGGTGGGGGTTAGTTTTTAGTGTTATATCCTAAGGTATAAATTTAAATTCTACCTAAGATCTAACCTAAGCAATCTAATCTATCCTAAACTAATGGATACGAATTGGGACTTAAGTGGTCGCATACATATTGGTGATGGTTCCTAAGGCATTTATGATGTTGATAAGGTTTATTAATGCATACGGACTACCAGCTTTGGTAGGGGTTAGTTGGTTTGGTGGAGGCTTAGGTGGCAGTATCACTAAAAATGGAAACTTATGTTAACTTGGACTTGGCACTCGCCAGACTTGGT
This sequence comes from Taxus wallichiana var. yunnanensis, assembly GCA_018340775.1. Lineage (NCBI taxonomy): Eukaryota > Viridiplantae > Streptophyta > Pinopsida > Cupressales > Taxaceae > Taxus > Taxus wallichiana. Next base: position 658,537,214 of record CM031242.1, read on the forward strand.
AGGTGGTGGCAAGGAGGATTGAGTGGGAGATTTGGAATTAATGAGATTAATTGTTTTTGGTTATTGAGCCCGAACCACCTTGGTAGGCATGCCGTGCGGATTTTTGTTGGGTTGTTTCATTTTGCATGTTCTCAATTTTCTTTCTACATGCACTCTGGTTTTTCGAACCAGCAGAGTAAACTGCACTTCATGGCTATTTTTGAGGTTTTGAATCTATTTTCGTTTCGTGGAATGTATAAGAAGCATTATGGAAGAAGTATCTAGTTGTTTGATATTTCATGGAGAAGAGGAGAAGAAGCGAGTTTGGCTAGAGGTCTTCTTCAATTTCACAACGACACTATCAAGCATGATAGGCTCTAACTGTTAAAATCTCTTGCTTTCCTCTAAGTGTTTTCATTAAAGCAACTTTTCTCTGATGAGTTTGTGCATTTCATGCTTTATCTAGTTAATTGATTGATGGGTTTTGTAAAACTTGCATTCTGGGTTTCAAATCCGTGATATACGTGATTCTGTTGGAAGCTTATGTTGTATTGTCTTTTGCACAAAGGAACTATGCATATGAGAACAAAGTTGGTAACTCTGTTTAGCTTCTTTGGTTGTTGGAAATTGTTGTTTGGTTTCGACTTCATTTATGGCCAATAATTATTACTGAGTTCTGCTTGTGTTTGTTGAGATTAGTGTTTGTGAACTTGTTGTGTTTTGTGAACTTGAGCTAGTAAGGAACTCTAGTTCTTATGGATACTTGCAAACAGGTTCGAGCTATTTGTTGGAAACTTGTTTCGGTGGATAGAATCGTTGTAGAGATTCTCGGCTCTATGGTGTTAGAATTTTATTTCATAGTTAAATGGACTGTGGATTAACCCGTATATGGCTTGTTTTTGTATTTCTTCTTGTGAAAACTTTGACTGTTGTTGAAACTTGCATGCACTGGAAAAACCATATATGGCTTGGGTTTTGTATTTCATTTTGTGAAAATTGTGATTGTTGTTGAAACCTACATCTAACTTGGAACTGTGTTTGTTATCTTGGATAAGTTAGACTATTGTTTGAAGCCTCATATGGCATGGTGCTTGTGAATTCTTGTTCTCATGACCATATTAAATGTTTTTGGAGGTTCTTTATGAACCCAGATTTTAAGTCATCTGGTCTGAGCTCTGTCAAGCATCTTACATCCGTTTGAGTTGGGAAACTAGGTTTGAAAGGATGTTAACTTGAAAATGGAAGCATTTTTTCTTAGAATGAATTGTTTTATAAGTAGTTTCTTCTTATTCGATCTAGCATTATGGTGTTGGTGTATTTATGAATTCGTGATTGTGATATTGTGATGCAACATTGTACAATCAATTTGTTACTTGGTGTTTTTAATTGAAATGGTAACCTGAACAATGTGTTGGTTCAGATTTTATAGTCCTTTGACTATTTTATAAACTAAAGAGGGAACATGATGTTACCCGAACTTGGTTATAAGAATTTGAATAATCTTGATCCTTTGAGGGAGTTTATGCTTTACATTGTGCTCGGAATTGTATTTTGAGTCTTGGAAGTCACGTATTATATATATGATGTTTTGATCTTGTCATTTGTTTGGAAACCCAATCTGTAGTTCTTGTAGTGATGCATTGACATACTATTGAGATAGTTCTGCCTTGCCTGAACTATTGGAAAGTTTTGAGTGTTAGCATCTACTCAGATTTCTTACCTCTTGTTGGGTCCAATAAATGAATGTTAAGTCTTGAAAGATAAATTGTGATTCAAAATTGATTGTGGACTATGTTTGAACTTCACTGTTTGATGGTAAAGTGTTCTAAGAAGGAAAAATGTTAGTATGTTTTCTTCAGGCTATTCTGGTCCAATAAAAGATTGTTAAGTCTTTAACAGATACACTGTGAAACTTTACTGTCCTTGGACTATGTATGAGCTTCATTGTTACAATGTTCCTAATGGAAAGTAGAATTCATGCATTATAATGTGAAGATTTAGAAGGGAAGGTAGCATTTAGTTTTCTCTTTCCTTTAAGTGGTCCTTGCTCTCTTTCCTTAGAACTCTTGAATGAACTTAAATGAACTGAGGAGGTAAAATGTATAAAGGAGGTAAAATTGATTAAATAGATGAGGATCATATTGTGTTAGGACTCCTTTCTAATGCAGTTAGGTTAAGTTCATTGGTTGGAACCTTCTGATTTTTATTCTTATTGGAAAAGAGTATCAGTACTTAATTAGTCTTTTTATGCAGAAAGAAATTATAAACCTTTTGTTGATTGTTAATCCATCATTCCTTCTTGGATTTCTTTTATATGGATCTATTTTGATGAATACCTTAAAATGTTGAATTTTAAAGTAGAGGACCTTTAAAGGAATAGTTTAAATCATGATATACACATGTTTCTACCTTGTTGATGTTATGTACTTTGGCATAATGGGAATGGTTTCTCTCCTTCTTTACTTGAAAGTTAGATGAAACATCCAAGAGGGAATATGTTGTAAACACTCATGTATCTTATAGTAAAGATAAGTGTTGTATTATATTTGGTAGGATTGGAAACAATGATATGTTATGATTTGTGGTTTGGTAAAGATAATTGATAGGATCAATTATACTTTAATTTGTAAGACAGATTTTATAGATTATATTTTGTTCTTCTTTTTGTTAATCCTAGTTTAGTATTGCTCTTCTTTTTATTGATATTACTTATGCTTAGGGAGTATGAAATACTAATTGTTCATTAAAGTAGGGTTGTTTTTATTAGAACAATTAGTGGAATGCACTTTGTTTTAAGGCTTAGTGCTTATCATGCTCAATTCATTGAACTAAACCATGCTACAATTTTTGCAGATGGACTTGTAAGTGATAACAAAAGACAAAAACTTATATAATGCATTGGCTGATCTAAGTTTGATTCTTTTGAAGAATTCTGAATTGTTCTTAAGTTGTATTGGAAAAGAAAAGTTATTCTCTTTTGAATGAAGGTTGTTGTCATGTAGTATGCCTAAAATGCATAAGTTGTAAATGTATAAGTTTTGAAAATGAATTGAAGAATGAGAATTTACTTGCATGGATTATGTAAATTATCTTGTACTTTTGTAAAAGAAATGGAATCCTATCTGTTGATATTCTTCATGTTATTTATATGTTTCAATGAGTATTTTTGGATAAGTAGGAAAAAGGGAATTAGTGTATTTTCCCTAAACGTGATGCAACTAAATAAGTTACAAAATTTCAATGATCTTATCTAAACAACTCATATTATTAAGGTAACGTGTAATGAACTTACAATGAAAACTATGAAATTTGTAAAGGACATAAAGGGTGTGTTAAACCCTAGAACTTAACCATGAAGAGGAAGACTCTTCCTCTCTTATGAAAAAGTAGTCAAGAAGGAAGATATGATTTATAATCATTAGACTTCATTTAATAAAGACTATTAAGTTACAACCTCGGTGGTTGTTACACTTCCTTGAGTGGTTAAGTCACATTAAATGGAACTTAAGAGGTTGTTGTCCTTTCTTCTTGGTAGTTGCTTGTTAAGCCAAAGTTAATGAACATCGAAAGAAATCTTAAGTTAGGGAAGTTCTGCAAGGATTAATGGAACCTGATTTGGAAAAGAACTTAGGGAGATTTGGATTAGAGTTTGGGAAGGGTTGCTGAAATCTACCTTTAAGAATCCAAATTAATTAAACTTTAATAATCCCCTATGGGTATGTATATCTCAACGAGGATGTTCTTTAGGATCTTTTTGCCGCACACGAGGGCTATACATTTGAGAAGATTAGGATCTTTTCGAGGATACAACTTGACATGTGCCAACACCCTTCTGCTCTAGATCTACACACTTTTGGACTTGAACTTAGTTTCTCTCAGGACTAGGTAGTAGCGTAGTTACTGATACGAAGTAGCCCTCTAGGACTAAGGGTACCTTGGCACATGGGGTTGACTTAGGTTGACCCAGTATGCCAATCTATCCTAAGTCTTTGTGATCTCCTTCCTATCATAACCTACGTTGTTAACCGGAACTAGAGTTAAACATTGGGTAAGAGGGCATGTGAAGTTAGTAAAGGAAATTCTAGATAACAATAGAGTGGGGGTGAAGGACGTATTTTAGATTGATGAGTATGTCGTCAAGGAATAAGTAATATGAACAGTATGTTATAATCTTTGGCCAAAGTATCGCAAGCTGTTGATTGTGTTGTCCTATGTCACCTAGTCTAAGGATCGTGATGTAGATGAATATTTGTAACAACTATTTAGTTAGGTTCCTTAGACAGATCACTCAATACCCAAATCGGGGTAAGAGAACCAAGTATATGAAGTATACAGAAAATTATTTAATACTTGGTGTTAAACATGAATAGATCGGTAGTTCTTGATTCATGAAACAAATAGATCGATAGTTTACCGAGTCATTACAGCTGGATATGGTTATCTGTTATAAGAATGGTTGTTTTGGAATGTGTGTTCTAAATTACGTATTTAGAACAGAGAACATTACTCAAAAAAAAAATCCCTTGTTTCTAAAGTCTTAAAATAGGAATGTTACACAAATCATTTGACCTTTCATCATGTGACATTTCTAGGATAGTGACACACGCTATAGGATAAATCGTCACTTACTCTATCATCTTTTAGTGGTATACATCGTAAGATACGTAGCCACTCCCTACTATTCATCTTGTAGTGACACACGTTATAGGATAAATCACCACTCAATCTATCATCTTGTAGTGGTATACAATGTAGGCTACATCACCAATCCCTATTGTTCATCTTGTAGTAACACACGCTATAGGCTACATCGTCACTTCCTCTATGATCTTGTAGTGATACACGCTTTAGGGCTAAATCATCACTCACATATTCATTTTGTCATGATATATTCTTAGTCTATAAGGTTCACATACATCTCTTCTATATGTCACATATATCATCACCACTACATACATACTCATCACAAAGTGTGCTATGTTAGATTTAGCAAGGGAAATGTAATCCATAGATCACAAATCCACCATTAATGCCGAAGATTATAGATTATTGTTTGTAGTTGATTAGACAAAGAAATAACTTGAAATAGAATGCAAATAATAGAGTTTCATTAACTAGAGTTGAAACTAAATAATAAACAAGGAAAGAGACAGATAACACCATATTTAAGTGGAGAAACCCAAAGGAAAAAAATTCCATTGGTAAAGCATTGTCTTTTATTATGAATCTAATACAATTTCACCTAGCACTTCCACTTCACTCCTTAGCTATTTCACACTTCTTGAGCTATTTCTCATGTTTTTTAATAGCCAATAATTTTTTTAATCAATACATCCTACTGAGATAGCTTACATTATTCAATACAATCCTACATGTCTGCATTGTAGACACAATCCCAAGAGGGATCACCCAATAAATTTGGTGGGTGAATCGGTCAAGATATCGTTGTCTATATTGACATGCAACAATAATTTTATGATCTTAAATGATAATCATACTAAGAAAATGATTTAATAAACCCAAATTAGTCATTTCAAACCATTGTTTTAATCTTTTTTGATTCCAACAATTAGACTTTTATCATTGCTAGTTATCAAAATATCATCAACATACAAGACAATAATGACAATATGATTGTTTTCAATTTTAACAAATAAATCATTATCAGAATAGTAGTTAGTAAAGCCAAGGTCTTGAAAGAAACAATTAATTTTAGCATACCAAGCTCTAGGAGCTTGTTTAAGACCATACAAAGAATTTTTAAGATTACAGACATAAAGTTCCTTTCAGGAGCCTCAAAGCCGTTAAGGTCGACTCATATAGATTTCTTCTTTTAAGTCACCATTTAAAAAGGCATTTTTGACATCCATTTGATGAATCTCCCAACCATATTGGGTGGTCAATGTAAGAAGAACTCTTACAGTTCTCATCTTAGCAACATGAGTAAAACTCTCAATATAGTCAATTCCTGGTTTCTAAGTGAAACCACGAGATACTAGCCTTGCTTTGAACTTGTCAATTTCTCCTAGAGAGTTGTATTTGATTTTGAACAACCACCTAGATCCTAGAATGCTTCTCTTAGAATGAGGAGGAATGACAAGCTCCCAAGTGTCATTTTTATTAAAGCATCATATTAATCCTTCATATCTTGAAGCCATATATCATCTTGAGATTCTTCTTAAAAGGATTTTGGTTCTACCTCATAATGGGTCATCAAGGCACGATAGGTATGTTGACTTCTAGTTATTTTTCTAAGATTATCAGGCTGAGAATTTTAAACAAGATTTTATCCCTTCTAGGAATCTTAGGTTGCAAGACATGTTGAGATGACTCCCCCTCAATATCCATCATGTCTAGATTAGGATAATCAGCCTTTTGAACTTTTGTTTCCATAATGTTAGTAGGAGGATTATCGAGATCTATCTCTAGAGCAGCAGAGGAGGGTTCATTAGGATCAAAAATGTCATGTTTGAATGGGTCATAGAATCTCAAACCTTTATTTTTACAGCCATAGAAAACCAAATCACAAGCAAATGAGGTTAGATCAAGCTTCTTCATTTTTAATTTTGGAATGAAGATGGAAGAAGTACTTGCCAAATATTTTTAGGTGAGAGATATATAGTTTCTTCTCTGTCCATACTTCGTGAGGGTAGCTTGATTAATAGGTTTTGTAGGTAGTCTATTTAAAATATAGACAATAGTGTTCATAGCTTTAGCCCATAATAATTTAGGCACATTGGAAGCATGAATCATAGTACTAGCCATTTCTAAGATAGTCATATTCTTTCTTTCTGTAATGCCATTTTTCTGAGGGGAATAGGGAGTGGTCAATTCTCTTTGAATTCCACATGAAACAAATAATTCATCAAATGCTTTGTTAACATATTCACCTCCATTATCATTCCTAATTATCTTAAATTTGATAATTTAAGCATTCTCAACTAGAGCTTTAAATTCCTAAAATTTAGATAGGACATCAAATTTCTTTTTAATAAAATAAGACCAAGTCATTCTAGAATAATCATCAATAAATCAAACAACATACAATGCACCAATGAGAGAAGGAACCTCAAGTGGACCTCTTACATCACTATGGATCAGTTCTAATAACTAAGAGGAATTTGGATCATGATGTTTGTGAAATGGTTGAGCATGTTGCTTACCACATAGGAAACTTTCACAAGTTTCATGTTCTAATTTTATCTTAGGAAGACCAACAACAATATTTAGTCTAGACATATCATACATACTCTTGAAATTTACATGACCAAGTCTTTCATGCCATAGTTGAATATCATTCTTAGAAGAGGAAGCAAAACAAGATTCAGAGACAAAACCATCAAAGATATACAAGCCATTCTTCTGGATCCCAGAAGAAATGATATTTTTAAACTAATCTTTGACATACCATTTTTCTTGTAGAAAATCATCTTTATAGTTTTCTTTAGTTAGTGAGAGCAAGATAAAATATTCTTTTTCAGTTTAGGGACATACAATACATTCCTAATTACACCATTTGATAACTTAACATTGCCACAACCTTCACTCTAATGATAGAGTTATCTCCTAGATAGATATTCTCTTCACATTTGACCATATTTGAAAGGATATTAGGAATGCAAGTCATGTGCCTAGAGGCACCACTATCAAGAATCCATTCATTGTCATTTGAAGCTGAGAGGGCGTTATATACAATGCAATAGATTTCTCAACTACATTTGCTTGCTTTTGCTTCTAATTTTTCTTGAAATTATTAGGCTTGTTATTCTTAGCATTCTTGACTGATTTATTAATCTTGACTCTACAATCAGACTCTTTGTGTCCAAATTTTCCACATTTATTACAAGTTCCATTAAATTTGACTTTGAATGGTTGATTGCTTTTAACAAATTTAGTCTTAGGATTAGTTTTAAATCTAGATTTAATACTAGATTTCTTATTTGGATTGAAATGTCTAGTATGAGAGGGATTATGAGAAGGCTTATGATTTTGAGAGAATAGAGCTTGAGAAGTAGTCTCTTTTGAATCAAATTTCTCCATGACTCTCTCTTCTTGAATCAACAAAGAAGACAAAGTGTCTAGATCAGGAAGATCATTCTCATTTTGATACTTAGAATTGAGGATTGAGATGTAATGTCTAAAATTTTCATGAATATTGATTTGAATTATGAAATACTAGTAGCTTGTCTTGAAACAATTCATAGTTACAGACCATCTAGTTGAGCTTTAATGTTTTTAATTTTAGCTAGATAGTTTACAATTTTCTCATCCCCTTTCATGGGTGTTGTAAACATAATTCTAGAACAATCTTAATGATCTTAGACAACCTACTTCCTTCATGCATGATCTCTAATTGCTTCCATGCAACTGAAGGTGAGTCTAAATGGCCTACATGCATCAAGAACTCATCTCTAATGCTTTGCAATCAGAATGGATAGAGATTCTTGAGATCTTTGAGAAAAGGAGTTAAGACTTTTAGGGGTATCTTGTCTTCTGTGGGATGATTTTCAATACCAATCACTAGATCCCAGAGATTTCTACCCATTAAATAGACTTTCAAATGCACTTTATAGATGTTATATTTAGTTGAATTCAAGATTTGAGACTTATCCATTGAAAAAATAGCAGAACTAGCCATTTTAGATGCTCAAATGGTAAAAGAAGTTAGATATAGATATAAAACAACTTAAAGAAGATAAGTAAAGACAAATAACTAGCTAAAAATCTTTTAATTTGTTATACCAAGGTAAATAGCTCAAATTTAATCAAAAATTATCTTTGATTGGTCAAGTTCTAAATTTTTAGCCCAAAAATTGTCGATTAGGCGGAGTCGTGGGGAAACAGCCAATAGTGTGCAAGGCATGTCCCTCTTTGAGGCAATGAAAGTGGCTGGTTTATTGATAATCTATCAAGTAGGAATCTATGTAAATCTACACTATTCTAACTTCAGGGGGTTTGGGATCTTATCCCAGTAGAGGTAGTTCAATGTAAAGGTTGGAACGAAGGAACAAAGGAGGGTAGATCTGAAGGAAGAAAAGAAATGAATTCCAAGATGAAAAGGTCAGAAGGTTTATGCTTTGATCCGGTAATAAACAGAGCCAAACTTACTTGCATAAACAATTAAAGCAATACTGATGAACATATGACAATAATAGGAATGAATCTAATAGAATAGAAACATAGATCTAACTTAAGAAAGATCTGATGCAAATAACACACACATTAAGCACAAAGTCTGAAAATGTGTATTAATATTTCTTTTGTTACAAGAAAGCACAAATTCTTTCTCTCCTCACTTCTCTTTTCATACAAAAATGTTTCCCTTGAATACAACAAGTATTCAAGTATTTATAGAAGGAGAAGAGGAAAGAAGACAAAATCAAACCAACCACTACTAAAATATCTTACAAGATATTTACAAAATATCTAAAAATTCAAAAGTTGACTTTGGGCAAGTTTTTGGATGGCAACATCCCATGGTGCAACATGGATGATGTCATCATGTATGCCAACATGCTTTTTAAATATTTTACAAAAAAGATCAATGGATCCCAAGAAGAAGAAACTACTCTTCATCATCCCTCTGCTCGAACTTGGTATCTTTTTGATCAGGAGAGTCGATGTGACACTGCGCTCGATATTCCATAAACTTGTTGATCATTACTTGAAGTTGATCATGATCTAGACCTTTAAAATGGTCGCCAATGACTTTGCAAGTTTCTTTCTCATTCTTGAGCTTGTCAGGTAACTTGGAAAAATTTTCACATGCATCGATCAAAAAGCCAATGAAGTCACAGATAAGCTAAGAGGTTATTGATTGACTCTCGATTGAAAGTGACCTCTGGTGCCAAACCTTGAGTGATGATAGCCTTGAAGCGCTAGAATGTATCATCTGCTTCCCTCAAGTTATATGATTCACTGAGCATTTCGGAGCCATTTTTGTAACTATCTACTCCATGTTGTATCGTGTGTCTAGGGCTTCATCTTTGATTTTATCTATTCTCTCTAGGATATATTCCATTTGATCAACCCGGTAATCTAAAGTGATGAGATATTTTTTATGTGCACGTGGGTGATCGATAATGCCGACCTTCAATATGTTGTCGGTGAAAAGCGATTAACCATGGCTTGAAACATTTCATACCTGACTGGCGTTATCTAACTCTTCGGATAGGGTACTTACTGTTGCTTGTAGCTCCTTATTTGTTTGAGTTATATATTTATAGAGAATTTCCCAATCATTTCTTCACCATCTCTGATGATTCGCTTGATCTAGGATGATATTGTTGTGCCTTGTTCACCAATCTTAGCATATTCATTTATTTTATCCTGACTAAGAACTTGAATGGGTTCGGTGGCGATTTACAGGAGGAGCGTTGCCCATTTTTCTACAATGCTTGGAGGAGATGTTGGTTATGTTCCTTGATTATCCTTTTCTCCTCTTTTACCTCTTAGAGATTCTTACAGAGATCATCCACAGCAGACAAGGCTTCCCCTTGCAGGATTTCAAATGAGGTTCCCATTGTGACTTGAGTCACTGTGAAGTCTGTGGGAGGTAGATCCTCCTTTTTCTTGGTGGGGTCTGATTAAGCTATCTCCATGACTCTCTCCCCCAAAGTGCTTTTAGAAAATGAGTTATCACTTTCTTCTTCTTGGTTCCCTTCTTGAGAATGAAGGATAAATCCATGGCCATAATGGGAACTTTCCTCTTATGTTGGCTCAGATGGTTGGAAATCCAACCAAGACTTATGGGAGTGGGAGTAGAGGAAATAGAAGAAGAAACGGGAGTGAGAGGAGGAGCAACTATAGAGGCCTCAGGAAGTGTGTTGAAACACTTAGTGGTGGAATTGACAAGGAGTCCAATGCACTGCTACTTATGGGGCCTGGAGTTACTACAGGGGAAGAGAAGGACATGGAAATGGAAGGGATATGCAATTAGATGGAGGGAATACTAGGTGACAGATCCGTGAGAGAGGAGAAGATGGAAGAGGTGGGAGATGGAAGGGAGGAAGGGAGAGGAGAAGACACATCCATAGGAATAGATGCTTCAATGACAGGAGGAGGAGAAGAAATGGAAGAAGGAACACTGGGTACCTCTGTAGTTGTAGTTGTGATAACATCTTGGGTGGATGTATCCGTTGAAACCTCTATTGTTTCTTCTTTACCTAGAGACACCAGGTCGACTACTTGTTTCTTAGAAGTAGAAGGAAGGCCTTCAGGAGTTTCTTCTTATCTACTTGATTCACCCTCCTTGTCTTTTCCTTTTCCTTTCGGCACTTGGGCGGTCTTGGAGGTGCTCTACCTGAAGGAGAAGTAGTGAAATCTACTCCAAGGTAGGTGAGACCATTCTATTTGCACCAATGTTTGGTGCATTGCAATGTGGGCTTAACCCTTTCCTGAATGGTTTTCGGCGCTTTGGCTCTATCGATCTCCGTGAATGGCCAATCATCCCCATCTGTGTCAAGGTAAACCTGATCAATTTCTTGATCAGTCTCTTGGAATTCCTTTGGGATAATGGCAACGCCATAGTGGATGATCTCCTCCGAGCCATTCGGGAGTGATCCTTTCACCTGATGTCTATCTCATGTGTCAAGTCAATCCAAATGTCCTCGATCTCTGGGAACATGGATGGGATCAATTTTTTCCTTTGGGAGGAAACTCTGGCAGTCGAAGGTAGGCCTTACTGGGAAGTTTTTTCAAATTCAAGTAACTCTAGCTCAGCATACATCTCCCGTGCTTTGGTAAGTGTAGGGCAGGTGTATCGGCCAACTATAAGGGGGAATGGAGTTCCTCCTTTCTTTCTTTTCATACACTTCTCATGATAAGTGATTAGTTGCCTTGAAAATTCCAACAGGATCAGCTTTGGCCCTGCAAACCTTGGCAACTTCGTTGGCTCTCCCTCGAAATTCATAGCTCTGAGGTATGTGAATGTGGGGAATTGTGTGAACAACACTCCCCATTTCTTTGTAGTAGTAATCACACTCGGGCTGGTCTCGACCATGTCTCATGTTTGGCCTCAGCAAGTAGATTACCTCATAGAAGAAGGCATCATTAATTTTAGAGAACTGGGAGATGTTGGCCTCAAGCTTTAGCTCTGGATAGAACTCATATATCTTGACTTGGGGCCATACCCCATTTCAAGCTAACCCTGTGAAATCCCTTTCTGATGCAAAGCAACATACACAACATAGGAATTCATGTAGAACTTCCCAGTTGTTAGAACTTATTGAAGCTGTTAGGAGATGGTGTCACTGATGATTTCACCCCAGCAAAGCATTGATCAAGCACATTCTTGCTCATGGTCTCCAGGTATCTTAGCATCCACTTGTGAAAGTAATGGGCATCAGGAGCCCAAATACTCTATTTAAGAAGGTGATTATATCACTCAACTCTTCATTGAAGTCACTACAGTGGATGGTTTGTGGCCATCTACTCACCGGCTTCTTGTTCTTCAGATAAAGCTCATTCATCATCTACATGCATTTATCCTCATTATCATCCCAGGTCTTCTTGCAGTCTTCAATGCTTATTTCCACATATTGCCTGTGATGAGGAATGCCTAGGATCATCTCAAAGTGATGAGCTGTGAGGTCGATGATCGTCTTGTGCTCTTTGTCTTCGACACATCTAGTGTCCTTGTTATAACACCGAGCAACCAACATGATGAACTCGTTATTTACGGTGCTCACTGGAAGCCCAGCTGCAAAGTGTAATCCACTGCCCACTAATTTGTTCATCCATGGGCCACTGCTTTCCTAGTTGGTCCTTGCCCAGAAATCATCCATGTCAATATGTCCTAGCTCAGAGTCTCTAATGTCAAGGTTGCACTCTACATATGAGTCAAGCATTCTGACTCTCTGATACTTATACTTCATCTCTTGTTTCGATTGCTTAGCTTTAGCTTTAGCTTTTTTTTTTATGAAGACATATGTGAGCCCAAGGATGGATGTTGTTGTTCTGCAAGAAGAATCAAGGAGGTCCAACACAAAAGAGCCATGTCAACCATCATGTTATTCATAATGAAAGCTTGCAGAATGAAGAACGAGTAATTATAATGCTTAGGCGCAAGGCGCAGGTTTACTGAAAGCAGTTGTCAGAGGGGTTTAAAATTACTAGGTGCACTTTCTAGGATGTTAAGCATACAAATATTTGCACCAAGTTAGAAGGGGCGTAGTTAGGCAAGTGTCAACATGAATAAAATTTCACCAAGTTGGAAAGGGTATAATTTGGAGAGGTGTTACATGACAAAATGTAGCGCCAAAGGGTAAAGCGTAGGTGTGAATTTGCAGCATGCAACATGTTATGTTCATGTTAAGGAACTTGCGCCTACACCTATTCCCGCACTTTAGGAACAATCTTCTTTGGCTGGGCATAGAGAAATTTGGTGTTGCATGTATTTAAGGTGCGCCAAAGCGAAACTGTGGAAGATGTTGCAAGGAAAATCAGTGCACCAAAGGAAAAAGCGTGTGGCATGGATCAGCAACACACAACATCTTATGTTGATGTTGTGTAAGTGGCACCTGTGCCCCACAAAAACTGCTAAGTGTTCTTTTAACTGGGCACGGGAAAAGGTTGTGTTACATCAAGTACAACTTTGGGAGGTGTTACATAACAAAATAGTGTGCCAATGGGTAACAGTTGGATAATTTTGGCAACTTATCCTTGATTTCTCTTCCTCTCTCTTTTGGATTGATTAGATGGAAAAGAGAGGGTTTTTTTGCAAGGAAAAAGTAGGGAAAGATGGTTTTTGGTTTCTTCAGAGGTAGGGGTCTTCTAGATTTACAGATCTGGAAGGGGAGGCAAAAGGGTTTCAGCTGGTTTGCAGATTGTTAGGTGTGTTTCTTTAGATTTTATCTTTTTACACCAACCCTAATACCTAAAAACAAAACAAAAACAACAACAAGGAGAGGAGCCACTTACCCAGATTTATAAAAGACAAAGAACGACGTGGGGTCCACAAGCTTGAAAAAAACGGCACGCGGGGTTGACAAGGATGGCTGACAGGTGCAGAGAAAATACTTTTCACAATTTTCAATTTGTGAAAATGACAGGTGTCGGGCACATATTTATAGAAAAACTGGCATTTATTATCTCACCAACCACCTTTGGCGCACTTTTCAGAGCATCGACACGAGGAAAATGCGCCTTAGCGCAATTTTATTGACATTAACACGACATTTTCAGCACTTAGAAAAATGCTTAGCGCATGTTTCATGATGTTGACACAATATTTTCAGCGCTAAAGGACCAAAGGGGCACAAATTTAGTGATGTTGACATAACAATGAGTGCACCGAAGGATTTATGAGTGGGCGTAGATTTCTTGATGTCAACACGTAAATTCTTGCACCTAGTTCAAAAAGGCACATTTTGGGACTGTTGACACGCAAAAACTGCACCGAAGGAAGAAGCTGAAAAATGGCTAAGTTCTAAAAAAACTTGATTTTCAAAAGGGAGTTTTGGGCCATTTCAAACGTTATCGACTTTTCAAACGTTATCGCAAAATTGCCCTTGCCAATTCATAAGATAAAAAATCAAAAAATTTAGTTATACAAATTGTTTTACAAAAATGGCTAATTAATTTATTAATTAATTAATTATGAGCTTAAGATAAGTTCATTAAATCTAAATAATTTAACTAAAAATAGACTAAATTGGTTGATTTAAGTTCAAATTTATAAATTGTTTTAACAAAAATAGCTAATTAATTTATTAATTAATTAATTATGAGCTTAAGATCATAGCATAGTTCATTAAATCTCTAGATTTGGTCTAAAAATAGCTTAAATTGGTTGATTTAAGATCAAATTTATAGAATAGAGTCAGGATTGAGTTACAAGATCTGTCGAATTGTTTAGCAACTCTTCTCGGTGAGCTAAAGGATGAGATGAATGAGCTAGAAATGAGATGAGTTGAGGTCTAATTTAAAAATTTTGAGACAGAAACTTTGGAAGCCGTGGTACAAAGACAAATTAGAAAACCCACGAGACAAAGAAATCTCGACGAGTTATTTAGCAACTCGACAAGTCGAGCTCAAAAATGAGCTATTTTAACAAATAAAATAAGTTAATAAATATTCAAGGCAGGGGAAAACATGTGGCAAAGATCAAGAATACCAAGAAAGGCATGTGTTAGCTTTAAAACAGATCCTCAAGCGAACACGAAATTTTTATAAATTAAATTCAAAGCTCTTTCGGTCTGAAATCAATTTAAGAAACCATGACAAAATATAACTAGACACGAGTCAAAAAAATTGTAAGTATGACGAGAAAATACATGTGTCACTTTTCAATTAGCTCGCATTTCACAAATTCAACTAATAAGATTGACTGACAATTAATTAAAAGACAAATTCATATACATGTGTCTTAAATTAATTGGATCGCATTTCACATTTTAACATAATGTGATAGCAAAGTCAAAGTCAAACAAGCCACTTGTCAAAAAATTAATGGCTTTAAACAATTTATAAACTAAACTTGAAATAAATTTTGGGTCTAGAAAAAAATAAGATAGGTGTCACGGATTTTATTAGCAAAGTCAAAGTAAAGACTAACACCTTGACACAATTAGAATACATGTCAAAAATAATTAGATTGTGTTTTGCAATTTTGACAAGTGTGAAAAGAAAGGCTACGTGTTGATTTTTAATTAGCTTAGACTTCGCAGTTCACAGACTTAAAAAAATATCATGGAATGAAGAAAAATTTAGAATCCATGGTACAAAGAAAAGTTAATAAACCCATGAAACAAAGAACTAAAGTCTAACACCGTAAAAATGAATATACATGTTATTTTTCTATTAGCTCGCACTTTACAAGTCTTGCAAAATTGATAGATATATACATGTCCAAATGTTATTAGATCACACTTCACAGTGCACCCAAAAATATTAAAGCAAACTAAAGACACATGGAGCCTTTTAAATGGCTCATTTTTTGCAAGACTGACAAAAACTGACAAATGTGAAAAGGTGGAAAATTTTAATTAGATGATGACTACCACAAATAAAAGACTCTGACAAGTGTAAAATCTAGAGCAATTCTATTGGCTCGATTTATAAATCGAAAAATGTGACAAAAAGATACTTGGAGGTATTTTATTGGTCTACCATTTGCAATTGTCGAAACAAGTTAAAAGAAGACTGACAAAGCAAAATACGGAGCCACTTGGAGCAATATTATTGGCTCAAATTTTGCAAATGTCAGAAATAGCTAATCTAAGTCTAACAATGCAAAGACATGTGTAAATACCTTCATGTCTCATGTATTTTAACAAAAAATAAAATAAACAATATTATGACAATATGAAGCTAGATGGGGTAATTTGATTGGCTCAGGCTTCGTAAAAAACTAACAAATGTGACGCTAGATGGAGCAATTTGATTGGCTTGGGCTTCGCAATCAAAGGAAGTCAAACAGATCTATCAGGGTGATGCGAGATGGCATAAAATGATTGGTCCAAGCTTCACAAAGATAAAAAGATGTCAGATAGAAGCCACTTGGCACTCTAAGAGTGGGTGTGGCTTCACAAACATGAAAAGAACAATAGGAAGCTACGTGGAGCAATATTATTGGTCCACACTTTGCAAAAATGAAAATACGAAGCCAAATGGCACAAAACAATTGGCCAAAGCTTTGCAAAGACAAAAATGGTGAAAAATAAAGATTTTACAGCCAAGACGGACTTCAAAGTCTCGAATAAACTGGATCTAACTAGATATTTTGATCCACATTCAAAAAATGACTGTAACGGCTATTTAAAGTGAGAAAACTAAAAATATATAAACAACGGATCAAGTTGTAAATAGCTAAAATCAAAGCATAAGCAAATATTTAAGCATACAAAAGCTTAAATACAATCTAAATAGCCATTTAGCCCATTTTTAATCAATATTTCAAGCAATATTATGTGGAAATCATAATTGTATACCTGGTTAGCTTGAACACGACTGTGAAACTTTTGGGTCTCGTAGATCCATTAATAAACTTAAATTTTCTTCACTCTTTCAAGTCAAAATGCTTCTAGATCAATCTTGCAAATTCACAATCACCATGCTCTAATCCCATGTTAGATTTAGCAAGGGAAATATAATCCATAGATAACAAATCCACCATTAATGCCAAAGATTATAGGTTATGGTCTATAGTCGATTAGATAAAAAATAACTTGAAATAGATTGAAAATAACAGAGTTTAATGAACTAGAGCTGAAAGCAAATAATGAACAAGAAAAGAGACAGATAACACCATATTTAAGTGGAGAAACCCGAAGGAAAACTCCACTGGTAAAGCATTTTCTTTTATTATGAATCTAATATAATTTCACCCAACACTTCCACTTCGCTCCTTATCTATTTCACACTTACGCAGAGCTATGTCTCACGCATTTGTTCAATATCCAATACTTTTGTTAATCAGCACATCCTGCAAATAGCTTCGTAGTCTTTAATACAATCCTACATAGACCTTGTAAACACAATCCCAAGAGGGATCACCTAATAAATTTGGTGGGTGAATCGGTCAACCGCTTCATTCTTTGAGTGTGAAAGACTTCATACATTAAATTTTGATTAAAAAAATTATAATCATGTTGGGGCATGCCCAAGTGGCTAATCCCACTTGACATTATCACCCCAACATGTTAAACACAACACACATTATTTGACCATTTCCCAATGATGCACTCTCATTTATTCATTCCTTCCCTACTGAGAAGGAAAATCAAAAGGACCTCACCGCATACATTTCCATTCACTCGGGAGCACATGGCTCCTACCATCCATCTTACATTCCATTCCATCCATCCATAGCATCGCATATTATGGTTACTTTTATTCTTTCTTATTTTGCTTGTTCATGGTAACTTTTGTATGCGTGAAAATATTAGTTATGACAATAACATGAAACTAACACGTAGTAGTTACACAATATAACTAAATCTATCATAAACATCAAGATGAGAGCTTAATGAGATAAAATTCTACAATAATGCATGAATCAAACTAACATTACTATGTTATCTCTACTTCTCTAGATTGCTTAATATAAAGATGAACCTAGTTAGATCCTAAGCAATTAATTTTGTGTTGTTTGCTCCAAGTGGTGAAGATATCTCTCTAAAATGGCTATAAGACCATGTTTAGATATTCTCCTACTAACCAAGCTTGAAGGAATGGATGCAAGATGGAGAAGCTACTACAATGAGGAATGGCTCAAGATCAAATGCTTCTAGCTTTAGCTAATGCAAATGAGATGTTTTCCAAAGTCTCAAAGTGTGTAAGATGTTTTATATGATAATCAAGGTGTAAAGGTGTAAAATTGAAAGGGAGGCCTTAGCCTTGTATTTATAGGTTTCCATTTGGGAAAGTTAAGAATCCTAGTGCATGTGGGACAAAAGGGTAAAGCAAAAATGAAATTTTTGATTAGGAGTGGATAAACATGCTTTAGAAGAGATAAACTTGGTTTAGGCTAGTTAAGCTTGATTAACAAGTGATTAGTAACCTATGAGAGTTGGGAGGGGTCTAATTAATCACATGTAATTGATTAATAGCCTAGGAAGCTTGTAGAAGTGGTCTAGAGGGAAATGGGGAGATTCTGAATGGTTAAAAGGGGGATATTTAGCTAATAAGAGGGTATATTAGCCAAATTAGTTGATTATAGAGGGATTATGACCAAAATAATGTCATGAATGGGCATTCGAGAATAGTGCGAAGAATAGTTAATTTATGAAGTGATAAAACTATGTAAGCAGATTTTAGGTGTCTACATTTACCCCTCTTTGGGGTTGCGTAAGCAATGCCACTTCAAAAGATAGTATACATGTTTCATCATTTTCTTTAATTTTTGAATGACAAAAATAGAGAAGGTCATGGGCTAGGAGGAATACCTATTATTGTTGTTCGGTTAATGGTTTTGTCACGTGCTTTGTGAATTCTTGACCAATGCCGATTGCAAGAGCTTCCTTTTGGCTAGGAGGAACTACCTGTAATAGAAAACAAGACCACAAAAGAGAAGTTAAATGATATATGACAGTGGACTGCCTAGCATATGCTAGTTCTGGGAAGTGTGATACTTCCTAGATGGTTTTCAATCCACTGTTTAAAAAAATTAATGTGAGAAATAAGTAGATTCCTATTGTAGTTGGTATGATTTAGGTATCTCATTCAAGTACAATAAGAAAATCTAATATAATAGGCTAGGCTATAGTCAGATCTGAAGGGTTGGTAGGTGTCAGGGTACTGGAACTAGTCAGGGTCAGGTTCTAGGTTGTTTAGGTTATTTGGTAAAAGGTTGTTTGGTTCTATTATTGGCACAGGGTGTGAAACACTAGAGACCGAGGTTGGTTGGGTATAACCGACGATGGTTTAAGGGAGACCGATGATGGTTATGGGTAACCGGTGTCGGTAGAGTGGGGTGACAGTAGTTCACTGAAAACTTTATTGTAGAGTCTAGGTGAGGTTAGATGAGGCTAAAGAAGGGGATGGTGAGGTCTGTGGGAATGCTAAGAACACTTAGAGAGGTGGAAGGGCTAGGATAGGTGATCTGATAAACGGGTGGGTGAGATTTTTGGGTTTGTTAAAAAGAAGGCTATGGAGGAATGGGAATATTAATAGAAGAATGATGACAAAAATGATAATAACTCTATGAACAAAATAGGAATGGAAATGATTAATGATAAAACACTTACCAATGTTATAGGTCTAATGGTTGGGTGGTGGTGATGATCGGTTGATGGAATGGAGCTTGGTGCAATAGTGATGCTTCCCAGAATGTTACCATGAGTGCCAAATGCTTCTAGATCTGTCCTGGTGTTGGCTATGGATGTTTGGGTGCATGAAAAGGCTCTAGTTCTACTTGCATGCAGCTATCTTCTCTCTTCTTTCTCTTAGAATGTTCCAACCCAAAAACAAGGTTGCTTAGGTGAATAAATGGTAACCGATGATGGTTCTTGGTTGACCGGTGTCGGTTCAGGGGTGACCGGCGTTGGTTAAGGAGGGATTCCCTAGGTTTACTAAAATTGGTAGATCTCACCTCTTTTAACTCAGGTTCATTCCTTGATCTACGGATTTGGAATGGACGTTACATTTTTATGAGTGGGAAGGTGGTTAGAGGGATAGTAGGCATTGATTTTTAGGGTTAAACTAAGTCTTAGCTCATTAAGGTAAGTGGGACTAAGTCTTAGTTGGTTATGGAAACATGCCAAGAATAGGTCTAGGGTGAGGTGGCTAGGTGAGGTGTCTAGGTGAGGTGGAAATTAGCTTAATTAGAATAATTAAGTAATGTATATTGTGAGGGTGGGTATTAATTTAATTAAGTTAATTAAATTAATATTAATGTGGGGTGAAAGGGGCCATGGTTAGGTGAATATGTTTGAGTTGGTTATTCGACGGGAGGCCAAGGGGAGTGTGACCCAATTTTGGTGTCTACATTTTGTCCCTTTTTATTACGTAACTTGTATTGGTAAGTGATGCGACAAAAATAATATGTGGTTGCCCCAAGCGTGGGTGAAGGTAACCCCCCTCAAACTATGAACCGATGAGGTGAGAGAAGGAAGCGGTGAGTGGTTTGATAAAAAGGTGGGTGTGATAAAGATGAAGATGGGTGAGTAGGTAGAGCATTCAAATGGATGCACATGTTGTGAAATGCCATGAGATACCCGGGTTGCTCAACATAACAAATGAACGTTAGCTAGGGTCGTAAAGGTCATCCAAACAAGGCTTGTTGAGGTCCAGTATCCAAGGTAAAGGATACGGTTGGGCACTCAATGGGGTAAGATGCAGGAATGCATAGGTGTGGTTCAGTACATCAAAAAGGTCAAAAGGTCAAGTTTTTTTGGATAAGGGTCATGGCCATAGGCAAGGTAAGGTTATTAGGTTGAGAAAAACAAGTATCATCATCACAAGATGCAATAGGTGAGGACATGGGAATATCCACATATTCGAGGGTTAGGTGGGTAGGTGTGGGTTGGGTAGGTGGAGGTAAAAATAGGTAAATGGGTTAAAGGTCAAATTGGGAAAATAGGGAAATGGGCTAGGGTCAAAGGTAGTGATATCCAAATGTACACACACATATGAATTGTGGCATGGTACCAGATTGAAGAACTTGCAAACTCTACATTGTCCAAGGTCGATATGTCTATCCAAACAGGGTTGGAGTGATTCTGGTATCCAAGCTATATGATATGGTGCGGAAACACAATAGAGGTCAGGTGTAGGAATATTTAGGTATGTTTTGATACACCAAAGGTCAGGTTAAGATAAACAACATGGCAATAGGCAAGGTAAGGTCGGTAGGAAAAAAAACATGGGTACTAGTGTCGCAAGGTATAATGAGCACATTGGTTCAAAGGTTACTAACAGTGTTCCAGCTCCATGTAGCTAGGTCACAGCACGGGCAAGGCCGAGGTATGGGTATAATAACAAGTCTCTAAATGTAATTAAGGACATGGATAGGTAATGTAGGCTTGGAGGTAGGTGGTGATAAGGGTGGGTAAGGTCAAACAGTGGCGGGGAAGGGAAGATTTTGGTCGGAAAAAATGGGAAAGGGTATTTGACATGAGTGTGACAGGTAACTGATGTCGGTCATCGAACCCATGATAGTTTATATAAACTGACCATGGTTTACTAGGGCACATGACTAATGTCATTTAGGTACAACCGACCATGGTGTGCTAGGGCACAGGACCGATGTCAATCTAGGTATAACCGACACCGATCAAGTTGATGTGGGTTTATAAAAAGGAAAAAGTTGACGTATATGGATTCATTTGTATGCTTTTGACTTTTGGAAAATGACAAAGCACTAAACAAGTTGTGCTTTTTCATGAGAGAAGTATGTGGGACCGTACCAAGGTGAGGTGGAGAGATCCGGTTGGAGAGGAGAGCCAGGTAGACAGGTCCACAAGATCGGGCAGAGTGAGGTGATTGGTGGGGAGGAGTGAGGTAGAGATTTGACATGGTGGAGGTAGGAGAAGGGTCAGGTGGACCACTAGCTAGTGGGGACAGACGTGCCACCGTGGAGGTGACACCGAGACAAGGTAAGAGCTAAGCCTTTCTATGTATTGTTGTTAAATGTAGAAGGGAATATGGGTCAAGGGGGTGTGGGTAGGGTAGAGAATTTTAAATTTGGTGGTTAAAATAGGTGAGAGAAGGGGTGGGGAAAAGGCATAAGTAGGTTGAATAGGGTTGGGGAATTTGGGGGAAGTTTGGGTAGGTGTCTAGGAGAAATGGGAGAGAAATGGGGGGAATTCAGGGGTTTGGGTTTGGGTGTAGTAACAGTGACCGACGCGGTCAAGGTATGGCCGACATCGGTCTTGTTACACTGACATCGGTCAGGGATGAGGGGAACTGGTGTCGGTTATAATGGACTAGTGATGGTCAGGAGTAACCGGTCGTGCGGTTTGGGAAAAAGGGCTAGAGGTCTAGGAAGGGTAAGGGGAAAGGTTAGGTAAGGTGGGTAAAATAGATAGCGGGTGGGGGAGGGAAGAAGGGAGGGGTTGAAGGTCAATGTTGGGTAAAATCAAGTTTTAATAATGTGTGTGATTGGTTAAATGTAGGCCAGGGACCAACTACGGATGAGAGATAGGGTACCTCCCTTGCTCGTGGAGGTACGAGGGGGTGTGACAACCGATGACTAGCACCATGTTGCAGAGGTTGGCCTGATTAGGGTTAGATGCTACCGGCATGTAGTCTAGGAGCTGAGTTTTATGGTTACTTTCATCAACAAGATGGGACTCAGTAATCAATACCTTCCATCTACCGATGGGTGAGATCACAGTCACCTTAGAAGATGTGTACAGGATCCTACGGCTATCGATAGTGGGGACACATGTGTATTCTATCTCCTCAGAGGCCTCTGAGGAGTTGATGTTGACCGTGTTTGGTGAGGGGCTAGTAGAGATGAGGTTCCATAGCACCAGTATGAGCTATGGAGATATGTACTAGGCCCATCCAGAGGAGATGAGGTTGGTAGTGTTGTTGATGGAGGCAATCTACTACTTTGCACTACCGGATGTAGAGGGTGGGAGATTCCCATGATCATTGATGGGGGTTCTACACAACATGGTGGAGGACAAGACTCATTTTTCATGGGTGCCCGCATTCCTGGTTTAGTTATACATAGAGTTATGGGCTTATGGGTTATGGAGATTTAGCCTATGTTGTACTTTCCTACTCCATTATTGGGCATATGAGCACATTGTGTGTGTGCATCCTGTTGGTATGCCCCAAGTTGATGCATTTGAGTGAGTTTTGTTTGGGTGGGATTCAGGTGATGGGTGTATGTGATTGGGGAGCACCGAGCTGCTAGAGATACACATGATGTAGCTTATTACAGGTGATTTTTAGAGGGGTTTTCCGGTGTGGACATCATTTAGAGGCCATATGTGGGTTTTCCCTCATATGGGCGGATGGAAGAGGAGCTATAGGAGCTACAACTACTCCGGTGGATAGAGGGGGACGATGTGCAGGAGAGCACGAGATGATACCTATGGACAAGGTTAGACGGTAGTTCAGGCTGCTTCAAGATATACCCCCTCCCTTCCCGCAGTATAGGAGAGATGATGTGGAGAGGCCTCCCCTCATGCCCACCTAATAGTTCCGAGAGGGTAGGAGGAGCAGGTGATAGAATGGTGGATAGATGATGCAGAGTTACTAATATATATACAGGCAGTGGTGGGCCACACATTTACGAGTAGTACCACCGAGGCCGGGTAGCCGATTTAGCCACCATCACAGTTCAGAGGGACACTCTACAGGGGTAGGTGGCTACCCTAATTACATAGTTGGGGATGGTACAAGGGAATCGACATGTTTGGAGGCATAGGTTGCTATGTTGCGAGGCATAGGTGGCCACTCTAAGCCGTGTAGCTAAGCGTAGGACGGGGACCCCATAGGGTGGAGATGGGGATGGGGTATAGGTGGCCTCCTACAAGCCCAAATTATAGTTTGTAGAGCCAATTGGCCATTACACGCAGTGTAGGTTGTGGCCCTTCGAGCCAGAGATATAGGCAGAGGAGCAGGATAGGGTCCTCAAGAGGACAGTCACAGAGCACAGGGATAGGGTCCCTCTTTACATGTACCAGTGGGACAAGGTCCCAAGAGACAGGCACATAGGGGCTGAGGCCAATGGCTCCACCATAGATAGTACTGATAGGTAGGTTGAGGGATGCCTTAGGTGAGGTTAGGTATTATTAGGATATTTTGATGGCCACAGGGATAGATTTTCTATCTATGGGGAGTATAGGGCACAACAGGCCTCGAGTGAGAGGACCTAGGTCACGTACCCACAGTGTAGAGAGTATAGGGGGCCAACGAGCCTTAGGATAGGGTCAAGGTGAGACTACTAGTGCATGAAGGCCAGCTCCAGGTGAGGGACCATCAGAGGATAGATCAGGTGAGGTGGAGAGAGGTTGGCAGGGCACCCCACTAGAGGGGAGATGGAGGAGACTGATGAGACAGGATGGATATCAGGTGGGGTGATGATTAGTCATCATTGATGATCAGTGTATCCATGTTTTTGACATATTTTTGATATGTATATTGGCCTACATGTCCGAAGATGATGAGGATGTAGATGAGAGTTTTTGTTATTGTTTTATCATATACCATCCTATGTGCCAAAGATGGTGAGGATGTATATGAGATTTTTGATATGTTTGTATTTATTTGGGATACATGTTCACATGTATTTTTACACATACTTTTTATTTATAGATGATGGTATTTATAGTATGGATGGTGGACATGGTTTAATTTGCATTGCTATATATAGATAGGTGGAAATCAAGTGGATTAGGCATGATAGAGTCAAGGTTGTGTAGGCATGGTGGAGTCAAGTCTATTTAGGCATGGATGGAGTCAAGTCATAGGCATGGATTGAGTCAGGTTAGTTTAGGCATGATGGAGTTAGGTTGGTTTAGGCATGGATCGATCGATTCATGAGGTCATGGCATGGGATTGAGTCGAGTTAGTTTAGGCATGGTGGAGTCAGGTTAGTTTAGGTATGATTAAGTTTCTAATTCATTAATTTGTGCAATTAATGATGGTGTGGATCATGTTAAGATGATTTGTAGGAAAATGTATGATTATGGTAAAGAAATTGTAGACAAGATGAAATGAATGTATGAGTTATGATGGTAAAGATGTGTAAAAATTGTTGCTTGTTTGGTGTAATTTCCAGTTATTGATATAGAAAGGAAACTAACTAGGGTAGAATGTGAATAGGAAAGGGAAAGAGGGAATTGGTTAGGGTAGAGAGTGGTTGAGCTAACCTCCAAGGGCCCCATGCCCTTAGAGTGTTGCCTACATAGTCCCAGTGAAAAGGGACCTCAGGCCGATGTAGTTCTCCCATAAGCTAGGGAAGAGTATGATGAAGTAGAGGAATGGATTGATAGGTGTTTAGGCATGGGTGAATATAGGTCATGGGCATGATTGAGTTTTAGGTTGTAGGCATGGTTGAGTGGTTTTTAAATATAGGTGTTGATGATCTAGCCCTGTATAGGATAATCAATAAGTAATGAGGAAGGTAAATGGTAAGAGGTGGTAAAAGAGCCGTTGAATTGATAAGAACCCTAATGAGATGACCATACCTAAGATGGGCTCATGAACAAAATACCCTAAAGGCGTTGCATAATGGACCATTGTAAAGGTGAAGAAAGTCTGCATAATCATGAAAATTGTGTGGTTGTGGCAAGTCCCTTGAGTAAAGAGGAAATTAGGCTAAAAAGGCAAGGAGGTGAGAATGGGTGGTTTAACGTAACTTAGTGTATGACAGCGTGTCTTTGGAACAAGAAACCCAGGATCAAAAATAGGCAAGTCCATGACAAAAATTTCATCTTTTTGCTTCATTTGTTTGTTTATAATAGACTGATCGATGTGGGAATTCTATATGGGATGAGTATATTATCTCCTTGAGGTCTTCGTGAAGCTGATCGATGTGGGAAGCTTATGGATATTTATTATACTTTGTAATGACCTTGTATAGTTGTCCTTCAAGGGAGCAATCTATTTATAGTGGTGGAATTAGAGTGAAGAGATGTTCCCTTTTGGGGATTCATATTTTTCTAGAAGTTTGACTCAAGGAGTTGTATCCCTTTTTGTTTTTGGACGTCTAAGTCATGGACAAGACTATAGAGGAAGATTAGGTTCTTGTTTAGATGACAAGACCGTAGCACACAAAAATTAACTATGAAAGAGGTTGTTTCGAGTGATGAATGACCATAGGATTCCATATTGAAGAAGACAAAAATTATCCATGAGAATCATGCTACGAGTAGAGTCATGTTACTCATATTGAAGATAGGGCTGAAACGTGATGGGAATCACATGATTCTTGTTGAGTCATGAGATCCTCAAAAATGGGTAATATGGAAGGTGAACAACACTCAAGGGACAAGTGATAAACTGATAGGAAGTGATATCAACAATAAAATGGTCAAAGATGCAAGGCATTAAGGGGCTCAGGTTCAGGTTTACCTTTGAGTGAAGACAAATGATAAGCACCTAATCCATAGGCATGGGTAACGATATAGGGTCCAAGCCAATTAGGGGAAAATTTTCCCCATTTACTTTTCTCTTCTTTTGTTACATGTTGATTTTCCTTTAAGATGAGGTCACCAACCTGAAAGGTTCATTCATGAACATGTTTTTCATAGGCATGTTTGATATGTTTTTGGTAGATTTGGAGATGGTTGAGAGCATTGAGATGGCATTCATCTAATAACTCAAGTTGCGTTAAACGATCTTGGTGAAAGTCATCATCATTGAGCATGTCTTGTAGTGAGATGCGAGAGAGATGGAATCTGGACTTCGAGAGGTAAGACAGCCTTGGTACCATAGACCAGAGAAAAGGGGGTGGCAATAGTTGAAGTGTGAATACTAGTACGATAAGCCCACAAGGAGAAAGGGATGTGCGTATGCCAATCTTTCCCAGTATCGTTGACTACCTTCATAAGAATTTTGTTCAAGGTTTTATTGGTTGATTCAGCTTGACCATTGGTTTGTGCAGGTAATAAGGTGATGAAAAACTGAGTTGGATGCCAAAAGCATCACATAGTTTGCATAGGGTTTTGTTTTTGAATTGTTTTCCGTTATTAGTGATAATGCGGTGAGGAACACCAAAACAACAAATGATGTGATGGTTGATGAATTCACATATTTTCTCATCTTTTGTAGAAATGAGAGGAATGGCCTCTACCCATTTAGTGTAATATTTGGTAGCAGTTATGATCCATTGGTGGTGTTATGAAGAATGAGGGTTGATCTCACCGAAAAGATCCAAACCCCATTGAGAGAAAGGCCAAAGGTCTCGTGCAACCTGCAAGGCATGACTAGGTGTGTGATGGAGATTAGCATGTTGCTGGAATTTCACACAACATTTGACATAATCACAACAATCACGGTTTAGGTTTGGCCAATAATAGCCTATGAGAAGGATGTGTTTTGTGATAGCTAAACCACTAAAGTGACCTCCACAAATTCCATCGTGAACTTCCTTAATAGTGTAGGGAATTTCAGAACTCGTAAGGCATTGTAAGAGAATGTCGTCGAAGTTGCGCTTGTAAAGAAGACCACCCATGATGACATAATGGGAGACACTTTTAAGAAAGGCTCATTATCCATTACGAGTGAGATCAGTGGGTAAAATGGAAAGGGAAAGATAGTCTGTATATTGCTTATACCATAGGTCACATGGGTTAGGGTAATGGTTCCAATGGAGTAGACCTCACGAGGTAAATAAGAGGGTGATTGTAACCTTTATATGGTGACAAATATTTTAGAGTCAATGGGTGAAGCAGTATCTAAGAAGAGCCAAACAGGTGATGGTATCTATTAATTTATTCTAGAATGTTGGGTGGTTTGAAGCGTATAATGGTCAAAGGTGGTCAAAAGTATGTCTACATGCTGCTTATATTTTTGAAGAATCTCATTATGACACTAGTATAGACCATTGACTTGGTTTATGACCAACTGAGAATCACCAAAGATATTGATTGTCTTAACATCTAAGGCATATGCATCCTGGAGACCCAATACAAGTGCTTCGTATTCCACAATGTTGTTTGTACAATCAAAATTGAGCTTGAAAGACAAAGGCATAGGTTCACCCTCAAGGGGAATGAGGATAACCCCAGCCCCACCCCCACACTAACACTTGGAGCCATCGAAGAAGAGTGTCATTTGGTAGGTAGGTTTGTCCAGGGAAAGGGTAGCTATAGATTTGTCTGGGAAGTCGAAGTTAGATGGTTGATCCCTAGAAATAGGTGCATCAGCCAGTTGGTCAGCAATGTCCTGGCCCTTGATGGAATTTTGATGAATGAATTTGAAGTTGAAGTAGGCAAGAAACATAACCCATCATGTGGCATGTTGATGTTGATAAGGTTTGGCATATATATAGTGTAATGGGTTAGTATTAGTAATGACGAAGGTTTTGTGATTGAGTAGGTAATGGCGGAGTTTGGTGGTGATGAAAACTAAGGCCAAGTAGAGATTTTTGGCGTGGGTATATCTAGTTTCATAGTCCATAAGGGTACGGCTTATGTAATAAACCACTTTCTCTCGGTGTTGGTTGTCACGATGAGCAAGCATGGCACCTAGAGAATGGTCAGTGGTGGAAATATATAGGTAAAAGGGTGGTCATCCTTAGGAGGAATGAGCACTGGTGGTTAAAGGAGGTATTATTTCAAGGATTCAAAGGCTTTATGACATTCATATCCCATTTTAAGGACATGTCTTTCTTGAGAAGATGATGGAATGATTCGAAGCGGTCGAAAAGCTCTGCAAGATAAAATGACGAATGGATTGTAGCTTACCTTGTAGGCCGAAGTTGACGGGGATTAGTGGGTGGAGGCATTTCTAGAATAGCCTTAACTTTAGAAGTATCGACTTCTATGCCACGCAAAGAAATAGTGAAGCCTAGAGTTTTTATGGAAAGTACCACAAAGACACACTTCTTTGGTTGAATACACACACAATACTTTATGAGACGGTCGAAGATGACTTTAAGGATGGACAAGTGTTTGGTTTGATGTTTAGATTTGGCCAGAAGATCATATACATAATCTTCCAATATATAATGCATGATGTTATGGAAGATGTAAGTCATGGCTCCCGATATGTAGCACTAGCATTTTGAAGCCAAAAATCATGACTCGATAGAAGAAGGTCCCCCAAGGGGTGATGAAGTCAATCTTGTGTTGATCCTCTGGAGCTAGTAATATTTGATTGTATCCCAAGAAACCATCCATGAGTGATAACATTTCATGGCCAGTGGTGAGATCAACTACTTGGTCAATGCTTGGTAGGGGGAAATCATCTTTGGGATAGGTGAGGTTGAGGTCATAGAAATCTATGCAAATGTAGAGTCCCCTTTCGCCTTTGTGATAGGAACGATGTTAGAAATCCATTGGGGATAGTCAATGGGTAGAATGAAGGAAACGAGAGAAGGTGTTGAAGCTCTTCTTTGACCAGAAGAGCAATGTGAGGATGCATTTTCCACAACTTTTATTTGATGGGTTTGGCATTAGGAATGGTTACGATATTGTGAACCACAATTTTGGGTCAATACTAGGCATATCAGCATAGGACCAGGAAAATGTGTTGTCATGGTCCCGAAGGAAAGAGGTGAAGGATTCTTGTTCAGTAGCATCTAAAGATTGGCCAATCTTTAGAATGTGTGGGTCATCTTGAGTGTTAATGTTGATTTCAATGGTCGATTTGTTCAACATGCTTTGTGTTTTAGAAGGTAATGACCAATGAATATAAGAATCTTCCACACCAAGGTAAGTGAGGATGGATTCATCATCCTGACATTGAACAACGTTAATAAAAGGTGTATTGTCATTGATCATGTTAGGATATAGGAATGGGAGAGAAGAGGGAGCCTCGCCATCACGTTGATAGGTTAGCGGTCCCAAGGAAATGGTGTTTATGAAAAAATTCTCTTCCAAAGGACTGAGATCTTTCCTTAGAGACTTCTGTTCTTAGTTAGGAGGAATAGATTCGGGATCTATGGACTCCGTGGGTGAAGATGGTAATGTGAGTGAATGAGATGGGGAAGATTTCTCATCTTAGATAAGGTCGATGCAAACCTTCTTGGAGGGTGGAGCATTAAAACCAATTCCACTATGGTCATTGTGTTTACAAGAGGTACAGGAAATGATAGTATGGTGGCCTTGTTCATAAAATCAAGCCAAATCCTTTCCACGTGCACCGGTGGAGGAAAGTGTGAGCGAAGTGGCGAGGTTTTGTGAGGAAGTGTAGGCTGGATGAAAATGGTTGGTCTTGGGATGGAGGGGTTTATAGGTGGCAATATCAAGTCCCCATACGTTAGATGGTGTGCAAGGGTGGGAGGTTATAAGGAAAAATGTCACCGATGTGGATGTCAGTAGCTAGGATGTTGACGTAGATTCCTATACTCTTGTGGGGTGAGGAAGGTGTTGATATTGTATAGGTTGTATTCTCCTAGAGTGAGGTGTTAAAAACACATTCAAAGGGATTGTAGTCGGTATGTGGGTTGGGGATAGATGGCTCACTAGATGATGAGGAAACAAGTGCATCAAAGCGGCCTAGTGAGAGGCTAACGGTGGGGATAGTGAGGTTAGATGCAAGCAGAGGTAGTAGCAGTTTTGGTGGATAAGCTTGTAGGGTGAAGGTGAAGTAGTGATAGTGGTAGAGATGTATTGGACCGGTATAAGCACATCATTGGGGTGATATAGCATGTTACAGATCTTGAAAGGTGATGAGTCGGCCGTGAAAGGAGTACTCTCAATAAGGGATGGTGTAATTATGTCCTTCATGTTCAAATTTGAGGCATCAATGTAAATTCAAAGGACACAACCCATGGCATGGATCCAAGGTCAGCTGAGCCATAATTTATATTGGAACTCCCCTTCTAGGACATAGAAAAGTTCCGGGACAGTGCGGAGACCTATGCAGACATGGAGAACAACGATACCTAGGGTAGAGGTCATGGTGTCATTAAAAGAGTGTAGAATAACTGGTTTACCATGCATGTAATTAGCAGGTATCGTATTTGGTCATATGCATGGGAGGAGATGATGTTAATGCTAGCACCACCATCAATCATAACATGTCGTATGCATATATTATCAATAAATATGGAGATGAAAAGAGTGGGTTTGGGGTCATCGGACTAGAAGGGAGTGATCTCTTCATCTAAAAAGATGAGGGCAGCCACTTGGCGAGTAGGTGGAGGTGTAGAGGAAGGAAAAGACCTAGTGAGAGAGGCTACATGGTGAGGGGTAATGATGGAGGCTATGGGTGTGGGGTCATTTGGTAAGACTTCAATAGATTGAAGGACCTCCATGAGGGCTTGATGATGTGACTCTAAGGTTTGGATGAGGTCATATAAAGACATTTTTAGGGGGATTGGTGTAGTTTTTTTAGCATTGTGCGATGTGTGACTCCATTGGAAATAGGATATGCAGGACCTCGAATGGTGACTTTGGGTATGGGTGTGGCTGGTATGTTGGGTACAGGGTTGGTTGATGGGTCAATTGCTTTTTCCTTGCCCTTTTCTTTTTTAGCATGGGTGGTAATGTTTATCATGTTAATCTGAGGGGAGGTGGATGAAGAGGGCATTTCATGGAAGGTATAGCAACATGAGGGACAAAACCTAGAGTGGGGGATATGATCCTTGTGAAATGAGTAGGGCGCATTGGCATTTTGGTGGTGGTTTGGCCAACTCTCTTATATGAACCATGTTGATCTCAAATCTCGAGGGTGGATCAAAGAGTTGTGGGGTGGAGATTTTGGTCGCTAAGTAGGTAATGGGAGAAGATCTATGGAAATTGGTGAAGGTGAAATGGGGTCCTCATCAAGAAGATCATCATCATCAAAATTTTCTTTGGGAGGACACAATTAGACAAGAGCATTTTTAAAGCCTTATAGTTCTCTACATTGTGTCCAGGCACACGATGGTAGGTGCAAATTTTGGTTTCGTCAAACCCTTTTGGTTTGGGTTTGATTGGGTCAGAAGTCCTAAGAGGTGGTAATGTGATGACGGAGGTTTCGAGGAGATTGGTTAAGATTTTGGCATAGGATCCTAACAGTGGATCACAATGGGAGGTGAATGTGGGTTTGGGTATAGGTGTGGCTGATTATGGGGAAGAGGCTTTTTATATAGGGGGGAGTAGGTTGGTCTACTAGTTTGGTATGTGGTGTGGTCTTAGGTGTTGGTTGCATCTGCTTGGGTATGGGCATGGTAGAAGAGCTGGTGATGGAAGGTTTGGTTGGTTTAACTACCTTATTAGAGGGTAGCATATTTTTAGCTTTAGGTTACATCTTTTTGGGCAATGATGACATAGGTGTACAAGATGTGGAGGGAAAATCTGATGGTGGAAGAGGACGGGTTACCCACGGGGGTAATCAAGGTGTTATGGAGGTAGGTGGTGTAGGTTGGGCAGGAGGCGTGAGTGAAAGAGAAGAAAATGTCATGGGTAGTGAAGCAGTTATGGATAGTAGTGGTGGTATGGGTGGTAAGAAGGTTATGGGTGAGTGCAGAGGTTACGTGGGTCGCTTGGGTATATTAGAGACTTGTGATGAGGAAACAGGTTGTTGGGTTCTTGGTTTTTACCGGTGGACGGGGGTTGCTTGGCTAGGGTCAAGGGGTGAGGTCCTAGGATGGACAGAAGGGGTGAAGGTGATAGTAATATGGTAGGTGAGGTTGGTGTATGAGGCCTAGGAGATTGGATCCTCTTTTTAGGGGCCAGGGTAAGTTTAGTGTTAGTTTTGGAAGATGTGGCTAAATCTAGTTTGATGGGTGGGTGAGTAAGGTTGGTTGTGGGTATGACCCCCAAGGTAGGGATAGGTTTAGGTAAGGGAGATGATATAGGTGAGGGTAGGTGTTTGGGTGTAGATGTATGTTGGGTTGTGGGAAGAGGCATGAGTTGGGCCATGGGTGATGACATGGAAAGTGTTGCAATAGTCGTAGTTGTGTTTGGTTGGTCGCTTGAAACACTTTTGGATAGATAGTGGAGGTGTCAGCGAGTGACAACTGCATTTGTGTCTAAAATAGGAAGTAGAAGGCATCCCCATAGTAAATCTCTATCGATATAGTCAAGATTGGCCAAAGCGTTAAAATTGTGTTGTTGTAGGTGGGAAAACCGTGGATCAAGTGGCAATCCCCATAAAATGTGTTTGAGATACAGGAAATGACTACCCTCTTAATTTGTGGGTAAGAGATCTGAAAATAGATCATCGGGATCTTGAAGGTCCGATGGTGAATGGTCATCCAAAGGTAATGGTATTTCTACAAGATCCTCTATGGGTAGAGGAGAAATGGTCATGACAAGGTGGACTCTCCTTATGATGGTGTAGGTGGTGGACATGCATCTCCTATGAGTAGGAGAGGTATCACTGACAACTACTCATAAATTTGATGGGTCGAAGGTGGCATGCTAATTATAGGCTCTTCCATGGAGTGATGGATAAAATGAAGGGGTTCCCTGTGGGTGGAGGAGTGGATGAAATTGGTTCTTTTGCATGTATTTGAGCTTGGGCTAAGATTTTATCTATGGAAGGAACATGAGGAAATTGGGAAGCAACTGGTATGTCATCGAAAATAAGATGGACCTCATGGACATTGTTATCATTATTTGAAGTGTCACCAACCTAGTTGGAAGATGGGGCATGATTAGGGAATGGATTCTTGAAGATGTGTAGGTTTTGGTTAGTGGGTGCATTTAGGCTATCAAAGACTAGATCTCTATTGTCTAACATTTCTTGGATGATATTCTTGAAGGTGATGCAATTATTATCACTATGACCTTTGACATGATGATAGTTGTAAAATTCATGTTCCTTATACCATGGGCATGGGGCGCTAGGGTCAAAACTAGTATGTGGTTTTATAGGTGGAAGGGTAATGGCACCAGCCTTAACAAGCTTTTCCAAAATAGAAGAATAATATTCTCCTATGGAAGTGTACTTTCGTTGTTCTCATCTAAACTGGAAAGCTTGAATGGGAGAGAGATTAGAAGGAGGTTTGGCTGGGTTTGATTGATGAGGGGGCCAGCCTTGAGAATTACGGATGTTGGTAGATCCTTTGGGTTTTGAATAGTTGTTTTGGGGTTTCAAAGATGAAGAAGCATCATTTGATTTGAACGTGATGTTCTTGTTATGAAGTTGAATTTTCTTTTCTTCAATAGCATGAATTTCCAATTTTCGTGCCATGGTGAATGCCTTGTCAAAAGTGCGAAAGGTTTGCACCTACAAAGTTGGTGAGATATGTCTTGCACAAGCCCTAAGTAAACAACTCTATGAGTTTATTTTGAGGTAATTGAAATGTGATTTGGTTAATTAGGTTGCGCCAATGAGCGACAAAGTCAGCGATAGACTCATCATCATACTATCGTGTGGAATAAAGATCAGTCATGGTAACCTTCTTAACAATGTTGATGGAGAAGTGATCTAAGAAGGCTTGGGCTACTTGATTAAATGAGTAGATGGAGTGTCTTGGTAGCCCACTATACTAGTCCAATGCAGGTCCTATCAGGGACATCGGGAAGGTCCGTAGGAGTAAAGCATCATCATGGGTGATCAAGTAACACCCATGTTTGAAAGACCGCAAATGTTGTTGTGGGTCTTCTTTACTATTAAAATGGTTGAATTTTGGCATTTCCCAATGTACAAGGTATGGGAAAATAGGGATGGATGGATGAATGGGCTCATTACATATTTCATCATAGGTGAGGGAATTACATGAGCCGGAAACCGATGCTTCTAGTGTCTACATCTTTTCCATCATTAACTTGATGAGGTCATTGGTAGGTTGTGATGGAAGGGGGCCTCCCATAATGTAAGAGGGCTGGTGTTGAACATATGATGTGGATGGCATTCCAGTGTATGGTGATGCCAAATAGGAAGGTTGGGAATGAGGGATTGATATAGGGGGTATATACCTAGAATGAATGATGGACGAGATGGGGGTTGTTGATAATATGTATATGGAGGTGGGATAGTCGTAGTTACTCTAGTAGCAATAGGGGAAAATTCTGTGGAATAGAGAGGACAATGTTTTGGAATGGGGTAGGGGTTACCGACACCACGGGTGGTTGTGTTGCAATGGGTATTTGTGAGACAATGGGTACGGATGAGGTTATGGTCTAGGTGGTCGATGAGGGGACAACAAATACTATAGGTGCAAGTGATACTACGAATCAGCGGTCATGGCGGGTATGGGTCCTAGTTATGAAACCACTGGGGGTGAAGTAGGTGAAGGTAATGCCACATTATTAGGGGCTGATGCAGAAGTGGGATTAAGGGAAGGAGAGATGGATACATGCATGCCATATATCAACTAACTGAGGAGTCCCGAGTGGAAGAATGGGAAAGGTAGAAGCGTAAGGATGTGGGATTCTGATCAAGGAGTCGTGTAAATTCCTCATCACCTACAACAATGGTGATATGTTGGTTTAGATCCATGGGTGATAGGACAAAGGGTGGTGAAGGACTAGGCGGGAGTGGTTGATAACTCGCGTGAAATATAAGAGCGTTAGCTTTGCTGCGAGTCAACACCATGTGAATGGATGTATATCAGGTGATGTTGTATCCTGCAGGTGACACAAAAAGTAGCAGGAATGAATAAAATAGGTGTTTATAGGTAGATTTGGGTAATATATCAGTTGATGTTCAATACAGGGTAACCGATGCTAGTTAAGGATGACCGATGCGGTTCAAGGGTAACTAAGGTCGGTTACTGTGAGACAGGAACAGTTTTATCAAATGAGAGAAAGACTATTGATGGCTAGATGAACAAGTTGTATGATGATTATTTATCAAAGAAGAAGAGAGTACAAAGAGTCACAGGAACTTTGACAACAAAGAAAATGAAATAAGGGTTCTTTAGGCAATTTAACCCAAAATAACATAAACCGATGATACCGGTTAAGGAAAACCGATGTTGGTTACTATGAAAATTAGAAAGATGTAGAAAATGGATCATTGTGAATTTTAGTAAGATAAATAATCAACCTAGAAGTCTGGAGATGATGTAATGAAGTCTTGACACACTCAAAAGAAGTCAGAATACTCCAAATATGATTGTGGAGTGTGTAAGGCAATAGGATGGAAAAATGGAGAAGTGTATCCTCACACCTCAAAATACACGTCAATCAAACACTAAAAACATGTGCCTAACAAGTGATTTTTAATGTGTTGATCTTATGTTATTTAGAAGACTGACTCATGAATTTATAATAGAGTTTTTAGTGAGGAAGGCTTCCTACAAAGAAGGATATCTAAAAGGAGAGGTTTCATGTATGTTATGGCAGGGGCGAGCCATCCTCTGAGATAATGACTCAATATAGGTAATGATATGGGAGTACCTACCAATCGGATCATGTGATCACTGACAGGTGTTCCTAGGTAAGATGTTGTTTAAGAAAGATGTGTATATTTCAATTTTGTGCAAGTTTGGTAAGACACAAAGAGAGAGAATGTGCTTTGCATGACTTCCAACATATAGGTTGCCCTCATTTTAATGTGAGCTAAATGCAGCAAATCAGAATGTAATGCAACCAATTTTAAGCCCAAATTGAAAATATTACGTTCGATGAAGCAAATGATGAATAGGAGAGGGTATGCTCTTTCACTAAATGCAGAAATCAAGAAAGAAGAATGATTCCTTTTAAATGCACCAAGAGAAATGTTTCTTTTAGAGAAATTAGAAAGAAGAGAGGATTACTAGGGAATAAAATTACTATGTAAGCCTTTTAAAGGGAAACAAAACACAACTTTCACCTAGAAATGAAGAAAATGTAATAGAACCCTGATGGGTCCCACCGGGCATGCCAAAATGTTTCACCATTTTCTTTACATTTTTGAATGACAAAATAGATAAGGTCATGGGCTAGGAGGAATACCTGTTATTGTTGGTTGGTTGATGGTTATCGCACGTGTTCTGACTTCTTGACCCAATGCCGATTGTGAGAGCTTCCTTTTGGCTAGGAGGAACTACCTGTAATAGAAAACAAGACCAAAAAGAGAAGTCAAATGATATATGACAGTGGACTGCCTAGCATATGCTAGTTCCGGGAAGTGTGATACTTCCTAGATGGTTGTCAATCCACTATTTAAAACAAATTAATGTGAGAAATAAGTAGATTCCTACTGTAGTTGGTATGATTTAGGTATCTCATTCAAGTAAAGTAAGTAAATCTAATATAACAAGCTAGGCTATAGTCAGATCTAAAGGGTTGGTAGGTGTCGTGGGTACTAGAACGGACAGGTCAAGTTCAGGTTTCTTAGGTTATTTGGTAAAAGGTTGTTTGGTTCTATTATTAGCACAGGTGTGAAAACATGGAGACCGAGGTGGTTGGGTATAACCAACAATGGTTTAAGGGAGACCGATGATGGTTATGGGTAACCAGCGTCGGTAGAGTGGGGTGACAGTAGTTCACCTTTGAAATCTTTAGTGTATAGAGTCAGGCGAGGTTAGATGAGGCTAAAGAAGGGGATGACGAGGTATGTGGGAATGTTGAGAACACTCAGAGAGGTGGAAGGGCTAGGATAGGTGATCTGATAAACAGGTGGGTGAGATTTTTGGGTTTGTCAAAAAGAAGGCTATGGAGGAATGGGAATATTAATAGAAGAATGATAATAGAAATGATAACAACTCTATGAATAGAATAGGAATGGAAATGATTAATGATAAAACACTTACCAATGTTGCAGGTCCAATGGTTGGGTGGTGGTGATGATCGGTTGATGGAATGGAGCTTGGTGCAATAGTGACACTTCTCAGAATGTTACCGTGAGTGTCAAATGCTTCTATGGATCTGTCTTGGTGTTGGCTATGGATGTCTGGGTGCGTGAAAATGCTCTGGTTCTGCTTGCATGCAGCTCTCTTCTCATCTTCTTGCTCTTAGAATGTGCCAACCCAAAAAAAAGGTTTCTTAGGTGAATAAATGGTAACCGATGATGGTTCTGGTTAACCGGCATCGGTTTAGGGGTGACCGGCATCGGTTAAGGTGAGATTCCCTAGATTTACTAAAATTGGCAGATCTCACCTCTTTTAACTTGGGTTTGTTCCTTGATCCACATATTTGGAGAGAAGAACGTTACATTTTTATGAGCAGGAAGGTGGTTAGAGAGATAGTAGACATTGATTTTTATGGTTAAACTAAGTCTTAGCTCATTAAGGTAAGTGGGACTAAGTCTTAGTTGTTATAGAAACATGCCAAGAATAGGTCTAGGGTGAGGTGGCTAGGAGGGGAAATTAGCTGAATTAGAATAATTAAGAAATGTATATTGTGAGGGTGGGTATTAATATAATTAAGTTAATTAAATTAATATTAATGTGGGGTGAAAGGGGCCATGGTTAGGTGAATATGTTTGAGTTAGTTATTCGACAAGAGGCCAAGGGGAGTGTGACTCAATTTTTTGGTGTCTACATTTTGCCCATTTTTTTGCGTAACTTGTATTGGTAAGCGTCTTGACGCCACAAAATAAGATGTGGTTGCCCCAAGTGTGGGTGAAGGTAACCCCCTCAAACTATGAATGATGAGGAGAGAAGGAAGCGGTGAGTGGTTTGATAAAAAGGTGGGTGTGATAAAGATGAAGATGGGTGAGTAGGTAGAGCATTCAGACGGATGCACATGTTGTGAAATGCCATGAGATACCCAGGTTTCTTAACATAACAAATGAATGTTAGCTAGGGTCATAAAGGTCATCCAAACAAGGGTTATTGAGGTCTAGTATCCAGGGTAAAGGATACGGTCTGGGTACTCAACGAGGTAAGATGCAGGAACGCATAGGTGTGGTTCTGGTACATCAAAAAGGTCAAAAGGTCAAGGTTTATTTGGATAAGGTTCATGGCCATAGGCAAGGTAAGGTTATTAGGTTAAGAAAAACAGGTATCATCATCGCAAGATGTAACGGGTGAGGACATGGGAATATCCATGTTTTCGAGGGTTAGGTAGGTAGGTTTGGGTTGGGTAGGTGGAGGTAAAATGGGCAAATGGGTTAAGGTAAAATAGGAAAACAAGGAAATGGGCGAGTGGTCAAGGTAGTGTGACAAACAAACGCACGCACATGTATGAACTCGCACTGTACTAGATTGAAGAGCTTACAAACTCTATATCGTCCAAGGTTGATAGGTTTATCCAAATAGGGTTGAAGTGAGTCTGGTATCCAAGGTATAGGATATGGTGTTGAAACACAACAGCGAATCGGTCAGTGCAGGAATGTTTAGGTATGTTCTGGTACACCAAAGGTCAGGTCATGATAAACAACATGGAAATAGGCAAGGTAAGGTCCGTAGGTAAAATAACACGGTACTATCGTCGCAAGGTATAACGAGCACATTGGCTAAAAGGTTACTACGGTGTTTCGGCTCCGTGGAGATGCGTCACGACACTCGGCAGGACCGAGGTATGGGTATAATAACAAGTCTCTAAATGCAATTAAGGACACAGATAGGTAATGTAGGCTTGGAAGTAGGTGGTGATAAGGGTGGGTAAGGTTAAATGGTGGTGGGGAAGGGAAGGTTTTGGTCGGAAAAAATGGGAAAGGGTATTTGACAGGAGTATGAGAGGTAACCGATATCGGTCATACTAAGTCGGTGACAGTTTTATGTAAACCGACCATGGTTTTTCTAGGGCACACGGCGATGTCGGTTTAGGTACAACAGAGACCACGGTGTGCTAGGGCACAGAACAATGTTAGTCTAGGTATAACCGACGCCGATCAGTCAATGTGGGTTTATAAAAAGGAAAAAGTATACATATATGAATTCATTTGTACGCTTTTGACTTTTAGAAAATGACAGAGTGTTGAAAAATCTATGATTTTTCATGAGAGAAGTACGTGGGACTATGACTCGAGGTGAGGTGGAGAGATCCGATTGGAGAGGAGATTGAGTAAACGAGTTCACGAGATCGGGCAGAGTGAGGTTGATGAGGGTCATCAATCCTCACCATTAATAATGTCAATCCAAGGATAGTGTCCAATGGTTGTATGCATTAAGAGAAGAATATCTTAGAAAGTAACTCCTTTAAACACAAACCAAACTTACATAAAATAAATCACACTTGCAGAAATTGAAAGCCACACTTGCAGAAATAAAGGCACACTTGCATAAATAAAGTTTGCATAAAATAAATCACACTTACATGAAGGAAATCAAACTTGCAAGAATGTAAACACACTTTATAAATTTAAACACACTTGCATAAATTGAAATTTCTAAATTGAAAATAAAGGAAAGAGGAAAAGACACCTGCAGGTTCACAAAAGAAATTACATAACATAAAAAAGTAGAAATTTACAACAAAAGGAAAACTGTAGAAAAAAGAAATAAACATTAACATATTGATCCATATTCCTTGGAATGAGTGGCTAACTCATTCCTTGGAAGAGGATTTAATTCATACTTTTAATTTAGAACTTGCAGAAAAACTTTACTTCTAAATATTGGAAAGAAAGAACAAATCTTGATTACTTGGGGAAAAGAATTACATATCTCAGTGTGGAAGGTTGCATTTATAAATCATGCATCCAACCATCTCCTTATTTTAGAAAATATAATCTGATCTTATCTTTATTCCAATCCTAACAACTAAGATCTTCATCTCCACAAAATATGGAGAGAGATATATTATTGAAGTCAAATCTTATCTTGCTTTTATTTTAGGAAGATTTGGTCCCAAATCTTCTCCTTGATTTTTGGTAATAAGAATCATAATGATTTTATTCTTCTACATTATTAGAAGGAGGTTTTTCCTTAAAATATTATTTTGACCAAATACCTTCCTAGATTTTCCATTTGAATTTGTTGTTTTTGATTGTGGAACTTTTGACGCTTGTCTGATACACTTTTTCCTCATACTACAATTCACTAAAAGTTAGATTTATCTTTATTGGTAAAACCTGTAGTAAATATGAATGAGGTTTTTGTTAAAAAAATTTCTATGAACAAAAACCTCTCTCATATTTTCCATTTGAATTTTTTTTTTGTTTATGGAACTTTTAGTGTCCAATTGATACACGTTTCCTCGGACTATAGCTCACTAAAAGTTAGATATATCTTCATTGGTAAAACCTGTAGAAAATTTGAATGATTTTTTTGTTAAACACATTGATATGAAAAAAACCTCTCTCATATTTTCCATTTGATTTTTCTGTTTCTGTTTATGGAACTTTTAGTGCTCGTCTGATACACTTTTCCTTGGACTGCAGCTCACTAAAAGTTAGATCTCTCTGAATGAGGTTTTTGTTAAACACATTGCTATGAACAAAAACCTCTCTCATATTTCCCATTAGAATCTCTAAGTTTTCAAAATCTCTCAATAACTTTCATTTATTGATGCAAGTTCCGGAACTAAAGTTGTCATTCCTTTTATGCAAGTTCGAAACTAAATTTGCAAGTTCCGGAACTAAATCTCATTTGTCCAAGAATTGAAAGTTCCAGAATTAAATATCATTCAATTGATACAAGTTATAGAACTAAATCTGTGAGTTCTGGAACTAAACCTGCAAGTTCTGGAACTAACTTTGTGAGTTCTGAACTAACTCTACGAGTTCCGCAGCTAACTTAAAATAGCTATAACTTTTGCATGCGACCTCAGATTGAGATGATTCTCTTTTTATACTTGCATAATATTTTGAGAGGAATCTAAATATAAAATTAGATTTCATTTTAAATATGCTTTTCATTATCAATTCCACT
The DNA here is from genome assembly GCA_018340775.1 of Taxus wallichiana var. yunnanensis. Taxonomy (NCBI): domain Eukaryota; kingdom Viridiplantae; phylum Streptophyta; class Pinopsida; order Cupressales; family Taxaceae; genus Taxus; species Taxus wallichiana. The sequence goes on from CM031242.1 coordinate 658,578,882, forward strand.
TTTCCCAATATTAGCATTGTCTTTCTTTTATGGCTCTTGCATACACAAGACTTTGCATATTTTCCCAAATAATCAATAAGATTAGTCAACAAGATAGATAAAAAAATATTTCTAAATAATGAACAAGATATATATCATATACTCTATCTTAAGCAAACTATAAGTTCCTAGATTACATTTAAATCCACTTTCAAAAGTAACTTGGAAGGATAAAATAATGGTAATTTATGGCCAATTTATGGCCTCGTCGAGAGGTGATTAGTGGGGAGGATTGAGGTAGAGATTGGAAATTATGGAGGTAGGAGAAGGTTTGGGTGGACCACTAGCCTAGTGGCCGAGACATGCCACTATGGAGGCAACGCCGAGACGAGGTAAGAGCTAAGCATTTCTATGTGTTGTTAAATGTAAAAGGGAATATGGGTCGGGGAGGGTGTGGGTAGGGTAGAGAATTTCAAATTCGGTGGTTAAAAGAGGTGAGAGAAGGTGTGGGGAAAAGGCACAAGTATGTTGAATAGGGTTGTGGGAATTTGTGGAAAAGGAATAAGTTGTTTGTATGAGTACAAACACACATACTCATACAAACAATGTTTAAGACATTTACACAAATGTTTTTTATCGAGATGTAATTCCCAAATGTTCATGTGTAATGAAAAGGGTTAAAAAGTGTGTCCCCAAGCAATGATACATGTGAGGGGAAATATGATGGACGTAGGGGTCTAATGAAAAAGCATTTGTGTGCCATGAAATAGTACCATACAACTCGTTGTGCCAAGATAGTATAAATAGAGCAAACAAACCATCTTTGTTAATGAGTTAGATCTAAATGATCTACAATTCATTGTTACATAACCAAATGAAAATATAAGTAAGATATAATTTGAATATAATGCATTTGACATAGGCTTCAATTGCATACCAATGTTTTACCAATTTTTGTAAATTTTTGAATTTTTATGTTTTTTTTATTTTATTTTTGAAAAAAATTAACCAATTTATATATATTTTGATTGATTTTTAATTTTTACGATTTTTAGTATTTTTAGAATTTTCTAAAAGAATTATCATAGAGAATATTTCTGGAAGTAAAAACTATTCCCTAGGGAGAAGAAAGGGGTGCTAGGTAACAAAAAAAAAATGCCCCAACGTAGCGGAAATGGGTTACAAAAATTATTTAATAAAAAAATCATCACAATGAGTGATAGAAAAAGTTAGAATGATCGCAACAACCATATCATGCCTCTCAACCATCGCGGTGGGTAAAAATGCACGTGGAGGGGTCAAAACGACCATATATACCCCGCCCTTGGGGAGGTAAATCATTGTGAGTAATTCATTTGTTACCAAGCCCTTTTCGATTTTCTTGTGATATTTTCTCTAACCCTTGAGATATATGGTGCGAGTTCAAAGGCGTATTAGGTGAGTAGACATAACCCAAGAATACATGTAAATACACATTGATGGTCCCTACATGAGTATCCCATCTATTCTTTATTTTTAGCATTTAAGTACATTTATTAGGATCCAAAAGCACCACAATAGCGTATGCGCACACCTTGCAGGGCGTGCGGGTGTCGGTAAGACATATGCACATGGGCACATACATTCTCGGGGCACGTGGGTGCAAGGGTAGACATGGGACATATATGCATGGGCATATGCAGCAAGAAGTATGTGTGTGGGTGCATATGTCAGGATGAGAACGTATGTGTTGGGGTTGGGATATGGGACACGGGTGGGAGTGCAGTGTGGGTAGGTGCATGCAAACACAAGAGAGGTAACGTAATAACTAATCGCAAGGTAGCCTAAACTTTGTGTGCATGGGTATTCAAATGAGCATGTGGGTGTTAGAAGGGTGTGTATGCGTGTTGGACGTGCAATGCTAGCTTGAATGGCGTGCAAACATCCTCAGGGGGCACGTGAGCCGAAGGGGGTTTTATTCAACCTTAGAATAATTTAGGATATTTTCCATAATAATGTAAGGGTGAGTAGGCTAACGTTAGATGATGTTAGATAGAATAAATTCTAATGAGTGGTGTTTGATCTTACAGATGTAATTGTCTACCTTACAAACTCGGGACGACATACATGGTAGGTTAATTACCTTTGAGGTGACCTTCTCTTGATGCGAGAGGATATTTTTTGAGATTACTTTAGATGTGATGGGGCTTACACATGTGGTGTGGATGCCACAGTTTACACTTGATCATAACCTTCTCACCACTTTGGCTGAGAGGTGGCATAGTGATAGTTAGTGCATCAAATACCCACCTGGTGAGATGACCCTTCATGTTGGAGGACGTTTGGTGGATTCTTAGAGTACTCATCCAAGGGTAGTTGATAGATTATAATGGGGACGTTGTTCAAATCAAAATTATTTGGTTGAGATTTGACGTGTAGACGAGATACCATGAGAGGGGATGGTAGTTTGGTTGCATAGTTGTGTTTTAGAGATCCAAGATTGTCTTATGTCATGGTGTATCTTATGGCTCTTGTCAGTGGCATCCTGTTGCCTAATAAGATTGGTTCTTCATTTCTATTAGGTGTGATTGGATTTATCCATGGCTTGATTATAGGAGAGCGATATTTTGGGGCCGCTTTCTACTTGCATATTTATATTGGGATCTACATCATATTACTTACCACGGTCAGAAGACCGCGGGACTAGCTACATTAATCTACGATATGGCCATGGGACCATATTGCCATTAGTTTCCCTACAAGAGTATTGTGAGATTGAGTTCCCGATGAGCCTTTAGTCATGGGATGGGCCACTATAGAAAATGATGTGCGGGGTCATATGGGTTATACCTATTTCTATCATTGTGCCTTTGATGATATTCAATTACGGATGATCATTTGGAGATCGTACAAGTATTTCCAAAGCAACTAGAGGATCTAGTTGAGCTCAAAGATTGCATTATTTGAGCATTTTCTAATCAAGAGCCATAACTTTATCATGGAGGATTATAGGATTGATCAAGTATAGTGGCATTTTGGTGCATTACAGGATGTGCCCAGCATGGAGATGTGGTATGCGCATGTCGTGCCAAAGAGACATTTGATATTAGGCCATTGATTAGAACCCAACGAGCTAGAGATAGATTTGAATAAATGGTTCCACTAGTATGGGTATCTCTAAAAAAATTATAAATCTAGGGACCACAAAAGTGTATCCGGTTTGGTATGCTATAGTTCTCCCAAGAAGCTTGACTATCCCACAGTGCACTTGATGCACGGAGTGTGACCATCACTAGAGCACCATCCTCACAGAGGAGAGTACGGCAAAGATGGAGGATAGTAGGGTAGTGATAATGATGATGGGTCCAATGGAGATGGTGGGGATGGATAGGGACAGGGATAGGGACATCCACAGGTTTAGATTTCCCACGTGGGTATACAAGTTGGGATTCATGTTCCTTTTCAGAGAGGTCCCTCCACATGGACATGTACATCCTGGATCCTATTGTTATCCCACCACATATCCCAGATAAGAGGTGAAGGAGATAGATGGGGACCCCAACACGTGGTCCTATAGGTGGGGGATGGGATAAATATCTGTAGGATGCATGGGAGTTAGCTACATTATGGAAGTATTTATAGAAATTGGTAGTTCTTCATCTCCAGGATGCCACAAAGAGAGATCAATTAGTTGCGAGATAGGGCATAGTTTGTAATCGAGAGAGATCGATTAGTTACACAACAGCACATGTGGGCTACAAAGAGAGCTCAATTGATGATGCAAGAGATGCATTTACATGTGGTTATAGTGGAGAAGGATCAGCTTCAGATAGAGTAGGTACAATCTAGGATGAGGTGATTGGGCTCTCGAGGAGGAGGTTGCATCTTTGTGTCAATCTACGAGCTTTTGTGATACCCCATGTTCACATGGACTTAGCTCCAGCCACTAGACAAGATATGTATCATAGATTGTTGTACTATGATGTTGTCTCAGAGGGACAGAGAGCTCCCACATTTATCCAGCAATCCGTGAGTAGGAGTGCCTCGCAGTCACACAAGGTAGCTACGCCATCCATATCGGTGGGGCAGCCACCCGGTAGAGTACGTAGGGATCATAGGTGATGGGGCCACCACCAGATCGAGGCCAAGTAGTCCACATGAGGGAGAGATTCATTCATGACTCTATTTTATTTGATGTATTTACATATGTATATAGTTTTGATGTACGCCTCAATATAAAGGCACATTTTTATCGATTTATATGTATTAGTTTTGGCTCTGTCTCGCATATAAAGGCACCTTTTTTATCTATGCCCATGATGGCATACCATGTATCTAATGATTATGTACTTAGACACATTTGTATATGGACACTGATATTTTGATGAATATATATATATATATATATATATATATATATGATGATGATTTTGATTATGATGTTTATGATTATATCACATGTTTGATTTATGATATAGCATTGATGATATCATATTGTTTTATCTTATTGCATTTTGTGCATGAGATAGCATGTTTAATCCATGTTTTTATTATGGTCTATGTTTGAGGGGGATAGAAGGCGGTCCCTCTTGCCCCTCTTGGCAATATTATATGATGTTAGCTTAGCATACATGTTTAATTCTCATGTTCATGATGATGTAGTTTAGATTTTATCGATACATGATGTATAGATGATAGATGATATGATGATGAAATGACAATAAACTGTATAAAACAAAAAATCAAGCACAATTTAATCAAATCTAACCAATTCAACACAACTATGTACAAGTATGCAACATAAAATGAATTCAATGCAATACAAATAGATTAAAGTAACACTCAATCTAAGTAAGCAAATGAATTCAACTTTAAAGCACACAATACAAAAAAGTAATGCAATCAAAACTATACAAACCAACAACTAAAATTAAGCAAACTACTACTTTTTTGCGAGACAGTTTTGAAATGTTTTTCGTTGTTTTTGGTGTTATCTTGAGACAATTTTCAAGGCTACTATTCACATTGTTTCAAGATTTTTGTAAGACAATGTTATATTATTTTTTTATTTTATACGAGATGGTTTTCTAATGTTTTGGGATTATCAAACCATATTTGAATGTTTTTGGAATTTTCTAAAAGAGTTTTCCAAAGCTATGTACAAAAAACCAAGAAGTGTGGATGCCCCCAGTGTTAGATAGGATGTACAAGGGCAGAATGCCACACGTATATGTGCAAGAAGGTGAAGATGTGAAGGTTCCCCTAGCATTAGATGGGAATATACAAAGGCAAACCCTTCTCAAATATACAAGAGGAGAAACAACTGGATCAAGGCCATAGAGGATAGGCTCAAATGAAGCTCAAACATAGGTGGAAACTAGCTTAGGGTAAAGAAAATGTTCCCTATAGATATGAGAATGCTTGTGAAAAACCAATCTTCCCAAGGTGCAAAACCGGTTTTCACCAAGGGACCTATCCAAGGTGCCACAATTGTGTGGTTTTCACAGTTGGACGACATGTTTTCTCTTTACTTTTTCTTGATTTTTATTTTTTTGCTTGTTTTTTCTTTGATTTTTGAGGAACCTCATACTCAAGCATAGAACCGCTTGAGATGTATTGCATTCATGGGTTCCTTTAGTTCCTCACCATCTGAGTGAGCAAGTTTGTATGCCCCTAAACCATACTTAGCGACCACAACATATGGTCCTAACCAGTTTGGCTCAAACTTTCCTTTCTTTTCCCGGTCCTTGGTGGTGTTAAACTAATTTTATTTTAAAACGAGATCTCATACCTAAAACTCATGAGTATAATACATTTTTGTAGCCACGAGAGACTCAATTTTGATACACTTTTAAGTGATTAAGTGCGTTGAGTTTTCTTTCATCTAGGAGTTCTAGCTCTACCATTATGGCCACACGGTGAGTCTTCATCTTTATCCGGGTAGTCTCTCGGAGATATTCTCTCAGAGGAGGAAGCTCAATCTCTAGGGATGATGGCTTCAGTTCGAAGACTAGGGAATGTAGTGTTGCATTGGTAGGAGTGTGAATGGAATTTCTATAGGACCAGAGGGAAGGATGGATCTTCAAGTTCTAGTTTTGATCATTCTTACTCACCATATTTTCCATAATCGAACAAGGATTTTGTTAGAGGGCTTTACTTATCTATTACCTTGAGGGTAATAGGAAGTATCTTGTAAATAGGGATGGAAGCCTGAAATTTATATTAATTGGAATCAACCAACAACATAGAAGTAGGTTGTAATATATATATATATATATATATATATATATATATATATATATGTATATGTATTGCATAACTGGGGATAAAAACAAGAGAGAGGTTACAACAATGCAACAACAAATTTAAAATACATTAGCTTCCAAATATTATCACGGAGAAGCACATGTGGAAGAGCAAGAAGCGAAGTGTTGTTTCTTTCTTCCCCATGATATTAGTCCAGATCATGTATCCATGAGAAGATTAGTCATGTTAATAAACAAGAAACCTAAGTAGTTCATGATCTAACTAAACCTATCATAAACATCAAGATGAGTGCTAAACAAGATAACTTCTACAATAATGAATTAAACTAAAACACTATCATTTTATCTCTAACTACTCTATGATTACTTAAAACATAAATTGAACCTAGTTAAACCTATGAGCAATCAAATTAGATTTGTTGTTTGCTTCAATGGAGGTGAAGAGGTCTCTCTAAAATGGCTACAAGGCCAAGTTAGATACCCTCCTACTAACCTACTATGAAGTTATGGATGCAAGATGGAGGAGCTTCAACAATGGAGGATAGCCAAGATCAAATGCCTATTAGCTTGGCTAATGCAAATGAGGTCTAATGCCAATATCTCCAAATGTGAGAGAGATTTGTTATGAAAACAAGGTGTAAGGTTGAGAGGGAGGGGTGACCCTTCTATTTATAGTTTTCCAAATGGAAGAGTTTGGAATTTGGGTGCATGTGGGACTAAATCTCAAAAATCACTTTTAGATTAGATTAGGATAAACATGCTTTAGGCTTAGTTAAGCTTGGTTTAGGCTAGTTAACTAGGATTTATGCTAGTTAAACTTGATTAGCAAGTGATTAGAGACTCATTGAGAGTTGGGAGGGTCTGGATAACCAATTGTGATTGATAGATAGCCTACGAAGCCAATAGAAGTGGTCTAGAGAGAACTAGGGAGGTTTTGAATGGTGAAAGGAGGAATGTTTAGCTAATAAGAGAGATATTAGCCAAATAAGTTGAATATGGGAGGAATATGACCGAGAAGGTGTCGTGAATGGGCATCCGAGAATGGAGTGAAGAAGGGTTGATTAATGAAGTGTCGTCAATTGGTTGAATTGGAGGAAATGCTAAGTGTAAGCATATTTTAGGTGTCTACATTTCCCCTCTTTGAGGTGGCGTAAGTAACGTCACTTCAAAGAAAGTAGACAAGCATAAACAAGTAGAAATTTTGAAGGGATAGAAGAAAAATGAGTAGAATGAAGGATGCCCCCTCGATTGTCGATGGGGTGATAGAAGAACTTGATTGACGATGAAAAGATGACAAAAAGAGAACAAAAGAAAGAATAGTGTGAAGAAGAAAAAAAGGGGATATAGAAGAAAAGGAGTATGAGGAAGGGGAATGAGCTAACATCCATCCAGTGCCTTTTAAACAACTTTATTTTTCATCATATTGCTTAGAGATCTTCATCATCGGTCCTTATTAAAAAGAATGAACAAAAGTGTAGTATGACATGAAAAGCCATATACGAACAAATGTCCATTGCTAAAAACACCAACTCCATGCAACATACAAAATGCAATGCAATACGAGAAAGTAAAAGATGCCTAACTCCATGCAACATACATAATGCAATGCAATATGAGAAAGTAAACAAGCTAAACTAATAGAGAAACATAATGCAATGTTTTTTTTATCAAGCTTCATTTTGACCTATTTGAATTAATGACAAGGGTTGATGATGGTGCCCCAAGAAAGGATACATGCAAGGGGAATAATGGAGGACATTTTTGGGTCCTATGAAAAAGTAATGTGCACTACGAAAAATACCTAGGTAACTCATTGTGCCCCAGAGTACAGATGAAGTAAGCAACCTAGCTTTTGTTGATGGAGGTAGATCAAGATGATCCATGAGTCACACACATGAACAAGTGAGAACCAAAGAGTGACGTTTTATAGGATGATTTTCAATTTTTAGAAGTTTTCTTAAACATATTTGAATTTTTTGATTTTTCTAACATATTTGAATGTTTTTGATTTTTCTAACATATTTGAATGTTTTTTTTTTTTGAAAGTTTTTTGAAACTATGTACAGGAAGACAAGGAAGCGTGGATTCCCCTAGTGATAGATGGGATGTACAAGGGCATAAGGCCATGTGTATGAGAAAGGTGAAGATGTAAAAATGCCCCAACGATTAGGTGGGAGTATTCAAAGGCAAATATCTTCACATGGTAGAAGTGGGACCAAGGCCATTATGGATAGGTTCAACATGATGGTGAACATAAACCAATGAAGTGTTGGGAAGAAGCAAGGATGCCCCAAAGCATAAGTTGGCCTAAAAGCACATGATAGAAAGGAAGGAGAAGATTGTTTTTGTGAAAGGGGACAAAGGTGTCTAAAAACATGGAAAAAAAGTAATCTTATACACATGGATGTTCTAAATGAAGTATAAGAATGATGTGAATGATATGAATGTAGCTTAGAAGCCTCATGATGAAGAAGTGATTAGCCAAAGGCACAAATTGTGAGACAAGATATGGACTAAAGAAAGAGTCTGAAAAAGGTCCAAAAAGACACTTGGTAACATACTAACCATGTTTAATCATAGAGATCCAAAGTGTGTGCACGTGGAATTTATTACCTCTTGAAGGGAAGATTTAATAGAAAACAAGTGAAGACACCCTAGCCAATGTGTAGGAATGATTTATTTTGAAAGGTGATTTTGTGAATGGATGGTGGAAGGATAGCCATACATTTTCTCTGCTCTAAGCCAAGCGTCCATAGCCCTGACGGAGATGTATTTGATTCTAATCAACATTAGATTAGGTATTTACCATAGCTCATAGTTCATTAGGTACTGAAATATTTACCTTTATTATCAATTATCCTCACCCACTTATGTGTTGCATATTTTTGATCTTATTTGATATTGATATTATCTAGTTGAAACTTATAGTTCTTTCCTTGATCTGATAATGGTATTAAGATCACTTGATGTCTAAGGATGGTCTTGACTATTTCTTGATGATGACTAGTTATTTCAACTTGATATGACTTGATCTACAACAAGTTTCTTAGATGTTGAATTTTGATAGGAGATAAAAGAAAGGATCATTCTCGAATTTAATTTATCCAAGGATCATAATAATATATGAAGTGAAGATACCATTTGATTTGCCAAAAGGTTTTATGTGAAAGTTATTCTAGGTAACCAAAATTGCTTTCATCTTAAGGGATCATGGTGTTTGATTAGCATCCTGTTCTTGGCTTGGTACAAGATAACCCCACAGAATGGGTTATCATTCCTTTCAATCACAACATTTTCTACTACCAATCGACCAAGCATCTATAGCCCCGATAGAGATTATTGGAAATACCCCAAGAGAGAGTTATATATCAATTTTTTTTTGATTTTATCTTTTAGATTTTGATTTTTTTTGATTGATTTTGATTCTTTTTCTTTCTGAAAACTTATTTCAGCTCTCTTGTTTGACAAGGGGTTAAGAACCACAAATGGCTTGATGAAAGGAGGTGGAAGTGATTGTGATGACGACATTGGCTAGTGTCAACAAATATGTCCAAAATTTCTTCACAAAAGTTTATTAGATGTGAATGTGATAGGATCTCTAAGAGGTCAGTCATTCTTTAATTTACCAAGGTGATAAAAGACCAAGGTCAAATGGATACCATAGAGATAAATGTCACAAAAAATGCAAAAAAGGCTAACCAAAATATCACCAAAGGGATGAAAATGGTAGGAAGACTTGTAGAGGAATGATAAGAAAGGGAAGAAAGAAACATCCATGTGTACGCAATACCTGATTGCAATGTTTGATCTTTTGTACCTTTGATTTTTCTTATGTTTTCTCAATGTTTTTGTATTTTTGAATTATTTTTAATTTTTAGCTTTTTGATAGTTTTGGAAAGGTGGGACCAACAAAGTCACTCCATGTGGTAAGATCCAACAACAATGTCTGTGACTTCTTGATAAGGAGACTAGGCATGTTTGTTTATCAAGAGTTATGTTATCCCGATCTCAATGATCGTGGTGAGCTCGTACTCAACAAATGACTGTGATTTATCCTAAAACATGGATTTCGTATGTGGGATCTTGAGTTCCCTATCCAGAGGTTTATGCACTTTACACCATACTTGATGGTTATGTTGATGTGCATTCTTGAATCGTGTTTGATTTTTAATTTTGATATTTTCGAGTTGTTGGGGATATAGATCTCTTTGGAAGTTTTGACTGAGCTTGATAATGAACCTGTTTGGGTTTCTTATAAGCTGACGTGTGACTTTTCTGACCCTGAGAAGGAGAAGAAAGAGAATGTTGACATTTAGAACTGATGTGAGAAATGACTGTAGGCTTTCCACAACCATTGATAGAAGAAATATGTGATGGATGAAAAGGATATGGTCCAAGAATTGAAGAGGATGGGCTACCGAGAGGTGAGCCACTATAGAAGATGATAAGATATGGCCCTAAGATGGAAGAAATTGGGCTTAGAATATGGCCCTAAGATGGAAGAAGATGATGGGGGATGAGAACATGGCCCAAGTATAGATGAGGAGGGACTACTGAGAAGGGTCCCATAGATAGAAGAGGATGAAGGGCTACTAGGATGGCCCAAGAATAGAAGGTAATGGGCTACCAAGAGGTGACCCACAAGTAGAAAATGGAGGCTACCTAGGGGTGGCCCCAAGATAGAAGAAGACGATGGGCTACTCAATGGTGACCCAAGGAGAGATTTTGATTGAGGAATGGTGATAGATAATGAATGATTTGGTAATGAGAAGATAGGCCATGGCTCAATGCTAGACCCGACATCTCATCATGCTCAAAAGAAGGTGAAGATGGAATAGAAGAAGAATCAAGTTCCATGACCTTAGGCTCTTCCTCTATGTTTGATGAAAAGGATCAACTTCTTTTCCCCAATATGTGAGCATATCGAGTTCTAGAAAGAATCCTTGTTTGCAATCCTCTAAAGGGATATCATCATGTAGTCTAATTGTTCCTTCATTCTGAGAGAAATCAATTAGTAGAGGTTTTTGTTCTTTTGCCATAGAAGGTTGAATAGAAGAAACATGTCCGATAAGTGGGGAAGATTGATTGATCAGAAGAAGATGACTCAAGAGAGGAAGTAGGATTGGTGGTAGGCATCTCATGAATGGATGATTTAGATTTGGACTTAGATCATTTTTCTAGAAGATGACCTAATGTGGGAGAGAAAATAGGATCACATAGCCATCCGTTAAGTTGTGACGTAGGAGTCGAAATTAGATGATTGACTAGAGGGAATCTGAGTCATGGAACTCTTCGATGGAGGAAGAGGTCATGAGATGATTGATGAAGGAGGTCCTACGAAGAAAGGGAGGACCGTGACTCAAGAACCGAATTAGATGTTTGATCGATGAACTTGGAGTCACATGAGTCTTCAAAGGAGGAAGACGTTGTTGAGGTGATTTGGAATAAAGGTCCCTGAAGGAAGGGAGGACCATGATTTGAGATTTGATCTAGGGTATCCAAACAATAGTTGGGATCCGAATCTTTAGAAGAAGAGTGGGAATCCGAATGGTAGTTTGGATCTGAATAGAAGAAGAAGAGTGGGGGAACCTAAATAATAATTTGGATCAAAAGCATCCAAACCATACCACCGACTATGAGCTGAAGGTGGGGAACATGGTACCGAATGGGCTCTCTAAGCATGAAGAACCAAATGAGGTTTAGTTGTAATGGGAATATTTTGATTTGAATTGCTAAACCTAGGTTCCGTATTGTAGTAAGTGTGAGAAACCACATGATATAGTCAGTCATTGTTGGCATCTTTTAAGCACAAATGTCTAGACCTAGATAGTGTGATGGAACTCCTTCAAAGGGAAGGAAGTGACATGTCGATTGAGTAGCATAATGACAAACCAACTAGACATTTTGTAAGTATGGAGATGCGTGCGTGATTTTCTGAAGAAGGTCTAAGGAAAATAGACATTGTGATGATGCAATCTCGATGAGATCAAAAAGGATTTGTCCTAGAAAATAATTTTTCCATGATGAATAATCACAAGGAACAATCATGCAAGTGTGAAACACAAAGCCAATCAACAAGGAAATACACCCTATGCAAATGTGTGTAAAGTGATAGTTGATGCAAAGATGATCAACACAATGTCAATATTTACGTCAAGCTCAAAATGAACAAGGCGTAAATATTAACAAAGGGTAGATGTGACTCCCAATCAAAGGATACAACAACGCGTTCAACAACCAACAAGGCCAAAATGTTAAAGGGCGAGGTTTACAAATGTAAGCCACGTAACCACACCAATTGGACACGTTAATCAAGCTTCATGAAGAAGTGAGATATTAGTGCCAAAGTGGTATCGAAATGACACAAACAAAGTAAGCGACACTCTTCAAGATTTTGGACAATGTTTGAAGTAAAACCAAGTCAAAGTATACTAAGGATGTGTTAAAATGTGTGCAGCGTAATGCCACAATGGATACTTAGATCACGTTTATGAAAAAAACATGACATAAGTATCTTAATTATGTCGAGATAATGCAAACAAGGTAACACGTCAAAGGGAGATCAAATGATGAATCAATCCTAACTATGATGATGATCTTGAAATCAAGATCAAGTGGCCATCAAAGATATAAGGATGCATCCACACACTTTAGACATTTAACAACTCAGCCACAAACATGGATGAGCGTAAACGGAAAAAAAAAAGTGGTGAACACTATCTATGACAACACTCCCGAAAGATGCCTTCCCTTGTCCCCAAATGGGAAACAAGAATGCAAAGGTGTAGATCAAAATATGAAAAAATAAACTAAGCGCCACTTGGGAAGAGTTTCACCTCATCTGAAGGTAAGAGAAAAAGCTAAGCTAAGTGAAAATGTCATCTAATTTCGTGATGAAAGGCACTTAGATCCAACTTAAGTGGATTCTTTGCCTTGTTGAAAAACAAGGTTTGAATCCAAAAAAGTTATCACTTCGTGATGGCCAAGACATGACAAAGGACTAGTAAAGTGGGCCTCAAGACAAAATGGCCTCCTTAATAAGATCTCTCAACTAGGTGTTACAAAGTCATCTAAGAGTGGGCACGATTTACCCAAAAAGTCACACTGACTAATTTGGGAGTATCTCGGCTTTTCCCCCTTCAAGTACAAGTGGGAACTAAATGCATCCATCATGTACTCTTGCCAGGGTCATGATACGGACAACTTTGTAATGCTAACTCACAAGGAAAACTAGTCAAGTGGGTAAGTTGAGCACTTCTTGTTTCATCCACGAGGTTACACAGCATGGTGGATTACTTTAGGGTTCCTGGAACCACCCCCATTGTTGTAGCTTAAGGTGTTATGCCAAAGGGGTTATGTTCTAGTTGAGCGGATAGGGACGTACCCTTTTTTGAAACCTGCAATACAATGTTTTGAATATGGTGTTTTTTTATCTTGCTTAACTTAATGTGGTTTTAAGTAGCACACCATTTGGCAACCTGCAAGAAAACACGTGTATTAGAGGGTTTATGTTTTTTTTTTTTGACGTCTTTCTTTGACAAGTGATTTTGGTCCTACATACCAAGGTTAGTAATTTTCCAAAATGTCATATAAAGGAGATAAGATGTTGTTTTTGATTTCCTAGATCGTCCTAAGATGCAAGGAAAGAGCATACGCAACAAGGTATCTCACTCAAATTTGTAATAAATGGAAAATTCCTAAGTACAATGTGAAAATAAGTTCCTTTTAACCAACTTTTAAAGCTATTTAAACCATTTTGCAAGTATGAAGAAAGTGGTGAAACGTTTTTGATTCCCAAGATCACCTAGAAAGGTGCGAGGGAAGAGCATACGCGTTTCAAATTTTCACAAATAAAGATGCAAATGTTTTTAAACAAGTTAGTATAAAATAACTTAATGCAAAGGAAACTTGTAAACCACTGTTAGAACCCTGCAAGAGTTAGAAAACCAAGAAAATCAAAAATTCTAGAAATCAATTTTTGCCCTTTTTAACAGTTTTTAGTAATTTGCATTTTTGGAGGTCTCCGGAGCACTTTGGGAGTTTTGTGATAGATTTGGTATACCAAAGGTATCTAAATTTTGGAAGTTCCCTCACAAATTACGCTTCGTTATCTTTCTAACGCCTATTCAAACTCTGAAAACGGGTTAACGAGTCAAAAGATATGATCAAAACAAGGAGCACTAAAAATAAAATGAATGAATCCGGACTACACAGAGACACCTATGCATGCATCTAGAATGACACATGTGCACCCCAACCAATGGATACACCCAAGTAGATAGGTACATGGGAAAGGTAAAAATACAAAGTCAACAGAGTGGATAGGACACTACGTGCACCCGCACAGTGACGCTAGGGCATACGACGCCCTAACCAACGGATGGATGCCTGCCCAAAGCACAAAAAATAGACAATTTCAAATATTTACACAGTCAACCCATTTATGCATACATAGCTAGAGATGGATACGTGGCCTAGATGATGGAGACACATGTGCGTCCCTGTAGAGGTGAAATTTAGATTTTTCACATAGTCGAGCACCTGACACATACATGCATCCAGAGAGAGCGAGATACGCACCGCACATATGATGGAGACACATGCGTCCCTGTAGAGATAAAATTTGTAAATGATGAAGTCCACCAAATAGGTACATTCTGATCCGATGGGTGGGGACACTGGGGTTTCAACGTGTACATGCCCCCTTTTTTAACACCACATGCACCCTTGTGAAAAACTGGTAAAAAAACACATATTTTCAAATTTTAAAGCAAACAAAGTTAGTTATTAGTCAAAGTGTCATATTTCTATATCAAACCCACAAAATACATGTAAATTAAGGTCATTTATCTAGTGTTAGAAATAGAAATGAGGAAATAACAAGTGATTTGACCCAAAAACTTGAAAATGAACTTTAAAAACCTAAAAGACCTCCATTAATGGAGGATGGACATAAGTGTCCACCGGGCATGCCAAATGTATGCATGAGAAGATTAGTTATGTTAATAAACAAGAAACTAGCTAAGTAGTTCCATGATCTAACTAAACCTATCATAAACATCAAGATGAGTGCTAAACAAGATAACTTCTACAATAATGAATTAAACTAAAACACTATCATTTTATCTCTAACTACTCTATGATTACTTAAAACATAAATTGAACCTAGTTAAACCTATGAGCAATCAAATTAGATTTGTTGTTTCTTCAATGGAGGTGAAGAGGTCTCTCTAAAATGGCTACAAGGCCAAGTTAGATACCCTCCTACTAACCTAGTATGAAGTTATGGATGCAAGATGGAGGAGCTTCAACAATGGAGGATAGCCAAGATCAAATGCCTATTAGCTTGGCTAATGCAAATGAGGTCTAATGCCAATATCTCAAATGTGAGAGAGATTTGTTATGAAAACAAGGTGTAAGGTTGAGAGGGAGGGGGACCCTTCTATTTATAGTTTTGTCAATGTTACTGCATGATGCGAATCCGAATATCTAGTCAAGAAGAAGTTTTCATTCTTCTTGTATTCTAGACCAAGATCCACTGATCCTTTGAGATATCTCAAAATGCACCTTGTTGCTTTCCAATGAAAAAATTTGGGTTCCTGCATGAACCACGGATAAATAGGTCACACAAAGTTGATATCTAGTCTAGTGTAGGTCGGGTAAATGTGACTCCCGATTAGTTGTGGATAGAGAGTGGCACTTACCTCAGGAGATGGATTTGAACAAGATAATTGTAATCTATTCTCCATAGGTGTAGAAATTGGTGTGTAATCCATCATCCTGAATTTCTCGAGTGTAGTCTTGTTATATTTCATCGAGAAAAAAAATGTGATTCTCTTTCATCATACTTCCAATCCAAGACAATAGTGCATCGCCCGAGATCATTCATGTCGAACGATCGATTACAATTTTCTTCGTTGCATCAATCATCCTCACTGAACTTCCAATGATGACTAGATCGTCGATATAGACAACGAAAATCACAATCTCACCCCTTGATTTTTGAGGTAAAGATTGGGATCGTATGGATTTCTAACAAATCCATATTATACGAGATGCTCATCAATTTTGATGTACCATGCCCGGGGTGCCTATTTGAGGCCATACAAAGATTTCCTAAGTCTGCATACCTTTTCTTCTTGACCAAGTACTACATATCCCTTAGATTGAGTCATGTAGACTTCTTCTTGTAAATCTCCATTTAGGAAGGCACTTTTTATATCCATTTGGTGGACTTTCCATCCAAACTGAGTAGCTAGAGCAAAGATCATCTTGATCATTTTGATCTTAGCTATGGGAGAAAATGTCTCCTCATAGTCAATACCTTCTTTTTGTGCATACCCCTTTACTAGAAGTCTTTTTTATACTTGTCCACTATCCCATCTACTTTGTACTTTGTTTTAAATATCCATCTACATCCAATGGGTTTCTTCCCTAGTGGAAGATCAACAAGTTACCAAGTGTTATTTTCATCACTGATTGATATTCAAAATCCATGGCATCTTTCCAAGATTTTGACTATAGGGCTTCCTAGACTATTGAGGGCTCATTTGATTCAATAACTCTACTCATCAAGGCAAAGTTAACTTCTTCTCTTGCTTTATTGTGAGTCCATGGTCTAGGGGTGGATGTATCGATGGAGCATCCATTCTTGCATCTCGTAATGTACTTGTACACCATTTAGGCATACGCTGAACTATTCCTGTGGGTCATGGTTCTATCTGATCAACACCATCATCCCCATCATCACTTTCATCTTTAGAGGGAACATCAACTTCAATTTTTACAACAGGTGAAAAATCTACATCTTGTGAGTTTATAGGAGGAGTCTTTGCTTCCTTCTTCTCAAAAAACTCAACATCTCTGTTGGTGTAGAATTTTCTGGTCTTAGGATCCATCAATCTATACCCAAGAGTCTCTTCACTGTACCCAATGAAGATGAGTTTCTATGACTTCATGTCTAATTTCTTTCTGTTATGTTTGGGTATGTGCATGCTTGCTTTGCACCCAAATACTCTGAGGTGTGCAATAGATGGTTTCCATTTTGACCATGCTTCTTATGGTGTTACTCCATCAAGAGCAACTGTGGGAACTCTATTCAAAAAATACACTATTGTCTTTGTTGCTTCTACCCAGAATGTCTTTGCAAGTCAGAATCATCGATCATGCATCACACCATTTCCATGATAATACGATTTCTTCTCTCAACAACACCATTTTGTTGTGGTGTGTGTGGAGGAGGCATTTGTCGATGAATCCCATGAGTTTGTAGGTAGTCTCTAAACTCATCATTGGTGAATTCCCCCCCTCGATCTGAGTGGAGAGTTCTGATGTGATGACCAGTTTCATTCTCAACTACTACTTTGAACTTTTTGAAGGTTTCAAATGCTTCACTTTTCTTGCAAAGATAGAAAATCCACATTTTCTTGAATAGTCGTCAACACAAAGCATGAAGTACTGGAACCCAGAATGACTTGGCTACATCGGACCACAAAGATTGGTATGAACCAGGTCAAGTTTACCATGAGCTTGAAATGTACTCCTTTGGAATGAAGCTTTGTGTTGTTTGTCTACTAGGTAGTGAGGACACTTGTTTGTATTCTTCTGAAGAGATGGTAGCCCATGTACCATATTACGTCGGTGAAGTGTTTGAGATATTTGAAACTTACATGACCAAATCTCCGATGCCACAATTGTGTTGAGGTGGAGTTCTTAGCCACAAGTGCTTGATCATCTCTATGAATAAAATCAAGTTGGAACATGCGTCCCACATTGGAGGCTTTTGCAATTATTTTCGAGCCTCTTGATTTGTCTCGAATCAAACATGTTTTCTTGATGTATTAACTATCAAAGTCAATTTTTAGGTTGTGAACTAGGAGTTAACTAAGCGAAAGAAGATTCTTAGTCAACCCAGGGACATATAGGACATCCGATAGTCTACATTTGTGTGAACCAAGGGGTAGAGAAATGTTCCCAATCCCCTTAACTATATATGAAGAATCATCTCCCAACAAAACATGATTTTTGATGGCATGTCCCTCATTGAAATAAACCAGTCTCTGTGGCTGGTCATGTGTCAAGTGGCCCCGAATCAACATACCAAACATCACTAGATGACGTGGATGGTTCACTTGATCGAGTAATGAACAAGTAGTCTTCATTGTCTGACTGTTCTTGTTGCTCAGAATATTTCCTTGCTGATGGGGTCTTATTTTCAGTTCCCCTTTTTCTACCCTTGATTGTAGTTAGAATTTCCCTTGTTAGATTGTTGTGGAGGTCCAGAGTTGCTTGATGAACCTTTCTTGTAATTATTATACCAATAATCTTGTAGGTTATGTCCTCTTTTGTAGATTGGACATTGCTTCTTCTATTATCTATCCCCTTGATATTGATTTTGATTTTGGGACTTTTGATAGGAATTAGGTTTTCCTTTACCTTTTCCTTTCCATTTTTGATGTGAAGAAAGTGTTTTCTCCTCTTCAACATCCTTATTGTGCATTGCTTCCTCTTGTTGCAATAAGTTTACCAATTTGTCAAAACTAACTGTCGTATCTGACAAGTTTAGTGTTGTTACAAAAATACGGTATGAAGAAGGGAGTGATCTCAGAACAATGGGAACGAGATCATCATCTTTGATCACTTCTCCTAGGGCTAGAAGTGAAGCCCTCAACTCTGCAACTCTTCTTAAGAAAGCTTCTATTTTTCATTCTGCTTGAACTTCAATGTGTGTAACTGGCTCTGCAAATTTAGTATAACATTCTTGTTCTTGGCCTCGTATACTGTGCTCAACTTATCCCATGCTTATTTGGTTGTTTTGGCATCTCGAATGTGGGGTTGCACATCATCGGACACTCCAAACAAGATGATGAGTTTGGCCTTTTGATCTACTTTATCAAATTATCATTGTTGTGTTGTATCAGTAGTTGATCTAGTTAGAGTACCATTCACAGAGGCCAGATCTCTTCAAACTCAAGTTGTGTCTTAATTTTTGTCTTCCATGCAGCATAGTTGTTTCCTCTGAGTAGTTTTGAATCTGGAAGAAAACATTTGGGGGCATTGGTGCCCATTTTGTAGAGATCACTGACAGGGTTTGGCTCTTATCACTCTAGGTATAAGGTCTCCCAATCTATATACCATCAGTCTGATATACCGAACCTTTCTATATATGTGCCCTTCGATATACCCGGTGGTATGTGGAAGAAGCTTGCCCTTTCTATATACCCGGTGGTACATGAAAGAGGTGTTAACGTACGTGAAAGAATTCAATATGTGGTACCAAGACAATATTGAAAGGGGTATGTGTGATTATTGACACCGGCTCAAAGAAATATCCTCATATGCACGCGTAACTTCGCTATATACTCGGATAATTTATCAGTCTGGATTTATGTCGTGCAATCATTCATAGATGGATGGGAAGGCTCATAGTGTGTGCACTGTGTGACCTTATTACTCCCCGTTGATTTAAAGGGTTGATGCCTAGATGACGTTGTTGCAGCTATATTAGGTGTTAAGTGCAGTAGTAGTCATGACGGCTTTACTCGTAAGCGCTTCCCAGAGGCACCATATATACCGAATGCTATGAATGAGATCTAGGATCTCGTGAGTGTTATAGAACCAATTTTTAGCTATTTTTTATTACAATTCTGCCATTTTTTGAGCAGTTACAAAGTTTGCAGTTGACTATGGCAACTTGCAAATTAGTACAATATAATGTAGTATACAAATTACATTCAAAAATCTGGAAAAATTGAATGGCAGCAAAAATATTTGTTTTGCGGGCCCTAGTGGCCTCCAGAGCCCAAAACAACCCAAAATGCTAGAAACCTGTTAAAAAGAGGCCCAAGATGAAGTTTTTGGATGGTCCTCCTTTTGCAAAAATGCCCAAAATGAAAAAACAGGCCTAGTGGGAAAAAAAAATTGCCCTAATTTAGGGATTTTCTCACTAAAAATTTAGATGTCTGTTTAGTTACGACTAACAAGTTTAGTGAAGGTTTTTCCACCAAATTTTCCTCCAGTTAGGTAGTTTTGCTAAATTTTTCTCCAAATTTCAAAATTGAAAAACTTGTGTTGTTCAATGTGATTGAACCATGCACCTCCCATCTCTAAGTCATTCCTCTTAACCACAATGGCTTCATGAGCGCTTAGTGTATAAAATGAGAAATTTGTATATAGAGAAAAGGAAATTTGAACTAACCTTTTTTATTAAAAAATGTGACCTGGCTGGAGTTGAGCTCCACGTGGATGAGATGGAGGAAGTGATTTTAGGGCTTTTACATGAAAAATGGATCGAAAAATTCTATCTCCTTTTGAGACGCCTTTATATTTTTTTATACAAGATTTTTTTATTTTCCTTTCATTGTTCTTTGATTTTTCTCATCAATTTGCTTTGTTACGGAGGTTCTGTGTGAAGATGGAATACAACACCATCACTTGTGTTGTTTGGTGTTTGCCATTGATTTCTATCGATCCACTTCTTTGTCGTATATGCATTTGACTTTGTATTTTGTATGCGTTGCTTTTTATTTATTGCAGGTCCAGCATTCAGGACAAATTACACCCAAATCCACCGCTTGGAATGCTATTAACCACGGTTTTTCATGTACCAGCGCCACTTTTTATTGATTTGTTTGTTTTGATTGTGTTGTAGGTTCACATGGATTGGTGTGTGGGGGATACTACCACTTGGAACGGCTCGAAAAAACTAAATTTGGCTCAGCCACTATAATATATGTGCTCCAATATATGGGATATATGTGCTCCAATACAACACGGCTGAGGCTTATATGGTGGTGTAGGCACATAGGAGGCTCAATCAATTTCAACAAAAAACTCACAGTAGATTAACTCACTGCAGGCTCGTAGGTGTTCGCCTATCAATGGAAAACCCGGCCTTTTAACATTCTCAGCTCGGTGGAGGCTTAGACTTAGCTTGGTCTTCAACCTTCAAATGCAAATAAAATGATCCAATAACCCTTCTTGGCAATGTTTCACCCCAACTCGGTCACAATATATCCTGTAAATGGCTCAATGAAGAGGAGAACCCCTGGTGGGGAAAAATTTTATATATATATATATATATATATTAAAATTTCCTCTACTGCAAAGAAATTTTTCTTGGTGTTGGGTGCACCAATGCAAAAAAATCCTTCCAAACACCTGGAAGGAACAAGGGGATGTGAGGAGGCAGGGATGGGCAGGAGGTTGCAAGAGGTTGCATAGGCTCTCTCGATGCTACAAATGCTTCACCAATCTCCTCTTTATCTATTTCTCTCTCTTTCCACAGCTTCACAGTCCCGATTCTGCTTTGGTACCAAATGTAAACAGGGATGGAAGCCTAAAATTTATATTAATCAGAATCAACCAAAAACATAGAAGCAGGCTGCAATATATATATATATATATATATATATATATATATATATATATATATATATATATATATATATATATATATATATATATGTATTGCACAACCGAGATACAAACAAGAGAGAAGTTGCAACAATGCAACAACAAATTTAAAATACATTAGCTTCCAAATATTATCCTAGGAAGCACATAAATTGTTATAATAATTATAACAATTATCCCTGTGAAACAAAAAGACAAATATGGTTTTAAAACCATATAACAACATACAATAACCATATAATATTATTATTTAATTAATAAGATTAATTAAATAATTAATCATATAATGCATAATTAATTTATCCTAACATCTACCACTTTAAGTGAATTTGGAAGCGTTGGCATAATGCCTTCACTGTTTTGTTCTTAAAAGATTTACCATTGTCAGTTACAATGGCAGAAGGGATGCCATAATGGTAGATAAGGTGATTCATGATGAATTTGGAAATTTGAGCACCGGTGACATATGTGAGAGGAACAACTTCCACCCACTTGGTAAAGTATTATGTGGTCATTATGATATGGGTATGGCCATCTAAAATGTAGGAGTGAGATTCCCTATGAGATTCATTCTCCACTTAAAGAATGACCATGGAATTTTATTGGCTACAAGACCTATGATGGTGCATGAATAATATTTCCATACTTATGACATAATGCACACTTCTTGACATAGTTACAACAATCTGATTCCATGGTAGGCCAATAGTAGCCTACTCTTAACAATTTCTTAGTGAGCACCATTCTGTCATGTGATCCCCACAAATGCCTTCATGTACCTCTTTGATAGCTTGGATAGACTCAATCAAATTAAGACAATGCAAAATATTCCCGTCATAGCCACGAAGATAGAGGGTTCCTCCTAAGAGGGTATAATGGGCTATGCGTTGGATAAGGCTTCTTTTATCAAGGTGGAAAATATCGGGGGAAAGGTACTATCTTTTAGGTAACTATAAATGGGCTCATAATAGGGGGACAAAGGACCAACAACTTCACATACTATACATGATTTTGGCATCTCATATATAGGTACTCGCAGATGTTCAAAAAGAAAAGGCATTTTACTTTCCTGTAGTGGAATGCAAAGCAAGGATCTGATTATGGCCATGGCATCTGTTGGGTGATTATGTTCCCTTTCCATCTGCTCAAAAGTGACACGCACAAAATACAGCTTTAGAGTCTCAATCATCTTCTTGTATGGGATGAGTTTGTCATCCTTGACTTTATACTCATTATTGACTTGTTTAATGATCAATTGTGAATCTCTAATGACTCTTAGTTATCTGATATTCCATCGATAGCAATTTTTAACCCAAAATGAGTGCCTCATACTCTTCTATGTTATTAGTACATGGGAAACTCGATCGAAAAGAATTCGGAATGAATTCTCTTGTTTGGGGTGACAAGTATCACACCAGATCCTGAATCATGAAAATTGAATGAGCCATCGAAGTGTACTATCACATGATGGATTCCTCAATATACATTAGGGAAGCATCTAGCAGATCTAGACACAATGGTTTTATTCTTAGTAAGGGAGCTTCGGCTAGCTAATCAGCAAGTACTTGTCCTTTGAGTGAATTTTGGTTGAAAAATTCAATATCGAACTCACTTAGTAGGATGATCCAATTAGCCATCCTTCCAGTAAGCACATGTTTAGACAAAAGGTATTTTAATGGATCAACTTTAGAGATGAGCTTGGTCTTGTTATTTAATAGGTAATGACGGAGATTTTGAAAGGAAAATACCATAGCTAAACAATCCTTTTCAATTTGGGGATAATTCAGCTCATAAGAAATTAAAGTGTGGATAAGGTAATAGACTACTCTTTATTTTTGGCTTAGATCATATTGGGCTAGCAGTGCACCAATAACACATTGGGTGGTTGAGATGTATAATAACAAAGGCTCACTTGGAGTAGGTGACATGAGGATAGGAGGATTAGTCAAATATTTCTTGAGTAACTCAAAGGCCTATTGGCATTTAGGGCCCCAATGGAATGTAACATCTTTCTTGAGTAGATGAGTGAAAGGATGGCACTTATCCACGAGATGAGAGATGAAACGGCAGTGGATTTCTGAATTTTACCCTACAAGTTGCATAGTTTCTTAAGGTTATTTTGAGGAGGCATTTTGAAGACAACTACGACCTTATCTACATCTATTTCAATCTCTCTTCTTGAGACAATGAATCCTAGTAGTTTTTTTGATTGCACGTCGAACACACATTTCTTTGGATTTAGTCTAACTTTGTAGTCCTAAAGGCATTAAAATATATGCCTCAATATTTATAAGTGTTCTTCTTTGGTTCTATGATTTTCCTAGGATATCATCAACATAGTCTTCCATGATTTTGTTCATCATGTCATGAAATATTATTGTCATTTCTCTTTGATATGTTGCCCTAGAATTTTTGAGACCAAAGGGAATTACTTGGTAGCAGAATGTTCCCCAAGGGGTTGTAAAGGAAATTTTATGTTGATCCTCCTCTGCAATCTTGATCTGGTTATAACCAAAAAAATTCCATGAGGGACAACATTTTTAACCCATAGTTGAATCGACAATCATGTCGATGTTAGGTAGAGGAAAATAATCTTTAGGACATGCCTTATTGATGTCTCTAAAATCAAGTGCATATCTTGATACCAACTAGTTTCTTCTATACTAGAACTATGTTGGATATACATTATGAATAAAGTATAGGCCTGATAAATCCATCTTTTAATAACTTCTCAAGTTCTTCTTTGACTAAAATTACTACACGTGGGTGCATCTTCCTCTAGCTTTTGTTTGATAGGTTTGGCATATGGATGCACAACAAGGTTATGCATGACTAAGGATGGGTCTAAACCTAGCATATCTGCATATGACCATGAAAATATGTCTACAAACTCTGTATTATGCTCAAAAAAAAAAAAATTGCTCCTACGCTAAGAGTGAAGCTCCCAACTTTACCATTATAGGGTTATCTTGACCTGATATTGATGTTTATGGTCTCCTCTACCAACATTTTAGATGTGTCCTCCATACACATAGGATCAGGAGGGAGATTAAGGTCTTCTTCCAAGGGCATCTCAATGATATTTTCACCCTAGGTGTGGTCACTTTTTATGTCCTTTGATTTTTCCATTTATTTTTCCACAAGTGCCTCAAAGAGGTTTTCACTATGCATTTTGGACTTTCATTTTTGCAAGGCTTTTTAGAAGAACTTTTTCCCTCACTTTCATTTATGTTTTCTAACCAAAAATTTTATCCTCCTCCCCAAAGTATGTGCATGCATCCAAATTGATGGAGAAACCCTTTTTGTGATCACCGATCAGAATAGTATCTCGAATACCCAAGAACTATGTGATTTCCTCATCATTTTCAAAGAGATCAATTGGTACATGAAGTTGTTGTTCCTAGTCAATGAGATCAAGATATACAATGTTTATTTGAGAATCAGAAGTGGATAAGGTTAAGATGGAAGTGTCCAGAAAAGGTTTGTGGAGGCAAGATCCTCGTATAGGCTACAATAAGAATCTTCATCGTTATCCGAATGAGATGAGCTATCCTCACGTTTCTGAAGAGGTAGCATCGATTTTCGAGGGTGAAATCTATGAAGGCCTAACACTAAGGCCATGTTTATTTAGTTTGTAATGGGGAATTGGGATAGGCTCTAATCTTCCCTGTCCATTTTTGCCACACTCGTATCCTTCATAACCCATGGCATGCATCATCCTGTGAGCTTTGGTATATTTTGGAGCTTGGTGACATGAAGGTTTTGTACCTTTAGGGATCTAATTTGTGGGTGAATCCAGCATTTTCTCATCTGATAAGAGGCTATGAGGAACAAACTTCTCAAAAGGACTAGCACAGCTATCTAGAGAGATCTTGAATTAGAAATTTGGTCTACCTCGTGTTTTAGGTGATAATGAAAGTCGGAGAGACTAGAAGGGCATGTTGGATGTTATACTCCTCAATTGGGCCATTGTACAAGACTTTCATCTCCCATGTAGTAAAGGGAGAAATAGAATCAGGAGTGTTTATATCACTAGCACTTAGCATGTTTAGGTCAACATGGGATTTTAGAGCTTCGGTTTCTAGTGGTATAACTATATCTACAGAAGGACATTCATATGACGCATGAGAAAACTATGCAAGGCTCTGAAATGTGCAAATGGTTAGGGATCTAATGGAATATTCATGTTTTACCATTATGATATAACTTGATGCACTAATGAAAGGTTAATGGTATAGCCTGGAGGGCATGTATCCATGGGTGGCCTAGTATCATATTGTAAGGAAGATCCAAGTCGAGGAGATGGGACTTAGTATTGTGATATGTTCCCACTTCCATAGGTAGTACTATTGTCCCATCTTATTAGCATTCTACATTGTCATATGTTGTGATGGTGATGACATGAGAATCTAAATCTACCTTTGTTCGTCCTAGTTGTCTAACCAACTTCAAGGTGTAAATGTTCAAACTAGACTCGTTGTCCATAAGCACTCTCTTTATCTTTCTTTGAGTAAAAAATTCCTCTAGGTATAGGGTAGGTTATGCATTTGTTTTTCCTATGGGATTTCACTTTGGGATAAGGAAAGGTGTTCCATAGGAGCAAGGTTTGAGACCATTGCTAGGATGAGAAAGGTTTGTGACCATCGCTAGGAGGTGTAAAGGATTGATATCAATTGACACCCCGACCCATGAAAGTTTTTTAGAGGACGTATTTATTAAAATTGATATTTTAAGAATATTTAATATCAAAATCTTAGCAGTGGTCTTCTCGAATTGTTCTAATAGATCATATTGACCCTCCTGGGGGGTAGGTGGAAGAGGCTCCAGAATCATGAGATGAATGTGTTGCCACAAAGACAATCATGTCTAGCAATTTGTATAGTATTAACATGTTCATCAAGAGAATGAACACAGCCGATAAGTGAATCAAATGGGTTATTGGTTTGACCATACACGTAATTGGTGGCTCTATAATCATTGGAAGCTTGGCCCTGATCTAGATTTTTCATTTCTTGCTTGTTACGCCTAGGAAAGGCTCTTTGAATATTCTCATATTTTGATATGGCTCAAGTGAATCGACTTCAATCTCTTTGCTTTCAATAAGGTCCTAGACAAAGTGTCTTAGCTTGAGGCACTTTTCATTTTTGCCCCTTAACACAATGATATTCACAATACTCATGGTCTTTATACCATGACGGTTTAGGTGCATCATCGGCATAGGGCATTGTTTTGGGGTACTTGACCATGTTCACTGCGTCCAATTTTTTAGGATTATGGACAAGGATTCTATGAGAGGAGTGAACACTTGATGTTTGGGGGTGGGTTGAATGGGTCCTTGAGTAAGCTTGAAAGGAAGACCAATTTGAACTACTTGTATTCATTTTGAGTCTGTTATACTGTCCCCTATGACATTTTTATTTTATTGAAAAATTTGGGTTTTTCGTAGGTTTATGAGTTTGATTATCTTTCAAAAAGGGTTTCATTATCCCTTTTTCTATTAAATCCTTTTTCAATTTGGCTTCCCTTTTCTATAACTTCTTCAAAGTTACTAACATAATGCATCTATAGATGGAAAGAAATGTCTGGGTTTAGATTGGGGACAAAAATACTAACCAATTGTTTTTGAAAAGAATGATAACCAGATCATACCAAGCCAAGAACAGATGTTAGTTAAACACCACGATCATTAAGATGAATGCAATTTACCATAATATCTTTACACAAAACCTTTCAAACAAATGAGTAGTAATATCATATATTATTATGGAACTCAATGCAATACATTGAGAATGGGCCTTGCTTAAATAGGAAAGGAATAACAATCTAAGAACCAGTCAACGTCATAGATCAAGCCATAAATCAAGGAAATAACTAGTCATCAAAGAATTAGTCAAGACCATAGATTTAGGAGAGAACTAGACATCAAGGATCTATTTAACAATACCATAGTCAAGGAAAGAACTAGTCAATACCATAGATCAAGGAAAGAACTATACCTAACAACTAGATAATATCTCCTAATATCTAAATAAGATAAAATAAATATCCACACACATAAGTGGGTGAGGATAAATACAATAAATGTAAATAAAGTACCTAGGTGAACATGAGCTAAGGTAAATACCTACTCTAACATCTACTTTTTTTTAAGGATTGTACAATGGAAATGATAAATAAAACTCTCTCCATCCATTGTAAGAAAGTAGCAATGGTTTATTTTGGCCTTTTCTTAGCGTTACATAAATCCATCATGGTAATGTCACTCTCGACATTGAATGAGAAGTGACACACAAACCTCTCGACTAGTTCAGGCCATGTAAAGATAGACCCTCTTAGTAATTGAAGAAATGATTCTAACACTTTTCCCCCTAAACTCCATGGGAATAAGTAGATGAGGTAATTTTTTTTGTAAGATACTTCCTGGAAAGTTATGTACATGTTCTTTATGTGATCACGTGAGTCACCTTTCCCTTTATACTTGTCAAACTTTGGCGTAATGAAGTTTTTGGGAAAGGGTGTGCGTAACATAGCCTTATCGAAGGGGTAAGGACATAGTTCTTCATATTGATACTTTTTTTATGTCCTACATTACTCTCTTGTAGGCTTGTGAGTATACCTTTCATAGATTACATCTCTTGTGCGAGGAGTTTCTCTTTGGTAGGGGAAGTTGGCATGTACACCTTGCCATATTTAGATGCTTCACCCTCTTTGTCTTTGGTATGAAGCTCACTATATTTCACCCTAGTTTTTTTCCTGATGATCATGTTTATGTTTCCTTTTACACATGGTATGTTAGACTTGCTAACTATCTGTGAATGGGTTGTATTTGTTGCTGCAAAGTGACTTCATCGTCTTTAGGTCCTTCAATATTTTCATGCATAGGAGGTGGTTCTTTGCATGCTTACATTCTATCCTAACTTTGTGAGGTATTTTAAGGGGTGGTAATTCATAACCACTCATGTGTTTGGGTACCTTAGTTTCGGCATTGTTGTGATATGAAGTAGAGGCATGTCCTTATTTTATCTCATCATCAAATTTAATAAGAGGACATTGCATTTCTTCTTCTTCATAGGTGACATAGTTAGGTGGAATAAATTCATATTCGGGTGTCATCTTGGCACCTAACTCTACCACTCATGTGAGTAATCTATCTTTATTGAGATAAAGGAATTCATCTAAGCACATGGGATCAAACTCAAAATTATCCCGAGGTGAGTCTTCCTCATCACCACTATGGTCAATTAAATTGTCCAAGTCTTTTACTGTAGAAAAGAGGGGTCCTAAATCATGACCAATGAAAGGGTTAGACCCCAATCTATTAGATTTCATCTTTGTGATAGGGGCATATGAAGGTGTCTACAAATGTTTTTTTCAAATGTGATCAATGACACAATAAAACCTAGGCCAAAACCTAATAATTTGACTGTCATAATGTTGGCTAAAGAATGCTTGACAATGAGTCCAATAACATTGAGTGACAAAGAATAAAGAATCCAAGGATCTAATAAGGATTTCCCTAGAAAAATAGATCAATACAATTAACAAACACAAGGCACAATCATGCAATTTTGGTAAACCAATCCAACCTAAAGGAATCTACTCCTTACGTAAAATGCACTATCAAATGGTAGGTTAGGTACAAATAGTGACAACATGATATCACCACTTAGGTCAAGTTTGATATAAACAAGGCTTGAGTACTAAGATGGTGTTGAGGAGATCTCTAACCTAGGTATACTAAAACAAGTTTCTAGAAACAAACAAATTCCAAGTTATGAAAAATGAGGCTACCAATGCGAGCAGCGCAACAACACTATTTGGATATGTAAATCAAGCTTCATAGACAAAGGAAAGATTTTTAGTATCAAAATGATGTCACCACAATGCTAACAATGTAATGATGTTTTCCAAGACTCAAGGCAATGTTGGGATCAAAAACTACGTCAAGTATATCAAGAAGTTTGCTATTTATGCGAGCATCATAACGATACAAGTTAGAGACTTAGATCAAGTTTCACAAAGGAAACAAGACGTAAGTATCAAATTTGTATGGATATGACATGAGCAACGTAACAAACTTAAAGGAATTCAGTGATGAGACAACCTAACTATGATGATGATAAGTCTCAATATGGGTGTGAGACAAAGGGCCTACTAGAACATGAAGATGTACCAGTATTGCAACACTTGTATTCTAGCATTGCAACCTAGTCATCCAAGTAGACTACAAAAAGTAGTGGACATTATTATTTCTAGTGGTATCCATGTGTGTTGTTCTCTTTTGTCCCAAAATGGAAAATAAGATAGAAAAAGTGTAGATCAAGTGAGGTTAAAATATATCTTGCATCACTTTGGTAGAGTTTCACCTCACCTTAAGGTGGGTGAGAAACTAAGATAAAGTAATGCTTCATAAAGTTCTTGATGAATGATGCTTAGTTCAAACTTGGATGGACTCTCTCTTTGTTCGATTAACAATGTTTCAACTCCAAATAAGTTCTTACTTTGTGAAATATTTATAAAACACGATTGGTTTGATATGGTAAAGTTGGATCCAAGATGAAATAGCTTCTATTGGGATCTCTCAACTAGATGTCACAAACTACCTATGTCAACTTAGTTTTCAAGGAAGTTTCACTACCGACTAAACCTTGGAGTATCCTATCTTTACTTTACCCCCTTCAATACAATGAGCAAGTGTCTCAATGGATATAATTTTGACTCTAAACTCACAAGTGTAAACTAATCAAGTAGGTAAGCAGAGTGCTTCTCGTTTCATCCACAAGGTTCCCTCTTGTGTGGACTACTTTGGGGTTCCTAGGAGAATCCCTCTTATTATATTAAGGCTTATGCCAAAGGGTACTTCTCCTAGTTCAAAGCATATAGGTTTACTTATCCGAACATGCATATCAAGTGTTTTGAATGTGGTGTGTTTTCTTATCTTTTAGCTTATGAAATGAGGTTTAAACCACCATTGGCAACTGCAACACACGTGTTAGCATTTTTTAGATTCTGATTCTTTCACAAGTGATATGGTCCTTCATGCAAAAATATTAGTAGTTATCAAAAAATTATCAAAGAATTATAGAAAGAGGATCAAATTTTGTTTCTGATTCAAGATCATCCTAAGATGCAAAGGAAGAGCATACACGATGAGAAACCCAAATAGTTAGAAAATAATAAAGAAAACCTACAAATTAAATGAAAAAACTCATTATTTTTACGCAAATTTTAAGTTCATTCCTTATAAATCTTTGATGAAGTGTTTTAAAATCATGAAAGAGGGTTGAGTCATTTATGATTCCTAAGATTGCCTAAAAGGCACGAGAGAAGATCATACATGATCCTAGCCTCATAAATGAATATGAAACTATGAAAACCACTAATGTAACTCAATGAAGACCCTGCAAAGTGTTATAAAATCAAAGGAAACAAACATTTTCATTTTAACACAATGTTCAATTTTATATTGCATCACCGTGCACCCTTAGGATGTATGTGTGCATCGTAGCAAGCAGTGTATGCATGCACCTAAAAGCATATGTACGCCCCTATCAAAAACATAGTTAGTCTTTAACGTATGTGCGGGCCGAGAAGTACATGCGTGCCCTTGTAAGCATATGCACGCCTTTTAAGTGTATGCATCCTTCTATCAAAAAGGAAAGATAACACATAGGGGAGGCAAGCATTTGTGCATCCTAAGAGACGTATGCATTTCATTGCAAGTGTATGCATGCCCTTGAGAGAAAATTCACATGTCAGTAAATTTTATCACAGAGAGAAAAAATACAAGGAAGCAATGTGCAAGAATGGAAGCATATGCATGCCCCTCGGGAACATATGTGCGCCCTATGCTATAAGTGCACATGAGTTTTAGTGTATGTGCACCTGTTCTTTCACATGCATGCATACTAGAACAACACAAAAATATGGAAAAAGACTTTTTGGAATTACAAATAGGTCAAAAATTCTCTTTAAACCAATTTCTAACAAAAACCCATTAACTTTGCATGCAAAAGGAAGATTCAACACACATAAGGTTAGCAAAATGCTTGAGACAAATCTATTTAATCTTCAAAATGCATGAAATAGTTAGAAAAAATGAGGTAAATCACAAAGCTTGAAATCAACTTCTATGGACCATGGAGTAAGGTCCCACCGGGTGTGCCAAATGTAT
This sequence comes from Taxus wallichiana var. yunnanensis, assembly GCA_018340775.1. Classification (NCBI taxonomy): domain Eukaryota; kingdom Viridiplantae; phylum Streptophyta; class Pinopsida; order Cupressales; family Taxaceae; genus Taxus; species Taxus wallichiana. Next base: position 658,610,694 of record CM031242.1, read on the forward strand.
GCATGAAAATATTAGCTATGACAATAACATGAAACTAACACCTAGTAGTTCCACAATATAACTAAATCTATCATAAACATCAAGATGAGAGCTTAACGAGATAAACTTCTACAATAATGCATGAATCAAACTAACATTACTATGTTATCTCTACTTCTCTAGATTGCTTAATATAAAGATGAACCTAGTTAGATCCTAAGCAATCAGTTTTGTGTTGTTTGCTCCAAGTGGTGAAGAGATCTCTCTAAAATGGCTACAAGACCATGTTTAGATATTCTCCTACTAACCAAGCTTGAAGGAATGGATGCAAGATGGAGATGCTACTACAATGAGGAATGGCTCAAGATCAAATGCTTCTAGCTTTAGCTAATGCAAATGAGATGTTTTCCAAAGTCTCAAAGTGTGTAAGATGTTTGATATGATAATCAAGGTGTAAAGGTGTAAGATTGAAAGGGAGGCCTTAGCCTTGTATTTATAGGTTTCTATTTGGGAAAGTTAAGAATCCTAGTGCATGTGGGACAAAAGGGTAAAGCCAAAATGCAATTTTTTTATTAGGAGTGGATAAACATGCTTTAGAAGAGATAAAATTGGTTTAGGCTAGTTAATCTTGATTAACAAGTGATTAGTAACCTATGAGATTTGGGAGGGGTTTAATTAATCACATGTAATTTATTAATAGCCTAAAAGCTTGTAGAAGTGGTCTGGAGGGAAATGGGGAGATTCTAAATGGTTAAAGGGGGAAATTTAGCTAATAAGAGGGTATATTAGCCAAATTAGTTGATTATAGAGGAATTACAACAAAAGAATGTCGTGAATGGGCATCCGAGAATGGAGCAAAGAATAGTTAATTGATGAAGTGATAAAACTATGTAAGTGGATTTTAGGTGTCTACAAATTTATTACACATGCTAGTTAGATTACTTGTATGTCATTTATATATATATATATTTATATATATCATCCACACATGTGTGTTCACGTCTTTTTATAGTTGTGATTATAGATACATGTCTCTTACATGCATTATAGATGCTCACCTTCTACCCTTCCTACACCTGGTCACCGAGGGCATCCACATCCATCTCTCATAGGTTTTATTGTTTCATTTTGTACTTCACACTTTACATTACTTGGTTATACACACTTTTGACATATTGGTTATCTTTTTAACATGTTAACAGGTGCTTCATGTGCAGCATTTTTTATATATGGATATTTTATTCCATACTTGTTTGTTACATTTTTGCTTTATTGTTTTTTTATTATGCGGCCTTTCCCTATGTTTGGTGTGCAAACTTGTTTGTTTGTATGTGGTCATGATGGCCTTATGTGTCTTGCGACATCATGAGTGATGTCCCATGTTTGCAGCCCACTTTTTGTGGCTTACTTGTCTTCTTGTGTGTTTACATTACTATTTTTCTTGGTATCTTATACACTATTTGCATAGATTACACATTACTTTATACATGCATGTTTTTTTGTACTAACACTTGTATTTGGCTAGCCTCTTGTTTTTGCACGCCTTAGTTTCTACCAAGTGCATTCCCTTCCCCTGTAAGGAAGAGTTTCAAATTTCATGTGGTTGGTCCTCTTTTGGGGTCATATTCTCCTATCAGTGACGTCGCATGTGCTCCTAAAGAGGGGGCATCATTTGGGGTTTTACATACTACATAGTGCATCTACACCGGTTTAATTCAATGCACTTTCCACCCTTGGCATTTTGGGTTGCATACAATGAGTGGGTTCAAACCAGTCTATGAACCTTGTACACAACATATTTTACAAGACACAATAGTCCTTAGCATTCTAGGAATTAGTTAAAGGTTTGAGGATGCAACATAATTCCTCCCTATACTTCTTGGCCTGGAGTCGATTTCCCAAAAAACTAGGGCGTACAGAGATCTCTTCACACATGTTTAGGGAAGAAGTTAAAGTTTGGAGGATACAACGGAATTCCTCCCTATACTTCTTCAGCCTATGGCATTGGATCACCCAAAAACCCCAGTAGTACAAGATATCCTTCTACACTCTCTTTCTCGACATGGATCAGGTGTGCATGTTCCATTTACATTTTTCATTTGTGTATTTTAACATTTACATGATTTTTACATACATCTACATGTGTATTTTACATTGCATTTTTACACATACATATTTGACTACTTGATCATTTTCTCCTGTAAGTCTTGTCAGTATGGGAAATAAGAAGTCAAGTGGGGGCAACAACAACAACTACAACAAATGGGGGAAACAACAACAACAACAATATTCGGCAAAGAAAGACACACCATACTAACCATGTAGGTACATCATGCACACATTGGTAGCTACACACGTGTTTCCACCCTAGGTTCACTCTCATCACTTTTTTCAATTTTTCATCTTTAGTTTCCACACTCCATCATCTTTTTGTCATTCCACACTTTGTCTAGTCCTTTGAACTTTTCTACTACAATCTTCATGGACATCAGGTACGCATCTCTATCTACTTTATGTTACCGAGATTTCCGCTCACCAACATAAAGTTAGGGAAAATGTAGACACAAAATCATGCACTTTAGACATTATTTAGTCCCAGGTCTTATACTACTATTCATATGGTTTTTGAGTGAAGAAATTAATAATTAACCCTCGTCTCTTGGTCATTTTTATTTACTTTTGTCATAATTCCTAACCTTCACCACACATATGCTTAGTATTTTTTTGACTTCCATCATTTTATCCGACTGGGTGCCTGAGCTAGTACTAGGATGCCCATCAGCACACCCGGCCCCAATTAGGGTACCCCGATCCTTTTACACTTTCCCGCCATGTTTTGGGCACTTTCTAGCCATTTCAACTTCTTATATTTTTGGTGGTCAGCCATTTTGGGGTTAATTACAAAATTAGATCAAGATAACCCTATAAATATAAATTTATGAGACCATAATGAGGGACCAAGCACTATTCACTACTATCATCCACCTAGGGTTGCATTTATTAAAGGAATTTAAATATAATTTGCATTCACTTAGTTCCATCACAAGGGACAAGGTTGGTTAATCTCCATCACACAAGCATATGAGGGGATTATATTCTATTCCATCCACCATTCTACTACATTTTAACATTGTAGACACCTATAATTACACCCAAGCAATTTAAATACTTAAATTGTGTTAATTATCTCCTTTCCTACAAATTGACGACATATTGTCAATAGCGCTCTTCTTCTCTTCCATTTTCGTTAATTGATTACATTGCGCTAATTAATTAAGTCACCTATCCAACACATACCCTAATTAATGACCCTTCGTTAATCAACACCTTTTATCTAGTATAATTAATTATTATTAATTAATTAGCCTCCCTTCTCATTAAATCATTAAATCACTATTTAATTGGTTTAATTCCCTCCTAATGGTCCAAATCACACTAAAATCCATCTAAAATCTTATAAAAGCTTGCACATGTATTAATTAATCATCTTGATTAATTAATACACCCCTTTATCCACATGAGCCACTAAGGGACAAACTAAACCCTCCTAAAGTTAACTCAACCCCATCTAAACCCCCCTTATCCATAACTAACTCTACATCTCCATTAGTCCCACATTCATGAGGATGTGTTGAATCCTTTATCCTTTGGGCTATATAAACAACCCTCCCTCTACTTCTACACCTACACCTAAATCTCTCAAGAGACAAAAGAAAGCACATAGTTTCATACTAATAGCCTTTTGTCATTCTTGAGCCCTCCATCCTCCATTCTTGAAGAGCTAAGTCTCACACCCAAGCATCCATTGAAGGATCAAAGCAAGCAAATATAATTTGATTTCATTGAACTACTTAGGTTCATTTTAATGTTAAATTAGGAAATTAAGGAGAATAGAGTTCATTAATTTACATTATGTTTTGATCATTTCAAAGTTATAATGTTGAGGGTAGGACTTGCTTATTTCTTCATCATGATGGTGCACATTTCTCATTTATAGCTAGGTTAGGAAGCTATTTCTAGGTGGTAGTTTCTTGCTCTAAATTTAGCTAAATTGTAGAAATACTTGTACACAAACATCTAGTTATTTCTGGAGCTAATTCACAAATTTTTACTAGCACAAAAGCACCTAGGGCACATGATTCACACACACATCGAACTACATTTGGTTCTTAAATGTAGCAATGCTCATTAGTAAGCCCACTATTGTGGCAAATTTGAGGTCATCGACCTATTCATTTACATTCTTATTTTTTAGGGTTTTGATAGTTCTCATGGTCTTTTGTAGGTATTTTATTCATCTTGGATTATTAGTAACACTTGGCGCAGTGCAGCAAACCTGATGCGATAGACAAAAAGGTTTTAGATCACTTACGTAACTTGTTAAATATCAGTTCTAGACTTTTCGCATAGACCAGGGCACCCATTCTACAAGGCACCCACAGCACCCCACTCCCTCTCTAGGTGCTCCAGTCCACTTAGATAGCTTTGATCCTTCCTTTTGGGGCCTCTGCATAGTCATTCCTGCTTCTTGTTTCTCCAATCACTTATGTGACATAGTCTAGTGAGCTCCTCTAATCACCGAGTCACTTCCTTACGCTTCTTGCATATTAGGGTTTTCATTTTCATTAGTTTAGTTTTCTTGTGTCACCTTTTTATATTTATTTAGTTTTTATTTACATAATTTTAGTATTTTTATTTGTTGATGTTCCTAGTTATATTAACTACACATATCCCACATTTTAGTTAATCGGTTGTGATCATTAATCCTTGGTTTGTTTACTCAAGCTCATCATGGAGAATATTTTTTTAACATATGCAATATGATCCATTTCTTTCAAACTCTCATAAAGCTTCCTTCAAAAATGACTCACACCTTCCATAAGCCTAGAGAAAGCATGTCATGCTCCTGAGAGCACTAGAACATCATGAATTCCTCAAAGGAGTCCAATGACTCCACCTTTCTTTCCCTCTTACAAATTGCTTTGTGATTCCTTTACATGGTTTTCTTGGAATGATGATCTCTTAAGTTTTTCTCATTAAGCACATATGTTCCTCCTCATACATGGACTTGTTCTCAACTAGGAAAACATACCTCTCAAAAGGCTTAATGTTTGTTTGATCTTTATGGATTTGACTGATCCAACTACCTCCTTCTTAGCTTTGTTTGTGCATTTTGTCACCTCAATTGATTTTGGATCTTCATTTTCTAATTTTTATTTTCCCTTGGTTGTTTCTATAGGAGTAAGCTTGACTTCATCCTTCCTCTTGTATATGAGCTTCCTCTTATTACAATGTCTTGCCAAGTGACCTATTTTGTTACACTTAAAACATACAACTCTAGATGCCTCCTTTATCCAATCATGCTCCATAGGCTCTTCAAGATAAAATTTGGCTATGTGACCCCTCTCATGACAATTGAAACAAATTCTATTATTTTCATATTCAGTCCTGCAATCTCTCCATGGGTGTTCTTTGTCTACTCTCCTTATACAATCCCTAGCTCTATGTCCAAATACATGGCATGAAAAGAAAATTCCATGAAACTTACTAGGGAATCTCCTTGCATTTGGCTTCTTGATGGTCTTCTTGTGTCCTTGATATGATACATGGATTGACTCACCCTTCAACTCTTTTTTTCTTTCTTATTCGAGCTCTCTCTCTTAAAGTCTTCAATTTTGCACTTAGTTTATCACATTCTTCATCCTTGGATTTGATAGTTGTTTGACATGGCTCATGACTAGATTCATGCTCCAATTCACACTAAGTTGCTTCACTTTTAAAAATAGACCTAATATGTCATTGGGATGTCTTTGATTTCTTGAACTTTCCTTAATTATCATCAGTTTATCTTTAGTTTTTTCTAGCTCCTCCTTTATATTATTCAAGTTTGACATAAGATTTTTCTTTGACACTTAGATCTTTTCCAACCTACCAATAATTGAATCCACCTCTTTGAGTTCTTCAAGATGATTTGCTTCCATGAGCTTAATTTCAATCTTTAAGTCTTTAATCAGGGCTTGAGCAATCTCATACTTCTTCTTCAATACTTTATCAACTTGACCACCCATGTTTTTATAATAAGAGCCTTATCTTGAGTTTTTAAACTTGTACCAAGAGAACTAGCTCTTATACCAATTGTTAGAAATTCTATGCACTGAAAAGGGGGGTGAATTAGTGTTCTTTAAAAATTTTGAGCCAATTCACAATTATTCAATCAACTAGAGTTATTATCTCAACCATGAAAATCATGAACATTCAACCATGAAAGAGAAAGAGAAAAAACACACATGAACACATGAGGAGACAAGATTTAAGGTGGGAAACCTAATAAGGGAGAAACCCATTGAAATCAGAGAACTAGCTTGGACAATTGTCTTATAATGTTACAATGATCTCACCATGTGGTGAGCACCCACTCACCCTAAAGCACTCACTCTAGTTTTGAAGCACCTACTTTAATTCTATGTCAAGCACCCACTTGACTAGTATTTTGCAAGCACCTACTTTCAAGGAAGCTCACTCCTAAATTGTTGAGCAACAACTCAGAATTTTATCACAATAATTTTTTTATCACCTTCACCACTTTGTTGCTTTCATCAACATGATGTGATCACTATTTCAGCTCACTTTCCTTCTCTTCTCCTCTCTTAGTTTTTCATAGCTTCAACCTTATTTTCACAATACTAGCACTCAACTCTCCTCACTTTCAACAACATTTACATGCTCAAAAATGAGATTAAATAAATATTCATAACATCTAGACATGACTCTTGACATTTCAAATGCAATGAATCTTCAAATATTTCTTCTTTCCATATGTACAAATAAGTGAAAATATATTCACACATAACTCTCGTACACTTTGTTCTTTAGCATCTTATATATTTCAGTTATGTGATCAAATGCATAGCATATTCCAAATTTATATTTTGATAAATGATGAAGAATAAATACTTTTGAACTACCTTTCATACTTTCATATTCTGAAAATATTCCTTTTATATTTTCATAAATGTAATGAACAAACCATATTTTTTTTCTTCTAGCTAATGAGTTCTAATTTGTCTTCTAGTTCCTTTTGGACTATGTACTTTCATATTGCATGAAAGCACATTATCAACTCCTCTATAATCTCTTATACATTAATTCATCTTCCATTTCTTGTCATTTAGTCTTTATAATTCATTTTTGTAGTCTTCACCTATTGAACCATATGTTAAGTTAAGGAACTAGTTTTCAATATGATAATGAGTTCTAAGGTGTTTTTCTTCTAGTTCCTTTGGATATAATATTATAATGGTATGGGTGCATGGAAAGCACATGTGGCACACAACCCTTATCTTATTATATCATTCATTATATCATTTATTATGCTTAGGATCGGCTTCCATTTCATAGGTTAGAATGGTATATATAGGGGTTAGAATTTAGTTATTCATCATATTATATTGGAGTGTTATTTTATGTTTGGAGTTACCCCCTCTTCGAACAAAGCTATTATATGACCATTCCATATTATAGTTTTGGTAGTTCTTTCATGTTATGATGTATATGTTTTGATTTATACAAGTAATATTTCATCCATTTAAAATGATATGATTTATGATCCAAGATGCTTCTAATATTTCTTAGTTTTGTTTTTATGTAGGTTACATCATAGAGCCATCAAATTATTTATGCTTCTCTATTAGGTCTTCACTGGTTTACAAATTCAGGTTTATAGTCATGAGGAAGAACACTTTGTTACAAATTCATACACCTCCAATAACCCTCTCATGCATGAGGAAGGATGTTAAATATCATTGGAACACTTTCACCAACCTGGGAGTCTTTTCCATCTACAAAAATCACTTCAACCAAAGGTACCTTTTACAATTCACTTAACTTGTGTTTCATGCTCCTAATAACTAGTCTTGATTTACATTGTCACAAGCCCATGAAAAATCAATTTCATATTTTAGCATTTCATGAACATATCAGCAGGGACCTTTATTTAATGAATAAGAACTTTGTACAAGATAGATATAAAGAGAACACATTTGTAGATCCATTTCACACCATTCCTTGATCATCCTATATTGACAACTTTAGACAATTTGTTATAACACACAAAGCTATTTCACCATATCATTTTTATATCCTTGGAATTTTTATGGGATCTATTTGAAATGTTCATGATCATAGATTACTTCAACTCGTGTTATTTTATCACTAAACTCTTAAGTTCTCTTGATTGGTTTTATCATATTTTAGCCCTTAGCTGTAAGACTCAAACCTTGAAATATTCACACAATAGTTTTACTAAACCCACCAATATTTCTTCATGGATATCAAGCTTACCTCCATTACATACTTCCACATCAAATTTATCCTCTACCATTGCTAAATGTTCAAACAAATTTCTTCAAAACAATGAAAATTTGTATTGTATCACCATGTTTGGGGGAAACAATACCACTAAATTAATTTAGAATGAGTCTTCTATACCCATGAGAATTTTCCCAGCTTGAAAACTTGATTTGGAGTCAAACCATTCAATTTCATGTCTATTGCTTCAAAAAGGAGGTTTGGAGAGAGAAGAACCCATGTTAGTAAATTTAATAGAACTTTTTTGTTTTTGCTCTTTTTACCTTGAAATTTTTGAAAATGTTATGTATCTGAGAGTGTTATTCAAAAAATAATTCTATGATTTATCTGAAGGATGATTTTCAATTTTTATTGACAGCTAAGAAGTTAGGGTGCTCAATTTGCATTTTCCAAAACCCATTTTGGTAAAACTTCCATAACTTGCACAAAACACCTCCTTAGGTCCTGAAATTTTGACCAAACCTTCAAAACTCAACCCACTATGAATTATAATGACCATTTTTCATATAATTCTCCAAAAATATTTTTACCATATCATTTGTGTAGCATTAGTTCTCTAGTCTTGAGAAAGAATTATATGGCTGAGACATGTATGAGTGCTCAACTAACCTTATTAGTCACTTGTGAAGACCGTACACCTCATATACCACCATATTATGCTCATTTCATGATTATTTTGCATCATCATGCCTTGGGTCAGCAATCTCACTTATCTACTAGGCTTGTCTTACCTAAAACCCTCATAATGATAATTTATGTGCTCTATATGCTTGATTCTTGACTTGAGACTCCTCCTATGGCTTCTATGTTATCTAATATTTCTCCAACCATGCTTTCCCTACTATGCCTTTATTTATTTTCAATTTTTCATTCCATCCTACTTGATTTAGGACCAAAATTAAGCCTGAACCTTCCCGACTCTTCATGAATTTGATCATGTTAACTGTTACATGACATGTTAAGCACCTCACGTATATCTTATTGATCATTTTTGACCTTAGAAGCCTTCATACACCCTTAGGAAGACACATTCACACAATTGGTTTTTTTGACTATGCACTTAGACCATGTTTGCATATCATGACATCATGATTTCACACTTGAGACAACTTGGGGACACTTTGACATCAATGGATGCTTGATATAAAAGACAACATTTTTACACATTTCCCAACATACATGATCCAGACAGTTCCTTGATCATCAAATAGATTCATGGATACTATGGCCTCCTGCATCTCTCATTCCACTATCAACTCGATGATTCTAAAGTGTTCGTTGTTGTGCATATACTCGATCAATCATCCCATGCTAATGAAACCCCCTCTATCAACCTCATTGAAGACAATCAAACAAATTATGGTACACACAAAATGTATGACTATCTAACTCAATAAAAATTTCCCCTCCGATATGTCTAAAAATGCTAAAATATCCTTCCTTCAATGCGTTAATTGATACATCATCATGGGTGGCATTCTTTACAACTATGGATTTGATGGCCTCCTCCTTCGATGCCTCAAATCTCATGAATCCACCAAAGCTATCCAAGAATTATATGATGGTATATGTGGTGAAATTTCAACGGTATAGATGTCACTAAACAAGTCCTATAGATGGGTTGTTACTAGCCCACCCTCAATCAAGATTATTGTGCATACGTCAAGAAATGTGTTAAATGTCAACAACATTCAATCTCACTCGTATTCCTAGTTAGGCCCTATAACCCGCTTAGGATCTATGGCCTTTGTCACAATGGGGCCTTGACCTCATGATCCTCATTAACCCTCCTTCGTCACAATGACACCACTCCATCATCACCGTTATTGAGTATTTCACTAAATGGGTGGAGGTTATCCCTCTAGTATTTACTAAAGAAAATAAAATTATCGATTTCATCTATCAACATAACATATGTCACTTCGGCACCCCTCACAATCTTATCAAAAACAATGGAAAGTATTTTTAAAAAATACGTTAAGAAGTTGTGTGACAATTTCAACATCAAACTAAGCTTTTCATCCCCTTATTATCCACAAGAAAATGGACAAGCGAAGATTTTAACAAAACACTCAAAAAAATCTTATGAAATCCATCAACCAAGCAGTGGAATTGGTATCTCTAAATCCCAATTATTCTTTGGGCTTATCGAACTAGCATTCGTACTCCTACAAGTGTTACTCCCTTCTCTTTAGTTTACGGATCTAAGGCGGTCCTACCCTTGAAATTCAAATCCCCTCTCTCTGTGTGTCCCTCGATACATTGTCTTTGATAAGAATTATCATCAAGAATGTCTAACACAACTTGATTTGTTAGATGAACGTTACCTAACAACCCTCAAACATCATCATGTTTATCAAGAACACATCAAACAAGCATATAAAAAACATTTCAAAGAACATGACTTCAACATTGGTGATCTTTTCCTTAAAGAAAATAAAAATGTCACTACTCTAGAAAGGAGTAAAACATGGAAATTTTTCCCTAACTAGATCGGTCCATATATCATCACTCACAAGTATGGGTCAAGAGCCTATCATTTAGCCTCCCTTAATGGTACACCTAAAAAGGAACCTTTAAATTCCTTACACTTATGGCCTTTCTATTGTTAACATATCTATTTTCATGACATTAGTCACATCAAAGATCTCATTCTACCACCAACCTATCATTTACTATTGTAATGATTTAGAAATATGTGGTTTGTCATCAATATCCTATATTTTTGACCTTAAAGGTGAGCACCATGGATCTGTTCACCATATTTTCCTCATGGATGAGTTCCTCTTCAAAAAGGGACCCAACAATCATTGCTCTCATCTACCCTCTATCTACCAACTTAAAACATATTAAGGGATTACATGTATAGTTTGGACACACATCATTACCCTCCTTATGTGGTTTCTAGGCCTAGGCCTACCCTCACCTTGGTAAAATCAAAATTAGATTACATATGGATGCACACTATAAATGTAATTATGAATATATATATATATATATATATCCTAATAAGGTTTTAGGAAAAATATTAATCAAAATAATATATTGATCCCACGAAGAGTAATTTCCTATCAAATATAGAATGATCCCTCAAATGATAGCTAAAAATCATAAATCATAAAAATCAAAAGTGAAGACCACTCCCCAATTTTCAATAATGTTGAAATACAAGTTCTTGACTTGCTTGGAGGTTAAAAGGTATTCAATACCCTTGATCATTACAAAAAAGGATTCTCGTTCAAGGACAAGATCAATCAACCTTCATATCAAAGTTAAAGTATGGAATGCAAAAGAAAAGCATTTTAGGAAAACTTCCACATCGATCAACTTTCCCATCAAAGAAAACTTCCCACATTAATCATATAATTAAGTTTCGCTTCTTTGCTTGAGAATTAAAGAACAAAAATATAGTTGCCTAAGAGGCATAAACCTACTAATCCATAGAAAAAGGAGAACCTACGTTCCTTCACCTTTTATTGTAATGAGTAACAAACTACATATCAAACCATCTCATTGTCTACTCAACCTGATGAAGAACTTTCATGTCCTAGTGATGAGGATTTCCTAAGATGGAGGAAGTAGCAATTCCTCATCATTCACCAAATTACATAGACAGTGTCTCCATCTACATACTTCAGTGGAAGGTACTTCCATCAACATGAAGATGTTGGAAGGAGATAGTACATCCATGAGTTAGTTATATGTTAACATAATTTTTTCACAAGGCCTTAATTTCATGGCTCTATATATTTTAATTTACCATCAAGTTACATATGTATCAAATCTAGTCTAAAATAAAACATTCCACATTTATTATTAACTACGAATCACAATACATTTTAAAACACATATCAAGATCACTACATCTAGATTCACATCATATCAATATTTATACATTTAGAAATTACATCTACATCTACGCATCAAAAATCATATCAAATACATATAAACTAATCAATATATAAAAACTTTTATATAACAACACCTCAAGATTAATCAAAAAATGTATCAAATCTAGTCTAAAATAAAACATTCCACATTTATTCTTAACCACGATCACAATACATTTTAAAACACATATCAAGATCACTACATCTAGAGTCACATCATATCAATATTTATACAACTGGACATCACATCTACATCTACGCATCAAACATCATATCAAATACATATAAACTAATCAATATATAAAAACTTTTATATAACAACACCTCAAGATTAATCAAAATTGCATAATTCAAAATCATAATCATATATATATATATATATAAAAATAACATACATCATCATGAGTCTAAAAACCCCTCATATCATAAATATACATCAACTTGGGCTTAAGAGAGATACATACATCAAAACAATCATCACATCCATATCTACCAAGTAAACCGAACATCCATCAATTAGATACTCCTTCGGGAACTTCTTCCCCGATCACCATTAGGACCTCTATATACTCCTCAAAACATCATCACATCCATATCTACCAAGTAAACTAAACATCCATCAATTAGATACTCCTTCGGCACTTCTTCCCGATCACCATTAGGACCTCTATCTACTCCTCTGTCGGGACCTCTTATCACCCGAAAAACACTCATGGTTTTACCTAATGGTGTTTCTGCCTCCACACCAAAAAAACAACCACATAACAAGGCTCATCGAGTAACCTCCACCATATTATCTCCTCATAGTATCTAAGCTACTCACATAGTGACTAGTAGTTGGCCAAACGCGCACTACCTGTGTGACCCCACCGACCACTAGTCTCATCTCTCACCACACCGTAGCTCGTCTCCCAAAATAGAAGTACCAGTTGCTCCATATAAATTTTTCTATACCTCTCGTTGTTTTTATATTATTCACGATCGTTATAGCCTAAGTAACATATGCCTATATAGTGGAAAGTTGCTGACCCAACCCATCTCTCTTAAATACTAGTGTGGCCTTCTTATCCTCCAAATGAGTTATGATATCCTTTAACTCCACTAACCTATCCTCTCCATATCTACCCTCAACACCACCACCACCCTCCTAAGGTTCCACCTTGACATGAGCAAGTACCCATCTATCAAAACCACCTAGCTGCCCCTTTCACCATACAATATAGGCCATTGTCACCCCTACATCATTACGACCCATCTCCACTCCCCGGTCATCTACCACTACACCAAATCCCACCTCATCCACTATATCCACTACCTCCCTAACAATTGGTAGTACCACATCCATCTCATCATCATCTCTCCAATAAGCCACACCTACCTATAGCACATCCTACACTAAACCAAATTTTCATCTGACATGGCCAAATCAAACCAACTCCCACTCACCATCCCTCCGCCCCGCACCCACCTATCATATTGTATAGCCACCATCTCCCTCATTTTTTCCATTATGTGTTTATGTTATCATTGATAGAAAATGGTTTCATGAGGTCATGTGAGTCTCTATAAGGTGTTATTCAATATCAAACATGAAGTTTGATTGGTAGTGACCAAGTTTGGTGATGTTCTATGAGGTCTTAGTGCATGGTCTAGTGAGCTAAGTCATGGTTTGTGTCCTCCCAAGTGATTTTAAGGTTTTCATGAGTTCATTCATGGTCTTAGAGGTGTGTTACATGTGTTAATGAGTTTGTAATATGTCAGCATGGTCATTTCATAAGGTTTCATGGTTGAGTCAGGTCATTTGTGTCTATTTCAATCCCTAAAGCATGCAAAATGAGATGGAGGTATGATATTTGGAGCTACTAAGTCCTAATCAAGCATGGTATGAGAATGGTGGAAATGTACATGAATTTTATGATGAGTTTTAGGTTATTACTCAAAGGTTTAATGCATGTGTGAGGTCCTTGGGAAGCAACAAGGTGAGAACAGAAAGTAAGCAAATGTAAGTCTTAATGGAAAAAGAGTTATAGATATATTTGGGCTAGATGGTGAGTATGGATAGTTAGAGGATGTTTTCATGATGCTTCATGACAATTTTCAAGTCATTTTGAAGAATATTTTGAAAGATACATCAATTTTGGTAAAATCGGGTAATCTACAATGTGTTTTTGAAGCAAAAGTTGACCTTCTGATGCTCGTTGTGAATTTTTTTCTATGAATGGGAGCCAAATAATTTCAGGTATGTTTTTCCATGAAAATAATAAGGTTTATCAAAAATAATTAGGTGGTTTGATTGTCAAATTTTTATGAATGATCATTAAGAAGATAAGTTGCTTTGAAACCCTAGCTCAAAGTGACTTAGAGAAAAAGGAGTGTACTAAACCATTTTTATTCATTTTATAAATTTTATGATTGGAGGTTGTAGAGGAATCTTCCATATTTCTAGAAAATTATATTAGAGCATGTGATCATATGTGGGCCCCACTCGAAAATTATTGTTTCGAAGAGTTTCAATTTGTGAAGAAGTTTCCTAAAGAAGGTATAAAATAAATTGACATTTTTTTTTAGCCCTATATTTTTTATATATGTCCATGATAGTTTTAGATCATGGTTGAGATTAAAAATGGAAAAGTGTGCCCTATTTATGAATACTAGTTTTTGGGATAGTTTGGAGTAGTTTGTGGTAAAAGTGGAATTTCAGGAGCTACCTGGAGGAGTTAGGACTCCATTAAAGTTTTTGTGATCCTGATTTAGAGATATTTCCATTGGTATATAAAACTTTTTTTTTTATATCGTATTAATAAGTTGTTACTTATTCTTTGAGGGTCAAATTTGGAGGATGTTTGTTCTAGTTGGGTGTCAAGTGGCTTCATGAGGTAAGGTGATTTTTATTTTTTCATGTTTATTGAAGGTTTATAAGGGATTATAAAACATTTATAATGGTTTTCCATGATTTGGTTAAGCTTGGAATTGATTTTTGAGATGATGGAACAAGTTGAGATCAAGGTCAATTATTGAGTCCTAGAAGGCTAAAGCGGTTTTCAGATATGGACTTATTTGAAGGCCTTATGCTTGGATTTGAAATGAAATGTAAGATATTATGGAAATAATATTAATATTTATTTACATTGGTATATGTTTTTATCTTTATGATGAATTTTTATGGGTCATCCAACTCAATTTGTGAATAATAAGGATTTTTTTTTCAGACAGGATTTCTCAGGCTTAAAGAAATAGGTAGAAGGTGCATGGGATGAATGATTTGATGTTTTTTATCAGTTATAGAGTGAAGAGGGATGAATTTTATTCCTTTTGAAGGAATTTTTAGGTATTGAAAGTGACAAAAATGGTCCAAATCAGTTGAGTTTGTAAAATCATTCATGGGTAGCTCAATTTGGTGAAGAGGAAAGTGAGTGTGGTTTGCACATATGGATGTTTCAAGAGCTATAACATGAATTGATATGATCTACATGTATTTAGGATTCCATGAAGTGGTTACATGCCATAATTGAGTTGTTTTTTGGTTGTCTTGATGCTTAGTAAAACAACTATTTTGAGAAAGATATGAGCCTTCTTGAGTTAGTTATGATAAATTTGATTTGTGAAATATAATTAATGACCATGTATTATTTTGATATGTTATATTACACATTTATTAGTAATTTTTAATCTTTAAAAATTATGGTTATGGTGTTTTGGTTTTTTCCCATCCAAATGATGGGGTTTTGAGTTATTTTTGTGCTTATTTTGTGCATTTGGGCATGACCGATCTACATGGCCCCAATATGAATGTTTTAATGAATGTATTGGGATTTTTTAAGTTTTATTGGTTTAATTAAAGGATGAAGTCTAACTTTATTTATGTTTTTGAATTGAGAATGGTATAAAGTAAGGGTTTGAGTTCAACTTTGAACTAGTTGTGCATAGAGGGAAAAGTGTGACCCAAGTGAGGGTGTGAAACAAGTTTGAAGGCATCAAGAGAGAGCTTAGGATTTGTTAAAATGTCTTAATATTGATGTATATGATGTTGTCAATGGTTTGAAGTCAAATTGTCCATGAAATACCAAGAGAGAGAGCGAGTTGAAGGAGGTGTGTTTGAATGGGGGTTTGAAGGAATTTGGAGCTGAATTTTGGGATCACAATCAGCTATGGTATCAGCATATTTTCAATGGTCATAATTATGAAAAATATCTTATGATGATTCATATTCATAGGATTCTCTTTTTGTGAGTAATATCAACAAGGGTTTAGGGGTTGGTGCTCTTTATGGGGTTGGTGTCTCACTAAAGAAATATCTTGTGATGTGTAATATTCACTTGAGTCTTTGTTGTGTGTAATATTAGAAAAAAATTCAATGGATTTTCTTCCCCTTGAGGGTTTCCCACTTACATATTGTGTCTATGTGTTCTCTCTCATGTTTCATGTTCATTTGAATGTATGATGCACACTTAATAAGATAATGTGGAATGTATATGGTTGAATGGATATTTGATGGATGTTGTAACAATGGTAAATGAAGTAAAAATTTATAGGACTAGTTCACCCCCTCTTAATCCATTTTTCTTCCAATAATTGGTATCAGAGCAAGTCCTTGAGAAGCAAGTTTAATCACTTGAAGGAGATCCTGAAGCACAAGCAATGGGTAAGTCTTTAGATGTTGAAGTAGCCTTGAGGAAGAAGTATGAGATAGCTAAGTCTCTAATTCATATTTTCAAGATCATATCAGTAGTATGGAGAATGAACATGGAAAATCCATCAAAAGGCTAGAATCTCAAGTTGAAATCATGTCTAAAGCTCTAAAGTACAAAGAAGATACTTGTCTCAGGTATGGAGATAATTTGAAGGCTTTAGAATCTATCTTGAAGATGTTTCTAATAGGTTGAAAATGTATGAGAGGTTAGAAAAGAGTTCTAAAGTCCTTGGTGGAATTTTGGAGGTGCAAAGATATGTTAGTGACAAAATAGGTTTAGGATTCACAGGTGAACATGTGAAGAAAGATGATAAAGATGGTCCAAGATCTCAAGCAAACATGAAGGTGATTAAGAAGGTTGATCCAAGAAGGTCTAAATTTTTAGACAACCTAATGTTATAACCATGTAATGGTTATTGATATGTTTGTAATGGTTTTGGTCACAAAGATAGGGATTGCAAGAAGAAGCTCCTAGGTATGAGCACTCATGGAATGGTGGTAGATCCTTTAAGGGTCAATGTTATTCATGTTATGAGTATATACCATAAGGCAGTTGATTGTGGTTGGAATCTCATTATATATGAGCCTAGAATATGGAAGGATTTTATTTTCTACAAGTGTCACAAACAAGGACATGTTGTTAGATCTTGTAAAAAAAGTGAATATCCAAGATCCTACATTAGGTTTCAAGCTTCTAATGGAAAAATGGAAGAATTTTCAAAAGGTAAAATAGTCCTATGAATGAATCTAAGGTCAAGAAGGATGTTTCTAATCTTGAGGAAAGAAAGAATACTTTAAATATATCAAGGACATCAAGGAGAGTAAGGATCAAAGTGTTGTGATGGAGAAGTTAGATTCATCTATCAATCAAGGTGGAGTATTTCCTAAGGATGACAAGGATGTAAAGGAGAAATAAATAGTGACATCTAAGGGAGAATCAAGATCCTTCAGGTTACCAAGTTATGTTAATATGATCAAGAAGGAAACAATCAAGTTTTTCAAGCCTAGTTCAAGCCATGAAGGATTATTAGCCCTAATTGAGAAAGAATACAAGTGAATGAAGATCTTAATGAGCATCCATTTGATCTCAATTAGAATATGAAGGATTTTTAGATGAAATTACTATTCCAAAAGGATCCTCCAAGATCTCAAAGGCAGAAAGGGAGAAGATGGAATCCTTGAGGCCATTTGATGCCTATATATTGTTTTAGTGGCCTAATGAGCTTTGAGTTTTTCTCTAGGATTCTAGGAGACATTCTTCATTTAGAGTAAGCTTGAGTAAGTAATAAAAGTACATTTATCAATTGTAGATGTTTTCAAGGATGTAAATAAGTTTACTATCAAAGGTATTTATGTCTTATCCATCGGGGTTTTATCATGTAAATTGTTTTAGTCTTTTTCATGTATTGAAGTTAATGATTCCTTAAGGTCTGAATAATATGCTTGAATTTGCATTGAGTATGTCTTATATGGTCATAAAGTCTATGTATGATTTTATCTAATTATCCTTAAGGTTTATAGTTTACTCATGAATAGTGAAGGTATTACTGCTCCAAAAGGTTGAGAAGCATAAGGCTTTGTGTGTATGATTCAAGGTAATCAAACATGTGTATTTATATGTCTTAAATCTATTAAAGTGGTAAAGTGCTCTCTAGATAACCATAAAATGTTGAGGATGATCTGTAGAAGATATTCAAGTGATCTTAGTATAATATGCATGGTTTATCACTCTTAAGGTATGTTTCTTCTTTTAGAATCAATATTTTCATGACTTATGAATGATTATCATGAGTATCTTATTCATATAAAATTTTGAAGCTCTATTTCTTATTCATATGTATAAAGTTGGTTTGTCTTGTTGAATGGTCTATGAAAAATAAAATGTGACCCTACATGTTTGAAAGTTTCTTTGAGGATCACAAGCATCTCCAAGTCAATGTCAAGATGTTTGTTCAAGAAAGGTTTATGTCTTCATGTGTCTAGCTTGTGAAAGCACTTTGTGTCGTAAAAGGTCTTAAATGGGTCTATGATTAGCACCAAAGAGATAAGGCTATAGTTGGTAGGGTAGCTAAGAAGTGCAAAAGCAAAATTGATATTGAAGGGTAGTTTTGTGAAGGCTTCAAGAAGGTGGATGTATATTATTCTTACAATGGAAAGAGATGAACCCTAAGACCTTAAAGGTCAAGAAGATATTTCCACAGTTGATTGCAATATCATCTAAGTCCAAGATAAGGTTGATACAAGTATAAAGTACCAAGAAGGTGCATCAAAGGATAAAGGTATGCTTGTAAGTAAATTTTCTTGAATTTCTACAGTGATTTGAGGACAAGTGATAGCTTGAAATAGGACAAGATGGCATAGAAGGTAAATTTAAGGTCTATGATTACACTTGGGGATTTGGAGTATGTATGCTAGTCTTCTCATGTCGATAAGATGGACTAATAAGTCTTGTATAAAGTCTATAATTATGTTTGTCTATGTATGGTAAGGTCATAATCCTATCAAGTTTTTTATGTCATGATATATGAATAAAATCATCACCTTTTGTGATCTATGCTGAAAATTTTGTGTTTCATCCCTAGTCAAGTGAAGATTATTTTAATCATGAAATAAATAAGGTTTAAGGATATTTTCATGTGTCATAAGCTCCAAAGTTCTAAGAAGTCTAGTGTTGATGAGAGTGTATAACTTGAAAGTCAAAAATTGTGAAGAAAAGGTATCAATTGCTTCTATTATCTACATGATAGACATTTTCATGAGAAATCATGGTGATAATCTAAGAAAGGTCAATAATTTTGGAAAAATAAGTATAGTAGATACAGGGAATTTGAATAGTTTTGATCATCCTTGAAGTATCAAGTGATAATAAGGTGAAAAATGTCTTAAATCTCAATGTGAAAAATAGAGGAATGGGGTTTTGGAAAAGTTTTGAAGGTAAGTCAAGATAGAGATCTAATTCTCAATCCATAATAGTGAAAAATAACAAGGTTTGTATATGTGTATCAAGTGTGTGCATGCATTCTAACATAGCATTGAGGTGAGGTGATATGTGTCTTGATATTGACTAATTACGTGAGATTAAAAAGAGTATCCTTAATGATATATGTGGAAAAGAAGGCTTAAGAGGTTATTCAAAGATAAGATGTAGATATTAAAGCATGTTCAAGATCCGTTGATATTTATTTAGCATGATTATTAGAAAGATATTGTTACAAGTACCTCATATCCCATCGTAGTTGGAGAATTTTTGGATGATGTTCAAATTGAGTATTCTTGAAGTTTTGTTTTGTTCTTATAATCTAATGTTTGCATCTTATAAAAAGATAAATATTTTCAAAACCAATAAATGTCTCCAAATAAGTTGATCCATAAAAAGATTCAATGTTCTAATCTAAGAATGTCTACGAGGATGAAGTCTTGTAGGGTCTCGGAAGTTGAGGTTTTCAAATATTTGTATGTCATGACCATGTACTTGAAGTGATCTATATGGTATATTATGTATTTGTATTATACATGTTGTCTCGAAGTTTAAGCTTGTAATCATGTCATCAAAAGTCTAAATTTGAATCTTCTTATCAAGGAAAAAGATTTTAAGAGAGAAAAGGTCTTGATAAAAATTAAAATTATTATCTAGCATGTGCTCAAGTGATTATATGTAGGAAAGACATAGTCATCTATCATATGAAAGCAAAAAATGATGTTGACATAGTATAAGGTCCGAGAAAGTCTAATAAAGAAGGGGGCCTATCTATCATCATGATGCAAGCCATCCAGGTGCTCTAAGATGTCTAGATGACTATATGTAGGTAATGGATAATAGTATTTCAAGTATACTCCAATGATGAGTGATTGATTGACTCAAGAAGGTTGTATGAAATGAATGAAGGATTAAAATCTCTAAAATGGTACTTCAAGATAGAGGTTATGTGCTTTACTCATCTCTCAAGTCATGTATACAAGGTAAGAGCTTAATTTCTTGTATTTTTAATTAGAAAAGGACATATGGTTCGGGGGAATGCTTTGGATGTTGTTTGTGTGGTTTTAATTTTTTGTGTCTTGTAAAAGTTGTCATTTTTGACTAAAAACATGATTTAGGGACAGTGGTCCTAAAGTGTGGTATGATAGCTATGAAGGAAAAATTGTTGTTTAGCATGGTATACACCAAGAAGAGGTTGAGAAACATGTTTTGAAGACAAAATTTGAGATAATACACACATGGGGAGATTTTTTAAGGCCCGTTACAGGTCCATGGATCATCATATGCTTTGTTGAAGAAGGAAAGAAGGAGAAATTTCAGTCCCAAGGGGAGTTATTTGAGTAATGTGTTTTTGCATTATTCATTGTCATTGTATGTTTTCATTTTCCATGTAGTGTCATCATTGTATCCTTTTTCATAGATGTCAAAGGGGAGAGAAGCATCAAAAACATGGAAAATAAGTCATGTAGGTGTTGGTCTTGTTGGTTGCCATCAATGTTTCTGAATATGGTTGCCATCAATGACAAAGGGGAGATTGTTGGCCATTGTGTGTTTGTGTTGTCATTGATGTCAATTAAATTAATGGAAAATGGTGTCATGAGGTCATGTGAGTCTTTATGAGGTGTTATTAAGTGTCAAACATGAAGTTTTTATTGGTAGTGACCAAAGTTTTGATGTTTCATAATGAGATCCTGGTGCATGGTCTAGTGAGCTAAGTCATGGTTTGTGTCATCACAAGTGAGTTGAATGTTATCATGAGGTCATTCATGGTCCTAACCAAGAATGGTAGCAGTTTAAATGAAATGTATGATGATTTTTAGGTCAATAATCAGATTTTTAGTGCATGTATGAGGTCCTTAGGAATTAAGAAGGTGATAACATGCAAGTAAGCACGGGTAAGTCTTAATTAATAGAGATTTTGAGAGTTATTTGGCTATATAGTGAGTCTGGATAGTTATAGGATATCTTCATGATGCATCATGACAAGTTTCAGGTTATTTTGAAGAATATTTTGCAATATACGTCAATTTTGGTAAAATCGGGTAATCTATAGTGTGTTTTGAAGCAAAAGTTGACCTTCTAATGCTGATATCTTTGGATTATATTTTTAGAATTGTGTGCTATGCATTTACAAAAATAATGAGAGACTTTCGGGGATGTTTTTCCATGAAATAATGAGGTTTTTTTATCATCACATTTTAATGAATGATAATTTTGTAAATGTGATTATTTTAGGTTGTAGATGATTCTTCCATCTTTCCAGAAAGGTATATTAGAGCATGTGACCATATGTGGGCCTCACCTGAAAATGCTTGTTTCTGAAGAAGTTAAGTTTGTGAAGAAGTTTCCCAAAGAAGGTATAAAATATATTAACATTATTTTTAGACTTATATTTTTTCTAGATTACTATGATAGTTTCAGATCATGGTTGAGATGAAAATGGGCAAAGTGTGCCCTATTTATGAAGACTAGTTTTGGGGTGGGTTAGAGCATTTTGAGGAAAAAGTGGAATTTCATGAGCTACATGAGGATTTATGACTCCATTAAAGTTTTTTTTTGATCTTTGTTCAATTATATTTACAATGGTATATCAAAATTGTGTTTTGGATATGGTATGAAGAAGTTATGACCTATTCTTTGAGGTCAAATTTGGAGGATGCTTGGTCTAGTAGGGTGTCAAGTGGCTTCATGAGGTAAGGTGATTGCTACAATTTTTTTCATACTTTTAAGGTTTATAATGCATTTTAAAACATTAATAATGTTTTTCCATGATTTTGTTAAGCTTGGAAGTGATTTTTGTGGTGATGGAGCAAGTTGAGCTCAAGGCTAGTTCTTGAGTCCTAGAAACGCTAAAGAAGGAGTTTTCAGAGATGGACTCAATTGAAGGCTTTGCACTTGGATTTGAAAGAAAATGTAAGATGTTATGGAAATAGGATTCATAGTTATTTCCATTTTTATATGTTTTGTCTCTCTAATGATGAAGTCTTATGGGTCATCCAGCTTAGTTTGTGAAGAAGGATTGTTTGTTTTTAGCATATGATTGCTCAAGCTGAAAGAATGAGGTAGAAGGTGTATTATATGAATGAATTTATACTTGCTATCAGTTTGAGAATGAATAGGGATGAATTTTGTTCCTATTGAAGGAATTTTAGGTCTTGAAAGTGACATAAATGGTGAAAAATAGTTGATTTTGTAAAACTTCTTTTTGGGTAGCTCAATTTGGTGAAGAGGAAAGGTAGTGTGGTTTGCACATATGTATGTTTAAAGATATATAAAATACATGTATTTTATATACATGTTCTAAGTATTACAATGATTTTTACATGCCATAGTTGATTTTTTATTATGTGGTCTTGAGGCCCAAAGGTGAAGATTGTAGTGCCCACTTCCCTTTGACACCTTTTGATGCTTATGTTGATACTGTTGATTACATTATAGACATTATTATGTTTTGATTTAGTATGATGTTAGACATTGATCATGGATTATTGTTGATCTTGATTTGATTTTGATGCATGATGATTATTAGAGACACCTTATATGTGGATGATGATATATTATTGACATGGATGTTTTATGGATGTTGTTCGGACATGTGATTTTGGATATTATGAGTAGATCTAGAAAATGAATATTTTATGATGCTGATATAGTTGTGGATTAAAAATGCAAATGATGTAGTTGTTGCTTCGATGTTGTTGTGATTCATTTATATAGTTGGTTTTGTGATTTCATTTATATCATGTTGGATGTTCTGATATGGCCATGAGGCCGAAGGAGGTATTTGTGTTTTGCAGGTTTAAAATATCACAACAAACATCGGGGGATCGGAGACCAACCATAATGGAATTCTAGGTGAATTCAACACGGTCACCATGGCAACTTGTTTTATTGTGTTGTGTGTTGTTTTGTTAGGGATTCCCATGGGGGGATTTCCTTTATATGTGACCATGGGTTTGTGTATTTTATTAATGTGTTTCTTTTATTATTTTTGTATGTATTTTATTAGTAATGTGTCCCTTTCTTTATTTAATTAAATTGTGATGGATTAATGTGAGGAAACAATGGTTAAAATATTAAATAAATTAAATTGGGACATGGGAAAGTAATTATAAGAGTTGTTGGCTGTTTGTATTTAATTTGTAAGGGATGTGTAAGTTGTGTAAGAGCTTGTGTAAGTCAGATTTTGGAGTAAGAAATACTCCACCTCCATGGAAATTCGAATTTGTCCTTGGGGGCTGTTTTTGGAGGCTTGTGGGACAAGTAAAACTTGTCCCATGCCTCTAAATTTATGTTACCAACCATACTTATGGTTGGAGAAGTGATTTGTGACTTTTATAATGAATTTTATTCATCATGTTGCATGTTTTTAATTACACTCTCTTACATTTTAATTAATTTTTGTCCCTTGAGGTGTGGGCTTTTTGGAGTGTGCAAGTAACTTGTCATTTTTCACCCACCTCTTTATTGTGCTTGGGAGAATGAAATCTTGTCTTTTGTGTTTGAATTTGAGGATGTTTGATGTGGCATCCTACATGGATCCACATCATCCTCTTCTTTCCCTCTTCTATTTAATTCAAACTCTCTTCTTGTTTTGGGTTGTTGAATCATTTTGCAACTTCTTGGGGGCACATTTTCTTGTGGGAGCTCTTATTTTTGGAGAAAGTTTTTGGAGAAAGCTTTTTTTTTCTTGGGAGTTGTTGTTTTGGACTGTGTTTTCTTGGCATTTGAAGCTTGTTGTTGGGAGAAAAATTCACCATGGAGAGGTAGGAATTTAACTCTCATTCTTTTGTTGTTATTTCCTTGTTGTGTTTTGTGAATGGTGCATGCTTTGTTTCATTTGTTGGCTGGTTGGGTAGACTGCCTTAGGGAAGGTGTAGGAGAAGGCTATGGGGAATCCATGTGGGGGCATAAGGAATGCCATTGGCATCAGATTTTTGTGGAGGGATTTTGGGTTTGGGATCCACCATGGAAAAGAAATAGCTTGCATTTCTTACTTTGGGGTGGGCATAAGGAAATCTGTGGGGGCATAAGGAGAAACTTGTGGGGGCATAAGGATGTGTGTGGGATGAATTATTTTGGCGGGGTTTTTCTAGTGGATGCCCAATTCCCAATTGGGAGGCATAAGTAGCTTCCCCTATAGACCTTTCTCCTTTGGCTTACTTGATCAAGCCTGAGTTTTGATTGATATGTTTTCAATTGCAGTTGTAAACTGTTATTTTGTATTGATCTATGTTTTATTTTGAAATGTGTATGTGAAAGAATGTTGTGTGTTGTGGAAGCCAGTTGTTGCCATGGGTTGAATTGCATCTATTATTGTATTTTGGTTAGAGCTCGAGGGCCAAGATGAAATAAGTCTTCTCCTTTCATTGGATGTCTTGGTTGGGTGGAGAGTGTTGCCTTTCCCCCTCTTTTGTTGTGATCAACTTGGAGAAAAAGAAAATGAGCATGTTGTTGTCCTGGAGCAAAGAAAAAAATGCGTTTGACAGTCCCTTGTGAAAACATATTTAATTGTAATCCTTTCCCACTTATTGTGGATGAAATTGTAATGTATTTTGTGAAGAAAGATGTATGTAATTGATTATGAAAGTGGATATTCAAATTGTAAAAGACATTTAAATTATGATTTTTTTTATTGGAAAGAAATGAAAATTTTGTTAATTGCATTCAAGGAATGAAAGAATGTAAAGATGTTTCCTTTTTTTGAAGTCAATAAATAATTGCAAGTTCATCTCTCTTTTGCATTGTTGTGATTGAGTTGGAATATCAAACTGTGAATGGAATCTCTGTTTAATTGCAAAGGAAAGAAAAATACGTATGAGGGATTTATATTGCTTGTCTTCTTTTGATAAATATATGAAATTGGAAATTAGACCTTACCATCTAGTTTTGAAATGAATTTTTACATACAACTAAATGTATTAGACTAGATTAGAAATAAGATATTACACTTAAATGATAAATTGGGATATATAGAATTTTTCCTCGAAGTGAATCTTTGCTGTAAATTTTAAAACTGGTAAATTTAAATAAAATGCACAGTTTGGACCAGCACTTAACAATCAACTTGGAAACCTTAAAATTTAACATGATATATTAGCAATGAACTCAATTGACAAAGAAGATTTAAGAGAATAACTTGAACCATTGCAAAATTGAGCTCAATCTCTTCCTCAACCATTTTCTGTCATTTGTTGGACAAAATTCAAATTTGAATAAATTGAACAAATCAACTTCCCTAAAACACTTTAAACTCTCCCTAGATCAATTCTCCATGCTTGTTTGGCATGTTGAGTGAAGGAGGAGATCCAATTTAATCAAATTGAAAAGTTGGAAATTGTCAGTTTGTTAATTAAAAGCCTGTAGATCCTTTTTATAAAATTAACCCTTAAACTTTACCAAAATGTAAAATTTATGTTTTCTGTGCAAAGAGGGCATTGAGAGATTTCAAAAAGTCCTCATTTTCCCAAAACTAAGCTTTCTAGCTCAAGTTATGGCACTTTGAAGTTTTTGAGCCTTGGCAGGAAAATTTGGGAAAATTTTCCCATGGGCCCATGCAACCCAAAAATTTCCCGTTGAATTGCCTTAGAAAAATTTTGAAAAAAATTGGTCCTGGGAAAAATTTCATCTTTTCCTCCACCGGCCCGCAACCAATCGAGGCTACCATGTGTCCTCACGGGGCAGCGGCGGAGGCGTGGCATCTTTTCCCTTTGACTTTTTTGAAAATTTTGGAAAATTTTCCTTTTAGCCCCATCAGCCCGGCCAATCATAAGCTGCCACGTGGCAGCTTTGGGTGCTTGCGGAGGGCGCGAGACCCTTTGTTATTTTGAATTTTTGCCTTTGGAAATTTTTTGTAAAATTTCCCCACGGCCCCGCATCCCCGCCCTCGCCTTGGGAAGATTCTCTCACAAGTGCATGCAGACCATGCGACCATCCTTCTCCTTTTCCCCTCCCTTCGGCGAGATTGCCCAAAAAACCCCGCCACTCCACCCTTCCTTCTCTTCTTCCCCGCTTAGGCCGTTGGGCGACACGTGTCCACCGGGACCCGTGGAGGCACAGGAGAAAATTTGAATTTGTACCGCGTGGGGGGAAATTGCTAAAGCCGCCCACGACCCGCCAACCCACCAAAAGGGTTTTCCTCTCCTCTTGACACGTGTCCCCTAGGGGAAAATTTGATCCCTAAAGTCTGTTTGCTCATATCTTGAGTTCCTGAAGGAGTTAGGAGGACTTCTTTATATCACCAAAAAGGTGAGAAAATTTCCTATCCAATGGGAATGATTTAGGAAATTTTGAATATGTTAAGTGTGTAAAAAGAATTTGAAACTCTGAGCCTGCTAGAGAGTGGGTATGGGGGTAAATTACTCCTGAACCTAACTGAAACTTCTAACCCTAAAATTTGAACCATGTGACCTTGATAATTGTTAATAAATGAAAAGTATGATCTAGTAATTTTAGAATTGTTCGGAACCTAATAGGGTCAACTGTTGTCTTGCAACTTGGTTGTGGACACTTCTAATCCAAAAAAAAATTATTCCATAATTTTCTAACTAACCCTAGGTTGTTTCTTGGGTCTCAAGTGGGTTGTTTTAACTGGCATCACAAAGACAAAGTCCTAGAAATAGTTATTTTGACAAGGATATGAACCTTTTGAGTTAGTTATGATAAATTTAATTAGTGAAAGCTAATTAACAACCATGGATGCTTTTTATATGTTATATCACACTTATATTAGGAATTTGGAAGCTTGAAAAAACATGGTTATGGTGTTTGTGGTTTTTGCTCATCCAAGTGATGGGGTTTTGAGTTGTTTTTGTGTTTGTTTGGTGCATTTGGGCATGGCCGACCTACATGGGCTGAATATGAATGTTTTAATGAATTTATTGGGATATTTTTTATTTTTATTGGTTGTAATAAAGGAGGGAGTCTAAATTGCTTTATGTTTTTAAATTAAGAAGCATATAAAGCAAGGATTTGAGTTTAAATTTGAACTAGTTCTATGTAGAGGGAAAAGTGTGACCCAAGTGAGAGCATGAAATAGGTTTGAAGGCATCAAGAGATATCTGAGGATGTGTGAAAATTTCTGAAGATTGATGGAGAGGATGTGTGCAAGGTTTTGAAGCCAAATTAGTCCATGAAAGACCAAGAGAGAGCGAGTTGAAGGAGGTGTGTTTGAATGAGGGTTTGAA
Organism: Taxus wallichiana var. yunnanensis; assembly: GCA_018340775.1. Lineage (NCBI taxonomy): Eukaryota > Viridiplantae > Streptophyta > Pinopsida > Cupressales > Taxaceae > Taxus > Taxus wallichiana. The sequence goes on from CM031242.1 coordinate 658,638,783, forward strand.
GGAATTTAGAGCTGAATTTTGGGATCACAATCAGCTGTGGTATCATCATATTTTTAGTGGTCATACTTCTAAAAAATCTCTTATGATGATTCATATTCATAGGATTCTCTTGTTGTGAGTAATATCAACAAGGGTTTAGGGGTTAGTGCTCCTTGTGGGGTTGGTGTCTCATTAAATAAATCTCTTGTGATGTGTAATATTCACTTGAGTATTTTTTTCTATAATTTCAATGAATTTTTCAATGTTTTTCTTCCTCTTTGTATGGTTTCCCACGCATACATCTTGTGTCTATGTATTCTCTCTCATGTTACATGTTCATTTAAATGTATGTTGCATGCTTAATAAAGCTAATGTGGAATGTATATGGTTGAATGGATGTTGTAAAAATGGTATATGAAGTAAAAATTTTGTATAACCGATTCACCCCCAGTCTATTGTGCTTCCAAAACTCATTTTAGCCATCTTGGGAAACTTGTATATAACCTCCAAATCACACCACTGTCTCGTAGGCCAGCCAGAGTTGCCTATAGTAATCCTCATCCTAAAGCATCCATGCCACCCCGTGATCCAATATCCATCTCATAAATCCTACTAGATAATCTAAATCCACCCACCTCATCCATGGAAATCCTCTCGGCCAATCCACTACAATATGCTCGTAAGCCCAACACTCTAACAAAAACAATACATCTACACCAAATTTGTGTTTAGTCTTCAAGAACACAACTCTTGTAAACTTGTACCAAAAATTAGGGACCCAAGAAAACATTGTCCCGAAATCCAGAATATCCCATACCACACCCCTCAACATCTATGAAAATCACCTACTAGCTTAATCCAAGAATGCCTAATACCCATCATCATCATAGTCACAGAGCTTGGCCCTCCTCATCATCATGATATAAGGATCCATATGAGAACCCTCCAAACATAAAATACAACCTCCAAACCATCATCTCCATATAAAAATGCATTGCAGCATCTCATTTTACCTCATCAACAATATAAATCTACTCACCATGTACTAGCAATCGTAAAATCTAGTGCACATCCTCTAAAGTCAAATTCATCTCCCTTTTTTCGGTAACCAAAAGTACATATAACAAGGTCCCATCTCTTTAACAAAGCCAATAATAATCCAAAGATGTTGGAAGCAAAATGAAATAAGATGGGGTGAATCACTTATTTAAAATTTTAAAATAAATTCATATTATCATACATGCACCATTAACATTTATCCATCCATCAATGTGTGATTAACAACATGAAACAATCAACCACATAAGCACAATCAAGAGAGCATACACATGAACACAAGATATAAGTGGGAAACCCTCATGGGGAAGAAAACCCACTGAAAATCTACTTATATTACACAAATAAAATATTTTTAGTGAAGCACCAACTTCACAAGGAGAACCAACCCCGATTTAGTGAGGCACCAACCCCACAAGGATCACCAACCCCTAGTTTAGTAAAGCACCAACCCTACAAAGAGCACCAACCCCTAATTTAGTGAAGTTCCCACTCCATAAGGAGGCTACAACCCCCTAGGATAATGAAGCACCAGCTCAACCACTTGTATATGTTTGATCTCTCGATGATTCTACCGCCACAACCGATGGACATCACATATTCGATTCACAAACCCTAGATTATACCCTATAAAGCATCAACCTTGCTCTATCTTCTTCCTTCTCACCTTGTCTTGCCTCTAACCTCTTACTCTCATGCTCTTATATCATACTCTATATGAAACACATCTGATCTTCCCTTAAATCATGCCTTCATACCTAAAAATTAATCTCCTTTAGGTTACACTACTCCTCCATGCAAGACTAGCTCTCAAAATGAGCTAAAACATCACTTTTATATGCAAATCAACTCACTAACCCAAAGGATGTCAGTCCCTCATGAAAAATTAGACCCATAAAACTTCATTACATTCAAATAAAATCATTACAATTGTCACATATGACCCAAGTAGGTTGTCCTAGCTAAAAACCTCATTACATGTGCCAAAATGGCTCAAAACACCATGGACACAAAGATATATATGCCCTTATATAAAAAATATTTGTATTCATGACCCATAAACCCTTAAACATAATTAAAATATAACTTTACATTCATACATGGTCTGAATTTTTCTCAACCAATCAAATTATTTCATTTAATGAGCCTAATGCACTTTGTAAATCTCAAAACATTTGTTTCTTGCACCCTTCAACATCCCGAAAACTTCATTGTGCTACAAAAAAACTTATACTCAACCAAACCATGAAATTTTACCACTCAATGAAATTTATTAATCTTTAGAAAAATTATAATAAATTTATAATCCTTGAATCAACCACCCGATCAAACCACATATACTTTTATCTTCACCAAATCAACTTGCCAAAACATTTGTTTCCAAAGGTTAGCTCATAAAAATATTTATAAAACATTAAAGACCTAAAAATTGATTAATTTGATTCAAAATTCCTCCCTATTTACATTCCAAGTGATACAAGTCATTACCCAATCCATCGCATACTTCAAAAACAGCTCAAAACTTGCACCAAAACACATCTTATTCTCAGACTGGCAAAATATTCCTATCCAAATAATGACCTAGAAATCATTTCAAATCACATCATCATGATTCAATCCTCATATCACTACAAATATATATAAATCCTCTTTCCAAAACATTTTGAATCACTTCAAAATTCAACCTCGTAGCTCAAGATATAGCCATTTTACTGAACCCTTCTTTTCAAGGCCTCAAACTCGCCCTTTGACTACCAAACGAATGAATGGACCTCATTTGACCATGTACCTGCATGAACATGTCCTGAAACCTCCATTTACATCAATATCATCTCACATAAATTCCATAACATCAATTTAGCTCATACCTCATTTGGAAAACCTTGTCCCAAAACACTCTTCGTAAACCGACATTTTGAGTGGGGCCCACTCATCACCATAACCTCTACCATACATTTATGGAAATAAAAGGTAGTCCTATAAAAATATAATATTCAATTTTTATGAAACAATCAAAATTGGGCTGATACAATCACTTTTCTCTAAACTTCTCCTAGCTAAGGTTTCAAACCACTTTACCTTCTTAAAGATCGTTCATAAAAAAATGTGACGATAAAACCACCTAATTATTTTTTTGAAAGCTTCATAAATTACCTAATAATATATTCCAAATATATCATCTCCCATGTAAATCATACAAATTCATAGTGAGCATCGAAGGTCCAATTTTGCTTTAAAACAACACTAAAACTTACCCGGTTTCACCAAAACTTGCATAACTTGAAAAATATTCAGCATATTGACTTGAAATTTGGAATGAAGCACCATGAAAACATCCTATAACTTCCTAAACTAACCACATAGTCCAAATTCATCTCAAACTCTCAATGTTTCACCATTTTCTATACCTTTTCAAAATGACGAAACAGATAAGGGTAAGGGCCAAGGAGGAATACATGTTAAATGTTGGTCGTTGATGGTTGTTGTGCGCGTTCGACTTCTTGATCCACATCTAAATTTATAGCTTCCTTTTTCTAGGAGGAACTACCTATAATAGAAAACAAGACCACAAAAATATAGTTAAATGATATATGATAGTGGACTACCTAGCGTATGCTAGTTTCTGGGAAGTGTGATACTTCCTAGATGGGTTGTCAATCCACTATTTAAAACAAGTTAATGTGAGAAATAAACAAGGTCCTACTATAGTTGATATGATTTAGGTATCTCATTCAAATACAATAAGCAAATCCAATCACAATAGGCTAGGCTATAGTTGGATCTGAGAGGTGAGGTATCTGTCAAAGTACTGGGACTGGTCAAGGTCAGGTTTTGGGTTATTTAGGTCAACTGATAAGGTGATTGTTGGGTCTGTTCTTGGTCAAGGTGTAAAACATAGAGACCGACGTTAGCTAAATGTGACCGGTGCCAATTTAGGTATAACCGATGATAACCAACGGTATGGTCGGGGATAACCGCGTCGGTATGGTCGGGGTAAAAGAAACTCAAAATAAGTTAAATGGCACGAGTGATTTGGGGGTCAAATAAAGTTTGGACGAGTGATTGGGAAGGTCTATAGAGATTCTAAGTATGCTCAAGTATATAGCAAGTGAGAATAGGTGATTTGGTGATGTGGGTGAAGGGATATTTGGGTTTACAAGCAAGTGGGTGATGAAGCAATAAGCATGCAAAGAATAAATTGATAACAGGAGTAATAAAGATTACTAACTAAAATAAACCATATTGGTTAGGGCCATACTTACTGTGTTAAGGATATGATGGTTGAGTGGTGGAGGTGGTTGATCAAAGAATATGTGTATGGTCCTGTAGTGGTGCTTTCTGGAGTGCCCCATGGATACAATGGCTCTCTGATTGATGTTGGTGATGGCTTTGAATGTCTAGATGCATAAAAGGATGCTTATTTTGCTTGCATGCAGCTCTAGTCTCCTTTCTTGCTCTCAAAAATGTGCCAACCTTGAAATAAGGTTACCAAAGGGAATAAAAGGTAACCAACGATGGTTTTGGGTTGACCGCATCGGTTCAGGGGTGACCGGCATCGGTTAGGGCAGGATTCCCTAGGTTTTCTAAAAATGGGAGATCATGGCAATGATTTCGCCAGATATCTCTATTCATTCGGGCAAGAGTGGGAGTTACCTTTTCTTATGTAGGAATGTGGTTAGAGGGGATTTAGGCTTTTATTTTTAGGGTTTAGTTAGGTCTTAGTTAGTTATGGAAACATACTAAGAATAGACTTAGGGTGAGGTGGCTAGGTGAGGTATATAGGTGAGGTATATAGGTGAGAATTATCTTAATTAGGATAGTTAAATAATAAATATTATGAGGACATGATTAATTTAATTAAATTAATATTAGTGTGGGTGTAAGGGGCCATGGTTAGGTGAGTGTGTTCAAGTTGATTATTTAATGAAGGGTCAAGGAGCATGTGACCCAATTTTGGTGTCTACATTTTGCCCCTTTTTGTTGTGTAGCTTGTATTGGTAAGCGAGGCTGACAAAAATAAGATGTGGTTGTCCTATAGGTGGTGAAGGTGATCCCCTCAAACCAGGAACTGATGAGGTAGAAGGAAGAATTGGTGAGTGGTTTGATAAAAGGTGAATGTGATGAAGAGGAAGGTGGACAACGGGGGTGAGGGGGTAAAGGTCCAATCGGGTAATCCAGGTAATGGGTCAGGGTCAAAGGTAGTAATAGTCAAACGTGTGCATACGTATAAACTGCAAAGCATGGTATGGTAACGGGTTGAAAGAGCATGCAAACTCTACATTGTCTAAGGTCGATAGGTTTATCCAAACAAGGTTGAGGTGATTCTAGTATCCAAGGTATAGGATATGGTGTGGAAGCACGTCGCAGTCGTGTGTAGGAATGTTTAGGTATGTTCCAATACACCAAAGGTTGGGTTAGGATAAACAATCATGGCAAGAGGTAAGGTAAGGTCATTAGGTCAAACAACATGGGTAACAGTGTCATAAGGTATAGCGAGCACATGAGTTCACAAGTCACTAGCAATGTTCCAGGTCCAAGTAGCTAGGTCACGACATGGGTAGGGCCGAGGTATGGGTAAAATAACAAGTCCCAAAATGTAATTAAGGACAAGTATAGGTAAGGTAGGCATGGAGGTTGGTTGCAATAAGGGTGGATAAGGTCAAATGATGGTTGGGTTGAAAGTGGGGACAACAATGGGGAATGGGCACAAATATGATAGGTAACCGATGCCGGTCATACGTAACCGGGACGATTGAGGTAAGCCAATCATAGTTTATGGGGGTAGATGACCGATGTCAAACTTGGTATAACCAACCATAGTGAGATAGGGCACAGGACCAATGTCGGTTTAGGTATAACCGACGTTAGTTAAGTCGACGTGGTTATATAAAAGAAAAATCATATAATACGGATTCATTTGTACATTTTGGCTTTTGTGAAAATGACAAAGTGTTGAACGAGTTGTGTCTGTGTCGGGAGAAAAAGACAAGGGATGATATCCTGCTGAGGTGGAGGGCTCCGATTGGTTAGAGGAACTAGTCGATTGAGTTCACAAGCATAGGTGTTGTCGCCAAATCATTGCACCCTCCGAATGGCCAGGATGTGAATAGGACGTTCGGTGTGATTGGGACACATGGGATCACCTCTCAAATGTGGACTTGGGCTCAAGGTGAACCTAGGAGAAGGCCAGCCTTCCTCTTCCTAAACTAGGTGTTGTACTTTTACTCCTAGTGTAACAAAAATGATTATATAGTCCTATGCTAACATTTTCATGGGGTTTTAGGGAAAGAGATTTACAGAAATGAAACTATACTAGGGATGGTGATGCACCAAATAAAGGGTGTTTCCAAACTCAGGAAGGGTTAATTTGAAGAGGGTGTGTGCACCACAGGTCAACTTCACCTACTGCAACTTAGAGAGGGTATAGGATACCACAAACTAAGAGACACGCGTTCCCTTTGTTAAAATTTATCAGACGAGAAATATAACAGTTTCCCAATGAAGAAGGATGAACTCAAGAAGGGTGAACAGACACCACAACTCAACTGCATGCAATACTCCACCACTCAATAAGCACAGAACTCCAAGAACCTGCAATAGAACTTAAACTTGCACAATGTACCTGCAAGTATGAGAAAGGCACAAAGAAGCATAGAAGGATGAAAGGACTGAGATTAGTCACAAAACACACACTTTTATTGCTTCAATAACATGCACAATGCATCATACATTTAGAAGAGGCAATAGTTTCCATTATAGTCTTGAAGAGGAGGCTTGAAAGTTCTCTCAACACACAAGAACAACTTGCAGAAGAGAGAGGACTCTTGAAAAGTATACACTCACTTGAGATATCTAACTGTCCAACTTGTCTGAACTATTGGAACCCTTTGAAATGAGCTTCCAACTTACATTTATAGAAGAATATGTGAGAAAGAAGAGGAAATGGTCATAATTACATTCCTAAAATGAAGGCCCATGATGTATTTATTACAGTTAGTTGAACCACTTGAGAAGGTTCCATCATGGGTCATTAATTGCCTGATGACCTAGTCTTCTTAATTAATTAAAAGAATATTTAAATAAAATATTTAAATAATAATAATAAATATTATTATTAAAATATTTAAATAAAAATATTAATTTAATTAACATAATGTCGGGACCCCCCCGTTGACCCGTTTGACTTGAAGAGGAGGGGGGTCCATGTGGATAGAGTCTGCACAAATCTCAACTCGGTGAGTTTCGAATCCTCTAACTCGGTGTTGCAATCAATTTTGAACCCCACACTAACTCTTTCCTTGCTTTGGTAATCGGGCTCTTTTGCATTGAGTCCTTCGAATGGTGAGCTATCAAACTCGATTCTTATCATTTTCCTCTGTTAACTCGAGGCCATTTATGCATTCCACGTTCAAACTTCATGAAACATCACCACGAGCTCACTCGAAGTCACCGAGCTCTTCATCCAACAAACGATCTTACCTTTCCTGGGCTCAAACTCACTTGAATATCGAGCTTAACCCAATATTTCTAAAAAGAATGGTTTTACCACAATGCTCAAGATTCTTCCTCATCATATAACACTTGTAGTAATAATGTTTTGTTTTTTCCATAATAAGCACAATTTGTACCTTCCAAACGATGAGAAAATGCCATTATCGGTAAAGACCTAGTGCTACCATGATGACGACCTGTGCTCATGCCCATAACATGTCGATAGACACCCTTGAGATCGATTTTTGGCCAAAAGCCCTTCGGTATTTTGGGCAAAGGCACTCGGCAATCTCGGCTCCAATCAATAATTATGCCACTATTGGGATCTTAGTATGGCATAGGTAGTGTGAGCTACACCATATACTCATTTTTCCAGAAACTAAAAAGATCCTTTATGTTACAATCTGCAACACATAAGAAGAATAAAAAGAATCCCTTCAAAAATACATTGAACAACCTGGGCAACCAAGAGAACCTTGGAAAAATGTACAGTAACAACCATATGAATTCTTCTTTAGTCATGGATCAAAGCTAATAGAAATAAAGCTAGATAAAATTAGCTTGAAACTACAATATAATCATCCATTGTAAAAAACAAGCTTCTTCGAACTGGTAAAAGAATATGTCCGATTGGGACGTACATAATGGAAGGGTATAAATAGACCGCCCACGTCACAGAGTTTCTCAAAGAGACCATTTACAAGTGACAAGGATGGGCATACAAAACGGTCGACTGTGTATTTCAAGTAGTTGACCTTCACATTCAATTTGTTTCTAGAGAAGAAGTGCTTTGAAAGTAATATGAATCGTTTCATTCGCACCGTAATAAACCTTCATCTCCCGATTCAAGAAAATTTTATAAAGCCTTGAATGGTGTGACTCCAATCCATCGTACACATACAATGAATATTTGTTTCTGTGCACTGCCATTCGATCTCGAGTTCAGAATAAGGATAAGCATGCATTCGATATTGAACAGATAACAACACAAGACGAACTCTGCATGATGGAAGCACTCAAAAGAAAGGCCTCTAATGTACTACAACATGCCTGCTACCTGTGCGTATGGGAGTTTGTCTCGTGATCACATCAAGTTCAGAATTGTATAGAGGATGAGGAGAAGGTCGTGGCAGCTATTAAAGCCGATTCAAAGAAAGTTGATTCTGATTGATTCCTAACAAGGGTGGATCTGTATGAAAGGAGACACTTTCTTCTCTATGGAACCCAATCTACATCCATGCAACACGCATCCTTTCCAAGTAACGAAGTTTTCAAGATTGCTTTCCCTGTCAAACTCTTCGCATATGAGCCACCTTTGAGCCATTAACGTATCACCTTGGTGGGTCTCGGTAGCCTCCATGAAATTGGTATCATGTCACGCGTTTTTAACCCATGACCCGCTCCATTCACAACTGTCCTATTAATCCTCCTGGTGACTCGCACAAAGACTCGAGACACACCAAGTGCGCACGAAATTCTATTTACATGGCCCAAAGAAGTATCATGTTGGATAGCCATCGTAATATTTCCACGCTTGGCAGTTTGATCTGATTTCTCCCATTCACGGAAGTTTGATCATGGTTTACCAACCCAATATTTCCACTTGGCGGTGCTTGCTCGAATAGGTGGAGGTGACCGCCATCAAATCTCCGACTAAAGGAAAGAGGTGCATACTAGCTCCAAATCCCGCGTAACGGCTTTGGACACATTAATCCACGGCCCCGCCTCATCTTCGCCGTCCTGCAACCTTGGCAAGATAGTAAAATGTTTCCCATGCGCGGGATTACTTGCGGCTTGCACGTGATCGTGCTCCCGATTTTTCGGGCAAGTAGACTCAAAGAAATCTTTTCAATGGCTTGACATCACGTCATTTCCCTTGGTAATGCTCGCCTTATTTTCCACGTCGGGATTGGAGTGCGGGGTTTCGTTATCATTTGGCCATATTTCGCTTTTGGACAAATGGCCACCGATTTCCACTTTTCCGCTCGGCGTGAGGAGACATCATTTTCTATGGCAAACATTTCATTGAAAGCCAGTAGCTTGTAAGGTGTGATAATTCCAACAATGTAATCCTTTATGCCTCGCCAACTTAATGACTCATCAAGATGCTCATATAATTGCAAAGTAAATTATGCTCCATGAATATTTTGATATGAAAGGTTCCACCTCTATGAGATCCACTTCCATGAGTTACATCAGAAACAAGTAAGATCTCGATAGAGAATCTTTGTAATAAATTTCCTCAAGTCTCCGTAACACTCTCATGTCACATAATCGATTTTCATAAAAATATCTTGAAAAAGGAAAATCCGAATTTGAGGATGCATTCGCTTTGAATGATAAAACATAGTTGGATCGACACAACATTGCTGGAAGTGCTCAAAAGAACTTCTCGCTATACCGCAACATGTCAACTTCCTCGGCACCAAATGCTCAACCAGGAAGGTCCGAACAATAGCAAAATATATATATGATTCACTAATACCCGGCCCAAAGATTCTTGTTGTCTCTTGCGAGCTTACCATTGTAAAATTATTTCGAGTAGGCCTCCCAGTTTTGCATTAATCAATGAGCCCTGGAATTGTATTCTAGAAACCATCTTTAATGCATCCACACGAAACGAGTGCTTCAATTATCCATCATGCTCGATGAGTCCCATGGGATAGGGCTCCATCACGTATCTCTATTTACACAACAATCTCCATTCATTTTATGGCACTCTTGATGCCTTGGCTACATTGCGTTGAATCACCGTAGCTCGCAAAATGTGTCCTAAAAGAAGCTCACCACATGATCTCCAAAATGAACGAGTCACGAAGATGAGTCGAACTCCTTATCTCCGCTTTCCGCTTACGCCCGTGCTTGAACCTTTCCAGATTCATTGAGACTTTATTGATAGCTCAAACTTTGACTCTCCCCGACTGGCCACTTCTTTTGCATCGATCTCCACCGAGATCCTCAGAGAGTTCCTTTCATTCGTCAATTTTCAATGAGCTATATTTTGCATTAACAAGACCATCGTCAGCTCTTACAACCGAGAGTGAGATGATTAGCAATTTGAAACCGGGTTCTTTATCAACTCGACCTCGAACTCTCCACCGAGTTGAGATCAACCTGGTGCCTTTCGATGCTAGTGATCTCTTATATGCAATTTAAGAATTATTTTTAATTTTTGTGATCTCGTTAATAACCGAAGGTGGGTTCTCGGGACTATTATTTCATTTTGAACGTGATAGGACTTCGTTGTCCAATCTTGCCATGTGTGCAAAATTGGATAACAATAGGTGGATCGATTGTGATTAGGTGGAGAGGAGGAGGATTGGATTTGGTGAGTGGACATGGCAGAGGTAGGAGAGGGATTGGGTGGACCACCACAAGTAAAGGCCTGACATGCCACCATGGAGAAGGTAGCGCAATGAGGTAAGATTCAATCTCTTGTATTGGTTTGGGAGGTAAATTGGGTATATAGGTTAGGGAAAGAATATGGGCTTTTTGGGGGAAAAGGGGATTTGAATTTGGGAAGGCAAATTGGGTAGAATAGGAATGGGTAGAGGTGTGGTTAGGTGTATGAGGGGTGGGGAGGAGATGAGGGTAGAGGTAGGTAGGAATGGGTGAGAAGAAGGGAGTGTTTTAGGAAAAAGGGGGTTTGGGGTCATGGATTTGTTGTAGTGATAGTGACCGCATCGGTCAAGGGGTGGCCGACGTCGGTGGTGTCTAGCCGGTACTGGTCATAGATAAGGTGACCGATGCCGGTGTGGGATAGACCATGGTCAGTTAGAAGTAACCGGTCCTATCAACATGTGGGAAAAAATGGGCCAACAGAGCCTAGGATGGTTGGGTGAGATAGATAGTGGGCAAGGAAGATGTTGTTGATGAAAAAAAAAAGCATGGGTAAGTGGTCGAAAGAGGTATGGTATTGTCGATAGTGGTTTAGGGTTGGGGTGGGTAGATAGAATATGTGATAAGAAGGTAAGTTGTGAGGGGAAAAAGAGGGAGGGTAATAAGTGTAGGTGAAGTGTCAAGAGTGATTGTGGGTATGATCAAGTTGTATTAATGTGATGTTTTGTTGGATGTAGGCGAGAGACCAGCTGCGGATGTGAGATAGGGTGCTTCCACGCTCGTGACAATTCGAGGAGGTGCAAATAACCAAGGATTGGTGGCATGTTGTAGTGGTTTTCTTGATCGGGGTTAGATGCTATCGGTATGTAGTCTGGTAGCCTAGTTTGATGGTCACTCTCATCGACACATGGGATTTTGCAACCAACACATTCCATCTACCGATAGGTGAGATCACAGTCACCCTAGGATCTTGTACACATCCTCTGCTGTTATCGATAGTGGGGGTGTATGTATATTTGATCTCTTCAGAGGTGTCTGAGGAGTTTATGTTGACAATATTTGGTGAGGGGTGCAAGAGATGAGATTTCATAGTACTAGCATGAGCTATGGAGAGATGTACTGGCTCATCCAGAGGAGACTAGTCTTGTTGTGTTGTTGATGGAGGTAGTCTGCTACTTGCCAGACCGCTAGATATAGAGGGTGGAAGATTCTGCGATCACCGATGAGGGTCCTACATGATATGGTGATAGACAAGACCCGTTTGCATAAGCACCAAAGCATTCCTAGTGTAGCTTATACAGGAGTTATGGGCATATGGGCTGGCTTCGCAAGTTCAACCTTGTTCTACACTTTCCTATTACATTTTTGGGCCTATGAGCACATTGTGTATGTGTTCCCAGGTTGATATGCCCAGTTGATGCATTCAAGCCAAGTGTTGTTCAAGTGGGCACAGGCGATGGGTGTCGATTATTAGAGAGTGTCAAGCGGGCAAGGCGACGCATGATGTCGCACACTACAGTGGTTAATGAGGGATTGATGGTGTAGACATCATTTGGAGGCCCTATGTGGGTTATCCATCATATGGGTAGATGGTGTGGAGCTAGATGGATTACTGACTTCTCAGATGGATAGAGGGGTGACATGTTAGAGAGCACGAGATGATACTTGTAAACAAGGTGAGTGATAGTTCGAGTCGTAGGATATACCTCCACCCTTCCCATAATACAGGAGGGATGACATGGAGAGGTCGTTGCCTCTACCCTAGCTAATAGTGCCTATAGGGAAGGAGGAACAGTGAGATAATGCGATGGATCGATGATGTCAGGTGGTGATCCATGACAGATATAGACAAAGTGGTGTGTTGCACACCTACGAGTAGTAAATCGAGGTCAGGGTAGCCGTGGATTTATCCACCATCACTATTCGAGGACACCCTACAAAAAGGGCAAGTAGCCACATTGATTACATAGCTAGGATGATGCAGGGGTAGTTGACCGGTGAAGAGGTACAGTGGTCATCTTATAGGCCCAAATAACATAGGGACAGGCACCCGCACAAGGTGGTGATGGTGATGGAATACGGGCCACCTATAAGCGTAGGTTACAGGTTTGCAAGGCCATTTGGCCACCGCACAGTGCGCAGTTGTGACTCTTCGGTCCCGGATATAGGTAGAGTGGGACAGTGGTCCCTCGAGGATAGGCATAGGCAAGGAGGAGGAGGAGACAGGTGAGACAGATATGGAGGATATCTAGCAGGTGATATCTGATAGCCGTATGTACCTCCTATTTTGTATAGTTATTTATTTTTATATATACCAGCCTACGTGTCAAGAGAGTGAGGATGTATATGAGAGTTGATTGATTTTGATCATATACCGGCTGTGTGTCGAAGATGGTGAGGATGTACATGAGGGTTTTTGATATTTTTGTATTCATTTGTATCGGTGTACATATGTATGTATACACAGATGTCATGATTTATAGATGATGATATTTATACTATGGATGGTGTACTTGTTTTAATTTCCATTATTATTTGTGTATGTGATGGAAACTAGGTGAATCGGTATGATAGAGTCGTGGTCGTGGTAGGCATGGATGAGTTAGGTCATAGGCATGGATTGAGTTAGGTATGGCATGGATAGATTCGGGTCATAAGCATGGATAGATTTGGGTCATAAGCATGGATGGAGTCAAGGCATAGGTATGGATTCAATCGGGTTGACTTAGGTATGATGAATTTTAGGTTGGTTTAGGTATGGATTGAGTCAGGTCATAAGCATGGATGGAGTCAGGTTGACTTAGGTATGATGAAGTTTAGGTTGGTTTAGGTATGGTTGAGTTGAGGTTGGTTGAGTTTAGGTTGGTTTAGGCATGGTTGATTTTTTAACTCATTAATTTATGCAATTAATGATGATGTGGGTCATGTTAAGATGTTTTGTAGGAAAAATGTATGATAATGGTAAAGAAATGGTAAAAATGAAATGAATGCATGAGTGATGATGGTAAAGATGTGAAGCAATTGTTGTTTGTTTGGTTTAATTTCCAATTATTGATATAAAAAGGAAACTAACTAGGGTAGAATGTGACTAGGAAAGGGGAGAGGGAATTGGTTAGGGTAGAGAGTGGTCGAGCTAACCTCCAAGGGCCCCATGCCCTTAGAGTGCTACCTACATAGTCCCGATGAAAAGGGACCTCAGGTCGATGTAGTTCTCCCATAAGCTAGGGAAGATTAGGGTGAAATAGTGGAATGGTCTAGTAGGTGTTAGGCATGGGTGATGTAGGTCATAGGTATGATTGAGTTTAGGTTGTAGGTATGGTTGATTGATTTTTAAATACATGTGTCGAGGATCTAGTCCTGTATAGGATAATCAATAGGTAATGAGGAAGGCGAATGGTAAGAAGTGGTAAAAGAGTTGTTTAATTGATAAGAACCTAATGAGTCTATCACACCTTAGATGGGCTTATGAACATAAGACCCTATAGGCCTTGCATAATGGATTGTTTTAAGGGTGAAGAAAAGTCACAAGATCACAAAATGTCACATTTGTGGCAAGTCCCTTGAGTAACAAGGAATTTAGGTAGAAAAGACAAGGAGGTGAGAATGAGAGGTTTAGCGTAACTTAGTGTACGATGACATGTGTATTTTGGAACAAGAAACCTAGAATCCAAAATAGGCAAGTCCATGACAAAAATTTCATCTTTTTCTTGATTTGTTTGTTTTTAATAGACTGATCGATGCGGGAAGTCTATATGGGATGAATATATTATCTCCTTGAGGTCTTTGTGAAGTTGATCGATGTGGGAAGCTTCTGAATATTTATTACATTTTGTAATGACCGTATACATAGTTGTCCTTCGAGGGAGAAGTCTATTAATAGTGGTAGAATATGGAGAAGAGATGTCCCTTTTGAGGGAGTCATCTTTTTTTGTTGGAAGTTTGACTCAAGGAGTTGTATCCCTTTTTGTTTTTTTGTTTTTTTAGACGTTTAAGTCATGGACAAGATTATAGAGGATGATTAGGTTCCAATTTTAGAAGACAAGATCATAGTACACAAAGATTAATTAGGAAAGAGGTGGTTTTGAGTGATGAACGACCATGGGATTCCATCTTGAAGAAGATGAAAAGTATCCATGAGAATCATGTTATGAGCAGAGTCATGGTACTCATTGAAGACAAGGCTAAAAGGTGACGGGTAATCACATGATTCTTGTTTAATCGTGGATCCTCAAAATGGGTAATAATGGAAGGTGAAAAATGCTCAAGGGATGAGTGACCAATTGACAAAAAGTGATATAGGACTTGATATCAACAATAAAATGGTCAAAGATGTAAGGCATTAAGGGGCTCAGGTTTGGGTTTACCTTCAAGTGAAGACAAATGATAAGCACCTAATCCATAAGCATGGGTGACGATATAGGGTCCAAGCTAATTAGGAGCAAATTTTCCCGTTTACTTTTCTCCTCTTTGGTTACATGTTGATTTTCCTTCAAGATGAGGTCACCGACATGAAAGGTTCATTCATGAACATGTTTTTCATAGGCACGTTTGATAATTTTTGGTAGATTTAAAGATGGTCCAAGCGTTGAGATGACGTTCATCTAATAATTCAAGTTGCGCCAAAAATCCTAGCGAAATTCATCATCGGTGAGCATGTCTATGTAGTGAGATGCAAAGGTATGGAATCTAGACTTTGAGAGGTAAGAAACCTCGCACTGGTGTAGACCAAAGAAAAGGGGGTGGCGAAGTACAGTCAAAGTGTGAGTACTAGTGTGGTAAGCCCACAAGGTGAAAGGAATGTGTGTATGCCAATCCTTCCCAGTATCATTGACCACATTCATAAGATTTGTGTTCAAGGTTTTATTGGTTGATTCTGCTTGACTGTTCGTTTGCGGGTAATAAGGTGATGAGAAACTGAGTTGGATGTCAAAAGCATCACATATTTTGTGTAGGGTTTTTTTTTTAATTGTTTTCTGTTATCCGTGATAATATGGTGAGGGACACCAAAGTGACAGATGATGTGATGGTTGATGAATTCACATATTTTTTTGGCTTTTGTTTGATAGGTTTGAAATTAGGAATCGTCACGACGTATATCATTGTGAACCACAATTTTAGGATCGATACCAAGAATATCGGCATAGGACCAAGCAAATGCATCGCTATGGTCCCTGAAGGAAAGAGGTGAAGGATTCATGTTGATAGCGTCTAAAGATTGGCTAATATTTAGAATGTGGGGTTGTCTTGTGGGGTATTAATGTTGATTTGATGGTTGATTCGTTCAACATGGTTTGTGTCTTGGAGGGTAACGACCAAGGTGAATATAAGAGTCTTCTACACCAAGGTAGGTAAGGATGGACTCATCATCCTGACATTGAATAACATTAATTAAAGGTGTATCATCATCTATCATGTTAGGATACAATAATGGGAGAGAAGAGGGAGCAACCTCGCCATCAGCGTTGATAGGTTAGCAATCCCAGGAAATGGTGTTTATGAAAAAAAAAAAATTAGGAGGTATAGATTTAGGATCTATGGACTCGTGGGTGAGGATGGTAATGTGGGTGAATGAGAGGGGGAAAATGTCTCATCCTGAATAAGGTCGATGCGAACCTTATTAGAAGATGGAGCATCAAAACCAATGCCACTACGGTCATTGTGTTTACGAGAGGTATAGGAGATGACAAAGTGTGGCGGCCTTGTTCATAAAAACAAAGCCAAATCCTTTCCACACACATGGTGGAGGAAAGTGTGAGTGAAATGATGGTTAGTGAGGGAGTGTAGGTCGGTGGAAAATGGTTGGGTTTGGGATGGAGGTTCGGGTTTATAGGTGGCCATATCAAGTCCCCCATACGTTAGGTTGGTGAAGAAGGTGGGGAGGGCCATAAGGGAAAATGTCACCAATGTGAATGTCATAACTGGGGTGTTGACGCAGATTCTCATACTCTTATGGGGTGAGGAAGGTATTAATATTGTATAGGTGGTATTCCCCAGAGTGAGGCATTGAAAAACACCTTCTAAGGGATCAATAGTTGGTATGTGGGTAGCGGGTATAGATGGCTCACTAGATGAAGGGGAAGTAGGGATGCTAGTGGTAGATGATATAGTTGCATTAGGGATAGTGAGGTTAGACGCAGCAAAAGTAGTGGCAATTTTGGTGGATGGGCTTATGGGTGGAGGTGAAGTGGTTTTGGTGTGCAGATGCCTTGACCGGTACAAGCACATCATTGGGTCGATATAGCATGTTACAGGTCTTGAAAGGTGAGGGGTCAGAGGGATGGTGTAATTATGTCCCTCATGTTCAAATTTGAGGCATCGATGTAACGTCAAAGGGACACAACCCATAACATGAATCCAAGGTCGGCCAAGTAGCAAGTTATATTGGAACTCCCCTTCTAGGACATAGAAAAGTTTCGGGATGGTGCGGGGACCTACGTGGACATGGAGAACAATGGTACCCAGTGTAGAGGTTATGGCATCATTGAAGGAACACAACATAATGAGGTTATTATGCATGTAATTGGTAGGTATTTGCATTTGGGCGTACACATGGGAGGAGATGATGTTAATGCTAGCACCACCATCGATCATAACGTGTCAGATGCATATATTATCGATAAAGATGGAGATGAAAAGAGTGGGATCGGGGTCATCATGATTGGAAGGGAGTGATCTCTTCATCTACAAAATTGAGGGTGGCCACTTGGCAAGTGGGTGAAGGTGTAGAGGAAGGTGAAGACCTAGTGAGAGAGGCTACGTGGTGAGGGGTAATGATGGAGGCTATGGGTGTGGGGTCATTTGGTAAGACTTTGAAAGATCATTGAAGGACCTCCATGAGGGCTCGACGATGTGACTCTAAGGTCTTAACAAGGTCATATAAAGACATTTTGAGGGGGTTGGTGTAGTTGTTTTAGCATTGTACGATGTGTGGCCCCATCAGAAATGGGATATGCAGGACCACGAATGATGACTTTGGGTGTGGGTGTGCAGATGGTATATTGGGTACAGGGTTGGTTGATGGGCCATTACTTTCTCTTCCCTTGTCTTTTTGAGCATGGGTGGTAATGTTGATCATGTTAATCTGAGGGGAGGTGGATGGAGAGGGTGTGTCATGGAAGGTATAGCGGCAAGAGGGACAAAACCCTAGTGGTGGGTACGACCCTTGTGAGATGAGTAGGGCACATTTGCATTTGGGTGGTGGTTTGGCCAACTCTCTTATGTGAACCATGTTAATTTTGAATCTGGGGATGGATCAAAGAGTTGTGGGGGTGGAGATCTTGGTCACTGAGTAGGAAATGAGGGAATATCTGTGGAAATTGGTGAAGGAAAAATGGGGTCCTCATCAAGAAGATCATCATCGTCAAATTTTTCTTCAAGAGGACATAACTGGACAAGAGTAGCTTTCAAAGCCTTATAGTTCTCTACATCGTGTCCTAGCACATGATGGTAGGACAAATTTTTTTTTTTCAAACCCTTTTGGTTTGGGTTTGAGTGGGTCATAAGGTCTAAGAGGTGGTAATGTGATGATAGAAGTTTCAAGGAGGTTGGTTAGGATTTTAGCGTAGGACCTTGCTAATGGATCACAATGGGAGGTGAATGTGGGTTTGGGTATAGGTGTGGCTGACTATATAGGAAGAGTTTTCACAAGAGGGGTAGTGGGTTGGGCTATGAGTTTGGTGTGTGGTGTGGTCTTAGGTGTTGGTCGTATCTGCTTGGGTAGGGGCATGGTAGATGAACTGGAAATAGAAGGTGTGGTTGGTTTAACTACCTTATTAGAGGGTAGCAGATTTTTGGCTTTAGGTTGTATCTTTTTGGGTAAAGGTGATATGGGCACATGAGATGTGGAGGAAAAGCCGAAGGTGGAAGAGGGATGGGTTACCCATGGGGGTAATCGAGGTGCTGTGGAGGTAGGTGGTGTGGGTTGGGTAGGAGGTGTGAGTGAAAGAGAAGGAAGTGTCATGGGTAGTGAAGAAGTTATTGATGGTATTGGAGGTATGGGTGGTAAAAGGTTATAGGTGAGGGTGGAGGTTGTGTGGGGTGCTTGGGTATATTAGAGGTTTGCGATGGGGAAATGGGTTATTAACTTTCTTGGTTTACTAGTGGATGGGGTTTCTTGGCTAGGGTCGAGGGGTGAGGTCCTAGGATGGATGGAAAGGGTGAAGGTGATAAAGGTGTGGTTAGTGAGGTTGGGGTATGAGATCTAGGAGACTGGCTCTTCTGTTTAGGGGTCGGGTTAAGTTTGGTGTTAGTTTTGGAAGACGTAGCTAA
Source organism: Taxus wallichiana var. yunnanensis (assembly GCA_018340775.1). NCBI lineage: Eukaryota > Viridiplantae > Streptophyta > Pinopsida > Cupressales > Taxaceae > Taxus > Taxus wallichiana. The sequence goes on from CM031242.1 coordinate 658,657,917, forward strand.
ATCTAATTTGATGGGTGGATGAGTAAGGCTAGCTGTTGGTATGACCCCTAAGGTAGTGATAGGTTTAGGCAAGGGAGATGATATAGGCATGGGTTTGGGTGTAGATGCATGTTGGGTTATGGGAAGAGGTGTGAGTTGAGCCATGAGTGGTGTCGTGGGAGATTTTGTGATAGTTGTGGTTGTGTTTGGTTTGGTCGATCGAAACACTTTTGGATAGATAGTGGAGGTGTCAGCGAGTGACAGTTGCATTTGTGTTGAAATAGGAAGTAGAAGATGCCCCCAAAGTAAGGCTCTATCGACATAGTCAGGTGATCGGCCAAGCGTGAGAATGGTACTGTTGTAAGTGAGCCAACATGGACTGAGTGGAAATCCCTGTAAAATGTGTTTGAGATACCAAGAAATGGCTAGCCTCGGACTCTGTGGGTAGAGAGTCAAAAGCAAATCAATGGGATCTTGAAGGTCTGATGGTGAATGGTTGTCCACAAGTGGTGGTACTTCTATAGTATCCTCCATGGGTAGAGGAGAGGATGGGCCAGCCAAAGTGGGCTCTCCTTGTGTTGGTGTAGGTGGTGAACCTGCATCTTCTATGAGTAGGAAAGGTGTCATTGACAACTGGCTCGAATTTTGAGGGGTCAAAGGTGGTGTGCTGATTATAGGCTCTTTTCACGGGTGAAGGAGAAGATGAAGGGGATTCCTCTGTGGGTAGAGGAGTATATGAAATAGGTTCTGGTGTAGGTAGGGGAGCGTGGGCTAAGATTTCATCTATGGAAGGAATATGAGGCAATTGGGAAGCAACTGGTGTGTCATTGAAAATAGCATGGACCTCGTGGACAATGTTATCATTGTTTGAGGTATCACCCCCTTGGTTGGAAGATGGGGCATGATTAGGGAATGGCTTCTTGAAGATGTGTAGGTTTTGGTTAGCAGGTGCATTCGGGCTATCCAAGACTAAGTCTCCATGTTTATCATTTCTTGAATGATATTTTTGAAGGTAATGTAGTTATTGTCGTTGTGACCTTTGACTCGATGATAGTTACAAAATTCGTGTTCCTTATACCACACGCAGGCATGGGTCGCTCAGGGTTGAAACCAGTATGTGGTTTTATAGGTGGAAGGGTAATGGCACCAGCTTAACAAGATTTTCCAAAATGGAAGAATAAGATTCTCTTAGGGAAGTGTACTTTCGTTGTTCTCATCTGAACTGGAAAGCTTGGACATGAGAGAGATTAGAAGGGGGTTTGGCAGGTTTGATTGATGAGGGGGACCAGATTTGAGAACTATGGCATTAGCAAACCCTTTGGGCTTTGAATAGTTTTTTTGAGGTTTTGAAGATGAAGAAGTATCATTTGATTTGAACGTGATGTTCTTGTTATGAAGTTGAATCTTATTTTCTTCGATAGCACAAATTTCCAATTTCCGTGCCATGGTGAATGCTTCATCAAAAGTGTAAAAATTTTACACCTGTAGGGTTGGTGAGATGTGTCTAGCACATGCCTGAGTAAATAGTTCTATAAGCTCGGTTTGAGGTAATTGGAATGTGAGTTGGTTAATGAGGCTGCGCCAGTGAGCGATGAAGTCAGCAATAGACTCATCATCATATTGTCATGTGGAATAAAGATCAGTCATGGTAACCTTCTTAACAACGTTGATGGAGAAGTGATCTAGGAAGGCTTGGGCTACTTGATTGAATGAGTAAATGGAGTGTCTTGGTAGTCCACTGTACCAGTCCAATGTAGGTCCTGTCAGGGACATTGGGAAAGTCCTCAAAAGTAAAGCGTCATCATGGGCAATCAGGTAACACCCATGTTTAAAGGACCGCAAATGTTGTTCATGGATCTTCTTTGCTATTGAAGCAGTTGAATTTTGCATCTCCCAATGTATGGGGTATGGTCGAATGGGAATGGATGGGTGAATAGGCTCATTACAAATTTCATCATAGGTGAGGGAATTATGTGAGCCAAAACTAATGCTTCTAATGTTTGCATCTTTTCCATCATCAACTTGATGAGGTCATTGGTAGGTTGTGATGGGGACACCTCTTGTGGCATAAGGAGGTGGATATTGAACCTGATAGGGAGGTTGAGAATAAGGAACCAACATGGAAGGCACATATCCAAAATGGGTGACAGATGAGATAGGGGTTGTTGATAGTAGGTGTATGTAGGTGGGATGGTTGTCGTGACTCTGGTAGCGATTGGGGGAAATTTTTGTGGATGGAGAGGACGAGATTTTGGAATGGAGTAGAGGTCACCGACACCATGGGTGGTTGTGTTATAATGGGTATTTGTGAGACAATGGGTGCAGATTGTGCTATGGTCTGGGTGGTGGACGAGGGGACAACAGATACGACAGGTGTGAGGGAAACTACTGATGCGCAATGGTCATGGTGGGTATGGGTCCTAGCTACGAAACTACCAGGGGTGAAAGGTAAGTAGGTAAGGGTAATGCAGTAAGCGAGCAGGAATAAGGGCAGGAGAGATTGATATAGGCATGTCGTATATCAACTAACCAGAGGAGTCTCGGGTGGAAGAATGGGAAAGGTAGAACTATAAGGCCATGGGATTCTGATCAAGGAGTCATGCAAACTCCTCGTCACCGGAAGCAAATGGTGGTAGGTAAGGTTGGATCCATGGGTGATAGGACGGAAGGCGATGAAGGACTAGGTGGGAGTGGTTGATGACTAGCATGGAATATGAGGGTGTTATTAAGTCATGAGTCAATACCATGTGAACAAGTGCTGACTCAGTAAGATTGTATTCGTCAAGATGACATAGAAAAAAAATAAAAAGAGAATAATGGGGTCCAGGAGGTGAATCTCGTCAATGTCTAGATTTTGAAAAATTAAACACATGCAAACCGATGATGGTCAAAGTTGACCGATGATGGTTATGGGAAAATCGATGATGGTCGGGTGATCGGATGATGGTTAGGACAACACGATGATGGTTTCAAACTCGAACGTCACTATGGGAGAAAAAAAATGAAGTGGGAATGTTGGATTTGTACTGGTGAAACTGTGTATGATAAGTAAATATCAATAAGGGAGAAATATGATGATGCCCTAAGGGCTGGAAACAGAAAAGAAGTAGTAATGAAATTTATTCTAGGTAAAGTAACTAGAAAGCCAGAAGCCGACACCGGTTAGGGTTTAACCAACAACGGTCAGATGTGAACCGGTGATGGTTGTTGGACCAACATGGTGACTGTGAAATTAGAAAGAAATGAAGAAAATTGATTTTGTGAATTAAATTAAGTGAAGAATCAAACTCAGAAACCTAAGAGTGAGAAGATGAGGCCCTGGCACACTCAAACAAAGTTATAATACTCCAACTATGATGGTGGAGTGTGCAAGGAAGAAGAAAAATGGGGATTCGTAGTCTCACACCTCAAAACACAAGCCAAGAAGAACGCTAAGGAAAAGCATGATCCTAACAAGTGATTTTCTTATGTTTGTTTAGCTTATGCTATTTAGGACTGACTATGTGTATTTAGAACAGAAATTTTTGGTTGGGAAGGCATCCTACGAAGAAGGATATCTAAAAGGAGAGGTTTCAGGTATGTTATGGTGGGGGTGGGCCATCCTCTGAGATGATGACTCGATAGAGGCAACAAGAGATGGGAGTACCTACTAACCGGATCATGTGATCACTAACAGATGTTCCCGGGTAAGATGTTGTTTAAGAAATATGTGTATATTTGATTTTGTGCAAGTTTGGTAAGACACAGAGAGAGAGAGAGAGAGAGAGAGAAATGTGATTTCTATGATTCTTTGTGTCAACCATCAGCTGGGCATGACTTCCAGCATATAGGTTGCCCTCAGTTTTAATGTGAGCTAATAATGCAACAAATCAGAATGTAATGCAAGTGTTTTAAACCCAAATCAAAGTGTGATATTTGATGTAGCAAGAGATGAACAGGAAGAGGGATGTTCTTTCACTAATGCAATGCAAAAGAAAGGAAGATGTGTTCTTTTAAAGCACCAAAACATGATTATTTTTAGACAATAGAAAGAAGGAGAATGATTCCAAGGAAGAAAAATTAATGTGGAAGCTTTTCTAAGGGAAAAAACACACAACTTTCACCTAGGAATGAATAAATGCAAAATAACCCCTGATGGGTCCCACCGGGCATGCCAAAATGTTTCACTATTTTCTTTACCTTTTTGAAATGATGAAATAGATAAGGGTAAGGGCCAAGGAGGAATACTGTTAAATGTTGGTCAGTTGATGGTTGTTGCACACATTCTAACTTCTTGATCCACAGCTGAATGTGAGAGCTTCCTTTTGGCTAGGAGGAACTACCTGTAATAGAAAACAAGACCACAAAAAGATAGTTAAATGATATATGATAGTGGACTACCTAGTGTATGCTAGTTCGGGAAGTGTGATACTTCCTAGACGGCTATCAATCCATTGTTTAAAACAAGTTAATGTGAGAAATAAACAAGGTCCTACTTGTAGTTGATATGATTTAGGTATCTCATTCAAATATAATAAGCAAATCCAATCACAACAGGCTAGGCTATAGTTGGATCTGAGAGGTGAGGTACTATCAAGGTACTGGGACTGGTCAGGGTCAAATTCTAGGTTATTTAGGTCAATTGATAAGGTGATTGTTGGGTTTGTACTTGGTCAAGGTGTAAAACACAAAGACCGACATCGGCTAAATGTGACTAGTGTCAGGTTTAGGTAGAATCGACGATGGTTGGGGATAACCGGTGTCGGTATGGTCGGGGTAAAAGAAACTCAAAATAAGTTAAATGGCACAGGTGATCTGAGGTCAAATAAAGTTTGGGCGAGTGAATGGGGAGGTCTGTAGAGATCCTAGGTATGCTCAGAAGTATACATCAGGTGAGAATAGGTGATTTGGTGATGTGGGTGAAGGGATATTTGGGTTTACAAGCAAGTGGGTGATGAAGCAATAAGCATGCAAAGAATAAATTAATAACAAGAGTAATAAAGATTACTAACTGAAATAAACCATACTGGTTAGGGCCATACTTACAATGTTAAGGTTTAGGATAGGTGTTGATTGGAGTAGTGGAGGTGGTTCTTTTTGATAGTTCTGGAGAATACAATGTCTTTGATTGGTCCTACGGATGGTGGTGCTTTCTTGTTTCACCCGGTCTCCTTTCTTGCTCTCGAAAAATGTGCCAACCTCAAAATAAGGTTACCAAAGGGAATAAAAGGTAACCGACGATGGTTTCTTGGGTTTCGGCGTTGGTTCAGGGGTGACCGACATTGGTTAGGGTAGGATTCCCTAGGTTTACTAAAAATGGGAGATCATGGCAATGATTTCTGCCATATCTCTCTATTCATCCGGCAAGAGTGGGAGTTACCTTTTCTTATGTGGGAATGTGGTTAGAGGGGATGTAGGCTTTGATTTTTAGGGTTTAGTTAGGTCTTAGTTAGTTATGGCAACATACTAAGAATAGACTTAGGGTGAGGTGGCTAGGTGAGGTGTATAGGTGAGGTGGTGGGGTGGGAATTATCTTAATTAGGATAATTAAATAATAAATATTGTGAGGACATGGATTAATTTAATTAATTTAATTAAATTAATATTAGTGTGGGGTGTAAGGGGCCATGGTTAGGTGAGTGTGTTCAAGTTGATTATTTAACAAAGGGTCAAGGAGCGTGTGACCCAATTTTGGTGTCTACACTCCAGCCCAATCTCATTTACCTATGCTAAATTGTGTGTTTCTTACCTATAGCTTCCCAAGGACCTCATAGAAGAACTAAATCAATAAATGTAGATCTGAAACCCACCATACACCTCGATACACCGATATCATTCGATATCATTCTTCATAAATACTTATTAGACCCAAACCACATACCTCTAGCTCATTTTGCATGCTTCAGGGCTAGAAATAATCCTGGAATGACCTAACACATTGTCGAGACTTGACCTTACGGACCATATTCAAACCCAAAGTTACCTATAAAATAACTCATGGACCATATATTACATCCTGAAAACTTCAACCAACTCAAAAAAATCTCATACCATGATTCCGCCTAGAAAACCAAGCACCAAGACCTCCTAACACTCCAAATGTTAACACTACCAATCAACCTTCAACTTTATCACTTGAATAACATCATATGGGGACTCATACTACATCATGACACTCTTTTTCATCAATGGGGGTTGAAATAAATGACAAAAAAAACATACAATGGCCAACAATCTCCCCCTTTGTCATTGATGGAAACCATCATTTAGAAATGGTGATGGAAACTAACATGAAAAACACCTACATGACCTCAACTCCATGTTTTGATGTCTCTCTCCCCATTTTCCATCTATGAAAAAGGCTACAATGCAACTATAACATGGAAAAATGACAACACAGGGCTAAATAATGCAAAAATTTGACTTACATGACTCAATAACCCCCCTATGACTAAAATCTCTCATCTTTGACTCCTTCAACAATAAATGTAGATCTTGTGGACCTGATATGAGTCATAAAAATGCTCCCCGAGTTGATACACCTCCATTCTATCCTTCAATCATGCAATACCTCTCTTACTAGGCCTTGTTTCAATCTCAAAAACATAAACTTGCCTCCAAACCATCATTTTGACCTTTTAGTACCATTGTCCCTAAATGAGAATTTCACTACATTTGAGACAAACTTCTCGCAGCTCTAAAATCTCAAGCTCAGAATGAAACACCTTCTTATGGCCCTTCCCAGGATTTGAAAGTCCTATTCACTCAAAAGTACGGGAAAATTTACTCTTACCTTGATTTTATGTCGTATGGAGTGATCAATTAATATGCCCCTTCCTGAAGCACTTCTTCTGAGCTTTTTTCTACCTTTTGTTGTATGACATTATGAATTCCCGACCCATGACTTACATTCCTAACGCCTATGTCTACAAATTTCATTACCACAATCATACAAGTTTCCTAAACACCTTGATTAAGAACACAAAAAGGGCTATCCTTACCTCCAAAAAAAACTTACCGATACCTACATATTACTCTATTATAAGAGACTCAAGATGCTTACTCACTTGTGTAGACCTTATCTCTTGATCTTGATTGGGATACTCATATCTTCTCATAGTGTTTGAACACTTCCTCACTTAATGGATGGGCCAACCAAACTCCCTTGCTTCTAAAGGGAATCACATACTTGTAACATCTTATACTATAATTTCATAGTCTCCAAAAACAAGACAAGATGTAAGAAATTAGTTGTACGTGGTCCTTTATTATGCTTGAAGTCTTTAATAGACACCTCTACTTTGTGGAAGGAAAAATACCTAGATATTCTTGTTAGAGCACTCATCTTCCTTTATGCATTCTTTGCATTGACTTCAAAAATGAAGTATTTGAGCTATATGAGCTCCCCTCATCTTGAGACATTTTCTTACACATGTAGCTTTACATTAATAGTAACCTTTCTTCAACATGTAACATTAGGCATCTACAAAATTTGTTCACAAGACTTCATACTCCATCCATACTTTGCTTGCATCACATAGTCAATAGAAACCATTAAACCTCTTCTTAGAGCATCAAATTTAGTCATAGTCTTGATAAACATTTTTTTGTACTTCTAGGCATTTGAAAACTTTGATTCTCAATGTTCTTATTAGATTTTCAAAGATATGTTAGACCTTGGATTGATAAGGTACAGATTTCTAACAACTTTAAGCAACAGGAAGCTTTCAATCACTCAATATTACTTTGACTTACACCATGGACTCTTGTCTTCTTGACATACTGTGAAATAGCATTGATACTTTACATGATTATGTATAGGCTTGAAACATACAAAAACATTCTTGATATTGAACCTTTACTACTAACCGGAATCTAAAAGTTATAATGCACTTGCCCAAGAGATCTTACTCTTAAAGAGTTAACTATGTAGATTTATTCATGAAATAGACATCACTTAGAACTCATTCCATAACCAACCACTTGAAATAAGTCACTGCCTTATACAACCATACTTCATGCATTAACTTCTTCACTGTAACATACTATCTTAACCTTGAAGTACCAACTTACATGCCCTTTATATTGTCATGGTGTCAAGTCAACCTCACTAGTCACTGTAGCTTTCCACTTTGCACCAAGATGCCCATCTTCATGATGAATTCAATCTTAAATGTCCAAATCATTGTTATGCACAAAAATCCATTCCAGTCTTGATAAGTCATCCACCGATGTGAAACCCAAAGGAAAAAGTTGAGATCATATCAAATCTAAGACACATATTTTATTTACATTGAATCCCTCATTTAGATCTATAGCACTTGTTATAGTTCACATTTCTCATTTCAAGATCATTATCATACTCACAATAAATCTTAGCTTTTGTTAGTTTGGAATCAACTTCATTCACTTTTAAAACCATTGATGAAGTGATTTGCTCCTTTAATACCTGTAGACTATCATTTTGCTCCTTTGTACCTTACTGAGATCTCTTATTAGGTGTCTGAAAAGAAATTTTGCATTCATTCACAATACCCAAACCTATAAAGCATGACTTGATCAATGTCACTGTACTATTCAAGACTTCCCTTGCCTTCAACACAAGACATTCCAGACTTGTAGCATCCTTCAAGTTCCTTCATACAAATATTCTTTGTCTCAAACCTTTGGAGAGATGCCATCATGAACTCACAACCCATACTAGGTGCTTACATTTTGCTTTATAAGCCATCATTCTCGCAACTTATCACTTAGATAGTTTTGAGCTCTTTGCATCACTTTCACATCTATAGCTAACCTTGAAGCCTCTAAAATCTTCTTGTCATATTGTAGATCTTAAGCATTCTAGCAAGGGCTACTAGGCATACTTTAAGAATTAAATACCCATAACTTTTAACATAAACACTTTCTCATAGATTCCTTACTTGGTTGTGAATACCCATTAAGGATCTTTATGGCCACCATGAGCCTTCAAGTGTGTCCTTGAAGAATATTATCCTAGGTTTGACCATTTTTCTCTCACAATTAGGTCTCGACCTACTTCACAGATCAATTCAAAAAAATTTTCACAAATTCCCAAACTCTGACTCACCTTTTAGATTGAACTCACTTTAGTCTTCAAAAACCCTTGCAAAGATGATTTTCTCTAAAATTTGGCTTTCAACTTGATCATTTGCACATAACACTTTTTAGAATCTCCTAAAATCATCAAGGTGAGAACAACACATAAATCCATAAATTTGGTTTCAAGGCATCATAGCATGAGGTGTCAAACTTCTTTATGTATTTCTCACATACTTTCCATGATGATCAACTCAAAAAGAATATTTCAAGATTCACTAACCCAATATGGACATAACAAGACTTACATATGTGACTCATCTCTTGATATTGTAATAACACTGCTAGGACTCTATCCACACTTAATGGAATGAATTTAAGCCTTTTAAGAGACCAAGGAATGTGATTACAAATACTAGACTCGAATCATAAGACACTATCTCATGATGTGACACAATAATTTAGATATCATACCTTTATAGGATATTTGAAACACAAAGTGAAATCAAGCTTATAGACTCACTACCTCGTAACATAGAGTTTTGGCACCACCTTACATACCTTAACATGGAAATTTTCTACTTTTTGATATGCAGTGACAACTTCGACATGTACTTCTTCAAAAGGAATCCTTGATGTTTCATGAACACATTCGAGACCCTTCATATAGCTATCTTGACTTTTAAGACTCAAGACAAAAAAAAAAATCAACACCTTTACTTTAGGCAAATAATCCCATTTTAAAGACATTGTTTGATAGATGCATGAGATATGACAACCATGCAGGATTAAAGGTAAGATCCATTCCACCTTTCAACGGTGAAAACCATATCATATGAAAATTTTATGTATGATGAATCAATGACACAATTTCATACTCAAATCATGACAACACCCCGTTAGAAGAAGTCCTTGACTAGTAGTACACATATTTAATAAAACACTTTGACACATTCTCTTTGTATGCAATCCTTTTAAAGTAAACCATGACCTAATGACTTCATAACAATATGACCTACAAAAATGATATTTGACATACATAAGAAACTCATTTAATAACCTTCTCTCATTAATCAAAGACAAGAGAATACACATACTCATAAAGGCTAAGATTTATACCTTTCATGATAACATGCTAAGACCTGATACAAACATATTATGACAAATAGACCTCAAGAACAATGAATGACACATACTTACAAAAATAGACACCTTGCAATGACAATGAACTCAAAGACTCATGAATGAATCAAATGATGTACCTTATAACACTTTAAGTGTTCCAAACTCCAAGATGTCTCAACTTCTCAAATACTGGTGATTGCTTCACTTCAACCTTTGACTCAAACTTCTTGACCTCATTTACATGATTAGGTCTCTTATCATCCATGGTTGGGCTTGAACTCTTCTTGGCCACCTTTTGATCATTGACTTTGACTAAAAAAATCCTTTTATGACAGATTTTTGCATCCATACTTCTTTCACCTTGGGAGACACAACCTTATTTACTTGCCTTGATGAATTATGAGAACAAAACTTTACAACATGACCCTTTAGATGACACATGTAGCAATGAACCTCATGTTTATCACTTGACTAATCAATTTTTGTTTTTTTCCATTACTCCAAGGGTACACACAACTGAAAAACTTCCTACAATCCCTTGCTCTATGACCATAACCATTGCAAGCATAACAATAACCATGAAATTTTTCATACCTCATTACATTTGGTTGTCTAATAGGATTAGGCCTTGAATAGACCTTCTTTCCATGAACACCATCATCTTCACTTGCTTTGGAACTAGGACTAGCTGTTGGATCTACAAGAATAGGCTTTACATCCTCTTTCATCTTTAGGGTTTGGATTTCTTCTTTGAACTTATCACATTCTTCTTCCTTGGCCTTAAGAGAAATAGTCATATCTTTGATTTCTAACTTCAATCTAATGTTCTCCATCCTATGAAATGCTAGGTCTTCTTGTAAATTAAACACCACCTCTTTGAATTCAACTTGTCCATGCACACACACCTCACAGGCTTGTTTCTTAGTCTTTCACATTCCTCTTCCTTTGTGCTTAGATCTGAAATGGCCTTCTCCAACTGAATCTTGAGATATTTTATGGTTTCTTCATCCTTCTTGGCCATGGATTTCAATTCTTGATTCTCTTTCCTAATTTTCTTTGCCATATTGTGCTTCTAGGATCTCCTCCAAGCTATTAGACTTGTTTCTCAAGGACCTTCTTTGATACCAATTTTGGAAGCACACAATGAATTGAGAGGGGGTGAATCAGTTCTTTAAAATTTTAAAACAATTTCATATTATCATACATGCATCATTAACATTTATCCATCCATCAATGTGTGATTAACATCATGAAAACAATCAACCACATAAGCATAATCAAGAGAGCATACACATGAACACAAAATGTAAGTGGGAAAACCTCATGGGGAAGAAAACCCACGGAAACTCTCCTTATATTACCTTGAGAAAAGAGGTTTAGTGAAGCACCAACTTCACAAGGAGTGTCAACCCCTAATTTAGTGAGGCACCAACCTCACAAGGAGCACCAACCCCTAATTTAGTGAAGTACCCACTCCACAAGGAGGCTACACCCCCTAGGATTACCAAGCACAAATTCAGCCACCTATATATTTTTATCTCGATTTTGATGCCACTACCAAAACTGATGGAGATCACATATTCAGCTCACAAACCCTAGATCATACCCTAGGGCATCAACCTTTCTCTATCTTCTTCCTTATCACCTTGTATTGCCTCCAACATCTTGATCTCATGCTGAAATATCTTACTCTATCTGAAACACATCTTATATACCCTCAAATAATGCCTTCATACCTGCAAAACAATCTCCTCTAGGTCGCACTCTCCCCATGCAAGACTAGCTCTCAAAATGAGCTAAAACATCACTTTTATATGCAAATCAACTCACTAACCCAAAGGAGTTCGGTCCCTCATGAAAAATTCGACCCATAAACATTCATTACATTAAAATAAATCATTACAAAGGTCACATATTACCCAAGTAGGTCGGCATAGCTAAAAACCTCATTACATATGCCAAAAATGGCTTAAAACCCCATGGGCACAAAGATAAAAATGCCCTTATTTAAAAACCATTATTATTCATGACCCATAAACCCTTACACATGATTAAATATAATTTTACATTCATACATGGGATTAATTTTCTCAACCAATCAAATTATTTCATTTAATGGGCCTAGTGCATTTTGTAAATCTCAAAACAGTTGTTTCTTACACCCTTCAGCACCCTGGAAACTTCATTGTGCCACCAAATCACTTCTACTCAACCAAAACATATCATTTGACACCTCAATGGAAATTTCAGAACTTTTAGAACACTTCTAAGAAATTTATAAGCCTTGAATAAACCACCTGCTCAAACCATAGCTACTTTTGTCTTCACCAAATCAACCTACCAAAAACTATGTTTCCAAAGGTTAGCTCATAAAAACATTTCTAAAAACATTCAAGACCTAAAAATTGATTCATTTGATTCCAAATTCATCCATCTTCACATTTCATGTGATATAAATCATGATCCAATCAATCTCATGCTTCAAACAACTCAAACTTTCACCAAAACACATCTTGATTTAACTGGAAAAAATATTATTGTCCAAATAATGACCTAAAAACTGTGTAAAATCACCTCATAATGAGTAAATACTAATATTAATTGAAATATATCTGAATCCTATTTTCAACACATTTTCAATCAATTCAAAATTCAACATGTAGCTCAAGATATAGCCATTTTATCAACCTTGTTTTTCACGGCCTCAAACTACCCTTTGACTAGTCAACTTGAATGGACCTCATTTGACCATGTACCTGCATGAACATGTCATGAAACCTCTATGAACATAAATATCATCTCAAATAAATTCCATAACATCAATTTATCTCATACCTCATTTGGAAAACCTTGTCCCAAAACACTCTTCTTCAAAACGACATGTTTGAGTGGGGCCCACTCATCACCATGACCTCTACCATAAATTTATGGAAATATAATGTAGTCCTCTACAAATTCAATCATAATTTTTTTATTAACCAATAAAAACAGTGTTGATGCAAGCTCTTATATGCAAGTTGCTCCTAGTTAGGTTTAGCTAGGGTTTCAAACCACTTTACCTTCTTAACGATCATTCATAAAAATGTGACAATAAAACCACCTAATTATTTTTTTGAAAGCTTCATAACTGACCTAATAATATATTCCAAATATCTCAGGTCCCCATGTAAATCATAAAATTCACAATGAGCATCATAAGGTCCAACTTTGCTTTAAAATCACACTAAAACTTACCCAGTTTCACCAAAACTTGCATAACTTGAAAATATTCAGCATACTGACCTAAAATTTGGCATGAAGCACCATGAAAACATCCTCTAAATTCTCAAACTAACCACATAGTCCAAATTCATCTCAAACTCTCCATCCAATCTCATTTACCTGTGCTAAATTGTATGTTTCTCACCTATAGCTTCCCAAGGACCTCATAAAGCACTGAATCATTGAATGCAGACCTGAAACTCACCATAAACCTCAGTTACACTGATATCATGCTAATACCAATTATCCAAAAATACTTATTATGCCCAAATCACATACATCTAGCTCATTTTGCATGCTTCAGGGCTAGAAACAAGCCTGGAATGACAAGACACATTCATCACGACAACTCGTGACTTCACCTTGTTGACCATATTCAAACCAAAGGACACTTGTAACATACCTCATGGACCATATATGACATCATGACACACTATAAAAACTCAATAAATCTCAAACCATGATTCTTCCTAGCAAACTAATCATCGGGACTTCCTAGAACACTCCAAATGTTGACACTACCAATCAACCTTCATCTTTGACACTTGAATGACATCATATGGAGACTCATACTACATCATGACACCCTTTTCCATCAATGGGGGTTGACATAAATGAAAATATAACCAGCAATGGCCAACACAAAGATATCTCTATGGATATGTCGGTAATGACGCATCCCACCTAGCCCCACCGCCTATAAATGCTCCCACTCCTCATCTGATAATTGTTCACAAACCTCATCAAGGATCTTCGATACCCATTCCAATCTATTCAATCAATATCTAGACTACATCCATGAAAACGAAAATAAAACATCTACAACCAATAAAAATCACTTAATCAACTATAACATGTATCTACTAAATATTTATCACAAACCAACTAAATAGCTAGTGTTCATACCCAATCACCGACAATCACTACCAATCGCCAACGATTCATCTAATCACCGAAAATTTATCCCAATCGCTATCAATCAAATTAAATCACCGAAGATTTATTCCCTTTATCAAACCCATCTTTAAATGGGCCCATAACCTTATCCAATTATCATTTTGCCACGATCAATGTAAATCCTTCCCTTATCAAAATCCATCTTGGATCGCGAAGCCTTATCACTGGTAGGTCATATGTCTATAGGAAACGAACATGTTGGTTCCCCTATCACTTGACTTCCTAGCCTTGAAATCCCACCTTTTTGGCAGTGTCATTTATAAAACCTACTTCTCCTAATACATCTGGATAACATACCCATTTGGGATCATTTCCCATGATCGCTTCTAATGAGTCATACATCATAGGTTGAGAACCCTTTGGTTCCCATATCATTTGACTATGTGTTAGGTAACTCCACCTTTGTGGCAATATTTTTTTCATGCCTAGTCTTGGGGTATCTTAAATTGAAACAAAAACATCATATAAATCTATCTCATTCAATAATTGTTTCGAACTAGTGATTATTGCACTTCATCGCAATCACCCCCATTTTGAGGGGGCCACTATCCAAGCATAAATAAAATCATCTCCCTTGTTTTGTCCAACAAATTTTCCGTTACAAACCACTTGAAAAATTAGAGGAAAATGTAGACACTAGGTTTTGTTACCTTAGGTAACCTTCCTACACCCCGCACACACACATTAAATCAATAAAACTATTATAGCCTAAGTCACTACCCTCATCCCATAAAATCATATTTTTACCCCTCGTAAACCTACTTTAACCTCCCTAAAACCTCCTTAACCATCTGCCACCCATCTAAACCCATTTTTATCTCATTATCCAACCTATTAAAACCCTTACCACTTTACCTCGTATCCCCACCCATGAAATCTTAACTTGGAGGTGGTTAAAACCACTTCCAAGTTGTTTTTCCCCAAAATTTCCAAATCATCGGTGATCCTAATAGATCGCTAATGATTATAAATAGGACCATATAGCTCCTATTTTAGGTATCCATAACGACTATAGTAAATATTTGTTGCGTCAAAAGTTAGACAATCGTACTACGTGCATCCGGACATCCAGACATCCTCAAGACCTATGTCACATCGCCAAAAACTCAACAAGCTCTTATAAACATTCACAACATTATCGGTCCTTTTTGACATCCACAATAAGCATATCTTCATCCATTTTTGTTTTTAATTTATTTACACATTAGATATAAAGTTAGATTAGAAATTCTAGTCTCTATATTCTATCGGTTTAGCATTCTATCAAAATATCAACTTTCCACAAAGAATCATTGCTAGCGATCTTTGTAATCACTAATGATCTCTCGTGATCACCTGCAATCCTCCCAATCACCTACAATTTCTATAGATCGTTAGTGATCCCTATCAATTTAGTCATTTTTATCAGTTATTACATCTTTATCATTTTTTATCAATTTGTCTTGGCCTAATATGTTGGTTTCCAAGATGTGTTCCATGTAGATGATTGTTCCAAGTCTCTCTCACCCAATTACCAGCATATATGATCTTTCGATCATCTAGCATTTGTTCATGTGGGAACAATTTGATATCCTCCATGAACTCACCTTATGCGCTATCACATTCACACCAAACATTGAAGACATTGAAGATCATGTTGAAATCATCCAAGAAGAGCAAGAAGCAACTGAAGAGTTCTAGTACAAATACTTCGAGGACTTTGAGCTTGCTACCACCCTCGCCTGGCCTACTTACGAAGTTGAACAAGGTCTCACCATCCCTCTTGAATTCCGAATTATTATTGTTATCATTATTTTATTATCAATGAACTAATTATATCAAATGAGTTAACACCCTTCAAGGAAGTCCCTTTGGATTCCTATATAGGCACTTGTCGAGCAACTTGTTAACATCTCTATCTAATATCTTTTTGTCTAGTTGTCTTTGCATACAGGTATTTTCACTTGGCGAAAGGAGGAGAATTTTCACATTGTCCACGTTCGATCATCCCGACATTGTAATTGTTAACGCAGGTATCGGTAAACCCTGATTATTTGAGTTTTTGGTATTTTTCGCATTTATAGCACTAAATGAAAAACACCTTAAACAGAGACATAGTTAGGGATAACCTAATTGGTCAAATTGAGTAAGTGTGGACTAATGCAAGAGTGTTGTACAATTTTGGTTGTTCAGTAAATCATGAATTACCAAAATGAGTGTCTACGGTGGCCACTTATCCCCCTTTGACCCCCATTATTTTACATCTACCTTGGTATTGATAATGAGAGGAGCTCCAAGCTAGAGAGGATGTCATGTGTTAGAGAGGCAATTCAATCACAATTTGAGTTGGTGGTGGAAGCTATCCAATCACAGATAACTCGGGAGTTAGTAAATGTGTGGAAAATGCATATTTTGACATAGAATAGAATAGATGTTTGTGAATTTTGAGAAATTTGTAATTTTTTCATTTTTGATGGATATAGAGAATATAGTGCCAAATGGTTCGATTTCAAACCTAGGTCGGGACCGTCAAATTATGTATAGCCACAGTTAGAGATCATACGGTTCGACATGGACTATATAGTACTAACCTAGATAGAAAAATAAATGTTAAATGGGTTGTTAGTATTTATGCTTTGATTTGATGAGGTTGATGATATTAGATGGACTAATAGATTATATGGTTGTGTGGTTTGTATTTATATAGAGATCTTCGTGTGCAAGAGTTCCACAATGGAAGGCACATAGAGGCTCTTCTTGCCCCGGGGTTGGATGATGCATGGTGAGATATGATTGACAAGGCCGGATTATAACATGTGGCCAGATTGGGGAAGTGCCCCCAAATATGCATCTATTATAGCATTGCGTGAGTGATGGAGTGTAAATACATGTAATTTTTGGCTCGCCACGGGGAAATGACATTGACATTAGAGGATGTATGCTGTATCCTATGGCTTCCTATAGTTTATGAGAGGGTAATTTTTTTCCCTAGATGTTTTATTTCATATATGTTGGGATTTTTTGGTTAGTTATAGGGGGCCTTGCAAATCCCACCATTCACTTGAGTTCCATTGTGACAGCAAGAGTTC
Source organism: Taxus wallichiana var. yunnanensis (assembly GCA_018340775.1). NCBI lineage: Eukaryota > Viridiplantae > Streptophyta > Pinopsida > Cupressales > Taxaceae > Taxus > Taxus wallichiana. The sequence goes on from CM031242.1 coordinate 658,675,346, forward strand.
CGCGATTGCATAAATTCATTGCAATGTTATTAGTGTCATTTGTAATAGTAGATGGTAGTGGGGTTTCCATTTCGTACAAGATGTGGCAGATATGCGAGTCTACGGAGGATTATGCAATGAGGTATGTTTGGAGCCGCAGTATTTTGGTCTACTTATACAGTGATTTGTATCGATTTACTTTCGAGAGTCATGGAGGTGGATTTGTGGGGAATACTATTTTGCATATACGGGCCTATGAGCATATTGGATTTATATGACCAATGGGTGGTCCCGCATTGATTGAGCTCATCCGAAGATAGTTGCAGTGCGATGGGTATTACCAAAGAGGCGAGGATTAGATACGATGTCCTATGGGATGATACTAGACATGTTATCACCAAGAGAGGTTACATAGACTTCAAGGGTTGGACCAAGGATTTTTTAGAACTACGGCAGATACGAATATCGATGTGGTTATAGGATCAATTTTCAGGAATAAGTGAGCTATATCAGTGGGAGTGTGTGATGCATGCGGTGATGCATGATGTGCATTCATTGTATGTGTGGAGGATATCTAGTTATGCAAATTTGAGAGATGGGAGTTGGCCATGACCGACACCAGCATAGTTATTTTCCCCACCTGCAGAAGAGATGGATCCAGTTATTTTGGTAAGTGATGTGGATGATGCATGACAATCCAACACATATACTTGATGGTGGTCAAAGTCACATTTGGTCCTATTGTTCCCTATAGTATTCGGTGGTCTAGCAGATGAAGTTGCATCTACATGAAGATGTGGACTTGGGATACCGCCCCCCACAAATGGATAGGCCATTGGAGGTGGAGATACCCCCAATGAGGATTTTGTGGTGGCAACGGTGGCACAACATTAAGTATGTGTGTATTTTCGAGTTTTTTTATTGGTAAAAGAAGTTACAATTTGTAAATAAATTTCTAGTGTATAAATATGTGTTGATGATTTTAAGGGATGCATATTGGACACAATTATGGATATGTCATTTAGGAATTTGACTCGAACATTCTTAGTTATAGTATTATTGGTGGCATGTTGGAGTGAGTAGATGATATTACTAGTGAATATGCCTACTTGTTTGATTATGTGGTTGTAGAACTACTACATGTATAGTATTACAAAGCCAATGGGATGAGAGCCGAGCAGAGCTAGCTCAACAACCTAATCATCCCTCAAGGACCAAGTTAGCTCAAGATTTGGTGACGAGGCTAGTGGAGTCACGCAGACACATTATGCTTGAGTGCTAGTAGAAGATGCTACATTTTGAGAGCATATATCCCAAAGATCGTGCAAGATCATGGAAATAAATCATGGAGAAATGGGAAGAGACTCGAGCTCCAAATTTCTAGTGATTATATAGAGAGGATGATGATTATGATGGTTATTAAATGCATGAAGGGTGATACCCTCAAAGCATATTGTATGACATATATGACCGATACACACACAGACACACACACACACATATATTCATTGTGTGTAATTTGTATAGTGATTTATGGAATTTGACAGGATAGTTATGATATGTGTGTATTGTTATTATTATTTTATGACAATATATGATGTCCTCAGAGGTAAGATATGTATTGATGGTTGAGGATTTTGTATGATGTGACAATGAATAGTATCATGGATATAAATGTGATGGATTTATTTAGAATAAGTATACTTGTGTATGAGATAATGTGAGCAATGTTACTTTATGATTGATCCTAAATAATTCTTGGATGTATATAGAAACCAACCTAGCGTAGATAGACATAAGGCAAATTATAACTAGAATATAGTTATCATGTGCATGATCCCCACATAAGTTCCTAGGAATATGTTAGGTGAGGAAACCTATTCTTAATAAAGAAGGGTGATCCTCTTATGTTGCAAGGAACTTTATGAGTGGTAATAACAATAATAAGTGTGGAAATAAACATAGTAGGTGATTGGCTAAGACATCAAAGTGTGATGAGGAGACTAAGTTAACAAAAAGTGACTAGTCACTTGAGATTCCGAAAAAATGCACTAGGGTGGATTATGCAAAAAGTGCCACAACCGGTACTAAATTTTGGTCTTTGGCAATCCAGGTTGTGTGTAGCTACAAGAGCTTGTTGCGTAAGAATAACACCATCTAGAGGGCCTTTGTTGGTAAACTATTTTGAAGTTGACCCATTGGTGGCGGTAACGAACGAGGAGAGTCACATTTTCTTAAGGGCGAAGTCATGGAGGAGAGTAAGATCTTCTAAATTTCATGTGATGAAAGTGGTGATGTTTTTTTCTTCTAGTAACTTAATCCTATGATCTTATGCATAGCAATCATTGTTGTGGTGCCCATTGATACAATGGAAACTACAAAAAGGATGGCCCTTTTCATGTTCATGCCTACCAGAGGGTGATGATTATTGGAAGATAATCAAATTAGCCTCTTATCCATCAAAGTGAGTACAATATCATCGTGTGGATGATTGATAGATTTGTTAAATTGTAATAAATTGGGCCAATACACAAGAGGAACTTGTATAGTGGTTTGGGATTTGGATGATAAAAATATTTCCACAATGTAAGACTTAAACTTTATCTTCTTTAGGTGGTGAATATAGACCCATATCACAAGCGGGTGTAGTAGAAGCAATTTGAAATGTCTTTATGTTCATGTGTAAGTTATTGTGAGAGAAGATCTCGCTCTAAATCTAGAACACGAAGACACAACTATGTGAATGAGAGACATGTATCATAAAGCAATTGCTTTTTAAGAGGAAACATGAGGTGGCAAAATATGTATTACATCTCCAAATCAATGGGTTTATATAATAAAAGGTGCATATGTTATTTCAAACGTAAGATATAATTAGATACAGATTCGGTCTCACCTTGATGCAAGAAAGGTAAATGCTCATATGTAACCTTAGGGCCGCTATGATGAATAAAGTGGGCAAGAAAAGCATCTTCAAGTTCAAAGAAAGTAATTAAGGATCCACTAAGAAGATGGTTGAACCAAGTCATTACATCACCTATGAGACTCATAGAAAAGGGTTTAAAAAGTAACTTGCCATTATTATATGAAGCCATGAGTGTCTGATAATGCTTAAGATGAAGGTTGGGATCCAAAGGGTCATCAAATAATTGGAATGAGGGCATAACAAAATTCCTAGGGAAATGAGATTGAAAATTTTTACATTGAATATGGTTGCCATAAATAGTATTAGAATCAAGGCTAGCATAGTATGCTTTACTTTCTAAAGTCAAGGTATGCACTTTGTGTTGCAAAACTCCTACCACATGCATAAGGGAGAGAAACTCTTGAAGAGGTATGGCATAAAGATCTAAAGGATCATTCAAGGGTTGTACTTTATCATTAATAGTATCCATGAGAACCCTATTTCGCTTAAAAATCATATGGGAGGATGTGTCACGTAAAGGCACGTCGGGTATTATATGAGGTTCTATAATTTTAGAATCACATTGGGGTTTTAAAGGAACAACACCATCATTTATAGCCATAGTATTTGTAATAGGAGAGGAAACATTACTATTTTCATCGCAAGCAACAAGAGGGTAATCCACATGATCACTTTTGCTAGGAAAATTAGAAATGACGTTATTATTTTCTACAAGTGGTAAGGAAGAAATAGTAATAGGATCATTTTTTTTGTTATCATGGAGAGAATTAGAGACACGAGTAGAATAATTCATATTAAGTGCAAGTGAATCACAATATATTTTATTACTTTTGAATTTAAGAGGAAGAGTAGAGACTTAGTGAGAATCATTCATAGTATGTGCAAATGAATCGCAATTTATGTCATTACTTTTGCATTCAAGAGGAAGAGTAGAAACACAAGTTGAATCATTCATAGTATGTGCAAATAAAAGAGGGGTATCACAAATACCTTCATCACTAATGCAAATCACAACTAAGGGGATCTATGTCACTATAAAAATAGTAAGAGACGCCATTAATTAGAGTGTAGATTGAAGGAACATCATTATCTACGAAACTAGAAATACTCTCATCATCACTATATTCTATATCCACTATTGCATGAGTAGGAGTATATACTTGTAGAGGAGTTTGATCATAGTCATTATCCCATCCATTTAAATCATAGGTACTACCAAAAGAGTCATCATCACTACTAGGTTGAGAAAAAGAGTGAGGCAAAAGAAATCATCAAAGGGAGACCTTGCAAAAGGAACTCCCACTTTATATTTTGAAGGAGGAGCTACTACGGATGAGCAATAATGGGGTGGAAAGTCAAGATTTAGTTGGAGATGGAGGGATGGATCATAATTATGGATAAGATCATCTAAATCAGCATATGAAGAAAGAACAACATACTTTGCAATGCCATAAGTGGTATGGACTAAATTAGAGGGATAAGAACCCTTATGGTTTTGCAAAGCTTGTAAAGCAATACATGGAAAAACAAAGGATAAGAAATACAATGAACAAGACTATATACTCACAAGAGAAACCTTAAGGGTTTGTTGAAAATCAAAAGGCCCAACCAAAGGAATGAAGGAAGATCCTAGCTTAGGTGAAGGGTTCGAACAAAAGTGGGTTCACCAAAATGTATCAACCCTTATTAAAGTTTTTAACTAGTTTAGAGTTGATATATAATTGCAACTAGTTATAATATGAATTCAAAACTATATTTTAGATAGATAACAAGCATGTATGCAATTATATCCACAAATACAATAAGTTGCATACAATTTGGGAGTGTAATTAGAGTTATAAATTGACTTAGCTGATCAGAAGAGGTTCGGACTATGTTATCTTAATGGGACAAATGTAGCTTTTGGGAACTACTCACACCATCAATTGTACCTTCAAAGATAAATGTCCAAGACCTTACAAAGCAGTTGTCAACACCGGATACCACTAAGTGACCAAGATGCACAGTCTTGGACCAATTAATCACGTGAATCTGAACTTTTTGTGTTACTTTGCTTTGCTCTTCTTCGCACTTTGATAAACTTAGTTAGACATGTAACCCTAGCTTTCACACTTTTTTCCCGCAAAAGAAACCTAACTATCGTGTAGCACACACAAGTACCCATTAGATCTAAAAATAAAAGATGCAAATGCTTGAGTCATAATGACTTCAACGGTCACCCCATTTTTTATCGTCGAGCATTACACTACATTTCAAACTCGATATAGTTCTCCTAGTGTTTTGTGTAGATATGCATGCAACTATCCCTTGACCTAGCTTAGCCATTGTGCTTCCACACTACTAGCAAGCTATACTACTTCATCCCAATAGAAACCCTTGTGTGCAAATGACAAATTCATATGTATCCCCTTTTATACTACATTTGCAATATGCGAGATGTATCTTTTGCTTCCTTAGTTCAATATGTGGTAGATAGATAGATGATTGTTAGGTGATAAATGTTTATGGTGGCAAGAAAAGGCTGACCCAAAACATAAAATTTGAAAGATAAAATAGCAAAGTAAAGGGGCCCATTAAGTAACAACCAAAAAGTAAAGAGGTACAAGACCGCACAACTTGGGGCAAGACCATATAGATCCTCACCCAATGTACAATATTGACCAATGTAAAACATGAAAAGAAAGTTAACTACAATTTTCAGAGATCTTTGTGACTTGACCAAAAGCAAACTAAAGGGGGAAAGCAATCACACAAGCAAGGTCAAATCAAGCAATAAAAGATGGAACAAAAATAATTGGTGCCACTAAGACTACATTCCACCATTCCAAAACTTACATACTAGCATGGATATCTTAAATACATCTATCTAAAAGACAACGAGAGATATCAATCTCGAGGTGCCTATCTAATTTATGTGAGAATTCCAATATAGGCACTTCGAGAGTGATATCTCTTGATGTCTTTTAAATAGATGTATTTAAGATATCTATGCTAGTTTATATGTTTTATTTGTTATGAAGAAAATATAAATTGCATTTATTTTTAAATATTGAGTTGCATTTTAAATATAATTATTTATTTAATTAGTTTATTTGAGTTACAACTCTAGTTCTCGCCACTTGGCGCTCCACCCACTTCTATCCCTTTTCTCGATCTAACAAACAATTATTAGTATGGAGGGTTGTGAGGGTTTTGTGAGGGTTATGTGAGGGTTATGTGAGGGTTATGTGAGTGTTGTGTCAACGGTTCTAGCTTGCAGAATGTTTGTTTTCTCATCCAAAACAAGTTGTGAAAGACCCGTTATATGTGCCAAATCCGATAGGTGAAAGGTTGGTCACGCAATATGCGACAGGTAAGACATCCTCTTCTTTGCATGGGTTAAGTTTCTCAAAATACCACCGGACAATAATATGGGACCTCAATCGCCTTCGAATGTGCAAACTCTATTCAAAATCGCTAAGGACAAGGAAGGAGTGACCCACCTCCATGTGTCAAATGGGTGCTTGTATCAGGCAATGGGCAAAACAAATCTTGCACTTGTTGGTAAGTTTCTAGGATCCAGACCCAATATTGATGCCATTAGGAAATGGGCCATGAGAAGGTGGCAACCAAAGGGAGATCTAGTTATTACAACCATGCCCCGCGGTTTTTTCCTTGCCAAGTTTAATCAACATATAGATCTTGAATCAGTTCTTTTGGGAGGACCCTAGTGCATGGGCAATATGGGTCTTTTCTTGAAAAGATGGTATCCAGATTTGATCCAAATATTGAAAACATACACACCATCCCAATCGGGTGTAGACTACTGGACTCCTCATTTCAATACCGGATGACAAGATCTTGTTGAATATAGCTAAATCTATTGGATCTTTGATTGGGCTTGATGGACCAACAAGGAATAGATCCAAACTTGCTTTTGCAAGATTATGTATCTCATCGAAATGGAATAGGAACTCCTAGAGCATATTATGTTGCAGTCTAAATTTGGCACATGGCAACAGAAGATTGAATATGAAACTTTTCATTTGAGGTGCAAAAATGCCATAGAATAGGACATTTCACCAAAAAATGTCCCACTTTGGCAAACACAAGGAAGAAGGGTTACATCAGGCTAAAATGTTGAGCAAAAATCACAATGTTAATGTTGGATCTGTAGAGCCACATGGAATAAGGAAAGAGAATGAGCCTCTGGTTCCAACAGATGGTATTGATAGTCAGGAAAAGGAGCAAAATAAAAAAGAAGTGGAAAAAATTGTTCCGAGATCACCTAGATCTGAAATCCAAGAAGTTCAAAAAGGGGTTCCGAACCCCCATAAAGAAACTAGTGGTATGTAGGAAACTTTGGCACCCTAAAACTCCTATGGAAAAACTAGTAGGAGAGATTTCAAAAACACAAGGAGATTTAGGAATTGAATCACCTGTTCAGCTAATTATGGAAGTAGATGAGAAGAATGTTACAGTAAGAATAAATCTTATTTCCAAGGATGCATGACGCATACCGAATATGAATGATCAGACTAGCTCTCAGAGGGTATCAAAGTTTCTATGTGGATCTACCAAATGAGAGCAACGCTGAATCTGAAATGTAGGAGGTAGCTTTGGGGGATAATATTCAAACTAAATATTTATATACCATAGAGGAAGAGTTGTCTGTTAACAAAGAGAATAAGGAACAAGATATTTGCACTGAGGAAATTTTCTCTATGACAGAGCCCTTCTCGCCAAAAGATGTGATCACCTTCACTTCAACAACAAAGCAAAAACTTCACAATCACATGAGGATTGGGAACAGAGTGAAAAAGAGGAGGGTGAATTTACACCATACTCGTCGAAGATACTCTTTGACTGTGATGGTGATTTGAACAATGGTTTTATTGAGGTTAAATCAAAAAAGAGAAGAATGAAAGGCTTTGAAGAGATCCCTGATACTCTTTACAATGATAAAAAAAGAAAATAGGAAGATAGGGGGCCTCAACTTCCAGAATAACCAGATCATCTGCTAAAAGGATAGCAGATTTTGGAAGTAGTTCCAAAAAAGGCACCTTCTAAAAAGGAACTCGGAAAGAAGGAAACGGAAAAAATATTGTGATGGAACTCAAAATCAATTGATTCATCCGAAAATGCCTCCCCATCCTTTTAGATGAATATAATCTCCTAGAATATTAGAGGGCCGAATGAAAGCTCTAAGAAAAGAATATTCAAAAATTAAAGAATTCAAACAAACCTAATATTTCGATTCTAGCAGAAACTAAAATGAAAATAAGTGTCCTAGAGGAGTGTAAAAAGGTTTTTTTGGGATAACTCGGAATTTATTGTTGTTGATTCTCAAGGAGCATCGGGTGGAATGGCCATTTTCGGGATAAGAAGCTACTTATCTGGTATGGTGATTTCGCCACTAATATTCATTTTGTCGTTAAGTTTCATGCTCTTGGCAATGATTTAACGTGGATCCTCTCAAACATTTATGCACCTAATATTGTGAATGGAAGAAAGAAACTTTGGGAAGATTTAAATTTGTTTAGAAATCAATGTAAAAATGAAATGACAAGAGACTTTAACTCCCCTCTCAATCCTGGAGAAAAGCAAGGTGGTAATTTGATTACTCCAATGGCATGGATGAATTTTCTGACTTTGTCTTTGATTCTAATCTTATGGATGTGGAACTCCATGGAAATCAATTCACTTGGACAAATAGAAGAGTTGGAAATGACATGATACATGTTATATTAGATAGAGCTCTTATATCAGCTAACTGGATTCTTCATCAGGATTTCCATTTATCTTCTCTACCCAGAATTGGCTCGGATCATAATCCGATAGTATTAAATCTTTTCAATTGGTCAAACCTACACACAATTCCTTCAAATTTGAAAAGTTGTGGTTGGATCATGAAGACATTTCAAATCGGATTAGGGAATGGTGGAATTGGGATGGAGAAGGAACTACTCAATACAAGTTAATTTAGAAATTAAAAATGTTAAAAAGCAGGTGAAAACTTGGAATAAAGAAGTATTTGGCAATATTTTTGAAAGGAAAAAGGATCTAAAGCAGCAAATTCAGGAGCTTGAATCTCAAATCTCTGCAAATGGTATGACCTTGGAAGATCAACTTGCACAAAAGAAACTACTATCTGAGCTGCATACGGTTTGTAGTAGGGAAGAAACTTTTGGAGACTCAAATCCAGGGCCATTTGGCTGAAAGAGGGAGATAGAAACACAAAAAATTCCATATGACCACTATGAAGCACAGAGCATGCAATAGGATAATGGAGGTCTCAAAAGAAAATGGTATTGTTATCAAACATCCTAAGGACATCAAAGCTGAAGCTCTTAGATTCTATGAAAATTTGCTTAAGGAAAATAGTGCTTATAATGGAGAGGCCTCTCATTTCTTTTAGAGGCCATTGGGAGATAGCATAGAGACATAGAACAAAGATTCAAAAACATTACCAAATTAGTCACTATAGAGGAGCTTCAAAAAGCTATATTTGCTCTCAAGGTGATAAGGCACTAGGTCTGATGGTTTCTTTGCAAATTTCTTTCAAAAATTCTAGGAAATATGTTTGAAAGACCTTCTCAAGGTAGTAAATGAGTTCTACATAACAAGAAACCTCCTCAAGGCGCTGAATAACACTTACATTGTGCTTCTCCAAAAAAATGGATGTTAAAGACTTTAAGGACTTCCGTCCTATAAGTCTGGTAAATGTGATTTATAGAATCTTTACAAAGATTATTGCCACAAGAATCCAGTCCATTCTTTCTGATATAATCTCAAAGCAGAAAGTGGCTTTATTAAAGGGAGGATAATACAAGATGGGGTGATCATGGTGCATGAAATTATTCATTCAATGGATAAAAATTAAAAATTTGGTATGGTAATGAAACTTGACATGAACAAGGATTTTGACAGAGTTTCTTGGCATTTCCTTGATAAGGTTCTGGCCAAATTTGGCTTTCAAAATAAATTCAAGAAGATCATTCAGGCTTGCATTTCTACGGCTAGATTTTTAGTAGTGGTCAATGGTGAGCCAGTGGGCTTCTTTGCCAATAGCAGGGGTTTAAGACAGGAGATCCTATATCCCCTCTTCTCTTCATTCTCATGGCTGATAGCCTTAGCAGATCCATTACCAAAGCTATTAATGAAGGCCTTTTAAAAGGAGTTAGACCTACTTCTGCTAACCAAATTGTCTCACATTAGCAATTTGTTGATGATAAAATTCTATTTTTGATGGCCTCTATCCTTAAAGGTAAGGTTATTAAGTCTATTCTAAAATTCTATGAGGCTGTCTCAGTCAAAAGGTTAATTTTGATAAGAGTTTCTTCTTTTTCAATACTCCTTTAGAACGGCAAAAAGCATCGCTCATATTTTGGGTTGTAAAATTAGTTCACTACCTACAACCTATCTGGGACTACCTCTTAGAACTAATAAAGTTCTCATAACAATTTGGAATGGTTTACTTGATAGGTTTCAAATGAAAAGGTGGATGGAAAGGGACTATTCTCTCAAGTGCTGGAAAATGTCTCCTTATTAAAAGCACATTGCAGAATTTACCTATCTACATTATGTCTCTGTACAACATCCCTACAGTAATTATGGACAAAATAGAAAGGATCCAAAAAAAATTATGGCGGGGAATGGAAGAAAAATTCAGGTATCACTTGGTGGCATGGGATCAAGTTTGTACACCTAAAAGAATAGGGGGTTGGGCATTAAGGACATCAAAAAAATAAACATGGCTTTAATTGCAAAAATGGGATGGAGAATGCTAATAGAGGAGCAACCTTGGATTGAATTAATCAAAGTCAAATACCTAGCTCAAAAAAACGTGAATTCTTTCCTTTATGATGATCAACTGCCTCATGGATATTTTTGGAATAACTTGACTCAAATGAGGAACTTTATCAAGCAAGGATGTAAATGGAAAGTGGGAAATGGTAAGTGATATATAGTTTTAGAGTGATAATTGGACTAACTTCATCTAAATGATACTTTTGGCTCTATCAAGGATATCTTAGTTCAAAATTATGGAACTAAAGTCAAAGACTACATTGAAATGGAGGGAAATAGAAGAAGATGGAAGTAAGTTTAGTGTGGAGGTGAATGAGCCAAATCCCATGGTTTCCTCTCTCCAAGAGCAAGTTAGATATCATACCTCTGAATCAAATTAATGTCAAGGATGAGCTTGTTTGGAATAACTCATTTGATGGTGAATATACTGTCAAATTAGGATACAATTCCTTTTTTGAAAATATTCATTGTGATTTCAAGTGGGGTAGAATTTGGTTTCCTGAACTAACTTCCAAAGTAAATTTCTTTTTTTGGCTTGTCCTCAAAGGTCGAATTCTCATGAATGATAATTTATTCAAAAGAGGATTTATCATGCCAAACATATGTTGCATATGTAAAAAGGAGGTTGAGGACATTAAACACCTTTTGCTACATTGTGAGTTTGCTTCGAAGATATGGAGTTTTTTTTTTCAAGATTCAATATATGTTGGACCTTGCCAAAGGAATTTTCACAAACTTGGGAACAATGGGACCCCCAATACAAACATTACATGGTTAGGAGACTATGGAAACTAACCTTGCCTCATATAATCTGGAGAATTTGGAAAGTCAAGAATGATATAATATTTAGAAACAGTAAGAAGATTTGTAAAACAAGCTTCAATAAGATTGGTAATGTTGTCAAAGATAATATTGAAAGATTTAAACCACCCAAGAACAAGCAATATCCTAAAAATGAAGAGGTTATCCTTTCAAATTGGAAGATTGATATTGAAAATGTTCAGAAACAAAGAACTTCAACCATTGATAGGTCTTCAATACACTGGATCCCTCCTCCTAATTCTTGGTATAAGCTCAATTTTGATGGAGCATCTAAGGGAAATCCAGGTGTTGTTGTTGGTGGAGGAATCATACGGGATCACAAAGGTTGTTTAATTGTTGCTTATGCAGGCAGAATGGGACACTAGACCAACCATTATGTTGAAGCCTTATCAAGCTTTATGGGGCCTAAGACTTGCTAAAGAATGCAATATTCTGAACATTATTGTAGAAGGGGACTCCTTGAATGTCATAAATCATTTAAATCATATTCATCCTCCTAGTTGGACAATTAAGGCATTTATATAGGAATCTATAAATATTTGTCACATCTTCAATAACTTTAAAATTGGCCACACTTATAGAGAGGGTAATAGTGTGGCAGACACCTTGGAAAATTATGGAATTAGTAGCAACTTCACCACTTGGTATTATGAAGAAAATACCCCTATTGAAGTACAAAACTCTATCATCAAAGATAAATGTGATAGATCACATCCCACGTAGAATCTCTTATGAGATTTCATTCGCTTCATTGGAAATGCAAGTTAGCACATGTGAGAGGAGTACATGCATTTATAATCATAAACTTTTGCATGCCTGACGGGTCTGTAGATGGATGGTTAAAAAGTGGATTAGGTAAGATAAAAACAAATTTTTCATTGGTTTCAAATAGGCTACACGCAGAGGTGGAAAAATGGGGGGAGCTCCTTGCCAAATCGAACCTAATTGTGATCCTGCATGGAAAGAAAACATAGAGATGTGGAACTAACTTCAGCTGGGGGCTAAGTTCATTGAGAAGCTACAAGGGCACGATAGAACATTTCCTTACATTTTATCACAGATTGGAAAGAACGAAAGGTAAAATATGGTGGTCAAAATGTGCTCATAACAGAGGAGCTTATTGCTGAGGTCACAGGCCTCACTTTGGATGGAATAAGATTTTTCAAGTAAGAGAGTGGATAAAAATGCGGAAGCTAAAAGTTTGTTGAAACAGGGGAGGAGCTTCAATTCATAATGGCGGGTATAAAGGTTAGTTCCATCCCTGAGCCATTTGATGAAATTGCTAAGATGATGGTTCGCTTTATTTCACTTGAAGGTAGATACATCATTGTACCCACAAAGCATTTGGTTTTTCTTAACCATTTTAGGTAGAAACCTTCTTGTTTGCTTCCCGCACTATCTCCTAAACTCAATGGAGCGTTCCATACTTGATTTCCAAAACCACACCCAGTGCAATTCCCTCCACCAAGGGTTGATCTCCTCCTTCACGGACATGTCTTGGCCATCACCCTACCATATCTGCTACTCATGTCATCCCACCCATTCCCATTAACCCTATTCCCACTGTCACCCCAACCACCATCTCTGGCCAAAGGAAAATCAGAACTAAAAATCCTTCCTTCTCCAAATTGTACCCCTCTCCCTCCGAAGAAAGTTCTCAGGAGTAGTAAGGACATTGAAATTGCCCAAAATTTATTACACATCAGTACTACAAGACAAGGCAACACCACTCAACAGGAGAAGGAGAATCTTCTTCACAGGGTGGAAACCATGGAAAAAGAGATGGAGAATCTCAAAAAGGACATGCAACAATTGATTAAGCAAAGGGGTAAAAGAAAATTGAATGAGGATATTGAAATTGGTGATGAACAGTAAATGAAATTTATAAGAAATTGAATTCCCTAGACAATAGACTAGGGAATTCTAAGGAACGACATGATCATAACATCTCAATTTTCAGGGCTATCCATGATTTTCTGGAACAAGTCAAAAGCATTACCATGCTCAATGGTATCTCAACAGCCATTTGGGGCACTACTACTGAAAGGGACCAGGTCATCTCCCAACTAAATGCCAATGACCCTACGCATATCACTACTCTGGCGCTATTCACCTCACTTCAGACTGTAAAATCAAGAATCGACAGGGCTTCTAGGAGATAAACTTCTTCGTCGTTGTGTTTGTTGTTGTTTTGTTGTTGTTAAGTCGCCAAACTGCTATTTTTTAGCAATTCTATACTTATTCTACTCTTTCTTGATAGTTCCTTTTTTACTATTGCTTGGCTTATTGTAATATATGGATCTTGATCCTTTTTTGCTACTTACTCCTGTTTATCTGGCTTTTGAGCCTTTTTTGTATTAGGGTATAGTCCCTTCAAAACTATTTACCATATGTGTGTGTGTGTGTGTGTGTTTGTCATTTTTAATGTTTGTTATTAACTAAATATATTTTGTAATTATTTTTAAATATTGTGTTTATAAAATTTTAATTATAAATATAAAAAATTATATACCCGATACATCTAAAATATGTTAGCATAGATTCTATATAAGTAAAAACTAACCTAAATATTTTACCCTAATACATCTAAAATACCTTAAGTAAAATATTTTACCCTAATACATAGATTTTATATTAAGCAAAAACTAACACACACATTAAACACACACACACACACACACACACACACATATAACCCGATTACGTTTAAAATATCTTAGCATAGATTCTATATAATATACATCAATAATATTTTAATTATAAATATAAAAAATTATTTATCTAATACATCTAAAAGTTATAATAATATTTGCAATAAATAATATACATCAATAAGAATTAATATAGATTTAATATAGTTCTTACCGAATGTGAATTTCTTTCACAATAATGATCTTCACACTTTACTTATTATATATTTTGCATTTTATTTCGACACTTTTAAAATAAATTACATTTTTGTGTATAAATATATAATTATATATTTTATTTTATGTATTAAACACGAGTCAACATTATAATATTATACATATTATTTTAACCATCAAACATTAGTCGACAAATAAAGAGTTTTTTCAAACAACGCACACCATTACACTCCTTGTTTGTCACACTAGGAACACCTCTCAATATATTAATCCAATAAAAATATATGTAATAGTGATTTTGTGTAGATTTTAGTGTCTACGCTAATCTCCACATTAAGTGACCCCATATTAAAACTCCCCACATCACACCTTTGCCTCTCTCTCTTTAGTGCAAAATTTGATTTTCACTTTTGATTAGATGAGCTCATAATGTTGGCCTCAAACCCCAATGAATTTTTGTGAGCTTTCAAAAATATAAAATAATTTAAAAACTTCTGAAAAATGTGGCTTAAGAACAAGTTTAAGGAAACTCCTAAATTTGTATTAATACACTCAAAAATGAACATGGAAAGCTGAAAAATATACTATAAATTCCTTAAATAAATTCCCTAAGTATTATTAAAATATCACAAAAATGGCAGTTCTTCAACACTACTGTTGTAACCACAAAATAAGTCAAAAATTTCCATCTGCCCCAAAATCTTGTGTAATGTACCACATAACTTCACTCGTATGAAAGCTCTGCTACCACTCGTAATTAAATTGTTATATCAATGAGACTGAAACACAACAATAAATCACAATATGAATGCAAGCAAAATAGCATACCGAAATAGATAAACTTAGCCACTTTAAGGGGGCAACCTAACAGTAAGAACACGATTTCTAATATTGACATTAATGCTAACCACTACAGCCACTTCGTGGAGGCAAAGTCGAAGACCTTACAATAAGAACATAATTTTTAATATGATGATCCAATGCAAACCACTCCCCGTCTATATGCACCCTAAATATGTTATGAGAAGACAATTAACTGATTCATACCGCCAACATCCAAAATCCATCTCAACTGGAAGATGCTTAAAGGTGTTTCTCTCATGTCCTTTGGTCAGGATAGGCCGATGTATAGCTCCTCCCTCTAACACCCGAATCCAGTGTTTGTACAACGGCGAAAAAGATGCCCTAATTATGCATATCCAATCATTATTGCAATCAAAGCCAGGATTTTGACAGTTTGTAACCAGTTTTTAAGTTTTAAAATTGGAAACTACACTTCATATATTTTTACTCCCGTGTTTTTGCATAATAGAATTGCATATGCACAGTAGATTTTCTATGTAAGCAAGCCCCTGGTTTTTAAGTCACGTTTTATTGAATGTCATAATTTAGAAACCTAATAACCACTAATTTGTAATAGTTAATTTCATGTTCGTTTGTGATACACTTCCTATGAGCTAAAACGGAGTTATATAACAGGAAATGCTATTTACTTTTGTCACTCATCCTGTATTACAAATGAATTCAAAAATCGACAGAGAATATTCTGTCATCTAGATCCGCATGCTTACCATCATGTACTGTTATTCTTAATTATCCATATTTCTTCCCCAAACAGACTGGCCACACTGTCACTCTTGTTTCACCTAGTACTAATTTTTTTATCAACTTTAACCTACAGTTCATATTTTTACTCCCCTGCCTTTTGGCATGACTGTAGAATTGCATATACACGGTGAATTTTCATTGTAAATCAGTCCTTGATTTTTAACTTGCAGTTATGTTTTAGAAACTTTACTACCACTAACTGGCAACATTTAATCAATTTCATTCTTGTTTGTAATTGTCTTCTATAAAAATAGACTTTTGTGGCAGACAATACCACTACTTTTGCCATTAATTCAATCCGTGATTTTGAACTTGTAGATATGTTTTATTGAATGGCATAACTTAGAAACTTTAGTACCACTAACTGGCAACAGTTAATTTCATGCGTATTTGTGATTGTCCTCTATAATTTCAATGAGCTAAACTAGACTTTTGTAACAGAAAATATCACTACCATTATCATTAATGTGGTCATTTCCTGGCTCTACTTGTATTACAAATGAATTCAAAATCAACAGACACAATACTTTGTCGTCTATATCCACATGCTTGCCATCATGTACTGTTATTCTTGTTCATTGTTCCTATTCTGTTTCAGATAAAACACTTCAAAAATACAAATATGCAAAAGCTTAAGACATGATTTGGCATTGTTTACTTTGCTCAACAAACACAATCCACGAGTAAAATTGCCTACTCATTTTGGGGGTTCTAAAAGAGAAATTGGAAGTTTGAATGTTTACTGATATTATTATCCATGATCATGTGAGTTTCGGGTAACCATGAAAATAATGATTAGAAAAGAGGAGAGATGCAACACTAATATTGCAAAACTGAATTATTTCAATCAGCCTTCCGCAATCTCAAAAAGACAACAATACTAATTTTACTCGGATTCTTCACTAGCCCTTGTCCCCAAGACTGAAATATCCTGGTACCTTTTCTGCAAGAATATAAAATGATCAAGATTAGAATAAAGCCCATTTGAATAAGTAAAATTAGAAACTAAAGCAGCAAATGCATGGAACAATCAAAGCCAGATGGGGTCACACCTAAATCTTCTCAATGTTTTGTCCACAACAAAATATTTTGAAAATTACTTAGGATAGCCTTGTGCAGAGGAACTGAATGTCTAGAAAGATTTTCTTATGGATAAGGGCCCAAGAAAAATCTTACCCACGAAGTTCTGATGAGGAATTGTAGGTTAGGCAGGATAATATTTACTAGTCTAAGGTATAGTTGATAGTGAACTGGCAATCTCGGCCATATAATTCTCGGTTCCTCAGCTCCATTAGTATAATGATTCATTCCACTATTTGTGTGCTGGTCTCTATGATTAGATGAGAATTACATGTAATTGAAATTGGACTCTAATGAACTAAACATTGTAGCTTGAAAGTTATAAATACATTTGGGCCATAAAGTTGCAGGCAAATGCACAATCAATCTTCTAAATTCTAATCCTAGAAAATTCATTATCTTACAGCCTTGGCATATAGAATCTATCTTCTAAGCCTGTCTTTACAATCAAACACAAATCATTGTGAAACGCCGCCTTAGCACATCCAAGCCTGTCTTTACAATCAAAAACAAACCACTGGGAAATGCCACCTTAGCACATCCTTAAGTTTAATTTTGATTGGTCCTCAAAATCAAAACTTGCAATAGCAAACAGAATAATTCAACATTCAGCAGGTGATGTCCATTGTCAAGGCAGTGCATGCCATCAACCTTGGAAACACAACAGACTACATTGACTTTGAGACTCAAATGTTAGGCATTCAACTGTGATGTATGCCTTGGATACTGATTGTTGCCCACCTTCTCAGCAATAATACCCCCTTAAGATTTGAACTAGCGACTACATCAGATACATGATGTGATCGATAAGGTTCTCATTTGCCACACCAATATCCTCCTTTTTGTCTGCTTGATTTCAAAATTGTGACTGCTTAACAAATCAACCCACCTTTATTATCTTGACTTCAATAGGGAATACATTAGATTATGATGATCAGTCTTTAAATCAAATCTATGTTACCAAGAATGAAATATGCAACACAAAATAGAAATGAGTTAGAATCAAGAAAACTAGAGTTTTAGGGTCTTCTATAGATATTACTAAACTTTAACCATCCTTGCATGAAAAAAATTGAAATCGATGACCTTTCTCTAACTACAAAAGATATATCATATAGAACTACATACTTACGAATTAATAAACAATGTTCATAGAGGACAGCAGCTTTGATTGCTGCATACTTTCCGTTTCGCCAGATGACATTAAATATATACATCAGAAAATCTATTAATCATTATAACTGGAGACTAAATCGAACACAAGTGCATCACAATAGAGAGCTCAGGGTGACCAATAAAAAAACAACATTATTATTAGCAGATATTGAATGGCTACTGAAGGATGGACAGATTTTTTCTTTTTAATTTACTAATTTGATTAGTTGTTTGTCACAGGCAAGGAACATGATAAGAAATACTGGTTTCTCAAACTTCTCTATGCAAGTTAACACTTCCACCTTTTCCAGGTGCGGAGTATGAAAACTAATTCCACGTGGCATGTGTGTAACTTCTTGAGATGGCTCTACTATTTTGCAACAGATCTTCCCACAGGCCTTGATTGCATGCATATATGCATCCTATGCAGTCTACAAATCAGTCCAGTTTTAGTAGGTAATTACTTCAGCTGCTTGAAGCATTCTTAGCTGTTGACCATTCAGTGTTCTTTGATCTATCTAGAGGGCGGTAACTGAAATGGCCATGAGAATTAAGCAATTCTATAATAACCTATCTTTCATGGATCTAAAAAAATTGTCTTCCCATTCCTGCAGATCAGCATGGCAAGCAGTTTTATCTCTTAATATTTGGAAGAAAGACAACAAGCGCCCTTTGTGCTTATTCTTCAAGCTAAAATTAGATGAAAGTAGGTTTATCTCTCAATATTTGGAAGAAAGACCACAAGTGCCCATTATGCTATTCTTCAAACTAAAATTAGATCAAAGCATGTAGCATAAGAATATGTGGGTGAAATTTCCAAATGTTAACAAATCACACAGTTGGGGAGACTTGTAAAGGCAGCAAGTGCATTTGTAAGCCCAAACAATCCCACCACACAATGCTTCCATCTGGTCTTTAAGTCAATCTCGCAAATATTTGCATCCCTGATTCCAATCTAGTAATACCCAGATCTTTAGTCAATCTTGAAGAAATATGCTTCTCTCATTCAATCAATAAGACCATCCATTCTAAGAAGACAATAACAACTCTTAGTTTCTTTTTTGAGCTGTTGGAAATCTATGCAGAATTTGAGGGTGACATCCTTCTTCAAAAATAGAACTGGTGCTGCCATGGTAAAACACTTGGCTTAATTGAACCTTTATCTAATAGCTACTGCAATTGCATCAATTCTAACACCTAAGGCACAGTCCTTTGCCGAAGCACTTAAGATGCAATGCAATTCTATTTTCCAAAATTATGGCAAAAACCTTTGTTCCCAGGTCATTTGTTGCCTTCAGAATCTATGGCAAGTACGGCAAAGAGTCAGCATCTTTGTCTAATTCTGCTAACTTGAAGAGTCAAAATTACTTGAACAGATAGTGCTGGGATTCCGAAGACCAACCTTGGATGTTCAACATTTATTCAATCAAAGGTCTTTTCCACAAACAGGGTTTCAACCATTCAAGCCTTATAAAAGCGAAGGATCCCAAGGACACTAAAATGAAATTAATTTAAAGTGAAAGTCCATCCAATTCCACATTTATTCAATAAAAGTTATTTTCCACAATCAGGGTTTCAACCATTTAAGCTTTATAAAAGCAGATTATCTCAAGGACACCATACTGATAATTAATTGAGGTGAAAATCCATTCAATTCCACTAAAGGAATTAAATTTTGCTTCATTCAGAGAATCATAAAAGTAGTAGGTGCATTTGTGAGCCCAAACAATCCCACCACATAATGCTTCCATCCGATCTTTGAGTCAATCTCGCAAACATCTTCATCCTTGATTCCAATCTAGTAATACCCAGATCTTAAGTCAATCTTGAAGACAAATTTTGCTTCTCTCATCCGATCAAAAGATCACTCATCCTAAGTCAATAACAACTCTTGACAGTTTCTTTATTGAGCTGTTGGAAATCTATGCATAACAGGAGGCTGACATCCTTCTTTACAAACAGAACTGGTTCTCCCATGGTAAAAAATTGGCCTAATTGAACCTTCGTCTCATAGCTATTGCAATTGCATCAATTCTACCACCTAGGGCACTGTCCTTTGCTAAAATACTTAAGCTGCGATGCAATTCTATGTTCCAAAATTATGGTAAAAATCCTCTGTTCTTAGGTCATGTGTTGCCTTCAGAATCTATGGCAAGTACCACAAAGAGTCCGCATCTTTGAATATTTCTGCTACCTTGAAGGGTCAAAATTACTTGAAGAGATTAGTCTTAGGATAACTCAGACCAATCTTGGATGTTCAACATTTATTCAATCAAAGTTCTTTTCAACAAGAAGGTTTCAACCATTCAAGTCTTATAAAAGCAGAGGATCCTAAGGACACTAGAATGAAAATTATTTGAGGTGAAAATCCATCCAATTCCAAGATTATTCAAAGTTATTTTACAAACAAGGTTTCAACCATTCAAGCTTTATAAAAGCCGAGGATCTCGAGGACACTATACTGATAATTAATTGAGGTGAAAGTCCATCCAATTCCACTAAATAATTAAGTTTTGCTTTCTTCATATTCTCTTCATGTTAATTCTCAACTGAACTTCCCATAGTTCGCTTCAGAGTCAAGTCTGCAATTTGCTACAGCAGTTGTTTAAGAAATATGTGACTAGATTAGAAATCTATGAAGATTAGAAATCTATGAAACATAAATTGGTTGGTGTGTAGATTGGAACTGTTCCAATCAAACCATAAAGCAGCCTTGTGTTGTTAGCATGTTACCATTTTACTGAAAACAAAAAGTTGTGATCCTCTAAATGTGAGGCATTTATTGCAAGTTGTAACTACCTATAAAATTAAGGTCTCAATTTTTACCAAAGCCAATCCTAACCTTTTGGACACACTTGATAACTCTTGCATCGAATACTTTAGTCATTGATAACAAAATTATCATATTTTAACTCGGTGAGAATGAGTCCTTACACTTGATAAGTTTTTTCTTTATCTTAAGTGCATAAAAGTAGAATCAAGAATGCCCTGAAACAATATTGTACATAATCTTAGGTGTAGGCAATAAATGTAATAATAATATTTTATATTATTATTACCTAGATACATTAGAAGCTGAACAGTCATCTTGAAGATGAACTGAACAGTCATTTCATGTTGATAAATATGTACTTTGTATCACATTTTCCAGTGAATGAGAATTGGGTTTCACTCTTCCATTTCCATTTCATTTTCACAGTCCATTTCCTGGCCTTACATTGGTATCAGAGCGCCAGGAAAATATCCATTCAAAGCAAATAAATTCGCAGTAAAATTTATTTGCTGCATTTTTCCATTCCTCCATTCAGAGGTACAGCTAATTTCCATTCACAGCAAATAAATTAGCAGAAAAAAATTATTTGCTGATTTTTTTCAATTCTCCATTTCATGCTACGACAATTTTCACTCACAGCAAATAAATTAGCAGTCAAAATTTATTTGCTGCATTTTTTTAATCCTTCAATACTATCTATTTGAAACCCTCACTCCCAAAAACTCAAGTCTTCACCAAGTCAATACCTTGGTTGATGACAACTCTAAAACTGCAGAAGGGAACAAGCTATCACTTAGGCAATACCTTTTGCAGAGGACTGTATTTCAAAACAGTCTGAAGATAAATGTGTTTTGGAACAACAATTTGAAAGATGATCAAGACCTAGCAAGGAGAAGGAGCTTTGTATCAAGAAAATGAGGCACCAAATACACAGAAAAAGTTGCCAAAATGGGCAACACAACATTGGTTTCACAACTACCCGTGGATTAAGAGGGGATGTAACAGTATTGTACATAATCCTAGGTGTAGGCAATAAATGTAATAATAATATTTTATATTATTATTACCTAGATATATTAGAAGCTGAACAGTCATCTTGAAGATGAACTGAACAGCTATTTCATGTTGATAAATATGTACTTTTTATCAAATTTTCAAGCGAATGAGAATTGGGTTTCACTCTTCCATTTCGATTTCATGGCCTTACATGTCGGACCCCATTGTATGAAAAATATACATAAATATTGTTCATGCTCCAGAAATTAGAATCCTTTTAAGAAAGTTCAGAAACCCCAAGCAGTCAGCCACCCCCAGGTCTTCATACTAATAATCTCTAGGATTCAAAGGAATCGTATGACAAGATGTGCTGAAATTCAAATCATGGAAAATACTTTTTCATATTAAATTTTCTAATTTTTCAGACTGGCAACACTTAAAATATATTCCAATTTTTTAAAGGTTGTGTTTGACCAAAATATGGAAAATATGCAAGGAAAAACTTTCGCTGCATGGAAATCAGCCAAGATCTTCATTTTCAACGGGTGAATATAAGAATATAAACTTTACAAAAACAAATAACACAACAAATTAAATAAAAATTGACAACATTGACAGTAACCGAAAATTTGATCCAACATTTACTAAATAATATGATAAATAAAAACATAATCGTAAGTGAAAGACCAGTACCCCAATGTTGTTGAACTCCCATAATCTGTTCACTCCATAGTCCACTACCTGCAACAATGTTCCAAGCATTTCAGGCAACAGAAAAAACACAACTCTAACAAAATAATACCCCAAAAGTTTGATGACAAATTGGCCTCTTCTTCAGTGCTTTATGACAGCCCCGGTTGCAATCTCTAATTGATACATATGATTAAGGATATGGGAAATAGGATGTTCAAATATTTATGTGATTTCTTTCGCATGCCTCATTTCTTACAGGTTTTCTATTGTTCTCTACAGGACATAAAAGCTTTTATCAAAGTTGAAAACTCATGAAGGCAATATAGTAATATCAGAGATTAAAAAAATCAAAAGATTGTTAAGAATTGGTTATATTATCAACACTGATGGGAATGAACATCAAACTTAATATAGATCCAAACAGCTTTGATTCATATGGAAAGAAGAGGAGCCCAAATGAGTAAGAGGCAAAATGAATAGTGCAGATTGTATTATGAATAATAAGCGTTATACAGAGGATTTAAAACTTCAACCTCACTGAAAGAGTTATATGTGTGGTACTACGATATGAATATGATCATTTTCCTAAAACTACACAAGTGGTAATGGGGACATGACTAACAACAAAAAAAATCAATTACTGTGCTCTTACGGGCATTTTCCTCCAACATGACCCAACCAACGCTGGTGCGAAAGAGAAAATCCTGTCAAATCGACAACCACTTCCTACAACAAGTATGTGCAAAGAAGACTTGGTGGAGCTACTGTCTCCTATCCAAATCAAAGAAGAGCCATTGTGCAAAGAAGACTTGGTAAAGGTACTGTCTCCTATCCAAATGAAAGAAGAGCCATTGTGCAAAGAAGACTTGGTGAAGGTACTGTCTCCTATCCAAATGAAAGAAGAGCCATTCCCAAAGAAAATTCCTAAAGGCTAAAACAGAGCATACAAATGTAAATGAAACAAACAAAAAACAGTGATTGCATCGGACGATCTAAAACATTATGGGGTAGTAGCATATGACAGTTAGATGGTGCAGCAGGAGTCCAACTGTTGTAGTCTGCTGCTGTTAAAGTCACCATCAGGATGTATGTGCTCAGAAGTTAGCAGGGGGTTTGCTTGAGAAGAACAAAATACATCATTATCTAAAAATGTTGTTTCCTCGTTACAAGCGATTTGAAGAGTGCCTGCAGTTACTTTTGAGACCATGTTGCTGACAAAATCATGGTCAACTAAATGTTGTTCCAGAGATATTTGAAGAGCGTCTAAAAGGCAGATTTGAGATCATTTGATATGCAGTCACCATCTCCAGAATAATGTTCTAGAACTTCGCAATTCAAATGAGAAACTTGCATATGATCATGTGAAGCAGCATTAGCAATATATGTGAAAACATCAAGAATGTTTAGTTTTGAGTAAAATTGGAGAGACTGAAGAAAAATCATGTATGTTCATTGCAGCTGAGACATCATTAACTAAAATATGTCCCTCGTATTTGCTATTAACTGCTATTTGACAATTTGTTGTAGAGGAATTACTGACTAATTTTTGGTGAGAGGTGAGTACAGGTTATTTGAGCTTAAAATGGTTGGTGTGTGGTCATCATATTTGTAAGAGCTGGGAGTGATGTTATTAAGATATGATGTGCGACCCACAAGGAAGCTCAGCTTACAATCGAATAATCTTGTCTACTGAAATCAAGAAGGCGTAAACTAACCACAGGGTGGCATCTAGTCATGTGGCCTTGCCTTACATATTTGAGAAGCGGTGAGTTTGCCACAGGGTGGATTCTAGTGACATGCCCTAGTCTAATGAATTTGAAAAAGGGTAAGTTTTCCACAAGGTAGCTTCTAGTCATATGCCCTTATAACGTAAATTTAAGAAGGGGTATGCTTGCCATAGAAGAACCTATGCTCATATGCCCCTGTACAAAATATAGTATTGGGAATGATACAATGATGGACACACAACAAGAAACGGATTAAATAATTATTAAAATATATCTAATCCCAATTATGGAAACCTACTTTCAAAGTGGATAGAATTGTACAAGGTACAACAATCAAGTTCTCAACTCAGAGTGGTTTAATGATTAGTCTATTAGATGATAAAATTACCCTTTGTGCAAAGCCATGTATGAAGTCCCAAGCCTTGATAGAGCCATACACAACTAGAGACTCAAGACAAAGGCTCATCAAGCTTTTGCGACACAAAAGCAATATAACTTGGGAGTGCTATTTACTAATTGATTGAGTATTATCAATCCTTTGGTCAACCTAAAGCAAAATTGGTCTGACATTATCAAATTGACAGATACTTGTTTTAGATACATTGTAGATGAACATGATGTGTATATTGTTATACACCAAAATTACTTCAATGCTATTGGAAAGCTTAATTTTAATTCGTATTTTGTATTTGTCTTTTGCTCTTGTTGCCATATCCACGGTATTAAGTTATCCCATTGATTCAATATTAGTCATTTACAAATATTCTGACCATACATGGGGTAACCTTGGATGCAAACTGTTTTCAAAATGCTGGCCATCTTGTGTCTCAACAGGTGATGCGGACATTCAATCATTTGTTGAACTTGCAAAGGCACAGTATGGTCTTCTCCAGCTACATTACCAGATGTATCATTTTGTAAAATATTCTCTATCATGCTCAGATCCATGAGCGCCTTAAGATGGGCCTTTCTCTTGTTACAAGTTAGTCTTGGGCTTCAGCCTTCATGCACAAAGCTCATATGTAAGGGAGTGTTCATGGATCTAGGGGGTGTCCTACTTCTTTCATGATCTCCTTCAATCCATAATGTCACTACTAGCTTCTAATGTCATTCTAGATACATGTGGCTATGGATTGAAAGTGCTCCACTTCCTCTTCAAGATACCTTCACTACAGTTTGTTATTTTAATTTTTCCCCAACTTCATTGTTCTTTGTTGTGCACATTGATGTTGAGTCACATATTGACCTCTATTGAAAGATTTCCATTTATTTTTCATTCAGTGCAGTCATTCTTTTGTGATATTTTCATGCTTGCATCGGACCCAGTAAATGCCTATACATGATCTTGCGAAAGATGAGATCTGTCTTCAGGTGTTAAATTCTCAAATGTTGAAAAGTCCCCAAATGGAACTCCTTGGATCCTTAGTGGTTTTGGCAAAGTCAACACTCAAGGTAACCCTTATATATGAATTTCTCAGGTTATACTTCTGCGGATCAGTTTTCAAGAGGACAAATGCAACTATATTTCTAATAGACCTATCAAACAACAACAATAATTGATAGTACTTTCCTAAAGATGAAATGCAGACTTTTTTATATATCCAGATCAGGCTTGGAGTGTTGAATATGAGCATACAGAATACAGTTTAACTGCTGCAATTATTTATACTGCTGTAATTAATTGCCAGAAATGGCGACTAGGAGTATGAGGGAAACCCTTGTAAAACATCAGCTAATAAATATTCTTCCCACGTAAATGTATAGCATAATCTTTCAGCAGTTCATTACAGGATAAAAATAGAATTTGCAGGCACAGATACACAAGAATAACTGTCAATAACTGTCCCAGAATGCTGCAGAATATTAGGGACTATAGCAGCTCTGTATTTCCTCCAAAAATCTGAAAACATTATATTTGAAGCCCAGAATTACAGAATAAATGAAAGCAATTAAGGTCAGACCTGGAAATGAACTTCAAATACCACGAATTGTCCAGAAAGTGGGTCGCTCCACATAATAAAAATAAGACAAGACTGCTGCACTTTTATTGATTGAACCCTTGCCACAAAATTGCATCACAACTGCTGGAAATGATTGAGAAACTCACTGCAAGCTCTATGGAATTGCCTGGGTGGAAATTCCTCTCATTCTCTAAGAGGGTTTTCGTCCTCTAGAGGGTAAATTCGAAGGGTTTTCGTCCTTGGAATGTAATTTGCAAAAGCATCAAAGCTTAAGTGCAAGATCAGAAAATGATAAGTGAATAAGCATGCTTTCCTCAAGTCGACCTCTCCCTTTTATAAGAGAAATGACCCAAAGAGGCCTCCACAATGACCAATCAAAAAGGTGATTTCCTCTAGACATGTGCCCCAAATTCCCTTAGGCTAGGTCGCATTTTTCTAGGGAGGAATTATAATTTTTATCCTCTCTAAACTTTATTCTCCCTCCTTTGCCCAAGTCGCATTTTTGCCTAGGGATGACACAAAATTAGCATGGGCCTCTTTTCTATTCTCCCTAGGAAGGATACAACATAATATTAGACCCAATGCATCTATCTAGAGATTACAATTTTATTATTAAGCCAAATAAATTAATACAAGTGCTTTATTAATTTTATAAAAAAATTAGCACTTTGTAATAACTTATTGTGACTTAAGTCACCCTTGTGCATACCCTTTGGCCGTCGGGTAGACAAAATTGGGCCAAAGGTCTTCAATAAGAACTATTCGAAAAGAGGGACATTACAAATGTTTGGCTTACAAAGAACTTTCACTAATGAAAATGATATTGTAATGACTTGTGGAAGGCACCTTCTGCAATTCTCAGGCACATGACCATCAAACTCTTGATGGGATGCTTTGGTTATCGAATTCCTGTAGATTTCCATGCTTCTCTCATAGTGTGGAATGAGTGCTGGTAGATTATGATCTTTCCAACAGGTATCTAATTCCCCACATTAGGGATTTTCAAAATTTTCTTTACTTCCACCTAATCCCCCTTGCTAATCATGTTGTTTTGACATTCACACATCCGTACGCTATCAGTCCTACTCCCCACTCCCCAAGAGTCCACTCCCATAGAACCCTCCAATATTCACCAAGCCATGATCCAATTTGATGGATGGCATGCAATTAATTATGTTTCCCAGATTTCCAAACTTACATCCAACTACTGTGTACTCTCTACAATCACAACCAAGTATGAGTTGTTATCTTGTGTCCTCGGGAGGAGGTCCTTTCCTCATATGGTTCATAATTCTAAATTTTCTTGTCCGTGTGGTTCTTGCCCGGTAAATTATTGGTACATTGAAATGTTCAAATTTCTGTATCATAAACATTAAAGACAACCCCAACTCCAAAATTATGTAATATTTTCTGGTTACCGAGAAGAAAACTGTCACATCACAGTTGATTCTCTTCTTTCTTTTGTGGTCATTCGTTGGACATTAATATATTTATCTTATCTTATCTACATGTACTAGGCCGAATTTCAGAAGTTTATTATTCAACATAAAATAATTAAAAATCTGTAAAAAATTCTAAATTTTATTTCTATTTTTCCATGAGCAAGGCAGGTACAAAAAGTTATTTGATTTTTCTTAAGAAAAGACTGAATAATATACATATTTGTTACAGGTTCTTTGTTTTTTTGTTTAAATTTTTCCTTATGTTTTTAACACTATTAAAGACATGCAAAATGCATCACCCGAGTTTGGATGTTTTTAATGGTCAGTTTTTGTGGTATTATGATCAGTATGTATTACACTATTACATTCATCTTTGTAGGGTATGAACACAAATTATTATGGAGTTTTATTGACGTGATAGGGTACCAAAAGGTTTTCTAAATTTGCTTCATTAGAGGCTAATTCTCTTCATGTTGAGGTAAATTTCTATTAGATGATAAAAGTACTGTGGCACATCAGGCATGAATGGAATAGTGTGAAGCTGTACATGGAAAGATGACATCAAACAAGAAAAAGGCCCAACTAAGAGCGAGTAGTAAAACCATTTATAAGCCTATAAAATTTGTTTTGCTCTAGAAACTTGGATGATAACCCTAGAAAATTGATTTTACTCAAGAAAATCAGATACCACTGCACATAACCAGATGCAGAGAATCCGTTGTAAGACAAAACGAGAAGAATGAACACAAAAGCAAGAAGAATTAACACAAAAATGAGAAGAACTAACAACAAAAAAATTATTTAATAATTATTAAGAAGCCTGTGACACATCTGTAGTTCAAAAGTGCTATGAGTAAACAGTTTTTGTGTTAGACATTGTAGTGAAATGAGCTTCTCAACTGGTATCTGTTGGGATATACCACTTTCATGTTAGATATTATAACGCTTCAAGTGGTCTCTGTTGGGGTAAGCCACTTGACTTTGTTAGAAAACAAGCTTGCATTATTTTAGAACACACAAATTTAGTACCGAGACGAGGAGGATGCAAACAAATCGATACAGAGGGCTTGTACACCAAAGTCATGTTGGGGATGCTAACAAATCAACACGAGGCCTTGTACACCAAAGTCGGGTTTCTGAATTGGCAAAGCTTTAGCACTTACGGTAGCTTATAGACCATATTGCATCACTATTATTATCAATGTAGGATAAAAGCATACACCACATTTTTTCCCTCAGTTCACCTGTTTAAATCAGTGTAACGCGGGAGGCCGCGCCCCTAGATTTTGGTGATGTCCCCTAGACGCCCTGAACGTTTCGGAGACTTGGAGAGGGCCCCAATTTTTTTAAATCTTTCAAAAGTTTAATGATGTTTTAACTTTTAAAAAGATGTTATTTTTACCAAGAACATCAAATTACAATCTTGATAGTACGTAAAATACATTGAATACAGTTTAAATCCTTGAATGTCATAGGAAAAAATTAAAAAATTAAAATATTAATTTTTATGTATTATTTTAAAAGTTGTCACCCTGCCATCCCCAAAATTTGAGAAGTTTTATGCCGTCCTGGAAACCCCATCCCACCGTACGTACCCCGTCCCCGAGACTTGGGTAGATATGGTTTAAATTATGAGTGGGTATTTATATACGTGAAGGTAAAATTCCATTTGCTAATATTTCATCAGAAACTCTTCATATGAAATTTTACCCTACCCTGCAAATTCGATCACCACTTGTAAATCTTTTCATTTCTTAAAATAAAACCACATACATTTTACAAAAATGAATCGTGGATTTCCTCTGCATCCTTACAAGAAACTAATCAATGCAATCAAGCAGAGCATTTTAAATTCTTTACATTTCTCTCAAATGTTGCCAGTTGACAGCCATAATTTACAATAAAATAAGCTGCTAAGATCCTGAATTCTCAATTACAAATGTAATTAGACATGATCACCCGATTCCTAATACAAATTTAAAACCTTAGGCAAAAATTTGAAACAATCGACCACATTAAGCAAATTACATTACCCGCTCTCCGAAGAAAGCGCCTGTGATGATGAAGGTCACGTACACGGAATTCCTTCGCATTAAGAGTCGATAAGCGCCCTCCAGCAGCCCGCTAGTTCTCTTGCCCGCTAGATCCATCCTCGCTCTTTATTTGTCAAAAAAACAAGTATTGAGATACAAAACCCTAAAAAAACGAATATTATACAGAACAGTTTTTCAGTAATTCATATGTGCAAACGTTCGAATGATGCCGGATTTAAATGGCGTCTTGAATAGGTAGCTGGGAATTTTTCATTTAATGGATTGAAATGAAATGAAATGAAAGATTTTAATGACGTCCACGAGACTAAAGAGTCTATGGGACCACAGAAACAATTATTTTAATCAGATTTCAGACTCCTTTCAATATCCGCTCTTCGGCTGTGAATCTTGAGGATGAAGCCTGTTGTCGCTTGAAGCTTTGTTCCTTCGAAGAGTTCCTCTAGTCTGTCCACCTTCAGGTTGTTTTTGTACTGAATACGGATATCATCATATGCTGAACACTCCATGACAAAATGCCATTCTGTCTCGACGACCCCTTTGCTGCAGAAGAGACAAATTCTCCTTTCCCAATCTTCCTTTGGAATAGTCCATCTACCAGTTTCACATCGAAGATGATGCGATCCGGTTCTTAACTGCGCCACTAGAATCTTTGCTTTACCCTTGATAGCTGCCCCTAGATAAGCTTTTTCATCATGTTCCCAGTGGGATTGAATTCTCTAATATAATGTGCTTTCTTTCGACCAATCTGACCCATCCACATGGCAGTCCTGAACTTTTCTATCACATAATTTTTTATTTCCCTGTTGCTGTTAGGACACTCATGCATGTTGATGCCCCATTTGTTCATCCATTTAGTATTCTGATTCATCCAAGTTTTCTTTCTGCGTTCCAAAGTGTCGTCTACAACTATTTTGGGCCAGCGAAGGTTGTCCATGTTTTCAACTTTTTTCAGATAGCTTATCATCCGAGATATTGCCGAAGCTTCCAACGAGAAAGTACCCGCTTCAGCCAACAAGATCTCATAAGGAACAGTTGATTTGACTTTAAGGGAGCTTGTGATTAGATGTTTCTGGATTCTTTCTATCTGTCTCCACCCGTGATTTGACATGCTACTTCCCCAAACTTGACCATATAAAACAACCGGAGTGACCAACAATCCAAAAAGGGTTTTCTTAGTTTTCCAATCCCAAAGTTCAGCTTTCACCCTGTTTTGAAGTAGGAAAGATGCTTTCCAACCTCCCTGTATCCTTTTTGCTTTACAAGTCTCCCAGCTAAGTTTGTGGTGAAAGTCAATCCCAAGATATTTGTATTCAGTGACTATTTCTAAAGGGCTCCCCTCAAAA
Organism: Taxus wallichiana var. yunnanensis; assembly: GCA_018340775.1. Lineage (NCBI taxonomy): Eukaryota > Viridiplantae > Streptophyta > Pinopsida > Cupressales > Taxaceae > Taxus > Taxus wallichiana. The sequence continues at coordinate 658,706,560 of CM031242.1, forward strand.
AGGAAGATGTTTTGTCTCTCTTTCCTTTTCAAGGTGAAAATCATTATTTTTGTTTTGCTAGTGTTCACTTGCATCCCGACTTCTTGACAAAAGAGCTCAAGCGCTTTTAACTATTCCCTCAAACCTTGGGTTGTTTTTGAAATTAGGATAAGGTCGTCAGCATATAGAAGTAACTTCACCATGTAACTTGCTAACTGAATACCTCCTCCCTCAGTTTTGTTTAACCAATCTTCAAGCTTGTCAATGTATAACCCAAATAATGTGGGAGAAAGAGGGCAACCTTGCTTGACACCGATGTTGCTGCTGAAACATTCGGACATACCTTCTCTGGTTCTAATTTTAGCTCTGACCTGCTCATACAGATTTATGAACTGCTACTCTAAACTCATCTGGAATCCCAAGCTCCTCCATCCTGTCCCAAAGTTTCTTTCTGGGCACTGTGTCAAAAGCCTTCTTGAAATCAACAAAACAACAAAAAGCTTCTTCTCCTTGGGTGTCCCAAACCTTCTCAATCAAATGCCTAAGAGTGATACAATGATCAATTGTTGAGTGTTTAGGTCGAAAACCCGCTTGCCCTTTTGCTCTTTTACCCTCTCTTTCGGCCCAACTGTTGATTCTTCGTTCTATCATGCCTCCAAAGAGTTTACCAAGAAGAGGGTTGATCATAATGGTGCGATAATTGGGACGGATTGGACGGCTCATATTAATGTGTTTTATTGTGACAATGTAGGTGGTTATGTTTAGAAAAGAAAGACTCTACTATAAGGCCAAAGCACCATGAATCAATTTGTGGAGCACCATGCAAATGCTTCACTTTACATATTGTAGGTGAACTAATAGAATTCAAATTTGCAACTTTTTTAAGTTAAATATTGTTTTAGAAAGTCATCTTAGACAAAAGGTTTGAAGGGTAGGAGAAGAGTTAATACCGTATTCACTCAAATAGTACTTTTTTAAAAAATAATCATACATTGGTTGTTTGGTTGGTTTCATTCCTAATAATATATAAACTCCAATATATTATGATTCTTATAAACTTTAAATATATCAAAGTATCTTTATGTGAATAGGGATGAAAAGAAAATGGAAGTGGCCATCGTGTTAACATAATGATGCATTGGTTGCAGGATAAGTATGTTTTTTCCTCGGCCTTCCTATCGCCTACTCTATGACTTCATAATCCTTGATTGCTTTGTGTTTTCATCTCCTCCTATGTAGCTTCATAATACAAAATGTATATCATGCATAGTTTGCCTCTATGACTTCATAATCCTTGCTTGATCGACATGCCCATCTCATTTATATATATAATGTACTGACATTGCCTCTAAATTCATGTCTTACTACTCCAAGTTGGATATTGTTTATAATCTAAAAATATAAATGGTGAGTATATGTAAAGGTATAAGAATGTTATAGGCAGAGTGTTTTGAATAAATTAGTCTATATAAACCATGTAATCTAGAATATAGCTATTAATACAACAAACGATGATACTGATGATGCAACGATAGCATAAAACATAAGAATGGATGAATACCTTAATTGTGCAGAGAGGTACAAAAGTGATATGGGTGTGCGAGACTAGCTAAAATGGATTATTAGAACCAAGATATGCTCCATTTCATACTCTACAACTAGAAAGCGCCCATGTATAGTTTGGTCCTACTTCATATAGTTTTGACCTACAAATGGTTGAGCTCTGTAACTTTTATTTCTTATTCTTGGTATGGAAATGGTCGTCGATGTTTGTTACTAAGGTTTCCACACCTTCAACACCACCTGTAATGACTTGCAACAAATTAAAAATCTATATACTTACAACAACTTCATCAAACAATTGGATAACGAAAGAAATTTGTGTATATATGAGGTTACATTGGCCCTAGTTATGTCAACCCTTGCTAAACCTATCAAGGTGTTGCACTAAATCCCTTCAAGTAGGAGCAAACTCGTGTAGTTCTCCTAGTGTTAGTGCAAGTAGTATATGCAATCTAAGCCAACCCCTTATGTTGCCCTTGTGTCTCTTGACACAAAGAATAATGGGTGTAACTATAGATAGAATATAAATGTACTAAAGCATGATAGTAATATGGTGTGATGTGCTTCAAATGCTAAAATTGATTCTCTTTGTGTTTATGGTGTTTTTCAGGTTAGTGTTATAAATGTTGAAAGTACTAAAAACTCAAATAGGCAAGGTTTACCAATACCGCATCGACAATCGCAATGTTAGGATGATCGAATGTGGACAATAAAGAGACTCCTCCTTTTGTCGAGTGAGAAGACCTGTATACAAAGACAACTAGACAAAGAGATATTAGATAAGGATGATAACGAGTTGCTTAGTAAAAGCTGATCCCGGGAATCGAAGGACTTCCTTGAAGGGTTTCAACTCATTTGATACAGCCAAGTGGTTTGATAATGATAAGATAATTGATAACAATGATATATTTAGAATTCAATGCGAATAGGAAGATCATGTTCAGCGTTGTAGGTGGCCTAGGTTAGGGCAGTAGTAAGCTCAAAATCCTCAAAGTAGTCATACCAGAACTCTTTTGTGGCTTCTCGCTCTTATTGGATGACTTTTATTTGATCCTCGATATCTTCGATGTTGGGTGTGAGTGTGATGGTGCACAAGTTGAGTTCGTGGACAATGTCAAATTGTTCCCACATGAACAATTGATGGATGATCGAGAGATCGTATATGTTGGTGATTAGGTGTGAAGGACCGGAACAGTCATCTGAGAACATGCATCTGCGCAGATGACTTGTTAGATCCAAAATAAATTGTTGAAAATATGATATATGTTATAAGCGATTAAAAACACGAGGATCGACAATGATCGGGGAGAAAATGCTAAGTTTGACAAAAGACCGATAAAACAAACATTGATTGATGACAAAAGGATTTGACAGTGTTGGGGTAAACTAGAAGGATTCCAGAAACCTCTGGGATTCTGAAAATAGAGATTTGGAAGTTTTTAGGAAGCTAATGAAAGAAGCAAAGGTTGGGGGACCGATCGACGGTGATCTCTATGGATATTATAAATTTTGTAAAGTTGGGCTAAATGATCAAAATGAAATATAGAGCTTGAGAAGGCTATACAGGATAGAGTAGACAATAGATTGCAAACTATAATGAAAGCAAAACAAACTTGATGTGGACAGGAAATAATGTATTAACCTTAATAATTGTTGTGAAGGTGATAGAGCTCCCAAAAGATTGATTGGTGATCTAAAGAGACTTCGAAGGCTTTGGTAACAATGTGTTGATAGTCCGAACGTAATGATGTTGTTTGCGGAGTGCAATAGTTCGTCCTAAAATCCAAATTCGACTATTTGGGAAATGGAGGAAGAAGTTGGTTAAATAGTATCGACGATAATCACAATGATCACGAGAGATCACAAATTGTCATTGATTTGTCTGCTTTGAGGTTACAAACCAACAAAGGAAAAGATGGAAAATGGTTGAAACCACTTGCCATCCGAGGTTTTAGGTTGTTTGGTGAATGGTGGGAGGCTAAGGATTCGAGTTGTAAGAGGTTAGGGGGTTAGGATGGGTAGGGTAAATTAGGTTAGGTTGGTTTTAGGTGGTTAGGGGATGGTAAATGGGATTTACGCAGGTATTTAGGATTTATGATGGTAATTTTAAAGTGTACTTAGGATAGAGATGATAATGATAATTATGATAATGTGATTAATGTGTGTCAGGTCACCTAGGGGTGAAAAATGGTGTCTACATTTGCCCCTTTTTTTTTGAGTTGTGTGTGGGGGCATTTGCGAGACAAAAGCTAGCTTAAGGATACCCAGTTTTGTGATAATGATATTGTTCCCCCTTAAGCCAATGAGCGACTATGTTGGTCATTGGATTGAAGAGAGTTGGATTGTTTAGATAGGTTTGCTTTTAAGATGGTCCAAAATTTGATTGTAGTCTAAAATGACCATGCTGGAGGGGTTTGTATAGATAGTAGTAATATTGGGAACACTTGGTAGGGGACATTATATCGCCTTTGGCAAGCGACGCTAATGTGGACCACCTACAGATGTGTGTTTCGGGAAGACAACTACATGGAGAAGATCTAATGAGATCGCTCTCGTGGGGATGTGTGAAGTGTGGGACCAAAGGGTCAAAGACAACATCTACAGGGTGTGTAAAATTTGATGTATGGTCAAAAATAGAGTTTTGACAAAGTGTTGAACATCAAATCAAAGACATAAATCTTTTGATGAAGTTATAGTATGATAAAAGAGGTCTAGGTGACCAAAATAGATAAGTTGTATAAGAAAGGGTTGAAATCGGCGGTGATTATGGATCACCAACGTTTGGGGCAGAGATCAGATTTTGGATCACCCGTGATTCGAAAAATGAAAAATATATAAGCAAGTGGTGTGCGCGAAATGGCTTATTTGCAACGCGTGTCTTGGTGTGATTCGAGAGCTCTGAGTAAGCATTTCTTAGTGTTTTTGAGAGATGGAGGCGAGCGACACCGCACGAAGAGGAAGCACACCAGGAGAGGTAAGTATGTTAAAATTTGTTATTTGTTGTTTATTTTGTGTTTTTTTGCTCTTTTTTGAAATTTGGGCGGAAACGCCCAATTAGCGAGGATCAGTGGATCATCATCAATTGGTTTAGTGCAAATGTTGTCAATTAGCAATCGATGGTGATTGGTTTGATTTTGGATGAAGTTGTTAATTGATGTATGTTTTGTGTGTGTTTTGGTAGGTGAGAGATACTATTTATCGTCGTGACATGGTCCCGAAGATGTTAGAGAGGATTAGTGTCGATGTGACAAATGAAAGAGTGGGAAAATTTGATGATCGTTGGCTTAGAAGGATTCTTCCACTACGAGCGGATTCCTTGAGATGCACAAGTTGATGATATCATTGATTTATAGGTGGGATCAAGTACATGAACCTTATGGTTCCATACTAGCAAGATGACGCCACATTGGAGGACATGTACAAGATTCGAGATTACCGATCCAAGGTGAGTAGGTAGTACCTGTTGGTATCCAAATTCGTTCTCCTTTTCAAGCCGAGCAATGAACACAAATTTGACAGGAGCTTGAGGCGAGATAAATCGAGTGTGCGTCATTTTGTAGCTAGGGATGAGATCTAACTGACCCTTTGTTACTAAGATTTGTGGAGAGATGGATAACACCTTTAAGAGGATTTGACTGTCCTCACTACTTTAGGTCATGCCTCTTCGACCAGGGTGAGAGGACCCTTAATGTAACCTCTGTTTGGTGAAGGAGATGGAGATATCCTTCCTTTGCACAAATTCTATGAAGAGAACCTTGGGAAAATATGGTCAATGCTCCATGATTTAACTCTTAAGAGTTGTCACTTCTAAAAGTGATGGAGATACTTTTAACACAAGGCTACGATTCATTGAAGACATTAAGAAATCCATATTGTTTACGCATATTTTTGCAAGTAGATTTTGTTTCCTTTGTTGATACATAGGGAAAACAGGGGTAGTTCAGGGTGGATCAATGGTTTTAAATGATTTTGGTGGGATATGAAGCAGGATAAAGTTGATTATACCATATCTTGGAGGGACTTCACAATAATGAACAACTTCAACAACAAAAAGCTTCAAAATAGTCAAGACGTTCCTTTAACCAGAAGGTGTGCTTTAATGGAGGCCCAAATCAACACATTTTCACATAATCTTTGAGACTCCAACATGAAGGCTCGAATTGAAAGACTCAATTAAACACTAAAGTCTCTAATTAATCATGCCTAAGGTACACCCGAAGACTTACAGACAATCTTTATCAACAAATGACAGTGAATTGATTTTAAATTTGTTTATCTCATCCAAGATGAAGGCTCTTCTTGAAATGAAATTGCAAATACCATTAGATTGTCACAGGGACGAGATCTGTGTGACTTCACAAAACTTTCAGTGTAAGATTGCAATAGGAACGAAAGAAACTATTTGCAGACATTATGAAAATAAAGCAAACACAAAATTGCTAGAGATTAGACACAAATTAATTCAAAATTGCTTAGATTCATCAGTAGGGGAAAGCTTCTAGAGCAATCTCAGTGCTTGTAAATGGCTATACATCTGCAACCAACTTGACATGACAAAAAATCTAAACGTAAGAAAATAACGGGTAATCTCGACTTTGGTCTCGGGAAGACAACTTTCTCAATTTTTTCTCAAGAATTCAAACTCGACCATTTGCAAGACTATTCTCATTGTATTTATACATTTTTGCTTACTCAATTTTCCCCAAAAGAGAATAATATTTAAGGGACCTTTGCTTTTTACCAATTTGTTTTAGATAGTGACGCTTAACAAATTCACTATATGAAATCGATAGGTGGACCAATTGTGAACCGATCACGTTTTTGGGCCCTCGACTAATGACTAGGATGTCATGCCACGACTTTTCAGAGTCCCTTTAATCATTTTGATTTTGTCATGTGAGAAATACCCTTTTAATCATTTTTGAAGCCTCTACATAGCTAGACTTTGACAAGTAATCCCTTTTTTCTCTCGAGGCAACGCCTTTTTCACCTTTTTGCATGTACTTTCATCATTTCATCCTTTTTCCTTTGCAACTTTTTTCCCCGCAACTTCCGGATCGGCATTTTACGTTTTTACATGAGTCCGAGCAAAAATCCACTTCAAAAGTACCTCAGATTTACAAATTGATCCCCCAAATTGATTCAATTGAACTTTTCAGATCAAAATGACACAAATTTTCCAAAAATTGATGAAGAAAGATGCAAAAATGCATCTCCAAACATCTTGGAGCTTCAATGGTGGCAAAATCAAATGAAATGCATAGCTACCATTGATCTTTCCTTTCAACTTTTAATTTGAGCCTTCCACATGGAAAAATGTGATTGGAAATGGGCTTGGGAGCACTTTTTAACATTTTATAACTTTTGGAAAAAGTAAAATTTTGACATTTTCTCCGCCCCTCCACCCTTAGAAAATGAGCTTAACATGTGTCCCATGTGGGTCCCAGAGGAACCGCGGCTCGATTCTACTATTTTACCTCATTTTTGGAAAAAGGAAACTTTTCCAAATTTTCCCCACAACTCGCCCTTCCGCCTTTAGCTTTTGATGTGGGTTCCAGCGGACCTATGCTTCATTTTTTCACTTTATACTTATTTTCCAAAAAGGAAAAAATTCCATATTTTCCCTGCGGGCCCGCACCTCTGTTTTTGACTACTTAATGCTGACATTACTTTCCTATCAGGGCTGCGCTCCAACTTACAATTTTATCCCCTTTTACAAAAGGCAAAAAACCTTAAATAACCCTAAAGCTCTATTTCTCCATCTCCCGCCTACCACGTGTCTCGATGATGCATTTTGAGATGGTCCCCAAAAGTAGAGACCCCAAACAAGTGCGTGCTAAACACGTGTCTCAGTCGCAGAGTCTGTTAAAAATTTAAAGGTTCAGCGGAAGGCGCCATGTGTCTAAGGTCCGAGATAGTCTCCTTCGGCCATTGAAAAGTCCAAGCAAAAAGGCAAAGTGAGCGAAAGCCTCCAAGTGTCCTCTGGCGCTTCTTCAAAATAAAACTCGGGCCGGTCCCCAAACATGCATGGTCCCTCCACATGGACAAGTTTTGGGTTGAAGCGAGCCATAGAGTTTTTAGAGTTCCTCACCGAGCCGCATCCAACCAAAAAGGGCCACGTTTCCACTGATGCAGAGATGTAAATTTGATGGGGAAAACTCACCCATCAAACCATAAAAATGTAGGAAAACCACCATTCGAGCTCGAAGATGAATTTTTCATCAAGGACAGAGAATTTAGAAATGTTACAAGGCTCAAATATGATCTTCCAGCTACATCCAATCTTGTTTCCTCAGGTATTTGGGACAAAAATGACAGGGACAACAATACGTGACTACGGAAAATGGAAAGAAAGGAGCAACCCAAGTTTTACGCCCAATTTACAAACTCCTTTAGATGGATAGAGAAACGAAAAATAAATTTGGACCTTTAAGTGATCCTCAACCTAAGAAGGGACTGATCATGACAACCAAATGGAGGATAGAGTCTTTCAAGCACCAACACGGGAGATAAAAACGTGTGAGATGCCACAAATTGAGGGATTTCAATGACAAATGGGGTGAGACTAATTTGAGCACCAACATCGGCTCGACTTGGGGATGGGCACTCCCTGTGAGTGCCATAAGAACCAAATAACAGATCAAGTGCCAAAAAATAGACCAAGTGCCAAAAACATACAATTAGGCAATGGAGTCGAAAAGAATAAGCTAGTAGAGCAAAAAAATAATAATTGACTCCCCAAGGATGAACCGAGAAACCAACAAAATGGCCTCCGCCAAGGACCAGGATGAAACAAAATAGGAAAAACGAAGTAGAAAGAAACTAGAAGACTATACATTGTACAATGGCGAGCATCCTGATTCAAAGAAAACAATCAAGGAAAATCTTCAAGTGCCTGCCATTTTGGATATGACCATGCTTGACTTTGATATGTCTTTAACGATTGATCATATGGTTGTTTTTCTTTTCCATCCAAGTTGCTATCTGACCATATTTTTTAGGATTACCCCTTGTGCCTAGGTCAAGTTTTTAACATCCTTCAAGGCTGCATCAAACATCAAAGTCTCAGGAAAATCATCCTACTCATGATACCTACATTGATCAATTTCATATTCCTTGAAAACAACATAGCTCACAGAGTTATCAATATCAATATCTGTTTGTAATACTTCATAAGAAGCATTGTTGGGGTCCTCAATGAGATACAACATTTTCTTCTCACGAGGTAACTTCACAAGGCTACCCTCAATTGGTATGGTGGCATAAGACATGTCCATCTGAACACTTCCACCAACACTTGCAGCCCACTTTCTTGATAACAACATGCCCCATTTGGCAGGGCAATCAACAATGACAACATCAAGTTTCAGGTTCTTACCCAGATAAGCTGCAAGTTGTACCACCAAACCCTTCACACACCCTACAACTAGGACCTCTTTAGAATCCATTGCAATATACTTGCCATAAGTTGTTGTCACTTTAATGTTCAATTCATTCATGACTTCCAGAGGCATAACATTGCATGATGCTCTAGAGTCAAATATATAATTGTGCATAGTAGTATGTCTTTAATAATTAGTGTTGTAAAAAATGGATCAACATTTAACTGAGACTCAACTAAAGATGTCCCCAAGTAAACTTCAGGTGGTTCACCTATCTCTTCCAGTACTTGGGGTTTTTTCAATTCTGCAATGGCAGGAGGAATCTCAACATTTCTGCCTTGGGTGACCTTTTCTTCTCTAAACCCCAAATATTTGAATGCTTTGTTCCTATGCTCAGGGATTCTAAGCAATTCAACAATAGGAACAAAAATCTTGATCTGACTCAAGATTTGGGCTATGTCACAAGGAACATACTTGGGTAATGCAATGTTAGGAGGAAGGTTTACAAATTCTCTCGATGGCATAGGATTTTACTGACCCGATCATGGGGAGGGACACAAGTTCTACTTGAGACAACAAGGCCTTTGCAAATGCATCTTTCTTTGGAGTTTCTTTTGGGATACTGGTAAGCATTGGAATTTTTGTTTGGCCTGAGGCCCTACCCCTTTGGCAACCTTACTCCTGGTATTGTATTCTTTTTCATGGCCAACCACAACATTCATTAACAACTGCCTATCCTCCTCAGAAGGGATTCCTCCATCATATTTTTCAATCATTAAAGCTCTTAGGTACTCAAAATCATTATTAGGAAGTTCAAATGCTTGTACCATATCTATCTCAGAAGTAAGAGTGGGAGGAAGAGGTAATACCTGGTGAATGCAATCCCATAAATCTTTAATAGTTTTGGCACTCGTCAGCTCAGTTGAAGTTGTTCCCTACTGTGAGCTTGTAGAGCAATCCATCATGCATGCATCATCATCAATGTTGTCATCGTCATCTACTTCTTCAACTTGTTGATCTACTTCACATGGCAGGTGGGGTAAGAAGCATTTGTCACACCAATCCATTTGATTTATCTCTTCAACAACAACTATGGCATTCAAAGGATCATGCACTACTCTATTCTCCCCCCTGGGGTTGTCTAGCTCTCATGGGTCCTTTCCCTCTGTCATCAGACCTCTGATCATTTCTAGGATGATTTGCAAGTCTGTCTTGTCCTTGTTGCCTATCTTGTCCCGAGGACCTTGTCCAATTTCCTTTTTTCCCTTGGCTAGCTTTTAAGAGATTTCTTTGACACCCCCAAAAAAGTCCTTACAACCTCCTCAAGATCCATTGCCTTACTTTATTGAGGCTTCTCGGGGTTGATCGGTTTAACACCCTCCCTCTAGGGGTTTTCCATTGCTTTGATGTTGTTCTCAATTTACTGAGATCCATGGTAAAGGCCTCGCCTCAAAGTCCCATGGTTCTTATCTCTCAAATAATAATCAACCTTCTTATCAAATGCATCTAAATACTTTATCAGACATGATTCATCACATGGCCTCAAATTAGCAGTCTTCTCAATGTTTTGTTAAATCTAGTGTTAAAATCATTCTTTGATTCGTTAGGATTTTTTATATTTTCAAACTCGATAAAAGAAACCAGGGTCTATTTTATCACCATCTTTCGCATTCTAAAGGCATTCTTCATCTTTGTTTAGAGTCAATGGAATTATCGGCAAATATTTATACCATTCCCTTGCATCCTCTTATAGAGTATGAATAAATAATTTAATGTATACATATTCAAACTCTATTTGAAATCCTCCATCATATTGACAAAGAGTTTAAAGTGCCGATCACCAGTTATTGCATTATTTCCTTGAAACGTAGGCAATTTGTTTCTTACATCCTATGGCACAACATTTGGATAGCCAGCCATACCTCTAAAACTGATGGGACCAAAAGTATTAATGAAAAATGGAGGTTTGGGTGGAGGCTGAGCCATATTATTCTAAGGAGGTGATCTTACAAGAGAAACAAAATGATGAGGAGTGAGGGGTCTGTGTGGTACAGGGATACAATTTTCAGAATGACTATCCCCTAATGGCTCTTTTTCACAGCAGACACTATTAGATTTGGAAAATACAAAGGTAGAATGAGATGTAAATATTTCAAATACAAAAGAAGGCCCCTCTCCAGATGGAGAATTTGGATTTACAAAGAGACTACCTGATTCAGAAGCAGTTGAGGAAGTATTGCAATCTTCAATCACGTGCCAATCAGTTTCACCAATGAAGATCTCTTTTCTTTATGCTTGATCTCCAACAACCTTCCAAATTCTTCCTCCTTTTGAATTAGACTTTCCAAACTCTGGAAACAACCTTCTACTAGGGTCCACAATGAAGAAATATCTTCTTCCTTCCAGCTTTGCAGAGATTAATGACAAATCTTACTTGATATATGTTAAGACACTAGTATTTATTAATAATTTAAATAGCATGGAGTCTTCACTAAGGATTTTCACCTTAGTTTGTGCAAATGCACTATGAAAGACCTATCAAATGTCTGTCAATACCAGACTCATGCAAAGCTTACAAGATCTACTCTTCTTCTACCCAAATTTATCAATAATGATACAAACTTTAGTGCAATAACTATATAAGCTGGAAATATTGCACTCAGAACTTACAACTTTGATCAATTCTTATAGATCTAAATAGATAATGACATTTCAACAATGTATTTGTACTTTAAAATTTGTAAAAAGCATTACCAGGGTTACATGCGAGTAAACCTTTGTTCAAATACTTCAAAGAGTCCCTGGCGGCGACACCACGAGTATCGGTATCCAAATTTGTTCTCCTTTTCAAGATGAGTAAAGCAACATAGATTCGATAGGGAGATTAGAGGCGAGATAGATCAGAGTGTGTGTCATTTTGTAGCGGAGATGAGATCTAACTGACCCTTTGTTACTAAGATTTGTGGAGAGATGGATAACACCTTTAAGAGGATTTGACCTGTCCTCACTACTTTAGGTCGTGCCTCTTCGACCAGGGTGAGAGGACCCTTAATGTAACCTCTGTTTGATGAAGGAGATGGAGATATCCTTCCTTTGCACAAATTCTATGAAGAGAACCTTGGGAAAATACGGTCAATGCTCCATGATTTAACTCTTAAGAGTTGTCACTTCTAAACGATGGAGATACTTTCAACACAAGGCTAAGGTTACTGAAGACATTAAGAAATCCTGATTGTTCTGCATATTTTTGCAAGTAGATTTTGTTTCCTTTGTTGATACACAAGGCAAACAAGGGTAGTTCAGGGTGGATCAATGGTTTTTAAATGATTTTGGTGGGAGATGAAGTAGGATAAAGTTGATTATACCATATCTTCGGAGGGACTTCACAATAATGAACAACTTCAACAACAGAAAGCTTCAGAACAGTCAAGATGTTCCTTCAACCAGAAGGTGTGCTTTAATGGAGGCCCAGATCAAGCACATTTTCACATAATCTTTGAGACTCCAACACGAAGGCTCGAATTGAAAGACTTAATTAAACACTAAAGTCTCGATTAATCGCGCTAAGGTACACCGAAGACTTACGAGACAATCTTTATCAACAAATGACATTGAATTGATTTTAAATTTGTTTATCTCATCCAAGATGAAGGCTCTTCTTGAAAAGAAATTGCAAATACCATTAGATTGTCGTCAGGGGACGAGATCTGTGTGACTTCACAAAAATTTCAGTGTAAGATTGCAATAGAAACAAAAGAAACTATTTGCAGACATTCTAAAAATAAAGCAGACACAAAATTGCTAGAGATTAGACACAAATTAATTCCAAAATTGCTTAGATTCATCAGCAAGGGAAAGCTTCTAGAGAAATCTCAGTGCTTGTTAATGGCTATACATCTGCAACCAACTTGACACGACAAAAAATCTAACACAGAAGAAAATAACAGGTAATCTCGGCTTTGGTCTCTCGGGAAGACGACTTTCTCAATTTTTTCTCAAGAATTCAAACTCGACCATTTGCAAGAGTATTCTCATTGCATTTATACATTTTTGCTTACTCAATTTTCCCCCAAAAGAGAAGAATATTTAAGGGACCTTTGCTTGTTACCAATTTGTTTCAGACAGCTGACGCTTAACAAATTCAAATCCAAAATCTGAGAGGTGGACCAATTGTGATCTGATCGTTTCTTGGGCCCTCGACTAATGACTAGGATGTCATGCCACAACTTTTTAGGAGTCCCTTTAATCATTCTGATTCTGTCATGCGAGAAATCCCCTTTTTAATCATTTTTGGAGCCTCTGCATAGTTGGACTTGACAAGTCATCCCTTTTTTCTCTCGAGGCAACGCCTTTTTCACCTTTTATGCATGTACTTTCATCATTTCATCCTTTTTCCTCTACAATTTCTGCCCTGCAACTTCTGGATATGGCATTTTACATTTTTGCATGAGCCTGAGCAAAATCCCACTTCAAAAGTACCTCAAATTTACAAATTGAGCTCCCAAATTAATTCAATTGAACTTTGCATACCAAAATGACACAAATTTTCCAAAAAATTGATGAAGAAAGATGCAAAAAATGCATCTCCAAACATCCTGGAGCTTCAATGGTGGAAAAATCAAATGAAATGCATAGCTATCGTTGATCTTGCCTTTTAACTTTTAATTTGAGCCTTCCACATGGCAAAATGTGATTGGAAACAGGCCTGGGAGCACTTTTTGACATTTTATAACTTTTGGAAAAATGTAAAATTTTGACATTTTTCTGCCCCTCCGCCCTTAGAAAACGAGCTTAACACGTGTCCCAATGTGGGCCCTATAGGAAACCGTGGCTCGATTATGCTATTTTACCTCATTTTTGGAAAAAGGAAACTTTTCCAAATTTTCCCGGCAACTCCGCCCTTTCGCCTTTAGCTTCTGATGTGGGTTCTAGCAGACTTGTGTTTCATTTTTCACTTTATACTTGTTTTCCAAAAAGGAAAAAATTCCACAGTTTTCCCGCAGCCTATACCTCCGTTTTTGACTATCTGCAACGCTAGCATTACTTTCATGTCGGGGCCACGCTCCAACTTATAATTTTATCCCCTTTACAAAAGGAAAAAAACCTTAAATAACCCCGAAGCTCCATTTCTCCATCTCCCCACCTGCCACATGTCTCAATGGCGCATTTTGAGATGGTCCCCAAAAGTAGAGACCCCAAACAAGCGCGGGCTCAACACATGTCTCAATCTAGTAGAGTCTATTAAAATTTTGAAGGTTCAGTGGAAGGCACCATGTGTCTAAGGTTTGAGACAGTCTCCTTCGGTCGTTGAAAATTCCAAGCAAAAAGGCAGAGTGAGCGAAAGCCTCTAAGTGTCCTCCTGGCGCTTCTTCAAAATAAAACTCAGGGGCTAGTCCCCAAACATGCGTGGTCCCTCCACATGGACAAGTTTTGGGTTGAAGCGAGCCATAGAGTTTTTAGAGTGCCCCACCGAGCCGCATCCAACCAAAAAGGGCCACATTTCGCTGATGTAGAGATGTAAATTTGACGGGAAAAATCACCCGTCAAACCGTAAAAATGCAGGAAAACCACCATTTGAGCCCGGAGATGAATTTTTCGTCAAGGAAGAGAATTTGGAAATGTTACAAGGCTCAAATATGATCTTCCGAGCTACATCCAATCTTGTTTCCTCAGGTATTTGGGACAAAAATGATAGGGACAACAATACGTGATTGCGGAAAATGGAAAGAAAGGAGCAACCCGAGTTTTACGCCCAATTTACAAACTCCTTCAGATGGACAAAGAAATGAAAAACAAATTCTAGACCTTTAAGTGATCCTCGACCCAAGAAGGGTGATCACGCAACTAAATGGAGGATAGAGTCTTTCAAGCACCAACACGGGGAGATAAAAAACGTGATAGAGGCCGCAAACTGAGGGATTTCAATGACAAATGGGGTGAGACTAATTTGAGCACCAACAATACCCATCACCCGAGAGGCCCTGTGTTGAGATTATGAGGTGGCTATATGGTGATGATGCCCCAAACATTGGGGGCTTTCACATTGATACTTATTATGATGCGGATGTGTCAGTAGTTGGTTGATGTCGGTATTGATGTTGACTATATCATGTAATGCCTTTGCCAAATTCAAGTGGCGGAAGATTTCCTTGGACACTTGCGGGTGTCATTGTAGATATTATGGAGCATCAAATTGTGTATACGTGGGGTTGTGCATTATTGGATCAGGTTTATCATGAGTTGTGGATGTTTGTTATAGGTCAGAGGTATGGATTGGATGCGGGGTTCTTATTGCATTATTGGGCGTACAAACACATAAATGTTGTGAGGCCACTAGGCCTACCTTAAAGGGTAGGAGACCCAATGGAGTATGTTGTAGGGTTCATGAGATGGAAATTTGATTGGATGAGAGATTGTGGAGTAGAGAGGACCGGACCTATTATGTGTATTGATTGCAGAGTTTATCAGTAGACTATATAGTCTAGAGGTTGTACGTGAGATACCCTGCATGGACCAGAGTTGGTAGGGTTGAGAGAGTATGGTGGATTCGAGGCCGAGAGGGTAGAGATGATAGAGGCGATTCGAGTTTCCTTGGGTGTAGAGATAGTTTAGGTTTCGCAATGCATTCGGGTGAGCCAATTATCTATCAATTTGGATGAATCAAAGAGAGACTTTCTGCGCTAGTTGTAGATGAGGCGAGGGTTAGTTTAGGAGTTAGCGGAGCCAAAGGTGGTGGATGTTGATGGTGCTTAAGGTAGTGGAGGGATTCATTGAGTGGTGGAACAACAAAGTGGCTGCTCGTGGAGATAGGATGGGGAGGAGACATAGGGGTAGGGAGGTTGAGGAGGAGGGTGATGGTGGAGAGGAGCTAGCGTAGTTGCGGTCATCCTTTGATGCCTTATGGTTGGAGAGGGATAGGCGGTGGTAGAGCGGGACACGCTGTTATAGGAGAGGTACAGGCATGCTTAGAGTGTGATACCTATTTACGGTAGTGAGATAGATATCACTTTGGAAGTGGGAGGCACTACGGGAAAAGTATGGGGAGGTGGGGTCAACTTCAAATGCTTTCGGGAGTGTTTCTAGGGAGTAGGGCTGAGTGCAAGGCAAGCATTGGTACTTGTAGGTGGAGTGCCGGTGGTAGGAGGGCATATGGGACCTCCTAGTTACGTGACCGTTGAGCGGTATCGAGCATTGGGCGATGAAATGAGATACTCTAAGTACTCCGTGTGAGCACCTACGGTGTGCCTCGTTATCTTGAGCATAATGCGAGTTAGAAAAGATTGGCTCATTAGGCTACCTCGGTGAGCATTGGGAGTGTCATACTGACCATTGAGAGATCTAGGGCCAAATGGAGGAGCCACGGAAGGTCGGGGTGGGGATCGAGTATCAAATTCAGATTTTACCACATATTATGTGGATTTTGTACATGACTCGGAATACAAATGATTTTGTGTATGAGCTCTTCTCGAGCCTTTTTATAAACATTTGATGATATATATATATATATATATATATATATATATATATATATATATATATATATATATATATATATATATATATGATGTTTTCATATGTTGTATATGAGTTTGTGATGAGATGTTTTGAGATATTGGATTAGTTTAGATGTGTTCGATATGATGTTAGATGTGTATATGTTTAGATGTCATATTTAATTGATGTTCATATTTGATATTTGATGCGATGTTTGATGTTAATATGATGTGACTCTAAATGTATTGATCTTGATATATATGTTTCAAATGTGCTTTTAATCATGGTTAAGAATAAATGTGAAATGTTTTGCCTTTTAAAATTGGATTTGATTCATATGTAATGTGATGGTAAATTAAATATACATGACAATGCACTTGAGGCCTTGTAACAGATGTTAACATATAACTAACAATAATTAGTCACATGTAGGATCATGGATGTAGATGTAAATGAGCTTGTATACCTTCATAGAACACGGGAAAGCTTGATATATGTAGTTTTAGGGGATATTAGGTTCTCCTTTTGATGGCTTGTAGGCTTATGCCTCAGCTGGATTTTTATTGCTCAAACTAATAAATGCGATAAGTTTTCTTTTAGATGGGAAATTTGATCGATGCTTCCTAGGATGCTTCTAATATTTTGACTTTGATGTGAAGGTTGATCAATGTGGGAAGCCATTTTGTAATGATATGGGTAGTCATCCTTCGAGGGAGTGATCTATGATTTTTGATTTGATAGAGATAATCATATTTTGTGGGATCAATTTATCTTTTGATTGAAAAATGTCCTTTGAGGGATCAATCTATACTTTTGATAATGTGCATCCATATGTATATTTTTACTTAAATTTGTTTAAGTTGAGCAAAATCCTAATAGAACATTTGTGGAGGGGAAAAGACATGTGTACAAACCACACATGTGTACCCCTTAGCATGTTTACAATTGGTATACAAGGGAAATATGGGAGTGTTAGGAAATAATGATATGTGGAATAATCTCTCTTGAATCCAGAGAAACTAATAGAGAAAATAACTTATCCAAATAAAATGTGGATAAATGACAATATTTAACATCGATACGTCCACCAAGAATCACTTGCTGATTTTATTACAAGCCTTGGTGCTCAACAAATCCAGAATTCAAACCCGTTGTAATACATACGCTTGTACATCTATTATGCATAAGACCATATAAATACTAATAGCTTAAGACCAGTTTGATACAAAACCGTGGGTATCAAAACCAAGGGCAAAAAACCGTGGGTATCAAAACAATGGGCAAAAGGCCGAAAAAACCATGGGCCCAAAAACAACCCATAATTACCCATTACCCATGTGATGAACCACCCATGAAAATTTGCTCCACAAACATAACAGGAGTAATGATTGCGGGGCTCCTACTTAGGAGGAACTTATCCATGTGGAAAATGTGACGCAGGTCGTGGTGCTCATCTTTAAGGTTGTGTTTATAGGATACTAATAGAGACCACATAACTCCAAATCATTATGATAGTGAATGACATGCTAGTGGTGGCGATTGATGTGACTAATGTCATGAAATTAGGTGTGTTAATAATAGAAAGGCCAAGTGTAAGGCATTTAGAGGTTCCTTTTAGGTTTACCATCGAGGGAGGCTAAGCGATAGGATCCCAACCCATACTTGTGAGTGATGACATATGGACCGATCTAGTTAGGGGAAAACTTTCCACATTTATTCCTTTCCAAAGTAGTTACATTTTGATTCTATTTGAGGACAAGATCACCAATGTTGAAATCATGTTCTTTGACATGTTTTTATATGGTCATTTAATGCATTCTTGATTAACATGATGATGTTCAAGGGTTGTTAGGTGGTGTTCATCTAACAGTTTGAGTTATGCTAGATGTTCTTGACGATAGTCCTCATCGAGATAAAATCTCGAGGACACACCGAGAGATGGGATTTAAACTTCAAGGGGTAGAACCACCTCGAATCCATAGACTAAAGAGAAGGTTGTGGCACCTTTAGGAGTATGGATGCTAGTCCGATAATCCCATAAAGCAAACATAATTTGAAGATGCCAATTCATGCCTGCTTGGTCAACATTTTTCATGAGGATTTTATTGAGTGTTTTGTTAGAAGATTCTTCTTGACCATTTGCTTGTGGATAGTAAGGGGATGAAAATATTAGTTTGATGTTGAAAGTGTCACATAATTTCTTCACTTCTTTGTTTTTGAAATACTTTCCATTATCTATGATAAGCTTGTGAGGGATGCCAAAGTGACATATGATATGTTGATAAATGAAATCAACAATTTTATTTGATTTAGTAGAGACCAAAGGAATAACTTCCACCCATTTAGTTAAATATTCAGTAGTAGTAATGATAGAGTGATGTCGTTGTGACAAATGAGGGTTGATGAGGTCAAGTCCCCATGGTGAGAAAGGCCATAAATCTTGAGCGAGGTTATAGGGCCTAACTAGGAATATGAGTAAGATTGGAATGTTATTTGCATTTAACGCGTTTCTTGACGTATGCGTAACAATATTGATTAAAGTGGGCGAAGTAATAACCCATCCATAGGATGCGTTTGGTAACAACCAAAGCGACAAAGTGTCCACCACATATACCATCGTGGACTTCTTATATGGATTTGGTGGATTCGTGATATTTGAGGCATCGCAAGAAGAGGCCACCAAATCCATGTTTGTAGAGAACACCACCTACGATGACATATCGGGTAGCACATTGAAGAAAATATCTTTTAGAATTTTTAGATATATCGTAGGTAATTTTTGATTGAGAGAGATAGTCATAGATTTTAGTGTACCAAAGGTCAATTTGATTGTCCTCAATGAGATTAATAGAGGGAAGTTCATTGGTGTGAGAGGGTCAATCAATTTTATGCACAACAACAAATAATTTAGAATTTTTAGTTGATAATGGGATGAGTGATGCTAGAGAAGCCATGGTATTCATGAACTTATTTGATGATCGATGAATTGTTTGGATGGTATATTGGTCAAAGGATTATAAGAGGAATTCAATAAAAAAATTATATTTTTGTAAAGTTTCGTTCTTGCATTGATAGATTCCTTTGATTTGGTTGATGACAAGTTGAGAGTATCCATAGATGTCTAGAATTTGAACACCAAGCATGATTGTGGTTTGAAGACACATGATGAGAGCTTTGTAGTTAGCCATGTTATTAGTGAATTAAAAATTTAATTTAAAAGATAGAGGGATAGGAGTTCCCTATGGAGGTATGATAACTCCCCATGCTGACATTTATATCCATAAAAAAGTGTCATTCTAATGGGAGTATATTTGTGATTAATGGTGTTAATGGATTCATCGAGAAATTGTTCATGTGGTAGTTTATTATCAAGAAGGAGAGCTTACGTGAGTTGATCGGCGATGGTTTGTACACGAGATTTTTGTGACATGAATTCTATATCGAACTCATTCATGAGCATGATCTATTGAGTGATAATCTGATCATTGTGGTATGGTTTATAATGCATGGCTTTGAGTGGATTGAAAATGGTGACAATGTAAGTTTTATGATTAAGAAGATAGTGGTGAAGCTTGGAAGTTGCAAAGTATAAGGCACAACACAACTTTTCTACTTCGGTGTTGTTTCACCACATAGGAGTACCATATGAAAAAATTATTTAAAAGGTAAAGGTAAGGTATGTGAGGAATACTTGGAGGTCATGAAGAGGTTACACACCGTTGTTGAAGACCAAGCGATTATAGAGCACTCTTTTTGTCTTGGAAGGACTACCTGAGAAGTAAAGTAAGACCAAAAATAGAGTTAATAGCATAGGTCAGTGGATTGCCTAGTGTGAGCTAGATCTAGGAAACATGGTGCTTCCTCGAAGGGTACCAATCCACGTCTTAATACCGATAATTATCATGAAATGGAAATTCCTACTATAGTTATATGATTTAGGTATATCACACAACACAATAGTCTAAATCTAATCTAAATGATGAATATAATATTAAATCTAGGAGAATGATCGGTTGTCAGGGTCTATAGGTGTGACAGAGGGTAGAAAGAAGGTCTGAGTGAAGTCTTGGGAGGTTTTAGAGAGTTATGGGTAGAGGAATGAGCTCGCTAGTCTGAGGGGAAAATGTCAAACACAAAGACCGATTTCAGTTGGGAACCGATGGTCACCGATTATAGCTAATATCGGTTGGGTAACCGATCATGGTAGGGGAAATTGGGTTTCAAAGGTAAAAAGGAGGTTGATTTAGGCTCTCTTTGATTGCACAGAGTATTGGGAGGTCTTAGGTAGGGTGTAGGGGTTTAGGTGAAGACTCAGTAGGAGTAAAAGGGGTGGTTGAAAGGGCAGAGTGGTTCCGATTGGTAAGGTGTCGGTGAACGGACTAAGGAAGATATCTAAGAGAGAAAGGAGGTGATTAGGAAGAGATAAAGGATCTAAAAACCAAAGCTAATGAAATCAATAACCTGGTTAAGAATACTTATCAAAGATCTGGAGATTAGTAGAAGGTGATGGTTTGTGGGTGTGTGTAGGAGAGAAGATCGAGATCCCGTGTGCCACGGTAGTGAAGTTTCAATGCTTCTCCTTGCAAAGTTGTTGGTGAAGAGTTCGATGCTTTAGTGCTTAGTTGATCGTTAGGGTGTCGATTGAATGCCAAAGATGCAAGATCAAAGAATGCCAACCAAAAGAAGAACCAAAATTAGAACCCGGGAAAAGAGTTGAAAATGCTTATTTAAAGGAACCGATGGCGGTTTCTTGGTAGCGTCGACCGAGGAATAAGCGGCATCGATTAGGGAGAAATAATCTTATTTGCTAAAAATAGCCTTTTCTCTCCCTTTTTGGCATGAGTCAAGAATGGTTATGGGTTAGGATTCTTGATTCTCATTAAATCACACAGAAATTGGTGGGAGAGGTAATTAGCAATTAATATTAGGTTTAAAAGAAGTCTCAGTTGGTTAGGAGGAGTGATGACTCAGTCTTGGTTATTAAATGGGCTTGGAATGGGTCCAAGGTGAGGTGGAGAGGTGAGGTGGAAGGGTGAGGTAATAATTAATCTAATATAGGTAATTAGATTAGTAAAAATATGTGAAATGGGTCATGGTAAGGGGGTATGTAATGAAAGGGTCCTAGAGGGTGTCATTAAAATTTTAGGTGTCTACATTTTCCCCTTTTTTCACGTAGCTTGTACTAATGAGAAAGCAATGACAAAAACAAGAAGTGGATGCCCCAGATATGGGTGGAGGTTATCCCCCTCAAACCAAGAACTGATGTAGTGGAAGGAAGAATCGGTGATGGGTTTGATAAGGTGGTAGGTGATGTAAAATGAGGTTAGGTGAAGGTGTAGGCAATGGTGATGACAGGGTGATTGAAAGGTGGAGGCATTCATACGTACACACACACTTATAATGCAACAAGGCACAAGGTTGAAGAGCACACATAAACTAACTCATCAATGGTCAATAGTTTATCCATTTAAGGGTGATGTGTTCCAAGTATCCAAGGTATAGGATGTGATCCTAGAAACACAATGAGGCTAGGTGTAGGAGCATGTATAGGTGTGTTCCAAAACACCAAAATGTTTGTTCTGGTCAAGATAAATGACACGAAACAATGCAAGGTAAGGTCATTATACTAAAAACATCGGTAGCATTATCACACGATAGAGCGAGTAAGCGAGTTTGATTGTCATATAGGTGAGGTTGGGTCGGAAAAGGTATTTAGGTAAGGTCGAGTTAGCGAAGATGAAGGTAGACATGCCCCTAAACATCCATAGGGAGTTGGTGAGGTGGTGAGGCTATTAGGTGAGCTGTATGGAGGTGTTAGGGATGTGGTAGTGAGAAAGAGGTGAGCGAGGGAAAAAATTAGGGCAAAGGAAGCATATGGGGTATTGGCAGGGTGACCAATGTCGGTTCGAGAAAATCGATGATGGTCACCTAGGGCACAACTTTGACCGACGCGTCGGTCAAGAAAATGACGAGTTAAAATGGAAAACCCACCAAAAAAGTGCTCATTTGAGCAATAGTGGGGTTGGGAAATGAATTGGTGAGAGAGTCTTGGTGAGGAAAGCAAAAAATAGTGCCGGGAGGCGAGTTGATGAGAGATAAGTCAATGGAGGAGTTGAGTTCATGGCCCCACGTGCAACGATCTAATTGGTTGGAGAGGTGATAACTTTTGACATGGTAGAGGCGGGGAAGGATCGGGAGGTACTCCGGTGTAGGCTCAGAGATCCCAACACGAGAGGTGCCGATGAGTAGAGGTAGGATTTGGACTCTTAGCTTGGTGTTGTAGAATTAAATGGACTGGAAATGCAAAAAAATTGTTTGAATTTTAATTGAAATGGGGGTGAAATTAGGGTATGGGAGGGATGAATTAGATTAAATAGGGGTTAAAATGAACGTAAGGCCAATGGGAAGGGATTTGGGTGGGTTAGTTAGGTGTATGTTTAATTTTTTTACAAATGGGGGCGTGGTGGTTCGGCTTTGGGGCCGAACCAATAACCAACGTCAGTTGGTTATCGGTCGGCATCGGTTGACTAACGACTCCGGTCATGAAAGGGGACCGACATCGGTAGCAGAACCAATGCTAGTTGCTCTGTTAAATAAAAAGTATAAGAAACATTTGGTTTTAGGCCATCCAAGGAGTGGGAGGTTGGGTAGGGTAGCAAAGAGAAATGTTAGGGTAGGGTTTGGGTAATAGATGATGGTATAGGATGATTGCGGGAGGGATGTGGTTGGGTAGGTCAATAGGTGAACGAGTGGGAGGGAAAATAGGTAAGAATATGAGTTTGGGAAGTAGGTTGGGTGAAGGTGAATGGTCTAGGTAAGGCATGGTAAATATTAGGTGAGGTCGAGTGTTGAATAGAAAGTTGAAAGAGTAAATGAGTAACTTGTGTGGGTGTTAATGATGTAGGCTAGGTAGCAGATGACGATGAGGGACCGAATTCTACCCTTGTTAGTACATATGAGACCTACCATTTCAGATGAGGAGTGGGAGCACACGAGGGCAGTTGGGATAGGCGCGGTGAGGAGGTATAAGCGGATTGCACAAGACTAACGATAGGGAGGAAGAATAGGAAATGCTTCCCTTTGTGCCTCTGCTAATCCTCCACTTTTGGACACCCCTTGGGTATTAGAGTAGCTCCATGATTATTCTTGGTCATCCTTTTGAATTAACTTTGACCCCTACAATAACTCCACCTCCCACACAAAATTTTGAGCCAACCTCAAAATTTGGTGATGGTCCCCGTGTTACTAGCATGGAAATTTGGGTCTTGCACCCAAATAGGTCACTTTGTATGCTAAGGTGTTGGATGTCTGAAAAACTAGTTCTAGACAACATCAAGATGGAAAACAATACGTAGGCTTAGAAATTGATGTAGAATATCATGGTCCTCTCCTACCTTAGATAATGATGAAGCTATCCTAGAACTCTTATATACATGTGAGGATAGGCTTCCTCGAAACCATCACAAACTTAGGAATTTCCTAAAACACCCATGCGCTTTGATGATAATTTCGCTATTATCGATCCTTGTCAAGATGAAGTGGCCAAATTTCCTGAGGCTCCATATCATTTTCAAGACGAAAATGTTATGTTGGTTGAATCAACTATTAGTGTATAATTAGATGATGACCCCTCACATGTAGTCATCTCAGAGTTTTTTTCCCCATATGTATGAGCATCACATCAAAATTTTAAGAAAACATAAGGAAGTCTTCACATGGGGATATGTCGACATGCTCGACATTGATCCTGAGATTGTCTCCCATAATATTATCACCTATCCCAAAGTTTCACTTGTGCGGAAGAAGATAATAAATTTTCCTCCTAAGATGATGACCTTTTTCATAAGGAAATCATTAAACTCTTAGATGCCAAATTCATCTGCACTGTGGACTATTTTGAATGGGTTTCTAACATCATCCTAGTTAGGAAGAAGGCTACTCTCACCATCCAAATTTGCATCGATTTCAGAAACCTTAACCTCAATTGTCCTAAGGATAACTTTCCTTTACCCTCCATCAACACCATTGTCGATTCCACGATAGGGTAGGAAATGCTATCTCTTATAGATGGATTCTTTAGGTAAACCAAATTCAAATCACCCATGAATATCGACATAAGACCATTTCATGACATAATGGGGTACTTATTGTTGTTTCAATATGCTTTTGAGACTCAAAAATTCCAACACAACATATTATCATGCCATGACTCACATATTTCATGACCTCCTACATAAAATTATCAAAGTTTATTTGGATGATCTATTCATCAAATCTTGATGCCTGACGATCATGCTCATGACCTAGACATTTCCCTAGGACATCTTTGTAAGTACAAGGTCCTGTCTCAATCTCGGAAAATGCATATTTGTGGTGACTTGAGGCAATATTTTAGGATTCTTAGTATCAAAGTGTGGCATCGATGTGGATCCAGTGAATATTAAGGCCATCATCGACATGCCACAACCCTCTTCTATAGCCAACATTTGAACCTTTCTTGGAAAACTTGGGGCAATTTGATGATTTTTCAATGAATTCACTCATCACGTACAATCCATAAACAACTTGCTCCAAAAGTATTCCAAACTTGAGTGGGCTAGTATATCAATCACAAACTTTCGACAACATGAAACAATCTTTTTCCTCATTACCAATATTAAAACCTCCTTATCCCGATCAACCTTTGTTGCTTTACACTTCTTCCACTCACGTGTATGCATTGGGAAATTGTATCTCGGGAAGATTAAAAAGGAAAGTATCACACCATTTACAATGTTATTCAATCCCTATTAGATTACAAGATGTGATATACTTCCATCAAGCGAGCTTTCCTATCCATTTACTATGTAGCTACAAAACTACGTCATTATATGCTTTACCAAACTACTTATGTCATCATTCACACAAATCCTTTACAACACTTATTCTCAAATGTCTTCCTTTGAATAAACCATATTGGGAAGTAGATGACTCTCCTTATGGAGTCTTACCTCTGTCTCATCACTCAATGAGAAGTAAAGGGCCATGTTATTCGAGACAATTGGTCGTTACTCTCATCTCTTCACCTCAACCCATTCATGAGGCATTTCGACGAGGACATCCTCCTCATTGAGGTTATTGATAGTGATATCCCTATTAAATAATACTTTATTAGCTTCACACATGGTCTTGAGGCACTGAGTCCTTTGAAGCCAATAACGAAGTGCATCCCCGCCTAAAGCTAAGTCAAACACTAAGATTGTTGAATAAGATAATACCATTGAGTAACATGAGGACACATGGTTGTTGCAATTTTATGGGGGAAAATGCCTACAAAGAGTTGGTGTGGGATATGTTCTCTCTAATTCCTTCTGATCAAATTTTTCCCCTCTCTTATCGAATAGACTTCGAGTTACCAACAACATGGATGAATATGAATTTCTAATCCTCAACTACAAGTTGCCCTAACTAAAAATATTTCTTATCTCCATTCATGGGTGATTCTCAATTGGTGTGTCGATAGGTTAGTGGTGCATATCAAAGCAGTAGTGAGAATCTTAAATCTTATCATGATCTTGTTTAAGAACTAAAGCCACGATTCACATCATTTACCATCGAATCAATCCCCCATAATCGAATACTTTGGTTAACTCCTTGGCCATGACCGCCACATAATTTCAGCCACATTATGATCCTCACGAATCTATTACCTTAGTAAAAATTCCAATTTTCCACTACCTCGTGTCATGAAAGATTCTAGTACATCCGCCAAATTTAATCAAATTCCCATACCACTAATCCTTGGTATGCAAACATTTGTCAATTCATCCAACATCAGACCTACCCAAATGGCACAAATTCATGAGCATGATTGTGCATACACAAAAAGGCTCTCAAGTATGTGCTCAAATATGATGTATTATACTATCAAAACTTTGAAGGTACCCTACTCTGATGCATTAATAAGCATGAGGTCCCCTTTTTCTTATAAGAGGCACACAGGGGCACTTGTGGTATCCATTATAGTGGTCATGATACTACCCGCAAATGCCTATGTATGGGATACTATTGGTATACCCTAAAATCGATGCTCATGCTTTTACTATAAATGTAAACCTTTCCAATTCTATGATGATTTAATTCATTATCCCCGGATGAGATATAATACATTACTTTTCCCTATCCCTTCAGCATATGAGGATTGGATTACATCGAAAAGATCCCTCGATCTCAAGACAACCATTTCTTCATCATCACTACCACTGAATATTTCACCAAGTGGGTTGAATCCATGCCCCTCACCAACATGTCTACACTTACCACTTCCAAATTTGTTCTCAACCAAATCATTTTCCACTTTGGAATTCCCCACACCATCATATATGACAATGGCGGGAGTTTCAAATGTAAATAAATGAGGCAAATTTATGCTAAGTTCAAGATCAAGCATTGATTCTCAACACCCTACCATCCCCAATGTAATGACCAAGCCAAATCTACAAACAAAATCATAAATAATATCCTCCAAAATACAATCCATGAATCCCATACAAACCGACATACCAACTATATTGCACCAATGTATGTATGCACACCACCGGGCAATGCCTTTCTCGCTTACCTATGGATCCGAAGTTATTCTTCCACTCAAAGTGGAACTTCCTTCTCTTTGTATATCTATCTGTGGCATAATTATGGATGAGTAAATATATGAGGCATGCCTTCATGAACTTGAAATCATTGAATAGCAATACGATCATGATTATATTTATAATCAAAAATAAAAATAGTGCGGTTGCATAAGTATAACAAACTTGTTTGTTCTATGTACTTTCAACGTGGTCGACCTTGTCCTCATATTTGACTACACTCATGAAAAAGAATGCAAGTATGATAAAAAAATGGTGGGGTCCCCTGACCTCATCAAATTATATCATCGAACTAATACATATCACCTTCAAACCAATGAAGGCCACATTTTCAAAGAACCAAAAAAACCCAATTTCTCAAAACGTTTCATGCTTGAAGGAGCTTGAGAGTTCTGGTACTCAATTACCCTCTCTTTCTTCTCCTTCTCAAATTCACTACTTCATCAACCTTCCTTTTCTCAAATGACAATTGCAATCTTTTTATGATTCACCCTAGTTTTCCTATGGGATCTCTATGGTCTTGTGCATCCTTGCTTAGGCTCATAGTCTTGCTTGGATTTATTTATCTCTCTTATAACATCTACCTCATGTTTTTTTGTACTTTTTAGCATTTTTATCTACCCTTTGGGACAATCATCCATGATCTACTTATGCATACCTTTAGGTTTTATGATAGTTCCTCTTTGTAGCTTCTACCATTCAGTTTTTGCACTTTTTGTCGCTTTACCCTTCATTTAGGCTTTGACACTATGACACCTTATTGAAAAATTCCAAATTCACAACATCCATCCCATGGGCCCCTAGCTAGGTGATTTATGAATTATTTTACCGATGTTACTATAGTGTTTCCTTTCATTTTGCTTCTCTAGAGTTCTAGAAGCATGGTTTGTGCCCATACATAGCAGAGGATAGAGACTATCAAGTACACATTTATGGTTATATTTCATTTTAGCTAGTTCTTTCTTTACTTCTAGCACTTACTTTCATTTTTGGTGTTATGTATCATTATTTACGTTGAATAACCCATGTTTTTCTAGTCGACACACGCAAAGTAATAAATGACCTGAGCCATATGTATACACCTAATTTTTTTACGCTTTCTATTTTCATGCATGTTACTAATAATTCTCTTTTTAGGTTAGAGGTTGTTAATGAATCTATATATGGAAGAGTGCCTTAAGGGGAATGTTCTAAGATATGGGTATGGTTATTCACGTAACCATTGAGTTAGTGATGATACATGGAGAGAGAACATCTTTTGGTCCCATTTTATGTATTTCTTTTGCTTGTATCCTCTAATTTTGCTTCACATTCTCCCAACATCTAGCTTGCTCATGACCCCATTTCTTTCATTTTTCATTATCCTTAGTTCCCATGACAATTTTCACATCTCCCTTTTCTTTTCTCCCCCTTACCAACGTCATTTCTCATGGGTGATTGCGTTGGTATAAATTCAAATTCCTTTCCAACGCCTTTGCTCATAGGTGATGGCGTCGGTATAAATACCATAACTCTCATTTCGACATCATAAGATTTGAAAATTACACAAAAGGAACTCACCATTATATTTTATCTCTTACTCTAACTTGCACCTACTCGCTCAACTTATGGATTTCTTACATCTTGAATTTTGGCTTGGAGATTATTTTTCCTGGATTGGTTTGATTACACTTTTGGGTCATCTAGAGTGAGATAGGACATAATTATTTCCCCTTCTTCGCCTTAATTTTTTTCTCTCTTTGTGTATGGTCCTTTGGGAGATAGATGCATCAGCGATCGCCCCCCAACAGTAAGCTGCTCTATCTCACTTTTTCATTTTGTATAGATTAGTTCCTTACATTCGTTACATATTATATGTTAGCTTAGTATTTTATGGACATGTTAGGTTAGCATATTGTATTTTAGTTCTTCATTTCATGTTACATGCTTCCCTTTTTGTTAACATGGATATTTCATTCTTTGTTCATTTATCATTACCCCCATAGTGTTGATACCTCTATAGGGTTCCTTCCTCTTCTTCAACCTAAGGCCTTGGAAACCTTAGTTTTTCCTAGTGTAAGGGTTACTTCCCTTGGGGTATGTGATCATAGCGGTCCATGTACCCCCTTTAATTCTATCTATTTGTGTGTTGGTCTTGGTGTGTCCCTCACTCATTGCCTCGAATACCCTGGTTGAATGGATGATAAGAGTGCACGGTGCCTAGACACATTTTTCTGCCATATAGAAATTGTTGATAAAACTAATGTTTTTAACCCTAGGAAAAAACATGTGGGAAGGTTAAGACCATACCATACGGTCTTTAACCAATTGTATGGTTCGAACGTGGGTATATTTTGTTGAATTTATGTGCTTGAATGTGTTTACGAGTGCCTATATTTTATTTGTACTTGTGTGTGCCCCCAAAATTTTGTCGATTGTCTGTTATGAGTGTATAAATAAACCCAGATGGATGACCCTCTTTTGAGGCATGTGTAAAAACCATGTTGAGCATGTGGCTCAAAAGAAATAGATGTGTTCTAATGAAGGAGATGTTTGAGAAACTGTAGTAGAGTGTAGAATGTTGAAGTGATGGCCACTTGGAATAACTTGTACCTACAAAAAGAAGGTGTTTGCACATGATGGAAACTATAGTGCACAAGAAAAGTAATTATAACAATAGATAAAAACCTCATAGTTGATAATAATAGTATTCTAAATGCATGTAATTACAACAATAATGCAATCAAATGTAAGAATCATGAAAACAATGGCACATAAAATGCTTAAATCCTACAAACATGGGACACCCATGGTGTCACAAGACAATCAAGGCTTGTAGATTTGCAAATAAGATAAATCAATTGCAAACAAGATAGAAATTATGCCATAAACATGTGACATCCATGATGTCACAATAAAATCAAGGCACATAGGCCACAAGCAAGGTAAACAAGCAATAACGTATAGACACAAGCAAGTATGTATGAAACAAGAGTGTAAAAACATGAAAGTATGATATATATCCACATGGGTGAAATATATGAAACAAGAGATGTCAACACCACAAACAACACATGTGTTAGTCATGTTATTCTAAAAATAACAAGTACACAATGTATGTAATTAAGCATAAATGAGGAAGTGGAAAAGGTACTATAATATAATAATAACACTTGTAGGATATGGAGGTGATGCCCCAAAAGAAGAATGTAAGTGTGTATCAATTTTTATACCTTGCATCAAACTCAAAATAACAAGTGAACACATTTTTAAGGATAAAGAAGCATGTTATCTATCAAACCAAAGTGTTAAACAACATGGATAATGTAAAGTGTTAACAACGCAAGTAAAATGCATAGATCTTAATTTTTATTTTTGCAAATATCTTAATGTTTTTTTATTATTGGAATGCATAGTTATGTAGAAAAGTTATGTATAACATAGAAACTATCCTATGAGAACCTCTTAAAGAGGTTGAGAAACTGTTGGGAAAGAGGGAGGCTTAGGCCTCAATTGTGATCCAAATGTTAGGGGTACAATAGTGGTAATAAGTGCTAAGGAAGGCTAAGGAGATAAAGTAGATGTAGAATTGGCACTAGAATATTGGTGCCAACACATGTGCCTAATACTAAGATGCATTGGATAAGCTATGTAGGTAACATGTTTACTTGAAGACCAAAAAAAGAGCCTAGGGGAGTGAGGATGGTGTGAAGTATGGCATAGGGCTACTAGCCTATGAGGAAGCTTAGAGTCGTGAGATCTAGTGTCTACAACTATGGGCCTATTGAGAGACCTAGGTGAATGAGGGTGACCAAGGTATGATGAAGGAGTATAGGCCTAGTAGTGTTATATCCATGAGAGACATGTGAAACCAAAGACATATTTGTGTACACATTAGGACTAGGTAAGTTAGGATGAGGATCCTCGAGGGGAACACCTATCATTGTGATAACCTATTGATTATGAATGAACTTGACACATTGGTGAATTATTGAGGATTACCCGTGATAATAAGTAACCAAGGGAAACCTAACCAAAATTCACTATAATTAAGATTAGAAGCAACCAAGAATGAAACAAATGTAGTGATAACACCAACAGTGATAGGTAAACTGATATACCGGTGGCGGGGATTAATATCAAGTGTAAAATTGTGTGTGGAAATTCCAAGAGATTGGAGTAACATAAGGGAGCAGACATTATCCTTATTATGTGGATTAACCAAAACATTATATATATGTACTTGATTAATAGAGATGTGGATGGACAACATGTTTGGAACAATTTTTTCATCTATATCATAATCATACAAAGTTATAAGTGGTGTAGAAGATGGTGTGTGAGTAATAATACCAATCATTGCATCCAAGGGGTGATCGTAAGAGGGCAGTGGAATTACCACATGATAAGTGTTATGTACTTTAGAAGTAGTTTTTCACTTTGTTGTTCTTAGGAAGGGCATCATTGAATATTTTTATCTTAGCATTTTCATTGATAGTTTTGAAGATTCAGTGTGCTCATCCCATTCAATAGATTTAGAATCGATAATATCTTGGATAAGATGACGAAGCTTTATAATTTACTAGTGGGTGATCGGGACATCGATGATAATCACAATAGGCATTGGCATCGAAATTATTACTTTGAGTACTACTCATATCAACCTCAAATGGTGGAGGGAGAGATATGAGACCGCTCTCAAGTAATTGTTTCAATATAATCGAAGGATTGGTAAACGAGTAAACTAGCATTATGTTGGCTGAATTCTACAACTTAATAGGTTGAGAACTAAAATTAGTGGTATCTTCATAAATAACCTTAACATAATTAGTCTTGTCTTTAATTATTGGTTTACTAAAAAACTTGGCATTAGATCTCGGGGAGTGTTAGAAATGTATATCGAGCTTGTTCGTATGTAAGAACTTAGATTTTTGTTCTTTCAAAGTATGGTAGAGATGGTCAAAAGATCGAAACTTGTAAAAAATGATTGAGTATTGTAAAGGAGAAAACAAACTCTATCTAAATAAGTCTTGTAACTCACTATCAACTAAAACATTTTTCATTTTGGTGAGAATAGTCTTGTATGACAACACATAATCATTGATATGCTCATTTGATCCTTATCGTAGTTTACCCAATTGTGCATAAGATATTTTGTCCCTAATGTTGATGGAAAATTATGCCAAAAACATATTTTCTAAAGCATTAAATGAGCGCAAAGAATGATTGGGGAGGGAATAAAACCATTATAGTGCAAAATCTTTAAGGTTGCATGAGGGAAAATCTTGGTGAGAAAGATGACATTTGAATAATAATCAAAACAAGCCACTTGAATTGAGCGAAGATACTCGTGAGGATCCCCTTAACCATCATAGATAGGAATATTATGAGTAATAGAAATGATAGGTAAATGATAAGAAACTACTTTGGGTGCAATCTAATTGTGAAGCAACTTCATAAAATCCTTGGTGTGAGAAGAAGTGGATGCACCTTATTGCAATTGTAATATTTGTGCTTATAAAGTATGAACAATGATTCAAGGGCATGTGTCTTTAGAAGATGATTCATGTGAACCATGAGTAGTAGATGTGAGTTGTGTGGTGACCACTATAATTGTAGGGATAGACATGAAAACATTGGGTAATGATTGACGAGGTTCCCCAAGGGTATAGGTGCACAAATGTAGGAAAAATAGATGTGGGGAAAGTGGAAGAAGGTCGAGGATTCCCAATAAAGGACTCTTCACTAGAATTTTGATCACAAGCTATTTTAGCAAGGAGTAGGATTTTAATGATAGGAACAATATGGTGAGGGTTATGATGAAGTATTTCACAAAAATTAGACACAAGTTGCACTTGATCATGGTCCATGATGGTATCATCATCATGGTCATAGTCATAAGAATTTTCACTATGGGTTTCAATGTCATGCAACGGAACCTCATTAGTGGGGTCAAGGATGGGTGGATTGATATAAATATGCATAGGAGATGAGGTCATGAGGTTGTGATGCTTGAAAATAGGAAGGGAAATCTCATTATGCTTAATGGGTTGATTAGAAAGGTGAAGGCTATGCTAAAAGGGAATGAATTGAAAGCATATACAATACGAAATAAGATAAGATAATGCGAAAGAATAATAACATAACGCATAAGATAACTAGGGTTTTCATATCAGTGAGCCTAATACACAAGGGACTAATAAGATCCTAGATTAGGTGAAAGGTTCGATCAAAAGCGGGTTCACCAAAATGTTTACACCCTTTTTATATTAAGACCGATGTGTTGATCTAAATTTGATTTAGTGAGGTCATATTTACACTAAATGAGATGTAGATTAGATACATGTTTTTATTTTGATTAAATATCTTCCAACATTAATAATACATTGTCAAAATAACATTCTAAAGCATGCAATACAAGATATAAATTTGAAAACACAAATAAATGAGTTTACTTAGCTTACTCCGGATGATTCTAGGAACTTCTAGGATTGTGCATTGTTAGAATTGGGTGATCTAAACTTGAATAACCTTTGAAACTAGAACTATGACTATTGTATGGTGGGAAAAACGTGTCTAGACAACATGCACTCTCATCATCCATTCAAATAGGGTATCGAGGCAATGAGTAAGAGACACACCAAGACCGGCACACAATGGATAGAATTCAAAGGGGTATAGGGAATTATAAGATCGCATACCCAAAGGGAAATAACTCTTACACTAGAACAACCTAAGGTTTCCAAGGTCCTAGGTTGAGGAAGAGGAAGGAACCCTATTAAGGTATTGACAATATGAGAGTGATTGAGGACAAGATAAACATGTAAATATATGCTAACCGAAGTAAATCATGCAACATAAAATAAAATATCTGAATACAATATGCTAACCTAGCATGTGCATAAAATACTAAGCTAACATAAAGTAACAAGAAAATATAGGGGACTACTCTAGATAAAATGAAAAGTTGAGTTAGAGCACTTACCTATTGGGGGGCAGTCTTTGATGCATCTATTTCCCAAGGGACAATACACCGAGAGAGAATATATTTTGGGTGGATAAGGGGAAACAATCCAGTCTTAAATCACTATAGGTGACCCAAGAGTGCAAACATACCAATCCAGCAAGAAGAATATCCAATCCAAGAGTAAAGATGCAAGAAATTCAAGAGTTGAGAAAGAAGATGCTAATTTGACAAAAGACAAAATCTAATGGCGAGTTCTGTGTGTATTTGTCTTATATTCTTATATGAAAAATCTCTTTTCGATATTTATATTGATGTCATCTCTGTAGGAAAAGGCGTTAGCCAGAACTTGAAGATTCATTGACACAATCGTCTGTAGTTGATGGCATCGGCATTAGGGAGGGTAGATGATAAGGGGTGTGTATAATGTGTAATGGAGAACAAAACTAAATGTAAGAATAATATGGTCATGGTGGAAGTAAGGTGTTGGAAGAATGCGAAGAAAATAAAGAAGATAACGACAAAAGAAGTGGATAAATAGGACCAAAATCCATTCTCTCCATGTATTATCCCTAACCCAATAGTTATTTGAATAACCATACCCCTATCCTAGAACGAGCCCCTTAAGGCATTCATTCCCATAAATAGATGCATTAGCGACCTCTAACTGGAAGAGAAATTGTTACTAATAGGTATGAAAATAGAAATTGTGAAAAATTAGGTGTATACATATTCCCTAGTCGTTGATTACCGCATGTCGCAATAGCAAAACATGGGGTAGTCAATGGAAATAATGAAACATAACACCGAAATCAAAAGTAGATGTTGAAAGTAAATAAAGGACTAGTTAAAATGAAATATACCCACCAATGTGTACCTGATAGTGTCAGTAATTCTACCACATGTGGGTGTAATCCATGCTACTAGAACCCTAGAGAAGTAAAATTGAAAGGAAACACTAGAAGATCATCAGTAAAATAAGACATAAATCACCTAGCTAGGGGCCCATGGGATGGATGTCGTGGATTCATAAATGGAGATCTAGGGTTGGAAAATGTGATTTTTGGAGGGATAAGGCATATAACATGTCAAAATCAACAGAAGAAGATCACGATCCTAACACAATCGACATCAGATTTTTCAGAGATCGAGAACTAAAATGATGGGTATTTAAGGATTGAGGCTTATCACAACGAGTTTAAATAGAAATTTGAGGTTTATATAGTTTTTTTAAATTTGCTTATTAATTTTTCTAGAATTAAGAGAACTGAGCTCTACAATTCCAAATTTAGATATTAGCGTGATAATGTGGCATGAGTACGAGGAGGAGGGATGGGCGGTAAGGAGGTGCACACACAAAGTGCATTCACGGGTAAGTCATTGCATTTAAACTTGTCAGTAGATTAGGAGTAATTTGTTCTTTTTAGGATTATGAAAATATGAGGGTGTCATTTTGAGTCAAACTTACGTCATTAGAAATAGTAGGACAAAATGCAAGTGGGTTTGGGAGGGATTTACTTTTAGCTTTTTCATTTTATAGATTTTTGCTTTTAATTTTAAAAATTCATGGTCATACAAATTGGACGCCCTCACCCCCTAAAACAACAACGCCAATGACGTCGGGAACTATCAAAATAATTGACATGGGCCAATGATGTAAGGAATATTTGAAAATCATTTGAATTATTATGATTTTAGAGATTAAATTGATTTTCAAGGAATCTAATGTCAAGATTTTATTGATTTGTGAATGCAGGGAGATCATAGGATCCACCTATGACGGGTGGTTGATGTGGCATGGCTGAATGGATTGATTCTGAATTGACAGATGTAGAGGTAACATAGTTACATGAATGGGGATTTTTGGGCATCATGTAGATGCCTAGGATACCATTGAGCTTATATTTATTGCAGATGTTATTGACCGCATGGGAGACTCAACCTAGCACCTTTCGGTGGTGGGTAGGTGAGACAATTGAGATGACTATGACACTTTAAGATGTGCACAAGATATTGGGATTGTCGATTGAGGGGGCTTACATGTATTGAAATATTACCCTAAAATTGCAGAGAGGAGGGCCCTAACTATATATGGGTCACAGACAACAAAACATATAATGAGAGGATGCTCAACATTCAACGCAATGTGATACATATATGACAGAGATTCCAACCATCTAAAATGTGGTCATGGGTATTACTATGGCATGCATATTGTGCCACATGGTATATGAGACCATTCGTTATATTTTGTGGCTTCTTATAGAGATGTGGTTTGAAGGTACACTAATTAGTTGGGGACCACTATATGGGTGTAGTTGATGCACAATTTATACAGGGTCCGACAGAGAGCACAAAGAACAGTGGGTCCCATTATAATATTGATGACATGGATTTATGAGATATTTCGATGTATAGGTCCGAGAGGACACCATTGGTCATAAAGCAAATGCCCCAAGAGTACTTTAGTGGGCACATGGGCCGATAGTGAGAGCACTTCCGGTGTATCGGATATTACACAGCCTACATCCAAATGGTGTCATATGGGAGCCTTGTATAGGGAATGTTGAACAATGGCCCAATTGGCCCATGGTAAAGGAAATGGATGCAACAGAGGAGGTTACAAGACATTACTTGTATTGGGTGGAGACCCATCCGATGGAAAGGGTACCTAAATAGTTTGGGAGGCAAGAGCTAGCCATAGTACCAACAAAATCAGCCTATCAATGACAACATGCGAGGGAGGCTACATGTATAGCATATAGAGTACCAATGATGTGTCCCCGAAGAATATGGGTTGTAGGTAGATAGTGCAGAGTTAAAGATGAAGAGGTGGGGAAACTCAGGACCCACTAGAGATCATTGCAGTTGAGAGCTCAGATGAGGGATCTAATGGAGGTCCCTTCACCAGATCCACAAGTGGGAGATACATGTGCAACTTGTCCTAGCACTAGAGGGAGAGCAAAGAGATAGCCAACCCCATGCCCGAGAGAGCATAAAATGTGGTGACTACGAGGTGGTTACCTGATGTCACTAGGGATGGAGATGGCCTTACAACTACGAGACACGCCCAGACCCATTGCGAAAGGAGATATGATTTTGGTGCCATGAGATAGATGGGAACAATATGTTGGAGGGATATCTCATTGATATGATGTAACTAGGTAGTATTGGGTAGCCGCGGAGATGGTGAGACCGTCATCGAGAGATCTAGGAAGCCGAGTATGTGGTATTGTAATGATTATATTTAGGAATATAGATGATACCCTTAATAACTATATCATGAGACTGATTTTAATTAATGAATTTTGGTTTTGAGGAGCATGACAAAGGAATGGAAATCCTTGATAGAGAGTGCACACCATAAGATCATGGACCCAGTATTAGATGTTTAGGATACCTCAGTCATGACAGACCCCACAGTGTCATTGGCTAGAAATTCAATGGGAGCATTTCGGTTGGTTGGGAGGCCATTAGAGAATTATATAGATTGAGAGATGTGCATGCATTAACAAACAACGGTAACATAGATGTGATTATGTGGAGCTTATTACAAGCACATGGTGCCTAGGTTAAGGAGTAGGTAGTGCACCTTTTAGATGCCAAGACCGTTGCAAAGATGATCATGAGGCTAGAGGGAAGAGCTGGAGAGAGTACAACGAGAGGCCTTGAGCCCGATCTAGGGAAAAGTCTATAGCTCGCACAACCCAGAGCATGGCACCTTCGACACAAAGCATCTAGATACCCCTTAAAGGAGGTGAGTATTTGAGCCACATTTTGAGCCACAGTATAGATATTGGTAATGGACCATGATGTATTTTTGTCTATGTATAAAACTAATTCAATATATATATATATATATATATATATATATATATATATATATATAATGATGATGGTATTTATTGGTGTTCAAGAAAGTTGATATGAAGGAAGATAAATCCAAGCGAGGTCAAGGACCTAAGTGAGGATGCTGCAAGACCATAAAAATCCACAAGGAAAGGCTAGGGCGAATCAAAGCCAAAATAGGTGGAATCAAGACCATGACATTCCAATGGTAGGAGATGTCAAGGAAAAAGAGAGGTGATGATAAACCCAAGTGGGCAAAGAGCCCAAGTGAGGATAAGGTTTTGGAGCTATGTGTAAAACCCAATGGGCCCGAGAGCCCAAGAAAAGGCAAGATCCCAATCCAAAGAAAAACATTGTTGAGGTATTTATAAAGGAGATATCTATCCATGAGGAGAAAATGATCGTAGAGTATCAGTAATAATATCATCAACTTGATTCATGATATGGCTTTGGGCACGAGTCATGAGGTCCTCTATGGTGTGTTGTGTGATAGTAACCTATCGGTGCACCTGTGATCTCATGTAGAATAAGGTGTCATCAATCGATCCTCTAAGCATGTGAAAATGTCAAGTCAAATATTGTCCATGGTGGGAAAAGGATCACAACAAAGTGGTGGTCCATAAGTTGGTTGAGGTTTAGTTGGTCTAGGGGAAGGATGGTGGTTCTGAGAGGATTCATCTCTATGCTTTCTCTCACGTGAAGAGGACTTGGGAATCGGGCACCTACTACGCATGACCTGACAATTGACATTAGTATGCAAGAAATAACCATGGTGTGAACAATGAAGTGGGGATGAGGTGGAAGGCTGCGTAGCCTTCCAAGATTAGTAGCTTTTAATCTCAACTTTAATTTTCTTTGTGTGTCTTTTGTAGGCTCTGCAATCAGATAAATCGTGCCCTGGAGCCTCATTTCATGTACAATATGGATTTTCCCCAGAGGTTCGAGGAGCCATAAGGGCGAGAGGTAGTGGAGTATGTAAATGGCTATTATGGGTCGGCATGGATGGTGTTGGCATGTTTGGTAAGTCGTCATCCATAAGGTTGTTTGCTTTATAGTCAAAACTAGATATTCACTCCCCTTTGTTTATATGAGGAAGCACATCATGTTCTCTAGTAGGAGAATCACAAAGGAGAGGGCGAGGCGGGCAGAGCTATCTCGAGGCTCGAGGCATCGGTCCTGCTAGAGGAAGGATCGATTGAGTGTGACGTGTATTATTATGCAAATATGACATTCACATCACAAGAAAGAGTCATTTTAAGGGTGTTTTAGTAATGTCAGACTTATCTATCCCGAATTTGGGCATAACTAGCCAAATGGGATCATCCAAAGTGTATTTGTTTTCATAGTTAGGAGTAGATATATCTATCACACAAGAGTCAAATATGGTTTCTAGTTGAACTATTTTCTTTGGTGGAGGTGGAGGTGTACATGAGATGGTAACGAGAATGGATAACTCCTTACGAGGCCACAAGTTAGGAGGAAGTTGGGATATGATGAGATATAATAAATCAGAGGTGTTGATCCTAACAATGATCTCATTGGGCTCATCATCATCAAAATCCAAGAGATTAGGAGGCATGCACCTAACCAATTCCGGATGAATTACATTTCCATGAAGAACTCAACAAGATGATTGAAGCACTAATATTCACAAAATGGGATAGGAGATAATTATTCAAGGGTTGAGAATTTATATGTCCCCTTTTGTTGAAGTGTGTCATAGTTCCAAGGATTTGGGTTACCTTGAATCTTATAAATAGCCCCTTGATGAACAAACTTGACACATTGGTATATAAAAGAAGCGACCACACACATACGATGGGTCCAAGTTTGACCTAAGAGGATACTATAAGATGAGGGGAAATTAAATAATGTGACTTTACGTGCATGGTCCTAGGAGGAATAGTGATGGGAAGCCAAATGCAACCCATGGGAGGCATTTGTCGACGATCATATCCCTAACAAGTAGTACGTGTGGTTTTAGGTTGTCTATTGAATAACCGAGAGCCTTGGTGAACTCTTATGAGGCCACACATGTGTTAGCACCCTCATCAATGAGGGCACACTTAAATTTGTTTTGACCAATTTATACGGAGATGAAAAGTGGAGGATTGTCTTCCGAAGCAATAGTTCATTTGGAATCATAATAAAGCTACTGTGGAAATAGATACAAGTTTGAATATTTGTGGTATGATCATACAAATGGAAAGCTTCTCCTATTGATTTGCAATGCTTTCTTCCAAATTGTGCAATGTAGGAGACTGCCCCAAAGTAGGAGGGAAAGGGATGTTCATATCAAACATCGCAGTCATGAGACACTCACAATGGTGAGGTGACGTGTGCATGAGTTCTAAGAAGGGGATTGGACCAGGAATTTGAGAAAGTGCTTCTAGAGGATCCCACTCATCATGGATGGACTAAGCAACAGTGAGAATGTTAAGGATCTTCAAAAAGAGGCTCAAAAGGGGAGGAGTAAATAGGGACACTTTAAAACTGAATTTTGTTTAGGCTCGATGCCATTAGCATAGCCGAAGGTGTGTGTACTTGGAGGAAGGATTTAAGACACCATCGGCCCTATAGCATTTTTGTCACAGGGGCCGATGGACGTCTATAGAAGATGGGATTTTGTCTTTGGGAGTTTGATTCTGAAAGACATAAGGGTAGATGACTCTATGAGTCGAAGCTGAAATGATGGAGGATATTCAAGTTCTATCTACACTATAACACACCTCACATCATTTATGGAAACCATGTTCTCGGAAGGATGATCAGGATCAACCACATTTGTTGTGGCATTTATTGATTTCTTATAGTTTTTGCCTATATTATGGTTAGGCATTAGGGTCAAAGAATACTTTGATCTCTTCATTAGCTTGGTTGATAGCATTATGGTGACATTTTTACTTTTAGGCATCATGATCCTTGACCACTTCGGTCATAGTGATAACATCATGATCAAATTGAGGTCCTAGGAAGAATGTAATGGCAGCCATGTGAAGGGCATTACAATTTTTGTGAGAATGGTCCCAATTAGCGTGCCACCAATAAAAATTATTCTCTTCATGCCATTGAGGGATAGGTCAAGAATGATCGAGGATCTGACTAAATGGCTTAGGTATGTGTCATCTCAACTCATCCTTAGCCAATGGTTGATAATAAAAATGTTGATTTTATTATTATTAGATTTATGATCAACATTGAAGACATTCCTATTTGAAGAAGCCATAAGAGGAAGGGTATCTGAGACCTCGTCATCTGTGGAATTCTTATTCTTTGATCTTTGGAGGAATTACACTTGTTTGGTTTCTTGTGCCTTAGGAGGAGCCTTCTCGAACT
The DNA here is from genome assembly GCA_018340775.1 of Taxus wallichiana var. yunnanensis. Taxonomy (NCBI): domain Eukaryota; kingdom Viridiplantae; phylum Streptophyta; class Pinopsida; order Cupressales; family Taxaceae; genus Taxus; species Taxus wallichiana. Next base: position 658,747,734 of record CM031242.1, read on the forward strand.
CCCTCATGAGGTAGTATTGCCTTTTAGCTTGTTTAAAAGCTTCATCTAAGGAAGTAGGAGAGAAATACCTAACCTTATATTGAAGGTGAGGTTCTAGGGATTGGAGGAAAAGTTGGAATGTGATAGCATTTGACATATTATGTTCTGCTTTAGTAGACAAAGTCTTCCAACGTTCGATAAATGTTTCAGACTGACTCATTATCATGTTGTTGAAAATTAATGAAAGCATTGATATTATTCTCAAGAAAATCATGATATTGGAATTCATTGACTAGGGTTGTTACTAAAGATTCTAGCTCCACTATGGAGTTAGGGGATAAACTATGATACCAATCTAAGGCATCCCGGTTGAAGACTATGGAAAATGATAGTAAATGGAGATAAATACACAACTTACAAACCTTTTCTAGCCTTCAAGCAACTCGAGTAAGGTTATGTGAATATTTGGAGCTTGTGTAACCTTGTTAGAATTTGGTTGTGGGTGATCTTGGAAACGACCTCCAAATGTGGACTATGAACATGCTACGAGCAGATTTAGGGAATTTCCAATATGTAGATATTGGAGCAAATTTAATGAGTTATCAGATCTGTACTGTGAATCCAAGAGGATTTGTAAGAGGATGAGCCTACATTTTATAGAGGTAGAAGTGGTTGGAAATTAGTTGAACATGGTTGAATGCACATGCTAAAAAAATTAGTTGATGGGGACCAAAAAATTACAGGAATAATCAATGCCATTTAGGAACACTAAAGGAATTAATTTGCAGAAGTTGCATCCGGAAAGGTGGTTGTACGTGCAATTTAATTGCCCCCACCTTTCTAGGATTCTAGAAGTTGAGTTGACTAGACTGGTGAAGTGGAGTCCATGTGGAGTTGACTAGGATGAGAAAGTGGAGTCCAAATGGATTTTGACTAAGAATCTGAGTGGCAGTTGACTAGGATGTGCACACTAATTAATTAATAAATGATAATTAACTAACTAAATGGGTACTAAGGACTAATTTAATTAATCCAAAGGGTGCAATATGTATGATTAATCAACCATGAAAGGGGTGAATAACACGATGCACTGGGACAATACTGGGAATAGGTGAGTGATTTTGGGGTATCTAAATTTTCCCCTCTTTAAAGTGCTATTGCAAAGTAATAGTGCTTTAAAGATAGTAGATGTATGTAGAGTAGTGAGAAGAAATCAATGAAGCATTAGGATGCCCCAACAAGTAGGATAGTAGAGGAATGCCCCTCAAGCGAGTGGATGATGCAACAAGGTGGTGGATGACCGCTAATAGGAAGAAAGCAATGGATTGAAACTAGGTGGGAAGTATTGTGCCCATAAAGATGAGCATCATTCGAAGAATAAATTTAGAGAAACCTTATTTTTTTGTTGCACAATAGAGTTGTCACCATGATTATGAAAGAATCAAAATGGTTAACACATATGCACGTAAACAAACACACATAACAAAGAAAAGAGAAAAAGGAAAACAAACCCAATATATAGAGTAGGTGCAGGCATCATGGTTATAAAGGAACCAATATTTAATCACACTACTTGTAAGTGGTCCAAAAATTAAACATAAAAAATGCAACACAAAATCGAAAAAGAAAACAATCAGTTATGCCCCTAATGTGTGCCACAATGATGATGAAGTAGATGTAAATGCTCCCAAAGCTAGACTAGGATAAGATAGGAAAAGCAGATTAAAACGACTCCTTATGACACTCTTGTTGGATCCTTTGTGCAAAATATCGAAGTTGAAATTGTACCATGTGAAGTTATATCGCAAAGGAAAAATAATTTTGTGACTTTCCCCAAGCAAAAATCATGCAAAGGGAAGAAACAAATAGTTGTAAGATTGGAACGATCACTAGGGTAGTGGATAAAAGTATGACTTTACCAAGATTATATTGAAATGTTTAAATACTTACTTTAAGGGTTTTCCAATTGTAGAATTTTTGTGATAAGTGAAGATTTGTTTGAAATTTTGGATTTTTAAAATATATGATTTTATGGATTTTTGCAAGTTTGGAAACTTTGAAATACAAATGCAAATAAATGCAAATAAACATGAATACACCGTAAAAAGGAAAACATTTCATGGCTTATTTAATAAACTTGGAGACAAACACAACAAGTGCAAGTGAAAAACAGACACAAAACAAGTATTGAAAACAAACCTAATATGAACATGAAGGAACCACACCAAATTTATATGTGAACTAAGATGTGAATAGATTTTCCTGTATTGGTCTACAACAAAGGTAAACAAAGTACAAAAAAATAACAAATTAAAAGAATCAAAAGCATCGTCACAATGTTGAAAAACCGCAACAATACAACACAATGTGCAATAACGACGTCTAATGACACTTTGAATGTGTTCCACATTGAAGAACTAGACATATTTGAATTCCCCTGAGTGATAGCTTAGAACACGAGAGGATTGGATCGGGATGAAGAGTGGAGTGATACTTAGATACTCCAAAAAATACTCTTGTCGGATCCCATTGAAGTTTGATCGTAATTGGATTAAAATGTGAAATCCAAATGTGCCCAAGCAAAGTTATATTGCGAAAGGGTAAATGATTTCCTCGAGCATAGATATACACCACGGGTAAGAAAATTGATTATTGAAAGATGATCTGGAATGATCATGAGGAGTGTCATCAAATGGAAAAATTGTTGAACTATGTTATCCAGTTGCTGAAAGTTGGTCAAACATTATCTGAATGTTTTGATTTTAATAGTTTTATACTATGTTTTTTTTTTTTGAACAATTTTATATTGTTTTTGGGTGTTTGAAGACATATTTGAATGTTATTTAAGTTTTAGAGATTTTTTTTTACAAATCAATAAAGGGGTGCACTACTTGAAAGCAAGTGCAAATAAGTAAAAGCATTCCATTCCATTGGAATAAATGTAGATGATAAAATGATAGGGTGTTTCACTCTGCTTGTGGCTCCACGCAACTAGGAAGATGTGAGGGCTCATCACCAAGAGCCAAGAAGGACATGAAAATGAGGTGAATAGTGATATGAAAGTGAAGATAATGGATGCGAAGACACAAGGTGTAACAATGATCCATATGAGAAAAATGTAACTCATCTCTGGTCAAGATTGTCTAATTCCAAGATGATTCCACTTTATAAGTTTTGACAAGACTTAGATATGTACATGGATTATTGATTGGCAAGATCTGGTTGAAGGAATTGTTGCCTCTCTTTAACATGAGTAGCTAAATTACTTCATGGGATACATTTATTAAGCACTTTGATCCAGATTTCATAAAGGATTTAGTTATTGATTAATTTTTGTGAAGAACCCCTACATGTTTCCCCATACCACCAAGTAAGAGATAAGGGCTTAACATTGAAGAAAAAATATACGTGAGTAAGGGCTTCCTATGTTCCTAGTCTCATACTACTAGTGAGAAATATCGGCTTATCACCTTTGGATACTATGAAGGACGAAAGGTGTAATGATTTTATAGTTTTTTTTTATTTTTAGATTGATTTAATTTTCCTTGGTTATTGATATTGTGCTTGTTGGGAAGGAATATTCTGCCCCTAAGTCTCACGGTCATGTGACTATTAGGGACGTAAGGGTTCAACATTGTAGATTGATATGGGTGGTCAAAAAGGACCGGGTAAAGAAGTTTGATCTTTCTGTTAAAGAGAGAGCATGTTTGAAAGGAGGTATTGCCATCAAGTAAGCTTCGAGATAAATCATAGATAAAAATATCTGAAATGGTAGAAACCATAATAAAGATGAGACACATAATGCCCAATAGGAACAAGGTTAACCTATGTCATGATAGGTGAAGAATGTGAATATATGATAATGGTATGATTAAGATATCTTCCAATAGATGGAATGATTAATATTATTTATACTCACTTTTTTACTTTTGATTTGCAAACAATGCTTTAATATGAAGTTTTATTCTCTTTTTATGTTTTTTAAGTTTTTTGAATTTTGGCGGATGAGGGTTTGAAATGGACTCATCAAGAAAGAGTTCCATGTTTATTAAATTTGAATGGTCTTGAAATATGAGACTTGTGCGGATGAAATCCAAGTCAAGAGAGGGAATCGAAAGATCAATAGGTCTGAAATATGAGACTTGGGTAGAAAAGGTCAAGTCAAAGGAGGAAATATGAAGATTTGATAAGTCCTGAAATACGAGACTTGGGTAGACAGTTCCAAGTCAAAGGAGTGAATCAAACGATTCAATGGGTCTTGAAGTACTAGACTTGGGCAGACATGTTCCAAGTCAAGGGATGTGTGATTAGATAAGTCTTTGATGAGATCGAGAGACATATGCGATGTTAGAAGAAGATTGTTGATGCGGGAATATGTTGAGATACACATTCATTTGTGAGTGAAAGAGTACAAGGAAAGAAAGATTGATCTATAGATGTATATCCATGGTTCCTTAGATGTTGTAGAGAGTAAATAATCAATTTTTCTTCTCATAGGTTGTGAATTAGTTGATTTGACAAAATATTTGCAATTAAAGCTCGAAAAGGTTGTATAAGGACATTCTTGGGTATACACACCTCGTAGAGTGTACACATGTATATGTCTTGATAGCTAGGAAACATTGTTTATGATATTCTTGCAAGATTAATCATATGAGGTATAATGGACACAAAAGACTACATTGTTACAAGTGTCCAAGCTTGTTGTGGTTGTGTTTCAACAACAAGACTAGAAATTTCAGTGTAAAAGCCGAATGGAAAGAATAGAATCAAGCTCAATGGTGCTTGATGATGGACCCTCTTCTATTATGTCAAGGGTTGAAAGAGAGTCTTGGAGAAAATTCAATCTCTCGTTAGGTGCTAGAATTTTTGTCCAAAACAGTTCAATGTCATTTGGGAAAACGAAAGAAAACACGGAGAAGAAAAAAATAATGGTTTGGAGGAGAGATACTTAACCTTTGTCATGATCTCGTTGAATGTTAGTATGTATAGAAGTGGGGACAATAGTTAACTCTTCATTTGAAGTTGTGGAATTTGACATGTCATCGATCATGCGAGAGCTTCGTCATCAAGCTCTATGGAGATGGTTCCATCATCAATTAAGTCTTAAACATAATGACGAAGAGGTGTACAATTATCAGTGGAATGGCCATCCATACAATGGTATGCAAATATTTGGGAACATTTTATGATGTAGGGTTTGGTTCCCCATTAGAAAAGGGTATCGAAGGTGGAAACTCGATCATGTTAGCCTTTATTAATTGTTGAAAGGCACAATATGGACTTTCTCTGAGAGATGTAAATTAGCATTCAACAATGTGTAGGGTAGTGTCGTTAATACAAGATATGATGGAATTATAATCAACATTGTTCAACGATTCCCCATGTTCATGAGCTTTTCCCTTTGTATCATGGTTAGGTGGTAGGTCTCCAACCACTATGTCTTCGTTGTCAATGAGGTCTTGGATGTAATTATGAATTTGTTTGCATTTATCCATTTGATGACCATCAATGTGATGAAAATCACAATATGTGTTAGGTTTATACCAACCTGGCTTAGGTTCTCCTTCAGGAAGGGTTGTGTAATAGGATAAGTGACCATATTGGCACTTGCCATTATTTCAAGACACTTGAAAGTGATTCTCCAAAGACGTATATTTTCTTCAATTGTAACCATGAGGAGAATTTTTTTCTCTTTTTGGAATTTGAAATATCCCTTGTTGGATACCACTTGAAATGCACAAATTATATGAAAATTGCAGCAAAGTAAAATACTGATTTATGCATATTTTTATAGTAAGGACAACAAACTAAATAAAATCAATATCTCCCAAGATATCCACTCGAATTACTTGAAAATTTAAAGAGAACTTGATTTTATAATAGAGGACATAATAAAACTATTTTTGGAGTTTTACACAAATTAAACTGCTGCCAAAAAAAGCACAACATGCCCTAGACATAGCTGGAAAACTTCCTAGGTTCGTTACTCTCTAAATACAAGAGCAAAAATAAGGGTCTTTAGAAATAACATTGACAGATATAGGAAATAATATTTCCACCTTCAGATCTAAGAACGGCCGATTGAAAAACCCCCAAATAAGGGTTGTAAGTCACCTTAATTGCTTGATGCAATGGGGTCGAAAATGATGGAGGTGCCTTCAACATGTTGCCACACCCAGCCCAAATGGCTGCCGTGAATCTGATATGGAGCTCCTCTGATTATCTTCCCCAAATGCCCCCAAAACCCTCAAAATCCTTCCTCTGAAACCTCTGTTATTATCTCTGTGACACAGCCCTAAAAACGGCTCCAAAAATGACAAACTAGGGTAGATCTCTCACTACCGAAGAATGCCCTACTAGCTAGGGATGGGTCTCTCACCACCGAAGCTAGGGTCCCTGTGGGATTTGACTCCACAAGCTGTAGATGTGCAATATCATCATATGCACATGAAAACAAGCTAAAAATGTATATGAAAAAGGTTTATTTTCCTTTCTCTCCCAAACTCCTTATATACTAACTCCACGACAAAAGAGCCCCAATAACCCTAGACACATTTCATTCCATGGAGGGGCCAATAAAATAAAAGTAACTAAAGTTACTTTTCCTTTTTAAGTCGTCATGGTCCAAAAGTGACCCCCAAATGCAAAATATGGATATTAGAACCACGTGGCCCCTTCCCAATAGCTCCCAACATCCACAGCCCCTTGGGTATGACCATGGTTTGGACTCAACCGACCCTTAGGCCTTGGGTGTTGGAAAAGGGGACATTACAATCCTCCCTTCCTAAGAAATGCTTGACCCCAAGCATTATCCTATGTCATGCTGCAGAAGTTGAACCACGCCGTAAGTTTCTCCATCTCCCCGTCAACCAAGGATCGGTGTAATCCGAAGTAACCAGGAAACCCCATGTAGTCATCATGACCTCCATATTGTATCGAGAGCAATGTTGTCCATGAAGTAGAATGATACCCAAACCGACTCTCCACTGGTACCCACATCGGGATTGCCAATCTGTCCAAGCCCTACCACCAATCTGCCCACATCCTGGGACTCATCACTATCTCTCGGATCAGCTCCTGGGTACGAAATTCCACTCTGAATCTTATATAATTCCCCTGGATCAACTCGTGACATAACTCGTATATGCACAAAGTGTGCCAAATCTCCCACATGACCTACGCCTCGTGTGAGAGTAAGGATCCTCATAATGTATCTCAATGTGTCCCATGGGGGAAAATTCCCAAGACTCCAGTAGATAGCCAACCAAGCAATATCAGCTCCACATAGTCCACCTCCTGCGCTAAATGTGAACCTACCAAATAACCATGAGTCAATTTCATCTCTCCACTGACTAGCACGTGGGCAAAGTGCTCACCGAGCATAGAAGCAGTAAAATACATAGGAGTGTTATCCCATGTCGACTCAAAAAATGATGAACCCATAAGCTCTGACTTGTCATAGTGACAAACCGTACATGCCTGTATAAAGTTGAGGATATCCTCACTCAACCTATGCCATATGAACCTCTCTGACATGAACCTGTAGGTCTCATCGAAGCTCAAGTGCCCAGTCACGGAAGAACAATGCACATGTCGCAATATCTCCATCCTCAACCATGAATCTAACACAAGGTACAATCTGCCCTGATAGAAGATCATCTCATCCTCCAATCTGTAGTTGTCATCATGTATGTGACCATCTAGAATCTCATAAGTGTGTTTGTTCTTGAAGTACTTAACAAGCAAATGAGATCTCTAGTATACTTAAACCTCAGATAATCAACATAATGATAAACTTAGATGATCTGAACCTGTAATCCCAATCTCTGTAACTATCTCATGTGCAACACTATGGGTTATACCCACATCCATGACTCCACTCATCCCATCTAGAGTCAAAGTCTCCATCATATCTAACTCACTCCCAATTCAACATCATCCGAATCACTCTCCACATAAGTCATCATGGTGTGCTCGTATGCCGCAACAAACAATCCATCGAACATGATTCATCAAATATCCCACTTGTCTCATAACTTGTGATGTCACCATGATCCACAAGACCGAGTTCCTTCACAATTCAACCGCTGCAACGACATGCTTCTTTCTTCACCAATAAAATCTTTTTGCATTCGCCCTGTGTACCATGAAATTTGATTTCTTTGTTTTCCTTGAAAAATTTCAGTTTATCCACATGAGGGATGAATGCAAATTTCCCAAAATATGGAAGCCAATATGTCCAATGAATGATTCCAACTTCAAATAACCCAAATGTACAAACACATTCAAGTACTTCACATCTCTTAATGACAATAAAGAAATGAGTTACCTTCTTTGTGCAAGACATGTCTTTCCATGGACATAACTCATCAATTCCTTCTATGTTGGGAATACACATGGTTGCTCCCTCATCATACTTTATTCTCTTTCCCCATATTTTCATTTCATCGTAAATGCAAGAGAAAGGGAAATCAACATTAGAACTCATGCATCCATAAAATTTATCATAAGGAACTTCATACCTTTTGTTGTACCCATTGATTCTCATCATGAGAGATGACAACACATTTGAAATATCATAATTGGGGCTGCTCATCATACCTTTGCAACTCATAATTTCTAATATAGGATCAACATCTTCATTCTCCTTTGATTTTCAACACATGCATCATCATCTTCCTTAACATCATGCAATCATTGCATCCTAAAAATAGTATTACCTCTCAGAAAATTCAACCACAATAAATACCACATACCTCATGTCCTTTCAATATCATGGGCTCCTGTATTATTTTCTTTGCCAACATATGCTTATTACTTGAATCAAGAGCAATGTGAATGGAGGATGTGTTTATCCCATCTAGCATACCTTGAGACGTGATTATGAAATAGTCTTCCTCAATCATCCAAGCATGTAAATGTTGTCCCAAATAATAGAAACATGGCAACAACATAGGAGAACTCAACAAGCTAGGAAAATGGTAACCATTCTCATACCTTAGGATGTTAAAGTCATGAATGCACCTTGAATTCAACTCTTCTTTTTAACAACAAATTGCACCTTGATTCTTTGAGCACTTTGAGGACCAAATGCCCCCACTAACCCTTCCAAGGGTTCCACCATGTAGCTGGTATAAAAATCAGTCATGGGCTCTATTAATAAAGCATTTTCTCCTCTCTTTATGACTGTTGTTATACACAGTCCAAGCAAGCTAAAGATGATTAAAAATATTCTCTTACCCTTTTTAGCAATCAGAAAACCAACGCTAGTACCTTGAGAGTTACTCTCCCTTCTTACACCAGAGTCTCCAAGGAAGAAATCATGCTTGCCAACACTTGTAATCCCAAAAGACACATTTGAATTCCTTCCTTTGCTTATGAAATCAGTCACCAAGTTTTCAAAATCAGAATTGATAGTTTTGGACAATTGCAACATATTACTAGGATCCCATACCTTATAATGCCCATGAACCCTTGTATCATGTAAGGTCTACCATCTTTGCTTCTCTTGTATCTCCTCATAAAGAAGATTATCACTCTTTGTCTTCATGATGACTTGACTTTGATGCACCAAATTCTTAGCATTCTTATCAACAATAGGCTGAATACCATCATGATAGGTAATGATATAGGATGAAGATGATGAAATAAATCCATGCTACTACTAACCTCCTTATAAAGAATATCATCAAAAGGTTCACCTTTTATTGCTGATTTAGAAACCTCCAAAACACCATCCCTTGGAGTATCCTCATCAAGCTTGGTCTCCAAAATGACTTGACTTTTCTGCCACAAAGCCTGAGCATTCTGGTCTACAATGGGCTGAAATTCTTCATAAATCAGCTTATCATGAGTTGTTAGTTTGGAAATTGCAACAACGTGTAATTCCACACAAGTGTCCATGTGAGGCTCCTCCTCATGTACCATCTGCTCCATTGAGTCTTCTTTCGTGGATGTAGATTTCGTTGTATCAATTACCCTCATTGTTTCCTTGAACTCTTGTAAGTGTTGTCTTGCTTGAGTCACTATCAACCTAGTAGCCCTAGCTCTGGTATTCCATTCCTCACACTTTTTAAGATTTTCCACTACATCCTCCTTGCTTCCATATACAAATTTCTTCTCCTAACCTGGAATAATTTCTCTAACAAGCAAAGTTTCACTAATTGCAATTATTTTCCTCAATGGAAATCATACCCTTTTGTCTAGAAGTTTATTCTTCAAATGAGTTGTTTTGTAATTCAGGTATTGGCATATGATGACCTCGCTTGGGCTTCTACCAATCTTCATCATGCAATAATATTTCCACCTTCAGATCTGAGAATGACCGACTGGAAAACCCCCAAATAAGGGCTACAAGTCACCTCGCTTGGAATGGGGTCAGAAAATGATGGAGGCACCTTCAACGTGTTGCCACGCCCAGCCCAAATGGTTGCCATGAATCTGATCTGGAGCTCCTTTGATTATCTTCCCCAAATGCCCCCAAAACCCTCGAAATCCTTCCTCTAAAACCTCTGTTATTATCTCTGTGACACAACCCTGAAAACAGCTCCAAAAATGACAGACTAGGGTAGATCTCTCACTACCAAAGAATGCCCTGCTAGCTAGGGACGAGTCTCTCACCATCGAAGCTAGGGTCCCTATGGGATTTGACTCCACAAGTTGTAGATGCGCAACAACGGTAGAAATGTAAGTGAAGGAGGCTAAAAATGTATATGAAAAAGGTTTCTTTTCCTTTCTCTCCCAGCTCCTTATATACTTCTCCATGGAAAAAGAGCCCAAATAACCCTAGACGCATTTCATTCCATGGAGGGGCCGATAAAATAAAAGTAACTAAAGTTACTTTTTCCCTTTTAAGTCGCCATGGTCCAAAAGTGACCCCCAAACGTAAAATGTGGATATTAGAACCACGTGGCCCCTTCCCAATAGCTCCCAGCATCCACAGCCCCTTGGGTATGACCACGGTTTGGACTCGACCTGGCCCTTAGGCCTTGGGCATTGGAAAAGGGGACATTACAATTGTGACAGATGCTTTGGAATTAATCTATTTTAATTGGTTGTTCTGTAAGTTGTGCACATTATGATTATCCGTGACACCATCATTGACAATGTTATGGTTGTGGTTGATGTACCTAGGTTTATCATGAGAAGTGTTATGGTTGTTGTTGTTGTGACAATTATGCCCATTGTCTTTATAATGAGGCTTGATCAAGCCTTTAGAAATGAGGATTTTTCAATTTGAGTTCCCTTTTCGATAACTTCCTCAAAACTGTTGAGGCAGTGCATCTGCATGTGAAAGGATAACTCATCGTTAAGGTTAGGGACGAAGATGCTAACCATTTATTTTTCAAGGATTGAACATGAGAATTGGCTTGTGATTCCTCGCCATTATTACAAAAACTGTGAAAATATCTCATTTTGTTGTTGTTTGGCATTGCACAAATCCATCATTGTGACCTCAGAGTCAAAATTGAAAGAAAAATGTTTGACGAAATTCTCTGAGAGGTCCGTGAAGGTAGAAATAGATCCCTTTGGAAGGTGTAAGAATAAATCCAATTCTATGGAAATAGATCCTCTTAGGAAAGAGGTGTAAGAGAGAGATATCGTTATAAGCCACCTCTTGACATGCCATGAAAAATTCCTTGAAATGCTCTCTAGGATCAGTTTTGCCCTTGTATTTTCAAATTTGGGTGTCTCAAAAGAGCGTGGGAAGGGTATGCGTAAGATGTCCATGTCAAAAGGGTATGGACACAATTCATCAAAATTGAATTGTTTTTGTTTTTTTTGCATGCCTAAAATGGTGTCCTTCATTATTTGTCACTCTTGAGCAAATGGTGAATTGTTTTGTGGGATGAATGGTGATTTATCATTCGTATGATTATTGTTCTCATTATTGGTCTCAGAATGATTTTTGAATGTGTCATCACTTTTCTTTGTGTGTTTGATACCTTTGGTATCGTTGTTAGTGAATGTAGAGGATAGGAGAGCTAATTGTTTCTCCATTACATTGATTTGATCAAGCAAGGCTTGGTTGGGATTAGAGGACGAAGCATTAGATTTTCCTTTATTATCAACATTTTTTTACTTGGTCCTTCGTCATCATGTTTGTTTGACTCGAGTGGTGGACCCTTAAGGGATTTAGGTTGTTCTTTTAAGGATTTCAATTCATCCTCATCAAATTATGAGGGAAATATTGCTCCCATTGCAAGAGGAGACGAAGAAGGAATTGATATTTATTTTGTCGCAAAGTGGCATCTATGGAAATATTTTTAAGTTGGTCTTCGTCCTCTTCATCAAAGCTGATATGGAAAGGATTTCTTTCCTTCCATTGAAAAGGGGTATAATCATGATGTCATGTTCCCACCATTTTGAAAGAGGGGAGGAATGAGAAGAAGTGTGATGGAAAAATCGACCCTTAGCAAAGTGAATGCTAAGATGGAAGAGGGAAAAAGATAAAAATTCTCGACCCTAGAAAAATGAGTGCTAAGAGGGAAGAGGCGAAAAGGGTTAGTTGACCACCTGTCTCTTAACAAAATGAGAGTTAAGAGGAAAGGGACTAAAAGGGGTTAGATGTGCTCTACTCGTTAACAAAAATGAATGTTAAGGGAGAAGAGACGTGTCAAAGTGAACACGGTCAACTCTTAACAATGTGAGTGATAAGAGTGATGAAAAGAAGACGAAAAGGGGAACTATTAACAAGATGAGTGTTAAGAGGAATGAAGAAGGGGGAGACATTGTGATACTTAAAAAATGAGCAATGTTAAGGTGGAAGCGACTTAACAAAGTGAGTGCGATCAAATCTTAACAAAATGGGTGATAAGAGTCACGAAAAGAGGGTGTGGCAAGTTAACTCTTAACCAAATGAGTGTTTAAGAGGAACGAAAAGTTGGACCTCGCAATACTTAACAAAATAAGTTATGTTAAAGTGGAAGAGGGGTTGAAATGTTAATTTAGAGGATTGTTAGCAAAATGAGTGCTAAGAAATATGAATAGGTTTGAAAATATTCACAAACCTTTACAAAGTGAATGTAAAGAGGAAAGGAGTGAAAGAAGGTTAGTTTACTAACTTGTGAAAAATGAGTGCGACAAAGAAGAGACTTAAAACACGATGAGAGATGCTCAACTCTTAACAAAAAGAGTGTTAAGGGAAGAGACTTAAGAAATTTGAAGATTTTCTTGACTTTTAACAATGTGTATGTTAAAAGAAGAGACTTAAGAATATGAAAAAATGTCTACTATTATCAAAAGTGTGTTAAAAGAGGAGAAACAACAAAGAAATGTGAGCACCTAAAGAATGAAAAAATGGATTTCGTCACAAGAAGTGAAGAAATGAAATTGAAATGTCCGAATATCACGAAAGTGGAGATAATAAAAACTTGGACTTGGTGATTTTCGTTATTGGAATGTTTTATATAAACACGGAAATTCAACTAATTATTATGGTAATATATTGTGGGAGATATGTGGACTTGTATTATGAAGTTTAATTTTTACTTAACCATTAAGTCAGTAACAACTAAAGTAAAAAAATGCGTATGAAATATTAATTAGTATATATATTTTAGAGGGATTTGGCATGTAAGCCAAAAAGTTTTTATTTAGACATTGAATCATAAAATTGAAACACCTTCACATGGCACAAGTGTGTGGCATGCACTAGTACACATACAAAGATTGGGAAGCGAAATTCTTCAATATGTCACCCAACTATAGTCTCTTTCATTATATTTTTCTGTTATTTCTCATTGGTGTATTTTTCATTCTCCCTTCTAGAATACTGTGTGAGTTTTGAAGGAAAGAAAGATTCAACTTGTTGGAGCTAGAAGAGTAGAAAGTTACCGATTCTGGGTTTACTTGTGCATGAATATTTTCTTCTTTCTCTGTTGCATTATTGGTAAAAATGAGGAAATACACATTTTGTTTTTAATGGCAATCAAGGAATTTGTGGACAACTTTTGATTTAATCGTTTGGAGATGCAGTTTGAAAAGGAAATTGATGGATTTTGTATTCTTTTTAGTTTCTTTGTGTGATTTTAACTAAACCAGAAAAAATGCAGATGGGGTTTTGGGTTTTGATCTGCAAAAATAAAGTAGAAGAAAGGTTAAAAATTCCTTCGTTGCATTATGATAAATTGTACCTGAAAGGAAAAGAGTTGGGTTTTTCCTGTACAAGAAGAAGGAAAAATGTTTTGTGAATTTGTGTGTTTAAAATCGATTTGTGCTTGTGGGTTTTCATTTTGGTTTACTGGAATTTAGTTGTGTGTTTTCTGTAAACAAATCGATTTGGGTATACAAATCGATTTGCATAAATGAATCGATTTGGGTAACTCCATCGATATGGGTATGCAACCGGTTGGGGTTTTGTATTTTTCTTTTTGGTTGTTATATGCAGGTCTGATTGTTAATTTATTGTGATCTCTTGAATGATAATTTGTGGATGTCAAAGCTCTTGCATGGGGCTATTTTTCCAGAAATTTTATCTTTATGGACATCTAAATCAGATCATGTATAAATGAGGGTGTGTTGTTATGTGTAAAAAAGGCATTTAACCTGTAACTTCCAGCCTGGCAATATGACTTGGATTTTTGTAAAACTATGAAAAAGAAATTGCTTGTCTTGGTAAGGGCATGAAAGCCAAGACAACTTGACCCAGATGCACCAAGGAGTAATTGGTGGCATGATTGGGTTTTATATAATGATATCTTATGAAAGAAGTAATTAGTTGTTCTTTTACTAAACAGAGTATGTTTACATGATGTAATCAGGGTGCTGCTATATTGTTTTGTTGGGGTTGTTCATTTACCAGATAGAACATGTTAAAGTGATGTAAATTTGGTGATATTTGTGCTAATTTGTAGAGCTTCTCATTGACTGAAAAGAAATAAGTTTTATTTTCCTTGGTAATGATGTTCTTGGACAATATGATGAGTTGCTCATTAACTAGAAAGAATATGTTTGATTAGTTTTTGGTAATGATGATTTTTGGACAGTTTTGTTAAGTTGCTCGTTGATTTGGAAGATAAGAGAAATAGTATTAAAATCTATACCAAATAAAGTATGATTTTCTTGTGGTCATAATTTGAATTCGGAGGTTGAGTGATTATGGTTTGATTATGCTGAAATAGAGATTGGTTGTTATATTTGTATGCATCCATAGTTGTATCTTTATAGGAACTAGGGGTAAATCATTTTCATTTGTATTACCATATGCTTGTTGATAAAACAACATGTATATACTTTCTTATTTTACTAATTAATTGTATCAGAAAATGGAGTTAATATTTATGCCAATTCATTTTGAATTGACATCATACCACTACTCCAGTCTTGCAGGACCATTAGCCGTTACTTTGGATGTGTGGAAACTCATGTTTTGTGAAGTTTTATCGTAACATGGATCAAAATGAGATACTTGGATTTCAATTTGTAGAAGGATGAAATCCTAGAATTTTGATTGAATTTATTGGGATCTTGGACCCATTGTAAATATTTAAACCTCACTATGTGAGAGTTATTATACGATTATATAATTCGCCTTAATGGCATATGTAATTTATGATTTTAATAAAGAGATAATTACTTTGTGTGTAATAATGTCTCAAAATGAGTAAATGATGAATACTTGAGTTGAGAAATCTTACTTTTCATAAATTGTTAAATATATTTATTTAATAGTAATCAATGTATGAAGCCGATAATTGGACAATTATTGTAACAATCATTTGTCTTTTAATTTATAAATTAAATAGCTATTTAGTGGCGTAGCTAATCAAGGAATGTATATATATTTAATTCAGCCTTTCAGTAAACTTGGTATTATTATGTTAAGATTGTAAATCCTATTGTATAGAGAATGGAAGAGTATCATTATAAAAAGGTAATTTAAAGTTAAAGAATCAAACATCAGGAAATGAGAAACTAAATGGGATGGTAAATAGATGGAAAGATCCATTAGGCATATTAAGGGATAAGTACATGTGAAATGCTGATATAGTTACATTTCAGCATAACGAATGTACTTATCTCATAATGATCCTAGTTGGCCTTTGGCATCTATCACAATATAAACTCTTGTAAGATAGGTTAAATTGGAAATAAAATAAAAACAAACTATAAAGATCTAGATAACTATGAAAGGGATAGTTGTGAGGTGGCGGAAGACTTAAAACTCATAAGACTAGTGTGTTGTCTTGAGTTTAGCCATAACCTGCACGACGGATAACTTTGGCCAAAGTAATGCATTGATGGTTGTGCATTGTCTGATCACCTAAGTCCTCCAATTAAAATAAAAATTGTCTGTAACCTGATCATGGGAAGTTGAACACTAAACATGAGGTAGACAATGGTCGGATACCAGAATACGAAGTCAGGAAATTAGCTTCGTGGTAGACCCAAGGACTTTCACATAGTTCCCATGACCTTTAAAAGGTTGAGCCAAAATGCTAGTAAGCATTGTCATTCAAAGTAGTGACGAAGGGAGATTTTGGAGATCTGGATACACCATTCTTAGTCACACATGACTTACATGGATGTTATCGATAGATCAAAAGAACCAATTTGATTTAATTAATTTGATTAAATAAATCTGTATGATTGCAGCTGTGTAATTTGTTTTTATGTTTTAAAAAAAATCCTCATTTTCCAGCTCTCATAATTTTGAGTGTTACATTTTGGTATCAAAGCGAGAGGCTCAGACACTTGGAAATTAATGGGACACACGTTATAATAAAAGTATCTTTTTTATAAAACAAGAAACTTTGGCTAGGCCGTAACAAGAGCTGGTATGGCAAGTGAAAGTGGGGTAAATTTTGATGACGTGACGAATAATATGGCTGTTAATTTAGAATAAATCCTCAACCTTTTGAATGACACTCAAAACCGAGTTGTTTCCTTAGAACAACAAGATCAGGGTGGTGAAGAAAATGAGGATCGTAGGGATGAGAATCAGGGTGATGAGCAATATGATGATCAACCCGAGCACCTGAATGAAAGGGCAAATAAGAAAGCAAGGTTGGTTCTTTGAGTTAACAAGGGACATTAAAAGAATATCCCCACCTAAATTTGATGGTACAACTCTTGGGGATGGTGTTGAAACTTGGCTCTTTGAAATGGAAAAGTATTTTGAGATTAGGGACTTTTCTGAGGAGACAAAAGTAGTATGGGGAGCCTACCAATTGTCCTGTGAAGCATCTTCCTAGTGGGATAACCGGAAAATGGAACTAGGAATTGATTCTGGTATGATCACATGGGAGCAGTTCAAGGCCTACTTCCGTCAAAGATGGCTACCTCAGCTATACTTTGACCAAAAGATGGCATAATTCCAAAATCTAACTTAAGGAAAGTACTTAGTTATAGAATATTGGGAACATTTCACTCGATTGTTGAAATATGTTCCTTTGTATCAAAAGGATGAGAAGTTTAGAGTGAGAAAATTTATAATGGGATTGAATCCTAGTATTGGTGGTGAGGTAGATGTTCATGGACCTACCTCGATGGAAATAGTGTTTGAAAAAGCTATCAAACAAGAACAAAAGCTGCGAAGTATTTATGCCTCTAAAGAGGAAAACAAAAGGAAAAATAGCAAGTTTCAAGCACCAACCGCAAGTAAACCAACATGGAAAATGGAAACAACAAGTTCAGGCCTGTCAACAAAAGAGGAATAACGGTAGAAGCTGTTGTGAATAATAATAAAAATGGGCAAGGAACAAGTTTCAAACCCAGAATAAGATTGAGAGAAAAGGACCACTGGGTGGATGTTTTAAATGCGGTGGTGATCATTTTGGTAATAACTATCCGTAAAGAGGACAATGGAATAACTAGCGAGAAGGGTTTACTACAGTAAATAAAGAGGGGAAACAACATAAGATTTATGTTGTAGTCCATAATAAGCAAGAGGAAAAGCAAGAGACTCCAATAGAAACTTCAGGTAAGCTTTTTAGAGAACTTGTTTCTGTTTTATTTGATTCTGGTTCAACAAAATGTTTTGTTTCATCTAAAGTAGCTGATAAACTCAAGATAAGAGTTGGGTACATGGAACACACTTAGACTGTACAATATGGAAATAATGTTATACATAGAGTGAATCAGTGTTTGTTTGAGGCACCACTAGAATTACCTGAGTTCATGACAAGATTAAACCTATATGTGGCACCTCTTGGATCCTATGATATTGTCATAGGTATAAATTGGTTAAGTCAGCATAATGCAACTTTGGATTTCTTAGGAAAATGTGTAACTGTTGTGATGATCTGCAGAAAACAACAAGTGTTCAGGGTGTTAAAAGAGAGTTTGTCACTAGGTAGATTTCTGCCATGCAGCTAAAAAAGGAAAAGCGGAAGGGTTGCCATCTATATGCTATAAAAATAACAAATTCGGGATAGGAAATTGAGCCTGAAATTGAAGCATTTCCCATCCTAAGGGAATTTAGAGATGTGTTTCCAAATGAGTTGCCTAGACTTCCACCTAAGCGTGAATTTGACTTCACAATAGAGGTCAAACCAGCAACGGAACCAATCTCCAAGGCACCATATAGAATGACAACAACCAAATTAGTTGAGTTGAAAGCTCAATTACATGAATTGTTGTCCTTGGGTTTGATTAGACCAAGTATATCACCATGGGGTGCACCGATTATCTTCGTGAAAAAGAAGGATGGGACCCTTAGACTTTGTATTAATTATCGAATGCTCAACAAGGTAACAATGAAGAATCAGTACTGCTTTACCTCGAATCGATGATATTTTTGATCAAATGGGGGGCGTAAAAGTGTTCTCCAAGATTGATCTTAGATCCGGTTATCATCAACTGCGAATCAAGGATGAAGATATCCATAAAACCACTTTTAGAACAAGGTATGGGCATTAGGAGTTTACAATTTTTGCCCTTTGGTCTAACAAATGCACCATGTTGCTTTCATGAACTTAATGAACATCATATTTAGGGAATACTTAGACCAATTTGTACTTATCTTTCTCGATGATATATTAATATACTCTAAGAATGAGGAAGAACATGATGAACATTTAAGGATTGTCTTTGGGAATTCTCAGAAAACATAAATTATATGGAAAATTATCTAAGTGTGCTTTCTATCAATACGAAGTACAATATTTAGGCCACTTAATAAATAAAGAAGGAATCTCAGTGGACCCCTCGAAGATCAGTGCCATCATGGAATGGCCAACACCAAAGGATGTGCATGAAGTGAGAAGTTTTATGGGTCTAGCAAGCTACTATCGAAAGTTCATAAAGGACTTCTCTAGGTTAGCAAGACCTATCACTTCTTTGCAAAAGAAGGGTAAGAAATTTGTTTGGGACAATAAGTGTGAAGAAGCCTTTAATGAGTTAAAAGGTAGACTCACAAGTGCTCGGTGTTGAAGATTCCAGATCCAAATGGGAACTTCATGGTGGTAATTGATGCTTCAGGGGAAGGTTTGGGCAGAGTACTACTACAAGATGGGCATGTGGTAGCTTTTGAAAGTAGAAAGTTGAGGGTGCATGAAGTAAATTACGCACCACATGATCTTGAGTTTGTTGCGATTGTTCATGCACTTGGTATGGAGGCACTATTTGCTAGGAAAACCATTTGAACTCAAAACAGATCATCTTGGGCTCAAGTACATTTTTACGTAGCCAAATCTAAATGCAAGGCAACGAAGATGGCTGGAGTTCCTAGTAAATTATGAATTTGATATAAATTACATTAAGGGAAAAGAGAATAGCGTGCCTAATGCTTTAAGTCACAGAAAACATATTGATGCTATAATTACATTAAGAACTTAGTTTAAAGATGAAGTTAAAAATGAGTTAACCAATGACCCCTACTACAATCATGTTAAAACAACTCTAGAAAAAGATCTAAGGGACAAAAGGTATGACGGTTTCAAGGTGGAAATAGATGGGATTCTGTGTTATAATAGCATAATATATGTGTTAGAAGGTAAAGAACTCAAAAATAAAGTCATGAGAGAATTTCATGATGCTCCCTACTCAGGACACCCAGGAGTAACAAAGATGATGACGGACATCAAAAATCAATACTTCTAGAAAAAGATGAAAAATGATGTGATTCTTTATGTCTCACAATGCTTGGAATGTTAGCAAGTAAAGGTTGAACATTTACATCCAACAGGATTATTATATCCTCACAATGTGCTAGAATATAAGTGGCAAGTTATAAGTATGGATTTTATCCAAGGTCTACCTATGTCCCAAAATAAACATGATGTTATACTTGTAGTTGTAGATAAGTTAACTAAAGTGGCACATTTTATAGTAGGTAATTTAACGGATAATTCACCCATACTAGAAAAAATATTTGTGTAAGAAGTTTTCCGATTACATGGAGTTCCAGAAGTAATAATTTAAAACAGGGACTCAAGGATAACTTCCAGATTTTGGTAGAATTTGTACAATGCCTTAGGGACAAAACTGAACATAAGTTCTGCCTACCATCCTAAAATTGATGGTCAAACCGAAAGAGTAAATCAAGTGTTAGAATATTTACTAAGAATGTATTGCATGGATCAACAATACAAATGGGAAGAGTATCTTCCCTTGGTTGAATTTGCCTATAATAATACTTACCATTCTTCCATTCAGTTGGCTCCTTTTGAGGCCTTATATGGTCGTAGGTGTAGAACACCTATAAGTTGGGATAATCTTGAAGATAGAGTACTGATTGGACCAAAAATGCTTTTAGAAATGGAAAAACAGGTTAAATTAATCCAAGAAAGATTGAAAGAAGCAACAAATAGACAGAAAAGCTATGCAGATTTAAAAAGAATTGATAGAAAGTTTAACATGGGAGATAAAGTTTTCTTAGGGTCAAACCTAAAAAGAGTTCTATTTCATTTGGCAAGTCAGCCAAACTATCTCCTAGGTTTGTAGGACCATTTTAAGTCCTAGAGGTCGTTGGACTAGTAGCTTACAAGCCAAGACCGCCTCTCGCTCTATCAGACTACTTTTCCCGCATCTATTTGATGATTTTTATGAACATGCTTTGTTAAAGTACTAAATTCAGTTTTTATGAAAAGTGGTAGATAAGAAAATTTTGTAGATAAGCCTACAACTGAATATTAGGACTAAGATACTTTTTAATTAGTAGTTATTGTTCAAGATTTTGTTAATGAACCCAAAAAATCTATCGTTTAGGCAGTAATGTATTATGTCCATGATTATGACTAATTTTCTATATGTACAAGGGTTGTTGTAACCTTTATGATTCAGCTGAAATAATATTGTTACAAATTTTAAGCTGATTTGAAATATATTTATGCAGCAAAGGAATAATGGGTTAGTTTATCTATTTATCCTGAAATCATCGAGACGATGATTATTCTAAGGGGTGGAGTATGTAACATCCCAAAAATTTCTTGTAAGTTAAATTAACTACGGATAAGTCTAATCAGGATTAGACGAGATCATCATTGTGTGTAAAATTCATTTGGTTCGTCGTGTCATGACCCACAGCTTCTGCTGCGGGGCATGACACTGCGGAACAAATAACCCCGCACCCACCTTTATGATCCTTCCTAAAAAATGTGGTTAGGCCTTAATCGTAGGTAAAATGGTTCATAAATGATTGTGAATCTTTTGATTATTTGTTCGGTTACTTTATTTTATTCGGTTTGGTCGTCTTTTGTTTTGTTCGACTTTTGCATGACCGTGATGATAATTACCTCTGTTTTATTTGACTAAGCTATATTAAGCCAACTTTATGAGAATATTTAAATTATGATTTACGGACTTGGTGATTTTCGTTATTGGAATGTTTTATATAAACCTGGAAATTCAACTAATTATTATGGTAATATATTGTGAGAGATATGTGGACTTGAATTATGAAGGTTAATTTTTACTTAACCATTAAGTTGGGTAACAACTAAAGTAAAAAAATGTGTATGAAATATTAATTAGTATATATATTTTAGAGGGATTTGGCATGTAAGCCAAAAGTTTTTATTTAGACATTGAAATTTATGGGTTTCATAAAAGTGAAACACCTTCACATGGCACAAGTGTGTGGCATGCACTAGTACACATACCAGCATTGGGAAGCCCGAAATTCTTCAATATGCCGCCCAACTAAAGTCTCTTTCATTATATTTTTTTTTGTTATTTCTCCTTGGTCTATTTTTCATTCTCCCCTTCTAGAATACCTACGTGAGTTTTGGAGGAAAGAAGGATTCAACTTGTTAGAGCTGGAAGAGTAGAAAGTTACCGATGCAGGTTTACTTGAGGCATGAATATCTTCTCCTTTCTCATTTGCATTATTGGTAAAAATGAGGAAATACACATTCTTTTTAATGGCAATCAAGGAATTTGTGATGATTTTGATTTAATTGTTTGGAGATGCGGTTTGAAAAGGAAATTGATGGATTTTGTATTCTTTTTTGTTTTTGTGTGATTTTAACTAAACCCGGAAAAAATGCGAGATGGGGTTTTAGGTTTTGATCTGCAAAAATAAAGTAGAAGAAAGGTTAAAATTTCCTTCGTTGCATTATGATAAATTGTACCTAAAAGGAAAAGAGTTAGGTTTTTCCTACAAGAAGAAGGAAAACGTTTTATGAATTTGTGTGTTTAAAATTGATTTGTGCTTGTGGGTTTTCATTTTGGTTTCTTTGGAATTTAGTTGTGTGTTTTTTATAAGAAAATCGATTTGGGTATACAAATCGATTTGCATAAATGAATCAATTTGGGTAACTCCATCGATATGGGTATGCAACCGGTCGGGGTTTTGTATTTTTCTTTTTGGTTGTTATATGTGAGTCTGATTGTTAATTTATTGTGATCTCTTGAATGATAATTTGTGGATGTCAAAGCTCTTGCATGGGGATGTTTTTCTAGAAATTTTATCTTTATGGACATCTAAATCAGATCATGTATAAATGAGGGTGTGTTGTTATGTGTAAAAAAGGCATTTAACCTATAACTTCCAACCTGGCAATATGACTTGGATTTTTGTAAAACTGTGAAAAAGAAATTGTTTGTCTTGGTAAGGGCATGAAAGCCAGGACAACTTGACCCAGATGCACCAAGGAGTAATTGGTGGCATGATTGGGTTTTATATAATGATATCTTATGAAAGAAGTAATTAGCTGTTCTTTTACTAAATAGAGTATGTTTACATGATGTAATCAGGGTGTTGTTATATTGTTTTGTTGGGGTTGTTCATTTACCAGATAGAACATGTTAAAGTGATGTAAATTTGGTGATATTTGTGCTAATTTGTAGAGCTTCTCATTGACTGAAAAGAAAAAAGTTTTTTTTTCCTTGGTAATGATGTTCTTGGACAATATGATGAGTTGCTCATTAACTAGAAAGAATATGTTTGATTAGTTTTTGGTAATGATGATTTTGGACAGTTTTGTTAAGTGCTTCGTTGATTTGGAAGATAAGAGAAATAGTATCAAAATATATACCAAATAAAGTATGATTTTCTTGTGTTCATAATTTGAATTTGGAGGTTGAGTGATTATGGTTTGATTATCTTTGAAATAGAGATTGGTTGTTCTATTTCTATGCATCCCATAGATTGTATCTTTATAGGAACCGAGGGTAAATCATTTTCAATTTGTATTACCATATGCTTGTTGATAAAACAACATGTATATCCTTTCTCATTTTACTAATTAATGCGTCGGAAAATAGATTTAATATTCATGCTAGTTCATTTTGAATTGACATCATACCACTACTCCAATCTTGCAGGACCATTAGCCGTTACTTTCGGATGTGCGGAAACTCATGTTTTGTGAAGTTTTATCGTAGCATGGATCAAAATGAGATACTTGGATTTCAATTTGTAGAAGGATGAAATCCTAGAATTTTGACTGAATTTATTGGGATCTTGGACCCATTGTAAATATTTAAACCTCACTATGTGAGAGTTATTATACCAGTTATATAATTCGCCTTAACGACATATGTAATTTATGATTTTAATAAAGAGATAATTACTTTGTGTGTAATAATGTCTCAAAATGAGTAAATGATGAATACTTGAGTTGAGAAATCTTACTTTTCGCAAATTGTTAAATATATTTATTTGATAATAATCAATGTATGACGCCGATAATTGGACAATTATCAGAACAATCATTTGTCTTTTAATTTCTAAATTTAATAGCTATTTAGTGGTGTAGCTAATCAAGGGAATATATATATATTTAATTCACCTTTCGGTAAACTTGGTATTATTATGTTAAGATTGTAAATCCTATTGTATAAAGAATGGAAGAGTATCATTATAAAAAGGTAATTTAAAGTTAAAGAATCAAACATCATGAAATGAGAAACTAAATGGGATGGTAAATAGATGGAAAGATCCATTAGGCATATTAAGGGATAAGTACATGTGGAATGTTGATATAGTTACATTTCAGCATAACGAATGTACTTATCTCATAATGATCCTAGTTGGCCTTTGGCATCTATCACAATATAAACTCTTGCAAGATAGGTTAAATTGGAAATAAAATAAAAACAAACTATAAAGATCTAGATAACTATGAAAGGGATAGTTGTGAGGTGGCGGAAGACTTAAAACTCATAAGACTAGTGTGTTGTCTTGAGTTTAGCCATAACTTGCACGGCGGATAACTTTGGCCAAAGTAATGCATTGATGGTTGTGCATTGTCTGATCACCTAAGTCCTCCAATTAAAATAAAAATTTTCTGTAACTTGATCATGGGAAGTTGAACACTGAACATGAGGTAGACAATGGTCGGATACCAGAATACAAAGTCGGGAAATTAGCTTCATGGTAGACCTAAAGACTTTCACATAGTTCCCATGACCTTTAAAAGGTTGAGCCGAAATGATAGTAAGCATTGCCATTCAAAGTAGTGACGAAGGGAGATCGTGGAGATCTGGATACACCCTTCTTAGTCACACATGACTTACATGGATGTTATCAGATAGATCAAAAGAACCAATTTGATTTAATGAATTTGATTAAATAAATCATGACGATTACAAATTTGTGTAATTTGTTTTTATGTTTTTAAAAAAATCCTCATTTTCCGGCTCTTGTAATTTTGGGTGACGTGGACGTTACAAAGTGTTAGTGACGTTAAAATGAGCAAAAATGATTAAACACCAACTAAAAAGCAACAAAAAGTGGGTGAAACGTCCAATAACCCTATTTAGCAACTTTCACGATTAGTTCGAGTTTGACAAAAGTGAGGAGAAATTGAAATAAAATGGTTCGAAAGTAAGTTTACATTGGTAAAAGGGGCTAAAGAGAAAAAGAGAGTGGACGAAACGTCAAGAGCCCCTGCAAAAATAATTGACACAATTAGTCTAAATTAAGAAAATCGATGAAAATAAAAATTAAAGGACCTAATGTATTATAAAAGGCCTAATGGAATTAAGTAATCTAAGTAATTAATTAAAAGAATAAATAAATATTTTAAAATAGGCTAGTTAACTCTAATCTAATTAAAATGATACGAAAACCTAACACATAGTTCTAAACCTAAGCTAATAAGAAAGATATGAAATATAAAACAAAACCTAAGTTAAATTAAGTGTAAAACTAATTGGACACCTAGTTGAATAAACACTTAAACTAAGGTAAAAAAATTTAACCTAAAATAAATCTAACCTACGCATCTTGTGAAAACAAACTAATTAAAACCTAAAACGAGGTGTTTGTTCGTTTATTGTGGCTGCCGTGAATGGTATTTGGGATGGAGCTTGGCTTGAATGGAGGTTTTTTTTTGTTTGCAGGTGCGGCGTGAGGATATGGCAGTGTCGGGATATCAAGTTGAGGGGGACTATAATGCGAACGACAAGGTGATTGAAGGATTGAAGTTGGTGTCATTGGTTTGGTGTAAAGCGGCGAGGGCAGGGGTCATAAGTCTATAGGAGGGGAGGGTTGGGGGTGTTCAGGCGGGATCCGGGGCCGGGGACTCGAGGGGTGGGTAGGGGGTTCTGGGAGAGTTATGTGGGGATAGCGAGTTAGGGGGTGGGCTTATTGGGTGGGTGTGGGACGGCGCTGGGTAGAATAGGGGTTAACTCGGGGAGCTGGGGGCTGGCTCGTCGAGCTACGGGGAGTAGGAGTTAGTAAATTTTGTTGTTTTCTAATTTTTTTGCTATATTTTTAATGAAATCTTATTTTTGAATAAAATCTTGACTTTTTTATTGGTTTTGCAAGTTTTAGGAGGAAGAAGAGAAAAAAATAAAAGAAAGTAAACCCCACCAAAATACAAAACCTCCACCAAATTTAGTTGTAACTTGCTAAATTTGGTGGGAAAACACCTAAATGTGAGAAAAAATAATTGTTCTGATTTTTATTGCAGATTTATTTTTGGAATTTAACCTGCAACAAACACTTATAAAACCCCCACAAATAGATTAATAATCAACAACCAAAGTGTTGTTTTTGTGAATTTTAAATGAATATATGTCATCAAAACCTCCCAGAATGCATCTTGTAATCAAAAGAACATAACAAGCAGCAAAACACACTAAAAACAAAATGTTAATCACACGAAATAAAATGTTAGTGAAAATTAAAAAATTGCATTACAAGGTGAAAATCAAATGAAATGGAAATGAAGAAAAAATGGAGGGTGCAGTCCCACTGGGCATGCCAAAATGAAGACTATGGAAAAAGAAAGTAAATGGAGACAAACAAACAATTTGCAGACCTTCTAGAAACTGATTATGGATGCTCTTGGAAATGACCTCCAAACGTGGACTGTGACCATGCTACGAGAAGATTTAGGGAGCTTCCAATATGTAGATATTGGAGAAAATTTAACAGAGTTACTGTATTGTGAATCCAAGAGGATTTGTAAGAGGATGAGCCTACATTTTATAGAGGTAGAAGTGGTTGGAAATTGGTTGAACATGGTTGAATTCACATGCTAAAAATAGTAGTTGAGGGGACGAAGCTTGATTTAAGAAGAATCAATGCCATTTAGGGGGTAAAGGAATTAATTAGCGAAGTTTCATCCAGAAAGGTGGTTGAAAGATGGTTGTCCATGCAATTTAATTTCCCCCACCTTTCTAGGATTCTAGAAGTGAGTTGATTGGACTGGTGAAGTGGAATCCAAGTGGAGTTGATTGGGATGAGGAAGTGGAGTCCAAGTGGATTTTGACTGAGAATTTAAGTGGTAGTTGACTAGGATGTGCACACTAATTAATTAATCATTTAATTAATAAATGATACTTAACTAACTAAATGGGTACCAAGAATTAATTTGATTAATCCAAAGGGTGCAATATGTATGATTAGTCAATTTAATTAATCAATCATGAAAGGGGTGAATAATAGAATGCACTAGGACAATATTGGGAATAGGTGAGTGATTTTGGGGTGTCTACACCAATAAAGGTCTTAGCTAAAAGCTTAGTAAGAGCATAAGAGTTAACTTTAATCCATTCCTTATAAAGATTACCAAAATATTTGATGTGGAGAGTGGGATCGGTTGATCCATCATAGGAAATGGAAGGGCAATGCCTCTAATATCCATGCTAGCAATATAGGGTGTTAGAGGCTCTTATTGGACTACCCGAAAAAAATTGTTATGAATAGAGACTGGCAATAGGTGCCCTATTAAGTCCAATAGGTAAGGGAGGGGAGTGCATCGCGGAGCACGGGTTGGGACGATTAACCATTTGAACCATGTTAGTTTGCATTTGGAGAAGTTGAGATGTAGTAGCAGTTTTTTGTTCACTCATTTTATCTATGAGCTAGAAGATAAGATTAGTAGGTTCGGAGCTAGAGGCATTCTCAGATGAGCCTATCATAGTATCCTTCACGTTTTCTACCCTATTGTCAAGTTTCTCAGATACAAATTCAAGAAGATGTTTGTGGATTACTAATTTGGGTTCCCCCTTATATTGAGGAAATTTGTTAAGGAACTTTTGGATCTCAGGTGGAAGATTAAATGTATCGTCAATTTGATCCTCTTCCTCTTCATCACCTAAGACGTTATTATTATGGGTGTTATACTTCTTTCTATTAGCTCCTACCACACAACATTTTAAGTAGAAAGGAAAATTGGATTATGGATGATTGGTTTCTGGAAATGACTACACATCAGAATTGGAGAGCCCTGGCCCAGATACTCCATGATGGAGTGTTGATCTGGCCCATAAAGAGTTTGGAAATATAGGCTACCGACACACTCGAACTGTAAAAAAAAGGTTACACATGACCGAAGGCATCTCGTGTAGTTTGGGATGAGAATAGATAGGACCGACCTAAATAGAATTGACACATGTGTCAATGGCATCTGCGAAAATTAGTTTTTAGCGTTTTTCTAAAATTTTAAGGGCTAAAACAAGGTAAATCTAAAAATTGATTCTTGTAACAAGTTGTGCTCGATCAAAAGGAACAAAAGAAAGATTCGCGTTGGGTTCACCAAAGATGTATGGTGGGAAAAAATGTGTCTAAACAACATACATTTTCATTATCCATTCAACTACACGGAATCGAGGCAACGAGTAAGAGACACTCCAAGACCCGGCACGCAATGTGGATAGAATTCAAAGGGGGTACAAGGACCGCTAAGATCGCATACCCAAAGGGAAGTAACCCTTACACTAGGACAACCTAAGGTTTCCAAGGCCCTAGGTTGAGGAAGAGGAAGGAACCCTATTGAGGTATCGACACTATGGGGGTGATTAAGGACAAGATAAACATGTAAAATCTATGTTAACCGAAGTAAAGCATGCAACATTAAATAAAAGATCTGAATACAATATGCTAACCTAGCATGTGCATAAAATACTAAGCTAACATAAAGTAACAAGCAAAGATAAGAGACTACTCTATACAAAATGACAAGTTGAGTTAGAGCACTTACCTATTGGGGAAGTTATCGATGCATCTATTTCCCAAAGGACAATACACCGAGAGAAAATAACTTTTGGGTGGAGAAGGGGAAACAATCCAATCCTAACTCACTATAGGTGACCCAAGAGTGCAAGCAAACCAATCTAGCAAGAAGAAGATCCAATCCAAGAGTCAAGATGCAAGAAATCCAAGAGTTGAGTGAGTAGATGTAAGTTGACGCAAAAGAGCAGAGCTAATGGCGAGTTCTGCGTGTATTTGTGTTATGTCCTTATGTGAAAATGTCTTTTTGGTATTTATACTAATGTCATCGCCCGTAGGTGAAGGTGTCGGCCATGAATTTGAAGATGCATCGACACAATAAATCTGTGGGTGATGGCGTCGGCTATTAGGAGTGTAGATGATAAGGGGTGTGTGCAATGTGTCATGGAGAAAAAAAAGAAATGCAAGAATAATATGGTCATGGTGGAAGCAAGGTGTCAGAAGAATGTGAAGCAAAACAAGAAGATAAGAGAAAAAGAAGTGGATAAATAGGACCAAAAGCCATTCTCTCTCCATGCATTATCCCTAATCAATGGATATGTTAATAACCATACCCCTATCCCAAAATGAGCCCCTTAAGGCACCTATTCTCGAAATAGATGCATTAGCGACCTCTAACTTGGAAGAGAAATTGTTAGTAACATGTATGAAAATAAAAAGCGTGAAAAAATAGGTGTATACAACTATAACCCACCTTGGGTCATGATTGTACATTTTTCTTATCTAACCCCTTTGTATGGCCTTGGACTTGCTCTACTTCTCTTTATGTAACTTTTCGTGATGTTTTCCTGCCTAGATTTGTGTGTCATTGTCAAACCCTAGTTGTCGCATGTACATCAAAGCTCTCGAATGGATTGATCTTCACCTCAAACCCTAACCATAAATGAAGATTCTTGTAAAACAAACATTATAAGGGTCGTGAGCATCTCCGTGCACCGCCGATGGTGACACCACTTCAAAGAGGCCTCAAACCACACGTTTTTCTCCACCTAGCATGTGATATCTAGGTAGATTAATCGATTTGGCAACTTCTTTGACAATGCTTACTTTGGTTTTGGCTCTTGCTAAAATACTTGGAGAGAGGATATTTGAGTGCTTGTGGAATAGAGAGGTGGCTATCTTGACTTGGTTTAAAGCTTCAAACCCGATGTGGATTTTTCCTAATGACTTCATATGTGCAATTACAAGATTTAGGGAGCTTTGGATGCCTCTGTGCAACCTGTATTGTATGAAGTGAGTGCTCTAGTGCATTTCCTTAGGAGTTCTAGGTTAGCAAATGAGGTAATGTTTACTTACTTATATAAGGTTTTGTAGGTGATTTATCCAAGAAAGGTCAACCTAGATGAAGTATAAGACCCAACAAAAGATATCAATTTGAAAGTAGAGTTGGAGGACATGTTAGTCAAAAACCGTACAATTCGGTCATGACCGAATACAAAATCGAGACCAAATGTACAACCTTGATTTGGAGACGGAAAACATGCAAAATGAAGTTTGGAACTTTTCTATGGATTTTGTGCATTATCTTGTCAAATTTTTTTGACATGTCAGTGTACAAAGATAAACAAGCTAAACAATGGATCTTGAAAAGTGCTAAGTGGGAATGGAGAGATGGTATTTATCATATCAAGAGTGCATTATCAGATCAAGTGTCGTCAAAGTACAAATGCCAAAATTGAGTGTCTACAACACCCACCTCTAAACTTTCCTTAACCTTGGTCGTGACCTCCCATTCTTGAGGCTCTACGGGTTTCCATTCTTTCTTGAATCGTATAAAGAAAAAAATAGGCATGGTTGCTTATTGAATTGTTATACACCTCATATCGACTTACAATCACTCTAGTCACCCTTTCAAATGGTGTCAATCTCCAAACGTATCCATTGAAAACCCTTGATATCATTTTGGATCATACTCAAACCCTTCCCTTCTCTATTTTTATCAATACCACTTCAAGTTATAATCGTTGATAACTCTTGCATTCAAACCGAATCGCTTTATTTCTCCTACGTCAAATTCAAACAAAAACCCTTAATACCCCTAAAACCCTTCATATCTCATAAGTTCAAATCATAATTAAATGGATGTTTCCCGATAAAGGCATGATATTGTCAACATCATCTAGAATTTATTTTTCTCAATCACTCAATCCACGCAAACTTCAACCTAGGACACAAATAAATTTATTCATTGCTCAAATTGCAACCCTAGGATGGAAGGAATACAAAACCGCACCGAGACGTAAAAGGGTGGGTAGATACATCCACAAAACAACCTCGGCCCATAGTGGTTATAAATAAAAAGTCATGTCACGAGGCATGATGAAAATCACATTCATTATCACAGAATACGAAGGTCACCACCATGGCTAAGCCACCCCAAAACGTAACACCACCACTTCATGACCCCGCATCTTACACAACTTTCAAACACTTCCACATCCTTACAACCTCTATTACATCGGGCACAAACCATTTGGTAAAACAAGTTCCATGATATCCATCCCGACCTTCACCTCTTCATAGACTCTGTCTCCATAGCCAAACTTATGATGTTAGTAGAAGCCACCATCAATATGCACAAGTTTGCTAAAATGTTACTTTCCTATCACGGACTCTGCTTCCTAGAAGTGGAGGGTGATCGCCCTCTAGCATTGAAGGTGAAAAAATATTACTCCTTCCCATTGTCAACATAAGAAACCATCCGCCCATAAAGGCAATTGTTGTCAAGAGGCCTTGACACGGTGGCTACCTAGATGAAAGAGTTTTAACACCAAGACAAGTGACTGGAACAAGATGATACATGCCTCATCTCTTCAAGAAGTTGAGTGGTAAATGGAGACATGGTTCCCATGATTACAAAACTATTATCAATGGTCTCGGTTTGCACAATTATTTTTCGATGAGGAGGTAGATTTAGATCTCATACAATGATATATCAATTAGAAAGAACAAATCTTCGATACAATCAATTCTATGGTTCTTTTTAAATTAATTCACAATCACTTAACAACCTCAAAAGAGTCTTCTACAAAAGTTATTAGCAATTGGAGTACTCTTGCATAAATAAGAGAGATAACATTTCCACTTCTTGAGCTTCTTATGAGGTCGAAAGATTGTATGGATGTTCAATTTCTTCAAAAAAATTGATATCTTATTAGAAATTCCCTTAATGTAAAGGAGAAAAGTAGTTGGCCTCCCGAGGGCTCTCATTAGCCCGAGGTCTAACCTAAGCAACTTTTGTTGATTTAAAATGTTTTGTAATTTGTTTTTGTATATATACATTTTCTTGAAAAAAATAGTTAAATGTTGGATCTCATCCTCTATGGGGTCATCATCGCTAATTCTTGAAGTTCTCGTCGCTAATTTTTTTAAGACGCCTACTTTCTACGAGGGGTGATGATGTGAATTAATGTGAAGATAAAGATCAATGTGGGTAGACTTTATAAAAACTTGGCAAGAAAAAGACCCATTTGGTTTCCTAGCAAGGAAAACATCTAAAGAAATAAATTTTCCTTCAAATTATAGTTTTTGTGAAGTTGATATTGTCCATCACACTATTAATGTGGGCACATAAATTCTTTGTGGCCTATTCATGTTGATATGATCATCATATATTTCCACTACTTATATTTTAAGGGGAAGGAGTTGAGAGCCAAGTATTTGAAAAACTCCATGAATAGATACACTACCACCGGTAAAAGTGGGAAGTCTGTCACCACACCCACAATTTGTTCATAAAAGATACCCTTAAAGGTGAAGAAAGTGGACCTTAAACAAAACTCATTTAGTGAGAATGTTTATTCATCCTTGTATCTCCCAACTACCCTAACATCTTCCTATATAGGTACTACTTTGTAAATAGTGAGACAAAATCAAAGCTAATGAGGATCTTAATCTGGATACATTTTTATCTTGATGAAATCCACAAATATTAAAGAGTTTTGATAAAAACAAGAATATCCCCAACAATTTTAGTGTGTTGGCAAAGGAGGTTAAGGCATTAGTAGGCGAGACGGTGGAATCCCTTCTCAACCTCAATGGAATCCCTTCTTTATTTATCTTTAGAGTGTTATAGATCCTCGAGGTAAAATCTTTTAGGTATAAGACAATACTTTAAACTAGCATAAGGCGAGGATTAGTTTATTGCTTTCTTGACCATCTCGAGATTTTGGAAACCAAGTCTAGAGATGATCTTTAGTAGCTACCGCTATTCATTAAGTAGTCTAACATCTCGCACATCATAATCAATCTTGTCCAACAAAACAATATGATTTGCTTTATCATCTTTGGTGATAACAATATTGTCATTCAAATTTAGCTTCCGAGTTCATTCCATTCGATTCGACTCACAAAATATTACTCTCGTGAGGTCGTGCCCTCATAGCTATGGCACAATCTCGTCTTACTTATTTGACAATCTCAAAAGATAAGTTTTTAATGTGCTTTCTATTTCGAATAACTCCTCTCTTAAATAGGGAGAGGACCCTATAACCGTGCACCTAACTTTAGGGGCACGTAGATATATGTAGGTATGTCAGTAGCGTAAAAAAATTATATCATCGTGTAGTGTATGATCGTGTCATATCAACATTTTCGTTTCGCGTGTTTATTTGGAGGGGAAAAGTGGTTTTGAATTGATTTAATATGAAGAAAATCAATATAAAATATTTGAAAGAGGGACCAATGACCGAGCGCCCTATGTGTCACATTCTCATTAACTCTTTAAAAGTGTTATTAACCAAAAAGTGAACAACTATTGGTACTTTTGTCAACAACCTATGGTGAAAAGATATGTACATGTTTTGGTGCATGCTTGGTTATAGGGTCCTCTCCCTATGTGACTTGGGGTGATCAGGAAAAAAACCCAAACCCTTTTTAAAAGAAAGTTCGACAAATTGACAAGTTTGTCCTACCAATCATCAATAGCTCCATGGGAGACCACTCCCACCCTATTCCGAACACAAGGGGAAATTATCCGACATGCTATTGGAGGGAGCGGGAGAGGAGGGAATCTTTGCAATCCAAGCGGCTATCACCGACTTTGCCAAACCGCCAGTGCCACCTTCCACAGATAATATTATTGGACAAAGACAGATTTGGGAACCATTATCCCGCTTGTTGGGACCTCGAACGCAGACCCTAAGAAACTTATCCGGATCAGACAGTGAGTGAGGATCTGCGCTCATAGTAAATCCCTTGCTCAAGTATTGGAGAAGAATTTATTGGGTGAAGAGCGAAAGATTGGACCAGATCCGATCGAGGAGGAGGTACATCCGTAGGAAGGATAGAAACGCCAAATAAGGAATTACAATTTCTACACATTTTGATAGGTTTTATACAGCAATATTATCTAAAGGATATTGGATGAAGATTAGGTATAATTTCATCATTGCTTTCGATATTCCCTTGTTACAAGAAGGAACATCTCACATTGATACAAACAGGTCTCTAATATGTTTGCCAATCATTTGAAACTCAGAACACAGATCAATTAGCTTGTAAATGTAAGTTCACACCAAACCACCAAACCCCGGAGGAGCCTTGGTATGAAAAAACACTGTCCAGACTCTTGCAGAACTAGTCCACGCAACCATATTTGTTGTGAAGGACAGGAAAATCTGAGATACAAACATGGAGAGTTTTATAAGCAAATCGAATCATTCTAGTGCAGATGCAGAGAAAATGGCCAAAACATGTGAGGACAATGATCAACATCACACTAACAGATCCAAGGATCGAACAGTTTGTAATTGGATCTCTTTAGAGCTTCAACTTCCATCCGTTGTGCTGGTATTGCAGACTCACGTTTTCAATTCTTTTTCCAAAAGAGTAACAATTAGACTCTCTACAATGAATAAAAAATTGAACTGTTTATTAACATCTATTCTATAAGGACCATAGATTACCATAACTTTCTATCCAAAACTACCATTAATAGGTGGTACACATTCTGACTAGCAATGTACTATTATAGTGTTCCACTTGAGGGATTTTGTTGTACAGTGTACAGGTTACAGCCTGACACGCTTTATAGCTCTAAATGGTATAATTGTTACAAAATGCATCTGTGTGGGTAACACAGGATGATATGCTGAAGTAATATGCATAGTATGCTAATGCAGAAATGTTCTCAGCTCTAGTACTGCCTGCTGCTCACAAATAGGAACAGGTTTAGCAGCTGGGCTTGTTGCAAATGTCACAGTAAAAGTATGCAAGCAAGTCAAGTTCATGATATGGATTATATGTTCCTGGAATTCTCTACAATGTAATATACAATAAAAAACACAATTTCAAGGTCATACAATCTTTAATAGAGTAGGAAAATGTAGAGAGATCCAATCAACAGCCCTAGCTCTGTTGGGGAACATGAAACCAAAACAAAATGCATCAAAATGACCCACCAATGCAATACAACGTTACTTGGGGTGATCTACCTGCGTTTAGATTCAAACAAATTGTACTATCAATTTCAATGCTCTCTAATCATATTTTCCGAAGCTACCAAAGTGCCTTGGATGGTGCAATTCAACTTGTTTCTAATCCTCATAGCAGTGTGTACTACTTGTATTGCTACATATGTAACAGATTAACTGATAGCAAAATATATATGGGTATGGGTGTGTGTGTGTGTGTAGAATGAGCACTTTGCTTGCACAGTTTTATAATGAAAATCATGAAAGGGAAAAATAGGGATATGCAGTACAGTTTTGTTCTATATCTCTAGACAAAATATTGGATTTCATGATAAGGGTGTGTAGCTTGATCTTTAAATGCAAAAGGATATGTTGCAGTACGATTGAGTTACATACTAGATATATTAATGATAATCACACAAAACAAGAAAGCCCAAGCAGTTACCTCATATTCATTATCGTCTAATATATTTTAAGATACTCATGCTGGTTCTTTACAAGACGATACGATTAAAACCTAATGTGCATTACCTGGTTTATGAAGTCAGTTTGTTTGCATGATATAAAACTTAAAAACTCCGATCCAGATCTATTATGAGGCTATAAGTACCTCTTCAAAGAAATTAACAGTGCATGATAAAAGTAATCTTATCCATGACTAATTCATAGAATGGCCCAATATGAATATAGAAAAATAGAAATCAGAAAAGCAGAGGAAAAGGAATTTCACTATGAACCCAAAACAAAACAGTTACCAGATAATCCAAAGTATATCACAAAAAGTAAAATAAAAGGAATTCTATACAACAGAGTATAGGCTTAGACTGCTCTGGATCAATAGAACCTCAGTTCAAATGTTGGGACAACCAATGATATAAAAAGAAATTTGCTAATAATTCCAGATGTTCCACTGACAATTGAAAATCAGATGTGGGATGAAGGGAATTATGAAATACAAAATTAATGCATCACTCAGACCATTGGCCAAACCAAGTTTCTGTGGTATACAAAAAAATGGCCTCACTTTCTAATCGCTAATGATATAGAAAACACCCAAGCTGTCATTGAGTCCACCTCCATATGAGAAACTAGCTACTGCTGACCCTCTGTCTCCATTAGACCAAAACACTTTCATATTCCTAACCAACCAGAGATGGAAATTAAAGTCAATGCCTGAAGACGGTGTTACATTCCTTACAAAATATGGAAAGCGAAACCCTACTGCTACCTTTTAGTATCCAGATGACAGTTCTTCTAAGTTTCAGCTGATGGATCCTGGAGGGTCAAAGAACAAGCAAAAACACTGAATTATCATCTGTTGCAAGCTTATACTTTTTTCAAAACAGTATTCAAGAACAGAACAGCAAGGTCTCGGCCAAGGCCATGACAAGATTTTACCTGCAAGTCAGAAGTCCAGAGAGTTAGATTATCCCTAAGCAATTGCATTATCAGCGTGCTATCCTTATAAGACTCTTCACCCAGTGTGTCCAATTCAGCAATTGCATCATCAAAAGCCTGTATAATCAATCAGATTGTTCTTAAACAAAAACATGTACTTGTATGCTTTTCACTAAATATATATTTTTTCTTGTTTATGGATTACATTTTGCTGGGTTTGTTAAAATACCATGTGGTCGAGTAAGTTTTTACTTTCTGCAGTTAAGACTAAATTAGTATTCAAGTGGATGATTTGTCGGTCATTCCTAGGACTAAATGTCAGTATGAAGGGGCACCCTATTAGATCGTAAATGATCGAGTAATTTACACCTCCATACACTGACTAGATAAATAAAATCCCAATCAATTCTGTGAAACTCTATAAAGAGTAACCAATCCAGGTGTATTCCATGTATTTAGGATTGTTCATATACCTAGGCTTACAAATTTGGGTAGGGCTACTTCTACAAATATAGTCAAGGTTTAACAAGGGCTAAAACTTCTTAAGTTGCATTGCATCTATGAAGACCAAATAGCATTTTACATATCATTAAAGATCAGAAAATTCTGTCAACCACAAAACGAAATGCGAAGCAAATATTATTTTCTAACAAGAAAGGCAACATGTATAGAATTAGATATATAGCCTTAATTATACCATTATTATGGGAATTGGTTGTGCAAATGATAGAGGTTTTTATGGGAGTTCCTTTTAATTGCAGGTTACACGGGACTGTATTCCTTACCAATACACAGTAAATGTATTTTTTTGCACAATGTAGAACTATAATTTTAGAATTAAAAGAGAACAGCTGCATTCGTTTTGGGGTCATCAGATCCCTGAAAATCTTGAAGACAGGCCACATTCTAACCTATGTCAAGTTTAGTCGCTCTATCTAAAAAGGTATAACGACTCAATCCATGAATTTGTCTCCAAATCAGATTACGGCATACAGAAAAAACTCCATCCACAGCTATCTCAAACAGTGGTGAAAGGCCTGGTTAGTATTTTGTTTGTGTGAAGAGAACACCTCAAATCCAGCTGATCAATAGATAGTTAAGCCTCTGAGTGTACATTTAGGTCAAGCATCATGCATAAAATCACGTCTCTCTGCATATCCAATACTGGGTATTTCGCTACACTTGGCAAAGGTGCCTAAAAGGTAGACGTAGAAAAAAGAAACAAGAAGCCTGCCTAGAAAACAAATCGCAACATCATGAATGAAAAATGTAACCATGACTCTATTGCAATGCAAGTCTTAAACACCAACTCACCTTATTAATGCTACAAAACAGATACAATCATATCAGTTGGGAATAGAAAAAATAGAGAAATTGTGTTAAGAATGACACCTTTTAGCCAGGCCACATGCTTTTTCTGGTGAATTCAAGATTTCATAGTGAAACACTGAAAAGTTGAGTGCAAGTCCGAGCCTTATGGGATGTGTCGAGGACATTTCATCCAGAGCAATATCCTGACAAACACCAACATAAAAAGAATTATTTACCAAACAAACAATGACTCAATATACCAGATGGGCGCACACAATCCCTCTTAAATGCCAAAAACATAAGATCATAAAGTTGATTCTGGTAAGAAAATCACACACTACCACTGAAAATGAGCAGTTTACCTAGCCTTCAAAGTGGTCCACATCAACAGGGCATATTTTCCTGCTTACAGGAATAAAAATGGACTGTAGTGGGCCATCATCAAGACTAAGTAGTTTGCTTCTTCTGAAAACTGCCGTAAAACCATGTATAGGTAACTCCACATGAGATCAACCAGATGACTTCTATTGGAAATTACTGTAACATGATCATCATGTGCAGAAGTTCCCATCATTAATTAATTAGATAAAAGATGAGTACACAGAAAGTGCCTAAATTACAGTAAAATAGTATGTAAGGTATAGAGACCCTGACAGCAATAACATAGCAATGGAGGGGCAACGACCCTAATTGTCATTTATCTGGTCATGCCGAAAATACTAGAATGACTGAAATCATCTTAACAGAATAGTGCATGCAAACTCCTCTGTCATGCATCTGATACTGAAATATAATATGGATCATTTATCTGGTCATGCCGAAAATACTAGAATGACTGAAATCACCTTAACAGAATAGTGCATGTAAATTCCTCTGTCATGCATCTGATACTGAAATATAATATGGAAACAACTCAAACTATCCTATAATTGACTGGAATTAATAAATCTGATTAGATATGGAATGAACAAAATTAGATTTTTTTTTAAAAAGTAGATGAGAATTCAT
Source organism: Taxus wallichiana var. yunnanensis (assembly GCA_018340775.1). Lineage (NCBI taxonomy): Eukaryota > Viridiplantae > Streptophyta > Pinopsida > Cupressales > Taxaceae > Taxus > Taxus wallichiana. The sequence continues at coordinate 658,786,695 of CM031242.1, forward strand.
CCCAGTTTCAAATCTGAAAACACGACATTTATGATAGGGATTGGCCAGCATTTAACCAAATTGCTCAAATCATCGCAGTACATAGCAACTGGCCTACATTCACCTGAAAATACTAGTATGTAAAAATGACCTTAACTCATAAGCATGCACGTGACTAACCTAAATGACCTTACCATAACAGTAGATGGATGCCGACCGTGGTGTCTGGGAAAATCAAATTTAATACCTTTACTAACATAGGAGCGCAGAGATGGTCCCATCCATATCTTTTTATTAAATAACTAACTTCCCGATTCGGGTTTGGGTTCAAGTTTCAAAAACGGATTCGCTGGTGCAGCATTTTTTGCCTTGTATACAGCTTGGGTTGGCCGTACAAAAATGTATAAAAAAATTTAAAATATAGAAATTCTTGCCCAATAAATAAGAAATTAGCGACACTGACCACATAGTATGCATACAAAAAACAAAATAACTACAAAATGAAAATACTAACCGAATGCCAAATGTCATAATAACCATAGATCTTACATGTCATGTGCTAATTATAATTGATTAAATCACAAATAATCGTAGTCATCTTGCTCTTCATCAAGACCATCAACATCAACATTGACATCATGATGTGGTTCATTAGAACCACAAGGATTACCAGTCAGCACATGGGCTGCTCAATCAGCATAGGAAAATGATTAAAGTGATGTTTGACGAAGCTTCAACCCTAGATCAGCAATGGAAGGTATGCAATGAGAAAAGAGAGGTAAGAGCTTTTGCTTTTGTATAATGTTTTTACGTTTTGTGCTTTCTTATCTCTTTTTTTTTTTGTGTTTCACTTATAGCTTTTAGGGTTTGAAAAAAAAAATCTTTAGATTTTATTATTGTGTTTATTTTTGAGCAAAAATTTAAAAAAAGATTAAAAAATAGAAAATGTTTTTTCCCGCCATCACCGATAAATCACCCCGAAGGGATCACGCCTAGCGGGATTTGAACCTGGGTGGATCCGGACACAACCATCCATCTTAACCAATCCACCCAAACCCCATTGGCAAAAAAACAGAAAGCATTTTTAAGCTTGGGTTCCTCACGGATTTATCCCAAGAAACCCAAATTCACCCAAGTTCTTATACAAAAGAACCTGGACAAATCAGGATTCTCCAGGCTGTACCCTGCCTGAATCTCAGACGAACCAGACCTGTACTCCATACCCTGACCGTACTGAGGCAAGGTCCTGCTCCATACACAGCTGAGTCGGTGTCTTAGTCAAATAACATTTCAAAAGGGTATTAATAAACAAATTACCTAAACATGGTGTTTACTGTTTAGAGAATGACCGAAGTAACATTGGGACAGTATATTTGAACTGATCCTGTTAATATATCTCATAACACAGTATTGACCTGAATTACTTTTCACAAGTATTTGGAGAGTAAACCAGATTTCCAAAACATTAAACTTTCATAATAAAATGTAGCGAGTGGCCCACATTTCAAGTTCTAATAAAGATACCACTTGAGAATGACCCAAAGGAAACATATCTTCAGCCAGCAGCAGAAATAAAAGTTGAAATCAGCTTAATGTCTGCGATGAATGGGACTGGAGTAGATTGATAGGAATTAAAAGCCAAGAGAAGCACCCAAAAGAGAGGCAACTTCCCTAACAAAAGAAAATAAACAAAGAAATACAGTATGACCTATTCAATGGTGATGCAAAGGATTATGGCGTGTGGTTGAAAGGGATCCTGTCAATTCTTGCAGTTCTACGGAATTATCCAAAATACAAAAAAGGGTCAACAGAACTGTTGTACACTGGTCAGAAATAACAGCTAAGATACATGATGAAAGGGATAACTCCTAGGGTGAAATAAAAGAAAGAGAAAGGTGGTAAGCCCCAGCTAGTGGAGACATCAAAGGATTGTCTACTATGCCAAGCCAATCCTTCCCATTCAAAGAGTCCTCTGCTGCCAATTAAACAGCAAAAATTTGAAAAACCCCTTCATAGATTTGGGAATGAGAAAAGTTATGATATTAGTGTGTTGGGCCAAGATTACTGCTTGAGGCAGGGTGTTACATATAAAAGGACCAGTTTCCAACACCTGCGGGGTTAGAGCCCCAAGAATGATTAAATTGGAGTCAGTCCCTGGTCAGCCAAGGTCTTGTAGATCCTTTAGTGAAATTTTAAACACAAAAGCTTTAACTTATCAAGAAAAAAGGACAGAAGTCGAGAGAAAAAGGTTAATGGGACTGGAGTATGCTGGTCAGGAATAACAGCTAGCAGAAACACCTAGACAGGTCAAGCTACTCTAATAAAATAATTTAAAGCGAGGAAATGGACATGCAAATGATTGCATCCTATGTCGTTGGAATGTTTTCTGAAGAGAAAAATAGTATACCCCAGAGAACGGAGATGCAGAGGATTGCATCTTCAGTTGTTGTACTAGTTTCTAATTCTAGGAATGATCCAATTCACCTAAGTACCCCATACCCTGACTGTGATGAAGCATGGTCCTGCTGTATACACAGCCGAGTCAGTATCTTAGTCAAATAACATTTCAAAAGGGTAATAATAAACAAATTACCTAAACATGGTGTTTAGAGAATGACCAAAGTAACATTGGGACAGTATATTTGAACTAACCCTATTAAGATATCTCATAACACGGTATGGATATTGGCCTGAATTACTTTCACAAGTATTTGGAGAGTAAACCAGATTTCCAAAACATAAAACTTTAATAAAAAAATGTGGCAAGTGGCCCACATTTCAAGCACTTATTAAGATACCACTTGAGAATGGCCCGAGGGAAACATATCTTCAGCCAGCAGCAGAAATAAAAGTCAAAATCAGCTTAATGTTTGCAACTTCTCTAACAAAGGAAAACAAACAAAGAAATACAGCATGAACTGAAATACAGTATGACCTATTCAATGGTGATGCAAAGGATTATGCCGTGTGGTTGAAAGGGATCCTGTCAATTCTTGCAGTTCTATGGGAATTATCCAAAAGACAAAAAATCGGCTCAACAGGATTGTTGTACTATGGTCAGAAATAACAGCTAAGAGACCTGATGAAAGCGATAAATCCTAGGATAAAATAAAAGAAAGAGAAAGGTGGTAGGCCCCAGCTAGTGGAGACATCGAAGGATTGTCTACTATGTCAAGCAAATCCTTCCCATTCAAAGAGTGTTCTGCTGCCAATTAAATTGCAAAAACCCTTCATAGATTTGGGAATGGGACAAATTATGATATTAGTGTGTTGGCCAAGAGTACTGCTTGAGGCAGGATGTCACATAGAAAAGGACCAGTTTCCAACAACTGCGGTGTTAGAGCCCCAAAAATGATTAAATTGGAATTAGTCTCCTGGTCAGCCAAGGTCCCATAGATCCTTTAGTGAAACTTTATGTTGGCATGTGTGTCCAGCGCTCCCCGTGAGTTTCGTGACATGGACTAACACCTATGGGTTTTGGTCTAATGACAATCGTGGTCCAACAAATGGTATCAAAGCAACATGTCTCGAGTTCGAAACTCACTCAGGTAACGCTGAGGGGGAGATTGTTGGCATGTGTGTCCAACGCTCCCGTGAGTTTCGTGACATGGACTAACTACCTCTCGTAGATCCTAACTCTGGCGATTGTAGCAGAGACTAACACCTATGGGTTTTGGTCTAACGGCAATCGTGGTCCAACATTTTAAACAAAAACGCTTTAACCTATCAAGAAAAAAAGGATCGAAGTTGAGAGATAAAGTTTAATGGGACTGGAGTACACTGGTCAGGAATAACAGCCAGCAGAAACACCTAGACAGGTCAAGCTAGTTTAATAAAATAATTTAAAGCAAGGAAAAAAGAAATACAGCATGCCCTAGGAAATGGACATGCAAATGATTGCATCTTATGTTGTTGGAATGTTTTCTGAAGAGAAAAATAGTATACCCCAGAGAACGGAGATGCAGAAGATTGCATCTTGAGTTGTACTAATTTCTAGGAATGATCCAATTCACCTAAGCAACAAAAAGACTATATATATATAGCAACACCTATTTATACTATCTGACAGCAGTACCTCTAATTGGTCCAAATGACATCGCAACAAAGTAACTATCTCATACGCAACCAAAATTACAGCATAGTACTAGCTAGCAATGATAGTCTTATTGTCTTAAGACTCAAAAGTCAATGGGATTCCACACTGCAGATTACAAGTTAATTTTAATCACTCAGTTCAAGGAGTTGTGTGTAATGCTAATGAGGATACCTATAAGTTTAAAGCACTATGACCCAAGTTTAAATCTTTGACTTCCACCACAAGAAGGATACCTAGAACATAGGAGCACTCGTGACGGTGGCCAACCTATAACGTTCAGAGTCTCTTTAAGAGCATGACCAGGTTCAATTTTCCATCACTGCAATAAGGTAGTCCATAACCCCAACAGATTTGTGGCAAAGCTGTAGAGCAAGGAACATGGTACACAATCAAGTGTGACAAAATTTAAGACCTTAAGAATGTTGAATAAGCTTACCACACACCATGAGCAAGGCAGGTCTAATCTTAATTAAAATTTACCAAAACAAACACAAAGCTGCAGAGAACCTAAATACCTGTATGTGTGTACACATCTATGTGTATGTATATAGATGGTTACAAATGTGTGTATATACTATACATACATATGCATTTTACTTCTATGACCTATCATGGATGTACACATAAAAACAACATAAAATTGGGGAAGAAACAAAGCTAATAACTGACCTGTGCAGCGTTATAGGCGTCCAATGTATGATCAGCTGCATCCTTCCTCTCATCCCCCAGCCTAAACTCTGCCAAATACCGATGATAATCCCCCTTCATCTTAAAATAAAACACCTTAGATTCTCCAGAATCCGCATTCGGAATAAGATATGAATCCAGGAGCTTTATAATACTTCCACAAATTCTTTCAAGCTCCATCTCCACCTTGAGTCTGTAGTCCCTTAAAATACCCAAGAAGCCCTCATTCCCTTTGATTTCCTCTGTTTGCTCAATGGAAGAGATGATCCTCCACGACGATCTGCGAGACCCAATAGCATTCTTGTATGCCACTGATAGCAGATTTCTCTCCTCCATCTCCAGCTTGTCTGTGCCCGCAGCGCTCACCACCTTCTCCATGTACTCCACCATGTCATCATAGCGCTCAGCCTGCTCTGCCACCTTTGACATGTAAATGTTCTCAGCACGCACTGAATCTGCCATTGCTGTGATTTAGGCACAATACACAGATATTTGAACTGATAATCTTACTATAAATAGATCTAAAATAAAACACAAACAAAAACCAGAACACAAAATCTAAACTGACGACAAATCCATGTGGTTTTGGATGTCATTCCATATATGTGTAGTCATAATCTAATGTAAATCTTAAATCATATATAAATAAAAAATCTGTACATAAGCTCTTAAATTATGACGATAAATACATTTGTAGTCATAAATTCAAAATATACACAAATCTTTTACCAAGAAAATCAAACAAAAAGTTAAAACCTAGCATATAAAATCTTAAATCAAAACTATTCATCATCCACTGTTGTAGTTCTACATACAATTACACAAATATTAATAGTCATAACCTAGAACGCATAAACCTAATACACTAAATTTTAAATTGAAAGTATTAATCTACCATTGCTGCAGTTTTAAATCATATATAAATCAAAAATATATACATAAGCTCTTAAATTATGACAATAAATACATTTGTAGTCATAAATTCATAATATACACAAATCTTTTACCAAGAAAATCAAACAAAAAGTTAAAACCTAGCATATAAAATCATAAATCAAAACTATTCATCATCCATTTTGTTGTAGCTCTACATACAATCACACAAATATTTGCAGTAATAACCTAGTATGCATAAACCTAATACATTAAATTTTAAATTGAAAGTATCAATCTACCATTGCTGCAGTTTTAAGTACAACTTAAATCAAGACTAACAATCTGCCATTATTATGATTTTAGCCTTTTAGGTGTACCTAGTACATAAATACTTAAATCAAGACTATCCGATTCTCATTCTCAAGGTATTAGGTAAAATTATAAAAATATTTATAATCATAACCTTTTACACCAAAAACCTAATACATTTAAACTCAAAGCAAGAATATTAATTTGCACTGCCACAGTTCTAGGTACAATTACACAAATATTTGTAGTCACAAAAACTGATCTACAAAATTTAGTGTATAAAATCTTAAATCATAACCATCCTCCCGCCATTGCTACAGTTCTAAGAAAAATTATACAAACATGTATAGTCATAAGTTCATAACCTAGCATACACAATCTTAGTACATCAAAACTATCAATTTGTCATTCTTGTGGTTTTAGGTATGATTACACAGATATTTATAGCCATAACTTAATATACAAAAGATCAGTACATAAAATCTTAAATCAAGACTATTAATCCACCATAAAATCTTAAATCAAGACTATTAATCCACCATTATACAAAAGATCAGTACATTGTTGCTGTTTTAGGTACAGCTATACAAAAATTTATAGTCATAACATGGTACACAAAAAGTGATACACAACAACTCAAAGCAATACAATCAAACCATCATTGATGCAATTCTAAGCACAATTACATATATATTTGAAGTAGACAAATACCATAGTTATTAGGAGAAGGGTACATGTGCGCCATTTTTCAGAAAAGTACAAGACAGGTATTCGAAGACAATAATATAAGTACATATATATGTAAATTATAGAGAAAACAATATTAAGATAGGATCAGAATAATAAAAAAATGAAATAGTACTCAATATTTTCTGTTTACCAATTAAACACTGAAATGCAAGTCTCCAAGATGAGTACCAACAAGTACCAGTCTCCGAGATGCATATTTGGTGGTGGAAGACGAGTCTTTGAGCAAAACTAACAAAAACCTAATACATAAAATCTTAAATCAAGACTAGCAATCCATTTGCTGCAATTCTAGGTACAATTATACAAAAACCTAGTACATGAAAACTCAAATCAAGACTATCAATATACCAAGCTGCAGTTCTAGGTACAATTACACAAAGATCTGTAGTCATAGCCTACCAAGGCAAAACCTAGTACACAAAAACTCAAATCAAGACTACCAATCTGCCATTGCTGCGGTTCTTGGTACAATTAAAGAGATAACTGTAGCCATAAACTACATACACAAACCTAGTACATTAAATTTTAAATCAAGACTTCCAATCTGTCATAAGTGTAGTTTCAGGCATAATTAGAGAGATATTTGCAGATAAATTAATATGCCAAAACCAGGTACTAAAAACTTGGACCAAATTTATCAATCCACCATTCCACAATCGCACAGACATTTGTGCTCATAAATTTATCAATCCACCATTCTTGCGGTTTTAGGCACAATTAAAAGAACATTTGTAGCCATAATCTATCATACAAAAACTTAATACACATATATTCAAATCAAGACTATCAATCTGCCATTGCTGCAGTTCATGATGCAATTACATAGACATTTGTAGCCAAGACCTATCATATACACACCTGATGCATAAAATATTATAACCCAGTCCCTTCTTATGGCTTTTAGTAAAATTAACCAAATATTTGCAGTCATAACCTAGTACATAAAAACTTAAATAAAGACCGAATCCTCTGGTTTTAGGTACAAATCACATGAGTATCAAACCGCGATTACTTTGGTTCTAGGTACATCCACACAGATATTTTTGGTCTTAAACTAATATACAACGATCAAATATAATAAATATAAATAAAGAAAATTAATCCACCGTTTCCATAGTTACAGGCACAATGATATTTGTATTCACAACTTAGCACGTTGAAATCTCAAATCAATAAAGGTTGGAGAATGAGTTCTAAAACAAAACAGCCATAACAACAAATCTTTCATAGGTTTTAAAGATCAACTTGTCCAGAGAATATTTAAAGGCGTCTAGTCTAGTCTGGTCTCATCTCATATCAACTATTATACAAATCAAGAAAATCATTTAGCCATATCTTCAGTTCTATGCACCATTCACACAAATATTTGTAGTAAAACCTCATATATATAAAATCACGACTATCAATCCGTCATTCTTGACGTTTTAACTATAATTGCAGAGATATTTGGAGGCATGAATATCTTACATACCAAGAGTCACAAACCCGTACATAAAAACTTAAATCCAGACATTCAATCCAACATTGCCGAAGTTCTAGGTACGGATATTTACAGTCATAATTTAGTGTACGAAATGCTAGTTCGTAGAATCTTAAATAAGAAATAGCAATCCATCATTCTTGTGGTTTTAGGTCTAATTACACGATAATTGTAAATATACACACGCCAAGTACATAAAGTCTGAAATAAAAATATCAGTCCACCATTCTTGTGTTTTTAGGCACAAACGCACAGATATTTGTTGTTATAAATTAGTACATTAAAGTCAAACAAGAAAAGCTTAGAGAATAGTTTTAGAAATGAGCGGCCATTTAATATCAAAGCTTCATCGTGGCTAAAGAATGTCAGAATCCGCCTAGTCTAGTCTAATCTCATCTAATAATTTTATTCTGCTTTAGAATGGCTAAAGAGTTTCGAACCTGCGACCTCGTGCAGGTGTTTTCGAGTGCGAAAGAGTCGAAACAACAGAGATTTTTTCTGTTTTTTGGGGGGACAGAAAGGAAAGAATTAAGCACGGGACCTCGTGCAGGCAGGTACTTTGTAGTTTTTATAGACTCGAACGCGCGACCTCTTGCCTTCCAAGACGAGCGAAAAGGAAACAAAGCCGTCGGTCACCTCAACCTGTACGATGTATCACGTTGGCTTGCGGATAACGTTAATTTACTGCAGTGCGTTTTGAATATAGTTATCTGGTCAGCCGGTAAACAACAATGTACCGTCTTTGACCGGTCGACATTCTTGCCCTGATCTGAATTGGACAGCAAGATGGGGTCCACGCGTATGATGCAAGCCTTTGAAAAATACAAAACGTTTTAGTTGTGTGATGGGAAGAGCTTTCTTATTGAAGAATAAAGCTTTTGGGATAGAGAGTTTTGTTTTTACCTCCGGCAACTTTTTAATACTAAACAAATACAAAGGTAAATTAGGTAGACCTCCTTCACTAGCATGTTGTAGATACCTATTTTTGGTATGGGACAAGCTATTTGTTAATTCGATGTTTCCTTCACATATTTATATATCTATATGATTATAAATTAGTAATTGTAGGTAAAATATGTGATGGAAATGTTGAAGGAGATGCGTCTAAGAAGTTAAACATTAGAAATATAAATATTGGATGAGGAAGAGGGTGTGTTGAGGGAAGATGAAAAATTGTGTGATCATGTTAGTGGTGTGAGGAGATTCTAAATGCGAGCAAGTATGGATCACAATACTAAAAACGTGATCCATGATAGACCCTCAATGCAATGACCAAAGCATGTTGATTCTAAAACCAAAGGTAAATTTAATACAAATAGAAGATGATGGATCTAGTCAAATTCGGTGAAAGTACAATCTTCAAAGCTTGCATGAAGCCATGTGAAGAGTAAGGAGAGACAAGGCATTCACTTTATAGGTGTATGCGGTGGAGAACAAGCCAAGGAAGATAACGAAAGTTACATTTGAAGGTAGAAATACGAACATGTGACCCTTCTTTATGACCCCCTTTCATAAATGATAAGCTCTTTAAAATCGTTCACGACATAGATATGGTGAAAGGCAACGACGAAAGAACCTATAGTGGTTTGATATCTATGCATTGTCAGAATTTGGTGGCATTGATATAATTTGGAAAAAGGTTATTGATGTAATTTCTTGTTAACATTAAAAATCCAACTACCATTATATCATGTAGATTTTTTTTGGATAATTTGTAGTTAGCATTTCCTTTTTGTGTATATTTAAGCAATGATGTATACTTTTATAGTATTGTTTTTTCGATTTTAATAGAGGAATTTATTTGTGGGTTTGTTTCTATTATTGTGCAATGTGGGCGATAGGTTACGAGATCATAAGATTTGCACGTGGGCTCTTTCCACCCCAACACTGACAAGTGCAACTACAAAATGTAACATGAATCAACCTAATCAAAAATAGTATCAAGATTAAGAATAACATCGTATCGTGTTTATTTTAAGACATACGAAGGGTCGTTGAGTTGATGATTTTACCTTGTCCATTAGTACAATGATTCTAACACCCAACCCTTACAAAATTGAAAGAAACATGTTGCTTTTAGAAAATATGGAGAAAATGGGCTTTTCTTATTTTTATAAATTGGTTTTTACAACATCACGACTTTTAATTAGATGACATTCTATTTATTAGATAAGAGAAAGACATGAATGGAAAGTTGGACGAGAAAAGATGTGGATTAAATACTGCATGTCTCACCTCTTCCATGACTCAAATTTTCATGCCCAAATAATATCTACTATATGTGTGTGAAATATATTAAACAATCTTAACAATTTTTGGTAATTGGTAAGGTCAAATGCTAAAATAAGTAATTATTAAAGTAATCAATATTATATTTCAAATAATAAATATTGAAAAACTCTCACAAAGTTGAATAATGCATCACTTTCTTCACTCAATGTTTTTCCTTGCTCGTCAAGAAATAAATTCACCATCTGGTCTTCTAAGCCATTTGCATTTGGAGGAAAATAGATTATATTGTTACAGTTATTAGAAAATGAAGGTGAATTATCGACAAGTTTGGGCTTGGGTGATGCATTGCATCATCATGTGGGAGATATCTCTTATGTTTGTGGGAATTATTAGTCTTTCCTAGAGTCCAACTTCTATGATATCTAAGGGAAACTATTATTCACTGCGGGAATGATGACTAAGGGAAGATAACAAAAGGTGCATTTGAAGGTGGAAAGAGGAACATGTGACCCTTCCACGGGACCTCCTTTCATAAATGAAAATCTCTTTAAAATTGTTCATGACACAGATATGGCCAAAAGGAAATGACCAAAGAACCTAGAGTTGTCTAATATTTGTGCGTTGTCAGAATTTGGTGGCGTCAGTCTAGTTTGGAAAAAAGGACATTGACATAATTACTTGTTAACATTACAATTCCAACAACTTGTATCATGTTGTAATGTTTGTGGATAATTCGTAGTTGGCATTTCCCTTTTTGTGTATATATAAGTGATGGTGTATGATTTTACGCTTTTGTTTTATTGACGGAATGGAGGATTTTTATTTGTCAAGTATGTTTCTATTATTCTACGGTGGGTGGGAGGTTCAGAGAACAAAAGATTTGCAATTGTGCTCTTTCCACCCCCAACACTAACAAGTACAACTACAAAATGTAACATGAGTCAACCTAATAAAAATAGAATTGAGCTTAAGAATAATATTGTACCACATCTTTTTAAAGCCATATGGAGGGGTCGTTGAGTTAGTGATGTTACATTTCAATTAATATTACAATGCTAACACCCGACCCTTACAAAACTAAAAGAAATGGAGTTTGTTTAGAAAATATGGAGAAAATGGGATTTGTTATTTTTAATTTTGTTTTTTTATAGAATCGCGAATTTTACTTAAATGACATTCTATTTATAAGATTTTTTTGGATTAAATACCTGCATGTCTCACAACTCTTCCACGAATCTAATTTTCCTACCCAAATAATATCTACTATATGTGCTCGAAATATACTAAACAATCTTAACATTTTTTGGTAATTGGTAAGGTCAAATGCTAAAATAAGTACTTTTCAAGGAAATCAATATTATATTTCAAATAATACTTATTGAAAAATCCTCACGAAGTTTAATAATGCATCACTTTCTTCACTCAATTTTTTGCCTCTCCCATTAAGAAATAAACTAAGCCATATGATTTCTAATCCATTTACATATGGAGGAAATCAAATTATATCGTTAAAGTTATTGGAAAATGAAGGTGAATTATATCAAAGACGATTGGGTTTTTGTGATGTAATGCATCATCATGTGGGAAATAACTCCATGTTTGTGGGAATTATTATTCTTTCCTGGAGTTTGATTAACAAAAATAAAGTATTCCTTAGATGGCCTTAAGGGGATATCTAGGTATTAATGTTAATCTAGTTAGGAGGACTAAAACGTTGTAAATGAACTGAAGCAGTATGAAATAAATGTAAATAAATTATTCTAGATGAAATGAAACCCTAATGTGTAAGAGAAGAGTAAGGAAAAGACTCAAGCTGATAATAGAAGACTGTCACACAATGTCGCGGATCTGAAAATTAAATCTGGAAGTGCAAACAAAACCTCAGGGACCCTATGAAGGGTAGATCTAGACTATTTGAGATGACACAGCACCTGGGAGTGTATTGGGGTGCCCGGGGTGCCCTAGTCTGCAATCTGGGTGCTCAAAACACTGCAAATCCTCATAATCTAAATTTGGTATGGTCACTAAGTGTCTTTAAGTACTCCCCGTCTGTCACACTAGATTCGTTAAATGGATGAAGAGAATGACCTGTAATGCAAGGAGAAGTATAAAACCCTAAAAAAATGAAAGATGCATATGAATGGGTTGGACTAACCTCATCTACCAAACTAGTGGTCTTATTGTTGAGCGTTGCACTACATTTGAACCCAGATGTAGTTATGTGTGTGTGTGTGTGTATGTCATGCCCTAGGTGCTCTCGTGTCAGTCACACTTTGTGAAGTAGCGAGCAATAGTAGCTATAGAAATGTAAGTAACATGTGTGCATGGAATAGAATGGAATCCCTCCCCTATGAAGTGTGTGTGATGTAGATCTCCTAGCTTGAATGCATGACACTATGTGGATGCAAGTGATGCAATGGATGTAACCCTAGATGAGGTGATAGTAGTGATAATAGTGATAAGATGTAATGACCTAGGACCCTTATTATGGTCTTATAACTTTATATTTATAGGGCTCTCAAGCTTAATTTTGTAATTAATCCCGACAAGGTCGAATGAGAAGAAGATAAGGATGACCAACAACTAGAAGTGACCCAAAAAGAAGTGGAAGAGGTTGTGCATAGATCGAGGCACCCGGGATGGACAGGGTGCCTCGGGTGCCCCAAAGATATGCCTGGGCACGCCCGATTTCAAGATAGAATGTCGAAAGGTCATGAAATGGGTTGATAGGTATCGGGAAATACGTGAAATAAAAGATAAGAAAAAGGTGACCAAAAGGTGGGATTAATTAGTACTTTGTACACTTGAGAACCTTTAATAGTAGTATAAGACCAAGCTAAATATTGTCTAATGTGTAATATTTGTGTCTACATTTTCCCCCACTTTATGTTGGTGAGCGAAAGCTCAGTAACATAAAGTAGATAGAGATGTGTACCTGATAACCATGTAGAGTGTAGAAGAAAACGTGCCGATGGACTAGACTCAAGCATGGAATGAAAAAAGAAAAATGTGGAGGAGCATGGATTCTAAAGATGAAAAATGTGTATTAAAAGTGATGAGAGTGAACCTAGGGCGAAACACATGTGTGTAGTTGTTGTTGTGTGTAGTGTACCTACATGGTTAGTAAAGGTAAATGCTTCAGTGGTGTGTTGTTGTTGTCATTGTCGTTGTTGTTGTTGTTGTTGCCCCCAATTTGACTACTTGTTTCTCATATGGTGGACCTGCAAGGAGAAAATGATCAAGTAGTCAAATATATATGTATGTAAAAATGATGTGTAAAATATGCAAATGTAAAGTATGCAAATGTAAAATACGCTAGAAAAGTGTAAATGGAAAAATGGAACATGTGCACTTGATCTATGTCGAGAAAAAGGGTGTAGAAGGATATCATGTAGTGTCACGAGTTTTTCGAGCGATCTCACGCCACCCTAGTTGAAGAAGTATAGGAGGTACCATGTTGTATCCTCCAACCTTTAACCGCTTCTGCTGAAATGTTGGAAGATATCTTTGTATTGTCGTGGTTTTTTGGGTGATCCAACGCCATTGGATGGAGAAGTGTAGAGAGGCACACCCACTGTAACCCCTAAGCCTGTAATTGCTCCACAAAATTTTGAAGGACAACATGTCCTATTGAGGTCGTTGTGTATGGAATTCGTAGACTGGTCTAAACTCACTCATTGTGTCTGAACCGATGTAGATATGTATTAGTAGAAACCCTCAATGATGCCCCCTCTTTGGGGGCGCATGCGATGACCCTGGAAGGAGAATGCGGCCCCAAAAGAGGACCAACCACACTCTGACCTATAGAAACTTTTCCCTGTAGGGGAAAGGGAAACACTTGGTAGATACCAAGGCACGCACAAAAGGGGATGGCTAGCCAAAACAAGTGTTAGTCCAAAAACACATGCATGCAAATAAGACAAGTGTAAAATACGCAGACAATGTAGAAACTACCAAACAAAGTAGTGTAAACATGTAAGAAAACAAACAGACCACACAAAGTGGGTTTCAAACATGGGACATCACTCATGATGTCGCAAGACACTGCAAGGCCATCATGGCCACAAACAACAATCAATTGTGCACACAAAGAGCAAAGGGCAAAGCCCCATATAAAATGGCAAACAATGCAAACAAGTAAAAAACAATCATGTAGTCATGGAAACATGTATTCTGCAAAACAAGTGCTACACATGGAACACCCATTAGCATGTTAGAGTGATAACCAATATGTCAAAAGCATGTAGAAGCAAGTAGTAAAAGATGTTAAGTACAAAATGAAACAATAATAACCTGGATAAGATGAATGTGGATGCCCCCAATGACTAGTATAGGAAGGGTAGAAGGTGAGCATCCATGTCGCATGTAGAGTCTGTATCTCGTGATCACACTAGACAAAGGCGTGAATGCACATGTGTGTATGATAATGACATATAAGAAAGCAATCTAACATGTGTAGTAGAATGATCATGTAAAACACTAGTAAGCAAGAGTAAATGCTACCAAGACAATGTAGTATGTTGTGGATGGATGGAATGGAATGCAAATATGGAATGATAGGAGCAACGTGCCCCCTGAGTGGATGGAATGTGTATGTAGTGAGGTTCATTTTTTTTCCCCTCAAAGAATCAAGAATGAACCGTAAATGAGAGTGCATCATCGGGAAATGGTCGAGTAGTGTTGGTTGTGTCTAGCGTGCGTTATGATGAGTATGTATGTGTAGTGATGATGAAATGTGACATGTAAAAGGTGTGCATGGACCTATAGCCTAAGCATATACCACGATTGATTGAATGAAAGAGTGATGATTTATCCCTAAGCGTATATCACTATAAAATGAATGAATGGGAGTGGGTCATATGGAAAGATGCGTGGACCCTATAGCCTAAGCATATACCACGACTTGTTGAATGTATGAGTGATAATTTAGCCCTAAGCATATATCACAAGAGAATGGGTGGATGGTGAGGAGTTATATGGAAAGATGTGCGTGGACCCTATAGCCTAAGCATATACCACGACGTGTTTGAATGGAAGAGTGATGATTTATCCCTAAACATATATCACTATAGAAGGAGTGGATGGGAATGAGATATATGGAAATATGTGCATGGACCCTATAGCCTAAGTGTATACCATGACTTGTTGAATGAGTGAGTGATGATTTAGCCCTAAGCATATATCACTACATGATGGAAGAAGAAGGTGACGATGTAGCCTATAACATATGTCACTATGAGATGGGTGATGAGGGCATATGAAGCGTATATGAGTAGGTGGTGGATAACGGAAGGTGGTGATTTTAGCACTAAGCATAGACCACTATGTGATGAATAAGGTGAGGGTGGTGATTTAGCCTAAAGCATATACCACTAAGTGATGAGTAGGATAAATGATGAGGTAATAGAATGACTTAGAATAGGATAATAAAATAGGTGATGATCGGATGTAAGAGGATAATGTAGAATGGATGAAGGGAGTGGTGATTTAACCTAAGGTGTATACCACTACAGGATGATGGAAGGTGTGATAATGTAATGAATGATAAGGAATTGAGAAGATGTAAGAGGAGGAGAGAATAACAGATGATAGAACGTAATAGGATGATGTAGAAGTGATGAAAAGAGTGGTGATTTAACCTAAGGTGTATACCACTATGGTATGTGATGATGCATGTGGGAGATGATATAGCCTAGAGCGTTAGTCACTTGTCGAGAATGTGGTATGATGATATGTCGCATGTAGGTAAGGTCCATTTGATTGGTAAACCCTCAAAAGTCGAGTATGGACCGAGGAACTAAAGTGTGTCATAGGGTGGTGAGTGCAACACGTAGAAGACAATGTAGTATAAATGACCAAGGTGTGTGAATGTGTGCTAAATGCAATGCAATGTAGAATGTGCAGTGGGTATGGAATGTAATGTAATAAATGTGTAGGTAGAAATAGAATGTGTAATGATAATAGGAAAACTAGACCCAAGTATAAGGAAATATAGTGTAGGATGTAGAATAGGTAAGATGTGTGAATGCAATGATAGTGATGCATAAAAATGGTAGATGGATGGAACGATGATAGGTGGAACTAGACCCATGTGTAATGTAATCTAGTGTAGCGTGTAGGATAGGTAAGGTGTATGAATGCAATGTGGGTGTGTAGGATGTATATGTAGTGTGGGAGATATGATGATAGGTGTAGGTAGAATATGTGATGGTAAAAGCTAGACTCATATACAACATGACCTAGTGTAAATGTAAAATGAGAGGATGGAATGCAAAACTAGGCTCATATATAATGATGACTAGTGTAGTGTATGCTATGGATATATAATGTAGGATGATGGAATGTAAATGTATAGGTCCTATAGTGCAGTGTGTGGGGTTCAGTGTAATGGTAATCCCTTAACATTCCAAGTGTGAACCGAAGCCCAAGAGTGCGTCATCGGGTAATGATGGGGCTAGTATGTGAAATGTAAACGCCTATGTGAGAATGCAAAGATGATAGATACATGAGTCAGTGGGGGGAGGATGCATGAGGTGTTATGTCCCCCAAATGCACTATGATGATGGAGAGCTATGCAGAAAACGAGAGGTTCCATGCCATTATGGGAGAGTGTCGTTTGTGTCATGATAGGAGAGAGGGCCAACAAAATGGTAGGCCGAAACAATATTAGAACCATGTGATGATGATGGAGTTGGAAATGTGGACTGCCCATTAGTAGGAGTAGTGTGTTTGAAAATAGTGATGGGTTGGAGCTTATGTGGGATTGGTGATGTTGTAGAAGTGTTGGTAGGAGAAGGGGTGGGTGTGTTTGAGAGGTGGTGTTGAGGCGGTGTTTGATCATTAAGTAGTGATGACTCAAAGCTAGGAATCCATTGGGGTGTAACATTATTATTACATTCAAATATGAGAGGCTCAGGTGATGGCATGTCATGAGGTTCAATAATATGACATGTAGTGGACCTAGATTGCATATGAGATGTAAAGGAGGAGAAAAACATGTGATTGAGAAGCATCTTTAAGCTATTGGATTTCAGATTTGAAAGATGTAATAATAGCGGATTCTATAGCTTGAAATTTTTCATGAAACAACAAATGTATAGCTTGAATTGATTCTAATAAGGGTTGATTAGGTGGAGGAGGATGGAAGGTAGTATAAACATTTGTAGAGAGTAAAGAGGGATAACCTAACCCATGCTTATGTGTTTGTGTAGGAAGATCCCAAGGGGCTGTGACTTTAGGGTCTTGTGTACTAGTATTAGTAAAACCATAACGTTGTAAATAGTCATACCCTGACCCATACTTAGAAAAATCCTGGGACTTGTTGGCAGAAGGATCACTAGATTTCTCAATTGAGTTACAATATTTGAAGGAGATGGGTCGGCCAATACATCGAGACAAGTGCCTTGATGTTGAAATTTAAAATGTGTATGTAGTGTAGAAGGGACCCCATGCATGGCATGGATCCAAGGTCGGCCCAAAATAATGTTATAATTAAGATCATTGGGCATGACATGGCACAAGATCATAACTATTTTTGGACCAATGGTAATAGGGAGGTTTACAATACCTAACACACGCTTAGGGATGTTATCAAAGCCACATATGGAAATAGATGATGGAGTTAGAGATGATTCGAAATACCTAAGTGGTGAAGAAAGGTAACATTACAAATATTGAGGCTAGATCCATTGTCTACTAAGGCACGCTTAACACCTACTTTGTTAACACAAACTTGGATATATAAGGGAGGGTCATGGGATAAGAACTCTGGTGGCGGGAGGTCATCAGATGTGAAAGTGATTTGATCTTCGTTAAGGGATAAAGCCGAAATAAACTTATGGTAAACATATTCTATATGTGTGGAGAGACATAATGGGTAGCTAAGTATTTTTGGAGGTAAAGGAGGAAATCCAGTATTTTTGTAAGTACGCATGAATAGATATGCTCATGGTGCATTGAATGTAGCGATAATAATGAAGATGAAAAGGGAGAAGGTAAAATGATACGACAAATAAGTGGTGTATAAAAAAAGAAAAGTGAAAAAGCATAATGACAATAGGGAGGAAAATTGAAAGCCCTAGAAGGTGCTAGAAAGAGACATCGGGTTCACCAAAATGATTAACAAAAATAAAGTATTCCTTAGATAGCCTAAAGGGGATATCTAGGTATTAATGTTAATCTAGTTAGGAGGAATAAAAAACTATAAATGAATAGAGGCAAGTATGAAATAAATGTAAATAAATTATTCTAGATGAAATGAAACCCTAATGTGCAAGAGAAGAGGAAGGAAAGACTCAGTTGATAACAAAGAGACCGCCAGGTTACGCAGTGTCGCGGATCTAAAAATTAAATTTGGAAGTGCGAGATGAAACCTCGTCAGGTATCAGGAAATACGTGAGAAAGGGGACCCTACAAAGGGCGGAGATCTACGGACTGCTGAGATGACACAGCACTGGGAGAAAGTATCTTGGGGCACCTGTGCCTCAGTTCCACAAGACATCCAGGTTTTTCGCCCAGGCGCTCGAAACACTACAAATCCTCAAAATCTGAATTTGGTATGGTCATTAAGTGTCTTTGAGTACTCCCAAATCTGTCGCACTAGATTCATCGGATGAACTGGAGAATGACCCGTAATGCAAGGAGAAGTATAAAACCCTAGAAAAATGAAAGATGCATATGAATGGGTTGATCGAGCTCACCGCAAAACTAGTGGTCTTATCATTTGAGCATTGTACTATATTTCAAACCCGTATGTAGTTTTGGTGTGTGTGTGTGTGTGTGTGTGTTTATGCCCTAGGTGTTCTCGTGTCAATTGCACTTTGTGAAGTAGCGAGCAATAGTAGCTATAGAAATGTAAGTAACATGTGTGCATGGAATAAAATGGAATCCCTCCCCTATGAAGTGTGTGTGATGCAGATCTCCTAGCTTGAATGCATGGCACTATGTGGATGCAAGTGATGCAATGGATGCAACCCTAGATGGGGTGATAGTAGTGATAAGATGCAATGACCTAGGACCCTTATTATGGTCTTATAACTTTATATTTATAGGGCTCTCAAGCTTAATTTTTTAATTAATGTCATTTCTTGACAATTAAAGAAGAAGATAAGGATGACCAATAGCTAGAAGTGACCCAAAAAGAAGTGGAAGAGGTTGTGTATAGACCGAGGTGCCAAAAAATAGGAAAGGGCTAGGGGTGACCAGTGCCCTCAATACAAGCTAGGGTGCTATGATTTTGATAGAATGTTAGAAAGGTCATGAAATGGGTTGATAGGTATCGGAAATACGTGAGAAAGATGAAATAAAAGATAAGAAAAAGGTGGCCAAAAGGTGGGATTAATTAGTACTTTGTACACTTGAGAACCTTCTAAATAGTAGTATAAGACCAAGCTAAATATTGTCTAATGTGCAATATTTGTGTCTATAGAGTCCAACTTTTGTGATATGTGAGGGAAACTATTATTCATTTGTGGGAATGATGACCGAGGGAAGATGACAAATGGTGTGTTCAAAGGTGTAAAGAGAACCATGTGTCTCTTCCACAAGACATCCTTTCGTAAATGCAATCTCTTTAAAATTGTCCAGCGGTGGTGAGTAGGCACTTTGATAGATATATGGCCACAAGGCAACAACAAAAAAATCTAGAGCTATCCAATATCCGCATGAACATTGCATTTTCATAATTTGGTGGTGTTAGTCTAGTTTGGAAAAAGACTATTGGCGTAATTACTTGTTAACATTACAAAGCAACAACTAATATTATGCGGTGTTGTTTGTGGATAATTCATAGTTGGCCTTTCCTTTTTGTGTATGTATAAGTGATGGTGTATAATTTTTGCAAACCGCATTGGGCTTCAATATTGTTTTTTCGACAACAATAGAGGATTGTTTATTTTTGGGTTTTTTCTATTATTCTCCAGATGTAGTAGTACTGAGGTCTAACCTTGCAGATTAAAATATTTACACTTGGTGTCTTTTCACCTCCAAAACTACAAGTGCAAATACAAAATGTAACATGAGTCAATCTAATCAAAAATAGTATCGAGCTTAAGAATAACATTGTACCACATCTATTTTAAGTCATATGGGGGTCAGAAATTTTAGAGTCGAAAGTGATGTTACCTTGTCCATTAGTACTTTGATGTTAACGTTCAACCCTTACATAAGTTACTGGAAAGAAATGGAATTTGTTTAGAAAATATGGAGAAAATGGGCTAAAATGTTGTTTTTAATTTTGTTTTGTATGACATGGCGACTTTTAATTAGACGCCATTATATTTATTAGATAAGACAATGACATGAATGGAATGTTGGAAAGAAAAAATGTGTGAATTAAATGCTGCGCATGTCTCATGCCTCTTCCATGAATCATATTTTCTTTCCCAAATAATATCTACCATATTTGGTTGAAATATATTAAATCGTCTTTAAAAAAATTGGTAATCGGTAAGGTGAAAGGATAAAATAAGTACTTTTTAAAGCAATAAATATTATATTTCAAATAATACTTATTGAAACCCTCACAAAGTTGAATAATGCATCACTTTCTTACTCAATTTGTTTCCCTTGCTTATCAAGAAATAAATTCAACCATCTTGTCTTATAATCCATTTATGTTCTTTTGGAGTAAAATCAGAGTATAGTATTACTAAAATTATTAGAAAATGAAGATGAATTATCACAAGTTTGGGCTTGAATGATGCGTTGCATCATCATGCGATGGAAATATCTCCCATGTTTATGGGAATTAATAGCCTTTCCAAGAGTCCAACTTATGTGATCTCTGAGGGCAACTATTATTCACCCACATGAATGATGACTAATGCAACAACATATATAAAGTGTTTTTTCGAAATTGAGGAGCATAGTGATTTTGTTGAGAGGCGAACATCTATTCGTCTTCAAGATAATAATCATTTTCTTCAAAATGATTTTACTCTTCCACCGCCTAATACTATAGAATGGAAACATGAGAAAGGATTTGTGCGTCTTTTACCATTATTCACAATATCCGCCAATTTATCGATTGTAATAAGAGGAGCACACAATTTTCAAGAGTCCCAAATTTTAGGCTTCTTTTTCTTTATTCCACTATAATATATTTCAAATAAGTTGCAATAAGCCCACACAAATCTCATTAATGGCCTTCAAAGTTGCTTGTATAACCAACAAATTCAGAGGACACAAGGCATATGATGTAATTTGTTAAACCGTGAAAACCTAGAAAGTTATGTGGATGGTGGAGATGATGTTAGACTATCAATGTCCTTCGCATCACGGAGAGAAACAAATCCCATCCATCCCCTCTCAATTTGTTATTAGACAACCCAACCCCAAATCCAACAAAGGCAATGCCTTCGACGTAACAAGGATAAAAATAAGACTTTTTGTGCTTATTTAATATGTAATAGATCTATTTCGTTGTTTTGGAAAAACACACATGGACCACATATCATTTGTGTGATCTCCTTAAAGGAGAAAGAGGGTGCAAGGCATAATTATTTAAGACATCATACTCTCAAGATAGCTACGAAAATAAACCATTCTCATTCAAAACTCCTAATAAAAATAACTGTTTTTGCTAACATCTAGTTGTTATTACCATCATTTAAACACAAAACGTGACATTATCCTTATTATTTTCTTATTTTTAGCAAGAAACTTGCACCTTTATTCACCTTCCTTTTAACCGAACAATTTAATGAGACATTAAAAAATAAGCACCGATGAATACTTTTATGTTGGTTGAACACTATTAAAACGAAAGAACTTAAAAAGACACCGATGAATATTTTATGTTGGTCGAACAATATTAAAACAAGCCTATCCAATAAAAAATGACCTCGTATTTACAACATTTTCATTTCATTACGTAATTTTGAGGGACGTTAATATTTTTTGTGAGGCTATGGAATTTTTTAAATTTTTGTGTAGGTTTGATAAAAACATGTTGATAGCCGAGTCAACATGCTCCACGTGTTTGAAGAAAGGGAAGACATGGAGATAACCCATTGACATGCCAAAATTATAGAGATGAAACGTTGAATGCCAATAATGCCTAATTGAGATCAATAATCCAGTTAGCGCACGGTTACCAATAAATCCCGAGGGTAGATTCTTTGGTGAGACCAAATAAAGACTCATATTTTTTGAAGTTTATGCATCTGAAGTTGTTTATGCATTGGTAAATGTTTTCTGTTGGTTTTACAGACATCGCTGGATACTTATTTTTTGTGAACACTGTTGCAGTATTCACGTTGTAACCGCCTGCTTCCGGGATACAGTAACTCAAGGTAAAAATAGCATGAAAATGTGAACAAATTAAAATCTTGAATGATGCAAATCAGTGTTGAGCTGCTCACGATGGTTTCAAGAATAGGTTTCCAAACGCAAGGCTTATGCTGCTTCTTCTCAACGTTTTGCGGGATTATAGAAGCTGAAAAATTTTCTATTAAATTATTGTATTCGACAGCCAGAAGTGAAGGAAGAACTTCTTTGGTGAATCGAATCCTGAGACGAAGAAATAATTCTCCTCAACGCTCCTTTGTTGTACTCGGCTGATTTGTCATTTATGTCTTCCTTTGTTAAATCTGTATCAGAAAAGGATCCCGAAAACATTTTTGGCAAGAAGACTCACCGGCTCAAAGTTGTGCACTGTGTGGGAGAGGTCATATGACGTTGATACGACCTGTCACATCCGTGTCAGCGTTTGCAAGCTTCAGCCCCCATAACTTGAAGATACACCTTCGAAGTAACTAGCAATCGCATGTGAGTAGTGTGATTTGAACGCCGAAAGAGGTAGAGAATTTTCTTGAACTATAGCGGAGGAACAATACTTTGGAGAACAAAAAAAGGAAAAGAGACTATGAAAGGTTTTTTTGAGAAATACGACTACCGAATATGTCATTTATAAGTACAAGAAACTTACAAAGTAGCACTGCAAAGGGCATAAAACAAGAAATAAAACAAGTGAAAGGACAATGGGAAGAAGGATGGAAGGAAAGGGAAGGGAAGGAGGAATTGAATCTAGAGAGAGGGATATGAGCAAGGGGCCGAATGCAGGATTCCTCTTTTAAGCGGGTTTAAAGGAGAGGATAATTTGACATCTTGGAGTAACGCCCGAAAGAAAACGGTGGAGATATTCGAATGCCATTTAAGGAAGGGAATCTAGAAATGACAGTGAAAGTAAGTCCTTGTCATACGGTGTTCCCAATGTCAATGGTTGTTTTAGGAAGAGTTAGTCCCTAGGACTTGTGGATAGATACTGTTGAAGCCATTTTAAGGGGTAATTTTCGACCGTTGCCTCTAGAAATTGGTGGGATTGGAACACGACAAGGATTGTTTATATTCCAAGGAGGGCCAGTATACCGATCAAATTCAACGACAACAAAAAAGGAAAATGATGTGGTGAAGAGGGATTGTCATACACAATGTCCACAATAATAATTTTACGCAACATTTACCGTGCCAAAATCAACTCATAAATCTACGAAAAACACGACTTTTTGTTTTTTGCGCAGAGAAGAACTTTTTGTTGCAGTTGATAGTCATCGCATCAATGGCATCATTGTGATCCGAAAATGATCAAGTTTTTATCTACATGATCTCGGACCCTTGTAGGCTTTAAATATTTGCCAATAAGTTGCTCCTTTTAAGTAATCAATTTAAAAATAATGCAAGAATGTAATGACAATTACGCACTGATTGATTATGGAGTTTGGCAATGGCCTACGTCTTCAGGTTCTTATTGAACTATTCCACTAGTAAAAATTGTAAGTACAATGTTATTTCTTACAATAAAACCTAATGGAATTTCCACTTGCCTAGTAGTACGCCAATCCTTCGAAGAACTTCGATGATCAGTCGAATCGTTCTCCACCTTCCTGATGCACAACCTCCTTCGGAACTCGATCAACCTTCCCAACGCTATAATGCGTCCTTCAAAGACTGGCCAATTAATACTCAAGGCGTCACAAGTGAAAAATATTGTGGCTCAATGGGCCTATTGGGTAGTTTATAAATACTCCCAATCACAAATATTTCATCTACTATTGCCTAAAAATAATAGGCCAATAAATAATATTTTCCTATAGTAATTTTAAAGATTATAATATAGTTTGAATACTATATTAAAAATCCCTAAAAACTATTAAAAATGCCTAACCCGAATAAGCTTAACAAATAATAAGCTCGGTGTCTGTCTTTTACAATGCAAGGGGTCCCCTATTTATACCCAAATGGGGCCCTAAAATAATGTTACATTATTTATCCTAAGGCTATTAAAAGCCTAACCGTAGCATGTAGATGGGTTTATTTCCCCATAGTAGGCGGCTTGCATGATAAAGGGGATAAAATCCCACATGGGGTGGCATTTTTGTTTTGCTAAGGTATTTAATACCTTAGCCTCCCCTCCTTTCATGTGGACTTCTCCATGCATGGGCTTTGCATGCCCCACCGCTTCACCACGTGGTCATTGGCTTATCATGGGGGGTTGGCGGATTATGTGTTGGCCGCTATGTTTGGAGTGGTGGTCGGTTGGTTTAATGTGTCGATTGTTTGATCGATCCATGTGTCGAGCTATATGTCGAGTCCTTCGGTGTGATAAGCTCTTCGAGCTAGTAGAAATAATACTGAGCAGGGATAATAAACTGGTCAATTCTCAAAACATTGCAAATTGAAATAACATAGTAACATGGTGAATAATTACAAATGTAATATAAAATTTGACCATATAATACTATGATATTCAAAATGAAATATGGCTAAGTGGTGGCAAGCCACATGGTGGCTTGAGGACCCACCATGTTGGCGATAATACCATAGTCCTCACGACGACAGGGCTCCCCTTCGTAACAAAAGTTGAGCCTCTTGTTCTACGAGCTATATCGCTTTTACGACCTTTGAGGACCGGCGGTGGAAACCTCTATGATTTTTTCAATGCTTTTTGCCACATGTCGTAGTGTTATTGGTCCACTATTGACATGTTGACCAAAGTTGACTTTCCCATGACTAAACTTTGACCAAACATAACTAGAGCTCCCAATGTCCGTTTGTCGTGTTCTCATAGTTGATGGAAATATCTCGAAAAGATCTTCTGCAATGACATAATTTAGGGATGTTTAGGGAAATTTTGATATCAAAAATGATCCCGATCACATTCGCCTTATAGTTTGAGTAATAGATATGACAACTGGAGAATTCAACTCCTTCAACATTTGGAGGTTGTGGTTGTCGACCTGTTCATTTTTTGCAAACAAATGGGTGGCATTGTGGAATAAAATCATATCTTTCTTAGAAAGGCAAGAATTAGTGCGTGACATTAGAAGCTCCGAGTCCTCTAATGTAGGTTCTCCTTTCACGACGTATACAAGTGAAATGCATGGGAATGGATACGAGCATCATTTTAAAACTAATATTTACAAATTTGTAAGTTATATGCAAGCCTTTCCAATTTATTTACAAAATTGTATATGAAACCATTTGTGAAAGCAAGGAAATAGAAGGGAAGATTGGGAAAGTGGGGAAGGGAAAAGCTATCTTAAGTTTACAATAACAGTAAGTCCGAGAGGAGAACCCATAGGCTCTTTTTTTTTTTTAACTTAAGAATGATGCATTTCAATTGTTTGTTTCCACAATATGTTTCTTTTTTTATTGAGTGGGTGAATTCAAATTCATGTCATATAATGTGGTTAGCAATCTCAATTGTTGCGTCATCCTCTATTCATGGAAATTTAAAATCTTTAGCTATGATGCCCATGATGTTTTATGTAGCTTCATCAAACATTGTTACAAATTTTAGTTCCCATGTGGTGTCCTTTAGA
This sequence comes from Taxus wallichiana var. yunnanensis, assembly GCA_018340775.1. Classification (NCBI taxonomy): domain Eukaryota; kingdom Viridiplantae; phylum Streptophyta; class Pinopsida; order Cupressales; family Taxaceae; genus Taxus; species Taxus wallichiana. Next base: position 658,812,925 of record CM031242.1, read on the forward strand.
GTGACCCGGAGGGTATACCTATAATCACATTGTTCAAAACTCGCATTACATTCCCCACAAAACCACATGCCAGTTCCATTCGTACACTCGTCTTTCTCGCATTGCTTGTTGCCTTTTACAAGGGGGAAAGTTGTGCAAAAAATAATATTTAAACCAATTTTTGTAAAAACTATTGTTAGTGTAGCCCATTCATTATTTTCATCGTTTCCCATTTCTAGGACTTGAGAGATTGTTGCAGGTAAGGACAAGTCGGCAAGAGGGCCTAAAACTTTGTTTGTAATAGATTGTGTCGCAATACAAGAAACATCGAGGTAGCCCATTCATGAAGAGAATTTGTTTGAGCAATTGGAGGGTTGACAAACCATTTTGTATTGGATATGGTATCAACAGTGTTCCATTGAAAGTCGAGACACTTACTGATTTCAAAGAAAGCACCAAGTTTTGTGGAATCGAAAGAGTGCCCTTAAGTTCGTCTCCAAGCTCTTCAAGATGTTGACCCCAAAGAGTAGTAGAAACAATACACCTAGACATATCCTTCATTTGTAGTGTTCTTCTCAATGTTTCACTCTAGTCACGTCTATGAATAGTTGAGCAAGGAGAAATTACGACAACTAGGACGATGATGTCAACAAAAGATCCAACAAGTTTTCCAGGTATATCTTTGATTTCTGTAAAGTGGAAGTGGTGCACATGTATTGTATCCTCATTTGCATTGAGATGAGAGACTATTGAATATTTACGTAAATAAATCTTTAAATTGTTCAAATTGTTAAAGCAGGGTTTATCTTTTCCTATTCCACCATTGGAGATGGTGTACATCTTTCCAGTCTCAATATTTTCATAGAACATTTCAGCAGTTTCATTGAAACAAGTGACACAGATTTCTCCACTTTTTTTGTCCACAAAATCAAATCCAAAATAAGAAATTCTACCCCTTTAATCACATGGATATTGTCTATGATGAATGTACATACCCCCATTTATCTGGTAAGAAGGGAAACATGTCTTTTCTATGAAAAATAGAAGGAAATAGGAAATGAACATGTCGAAAACATATACTAAAGAAAAAGCCAACCATCGCATCATACATGTTGGAGCTCAAAATTTCACCCGCCCGAGTTATAGATAACACATGATTTTGAGGCAACATGGGACTCTTTCTAAGTCATGGACTTCAGACGTGAGATATACCTCCAAAGAAGGTTGGTTCCTCTACCTAATTCTCCATCATTACAACTACTCCTAATGCAGAAAGAAAATCCTAAACTAAACATTCCAAGGGACTAGGGTTAGAAGGAAATGCATGAAAGGGGAATCCTAAGCTAAAAGGGGCAGTGATATCACCAGAAAAGGGGGTGAGAGACACTCTGAGAGGGAAAACGAAGAAAAATGTGTAGAGATAGGGCAAAAACAAGTGCCACAACTAAAAATGACATTAACTTGCCACTTTCACCCGAAACACAATAAAAATGGAGGCCGCAAGTGAGAGAGATATGTAAAATACATCACAACAGTAAAAAGAAGGTAAGACTACAAATAAAACGAGCTAGGGCAAACAAAATGTTCCACAAAATAGATTTTATTGTTTAAAATATGCACAAACCATTACATCTGAAACAAAAGGCAAGAAGACATTTACAAAGGCCAAAATGAAGGTTCGCCGCTCACAATCGCTCGGGAAACCATTTTGACATGGTTCCTTTACAATTTAGAATGTCCATTGTCTTTCAAAATGAAATATTTTACAATATATAGCTCAAAGGAGAGAAAGAGACGAGGGAAAAGAGAGAGGCACAAATTTTTGAACTTTCAACCACCAAAAATTTGCGTTGAAGTCTCCTGTAAAGAACATGGGCACTCTGCAAGGCCATTAGTACGTTTATTCCATCCTACGTAAAGAAATTAAGTCATACTTTATCAATTATGATGGTTGAGCCATCCTGGGTTTGATAGTTTGCATGCTTAGGACTCGCTTTCTCTCCCTCAAAAGTTGTGTTTTCAATTTTGACCCACCAATTGCCATAAAAATCAGATTTTTGTGATGCCAAATTGAAGGGCTCGAGGAGATCTTTCCAACAATATAATTTTTCTCTAATTTGAAGCTCTCGATCAAAAGATATGGCCATTTGAAGTTTTACATGTCGGGAAGCACAAAAATGTGACATGTGGTAGCATTTTATTGGTTTGGGGAATTACTTTTACTTACGTGTCACCTACTTTTCCTTTGGCCGGTGTTGGTCTCGATTAGCTTGGGGATCGGGCCTTTGCTTCCCTTTACTTTTTGCATTTTCTCGCATTATGAAATTCATGCCAATAAAATAACACTATGCTTCCTCGCATGAGTTGTTAGATTGTCTTTTCTCTTGTTAGCTCCTTTAGAAATGTGATCCAACAGAAAATTTCCATGAACCTTCACAATTTACTTTTTATATAGCCCCGATCGACCATTGCAAAATGTGAACCAATGAGAAAGCTCCACGCCTTCGCAATTTCATCCTTTTGATGACCACCTCCGACATCTACAAAATTCCATCCAATGAGATCAATCCACACATTTTGCAATGTCGAAATTTGATCTTCCTCCTCCGAATGTTGCGAAGCACTAACCAATGAGGAAGCTCCACATCTTTCAAGTTGTCGGTCTTTCTTTAGTTCTTATTAAAACTCGCAAAGTGAGATCTAATGAGAAAGCTCCACGCATTCGTAATGTCGGGTTGTCTTTGAACTGCAGACTAGCCACATCGCAAAACTCGAGCCAATAGGAAGCTCCACATACGGAACCTATTTTCCTTTATTGGCTACAAACTGAAGGCCGTTGAACTTCAAACTTTGGGGACTTAGAAAAATTTGGCTTCAAAAAAGTTTCCACGTAGCCTTGTTAACCTTTCAACCCCGCTTGCCCCACCACGGGCCCGAAATGATATTGAGCTCGATTTATTACACGTACTTGAGGTTCGTAGAGTGTATCTTCCTCAAGAGTGTCGAATGGAAACGTGTGTCCTGTTCCTTTTCCGTTGATCTTTCGCCACCTATATTTTCCTTTACCCCACCAGTGTTCTTTGACTTTCTCTAACCCAAGCCCGAACTTGACACCTATTAAATTTAGTTTATTCTATGGACTTGAAGTCTCGGAACCCAAATGCCTTGAGGAACGCTAGAATCCCACCACATGTCCTTACGCTTGATGTTCAAGTGTTGAAGTTGTTGGCCAAATGAACGTCGCAACTTTTTAAAATAGAAAACCCACAATGAATTAGCTAAGTCTCCTGCGGGTTTTCAAATGCCAATGGCCAATGGTTTTGGGCAGTGGAATTTTGACGACTGTCTAGGCACGCCAATCCATTAGAAATGGCTAAGTCCATTTAAAATGAGTTACCGAAATTAACTCGGGGAAGTTAATTTGGGATAACAATACAATCAATAAACAATAAAAGCATTTGAATAATAAATATAGCTTTACTCTACATAGCCAAAGAAAATGTCAATCAAATAATCCGAATGTTATTCCTCTTTAATATCATAATTAAAAAAACACAATAAAACTATATGTAAAACCACCTTTCTCTTTAATATCATAATCTAAACACAAAAGAAATAATTTTATGTAACACTACCTTCAAGTACTATGATTAGGTGGATTAAAATCTCTACAATATTCCTGCAATTACAACTATGGTTGAATTTGGAATCCAAAACATGACAACATTTCAATAGGCCATAAAATTTGTTCATTACAAATGGTAAAAAAAGAGAAGGCTTAACATTATGCTTAATTGCTGAAAGCTTTCTTCATTTGAAAAGAACCATGCCAAATAAAATAGCTTAAATATAGGAAAAGTCTGTAATTATCTCAACCATCAATTCATGGGAAAATTTAGACTTTTGCATTCAGACCACAATACTTTTAATTGTTACTATAGTGATAAATTCGTTGATTAATAATAGTAATAAAATTGAAATTGCATTAACAACCTAAATTATGCAAAGATATCAAACCTTTCCATGAAATTTTCTATTTATCCTATGTATGTGTAATTTCAAAATACTAAATATTTTCAAAAGAATTTTTTGATTTTAGATGTCATGGGCAAGGGCATGTTTTAGTGTTTGTAAATAAATAATTTCATTGAGAGCTTAAACAACATAACTAGATACTATTATAGTATAGTTAGAATTTTTACAATTGTAAACAACTAATTTTATTGAAAACATAAAAGGAAATTTTTTTAATAGTGCAAACTTGGAATCAATGTTAATTGGAATGAATGATTCCCTCTTGCAAAAGATGCAACAATTTTATAAACAATTAAATGAAAAAGTTGCAACAATTAAACAATAAAATGTTTGATCGGAAATGGAAAAAGTTGCAATAGTTTTATAAATAATTACATGTGAAAAGTACTAAATTTAAACAAAGGAAGATGGGGATGCGTGACAATTTTATACACCCTTAAACTTTCTCAATATGGGATGAATAGATAAACCCTTCAAATTGAATAATGAATGAATTTAAAAGAACGTAAACAAATTAACTATTTCTTACTTATTAAATAAGGTAGAATCGAAAATACAACCGATGAGACCCTTTAATTTCTTGTTTTAATTGTCTCATATGTTGTATATTTTGTATACCTTGCATGGTTTATCCTGGTTATCCTATCAGACATTTCCACTTGAACTTAAACTTATGACACTTATATTAATTAATATAATTATTACTAAGTTACTCTATTTCGTGGATTTTGAATGTGCATGTTAATCTCTTTGATACAATGAAATGATTAATAGTGTTTTGTCTGAATTCCATACTTGTTTGCAAGAAGTTGTTATATGTTGCAACTAATATGTAGTCAAAGAAACTCTGTTACAATGTAAAGGGACTCATCCACAACAACTGACATGCAAAGAATCGGGACTTGTTTGCATAAAAAACACTTCTGCAACAAAAGAGAACATGCACATATACAAGACCGTAATTGTGTGAAGCTTGATCAACGTGGATACTTCACCTGAGTTTACACATATCAATAAAGAAGTAGCTATGACAATAAGAAGAAAATATCACTCCAATACCTGATTATGCTCTGCAACTACAATTGTGGAACTAGTTGATTTAACTTGATAACTGATTGTTAGAATGAACAATTAGTTATGTTGTTATATTAGAACACCTTTTCTCAGTTCTGATTACATGCATAAGAATCTATGGATTTCTTGGTAATGATCTTGTACTTAATCAAAATGTAACTGTTAGTTTGAATGAGTCTCTTCACATCTCTGCTGAATATAAAGAGAACGATGAGATTGTAGTAGATATTAATCCATAGTTAAGGAATTGTTGTAAGTTTCATTATGAATATTCATGCTGATGAATAAAATATGAGTTCCATCATTTTCATTGTAGACACAAGCCTTAGGAAGGGTTAACACCCAAGGTAGGTCCCACTTGTGGTTTGCTAAACCCCTTTCTTTTTGTTTGTTGTTTTAGTTCCTTGCATGAATAGATTAGAATTGCAGCAGTTCATTCCTTTACTTGTGTTATGCTTTTATCTATTTTATTACTTAGCTATAACATCTACTTTCATCTACAATGTAGTTTATTTCCAACATTGTATTTCCAATTGTTGTGATAGCAATATTTTAGTTTATACCTCTTAAGCACATGTAACTGTGTATACAACACTGATAGAGTTGAAATTTTATGTCCCTAGGTCTGATGAATAAATGACTATGGATTAGTGAACAACATATTAATTGTGCATGAGTTAATTTACACCACCATTTTTGGCATCCTTGTGAGGGGACATTGCAAGTTATTGGATTTTATGAAGGTTTTTCATTTCTTAGAAGTAGTCTAGGTTTTAGGAATTCACCTCAAATTAGACCCCCAACTAATTCATGTTGAACGAGTTGAGTAGTTAATGCATGCACTATCCAAGGGATGCCCATGGTAGATTTTTACCTAATCCAAAAGTAGTAAAAACCTCTTCATTTACCTCTAAATATTATGAATATTTTGAAGGAGAAACCTTTGTACTCGGTTTGCTTTTTGAAGACAATCCCCCAAGTGGTAGTTATGTAGCTGCTCCCGAGCATCTTGGGATGGCGTAAGTAGACCAGAATGTTCGAAATGGAGCAAACACCTTCAAGTTCCCCATCATCGACAACAATGCAAGCGATTGCTGGAATGAAGAATATTTCCCATCAACTTTTACCAAATTTCCATGGAGCTATGTCAGAAGGTCCAGAAACCTTTCTCTTTGAGTTTGATGTTTTGTGCAGGAGCTATGATTATACCACTGATGCACTTAAATTGAATTTTTTTCCTACACCACTCAAAGATGCATCCTTAAGGTGGTTCATGGGATTGGGAAGGAATGTTGTTACCACATGGGAACACATGAAAGATAAGTTCCTCAATAAGTACCAAGACTATTGCAAACCAAGCAACAGAGGAGGTGATGAAATCTACAGTAATGCAACAAAAAGAGGATGAACCATTAGAGGACTATTTGGAACGGTTCATGTTCTGTGTTCATAATTCAAAACATACCACTAACATACCACCTGACTCCCTCAAATTACTCTTTTTGAAGGGACTTAGTGAGGAGGACATGGATGCTCTAGATTTGATAGGAGCAAGGGACATTTCAAAGGCTACTTTTGACCAAATATGTGAAGCTCAAAAACTATTCAAGAGCTACCATGAAGAGGGTAAGGAATGTAAGATTAAGAGGTGGATTATCTACCAAAACAATGGGGGACATCTCTAAGTCAGAGATTGTTAGCATGTTCAAAAACATGAAGCAGGATATTATCAATGATATGGCCAATCAACTAGATGCTCTACACACTAAAAAGAAGAAAGAAGATGCAGATGCGACACTCATGAAAGTACCGCCATGCATGAAGAAGAAGGGAATAAAACGAAGATGTATAGAATTGGCCAAAATTTCTCAAGAAAGGGAGGATTCACCTAATTTTAAAATGTTGGAGACAAAAGATGCGAAAGTTTTCTATGTTGCTCGAAGAAAGCCATGGCGAGGAAAGGAGATATGACACAAGACCCTATGCATTCATTTCAAAATTGGTCTAATAATTCATATATGTAGCCCCCACTTTTGGTTAACCCTCAAGGATAGACCCCATATCCTAATTAATACCATAAACAATGACAACCTCAATACCAAATCCAACCACAACAATAATGACAACAACCTCCCCAATCATGGAAACAACCATGGAGGGGACAAAAGTGGAATAACCCACCTCCTAATTACAAACAAGATTATAACCAACCTCTTTATCAGCAACAGCAATAAGCTATGATGCCTAACCCCAATCGGGCTCCCAACCGAAAGCTATTCAACTACCTACTTAACCAATGCCTAATCCTAACAATAAGGTCGCTAACCAAATTTATTCAACTCGAATCACTCAATACCCTACCTATTATCTTGATATCAACAATATCCATCTTCGCTCAGAAGAGCACTTCCTCCACCAGCTGGACCTACCATTACTAAAATTACAAAAGAACCACATTTGTTGCATAATGACCCATAACAAGGACAAAAATGTCGTAAGCCGATCCGTAACAACTCGCGCAAAATTCCAAGTAAGGATAAAATGTAGGGTAATAAGCCACCATTTCCGAAAGGTTACAAGAAAAGAAGACTAACCTCATATCATAATCTGATTATGACTTTGTCAATCAACTCAAAGACATTTTTGTCAAAATACCATTGATCCAAGCTATTAAGGATGTGCCCATATACAATAAACTAGTTAAGGACCCGTGCATTAAAAAGCTAGGAAGAAAGAGGAAAGATCCATCTACTATACATGTCATTTGATAATTAGCTAATATCATTCTTAGGAACTCAATTATGCCCAAGTATATAGATCCAAGCAGACCTTTAGTAAATGTCACAATCAATGGTACAATGATCAAAACACAATGATTGACGACTCGGTACAGTAAATAAATGTAATGAAAAAAATCATGGATGGTTTGAAATTGGAAGGATTAAGACCAACGGTTAAAGTATTGCAGCTTACGAGATAGATCAATAGTTAATCCCGAAGGAGTCTTGGAGAATGTGGTAGTAGTGGTAGACTCCCGGGAGTACCGTGCCGACTTCATTATTCTCCACCTAAAAGTAAGATTAGGAGGATATCCTATCATCCTTCGGGGGAGGTTGTGGTTGGCAACAACCGATGCATTCATTGGATGCAAATATAGTAATATGATAATCTCTAATGGAAGTGGAAAAAAACTTATGCTCTACCCTTTTGCACATCCATTCAATGAAGAATACTAAACCATCACGGGCGGAAAAACTAGAAGAAAACTAGAGCCCAGCTTCAACAACTCATGATGTTGGAAAATTCAGACATAATATAAGGATAGGAGGAGGATGTTGTTCTTTAAAACGTTCTACTAAATAATTATGGTAATAATGAAGAAGAAGATGGCAGATTGGAATGCATAAGTTGTCCAGAAAATCAAATCTTGTCACAAAGCAGAGTATTATGAATGTTCTAAGTAAGAATTGTATCCTACACTAGATTCTTCCACATGATTGTATCTTGAATTCTGTAAGTAGAAGCATATGCTCCATGACTAATCTTTCTAAGCATGTGGTGATTACACTGGGTAAGCCACTCAATGTGAACAAAACATTGAGTATACAATAAGAACAAATGTTAATTACTCTTCTCAAAAATCATAGGACAACATTTACACGGGACTACAGAGACATGCATGCAATCTATCTTAAACTATGTACTCATAAGATATACATCAAAGACAGTTGCAAGCCAATAAGACAACCATAGAGGAGAATGAACCCAATAGTAAGGGATATAGTGAAAGAATAATTAAAGAAATTGTTGGATGTTGGATTCATATATCCAATTTTAGATAGTCAATGGGTATCATCTTTTGTCATTGTTAGAGTAGGTATTTACCTTAGCTCATGTTCACATAAGTACTTTATTTACCTTTATTGTATTTATCCTCACCCACTTATGTGTGTGGATATTTCTTTTATCTTATTTAGATATTAGGTGATATTATGTAGTTGTTAGGTATAGTTCTTTCCTTGATCCGTGGTATTGACTAGATCCTGATGTCTAGTTCTCTCCTAAATCTATGGTCTTGACTAGTTCTTTGATGAATAGTTATTTCCTTTATTTATGGCTTGATCTACGACCTTGACTAGTTCTTAGATTGTTATTCCTTGCTTATTTAAGCAAGGCCTATTCTCAATGTATTGCATTGAGTTCCATAATAATATATGATATTGTTGCTCATTTGTTTGCAAAGGTTTATGTAAAGTGATTCTCGGTGAATTGCTTTCATCTTATTAATCATGGTGTTTGATAAGCATCGTGTTCTTGGCTTAGTACAATCTCGTTATCGCTCCTTTTAGTCATTGTACCTAAAAATAATGGCAAATGGAGAATCTATGTAGAATATAGGGAGTGAATGCAAAGAACAAAGAATGATCATTTTTCACTCCCTTTCATTGATTAGGTACTCAACACTCTTGCTGGAAAAAAGTATTTCTTTTTGGACCATTATATGAATACAACTAAATTCAAATTACACTAGAAGATCATGACAATACCACATTCACATGCCCATGGGAAACTTTTTTGCATACTTTGTTCTTCCCTTTCGTCCTGTAATGCACCTACCACATTTCATAGAGCGCTTCTAAGATCTTCACATATATAACCAACGATTTCATGGAGGTATATATGGATGATTTTACAGTCCATGGAAGTAATTTTGATGAAAAAATGAAAAACTTAGACAAGGATCTCAAGAAATGGAATGAGCATAATTTGTTCTTAAGCAACAAAAATGCTATATGATGATGTCTGAGGGGATAGTGTTAGGTCATTATCTGTCATCTACTGGAATCCAGGTAGATCCAACAAAAATATCAGTGATTATAAACCTGCCAACACCTAAAAAGAAGGATGTAAGGAGCTTCTTGGGCCATGTTGGGTATTATAGGAGATTTATTCAAGATTTCAGCATAATTATAGCACCATTGTTTTTTTTGTTGGGAAAACATGTTGCATTTGTATGGACAGAGAAATGTGAAGTTGCATTCCAAACTTTGAAGCAAATGCTAACTTCTGCACCTATTTTAAGAGGGCTAAATTGGATTTTTCCATTTCATATACACATTGATGCCTCAGATCATGCCATTAGAGTTGTTTTAGGATAGAAAGATGGGATACTTAATTATACAATCTATTATGTTAATAAGAACTCGGAATGCGCGCCTTAAATATACGGTCACTAAGAAAGAGTTTTTAGCAGTTATATACGCCATCAACAAGTTCAAGAACTATATCATGGGATATCCATTATTTATCCACACAGACCATGTTTCCATTAAATATCTGATCAAAAACCAGTTGTAAGTAGTAGGATAATCAGATGGTTGTTGCTCTTACAAGAGTTTGATGTAAAGCATTGTGGATAAGCCTAGGAAAGAAAATCGTAGCAGATTTTCTCTCAAGAATAGAGAATAATAATGAGGAAGCAGTAGTGGATGACTCTTTTCCAGATGAGAACTTGTTTTCCATTTCCACCAAGACACCCTGGTATGCTTGATATAACCAACTATTTGGTTTTAGGTAAGACACCTCCACACTATCTATATTTTGAAAATAAATATATTGTTGAGAAAAGTGTGATTTTTCTTGGAGAGCTGGTTTCTTATTCCACATAGGGCAGGATAATGTTATGAGAAGATGTATAGATGATGAGGAAATTTATGATGTCCTCAAATCTTGCCATAGTGAGCCATGTGGAGGACACTTTTCTACAAAAAGAACAATGCATAAAGTATTAACAACAGTGGTATTATTGGCCTACACTACACAAGGATGTAACATTATATGCAAGAAGATGTGATAAGTGCCAAAGAATGAGAAAGCCTACCAAATCAGATGAAATGCCATTGCAACCTCAACTAGTATTACAACCATTTGACAAATGGGGATTGGACTTTATTGGTCCCATTGATCCTAAGTCTCAACAAAAAGAGTACATTCTGGTATGCATAAACTACCTCACAAAATGGATAGAAGTGAAAGCATTACCAAATCAAAAGAGTGAAAAAGTTACAAAATTCCTATATGACCACATCTTTACAAGGTATGGAGTGCTAAGAGATATTGTCATAGATCAAGGTACCCACTTCACTGCTGAATTTATTGTTGATTTAGCTACAAAATATGAAATCATGCATAGGAAGTCTACACCTTATCATCCACAATCCAATGGCCAAGTTGAAGTAACAAACAAATAAATTGAGGCCATCTTGACAAAGACTATTGCTCGCATAGAAGTGATTGGTCGAAATATTTCAGAGGGCCTGGGCATTCAATACCACATGGAAGACAACAACTAGATTCACACATTTTGAGCTATTGTACGGTAAGAATGTTGTTCTCCTTATTGAGTTTGAGCACAAGACATTAAGAATTGCATTGGAATTGGGTATAGATTTGTCTGAAGCTCAGAGGCAAAGGATTCTTCAACTCAATGAGTTAGATGAAATGAGGAGGCAGGTTTTTCATAATATAGAGGTGGTACAAAAACAAAGGATCAAGTGGCATGACAAGTTCATCAAAACAAAGAAATTTCAAGAAGGTGATTGGGCACTTCTCTTTGACTCTAAATATAAGGACCATATGGGAAAAATCAAGACAAGGTGGCAAGTGTTGGTGTGTGTATTTTCCACATCATCAGTGAGTCATCTCACTTAGGTGAGATCGTAGGTCCATGTGTCATTTAGGGGTCATTATGAGATTGCCTTATGCATCAATGCGTCAGTGTGTCAGCACGTCAGTGCGTTAGTGCGTCATATGCATCATTGGGAGTTATACTTCTATTCTGGGAATGTAACTCCCCTCTCTACTCGAGTTTTTATGATTGCAAAGATCGGGGTTACTCAAAGACCTCCTATATGTACACCCCATTTGATCTATGAGATAGAGGAGGGTTTTATGGCTTAACCAGGTTCTACCCGTTTGTCGTATCTTTGCATGCACATTCGGTTGATGCTCGCTCCTCCCAAGATCTCTTCATGCTGCTGTTCGCATGTCCGTTGATGTGCACGTCGTCCCTCATGATCCTCGCTTGCAGGTTTTCAAACCCTCTTTCATGGTATCAGAGTGGATCTTGTGGATCCATGCACTCATCGGTGTTTGTGCATGTTTTCCGGCTTCCAAGCATGATATCCAGATCTCGTTGTGTGTGTCGTAATGGTTATTCCGACCGTGCTCTACTTGCACTGATTCGGGTTTCATACCTCGGTTTGCACTCAATCACATTTTTTTTTCATGGGTTATTAGGGTGATTCAGAAGTTTGTTTTTCCCATTGGCATTTTGCAGATTGTTCATTCTAGCAGCTCGATTGGGCGTGGTTGATTTACTCCTTGGCGCATTGTTAGCTCGATGGTGCTTTGCTCATACATCCGGCTTGACATGCGTTGATCTGGCCACTACCGCTCGTGTTTGGCTCCACGGCTCACGAGAACCTCTTGCTCATGCTTGTGACTACTTTGCTTGGCCTTTGGTCCGCCTCGCCGTGCATTGGTGGAACTGCTATTCCTTTTCCTCGCTTCTATCGTTTTGTTTGTTTTGCATTGTTTCTCGTTGAGTTGCTTTCAGACACGCCTTGTTGTTACTTGCCTTCCGTCAGGCTCGGTTCTTTCCTGCCCATCTGCCTGCTCATGGTTCTCTTCATGTGGTTTGCCTGCACATGGTCTACCTGCTTGTGGATGTTGCAGACCTGTGGTTTCACTTTGCACCTGTGGCTCCATTCCCAACAGCTCAGCCGTTTTGGCGTTTTTGGCCATTTTTGGTGTTTTTGGGGTCTTCAATCTGATCCACCAGCACCTTACACCAACGTGGACCTGCAGCACTTGGCACGTGGACTCCTACAACCACCAGCAACTCCAACACTGCTTTTGGTTCAAACATGCGTTGAAAAACGTTTTTTGCTGCAATACATTTGGAAAACGTTTTTTTCACTACGTTTTTTGGAACCCTGCGTTTTTTTGGAGGCCTTTGCTGCATTCAAACCTCTGGTACATGGACCACCAGCACCTGTAGCACTCTCCAACCCTTCCAACACGTGGCCTGCATTAAAAAAAATGTTTTTGAATTGTGCTTGGCCGTTTAAAAAAAAATTTTTTTATTATTTGTGTTTGGTCTTGAGTGCATCTGCTTGCATTGACGCACATTGGTCACTCGCCAGCAGCTCCTTGCACCATGTGGACACCACAACAACTCAGACAACGGGATTGTTTTCAAAGAGCCTGCACCACTTTTTGCAAATTCTACTCACCAACACAAGTGCCACCAAATCTCGCACACGTGGCTTCATTTACAGTCACAGCTGCTCTCCACTTCCAACGTGGGCCCCCCACCTTCTTTTTGATGTTTTAGGGTGATTGAAAAAAACAAAACATTTCATTTGGCATGTAATAATTTTATTGTAAGGTTGTTTTGACTTGTATTACTTACCCTTCCTACGCTTGTCAAAGATGGAGGGCGAGGTCCGGGGTTGGCAGGAGGCTAACCCCCTCGCAGTCAAAACAAACCCCTACTAAAATTCCATGCCATTTCTAATGAGTAGTCACACGATACCCTTTGCACCCATCTCATGTACTTTTTTAATGCGTTTGCAGCATCTAGTGCATTTTTCCATTAGTTGCGGGAATCGTTTTAATGCCATAACTTTTGACTCGCTGCTCGTTTTTTAGTGCTTCCTTGGTCAAAGTTGCATGATTTTTCACACATTACATGATGGCATTGCCAATTTTGTAAAACACACTACTTTATAAAGTGCCGCATTCTGGGGGGTTGCTTGTACTCTTGGGCCTACACACAGACGCATTATCGACCAAGTCCGACGTCTTGCTTTTGTGCATCTTGCATTTTTCATCATGGAGAGTGCTCTTTCTAGATGTGAGCGTCGTAGGATTTCCTTACAACCTCCGCCACTTCTCACCGGGAGAGGGAACTATTCAGCTTGGCGTGCTTCCATGGAACATTACTTCACCCATGAGGGTCTTTTACCCTTCTTGTTTGGGCTAGTTCCTACACCCGCTGATCATCATCATCTGGAGGACTTCCTTGACACTTGTGACCATTTTTTTGGTCACATAATGATGCATGTCTCTCATTCTCTCTGGTTTCACGTGGCAAATTCAGATCCACCTCACCGTGTCTGGAGCATTCTTCAGTCCTTATATGGAGACCCTTCACATATTGTTGCCATTTTTGCTGCTGCCTGATTCAATTGTCTCCTTCATTTCTTTGTGTGATGATAGTTCCACCGACACAAGCTCGCTTGGTTTTACTTCTAATGATGAGGATTGTGCATCTAGTTTTGATGTCGAGAGTACTACAGAGGACTCTTCTTCTCTTTCTTTCACTATTCAAGACATTATTGTCACCCCCCACATCTCATCAAATATCGAAAGGGCCTCATACTCGGCCTCACATGTCATACAAGACAGCCTCCTTTCCTCTTGCAATGTGCAAGGCCCACTTCACTCCTCTACCTTAATTGGATGACTCATACTTATCTGACATTGCTCTTCTGTTTGTTGAGCCCCCTCATTGGGACGAGTATCTGCTTGACCTTAGTCATCTTTTCGTAGAGTCTACTTGTGATGCACTATAGGTTCCTCATCCATCTATAGGTGTTTCAGAGGAGTTCATCATCTCCGTTGTTGGGAGTGCCCCTTCTGGGACTCTTACCACTTCCACTTTTCCAGAGACCTTCATTGATCCACCCTCAGCTGTGGATCCCTTTTCTATTGTGGAGGATGTTCTGTTCCCTTCACATCACTTGGACATCCTTTCTATGGGTGTTCCTCTTCACTCTGATAGTTCTACGCACGTGGCATTACCTTCGGTTCCTTGGCACTCACTCGCTAGACCTATGTCACACTTCAATGCACCAGACTCAGAGTTCTTTGTGTTGTTGCCTTCAGTTTCCTTTGTGGAGTGGGTGGACTTCCAACATGTCATTTTTGTCCTTCCTAAGGGCAGGCACATAGTTCGTTGCGGGTGGCTCTTCTTCAGGCCTAGAGGCATATGATCTCGTCATCGACATTCTTCTGGGAGATTTCCTAGAGTTGCAGAGTTCAGATCCGTCCATGGCATCTTCTGCATTCCTCTCGTCTCCCTCTTCTTCTCTCTTCTTCTTCTTTCTGAGATATTTCCTCCTTGTACATGGGTACCCTTTCGTGCTCGCCTATGGCCGGGACCCATTTTTGGCATCTTTCTTAGATTAGAGAGTGTTTTGTTCTCTTGTGGTGGATATTTTTCCCATTAGGTTTTCCTTCACTGCTTGGGACTTATTTCTTGTACATGAGTACATCATCAAGCTTTGTGCCGGGACCCATTTCTCATTTCTGACTTTCCGCCTCATCCTAAGTTATGATGAAGGGGGGGTGTTGGTGTGTGTATTTTCCACATCATCAGGTGAGTCATCTCACTTAGGTGAGATCATAGGTCCATGTGTCATTTAGGGGTCATTATGAGATTCCCTTACGCTCGGCACAAGGCCAAAGACGTTAGTGCGTCAATGTGTCATATGCATCATTGGGAGTTACACTTCTATTCTGGGAATGTAACTCCCCCTCTCTACTCGAGTTGTCATGATTGCAAAGATCGGGGTTACTCAAGACCTCCTATATGTACACCCCATTTGATCTATGAGATAGAGGAGAGTTTTATGGATTAACCAGTTCGCCCATTTGTTAAATCTTTGCATGCGCATTCGGTTGATGCTTTCTCCTCCCAAGATCTCGCCACGCTATCGCTCGCATGTCCGTTGATGTGCACGCCGTCCCTCGTGATCCTCGTTTGCGGGTTTTCAAACCCTCTTTCAGCCTAGGTCCATATGAGATTGAGAAAATATTTCCCAATGGAGTGTGAAGCTCACCACCATTGATCTTGTGAGATTTAAATTAATGGTAAATGGTCATAGATTGAGGATTTATAAAAATCCAATTGAAAAGAACACCTTCATCCAATAGTTTAGAGGAGGCCAAAGTAGGATGGAAATGAGAACATCAAAATTTGAACCTACCGGTTCATCTTTTGAAGTTTTAGAGGAACGAGATCTTAAGTGGACTTGGTATATCCATCTTATCTGGATACCTTTGGGAGGAATACAAGTGATTTGATCATCCTTCTTGGTGTTCAAAACCACTCACTAGCATGTTTTATTTTATTAGCATCTCTGTTTTGCAGGATTTGGTGTATTTGTCGCAAGGAGTGCATAATCTCTTATGAAAGGAGGTGGTGTAAAGACTAGAACATCCACTTGTAACAACATGTAACCAAAGTCCTATTTCACTTTCATTTTTTATAGAACCGAGATTGTATGAAGAATCAAGAACCCAACTTAACAAGCATAAAGAGATGAAGATAGTTAGCACCGGAAAATTCAATCTTCCCTCTCTCGAGAATTAATTGAATTCATTATGGAGCTTATTCTATACAAAGCATTACTTGTAGCCATAGAGCCCGCAACAACACTATTTATAGCCACACATTACCTCAACATGCAGCCTCATGTGTGCATCTAAGGGTGTGAACTCCAACAAGGCACATGTTACAATCATTCAACGTACATCTTGAATGAAGTGCACTCAATTTCCTTTAATAAATTAACACTAGAATAATTATATTTAATTAATATATGTTCCAAGTTATCAATAAATTTATTAACCATAATATTTTGCAACCTCCTATAATGTGACATGTTTCCCACGTCACCCCATGATATAAAGCAAAACCTCACTTCACACTTAAGGAAGTTTGCACTTGATATAGAAGAAAAAGTTGAAAACATTGTCCAAACCTTTGAGACAGTTAATGTTGATGAATCTATTGAGCCAATGCACATAGACAATCCTCTAGTTGCCCCAAATATAGCTCATGTAATTTTAGAACCCGTGTCTCCACCAATGCCACCACCCAACCTGCAGCCACAAGTTTTCATAAAAGAATTTTTTAGAGAGCCTCCTAGGCTAGTATGTAGAGATATGACAACCCAAACCACTTCAGACTATTGGGTGCAGAAGTTTGAGAATTATTTTAACAAGCTACAAATAAGGTGGGAAAGGGAGAAGGAAGAGTTAATCTTCCAACATCAACAAGATCTGGAGGAAAAAGATAGACAACTCAAAGTCAAGGATAATGAAATTGTAAGGCTAAAGCAGAAACAAGAAGCTACAGTAGAGGTGATAAATGAAATATTCAAATGTAGACCATCATTTAACATATATGATGTCTTCTTGAAAGAACAAATGCTGCAATTGAAATAAAATTGTATCAATAATGACATACCATTTGATATCAGTGGAGCCAGCCTTTCTTCAAAATATATCTGAAAATTCCCCATGAGATCCAATTACTTCTTTGTGAATTGTATATGTATAATTATGCTTTAGAGTATGACAGAGACTAGATCCCTATTCTCTACATTAGGGATGTACAAATTTGGGCACTGTGTTCTTACTTCAACAATGAGCTATACATGGAGAAACAAATGGTGGAGTATAGAAAATTGTGCAAAGAACAACCATTGATGATCAGATCAGAGGTATGAAATACCAAGGCAATGATTGAGGAGTATGGTAAGTTTATGAAAGAGCAAAAATAAAATAGAGGGTATACATGATGAGAGAAGAATCCCATGATGAGGCAAGATATTACATTAGGTTCAACGATGCGGAAATAGTACATGCATGTAGAAGAAGATGGGAATAAATGTCACCAAAGATGAGGAGAAAATAAATGCATTCCTATCCAAACATTATCCCAACTTTCTAGAGAATCAATGCATATATTGAGGTAGCAAGGGGATGTGGAAAAACTTGGTTCCCTATTGGATATTATCCACCAATTTTCCACTATCCAATACCTCATTGGTCTGGGAACAAAGAACTGAACAAGGAACTATAGGAAAGGGTAATGGAAAAGTTCAGAAGGAATGCATGATATTTCTTTATAGAACTAGAAGGCATCTCACTCCCAGTGGATTTCATGCGACTATGCAGCTTTAATACAAAGTTGACTCAAGAAAGTAGAGAATAGACTAGAGAATGCTTGAATGGGGAAATTCAAGAAATTAGGTTTGGGGGTGTGATGAGACCCTTTAATTATTGTTTTAATTGTCTCATTTGTTGTATATTTTGTATACCCTTGCACTGTTTATCTTGGTTATCCTGTCAGACATTTCCACTTGAACTTAAACTTATGGAACTTATATTAATTAATATAAATATTACTAAGTTACTCTATTTCGTGGATTTTGAATGTGCATGTTAATCTCTTTGATACAATGAAATGATTAATAGTGCTTTGTCTGAATGTCATACTTGTTTGCAAGAAGTTGTTATATGTTGCCACTAACATGCAACCGAAGAAACTCTGTCATAATGTAAAGGGACTTGTCCACAACAATAACCGATGACTAAAGCAATCGGGACTCGTCTCGTAGTAAAGCACATGTAGCCAAAGGAGAACACGTGCATAGGCAAGACCATGATTTTGGCAAGCTTGATCAACGTGGATACTTCACATTAGTTCGTGCATATCAATAAAGAAGTAGTAATGACAACAAGAAGTAGATATCACGTCAATACCTAATTATGCTCAAACTACAACTATGGAAGTAGTTGATAGAATTAACAATTAAGTTATGTTGTTATATTAGAAAAAATTTTTCGATTCCGATTGCATGCATAAGAATATAAGGATTTCTTGGTAATGACATTGTACTTAATCAAAATGTAACTGTTAGTTTGAATGATTCTCTTCACATCTCTGCTTGAATATAAAGAGAATGGCGAGACTGTAGTAGATATCGATCCATAGTTAAGGAATTGTTGTAAGTTTCATTCTGAATCTTCATGTTGATGAATAAAATATGAGTTCTATCATTTTTTTATAAACACAAGCCTTAGGAAGGGTTAACACCCAAGGCAGGGCCCACTTGTGGTTTGCTAAAACTCCTTTCCTTTTTGTTTGTTGTTTTAGTTCCTTACATGAATAGATTAGAATTGCAGCAGTTCATTCCTTTACTTATGTTATGCTTTTATTTGTTTTATTGCTTAGTTGTGGCATACTTTCATCTACAATGTAGTTTATTTCTAGCATTGTATTTCCAATTGTCAGTAACAACAATATTTTAGTTTACACCTCTTAGAACTTGTAATTGTGTATACAAACATGACATAGTTAAAAGTTTACGTCCCTAGGTCTGATGAATAAATGAATTTGGATTAGTGAATAACATATTAATTTTTGTGAGTTGATTTGCACCACTAGCAACAAACTGACCATCTGGCCCTGTGGATAAAAAATATATACGAACAAATCCATATAGAATAGAATAGGACAAAAAGCATATGCCCATGTTGTTTCCATCTATAACAACTCCTCATCAAATTCACTCTAAAAAAATTATATGGTCTTTGTGTTTCAAGATTGGAATCCAATTACACCCATTTGAAATGTTCACACCATACATTCAATATAAAATTTAGCTATTGATTCTTAACTAATAATATTATAGCATACTTCCCCGATGATGGTTCCTGGAAACAAACATTAAATTAACAGGAGGATTCCTCTCGAATTAATTTAGAGACAACATTATAACATGTTTTTTATTCATATTGGTGTGTAGAAATAATATTTTTTAAAGATTCAAAGGATTTGTGAAAATTTTGGTAGATGTATATGCAAACGGTCGAACCTTACACAAAACACATGAACTCTTTGAAATAATGCCTAACATATGAATATAGGCTTAACAAAGATTTATAGCCAAAATGCATTTTGATTTGGATCCTATAAATGTTGCACCTTATTTTCTTCTCTAAACATTTATTCAGACGAGGGAAGGGGAGGTGAGGCTCAAATGATGCAAATATTGATGAAAGATAACTAAGAAGATATTTGGATGTAGTTGCATTGAAAATATCTAGACATATTTGGAAAAACATGATTTAACTTTGACAGATTAATGAATGAGACAACTTGTCATGGAATAAGATTGTGACAACAAAAACTATGGTAAAGAACTTGTATTGCAATGTTGAGCAGGGAAAATTGCTTAAGTTGCATCGCCAATTTATTTTGGGAAATTAATTGTTAAGGGAAGAAAAATAATTTGATCAAGTTAAAGAATGAGACAAATTATCATGGAATAAGATTATGACAACGAACACAAGAAATGGTTTCTCTCAAAAGATACTCATTGTTTCAAAGATATGCAACAAACATGTCCTAAACCTCCACAATTTACATCTGCCAGTTTATCTTAGCCAACTTTAAGAGACATAGGGATTGAGTCCTTTTTCTATCCAACTAATAATGAAAGGAACATTATTTCTCAACATTCTTAGCAAGAGAAGCATGATATATCTAGATTTTGAATATGCATTGATTTTCATCAATTCTCGATATAGAAAAACAAAACTTACATAGCATAAGATTAATGTTTCCACCATTCACCTTTGGAGATTGTATCAAATGGCAGGTGTTGAAGCTTATAGTCTCTTGGCTAAAACATGTTCATGTAGGGCCTCTAGTTTTTGAATAAATGAAATTTCATAAGCTTTGAGAAGAAGATGCCATTATAAAAGTTTGTGATGCTTAGTGATTTTGCCTATTGTGAATAGTAAACATACAATAATCTATATGTGTTTGGAGAGGAGGTGGACCTACCTTTATGTTTGGCAATTGAATGGAATGCCTGATAATAAGGTGTTGCGTCAAGCATTTCTTGAGTTCCTCAACTTTGAAGAGGCAAGAGCCTTAAAAAGTCTTTTTCCATGCAGATATTTTTCTAAGGATAAGACCTCTATCTACCAACTAAAAGAGGTTTGACGAATTAAAAGGCTTATAAAACACACTAAGTCAATTAAATACGTAAATTCCATGTGTATCTCGTATTACATTAAAGGCACTCTAGGATTTGAGATCAAATCTCTAAAAATGATTTGTTTTAGCCTTTATTTTTTCAAATGTTAAACAATTGTAACCTGTTTTACAAATTTTAAGAATATAAAAAGTTTATGGTCTTTCTTTCTTATTTGCCTTATGTCTTTTTGGTAGATTTTAGTATCCTAATTATCTTTTCTATAATAGTAATTTGTCCGAAAGTTTACTTGTTGAACCAAGCATCTTAAAAGGCATGTCTTAACATTTTGTAATTGGGTTTAACAAAAATAAAATTCTAAATGAAAAGAAACCCATGTAACATGGAAAGCAATTGAAATATTTTAGCGAAGAATACTTCCAAAAATAAAAAAATAAAATGTATCTAATAAGAAGAGGAGTATCTTTCATTTCATCCCATTGATGAATCATCTAAAAACAACCATTCAACGCATAAGCCATATAGCTATAAAATAATACACTTAAATAGATATTGTAGATATCAACACAGTTTATTCCATAGCCCAAAACAAATCACAACAACATTGTTGTCCATGCAATCTTACGATAAAACCCAAAAGTTAAAAATAGGGTTTTACCAACTTTATGCTTAAAAACTATGTTCCAAATACCCCGCACGCCGCCACCCACAACTACATAGTTTTTGTGGGATATAAGCTACAAAGAAGAAGAAGTAGAAGCTTCATTAGAATTATGATTTTTGGAGCAGGATGGGAGCTAATGTAGGTTCTTGAATGGAGCTTGGATTTCCCATTTCTAGATAAAGAGGCATAGGTGGCTTAGGTGCAAGTTTACCTGCTTGAATAAAAAAATTCTCTACTCTAATAGTTGTGGCATAAGCAGCGGGTAATGTTGTACCTCCTATAGATTGTATCATCACAACTACATCAAAATTAAGATATTTTAAAAAGTAGAGAAAAACACCTTCAACTGTTGGTTTTATAGAAATTTGAATCCTATCCCGCCTTTGAAAATGGAAGTTAAAATCAATCATTTGTTCATTTGGTGCTCTTTTGATTGTAGTTAATTGCTCCAACAAAGATAAGTTGTCCACCTTTTCTCCAAACTAGGCATAAAGAATTGTTCACAATTGATCTCGATTATGGACTATTCCCGCCCCTAGGCTTCGAGAACCATTGTAGAGCTTTGCCTTTGAAAGAAGAAGCTAACAGTTTCACTGCCACATCCATCTCAACAACTTCATGTATAGCACAAACATTTACAATGTCTTGAATGTGATCAATCAAAGTTGTGTGGTTTTCCTAGTGAAGTATGGGATGTTCTTCAATGCTACCATCAGATTGAGTTTTGTGCATTGAGAGCAAGTGGGCTGCTACCCGTAAAATTGACAAAAGGATTTTGTGGTGCTTGATGAGCCATTCTGATTGGTCTGAGAACTCTAGTTGATTGAAGAAATGGCCTATCAGGTGGAGGAGTTGAAAGAGTTATATTTTTTGGAGATGAAGATCTTTGAACTCTTCTTCCTCTTCTTGGAGATAGTTGTAAATACTCAAATAAAACTTTGTTCTCTTGTTCTTGGCCGAATTTAAATTCTTCTCATGAACTTGAAAAACTTGGGCTACTAAAACCGTTATATTTTTCCCCTTGGATCTTCTAGATGTGTTGTTAGAAAGCCTCTTAAAGGATGGAATTTACAACAAGAGCACACTAATCTTGATACAATAAAAATGAAGACTTCTTGTGGTCCCAATAGGCATGCGTAACTATTATCACCAAATTACAACACCCTCTGATTTGTCATGTGTGTGTGCATGGGATACCGGTGTAATTGGGAAACATGGAATTATATCAAGGTGTGGGACCTTACAATTTGATATAACTCTCCAGAGAAGGTTAGTTCCTCTTCCTAAACTAATGCAACAACTATTCCTAATGAAGGGAAAATATTCTATCTACTCCTAACCTATAATTTCCAAGGGACCAAGGAGAGGGAGAGAGCATGAAAATGAACAAATCCTACACTAAAGAGGTGATAACACCAAAAGAGGGGTGTGAAACATTCTGTGAAGGAGGAAAATGGAATGAAATACAATTGAGAGAGGCTAGGCAAGATTTAACACAATCCCAAGCATGCACCCATTACCAAATATCCAATAAACACAATAATATGAACCTGCAAGTGTTAGAGAACATGCACAAAATAGAACTACAAGTAATGGAGAGGCATGAAATTACAATAAAAATGAGAAAGGGTTAAAGAAGAAACCACAATACACATATTTATTGCTTCAAATAATGCACAGTCCACTATAGTCTACATATGAAGGTCGGCAGCTCAATGAAGTTGAGAAAACAATTTGACAAAGTCTCCCCAAGCTCCCAGAATATCTCTTCCTCAAAATGAGAAGTGTTTACAATATATAGAAGAATGTGAGAGAGAGAGAAAAGGGAAACTCAAAATTCTACTCCCACCCACAAACAAGATGCATTAAATTTATGAAAAGGGGCATGGGAATCCTATCAAGGCCATTCCTTCATGATGTCTTTCTTGCTGGAGAAGAAATGGGCACCATACTTCATTAAAACTGTGGTGGGATGCCTGGAACGATAGTTTTTGGAGCTGCATGAATTTTCTTATTTTTCACCCACCTAACCTCACCAAAATTAATATTTTAGGTTTTCATGGCGTAGAGGATGTCGAGACCTTTCCAATGATATAAAGTTTGTCAAATTTCAAGCACCGGGTCAAAAGTTATGCCCATTTGAAAATTTGCATTAATTCGCACAAGAGATGACGAAAATGCAAATTTGCAAAATGCGAAATTGCAAAAAATCCCCCATGGCCCGAAATTGCAAACGACATAATTTGCAAAATTGTAAAAGTGCAAAACATCTCCCTAGGCCCGACACTACAGAAGTGTGAAAAATTCCCCAAGGCCTGATAGTGCAAAAGTGCAAAAAATTCCCCAAGGCCCAAAAGTGTAAAAGTGCAAAAAAATCCCCAAAGGCCCGAAAGTGCAAAAGTGCAAAAATCCCCAAGGCCCGAAAGTGCAAAAGTGCAAAAAAACCCCTTAGGATAGTATTAGATAGTTGCATTTCCTTCCTTAGGAGTAGTTTAACATTAGGAATAGGTAGATGAATCAACATTCTTTAGAGGTTTGTCTCAAGGAGCAAGTCCCACAACTTGAGAGACAATCCCGTGTTACCCAAAAACACTGATTTCTCATTCATCCATCCATGAAAAATCAAAGCGTGTTGTTTTTCAGAGATAACAATTAAAAAATTGGCATATAAAAGAAATTTTAGTCTTTTCATAGTATAAGAGAAGGAAGTGTAAAATTTTGAGGTAGAAGCACGATAATTTATTTGTTGAAAGTGTTGTAGAAAAGGGCGGAGGCGGTTCTAAATTTATTCAAGCTGATAAATAAAAGCACCATATCCTTTTTTTGTTGTTGTTTTATCTTAGAAATTAGTGCCCAAATTTGGCATATGTGTGTTAAGAGTGAGGAGAATATTTGTCAAACAAATTAACACAGAGAAGGAAAATGGTGAAAGCTCCTAGCCAAAGATATAAATGTCATCTTCTTTAGTTGTAACTTTATTAGAGATGTTTGAGAGGCATGCCCTAAAAATTTCCAAAAGGTCACTCTTCTCTAGAACCTTCATCGTAAAGACCTATAAAAATAATACTCTTTTTTTTATTGAGCACTTCTAAGGTTGTCGAATTGGTAACTGGATTACATAGTTTAATGGCATCTTTCCTGAGTTCGGAGGGAACAAATAGATTCAACAATGCAAAGTAAGTGAAGAAACTAAACCAGTGATCACCTTCAGCTAAACAACTATGAGTAAGGGGCATCCATGCCATCAAATCACCCAGGCACAATCTTGGCCTCAACCGTTTGACTCTCCGTGTCGGGTGTCTCTAGGCCTTGCACTCAACAAGACTTGAATTTAGTTTTTTCAAATTCTATCATATAGTTTTTGGTCTTATAAAAATGTAGGGCATCCTCATTAATATTTTATTTTTTCATTAAGTTCTATTAAAAGTTGATTAATTTTATTAAATTCTATGATTGTTTATTTTGTAATTGGCTTCAAAAAACTTTTAAAATATCACTTTAAACCTTCCTCTACAAGAATTTTCTACAAACATTATAATTTTTGAAATTTTGTTGCTTACCTAAAAATATTCTAAGAATCCAATTAATTAGATATATACAACTTCAAGTTAAAAATTTTCCTAAACTATACAAACACGCCTACATTGTCAATCTAAAAACCCTTTCAAGGACTTTTTACAACTCCCATTAAAAAAATTGATGATGTTTAAAATTAAATGATTAAAGTCTATGTAAAGCTCTAAAAATGAAATTTATTGTGTATCTCACAAAAGACAAATACCATAAGTTAAAAATTAGCCAAGAGGCTCTAAATAGGCCCTTGAAAATAATTGTGAAGAATTTTTTTCTTGAAAAATGTTTTTAATGGAAATTATTAAATTATCCCCTTTTTCACTATCATTCATGATGGTTATGAATGGTCCAAAGTTCTTTTTCTTGACTTCCAACTACTCCGTGGTGAAAATTATGTTGTACAAATGATAAAGATGAATAATTTCTTAGAATTCCAAGATATTTGGTTGTTAGTTGAAGGAACCTATGCTCCACATACTTCTAATGTTGACCAAAAACACAAGTTCAATAAATTGAATTAGTTGTAGACACTAATTTTTGGTAACTTGTCCTTTTGCAATGCCAAGTTTGAATATGCTCCCTTGTTAAGACAAATGCTCACATTCAAAATCCAATTAGTTTATCTCTCTAGCTCTTTCATGACTTGTTTATCTTTACACTTTTTTTTGTCATCAATTCTAGAAATATCATCTAGTTAAAGTAATAACCAACCTTTTTGCTTCATGTCACAACTTCATGTTTTACTTTCCCTCTTCTTTGTTTAGGATTGTACAAATGGATTAGGATGTGGGGTCTAGTCTTGGTTGACTTGTACGGTCCCGACTATTTAAGTTCTCTCGACTTTGTTTTCAATTTGAATATTTTCTTTGGGTCATTTCATCTTCCTAGGGTCGGTTGTCTTAGAATAATTCACCTATGGAAGGCTATATAAGTAAGTCATTATAACTTTATAACTCACCTAACACTCTTACAAGCTCTTATTGCAAATATTATTCTAAAATCACTTAAGTGTTACCTTAATCTTATTGAATAAATTACACATCAATTAGAACAGTCCATACAATATGTCTAAAGAACTCAACTAGACCCGGGAATCTAGATTCCTCAATTTCCAAGCATGCAAAGGTCATAGAGCGATGTTTTAGCAATATCAAAGCCACTCCAAGCATTGTTTCAAGGGTTTTAAGGAGTAAAGGGTTAGGTCATGTAGCTAAGATACACCACCTCACACTACTAACATGTTGGGTACTTTTTATATTATACAATTATCCCTCTATCTTAGTGTTAAAATACATGAGGGAACCCCAGGGGTTGGCTAATTATTCACACTTACACAAAAATATAGGAGAACTACATGAGGCTTGATCTATTAACGAGGGCATTTAGTATAACACTAGGATTGGTTTAGCAGTTGGGAGTCTAACCGCTAAAGGTGGTTCAACCGCACCACACACATGTTTTTTATCCTTTTGGTTTGTTAATGCTTTAATGGAGGGTTTCGTAAGTTTCTAGGGTTTCCACTTTGTTACAAGTGATTATAGATCATCCCAAAGTTGTGCAAGCAAGAGTGACATACAAAAAGCTAATTTCTAGGAAAACAAAGCACACATGAAGTTCCAGATCTAGAACTATTAAGGATCTAAGAGCATACATATCTAGGCTAGGACCATACAATTCCATTATGGATCGTACATTAGTTGTACGGTCCTACGCCTACTCATTTTTCTGTTCCAAAACATGCACTAAAGCATTCTCAATATCTGATATATATATATATATATATATATATATATATATATATACACTATTATACACCTGAACCTCTTTTTATGACATGTGTTAGAAGCATAATGGGTGAGAGGGTGGGGTGAATCATCGTTCAAAACTTTACATCAATACTTTAACTTGTATGAACAATTAACATTCAACCATGTATCAATGTGTTCTTATTAACATGAAACAATCATTCATAAGAGAATTCAACAAGAGAGTACACAAGAACACAAGATTTAATTTGGGAAACCGTAAAGGGAAGAAAACACAATGAAACTTTTGATTAAATTACTCAAACCAAAAGACTTGCATGAATATGACACATCACACAAGATTTTTTTACCAAATCACCCACTTCACAAGGACCACCCACCATACAAGGAGGTTACTACCCCAAGATGATCAAACAACAAATTAACCACTTGATGATGAATATCACTGATGAATGTTTCTCCAACAACAACTTGTGATCATAAATTCAGCTCACACACTTCAAAACCCTCTTCAAACACACTCTCTCCTACTTCGCTCAATTTTCATTCTTCATAGGTTGATTAGGTATATTGAAATTTCTGCTCTACTCTTCAATTTTTATCAATCATTCATACTCTCTTTTAGATATGTCTTGAAGCCCTCATACCTCCTTGACACTCTACTCTAGCTCACACATTCCTCTCATACACAACTAGTCATAATGAACAAATACACTCTCTTAAAGACATGACTATTGCTTCCAAATCACCATGGCTGACCTTCATAATGAAAAATAAATTAAATAAAATTTAAAACATCATGAAAAATCATACATAATCGTCCATATTTTGGATGTCCCAAGCAAGGCACCAAGATAACTCTATTATGTCAATTAGAGACCTAACAAGAAAAACTAGCTACTTCACCAATGCTAAGTCATCAAGTGCCAATAAGAGAACCACAGAGAACCAAAAACCAATAGGAAAGAATGAGAAAGACATCTCCATGCCTTCTTTAAGATTTTACAACTCCATGTCATCAAATTCAACTCCAAACTAGATAAAAGCACTTATCCATTTAGAGCACCTCCAAGAACTAGTCTTCAACAATGAGTCCAAAACCATACCAAAACAACTCAACTAGGTCATGTAACCACTCATTGGAAATCCAATGATATGAGGATCATCACCAAACATTCCATTCCTCATAAATCAACCAATAGATCCTCCTAGACCACTTTCTATTGAAAATCTCTTGAAGCTACCAAAAACAGTCATGGAAGAATCCTCTTCCATTACCTTTTATGACCTTTCCTTTGCCTACAAAGTGCATGAATATGGTTAAAAATTAACCCATAATTAATCCCATTAAGTTATAATTCATGATCCCATGCAATATATTTGTCTTTTAGACCAATCTTCAGACCAATGCATTGTTGTCCTAAAAATTTAATTTAGGTCAACGTATGACCTTCTTCATGTCACCTCATCTCATTTCCAGAGCTCAAACAAAGCTTGAATCATGTCATATGGGATGTGTAAAACACCCCTAAGGCCATCAACCATCATCACCAAGTCCACAAGTGCCCAATAACCTCCTCCATTCTAATGTTAAAAATGCCTGCTAAAAACTAGTCTTCATGTTTTGGCTTTGTAAACGACTAAATGACTTCACCAAGATCTGAAATCACTCCAAAAATATAGCATAGCTCCCATACAACTTAGAACATCAATTTAGATCATAGGTCAAATGGAAAACATGAGAGTAAAACAAACTTTCCTAGAAACATGCAGATTTGAGTGGCCTTAACCTATAGTCAAGATCTCAAAAAACACCATCTGAAAGGCTGGGATAGTTCTCTCCATCTTCCAATCATCACATTTGATGATCCAATGCACATTGAGCTCATACCATTAAGATTTCCTCCATCGCTAGTAAACTAGTGTTTTGACCTGACCTTGTCTTCTTAACAATCATTCATAAATCATGGACCCTCATTTGACTTAATTCCAACTCGTGATATTATTAACTCCATGCCCCAAAATTCCTAAAAGGATCAAGTCCCCATGAAAAATTTTCACATGCCAACCAAGATGATTTCTCTCACTTCGAGCTAGAAAACTCGCCTTCTTGAGCTCAATGTAGCCAAAAACCTCATAACTTACAAAATATTCATAATGCCAACTTGAAATTTTTCCCATAGCATTTAGGAAAACCTCTCTAAAATTCTCTAATTCTCACTTGATCATGATTATCTCTACATATTCTCAACCACTAAGAATTTCCTAATTAGGTGATGTAATTAGGTCTTATTTAGTTTAGACAAAGTAGAAGAACATTATACCTTGGTTGCAAAACTCTTTAAAAGGTCCTCGACATCCTTGAGAAAACATGTATCACACCTTTTCATACCCTCATGGGCCCACACACCTTTTACTTGATGATCATGCTCCATTAGGCCACCTTGCTCAAGAACTAGGTCTAGGTTAGACCCACAAATCATACTTATAACTTGTACATGCACTTTGAAACTAGCATGAGTGTCTCAATACTTTGCCAACATATGATATATACCTTGAACATGCTCATCCAACTACCTCAAGCCTTCATTCCATCATACTAATTCATCTTGCTAATTAGGCATCCTATCTAGGCTATATAGACCAAATAACTTGCACTATTACCACTCATGCACACTTGTGCATACACCAGTTGACTATATCACATGATCAAGAACTTTCTAAATCTTCTAGGACATCATCATGACACCCTATCACATCATCAACATTCCTCTACAAGCCACTATATACTTACGAAGTAATTCCTTCACAGGTGATCTCAATCATGACACTCCAAATCAACCTTTATGCATCATGCCATGTCATGCCATCCTCAAACACATCTTTATGATCCTCATCACATCATTTTTCATTAATGAACCTTTTACATAAATGAAAACACACTAGCTTACACATGCCAACAATCTCCCCCTTTGTGATTGATGGAAAATAACCTAGTACTTCTCCCCATTTTCAATTAATAAAAATCATATACCTATAGCACATATTCATCAAAGCATATTAGGATCATATCTTGGTTAGAAAAATCAACCAAATCAAAAAACAATCTCAAATACTTGTTTTGCTTCTTATTAACTCTTTTTTGGCTTCATCATGTCTAAAGATTGTAGCTCCCATAGGCGAGATCACAAATCATCACATGCCAACAATCTTGACACTTGCTCATCTTGATTCTGAGAAAGGACAACATTATTGACACTTCACCAAACTTTTCTTAGATGAGAACACACACAATTTGACTTTAACATGCCATATACAAACTACAAGAAAATTTTGGGACCTAGATCCCTAAAGCTTCCCTTTAGACCAATTTTTCCAAAATTCTCCTTGTTATAGGAGCATAATAAGCACATGAATCAACATCTTATGACTCCCCTGAAAATATCACCATTTTCTAACTGCCTAAGAAAAATACAAGTGCATACCTTGTTCACATGTCATGGAAATGGGTCAAAACAATCACTATATTCCTGAAGCAACTCTTCAGTGTTATTGCCTTTTTTTCATGTATTCTCATCTTGTTGAGTTATATGGCTAACTCCCACGAAACTATACTTGCAATCAATCCAACAACCTACCACACTATCCTTCTCAATACGTTAGATGTTTGCTTGTTGATAAATATTCAATGTCTCTATTTCTTGAATTCTTCAACACATGTAGCTCATCATTATAATACACAACAAAATAGTGTACCTTGACGTGATCAATATTCACTCAAACTTGTCCTGCTACACTCCAAGCTTCTTGTCTTAAGGGAAATGAGCACTCAATATCCCCTCAAACTCATGCACCAATATAAAACATCACGAGTCTACATGTACATGTTGTAACAATACATACTTTCCCTTATTACTTTGCTAATACTTCAAACTCAAAAACATACCTTGGATTTGATGCTCTTACACGAGACTCTTTAGTCCTTCACTAGAATACAATTCTTCATTCTGGGAATATATAGCCCCGTAAACCCTCTTGACACTCTATACTCCTGATTGAGGTACCACTAGAAACTCCAAGCATCCACATACAACTTTGAATAATAATGTAAATCAACTTAAACAACTCATCTTTTGGTCTTCACAATCATGATGGTACTTATCCATCTTCATACTAGCACCATGATGCATATGCATATACTTTGATATATCTCAAACATGAATCAAGAACAAATGAAACAACATGTAGACATATTTAACCCACACACATACCTGGAATGCACCATTACACCTTACCTTTGATGGTCCGATCAAGTCATCATATAAAATGACTCTCGTTTTAATGAATGATAGTGCCCAAATCATCTCCAAAATAGATTTAAAAACTTCAAAAGCACAATAAACATATCTTGACACCATGATAACACACCTATAGTGTCATACCTCAATCCATTCATGCTCCCCCTTAACACCATGCTTCATATGGATGATAATGTATCTAAGAAGCCTAGTAGATACATCCCACAACATGAGGAGTTTAAAATAGCAAGCTAAAGAGGTTCCATGACCTCTTTAACTACCTATGACTCGTTGTTTCATTCTTTCTTTTGATCGGGGACCTATAAAATTTCTTTTTTTTTGTTGAACATCTGATTTAGGTGGGATGACATTGTTTGTTTTTGGCTCCCATAGCCTACCTTATCTCTTCTCCCTGTAATCTAGGACCCCAAAACCTCTTGGTTTGCCTGTAGGACCATAGAAACAATCTCTAGCAACATTTCTAACATTATTGTAGTTAAAAACACCATTTTATTCTTACCTTTAGACCTTCATTTCTCCAAGTTTGGTTAGATGATTCATATAGGCAGAATTTAGTAGTGTGTCCTTTTTCATGATAGTTATAACATGTAATGTTCCATGATAGATCATCTCTACCATCTCTCCATGGGTGATCATTTTTTAAAACCTTCTACACTCATTTTCTCTATGTCCAAATCCATTACAAGTATAACAATAGTCATTAAATGATTTTTCATACCTTGATGCATTTGGTTGCTTTACATACTTTGTCTTCACATTGTCTTTGAAGTTTCTCTCTTTCTTCTCTTCTTTGGTGTTTGGTCCTTCAACCTCCTTGTTTAGAACAATGTCATCTTGCATCACTTATTTTTCTTTGAGGTCTTCTTTAAACCATAAGTCTATCCTATCTCCTATAGACCTTTGACTATCTAAGAGATAAAATGATCTTTTGAGCTCTTTTCAAACTTCTTAAATGTCTTAGCTTTGTATACTTCCTCAAACAACTCTCCCTTAAAAATATCATCTCTTCTTCAAACCTAATGCATTCTTCTTCTTTGAATTACAGGCTTGTAGTCATGGAATCCATCTATCTTTCTATTTTCTTGATTGTTTCATCAAGATTATTATTTTTAGACTAGTAAGTTTTCTCAAAAGGATGAATTTTTGCTTCATAATCCTTGAATTTTTCTCTTAACATTTTGTTACTCTTCTAAACATGCTTCAACTCAGTCTGAACACACATTATCTCAGTCTCTATGTCATATCCTTCTTCTTCTTCCTCAGAGTGCATGGAGTCACCAAACAATATGGAATCTTCACTCATATATCTCATAACATCCTTGTCCATAAAAAGACTTAATCACCTACATCTTCATGCTCTGATTGAGAATCTGAATTTGAAACACCATTATAACTACTAGTATTAGATGAACAACATTTTTTCTTTATGTAGAAACTCTTCTTGGAATTCTTCTTGTTGTCAAACCTCTTGAAATTCTTCTTGCCTTTATTAAACATGTGAGTCTTCTTGTCATGATATTCATCATTATCATCATCATCATCCTTGTGCTTATGAGGGCACTTGTTGGAAAAGTGACCTATTTCACCATAGTTAAAGCATTTAAAAGACAATTTTCCTTTGTACTTACTTGAACTAGGTTTCATTATTTTAGCAAAACATGGCAATAGTTTCATCATCATCAATTTCAGGAGCATCATCATCATCATTATTATTCTTATCATTTGACTTCTTCTCATCCTTGAAAGCAATATCCTTTCGACAGGTTTAGAATCAATAATCCTCATTTCATATGTATTCAAGATGTCATGTAGCTCATCCATCAACATGACCTTCAAATCTTTGGCTTCCTCAATAGTAGACACCTTATAATCAAACTTGGGAGTAAGGGTTCTCAATACCTTTTGCACTACTACTTTCTTTCACTTCTTCACCTAACCCTCTGATGGTGTTGACCACTTGATCAACTCTGAGAAGATAAGCTACAATAGAATATTCTTCCTTCATCCTTAGACTTTTAACTTGATTTTTGAAAGTTTGCACATTTTCCATCTTCATCTTAGAATATCCTTCATAAATGACCTGAATTTTCTCCCACATAACTTTATTTGATGTACAATGCATGACCTTAACAAGTTTTGATTTAGCTAGTCCACACATAATTGCATTCATTGCCTTGGAGTTTCATTACTAGCCTTCTTATCTAGAGTGCTAGTTAGATGAGTCTAAGGAATAATATATCCATCTATCAAAGATAAATAAATATCAAACCATAAGGACATGATGTGAGTCCTCATCTTGATGCTCCAAAATGCATAGTTTGATCCATCAAACAAGGGAGCTTTACTTGTAGAAGATCCACTTTGCCGACTCACCATTTTAGTTCTTCAAAGGATATCCTTCAAGTGATTAAATCCCTTCAAAAGGACTTGATATGATACCAATTGTTGGAAGCACAATGGACTAAGAGGGGGTGAATAATTCCTTCAAAATTTTACTTCAATTACTTTAACTTGTACGAACCATTAACATTCAACCATGCATCAATGTGTGTTTATTAACATGAAACAATCATTCATAAGAGCATTCAACAAGAGAGTACACAAGAACACAAGATTTAATGTGGTAAACCCTTGAGGGGAATAAAACCCACTATTTTTTTTTATTATATTACTCAAACCAAAAATAATTATATGAATATGACACATCACACAAGATTTGTTTAGTAAAGCGCCAACTTCATAAGGAGCACCCACCCTATTTAGTATAACACCCACTATAAAAGGTGGCTACTACCCTCAAAATGATTAAGAACCAACTTAACCACTTGATGGTGAAGATCACCTGATGAATTTAATTCCTTAAACATATTGTGATCATAAATTCAGCTCACACACTTCAAACCCTCTTTAAACACACTCTCTCCTACTTCACTCAAATTTTCTTCTTCATATTCTGATTAGGTATACTAAACTTGTTATGATCTTAATTTTTATCAATCATTCATAATCTCTTTCATCTCTATCGTGAATCACTCATACCTCCTTGACACTCTACTCTAGCTAGCACATTTCTCTCATACACAACTAGTCGTAATGAGCAAATGCACTCACTTAAATATATAAATATTTCTTCCAAATCACCATGGTCGGCCTTAATAATGTAAAATACATTAAATAAAGTTTAAAACATCATGCAACAAGAATACATAATCCTCCATAGGTCAACAAGACTAAATAAGGCACCAAGAACTCTACTAGGCCAATTAGAGACCTAACAAGAAAAACTAGCTACTTCGCAAATGTTGAGTAATCAAGTGCCAACAAGAGCGCCAACAAGAACCAAAACCATTAGGAAATAATTTTCAAGACACCTCCATGTCATCCTAAATATTTTACAAATCCATGTCATCAAATTATATCATGACACTCTAAACTAGATCAAAGCACTTATCCATTATGAGCACCTCAAGGAACCAATATTCAACAATGAAGTCCCAAACCATAATAAAAAAAAATCAAATAGGTCATGTAATAACTCATTGGAAATACAATGATCTGAATATCATCACCAAACATTCTATAACTCATGACTCAACCAATAGATCCACCTAGAACACTTTCTAAACGAAGTTGCCAAAAACTAGTCCATGGAAGAGTCCTCTTCCACTACCTTTTCTGACCTTTCCTTTGCCTCCCAATGCATGGATATAGTTCAAAATTAACCCTTAATTACTTTGATTAAGTTATACTTCATTATCCCATGCCATATATTGGTCTTTTAGACCAATCTTAGACCAATGCATTGATGTCTTAAACAAGTCGATCTAGGTTAATTTTTACCTTCTTCATGCCACCTCATCTCATTTCTAGAGCTCAACAAAATCCTTAATCATGTCATATGGGATGTTTATAGTACCCCCAAGGCCATAAAACATCATCACCAAGTCCACAAGTTCCCAATAACCTTTGTTCTCCATGGTGCTAAAAATTTCCCTCTAGGCCAAAAAAATTAGTCTTCATGTTTAGACTTGTGTAGACCATTAAATGAATTCACCAAGATTTGAAATCAATCCAAACATATAACATATCTCCCATAAAACTCATAACAACAATTTATATCATGTTTCAAATGGAAAACCCGAGAGTAAAAAAACTTTGTTGGAAACGTGTAGATTTGTGTGGGCTCCACCTACATCAAGATCTCAAACCACCACCATTTGAAGGCTAGGAGAGTCATCTTCATCTTCCAATCATCACATTTTATGATCCAATGAATATTGATCTCACACCATCAATATTCTCTCCGTCCCTAGTAAACTAGGGTTTGTGGAGGGTTTTGCCCTCCTTGTCTTCTTAACAATCGTTCATAAAGCTTAGATCCTCATTTGACTTCATTCCAACTCTAAAATATTATTAACTCCATGCCTCAATATTCCTAAAAGGATTAGGTCCCCATGAAAAAATTTCACATGCCAACCAAGATGATTTATCTCACTTTGAGCTGGAAAACTCACCTTCTTGAGCTCGATATAGCCAAAAACATCATAACTTGCAAAATATTCATCATATCAACCTAATTTTTTTCCCACATAACCAAGAAAACCACTCTCAACTTCTCCAATGCTCACTTTATTATGATTAGCTCTACATCTTCTCATCCACTAAGGCTTGCCTAACTAGGTCATGCAATCAACTCTAGATAGAGTAGAAGAACACTATATCTTAGCTAAAAACTATTCAAAAGGTCCTGAAATCCTTGTGACAACAAGCCTCACACATATACATTCCCTCATTGGCCTACATACCTATGCAACTGATAATCATGCTCCATTAGGCCACCTTGCTCAAGAACTAGGTCTAGTTTAGGCAAAAAAATTATGCTCACAACCTGTACCTATAATCTAAAACTCACATGAGTATCTCAACATTCTAATTCTCCATTCTTTGAACATGCTCATCTAGTTTCCTCATCCCTTCATTCCATTATACCAAGTCATCTTGCTAATTAGGCCTCCTATATAGGCTATCTAGACCAAACAACTTGCACTATTTCCACTCATGCACACTTTTGCACACCATGATGACTATATCACATCATCACACACTTTCTTAAGAATCTAGGACATCATCATGACACCCTATCACATCACCACCATGCCTCTACAAGCCACTAGCTACTCAAGAAGCAATGTCTTACCAATTTATCTCAATCATGACATTCCTAATCAACCTTTATACATCATGCCATGTCATGCCATCCTCAAACACATATTTATAAGCCTAATCACAACCTTTTTCATTAATGAACCTTTTACATCAATGGTAACACACTAGCTTACACATGCCAATAATCTATACAAATAAGTTTCTTTCTCCTCTTGTGTATTTGAGCAGTTACTTATCACCTTATCAATTGTTGCAAGTATTAAAGCATTATTTTGATTGTGAATGGTTAATATTAGAAGTTAATTTATTAGAATAGTCCCCTACTATAAACCCTTACATCCTCTTTATTGTTGTGTACTTCCAAAACACTAGGATTTAATTAGGGTATAAACATTTGGTGAACTTGACTTTTAAATCAAATTTATTTCTCAAACCCTAATCCTCCTATGGTTTTCCTCCTACTATTTTTGGTAGATTACGGCCCCAAGTATCATGGATCATTACTGCCATATCTATATTTAATCATAAGGTTCTCACCCTTACTATATTATATGGCATTATCCCTCTAGTTAGGCTCCTGCTTCTCCTTTATGCTTAGGTGGGGAGCTATTTGTTGATACTTCATATGAAACTCAATTTTCTCATTATCATCATCCCCGCCCTATGATGATACCCTTTCTACCTCTCATAGGTGTTCCCATACTATTACTGATCTCTTTTCTCACTTTTTGTTCACGATTTTCACCAATACCATACAAGGTAAAGGGGTTCATAACATGTCTAACAACCATGTTGAATCGATGATAAGACATAATATTTTACAATTTTTTGAAGGAAAAATCCTAACAATAATAACATTATTCTTTATAATGTTCGAGAT
Organism: Taxus wallichiana var. yunnanensis; assembly: GCA_018340775.1. NCBI lineage: Eukaryota > Viridiplantae > Streptophyta > Pinopsida > Cupressales > Taxaceae > Taxus > Taxus wallichiana. The sequence continues at coordinate 658,850,247 of CM031242.1, forward strand.
CAACTCAAGAATATTGTTATATCTTTTGTAATTACTCCTGCTCTCCATTCCTCATCTAGTGTGTATACATTAGTGATCCCTACATCGAGATTACCTATTTCATTGGGGCATATAATCCTCCACTTTGCACTATTGTTATGACTATTCCTATGACCAATACCATTCATATATCTCCTCTCTATACTCAAAGTGTTTCACATGTTTCTTCTTCTAAGCCATGAACTTTAGAATCCATTGTTCATACATTACAAGCTCAAAATTTATAATTACAACAAGGTGTATCTACTTCTTCTCATGATACGGATTCTACACAATTGCTTGTGAGTGGCTTGCACCCAAAGTGTCATCATACCCTTTTTTGTATCAATTTTGTTTCTCTTAAGCTTCCTATATATGATGACAATGGTGATCTAGAAGAGAACCTTCATACATTCAATGTTGCTTGCTTGAAATATTCTTCAAATGATTTTTTTTTTTACCAAGCTCTTCTCTCGAGTCTCAAAGTTTTTGTGTTACAATGGTTTTACAATCTACCCATGAATTTCATTCAAACTTCCACTCCTTTGGAAAATCAATTTCTTGCACAATTTCCATCAATATTCAAGACAAGGTATCTTACACTCAATTAGCTAAATGCTAACAAGTTTCAATGAACCCATCATTGGTTATGTGTTATGCTACAATACCATGCTTACTAAGATGAAAAATATCTTATTTGATAGTGAACTACAAGATATTTTTACAAAAGTCTTTTCCCTTTACAAAAGTTAGTTATTTTTAAAAAGTTTAATTGCTTTGATCATCTATGTCATGCTCTGAAAGAACATTAAGCCAAACTCCTTAACATGAACAAACTCAAGTATTTTTTTAATCCTTATAACACATCTAATCACAAGATTTAAAGTAAGAATACATTTAAGAACAAGACTATTGATGAAAAATCTGAATTAAGATCCATTATTAATGTTTTATCTCATCCTACAAAGCTATAATTACAATCCTATTGAAAAGAGTTCATTCGTTTAACTTGTGTACCATAAAATGTGCTCAAATAATTACTTGAGTGTAATCTTGTATCTCTCCCTCCACCACTTGAGGTTGATACAAGTGCACCTCATGGTAATATATTTGATGTCAATGCCTATTGTGACTACCATCGATACAATGGTTACTCCACTAATAGTTGTTTTACGCTTCGTCATGTTATATAAGACCTCCTTAATGTTGGAACTAATGAATATGAGGTTCCACCTCAACCTAAACCTACTAATGATAATGAAAAACTCAAAATATTTAGTGATCCGCTTCAAAGACATGATACCACTAAATCTATCTCAATATTCCAAAATGTTTACTATTTCATATCACCTCCACCTTCTTATGATCACACATTTAATGCTATGATTGGAACTATTACAACCACTTCCCCGCCTATTATTAAATTTTATAATACGATATGACACATGGTTTAGTTTCTATTACGGTTTATATTTCGCATTTATTAATCGGTGTCTTGTCTTGACGCAATGTTTTGGTTGACCATATAGTACGTTACTACATTCTCTCATATATATTAAGAAGGATGTCATAGTTTATCCTAAGACACACGTAGGTTATGTTTTCCTCCCTCTCACAATTGGATCTACTACCTTTGATCTTACATTCGTGGTGGAATCCTCTCTTCACTCATACGACATGAGTCTAGGCTTCTCTTGGCTTCACACCTTCATCGTTATACCTTGTACACTTCATATATTTCACAATAGTTAAGTAGTTACAATTAAGGGTATTCCATTTGAGGATACTACATCACAAAAGCTCAATTGTTTGGGATAAATATTACCGTATTCAACTGCGTTTTTGGTGTCCCCAAGATTTCACCCTGAAATCTGGGACTACCCCTTTTAAAATTTTCGTTCTTTTCAAAGTAACGGGTTGTTTTGTGTTTTATTGCCTGCAGTTGTCTCCATTGCCTTAAGGTGTTCCCGGTGAATCATATAAGCCAATTTCGACAAATACCCACGTGCTAAAATTCATTTTATCTCTTTCCAGTTTTGTCTGAGAGAATTTTATTTTATTTATTTAATAAATAAATCATGTCCCAATTGAACCCTGTTGAAGATTTTACACCAGTATTTCCACCTCTCAGTAGAGTATTCACCAAGGATGAGTTTTTACTAACTAGTTATTCGATAGAGCGGTTTATGCTCCGCAACTTTTGGCGTGTTTTTTCATTTTTTTAGTTTCTTTTGTGTTTTTTTTCAATTTTTCTCCATGATGCTGTCATTAATTCCCTTGATCCATTCGTTCATTCTGTTTAGTCTGTTTAATTACCTAGAATTTCTGGAAGTCATCCATGGTCTAAGAAAAGAAAGAAATTAATCATGGAGTGTTAATTTCTGATGAAGAAGGAAGGATGTAAGTCACACTTTATGAAATAAGCTTCTAGGATGCAAGTCACACTTTTTGGAAGGAGAGTTTTTAAGTGCCAATGGGAATTTTGGTGGTGGAAGGAAGATGGGAATTTAGAGCCTTCCTGGAAGGTTTTTTCCCCATCATTAAATATAAATCACGTAAGTGCCAATGAGAATTTTGGTGGTGGAAGGAAGGTGGGAATTTAGAGCCTTCCTAGAAGGTTGTTTTTTCCCATTATGAAAGATAAATCACTTAAAGTACACATGGGAATTTTGGGGCTGCCAAGAAGGGTAAGAATTCCCATCAAAGAAGTTTTATTCACCCATGCAAGTCGCACTTTATGAAATAAGCTTCTAGGATGCAAGTCACACTTTTTGGAAGGAGAGTTTTTAAGTGCCAATGGGAATTTAGAGCCTTCCTGGAAGGATGTTTTTTCCCATCATTAAAGTTAAATCACTTAAGTGTTGATGGGAATTTTGGAGCTGCCTGGAAGGGTAAAAATTCCCACTTCCTTGCCTTCTTATTTTTAACACAACCTCTAGTCAAAAAGTGTGACCCACCTTTGTAAAGCTACATGCATTTAATGATATTTATTTTTATTATTCCTAGCTAAAGTTGGCGCCAAAAATAGGTGAAAAGTCAAAGCAAATTGGTGGGCCAAAGAGAAGACAAAGAAGCATGCTAAAAATAAAGGAAATAATTGCAAGGAAAAGCAAGCTAAATCAGGCAAACTTGGGTGCCCAAATTGAGAGAAAAAGCATAACTTATTATTAATAATTGCCAAAAATAAGAAGAGGCAATTATTAAATTTAGCATGCAGTTGCCTATATAAGCATGAGACGCCATAAGGAGAAGACAATTAATTATTTTAAGTGGAGCATGCTTCCCTGGAGAAGTTTGGCGCCAAAAGGAGTGGTTGGCATTAAAAATTATTTTTATTATTTGGGAAACATCCAGTTTTGGCGCCTAGGGTTAGAGAAGCTTTCTTTTTATTATTCAGAGTATTTGCATGTTGGTATAAGTGCACAAGTGAATTAAATAATATTTTAGCTTGCTTGGCATGCAAGCAAAGTCTTAAATTTTAGGGCAGTAGGCTTTATAAGCAGATTTTGGTGATAGAAATTAGGCATTCATGCCATGGATTCCATGTTTGTCTGAATCATTTGCAGGTATACATCACAGGTGCTCATATTGGTGAAAAGAAGGAAAATTCAATGTCAGATACATTTAATATATCTTCTGAATCAGGAGGATTTGCAGGTTCCGCACAAATTGATCCGATTGTAAGATCTTCTAGTGAAAATAAAAGAAAAAGAGCTTAGACAAAGATTGTTCAGGCATGATAAAGCATGATGAAAGAGAAGGGTCAGCAAAATCATTCATTGTTTCCAGGCTTGATGAAATCAATGATACAGACATAGGCCCCGAACTTATCATTGATGTTGGGGTGTGGAGCCTATTTTTGGTCTTCTTAAATCAATGTTGAAGTCTTTGGAGCTCAAATGGTTAAGTTTGGAGACTTCAGAGCATTTTGTAGTCGTTTCTTTATGACGTTGTTATACGATCGTTGTGCCATTGTTGCGATGTTGTTGTTAACATTGTTAATTAGCTATTAACATCGGACTATTTTTCAGACGTGGGAAGTTGAAAGATCGTGACTTTCAAACTTCTAGGGCCGGCTTTAGGACTTCTTAAGAGGATTTTAATCATATAAATAGAGGTGTTAGGGTATCTTGAAGATATCTTGAGTGTTCAAGAGGTCTTGAGTCTTAATGATCAACAGGTGATCAAGAGTGATCAAGGTTATGCAATTGGGTGTCAATTGTGGTTTAGCATCTTTGGAATTCTGTTGTGAGTTCATAACTAAGAGAAGATTGTGAGAGTTGTTTTACTCTTGTTAATAATAAAATTTGAGCAAGTTCTTGGTGGACGTAGCCCAAATTGGGTGAACCACATTAAATCTTGTCTTGTCTTCTTTTGTGCATTATTTATTTATGATGTTATATTTCTGCAAGTATAATTATGCTATATAGTTTCCTATTGTTGTGGTTTGAGGAATTATTTCCGCATACTTGTTCTCTAATTCCTAACAATTGGTATCAGAGCTTTGGTGGTTTTTTTGCTGAAGTTGTAAATCACGGGGAGAGTTTAGCTTGAGTGGGAGCTATGGCAGATGAGGGCAGATCGAGGGTTGAGAAGTTCAATGGGTAGAACTTTGGTTTGTGGAAAATGCAAATGGATGATTACTTATATCAGAAGGACCTCCATGTTTCTTTGGGTGAAAAGCGAAGAAACCTACGGCCATGTTGGATGAGGATTGAGAGTCTTTGGATAGAAAGGCGATCGGGGTAATTCATTTATGCCTTGCATCCTCGGTTGCTTTCAACATATCACAGAGAAGACCACATAAACTCTCATGAGAGCATTGGGGAAGTTATATGAAAAACCCTCTACCTCTAATAAAATATTTTTGATGAAAAATTTATTTAATATGAAGATGTCTGAGAATGGTTATGTTGCTGATCATTTGAATGAATTTAATATGGTTGTGAGTATGTTAAACTCGGTAAAAATTGACTTTGATGATGAGGTCAAGGCTTTGTTGATTTTGTGCTCCTTACTAGATAGCTGGGACAACTTGGTTATGGCTATAAGTAATTCAGTCTCTAATAACTCAAAGCTGAAGTTTGAGGATGTAATAGGCATGATCCTAAGCGAGGAAATGTGAAGGAAGAGCACCGAGAGATTCTTCTACTTCTGGAAATGCTTTGACGGTGGAGAGTAGAGGGAGACAAAAGAACAGAGGGAAAGGTAACCGTGGGAAGTCAAATGATTGTGGAAGGTCAAAGTCCAAGAGTAAGTTAGAATGTTGGCATTGTGGGAAGGTTGGTCATGCTAAGAAAGATTGTTGGGCTCTTCGGGATAAGAAGAACAAGAAGGAGGAAACTAAAGAGGTAAATTTGGCAACAGGTGATGTTTTTCAAGATGCCTTAATTCTTTCTTTAGATAATATTGTTGAATCTTGGGTGTTAGTTTTAGGGCTTCTTTCCATGCCACCCCACATAGACATTACTTTACTTTTGATTTTGTTCAAGGTGATTTTGACATGTATATCTTGGTGATGATGATGAACCATGTAGCATAGTAGGGAAAGGTTGTATTCGGGTGAAAATTTTGAATGGGAACACATGGCTACTTAAGGACGTCATGCATGTGTCTAAGTTGAGGTGGAACTTGATATTAGTGGGACAACTGGGTAGTAATTGTTGTACGATTATTTTACAAATGGATTCTTGGAAGGTTACCAAGGGAGCTCTTGTGGTTGTAAGAGGCAAGAAAAATGGTACTTTGTATTTAACTAGTGGTGTTGATTATTGCAATTTAGTTGCTGCAGATGGAGATGCAACTTTGTGGCACCAAAGACTCGGTCATATGAATCATAAGGGCGTGTAGATTATAAAGCACAGGTTGTCTGGATTAAAGGAGTTAGATTTGGACTTCTGTGAGGACTGTGTTTATGGGAAACAAAAGTGGGTGAGATTCCTTAAGGTTGGACCTACCAGGAAGGAGGGTAAGTTGGAGTTAGTGCATACAGATGTATGGGGGCCAACTAAGGTAAACTCTATTGGTGGTTCATGTTATTACGTCACTTTCATTGATGATGCAACTAGAAAAGTTTGGGTATATTGCATTAGAAAGAAATCTGATGTGTTTGAAACTTTCAAAAGATGGAAAGCCTTGGTTGAGAATGAAACAGGTCTCAAGTTGAAATGTCTTAGGTCGGATAATGGAGGGGAATATTGCAGCAATGAATTTCTTGATTACTATTTGGTAAATGGGATCTGCAGGCAAAGAATGGTTCCAAATACTCCATAGGAAAATGGAGTGTCAGAGAGAATGAACAGGACAATCATGGAGCATGCTAGGTGCATGAGGTTACATGCGGGGCTGCCACTCATGTTTTGGGCGTAGAAGTGGTAAGCACAATTGTTTATCTGATTAACAGAGGACCCTCTATGGCCTTAGATGGAGGTATACCTGAGGAAGCTTGGTCTTGTAAGAAAATTGATTAATCATTTCTTAAAGTATTTGGATGTGAGGTATTTGTTGATTGATAAAGATGATAGGACCAAGTTAGAGGCTAAGTCTGAGAAATGCACCTTTATTAGATATGGTGAAGATGATTTTGGTTTCCTTGTTTGGAGTCTTAAAGACAAGAAAATATTTTGGTCTAGAGATATTGTCTTTAATGAAAAAATCATGTATAAAGATCAGTTGCAGGAACAAAAAGAGAAATCAAAGAAATACTATACGAGTGTTAGAGGACATTGTGGAAAAAAGGTGTCCAAGGGCGATTCGGAGTTCAACATGTTCCGGACATCCGATTCAGTACTACTCATTAGGAACCCCAAACTTATGAGGTGAGAAGGTCTTCTAGGGTAAGAAGGGAACCTGAATGATTTACTCCATCTTTGAATTATTTATTTTTCACTAATAATGGAGATCCAAAGTGCTTTGAGGAAGTAGTGTAGGTGGATGCGAGGAAGAAGTGGGAGCTTGAGGCCATGGATGAAGAGCATAGATCTCTTATGGAAAACTAGACTTGCGATCGGTGGAGCTACCCGAGGGCAAGAGAGCATTGTAGAACAAGTGGGTGTATAGAATCAAAGATGAATATGGAGGAAGGAAATGATACAAGTCAAAGGATTTACACATAAGAAAGGTATAGACTTTGATGAAATTTTTTCCTCTCCGGTTGTTAAAATGACTTCTATTAGGATCTGTTCTTGGTTTAGTTGCAGTAAAAGACACGCACTTAGACTATTGGATGTGAAGACCGCATTCCTTCATGGTGATTTGGAGGAGGAATTGTACATGCGGTAGCCACGGGGTTATGAGGTCAAAGGGAAGGAGAGGCTAGTGTGTAAATTGAAGAAGAACTTGTATGGCTTGAAACAAGCTCCACGGATGGTACATGAAGTTGTGATTTTATGCGGGAGAGCAGGGTTACTCTAGGTGTCACTCAGACCATTGCGTGTACATCAAGAAGTTTCTTGATGGTAGTTATATTATTCTATGCATGTATGTAGATGATATGCTTGTTATAGGGAAGAACATGTAGGAAATAAAGGTACTCAAGAAGTAGCTAGGTGACTCCTTTGCTATGAAGGATTTGGGGGTAGCAAAACAAATCCTTGGTATGAGAATAACTTGGAATAGGAAGGAGAGGAAGCTGGTATTATCTCAAGAAGAGTACATAAAGAAGGTCTTGGAGAGGTTTAATATGTAGGATGCTAAACCGGTTGGTACTCCTTTGGCAAGTCACTTTAAATTATCAAAGGAGTAGAGTCCCAAGACTGAGGAGGATAGAATAAAGATGTCTAGGTACCATAATCATCGAAGTTGGTAGCTTGATGTATGCTATGGTATGCACTAGGGCGACATTTCCCATGCAATGGGAGCGGTGAGCATTTATGGACCGATCCGTAGAGAAACCGGCAGGTAGTAAAGCGGATCCTTCGGTATTTGAGAGGGACCATGGGAGTAGCATTTTGTTTTGGTGGATCGAGACACTACATTACCTAGATATGTAGATTTATACATGGCAAGAGATTTGGACAGCAGGAGGAGCATGACAGGTTATGTATTTATGGTTGGTGATATAGTAGTGAGTTGGATTTCATAGTTACAAAAGGTTGTGGCTTTGTCAACCACAAAGGCTGAGTATGTTGCTGCCACAGAGGCAAGCAAAGAGATGATTTGGCTATAATAGTTGCTCTATGAGTTGGGAATAAGCAAGAAGTTGGGAGACTACACGGTGATAATCAGAGCACTATTCATTTGGTGAAGAACTCCACTTTCCACTCTAGGATGAAGCATATTCAGCTGAGATATCATTTCATCAGGGCAACTTTGGAAGAAGATAAGTTGAATGGAAAAGATTCATACCAATCAAAATCCTATGGATATGATGACCAAGGCGGTCACAAGGGAGAAGTTGAAGTTGTGTTCAACTTTGATTGGCCTTCATGGTTGATAATGAAGGGTTAAGAACTTTGCTCAGTGGAAACAATCTCAAGTGGGAGATTGTTGGGGTGTGGAGCCTGTTTTTGGTCTTCTCGAATCAATGTTGAAGTTTTGGAGCTCGAACGGTTAAGTTTGGAGACTTCAAGAGCATTCTGCATTTGTTTTTTGTGACGTTGTTGTGCGGTTGTTGTGTCATTGTTGTGACATTCCTGTTAATTGGCTATTAACGTTGGGACTATTTTTTCCACCGTGGAAAGTTTAAAGATTGTGACTTTCAAACTTCTAGGGTCGGCTTTAGGACTTCTTAAGAGGATTTTAATCCTATAAATAGAGGTGTTAGGGTATCTTGAAGATATCTTGAGTGTTCAAGAGTTCTTGAGTCTTAATGATCAAGAGGTGATCAAGAGTGATCAAGGTTATGCAATTGGGTGTTAATTGTGGTTTAGATGTGGTTTAGCATCTTTGGAATTCTGTTGTGAGTTCATAACTAAGAGAAGATTGTGAGAGTTGTTTTAATCTTGTTGATAATAAAATATGAGCAAGTTCTTGGTGGACGTAGCCCACATTGGGTGAACCATGTTAAATCTTGTCTTGTCTTCTTTTGTGCATTATTTATTTATGTTGTTATATTTTTGCAAGTATAATTTTGTTATATAGTTTCATACTGTTGTGGTTTGAGGAATTGTTTTTGCATACTTGTTCTCTAATTCCCGATAATCTGATTTAATTGACAGATCCAAAGCCACTAGAAGATCATCTCTTATGCGGGCAATAAGGAGTAGTGGGATTATTCAAGCTGCAGCATTTCTAGTCACAACCCAATTGCCTGAGTTTGTTATGGAGTGTGCAAGGTCTTATCATCCTCTTTCTAGGACAGTCCGAGATGCTGCAGGAAAGACAATAATTAGGTTGGATGCACAATTCATTAATTATTGCCTCAAGCTTCCAACATGGCCCGTGGTGATTGCAATTAGCATGCAGGATGCTAGTGATAGATGGGAAAAGCATAAAGCAGATTGTGTGGGTATAATGAATAAAAAGATACATGAAGAATCCCAGAGCACCATAGAAATTCCCAAGGAATCTTCCACGATCCAATCTTATACAGGAATTTGATGATATCACCAAATTTCTTTATAGGATAAATTGAGAAGCTAATTCCAATAAATTTCACTCATAGATGTATGCCTTTGTGAGGACCATTGAGATCAACAGAGTTGATTCGATAATTAATTGGGTGGAAATCATCGGTGACAACATCGGTGAATAAATCTGAAGTGTGAGGTGGAAATTCAACTTCAAATGACTTCATATCTAGTATATGCAACAACTTCTCGGGGTATTTTACAAATTGGATAGATAGAGCATATTGTCAAAAGATCCTATTTATGAGTGCTTCCCGTAGTTGACAATTCTTGAATGCTACATAGATTACATGACATTCAACGATGGCTTCTTCTGTGGATTCATTTACAACTTAAATAGTGATATGAGGACCAACATAGTGAGCAAAGAATCCCGGTAAGTTTTCTCCCAGTATGGTTGTATCTTCATCTAGTTTACAGACTTCACATATCTCAAGGTTAGTAGTTTCTCAGGAGAACTAGTTAATTTTCCAAATTACCCGAGTGATAAGTGGGTCATCTTGGAGTTGTGCAGGTAGCTCATAGAGTTGTATGACTTACATTCAAAATGGCACAAGTCTACAGGTAGATTTCTAATCACAATGGGTCATTATAGTTACCAGAGCATACACCGAGCTAGAGGAATTGAAGCATAAATGTTTTTTGGGTATGAGCATGATTTATTCCTAGCACAAATGAATTTTGACCCATATGAGATAGCAAAGAGGTCAATCTCCCAAGAATAATCACATGTTCCTTCACTTCAATAATTTTGGATGAAATGCATGAGCAAATACGAAGTCGAAAGGGATATTTTAGCGAGTTATTAGTGCATTTGGTTTTATACTATGGTTTAACATGGATACCTATAAATCTCTTAGATGATGGGCATGTGGTACTTTACACATATAGTAAAATGAGAGGAGATAGATCTACTCTTCAGGAGAGTGTGGGCGGTTGTCACACGATTGAGGAGAGGTCTTCCATAGTCCTGGTTTACACCTCAAATTGGTTGTTAATAAAGGGGTATTGCTTGGACGAGGCGTTGATGAACCAAATCATAGGGAATTTCAGTCAAGGATCCCCAAGAAGAGAAAAAATGAAGGTGAAAGTAGCAAAATACTAGAGAAGCTCAAAGTGAACAAGAAGTTTCAGGTGCTGGAAAAAGGAAAGTCTATATCCATTATACTAGTGCCACTTTCAGACGAAGCTTCTCCAAAGTGTCAACTCACATCACTTGGAAGCTCTTGGACGTTAGACAAATGTTATCATTCCACCTTTGAATCCAGCATCATTCATATTTGTTCCTCAACCACCCAGATCTTCACCTCTCCTTGTGGAGAGGTTGAAAGTAAAAATGGCAAAGTTCAAAAGAGCACTATCTTTGGACAATTCAAAAGAGGGCAGCCATAAAACTATGGTGAATTCGGATGCAGCAGAGTCAAAGCATGATATGGTGTTAAATTTGGTGACTTCTCATTCCCTAAAGAACAATTTCTCATCTTGGTTGGCTCTGCAGAAAATTCAGAGACTAGAGAAGAAATCAACTTGGAAAAGAAAGACTTGGAGTTGCTTATTAGTTTGGGAGGTAGAGGCAAAAGGTTTAAAGCTGCTCAAATAACTTCAAGGTCAATTATTAAAGAATCGGGGGCAGAATTTTGATGAATTGTTAGTTCGGTGAAGGAAATAGAAGGGAGAGCTAACTACTATAGGCATATCAGTGACGAAAGTACCATTGGGGAAAATCACCACGGAAGGATTAAAGCAAGATACATGAACACGAGATAGACGCTTTATCCTCAGTAAACTTGACAAAAAGAAGGCGAAAAAGACATGCTTGAGATGTAGATCTCCCAGTTATGTGAGATCATCACTAAGGTTTCCAAACCTTCTTCTCAGCCTGTGTTAGTGCAAGAACATGTATGCAGCCATTTGGTTGAAGAGATTGAAGATGTAGGGAACCAGGTCAAAGTTATTGCTCAATGGAAAGAGAAAATTATTCACCAAGCTTTAGAGTAGTTCGAGGGAATACCAGCTGGCTTGGAGAATATGCATAGGGCATTATCTCAGCTAAAGGAACTAATGATAGGGATAGAAGATGAGAACATAGTTGTTGAAATTCATCTGGATACCTTAGTTAAGATACATTCATTGCGAGAAGATGTGCTAATTATAGAGAAAATTGTTCTGAAAATTTTATGAAAAGGGGAAGCAGTTAGAGATAGTAGTTTCCTTCCGCATGGAGATTCTCAAGCTTATGTTGAATAGGATGCAGTTGTTGGAAGACGAGATGGGGGAAGTACCAAAGAACATTCCAGATGAGTTGCCTGCTTCCCGTGAGGAATTTATTCTAGTTGTGCAGAAGAAGATTGATGAAGTTGTCATGCCTTTCACGTTAGATTCAATTGGCAGACTTGTGAAACTTCATGCAGATATTGAAGGGTATGGGCCTAGTTTGGAAAAGGTAAAGGCCAACATTGCTACGTTGACCAGAGGATTGTTTTGGTTTAAAAATGAGAAATAAACGGTTGCTAAGGTAGATGGGAAGACACTGAGTCACATGTTTGACAAGTATATTCAGTATCAGAACAAAGAGAAAGCGTGAAGTATGGTGGTGGTGACATATTTTCTTTCTTCTTCTCTTTCCTCTCTTATTCTTATTTTCTCGAGACAAAATTGTAAAACTAAAGTAATTGGTTAAAAGCCATTACGTTTAATTATCCGAAAAGCTTCGTAATTATAAATAGGTGGCAGACATTAAAAATTTGATTTAGTCTTCATATGCATGGGAAAAATTGCCGAGTTTTCTTTATAGCTTCCGCATGTGTCAGTTTAGTTATTGTTTTCCTATTTGTAATTTCCTTCTATACACTATAAATAGAGGAAGAACCTACGGGTTAGGGGATCAAAATTTGTAATCAACATTCTTGAGTTCCAAACTTTGTGCTAAAACCCTTGATATCTTTTCTAAAAGCTGAGGAATTAAACAAAGGTGGATTTCCAGAGAACTTTGTGTCAACGGTGCATTTTCTTCTTACTTCTGTGTAGATATTTAGATAAACTTTGCATTGTCTAAGATTTAGATTAGAAACTTTCCTTTCCTTTAATTTTATATTGTGAGATATATTTGTTTTATCTTTGTGTATGAGACCAACTCTGTAAACTATTGATTGGATTACACATATTCCTTTCCTTCTTTTCATATTTAACTATTCCCGCTTCGCAAATATTTCTTTACTGATTGCTTACTTGCTGCAAAATTGCTTAGTTATTAGAATACATAATTGATGTAAATCTTACGGGAGCCTTACTAGTAAATGAGGGGGATTTATCTCATGACAGAATAGGTTTTAGCTATGCATAAAATCTAGCCAAGCGATTTGCAAGAAAACCGATAAGACCTTCCAAACCTTGATATGGAGGGGTTTCCATGATACCCACGATGTGGATTGTGTGATATTGCTCTTCGTGGAAGAATGTGAACAAGGCTCCTTTTCCCGTAAGCAAGCACGAAAATCAAAAACACTCACACAAGATGGATTTGGTAAAATATATCACAGATTTCCTAAAAAGGCAGTCCCGGAAGTCAATGGACTTCCTCGAAAGGATTTCAATCCGTGTTCAAGAAATTAATCTGATAATGATAAAGTGAATTTATAACGGTGATAAAATAAAAGCAAAGCATACGAAAAATGTCTAATGGTGGTTCCTGATCGAAAGGGATTCGAGGAATCATGATATGGCTCAAAGGAGTGAAGGTGTGGATGGATATGCACTCATAACGGAAAGTGGGATGACGATAAGACACTGCGCAGATGGCTCAAAGGAGCTTGATAAGATCTATTAGATGTTTGCAAAGGCGAATGATGGTCCAGTATTAGGCTTTGGATATCGAGAAAGGAAATAAGAATTAAAAATAGGTCTAAGAGACAGAAATCGCCAATGATTGGGTGAATCGCTAGCGATTGAAGGAATCATTGGTGATTGTTGTAAATGTGTATAGGCTAATAAACAATCAAGTTAGTTTGACAAAAAAAGATTAATTAATGAAGGGATAAGACAATGATGTTCAAATAAAGATGTTTTACCTATTTGTAGTAGATAATCAATGTTGGAAGAAGGATACAATTACCGAGAGAGATGAAGCTTGAAGATGTTGATAGATGATTTGTAGAGTCAGAATCCAGATTTGAGAAGGTTGTGGATGATGATTTGGGTGATGGCGAACCTCTAGATCTTATATAAAACCATCCTCTGATGTTTTGACCATAACTTTTAAACCGTGGCTCTGCTTTTGTGAACCGAAAGAAGTGTCGAGAAAGATGATTTCAAGATATTTTTAGTGATTCATAGAATCATTGGTGATTTTATGTGAATCACTTTGGTGATTGGGAAAATTGTTGGAAATTTTGGAAAATCACCGGCGATTGTTGTAAAAATGTACAGAGCAGAAAATGGACCAATCTGAGACTTGAAAAAAGGTTAGAAAGGTTGATTAAGCTTGGAAATGATGAAAAATAATGTAATAAAGCAAGGGAAATAACTCACCTTGCATAATTTTATAAAATTCGAACTAAAGATGAGATTACGAGAGAGAAAGATTGTCAAAGCAAGAAGGCTGTCGATGTGATTCTAGATGAATGAATGACGCTTGAAGAAGCTTTGTTAGATGATCTTTGGCTCGTGAGAGGTCTACGATGAAATATGAATAGAATATGAAATCTTAGGGTCTCGTCCACCTCGCCATTTAATTCCAAACGGAGGCCTAAAGCCTGTATTTATAGTGAAAAAAGAGAGAATCACCTTTGGCGATTTGGCCAATCGCTAGCGTTGCGGGTGGTTCAATTTTGGTTGAGATATGGAGGTTAAATCTACTATTTTGAACTTAATTAGTTAGATATTTAGGGGAATCATATCTAAATTAGTTAGAGAGGTTGAGTGGGAGGTTAAATTTGCTATTTTTAATTTAGTTGGTTGAAGATTTAATATTTTTGGAAGGTTATTTAGGATAAGGGTGTTAGATTTTTTAGAAGGTAGTTTTAGAGGATGTTAGGGATAAGTTAGAGATTCTTAGAAGGTTAGTAAATTAGTTAGGTAGTTCTTGAGGTGTCCTAGTTAGCAAAGTGAGGTGTGAGGGTATAATTAATTATTTATTTAATTAATTTTGATATGGGTAATGTAACTTTATGGAATGTGAGGTTATTAATTAATTAAAGGGGTGCGGTACCAATGAATTAGGTCTAAGAGCATTGTAAAAATAGTGTGACGACAACCTTAACTAATTTGATTAAATGGATGGTATAAGTATATAACCTAAGATGAAGAATATGGAAGTAATATGTCAATTAATGATGGATGTGGATTTATGCGAGGTGAGGCGATGATGTTGATGTTGTTATGAATATCGAGGTGTAATGTGATAATGAGGTGGCTTGGTGGACGTCGACACTAGAATTAGCGGTGCTAATTTTAGATGTCTACATTTGCCTCTTTTTGTTGAGTGGTTTTAAGACAAGCCATGAGACAAAAATGAGATGTGGTAGATAAATGTTGAAGAATTGCATGATGAGGTGCTCTTCCCCAAACTGGGGATTGATGAAAAATGGAATTGGTCTCGAGCTTGATAGATGGAAAGATGCAAGGATATGAAGATGATAAAGTGATGCAGCAGAACAAGATAAAAAAATGGGTGTAGTCATAAAATCAAGTGATAGGGGAACCAAAGGGTTCGTGTCCTATAGACATATGAATTTTAATGATAGAGAAGATTCTTTGACGAGGTCAAAGGACTAAGAATCCATGTTGCCACAAAGGTGGGATTGTAAGGCTAAGAAGTCAAGTGATAGGGGAACTAAAGGGTTTTTTTCTTATAGACATATGACTTAACGAAGAAAAAGATGTTATGATGTTTTGACGAGGTCAAAGGACTAGAAATTGAAGTTTCCATGAAGGTGGGCTTACAAGACCAGGCAAATCAGTGATAGGGGAACCAAAGGGTTCGTGTCCTATAGACATATGAATTAATGGTGAAAAATATGATTGACGATGTGATGAGGTCAAAGGACCAGAAATTGAAGTTACGAAAAAGGTGGGCTTACAAGACCGGACAAATAAGTGATAAGGGAACCAAAGGGTTCATGTCCTATAAACATATGACTTAACGAAAAAAATATGATTGACGATTGATGAGGTCAATGGACTAGAAATTGATGATGCTACAAGGGTAGGCTTTTGAGGACTAGATGGGGGTCCTGACAGTAATCAGGGGCATAATGCTGGAGGATACATCTGATTGATAAGTGTCGACTTTAATGAGTAAATGTGATGTTTTAGAAACAACAATAAAATGTTGAGATATGGTCAAGATTGTGTTGATGTGATTCGTAGTTTTTGGTAGAAATTTTAATAGATATTGAATTAGAAGGGTTAATAACTATTAAAGATATGTTTTAGGCATGATGTGTATTTGATATTGATGTTAAAGTGATTTAATGTTTTGTCAAAACCATGGTCAAGGATGAAACATGGATTGATTTCTTTGTATTGGATTTGATACATATATGATGGGAAACAACAACGTGAAGGTGCTTGCACTTTTGGCTTTTACAGCAAATGTTAACAAATGACTAACAATGGGTAGTCACACTTAGGATCTTGGATATAAATTAAAATGATAGAGTGTACCTTCCAAGGACATGAGAAGGGTTGACATATGTAGGTTGCGTGGGAAAAGAGGGTTCTCCTTTCAATGGTTTCATAGGAAATGCCCCAACTTCACATTTTTATTTTGATGCAAACTGATCAATGCGGGAAGTTTGTTAAAATGGGAAAGTTGATCGATGTGGGAAGCTTTCATAGGATGTTTTAAATTTTATCTTTTTGAAGGTTGATCGACGGGAAGCCTTTTACATGGGTAGCCATCCTTCGAGGGTATGGTCTACATTTTTTTATTTTTTTGAGATGGCCATCCTTCGAGGGATAAATATACTTTTATTTATGACATTTGAAGATCTTCCCTTCAAGGATCATACTATTGCTTTTGACTTTGATAGGAAGCATCCATAGATATTCTTTACTTTGAGCTAAGGGAAAGACCCTAATAGGTCATTTCAAGGAGGGGAGAATAAAATGTGTACACACACTACACATGTGTGCCCCAAGACATGTCTTTGGTTAGTAGATAAGGTGGATGGATGTAATGATTGTGGGGTTCCTACTAAAGAGGAACTTATCCATGTGAAAGATGTGATGAACAGAGCCATGGTGCTCATCTTTAAGGTGTATTAAGGATAGTGACGGATAACCACATGCTTTTAAATCATTACGATGATAAAATGGTTGGATAATGATGGAATAAGACCTTTGATGTGACTACTTTCATGATGGTCAATGTGTTAACAGTAGAAAGGACTGCAAGTGCAAGACATTAAAGAGTTGACCCATACTATATGGACCGATCCAATTAAGGGAAAAAATTCCATATTTACTCCAAAGTAATGACATTTTGATTAGATTGATAGGATATTTTGGTGAGGATGTGTAAAAGGGAAGGTATGTAAAGTAATACTTTCAAAGTCTCAGTAGATAGGAGCCTTCCCAACATAATATTGTGGATAGAAATGACATGTGTTAAAAGGAATGATGTCCTGAGGATGATATAAGTTTTATTCTTGATTAATCGAGTGTATGGTAAATAAGGGATCCTTGACAAAGGAGTTGTGGGAAATTTTTATGGGGTATGAAAAGACAATTGATAAAGAGGGGCACATGACGAAGCTTTGGTTTTTTGTTTTCCTTGTGTATGTTGATTTTGGGTTCATATAGGTGGGCGGATGATACTAGTTTGAGATAAGGGACCTTCTTTAGAAGGTGATGGGAAAACGCATGAGGAAGGTTTGTCAAGATTTGGTTGAGGATGACCCCTTGGTTCTACACATTTCAGTAAATACATTGCCAGTGGCTTGGGCATAGATGTTGATGAGGTTGAGAGACCTTCAAGGGAGCATATGGACATTGACGAGGTTGAGAGACCTGCAATAGAAGGTGCTGATGAGATTGAGGGACCTTTAAGGGAGGGTGTTAATGGTCCTTCAAAGGAAAGTGCTGACAGATTGATGGACCTTCAAAGGAAGGTGCTAACAAGGATAATGGCCCTTCAAAGGAAGGTGCTAACAAGATTGATGGACCTTCAAAGAAAGAAAGGTGTTAACGAGGATAATGGTCCTTCAAAGGAAGGTGCTGACAAGATTGATGAACCTTCAAAGGAAGGTGCTGATGAGATTGATGGACCTTTAAGAGAAGGTGCTAATGAGGATAATGGACCTTCAAGGGAAGGTGCTAATGAGGTATCTAATGAATGTTTTTTTACAATAGAATAAGGATGTTTTGCTTATCCTACAGATGTTGGTGAGGACATTGATGAGGGTGATGATATTGATGATGGCTTAGGATGGTCCTCTTTTAGGGGAAGATCATCGATAAGGAAGAGTCATTGGATTATGGCTTTAAGTGCTTTACAACTCTCGTGTTATGCCCTAAGCATCTATGGTAGGCACATGTTTTGTCTTGATCATACCAAGTAGGTTTCTAAGTATGTAGATGGGGTGTTTTGATTAGTGGTAATGTGATAAGAGAGGCTTGTATGAGT
Source organism: Taxus wallichiana var. yunnanensis (assembly GCA_018340775.1). Classification (NCBI taxonomy): domain Eukaryota; kingdom Viridiplantae; phylum Streptophyta; class Pinopsida; order Cupressales; family Taxaceae; genus Taxus; species Taxus wallichiana. Next base: position 658,868,460 of record CM031242.1, read on the forward strand.
TTATCAAGGATATCAATGTAAGTCCCTTTTGGGGGATTTGGATTAACGAAATTTGACCTTGGCTTATGAGAGTGCTTAGGAGGACACGTCTTATTTTTGGATGGGGGTGGATTCGTGGATGTTGTATGGTGTTGGAACATCATAGGGACATTGTGAGGTTGATAAGAGGGAGAATATGACCCAAAAAAGGGATAACATGTGTGATTGATAAGATTGGATGATGGATGAGGTCCCAAAATAGAGGAGGGATGGTTGATGGATGAGATAGGGTTTGATTGTGTGTCATGATATTGAGCTAAGGGATGGGGTCCCAAAATTGATGGTAAGGGTGGACCCGTAGATTTGATAGACTTAGATTGTGATAAAGGATGAGGTCCTAAAATGGATGGTGAAGTTGAGGCCTTAGATGGCATGTGCTTAGATTTTGTAGTATTGATTTTAGGTAAAGGAGGGTGTTTTATGATGGATGATGAGGATGAGGAAACGAATGTGATCGGTTTCAAATTCGTAATGTTTGGATTAGATAGAGAGGTGGGACTCGTGTTTAATGATAAGGGAGGTTATGAGTGCAATGGTATCCGACGTGTGTAGTGTTTCGGGGATATGATTGGAGTCTGGTTCGGATGAGGGAGGTGTTATTTCTAGACATGATTGAGGTGGATTACGTGATTTTTTAGTTTTTTGATTAATTCAATAAGTGATTGGATATTGAGATCTTCAATTACAAAGGATTCTTTAGTAACGACTTCCAAAGTGGAATCTAAGGGTTGTGTAGAGGTAATGGATGACTGGACAATGGACATGGGTGATATCGATGTGTGAGAATCATTGAAAAGAGGATCCAGTGATTCTAATTTTTCAGGAGAAAGCATCGGTGATGAATGGGTCTTCTTATAGGGAATATCACATGTAATATTGTTGATGATGTGACATGAAGGATGCACATTATCTATATGGAATGGTTCTATCAAGGGTGTTGAGTCAAGAAGACATGTAATGTCATCATATGTGGTAATTTTGTCTGAATCATGGGAAGACCTAGGCGAATTAGATGAAACATATGGAGTTTGATCTGAATCATAGGAAGACCTATGGGAATCGTATGTAGTTTCATTTGAATCACAGAAAGACCTAGGTTAATCAGATGGGGCATGTGGAGATTGAGGATTGAGATGACCTTCTTCAAGGATTGGATTTTTAATTTCCTAGCCATAGCAAAGGCTTAAATCGAAGGTGCGGGATGTATGGATTTGAAGGGTGGGTGATATGTGATGAGAACATGATCGAGTAAACAACTCGATTAATTATGACTGTGGAAGTGGAAAAGATAATTGATTGATAGTGCTCTACCATCTAGTGACAAAATATCCGAGGGATTCATTATTAGATTTTTACGGTAGCAAGGTTAGAAATGGTGATTTATAGCGGCGATTAAGAAACAACATAGCTAACTGTGTGAAAGAGACCAAAGAATGTCGAGGAGGAATTGTACCAATCTAAGGCAAGTCCTGTTAGTGACATGGGAAAGGTTTTGAGAAGGAGATCTTGATCACAGAGATGATGAGATAAAATGAGTTTCTAAAGGATAAGATGTGTTGTTATGGATCTTCTTGGCCATGGAACATGGTAAATTTGGGTAATTCCCAATGTGGAGGATAGCGCTTATATGGTATTGACGGATGGATGGGTTCATTACAAACCTGATCATAAGTGAGGACTTGTTTGGATCCTTTGGCAGCGGTTTCTAAATTGTCTAGTCTGTTTGACAGATATTGTATGGAATCATTTGTAAGATTAAATGTGAAGGATTTGACGAGAGGATGCAATTGATTTGAATGATAAAAATGTGAAGTAGTATAGTTCTTTGTAAATGATCTTGGTGTGGGATTGATGAAGGGAAACTTGAGAGGATATTGTTTGTGAAGTGGTTTTCTATAAAGGGATGTGGGGAGATGTGGAAAAATGTTGAGTATGTTGTTTTTTTCGATGAGAGGAGTTGATTGGTCCTTAGTAGAGATATGTGTATGGATTTGGGATGTCTGAGGTACTAAAAACAGGATTGAAGAAGATATTGATTGATTAGGTGAAGGATAAATGATATTGAGATTTTGATGGAATTGTGATGAAGAAGGGGATGTTGGAAAGATTGCTTGATGAGATACATTGGACATAAACTAAGTAGCAATAGTTTGGTTGTGAAGAATAGTCATAGGTTTGTTAAATGAAATTATTGTAGGATTCTTGAACTGCATAAGAGTTAGAAGTTCCATAAGGAACATAAGATGGCTTAGATGACTCTAGAAACATGTCAGAGCTAAATAAAGTTGAATGAGATGTGATAGGTTGATAAAATGGGTTATAATGTTGTACTGGTGTAGATAATGATGCATACATATTTTCATGAAATTGCTAGCAAACAAACACACAATTTCCTAATCAATAAAAAGCAACTAAATGGATGGATTTACAAACAAGTAGATAAAAAAGTAGAATAGATTTTAAATTTTCTTGATTTAATTAAGAAAAGTGAAATGTGAAAAATGGATGATGGGCCTTAGGAAATAGCAAGCTATGGCTGGTTTCAGGTATGTGTATGGGCGACATCCTCGATATACCGAAGGTACATGAGGCCCAACTCTGTACTATTGTCAGTACGTGCGTGGTATTGGGGCCTACCCCCTCACTTCACGAGCTCACTACGATATGGGAGTCGGGTGTTCAGTCCATATATACCACGAACAAATGCTTATACTCGGCCAAAACACCGAGTTGGTTTCCCTGTTGGGTGATGAAATCCCAATCAATTTCACCTAGGTGGGAGTTGTTTGAATGTGTTTTATATTTTGAAGTGATTTTGTTGTGTGTGAGGGAAAATAAGTGAATGCAACGAATTTTCCTCCTAATTAGACTATGTGAAATAAGAAGGATGCATATTTGGTTTATTTTAAGACCCAAAATGAAATGTTGAGTTTCGATGACAACAAACAGACAAAAATGCAAAACGGAAAGAAAAGAGGAAGGTGTTCAGGACTTACCGTGAGAACGCTCCTATTTTATTTTTATTCCAAATTTTAGCAATTTTTGAAGCACCCAATTAGCAAATCCAAAAACAATCCTCTCAATAAGAATGCTCTACAACTAGATTAGAAGGAACAAAAACCAAGAAAGAGAAAAGCAAATTATGGGATTATAGAAAACTACAGGAAATCAGGTGATTGGGCTAATTGATGATGATTAAGCCAATCACTTTGGTGATTGACAGACAATTAAAAATAGTGAATATATATTATTGATTAAAATGAAATAAGAAAGAAAGGGACAAAGGGGTCCCACGGATGTGCTAGAATGTCTAGCATGGTTTTTACCTTTTGTTTTCTTGATTGTTTCAAAGGGGGAAATAATGAGAACTTGACCTCAATATGGTGGGGTTTCTAGGATACTCGCAGTGTTGATTATGTATGTTTTCACACCGTTTAAAACAATGGATCAAAAGATTCTTTACCTACAAACAATTTCCTATAAACAAAGCTACAAATCATATCAAGATAATGTTATGGCTTAGGAAAACACTTGAGCTTTTATTAGTACTTATGATTGTGCTTACAAAGTGATACGATAAGAATGTGATTATCACTTATTTAGTTAGATACATATATGATTAACATAAATCATGATTTACATCCATAAATCAGATTCTTGATATGTATATAGATTCTCAGATATGTTAGAGGCTATAGAACCAATTGTCTCCTCCTCTTCCTCAATAAAGTCAAAATCAGGGACGAAGATGTAATCTTCGTGCCGAAGAAGTCGAATCTTCCTCTTGGGTGTCATAAAGGTGATCAAATGTTGAGTCAGTGTTGGATATGTTGATGTGGCTATTGGAATCAAAATCTGAAGTAGTGTGGTAGTCTTCTTCCAAGTGTTCAAGGCCGGTCTCGTAATGATGCTCGTAATAATGCTCGTACTAAACAAGATCTTCTTGGAGTCTCAACGCTTCATCATATGTCTCCCAAAAAGCATTGGTGGCTTCTCGATATGCTGAGTTGAGGAAAAAATAGCCTCTAAGTGATCAAATGGAGCTTCTGGATCACACAAAGTTCAAGATCATGGAGAAAATTGTATTGTTCCCAGTACAATGGAAGACGGACTACGGGAAGGAATTAGTTGTGGGAAAGTTAGAACATCCTAATGCCATATGAAAACATCATGCTAGACAAATTATTAGTAGATAAAAAGAAAAAACTAAACATTTTGGTTAGATTTAGCAGAAAATGGTGAAAAAGCATAAAAATACAGTAATCACTAGCAATTCAGAGAAATCGTTGGTGATTGGGGTAATCGCTAGTGATTACTATGAAATTTAACAACTTCTTAAACAGAGTTAAAATCGATTGATTAAGTCACCAATTTAATGAAAACAAAGTGTTATTTGACATGTAAATGGTGTATAAGCAAGAACATACCTGCTCCTAGTGTCTAAAATGAATCAAAACAAGTGATTTACCTTGTTGAATAGATCAGTGTGATAGATGAATGGAAGAAGGTTTTTGGGGGCGAAAATGAGTAATCTGGTGATGAATTTGATGTTCTTGGTTAAGCATGCCATTGAACATAGTTGGTATGAAGTATTTGGATGCTTGATGATCTAGGATTGAGACAGAGTGTACGTGCAAATATTGAGAATTCCTTCTTACTAAATGAGGTCTACAAACAAGTATTTATAGATCACTTTGGCGATTGGGAAAATCATCGGTGATTTCAGGGAAATCTAGTTTGGTTAGAAAATCAAATGATTTGCTTCCATTTTGAGCTCAAAATGGTGGATTTCAAAGTTGTTAGTATGAGGAGTGGTTAAAAAATCATGAACTAACTCATTTGGATGGGGGAAGTTAGCTTTTTGGAAGATTTAGTTAGAGGAGGTTAGAGATTTTTAGAAGGTTAACTAGTTTAGTGATTTTAGAAGGTAGTTATCTTTTAAGTGGCGCACACTTCTCCTCCTCCTTGGTGGCACAATATTGTGTCCCTTATGTCCCTTTTCACTTTTTCAAAGGGAAAAGGGGACAAGCAGTGTCTCCAAGTGTGCATTTTCCACTTTTGGAAGTTGGGTGTTACCATTTCACTACTAAAAATAACATGTCGAAGTTCCTTCTTGTGCAAGAGCTTCCTTGGTTTTTCCTAGCCTAAAATTATGTCATTTTCAATTCTAGTCACAAGCGGTTCCAATAAAGAGTTCAACTACCACCGAAGGAAAATATACCTTTGTCCAACTCAACCTATGGGACATGTAAAGTGTCCCATTTGATCCACATTGGCATTTGAATCACATTCCAACTCTCCTTGTAACTCCTAGAATCTTTAGTTTAATATTCACTAGGATCAAAGGTCTTCATCTACACTATCGGGCTAATATCTACAAATCTACTCCTTACAATCCCTTGAAACATTTTTTAAAATGAATTATACACTCCTATATTTCCAATGAGTGTCCGATTACTTTCCAATTACTCCCGAGGCTCTTGATATGTCCGGAATAAGCCAACTAGCTTTTTACCACTTTCATTTCCTTATATCATGTGATTTAATCTAAATTGAATTTAAACCTTAATTTTAGTGTAACGTTTTGTAACTAATTATATCTAGGTAACTATATACGGTAGTGTAAAATAAATAATAATTTAACAATGGAAAACCCTAAGAAAATGAGAAGGGGAATGGCTTAGTTGATTTTGTGCGATCCGGAGATGACATGGGCTAAGTAACTACTGAAATAAACTATAAATAGTGTCAAATAGGCTCGATGAGGGTTCAAAACCAAAGAAATACACAGGACAAAAGCACCCACATGAGGATAGGAGTGCCCCAAACACTAGTGACCGAACCAGGCACATGTATCCGCTCAAATGCTCGTGTTCGGCATTTTCTAGGTTGGAGGAGCTTTGTTGTTGATCTTATTTTGTCACTTTGATTTCTCTCTTAGATCGGTGATTACACATGTAACTTATAAAATATTTATCTACCTACACATGTCCACAATCCACATCAAATATAATAAAAAATGTAGAATGTGGAGTCAGAGTAACCTCGGTGGTCACCCGAAGAGTGAACTTACGACCAAACATTGTACTATATTTCAAACTCCATGTAGTTCTCCATGCTTGTGTGTGTAATGATTCCCTAGGTTTCCCTTGTGTAAGTTGTACGATGATAGCGAGACTATATGTAGATTATACCAAGTATGCAAGATGTGTGTGATGAAATAGAATGAAATCCCCTCCTATGTTGTGTATGCAGAATAATACAACCCTTGTCCCTTGTATGGATGTGCTAGATGTTTACTTTGTAGTGCTCTTGTGCCTTTAATGCAAGCTTAGGTGATGATATATAATGTTTATAGTGTTTGGCCCCTAATTTAGAAGAAGTAACTAAGTATATATATGATTCCCTTATTTGAATTTTGTAATTGATAACTGAAAGGTTGACCCAAAGTGTTAAAAGGTGACCAAAATGTGAAAAGGACCCAAAAGAGTAAGAAGAAGATAAATAAGAGTGTATATGATAGCATGATGAGTGGAAAAGTGAAGCGTGAAGTGATCATAATGTGAAGCTTGGAAACTAGGAAAGAGAGGTAGACCCTAGGGATGAATTGTGTGTGTAGTAGTGTGTTGTTAGAGATTTTGCTCACCGATGTGAGTTTATTATTGTTGCATATAAGGAAGGACCTACAAAAGAAGAGAAATAAATTAGTCAAAGTCCCATATGTGAAAAATCAGAGTAATGCATGTATAAGTATGTAAAAGTAGTAGAAAAGGAAAGAGTGCACCTAATGTATGTGAGAGAGTGTATGATAGAAAATTGTCCTATTTGTCTTAGAGATGTTCTGATTTAGGTGTCCCGCCACCAAGGGTGAGGTTTTTGGCAATCTCTTTCCAAGAACGAGTTTTTTTGGCAATCTCATGCCAAGAGTGATTTTTTGGGTGATCTCATGCCAAGAGAAGAGTTTTGGGGAGAGAGGTTTGTTTTTATCTCCTTACATGACACTTCTCAAATAAGTGCCACTACAGATGGCATGTCCCTAATTTGTAACTAATTTTAACCATTTGTAACTAAATTGTAATCGATTGACTAATTTTTTTAATGAGACATAAGTGTTTGATAATGTATTGTTGTACTCAAACTAATGGAAACTGTGTTAAACTAAGAAACTACCTACTATTTCCTCGGGACACAAGTGCTCGGGTGGAACACAAGCACCTACCATTCTTGTATGTTACTAGGTGTTAGTGTTTACTATGTGTTTTTGGTCCAAGTCGATTCTGACCAATCTTTGATTGTGTGCTTTGTCTAATTTTGTACTTGTGTTGATCTGTTTCTATAAATTTGTGTTATTAGAAGGGTGATTTTTTCACCCAATAGATTTCCCCCTTGTTTGGGGTATATGTGACAAATGTAGGAGGATGTGGCCCAAAGGAGAGGACTTGATTTTGATATGGATATATCTAAGAGTGGATATCTGCAGGGGTAGGGGATGTACATGGTAGAAACCAAGGCACATGTAAACAATGTAGGCTAGAAACAAGTGTTAGTGTAGAAGAGCTAGCATGTAATATAAGACAATATAACAAGCAACTATGAAGACAAGAGAGACCGCAAAAAGTGGGTTTCAGACATGGGACATCTTTTATAATGTCAAAAGACAATTAGGGTTGAAGCGGTCATAAGAAAACAATGATCAAGCAAGACATAGGGCATATCCCACAAACAATAACAAACAATAGTATCAATCAAATAACAAATAACCATGGTTGTATAGAATCTTGCAAGCAAATATTACACATGAAGCACCCGTTAACATGTTATAAAGATAAGTAGTATGTCAAAGCATGTATATATCAATGAAAAGTAAGTAATAGTGACAAGAAGTAGTAAGTATTGAAATGATAGGATCTGTGATGTGTAGTATGAGAGTAATAAAGGTAGATGCCCCTAGGATCCTCAAAAGGATGGTAAAGAGCAATGTCAAGCATCATGCATCATGTGAAAATCAGTAAAAATATTATATTTGCCTCAGTTACCATGTGAATGCGCATGTGTGTATATAAAAATATGAGGACATATTAAGTATCCAATTAGTATAAGAAACAAAGTGTAACATGTAAATAGCATAAGCTAGCAAGAGTAAATGTAACCAATATGTGCAGATGTCGTGTGCATGTAATGTTGTGCTACGAGATACGAAATGTGTATATGAGAGGGCCACACTTTCCCTCGTAGAATGTGTGTGAGATGAGGCTCATTTAGGAACTTTCCTCAATAGTCAAGTATGAACCATAGAACAAGAGTGCATCATTGGGTAATGAAGGTAATTATGCTTACCAGAGATGCGGTGATGCTCGAAAAGATAGACATGAAGCATGTAGCATAAGTAGCCAAGATGTGACAAGTGAGGTTCATGGATGAATTGCACCCCAACAATCAAGAATGAACCATATAACAAGAGTGCATCATCAAGTAATGATTCGATTGTATGTGGTTGAGAGTAGATGTTAGGGAAGATGTATCATGAAAAATGAAGCTTCAATGATAGAGACAACAAATGATGATGGCAGGGGGGAGAAAGTATGATTCCCCCAAGGTGTGCGACTGATGGAAATATATCCAATGATAGCAAAGAGTGAGTGCTTCTTGTATGCGGTGTCCAAGAAAGAGAAGGCATGCAACCATGGTCTAAGACCAATGGTGTAGGAGAGTATCTATATGTATGTGAGGGAGACGTGTGTGGTGAAGGAGGTGGAGAAAACCTATAGGATTGGGCTTCCTGAGTAAGGGACTTAGGTTGATGAGGTGGACTTATGGATCTACAAGGACGACGGGCTGTGATGTAGGCTGTGTATGAATGGGAGAGCTAGTACGGAGATAGATTTATAATTGAGAGGCGTAGGAGGCCTTGATGTTGTGAATAGTGTTGAAATAGAGGAAAGAGTGGGTCAAGGTAATGGTGTACGTGGTGGAATACCTTTAATGGTGAAAACTTATTTGTTATGAATGAATTTAAGACATAAGTGGAGCATGGAATGGATAGCTTGGGTATCTTGGAGCCAAGGGAGACCTAAGACCATGTCACAACCCTTTATTTCAGATGTAATAAGGAATGATGTTGATGAGCCAATAGTAATGAGAAGGATAACACTACCATAAGAATAAGGGACTAGAAATGTGATTTGGGAGGTTGGAAATTTGATAGATAATAGGAGTTCCACAAAGCATGCATTGGAAAGGGCCGAGGGATGGACCAAAGTATTGTTGATTGTATGAGTACCAATTGTTAGGAATTATATGGTTTAATGCTTATCATATGGTTTTATATTTATGCATTGTAATATGTAAATGTTAATGGTGAAAGTAAATAGGGTGAAAAGTGGGTGAATAATAATTACGTGAAGTAATTATTATTAAGGTTATGTAAGTTAGTGAAATAGTAAATAATAATTACTAGGGTAATTATTATTTATATATATGTTAGTAATTTGTTATAAGTTGTTTTATATAAAATAACTATAAAAATATTTTTTGAGTGAGTTTCAACAACTCACGTTAATAGAGTTGGGAGAAAAACGTGGAAGGAGTAGTTTGAACTACATCCTAAAATATAGGAATCATATTCCTATATATATGGCTTGTATTGTAAAGATGTAATTAACGAGAATGAAAGAGAATATTATGAGTATGGTTTATTGTTTGTAAATTATTGTTACTTCCTGTGATCTTTCTACAACTCTATTCGAGATAATCCTTTTCATTATGCATTAATATGTAGTGAATTAGAGGAAAATGTAGCATGTTGATCATGGTCCACGAAGGTGATAACTTATGGCGGCATGTCGGCAAGAGTAGAAGAATGAGGAAATCAAATGGCTCGATGAAGGAGGAGGCACAACATGATATGTATGGTTAGCAGAGGAATCAATAGTTAGCTTGTCATGTTTTGGTAATGGGTCATTGAATATTTTAAGCTTTTGATTATCATTGACTAGTTTAGAAGTAGATGGCTCTAGGAGTTCGATTGTGTTTTTATCGATAAGATCTTGAATGATATGTTTGAGATTAAAATAGTAATCAAGAAAGTATCTATTGCATTGGTGGTAATCACAGTGTACATTTTCATTGTAATGACGACCATGTGGTCGAGAAGGATCTAGATTGAACAGTGGAGGGAGAGTAATAAAATTTCTTTCAATTAGTTACGGTAACAAAACCAAGGTGAGAAAGGTAGCTTAGTAAAGGTGCACCTTGTGGGTTGTAATTGAAGCCTTGCAAGTGGAGAAATAGTGTTGATAGTAGCTTGAACATTGGTAGGCTTATTGGATGGTTTGAATGTGGATTTAGCTTAAAACTTATTACAAGATGAGGAGGGATAAGTATCATAATACCTCAATTTTCCCATAGATAACAATTTTCTTTCATGTAATTTAAGTGTGTGGTATAATTGATCAAAGGAAGGAGAAGTTTAAAAAATGATACTCTCTTGGATTGGAGGTAAAAGACTTTGAATGAATAGATCTTGCAATTCTGAATCAACTAGGGCATTGGTCATTTTGGCGAGGTTGTTCTTATAGTACAAGACAATCCGCAAGATGTTCATTGGATCCTTGTTTGATTTTACCTAGTTTTTCAAAGGATGTCTTAGTGCCGATATTTCTAAAAAAATAGCATGGAATGCATCACTAAAGGTGTAAAATATTTTACCGAATGGACAGGTGGATCATAAAACCATCATATAACATAGTCATGTAATCTTCAAGGGAATAATCTAGCCAATAGTGTAATGTCATCAGCATAGTCAAGACATGCAATATGGAAGGAGCGAAGGTGTTCCTGAGGTTCACCATGGCTATTGAACATAGGGAACATAGGTGTGATGAAGTTATGAGGCAATGAATAAGAGGAGATGGTGGGTGCAAAATGGATATGAAGGATAAGTGAGGAGTCTAGAGATGGAGAGAAGGATGAAGAGGCTTGTTATAATTGGAGAATTTGGGTTTACAAATCATGGTATAATGAAGCTAGGTCATGGGTTCCTGAAGAGGAGGCATGTCATGTATGAGAAGTAATAGGGAGGGTAAAGTGATTGGTAGGAGTAGGCATAGAAATGGGAACAATAGATGTAGGTGGAAGAGCGGTGGTGGAATGAGGAGGAAGTGTCACAATAGGAAGAGAAGTATCATTGGAGACTGGAAGGTTGAGCTTAGCTAACTGCGTGGATTCATCACGAGTAGTGACTAATAAGAGATCTAGGTCTTGAGGGTGTGCAACAATATGAACTCGGAGATCATAAATATATTTAAATCGGTAAAGGGTTATTAAGTCTTAGTCATTGAAGTAGGGTAAGGTTCAAGAAAATAGGTTAACCAAATGATTTAATCTAAATTTAATTTAAACCTTAATTTCAAAGTAACTTTCTGTAACTAATGATATTTAGGTAACTATATACAATAGTTCACAAGCAATAATCATTTAACAATGTAAAACCCTATGAAAATGAGAGGAGGAGATGACTTAGTTGATTCTGTGTGATCCAGAGATGATCTACATTGAGTAAGTGCTATAATATATTGGAAATAGTGTCAAATAGGCTTAATGAGGGTTCATAACCCTAAAAATGCACAGGAAAAAGTGCCCTTTGGAGGACAGGAGCGCCACATGCACTAGTGACTAAACTAGGAGCTTGTGTCCACTCGCATGCTCGAGTTTTGGTATTTCCTAGATTGGATGAGCTTCGATGTTGATGTTCTTTTATCACTCTAGTTTCATTCTTAGATCATCAATTACACCTATAACCTGTAAAAAAATTGTCTATCTGCACATGTCCACAAACCACATCAAATTTAATTAAAAAGATGCAGAATGTGGATTTGGGTGACCCTAGCATGTCACCCAAAGAGGGAACTTACAACCAAGCATTTCACTACATCTCATATGCCATGTGATTTTCCATGTTTGTGTGTGTAATTATGCCCTAGATTTCCCTTGTACAAGTTACACAATGATAGTGGGCTATATATAGATTATACCAACTATGCAAGATGTGTATGATGAAATAGAATGAAATTCCCTCATGTGTTGTGTATGCAAAATAATGTAGCCCTTGTCCCTTATATGGATGTACTAGAGGTATGATTTGTAGTGTTTTTGTGCCTTTAATACAAGCTTAATTGATGATAGATAATGATTATAGTATTTGGCCCCTAATTTAGATGAAGTAACTAAGTATATATATGATTTCCTTATTTGAATTTTGTAATTGACAACCGAAAGGCCAATTGGTGGTGCAAATCAACTTGCAGTAATTAATATGTTGTTCATTGAATTATAGTCATTTAATTATCAAACCAGGGGACGTAGACTTGAAACATTGCCGTGTTGTATACAAAGTTCTGATAAATCTAGGAGGTTGGAAAGAAATAACTGTCACAACAATTTTTAGAAGTAAACAAAACTTATAATTGAAAATGAATGGTTCCTAAATGTTATCACTAAGACAAATTTGTAAATTCATAATGCAGATACATAAGGTAAATGGTTCCTAGGTAAACATACATGCAATGAAATAAAATAACAATAGAGGTGTTTAACGATCATGAAGTGGGCCCTGACTTGGGTGTTAATCCCTCCTAAATTTTACAACTAGAGACTAATAAATAGAATTCAGATCTTTATTGAATTTGCATGAACATTACATCAAGGAATAAATTTATCTCCTCTTTGTCTATATGTATATTCTCTTTGTATCCGTCTATCCATGACCAGTGCTAACCCTTTCTTTTATACTTCTCATCTTATAAAAAGACGTTAGAAGAAGAAGATTTCAACTAAGAGTTTCAAATAAATTAAGTGAAATATATTCAATAAGATAAGTGAAAGATCATTAATATAACAACAAGAGATTCAACTCATGCTACGAACTTTAATAAGTGTTCAGTTAATGGATCGGTTCCTTCAATCATGTGTTAACTCAATCGATCAGTTCTTCAATAGTTTGTAATAAATGATCAGATCAAATATTGAGTTATCTCCCAGTTCTACATGTTCCAGTTATAACTTGCTCCTTCAATGGCACATACATACTTGAGTGTCATTCTTCATGCCTTCCAAAAGATCTTCATAACATGGGATCTTTGCTTGTAGATGATCTCCTTTGGCTGCGAGATGGGTTGTTGCGAAAAGATCCTTTGGTTGCGGGTGAGTTGTTGCGGATGGTTCCTTTGCTGCATATGAGTTTCTACATATGGAAAAATTCTTACAACCAAGAGTGGCATCACACATATCATCATTCAAACAACTTATTAAAATAATAAGAATAAATGCACACAAAATACCACAAAATAAAGATAACTAGATAGAATTATATTAATTAGTAATTATGCCACAAGTTCAAGGTTGTAATGATAATGTTCAAAGCAGTGTACTTGGAAAATACATGGACATAACTACAATGGATTAATCAAAATACAGAAGATGAGTTGTTTATAAAGGCAATTAACACAACTTGTCACCAACCTAAAGTGTTAAAAGGTGACCAAAAAAGTGAAAAGGACCTGAAAGAGTAAGAAGAAGATAAAAAGGGAAGGAGCACCCAGGAGGGACATGAGCACCTAGATGCTTTTATCCTAGCTAAGTGCTAGTGTTTGAGGCCACAAAAGGATAAATAAATCAAGTGTCAACAATGTTGTAAGATATCTGAAGCCAATAAAGTGCAAGAGATAAAGAAATCAAAAGGACAAAAGGAGTTGTCAACCACTATTTTTCTTGCTTAGGAATCATGTATACATTAGTATGTTTTAGGACCAATAAATGTACCCAAGTGCTTGGATTTTGTGTCTACACCATGCTACAAATAGCCCAATATTACATAACTTGTTCCTAAACCTGATTTTTCTTCCAAAACTTTCCTAAAATGCCTCAGATGACTACATAGCTTTACCACACACTTCTCGAGATTCTTTAACTTTTCCATGTTCATTCCCAGAGGTTTCTCACTAGGTGCAAAAAGGCCAAAAATAGCCCTTTTGGAGCCTAAAGAAGCACTTATCTTCTCCTAGATCTAGATATCTTCATGAATAAGATTTAATAAAATCCCCTGCACATGAAACACACTTAAAAATCACATTAGCATGTTCCTCCTTGTCATTATGAGGGTGACATAGTAACTGAGTTGGCTGAAGGACATGTTTACATAGACCGGGAGAGAAATTTTCAAAAGAGGATTATGTTGTTATGACAAAAAAATGAATTTTTCATGCTACGCGTTTTGCATGAAAACAGTTAGATCTAGATTTGGGACTTGTTCTAAATCAAACATAATGAGGAAAAAATAAGTAGGAAATCCATAATCTCAAGACACTACATGGACCAAGATCTTATCCATTGGGCTATAAAGTCATTTCTTCACCACAAACATAAGAAACAAGCACACGTGGGAAAAAACCAAACAAACACACCAACGGAAGGGAAACACACCAAAACCGGAAAAAAAAAAACACACAATAGAAAGGGAAACTATGTTACAGGGGAGGGAAATTTATAGAGGTGGGGAAGAATGTACACATACCTAACAATGGGTTGGGAGAAGTACATACCATCATAGAATAATGGGTTGAATTCAAACCTCTAAAGCTCGAAGATCATTATCCAATCATGTCATGCTCTTGTGATGGCTTTGCATGGTTTGAGAAGAAGGAGAAATACCAAGATTCCATATTTATACTGATATTGCATGGAAAACACTCTTGCATCCAATGACCACTTTGTAACATGCTTAGAGGTCTTTCCTTCAGGAGTTTTCATCTAGTGCTTCATGAATATGAGAATCCATTCCTCCATGTTCTCAAAAGTAGAATCTTTAATTTTTCTTGAATTTATTCACTGTTACTAGGTGAAGGTTGTAACATGAAATTAATTTTAAGAGAGAACCGGACTTCTCCTGGTGACCATGTTTAAGACATTGCAAATGTTTGTGTAATCCATGAGATCAATAAGATGGACATTGCGGTCAAGTTGCTAGCCTCTTCACTCAAGGTTAAATCTTCATAATGGTTCATGAGTCTAGAAGCAGACTCTATTCATAAGCGGTGCCATCTCATGAGCTCTTCATGACTAGTTTGGAGAAAAGGGGGATAATCTATCCTTGTTGGAGCAATTGCCAACAATCAAGAGAGCTCCTAACAAGTAGTTAAAGATTTCAACCTCAGGTTTCAAAGGACATGGGACAGATTCTAGTGGTTGTAAAGCCCACAAATGAAGGTGCCTTCTTATACTTTCTTAGATCTCTAAATTCTGATATTTCTTTAATGATTCAATCAATGGGAGGAAAAACCTTACTGCAGCCTATAGCATTTCCATAAGATCTAAAAATTGTTTAATTCAGTGACAAACTTGCTCCTAGGCTACCCATGCCTCTATATCCAGAATTATGAAACCCAAGCATCACCAAACACCAACATTAGCTCCTATGCCTACTCCTAGGAATCAAAGTTCAGCTGAAGCCTCCACCTCATCCTTTAGTACCTTAAAAGAGATTCAAAAAGTTATGAAACAACTGCAGAACTTAGGGAATGAGTTAGTAACTATCAAGAGGTAACAAGCTCAGAGTTCTAGGCCATATCAACAAAATAGGCCACCAACTCAAGCTATAAATCAAAAGCAAAACCAAGGACAACCTCAAGTGTTAGACCTTTCGGTCATACGATCCAAACACGACTTCAAAATCAAGGGCCTTAGTCCCAGCACAAAACAATATGGCCCAAGAATATGATTGGTGTTTTCCATGCAATCAGCCACATAACCAATAAATGTGCTTCAATGGTGCACTAAACTAGGCCTTGATGGTACAGACCATTGGTGTATCACAAGAATATAGCCAAGAAGAAAATCAGCAGCAAGGATTTAAGTAAGAAGCATCTCCAAGTGAAACTATGCTTGTTAATTGGCAAGCTAAAGACTTCGTGGAATGAATCAATTCCCTTCTCAAAGTGTGGCTACCAATACATGGTCCAAAAAGAGAAATATTGGAGAAGGACAATCACCAAACTCAGGTAATCCTCAACCCTCCATTACTCCACAAGGTATTGGCACCCAAAGTGTAACTCCCAATATGTAGAGTCAATCCAAGCCACCTTCCAAATCCACCCAAGCACCGGTTGTGACAACCCATGTGCAAGAGAAAATTATACCAGGAAAGGGGCAGTAAAAGGATAGCTCATTTAATATCATTGAACAAATGAAGAAGACAAATGTGAACATTTCAATGTGAAAGTCATTGGCCATTCTAGGATAGAGAGATCTCACATAGAGCTATGGACAATTGGTCAAGCTCAAATTAGCCACCTAACTAACAAGAGAAAGTGCTTGCCAATGTGGCTTAGCCCAAAGGAAACCATGGAGGACAACAAGGTAAGAATCTGAAGCCACCTCCATTTTATGTTTCATTTATCATTGGGGAAAAATTGGTACACAGATTACATGATTGATTCAGGGGCAAGTAGCTCTGTAATGCCAAAGCAAATAGTTGATCAACTGGGTCTCCATTACGAATTCATCACCAAGGGGGTAGCGCAATTAGATGGGACAAAAATGACAACTGTTGGAGTCGTTAAATATTTGAGCCTCACACTACATGCCTGCCCCAATGTGACTATATTGCAAAACATATCAGTCATAGACTTGCCACCACATTTTACATTGTGTTTGTCAAGAGACTTCACTACTAAGATTGGAGGCTATTTGTCTACTGATTGGTCACACATGATTTTTAGAACAAGGTATGGAGCTAAGGCCACAATTAGATCTAATCCCATTATATATTACCATATTGAGTCTTATGTACCCATCCCAATCAATGCCAATTGTTCATCCTTTGATTTAGAGGACCTCCCAAGCACTTGTGAGACAAATACCAAGGTGGGGTGTATCCCAGACTTGACTCTCAATGAGTGGGCAAATAAGAGACATGCTTTTGACCCCTATAAAGAGATGGAGGAGTTTGATTTAGGATTCTACTATTTACATGAAGAAAATTAGCCTCTTCCCGACATCATTAAGCCAAACCAAAAAGATGACAATGAGGTATGGTAGTTGTTCTTTGATGGCTCAAGAAGTAGACAAGGAGCTGGAGGAGGAGCTATGCTTGTTTCCCCCCAAGGTATGAAATACTACTCAGCTTTTTGTTTCCAATTTGCTTGTTCAAACAACACAACAAAGTATGAGGCTTTGGTCCATGGACTGCATTAGGCAAGGAAACAAGGAATCAAGAAATTGCAAGTGTTTGGTGACAGTGAACTAGTTGTTAATCAGGTCCGAGGAAAAAATGCTGCCAAGAACAAGTTGTTAAAGAGTTACAAGAATTGGGTATGGGACCTCATTGAATATTTTGAGGCATTCAACATTAACTCCATCCCAAGGAAGAAGAATGAAGCAAAAATAGATTGGCAAGTAATTGGGGCATCATTTGATGTTGTGGAGAATATCAAGAATGATAAGCATCAGCCCCATATCAAGCTAGTTGTAAGGTCAGCTGTCCCAGACAACAAAACAAGCTAGCAAGTCTTTGAAAGTGATCAACAAATTGTCAACTTTCTATAAGAAGAAGCTGAATTCTCCTCCAAGAATCAAGATAGATTGAAGTGGCAAGTATGGAGATCAAGTGGTATAGTTGAGGACCAACAAACTACCAAAGGGTCTTGTCACTTTGGAATCAATCTTCAACCCAAATGACCAATTCCAAAAAGAAAAGTCAAATATTCAGGTAAAGGGTGAAGATTCATAACCTATTTTTATAGAAGAAGGAAAAACATTACACATTGGCAAAGTGAGCACTCAACAAGAAAATATGAATTTATTCAACTTTGTCAAGAGTTCCTAGATGTCTTTTCCTAGACTTATAAAGATTTAAGAGGTTTCAACCCAAAGCTGGCACAACACACCATCGAGTTGGACCAAGAGCTAAGATTTTTGATAGAAGCAAAGGCCATTGAATCCCCACATTGAGCCTCTCATGAGAAAATAATTGAACAAGTTAATAGAGGCTAGTATCATTTTTCATATCAAGCATTCGAGGTTAGGTTGCTAACTTGGTACCTGTGAGAAAGAAAAATGGAGAAATCAAGCTATGTGTGGAATTTCGTGATCTAAACAGAGCATCACTTAAGGATCACTACCCACTTCCATCAATGGAACAAATCCTACAAGTTGTAGCTGGTTCTGAGAGGTTCTCATTGTTAGATGGGTATTCAGGCTATAACTAGATAATGGTGAAGGAGGAGGATCAATTCAACATGGCCTTTACCACCAAATGGGGAACATATGCTTATAGGAAAATTCCATTTGGACTATCAAATGTTGGAGCAACATTTCAACGAGCTATGGATATGGCATTCAAAGGCTTGATCAACAACATAGTCTTGGTGTACCTAGATGATATCACTGTCTTTTCAAAAAATGTTGTAGACCATCTCTTTCACCTTAGACAGGTATTTCAAAGATGTAGAAGGTTTGGGGTGTCATTAAACCCAAAAAAGTGTGTGTTCCTAGCTCATGAAGGGAAACTGTTGGGCCACATTGTCTCTAGAAAAGGGTTAGCAATTGACCCTGAAAGAGTTGAAGCTATCTAGACACTTCCATTGCCACAACATAAAAAGTATCTCCAAAGCTTCTTGGGGAGGATAAATTTTTACGAGGTTTGTACCTGACTTTGCTACTCTTGTGAAGCCTTTAACAAAGATGTTAAAGAAGATTCTTGCATTTAAATGGACAATATAAGGGAAAGAGAGTTTTGAAGCCATCAAACTCACAATATCACATGCTCCAACTTTTGTTAACCTAGACTTCTCAAGAAACTTCATGTTATATGCTTTTGGAGGATCAAACACCATCTCAACCATCTTGGTCCAGCCCAACAATGAAGGTTCAGAGAAACCCATAGCTTTCTTCAATCAAAGCTTGGAGGACTACAAGGTAAAATACTCTTTCATTGAAAAACATGTCCTTGCTATTATTAGGAGCTTAAAGAAGTTTAGACACTTAGTCTCAAATAACAATATTCAACTGCTAGTATCTCATGTTGGTGTCAAGGAATTCCTTTTAAATAAGGATTTGAATGAGAAGAGGGAAGGTTGGATCACCCGAGTAATGGAATATGACATTGAGATCAAGGTGACAAAACTGGTTAGAGGCAAGGGACTGTGTGAATAGCTCACCTCTAAGCAACATGATGAGTCAGTGGGTGAAAAAGAGGTTGTCCTATTTTTACAAAATGATCAAGAACAATTAGCTAATGATGCACCTACCCCATGTTGGACCCAATCCTTGGTGTATTACCTTCAAATGGGTTTGTGCCCTCTAGAATGGAACAAGGAAAAGAGAAGATACTTCATACTACAAGCTATCCCATATGTGCTTGTTGGTGGTGTCTTGTTTAAGAAGGATATTAATGGTATTCTATTAAGATGTATTGGGACAGGCCAAATTGAGAGAGTGTTGCATGAATTCCATGATGGAGAAGTAGGAGGTCACTTTTCCCCTTGAGTAATAGCTCTCAAGATCATGAAAGTTGGTTATTAATGGCCTACAAGTGTTCAGGGACTACTATTCATGGATCAAGAAGTGTAAAAATGTGCATTCTTCATAGGAAAAGAGAAGTTAGAAGCCCTGCCCCTTCATCCCATTTTAGTGGAATAGATATTTATGCAATGGGGACCAGACTTCATTGGGGTGATTAACCCAAATTCAAGCCAAGGTCACAAGTGGATACTCACGCAATGACTACTTCACCAAGTGGATCAAGCAAAGTGGCACTAAAAGAAGCAAATGAATCCAACATCTTGGATTTTTATGAAGGAATAACCACTAGGTTTGGAGTCCCTACCACTATTATATTAGATAATGCATTGGCATTCCTTAGTACAAGGATCACTAAATGGGTAGTTAGGAATGGTGTGTACCTCAACACCTCATCAAATTATTACCCTCAAGGTAATGGCCAAGCATATTCCACATATAAAAACCTATTAAGGACTATCGGAAGGACTCTTTGATGAAAATCAACGGACTTGACATATAGGATCACATCCAAAAGATCCATAGGTAGCTCACCATATAGGCTTGTATATGGAAAGGAGGCAGTATTTCCCATATCATTGGAGTTGCCTACTTTGGAACTCATAAAACGATTAGAGTCAAGCTAAATTTGAACCTATGGCAATAAGGTATGTAGAGATGATGGAGGTAGGGGAGGTAAGAGAGCATGCAATGCAAGTCATGGAAAAGGATCAGGCATTGATAAAAAAGAGTTTTGACCAAAAGGTAAGAATGAGGACCTTTCAGGAATGGGAATTAGTCCTAAAGTGGGATACAGATCGAGAAAAGCCAAGAAAAACACTCCAAATTTGATGCCATCTGGAGTGGCCCTTACATGATCACAGAGTGCAAGAGTAGCAATGTCTTTCCATCTGGCTAAATTGGATGGCAAAGAATTACAAATCCCAGTGAACGAGATCCATCTCAAACATTACTACTAAATGGGAAGTTTCCACCCTGTAAATATTAGCATAGGTTTTTAATTTCCCTAAGTGTGTATGCACATTATTTTGTTATAGTGTAGTTTTGTTTCCCTAAGTGTTGTGGCATAGGTTATTTTTTGCTCCAGGTTGCATCATTACATAGTTCAACATGCGTCCAAGTGAATGTGCTATCCCTTTCAGTAATAATGATAGAGAGACCCATAGTTTCTTGTAATAGTTGCTATTTCAAAATAAAACAAATGCAAAACAACTAAAAAGTCATCTTGAAATAGTTCATTCAGTGACGATGAAATCCTTGAGTAAAAAAATTCTACTCTCAAAAGCCTTATTCCAAGATTTCTTATGAAAATTGAGAGTGTAAATGGTCGAGGCTCGGGGATCATAGGTAGGATCAGTATCAGGTCATCATTCTTGACTCCACGCCTAATGGATGCTTCAAGGATACTAATCTATTCAACTAGCAAGCAAATGCCCCGCGATTCACCAAATTATTATCACTATTTTGTTCCCTAAAAAAATTGATCAACTATGACCCCATACGGAAGAAACGGCTATGTCGAAGCGAACTCATGCTTCAAATCCGAAAAAAAAAAAAATTACAAAGGCGGGCTCTAAAATGGAATAGAAGGGTCGGAGAAGGAGAAGACAATGCCAAAGAAACCATGGACTCAAAGGAAAAGAAACAAAGTGAAGGCTCAAAGTCGTCGAGCTCGAAATGACTTAGAACGAGCCCCAAAATCAACTAAGTATAGAGAGCACATGGAGGATTCCACATTTCAACTGATGCTCCTTTAAAGGAAAAATCTTGAGTGGATTTCTAAGTGAGCGCGGAGCCTCCATGCGTCTGGTTTCATAAAGGGACAGGGTCGGGGTTGAATAGTCAAAGCATTGAGACAGGCCAGTGGAGGATGCTAAGTGTCAGCACGACGCTAATCCAAGATTAAATTGGGGGAAGGTTTACAAACTAGCATCGTGCCTCCGCATGTCCCTGTTCGAGATATATGACCCCGCTTAGCCAAAACATGAAGAAACTGAGCAATCCGCGGAAGAAGCCACATGTCATCCCAACACAACTTCAAAAGCAAAAATACAAAGGCAACCCTTAGACATGTGCCAGGTCTCCACGTGTCCGGTTTCAAAAGGGGGCTGCTTTTAGCAACTAGTTGCTGATTTAAATTTTAGATGGGCATATATTTTGACTCAGTGCTCAAAATCTGACAAATTTGGCATCATTGGAAATATCTCGGCCTCGTCTACGCCATGGAGATCTAAAAATTTAATTTTGGAAAATCTAGGTGGATGAAAAATGGAGAAATCTCTTCATTCCATTAATACAAGATCTATTTGTCCCAACAACTAGATCATATTTGATTTGATCCACCATTCCTCCTTCAAGGCATCGAACGAGTAATTTCTACAGACACGACAGATTTTGGGTGGATTTTCAAGAGGCATTGATGATAGTAGTTGAACTTCAAACTAGTTTTCCCACTTCTCTCTCTTTCTCACCTTTGTGTCAAATCTATAAAGAAAGGGTCCGGACTCATTGTAAAAGGTTGGACATTTCTGTTTTGTGCCCTCCCTTCTGCTTTTGTTCACATAAGGATTTATGGATCTTTTCTAACCTCTCCTTCAGGTTGTAATGCAAATTTTTTCCTCTTCGCCTTTGTAATATCTTGTATCGACTCTCGAGAAATAATATATATATGGATGTGGATGTTTCTCGACCCTCTCATGTATTCGTTGTTGTCTCCCGATCCCTTATTGCATTTTTGGTCATCTATGTATAATGTTGGTATTAAATTTTGTGGTTTGTGTTAAAGCTGCAAAACAAGGGTCTAAAATTCCTTTGGTGCATCACCTTGTTAGCTTAGTTTATTTTCTTGCATATCCTCGACCATGTCTCCTTGGTAAATAGAGTAGATTTAGAATAGATCCTCTACAATAAATTTATATGCACTGAATAGAGGAATATGAACCAGCCTTAACTGGAGAGCTCTCTCAACTTGTAAGGTCCCACACTTTGAGAGATGATCCATGTTGTACAATCATACTAAGAGTCTCAACCCATCCAATTGCAGACAATGAAGTCTATGATTCGCACTAACATGTATTTTAAGATTTAGGCTCATCACAACCTGAATTTGATTAGAAACATTATGCTTACGTATGATTTTTTTATTTAGGCATTATTAAGCGCGGAAATAAAGTCTTGAAATCTAGAATTATGAATTTGAAATTAGTGAGACGATATGGCATAAGTATAAGGAGGAGGTAGGGGTTGAAAAGGAGGTGTATGTGGAGGAGCACAACCATGAGTAAGTCATTGCATTTAATTTCACTATGTGGATTAGAGGAAATTTAGTATTTTTAGGATTATAAAGATATTAGAGACGTAATTTTAAATAAAACTTGTGTCATTCGATAGGGTAGGATAAAATGCAAGTGAGGGGTTTGGGAGGGATTTGTTTTAGCTTTGTGGTTTAGCTAATTTTGGTTTTTTAAAATTCACATTCATATGGAATCTGGATGCCATCGCCCCCTTGAAACAACAAATCCGATGGCGTCGGGGACTTTTAAAAAATTTGATAGGGGTTGATGGTATAAGGAATTGTTTCACCTTTTTCTTAGATTGTTTCTTTGAATTGTTGATGAAACAAATAGGGTAATGGGTGTAGGAGGAATACCTATTCAAATGTCGGTTGATGGGTTGTTGCATGCGTATGACTTTTGAATCCATAGCTGACCGTGAGAGATTCCTTTTGGCTAAGAGGAACTACCTGTAATGAAAGCAAGACCACCGAAAGAATTAAAAATATAGGCGGTGAACTCGCGCTAGCGTGAGCTAGATCTAGGAAGTGTGATACTTCTATGGGGTCATTAGTCCACTATTTTAAACAAAGTAATGCTGAAAACAAGGTAAATCCTATTGTTATTTTAAAATGATTTAGGTATCTCAATTAAAAACCACAATAAGAAAATAGATCTAATCTATCAAAGCTAAGTGGAATAGAATCCATAGGTCAAATGGTTGGTTCTGGGTTCTGCAGGTCTAATAAAGGTCTCAGGTAGGTCACAAGTGAGTGAGGGTGAGGTAAAATGAGGTGGGTAGGTCTCTATTTAAGGATGTGAGGGAAAAAAAAGAGACCCGTGTCGGTCGGGGGTGACCAAGCTGCGGTTAGGTATAACCGACGCGTCGGTTCTTGTGAGATCTGGAAATGTCACAGAACGGGGTTTTGGTCTCCTTTGTGATTGCACAAAGGATTTAGTTGGTCGAGAAGAGGTATTGGGTGATTAGAATAGGTTTTTGCAAGGATTTGGTGGGTTTATGGAGGTACAAAATGTTGGAGATGGTCAATAGGGAGCAAGATAAACAATGGATGATCAAATAATGATAAAATGAAATAAGCAGGAAAGTATGATGTTGTACTTACTTGGATTTCATTCCTGAAAGTCTATATGTGAAGGATGGAGGTGCTAATGATGGGTTTGAAGAATGAAAGTGATCATCAACTAAAGAAAATATTCTGCATGGGTTGTATGCACACTCCTCTTTTACTTGGATAGATCAGAAGGTGGCTAGGATGGTTGTGCAGGAGAAGATCCTCAATCTCCTTCCTTGGATGTTAGTTCTTGTTGGAATTGGATCTCTCGAAGATGCGTATATCTCTCGAGATTTGGCTCTTGCTTGTCAACTTTCTCCCAATGTTTTCTCGACATGCTTCTAAGTTCCAACTTTGAGAATAAGGTTATTTTTGGTTTAAAAGGGGTAATCGATCGGCGGTCCGACTTAACCAAAGGATGGTGATAGGGGTAACCGATGTCGGTCAAGGTGGGAATTGCTAGGTTTACTAAACTAGGGAGATCCTCCCGATTTCCTTGGATCTTGTGTTGTTATCCCACAAATTATACTTGGAGCTTCTTGTGAGCATGCGGGAATGTGGTTAGAGGAAGTGTAGGCATTGATTTTTAGGGTTTGGGTAAGTCTTAGTTAGTTATGGTAACTTGCTAAGAATAGGTCTTAGGTTGAGTTAGCTTGGTGAGGTGTCTAAGTGAACTATATGTGTAGATATTATTTAAATAAGATATTTAAATAATAAATATAGTGAGGATAAAGCATTAATTTAATTAAATTAATATTAGTAGGGTGAAGGGGGTCATGGCTAGGTAGATGTAATAAAGGGGGGCTTATATGTCGAGGGACGAAGGGGGAGTGTGACCTAATTTTAGTGTCTACATTTTTCCCCTTTTGTTGTGTAGCTTGTATTGGTAAGTGATGCTAACAAAAATAAGATGTGGTTGGCCCATGTGGGGGTGAAGGTGATCCCCCTCAAACCAGGAACTAATAAAGCAATAGGCTGAAGCGGTGAGTGGTTTGATAAAAGGTAAATGTGAGGAAAAGGTAAGTGGGTGTAGGGGAAGAGGGTGAAAGGTCTACTTGGGTGATCTAGGTAATGGGTCAAGGTCAAAGGTAGCAGCAGTCAAACATACGCACACGTATAAACTACAACACGCTACCAAGTTGAAGAGCAGACAAACTCTACATTGTCTAAGGTCGATAGGTTTATCCAAACAAGGGTGAAGTGAATCTGGTATCCAAGGTATAGGATAAGGTCAGGAAACACAATGTAGGTTAGGTGCAGGAATGTTTAGGTATGTTTTGGTACACTAAAGGTAGGGTCGGGATAAACGGTCACGATAATAGGCTAGGTAAGGTCATTAGGTCAACAATATAGGTAATAGTGCTACAAGGTATAGTGAACACATGAGGTCAAAGGTCACTAACAATGGTCCACTCCCAAATATTGAGATCATGGCACAAGTAAGGCCGAGGTAGGGGTAAAATAATAAGGTGTCAACAGCGGATGCAAGGAGGTGAAGAAGGTGGAGGGCCAGAGGTGAAGGTAAAGTGCTCCGTAGGTGTAGGGGAGGAAAAAGAAAGAGGAGGTAAGGAAAATGAGGTAAATGTGAGGGCAATGAGTACGTAGGGTAACCGACATCGGTCGGTATGAACCAATGATGGTGTAGGGAGCCGACGTGCAGTAGTCTAGGGCATCGACCGGGCAGCTGATCAAGGGTTAACCGATGTCGGTCGGGTCGGGTAGGGTATAAAAAGTAGAAAACCCACGTTTTAAAATTCATTTGTGCATTGTTAAGAAGAAGAAAAGGACAAAAAGAGAGAAAAGAGGAAGAGGTCAAAAGAGTACGACAGAGAGATTGGTTGGCGAGCCACATAGGTGAGATTGATTGGGTGAGAGGTGGACTGCGAGATCAGGTGGCACAATTCATGTGGCTGAGGATTGGTTGTTCTTGGCTTGATGGCAGAGGTAGGAGAGGGGTCAGGTGGTCCACCCATACAGTGGCCAGATATACCGCCATGACATTCGGCAGAGGGATGAGGTAAGCTCCACACCATAGCTTAATGATTTGATTGATTAAGTAGGTTAAAATATGGGTTGTAATAAAAATGTGGGGGGAGGTTTTGAATTTTGGATTGGGAGGTAAAATGGATATAATTGGGTTGGGGGAGGTTGGAATGTAGGTCAATAGGAATGGGAAGGGAAGTAGGGAAGGTTTAAGTAGGTTTGGTTGGGTAGTTGGGTTGATTTGGTCAAAAATTAAAAAATGTGGTCGGGGGTTCGAAGAGTGTCGTTTGACACCACGGTGGACTAGCGTCGGTCACTTTGTCGGCAAATGTCGATCATGTAGAAGTGGCATCGGTCATGACACAGGTGACCGAGGAAGTTAAAGGCTACCAATGATGGTTATGGGTAACCGGAGTCGGTGTGAAAATAAGGAAATGGGGCTGAAATAGGCAAAAAAAAATGGGTTAGGCAGTGGAAATGGATGGGCAATGGGTAGGGTAAGATATGTAAAGGTGTGGGTTAAGAGAGAGGGGATGGGTTGTGGGTGGGTTGGGTAAGGATTAGGGTAGAGGGGTTTCAGGAAGAATAGGTGGTTTGGGGGTGAACACAGGGTAAGTTGGGAAAGTGTATTAATACATAGTGTTGGTTGGATGCGGGCCGAGATGAGCTGTGGATGAGGGACCGGGAGCCACTTATATTGCTAGAGCTACATGAGCAGGTGACTTTCGAGGAGTGGATTCATGTTGATGATTTCACCTAATTGGGATTTCTTTGTTATGGGCGGAGTTATGAGAGAGAAGAGTCTGATGGTCGCACTCATCGAGAGATGGGATTCTATGACCAAAACCTTCCACTTCTTGTGCGAGGGATATGACCATCACTCTAGAGGATATATATAGGATACTAAGGCTACCAATTAGTGAAGCCCAAGTTTACTCAGTGACATCAGAGGTCACAGAGAGGTGTATAGATGAGGTGTTTGGAGAGAGAGCGGGTGAGTTGCGCTACCACAAATCGGCTGAGTTACCAGAGAGATTTATGTTTCCCATCCCGAGGAGATGAGGAGGTTGTGCAGTGTTGATGATGGAGGTGATTGGGTGCTATGCATTTCCAGATTCAAAGGGTGGGAGATTCCCATGGTCACTGATGGGTGTCCTTTGGGACATGATGATTGATCATACCAGTTTTTCATGGGCACCGACTTTCTTGGTGTAGTTATATAGAGAGTTGTGGGCCTACGGGTGATTGCGGAGATTCAGTTTGTGTTGCATTTTCCTTCTGCACTATTGGGCCTATGAGCACATTGTGTGTGTGCGGACCGATGAGCCTACCCGGGCATATGCATTTGAGCGGGGAATCATTCGAGTTGGTCATAGGTAATGGGTATCGGAGGGTGGTGTACAAAGAGCCCGAGCTACATACGACGTAGTTTATTATAGATAGAGACTGGAGAGCATGTCCAGTGTGGATATAGTATGGAGACCCTATGTGATCTATCCCTCTTACAAAGGGATGTATGCAGAGATAGAGGGACTATAGTTACAGAGATGGATAAAGGGACGCCGTGCCAGGGAGCACAAGATGATACCTATCGACCGAGTGAGGTGACAGTTTAGTTTAGTGTAGGATGTGCCCCCATCCTTCCCACAGTATATGAGAGAGGAGGTGGAGAGACCTCTATATCCACCCCATCCAGCGAGAGTTAATAGGGGAGGAGGAGCAAACCATGGACCATCGCATAGATGAGGTAGGGGTGACAGATGGATACAAGCAAGTGGCGTGGTGATACTGAGAGGAAGGATTAGGTAGGGACAACCCGGGAGGTAGGGGTCATAGGTACAGGCCGAGAGGCCAGAGCCACAAATATAGATAGAGAGGTGAGAGCCTTAGGTATAGGTATAGGAGGAGGAGCTCGAGTTGCAGATATTAGTAGATGGTGTGATGAGAACACTATGGGACAGTCTCGAGTGAGCAAACACGGTCATGCATGTATAATTCTCAGAGTGTAGGTGTCCGGTGAGCCCAAAGGAGAGAGTAGAAAACATCTATCGGTGCACGGGGTCAACATCATATGTCAGTCAGCCATCTAGTGGTAGATTGAGAGTAGTGAGATGCCTATCAGATCGAGAGGGGACTATTGACACTACAGATGAGGTAGATATGTTATAGCAGATGTGAGACAATATATCACCTATTTTTGTATTGTTGGATTTTGATGTATACCGCACCATGAGCCGATGATGATTATTTTGGAGATATACATTTATGTGATATAGGTGCACATTGTATTGATACACACATGCATATATGAGGAGATAGATGGTATTCGAGTGATTTTGTTGTGATGTGTATGAGTTTTACTTTATTATGATATGGATGGAAAATATATGAGCTAGGTATGATAGAGTCAGGTCATAGACATGGATCGAGTCAGGTGATAGGCATGGATCGAGTCAAGTCGGTTTAGGTATGGATTCATTCAGTTGGTTAGGAATGGATCGAGTCAAGTCAATGTAGGCATAGATCACGTCGGGTTGGTTTAGGCATGGATCGAGTTAGGTCGGTGTAGGCATGGATTGAGTCAGGTTGGTTAGGCATGAATCGAGTCAAGTTGGTGTAGGCATGGATCGAGTCAGGTCGGTGTAGGCATGGATTGAGTCAGGTTGGTTTAGGCATGGTTGAGTTAGGTTGGTTTTAGGCATGGATGTTCATTTTAGTATTTTGGATAACAAATGGCAATATAAATGCATGAGATAGTGTAAAATGTGGAAAATGTTGGTTATGTATGAAAATGTGAAATAATATAAGTGGTAAAAGTTATGTGGTATATGGTTTAGATGTCAAGTTTTTGATATGAACAGGAAATCAGGTAAAGGTGGGGAAAATGGTTAGGGTAAAGAGTGGCCAAGCTAACCTTCTAGGGCCCCATGCCCTAGAAGTGTTGCCTACATAGTCCCAGATGAAAAGGGACCTTAGACCGATGTAGTTCTCCCATAAGCTAGGAAAGAATATGAGAAGATAGAAGAATAGGTAGTGAGGTTGATAGTTAGGTTGGATTCAAGGTCATAAGTATGATGAGGTCAAGGTCGATTAGGTGAGGTGGAATATAGGTAGATAGGTATGGGTGATTTTAGGTCGATAGGTAATGTTGATTCCAGGCCATGGGTATGATTAGGTAATGTTTGGGTAGATAGGTAAAGGTGATTTTAGGTTGATTGAGGTGGGAGAAGAAAATCTCAAAAGACAGGTGTCGAGGCTCTAGTCCTATATAAGAAGATCAAAAGGTAATGAAGAAGAGAAAAGATAAGAGGGGGCAAGAAAGCCACCTGATTGGCAAGGATCAAAACGTATGAAACACATCTTTAGATAGGCTAATGAATGTAAGACCCTAAAGACATTACATGATTGATAATTCTAAGAGTGATAAATAGTCATATGATCACCAAATTTCATAGGTTCAATAGGTCCCTTGAGGTATGAAGTGAAAAGACAATGGGTAAGGAGGTGCAAGTAATTGGGTCATAAAATGGGAAGTAGAATGCCTTGGGCAATAGAGCCAAGATCACAATAGGCAAGTCCATGACAAAAAGATTATTTTTCTTTTTCTTTTCTTTTTGACTTTTTGAGATAGATTTATCGATATGGGATGAATATATGGCTCCTTGAGGTCTTTGCAAAGCTGATCGATGCGTGAAGCTTCTAAATTTTGATTTTTGAGAAAATAGTCTTCTTTCTGGAAAAACTATGTAGAGAGTTGCAAGCTTTTTATAGCTGTCCTTCAATGGACCAGTCTACTCATAGCAACAATTAAAGGCGGAAGATTTCCTTTTGAGGGATTCATCTTTTATATTGGAAGTTTGACTCAAGGAGTTGATCCCTTATTTTGGAAGATGTCCTTATGAGGGATTCATCTCTTTTTTTTGGCTTTTAAGTCATGGAAAAGACTATAATGAAGCATTTGGTTCTTATTGAGAAGGCAAGGGTGAATGACCATGGGATCTCATCTAAAAGAAGATGAAAATTATCCATGAGAATCATGCCATGTGTAGAGCTGTGGTGCACATATTTAAGATAAGGAAAAAGGGTGATGGGTAATCACATGATTCTTGTTTAATCATTGGAGATGAGATGTGGAAAAGGTAAATGGTGCTCAAGGGATGAGCATGAACTAGATAAATAGTGATGTAGGACAAGAGGTTAACAAGTAGAATGGTCGAAGATGCAAGGCATTAAGGGGCTCAGGTTTGGGTTTACCCTCAAGCGAGGAAAAATGATAGGCACCCGATCCATAGGTATGAGTTACGATGTATGGTCTAAGCCAATTAGGAGTGAATTTTCCTGTTTACTTTTTTTCTACTTTTTTACGTGTTGAATTTCCTTAAGGACGAGGTCACCTACTTAGAAGGTTTTTTCATGAACACATTTTTCATAAGCATGTTTGATACGTTTTGATAAACTTGAAGGTGATCAGAGCATTAAGATGATGTTCGTCTAATAACTCTAGTTGTGCTAAGTGGTCTGACGAAAGTCATCATCGTACACATATCTTGAAGGGAGATACAAAGAGAGGGGATCCGGACTTCAAGAGGTAGAAAAACCTGTACCGTAGACCGGTGAAAAGGGTGTAGCCGCGGTGGCGGTGTGAATATTAGTGTGGTATGCCCATAGAGCAAAAGGAATGTGCATATGTGAATCCTTCCAAGATTGTCAACCACTTTCATGAGAATTTTATTGAGGTTTTTGCTAGTGGATTTGGCTTGGCCATTGGTTTGTGGGTAATAAGGTGAGGAGAAACTAAGTTGAATGCGAAGGCATCGAGTTTTTGCAATGTTTTTTTTTAATAGTTTTCCATCACAACATCGGTGATGAGGCAATGAGGGACACCAAAGCGACAAATGATGTGATGGTTAATGAACTCACATATGTTCTTGACTTTTTGGAGATGAGTGGTATGGCTTCTACCCATTTTTGAGGTATACTGATAGTGATTATGATCCATTGATGGCATTGGGAAGATTGAGGATTGATTTCTCCGACAAGATCCAAACCCCAAAGGTCATGATCGACCTGTAAGGCATGACTAGGTGTATGATGAAGGTTGGAATGTTGTTGACATTCCATGCAGTGTTTGACATAGTCACAATAATCATGGTTAAGGGTCAGCCAAGAATAGCCTAGGGGAGAATACGCTTAGCTTGACCAAGAAGGCCACTAAAGTGACCTCCACATATGCCATCATGAACCTCCTTAATGGTATGAGGAATTTAAGAACTTGTGAGGCATCGTAAGAGAATACCATCAAAACTGTGCTTATAGAGGAGTCCCCCTAGGATAACAAAATGGGAGACCTTCTTAAGGAAGGCGCATTGTCTGCATTACGGGTGAGATCAAGAGGTAAGATGGAGAGGGAAATGTAGTTGGAGTATTGTTTATACCAAAGGTCACTCGGGTCAGGGGTGTCAGTTCGATTGAGTAAACATTGTGAGGTAAATAAGAAGGTGAATGGAGGTGTTGTATAGTGACAAATATTTTGGAATTAGTAGGGGAAGCGGGTATTTGGGAAGCTAAGCAGGCCATAGTGTCTACAAATTTGTTGGTTGACCGTGGGATGGTTTGAAGGGTGTAACGATCAAAGGTGGTCAAAAGTATGTCTACATGATGTTTATACTTTTAAAGTATCTCGTTACGACATTGGTACATACCATTGACTTGGTTTATGACCAATTTTGAATCACCAAAGATGTGGATTGATTTGACATCGAGGGCATAGGCGGTCTGGAGACCTAGTACAAGTGCTTCATACTCAAAAATATTGTTGGTGCATTCAAAGTCTAGTTTGAAAGACAAAGGCATGGGTTCTCCATCCAGAGGGACGAGGATAACACCAGCTCCACCCCCACGCTGACACTTAGAACCGTTGAAGAATAGTGTCATTTGGTAAGGGGTTCATCTAGGGAAAGGGTAGCAATGGATTCATCGGGAAAGTCAAAATTAGAGGCTTGGTCCCCGATAATAGGTGCATCACCGGTTGGTTAGCGATAGCCCTTAATGGACTTTTGGTGGATGAATTCTAGGTCTAGGTCAGCAAGAAGCATGAGCCAACGTGTGGCACATTTATTTTGGTAAGGTTTAGCGTACGGGAAGTGTAAGGGGTCAGTGTTGGTCACAACATAGGTTTTGTGGTTGAGTAGGTAATGGCGGAGTTTGGTGGCAACAAAAACTAAGGCTAAGAAAAGCTTTTCTAGGTGGTTGTATCGGGTTTCATAGTCCAAAAGAGTATGACTTATGTAATAAACCACCTACTCCCTATGTTGTTCATCACGATGAGCGAGCATAGCCCCTAAGGAGTGATCAGTAATAGAGATGTATAGGTAGAAGGGTTGGTCATCTTTAGGTGGGATAAGTATGGGTGGTTGGAGAAGGTATTGTTTTAAGGCCTCAAAAGATTTGTGGCAATCATCATCCCATTTGAAAGAGACATCATTTTTGAGAAGGTGATGAAATGGTTGACAACGGTCAGAGAGTTGGGAAATAAATCGGTGAATGGAATACAATTTACCTTGTAGGCTATAGAGTTGTTTAAGGTTAGTGGGCAGAGGCATTTTGAGGATGGCCTTGAATTTAGTAGGGTCAACTTCTATACCATGTAAGGAAATGATAAATGCCAGGATATTTCCTAAGAGAACCACGAAGATGCAATTTTTAGGTTGAAGGTGTACGCAATATTTAATGAGGCAATCAAAGATGGTTTCAAGGACAGAAAGGTTCTCGGCGCGACATTTATTTTTAGCCAAGAGATCATCCATGTAATCTTCAATATACGATGCATGATATCATGGAAGATGTAAGTCATAGACGCTGATATGTAGCACCGTGTTTTTAAGGCTAAAAGGCATGACTCGATAGCGAGAAGGTCCCCAAGGAGTAATGAATGTGGTTTTGTGCTTGATCCTCCTGGGCAAGCTAAATTTGGTTATAACCCAAGAAACCATCCATGAGTGAGAGCATCTCATGACCAGCGGTAAGGTCCACTAGTTGATCAATACCTGGGAAAGGGAAAATCATCTTTCGGGAAAGCGAGGTTGAGGTCTCGAAAGTTTATGCAAATGTGGAGTCCCCTGTTGCTTTAGTAATAGGGACAATGTTAGAAATCCAATGAGGATAATCAATGGGTAAAATGAAGGAAACAAAAATAAGGTGCTGAAGTTCTTCTTTGACAAGAAGAGCAATGCAAGGGTACATTTTTCTCAGCTTTTGTTTGATAGGTTTGGCATCGGGAATGGTTACGATATTATGGACCACTATGGTGGGGTCAATACCGGGCATGTTTGCGTAAGACTAAGCGAAAGCATGGTTATGATCTCGAGAGAAAGGAAGTTATGCTTCTTATTTAGCAAAGACATCTAAAGATTGTCCGATCTTTAGAATGTGCAGTAGTCCTGAGTATGAATGTTGATCTCAATAGTCAATTCATACAACATGGTTTGTGTCTCAGAGGGTAATGACCGATGAATATATGAGTCTTCTGCACCAAGGTAGGTGAGTATGGATTCATCATCTTGACATTAAATGACGTTAATGGTCGGTGTGTCATCATCGATCATCTCAAGATATAGGAATGGGAGAGTGGAAGGGCCTCGCCCTCGTGTTGATAAGTCAAAGGCCCTGGGAAATGGTGTTTATGAAAAAAAAATAGGAGGGATAGATTCAAGATCCATCGACTCCGTCGGTGAGGGTGGTGATGAAGGTGGAGAAGGGCTAGGGTCCTCAATGAATTCAATGTGGGCCTATTTGGTAGAAGGGTTGGGGAAGCCAATACCACTCCGGTCATTATGTTTGCGGTGGTACATGGAATAATGATATGGTGACCTTGCTTGTAGAATCCAAAACCAAAACCCTTCCATACACAGTGGTGCAGGAAGGTGTGGTCAAAACGGTGATTGGTAAGTGATTGGAAGTCAGTGGAAAATGGGTGGGGTTGTGAAGGTGGTTCAGGTGTGTAGGTGGTAGTATCAAGTCCCCCATAAGTGAGACTAGTACGAAGATGAGGAGGACCATAAAGGAGGCATTCTCCTATATGGTGATCATAGTGAGGGTGTTGGTGAAGGCTTCTATACTCACGTGGAGTAAGGAATGTGTTAACGCTATATAGGTGGTATTCCCCCCAGAGTGAGGCATTGAAAAACACCTTCCAAGGGATCAGTGGGTGGTATGTGGGTAGTTGGTATGGACGATGTGTCAGAGGTCCATGCGGAGGTGGTGTTAATGGATTGGGAAGCTAATGGGTCAGCCATGGAGGTTATAGCAATGGTAGGCGTGGAGGAGGTATGTGCGGTGAAAGTAGCGGCTATACTGGTAGGTGTGGGTGTAGGTGTAGGTGAAGCGGTATTGGTTATGGAAGTAGATGGCTTGACCGGTATGAGTACATCGTTGGGTTGGTAAAGCATGTTACATGTTTTGAAAGGTGATGGGTTAGTTGGAATGGTATAAGTGTGTCCTTTATGTTCAAACTTTACACAACGATGCAAAGTGGAAGGAACGCAACCCATGACATGGATCTAGGGTCTACCAAGCAACAATTTATATTGGAATTCCCCCTCCAAAACATAAAACAATTCTGGAACAGTGCGGGGGCCCATGCGAACGTGAAGGATGACAGTGCCTAGTGTGGAGGTGATAGTTTCGTTGAATGAACGTAACATGACCGGATGTTTGTGCATGTAATTGTCAGGTATATGCATTTGAGAAAATGCATGGGATGAAATGATGTTAATGCTAGTGCCTCCATCAATCATCACATGGCATACCCGTATGTCATCAATGTGTACAAAGATGAAGAGGGCTGGGTCCGGGTCATCATTTTTGCTATGGCACAATCTCTGCCTCTGAGAAGTTGAGGGAGGCCACTTGGTGAACAAGGTGAGGTGAGGATGAAGGTGGTAATTTGGTGAGGGAGGCTACATGATGGGGTGTGATAATGGAGGCTATGGGTGTAGGGTCATTGGGTAAAACCTTGATAGATTGAAGAACCTCCATGAGGGCTTGACAATGGGATTTTGAGGTTTGGATGAGGTCATATAAGGACATTTTGAGTGGAGATTGGTGTAATTGTTTGAGCATGGTGCGATGTGTGATGCCATTAGAAATGGGGTATGTGGGGTCGTGGATAGTTATCTTAGGTATGGGTGCAGATGGTATGTTGGGTATAGGATTGGTTGGTGGGTCAGCTACCTTTTCTTTACCCTTTTGCACACATGTAGTGATGTGTACCATGTTTATTTGAGGGAAATTGTCAAATGGAGAGGGTGTAGGGTAAGTGGTATAACAACATGAAGGGTAAAAACCTACTAGAGGAGAAAATCCCTATGAGGTCAGTTGGGCGTAGCGACATTTGGGTGGTGGCATGGCAAGTTCTCTGATGTGAACCATGTTAATTTCAAATTTTGTGTGTGTTTCTGGGAGTTATGAGGGTGGAGGTTGTGGTTGTTGAGTGCGCAGTGTGGGAATGGGTGTTAGTGAAGCAAGATCCTCGTCAAGAAGGTCATCGTCATCAAAGTTGGTTTCGGGTGGACACAATTGGATAAGGATGGTTTTCAAGGCCTTGCAGTTCTCCACATCATGCCCTAGCACACGATGGTATGCACAAATTTTTGTATCATCAAACCCCTTTGGCTTGGGTTTGAGGGGTCGTAAGGTTGGAGTGGTGGTAATGTGATAACAGAAGTCTTGAGGAGGTTGGTTAAAATTTTGGCATAGGACCCTGCTAGTGGATCACAATGGGAAGTGAATGTGGGTTTGGGTGTAGGTGTGGTTGGTTGTTTGGGAATTATTTTTGGAAGAGTAGGAACAGAGTTGAGTTATGGGTTTAGGTGCCGGTGTGGTTTGAGGTATCAGTCGGGTTTGTTTAGGTAGGGGTACAGTAGATGGATGGGTAGGAGGGTGTGGGGTTGTTTTGACTACCTTGTTGTGGGGTATTGGGGTTTTGTTTTTGGGTTACACCTTCTTGGGTAAAGGTGATGTGGGTATATAGGGTCTAGAAGGAAAAGAAAATGGAGGAAGAGGGAAAGTTACCCATGGGGATAATGGGGGTGCTATGAAGGTAGATGACGCAGGTCGTGCTTGGGGTGTGAGGAACAATGACTGAAGTGTAGTAGGTAGTGAAGCAATGGTTGAAGGTATCGGAGGTATTGGTGGTAAAGAGACTGCAGGTGTGGGTATGAGTCATGTTGTATGCCTAGGTAGGTTAGATATTTGTGAGGAAGGAATGGGTTGTTGTGTTATTGGGTTATTAATGGGTGAGGGGTGCTTGACCATGTTGGGAAGGCCGAGGTCTAAAGGCGAGATGGGACAAGTGTGGGTGTGATTGGTGTGGTCGGGGTATGAGGCCAATGAGTTTGTTTCTTTGGTTTGGGTGTCGGGGTAGGTGTGGTATTGATGTTGGAGGATGTAGCTAAATCTAATTTAATAGGTGGATGAGTAAGGTTGGTGGTCGGGGTGACCCCTAAAGTGGTAATAGGTTTAGTGGAGGTAAATATTGTGGGTATGGGTTTGGGTTTAGGCATAGGTCGGGTTATGGGTAAGGGTGTGGTGTGAGTGTTAATAGATATCATGGAAGGGGTTGCAACAACAGTGGTTATATGTGGTTTTATGGGTGGAAATGTGTTTGGGTAGATAGTGGAGGTGTCATCGAGGGATCTCTACATTTATGTTGAGATAGGGAGTAAGAGGTGCCCCCATAACAAATCTCTATCCACATACTCTAAGTGATCAGCCAAATGTGAGAATGACATGTTTGTGGGTGGAGTTGGTGAGGACCTAATGGGAATTCCTGTAAAATGCATCTTAGAGATGGGGACTCGGTGGCTTGACTTAGTGGGTAAGAGAGCTGAAAGTAGGTCTGTTGGATGTCGGGTAGCGAGATGGAGAATGCTTGCCAAGAGGAAAAGGTATCCCCACCGGGTCTATGATGGGTGGAAGGGATGATGGGAGTTCCTCTATGAGTGGAGGAATGGATAGGTGCTCCTCTGTGGGTGGAGGAGGTAATGGGTGCTCCTCTGTGGGTGGAGGAGGTAATGAGTTCTCCTCTATGGGTGGAGGAGGTACGGTAGGTAAAGGTTCACTAAATGGAGAAGATAGGGGTGAGATGGTCTCAATGTCAGCAAAAGACTCCTCTATAGGTGATGTAGGAGATGAAGGGTGTTCTTCTATTGGTGAAGGAACAATGACGGTTGGTTCAGACATGGAAGGAGGATTTTGGGCTAGGATTTCCTCTATGGAAGGGATGTGAGGTAATTGAGAGGTGATAGGTACCTCGTTAAAGATCACATGAACCTCACGAGTATGGGTATCATGAGTGGATGTCTCACCTGTTTGATTGGATGAAGGGGCATGATTGGGAAATGGTTTTTTAAAGATTTGTAGATTTTGGTTGGGGGTGGCGTTGGGATTATCCACAGTCAACTCACCTTTCTCGAGCATTTCTTGGACAATATTCTTAAATTTGATGCGATTGCCATCACTATGACCCTTTATTCGGTGATAGTTATAGAAATCTTGTTCCTTATACCATGCGAAGCATGGAGTGAGTAGGTCAAAAACCAGTGTGTGTTTTTATGGGTGGAAGGGTGATGGAGCCAACTTTGATAAGCTTCTCTAAGACAGAAGAGTAAGGTTCCCCAATTGGGGTATATTTTCACTGCTCTTGTCGAATCAAAAGCTTTGAACAAGTGATAAATTAGATGAGGTGTAGCCTGATTGGATGGATGAGCTAGGCTGGCCTTGAGTACCACTGCGTTAGTGGTACCTTTAGCCTTTGAGTAATTGATTAGAGGTTTGGAAGAAGAGGAGGTTTCATTCGACTTGAATGTTGAATTCTTATTTCATAATTGGATTTTCTTCTCTTCGATGGCCCGAATCTCTAACTTTCATGCCATAGTGAATGCCTCATCGAATGTTGAAAGTTTGGACCTATAAGGTCGGGTAGATATGTCTAGCACAAGCTCATGTGAAGAGCTTGATGAGTTTAGTTTGTGGCAGTTGGAAGGTGAGTTGATTGATCAGCAGTGTGCCGATGAGCGACAAAATATGTTATGGATTCGTCCTCATATTGATGTGTGGAATATAGATCTGTCATGGTAACCTTCTTAGTGATATTGATGGAGAAGTGATCCAAGAAAGTGTGGGCTACTTGATTGAATGAAAATATGGAGTGTTTGGGTAACCCACTATACCAGTCTAATGCAGGTCCAGTGAGGGACATGGGAAAAGTTCTCAAAAGTAAGGCATCATCATGAGCAATCAAATAACATCCATGTTTAAATGAGTGCAAATGTTGTTGTGGGTCTTCCTTACTATTGAAGCGATTGAATTTAGGCATTTCCCAATGCACAGGGTATGAATGGATGGGAATGGATGGGTGAATAGGCTCGTTGCAAATCTCATCGTAAGTGAGAGTGTTGCGGGAGCTGAAACCGATGCCTCTAGTGTTTGCATCTTGTCCATCATCAATTTAATTAGGTCATTGGTGGGTTGTGATGATTGGATGCCTCCTATAGCATGAGGAGGTTGGTTTTGGGCATATAATGGGAGTGGCATTCTAGTGTATGGGGCTGCCATGTAAGGTGGCAGAGAAGAAGGCAAGGAAATAGGGGGTACGTACCCGGAATGAATGATAGATGAAACAAGTGGTTATTGGTAGTATGTATATGGGGGAGGAAGGGTTGTGGTAACCCTAGTGGCAATAGGGGTTAAATATTGTGGAGTGGAAAGAACTACATTCGAAATGGGGTAGGGGTCAGAAACTAGAGGTGGAAACATAGCTACTGGTATGTGTGAGACATGAGGATGGATGAGGTTGTGTTTTGGGTAATTTCGAGGATATGGTGGATGTAATGGGTGCTACAGAGGTAATGAGATGTGGCGGTCATAACAGTATAGGACCTAACTATGAAATGAAGCTGGGGTAAAGTGGAAGCGGGTAGCACGAAGCCAGATGGGGTTGATGTGGAAGTGGGTGCGAGAGTCGGGGGATAGATACAGGCATTAGTATATCAATTGACACGAGGCATCTCGAGTGGATGAATGGGAGAGGTAAAGCGCAAGGCAAGAGGGTTCTAGTCAAGGAGTCGTACGAACTCCTCATCTCGTAGCAATATTAGTAGGTTGGATGGGATCCATGGCTAGTGATAAAATAGAAGGTGGTGCAGACTAGGTGGGAGAGCGGTTGCTTGGTAACCGGTGTGGAACATGAGGGCATTCATTTGTCTTTGGGTCAACACCATGTGAACCAAGTATTGATCGTAGGGTGCTTCTCTGCAAATGATGACAGAGAACATCGGGAACAGGGAAATGGTGATAAAAAAATGGATGATGTAACAAATGTTGGGTGGAATATGAAACAAGCTAACCGAACCGGTTAGTTAGAGAAAACCAATGTCGAGCAGGTAAGCTTCACAGTCCTTTGTAGAAAATGGATAGTGAGTAAACAAAGTGAAGCGAGAAGGTAAGATATGACAATTATGCCAAATCTAGGGATGTGTAAAATGTCAATGGAAAAAGTGGCAATGGAGAGACTATGGGAAGTGGAGAAAAGTGAAGTGAGAATGTCCTTTGGAGTAGGTTAGCAAAAGGACCAGAACCGAGCGTCGATTGAGTTTAAGCATTGTTAGTGGTCGAGGTAACTAATGATGGTTACTGTGAGATTGAAACAATGATGAGAAAAAGTGGTTGTGAATTAGAATTTGATGTGGAATCAAACCCATAATTTTGGGAATGATGGTGATATGGCCCAAGCACACTCAGGTGAAGCCGGAATACACCAGCTATGATGAGGAGTGTGCAAGGATGAACAAAAAAGTGAT
The DNA here is from genome assembly GCA_018340775.1 of Taxus wallichiana var. yunnanensis. Lineage (NCBI taxonomy): Eukaryota > Viridiplantae > Streptophyta > Pinopsida > Cupressales > Taxaceae > Taxus > Taxus wallichiana. The sequence goes on from CM031242.1 coordinate 658,908,258, forward strand.
GAACATGATCTTTCACCTCAAAACACAAACCAAGCAGAAACACTAAGAAAATGTGATCCTAAGAGTGCCCTTTTCTATTATGTTTGTTTAGCTTATGCTATTTAGGGACTGACACATGAATTGTGAAATAGATTTTTTGGTGAGGATGGCTTCCTACAAAGAAGGAGATCTAAAGGGTGAGGTTTCAGGTATGTTATGGTGGGGGTGGGCTACGCTCTGAACTATGACTCGATAGAGTGCGAGTCAGGTGCCCATTGTGCCATGATCGTGTGATCACCTACAGACTTCTTCCAAGTAAGATGTTGTTTAAGAATGTATGTATTTGAATTTTTGTGTGGTTTGGTAAGACTCAGAGAAAGAGAAAAGGATAGAAGTGCTTTTCTACGATTCGTTTGTCAACCATCAGCTGGTAATGACTTCCAGTGTATAGGTTGCCCTCAATTAATGTGAGCTAATGCAGAAAATCAAAATGAAATGCAATGATTTTAAAACCCAAATCGAAAATGTGAAATTGGATGACACAATAAGATGAAGAGGAAGAGGGATGCTCTTTCACTAAAATGCGAAAACATGAAGAAATGATTCTTTTTAAATACACCAAAAGAAAAGTTTCTTTTAGAGAAAATAGAAAGAATGAGTGGATTACCAGGGAAGAAAATTAGTGTGTACACTTTTAGAAGGGAAACAAACACACAATTTTTTCCTAGGAATGAATGAAATGCAAGGAACCCCGAATGGGTCCCATTGGGCATGCCAAAATGTTTCACCTTTTTCTTAAATTGTTTCTTTTAATTGTTGACGAAACAAATAAGGTAACGAGCATAGGAGAAATACCTATTCAAATGTCGGTTGATGGGTTGTTGCATGCGTATGACTTCCGAATCCACAGCTGACTATGAGAGCTTCCTTTTGGCTAGGAGGAACTACTTGTAATGAAAGCAAGACCACCAAAAAGAATTAAACAATATGGGCAGTGAACTACCTAGTGTGAGCTAGATCCGGAAGCGTGATACTTCCTAGATGGCTGTCAGTCCACTATTTTAAAAAAATTAATGCTGAAAACAAGGTAAATCCTATTGTTATTTTAAAATGATTTAGGCATCTCACTTTAAAAACACAATAAGAAAACTGATCTAATCTAACAAGCTAAGCTAGAATAGAATCCACAGTCAAATGGTTGGTTCTGGGTTTTGTAGGTCTGATAAAGGTCTCGGGTAGGTCACAAGTGAGTGAGGGTGAGGTAAAATGAGGTGGATAGGTCTTTGTTTAAGGTTGTGAGGGCAAACACAAAGACTGACGTCGGTCGGGGTGACCAAACATGGTTAGGTATTGTCGGCTGCAGTTCTTGTGAGATCCTGGAAATGTAACGAACGGGGTTTTGGTCTCCTTTATGATTGCAAAAAGGATTTAGTTGGTCGGTAAGAGGTATTGGGTGACTAGAATAGGTTTTTGCAAGGTTTTGGTGGGTCTATAGAGGTACAAAATGTTGGATATGGTCAATAGGGAGCAAGATAAACAATGGATGATAAAATAATGATAAAATGAAATAACTAGGAAAGTATGATGTTGTACTTACTTGGATTTCATTCCTAAAAGTCTATGTGTGAAGGATGGAGGTGTTAATGATGGGTTTGAAGGCTGCAAGTGATCACCAACTGAAGAAAATCTTCTACATGGGTTACATGCACACTCCTCTTTTACTTGGATAGATCAGAAGGTGGCTAAGATGGTTGTGCAGGAGAAGATCCTCAATCTCCTTCCTTAGATGTCATTTCTTGTTGGAATTGGCTCTCTAAAGATGCGTTATCTCTCTGAGATTTTGTTCTTGCTCGTCAACTTTCTCCGAATGTTTTCCAACATGCTTCAAAGTTCCAACCTTGAGAATAAGGTTGTTTTGGGTTAAAAAAGGGGTAACCGATGGTAGTACAACTTAACGGCATGATTAGGGTAACCGAGCGTTGGTCAAGGTGGGATTTCCTAGGTTTACCAAACTAGGAGATCCTCCCGATTTCCTCGAATCTTGTGTCGTTATCCCACGGATTAGATTGGGAGATTCTTGCGAGCATGCAGAATGTGGTTAGAGGATCGAAAGGAACTTAGAAGTAGTGATAACAATTTTATTGTCTTCCCATTCAAAAGATCCTTTGAGCCTCTCACTTTATTGTTTTGAACAATTGCTTTCAAAAATGGAGGTTGATTCATTGGTACGAAGGCCTTCATCATCCTCAAGTGAATTTCACAGCATGGATTCATCCACAAAACCAGAAAGGGATTTAGAAATGGTGAAATCAAACTTATTTGAAATTTTTCACAAGGCTCTTACAGATTCTCACTTTGTTATTCTAAAAAACTTCTTTCTATACAAACTAGCTCAACATCAGCCTTAGTATCATTTTCAATGATGGAGGTGCTATCTTCATGACTGAAAGTATCCATAAGAGATTCAAGAATTTTCTTTTCTTTCCATTCACCATGAATACAACCTTCTTCATAGAATGAAAAAGAGGGAGACTCATTTTCACATTCATTCTCATCCACCAAGGCTTCAAGAGAACATTGAGCTCATCTACTTGTTCTATCTCATTTTTGAGTACTTGTGCATCAAAAGAAGGATCATGACTGAAATCATACTTATCTTCACCATAATAAATAGATAAATATATCGTTCCAAGACATAAAGAACTTGGATACAAGTAAAACATCACACTCAATAAGATGAAATTAATTCACCGAATAACTTTACAAAAACCTTTGCAAATAAATGAGTAGCAATATCATATATTATTATGGAACTCTATGTAGTACAATGAGAAGGGTCCTTGCTTATATAGGCAAGGAAGATCAATCTAAGAACTAGTCAAGGCCATAGATCAAGCCATAAATCAAGGAAAGAACTAGTCAATATCATAGATCAAGGAAATAACTATACCTAACAACTAGATAATATATTCCTAATATCTAAATAAGATAAAAGAAATATCCACACATAAGTGGGTGAGGATAAATAAAATAGAAGGTAAATAAAGTACCTAGGTGAACATGAGCTAAGGTAAATACCTACTCTAACACCCCCTCAAGTGAAACTAGGGGCCCAAAATAAAAGTGGCATATCCACAAGTATGATTCCCAACAACTAGGTTTGATTAGGTACTCATGTATAATATATGCATAAAGAAATCTTGAACCAAAAGTAGGAACGAATCCTACTAGAAGGAAAGATAAAGAAGAAGAAGGATGATTTTCTCACGAATACCCCTAAAGAACAACTTCAAAACCACGAGCATGCCACATAACTCAAGGTAGTGAGGTGATGCAAAAGGCTTCATAAAGATGTCAACAACATGTTACTGATTTGGAATGTACTCCAAGAAAATAACTCCATCCTGAATGTACTCACGAATGAAGTGTATGTGAATATCAATATGTTTGGTCTATTGGTGCTCAATAGGGTTGCGAGAAATGTGAATTGCACATTGGTTGTCACACCAAAGTATAGTCACTAAATCGTGGGAATCCAAATTCCATCAATAACTATCGAATCCATAGAATATGTTGGCTCATTGCAATGTTGTTACCATGTACTTTGATTCTAAAGATAAAAGTGTAATAACTTTGTTGCTTTTTGCATTCCCAAGCAACTAGAGAGGAGCCAAGAAAAAAAAGGTAACCAAAAGTGGAACACCGTCATTAATATAACCCACCCAATCAATCAGATATCAACCAAATGAGTAGAACCCCTAGTGTAGTGTAGTTCAAAGTGGGAAGTACCCTAAAAATAGCGCAAGATCCTTTTAGAAACCTTTCGGTGACTACTATGAGGAGAATGTGCAAACTAAGATACAAGCCTTGTTACAATTGAAATATAATGGTGAATACGGGTCATGTACACGATACTTCTAACCAATTTCCTATACAAGGTAGGATCACAAAGTGGAGTGGTACATGTGGAAGTAAGAGTAACTCTAGACTGAAAAGGATATTGACTTGGCTTGTAATTAGCCATATCAAAATGTTGAAGAAGATCATGGGTGTACTTTTTTTGACTCAAATGAATGCCTAAATTTGTCTAAGAAATATGAAAATCAAGGAAATAATGCAATAACCAAATATTTTTTATGTCAAACTACGTAGAAAGATCCCTTTGAATAGTCCGAATACGGAAGAAGAGATGTGAGTAAGTACAGATCATCAAGATACAAGACAAGTATCACAATATCCTTGCCAACATGTTAGACATATAGAGTAGGATCAGAGTGGGAGTGAACAAAACCAATAGATAGAAGAAAAGAATTTATCTTCTCATACCAAGCCCGAGGGGCTTATTTGAGACCGTAAAGAGACTGTTGGAGTCTACAAACAAGAGAAGAGTCATGAACAAATCCAACAAGTTGCTCTATGTATATTTCCTCTTATAAATTTCCATGTAAGAAGGCACTCTTCATGTCCATCGAGTATATGGGCCACCCTTTTGATGTAGCAATAGCAAGTACAAGGCGTACATAATCCATCTTAGCAACGGGTGTAAAATTCTTATAGTAATCAATACCTTGAACTTGTGAAAAACTCTTTGCAACAAGACGATCCTTATACTTGTCAATGGACCCATCAACTATTTGGTTCAATATACCTACTTACTCCTAACCACAATCCTTCCTTTAGGAAGAGATACCAAATCTCAATAATTATTCTTCATCAAAGAAGAATACTCAATCTGTTATCCCACTCATGTATCCCATGAGCTTATGAAAAATATTGTGGATCCTCAAAAATTACCTATCACAAAAGTATAGAACCTGTGAAATGTGCATGATGATGCCTAGTGGGTGGAAGATCCTGGGTGAAAGGTGTTACCTCATAAACTTTAGTATCATCCCACTTAGGCATAGTGATAATATCGTGGCAATAGGATCCTCATCAGCATCTATAACCTCCTCGAAACCTCCTCAAAGAATTGATCCTCAATAGGATATAAAAACAAAGTAGGCATGCAAGAAGATGAAGAGTCATGAGGATAGAAGTGCTCATCAAACTGAACATGTGTTTGAAAAAGAACCTCATCAGTATCAGGATCTAAAATTCAATAAGCTTTCATGTCCTTACAATACCCTATAAATATCAAGGGTTTTCTCTTCTTATCCAAGGCTTTCCTTTTCTTCTTTGGCACAAAATCCCAAACATGGCTCCCAAAGACTCGAAAAAATGAGACATTGGGCTTAGTTTTGGACCAAGATTTCTTTGGGGTCAAATGCTCAAGTGCTCTATGTGGTTTGCAATTATGAATGTAGTTAACACAATTAATTGCTACACTTGATGTAGGAGGTAAATCTCTAGAATCCATTATGCAGTTAGCCATTTCCTTCAAAGTTTGGTTCTTCTATTCGTAATCCATTCTCTTGTGGAGTATGAGGAACAAAATATTGGTTAATAATTCCATGAGTTGCCAAAAATTCATAAAACTCTTTTTGAAGTACTCCCCATTAACAAAGTGTAAAGGTTCTTTATGCAACTAGAATATTGTTTCTTGACCAAAGCCTTGAAGACTTTGAATTATGAAAAAACATCACTTTTGTACTTGAGAAAATAAACCCAAGTATGCCTCAAGAAATTATCCATTAAAAGAGGGAGTAGGAAAAACCATCAAGTCACTATGCACAAGCTCAAGTGGTTAAGAAGCTCTCTTGGACAAACTTTTAGGGAATGGATCTTGGTGTTGCTTCCTAATGCACACCAGTGGAAAACTCCCTCAAGGAAATAAACTCTCGAGAAGACCATCAACCATACAATGAGTACTCATCTCCTTTAAATATTTGTAATTGAGATGTCTAAATCTCTCATGCCAAATCTTACTCTTTGTATGAGAAACCAATTTTGTCCCTATAGAGAAAGTGTCATCAAAACCATCAAAGTGATATAGTCTAGAACCATGATCAACAATACCTTGAGTAACAAATGAATGAGGCTCAACAAAGTTCGTACTTCAGCCCCATGTGGTGTAAACTTCACCATTTTCCTTGGCCAAAATGACAAATTTGATATACAAAAGCAAATTTGTAGTGACGTTAGTTATATACGAGTGCATCTTGGATACCGCCACCATTAATGTGTATGTTACCTTTTCCCTTAATAGAAAGAAAGGAAAATTTTCAAACCTTAATTTTGAAAGTAGAACTCAAACCTAGAGATATAAAAGACTCTTTCGGAGCTCAAATGTGCACATGTGCCCGAATCATAGATGATTCAGGATTTGAGACAACATGGGACTATCTCCAAGTTATGGGACTCGAGGCGAGATAGACCTTCAAAGAATGTCATCTTCCTCTACTTACTCCTAATGTTAAACTACTCCTAGGAATTTAAATCCAACTATCTAACTCTACTCTAACTTTCCAAGAGACCAGGGTGAGAAGGAGATGCATAAGACATAAACCTAAACTAGAGAAGGTGATAGTACCAAACATAAGGGGATGAATAATTAAGCAAGACTGAAAATGGAGAGAACGATGATGAGGAGAGCCAAAACGAAATCCACATATCAAAATCATGTTCAAAGTTCCACTTTCACGATTCACAATAGACACAGATCTCTCGAAACAATGCATACAACATGCCCGCAAATGAATGAGAGGAAAGAGAGGGCAATAAAACAATAGCTAAGGCTGAAAGCGAGTAGCAAAACCAAAGATTTTATTCTAAGAGATCATCACAAGACAGGAGGAAGTTACAAAACATTTACAGAGGTATAGCCCAAGGCATGTAACTCTTAGAACACTTGTGCAACATAAAATGATGCCCCTCCCTTCCCAAAGTATCCAACATTAAAACAAGGCTTTACTTTACAATATATTGAAAATAGAAGAAAGAGAAGAAGAAGAAAGAGAGGGAGAATTCGAATTCTCCTTCCACTAGTCAACCACCTTCATTTAGTTCTTTGAAAATATCTCATTATCTCTACAAATTCCACCTCCCCATGCCTTTTTCTTGTTGAAGAAGGAACGACGCCTTGTTGTATTTAATTTTGGTGGTTGAGTCATCTGGAACAGCCCCTTTGCGTGTTGGAGAAATATTTCTTCACTTCAACCACCTACCAACATTTAATCCATGAAATCTGATTTCCTTCGCATGGAGAAGGCTAAGATTCCTTCAAATAATATCAGATTTGCAAAGATCAAATTAGATTCATGCCCATTTAGTAATCAGCAAAAAAATTACAGCTTTTCCCTCAATACGTAGCCTTCTTCCATTTCAATTCTACGTGGTTTTGGCTTCTACAAATTTGTATAATGTTACGTGGTTCTATTGATTCCTATGTTTCACCCCGTGACCTCTAATGTGGGTGGCCTCATGTTAACTTCCATGGAATTCCTTTTCATCTCCCCGCGGTATGCTTAAACCCATCCGCGATCTCTTTCTAACCTTTGTGGCACAACTTAGACTCGGTGGTCCTACTTTGCTCGTGGCTTCATGAGCTCATGCTTATTCCATGGAATTCATTCTTTAGTTGTGACATTTCTTTTCAATCATGCGGCATGCTTAAACACTTCCACAGACAATCAATCCATGTCTGCGGAAAACCAAGTTGCTCTATTTTACAAGGGGTGCAAAAATAAACAACATTGTTGACGAATCATAGGGGCCATCTACCTACTAGATGATATGATCAGTAGCCTTAGCATCCATTAGGCATGGAGTCAACTTGAAATTTCTTGATTATGATTAGTTTCTCTGCATTTGATTTTTTGAGGTGACTGTAACTAATCCTTGATATTTTGAACCTCCTTCCCTACATCTTAAGAACATGATGAAATTGTGCACATGGACATCTCCAATTAATAGGACTTTAGGGAAAAAACCTACACTACCAAAAATGCAATGTGATGAAAGCACTTAGAGGAATTGAAATTCTAATCTACTATATACAAGATGCATGAAAAATCCTAATGATAAGGCTTGAGATGAATCCCATTGACTGGGATTTGAAACATGTTCCCATAAAGATTAGACAACTCGAATGAGTTAGCTGCCTTACAAGCGGTACTGATATATGGTCCACTCCAAATAGCATCAAATTTTGAGTGTCTCCCTAGTTTAGCTCGATCCATGTCCCACTTCAAAACCATATCTCCAACCTTGAATGTATGGGCTCTAGATTTTCTCATCAAACCACCATTTGGTTTCCACCGATGTTTTTCCATCTTAGCCATGGCAACATTTTTGTTTTCCTCCAATTCCACCAATTCCACCATTTTGATTTCCCTTTTATCTATGCCTTCAAATTCTAGCTACTAAGCTAACTCAAATGAAGGCAACTCAAGTGACAATGGAAATCTTGCTTCTTTACCATATACCAATTTGTAGGGAGAAGTGTCAATATCCTTCTTCAAGATTATTCGTCCACCCAAAGTGCATTCTTCACCTTTGTGTGTCTCTATCTTTGATTGATGTCCATTTTCCTTCTCATGATTCCGATCAGGTTCTTGTCGATAAACTCCGCCAATCCATTACCTTGGGGGTAATAATTGAAATAAGTTTTCAAATAAATTCCAAGTCCTAAAGCCCAATTAGAAATCCACGGATCCTAGAAAATCTTCAACATTATCGAAATGATGGTTTGAGGGATGAAAACCTTATAATAATTTCTTCAAGAAATTTTAGGATGGATGATTCGGTGGCTTCCTTCAATGGTGTGGCTTGGTCCACCTAGTGAAATAGTCGTGGCTATAAGAACCAATTTATGACCAGCTCTTGATGGGGGATTGATCATCCCAATGAAGTCAATACCCCATTGTGTAAATGGCTGGTATGCTTGAATCAGATGAATTGGCAGGGATGCCATTCTTTTCTTTCCAGCGAAGAGTGCACATTCTTTACATTTACTAACACACCTGTGAGCATCCATGAATGAGCGTAGGTCAAAGTAACCTTCTTTTATAATTTTCATAGGGGTAGCTTTACGAGAGAAATTTCCAACCGAGAAACCATCATAGAGCTCGGTACCATAACCTGTCACATTGTTCACCTTCAATGCACATGAACAACACTCCATCAACGCGTTCTTTTTGAATAGTACGCCATTAATTAATGCATAAGGAATATATCGCAACCTCATATGCCTTATCTTTTCTTTATTCAAACTAAGAGGGTACATACCAATAGACAAAAAACTTGACATATCAACAATCCAAATTGCAATCATTGAATACGATCCTTTCATCTTGTTATCATTGAACCTCATGTTGTAGCTCATCATTTGAAGGCACTTCGTTCATGAGAGATCTCTGAGATTCCACAACATCTAGGGCTAACTGCTCACAAAGTGCTCTTCCCTTACCAATTTTTTGGCCTTAATGGTCACATCATATTCCATGATTTTAGTCACCCATCGAGCTCATTTCTCACTGATTTCTGCTCCCATAATGAAGTCTCTAACACTGGAGTGTGATACTAAAACCTTTACGTGGCTAGTATCAATCATACTTTTAAATTTCTTCAAGTCTCTCATGATGGAAAACACTTGTTTCTCAACGTGATTATACTTGAGCTCATAATCCTTCAGTGTTTGACTAAAGAATGCCACAGCTACTCCATTGGTTTGCCCTTCGTCTATGTCAAAAACAAGTTAAAAGAAGACTAACAATGCGGAATATAGTGCCACTTGGAGCAAATTTACTGGCTCAAGTTTCACAAATGTCAGAAATAGCTAATTTAAGTCTGACAACACAAAGACACACGTAAATCCCTTATTAGCTCATGGATTTTAATTGACAAAATTATAAATAATATTCGACACCATGAAGCAAGATGAATCGATTTTATTGGCTCATATTTCGTAAAAACCGATAAATGCAATGCTATATGGAGCAATATGATTGGCTCAAGCTTCGCAGTCAAAGGAATTCAAATAAGTATATCAAGGAAAATCCAGGTGCCACAAAATGATTGGCCCAAGCTTCACAAAGACAGAAAGATGTCAGATTGAAGCCATTTGGCACTCTAAGAGTGGGTGCAGCTTCACAAACATGAAAAGAACAACAGGGAAGCTACGTGGAGCAATATTATTGGTCCAAACTTTACAAAAAGAAAAAAGACCTAAAATATGAAGCCAAATGGCACAAAATGATTGGTCAAAGCTTCATAAAGGAAAAATTATGAAAAATAAGGATTTTTACCGCTAAAACGGACTTGAAAACAAATAAACTAGATCTAACTAAATATTTCGGATCCACATTCAAAAATGACTATAATGGCTATTTAAAGCGGAAAACTAGAAAAATAGCTCACAAACGATGGATTCAAGTCGTAAATGGATAAAATGAAAGCAGAGGCAAAGATCTAAGCAAACATGAGCTTAAACACGATCTAAATAACCATTTAGCCCATATTTAATCAATATTTCAAGCAATATTAGGTAGAAATTGGAATTTTAAACTTGGTCAGCTTGAACACGACTGTGGAACTTTTGGGTCTCGTAGATCCGTCAATAAACTTAAAGTTTCTTCTCTCTTTCAAGTCAAAACGCTTATAGATCAATCTTGCACACACACAATCATGATGCTCTAATAGCATGTTATATTTAATAGGAAATGAGATATACATATCACAGATCCACCATTAATGTTGGAAGATTATAGATTATGGTATGTAGTTGATTAGACAAAGAAATAACTCAAAATAGATTGCAAATAACAGAGTTTAATGAACTAGAGCTAAAAGCAAATAATAAATAAGAATAAGAACACATTACACCATATTTAAGTGGAGAAACCCGAAGGAAAAAACTCCACTAGTAAAGCATTGTCTTTTATTATGAATCTAATACAATTTTACCCAACACTTCCACTTCGCTCCTTAGCTATTTCACACTTCTGCAAAGCTATGTCTCTCACTTGTTCAATAGCTAATTCAATCAATTAATCAACAATACTTCCATCATGTCTTACATATGGCTCGCGGTCTTTAATAAAATCCTGTATAGTTGTTGTAAACAATCGATAGTCAATCCCAAGAGGGATCACCCAATAAATTGGGTGGGTGAATCAGTTAGACCGCTTCACTCTTTGAGTGTGAAATACTTCACACATTAAAGTTTGATTCAGACAAATTGTAATCATGTTGGGGCATGCCCAAGTGGCTAATCCCACTTGACATTATCACCCCAACACTCCCCCTTAATGTTAAGTGGGAGAAGATAATCAGACATGCCAAGTTTCAGACCTAGGATTCAAGCTTAGCATGCCATCAAGGGAAATATGTAGAACTTCCCAAATAAAGATTCATAAGACCATTGATTTACAATATGAAGACTTACATTAGACCATGGATCCTTTTATAAGCTAAGGCATACCCATGACTAAAGCTTCATTGGGATTTACAAGTAACTTCACAAAATAGTGACACATTTACTTATTACAATTGGAGGAAGTATTGGAAGTTTGAACATGTCGTTAAGAGGTGGCATTGTCATGTGCACTCCCCTCAAGGGAAACTCTGATAGGCCCAAAAGGCACGAAACTTACAAAACTTGACAGAAAATAACGGTTTTGTGAAGATATTTGTAACTTGATCTTTAGTTGGACAGACTGGAGATCAATATCACCATTAAGGACTTTTTCTCTGATGAAATGCATATGGACTTCAATATGCTTTGTCCTTTGATGTTGAATTGGATTATTTGCAAGAGCAATGTAGCTTTTATTGTCACATAGAAGAGTAGTAATCCCTTTAACATCCATGTGTAACTCAGCCAATAGCCTTTTTAGCCACATAGCTTCTTTAACAGCTTCCATGGCACTCCTATACTCTGCCTTAGTAGAAGAGATAAACATTGTTGGTTGCTTTTGCTACTCCAAGTGATGGCACTTGCACCAAGCTTGAAAAGATATCCATAAGTAGACTTCCTATCTACAACATCACCAACATGATTAGAATCACAATAACCAAATAATTTTGCATCATTACAAGAAGAATATACAAGACCAAAATTGATTGTGCCTTTGATATATTTCAAAAAAAAAAATTTGTTTCCATTTTCCAGTGATCCTCATAAGGTTCTTGCATAAATCTTGACACTACTCCTACTACGTAAGAAATATCAAGTCTAGTAATAGTTAAATAGATCAAACTACCAACTAGTTTCCTATAAAGAGTAGGATCAAATTTAGCACAAGTTGGTTTAGGATCAAACTTAACACCAACTTCAATAGGAATGGCAGCAAACCTACAATCAAACATGTCAAATCTCTTAAGTAGATTAACAACATACTGAGATTGAGATGCAACAATAAGGTTATGATCTTGAATGATAATCATGCCAAGAAAGTGATTTAATAAACCTAAATCAGTCATTTCAAAACATTGTTTTAATCTTTGTTTGATTTTTACAATTAGACTTTTATTACTGTTTGTAATCAAAAGATCATCAACATACAAGACAATAATGATAATATGATTGTTTTCAGCTATAAAAATAAATCATTATCGTAAAAGAGATAGAAAATCCAAGGTCTTGAAAGAAGCTGTTAATTTTAGCATAGCATGCTCTAGGAGCTTGTTTAAGACCATAAAAAGACTTTTAAGCTTACGGACATAATGTTCCTTTCTAGGAGCCTCAAATCCTTTATCTTTGACTCGTATAGATTTCTTTTTTAAGTAACCATTTAAAAAGCATTTTTGACATCCATTTGATGAATCTCCCAACCATATTGGGCGACCAATGCAAGAAGAACTCTTACAATACTCATCTTAGCAACAGGAGAAAAAGTCTCAACATATTCAATACCTAGTTTTTGAGTGAAACCACGAGCTACAAGCCATGCTTTGAATTTTTTAATCTCTCCTAGAGAGTTATATTTAATTTTGAATAACCACCTAGATCCTACAATGCTTCTTTTAGAAGGAGGAGGGACTAATTCCCAAGTGTCATTTTTAATTAAAGCATTGTATTCATCCTTCATAGCCTGAAGCCATCTATCATCTTGAGATGTTTCTTCAAAGGATTGTGATTCTACCTCATAGTGGGTTAATAAGGCATTATAAGAATGTTGACTTCTAGTTAGTTTTCTAAGACTATCATGCTAAGAGTTTTGAAAAATATTTTTAGCCCATCTAGGAATCTTAGGTTGCAATACATTTTGGGACGACTCCCCCTCAATCTCCATCATATCTAGATCATGATAATCATCCTCTTAAAAAAAAATTCCATGATTTAAGTAGAACGGTTATCATAATATATCTCCATAACAACAGAGGAGGGTTCATTAGGATCAACAAAGAAAGTTCTTTCTAAGACTTGAACATTTTTGTTTTCAACAATGTCATGCTTGAATGGATCATAGACTCTCAAACCTTTAGTTTTACAACCATAGCCAACAAAAATACAAGCAAAGGAGGTTGGATCAAGCTTCTTCCTTTTAGATTTTGGAATGAAGATGGAAGCAGGACTACCAAATATTCTTAGGTGAGAGATATCTGGTTTTTGCTTTGTCCATACTTCATGAGGAGTAGCTTGATGAAGAGGTTTTGTAGGTAGTCTATTTAGAATATAGACAGCAGTTGTTCATAGCTTCAGCCCATAAGAACTTAGGTACATTTGAAGCATGAATCATAGTCCTAGCCATTTCTAAGACAAACATATTCTTTCTTTCAAGCAATGTCATTTTGTTGAGGGGAATAGGGAGTGGTTAATTCTCTTTGAATCCCACGAGACACACAAAACTCATCAAACTTTTTGTTGACATATTCACCTCCATTATCAATCCTAATTCTCTTAATTTTCAAATTAGAAGCATTTTCAACAATAGCTTTAAATTCCTGAAATTTAGATAGGACATCGATTTCTTCATTCTATAATAATCATCAATAAAAAAAATAGCATACAAAGCATCACCGAGAGAAGGAACCTCAAGTGGAACTCTTACATCACTATGGATCATCTCTAATAATGAATTTGCATCATGATGTTTTTGAAAATTTTGAGCATGTTGTTTACCTCGTAGGAAAATTTCAAAAGTTTCATGTTCTGATTTTATCTTAGGAAGACCAACAACAAGATTTAGTCTAGACATATCATATAGACTTTTGAAATTTACATGACCAAGTCTTTCATGCCAAAGTTGAATATCATTCCTAGAAGAGGAAGCAAAACAAGACTCGGAGACAACCATCAAAGATATATAAGCCATTCTTCTAGATCCTGAAGTAATGACATTTTTAAACTGATATTTGACATACCATTTTCTTGTAGCAAAACAACTTTATAGTTTTCTTTAGTTAGCTGAGAGCAAGACAAAAGATTATTTTTAGTTTAGGGACATATAAGACATTCCTAATTAAACCATTAGAAAGCTTAACATTGCCACAACCTTCAACTCTAATGACAGAGTTATCTCCTAAATAGATATTCTCTTCACATTTGACCATATCTGAAAGGATATTAGGGATACAAGTCATGTGCCTGGAGGCACCACTGTCAAGAATCCATTCATGGTCATTTGAAGCTAAGAGGGTTATATATAGGGCAATGGATTTCTCAGCTACATTTGTTTTCTTTTGCTTATGATTTTTCTTGTAAATACTAGGCTTGTTATTTTTAGCATTCTTGACAGATTTATTAATCTTGACTCTACAATCAGACTCTTTGTGTCCAAATTTTCCACATTTATTACAAGTTCCATTAAATTTGACTTTGAATGGTTGATTTCTTTTAACAGAGTTAGTCTTAGGATTAGATTTAAATATGGATTTAATACTAGAATTCTGATTTGGATTGAAATGTCTAGTATGAGAAGGCTTATGATAAGACTTGTGATTTTGAGAGAACATAGCTTGAGAAGAAGTCTCTTTTGAATCAATAAAGAAGACAAGGTATCTAGATCGGGAAAATTATCCTAATTTGATATTTGGAATTAAGGATTGAGATGTCATGTCTTGTATTTTTCATGAATGTTGATTTGAATTATAAAATATTAGCTTGTCTTAAAACAAATAACAGTTGCAACCATCTAATTGAGCTTTAATGTTCTTAATTTTAGCTAGATAGTTTACAATTTTCTCATCTCCTTTCATGGGTGTTGTAAATAGCTCTAGAATAAGCTTAATGATCTTAGACAACCTACTTCCTTCATGCATGGTCTCTAATTTCTTCCATGCAGTTGAAGGTGAGTCTAAATGGCCTACATGCATTAAGAATTCATCTCTAATGCTTTGCAATAGGATGGACAAAGCTTCTTGAGATCTTAAATAAAAGGAGTTAAGGTTTTCAAGGGTAGCTTGTCTTCTGTGGGACGGTTTTCAATGCTATTCACAAGATCCCAAAGCTTTATAGCCATAAAACAAGATTTTAAACATAATTTCCAGATGTTATAGTTAGTTGAATTCAAGAGTTGAGACTTATCCATTGAAAAACAGAAGAACTAGCCATTTTAGATGCTCAAATTATAAACGAAGACAAATATAGCAAGAAAATGACTCAAAGAAGCTAAACAAAGACAAAAAACGAGCTACAGAGTCTTTTAAATTGATATACCAATGTAAATAGCTCAAATTTAATCAAAAATTAGCTTGAATTGGTCAAGTTATGGATCAATTTAACAGAGGAAAGGTCATGTTTCAGCTACAGATCATTTTAATAGGAAAATGATCTAATTAATTAAGTAATTAATTAATTATAAGCTTAAGATCATAGCACAATTCGTCAAATCTTCAAAAAATGCTAGATTTGGTCTAAAAATTAGCTTAAATTGGTCGATTAAGATCAAATTGACATAAGTAATTGGGGTGAGTTACGGGAACTCGACTCGGTGAGCTAAGGGACGAGTTGCTTAATTAAAAAATCAAGAATCCATGGGACAAGAATCTACGGGACAAAGAAGCTTTGGAAAAAACCCGCGAGATAAAGAAATCTCGACGAGTTATTTAGCAACTCGACGGGGTGAGCTAAAAGACCGAGCTACTTTAACAAATAAAATAAGTTAAATCATACGGGGTCGACATGTGGCATAGATCAATAATACCAAGAAAGGCACGTGTCGGCTTCAAAATAGATCCTTGGGCGGATGTGATGCTTTAAAAAATTAAAGTTAAAGCTCTATCGGGTCCGAAACCGATTCAAAAAAATCGCGACAAAAGACAAATAAACATGCATCAAAAAACTATAACAAGTCGACAACTACACGTGTCACTTTTCAATCAAATCAGATTTCACAAATACAAATGCGCTAATAAGATAGACGAAAAATTAATTAAAAGGCATAACCATATACACGTGTCTTCAATTAATTGGATCGCATTTCACATTCTGACATAATGTGATAGAAAAGTCAAAGTCAAACAAGCCACTTGTCAAAAAATTGATGGCTTTAAACAATTTATAAACCAAACTTAAAATAAAATTTGAGTTTGGAAAAGGAATAAGATATATGTCACAAAGTAAATGGCGAAGCCAAAGCAAAGATTGACACCCGACACAAATAGAGTATGTGTCAAAAAACAATTGGATCACATTTTGCAAGTCTGACAAGTGTAAAAGAAAGGTTACGTGTCGATTTTTAATTAACTTAGACTTTACAGTTCACAGTCTCAAAAAAATCCACGGAATCAAGAAAATTTAAGCCGAGGTACAAATAAAAATTAATAAACCTATGATACACACAAAATTTATGAGGCACGTGTTGTTTTTCTATTAGCTTGCACTCTATCAAAAACTTACAGATATATACATGTCTAAAATTTATTGGATCACACTTCACAATGCAATCAAAAAGACTAAGTCAAACAAGATACGTGGAGCCTTTTAAATGGATCACATTTTGCAAACCTGACAAATGTGATAAGAATAGATATGTGGAGAAATTTTATTGGTCATTGCCCTTCGTAAATATCATAAACAAGTTAAAAGAAGATTGACAATGCGGAATACAAAGTCACCTAGAGCAAATATATTGGCTCAAGTTTCGCAAATGTTAGAAATAGATAATCTAAGTCTGACAACACAAAGACACACATAAATCCCTTATTGGTTCATGGATTTCAATTAACACTAAGATAAATAATTATTTGACACCACAAAGCAAGATAGAGCAATTTGATTGGCTCGAGCTTCGTAAAAACTAACAAATGCAATGTTAGATGGAGCAATATGATTGGCTCAAGCTTCGCAATCAAAGGAAGTCAAATAAGTCTGTTAGGGTAAAGCTAGATGGCACAAAATGATTGGCCCAAGCTTCGCAAAGATAGAAAGATGTCATATTGAAGCCATTTGGCACTCTAAGAGTGGGTATGGCTTCGCAAACATGAAAAGAACAACAGGAAGCTACGTGGAGCAATATTATTGGCCCAAACTTCGCAAAAACAAAAAAGACCTAAAATATGAAGCCAAATGGCACAAAATGATTGGAAAAACCTTTCGCAAAGGAATAACTTGCAAAAATAAGGATTTTTACTTGTTGAAATGGACTTAAAAGCCCCAAATAAACTAGATCTAACTAAATATTTCATATCCACATTCAAAAATGACTGTAACGGCTATTTAAAGCGGGAAAATGAGAAAATAGCTCACAGATGATGGATTCAAGTTGTAAATAGATAAAACGAAAGCGAGAGGCAAAGATCTAAGAAAATATGAGCTTAAACATGATCTAAACACCATGTAACCCATATTTAATCAATATTTCAAGCCATATTAGGCGAAATTGGAATTTTAAACACAGTCAGCTTGAACATGACTATGGAACTTTTGGGTCTTGTAGATCCATCAATAAACTTAAATTTTCTTCACTCTTTCAAGTCAAAATAGTTTTAGATCGATCATGCACATGCACAATCATGACGCTCTAATACCATGTTAGATGTAGCAGGAAATGAGATCTACGAGATCACATATCCGCCATTAATGCCGAAGATTATAGATTATGGTCGTAGTTGATTAAACAAAGAAATAACTTGAAATAGATTACAAATAACATAGTTTAATGAACTAGAGTTGAAAGCATATAATAAACAAGAACAAGAACACATTACACCAAATTTAAGAGGAGAAAACTAAAGGAAAAAAATCCACTAGTAAAGCATTGTCTTTTATTACGAATCTAATACAATTTTACCCAGCACTTCCACTTCGCTCCTTAGTTATTTCACACTTCTGCAGAGCTATGTCTCTCACTTGTTCAATAGCTAATTCAATCAATTAATCAACAATACTTCCATCATGTCTTACATACGGCTCGCGGTCTTTAATAAAATCTGTATAGTTGTTGTAGATAGTCAGATAGTCAATCCCAAGAGGGATCACCTAATAAATTGGGTGGGTGAATTAGTCAGACCACTTCACTCTTTGAGTGTGAAAGACTTCACACATTAAAGTTTGATTTAGACAAATTGTAATCATGTTGGGGTGTGCCCAAGTGGCTAATCCCACTTAACATTATCACCCAACATTATTCTTCCTTCACAGGGACAGATTTTCTACCGGGTAGAATACTTGATTGGAAAAATTATTTTGGCCTTAATGAGTTTGGAGAGCTTCTTTCTCATGAGGGGTTTGATCTTGGGGTTGACTAGCCTTTGTATCTAGGTCAATAGATTGTTGAACTATGTTTTGATTGAATTATTTTAAATATTCATAGTCCCATGAAAATACATCACTGAATTTCTGGCACAAGGAAACAAAAGTTTTCTTTTCACTTTCATCGCATACCTTCCCAAGTAGAAGTTCCTTGCCTGGAGCAATTGAAACTTGCTGAAAATATTCTTGCTTTGTTGCCATGTTCTTTTCATTCCTTTAAACTCATCATCTGGAGTGAAAAGCTTCTCTAGAGTGACCAATCTTTTCAAGAACTTATTTTTCCTTATTTAAATAATATGATCACCATAGACCTCTTGTAAATAAACTTACATCTTCAAGGAGAACTCCGCCTCACTTTGGATGAATTGCAAAAAAATTCATCGTTGTTAAATACCTTCCAAGAAGCCTGGTTATGCGGAATAGATGGCCTAACCACCATCTTGATATGTTGGGAATTCCCTTTGATCAAATCCTCAACAGGTGAGAATTGAGAGCCAAGGGACGCCATTTGGTTTGCATCTTTGTTCAAATTTCTAAGCACAACCTGAATGTTAATGGCATCAAAGCTTTCTAGTACATCCCAAACTCTATGTTTGTAAGCCTTCAACAACTTATTCTTTGTTGCACATCTACTGCATACTTGGTGAATGACTAATTCAGTGTCTCCGAAGACCTGGAACTCCTTGATTTTCCTTTTTCCGTGATCAACATACCATGCACTAATGCTTCATACTCTGCCACATTGTTAGAACATGCAAATTGTAATCTATGAGCAAAGAATAACTTTTCATTTTTGGTGAAATGAGCACAACACCCACCCTAGCTCCATTTCTACTTCTAGAACCATCTAAGAACATCCACCATAGTCCATATTTTTTTTCTTGAATGTTGCGGGTATCATAGATTCTTCTTAAAGAATACAATAAGTTCCCAAACCAGTTTCAAAAGTTTTGAGCTTTTCATCATAAGGATCAAACTTGTGGTCTCTCTCGGCCCACTCATCCAGCAACAAATCAAGCATGGAAAGAGGAATGATTTGTTCATCTAAAATTGAATCTTGCTCATGTTCATCTTGTATTAGGAAATTTGATTAGATAGGGATGGGGTCATATGACTCAATATGGTAAGAATAGATGGGCTTATCTTGTATTGTGAATCGGGTACCATATCTAGTTTTCGAAGCATGTGAGTTTAATCTTAGGATAGATAGTCACCCACCTTAGCAGTGAAATCTCTAGACAAGAAAATGGAAAACATGGGAGGAAGGTCAATGAAAAAAATATCATGGGTTATGGTGAGGCTTAGATAGGCATGAAGTGTTAACTCAAGGTTTTTAATTACGCCCAATACATTCACAATTGACCCATCAAGTTGTAAAACACCCCTAGACATAGGATTGTATTTGAGACCTAAGATATCAGCTATTTTCTTGGGCATTACAGAGGTACTAGCCCCTGAATCAATCATATAGTTATGAACTAGGTATTTACCCACAATTATCGACATGTAAAAGGGTGGGGTTTTGATAGTTTTACTTACTTGATCATTCTTTTCTTGACAGACATGGACCACGGCATGAGCCTTTTACATTATTAGATTTGTGGGAGGTAATTACTTGAGGGCTTCACATAGGAGATCTCACTTTGTGATGGAATAGCAAGTGCATCCCACATTGAGATGTTGACATTGGTCTTCTTCATTTGCTCAACAATGTTAAAAGGAAGACCCATGGATTTTTGCATCGTGGCATGTTATCTTCTTTTTCTCTGTTGTGGTGGTATTTGATTTGTGACCTTGGTTGAGTAGCAACCTTTGTGTCCATGGATCTAATTGGGAGCTTAGGTGGCTTGTTTTTGTTCACCGTGGCTTCAAATTCCTTATCCATGACATTGGCTTGATCCATGGAAGGTGGAGATTGTGACTCAGCATTCTTTTCTTATACTTCACGTTATCAACAACACCGATCGATGGTTTATTGGAACTTCCGCCACTTTTTCGGTCGATCACACAATTCCTCAGCTCCAAAGAACATAAGTTTTGTATCTTTGTTGGTCTCTTGACTTACTTCCACGATTGGATTTGGTGCCTCTAACAACGGTTCTTATTGACCTGGAAGATCCCGTACCATGTATGGTTGAAGGTGCATTGCCTTTTCACACCTAAGTTGATTGTGTAGAAGATTACATGGGAAACACCAATTTATTTCTTATGCCATATTATTTTGTGCACAGAACTAAATCCTAGCTCGAACCAGAGAAGGAAGTGTTTGTGGAGGAAGGATTGTTGCAAATGGAAGATGAGCACTTTGATTTTCCCATCTATTATTTTGTTGGTTCTATGCATATCTTCGATTAGGCTACTAATTTATCAATGGTTGATACCCCTATTAGAATATTTCCCTTGATTCGATAGTTCTTATAGGATTGGGTTTGTTGTTTCTCTAGGTATATAACTTTTTTTTAAGTTTCTAATCGAGCCTTCATTTCTTTATCCTCCTTTTTCTCAAAGCAGGATTTTGTGATGTGGAAGAAACGGGTTGTGAACTAGGCTTAAGGATAGTATCAACGAAGGTTGAGAAAATTTAGGTAGTCATGGGTGATCTAGGAGCTAATTTCCTAGCTTGAATCAAGCTATTTTCTGCTCCGATTATAATTGCATAAGAAGTTTGATATATTGTTCCTCACATAGATTATATCATAACAGATATATCAAAGTTAAGAGATTTTAAAAAGTAAAGAAAGGAACCTTCTACTGCATGTCTCACAAGAGCTGGAATTCTATCCCAAGTTCTCTGGAATCTGAAGTTAAAATCTACCATTTTCTCATTAGGTTCTCTCTTGATTGTAGTTAACTATTCCAAAAGAGATAGGTTGTTTACTCTTTCTCCAAATTGGTCACAAAGGGTTGTGCACAATTGATCCCAATTTTGAATTATTCCTACCCTTAGGCTTATGAACCATTGTAAGGATTTTCCTTTAAGTGATGAAGCCAAAATTTATATTTCCATGTCCATCTCAGTAATCTCATCGATAGCATAAACATTTGTAATGTCCTGAATGTGGTCAACTAAAGTAGTGTGATTTTCTTTAGTAAAGTATGGAATATTCTTCAAAGTTGCTACGTAATAGGATTCAGAGCATTAAAGGCACGCAGATTACTACCTGTGAATTTTAGAAATGGATTTTGTTGTGGATGAGCCATTTTGATAGGTCTAAGAACTCTTGTTGACTGGAAGAAGGGCCTGTTAGGTGGAGGTGTTGACAGAGTTCGATTTAGAGGAAATGGAGATCTTTGAACTTGTCTTCCTCTTCCGCCTCTACGGGGATAACTATAAGTACTCAAGTATGCATTATTCTCTTGTTTCGATCGTGTTTGGATCCCTCTCATGAATCATGGACAGTTAAGTCACCAAGATTCATGAAACCAGTTGATATTTTTAATAGAGTCGTTAGATGTGTTGTAGCTGAACCTCCAAAGGCTAAAGTTTCACTAAGATACACACCAAAACTTGATAAAACTGGAATATTAATTTCAAGTGTCCCATAGGTGTGCCAAAACCGTTAGATCTTAAATGTACACCGTGCTCGAATCATAGACAATTCAGATTTGAGACAACATGGGACTATCTCCAAGTTGTGGGACTCAAATTGAGACAAACCTTTGGAGAAGGTTGGCTTCCTCTACTTACTCCTAATGCTAAACTACTCCTAGGAATTGAAATGCAACTATCTAACTCTACTCTAACTTTCCAAGAGACCAGGGTGAGAAGGAGATGCATAAAACATAAACCTAAACTAGAGAAGGTGATAGCACCCAAAATAAGGGGATGAATACTTAAGCAAGAGTGAAAATGGGAGAGAATGATGATGAAGAGGACCAAAACGAAAGCCACAGATCAAAATCATGTTTAGAGTTCCACTTTCATGATACACAATAGACACAAATCTCTAAAATAATGCATACAACATGCCTGTGAATGAATGAGAGGTAAGAGAGTACAATAAAACAATAGCTAAGGCTGAAACAAGCCACAAAACCAAATATTTTATTGTTAAGAGATCATGCATAGATCATCATGATACAAGAGGAAGATGTAAAACATTTACAGAGGCATAGCTGAAGGCATGCAACTCTTAGAACACTTATGTAGCATAAAATGATGCCCCTGCATTCCTAAAGTATCCAACATTAAAACAAGGCATCACTTTACAATATATTGAAAATAGAAGAAAGAGATGGAGAATTTGAATTCTTCTTCCACCCACCGACCACCTTCATTTGATTCTTTGAAAATATCTAATTATCTATGAAAATTCCACCTCCCACACCACTTTCTTATTCAAGAAGGAATTTCACTCGTCTGTATTTAATTCTGGTGGTTGAGCCGTTTGGAATAGCCCCTTTGCATGTTAGAGACGTCTTTCTTCACTTCATCCACCTACCAACATTTAATCTATGAAATCTGATTTCCTTCACATGGAGAAGGCTAATATTCTTTCAAATAATATCATATTTGGAAAGATAAAATTAGATTCATGCTCATTTAGTAATCCATGAAAAAACTACATTTTTCCCTCAATACGCGGTCTTCTTTTGTTTCAATTCTACACGGTTTTGGATTCCACGGTTCTACTAATTCCTCTATTTCACCCCACGGCCTTTGATGTGATACGACTTCAAGTTGACTTCCACAGAATTTATTTTCATCTCCACGCAGTATGCTTAAACCCATCCGTGGTCTCTTTCTAACCTTTCATGGCACAATTTAGACCACGGCATTCTTTCTACTTTGCTCGCGGCTTCCTCGAACTCATGCTTATTCTATAGAATTCATTCCTTAGCCATGATAATTCCTTTCAATTTGTGGCATGCTTAAACACTTTCACAGATAATCAATCCAAGTCCATAGCAAACCAAGTTGCTCTATTTTGCAAGGGGTGCAAAAATAGACAACAGACTCCTTGGAAGAAATCGTGTGATTAGAAGCACCAGACTCTATAACCTAACTATTAATAAGTGGTGACTGAGATCTCCCAAGCAACATTAAGTGCTTTGTCATGCTAATTATAAGGAGGTGGTGTGGAGATATATATATATATATTTTCTTGACTACATCCTCTAAGGCTTGCATTCACTTGTAACACCTATGTTCTTCATGACCAATACCCCCACAAAAAGAGCATGAAAGGTTAGACTTATTCTTGTATTTAGAAGACTCCTTGCATTTAGAGTTATTTTCCTTGGATTTAGGATCATTTTGAGATGGAGAAGGGGTGAAATTTGATTTACCTTTTGGTTTTCCCTTTCCTTAGGATTAGATGATACTAATGCCTTTTGAGAGGTGGAAGACTCGATGTTAGACAATTTAGATTCTTCCTAGTAAGTCTTTCACAAAATGTTTCTAAGTTAGGAATTTGTAATGTGTCACCTAAGGCATCCATGCTAGAGAAAAGGTAAAACCAAATATTTGGAATGGACCTCTCAACTTGGATAGAATTAAGTAAATGCACTCTTCTTCTTTCTTATATCTTCCACTCCCCTTTAATTATGTCAAAAATGCTTGAATTTAGTAAGATAGTTTATAATTGATGAGAAATCTTCAGGATTAAGAGAGGCGGTCTCAATTTCAAGTTTAATGGCTCACATGTGATCCACCTTACCTAATAAACCCTCCAATTTCTCCCATATTTTGAAAGGAGAGTCACATTTTTCCAAATGAAACAAAAGACTATCACTTACATAAGTTCTTATCAAACCTATACACTCATCTAATTTGCATTGGTAATGAAAATTCTCATATTCTCTAGTAAACATTGGTTATTCTAATGAAGTAAAAAGCCCATAATCCTTTGTGTTTAATGATTGTTTCCATTCTTGGTTTCCATGTGTGGTAATTATGTGTTGTTAATGGCTCAATGAGATCTAGTGCAGAAGTATATAAAGACGTCATTCTCAAAATCACCAAAAAGGTAAGAATCAAGTAATGCAACAAGACCCTGCTAGATTTGGCACTTTATAAATGAGTGCATGTTATAATATGGCTCTTTATAATTTTAGTGAATTTCTCACAATAAATAGATCCAATTGTACAAGCACGAAAAAACAAGCACTTTTGAGAAAATGACACTCAAATCCGAGTTACCAATCAAAAGATACAAGTTTTTCAAGTTTATGCTCTATAATTTATTTTAGTCGGCACTATAAAAAATTAAATGCTTTTAGATTCACCACACAAATAAAATCAAAGGGGATAGAATTAAGCACCTAATAGTAGGAATCATAAGCTTAATAACTTTATAAAAACCTTTAAAAAAATAAGCAACTATAAATGTTGGTGTGTGCATTTTCCACATCACATGGTGAGTCATCTCATTTAGGTGAGGTTATAGGTCTTAGGTGTTGTAGGGGTTATGACATATTCCATTGTGTCATATGCATCAGTGTGTGTCATTGCATCATATGGGATTTACTTTCCATTTCAGAATGTAACTCCTCTTCTCCACTTGAGGAGGTATGATTACATGCACTAGGGGTTACATAACACCCCCTATTTGTACCCCTTTTTTATTTCAAATCTATGACATGCGACCCTTTTCCCTTATTTGCATGCACATTCATGTTTGATGCTCACTCCCCCATGGAACCTCCTCATGCTATCAGAGTATAACTCGGTTTATGTTTGTGTTATCCCGTATGATCCTCGTGTTGTCATGTTTTCACTTTCTTCGTCATGGTATTAGAGCGTGTTGTTGGGATCCATGCTACTCTACATTTTCCATTTCCTACTACTCCCAATTTCATGTTTTACAGGTTGTGTGTGTAAGTGTCATAATGTATATTCCATCCATGTGTTATATGCATTGATTTGTTGTTATTACGGGTTCATCTTGTTTGAGGTTGTTAGTTCGTGCTTTTGGTGTTTTCCAACTTCCGGGGTTTGTATGCGTATTCAAGAGTTTTATTACAGTTCGGGGAGTTTAGGTGCTTTTTTTAGTTTCAGTGGTGAAAGGTATTTTTTTGGCCCAACTCGGCCACATCTCACCGATTTGGGAACCAATCTAACCCTCCGACTCACCTTTCTCACTCGTGTTTAACTAAAGCCGCATGTTCTACTCAATCTACATACTTTTGTGATGGGTTTTACAATGAGATCTTTGACCACTTGTGTTTCCTTAATTTTTTCGCATCCTCCTTGACTTGCACTCCAATATTTGGCCCGACATTTTTAGCCCTACACACTCGGCTCCTTATTCTTGTGCATCGCCTTGAGTTCTATGTGCATCCACTTTCCTTTGGCTTGAGTTTCCTTTGTGCTCACCCTATCTACAAATCATTGTGCCCAAGTTCACCCTGTCATGCTTTATCAAGCTTGCCCCTACTTCATGTTGTGCACCTCATATACGTATGTTTTCTCGCCATTGGAGCTTTCCTAACCTTGTTTTTCTTACTTGTGTTTGGTTTTGGCGATCCCAGCTCCCTTCACATTCTATGTGACCTACAGTGTAATGCTTGTCTCACACCGACTCAACGCGTCAAGATTCTCGTCATTCCTTACCATGGAATCTATGCCCAACACTATCTAACTTAGTTGTTACGTCCATCCCACCATCTCGGGCATTGCTCACAACGTGGACCATCCCAGCACTCAACTTGGTGACATGACCTTGATGCTTCCAATGGTCAACTCGGCTCATCGTCTCCAACTCGTGTAGCTTGCTGACCTACTTGAGTGAACTCCATGCATAGACTAACTTTTCAAGCTCACTAGCCGACTCACCCACAACTCACTCGGTGCCTCCTCTACACAACTCGTTGAGTAGCTCGGCCTTCAATTCACTGACGTCCCAAGCTTCCACTCGCCAACCGACTTGTCAAGTTGAGTTGGCTCCCTTTGAGCCAGGACCCTCCTCTTCACCCTTTTTTGGAATTTTTTCATTTTTCCCCTTTTTTCAAATTGATTAAGTGCAATTAAGGGAAAATCACTAAAATTCATTCTTCATGGGGGAGTATTTCTTTCAAGATTTATTATAGGGTTATTGGGATTTTACGGGCCACTTGTCTGGTTCGTCATGCATTATAGTGCTCTTCTTCACTTGCGGCTAGTGAGCACGTCGCCACAACCTTGTGGCAAGAGATCCCCTCTTTTTTGATGTGAGTGCCTTCTCTCACCTTTGAGCAGATGTTATACCCTTTTTTTCTCATGGCCTTTTGTGCTTGGTTGCGTGTTGTTCCTATACTTCCTACTAGGACTTATTATGGCCTCTACTCTTACGTGATTCATCGCTACTATAAGGTGAGTGGTCAATTTTCCCTTGTCACATGAACACACCTTAATATAATCAATGCACTACTTATAAAGTGTTGTAAACATGGGTTATCATTGTTCTTGGGTGTTGTATTGCATGCAGATGCATTCTCTCTTTGAGTCAACGTCTTGCTGACCTTATGTGTATCCATGCACACTCTTTTCATGCTTTCTACACTTATTTCAGACATACCATAGAGGATGCTCTTTCCATACTTGAGATTTATAGGATTTCATTATAGCCTTTGTCACTTCTTATTAGTAGAGAGAACTATACATCATGGTGTGCTTCTATAAAACGTTACTTTTCCTATGAGGGACTTTCTCCCTTGATTTATGGGTCGAGTTCCTACACCCACTAATCCTTGTTATCTTGAGGACTATCTTGACACGTGTGACCATGTTGTTGGTCACTTAATGTTGCATGTCTCTAGACCTCTCCACTTTCATGTGGCAGACTCAGATCCTCCCCACACCATCTGGAGCATATTTTAGTCCTTGTTTAGAGACCTTTCAAATACCGCCGCCACTACTACTTTTTTGATACGAGTTATCTCTTCTTATTCTTCATGTGATGACATTTCTATTGAAATAAACTCATTTGATTATGTACCTAATGACAAGGATTATGCTTCTATTTCGATGACTAGAGTATTACTTGAGGACTCCTTTAATCCTTCTCTCACCTTTCCAGAGTATATTGACACTCCTTCCTTCTCATCGGATATCAGGTAGTCTCACTCCCAAACTCATATAGTCATTACATTTTCTTCCTTTTCACTTCTAGTATGTGGTGCCCTTGCCACTCATCCTCCTTCATGTGATGATTCATATCTATCGACATTGTTCTTCTATTTGTCGATCCACCCTTTTGGGATGCATATCTCTGCGAAACCTTCATTGTCTCTTTGCGGTGCTTACTTGTTATGTTGATTAAGCTAAAATGTGAATATATGATCCTAATTTGAATGTTATAGTAGTAGTAAATGAAGAGAAATTAAGTATAGCAATGAATACTCAAGGAATTAAACAATAAATAATGAAACCCTAATTGCAAAGAGAGGGTAGAAATTCTTAGTTGGTTTCTGAGAGTTTTGGAGAATACACAAAGTTAGAAAATTATAAAATATGAAGCACATACCATCGCAATGGAGTACAGAAAAATTTAGAACTTGATTGGGATGCCTGGAGAGAGACAAGTGCACCTGCAGGTGCCCTAGACCTATTTCTAGGCATCTAGGTCTGAGGAAATTCTCAAAAAACCTCCTTTGAGGTATGGCAAGGTGTTCACCTTTAGTCACCTTTGATCGCTTTGAGGTCACACCAAGATCGTTGAGGTTGTTGTAAACCTACAATAAAGTATGAACCTGCAAAACCCTCAAATAGACATCAAATCCTAAAAAGAAAGATACAAAATGAGGGGTCAGACTATCCTCAGTTGTCATAATGGTGAACTTACAACTAATCATTGCACTACATCTCAGACCCAATGTAGTTTTGTGTGTGTGTGGAATTGTGCCCTAGGTTTCTCTTGTGTCAATCACACTTGGATAGTGAGAAAGTAGCTAGATGTAGAATGTAGTAAATATGTGCATGAAATATAATGAACTTCCCTCCTATGAAGTATGATACAGAAAACCAACCCTTGTGTCCCTTGTGGTGGATCTAGATGGATCCAATGGAGCTCTTAGATGCCTTGATGAATGCAACCTTAGGTGATGATAGATAGTGCTTAGTGTTTGGTCCTTTATTATGATCACATAACTTTATATTTATATGATTCCTTTGCTTGAATTTCATAATTAACCTGAAAAGGCCAACTACCAAAAATATAAGATGTTCAAATGGCTAGAAAGGACCCAAAAAGTGTGAGTAACGTACAAATAGGACAAGGGCTCCCAAAGGGGATGAGGACGTCTGGTGTTGTCATCTTGGTTGGGCACTAGTGTCAGGATGTCAAATGTCAAAGACTAAAAAAGTAGAATGGGCAAGTAAGGGTGCACGACCAAAAGCAAGACTAACACATGGGTTAATTAGTATTTTTCTTACTTAGGAATCATATGAATAGTAGTATGTGATCATGACTAAATAATTACCCAAAGTGTGTGATTGTGTGTCTCCATTTTCTCCCACTCTATGTCGGTGAGTAGAAAGTTTGGTAACATAAAGAAAATAGAGATGCGTACTTGATAACCATGTAGATCGATGTGGGCAGCGTGTCGAGGGACTAGACAAAGCGTGGAGTGATAAAAATATGAAGCGTGGATGCTAAGGAGGAGAAAGTGTTAAAAAGTGATGATGAAAATGAACCTAGGGCGAGATATGCATGTGTTGATGTCGATTTCAATGTGTGTGATGTTGTTGATGATGATGATGTTGACTATTGCTTCCCATATGGATGCGCCAACAAAAGAGAAGCCAAAAGTAGTCAAATATGCATGTATATGATAAAAGTGTACAAGGAAATTATGAGTATATAAAAATCACGAAAGTGTAAAAAAGGAACATGTGCACCTGATCCACGATGAGGAAAGGGGTGTAGAAAGGATCCTGTAGATGATGTCGATGTACAATTTTTTGGGCAATCTCATGCCAATGAAATGAAAGAAGTGAAGGGAGAATAGTCAAGTGTCATCCTCCAACCTTTAACTTCTCCTCGGTGTGTAAAGCACCACTTTGCAGTGGTGTGTATAAATGCATGTGCTAAGGATTATCTACCCTGTAAAATCTATTATGTATGGAGTTTTGTAGATTGTGTTGAACTACCAATCATTATGTAATTGCCCCTAGTTTCGGGTATCCTAGAAAGACCATTGTATTTTCCCCTAGTTTCGGTATTCAAGAAATCCCGTTGTCTTAAGGACCCAATGTTGATTTTGAGCCCTGTCTCGAAACTAAAAACTATGTTGTATTAGTACCATGTTGTATTGTGTATAACATTATATGGGGTGACTGATTCACCCATATGATTCCCCCTCGTTTTGGGTGCATGCAAAGTCGTTGAAGGAGTATGCAGCCCAAAAGAGGACCGACCGCTCTCTTGAATCTATGCCCTGTAGGGGGAATGGAATTTGTTTGGTACAAACCAAGGCATATGCAAATAAGTGGCTAGGAGATAAGTGTTATTACAAGCAAATACAAACATATATGTATAAGACAAAATGTAAGCTAAGAAGACAATGTGTAAGCTAAGACACAAGTAAACACACAAGATGACAATAGAGACCGTGAAAATCAGGTTACAAACGTGGGACACCACTCATGATGTCACAAGACAATCAAGCCCATAATGGATGTAATAAATCATAGAACAAGCAAGACATAGGGAAAATCCCACAAACAATGACAAACAAAGGAAAACAATGTATCAAACAACCATGGAAGAAAATAGTCCTACATAACAAATGTTGCACATGAAGCACCCATTAGCATGTTAGAAAGATAAAAATTATGTCAAAGCATGTATAATCTAATAAAATAGTGTGCTATGAAACAAAATGAAACAATAACACCTATAATGTACGAAAGTGGATGCCCCTAGGAGCCATTGTGGGATTGGTACTAGGTATTGCACCAAACATCCATGTTATGTGTAATAGATATATATATAATTTGCAATCACAACTAGGAAGCAAGTGAATGCGTATGTGTGTATGAAAATATAGTGACATATAAGATATATATCTAGCATGTGTAACAAAAGGAACTTGTAACAAGTAAATATAAGCAAGAGTAAATGCAACCAAGATATGCAACATGTTGTGGATGAGGCCTAATGGAATGCATTGTGAATGATATGGGTAGCGTGCCCCCGAGTGGATATGTATGTATGTAATGAGGTTCATTTATTTATGCCCCCTCAACACTTAAGAATGAACCGTAAACAAGTATGCGTCATCGGAAAATGGTTTAAAATGTGTGCACAAGAAATATGGTGATTGTAGGTTGTCACGTGATGTGTAGGATTGAATGGGACATAGTAAAATGGATGAGGTGGTAGAATATGTGATGATTTATCCTAAAGCGTATATCACTAAATGTGTGAGAAATATGTATGAAAGAGTGAGTGATGATGTAACATAAAATGTATATCACAAAATATTTGGATGGAATGATAAAAAGTGTGATGATGTAGCACAAGGCATATATCACGAAATGTATGGATAAAATGATAGTGTGATGATGTAGCACAAGGCGTATATCATGGAATGTATGGATAAGATGCTAGAAAGGGGTGATGATTTATCCTAAGAGCATATATCATGATATGTGTGAAGAAGGTGGTGGCTAAAAATGTCGCATAGTGTGATAAAAAGGTTGATTGATTGATTGTGAAGATTAAAGTGTAGAATGATATAAATGTGATGAGGCAAGGTTCAATTTTGATTTAGAACCTCAATAGTCAAGTATGAGTCATTAGACTAGATTGCATCGTCGGGTAGTGATTAAAACGCATATAAGTGGATGATTAAAATGTGTGATGTGTGTAGTAAGTGAAGAATATGTCATTGGTGTGTGACATGTGAAATGTGTAGTATGGGATATAGGGTGTGTAATAATAATATTCAGTATAATTTGTAATGCAAGGTGTTTAGATTGTATAATGATGTAGTGTGTAGAATGTGTATTATGTATAGGTGTATAAAGCACAAAGTGTGGATGATGTAGAATAGATGGAATATTTTTATTTTAAAAACACATGATGTATGAAGATGTGTAATGTGTAGTGTCATTGTGCGGTGTGTGAGGTTCATGTATATAGGATGCCCTCAACAGTCAAGTGTGAACCATAGCACAAGAGTGCGTCATAGGGTAATGATGATATGAGCACATGTGGAGATGGATATGTTATAAGTTAGGTGTGTAATAAGGTGAATGTAAGATGTGTGTTGATGTAAAGGGGGAAGATAGATAAGTGTAATGCCCCCCAAGTGTGTGTTGATGAATGAGCTATCCGATAAAAGTAAAGGATGAAGGTCCTCTACCCGATGCTTGTGGTGATGAAGGCATGTGACCATGCTCTAAGAGTGGTGGTATATGAGATAGACATTGTGCATATGAGTGAATTCTATATGTATGTATGTGACTTGATGAGTATATGACGAGAATCTAGGTTTAACAAAATGTGTAGGTGATGGAGACATATGTGAAGTAGAATGTGGTAGTGATGGACACCTACGTGGAATGAAATGAGGTGGTGAAGTATGTCTAAATGTAGGGATCTTCCTAGCGATGGAGCTAGATTGATGTACTAGACTAGTAGAGCGATGAGACTGCATAGGTCATGTGCAATTAAGTGAACTAGGATCAGAGTGTGCTTTAGGTGCAATGGGATACGAAGAAATAGATGGACTAGGTGATGTACTATAAACCATGAGAGGAGATGGTGACCATGGAGTAGTTGGAGGCACACCATTGATAGAAATGACTTGATTATTGTGAATAAACTTTAGACACAAGTGATTCATGGAGAGGATATACTTAGACCAACAAATCCAATTGATGCCTAAGAGCATGTCACACCTGTCGATTTCTTGTCCCATAAGGAAGGGCACCAACATTTTAAGAGGGCCGATTGAACGTGAAGCTTGAACACACCATATGAATTGTTCATCATATATGAAATTTGTGAAAGTAGATAGCCAATAGCAGTAAGAAATGGAATAGAACACGCATTAATGGGCCATGATGGATCAAACTTTGTGTTATTGATAGGGATAGATCTGATAGGGGCACTAATGTGTAAGTCCTTAAAATATAAGGTTACATGATAATTTTGGTCGAGAGAAAGAAATCAATGGTGGAGAAGCGTCAGTATGAGCAACCAGGAAATCAAGAGCCCCGATATAGGAGGAGGTACTACATGATACACATGATTGGTTGAGGATTCAACCACTTTATTGTTATTTTTGGTAAAGGGTTGTTAAATATTTTGAGCTTATGATTTTCATTGATAGGTGTAGAAGCCGTAGGTTTTGGAAGGTCAATTTTACCATTGTCAATCATATCCTGAATGAGAGTATGAATCTTGAAACAACGATTTGTAGAATTCCCTATGATCAAGTATGAAGGATGTCTAAAAGGTGATAGAGGTAGATCAAATGATTGTTTGTAGGCATGCTTCAATGATGAGAAAGTTTTCGAGGACATATTCTTTTGTAGTAGTTTTTTTTCTTCATTAATTACCGTCTCCCCTTTTCTATTTGAGGTACAAATACATTTTAATTAATATGATATTATATTTTCATTTTAAAGAGATTGGAATCTTATTTAAGCCTTTCTATTTAATTTTCAATAGTGGTATCCTTGTTGAGACTCGTTTATTTATTATTTATTGGAAGGTATTCAATATTTGGTTTTGAATTATGTGATTCTTGAACCATAGAGGATGCATTGATAATAGTCGCAGTGGAGCACAAAAAAAAGTAGAGCTAGAGGAACAAGCTAGACCGGGGTACTGGAGAGGGATAGGGGTGGCCGTGGGTACCGTGGACCTATTTATGGGTGCACGGGTCTACGGAAATGCTCACAAAACCTCATTTGAGGTGTCACAAGGTGTTCATCTTTATTCACCTTTGATCACTTTGATGTCACACCAAGATCACCAAGGTCGCTATAAACCTAGAATAAAGTATGAATCAGCTTAAAACCCTCAAATATACATCAAATCCTAAAAAAAGAAAGCTGCAAAATGAGGGGTAAAACAGTCCTTAGTTGTCACAATGGTGAACTTACAACTGAGCATTGCATTACATCTCAGACCCAATGTAGTTTTCTGTGTGTGTGTGTAGAATTATTTCCTAGGTTGTTCTTGTGCTAGTCACACTTGGATAATGAGAAAGTAGCTAGATGTAGAATGTAGTAAATGTGTGCATGGAATAGTATAAACTCCCTCCTATGAAGTGTGATGTAAAAAACCAGTCCTTGTGTCCCTTTTGGTGGAGCTAGATGGATGCAATGGAGCTCTTAGATGCCTTGATGGATACAACCTTAGGTGGTGATAGATAGTGCTTAATGTTTGGTCCTTTATTATGATCACATAAATTTATATTTATCGATTCTTTTTCTTTAATTTTGTATTTAACCCCGAAAATGCTAACTACCAAAAAGATAAGATGCTCAAACGGATAGAAAGGATCCAAAAAGTGTGAGTAACATACAAAGAGGATAGGGGCACCCAAACGGGATGAGGGCACCTGGAGCTGGAATCTTGGTTGGAGTCTTTGGTTTCCAAGATGTCAAATGCCAAAGACTAAAAAGGAAGACCGAGAAAGTAAGGGTGTAAGACAAAAATAACAATAGAAAGTAAAGAAAGGCGCCCAAAGACATGGGTTAATTAGTATTTTTCTTACTTGAATCATATGAATAATAGTATGCGATCAAGACTAAATAATTACCGAAATTGCATGATTGTGTGTTTATAGATGTAGTACAGGGAGTCTCTCATCCTTCTACAGGTGTTTCAGAGGAGTCTTTCTTATCTTTTATTAGGAGTGCCCCTTTTGGGAATTTATCACTTCCACTTTTTCAAAGACCATCATTGATCCACCCTTTCTTGTGGATCCTCTTTCTATTGTGGGGTTTGTTGCATTACCTTCACTTCACTTGGGCATCCTTTTGGCAAATTTTCCTCCTTTATACTCTAACAGTTCTACATTTGTGGCATTACCTTTGGTTTCTTTGCACTCATTTGCTAGACCTATGTCACATTCCATTGGACCAAATTTCAAGTTATTTATATTACTACCTTTGGTTCCCTTCACGAGTGGGTGGACTTCCAGTACTCCATTTCTGTCCTTCTCAAGGGTAGGAACATAGTTCGATGAAATTAAATCTTCTTTAGTCCATAGGTTGAGGACCACATCATCGACACTCTTTTTGAAGACTTCCTAGAGTTACATAGTTCAGATCCATCTATGACTTCTTTAATTTCTCTTGTCTCCTTCTTATCCTTCATTCTTCTTCTTTCAAACAGTTGCGGTTGTACATGGGTACATTATCAAGCCCTTAGTTGTCGGGACCCATTTTGTGCATCTTTCTTAGATTATTAGGGGCTTTTTAATCTCTTGTTGTAGATGAATTTCCCATTGGATTTCCCTCTGCTACTTGAGATCCTTTTGTTCATGGGTGCTTCATCATGCTTAGTTGTCGAGACCCATTTCTCATTTCTGACTTACCACCTCATCCTAAGTTACAATGAAGGGGGTGTTGGTGTGTGCATTTTCCACATCACATGGTGAGTCATCTCACTTAGGTGAGGTCATAAGTCTTAGGTGTCATAGGAGTTATGACAGATTCCATTGCGCCTATGTGTCAATGTGCGTCGAGTGAGTCATATGGGAGTTACTTCCCTTTTCAAAAATGCAACTCCTCTTCTCCACTTAAGGAGGTATGATTACATGTATTGGGGGTTACACAACACCCCTATTTGTACCCCTTCTTTCAGATATATGAGATGGTGAATGAGATGTGACCCTTTTCTTTTCTTTTCATGCACATTCATGGTTGATGTTTTCGCTCCCCCATGGAACCTCATCACACCTTTGCTGAGTGTAACTTGGTTGATGTTCGCGATACCCCGCATGATCCTCGTGTTGTTAGGTTTTTCATTTTCTTCATCAATATCATATATTATTATGGAACTCTATGAAATAAATAATATAGCAACTAGATAATATCTTCCGATATATAAATAATATAAAATAAATATCCACACATAAGTGGGTGAGGATAAATAAAAGTGAAGGTAAATAAATTACCTAGGTGAACATGAGCTAAGGTAAATACCTACTCTAACATTGACCTTAATATCATTTTTCAATGATGGAGGTGATTTCTTCATGACTGAAAGTATCCAAAGGAGATTCAAGAATTTTATTTTCTTGCCATTCACCATGAATACAACCTTCTTCATAGAATGAAAAAGAGGGAGACTCATTTTCACATTTGTTCTCATCCACCAAGGTTTTGAAGAGAACATTGAGCTCATGTGCTTGTTCTATCTCATTGTTGAGTACTTGTGCATCAAAAGAAGGATCATGACTGAAATCATACTTATCTTGCATAGCCATGGCATGGGTCAAGATCTCGAGACTTAGTTGAGGATCTTCAATCTCTTCCGTAATCTTCAAGATGTTTTTCATATAATCCTCCTTCAAAGTTGTCACATACTTACTTTCACTTTCATTTGAAGATTCTTCAAATTGATCCTCAAGGAGATGACTAGAAATCTGATTTACACGTGACCAAAATTCATTTGAAAACCTCCTTATGATACATACTTATTTCCATCTATGAGTTACCTTCTTGCAATCTTGGGAAAACTTGGTCTTCATCATTTTCGGATAAAGAGAAGAGATCCATACTATACAAGAAGGGTGCACCTTTTAGCTCAAGGTCCATTAGATCATTCTTGTGACGGGGAAGAATACAACATTGGGGTTGTAACATGAGAAAAATATTTTTCTCCATCTTGATCATTCCTTATAGAGTCTTCTTGTTCACAAGGAAAAGGAAAGACTCCATACTTGCTATGGTGATCAACATTACACCCTTTTGGTGAAGGTAAGGACATCAGCTCCTCGGAGAGGTCTTGTTCAATTTTCTCATCCATGATTGAGAGGTATTTTTCAATTTTCTCATCCATGATTATATCAAGAAAGAATTTGGATTCTTTGATATTATCCATCTCATCATTGGTCATCCATGAATCAAAAGGAGAGACCAAATCAGAAAGAAAATCATCAATGATTACCTCAAATTCATCTTCTGAATAGCTTGAGTCTAGGATGGAGAATTGATTTCTTAAATATCTTTATGGTTAGTGGATTCATTGGCAAACACTGATTCATCTATCGTAGAACAAGAATTTTCATCTCTTGCACATGTTTTTTCTCCAAATGGATGTGCCTCAAACCAAAATGAATTAATGAATGGAGGCTCAACTATCATGCTTTCTTCATCATCCTCCAAGGTTTTGATTTGACTCTCGTCGAAAGGTTCAAGGATAAATCATTCATGAGAAGTCCGCAAGAATCATCAGAATAAACACCTCATAATACTGCATAATCATTAGGATCCTATTTGTAGACATAAAATTATGCACTTTAGACATTATTTAGCCTGGTCTTATACTACTATTTATAAGGTTCTCAAGTGAATAAAGTATTAATTAATCCCACCTTTTGGCCATCTTTATTTTATATTTTATTTTGTCATTCCCGTATATTTTCTAGCACTTATCCATCCATTTCACAACCGCTTTGTCATTCTAGATCAAAATCGTGGTGTCTCGGCTTGTATTGGGTGCCCAGGGCACCCTGGTCCAACTCTAGGTGCCCTAATCTATGCACATCCTTTTCCAATTATTTTTGGGGCCTTTCTAGCCATTTTTCATCCTTATCCTTTTCCCAGTTGGCCTTGTCGGGATTAATTACGAAATTAATCTTGAAATCCCTATAAATATAAAGGTATAAGACCATGATGAGGGTCCTAGTGTCACATACTACTATCACTCCATCTAGAGTTGCATCCATTGCATCACTTGCATCCACATAGTTCTATTTTTAGTTAATCATTTTAGTGGTAGGATCGGTCCAAAGGCAATGAGACAGCGGGGTTCCCAATCAACTTGTGACCATACAAAACTTAGATCTAGAGTTGTTACGAGAGATCGGGTGCCTAAACTACATACCATGGCACCCAGTCGCCTGATACCTTCCCAAGTGCCCCAATCAGTTCAGATCCTTCATATCTTGTCTTCACAAGACCTTTGAGTAATTGTTCGGGTTCCAAAACTTGTTATAAGATCTCGCGATAACTGTGATGATCACTTGAATTAGCTAAGCCACTTCTCTCCCTTCTCTTACATATTTAGGGTTTTATTTCATTTAGAATAATTAATTATATTTATGCCATATTATTCTAGCTTCATTTATACAACATTTTTTTCCTCCTAATTAGATTAAATAGGGTTACGATTTCTTAGCAAATAGTTCTATTTTTAGTTCATCACTATTTTGAAAGATGAGTTTCTTCTTTTTCACCATTATGAAGTGCTTCAAGATGCTCATATATTTCTTGCATAGCCTCAACATAATTCAAAATTTCAAGGTTGATTTGGGGATTATAATTTCCTTCTGCAATGCTCAAAATTCTTTACACGAACTCTCTTTTCAAGGTTGTCATTTCCTCATCTTCATATGCAAGAAAATCATCTAGAGGAAGGGAGAAAAAAGAAAATGCTTTGATTTTTTTAGTCAGCTACATGAAGATAAAAACATTACCTTCAAAAGATTCTTCATCTTCATTCTTTTCATATAGCATCTTGTATCTCTTTTGCATCTTCCTCATTAAGCTCTTGGATTCGTGATCATCAATAGGTGCAAGTCCCATTTTCTTTCCTTTAGCAACAATCCACTTGAATTGAAGCCACTAGGATTTGATGACAAGATCTTCATAGACAACAATTTTCTCCATTCTAGACATTCTTTCCATGAATATTGTGGAAATGCCACTAACCTTCTTTCCCTTGGTTGATTGCATATTTTTGTTTGAAGTAAGAGACCTTTTCGTTGTTCTGAATCCTTACCCTTGCAAGAGTTAGTCCAGAATGATGGTTGATCAAAATTTTACAGATCTTGGTGGTCTTCTTCTTCTTCATGGTTGTTTTCACTCATTGGTGTTGAACACCAATCTCAAAATTCATCATTATGATGCAGGAAATGAATGTGACATGGATTCGTTCCTTGATGGAGTCACCTTCAAAATCTGATTTTGCTTTGAAACCTGATTTTTATTTTTGAAATATATACTTTTTATCATTTCTAGAGATCTTTATGGGTTTACAAGGGAATATCTTTCCCCAAAGTGGAGTCGTCATAAATTGTTGGTGAAATAATTTGTCATGGGGCTAAACCCCTTCTTCTTGGGTATGGGGAGGATCCCATTATTGA
This sequence comes from Taxus wallichiana var. yunnanensis, assembly GCA_018340775.1. Taxonomy (NCBI): domain Eukaryota; kingdom Viridiplantae; phylum Streptophyta; class Pinopsida; order Cupressales; family Taxaceae; genus Taxus; species Taxus wallichiana. The sequence continues at coordinate 658,947,073 of CM031242.1, forward strand.
ATATAAACAACCTTAATTTTTGGGGTGGCCAATAGGTCGGGGATAACACACGAACATTCCACTGAACCTGTGGTGAAGTGTTTGACTGCATTACAAGGGAGGAATTTGTAGCGATGAGAGATAAGGAGAGTTGGGGAAATTTGGAAAGAGAGAGTTATTATTGTGAGTAGGCACTAACAAAGTTCACACACAATAACTAGAGTAGGTACACATTTAATTAGAAGAAAACAATAATGTAAGCAATTAACAAGACTAACAAACTAGAGACACATAATTCTTTAGATTCATTAATCAAGGACACAAAGTTCCTTCTTGGTTATTCAAGATCACTATTCTTGAAAATTTATAGAATAGAGAGAGAATAGAGGAAAACATAAGAAAAGGAAATGGAAGAAATGTAACTCTTATTTCTTGTGTAGTGGTGATATAAAGTTCAACAACCTACAACAATCCAAAATTTCAACAAAAACTAACTTTCAAGCTCTCTTGGAATGGAGAAGCCATTCCAATTTATAGCATTGCAAATTGTCTTCTCATCTACCCCCACATGACCTTTCAAGTTCTTATTCCACTTGTGAATTTTCATCTTCCTAGGAAGTGAGTAAATAAGTCCCCTTTTTATAAATCAAAAGGGACTTTTACAATGCAACATTAGAGATTCACTTAAGTGAATAAGACAAAATACCATGATCATACACAATGAAGGATTAGAAAGGGGGAGAGAAGAAAGAGGGAGAAGAAGAAGGGATTTGATCAACTGTTTGATGAAGAAGCCTCCTCTAATGAAGAATCAACTCCAGTTGGCTTCCATAGAAGATATCGATGATAAAATCAATGCCCTTGACCTCCTTGATGTATTGAGCCACTGCAAATGCTACCTTCTCAGAATGTGGGATGTGTACATGTTCCAAAGTATTAAGCCAGTCTCATAAATGCTACCAAGCCTTATGCATTGTGTGAACTAATTCTCATGATCTTTTGCAGTATTAGAAAAAGATCCTCTAATCTATGTGAGAGATTCCAAAGTATTTTCAATAAATGATGAGGGCTCTCCAATGTCAGCTATCTGAACCAACTCTTGAAAATAAATCAAGATTCTTTATGAGGATGTGTTCTTATTAAGTAAAGGTGTTCCTAACTCTTGCACACTTTTAAAAATATCATCTGAGATCCCAGATACAATTTCTTCACAGGCCTCAAGCTCGTAATGGAATCATTCAGGAGATCGCACCTTATTATCATTTTGCAAGACCAAATGGAGTAAAAATTCTCAACAATGGATGAAAACACATTATGATTCACTAAGAAGTAAGAGTCAAGAGAGGTCATCTCAGAGACCAATGGGAGAAGACTTTCCCAAATAGCCTTTTCCTTCTCAATCTTACTCCTAGTATCTTTTATCTTTGAAATAGTAGCCAAGACATATTGAAACAATGTAAGCACCTCAAGTAGGAAAGTCTTCCCCTTTTCAATAATCATGTCCATCCATTTACTATTGGCTCTTCCCTGCTTGTTGAACATTTTATCTCTCTTGATTATCTGGGAATCTAAGCTACAAATGGGAAAGATTGTTTCAATCGAGGCAAGGATGATGGCCCCGATTCAAGAAATTATTGTACATATGAAGACAAATTCATAACATGTTCCTCCAATTGATCAATGGTTTACTTGAATTCCTCATTCCGTGCAAGGATCTGAGTTGAAGACTCCTTGAACAAGTGAGTATCACCCTCGTGGGTAGCTTGATCCAAGACCTTCATCATTACATAATTATCAGGTTTCATTTCTTTCATGGTTTTATTTACCTTTGAATGTGCCACCTCCAAATATTGAGCCCCGAAGCCTTAGTAGAAGAACCTATAGGTTGTTTGTGGATTCCTATTTCTCTTTTTCTTGATGTACTTTGAGATGGCCTCAAAGTTGGGTGTCACTTCCTATTGTATTGTTCTTAAATCCTCTCCAAGCAATTCATTGATCCATGAGAAGGGATGAGAAGGATATGAAAGGAGACTAGGCATCTTAGGTGCTTGATAAGTGTAGACACTAAATCACGCACCTGGGTACATTTCTAGATCCTAATCACACACTACTATTCATATAATTCATAAGCCGAAAAACTAATAGTTGACATCTAGATTTGGCCTCTTTTCTATATTTTTGGTTTCCTCTTTGGTCTTGTATACCCCAATGCCTAGTCGATATTCATTGCTTCATCTTTCTTGACTCGGACACCAGCACCCAGTGCCCTCATCCCCTTTAGGCACCCTAACCTCTTTGTATCTTACTCACCCCTTTTAGACCTCTTTTATCTTTTGGGCATCTTGTTTTCTCATGGGTTGGCCTTTTAGTTTTCAATTGTTAAATTTAACTAAGGGAATCATATAAATGTAAAGCTATGTGACCATAATAAAGTAAAAATATCTAAGCATCTACTATCATCACCTAAAGTTGCATCCAAAGACATTTTAAGAGCATTAAAGCATCCATCTAGCTACATTCAAGGGACAAGGGATTGATTTTTTTACATACATGCATAGGAGGGGAAGTTAATTTTTCCATACACACATCTACTTACATTGTTACATCTAGCTATTTCTCACTATCAAGTGCATCTTGCACAAGAGATTCCTAGGGCACGATTATACACACACACACACAAAACTACATGGAGTCTGAGATATAGTGCAGCTCTCAATTGTAAATTCACTCTATCGGGTGACCGTTGGGATCAGTTTGATTCCCCATTTGTATATTTTTATTTTTAGGATTTGATGTGTTTTGGGGTTTTGCAGGAGATCATTTGTTTTGTAGGTTACAAGTGAATTATGTGGACATATAATGACATATAGGTGACCAACGGTGAAGTCTAAAGAACACCAAAAAAATTAGGTTCCGGCCAATTTCATAGATACAAGTGCACATGAGTAGAATTTAGTGCCTAAGTGCCCCTCACTTTGATCCGGGCACCCTAGTCCAACCTATTCCAACAGTTCCAGGATTTTCTAAGCTTGATTGTGACAATTTCCTCCTCTTGTTTAGCAAATTTTCAGTCCAAAGCATACCTCAAGATCAATTGAAAAATCAACTAAGTCTTTTATCTCTCATGTCTTGCACTTAGGGTTTTAACTTATATTTTCTTATTGATTGTGCGGTTATGTGCTTTCTTGTTTATCATTACATGTGACTCGAAATATCCTAGGGTTTTAATAAATTTCAATATTTGTTAAATCATGCACATGTTGATACACACATCTTGTATCGTCATTACCCTATGACGCACTCTTGTGCTCCGATTCACACTTGACTATTGAGGGCATACTACATCAATAAACCTTACACATTGTGTATCTCATGATCTATATATTATGATACATCTTTCTAGCACTCTCTTCTCACACACCACACTACCCTATGACGTACTCTTGTGCTTTGGTTCACACTTGACTATTGAGGGCATACTACTTCAATGAAACTCACACACTACATATCTCACGCTCTGCACTTTATGATATTATTATCACCAAATTGCAACACCCTCGGATTTGTACAAGTGTGTGTGCTTGAGCTCACGGTGATGGATAACATGGGTACTATCTCCAAGTTGTGGGACTTGTTACTTGAGATAGACCTCCAAAGAAGGATGGTTCCTCCTCCTAATCCTATTACAAACTAACACTAATGAAAGCAAACTATTGACTATTTCTATCCTACTATTTCTAAGGGACCAACGAGAGAGAAAGAGTATGAAAATAACAAAAACTACACTACATAGGTGATGAACCAAAAGAAGGGAATGAGAACAACTTTCTAACGTGTGAAAATGGAAGTAAAATGTAGATTAGAGAGGGTGATAATAGTTCCCCACAGTCTAACCACAACACTCACAATACATTTCCAAGCACACATAATAATAATGGATCCTGCAAGAGCATAAAATAGACACAATACACCTATAATAGATTTCAAGAGGCAAGAAGAATGCAAACAAACACAGTAAGGAAGATACATCCACAAACTTGCATATATTGCTTCATGGGTATGCACAGTTCAAACTCTTACAAATGAAAGGCCTGGATCACCATGCAAGGAGTCCACCACAAATTCCTGTAGCACATTGGCTTCACAAAACAAAATGGGCATAGTTTTTGCTACTCAAATCATCCTCTTTAAACAATGAGACAATAACCAAATTTATAGAAAATGGAAGGAAGGAAAAGGGGAAAGTAATCTCGGATTTGTCTGTTTGCATCAATTACAAAGTACCCAAAATGGGTGAAAATCATGATTGTAACTTGAAAAATCCTCCCCATACTGCCCATAACTTACAAAAGCATTAGAAAAAGTGTCATCCATGCCCATTAATTGCACTTCCACCCACCATCCAACTACCCTTTTGAAACAGGTTCATTTTCTATAAAAATAAACCTCTGAAACTCCATAAATCTCTATATTTTTTTGACTTCTCTCCATAGATCTCGGTATCATGATTCCAAAAAGACCAGTTTTTGTACAATTTCACTTTGAGAAATGCAAAAATTATGGCCTTCGGCAGGAACAACTATTTAGGGTTTACAGGGCATTTCTTCCTCTTTACAGGATTGTGCAATAAGTCTGTTTGGTGAAATGCATCATTGAAAATATTTTCCCTTTCCTCAATATTTTGCATATCTTTTACAATGATTTTACATAAAAATTAGGTGGGGCCCTCATTATTTTTTTACTTTTTAAGGAAATGGATTTAATGCTTTGAGTGTTTTATCTTTCTTGTCGGCTCGGCCGATTTTGGTGAGATGGCTCTCTTGTTAGCATTGAGCTCTTCACTCCATATGTTTTGTTCCATTTAACTATGCACTAGTTTATCTCAAACATTTAACCTACCTATTTTGCATGTTGACTCCTTATGGATCCGGCTCATTGCCCCACATTTCCACGGGCATTGCATCGGTCGCTCCTCATTGACTCGGTGAGTCATTGATCCCATCTCTGCGTTAGCGCTTATTTACATTGCATTGTGGGATCATCCCTCAATCGTGGTTGTATGACCAACTCGGGTCATTGACTATGATGTGTCCATGGTGCTTCACACCATGTGGAGGCCTCACACACTCTTAGAGCTTCCTCCCCTTTGCTTTACCTTTGTAATTACGTCAATTAGCCACGTGGGTCTTGTCGTCTCGAGCTCATGGCTCGCAACTCGCCTCTCACTCGCAGTTCTCTTACATCCTTCGCCAAACTTGCTAAGTTTTGACTCACTACATGTTGTCTCTAAGTTACACAAAGCTCACCCGTGTGTTTTTATATAACCTCCACCTCAACTCGATTAACATTGTTACCATTATGACGTCTCTATCCTAAAAATGACTCTTTACCCAAGCACTTGCAAATTTTGTTCAACAAGCTCCGCACTCTTTGAAGGTTGACTTGTTCCCATGATGCACATGCAAGATGACTCCATTTGGGCCAAAATGCTTCTACATCGCTTAAAGGCTCTACACCGACTCGGGCTCGAGTTATTTTCCATGGGTCACCTACTCGCTATCCGATTGGTAAAGGTCTTGTTCTTGGTTGTGGTGAGTGACTTCAAGACAAAGTCAATCATGTTACTAGTATGAATACTTGAAATGAAATTGACCATTATCTTTAGCTCAATGAATCCTTCCAACTCACCCATATTCGGTGAGCTTGAGGCGGGTGTACACTTGACTCGGTGTTTGATTTAATTAAGGAATGGCTCGATTCATATGCTACCAAATAGCTCGGCTCCTTAGATCAGCTCAAGTATTTACACGAAATCTCCATATCCATATTCTCAAGTCAAATGAACTCGTTACATGCACCACTTGGATGTTTAGGTGGGTTTGAGGACCTAGAGGTGACATGGCTCGAATCCCTTCATCTTTGTTATCCATTGCAAACCGCTTACAAGTCGATCAGCCCAATAATGTAGATTAGAGCTTGGCATTCCTAGCAAATGCAATGCATCACCTTGTAACGACCTAGTCCATCCTGTTATGGCTATGACCTTGTTTGGGAGTTGCGTGGATTTGACTTGTTCGGGACTCGTAATGATTTGTTTCCAATTTTCTCTCGAATGATTTGGCCCCATGACTTGGAGAGTCTTTCCATGCCACCTATGAACTCATGGTTCACCGAGACTTTCTGCATAATCGGTCATGTTATGTCTCGTTTTGAATCAACCTTTCAACATGCTATTTAGCTCATTCACAACGAGTTAGAGAGTACGGCTCGATCATGATAGCTAGGTGAAATTTTCAAGAACCTTGGCTCCTCAATGTAGGTTGGTAGCTCGGTATTCAAAATTACTCAGACCTTACTAAAGTATCTTGATCCTTCATTTGAATACCTCGGCACTTTGAGGCATAACTCACTATCAAGCTAGATGAGCTCGATCTTCATCACAAGGGTCATGGTGCACTTTTCTTAAATCCTTGAACTCCCTCCACTTGTTATAAACCTGATGAGTCCTTGTAGCACCATGGAATGTATAAACACTAGATTTTCCCTTTAGTATTGCAAGTGGGCCCCACCGTTAGTCATCTTAACTGAATAAAACTTGGGATTCAATAAAGGCTAAGAAGAGGAAAATTTCCTCTTGTGAATGTTTGACTCCCTCAAGAACCCCTCAGACATTGAAGTCAGTTTGTTTCTTATGGGAACCCCTAGTGCAAGCCTGCTCTATTATCCAAATTTTCAGAAGGGTGGAAATTGATAACAATTTGGTGACTCACAAGGTCATTTTCGACTAAATGGAACACAACCACTACCTGTAACTATCCATTGGGCACAAATTCTACATAATGCTCATGAAAAATTGATCCCGGAACATTTGGAGTGTCGCCGCTTGCTTCCTAAACTACCCTCCACTTTGTTTGCATTCTTAACTCTCATAAGAAAATATGGAAATTTGTTTTGTGAGAGTAGAAAATTGTTGCCAATCTTGAATTTCACCTTTTCCCAACAACTTGTGATTCATTAAGGTTGAATAATGAACCCCTACAATTTGTTGCCTCAAAATCTAATTTCTGATTAGGGAAAGCGAGAAACTCAACTAATGGTCTAAAGAAGAAAGCAATGATACATTCAAAATTTGTTCCTTAGCCTGATTTTAGTTGCTCTGTATTTGGGATCTTTTGAAGATGGAAACTATTGCTTGTAACCTTGATTTTCTCTACTACAATTCACTTTTAGAAGCATGGTGAATTGTATACAAGCACATACAAGAAGTAATAGAACATGTGCACCAACACTTAGGAAAACTGAAAACTATTCTAACAACAACAATAATGTGTGCAAACACTTAGAGGAATGAAAATCCTAAACTAATATGTATAAGGGTGAGAGATATTCCTTCTAGTAGTAATGTTTGAGGTAGATTCCATTGACCATAATCTGCAGGTTCTTCGCCATCTAACTTAGCGATCGGAAGGTGTTGTTACTTTTACATTTATTGATCATGTATGGACCATTCCATATTGCATCAAACTTGGAATGTTTGCACTGGTTTTTCCCGATCAGCATCCCACTTCATTACCAAGTTTCCCTCTAAGAAATTCCTTACCTTTGCTTTCTTTTAAAGCTTCTCTTAATCATTGCATGATCTTTTTCCATGGTGTGCACTACATGTTCCATTGTTTCTTCCAATTCCATTAGCTCTGCATACCTGATTTCCATGGGCTTGAACTCATCTAATTCCAGTTGTTTCATGAGTTCTAATGTTTGCAACTTAAGTAACATGGGAAGCATTGCTTCCTTTCAAGTATATAAGCTTATAGGGAGAGTTACTGTCGACCTCTTGGGATTGAATCTATCGCCCATAGGTCGATTTGAGCTTCATGTGCTAGGTCCTTTGATTCTCATCAAGAGTTCTCCTTATGATCCTCAACAAGTTCTTGTTTATGAACTCTATTTTCCCATTACCCCGAGGGTAATAATTCTATGAGGTGCTAAGATATATTCCATTCCTAACAGCCCATTTACTAATATTTGTGCCAAGAAAGGCTAGTGCATTATATGATATGATAGTGGTGGGGACACCAAACCTTGTGACTATTCCCTTGTAGAAGTCCAAGATGTTGGATTCATTTGCTTCTTTGAATGCTACCGCCAGTCCACTTGGTGAAGTAATATATTATCGTTAATATCCATTTGTGGCCCCGACTTGAATTTTGATTGATAGCTCTAATGAAGTCCAATCCCCATTGCATGAATGGTTGATCCACTAAGTTGGGATGAAGGGGCGATGCTGCTAACTTTTCTTTCCCTGTGAAAAATGCACATTTTTCGCACCTCTTGATCCATGAGTAGCAATCACTAAACACTATGGGCCAATAGTAGCTAGCTTTTATGATTTTGAGAGCTGTTACACGCAGAGCAAAGCGACCTCCGGCTTCTCCATCATGGAATTAATGTAATATCTTCTCAATCCGACTTGTTGGGGCACATCTTTCTAGAACAAGATGTTGTCAATAAGCACATATGGAATGGATTGTAATATGAAATATCTTCTTTTAGCTTTGTTCCATTCTGGAGGACACAAACCAATTTGGAGATAATGTACCATGTCTTGAGTCTAACACAGAATGGGTGCATCATCTGTTGGTTGTTCTTGGTCATCTCGTAGTACCAAAATAGCTTCTCCTTTATTGTCTAACTCAACATGTTGTTTGGAAGCTAGATGCTCGCACAAACCTTTGCCATGAACCAACTTGGTCACTTTGATTTCAATGTCATATTCCATTACTCGGGTGATCCAACCTGCTCTCTTCTCATTGAGATCCTTGCTCGGGAGAAATTATTTGACACCAACATGAGATACTAATAGTTGGAATTTGTTGTTCGAGACCAAGTGTCTGAACTTCTTCAAGCTTCTAACAACAACAAGAACATGATTTTCAATGAAAGAATACCTCACTTCATAATCTTCCAAGCTCTAACTGAAGAATGCTATGGGATGCTCGAACCTTCCTTATTCAGCTATACCAAGATAGCTAAAATTGTATCCAAACCTCCAAAAGAATACAACATGAAATCCTTTAAAAACAATGGGTTGATAAGAGTTGGAGCTTGGGATATTGCATGTTTAATGGCCTCAAAAATATCTTTGCCTTTTGTTATCCATTTGAATGCAAGGCTTTTCTTTAACATCGTGGTCAATGGCTTCACCAAGGTGGAAAAATTAGGCACAATTCTACAAACAAAGTTAATTCTCCCCAAGAATCTTTGGAGAGCCTTCTTGTGGTTTGGCAATGGAAGAGCATGGATGGCCTCAACTCTTTTGGGATCAATGGTCAGTCCTTCCTTTGAAACAATATGTCCCAACAAATTGCCTTCATGTACCAAGAAAATGTATTTCTTTGGATTCAAATATGCTCTAAACCTTATACATCTTTGAAACACTTACATAAGGTGAAAGAGATGGTCAACTACATTCTTAGAGAAGATAATGTTGTCAAGATAGACAAGCACTATCTTATTGATCATCCCCCGAATGCCATATCCATTGCTTGTTGAAATGTAGCTCCAAAGATTTGATAGTGCAAATGGAATTTTCTTGTAATCATAAGTGCCCCATTTTGTAGTGAAGGTTGTCTTGAACTGATCTTCTTCCTTCACCATTATTTGATTATAACCTGAGTAGTTGTCTAGTAATGAAAACCTTTCGGAACCAGCTACAACCTACAAGATTTGCTCCATTGATGGAAGTGGATAATGATCTTTGAGTGAAGCTCTATTCAAATCACAAAAGTCCACACATAATTTGATTTCTCCATTCCTTTTTGTCATCGGCACCAAGTTTACAACCCAACTTGAATGCTTAATTGGAATTATGATGTTGCCCTCAATCAACTTGTTCTATTCTTTCCTCATAAGAGGTTCAATGTGAGGATTCATCGACCTTTGCTTCTACTTGATGGGCTTGGGTTACGGATACAAATCAATAGTATGTTGAGCAAACTTTGGATTGAAAGCTCTCAAATCTTTGTAATTCCAGGGAAAGACATCGGGAAACTCTTGACAAAGTTGAACAAAATCAGATTTCTCTTGTTGAGTACTCACCTTGCCAATCTGTAATACCTTGTCTTCATCTATTGAAATAGGCTATAAATATTCACCCTTTACACGAACATTTGTCTTCTCTTTAGGAGCAGGTCATTTGGGTTGAAGAAGCGATTCCAAAGTCACCAATACTTGTTGGTTCTCAACTACACCACTTGGTTGCCATATTGTTGCTCCAGGTTTGTCTTGATTACTTATAAGAATTTGATGATTTGATTGTCATTTTCAAAGACTTTCCAAAGCTTGAATTGTTGTTCAGGACAACTAGTCTAGTAATCACCTTTATATGAGGCCGAACCTGATCTCTTTTGATGATTTCGAAGACATAAAATGTTGTTTTTAGTGTAAAATCACAGCACCCCCAAATGAGTTATGGATCTGCTTTTCTAAGGAAGGGTCATTTGGTGTGATTTTTATAACATTGGATCATTCCCAAGCTGTGGGACTTGCAATTGGGAATGATCCTCTAGAGAAGGCTAATTCCTCTTCCTAATCCTAGCGCTAAACTACTTCTAAGGAAGGAAATGTGACTATATACTCCTAATCTAACAATTCCAAGGGACCAAGGAGACAAAGAGCATGAAAATAAAGAAATCCTACACTACAGAGGTGATAGCACCGAGAAAAGGGAACTGTTGATCATAAACCCAACTTCCTGAAATGGAGAGAGGTGAGCAATGGAGAGGATGGACAGATGCATCACAAACCAAGGATAAAGTTCACACAAAACACCATTTTAAACCCCTTAAACACAGCTCCGAAAACCTACAATGGACATCAGAGATATGCACAGTATACCCTACAATGGTGAGAGGCGAAGAGACAAAAAAATGAGCAAAGGATGGACAAAACGCATCACGAAATAGATTTTATTGCTCCAGGAGTTCACACAGTACACCATTAATGGGAAAGAGGCAAGAAAATGCCATTACAAAGCCAAGGGAGGAGGCTTAAACTCCACATTCGACCCTGGAGAAGAAAGAGAGAGGGGCAAGGAAGAACAATGAATGACCCTTTACAATGAATATTTCCCTTGTATTTATAGATTTGACCTAGGAAAGAAGAAATAGAGAGGAAGTGGGAAAAATGGATTGAAGCTCACCACTCTTTGTTAATGCTTGAGATAAAATCTACCCCAAATCCATCTTTCTTTGCATGATTCCTTGATTCGGTGCCTTGAAAGAAGAGGAAATGCGGAAACAACTTGAATCCAATCGGTTGTTGAGATAGATGGATCTTGTAATGAATGCCTAAAGACATTTCCTCTATTTTACTTTACCTAACCTCCTCAAAATTAAAGTCTCGGACCTCAATGGCAAAGGTGAGACCGAGATCTTTCCAATGGTGTCGATTCGTGATATTTCGAGCCCCGAGTCGAAAGATATGCCCCTTAAAAGTTTGTACGGATCCGTATGAATAGATGGGGAAAACAGTTTGAAAAATGGGCCCCCCTTTTGGGATGGGACACGTGGCAGCCAAATCGAGCAAAATTCATGTTTCGGGTCCATAATTTACCTTTTCCCCTTTTCGTAAAACACAAAACTCAGAAAACCCCCTGCGGCCCCGAAGCTCTGCCTTTTGACTCTACTTGACCATTTGCCCCTACCTTCATTTCATCCTGAGACACGTGGAGATGTGGCACTTGTTTGAGCTTATCTTTTTGGATTAACCTTTGGAGGAGTGTCGTTAGGACACGTGGTTCCCTCTACTGGCTCTTCCATACTTAGTCGATTCTGGATTCTTTCCTGAACGGTTTTGAGCCTAAAGACCTTAGATCCTTTCCATTTCTCCTTTCTTGCTCTTGGCTTCTCTTGTGACACTACCCCTTCATTTTCGAGCCCACCTGTAACTTGTTTGTCATCCTGGAATGTGAGCTCACGGGTCTAAAACATTTCCCTTCATGTTTTCTTTATGTGTAAGGCTTATTCTGACCAAAATTTCTGGGGGAAAATTTGGGATAACAATTTGGTGACTCACGGGGACATCTTCCTGCTAAATGAAGAGACCAAGTGGCCTTGAAGCATCCATTGGGCATGGAGTCTAGCCTTATAAACTGATTCTGATATGAACTCAAATTCTAACCTATGAGCCTCTTGGAAACCCACTAAAACTTGAAGTTGGACTTCACCAAAAGCCAACTGAATGCACTGTGTAAGAGCAATAGCACCAAAAACTATGTACAAACTGAAAATCATACATGCTCCAAATGGAACATGTAGAGTGTGTAAAAGCACTTCTTCTGTTGAAAACAAACCTACCTACACTAATCTAACCAAGAGAAAAGGGAGCTCAAATAAAGCCTACAATGGCAAGGGAGAAATAGCTTCCCTTCCTAAAAAATGGCAGCCATGCAACTGATTTGGCACTGAACATGGCTGGTTGGATCAGTGAAAACTTGATAATAAGTTGGTCCTCCACCCAAATCATCAAGGTATCAGCATTAATGGAAAATACCTCCTTAATATGACTTGCATCGGACTTCTGGAGGTGTTGATGATGACCCTTGGTACTTTGATGCTCATCCTCATGCCCTGAAGTAGGCATGACTGGTTTTGGTTTCTCCTTTAGCTCAATTGAATCCAAGTACCTAATTAGGCATGATCTAATCCTTTGGATGTTCCCATTTCTCGAAATTTAACTCTAAAAATGGAGTCTTCTTGTGGACCTTCTTAGATGGATGGTGTGAGAGGGATGATGACATCTTCCCGATTTTCTCTTCCTTCTCCTGTGAAGAACATGGGAGAGTCATGTCTTCCAATCTTGGTTCCAGAGGGTTGTTATGAAGTGTAGGTTGTTGTTCCTGAATGTTCTCCTCCATGGCAGTAGGCTCATGTGCTTGGGATGTGAGAGATGGAGGAAAAAATGATGTGATCTCCATGGGTTCCCCTCCATCAAGGCAATCCTCCAAGTCAGACAGGTAATTTGCCTCCTTGTTGTCCTGCTATTGCAGGTGCTCAACCTCCTTCATGGTGTCCTCCTGATCTACAATTGACTCACCATGGTTCCCTTCATCCTCAAACATGAATTTTGAAAGCTCAAACTCTTCCTCAACATTAGAGCTTGAAGGGGATGAAGTGGGAGGAAGAACTGAAGGTTCTTTTGTGGCCTGCTCCACACTTGGAGCCTCTAAAATTGTATGGTCCTCCTCCACAGCCGGAATGTACTCCTCTTCTTTTGGATTAGGAGTAGCTCCTTCCTCCCCTACTTGTGTTGTAGCTGGAGCTTCCACCACTTGTGGCTTGACCTCAGCCTCCTCCATAGGCTTAACCAACAAGGGAACCTTTGAAAACTCAAATTTAGTAGCCCAACTCTTCAGATTTTCTATCATTCTTCTATGTTGGATTCCTCTGTTTGATGTTCTCCTTGGATGGTTTTTAGATTTTCTTCCCAACATGGACTTGGGAAGGCAAGAGGAGTGGTGGGTGGGGTCTCCACTAGTTGTTTCCTTGTTTGTGGCAGAGGGGAAGGCATTTCTTTTGGCTCTTGTAGAGGGGAATTGGATTTGGAAGGGAAAAGGGCAGAGAAACTGAGGTGGGATGGAAGACTAGTAGATGGAGAAGAGGAATTAACATTTGGGGCAGCAGATGGGAAGCTTGACTCTTACCTCTATCGAAATGATAAAGATTGAGGGAGAGAAAATGAAAGGCAGGGAGCTGGTGATTGACTTACCCATTGACAAGGTTGTCCCGCACTTTGCTCATAAGCCCCAATGTCCTCAATCCACTATGCAAGTTGGGGCAGCATTCCAATCATGAAGTCCAGCTTCTCCTGAGGGTTGTAGTGTCTTGGAAAAGGGCCTTCCCATGGACAAGGTGCCCTGCAACCAATTTTGAAAGCCATCATTTGAGTTGTTTCCCTAAATTGAACCATGTCAACCTCCATTTTTGAATCTTCTCCAGTAGACCAGCATCCTTTGCATAACTATCACCATCATATGCATCCTCTTGTCCCTGGTAAGCTTCATAGTCGAACTGGTTTTGACACTGCTCATATGGGTAAGCATAATGATCATGCATCTGATTATAATGCTGATTAGAGGAGTTGGGAAATACATTGGAGGTGGATTGTATTGCAGCTATAAGTGTGAGTTCCATGAAGGGAATGAAGTCATGATTGCACAACTTCATGGAATGGGAGAAAATGAAAGAGATGGAAGAAGAAAATGGATGAAATGAGTGGAAATGGATGGAAAAGGTCTGTAACTCAGAGAATGGGTTTTTGACTAGATGGAGTCACCAGATGTGCTTGAAAGTGCCTCTAAAGGCTGAAATATTCACCAAGAGCACATCGAACCTGATGAAGTGAAGTGGTAAGGTGCTTTCAGACCTATCCCACTAGGTGTGCCAAAACTATCAGTGTGAAATCACAGCACCCCCAAATGAGTTATGGATCTTCTTTTCTAAGGCGGGGTCATTTGATGTGATTTGCATAACATTGGATCATTCCCCAAGTTGTGGGACTTGCAAATGGGAATGATCCTCTAGAGAAGGTTGGTTCCTCTTCCTAATCCTAGCACTAAACTACTTCTAAGGAAGCAAATGTGATTATCTACTCCTAATCTAACAATTCAAAAAGACCAAGGAGAGAGAGAGAGAGAGAGCATGAAAATAAAGAAATCCTACACTACAGAGGTGATAACACCGAGAAAAGGGAACTGCTGATCACAAACCCAACTGCCTGAAATGGAGAGAGGTGAGCAATGGAGAGGATGGACAGATGCATCACAAACCAAGGATAAATTTCACATAGAACACCATTTCAAACCCCTTAAACATAGCTCCCAAAACCTACAATGGACATCAGAGATATGCACAAGTATACCCTGCAATGGTGAGAGGCGAGAAGAGACAACAAAATGAGAAAAGGATGGACAAAACACATCACGAAACAAATTTTATTGCTCCAGGAGTTCACACAATACACCATTAATGGGCAAGAGGCAAGAAAATTCCATTACAAAGCCAAGGGAGGAGGCTTAAACTCCACATTCAACCCTGGAGAAGAAAGAGAGAGGGGGGGGAAGAAGAATGAACAACCCTTTACAATGAATCCTGCCCCTATATTTATAGATTTGATTGGAGAAAAAAGAGAGAGGGAAGCGGTAAAAGTGGGTTGATGCTCAACCACTATTGTTAATGCTTCAGATAAAATCTACCCCAAATCTGTCTTTATTGTATGATTCCTTGATTCGACGCCTTGAAAGAAGAGGAAATGGCATAAACATATCAAATCCGATCTGGTTTTTGAGACAGATGGATCTTCATCAATGCCCAAAGATGTTTCCTCCATTTTCCTTCACCTAACCTCCTCAAAATTAAAGTCTCGGACCTCCATGGCGTAGGTGAGGCTGAGATCTTTCCAATGGTGTCAGATTCGTGATATTTCGAGCCCTGAGTCAAAAGATATGCCCCTTCGAAGTTTGTATCGGATCTATATGAATGGACGGGGAAAACAATTTGAAAAATGGGCCCCCTTTTAGGATGGGACACGTGGTAGCCAGATTAGAGAAAAAATCGGGTTTGGGTCCATAATTTACCTTTTCCCCTTTTTGCAAAACACAAAACTCATAAACCCCCCTCGCCCCGAAGCTCCACTTTCTGACTTTGCTTGACCATTTGCCCCTACCTCCGTTTCATCCTGAGACACGTGGAGATGTGGTGCTTGTTTGAGCTTCTTTTTGGATTCACCTTTGGAAGAGTGTCATTAGGACACGTGGTTCCCTCTGTTGGTTCTTCCATACTTAGTTGATTTTGGATTCTTTCCTGAATGGTTTTGAGCTTGAAGACCTTGGATCCTTGTCGTTTCACCTTTCTTGCTCCCGGCTCTCTTGCAAAGTCTTGCCTTGCCTTTCATTTATGATCCCACCCGTAACCTATTTGTCATTACGGAATGTGAGCTCGCGGGTCAAAAATTTTCCTTTCATGTTTTCTTTATGTGTAACACTTGTTCGACAAAAAAATTGGGGAAAATTTGGGATAATAGTTGCCCAATAGCTACAAGCTTGTCTGCATCATTCTTCTTCCACGGGGATGGAATTGATGTTAAAAGCTTCAAAATCCCTATGAGATCCCATACCCTGTTCTTGTAATTCATTAAAAGATCATTCTCGGTAGCATTTTTTCCTTAGACTTGGTTCACAATCAGCTCATTATCCCTAAAACTTGGAGGTTTTTAATGTTTATTTTTCTTTCCCAATGCAATCCATGAATCAAAGTTTCATACTCGGTTGTGTCAATTGAGAAAAAAATTGGAAACAAGAAAGCTGAGTAATATTTGACACCTTGTGGTGACATAAGCATTGCTCCTCCTCCAACACCTTACTTACTTTTTGAGCCATCAAAGAATAGCTACCACACTTAATTATCATTTTTGATCTGATTTGGTAATGATAGGAGAGGCATATTCTCTTCATGTATACAATAGAATCCTATATCAACTTATTCCATTTATTTATAAGGATCAAAAGCATATCTTTTGTTGGCTCAATCATCGAGAGTCAAGTCTCGGAATTCCTCTAACCTTAGTATCTCGCTTCATAAATATTCGACGATCCTCCCGATCAAAAGTTCAACAATTTGCATTGACTTAACTTGGGACATGTGGCTCAATGTGCAAAATAGCAATTGGCTCATATCTGATTATATCCTTAGCTCGTAATTTGTTCGAATAACATATGTTACCAATCAATGCGAGACAAGTAGCCTCGAATTTTGGCAGTGAAGTCCCTTGAAAAACATAGAGTGAAGAGTGGTGCCACATCAATTCTTGAAATGTCTTACAACATCGTAACATTGGGACAAGCATGCAATGTGAGGTTCAATCCTTTGATTACTCCAATTGTAATCATTTTTATCCCATCTAGTTGTACCACACCTCTAGAGATGACTTCATACTAAAGACCCAGCTGATCAACTATTTTTTTTGGCATTACGAAGCCATCGGCTCTGAATCAATCATGCGCAATAATGCACTAACTTATCCCCGATGATCAATGAGATATAGAATGGTGAGGGCTTCAAATTTTTACCTTATTGACCTCTTGGAGCTCCTTGCAGGGCTGCATTAGTGAACACTTTATCTTGATCTTCGGATGGCTGATTTGATGCGGACCAATTTGCCATAGCATCTTGCAGAAGATCTCTTTGGCCCGGGATAGCTAATGACTCCCACATTGAAATGTTCACATTTGTTTTCTTCATTTTCTCAATGATATTAAACGGGGATGAGCTATCCTTATATCGTCCTTTACTTTGCACAACCTTCTCTTGTGTGGGAGGCTACTTGCAATGGTATATGAGCTGGTCTAAAAGATGGTTTAGACTCGATTTTACAAATTTAAAGTTACACTTTGACTGTTAATTCCTTACAAAATGATAGAGGGTTGAGAATCACTTGAGATAGATGACTTCCCTTCCTCAATATTCCTTTTCTTAGACCGTGTGTTGGCTACAACACTTGAGACGGACTTGATTCATACCACCAAAATATTCAACTTGTCAATTGACAAATGAGGTCTCATTTGGAGGTGATTCCTGAGTAGTTTCCTACTACTGATTTTCTTCTTGGTTTGTCTCTTGTTCCACACCCATTGTTGTCACCATTAGAGCTTGATTTAAGGCACCATTAAAGCATTCCTATTCTTTATGAGGTTGGTTTCATGGGAAGCATCAATCATACTCTTGAGCTATGTTATTTTGAGTCGGGACCAAGGCTCTGGATGTAGATATGTATTAGGATTATAGGGTTGAAATGGCCTATTTACAAGAGGTTTTGCTTGGTTAGGATTAACAACTAGAGAAAGTGGCCTATTAGGTGATACAAAGGACTGCTGTTTGATTGGGCTTGAGGTGGTATGGTTTAAACTTTTGAGCTTGTTGCCTCTTAATCATTACTAACTCATTGCCTAAGTTTTGCAACTATTTCATGACCTCTTAGAGCTCTTTGGAAGTGCTAGAAGATGAGTTAGAATTTTCAGTATAACTCTAATTTATTGGAGTGGGAATAGGGGCTAATATAGGTGCTTGACAAGTGCTTGGGCTTCCTAATTTTGGATAAAGAGACATGGGTGGCCTAGGTACAAGTTTACGAGGCTTGAATGAGGTAATTTTCAGCTCTAATAGCAATATTATAGTTGTGGGTAAAGTTGTACCTCTCATGGATTGAATCATCATAGAAATATCAAAATTTAGGGCCTTAAGGAAATATAGGAAAGCACCTTTAGTGTTAGTCTCCTAAGCAAGCGGAATCCTATCCCACATCCTTTGAAATCGAAGTTGAAATCGTCCATCTGTTCATTAAGAGCCCTCTTAATTGTGCCAATTATTCCAATAAAGAAAATTTATCTCCCTTTTCTTTGAATTGAGTATAGAGAGCCATGCACAAATAGTCCCAATTCTAGATAGACCCCGATATTAGACTCGAACCATTACAAAGCTTTACCCTTGGATGAGGATACCAACAATTTAACCGCAACGTCCATCTCAAAGCAATCTCGTGAATTGCATGGACATTTGCAATGTCTTGGATATTGTCAATGGGGTTGTATGGTTCTCCTAGTGAAATAAGGATTTTTTTCAATGCCCGCCACCGGAATGGGATTTTGAGTATTGAGTGTCAATGGCTTGCTTATTGTAAAGTTAACATAGGGGTTTGGGTGTTACGGTGGTGGTTGTTGTAGATGTGCCATTATAATTGGTCTGAGAACTCTAGTTGATTGAATGAAAGGCCTACCAGGCGGAGGTGTTGATAGTGTTCTATTCGGTGGAGATGGAGACCTTTGAGCTCTTCTTCCCCTTCTTCCTCTACCTAGAGATAGCTGCAAATATTCAAAAACACCTTCTCTTGCTCTAGACCTTGTTTGGATTCTTCTCATAAATTTGACAAGCTTGGCCTGTTAAAACTAATGGATCCTACCCTTTTGGAGTCGCCAGATGTGCAATTTGAAATCCTTTTACAAGATGGAATGTTACAACAAGAGCACATCAAACTTTTTGTAAGAATAGAGAGAAGAATTCCTTGTCCCACTGTGCATGCCAAAAGCTGTTATCATTGAATCACATCACCCTTTGATTTGCACAAGTGTGTGTGTTTGAGCCCATAGTATGATTGGGTAACATGGGTACTATCTCCAAGTTGTGGGACTTGCTACTTGAGATAGACCTCCATAGAAGGTTGGTTCTTCCTCCTACTCCTAGTGCAAACTAAATCTAATGAAAGCAAAGTACCGACTATTTCTATCCTATTATTTCCAAGGACTAGGGAGAGAGAAACAGATGAAAATAACAAAATATACACTACATAGGTGATGCACCAAAAGAAGGGAACGAGAACAACTTTCCAATTTGTGAAAATGGAAGTAAAATGCATATTAGAGAGGGTGATAATAGTTCCCCATGGCCTAACCACAACACTCACAATACATTTCCAAGCACACACAATAATAATGGATCCCTGGAAGAGCATAAAATAAACACAATACACCTATAATAGATTTGAAGAGGTAAGAAGAATGAAAATAAACACAAGGAAGATACATCCATAAACTTACATCTATTGCTTCATGGGTATGCACAGTTCAAAATCTTACAAATGAAAGGCCTAGATCACCATGCAAGGAGTCCACCACAAAGGCTGCGCAGCAAATTGGCTTCACAAAACAAAATGGGCAAAGTTTTGCTACTCAAATCCTCTTTAAACAATGAGACAATACCTAAATTTATAGAAAATGGAAGAAAGATAAAGGGGGAAAGAAATCTCGGATCGACTCTTTTAATCAATTGCAAAGTACCCAAAATGGGTGAAAAGCATGATTGTAAATTGGAAAAGACTCCCCATACTTCCCATAACTTGTAGCAGTAGAAAAAGTGTCATCTATGCCCATTAATTGCACTTCCACCCATTATCCAACTACCATTTTAAAACAAGTTTGTTTTTGAAAAATACGCCTCTAAAACTCCAATCTCTATTTTTTTACTTTTATGCATAGATCTCAAGTATCATGATTCCAACGAGACTAATTTTGTGTGATTTCACTAAGAAATGCAAAAGTTATGGCCTTCTAAGTAGGGGCGAGTTTTAGGGTTTGTTAGAGCATTTCTTCCTCTTTACCGGATTGTGCAATAAGTATGTTTAGTGAAATGCATCATTGAAAATATTTTCCCTTTCCTAAACGTTTTACATATCTTTTACAATGATTTTACATAAAAAATAGGTGGCTACATCATTAATTTTTTTGCTTTTTGGGAGGTCTAGATTTAATGATTTGAGTGTTTTATGTTTCTTACTGACTTGGCCAAGTTGGCTCTCTTTTTAGCATCACGCTCTTCACTCCATATGTCGCGCTCCATTTGACTATGCGTTAGTTTGTCTTGAATGTTGAACCTACCTTTTTGCATGCTTTGACTCCTTATGGCTCTTGGCTCGGCTCCCCACATTTCCACGGGTATTACATCGGTCGTAGATGCATGACCAACTAGGGCCGTTGGCGTGACGTGTCCACATCACTTCGTGCCACGTGGAGGCCCCATACACTCTTAGGGCTTCCTCCCCTTTACTTTACCTTTGCAATTACATTGAGTGGCCATGTGGGTCTTGTCATCTTGAGCTCATGACTCGCAACTCATCCCTCACTCGCATGATTCTCTCACATCCTTCACCAAACTTACTAAGTGCTCGACTCACTACATGTTGTCTCCAAGATACACAGCTTGCCGCGTGTTTTGATACAACCTCCACCTTAACTTGATTTTCTCTATTAACATTGTGACGTCTCAGTCCTAAAAATGACTCGGTACCCAAACACTTGGAAATGTGGTTCAAGAAGCTCCGCACTCTTTGAAGGTCGATTCATTCCCATGATGCACATACGCAAGATGACTCCCTTTGGGTCAACATCCTTCTACATTCACCACAAAGGCTCTACACTGAATCGGGCTCAATTTATTTTCCATGGCTCACCTACTTTGTTATTTTATTGGCCCAGATCGATTCTTGGTCATGGTGAGTGACTTCGAGACAACGCCAATCATGTTACAGGTATGAATGCTTGAAACGAACTCAACTAATATCTTTAGCTCAATGAGTCCTTCTAGCTTGCCCATATCTAGTGAGCTCGGCATGGGTGTACACTTGACTCAATTCTTGATTTAATTGAGGAACGACTCATCCATATACTACCAAATAGCTCAACTCCTTAGATCATCTCGGTATTTACACAAAATCTCCATCTCCATATTCTCAAGTCAAATGAACTCGCTACTGCACCACTTGTATGTTTAGGTGGGTTTGACGAGCTTGAAGGTGATGTGGATTGAATCCCTTCATCTTTGTTATCCATTGGAAAACTACTTTCAACTCAATCTAGTCGATAATGTAGATTAGAGCTCGGTGTTCCTAGAAATGCAATGCATCACCTTTCTGCAAAATGACGGCTAGTCCATCCTGTTATGGATACAACTCGTTTGAGAGGCGCATGGATTTGACTTGTTCAAGTATTGTAATGATATGTTTCTCATCTACTCTCGGAATGATTTTTCCCCCACAACTCGGACATTCTTTCCATGTTACCTATGAACTCACAATTTCTTTGAGAGTTTCTTCCGATTGGTCGTGTTGTGTCTCGTTTTAAATCAATCTTTCAACATGTTATTGGACTCCTTCACAACAAGTTGAGTATCCTAGCAAGTATGGCTCATTAGTGATAGCTTGGTGAACTTTACAAGAACCTTGGCTCCTCAATGTAGGTCGGTAGCTCGGTCTTCAAAATGACTCAGCCCTTACTAAAGTAGCTCAAACCTTCATTTGAAGAGCTTGACACTTTGAGGCATAACTCACTATCGAGCTAGGTGAGCTTGGTCTTTAGACAAGGGTTGTGGTGCACTTTTCTTAAATCCTTGAAGTCCCTCCACATGTTATAAACACGATGAGTCCTCGTAGCACCATGGAATGTATAAACACTAGATTTTCCCCTTTAGTATTCTTTGGTGGGCTCCACCGTCAATCATCTTAACTAAATAAACTTGAGATTCAATGAAGACTAAGAAGAGTAAAATTTCCTCTTGGGAATGTTTGACTCCCTCAAGAACCCCTTGGACACTTGAAGTCAATTTGTTTCTTATAGGACCCCGGTCAAGCTTGCCCTGTTATCCAAATTTTCACTAGAGGGTGGAAATTGATAATAGATACATCTTTCAAGCACTCTCTTTTCACACATCACACTACCCTTTGATGCAATCTATTTACATGGTTCATACTCGACTGCTGAGGGTATAAATCTGAAATGAACCTCATCACATTCACACTCTTCACACTATATGCTTAAGTGATCTATCTATCTAGGGCACGCTTCAAACCATTTCCCGATGACACACTCTTGTTCTATAGTTCATTCTTGACTACTAAGGGGGCATTTATAAATGACCCTCATCTCATATACATTCATTCACATCTACTCAGGGGGAACGCTGATCATATCACACTCATATTACATTCCATTCCATTCTCACTCACAACATACTGCATATCTTAGTTACACATTGTTCTTTCTTACTTATACTCATATGTACACTTTGTTTACTATTCTAGGTAGATATTGTGTATGTCATTACCATTTCTATACACACATGCATGTTCACTTGTTCTCTAGTTGTGAATACATATTTTACACAAATATTTTCGCGAAGCATGGATGCTTGGAATTTTACCTCTTACCGGTCACATTGAGGCTATTGGGGGAATCTAATTTTATATACACTACAAGTGTTATTGTTTCATTTTATACTACTTCATATTCTTACTAGCACACTACTTTATCAATGCATACATGCCTTGACATACTTTTTTATCTTTTTAACATGCTAATGGGTGTTTCATGTGTAGCTTTTTCTTTGCAGGAACTATTTGCTACCATGGTTGTCTAATAATTTGCTTACTATTGTTTTCCATTGTTTGTTATTATTTGCCATTATCTGAAATTATTGGTGGGCTTTGCCATATGTCTTGCTTATTCATTGCTTGTATGCTTTTGGCCGCTTCAACCATGATTGCCTTGTGACATTGTGAGTGATTTCCCATGTTTGAAACCTATTTTTGTAGTCTACATTATCTTTTTTCTTACTAGATTACACTTTGTCTTTTATATATGTATTTGTCTTGTTTTCACTAACACATGTTTCCAACCATTTTGTTTACATGTGCCTTGGTTTCAACATGCACATTCCCTCCCCCCGCATGGTATTTTTTTGTATCAGCACCTGGTCCTCTCCTTTAGGCTACATCCTCCTAGCAACATCACATGCACCCTAAATGAGGGGGCATATATTAGGTGAATCAGTCACCCCATTCAGTAGTACACAATCACGGTTCGGACACTCGCATACTACGGGAATAAATTAGTCTTCAATTACGTAAACGGTGTAGAACCTAACTTGGGTCCTTAGTTCAACACGGATGTCGGTGCCCATATACAAATATGAGTGCTTGGGTGTGCTCTGAACTTTCCTAGGCACCTATGACCAAGGGAAATTACAATTACTTTCTCGAGATCAACATGGTTCACAACAGTCTACAAAGCAGAGTTTTTTCATAGTACAGTGCAAAGTCCTTCAACAATCAAAATGCATTATATCTCCTTTTTTCTTCTTTTTCTACTTAGATTGAAATAGATTGAACTTGATCAAATTGGAACAAAGCATGATCACACCATCTGCAATGGTGTATAAATTTTGAGAAGTATTCAAGGATGGAGAATAACACTAGACCTTTCTCCCAACACTTATTCTATCATGGCATGAGATTACCCTAAAAACTCATTTTTGGCATGGGACCACCCCAAAACTCTTTCTTCTACAACATTTCAGGACACTTTCTATCCTTTTCACTCATCACAAATCAGGTGCACATGTTCCTTTTACTACTCTTTTGCATTTTTACACACTTTTTACATATTTGGATCAAATTTTTCATATACACATATTTTACTACTCTTTTTCTCTTTTTTCTGAGTTCGTCCTTATGAGAAAGTGATCACATCGGTGAACACATCAAGCACAAGCGACAACAACAATAGGTACAATATGACATAACACATACGCTTCACCCCTAAGGTCACTTCCTCTTCCTTAGCTTCCATGCTTCATTTTATCACTCCACACTTTTTCTTGTCTCTTTGACACGCTTTCTTTGTCAATCTACATGGTTATCATGTATGCATCTCTTATCTACTTTATGTTATCGATTATCGAGTATTCACTCAATAACATAAAGTGGGGGAAAATGTAGACACAAAATCATGCACTTGGGTACATTTATAGGTCCTAATCACATACTACTATTCATATGATTCCTAAGCGAGAAAACTTGTAATTGAGATTTTGCTTTGGCCCCTTCTCCATATTTCTTGTTTCATTTTTAGTCTTGCACACCCCATTGCCTAGTTTGATATTCATTACTTCATCTTTCTTGACCACGGACACCGGCGCCCACCCAATATGCCATCGCCCGGATGCTCTCGTCCCTCCGGGCTCCCGATCTCTTTGTATCTTTCTTGTCCCTTTAGGGCCTCTTTTATCTTTTTTGGGCATGTTGTTTTCTTATGGGTCGGCCTTTTAGTCATCAATTATGAAATTCAACAAAGGAAATTCTTTGTTTTGGGGTTTTACGGGAGATAATTTGGGGTTTTGAAGGAGATAATTTGTTTTGTAGAGGTTACTAGTGAATTTTGTGGACATCCAATGACATATAGGTGACCAACGGTGAAGTTTAGCAACATTTGTGTGAAACTAGAAATTTTGTGTCGACCAATTTCGCAGACGCGGGCGCCTAGGAGAAGATTTTAGCACCTAGGCTCCATTGACCCAGTCTAGGAACACTAGTCCAACCTATTCCAGTAGTTCCAAGATTTTTTTAGCTCGATTGCGACAATTTCCTCCTATTGTTCAACATGATTTTTAGTCCAAAGATACCTCGTGGTCAATTACAAAATCATTTGTCTTTTATCCTCTGTCTGCAACTTCTATTTTCTTATTACTTGTGTCAGATATGTTCTTTATTGTTTATCATTACATGTGACTCTGAAATATCCTAGGTTTTTAATAAATATAAATATTTCAATATTTGTTAAATTAGTAAGGGACCAAAACATGACCGAGATGAGTTGATTCAAGTGCTTCAACAAGAACACCTAGATCTATTGGATGATTAGGAGACTAAGAAGGATCAATCTCACTTGGTTCAAGTTGTTCCATAGGATATCATACGACCTTGGAATTCTTATAGACCTCCACAAAAGGAGATACTTCAACATCATCAACTTTTGTTCTCTTTCTCTTTCCCGAAAGAGATGAAACTACATCCTCATCAGAGACCTTGTGAGATGAAGTGTGAGGAGATTACTTAGGAAATACAAGTGTTCCAAAACCTTCAATTATTTAAACCTTCTTATTTTTGTACCATTTCTTGGTCCTCTAAATTACATTCATGGTTCCTTCAACATCCTTGTCTTCAAATCCTCCAGGTCCAGATGTGCCACATCATTATCTCCCACATTCGGGATATTCAGTGCCTAAGGTGGAAATGGGATCAAATCTAGTGAATTTGATCTTCATGATGTTTGGAATAGTGTTATAATGGCATGAAGAAGGCTTGGTGAAAATTTCAAGTTAATCGAGCATGATTTATTTTTGATGAGTTACAAGATAGTGTTTATTTTTAGCAATTTTTTCCAATTTTAAATTTTTAGATTTCTTGTCCTCTAAACATGGGGAATTGAATTATGAAGTTTACATTGTTCATTTTGACGAACCTTACCATTTTAATAATGATTCTGGTTCATATTTACTATAAATAACAAGTTGAGCTATGAAGGTCGATTAAGAATTTTTCACTTCCAACGGCTTAGGAATTTAGCATTGAGTTGTTTTGTAAAATTTAAACTAATTTGGCTCAAAGAATGAATGAGAAATAAAAAGGAAAATGGAGGTTGTTTTAGGTTATCAATGGCTGCTACAACTGATTTAGGGCATCAATTGAACTAATTCTTGTTTCATTCTTTTAGTTTCTTATGGAAAATTAGGCTATGCAAGTTTTAGTTGCAAAAATTGAGGTTTGTGAGAGCTATGCAAGTATCTTTGTCCTCTTCAATGGTGGATACTGCACATTTTGGTATCATAACAGTAAGGGAGCATGTGAGTGGGAGTTTAAAATGATAAACATGGTTTAAAATGGATAAGGACAACCTTTATACCACCCCCTTCATTTCCCCTCTTAAAACCTAGTTAACTCACCCTAAACCCAACCTCGGTCAACCCAACCCATGTGCAACCACACACTCAAATTTGTCCCCCTAAAAATAGGGGACAAAGGTAAATGGGGACAACTGGATCATAAAAATTTGCCATGGTGATTAAGCTAAAATGTGAAATAAGAGCCTAATTTGATGTTATTATAGCAGTAAAATAAATGTGTAATGAAGTACAAAAATTAACCAAAGCAAACTAAGCAATAAAGTGTGAAACCCTAGTTACAAAAAGGGGAAGAAGGTACTTAGCTGATTCACAATTAATTTTGAACTGTCCCAAAGTGCTAACCAGATAAATGGAGTGGTAGGAGCATCACACAGAGACCCATAAAAAGTAGATCTAGATAGATAGGTTGGACTGGGGCACTTGGAGAGGGACAGGGGCGCCCGCGGGTGCCCTAGGTCTATTTATGGGTGGGTGGGTCTGCGGAGAAGCTCGAAAACCCCCTCTCCGAGGTGTTGCGATATATTTTCCTTTAGTCACCTTTGATCACTTTGAGGTCACACCAAGATCTCGAGGTAATTGGAAACATGCAATGAAATATGAACTGCAAAACCCTCAAATAGACATCAAATCCTAAAAAAGAAAGATGCAAAATGAGGGGTTTGACTATCTTTAGTTGTCACAATGAGGAACTTAAAATAGAGCATTACACTACATTTCAGACCCAATGTAGTTATGTGTGTGTGTGTGTGGAATTGTGCCCTAGGTGGCTCTCGTGCGAGTCACACTTAATAGTGAGCAAATAGCTAAATGTAAAGAAATGTAATAGATGTGTGCATGGAATAAAATGAACTTCCCTCCTATGAAGTGTATACAGAATAACCAACCCTTGTGTCCCTTGTGATAGTGCTAGATAAATGTAATGGAGCTCTTAGATGTCTTGGTGGATGCATCCTTAGGTGGTGATAGCTAATGTTTAGTACTTGGTCCCTTATTATGATCACATAACTTTATATTTATATGATTCCCTTGCTTGAATTTCATAATCAACCCCGAAAAGACCAAAATCAAAAAGATGAGATGCTCAAACGGATAGAAAGGACCCCAAAAGTTTGAGTAAAGTATAAAGGGGCAGGGGCATCAGAGGGGATGAGGGCACTTGACGCCGACGTCCTTGTTGGGCGCTAGTTTCGAGGATGATACAATCTAAAGTATAAAAAGACAGACTAGGGAAGTAAGGGTGCAAGACTAAAAGGATCAACAAAATACAAAGAAAGGTGGCCAAATACACGGGTTAATTAGTACTTTTATTACTTAGGAACCATATGAATAGTAGTATTTAATTAGGACTTGATAATTACCCAAAGTGCGTGATTTTCTGTCTACACATGGGTGGGAGGATATTGAAGAAGGGGCCAATGGTGAAATCATCGTGAAGTTGAAAACACTCACCTAACACTCTATGTTACAACTTAAGTGATGAAAATCTTCGTCTCTATTATGATCCTGGTGTGTGAATTCACTAGTGCCTCGAGGTTTTGGTGTAACGGTTTGTTATATTGGATACATAGTGCCAACTTGTGGCTTACATAATCTCTCTTCTTGTCATATGTTATTCATTTATGTTTTCATATATTCGATGTAGGTTGGCCTTCGTGTTGGCCATAACATAGGATTGGTATATATAGGTGGTGGTGAGGAGAAGTTAATCATCATATTGAGCATTTGAGTCTTATTGTATGGTTTGGAGGTTACCCCTTGAAGTGGTTAAGCTATTCTACTAGCATATTGTTATCATTTATCTATAATCTTGTGTTATTTGGTGTTTTATTGTTGTTGATATTCATATTTATACAAGTAATTTCATTACAAGTGGTATCAAAGTAACCACCTAGGTTTGATTCCCAAGAGAGTAGCTACACCGACATTGCGGTGTTACCATGAGGCTCATATAGGATAGGGGATGGACTCTTTATACGATTGCAAATATAGCCTAGAAGTCAGGTGCGGAGCATGGTGGGTTGTTATGATCCTAGTGTGCGAATTCACTAATGCCTCGAGGTTTTGGTGTAACGGTTCGTTACACTCTCCATGTGGTGGCATATTATAGTGTCCGTCATGTCCCCTTGGCAAAGGGAAAATGGAAATCAAGGCCTCCAAAGCATGCCAAGGGTCCCATAGACCATTAGGTCTTTTGGACATAATTAGTCCTCACATCAACTATATCAATTTGTTTACTCTTACTTGATTTTTTTCTTCATGTCAACTTTGCACTAATGACTTGTTATTGAATACATGTGTGTATGTTGAATTTAATAACTAAAATAATTATTATCTACTATTATTTTGATATAAATTATCTACATTGCATCAGATCTTGAAAAATAAAAAAATCACCATGAGATTGTTGTATAACAAACAACCTTTTATTTTTATTCCCTATACAATACGATTTTTTAGTAAAAGGTAAAATGTCAAATTTAGTATATTATAGAAGACACAGTCATCCCGATGAAGCATTAACAAAAACTCACGGAATGTAACCAAAGTAGGTGTATAACTTGTTTAGTTCACCTTTGCTATCATACTCCCTATCTCTCTGTCAAACAATGTGCACCTGTCATACCTATAGTGATAAATAAGGGATCAAGTTTTATTTCCACTATCTTAAAAAATCTAAGTGTTTGGAGATTTGTACCATGATGTTGACTTCAAAAAAATCAAATGTATAGTTTGGAATGTGCATTGATGCCCATATATACCGATTGGGTTTTTATTAAAGTCATGCTTTATAATATCGTGGAGATGTCATGACAACGCAATGTTTTAGGGAAATTTTTTCATAATAGGTATGATAATTTGGGGGAGGTGAAGAAAAGACAAGAAAAAGGGGTGGTATCATTGAAGGAGATGGAAAGATAATTTTCCAAAAGTAAATGTGAGATTGAAAATGTACTAAAGAAATTTACAGAGACAATAAACAAATAAATTTCTTCTTAATTGATTTCTTCATTCCTCATATTCAATAATCTAATACTAATATATAGGAAATGATCACCTATAATTTCAGAGTCAAGCCATAACAATAGACAACTCTAAAATCCCTCAAATCTCTCCAACAAACTCCTCTACATGAGTTACAAACAACCTCACATACACACCTAACAATATAACAATATAATATTTGTGCTAGCAAATAATATTTTCCTAACATTCCCCTCTTAGTGCTAACATGGGGAAAACGTCCATGCTACACTACACCTGATTTCATGATCATGTGATTTTCCTTTAGATTATCACAAACATGATGCGGGAGCATCATCATGGGAGCTTTGGAGTATAATGAAGTTTGAATAAGCCTTTGAAAGGCATTAAGCATAAACTAGGAGTTGTCAAAGTTTTCCCTCCATTAGCTCATTGGTCAAATTCAAGTTTGAATGTGCATTGTAATAGTGAAGGTGAAAACATTGTAATAAGGGGTAAATTGTCAAGTTTGACTAAGTGAGAGGTTGAATAGGTGTGCATGAGTTGTCATGAGCTAGATAAGGTCATGAAGACCATAAAAAGAGATATGTAATGATTTGTGATGTGTTTTAGATGTAGATCATCCATAATTGCTATGTTTAGAAGCATGGTTGAGCTTTCCTAGGGTAGACTTAGTCAATTAAGGAGCAAGTTGAGCTTCTTAAGGAGCCAGAATAGGTAAGAAAAATACAATGGAGTGAATAATTCGAAGGGAGAAGCTTGTAGCATGGTGAAGAATGATAGATGAAGTATGTATGAGGATTGAAATCAAGAATATGCCACTCTTTCAGTAATTTATGCATTTTTCTTATGAATTGTGTATAGAAGAAGGACATGACAGTGGGTATGAAACCCTTAATAGCATGTATTTGTTAAAATTCACTTGACTATCAATATGGGAAGATTCTACATGTGATAAGGATCATATTCATAATTTTTACAAGACTTGAAAATGTGAAAATTGGTTTTTATTGCAAATCATAGGCTCTCAGGCTTTAGCTAGGGCCTCTCATATCTTTTGAGTGTACAAGTGAAACAAGTTATAAATTTCAATTTTTCTCTGTCTTGACATGAATTAGAGGACCTCCAAATCTCATGATGATTAGACTGGTGTAGTTGAAGATCTATATGACAATAATTTTGAGCTTAAAATGGCGGAACATAGTGCACAATTAGCAAGGTAAGAGACTCGAGTTTGGCATTTATGTTAATTGTCATGACCCTCAACTTGAAATGGAGGTGGATTAAGGTATAAGGGAAGAGTTTAAATGATCTTAAGGTTAAATAAGTGAATTAAATACCATTATTTCATATGAAGGATGGTTGTACGAGTTGTAATGGTTGTCTAAGTCATTAGAAAGACTACAAAGAAGGTTAAGTAGGAAGGAATGTCCTTTAGGAACACTTCAACATAGTAAATGATGCCTATAGAGCATGAATACATATCATGGAATCCTCTTAATTGCATCTAAGGACTTGAAATGGGCATAAAAGAACCTTAAGAAGCCCGAGAACAGGGTATTGGTCAAATGGGAGATCATTGCTAGAGGAAAATGGTAAAGGAGTTTGAATCTCTAATAGGATGCATTTAACATGTCCGATAGGTATGCATAATGTTGTGCTTTTATTTTCATCGTGACTTCATAAGGAGAGTAAGTTTGGTTAAGAGGAATTAAGGATGTGTGTGCTAGTTACCAACATGAATGGACCTTGTAGTATAATACGGTCTTGAGAGAGAGAAGATAGAGGTTTTAACACCTATAAGGAATGACTCAGTGATTATAACTCCTCAAGATGATAACTAGTCATCTATATACCCCAATGTCTACCATGATAAGAGCTTGTGAAGCCCAAATCAGGACTTAGCATAAAACAAAGTAGTATTGTCACAGTTGGTGAATGATTATTTATTGCAACAAGATCCATGTAGGTGTGTTGAATGTCTTCTCTCCATTAAATGGGGTGATCTCATACACAATTAATGCAAGATATAACAAGGCTCTTGACCTTCATGTGATAGAGAGAGAGTGAGGATTGAATCTAATATGCGAGGATTGAATGAAACCTTGAACATGCATTTAGAAGGATTGATGGTCTATAGATGGATGAAGCTAAATTAAAGCAATTGATACATTAGTTAAGATTGATGGTGTATCCGGTATGGTTTGAAGGGTCATTTAGGTAGGAGAGAGTTAAGTCACCCTAGTGTGATCGGAAGGCAATGAATATAGTCTTGTTGTAGGATAACTAGTAAGAAAGGAGTTGTGTATAAGGATAAAACAGAGTAAGACCACGGGGACAAATGATTAAAGTAGTTTTCATTGACTACATGATGTAAATCGAGTCTTAAACCTTGCGATAGGGAAAATACAAGTGTATGCAAAAATTGTAGGGTACAAGGTAAGACAACTAGTGGAGCCTATAACGTGCACTATGTGGTTTAGGTGTCAAGAAGGAGAATGTGATATGGTCATCATAATGGGAAGTTGAGCTTAGAAGGCACATCAAAACCAAAAGTTGGTTTTCCATTGTTTAACCAAAACCGAGAGTGGCATGTTTTTCAGGTGGTTAACCACAAACCACAAAGGAGTGAAGTTTTTCAAATGGTTCACCTACAACCATATCATGATGTGTCAGTGCAATCTTCAACTCTCATCATAGTTTCTCTTTAGGATATTACATATCAGAATCCATCATAGTGCAAACATATCATTCCACACATACAAACTATAGCATTGTGTCATTTCCCCCACAATGTGAAGTTTCTATAACACATAATTTAGAAAATTGAAATCAAAATTATCACCCTAAAAATATAAAGAAACACACACGTCACCAAATCAGTATGTGCGGCCCCGTTAGTGGTGACTGACGAGAGGACGTTGTTTTTCCTCCATCTTCCATGTATCCTCCAGCCTCCAGTCTCATGATGCTAGCTCAGCCAGGTTTGATTATGAAGTTCAATGTATAGTTTATCCCCATAAGATGGATGTAGCATACAAGCAAAAATGTGTTCAATTATTGAAAAGTGAGGAATTTTTTTAAGACTTTTACTACGACTTTTTATAATAACACAAAAATTGGGCTCAGTAACCTATTATTCACCTAAACACATTTTTTGAGACAAAACAATATACAAGGTGATAATAACTGAAATTTGATAAGATAACACTTAAAATGGATGTAGGGAAGTGACATGACAAAAATTTGTAATGTGTAGACACAAAATCACACGCTTTGAGTCATTATCTAGTCTCGATCACACACTACTATTTGCATGATTTATAAGTAAGGAAAGTATTAACTAACCCATGTCTTTGGCCATCTTCTATCGCTTTTATTGCTACTTTCAATATTGCACCTTTATTGACCCAATTTGTCTTTTCATACTCTAGTTTTACCCTTTTTGACTCGGGTGCCCAACCAAGATGCTAGCACAGTGCCCTCATCCCCCCTCTGGGTGCCCCAGGTCCTCTTTTACTTTACTCACACTTTTTGGGTCCATTCTAGCCGTTTGAGCATATTCTATTTTTGGTAGTTAGCCTTTTCGATGTTAATTACAAAATCCAAGTAAGGGAATCATATACATATCAAGTTATGTGATCATAATAAGTGACCAAGCACTAAGCATTACTATCTCCACCTAAGGTTGCATCCATCAAAGGCATCTATAGCTCCATCACAAGGGATAATGGCGGGTTCATCTACATCACACTTCATAGGAGGAGTCTATTGTTTCCATGCACACATTATTTACATTTTGCATATAGTTACTTGCTTTCTACTCACAAAGTACGTGACACAAGAGAAACCTAGGGCACAATTCCACTCACACACACCTAGAACTACACTGGGCCTGAGATGTAGTGCAACGCGCTCGTCTAAAGTCCATCAATTTGGTAGTTGAGGAAAGTTTGAACCCTTTATATGCATCTTTATTTTTTTAGGGTTTTATGCTTTGCTTGGGGTTTTGCTTCATCCATTGTAGATTTAAAATGAAATTCATTGAAATCTAATGACATACACGTGATAAAAAGCAAACAAATGCAAACACCTTGTGACCCTAGAAATTCGGGTTTTAAGCATTTCAGGAAACCAGGGTGCCTAGAATCAAGACTAAGGTGCCCACGGGCACCCCTATCCCTCTCTAGGTGCCCAAGTCCAATAAAATCTGCGGATTTGTAATCTTTAGAGATCTTGTGTGATGATCTTCCATATTTTTCATACGATCTCCATTGTGACACATTCCAACAACCTCTGCGAATCAGCTAAGGCTCTTTTAACCCTCTTTGCACATTAGGGTTTCATATTTTCTATCTTAGTTTTCTTAGGTACTATTTCAGTATTCCATTATTCATTTATTCACTTTGTAAACTTGCATTAGATTAGGCTAGTGTAATTTACATTTTAGTTTAATCTTTTTGGTGAACCCGAATGATCAAACACTTCTTTTGAATGTCTTCTCCTTATCAAGTCATGAATCAATCATCTTATCCTTCTTTCACACTGACTAAAGTCTCTAGTATAGTTAGTACTATAGTTGATTCCATGCAAGTTTGTATTCAACATCCTCCTCGATTTATTTCACCTAGGGTTGATCCTTCAATCGATGTAGTCATTGCTCTTCGTGCTCATCCTCCTATGACTCCACCCACTTCTATTCCTCCACCTATCACTTCCTTAGACTCCTACTCCTCCTAAGGGTTATGATATCATTGAACAACTCAAAAATACACTAGCTAAGATTTCCCCTTGTGATTTATTATGTTATGCACCAGACTGTCATCAAACATTAAAAGCATCCCTTTGTGTCATTCATATAGAAAGTGATAATTTTGTAGTGGCCTTCACACACCTCATTTAGTCTCTCAAAAATCTGCCACATGCTATATCATTCACTCATGAGGACATATCACCTTTCGCTAAAAACAATCCATGTGCACCCTTGCTTATTACTACCATTATTAGCACCACTTGCATCAAACGTGTACTTATTAATAATGGGTCAGTTGTCAACCTATGTGCTCATTCCCTTCTCAAACAATTGGGTATTAATGATAACCTAATTTCTAAGAACTCTACTCTTATTTGGGGTTATGACTCTACTACTCGCACATGTCTAGGGACTATTTCACTACATATTCGGGCGAGGCTTAAGATCATCCTCACCGACTTCTATGTTATGATGCCTCATTTCAATTCAATATGTTACTCGGTAGACCTTGGATCTAGGAAATGCAAGTGGTCCCATCTACTATCCACCAGTGTGTCAAATTCTTACATGATGGCTATGAACATATTATTTCTGCAGATCTTGAACCTTTCAAATTTTATCGCATAGACCCTATTACTACTATGCCTATCCCTCCTACACAACGTATTCCATATAGTAGCATTGACACATACGAAATTGGTCAATCTATCGCTTCACAATCTTCCTCTACCACTCCAAGTACTTCAACTATTTATACTCAACACTATGGAAATTATCTCGCCTATCGTATCTACTCCAATGCACACTACTACTCCATCTCTCAAGACTCCTCCCACTCCTCCACCCACCGCAACTCCTAACCAATATACTCTATAAAGCTATACAACATGAGAATGCTAACACAGACGCTTATGAGGATTTTGATAACAAAGTTGATGTTGTCAAA
Source organism: Taxus wallichiana var. yunnanensis (assembly GCA_018340775.1). Taxonomy (NCBI): domain Eukaryota; kingdom Viridiplantae; phylum Streptophyta; class Pinopsida; order Cupressales; family Taxaceae; genus Taxus; species Taxus wallichiana. The sequence continues at coordinate 658,982,072 of CM031242.1, forward strand.
CTTATTGATGAAGCATTAGGCCAACTTAATTTTACTCCTATCAATGTAGATGACTCCTATTTAAATGAAACCTTTGTGGTGATGGCCTGGGTGAATACAAATTCAAGACCCCTCCTTCTACCAATGCTATGATACTTTATCAGGGGTCTGTTAACACCTTAGACGTTGTTTCACCCTCCCCTGAATAGTCTGCATCTCCACCACCACCTTTCACATGCACGCTATTGATCAACAACTCTTTTTGGCATCATATTCCGGTCGATCGTACTTGTTTAGATACTATTTGCACACATGACGTCTTAATTAGGCTTAACTTGACACTTAACAATATTTTACCGCATATTCACTCACCTCACCTTTACCAGGTATTATCACATTACGACCACCTATGGTCTTCGTGTATTTCATTTAACAGTCTTCGTAGGATGTGCCCCTCACACTTCTCCACTGAAATTTGGGCCATCTTAGCTTGACTATATTGGTGGTACTTTAGACATAAATCACACTTCTATCACATTCCCTATGCCATTCGGCAATGTTTCTATTGCTAATGACTCATCTCCTACTTATTCTTTGAATCTTTCTCGTTGGTATGCACACGATTGTCCACTAGTACCCTTCACTAACAAATAATATGCACCGAGAGTGCTTTGTACAACCCACCTCATTATTTTTCTTGTCACGTCTATAATGTCGCTCCTAGTAGGTTTCAACCATGAAAACGACGATCTTTTAGATAGTGTCACATGATCATATTCACCATTACACACTTAGGGGGCATTATGCATACTTCCTTCCCCCTAATCAACAACACACACCTATTGACATATGCTAGCATCGACACTTCCCGATGAAAAAATCTTGTGCTTTGGTTCACACTTGACTATTGAGGGAATCCTATACATATGAACCTCACACACTACACATTCGACACCACGCATCGCGCATCTTCACACACCTTACATGTATACATCCTACATTCTACATCTTAAATCATACATCTTACATCGTACATATACTATACATATTCACGCTTTGTGCTTCATACACATCCTACACCTATATCCTTTACACATCTTGCACATTACACATTACACGTTACATCTAATACATATTACATATCCTACTCATCTACTTAAACACACTACACTCACTACACTATGGCGCACTCTAGTCTCATGGTCCATATTGAATTGTTGAGGGTATACATCACAAATGGACCTCATCACACTCACACATTCAACTATTCAATATTTTTCTCATGCGACATTCCTAGATTAGTGATCTGTTATAAGATACATAATCACTTTTGCTTGTATCATTTTAGTGACATACATCATAATCTACATCGTCACTTCTTCTAGCATCCTTTCGTGGTATACGCTTTTAGGCTAAATCATCACTTCTTTTGTTATCTTGTTGTGATATACGCTTTAGGCTAAATCATCACACATTCTCACACCTCATCTCTAGGTTACATATCATCATTACACATTCATCACCTTATGCTCCACCAACATATACTTCGACCATTTCTGGATGACGCACTCTCGTTTATGGTTCATTCTTGACTATTGAGGGGCATAACAAAATAAACCTCACTACATATAATTCCATTCACTTAGAGGGCATGCGGCTCCTATCATTCACACTGCATTCCATTTCATCCATCCACAACATACTGCATATCTTGGTTACATTTACTCTTGCGTGAATTTACTTATACATATTCACTTTATTACATATTTATATAGATATCTTGTATGTCATTATATCTCCATACATGTATGCATGCATGTTCACTTGATTTCTAGTTATGATCACAAATTATACAGTCCATTACACACAACATGGATGTTTGGCGTAGTGCCTAGTACCAGTCCCACAATGGCTCTCGAGGGCATCCAATTTCGTACACTACAGGTGTTAATGTTTCATTTTATTTCATAGCACATTATTTTATCATATCCTACATGCTTTGACATACTTTCTATCTTTCTAACATGCTAATGGGTGCTTCATGTGCAACATTTGTTATGCAGGACTATTTGTTTCCATGGTTATCTATTATTTTTACTTGTACTTATTTGTCATTGTATTCCATTGTTTTTGGCTTTGCCCTTTGTCTTGTGTGCACACATGTATGCCTTTGTCTTTGTAAGCCTTGATTAACTTGTGACACCATGAGTGACGTCCCATGTTTGCAACCCACTTTTTGTGGTCTATGTTGTCTTCTTTGGTGTTTACATTATCTACTTGCACGTTGTCTTTTTAGCTTACACTTGTTTCCTACCACTTGTTTGCACGTGCCTTGGTTTTTACCACACACATTCCTATTCCCCTACAGGGCACAATTACAATAGTTGGTCTTCTTTTGGGCCGCATACTCCTACAACGACATCGCATGTGCCCCCAAAGAGGGGAAGGGCATCATTTGGGTGAATCAGTCACCCCATATAGGGTATGTGCAACATAACACAATACCGATACAATATAATTTTTAGCTTTCGTCACTTGACACAATGGTGCCTTTCCTAGAGCACCTATAACTAGGGGGTAGTTATATAGCGATTGGGTTCAACACAATCTACAAAAATCATACACAACAGATTTTACAGGGCAAGTTGTCCTTAACACATGCATTGGTACACATCATCTACAATGGTGTTTTATTTTGGGAGCAGTTAAAGGTTAGAGGATAACACCAGACCTTCCTCTCTACACTACTTCTCATGGCATAATATTGCCCAATAAACTAGACAATACATAGATCTCTACAATTTTGGGAAGCGATTAAAGGTTGGAGGATAAATCAGACTTTCCTCCCTATACTTCTTCGCCAATGGTGTGAGATCGCCCAAAAACTTGCACTTCATCGAAATTTACAGGATCCTTTCTACACTCTTTTCTCACCATGGATCAGGTGCACATGTTCCTTTTTTACTTTCATTACACACTTTTTACATACATACATGCGTCTTTACACACACTTTTATCATATACATGTGTATTTTACTACTTGATCGTCTTCTCTTTTGCAGTCCGTCCGTATGGGAAACAAGTAGTCAAAAACATCATCAACAACATAAAAAAACATTATGCACATGATATTAATGATAGGTATACCACACACATTGACATTTACACACGTGTTTCCGCCCTAGGTTCATTTTCATCACCTTTTTACATTTTGGCATCTTTAGTCTCCACGCTCCATCTTTTTATCACTTCATGCTTTGTCTAGTCCCTCGACACACTTTCTACATCAATCTACATGGATATCAGGTACGCATCTCTATCTACTTTATGTTACTAAGCATTCTGCTCACCAACATAAAGTGGGGGCAAATGTAGACATAAAATCATGCACTTGAGTCATTATCTAGTCTCGATCACATACTACTATTTACATGATTTCTAAGGAAAATACTAAATAATCCATGTCTTTAGTTATCTTTTGTTGCTTTTATGCTACTTTTGGTCTTATACCTTTATTCACCCGGTTTGTCTTTTCATACTCTAGTTTTACCCTTTTTAGACTGTGCACCCAAGTCATGACACCAACACCAGACGCCCCAGTCCTCTTTTTACTTTACTCACACTTTTTGGGTTCATTCTAGCAGTTTGAGCATCTTATATTTTTAGTAGGTGGCCTTTTCGAGGTTAATTACGAAATCCAAGCAAGGGAATCATATAAATATAAAGTTATGTGATCATAATAAGGGACCAAATACTAAGCATTATTATCTCCACCTAAGGTTGCATCCATCAAAGGCATCTATAGCTCCATTTGCATCCATCTAGCTCCATCACAAGGGACAAAGGTTGGTTCATCTGCATCACACTTCATATGAGGGGAGTCTATTATTTCCATGCACACATTATTTACATTCTAAATCTAGTTACTTGCTCGTTACTCACAAAGTGCGACTGGTACAAGAGCAATCTAGGGCAGAATTCCACACACACACACACCTAGAACTACATTGGGTCTGAGATGTAGTGTAATGCTCGATCCACAAGTCCATCAATTTGGCGGTGAGGAAAGTCTAACCCCTTCATATGCATCCTGTCTTTGTTATGGTTTTGATGGTTTCTTGTGGTTTTACAGGTGATTCATCCATTGCAAGTTTGTAATGACATCCGATGAAATCATGCAACATACATGCAACGAGAAACAAGCGAGTGTAGACACCTTGAGACCCTAAAAATTTAGGTTTATGGGCATCTCATGTGCAAACTAGGGCACCCACGGGTACCCATATCCCTCTCCAGTGCCCAGTCTAGTTAAATATACCACATTTGTAATCTTTAGAGCTCCGTGCGATGTTCTTCCATCTCTGTCCAACCGATCTCCACTACGACACACCCAACAACCTTTGTGAATCAACTAAGGCTCTTCTAACCCTATTTGCACATTAGGGTTTCATATTTTCTAAGTTAGTTTTATTGGGTATTATTTCAATATTCCATTATTTATTTATTTTTGCAAATTTGCATTAGATTAGGCTATTGTAATTTACAATTTAGTTTAATCATAACGACTTTACTACAAATACCTTTAAATCTTTTAGTCACTCTAATGCATAGGAAATGCATTTAGACTCAACGACTAAAGATCACTAATATAATGACAAATATAGACTCTATGTGATTGACAAAATCAAATGGGTTAGAATAATAACTCTTGACATAATACTGAAATGAATTTATCTATGAAACTTTTACTTTATATAAGACAAACTATATAGAATTTATCTTATTGTTTTGATTAAAAAAATGACAAAGCCGACAAGAAGGTGTACAGATGCATGACATACCTGTCACAAGTACACATAACCATGGTAAACTTTGATGGTTTTACGCCTTCGCACGAAATGAAAAATGAGCCATTGCAGAGTTGTATTGTCTTGATAATGAATGGTTGCACAAACATTGAATGACTCATGAGCCATGTGACAAGGAGATCAACAAGACCAACCACGAGTTGTCAACCACTCCTTAATTCGTAAGGATTTCTCAAATACTTCAATTTTAACAAAAATAATTTGATTGACATATGGGAACAACATGAGTGAATAGTAATTCCGTCCACACGTATGTTGATAGTTATCTTCAGGCCGAATGTAAAACAAAATGCTCAAAAAGACAAAACATGCACAGACGCAGATAGGTGGCAAATGATTGCGCATACTGCACAAAAAAATTATGTGTAGCTATAACATAAAATTAAGTCTTTGACATGGGGATTAGAGACTCTAGTAGAATGAATAACTGGCTGGAAAATTCATTGGAGATCTCTGAGGTGGAAAGACAATTATGTTAAGAATATTCGGGAATATGTTAACAATATATATTACAGGAATATTGTTAGTGAGATATTATTATAGATATGATCTCCATGAATATAGAAAATACATTTCCTATATAACTATGTAATGGTTCGAATGATCTATAACACAACAATATTATTATTTGGCATGCAAAATTGGTTCTGCCATTTTATTTAGTATTAAAGCTGATAAATGTTCAAATGGGATTCCTGAGATTTTGAGATTAATTGAATATGTTTCCTATTGTTTAAGGCATTTGAAAGGTCAACAAAAATGAGCGTATTAAAATCCAAAGATTTTGGACAGAAGATTGTTTTATTATGGCACCAAACTTATAAGAGAATCAAAGAAATATATCCAAAAAAAAAAGAGGCCACATCAGATCTACAATTAAGATGAATATGAATGGAGCATGATTATGCCTACTCTGTTGTCTTCATCCATAAACACGTCCATCTCTTTCCGTATTCTATTCTCTTGTTTAACATTATATAGCTCTTTTGTAATTACAAACGGGATCGTATCTTGCCCGGGTGATGCTATTAAAGACCATAATTCTTGCAAATATTCTTGGAAGACCATAATTCTCGTAAATGAATTGTAGTACACCCCTGGGTGAGAAGGAGATCCATAAGGGAAATCATAAGCTAAGGGAGGGTGATAGCGCCAAAAGAGGGTCAATCACTTTCTACAAAGGAGAAAGAAGGAAAGAAAAAAGGGTGAGAGGACAGAAAGGGCGTGCCATGCATAATAATCACATAGATCCGGCTTTCTCGTGCGAAACAAAAATGAAATGGAGTCTCAAAAAGGAGAACACACAACATGCCAAGAAATGCAAATAGAGAGGCAAGGAGAAATAAAACGCGAGACCAGGGCAAAGAGATAGCCACAAAATATGATTTTATTGCTTAAGGGATGCACAATTGTTTACATTCATAGTAGAAGGTGAAAATACATTGCAGAGACCAAGCTCAAGGTTTGAAACCTGTGGGAAGTCGACCACCATTTTGGCATGGTGCCATTACAACAAAGAGGGATCCCTTTTTTATGAGCAGAGCTCTTACATTTATAAAAAAGGAGAGAAGAAGAAGAGAAAGAGGGGGAAAATTGAAATCAAATTTCCAACCACCAATAACAAGCAATAAATTCTCTTGAAAAATATGGGTGCCTCTGATTATCCACTGCAACACGCCATTTTCCTTGTTGGAGAAAAGATGGGTGCCCATACTACATTAAATCTTTGTAGTAGTTGCGCCCTGAATCAGTATCTTTTACGTGTTGGAGAAGTTTTCCACCTTTCCGCATATTTATCCTCACTTAAATTAAGAAATCTAGTTTCCATTGATAGAGGATGTTGAGACCTTTCCATTGATATAAAGTTTGCAAAGATCAGATCATCCATCAAAAGTTATGGCGATTTTAGTCTCCCACGGAAAACTGTCATTTTCCTTTGATACGTGGCTTTCTCTTTTCAGTTTTGCACAAATTTTGACTTCCGTGGTTCTTCCTTGTGTTATGTGGATTTTCCCACCTCTTTGCTTTGTTCTCGCATGCCTCCAAAGTGCATCACGGATTTATGTCAACATCCGCGGACTTCTTTTAGATTTGCTTTTACCCGCGGCTCTCTGTTTTAGTGTATCGTGACTTGCTAATACATTTGCGGCCTTGTTCTTTATAGTGCGGCTTGTGTTCTTCTTCTCGTGGCTTCATCAACTACTCTATTTTGACCCGCGACCCATAATAGTATTCGCACTTGTTCGAGACTTGACGACATTTCATCCTTGGCTTTGGCCTTCATTCCAAGTCCGCAACAATCCAAGTTGTTCTATTTTTGCAAGGGGTGCAAAAATAGATAACAGGTCCCAATGCATGTATTCACTGGATAGGTTAATGGGCCCCTATTCATGGATGATGTAGTTTCCATAGTCAATGTTGAGGATCAAGACCATGTGCAAAGCTATGAGCGACATCTTGTTTGGTCAAGATGGTGTTTTTCTCTCATGTTCACACTAAGGGGGAATGTTAGGAATATTTAGGTTAGTGTTCACATGTAATTAGTGAGTTTACGTATATGGTGAGTTAATTTGTTAAAACCGTATATATATATTATTATAACAATATATATTACAAGAATATTGTTAGTGAGATATTATTGGAGATATGATCTCCACGAACATAGGAAAGACATTTCCTATATAACTATGTAATGGTTCGAATGATCTATAACACAACAATATTATTATTTGGTGTGCACACTGGTCTCGCCATTTTAAATTATAATACTTTGAGATAGTAGTTGATTTATCATATGCCAATTTAATCGCTTATAATATAGGAGGGTCTAATACAAGTTTGAAAGTCTACCGTAGTCCATGCATGAGCCGTGACAAGGACATTTAAGCTACAAACCGAGGTTAAAATGAAACAAAAGAAAATACCCTATCACATAAACGCACAAAATAAATCTTCAAACCTTCTACCAATTAATAGATTGATCACTTGTCTCTCTCATTATCGTGTGCAACCACATCTTTGTAGAACCCCCTTAATAATTTTAGAACTTCATGTAGAAATAAATAAACTACCACGCTCTAATGCCAAATGAAAATGTATCATCATATTTGTAGACAATAAATAAATAAATTTCTTCTTTATTGATTTCTTCATTCCTTAGATTCAATAATCTAATACTAATATATAGGCAATGATCACCTATAATTTCAGAGTCAAGCCATAACAACAGACAACTATGAAATCCCTTGAATCTCTCCAACAAACTCCTATACGTGAGTTGTTACAAACAACCTCACATACACACCTAACAATATAACAATATAATGTTTGCACTAACAAATAATATTTTCCTAACAAAGAGAAGGGCTTATAACGGTTCAATGCTTGGAGATGACATAGAGAGCATCTCTTGATGGTTCTTTACACCAACCTTTGTCTTTTTTGTAAGGTCCCTTTTTCTAGAGTAATTGTATTATATTGTGCTTATGTTAGGGACCTATCATTTAGGATTCAATCACACATACATGATTATGCATGTAAATTTATAAATGCTAATGCATTTTGTCTCATTTATGGTTAGAGCTAGGACTAAGGGAGAACATTTCTTCTACATTTCAAGTTGGATATGATATTTTTTCGACTTTCAACACAACCATTACTATACATGTAAAAATTATTAACCCATAATCACAACTCTTGTAATGAATAACATGACATAAAACACAAATGTTAAGATTATATAATAATACAATTATTTTCTTCATTAGCCAAGACAACTGATAAAAGAGATATCAACAAATATACTCAACACCACTTTACTTAAAAGACCTCATATCATGCTTTGAGTTTATTTTTAGAATTTATATTTTGTAAATTTCCTAAATATCACACTATATACCCCTAAATCCTACATGCCAACAAAGTAAGGTGTTAACGCCTTGTAGTTTACGTTATGAAGGTTCACGAAAATCATAGCAAAATGTAAAGAACCCAATTTAGAGAAGTGTTAAACTTGTTATGGGTATGGTTGAATACAATTTTTAGAAGACGTATGAAATGAATAGAGAAGTTATATAAACGTGGCGAGAGCGAACCAAAGTGGCATGAAATATAAGGTGTTGTAAGAAGGTTTGACTAAAGGGTTACAAATAATAAGCTTGATTTTACTTGAGGGCATCCCATAGAAAGAGAGTTTTGACTCACATAAGAGAAGACAATAATTTTCAAAACTAATCTAGGGTATGAATAAACTATGGTAGTATCAAATTGTTAACGAAAGAGACAAGAAAATGATTTTTAGACGTAATCTACTTTGTTGTAGATATTTTTGTATTTTACATTCTTCCTCATTAATCAATTTCCAAAGCATAAAAAAAAAAGAAACTTTAATACATTACTTACACAAAAATTATTACATCAACAAACATTTCCAAAGTAAATTCACATTTACATGTCGCTACCTACTAGGACCAAATAAATCTTGCAAGCCGCCAAACAAGACCAGCCAACTCCTTCCACGGTTATAAAAAAACAAAAGATAAAACGAAACCGATTTCAAACGTTAATTACATTAAAAAAACCAAATGATAATCCAAATCCGATTCAAAGCAGGGAAAATCAAACACGAGCCAATAAGGAATACAATTATTAAATACTGTCGTACGGATTTGTAAGCTAGAGGTCAAGAGATCGAAACACGTTAAAGCCCGTCTTTATTAAAATAATGAAACAGAAGGTACAGATGTTCTTTGTACTTGAAAACAGAGATCAAACGATCGAATCATAGTAAGTCTTATTTTCAAAAGCTTCCCAAGTAACCCGATCGAGTTGTAGCAAACCTCATCTTCTGAAAGTTTCTTTCATTAGAGGTCACACGATCGAATCCTTCCTTTTCCTTGTATTCTTCTGGAGCATGAATTCAAAGGCGTGAACCGCCGTATTATGGGATTGCCATGTCGAATAATAATAGCATTGGATTGGGCGTTGGGGGCAGCGCCTCTATGAACATCAGTAGCCCTTATTCCCCTGCCAAAGAAAAAGCCGGAGGAATGAGAGGCCCACACAACAGATTGCTGGTCATTCAGAAGCTCAGGCATTTGCTCACTCATATTGGCTCTGTAAGAATCAAAATATTGCTTCCAGTTTGTGTTATTTTTGCTATTATTGTCATTGCGGGCCGAGCTGCCTCGTTTATGGGATGGCAGCATCATAATACCCAGCCGAAACCCTTACAATTCAGGTATTCAGTATTCTTATTCCAATATTGTTGGAATATCTATTTCAAATTTTAATGGACTCTTGTGATGATTTGAAATACTCGTTCCAATATTTATAACCATAGTTTCCAATTAAATAGCTATTTTTGAAATTGGGGTTGGTTATGTAAAATTTCCTATTAGAATTTAATATAAATTAGTCCGTGTCTGCTTAGGTTTCAATTTCTGAGGATCTTATGTATTGCTTTCAAATAGACGATCTTTTATTACTGGGGATTTCAACTATTAGTGTTTTAAACAATTAATTTTGAATTTGGTAGGGTTGTTTATATATATATATATATATATATAGTTAGTTAGTTAGTTAGTTAGTTAGTTTCTTTCTTTCTGCTTAGGTTTCAGTTTCCGGGGTTCTTATGTATTGATTTGAAATGCTCATTTTAGTTTGCATATCCGCAAGTATGATCTTTCCTTACTTGGGTTTCCCAATGGTAGTGTTTTAAACCAAGTTATTTTTGAATCTGGCATAGCATGCTTGTTTTCAGAGTCTCATTAGAATTTTAAATTAATTAGTCTGTTTTTGTTCGTTTCAATTTCCGAAGATTTTATGTATTGAATTGAAATGCTCATTTCAGTTTTTGTTCTTTACGGACGATCTCACTTTACTAAGGGTTTCAACAATTAATGGCTTAAACTAATTATTTTTCGATTTGGCATTGTTATTTTCAGATTCTGATTAGAATTGTAAATTAATTAGGTTTCAATTTCCGAGGATCTTATCTATTGATTTGAAATGCTCATTTCAGTTTTTGTTCCTTAAGGAGTATCTCACTTTACTCAGGGTTTCAACAATTAGTGGCTTAAACTAATTATTATTCAATTTGGCATTGTCGTTTTCAGATTTTGATTAGAATTGTAAATTAATTAGTTGGGTTCTGCTCAGGTTTCAATTTCCTAGGGTCTTCTGTAATGATCTGGAATGCTCATTTCAATTTTATATCTGAAGGACAATCTTCAAATGTGTTCTAAACTAAATTAATTTTGAATTTGGCATACTTGTTATAAGTTCCTGATTAGAATTTAATATTAATTAATCTGTTTCTGCTCAGGTTTCAATTTCTAAGGGTCTTGTGTAATGATTTGAAATATTGTTTTCAAATTTTTATATTTGGAAGAATGCTCTTTCTTTACTTAGGTTTTCAAGCATCAGTGCTTTAATTGATTTTTTTGAAGTTGCTTAGGTTGTTTGCTGATTTTGATTAGAATTTTAAATTCATTAATGTATGTCTGCTTAGGTTTCATTTTTCAAGGCTTTCGCATTATGATTTGAGATACCCATTTCAATTTTATAGAGCCGAAGGCAGTTATTCTTGCATATAGGTTGTCAAATATTTGTTTATTTTCTTGTGAATTTACCATGGTTATTTTTCAGATTTTGATTGGAGTTTTAAATAAATTAATCTATTTCTGGTTTGGTTTGATTTTTAATACTGTAGTTATATGATAATCTTTTATGGATATTGTATGTGGGATAAGATAAGCAAAGATGATTATCCTCTTTCTCTTCTCAATAATATAGATTAGGATATATATAGAAGACTATTGTAGGGCCTACAAACAAGCCAATATTGTAACTATTGTACGAATTGTGGATTTAGAAGACGATAATTTACACCATATCAAAGGCGTGGGGTTTCAAAGCCTAAGTTTAGGATAGGGGACGGGGTCTTACTAGGTCCTAAGGTGTAAGCATAAACAAAGGAGACAAGTGCATGCCGAGGATCTAAACTAGGGTTGTCAAATCCAAGTGGCAGATAAAGGCAAGGGCCGATAATAAGAATAATGTAATGGACATAATATGCTACTCTATCCTAGTTTAGAACATGATACATCAATCGCAATCAATCAAACCAAATTTAAAGGAAAATGAAAGGTTAGGGATACTTAATTTTTGAAGACAACGTTGGTGCATCAACCACTCCCGGTGGTTAATTTTTGAAGACAACGTTGGTGCATCAACCACTCCCGGTGGTTAGTAGCACCTTATAAGAGAGGAGTTGTGGGTGGATCACAAGAGGGATAAGTGGAAGACTTAGTTATGACCAAAGTTGGGGCTCCAAAGACTCACAAACCTTCGCTGTAGTGCAACTCTTGTTTTCGTAGCTCCTAAGAACCCAACGCTCCAATGTAAACTCCCGAGTCTAAACTCTTTCACGCCTTAAGACCTTTATGAGCAATTTTAGGAGGGAAGGTAGATTGATATGTGATGATGTGGAAAGTGACCTTAATGACACCTATAAATAGGGGACATAACATGAAGTTGTAAATCTTTATAACCGAGTACATTGGATGATAAAAAGTGCTTCTTTGCGGTATCGACGAGGTTGATGCCGTTGGCAAGGAATCACCGACGCGAGGATTTTAAGGGGAAAAGGAGGGAGGAGTGATGCCGATACTCAAGAGAAGATGTGAAAAGGTGATTTGAAGGTGTTGTGAGTAGATGTGAAGGTGATAGTAAGAGGTAATAAGAGGATATCAAAGGTGTTAGGGAGATAGTAAGGTATGTAAAGCATGTTAGGATGATCCATGGAGCATGGGACTGCAGAAGAAATCTCTCTCATTAGGTATTGCTAATGAGCCCACTCGTTCCTAACACACCTTTTAAGGCGTGCGCTTAGGGAGATCAATGCACGAAAGGCTTGCAAAGATAAATTGTTAGTGAGAGTGAAAACTAAGGTGTATACATATGACCCCACCAAAGTTCATCTCATGTCACCGTAGTGTAATATGCGATGGTCTTCGGTAAAATAACATGTAACATTGAAATCAAAAGGAATGACTGTAATTGAAGTAATAATTAGTGATATGTTATCATGCTAAATGTCTAGCATGCAAAATTGAAAATTTTGATCATGACAACTAAGCCCACCATTTGAAAACCTCTCTCCTAGTCATTGTGAACCCTTCCTCCGGCCAGCCCATCAACTCACGCAGCCCCCTCTAAGTCCGTGTCATCCTCATTCTGGTTGAGAGGAAAGTGCTAACATGGTTTTCAAGTGTGTTTCATGTGTAGGGAATGGATCCAAGTTGATTTCACAGTGAGACTAAGCTTTGAGGTAGAATAGTGCTCTCTAGAGCACTAAATTGGCTATTTTTAGCCATATTGCAGCATGAGGACATCCCTTGGAAGCTGATTGGAAAGGCTCAACCCATCTGGGAGTTGTGCAGGAGAGCAATGAAGTGATCCAAGGCAGTTTAGGGAAAATCTATGAAGGCAAATGATGTTGGGAACAATTCAAGCAAAACCGAGTTATTTCAGGCACAAGGAATGAAGGCTTCAATGGAGAAAGTCACCTTGTTCTGAAGATTCTAGGAGTTCTAGGAGGTAAAAACTCATCAAATAGTCACTGGAAATCTCTTGGAGTCCCCTATATGATGGATGCATTAACTTTGACTCTTGACCTCACTACTTTTCGTGGCAGTCCGAGTCACTGTTGGAAGTCCTTCGTGTTGAAAGGGTGACTAGTGCCATAACTCAAGTTGCAAGCTGAATCAAGTCTTGAAAGTGGTTGGAATGAACTTAGTGGATGCTTTGGAGTCAAAATCATATAAGGTTTCACCTCCAAACTCCAACTTTTACTCCCGGGGCGAAAAAGCAAGCTCTATGTTCTATTTTGCATTGGGATGATGACATCAACATCACTTAAAGGCTTGAGCGCACTTTTGGACCTTGTCTGTCCCTTGTCCCTTGTCCTTTGGTGCAAGGGGACATTAGGGACACAAAAGTGCGCCCCCACATGCATGTTCTTCTTTCGTCACTTAAGACTTGTGACTTGGGCTGTTAGGTGAGCATAATGCAAAATTAGACCCCTTCCTCATGTTGTGGACCCCCTTGGTGCATTTTTCAAGGCTGAGTGTCCCCTTTGCTTTGTCCCAAGGTGCAAGGGGACATAGAGGGACAAAAAAGTGCTCTCCCCTTACACAAATTTGTTTTCGTCACTTAAAAATCATAACTTGGAGTGTTTGAAGTGTTAGAAGTGCAAACTCAAGTTCAACTCAAAATCAGTCCCTCTCCTCATGACAGTCTCACCCTTGGCGCATTTTCAAGGTTGAGTGTCCCCTTTGCTTTGTCCCAAGGTGCAAGGGGACATGAGGGACAAAAAGTGCACTCCCCCTCTCTCAGTTAGCCCCGGACACATGCAAAACCACAGTTGAGCCCCGAGAGCTAGTTTTCAGCCCCCTTCATCTCACTCTCATTAAACCCCTTGCTGACACTTGTCCTAATCTGGTGCAAAGCGCATTTGAGGTCAAAAATTCATAACTTTACGTAGGAAGCTCCAAAATTCATGAAACTTGGGATCTTGGGGTTTAAAAATATCAACTCAACTTGTCCAAACATCCACTCAAACATGCCAAATCAGACCTACAAGCAATTTGCCCCTCTTAGAAATAATGAATTAGTGGCTAAAGCATGCAAGGAAACGATTTCTTTCACCTTTAATAATTAGTATAAGTCCATCCATGCGGAAATCATACCATACATCCATTAAAACATATTCTACATGCTCATGATACAAGTCGCCTAGGGCTAGATAGAAAGATATCAACTCCAAATTCCTTGAGATATTCAATAATTCCAAATATCCCTGCTTGAGGGTTTTCGTCCCCAAGACAGGTTCAACTATCAAGGGTTTGTGTCCTTAAAGTGGTCTTAAACAAGGGTTTTTGTCCTTGATGAGAGAGAGGATAGGTACAACCTTTACCTAAAAGAAACAATAAGATTCAACATGTCACATAATGGCCAACCATTCTCCTTTTATAACATAAGGGGTGTTACATCATAACTTATGGCCAACCTTATAATAAGTACCTTTTAATTATCTAATTTGTATTTGGAGCCTACATGCTCAAAACACTTTAAATTCTAATTAAATGAGTTCTTCTATTGGAGTGCTTGGCTTCCCAATAGGAATACATGATAATAATGAAAATATCTATTTAGAAAATGTCATCCAAGTCTTCCCCTTGCTTCTTTTCTTGAACCCACGGGGAGGAAGAATGGGTTAAGGTTTTCAATTCCGCTAGTCTCCAAAAAGGGACATGACATATGAGTGCAACTAAAATAATGTGGTGGTTGATAATGGAGATGACAACAACATTAATGGTGGCAATTTGCTTTATAGGTGCCCTGGGTATGTTCTCTCTATTACTTGATGGTAGTATCACATCACCACGCATTCCCTTTATGTTTTGTTGGTGATCCTTGCACAAATATCCAAGTTTGGAGTTACTCCACCATGCTTATGCTGTGCTACTCTAGTATTCATGTGAACTTCCCCTTGAGATCTTCTTGTGGTGCTTATAACTTCCTCAATAGGAAGGATATATCTAACACAACTCCTCAACTCATGATGGTGCTCTTTACTCAATGACAATCTTGAAAGTGCAAAATCAACCACCATGCAAAGCTGATCCAAAGTAGACCAAATACCATCATAAGAAGATATCTCACCTAGACCCATGATGTAGGAATCATCACATACCTTGTGTCCACTCCAAGTGCTGACAAGTTATTGTACCTTCATGATGCAAAGAATGGCGAAGCCATCTTGTAGTATCCCAACCTTTGTGAATTTTCCTTCACACATCCAAGGGTGGCCAACCTATATGTAGCTTGATTCCAAAAACACCACACCATGCTTAGTCAGAAAATATTGAATATCAAAATGACATCTATTTTGCTTACCACCTTTCAACATCAAGCATCTTGCTGTCCCAACAACTCGTGACTATCTCCATAACCTTGTCTTCAAGTGTAGAACTTGGCTCCAAGGAGTGATCTATGAATCGTGAGCATTGATCCTCCACAACTTTGTTAGAATGCACAACATATTCTATATGATTCGTAATATCCCTTGTAGGATATTAACTGATTATTATTAAATACTTGCAAAAATAAACACTTAGAAGATAAACCCTCCTAGGTTTACCTCAACGAACCCTAGTGTCAGCTTCAATACAACCCAAATAGGGTTGGAGTGAGCCAAGGTGAGGGTTTGATGGGCAATCCAGTTGGTATTTACACTCCTTTATCCAATACAATTTGCAGAAGTAAAAATAATAAATAATAACTGTTGAAAATTAGTTGAAACTTTGGAAATTAATAACTCCCAAAATACTAACTCTTTTAACTTGAAACCAAATGCAGTAGAAAGGGAAAATTATGAGCTTCTCATCAAAATAAATATCAGATCTTTGCATGCACTAGAAACCACTCAAATCAGCCCCGAAATCCCAAACCCAGTTGCTAGGGTTAGGGTAAATTGCATAAATAATTTCCAGCACTTAGAACCCTTCAAAATACTCAATAACATGCAGATTTTACCCTCAATAAAATGCGCCAATACCCTAGACCAATGTTTTAAAAATCGGAACCGGACCGAACCGGGCCGAGGTCCGGATCGGAACCGGACCGGTTCAAACTTAATCAACGGTTTACTAAAAATACATAAATTTTTTATATTTTTAATGAAAATAATATATTTGAAAGGTTAAAAACCATAATTCCAACAATTACACAGAATATGCAAAGTTTTCTCTTATATATATGCAAGAAAGGTGTTTATAGCAAAATGGCACGAACTCCAAGTCCAATACACAATACATATATCATAGATGAGATTCCGAAACAAAATACATAAACAATGAGGCTCTAAATGGCCTCCATAGTTCAAGACTCCAAAAAAGCAACATGATATGATCATTGATACATTACAAATACTACAAGTTACAAAACTCTAGAATAAACTAGATGACATCAATGATCAATCATCAAACTCGCACATTTGACTTTGGAAATGGGATCCTCAAGGTCATCCTCATCAATATCATCACCGACCTCTGCGCTCGATTGGACTTGGACTCATCCAAATCCTCAAGCACATCCGCACAACAACCGGGGCTGCACGGGGGGGGGAGTAACATGAGTGTGACTAGTGCTCGCCGTGTCTCGTGACGATGGCGGCAGTGCTGCTAATGGCTCATCAGATTCTTGATCCAAACCCATCCACCCCAAGTCATCGGGATCAAACTCTGCTGGCTCACTCTCCTCTACCCATTCTGAGGTTGGATCTATATCATCCAAGACAATGGGATCACTATCAGGTCTTCGGTTCAACAACTGGTTGCGCCTTAATCGAAGGTCAGATCGCACAAAGACAAGATCATTCAACCGTTGTTCCAACAGGTTTCTTTTCTTCGTGTGAATCCGCTCAAAGACGGACTAGTTGCGCTCGCACCCAAAAGCACTGCAAGTTTGGCTTAGGATCCTAATTGCAAACTTTTGCAATTGAGGACACTGACTACCAAACGAATCCCACCAATGTGCTGCGATAAAAAGTGTAAATGTTTAATTAGTAAACAATGACAATAAAAAGTTAAAATCATAGTTAAAAATTAAAAGTAAAACATAAACTTATAACTTAAAGGTTAAAGCGTAATTCAACAAATTAGATAAAGATTGTCTTATGCTAAAAATTCATGATTATTCATTAAAAATTTTAATCAAATGAACTTAAAAAAACTTAGAATTTCTTACCTGGTTGGTCCACATTCCTTGCAATCTTTGCAAGGTTTTTCCCAAAGGTACCTATGGCTTTGTTGAAGAAGCTGATCTGTCGGTGAACCTCAAGTTGTTGCATCTCATCAGGGACCATGCACTCTAGGCACTCGTACAAATCATCTTTTACTTCTCCTGTTTGATTTTTCCAAGCTGAGCTCTGTAATGATATTTCGGGTTCAAGAAATACCCAGTTGCATGTATAGGTCGATGGAGTTGATTGTTCCATCTATTATCTATGATCTCCCATATAGGCCCATACTTAGTTACCCTGTCTTTGTATGTTGCCCTCATCTGCTCCTTTGCCTGATCCATAGCCTCATAAATATAGCCCATGGCTAATTTTTCCCATCCACCAATCACAACACCTTAACAAGAGGCTCAACAACTTTCACTATCTCTGCTGTTTTTTTCCAAAATAAATTATCAAAAAGTTTCTTCTTTGTGTCTTTCCCATCCTATTTCCGGCTCCACTTTGATGCATTCCATTCATCACTTGAAAACATCTTTTCAAGTTCTGTTGTTGGGAAATAAGAGATTGCAACGTGAGGAAGTTTGTTGCAAATTCGTGATGGCTGGCCTAACAAGTTCTCTGCCATCAGTGTTCTTCCTCATTAGGTTCAATACCCATGAGTGATTATAGATGTATTTGGTGATGCTCTTGCCATGCTCTACAGTGTTCTTGATCCAATCTTTTTTCCCTATATCCTCAAGCATGAGGTCTATGCAATGTGCAACACATGGAGTCCAAAATATTGTTTTGTGTTTAGCCTCTAACATCTTACCAGCAAGAACATAGTTAGATGCATTATCTGTTATGATTTGTACAACATTTTCCACCCCCACCTCTAAAACAATCTCATCCAAAAGCTCAAACAATAAATTTGCATCTTTCACCCTATCAGATGCATCTATTGATTTCAAAAACATTGTACCTTGTGGATAAGAGGCAAGAAAATTTATTATTGTGCGGTTCTTGCCATCACTCCACCCATCTGACATGATAGTGCATCCTTTTTGGCCCATGAACCTTTACAACCTTTTTAAATATTTATTTATGGATGCAACTTCTTTTTTCAAAAGTGATCCTCTCAAGTCATGCATACTAGGGCCTTTGAAGCCCTTACCAAAGCAAAGAACAATGGAATCAAACATCGGCTGGTAATAAGGTGAGCGGACAACATTGAAAGGGATATCTGCATCATACCACCATCTAAAGAATGTACTCAAAACTGCTTCTTTGTATTGCTTCTTCTAATGGTTATCCAAGGTAGGCTGATTTTGTGTTGGCATGGAGGCACTAGCAGTAGCAGGTGTGGAAGATGGAAAAAGCTTTGAATGGTCTTTCTTTTTTGAGGCCGGTTTTCTTGACTATGAGTGGATGGGGGAGGCATATACCGAAAGGGGTCTCTAACAGTCACAGAAGGGTCAGAGCAAGATCCTTCAACACTCAAGGCATGTTCCCTCCTCCCTATTTCAGCTTCCATCTCTTTTTGCCTAGCCTTCTCTTCTCTATGTTTTTCAAGCATGGTTTTCATTTCCAACCTAATGTCATCAATATCAGGTGCCTCACATGGGGTAACTTGGCCTCTTTGACCAGCCAAGTGTTGTTTCAACCTATGAATCCCCCCGATGTGTTTCTTACAATATTTACTAAAAACTTGATCATCAATTGTGTCTGCATGGGTCCATGTAGGGTCTTTTGATTTGGGGGCCATTGCAAATGCAAACAAATATGAAAATGCAAATAAAAACAAAATAAATTTCCTATTTCTTTTTTAATAAAATTTACAAATATGGGGCAAGTTTAAAGTGTAACATACCTTTCAATGTGCACACAAATGAGGTGAAGAAATGCTCCAAGCTTGTATATGGCACCACAAAGAGCCCACACTCCAAATGTAGATGTAAATGCCACCACAAAGAGCCCACACTTGATGCCAAACAACTCCAAATGAACACTATTCAAGGCTGCCCCAATCCTTCAAATCCTTGCAAATAAGAGAGGTGCTCACAAATAGAGGTGAGGTGCTCACAAATGGATGCCAATATCACCACAAAGAGCCAACAAGTAATGCCAAACAAGCTCCAAGCCTCCAACTTCCAAGCTCACCACAAAAACTAAACTCTTCAATCTTATGCTCACAAATGCTTTTGCTCACAAATGCTCACAAATGCTCAATGAGAGAGGTGTGAAGTGAATAGAGGGGGGTGTATTTATAACACCAAATTAGGGTTTAGAGACAAAAAAAAAAGAAAACAATTAAAAAAATGTTTTTTTAAGCTGGCCGCCGTATACGGCAAAACAGGCCCAAACCGGCCGGTTTAGGATGAAATTGGATTGGTTTGATGGTTTTAGCTCAAAACGGCTGGTTCCGTGCACGAAACCGGTGGTTTGGGCTAAAACCGTCAACCGATCCGGTTTTCAAAACGGTTCATCATTTTAAAGGTTAAACCGGTCAAACCGGCCGGTTCGGTTTCACGGTTTTAAAACACCGCCTAAACAAGTCGCCAAAGCTAGAGAGAAAATATCATGCACAAACACCTTCAACACAAGAGAGCAAAATGGAAAGAACAATGGAGTCTTCAATAATCTTCAATAATGGATCCAAATAAGAGAGAGATCAATGCAAGAACTAGGGCATACATCCCATGGGCATACATCCCAATTCTCCAAGCATGGAGTGAAATCAATAATTCATCAACATGACCCTCTAAGGAAAATGTGACCTCCCTTTTATAGAACTAAGGGGTGCAATATCCAATAAAGACCGACCTTTCCCTTTTGGAGGGAAAACATAAACTCTCATTAAAATATTTAATACTAAGACTATGTGCACTTTATTTATTTATTAATTAAATAAATAAAAGTAACTAACCTATGTGCACATTAAACTAACTAAAAAGACTCCCACTTGTAGCGCTAGGCATGCCAAGGGGTTACAATGCAAATGAAAAATAAATATTAATAATGTTTTGAAAAAGGGGACATTGCAGATTCCCCATGAACTTCTTTTCGATCTAAACGATTGGGATGAAGAATTCACTAGAAATAGTGATATTGATTTCATCAAAGCCTTTATCCTTCTTGTACCTCAAAAGATCACTTGAATCCCATATGCAAAAACAATTTTGAATTTGAATCAAAGAATCTCTATGCCCTATGTTCGCTACTATATACTTCACCCTATCACCATTTTTAGAATGCTTTCCATGAAGACAATGTAATTTTTCCTTTTGAAAATTAATCGATTCTGGATACCCGAAGCCCATTCTTTTTATTTTTGTAGGCTAAGGGGAGTTAAAGAGGAAAATAAATTAATTTAAGTGGTCCAAGGGTATTTTTATATTTTATTTGGAAAAAGGACACTTGAATTATATTTTTATCCAAAACAAAAGTGGAATAAAATAATGAACTTTTTTTTTTTTGGGATGTTAAAGATAGAATAATAATTAAATAAAATATTCTATTATGGGGTGCGAAAGATAGAATGGGTTGATAATGTGCGTCAAAATTCTATTTTTATGATGAAGAGAGGATAAAACAATTTTATATTGTTTATTCTTATCTTTAGGATGGGTGCCAACATGGGAGAGAGGATAAAACAATTTAATTTTGTTATTCTTATTTTTAGGAGGGGCACTAACTTAGAGAGGGGCTTGGAAGTTATAAAGACAGATTTGGGGTTTATTATTCATACATCTTGGAAAGTTATCAACTATTTCTTCGTCTACAAGTAGCTTTAGATCGCATCAGCAATAGAGGACAAAATCCCTCATTTGCATACAGATTTGAGGACGGAATCCCTCACATTTGAGCTTGACAATTCCATTCAAGGGGTTGCAGTGGTCATTTAAGGTACAAGTGTTCATCCAGGCAACAAGGGCACACTTTTCATGTTTAATTCTACATCCAGATCTGCATGTATAGCTAGGGCTTCAAAGATTCGGAGGTGGATTTCAGTCAAATCAGTTTGCATGCTCTTCTCTTCCATCTATCTTTCCATTTAGACCATCGATTGTGAGAAAATAATTGTATTCAGACATTGGTATTTCTTTTATTGTAGTTGATTGAAATCAATAAATAAAAGTCTATTTTGGCACCTTGAGGCTCGCTGTTTTTAATTTAAAAATCAGATTGTCGCTGCTGTCATAAAAGGAAATTTTTATACTAATGTCCTAGGGTTTTGACAGAAATATCTAGATTTATTTAAAGTTATTTTCAGGGATATTACAGATAATAATCTTGAAATGGCATAATATGAAGCAACAAATCTGAAATATGACCATCCTTTTCATACCTTGGGCTATAATCAAAGTGTTCACCTTCCTTTGCCGAATTAGAAATTGTTGAGATATTCTCAACACCTCCATCCTTGTGACTCAAAATTTCGAGTTAGGATCAACATTCTCCTCAATTGCATGCTTATCAACATGGCTATCCTGAAAATCAATCATATATGACAATGACTCACCTTTTGGAAGATCGTTGGGTAGCTCATGGATTGGCACATCTATTTCCATCTTCGGCTCTTTGCATTCAACTAGTGATTGCCCCCTTGACTTCATTGATATAAATGCAATCATTAGAAGTCAATAAAACATCTTCTACTATCAAAGGATCTTTACCCTCACCTTGCATGTTGGATCCCTTATGTTCTTTCTCAATGAAGTCTTGTGGCTCTGAATTTGACTGTTCTTCTTGCTTCCTGATTTCTTCCTTAGCAATCTTTTGAGGTTTTGACTTTCCCTCTTTTTTTCTTCAACTTTCTTCTATTTTCTCCTTATATCTCCAAGAATTCTTCAAAGGTATTATAAGATTTGTAGATGTCAGACTTTTTATCATATGCATCAAAGACAAGAAGTCCAACCTCATTTCGTCACACTCGCTCTTCTAACCATGTCTCATGAATATGATTTTTCTTTTGTGATCTTCTAAATGAGGTTAGATCTTCATAGCTAATAATAAACTGCTCCAATAATTGGTTCTTAAAATCTTGGCTCTTCATTCATGCCTCGTGATCTTTCCGTTCTAAATTCTTGACCCTCACCTTACATGTTAGATTCTTTTTGTTCTTGCTTAATGAAGTCTTGTGGCTCAGAATCTGACTTTTCTTCTTGCTTCCTGATTTCTTCCTTAGCAATCTTTTGAGGTTTTGACTTTCCCTCTTTCTTCTTCTACCTTCTATTTTTTTGTATATCTCCAAGAATTATTCAAAGGTATTATAAGATTTGTAGATGTCAGACTTTTTATCATATGCATCAAAGACAAGAAGTTAGACCTCATTTTTGTCACACTGCTCTTCTAACCATGCCTCATGAATAGGATTTTTCTTTTGTGATCTTCTAAATGAAGTTAGATTTTCATAGCTAATAATAAACTGCTCCAATAATTGGTTCTTAAAATCTTGGCTCTTCATTCGTGCCTCGTGATCTTTCCATTCTAAACTCTTGTTCATTAGCTCCAGGATATCCTCAATTGGATTTGTAGATATTTCTCTTTGATTCCCATTAAGCTGCATCGAATTTAGATTTAACCTCGCAAGCTGGCAAGAATACGACTGTGATACCATTGTAATGCCCCCTTTTGGGTGAAATACTGAATTATGTGATTTGTTAGCAAACCCTTTATCAAAAAATAAATCTAAGATTCTAAATAAACCCTGAATTCTAAAATTTGAGAATAAATCCCTTTTAACTTGGAATTTTATAGAAATAATTAAAGTGGTTGAATGCCCACAGAGAGCAGATTTTTTATTAAAATCAGATTGCAATGCAAAGTACAAAACAATATATTGGCTGAAACCCTAGCCGAAATTATGCATGCAAAATTCAGAATTGTAACCCTAGATTTTTATGCCCACTTGGCATTTACAAACAAACCCTAAGGGTAGAACTTGTGCTTGTACGACTGACCGTACAGATGAATTGATTGGCTGGAAATGGTGTCCAAGCTGGTTGAAGAATGATGCCCTAGCTGCCAACAATGTCTAGAAGTCTGAAATGGTAGATCTGAAACCCTATCACAACAATAGCGTCACTGTAACAATCTTATTTAGGGTTGATATCACTGTAGCGTCACTATAATGAACTAACTTGGGGCTGAAAATGATGATGTCTGGAATGGAGTGATGTATGGCTGCTGCCCTAGATGGTACAGTTGGTCAGAAACCCTAGCACAAACCTTGGAAGGAGTTGGAAATCTGATAAGTCTGCCTGATGATTCTCCCAATGCTGAATTTTGACGGTATCCTGATTTGAAAGCACAATTGTAGTTCCTGAATGGAACCACCTCACAAGACCGGAGGGTTTTCGTCCCCAAGCCTTATTCACCGGAGGGTTTTTCGTCCTCGATGCTAAAAGTTGAAGTAGAAGCTCAAACTCACAATGTAAACATAGATGATTGAAAAGTGATCCCCAAATGAGCCCAATCGCCCCACTTTTATAATTTCACTTTCACACTTTTCAAGGAAAAACACTCATAAAGCAATGTCCCCTCCTTTTATTTTAATTTTGAGTTGCTTTTAATAATCACCTTTTTAATAATAAAACATAAGTTGCCTTTTTATGAATATAACTTAAAGTTACTTTTTGGACAACTTAAGTTAAATTATTAAATTATTTCCCTTGCACCACCACTTTAGCCTACGGAAATGGAGAATAGGCTAAGGGTCTTCTAACTGGATTAGATTTGAGAAGGGGACATGATAGGCTTGTATGTCGATATAAACAAAGCCCAATTGTCTTAGGGAGTCAATCTTAGAACTTAAGTCATAGGTTCCTTTGCGAATTAGAGTTGAGTGTGGATGCAAGCTTAAGGCTTAAAGTAGTGAGTGTTTGATAAGGAAAATGATTATGTGATGTATTGAATGTATCACCGACAATCGGTCTAAGTGTGACATTCCTCTAAATATATGTGAATAAAGCTTGTCGATCTGTGTTCTGTTGTTGAATTGAACCCTGTGTTATTTGCATGCCTTGTTTCTATGTTTTTAAATGCGTGATTTTGAGGGTTGCATGATCAAAGATGCCTCATCATTGGTCACCCTAACTGCATCTGTGTCAACATGTGTCCTTGTGAGTCGCCATAAATGTTAACTAAAATGTGCCCCCCGCCCAATTTTGTTAACCTTGTGATCTTGAAAAACCAAAATCCTCAAGCACAAATATCTTTTTGTATGTGGCATTTTGTTCAAATTGCATCCCCAAAACATTGTCCATGCTGCGAAGCACTTTGCTCTTACACATGCATCGTTGTATTTTGCGGCCTTCACATCATTAGAATGACTCATCTTGTCCTTTTTGCGCTAAGTCTAAGCTGCCATTATGCCCGATTGTAAAGGGCTAACAATGCCATACTCGTACTTCATTGCACTTCGTTTCTAGTCATCTTTTTGTACTACCCTCATTTCTTCCTTCTTCGTCATTTTGTCAACCCGCAAAATGCAGCAAATTAGCGTTTGAATACATGAATTCTTGTTTGAAACCACGTTTTATTCAAGCCGCCAAGCACCATTTCATGTTGTGAAGGTTTTCTTAGATTGCACACCACCATGCAAAACCGCACTACACTCTCCTTTACCACAATGCTTCTTTCCATGCCGCAGAATATTGTCAACGATTGCCATTGCGTTCTAGACAAATTAGTAGTTTTGGCAACTCGTGATCTAATGTATGGCTACTTCTTTTATGCGACACCTTCTTTCTACCTTCTTCAACTTGATTGAGGACCTGCAATAATCTTCAACATAGGGCAGTTTCTCCATGTTGCCATGTACTCAAATTTGTTCATTCGCTTCTATGCCACCTATAATTGCCTCCGATTGCTATTAATTTGCATTTATGTGCCGAACTACCCTTGTGTCATAGGGATGTCGCGATAGTCATGGAGCTTGCTTTCTCACCTTGAGTGGTTGTAGAGTTTAATGCTCGACCTAATGCGATGCAAGTGGAGCGACAATCTAGACCTTCACGACATAGGAGAAGTTCGATGTCTATTGGGTTAATTTAAACCATATTACATTGAATGGTTGTGTAGTTTGAGATTGTTAAAAAGTGCATGATGAATGATTTCCTTGATGGTGGGTACAATAGGGAGAAATGAGCAAGCCATGTAAAATATGAATGGGTTAAGGCTCACTAGAAAAACCCTAATAAGAGACATGATCATGACGGGATATAAAAGGAAACATGAAGATGATTCACTCAAAGGTGGGGTAAGATTCATGTCAGGTTCACTAGAATTTATGTGAGCTAAGATGGTCAATGTGATTGTCCTCCGTCTCTTTTCAATAGTATTGATTAGGATATAGATAGAAGACCATTCTAGGACCTACACACAAGCCAAGAGTGTAACTATGTGGTGTATGAGTGGTGGATTTAGAACATGATAATCCACTCTCTATCAAAGGTGTACAGTTCTAAAGCCTAAGTCTAGGATAGGGGACGGGGTTTTGCTAGGTCCAAAGTTGTAAACATAAACAAAGGAGGCAAGTGCATGCCAAGGATCTAAACTAGGGTTGTTAAAGCCAAGTGGCAGATAAAGGCAAGGGTTGATAAGAATGATAATGCAATAGACAAATTATGCTACTCTATTGTAGTCTAGAACATGGTATATCAATTATAATCAATCAAACTAAATGTAAAGGAAAAGGAACGGTTAGGGACACTTACCTTTTGTTGACACCGTGACGCATTAACCACCCCCTAGGTTAGTAGCACCTTATTAGAGAGTTGTTGTGGGTGAATCACGAGAGGAATAGGTGGAAGACCTAAGTATGACCAAAGTTGGGGATTGCATAAAATCTGCAAACCTTGCTGGTGTAGCTCCTATTCTTGTGGATCCTAGTAATCCAATGCCCCAAAGCAGACTATGAGATATAAGCTCCTTTACCCCTTAAAACCTTTAAATCCTTTAAGAGTAACGTGTCGAGTATAGGTAGATTGATATGTGATTATGTGGAAAGTGACCTTAAAGACACCTATAAAGAGGGGACATAGCCTGAAGGTGCAAATCTTTCTAGCCAACGACATGGACTGTGGCTGATGTAGTCGGCTGAAAAAAGTTCTGCCAGACGGTATTGACCAGTTCGATGCCGTCGGTTAGGAACTGCCAGCATGAGGATCCTAATGGGAAAAGGAGGGAGGAACGGAGCAAGGACGTGGGAGTAGATGTGAAGGTGATCTGACAGGGATTTGAAGGTGCTGTAAGTAGATGTGAAGGTAATAGTAAGAGGGTAATAAGAGGATATCAAAGGAGGTGTCAGGGAGATAGTAATTTATGCTTAAGGCATACTAGGATGATCTAAGGCACATGGGTCTGCACAACAAATCTGTGTCACTAGGTACCGCTAACTAGCCCACCCATTCTTGGCATGCCCCTTAAGGCACATGCTCAGGGAGATAAATGTGCGAATGACCTACAAAGAGAAATTGTTAGTAAGAGTGACAAGTAAGGTGCATACACATATAACTACGTAAGAGTTATTTTCTGATGTTTCATGTTCTACGCTGAACTCATCATTAGGGAGAAGAAGCCTATGTTTGATGAAGGTTAGAAACCAATACTTATTTATATATGCCAAGACATGGAGGAGGGAAATGTCGGCCAAAATGGTGCAACAGAGGCTTCCATACATGGCTAAGCTTCCACCCATCATTGCGATTCAAATTGTTCATATGCTTCTCAATCTCCACAGCTTCCCGCAGCTTCGTATTGGTGAAATGTCAGAAAATAAAAACTCTTATGCAGTTATACCCTGAAAATATTATCATAATGTCTCCTGCAAAAAGAATCTTACATACCAAATTATTACCCTGCATGGAGGGAATGTATATGAGCTGACCAGGCTCTTAGTGAAATCGATGATTAAGTTGGTGAAGCGTTTATAATAACTCTCTTTCTTAAAGCGATGCGGAGACAGTGTTGCTTTTTTCCAATGCGTTAAAATCTGTCATCCCCTTAGGTGTGAGAATGGGTTCGCGTATGGACTTGACAACTGTTGAAAAAATGTGTTGGAGGGAGAGTCTTTCTGTTGATACATCTCCTACCGGCATGGATGGTCTGTCCCCAACCAAGTTAGGGCTTACATATGAGAAAGAAAATATGAGTGCCGAGGAGGATAGGTCCAAGTGACCTGGATGTACTACCTGTAGATATCCGCTCTGACAGCTCTAACGATGACCTCCTTTAAGAGAAGAAGCCGAGGCCTAAAAGGAGGTAACCTATCAACAGAGATGCTGATAGACTGGAGGAGAAAACTAGTCTCAGAGAGCTCGTTGAATACACCATTATATCTTGCTGTCCATAACTGAAATAAAATATCAACACGAAATTTGATTAAACCTTGTAGGTAGCATGGTCAAATTCCCTAGATGCACCATTTTGTAAAAGAAAAATTCAGGGAGGAAAGATTGAAATAGGGTGTGAATCCATTTCCAAGCCGGATTGGGCATGATGGCAAAACCAAAAAGATGCTTGATATTAGAAAAGGTTAGTAATAAGGTAAGAAATTGCATTAGATTAAGTTAGTTCGATTTAAAAATCCTAATATTGGTTTGTTTGTTGTTATTGTATTTATCTAGATGCTTGCTATTGATGGCACATAGGTGACAGGTTAGCTCCCTAGATTGCAGGTTACTATGGCTGTATATTCAGCGATAGTTATTTGTATAACACGGCTTGATTGTAAATCTTATATAGTATTAGAGCTAATTGATCCATGTCTGTCAATGACCCTGTGGATAGATCTCACTGTGCGGGAGGAAGCGCACAGTGTGAATGATGCACCCAGTGTGAGGATCTGTCAGAAAACAAAACAAAAAATGTGACAGCTACTGTACATTGATAAAGGAAGTCATATACCTGGAGGTGTTGAAGACAAAGGTGCATCAAGGTAGATAGAGGCGTGGAGTGCTTGAAGAAAAGAGGGCGTTAAAGCCTGGAGGATGTGTCCTTTAAAAAAACCATTTGCGGTGTTAATGCTAAGTGCAGTCCTGACTGAAGGAGGCATTACTTCTGAATCAAAGCTGCAATGTGCTTGCATGAGAGGAGGATGTTGCAGACTGGTGCTAGGAATGGTGTGGTCAGAAGAGAGGAAAGAAGCTGTGTGAGAGGCACAGCCCAGGCGGGAGAAGCAGCCTTGAATGTTGGTGTACAGACGTGCAAACTGTAAATATAACAAAAGTAATTTATTATACTAGCAATTGCACTTGAGGTGCACGATACACCGGAAATGCAAATGCAATATTTCAATGGATTTGGTCTATCATGTAGAGGAACTTCTAAGGCAACAACATCATCTGTTATTGCACACGAAGGGGTTTGATGAATGCTGATAAGAGTGGAAAGATGGAAATAATTTTGAAATGTCAAAGTGATCTCGATATATTTATGTAGTTACATGTTTTCGAGATGCCCTATGTCATATGCCATGGTTTACGTATTGAAATTGCTCACACGATTTGAGTGGTATTTGTTGACGATTTTTGTGCATAACAAGAAGTATTGGAAAATGTGTTCGCTTGTACGGGTTCTCGTTGTCACCCGAGAAGTTGCACCCTGATAAAGAATGGTGTGTGTACTCTCTCTTGTTGACAAAAGTGGAACACCTCAAGGTTGTGGATAACCTATGTCTGAGGTGAACCTCTAGAGAGGGCTGGTTCCCTTGTGAATCACCTAAAAAACGAAAAATTTGACAAGGAAAAGGGAAAATGAATGCGGGAAATGAGAAATAAGGGTGATACACCAAAAGTTTGACACTTGCATGTAACTCTGCACAGAGAATTAAAAGTTCACACACTTGCACAACTCTATTTGCAAAACTAAATTCAAGGGTTTAGGAAGAATGTGTTAGAGGGATAGAATTCCACACTAAAGCAACACAATATCCTATCAAACACAATGAATAATTAGAAAAACAACAGTATGAGAGGGCAAAACGAAGCTTTATTTTATTTAGAGGTGCAAGTACAATGGCTAAAGATGTTAGAACAAATCAGCCTCCAAGTATATCTTATTTTAATTTTTACCATAGAAATCAGCCTATATGGACTGTTCTATCCCAGAATAGACTGCTGCAACTTTATTTTATTTTTATTTATTTCTCCTTGTTGCTGGCGCCAAAATCTAACTGCAGTCATCTTTTTATATTTATTTATTCCCATTCATGCTGGCACTAGAGATAGGAACAGAACTGCTGCTATTTTTATCTAATTGCATCTTCAATGCTTAGCGCCAACTATCAAGTAGACTGCTGCTATTTTTAGACTGATTTATTTTATCTATCCTTCTCTTTTTGGCGCCACCATCCAAACAGTCCGCTGCATGCTTTTATTAATTTATTTTCCTCTTGCTGCTGCCAAACTCTAACTAAAACAACTCTTTTTATATATTTAATTCCCATTTCTGCCCTTGGCTGGCGCATGGGACAAAAGTTGACTTTATTTTATTTGTTTTATTCTATTTTGTCTCATCTATGCTTGTCTTCATGCTTGGTGCCAGATTTTAGGACTGAAGTTCTGTTTTTAATTATTTTCCCTTGACCATTCATGCACATGGGACAAAAACTGTATTGTTTTATTCATTTATTCAGTTCTCCATGATTTGGCGTCGGTCTTAAAATTGGAACAACAATCTCCTTTTTATTTTAATTTTATTCATGCGTGCTTCTCTTCCTTTGCTTGGCGCCAATTTGGACTGAACAACAATTTTTTTGTTTTAATTTGTTTCTCTCTTCCTATCCTTGGCGCCAATTTGAACTGGAGTTGCAGTTCCTTTCCTTTCCTTTGCATATATTCTATTCATGCACCCTCCTTATCTCTCCTTCACGTAGAAAATATGGTAACATTTTGGCGACATCACGGGATTGTTTGCTGCTAAACAAAAAGATCAATAGCCTTCTGCATCCATTGGGCTATAGAGTCACATACCTCTGTCATCAACTTGTATCCTTTGAAACAAAACAACTGAGATACCCTCTCCAACAAAAGAAAAACATGTACATGCAAACACTTCTTGGAAAGAGAACTAATTAAGAAAACTGAAAAAACAATGTGCAAGCAAACACTTATTGAAAGTAAACTACTCTAATGATGCTGAATCCTCAATAGCAAGCTTTGAGGAAAATCCCATTAACCGGGATTGGTAGTTCTTCACCATCCAACCGAGATAATTGAAAAGCATTGTGAGGCTTGCACGTTGAAATAACATATGGCCCACTCCAAATAGCATCAAATTTGGTGTGATTTCCTGGTTTTGCTTTGTTTGCATCCCACTTAAGAACAAGATCACCTTCTGAAAGACTCTTGCAACTACTTTCTTGTCAAAATTCTTCTTTACCTGAGCTTGGCGAGTTTCCATGGTGAGCATGACTTATGTCTCAACTCTTCCAATTGGATAAGTTCTGCATATCTTACCTCCATAGGACTTGCTTCCAATAACTCTAACTGATGAATAAGCTCTAAAGTGGGCATCTGAAAATAAATTGGAAGTCTTGCTTTCTTGCCTTTTCTCCTTGTATGGAGAATTACCAATAAATCTTTTGGGAGTGATTTTGTCAGCCCACAAAGCGGTTTTGAGTTTGGTGTGCCACGACCTCTGATTTTCATCCAAAACCCTTCTAATAATCTTCAACAAATTCTTCTTTGTAGACTCTACAAGACCATTACCTTGTGGGTAATAATTTGATGAAGTGCTCAAGTAAATACCATTTCGGACAGCCCACTCTGTAATTTTAGCACCATCAAAAGCAAGACCATTATCTGAAATGATAGTAGCAGGAACTCCAAATCTAGTAACAATACCTTCATAGAAGCCAAACACACTAGTTTCATTCGCTTCTTTCAGTACAATTGCTCTTGTCCATCTGGTAAATAATTAGTGGCAGTAAGAATCCACTTGTGACTCAAAGTGGATGGTGGATTAATCATTCCGATGAAGTCCAATCCCCATTGCATAAAAGGCTGATCCGCTGAAATAGGATGAAGAGGAAGGGCTGCAAGCTTTTCTTTACCCATGAAGAAGGCACACTTTTGACATCTTTTGACCCATGTGTAACAATCTTTGAAAATACTTGGTCAATAATAACTTGCTTTCATGATTTTGAGAGTAGTGGTCCTTGGAGCATAATGACCACCTAATAAACCTTCATGGAATTCTTTCAATAATCTGTCAACTTGTGAAGGTTCTACACATCTCGAAGAACACCATTAATATCCCTTTTAAATAAAATACCATTAATGAGTGCATAAAGGAATAGTAATCGAAATACCTCCGTTTTGTCTTATCCAAACCTTGGGGAAGAATACCCGCTTGCAAGTACCGAATCATGTCTTGTGTCCAACTCACGAGAAGATGCTATTTCAAGCTGCTTGTGGCTGATTTATGAGTGCAAAAACAACTTTCTTTTACTCCAAATTTGAAACTAAGTGCTCACATAGCCCTTTTCCTCGGATTAACTTTGTTACTTTGAAGTTTACGTCATATTCCTTGACTTTTGTGATCCAACCAACCCTCTTTTCATTTAGATCCTTTCTCAACAAAAACTCTTTCACACTTGGGTGAGTAACCATAACTTGAATTCTATTATTAGAGAGAATATATCTAAATTTTTTAAACCTCTAATAAAAAAAAGTACTTGATTTTCCACAAAAGTATACTTCATCTCATAGTCATATAGCCCTTTGGTAAAGAAAGCAATGGGTTGCTCTAAATTATCATGATGTAGCTAAGTTAAGATTGTTGAAATTGTTTCAACCCTGCAAATGCATATAATATAAAATCCTTTGAAAAATCTGGATTTGCAAGTGTTGGAGCTTGAGCAATAGCTTTTTTAATGGCCTCAAAACTGATTCTCCCTTCTTTTGTCCAACTGAAACTCATATTCGTTTTCAACATAGCAGTTAGATGCTTTGATAAATTAGCAAAATCAGCAATGAATCTTCTCACAAAATTGATTTTACCCAAAAACTTTGAAGTCCCTTCTTGTCTTTGAGGTAAAGATAAAGCTAGAATTGAGCTTACTCTTTCTGGATCTATGGCTAAACCTTCTTTTGAAACCATGTGGCCTAAAATTTTACCTCCATGCATTGAAAATATGCATTTCTTTAAGTTGAGAGAAACCTCATACTGTCTCGCACCTCTCAAAAACTTGCCAGATGGCTCAAATGATCATTAGCACACTTAGAAAAAATAGTAATGTCATCCAGATAAATCAAAACATTGACATTGATCAAACCTTGGAAAGCCATATCCATAGCTCTCTGAAAAGTGGCTCCTGTATTAGATAACCCATAAGACGTCTTTCTGTAAGTGTATGTCCCCCACTTAGTAGTGAAAGCTGTCTTGTACTAATCCTCTTCTTTTACCAATATCTGGTTGTAACCATTGTAACCATCCAGAAGAGAGAACCTTTCTGCACCGGATACTGTTCTTAGAATTTGATCCATTGATGGTAATGGATAATGATCTTTTAGTGAAGCCTTGTTTAGATCCCTGAAATCAACACACAACCTTATTTGTCCATTTTTCTTCCTCACAAATACAAGATTGCAACCCATGAAGAATGTTTGATAGGAAAGATAATACAAGATTCAATAAGCTTTGTTAGTTCATTTCTCGTCAAAACTTCAATCTTTGGATTAATAGGTCTTTACTTTTGCCTTACCGGTTTGGAATTGGGCTCAAGCTTAATGGTATGTTGAGCTAATCCTGGATCAAAACTTTTAAATCCTCATACTTCCAAGCAAAACATCAATGAACTTATTGCATAATTGAACAAAAGCTTGCCTTTCTTCCAAATTACATAACTTATCATGCTTCAAAAGCTTTCCATCGCTGATTGCTATGTCCTCATAGTTCTCTTGCTTTGTGGACATCCTAATTTTGTCCCTTTTCAGCTGATCATCATTATTGAAAATACTCTCAAGGGTTACCAATCCTTGGGGCAACTTATTAGTATTTAATTGCAAGATTTGTTCACCATATTGTTGGTGCAATTTAGATTGATTTTTTGAGGAAATTTCAGCTTCTTCCTAAATAAAACGTACAATCTGTTCATCATTCTCAAACACTTGCCAATTAATATTGTTATCAGGAATTGATGGCCTTATAACCACTTTAATATGAGGCTGATTATCCTTTCTTTTCACTTCAGTAGGAATATCAAAATCAGCCCCAATAGCTGCCAATCTATCAGCTTGTTTATTCTTCGATCTAGGTATTGATTGAACATTGAATGCATAAAAATCTTCTACAAAATCCCAAACTCTATGTCTATATGATTTCGTCAAAGGATTCTTTGCAATGTTCAAATTTCTCACACGATTTATGACCAATTCACCGTTGCCAAATACACCTGTAGGTACTTAATTCCCTTCTTTCTAGTCCATTGTAAACCATGGATTAGTGCCTCATATTCAGCTATATTGCATGTACAACTAAACTGAAATCGAATAGAAGAATAATACCTTTGACCCCATTACTCTTTTTGATCCATTCTTGCTTCTAGAGCCATCAAGGTATAAACTCCACAATCTGTATCAATCTCATCAGTTTTAACTAACAATGGTAAAAAACATCCTCTTGATGCATGCAATAAATTCCCAAACCAACATCTTTAATGTGTGTTTTTTCAGCATATTTATAAGGATCAAAACCATGATGGTCAGTTCCCCACTCATCCAATAATAAATTTGGTATGCTTTCGAGTGGGTGTCTTGAATCATGAACAATTGGATGATCTCCTTGGTAAAAAACAATACAATTTACACTGCATGCATTAGGTACATAAGGCTCAATATGAAACTTAGCAAGAGGCTCAAAATTAATTGTTTGCCTTTCGTGCCATACCTTGTTCTGAAAAATAGATAAGACCAATTTGATGATAGATAACCTCCAATCTTAGCTGTAAAATCTCTAGATAAACACAAAGCGAAGTATGGAGGTAGATCTACTACCATAATATCCTATAAGATTGGAAGGCTTGGACATGCATGCAAGCCTAACTTCAGATCTCTGATTATACCAACTGTTTTAGTAGTTGTGCCATCCAACTGCAAAACCCCTTTGTCATGTGGCTCATATTTGAGTCCTAGCTTATCTGCTATCTACTTAGGCATAACTGTACTGCTAGCACCATTGTCAAACATGCAATTATGGACCAAGTAGTCACCAATAATCAAAGAAAGGTAGAAAAGAGGAGGCTTGCCAATCCTTTTAGCCTAAAAATCAGTTTTAGAGGGCTGATCTGTATTGGCAAACACCTTGCACTAGCTCTATCTCGAATGATCCTATGTAATCGATAGTTTGGCCAACTCATCTTGTAACAAGCTCTTTTGACCTGGAATAGTCAATGTATCCCACATGGATAAACTCACATGAGCTTTATTCATCTGATCTATGATATTAAGAGAAGAGCTACCCCTTTTTGCTTGACTTTTTAGAACACTCTTAGCCTCTTTTTCCTGATTCTTTTGTGCTTCCAAGCTGCCCTTTTGAATCTGATTTTTTTGTCTCTTTCTCATTAGGGACAACAACAATATTACTAGGAAATAAAGAAGATGAACCATGCAAATTAATTACCTTTGTGGGTTCTCCCATTGCTCTTATTTTTTATACCCTTGTATTAGCTGCATGTTGATCCTCTTGTTGCCAATTTACCAAATTTGCCTCTGGTGCTTCTTTAGAATCCCCTTGAGGAGGAGCCTCAGTTGCTGAAATCTGTGGAATCATCCCTTGTGCAATCAAAGTTTGATTTAACATTCCATTAGCACAAGAAAAAGGTTCATGCGGATGATTGCATGGAGCACACCAAAAAGGTTCCTGAATCAATAGTCGGCATTGGAGCAAGAGTCATAGATGTCGAAGGAGGATTAAGATCATCTTTAATATTGGTGGGCCTTGATATGGAGGCCTACCTGTAGGATATGTTGGATATGAAGGTCTAGCAAATTGGAAAGGACCTTGATATGGTTTGTAAGGTTGAGCAAGCTGTCTTTCAATAGATACAAATTTATTCCCAAAAGCTTGCAAAATACCTTTTATTTCACTCAACTCAAAGGGCTGATTTGGATTAGTAATCTGTTTGGTTAGTTCTTTATTGGAATTGGGTTTATAAGCTTGAAGTTGATGGTTGAATGGTTGGAAAGATAGGCATGGGAGGTCTAAGTGCAATTTTGTCACTTGTATGAGGTTATTTTCAACTCTAATGGCTAGATCAAAGGCAACAAGGATTGAATTACCCTCCGTGGATTGAATTAGGACAACAATGTCACTATTTAAGGATCTTAAAATACAAGAATGCATGTTTTGTTGTAGACTTGATGGCATGGGGAATTCTCTCCCAAGTTCTTTGGAATCTCAAGTTAAAATCAACCATGAACTCTTGAGGGCTCTTTTGATTGTGCTCAAGTGCTCAATCGAGGTATAGGTGGTCAGATTTGTCTTCAAATTGGCTACAAAGGGCCATTACTAATTGATCCCAAGAACTTATAGAATTAATATGTAGATTTCGTACCACCGCAAGACTTTATCTTTGAAGGAAGCTGCAAGAAGTCTCATGGCTACATTCTCCTGAGTGATATTATAAATAGAAAATAGATTTGCAACATCTCTAATATGCTCTATAGGAGTGGTTTGAGTTAAGCGGTAAAGAATGGTAAACTCTTTAGTGCGGAAGCATGGATATCATATATACAACAATATTCAAGGGGCTGCCATCATTAAAGGTCACACAAGCTTGATTTCTAGGAAGAGCCATTAGGAAATTTAGACGGGAAGTTGTGGGATTTTGGGCAATTGATTTAGCTTATTAGCTCGGGAAAAAATTGGGGAAGATCTATGAAATCTGCTTCTTTTATGAGAATGTAAAGGTAACTTAATAAATTCAAGAGGAGTACCTTTAGCTTTTGATACGGTGGTCACTTTTGGCATTAACTTTGACTAGTCTACAACCAATATGTCTATTAAAACTTGAGTTGCCAGGATGCTGATTTTTTTTTTTTTTAATACCTTTTTTGCTCTGTAAACTGCTGAACCAACATCAATTCTTTGAATACTTTGTCCCACCGGGCGTAAGTTAGAAAGCTGTTGTCACCCGAAGTTGCACCTGTTAGAGAATGGTGTGTGTACTCTCTCTCCTGTTGACAAAATTGGAACACCTCAAGGCTGTGGGTAACCTATGTTTGAGGTGAACCTCTAGAGAGGGCTGGTTCCCTTGTGAATCACCTAAAAAAATGAAAACTTTGACAAGGAAAAGGGAAAAAGAATGCGGGAAATGGGAAATAAGGGTGATAACAAAAGTTTGATACTTGCATGTAACTCTGCACACAGAGAATTAAAGATTCACACACCGCACAACTCTAAACTATTTTGCAAAATTAAATTCAAGGGTTTAGGAAGAATGACAATAGTAGAGGGATTGAATTCCACACTAAAGCAACACAATATCCTATCAAACATGGCGAATAATCGGAAAAACAACAAAGATGAGAGAGCAAAACGAAGCCTTATTTTATTTAGAGATGCAACTATAATGGCTAAAAATGTCGAACAAATCAACCTCCAAACATATCTTATTTTAATTTTTACAATAAAAATCTAGACAACCCGGAAACGCCTAGACCCCTCGTACTAGGCTTGGTACGTGACCGGGTGCGGGTATGTTAGCACGTGCGACCCACACAATTTTTTTTTAAGTGCAAAAAAAAATAAAACATGGGGGCTTTGACTGGAATTGAACTTTGGAAAGTTGGCAAATATCTGTTTATAAATTATTATAAATTGTTAAATTATTATTATTCGGTTATGCAATTATATGCATGTAGGGTTTTCTGCACAGATATTAAAACCACAATATTCTGTAATCAAACAATGTGGTGTACTTATCCATAGATGACACAAAACTGGTTTCTTCTGGAAATCTTTTAATGCTCAACAGATTATGTTTTGTCCAACACCACAAATATAATCGAGTGGATGCCATGTGTATGTCAAGTGCCAAAGTTATTAAATGCCTCATGGAACGTATAAAACAAATGTAATTATTTATCAAATATATTTTCATATGGAACGTATAAAACAAATGTAATTATTATCAAATATATTTTCATTTTGCACAGTTAAATATATTCTTAGCTTATGTATCTATGCCATTGCTCTTCTTTAGTTTTATATTTTAAATGTAGTTATGTGAACAATTTGTTTTAGCAGGATAGCTTAGTAAATATAGTATGCTTTCATGATATTTTCATTCTTAAACAAGGGCTAGGAATTTTAGTGGCTTATTTTTATGAATAAAGTTAGCTCGTTATTTTTTAAGGGCTATGAAGAAAGTTTAAGTAAGATTTGTAAGTGGTTGGTGAGCTTTTATTAATTCGAATGGTTTGTGGGTTCTTAGTATTTGCATGGCAATGTAATTAATGATTTAGAAATTTTGTATTATGTTATTAACTATTATGTTTTGAACATTATGAATCAATACAAACTCAAGTCTCAATTCTCAAAGTATGGGAAATTTGTTTTCATGTTCTATGAATGATTGTAAGTTGTATGAGTATTAAATTTCAATAAGTATGCAATGTATGAGTATTAAATTTCAATAAGTATGCAAATGCTTCTTTAAATTTATAATTTAATATACATACACACACACACACATATATAAAACGTACCCAAAAGCGTACTGTACCCAAAATTTTTAAAAATTTGCTGCGTCAGTGTACCGTACCTGTACCGAAACAGTTTAGATAGAAATCAGCCTATATGGACTGCTCCATCCCAGAATAGACTGCTGCAACTTTATTTTATTTTATTTATTTCTCCTTGCTATTGGCGCCAAACTCTAACTGCAGTCATTTTTTTAAAATTTATTTATTGCCATTCATGTTAGCACTAGAGATAGGAACAAAACTGCTTCTATTTTTATCTAATTGCATCTTCAATGCTTAGCGCCAACTATCAAATAGGCTGCTGCTATTTTTAGACTGATTTATTTTATCTATCCTGTTCTTTTTGGCGCCACCATCCAAAGAGTCTGCTGCATGCTTTTATTAATTTATTTTCCTCCTGCTGCCGCCAAACTCTAGCTAGAACAACAGCTCTTTTTATATATTTAATTTCCATTTCTGTCTTTGGCTGGTGCATGGGACAAAAGTTGACTTATTTTATTTGTTTTATTCTATTTTGTCTCATCCATGCTTGTCTGCATGCTTGGCGCCATTTTTAATTATTTTCCCTTGACTATTCATGCACTTGGGACAGAAACTGTTTTGTTTTATTCATTTATTCACTTCTCGATGCTTAGGCGCCAGTCTTAAAATTGGCACAGCAGTCTCCTTTTTATTTTAATTCTATCCATGCATGCTTCTCTTCCTTTGCCTGACGCCAATTTGGACTGAACAACAGTTCTTTTGTTTTAGTTTATATCTCTTTTCCAATCCTTAGTGCCAATTTGAACTGGAGCTGCAGTTCCTTTCCTTCGCATATATTCTACTCATGCACCGTCCTTATCTCTCCTTGGCGTGGAAACTATGGTAACAGGTCTCATACTGGGCTAGAATGGTTTTGAAGTCAACAACTACAAAGAACAAAATGTTAGGGGGTGCCGATTTTGGATGGTAGATGATGCGAACAACCTTGCCGATGGGCTCATTAATCAAGTCCTTTCTACACCCATAGGTTAGATGTCCTAAAATCATTATATGACATTACTTCCATGGCATTTATAAAATAAAATGGGTACTCATCAATGCAACACACTATGGTAAAAACCAATGCAAAGCATTCAAAACCCATCTATGATTTAGATAATTTTTTCGCATCCACACAAGTACATGGACAAACTATTTGGGGACCTCAAAAGGATCTCTACGTACACACACACACACACAAAACATTATCACTATAAATAGCACCTCCGAAACTCAAAAGTGATTTCCAATATGTATACGTACATATATATTTTAGTTTATCCACACATGAGCAACATAAAAAGTCAGAGCTTCCCCAATCGAGTGTATACTAATATACTTTACCCAACCAACATAAAGAATCAGAGCACCCCGATCGAGTGTATACTGATATACTTTATCAGAGCGCCCCACAATTGAGTGTATACTAATATACTTTACCCAATCAATTGTATACTGATATGCTTTATGTATATACATTACTGTATCTACATTCATCTTCTAACCAAAAAAATATGCTCGTCACTTAAATGGAAGTATCTACGGCAGATTTAATAAGAGACCTATACATTTTAAGGAATTTCTTTTCTCCTCTTGTGGTTGATCACCATTGGCGGCGTCCGAGGAGAATGGCACAAAAACAATCACTATTAATATTGGTGATGTTGGAATGAAACTTGGCAGTAGATTCAAATTCCAATGCGATTTTGTCTCTCTCAGATGTTCGGCCAAAAGTTTGCCTACAGAAAGAATTTCATGTCACTTGCATTGCATGATTGGAGGCCTACCCGTCACGGGCATGTCAGGATTGGAAAATTCGAAATGGCGTTCCACTTCCACTCTGGCCCGGCAATTAATGAGCACAAATATTTAAGGAAGAACAAGATATGCACCTGTGGCATGAAGATTACCATCTTATCGAAAGAATATTTGAAGAGATTGGAACCACACAAATCAGCCAGCAATGTTTTTAATTCATAAAAATAGAATCTTCAGCTGCACTCGATTCTGCCAACTGCAACGTCTAGATTATCATTAAATTACCCAAATCATTCAAATTAATAAATGCAGATCAAGTCATTTCTAAATTTTAATTTCAATCTGCTAATTGCAATTTTTTGAGCCTCATTAAATGCCCTACTTCATTTATTAATTTTGGGTTTCTAAATTCTAATTAAAGCAGTCTTAACTGCAAAATTTATAGTCTCCTTGAATGCCCAATTGTTTACAGGGGTTTCTAAATTTTAGTTATACCCTGAAAATTGAAAAATTATATTCTCATCAAATGTGTTTACAATCACATTATGAGCGCATATATATAAGTGTTTGTAATGGAGCCTCCCATTCATAAAACAAATCCTCACACTACTTACGATAAATGCCTGCAAGCCTATTAAGCACGGCACCTTCGGAATCTCTGAAATATAGCATAGAGAAACATGTCTTCAACAGACACCTCAACAAAGGAGGCCATACCTGCTTATTAAATTGAGATAAAAAAAAAAATATTAACCATCAAACCTTAATAAAATAACTGGCAGTTCCAAATGTAACAATAAAAAAGGCTTTCACAGAATGAACATATTGTTTTGTAGTGGCAAGAATAAATTTGTTGTGTTTTCAAATAGCCAGTCTGTCCCCTGTAAAGATACACCTGCTACACAAACACAAATAAAGCCTATGAATTATATCTGAGGGGAGAAATTTAAAAATAGAAAATCCTAGAGATAAAGTTGTTTACTGTAAATAAAAGTAAATACCATAGAAAACAAGGAAAATACCAAATACAGTGTTGTTAGGATTCATGGAGACTTGATTCTTGACCGCAATGCAGATGAGATGTTAAGAACGATTTCCTTTATCATTGGTAATAATCTCCACTGTTATGTTTCCACATCCCCATGCAGCAATATCTGGTGCTGAGATCGATTACCACAACAAGGCACTCTCCTTTACTCAATTTCTCCCAAAATACGGAATAAAATCCAGAAATATAAACTGTACAAATGGCAGGCCGACCTCCAAAATATCGGTGTTAAAGGCATAACCACAGTTTTAGGGCTTTCCAACTCTTGACCACCACCCGCTCACCATGGGAATGGTGTAATCTGATCCATTTAAAATAATTAACCGCTGGGCCCTTGTTCCCTTTCAGATCCCTGATAAATTATTATGGACCTGACATGTGATG
Source organism: Taxus wallichiana var. yunnanensis (assembly GCA_018340775.1). Classification (NCBI taxonomy): domain Eukaryota; kingdom Viridiplantae; phylum Streptophyta; class Pinopsida; order Cupressales; family Taxaceae; genus Taxus; species Taxus wallichiana. The sequence goes on from CM031242.1 coordinate 659,023,631, forward strand.
AGATATTTTAATAAAAAGTTAATGCAGAAGTTGTGAGGGACGGTAGACATAAAAGCAGCTAACGACTCTGAAAATCAGCCGCTGCCAAGCTACAGGGAAGAGTAAACTGATATCATTGGATGGCAAGTCAAAGATTAAATAGCGTGGCTGAAATATATAGTCGACAGGAACTAATAATACATACTATGGAAAATCTAATATCAACAGCGGTTACTATCCACTGCCTATTTTTTTGGTCATATATAAAATCTCATCTTTGCTAGAAAAAAATCAGAAGTACTGTCATGCATGTAAAATCAGATTCTCACTGGAAAATGTCATTGGAAAAGTCTTGCCGGAAAGGCTTGACATTTTCCAGCAATGAGTCCCTCAATAGGAGATGCCTCTGGCGTAAAAAATGTGTCAGAGGTGTGGGAAGAGAAAGAAGGTGCTGGTAAGAAGGCCCAGCTCTGTAGAAGTATAGTGTAGCTGTACTGTGCTGCCAACAAGAGTGCCTGCTGTGTATGTTGTTAAAATTTGTCTGAGGTGCCTATGCTGAGAAATTGCAATTCATCACTGGTGATTGGTGAGCAGAGAGGCATTCCCAGGCCGGACAGGTGTGAAGGTGCATTAGGTGAACTATCCTCTGTGCTGGGTGCAAGTGAATGTTTTTTTTTTTAAAGATAAAGTTTACAAACCATTAATATTTAGGGCAAAGAATTATATTTTCAAATATTAAGTTTTATAAAGTTTATAAAATTATAAACTTCATAAAATATTAAAACTTGATAAATATTTGCATTAAAAGAGTCTCTGGGAACCATTTAATTTTGTAACTTTTATCCGGAAGGGAATTTTGGGCCAAAACTTGCCACATTGTTCATATTAGGGAGGCAAAAAAGTAAATGGTGTCCCCAGATTTCACCCTGAAATCTAAGACTACCCCATGTAAAAATTTCGTACTTATAAAATAACGGGTCGTTTTGTGTTTTTATTGCTAGAAGATGCTTGTATTGCATCAAGATATTCCCAGTGAATCATAGGAGCCAATTTTGACAAATACCCAGATGCCAAAAATTGTTTTATCCCTTCATCAAATTTTGTCTATGGGAAAATTTTATTTAATTATTTAGAGCCCGTTTGAAGTAAATTGTGCTCGGTTTAGCCCTGTTGAAGTTTTGCATGTCAATATTCACTATATATCGGTGGGGTTTTCACCAGAATGGATCCTGGCTTTGTCGTGACTTCGGCAACGTTTTCATTTTTATTATTTTTGCGTGTTTTTCTCTGTGAAATTCCCCTAGGTCAATTCCTTCGCCAGTACAGTCTGTTTTATTGCCTGGAGTATCTAGAGATCATCTACGGCCGCCATGTCAGAAGGAATCAGCCTCAGGAAGTCAGCTTCTCTTTAAAAAGACGAAGTCGTGCACAAAAAAGCCTCTTCTGGGCAAGTCACATTTTTGGGAATGGATGGATTTAAGTTGCAGTGGGATTTTTGGTCGCAGCAGGCAGGTGGGAATTTTGTACCTGCCTTGCAGGGTACTTTTTCCCATGAAGGCAAAGTCACTTAAGTTACGATGGAAAAATTAGAGGCAGCAAGCAGGCAGATAGGAATTTCTTAACTGCCTTGTAGGGTGAAAATTCCCATTATAAAATAAAAGAAAATCATTTAAGGTATTGATGGGAATTTCTTACTTGCCTTGCAGGGTAAAAAGTCCCATTATGGAAGTCAAAAAACTTAAGTGGATCATGGGATTTTTGGAGCTACAGTGCAGGGTGAATAATCCCATCAAAAATTTGACTTTTAAATATAGAAATCAGCCTTTGCCAAAAAGTGCGACCCCTTTAGGAATAATGAATAACTTTAATTGCATTTATTAATTGTTTTTATTCCTAATTTTGGCGCCCAAGGATGAGGAAAAGTCAACGCATGAATAGAAGTCAAGGAAGATTGGAAGAAGGCTAAAAATAAATAAATTTAATTTATTTAATGCAGCCCCAAAGCATGCTAAAAAGTGCGACCCATTTGGAGGAGAAATAATACTTTTTGAAGTATTTATTAATGGATTTAATTCCTAATTTTGGCGCATGAGGTCAAAGCATGATGTGAAGTCAAGGAAAACTGAAGGAGGCTAAAAATAAATTAAATTAATTTATTTAATGGCAGCCATGAGCATGCAAGTTTTGGCGCCCAAGTTAAAGAGAAAAACATGTTATTTAATTAATTAATTGCCAGGAATAGGAAAGACAATTATTAATTATAGAATGTTGAAGGTTATATAAGCATGGGCTGCCATAGTGATGGAATAGTTAATTCTTTTATCAAAGGATTGCAGCCCGGACAAATTTGGCGCCCAAAGGAGGAGGATTTTTGCTCAAAAAAGTGTTTTTCACTGCCGGAAAGCTTCAAAGTTTGGCGCCTAGGGTTGGAGGAGCTTGATTTAAGTCTGTTTAATTATCTGCATATTATTACAGGTGCCCAGGTGATGTTGAAAATATTTATGCTTGCTTTGCATTCAAGCAAAGTTTCAAATTTTAGGCAGGGGGCTTTATATGCAGATTTTTATGATAAAAATCAAGTGTTCATGCTCCAGATTCCGTCTTTGTCTGAATTAATTGCAGGTATTCATTACAGGTGCTTATATAATTGAAAGGGAGCTTAAATCAATGTCAGACACATTGAATATATCCTCCGAATCTGAAGAAGTTCCTAGATCTGCACCAATTGTAAAGAATTTCGGTGAATAAAGAGAAAAAGAGTTGCTCAGATAAAGATTGCTCCAGCCATGGCAAAGCGGGATGAAAGAGAAAGCTCAGCGGAATCATGCATAACTTCCAAATTTGCTAAATTCAATGATATGACAGAGGCCCTACACTTATCACCGATTTGATCGACAGATCTAGATCTCATAATTCGCAAAGGCTTTCGACAAAAAATTCATCCTCTTCTTTCTAACGCAGCTCGTGTAGAAGTCAGTGCATGGAGAATCCCTTCCAGGATCTTGTGCATGTGCTCCCAATCTTCCAGTTGAAGCCTTCATTGATTTTGCATTCACTCGGAGTGCTTTCCAGAATTTTTAATTGCTCATATGCAATTAAAAATAAAAATGATGAGTTATTTATGGCAAACATTGCACTGATGCATGTACTGGAGAAGAACTGCAAAAGCTTCAAGGATAAGAGGGAAGACAAGTCAAAGACAACACTTATAAGCAAAATCACAACACCGCCTTCCGAGATCCAGTTTGGTGAGAATCAAAGGCAAAAGAATCAGTTGCATGCAAAATATGAAAAAAGAACAAGACTACAACTTTCCTCTTTCTTCTTCTTTCTCTTATTTCCTCTTGACAAAGTAATTGAGCGATCAATTAAATTATAAAACTTAAGTGATTGGTTGGTTTAAAAGCCAATACTTGAAGAAGTCAACTACTTGGAAATAGGTGGCAGACATGCAAAATAGAAGGGTTCTATTTTCAGTTATAAATCATGCATGTCATGCAAAGAGGAATTCAAGGAGGAGATTGCTAATTGTTTCTTTTACAACTTCCACATGTGCTAGTTCAGTTATAGTTTCCTATTTGTAACTTCCTCTCCATACACTATAAATAGAGGAAGAACCTATGGGTTAAAGGATCGAATTTAGAAGAAGGCATTCTTGTGTTCCGGACTTTGTCCGAAACCCCGATAGCTATTTGAAGCAGAGGAATAGAAAGGAGCATATTTTCGAAGAATTTTGCTTCAACGGTGCATATTGTTTCTAACTTTCTGTCTTAGATCTATTCATAAACTTTCCGTTATTCTAGATCTAGATCTGAAAGTTCCCTTTGCTTATAATTCTGTATGTTAATATCTATCTATTCTATCTATGTGCATGCAATCAACTCTGTAATCAATTGATTGGGTTGCACATCTTCCCTCTTTCTTTCCTATTTTCTGCTATTTTTTTCTTCATCAAATATTCCTTTCTTTAACAACCGCTTATTTCTTTGCAAAACTATACAGCTATAGTTCATGAGCTGCATGGTTAAAGTAATTCCCACAAATAGATACTAGCATATTTAACTGACAAATCTTACACGAGAGCCTCACCGGTAAATGAGGGAGATTTATCTCATGACTGCCTAGGTTTTCAACTATGCAGAAAATCTAGCCAATAGCAAAGAAATTTTGGTTTGAATGTTTGTAAATTTCGGGGTTTAATTGTTCATGATTTCAAAGTGGTTCTAGGAAGTCTCAATGTCGGGCATCATGGCCAATATTTATCTTTTATTTACCCGGTTCACCAAAATTAATTGGTAAAAATTAGTCTATTATAGTTTGAGTAAGAATATTGACCAGATTGTGCTAGGAAGGAACATGGAACGATAAATAATTTCAAGACTATGGTAAAAGACATAGAGGCATAAATGCTTTTGAAATTGTTAGTTGCTGATAACTTAGTGCTAGAAGATAGAAATGCCACTATAGCTTCGAATATGGTAAAAATTAGTCTATTATAGTGTGAGTGTAGGAATATTGACCGGATTGTGCTAGGGAAAGAACATGGATCCGCAAATAATTTCAAAGACTATGGTAAAAGACATAAAGAGGCATTAATGCTTCTGAAATTGTCAGATTGCTGATAACCTAATGCTAGAAGATAGAGGTGCCCACTATAGCATCTGAATCCCTGCACTATACCTTTCTTTTGATTCATTTGTTGAGTCCTTGCACTTGATCATGCGGAGTCTCAAGAACTTGATTTTGAGAAATTGTGAACACTTTTGTGCAGGAGTGACGGAAATGTTAGACAGAAACATCAACTTCATCCGGTACAAAGAGTGCATTTAGTGCATGTCAGTTCAAGGGCAGAGGCAGACAATAAAGTGCTAGCAGTTTGTCAAATGGTGATTCTTTCAAATGTGTAACACATCAAAGAGGTCAAATTAGAAGTGTTTTTATTGTAAACAACACCGACATTTCAAGAAAGATTGTTGGAAGAGACAATATGACCTAGCAAATGGTCGAAAGAAATCACGCTATGCAAATATTGTTGAAGGAAATGAACAAGAGGCAACAAGTAATTTTGCATGTGTGGCACTCGGAACCAATTAGTGGAGTCTAGAACACTATATGTGTTACAGAGATTGATATGTTACTTTCATTGACGATAATAGTAGAAATGAATCTGTTTCCTTGGGCGATGGTTGGACTCACTTTTTGGGAGGATGTGGAGATATTTGTGTAACATTGAACAGTTTTGTTAAGTAGATTTTGAAGAATGGTAGGTATGTGATGGATATGAACAAAAAAATTCTATTTATAAGTAAGACAACTAAATCGTAATCTTCATCTATAAGTGAGATAATGACATCATGGAGATGAAACTCGGTTTATCCTCCGTGGACTCCATTTTGAAATCATCAAATATGATCCAAAGTGGGTTTCTAGAAGTGAGTCAACAAGCCACCGCCAAAAACTGTCTTTTCCATGACTTCATTGGAGTCAATAATATTGGCACATCGAGGAGATGACCAAAGCAAGCTTTTGTATAAGATGGCATTTCTTGTGTTGAGGATTTGGTTCCACATTAATATCTACCTGTCTACTTGGGTTGTACTACAAGAAACTTAGCGTAAGAGTCCTCCTCAAGTAGCGATCCTTTGTTTGTTTATGTTATATAGTGGCATATCCCTTGTCGTGGATTTCATTCTACATTATTATCTACCTATCTATGTGGATTATACTATAAACAACTTAGCGAAGGTTTAGCTCTCCTCAAGGGACTAAGGACTGGGATAGAGATGAGCTAGGAGTTGTTACAAATTGAGGATAATTCAATGCCCGATCATTCAAGCAATAATAAAGGATATTGCAAGGTATGAAAACTACTATCAATTATCTAAGATATTTACTTGACCCTTTGAAACCTTTCAAAATTTGAATTGTCCCATATTATGAATGATGGAAACAAACTAGCTGACCTAGTATCTAATATGCAGGTGGAATATAGGGACAAATTAAGTGATTAGATAGCATACTGCTACCACCCTTGCGGCTTGCCTAGTTCTTAAAGATAACATGGGATGCTATTAAAATCACCATTCACCACATTAAGCTTTGGCTCATGAAATCATTCTATAATAACCACCGAAAGCTTGAGTTAAATCTTGCAAAAGAATGGAAGGGAATGGCTTCATTGAGGAGATAGACTCTCGTTGCAGTCCTCATACTTACTCAAAAGTGCAATTATTACTTGCTTGGGCTCGAGAATGTGTTGTTTGGTGGACCTTATCATCTCAAACAACTATCATTCTCCTCCTTTCTCGACCATCCTAGATTACAAGCGAGCTGTCTGCTGTTGTGGCTTTGGAGCAGCAAGGCAATCCAGGAACACAACGTGTCTATTTCTTTAGTTGGAGAACCAATCTGCAGTGACACAGGTAAGATTTTGTGCTCATCTCTCTGTTTGTACTGGTAGAATTGGATTCTTGTATGTAATTCTTCTAGTTGAATTGAGCTTCCTAAGTGGAGGAAAGGTATTTCATGGTTTAGAAGAAGAAATTGCTGGATTACAACTGTTGAAAAACTTTTTGGGCTGAAAAGTTTGCAGGTCTATGCAAAAAGTGGCGACTTTGGAGCTGTATTTTTGTTGCTGCAAGAAATTGACTGACTTCACCTATCGGTCCTGTATAAAATCCTATTGATGGTTTGGGCTTCTTTATTGCAACATTGTCTTCTTGTTTGGTCATATGGGAAACTGTGGACTGGATCAGATTTATCTTATATTCCCAATTTTACGAAATTGAATTGGCCCAGTCGTCCCCTGTTCAATTTCTGTTCACGAGCCCCATGGATTAGCCATAACTCTCCTGGTCAAAGGATTCATTGGGGAGTTAGTATGTCTGTGGATACTGTTGACCAATATGTCTGGATATTTTTGAAGCGTGGGAGAAGTATGTCTGTTGTTCCTATTGGCAGTTCCTATCACAAGTTTTGTTGGATGTATACTGGTCCACTCCTTTCTGCTTACTGTCTAACTGCAAAGGCTTGTTAAGACAACAATAAGGTTCTTCAATAGTGTGACAATGGCCTGCTCTTCTAGGGTAGGAGAAGAAATGCCTGGGAAAAAATACAGGTGAGTTAGGGAGAGGCAATTGTTCAGAGCACAAAGTTATCAGGTCACCAAAATATAGTGCAGTATAAGATAAATCTTAGGCCGTATCTATTGCATTACAATGACCTGTATTTATAACCAGGCAAATAGTATATCATGGTAACAACCCAAATCCTACAATAGCTTAGTTGCAACAAACTAACTAGCTAATACTAAGCTAACAATATAGGAACAGTATTGTATAATATTTAATACATCTAAAAATCCTGCTTAATTATTTAATCGGTTACAATCGAAATGATTTAGACTATTACATTGAGCTGAGGCAATCACTTGCCTTATTTTTTTCTGTTAAAGAACTGGAAGAGGTGAAAATTTTATATTGCCTTCAAGCATGTACCCTGATTCCCAAGCACTGGAAGTGCTGCACTTTTTGTCAGAAATGACACTTTCAGATTCCAAGGTCTGGTAAAGGTGATTCATACTTCGCCAAACCGGGATGGGTTTGAAGTCACTTTCTTGATACCATAAACAGATTAGACAAATGAGAGTACAGATTAACTGCCTATATGAAGTGACATTCAGTTCTTGATTCCCCATAAAATCCACCTTAAGTTGCACTAACCGAAATATCAGTTCTAACCTCCTTTATTCGCTGCCTTTGATTCACCTTCATTGCGTAGCTTTTAGCTTATGCGTTTTCTTTTGTGTGCTTACAAAGCTTTCCTATATAATTTTGCAGAGTGTTGACTCTGTTTGTTTTGTGGTGGCCTTTACAGCTTTGTGAAGATTTTGACTTTCTTGGCTTTGTGGTGCTCCAAGTACTCAAGGACCACATTGAAGAAGGAGACCTATACATTCCAAAGAGCAGAAATTCATGGGTTAAAGAAAGGAAGAAAATGAGAAGAGGAATGAGCTCAAAATTAGACTTCAAAGCAAAAACCCATTTAAGGCCTAAAACTAAAGGATAATGGAAATATGAAAACTAGAAGGGAGCACCAAAGAGAAACTAGAATTCAATACACTGGCCCCATAATGAAAACACACACACTGAAAGTTCTTTCTTTAAAACATGTCCTGCTTTAGCATTATTTGAATCACTTAAAGCTAGGTCACCCCAAATTTGCAGAAGTAGGGCATGGTGGTGACAACAATCTCCATCTCCATTTTGGAGAGCCAGAATTATGGAAACAATGGGGGAAATGCTGCCCCTAAATAACTTGGAAGTCTTTTTAATTTTTGGCCCATTCTATTTGTCAAATTCTTGTTTGTACAGTTTTATTAAACCTCTTTAACGTCTACTTTATTGCTGTTTGTTTCTAACAGCGGCATAGATAGTTTTGTCTCCAACTGGTTTTTGCCATATCATGTCAGCAGTGCTTTTTAATACGCATGCAGAAAAACTTCAAACCATGTCTAATTCGAATGCAGTTGAATACAAATAGTAGTGGAAATTAATATATTATTCAATTTCAGCTTATAAATAAAGCTGGCCAGCTTCAATTTTGAATTCTGGTTTTTTGGTTTATCTTGACTATAATGGTTGTTTTTTGCGTAGAGTAATCTGCCTCATGGTAATTAAATTCAGATGGTTAAATTTATAGTTTTGAGGATATGTCCTGCTAAATAGGAATAGCCATTAGGTGGTCTAGTGATATCTGGCTATGGTTTCATGTGCCCAGACTCTGGATTCCTGTTTAGGATTTTAGTTCTTCTCGATGCTATTTTTGTTCTATTTAGACGGGACTGGGACCCTAAGTAAGTCCCAAGTACCTTTGAGCAAAAATTGTATTGAGAAAGATATCCCAAGTTGCGAGAGGATCCCAATTCGTAATGCATTTACATGTTAACCCAGTGATTGTGACGTTCTGTATGTGGAGTAACATATCTGATTTACAGGGTAATTAATTCTGATTGGCAGATCAGCACTTGCTGCCGACAAGAGGCTAGATAAATCCCATTGTTTTGCTGGGATATTAGTGTTTAAAATAATAGAAGTTGATTAGATGCTTGTTGGTTCATGAAATTAATAATATTATATAATATTGTGGTCCACAGGTTTCCAACTGCCTCAATGTTGTGTGCAACTCATATAAATTGGATGCCCAAATGTTTGTTTACTGTTTTCAATTCCCTGAGATATTAAAGACGAAATAGTCTATAGAATCTAGGTTATATATTAATTACATTTTTCTCTAAACTAGCACTTGCACCAAAAGGAGGTGCAATGTTACGTCGATAGTTAAATATGACATGGGTGGTAAGGCATGTAAGGTTTGCAAAGTTGTAGAAGCAATTCCAAGGTGCACAAAGCTCGCATCATAAAGGGTGTCCGCGGCTGCCACCTTCGGCGACGCCGAGAGTGCCGCCGAGCTAAAGACGAAGGTTGATGTATCCGTTATTGGCATATTATATTGATGGGAGGGCAACCTCTATTGTAACATCACCCCTATGGAGGTACGGATCATGGTTAAAAATGACCATGTCTAAAACTTCATGATACTATATATCACCTATCAATAAGAAATGAATTTAAAAAAACTATGAAATTAGTAATTTAAAATACACCTCTCAATCTTATACAAATATGGTTTTCTACATTTATTGCTCATGTAATGATCCTCATGTGTGGATTTCACTAATGCCTTGAGGTTTTGGTGTAATGGTTTGTTACATTTGGTATCAGAGCAACCACCCAAGTTTGAGTCCTTGCACGGGTGGCTACGCCGACAATGCAGTGTTTGCCCGAGGCTCGTATAGGGCAGGGCATGGTCCTATACGGGCGCAAATCTAGCTCGGGTCCGGGGCTACGGAAGTGTGGTGGGATGTTATGATCCTCATGCGCGGGTTTTGCTAATGCCTCGAGGCTTTGGGGAAATGGTTCGTTACAGCTCAACCCAATTAGTTAATGTGATAAGATTATTTTTGTGCTGTGTTATAAAACATATCACCTCAATATCAAATTTTTAAAAATTAAAAATGTGGGGAAGAGTTCGAAATGACTTTCACATTTACTTGCAAAAATCAAGGTCAATCTAATTAAAAACCATCAATACTATGTACAAAACTTGTAAACTATTTGGATGGAATAAATTAAAGCCCTCACATTACGAAATTTGATATATACCATTTTGTCCCTTTACGAACGGAGTAGAATATGAAAGCGAATAGTCAAATCCAACAAATAAAATGTGTAGTGGTCCTTGAAACAAAGGGGAAAAAACAAAATAAATAAATTAGTAAATATATCTTACATATGGCATGTTGAACAAGCTCTAAGAGACAAAACAGTACTTTAAATTAGTTGTAAACAGCTACTTTAGTAAACCCTTTTGACTCGTCCATGTTGGCTCCCTGGCTTGCTGAGAATGAAAATTACAACCACTGGGCCACAATTACCTATTTTGCAAGAAAATTTCTCCACTGCACGATTGTTGGCTGATGGGACGGCTATAACTTTTATTCCGGCGTGAGGGAATTGTTTGTGGGTGTGAGGCTCTTTTTGGATGGAGCCTTTTCTCCCCTAATATGGCCTATTGGCTAATTATCTTTTCCAAAAGGCACAGATACACAATATTATAGAATGTGTATAGTCTGTAACATAGATTCTATCACAAGATATATTTTATGAAGGGAACACGTAAATAATATATTATGCTGGAGTAAGAAATCTGAACATTTAATTACAGAATTTGTTGGCAGCTTTAATGCTTTTGTTAAGTTGGTTTCTAGTTGCATAGAATCTGGAGTGCCTTTTATGAATTGTTTGTTTGAAGATTAATAAAGGTTGTTGTCCTTTTCTTTCTTGTTGCAGGAAAGGCTATACTGTGCTGATTAATACCTGGAAGCGGAATGATCTTCTTAAGCAATCCGTGTCACACTATGCAGGTTGTAGTAGTGTTGATGCAATAAATGTTGTCTGGAGTGAGACTGAGCCACCCTCTGAAATTCTTCAGGCTGATCTTAGGAGAACTGTGTATTCTAAATCTCAAATTAGCAAAAAACCTGACTTCAGGTTTAACCTGAATGAAGTGAACAACCTCAACAATAGATTTAGACCAATCCAGGATTTGAGAACAGATGCAATATTTTCTGTTGATGATGATGTGATATTTCCTTGCTCTACCCTTGACTTTGCATTCACTGTATGGCAAAGTGCTCCAGACAGTATGGTGGGATTTGTACCACGCATGCATTGGGTTAAGGTATGCACTGTGTTGTTTGGCACTTGTGATGGTTTATATAACTTAATACACTTGAATTGTAGTTAGTAGGCTTTAAGAAAATTCCCTACAGGTTCCATTTTCTTAAGCTTCATTCTTTAGGGATAAAAATAGTTTCATTTCTTTTCCATTATAATTGAATGTAAAGCTACTTTAATATTGAACATCTAAAAGGGGAGAACACTGAACTAAAAAAGTTTGTTAGAAGGGCAAAAGCTACGGGTACATATTAAAGATTTGTCATTTATGGTGGACTATCCAAAGATATAAAAATCTCACGGATTAAAAAAGCTTTAATTAAAAGAAAACCCGTGGTCATAATGAAATAAAAGTTTAGCATGGGCAGAAATTAAAAGGACAAAGAGCCGCTGATAAATTGATAATTTTTTTCTTTAGTCACCCAAATCTGCAGCAAGCAGCTGGAAATTAATTGCTTTTCCTTCTCTTCTTCTTCATTCTATAAAAGAGCTGAAGCTCCATAGTAAAGGTTGTTGTCATTGTAACTTTTAGAATACATAGTTGTTCTGTACTTTTGGGAAACACCTCTGACCTGTGCTGTATTGTATGTATGCATTTAATCTTGACGTTTCAATTAAGCAAATATAATCTGTGTGACTGCACACTGCAGTCTGATAGGATTATCTGTGGGAGTTCAACCCTCTAGTCCCATCTTGCTGCTCCACAGGGTGGAGCTCACCTCCTTATGTTTGTCTAGTTGAATGTGCTAGTTGAAATCATTACATGCATATCAATTAGTTCTGTGTTTATGAGGTGGGAAGTTATATTCTGCAACCGTTTCCTTCTTGGTGCATCACTACCTTTTATTTCTTTGTTTTGCTTTTCCTCTCTCTGCCCTCTGCTAACATTTCATTTTATGCACTTAGCTAGGAAACAGTACTGGCTGTCTTTGGAGGTTATCTGCAACGTTGTAGTCCCACAGTGGGCAGAGATCCCATGTTGTGCTAGATATGGCAAGCACAGATAATCTGACCAATCCAAGCATTAACAATAGGGAATCATTGTTTATATTCTTAAGCTAAGTCACCGCATTCGAATTCGTGTTCGAATTCGCTGAGTATAAAATTCTAAAAAAATAAAGATAAAATTCGTGATTAAATTTGGCTAATAGAAATACAGTTATAATTTCACATTTCATATAAGTAAACATGTCAAAAATAGCTTTCCAATCACTAGCTGTCATATATTGATTGAAAAACAGTTTAGTAATTAAAATAATAAACATTTATAAAATAAAATTCTAAACATTTATAAAATAATAAACATTTAGTAATCAAATATAAAAATAAAATAATAAACATTTATAAACATTAACCTAAACTAAAACTTAAAATAATTAAAAACTTATTAACCTAAAACATAAAATAATAAACATTTAGTATGTTGAATATATAATGAACCTATACGGTTCTAATCTGTTAGGAGGTTGTAAATCAGTTGTAACTGAAGAAACTATAACTACTTCTCCTTAATGTTAAATACACCCTGCCTGTGTCATTTGAATCAGTGCAGTTTTTGCATCTCTATCTTCTTGCTCTATTTTCTTTATGCTTTTAGATCCAACAGTGGTATCAGAGCGTTTGTGAGATGAGAGGTCGACGAGAGGTACGGTCGAAAGTGCTGTTGGTTTCTCGTTGGGGTAGAAGAAAGGAGTTGTGTTGTGGAGGACGGTCGCAAATTGTGTGAAAATCGTGGAGAGATATATCTTGATTGCAAAGCAAGTCGCAAAAATCCTTGGCACCAGCAAAATCGTGGAGAAATATATCTTCACGAGGGCAGCTATCTTCACGAGGGCAGAATCTCTTCACGAGGGCAGAATCGTGAGCAACAATTGTGGGCACCCGAGAAAACAACAAAATTGTGGCAGAGGTACCTGCAAAAATCGTGGAGAAGAATAGGGCAGAGGTAAAGTCCCGAGCAAGGCAAAAGATTTTATAAAACTACTTTTATAAAACTATTTGGTGTTTTAATATTTCCCTACCACGTATATGCATAAAATACTTTCCCACAGCCACGTATTTGCATAAAGTAATTTTGTTTTATTTGGTGGGCAAAATACTTTATTTCCATTTTTATTATTTTCATAATAAAATGGAATATTTCAAATCTTATTCTGCCTGACTCGCAAAAATTAACGGGCACTAATTTCAATGTTTGGAGTCATAAGATTTTAACGGTTGCGGAGTTTCGTGATTGTGATAAAATAATCAAGGGTGATGAAAATCGACCAACGACGAACTTCGAGGATTATGACAAACGTCATAAGGAAGCATTATTGCTTCTCAAGTTGTCGGTATCGGATGATATGATACCGGAAGTGCGGAATGCCACTGTGGCAAGCACATTGTGGGCCAGTCTGAAGGGTAAATATCAGACGTCAGAAAAGAGTCGGGTTTTATACCTGAAAAATATGCTCTTTTCCGTAAAATTACAAGAAGGTGGATCGCTATCTGAGCACCTACTTTGGATGAAAGATCTCTCGAGACCAGTTATCTTCCATAAATAAAAAGGTGGACGATGATGATATGGTGGCTTTGGTTCTAAATAGCTTGCCTTCTTCGTATGAGTCATTTGTGGAGGCACTTCATTTAATGGCGGAGAGTCAAACTCTTACGTTTGACAAGGTGAGTTCCTACCTGTTGCAAAAGGAACAAAGACAGACACAGGTTCAAGAGTCCACTTCTGGACAATCTGAGAGCGCTTTTGTTGCTCAATCTAAAGGAAAGTATAAACGACAGGCTGAGACATCCTCTTCCTCTCCTAAATATCAAGTGAAATGTTACTATTGTCACAAACTTGGTCATGTGAAGAAAGACTGTCGGAAAAGACTCAATGCCCTGAAGAAGCAGAAGGGGCAGGCACATGTGGCTACAGTTGAACACGAGTCAGAAGAAGAATATGCTCTCATGGCATCTTGCACGGATAATGGCAGTCCTACTCGATGTTGGTTCTTTGATTCTGGAGCATCACGACATTTCACATGTCAAAAAGACTGGTATGTCAATTTTAATTCTTGTTCTTCTGATTCAGTTACTTTAGGAGATGGAAGATCACATGTTGTAGAGGGTATTGGGGATGTTCGTATTATGCTAAATAATAATACCAGATTGCTTGTAAAAAATGTTAGATATGTGCCTAACATGAATAAGAACTTGTTATCTATCAGTCAACTAACTGATAATCCCAATATCTCTGTAAACTTTTTTGGTAAACAATGTATTGTGTCTGACATCAAGCAAAATAAGGTTGTTGCCCTGGGGATTGGGCATGGTGGTCTATATAGACTTGTTGATCCTGCCACGGTCAACTTGCATGCCTTAGTTGTGGAAGGCAATACCAGTGTTTTATGGCATGAAAGATATGGCCATCTCAACCTTCAGTATTTAGCCCGCCTTCATAGAGCCAACATGGTTGTTGGTTTGCCTCCTATTCAGGAGAAACAGGACATGTGTGTTGGTTGTTTTGCAGGAAAACAAAAGCGGAAGCCTTTTCCCTCTGAAGGTGTTTGGCGTGCAAAGGGGCTCTTGGATCTTGTACATGTAGATCTATGTGAGCCATCATGGAAGACTCCCACAGTCCTTGGTGCACGTTATTTTCTCTTGCTGGTGGATGATTATACTCGGAAGATGTGGGTCTATCTTTTGAAAAAGAAGTCTGATTGCTTTGCTTCTTTTGTCAAGTTCAAGGCCTTGGTGGAGAATCAAACCAGCCGGATGGATCAAGACTTTGAGATCCAATAATGGGGGTGAGTTTACCTCTAAACAATTTGTAGATTTCTGCAGTAAAGAAGGGATTCAACGCCAGTTGACAGCCCCTTATACCCCGCAAAGCAAAATGGGGTGGTAGAACGGAGGAACAAAACCATCATGGAGATGACTCGATGCATGATGCACAGTCAAGGAGTACCCTATAAATATTGGGGAGAAGTTGTTAACACAATTGTTTATATACTCAATCGGAGTCCTTGCAAAGCTTTGCAGGACATCACACCAGAGGAAGCTTGGTCCACCATCAAACCAGAGGTATCAGCATTTCGTGTTTTTGGTTCAGCTGCTTATACTTTGGTTCCTGAAAATAAAAGGAGTAAATTAGATTCCAAATGTTCTAGATATTTTTTTGTTGGTTATAGTGATCAATCTAAAGCCTATAGGTTGATTGATACTTCCACTAATAAGATCATTATTAGTCGAGATGTTGATGTAAAAGAAACAAGAGTCTTTCTTTGGTTGTAATCAGCAAGGGGACCAGCCAAGGGGCAGCGATCAGCAAGGTGTCATAAAAGAGTTTGGTACTCTTTCCTTGCCTGATCATGAATCCGGTTCTTCTTATACTCCTCCACAGACTCCAGGACAGTTTGGTCAATCTTCCACTGAGATTGTTGAGTCACCAGGAAATCAACTTGTGTTGGTTTCTCCTCCGGAACTTCCGTTGGCTTCTCTTCCAGAAACACCACCACCAGCCACCACATCTTCAGTTCAACGGAGGCCTAAGTGGTTTTACTCCACTATTCAGGATTTGAGGAAAGACGAATTGTCTCCTCTCTTAGATGGAAGGTCTCGACGAACTGGTAAGCAAATTGATTATTCTGAGCACGCTCAATTTGCTCTTGCTTCTGATCTTCTTCATATTCATGAGCCACAAAAATACTCTGAAGCACGAGGCATACCGGAATGGGAAACTGCCATGCAACTAGAGTATGATGCCTTGATTAAGAATAATACCTGGAAGTTGGTGCCATTACCTCCAGGGGAACACACCATTGGTTGTAAATGGGTGTATAAAATCAAGTGCAAAGCAGATGGTACTTTGGATAAGTACAAGGCTCGACTCGTTGCGAAAGGTTTTTCGCAACAGGAGGGGATAGATTATGAAGAAACATTTGCTCCTACTGTAAAGATGGTCACTTTTCGACTTCTTCTTTCTTTTGCAGCTCAGTTTGGTTGGAAAGTATATCAGATGGATGTCAAAAGTGCTTTCCTGAATGGGGATTTGGAGGAAGAGGTGTATATGACACAGCCTGAGGGTTTTCGGGCTCGTGGTAGTGAGCATCTGGTATGCAGATTGATTAAGTCCTTGTATGGACTTAAGCAGGCTCCTCGAGCCTGGTACATAAAAATAGATAAACATCTCAGAGATTCAGGTTTCACACGGAGTCATTCTGATCCGAATCTCTATGTCAAAAGCAATGATGATGACATTGTGATTCTTATTGTATATGTTGATGACCTTGCCATCACCGGCAGTGGAGATGCTGCAATTCATAAGGTAAAATCAGATTTATGTGTTGCTTTTGACATGACTGATTTAGGCCTCCTTCACTATTTTCTTGGTGTAGAATTCTGGCAACTTGATCACTTGATTTTCATATCTCAAGTTAAGTATGCCACTAACCTGCTACAAAAATTTCAAATGTATGATTGTAATTCTTCTTCTACACCTATGGAGGTAGGGCTGAAACTCTCAGCTCATGATGATTCACCACCGGTCGATGAATCATTATACAGACAATTGGTGGGTAGTTTGATCTATCTAACAACTACACGACCGGATCTATGTTTTGTTGTCAGTTATCTCTCTCGGTTTTATCTAAACCGAAACTCATTCACTGGGGAGCAGCAAAACGAGTTCTACGATATGTCAAAGGAACTCTTGACTTTGGCATTCTATATCAGAGAGTTGCAGATTTCAGGTTGATTGGCTATACTGACTCTGATTGGGGAGGATCTGTAGATACTCGACGATCTACCACAGGATATATCTTCTCTTTTGGTTCAGGAGTTGTTTCTTGGCAAAGTAAACTTCAGCCTATTGTTGCCATCTCTTCTACGGAAGCAGAATACAAGGTTGTTGTTAGTGCCAGTTGCGAAGCAATATGGCTTCGTCGGATTCTGACTGATTTTCAGTTTCCCCAGGCTGCTGCAACACCTCTTTCACTCTTTTGTGATAATCAAGGTGTTCTAAAAATGGTGAAGAATCCTATCTATCATGCCCGCACTAAACATATTGAGATTCATCATCATTATATTCGCCAGTTGGTTGATTCTGGTGAAATCTCTCTGCATTTTTGTCCATCTGCAGATCAGCCTGCTGATGTAATGACTAAACCTCTTGGTCCTTTGTTGTTTGTCAAGTTTAGAGATAAACTTGGTGTTGTTTCAAGGTTTGTCATTAAGGGGGGGTGTTGAATATATAATGAACCTGTATGGTTCTAATCAGTTAGGAGGTTGTAAATCAGTTGTAACTGAAGAAACTATAACTACTTCTCCTCAATGTTAAATACACCCTGCCTGTGTCATGAAACACTGCAGTTTTTGATCTCTATCTTCTTGCTCTATTTTCTTTATGCTTTTAGATCCAACATACTCATCAATTATAAAAATAAAATAATAAACATTAACCTAAACTAAAACTTAAAACATTTAAAAATTTATTAACATAAATCATAAAATACATATATTAAAATGTATAAAAACTTATTAACCTAAAACGTAAAATAAACATTTATAAAAAAAACTTAAACTAAAACTTAATAAACCGTAAACCTAAAAAAAAAACTATAGGTTATACATTAAATGATAAAACCGTCCTACTTGGTATTCGCGGAAACGTGGTCGAGAAGGTTGTGAAGGGTTGCCGCTGCCGCTTGCAGAAGGTCGAGAAGGTTGCAAGGCTTTGTTACACTCGCGGAAAGCTCTGTTACACTTGTGGAAGGTTCGTGGCTCTCGGCTCGTGGACTGCAAGTGGCTCGTGGACTTGCAAGTGGCTTGTGGCACTTTGTTATACGACCCATGCTCCAAACATTTTTTAAAATTTATTTGCCCTTTATTAAATTCAGCGAATAGAAACGAATTTTAAATGTTTGGTAGACATTTTTGAGGTTTTTCCGTTAAATCCGCCGAATGCGGTGACTTAGTTCTTAAGTAGGTCTTAATGCCTTTTGGCCCCGTATTTGTGTGTTTTTGAAGGTTAGGATCTATTCTTTATTTTCTCTTTCTTTTCATGCTTATAGATCATTTTACTTTTTTGTGCATGTGTTGTTAATTGTTGTTTCAATTTTGAATCCTTTTCTTTGAATGTTACAAGGTAGTGGATGTAATGTCCACTTTTCAAAATTAATTAACTCTGCATACCCGAAGCCTATTCTTATTAGTTTCCACAGGGCTAAGGAGAAATTAATTAATTTAAGTGGTCCAAAAGTATTTTTATATTTTAATTGGAAAAAGGACACTTAAATTATATTTTTAATCCAAAAAGAAGAAATCGAATAAAATACTAATAGAATGATGAACTTCTATTATTGGGCACCAAAATTAGAATAGTAATTAAATAAGAATGGGAGTGCCAAGGATAGAGTGGGCTGCATGAGTAATCATATCCTATTTTTAGGATAAAGCGAGGATAAAACTTTTTAATATTGTATATTCTTATTTTTAGGATGGGCGCCAACTTGGGAAGAGAATAAAGTTATTATTTTATTTGTTTATGGAGCATGCATGTATTTCTAAAAGGGGGCGCCCACTTTAAAGGGACAACAACAGATTTGGGGTTTATTATTGAGGCATCTTAGAAATTTATCAACTACTTCTTTGTCTACAAGTAGCTTCGCTTTTGCATCAACAATAGAGAATGAACTTGGATAGAGTGGGCTGCATGAGTAATCAGATCCTATTTTTAGGATAAAGTGAGGATAAAGCTTTTTAATATTGTATATTCTTATTTTTAGGATGGGTGCCAACTTGGGAAGAAAATAAAGTTATTATTTTATTTGTTTATGGAGCATGCATGTATTTCTAAAAGGGGGGCCCACTTTAAAGGGAGTTATAAAAACAGATTTGGGGTTTATTAGTGAGGCATCTTGAAATTTATCAACTACTTCTTTGTCTGCAAGTAGCTTCTGCTTTTGCATCAACAATAGAGAATGAAATCCCTCATTTGCATACAGTCTAAGGATAGAATACCTCATATCTATGTTTGGCAATTCCATTTAAGGATAGCAGTGACCAATCAAGGTACAAGTGTTCAACTAGTCAAGCTAGGGCACATTTTTCAAGCTTGATTCTATATCTAGAACAAGTACAACTATGGCTTCAATAGATCGGAGGCAAATTTCAGTCAAATTTGTGCATGCTCTTCTCTTTGATCTATCTTCAATTTATGTCATCAATCGTGATAAAATAATTGTATTCGAAACAAGTATTTCTTTTATTATAGCCGATTGAAATCAATAAATAAAAGTCTGTTTGCTCTTGAGGCTTTTTTTTTATTAAAAAATTAGTATCATTGTTTCATAAAAGACAATTTTTATATTGATTTCCTAGGGTTTTGACAAATATATCTAGGTTTATCTAAAGTATTTTTCGAGGATATATAGTGGTATTAGAGCGAATTTCCTCTAAGCTTGTGGAAGGGAATTAAAAAAAAAAAAGAAAAAAATTGCAACTTTGAACTTCATGCAGGGTAGTGACAGAGAAGTCAGGTACCACAAAAGGAGAAAAAGAAAGCTACAAACAACCAAAAGTCATGGGTAATAGACCCAAAGATGTGCGTTTTGATAGGCTTGTGTAGGGACATGAATGATTAGTTGACATGATGACTCAATTAGTCCACACCATGTAGAACACGAATGTGCAAAGTGCTCCAAATGGTGAGGAAAGCTCTTTAGGCATGAACCATAACCAACACACTCAAAGGACAATCAATTGTTCTATTGCTAGCCCTTTCAACCTGATTTCCTTCGTAGGGAGGAAGCAGTTCTAGAGGTGGAAACTCAACCATCTATAGCGGATGATATTGTTGCCAATTATGAGGAGTACAAGGTACTTCCAGGTGAGATTAGAGAGGCCATATCACTCACCAATTTTATAAATTTGAAGAAAAGTAGGGGTGGACCAAGAGTTGATCCTAGGCCACAAACTAATCAAAGAGACTTGCAACAAGCATTAGGGAAGTTGTCACTCCCTACTTTTGATGGCTCTGGTAAGAGTACAACTCGTGCATGGATACAAAAGTTGGATACCTTCTTATCACTCAAGGCCAATGATGGAAGAGGAAGCCATCAAATTTGCAACCCTTCATCTAGAAGGTATAACACATGAGTGGTGGTACCATGGGCTAATTACTTAGGGCACAATCATATTGATTCTTATGTTGTGTTTAGTGATAGGTTGATAGAGAGATTTGACAGAGTTGATCAGAAATTCATTTCGAGAATTAGCTCAACTCAAACAACTACATTCAAGTAAGTGACTATGTAGTTGAATTTCATAAGCTTTCTGTGATGGTACTTGATGTGACAGAGAGGAGATTGGTTGTTTTGTTCATGGAAGGTTTAACTGAATCTCTTAGGGGTTTAGTGAAAGCTTTCAACCCTACCTCTCTACAAGGAGCCATCAAAAAGGCTTTGGATTTGGAGACTTCAGCCCCAAAAGGGAGATATCAACCTATAGGACAGCCTACAACACAACCAAAACCAACACCTTATGGGCAACAAAAAAGCCATTTCAGCAGGGTGGTTTTCAACAAAAGGAGTTGCCTAAAACCAACAAGGAGATAGAAACAAGAAATGAACTCAAAAGGAAGAAATTGTGTTTCACTTGCAGAGATCCATGGGGACTAGGTCATAAATGTCTTCCCAAAGGACAAGTGCACTATATAGAGGTGATATCAGATGATGAAGGGGAAGAAGAGGAACCGGAAGTGGACAAAGAAGAGGAAGAACCAATGGCTGAAAATAAAGGAGAAGAAAAGACTCTAGATGGTACTCTTGCTACACTTTCAGGTGCTCCTAGGTATCATCCTTTCAGAGTTCGTGGAGTACTACATGGGCATAAGGTAACTATTTTGATTGATAGTGGGGCAACTCACAACTTTATTGATGAGAGTTTGGTAGCTCAAAGAGGTTTGAAAACAAAGGATTTTCAGGGTTTTAATGTTACTGTAGCAGATGGCTTTACTATTCCATGCACCAAGAGGGTGAAGGGATTGGAAATTACTCTTGGAAAACACAAGGTTTGTGATGATTTCTATGTGGTGGGCATAGGAGAAACCAATGTGGTTTTGGGAGTGCAATGGTTGCATTCACTTGGAGAATTCACACAAAATTACCAAACTATGGAGCTAAAATTCAAAACCGAGGGAGGAGAGGTTGTACTTCATGGTATGGCCAATGGAGCACCTAGGGCTATCACAACAAAGCGGATGGAGAGAGCTTTTATGTAAGGGGCAAGTAAAGCATGGGCAGCCCATTGTTTGGTAAGTATTTCCACTTCTAGTATTGATGATAGGTCTTATCATGTGGATATACAATCTATTTTGGACAACAATACAATATTTAGTGATTTACCATCAAGATTGCCACTGGATAGAGGATTCCAACACATCATAGAGCTGGAAACAAGTTCTAAACCTGTCATGATTACTCCTTACCGCCATCCTAGAGTTTACAAAGAGGAGATTGAGAAGACAATCAAAGAGCTTTTGAAGATGGGGCATATCCGGCCTAGTTCTAGCCCTTTTGCTTCTTCCGTTGTTTTGGTGAAGAAGGATGGGACAATGAGGATGTGCATTGATTACCGTGCTTTGAATAAGAAGACTATCAAAAACAGGTACCCAATACCCAAGATGATTGATGAATTGATAGATGAGTTACATGGAGCGGTATATTTTTCCAAAATTGATTTGAGATCTGGTTATCACCAAATCAAGGTAAGGGATGAAGATGTGCACAAAACAACTTTTCGTTGTCATTTTGGGCATTTTGAATTCTTGGTAATGCCTTTTGGTTTAACCAATGCTCCACTACTTTCCAGTCATGCATGAACCATGTTTTTAGTGAGCACTTGAGGAAATTTGTTCTAGTATTCTTTGATGACATTTTGGTGTACAATAAGACTTGGGAAGAGCACCTAAAACACTTGGATACAGTGTTGAAATTTTGGAACAACAAGCTCTTTTTGCAAAAGAATCCAAGTGTGAGTTTGGAATGACTGAAATTTTATACTTGGGACATGTCATTAGTGCCCAAGGAGTACAGGTTGATCAAGAGAAGATCCAAGCAATATTGGATTGGCCTCCACCCACCACTTTGACATAGTTGAGGGGATTCTTTGGTCTTTGCAGTTACTATAGGCGGTTTGTGAGAGGGTTTTCACAACTTGTTGTCCCATTGACTGATTTGACAAAGAAAGGAGCTTTCAGCTGGTCTGAAACAGCCCAAACAGCCTTTGATAAACTCAAAGAGGTAATGAGTTCTTGCCCAGTATTGGCTGTTCCTGATTTTTCTATTCCTTTTGTGTTAGAATGTGATGCATCAGGGGAAGGAGTAGGGGCTGTTTTGATGCAAAAGGGCATCCCATAGCCTTTGAGAGCCGGAAACTTAGTGAAGTAGAGTGTGGATTCTCTATTTATGACAAAGAGATGTTGGCCATCATGCATGCATTGGCAAAATTTCGACAATATTTGGTTTGTGGCAGGTTTGTGGTCAAAACTGATCACAATAGTTTGAAGTTCTTTCTTGGCCAAAAGGACTTGAATGACAGCAACAAAAGTGGGTAAGTAAGCTCCAAGCTTATAATTTTGACATAGAGTATGTAAAAGGGAAGAATAACGTTGTAGTAGATGCTTTATCTAGAAAACCTTTTCTATGCTCTATATCTGAAATCTCTGCTGATTGGAAAGTTTTAATAATAGCAGAGTATGTAAAGAATGGTTACACTAATGAGATCCTTGAGGGCAAAATATAGGATAACAAGTATAGGGTGGTTGATGATCTTATCCTCTACAAGAATAGAATCTATTTGGTACTTGAATCCAAGGTAAAAAGCAAAATCTTAAGGGCTGTCCATGATACACCTTTGGCTGGTCACCCAGGGTATTTCAAGACCTACAAGTAGATTAGGGACAAATTCTTTTGGAAAGGACTCAAGGAAGAGGTCCTCCAATACATTAGAGAGTGTATTGTGTGCCAACAAAACAAGGCAGAGCATGTTTTTCCAGCGGGTTTGTTGCAGCCCTTACCTATTCCGAACCAAAAATGGGAAAGTATATCAATGGATTTCATCACAAGTCTTCCCAATGTTCAGGGTAAGAATTGTATTTTTGTAGTGGTTGATAGACTCACTAAATATGCTCACTTCTTTGCTATTCCTTTAGTGAGTTTAAGGCTCCACAAATTGCTGATTTATTTTTCAGAGAGGTTTTAGGCTACATGGATTGCCTAAAAATATTGTGAGTGACAAAGATAACAAGTTCCTTAGTTTGTTTTGGTAGGAGCTCTTCCGCTTGACAGAACAGAGTTAACTCCAAGTACCAGCTATCATCCACAAACAAATGGGCAAACAGAGATTGTGAACAAGTGGATTGAGGGATATTTGCGGAATTATGTGGCAAGGCAGCAATCAGCTTGGGTCAAATGGCTTTACATGGGAGAGCATTGCTACAATACCACTCATCACATGTCCATAGGTATGACACCTTTCAGAGCTTTGTATGGTTATGATGCTCTTTCCTTTGTGGATTTGGTATTTGCAGATAGTAGAGTGCCGAGGGCAAGAGACTTGGTTGCACAAGAGCCAAGATATATTGGGAATGCTCAAAGAGAATATCCAACATGCACAAAACCAGCAAAAATTTTATGCAGACCAACACCGCATTGAGAGGACTTTTGAGGTTGGTGACATGGTTTTCTTGAGGTTGCAGCCCTATAGACAGTCTTCTCTGAAGAAGAGTGGAGCTGAAAAGCTCAAACCTTGTTTCTATGGACCATACAAGATTAAGCAAAGGATAGGAGAGGTTGCCTATGAGTTGGATTTAGAGCTAGAGTAGAGTAAGATACATAATGTTTTCCATGTCTCATGTTTGAAAAAGCTTTGGGACAACATATTGTTCCTTCCATTGAATTGCCTCCTTTGGATGATGAAGGCAAACTTGTTTTGGTTCTGAAGTAATTTTGGATTTCAGAGAAAAGAAGTTAAGGAACAAGATTATCACAGAGTATTTGGTACGTTGGAAGGATTTACTGCAGAGGATGCTACTTGGGAGGGTGCTGAAATTCTTAAGCATCCCAACTTGCAATTGCTTGAGGGCAAGCAATTTTGGGAAGGGCGGATTGTAATGTCCCTTTTCAAAATTAATTAACTTGGATACCCAAGCCTATTCTTATTATTTTTCGTAGGCTAAGGGGAAATTAAAGAGGGAAATAAATTAATTTAAGTGGTCAAAAGTATTTTTATATTTTATTTGGAAAAAGACATTTAAATTATATTTTTATATTTTTAATCCAAAAAGTAGAAATAGAATAAAATAATAATAGAATGATGAACTTCTATTATTGGGCGCCAAAGTTAGAATAATAATTAAATAAGAATGGGGTGCCAAGGATAGAGTGGGCTGCATGAGTAATCAAGATCCTATTTTTAGGATAAAGTGAGGATAAAATTTTTAATATTGTATATTCCTATTCTTAGGATGGGGCGCCAACTTTGGGAAGAGAATAAAGTTATTATTTTATTTGTTTATGGAGCATGCATGTATTTCCAAAAGGGGGCGCCCACTTTAGAGAGGCATTGGAAGTTATAAAAGCAGATTTGGGGTTTATTATTGAGGCATCTTGGAAATTTATCAACCAACTTCTTTGTCTACAAAAAGCTTTTCTTTTGCATCAACAATAGAAGATGAAATCCCTCATTTGTGTACAGGTCTGAGGATAAAATCCCTCATATCTATGTTTGACAATTCCATTTAAGGATTGCAAGGACCAATCAAGGTACACGTGTTCAACCATTTCAGCTCGGGCACACTTTTCAGCCTTGATTCTACATCCAGAACAAGTACAACTAGGGCTTCAGTATCTGGGGGCAGATTTCAGTCAAATCCGTTTGCATGCTCTTTTCTTCCATCTATCTTTCCATTTATGTTATCAATCGTGATGAAATAATTGTACTCAGACACTCTGGTACTTTTTTGTTATAGCTGATTGAAATAATGTCTGTTTAGGCATGGTGACACTTGCTGTTTTTTTATTAAAAAAATCAGATTGTCGCTGCTGTCATAAAAGGCAATTTTTATACTGATGTCCTAGGGTTTTGACAGAAATATCCAGGTTTATCTAAAGTATTTTTCAGGGATATTACAGTGAAGTTTGTTACGGGTCAAATAAGTTTGTAAGATCATTTGTTATTTAGTGGATTTTATGGTATGATTTCTTAAAAGACGTATCTCTTCCATTGGGATATATTTCTAAAGATTATTTATGGTTGACATTGTAGGATACCTCTGTAAATTTTATTTTTGGAATCACACTCTCATACATTATGTTTCTGATTGAACATTGATATAATTTTTATCGTAGTTATGCCATTGTGTTTCTCCAATTTTGTTGTCTGGACTATTGAAGTTCATGTTTCTCCAGTAACGTTATTTTAATTAATTTCTGTTAGTTTGCAGGTTTGGCGCAGGTGAGATCTACATTTGTTAGACTTCTATTTATATCCATTTTTCATTGACATTTTCTTAGTGTTCATCTCAAACAAAAAAATATTAAGAATATGCTATCCCCCTGTGCCAAAACTGCTCTGGACTTAAAAAAGCACTGGAAGTCACTAATCTCCAAAAAGCAATCAGGCTTTGATATAATGGAACATACTGAAATCCTTTCATCTCCAAGGGCTTGAAAATGTAGATCAAATTGCGCTTAATTGAACTAGAATATGTTGGTTTAGAAGAGGCAATATCTTTTCCTTTGTTGGGTCTATTTCGCACAAGATTCCTTTAATTTTGAACTGCCATAAGACAAATGATTGTGCACAATCATTGGTCTTGTTTAATTTCAGGCTATAAAGAGTTAGCGTTCAGTTGAATTTTTTTATGACAAACAGTTCTCGTAATTGCAAGAAGACTCTCTTGGTGTTTTGGTTCTCATACATGTCTGGTTTCTGCAGAAGAATGATGCAAAGCGCTTCACATACGGGGGATGGTGGTCTGTATGGTGGATGGGCACATACAGCATGGTGCTTTCCAAGGCAGCATTTTTGCATAAAAAGTATCTAGATATGTACACTCATCAGATGTCAGCAACTATTCGAGAGTACATAATCAGGGAAAGGTCTGTTACACATATGCACTGATTGCTTAAACATGTGATTTTCATAAACTTTTTCTATGTCAAATTTGAATTAGTTTTTTTAAACTTGTTATGTAAATACTGATGTGATTGCTCTGGTTTTTTAACTTATAATGTTTATGACAGGAATTGTGAAGATATTGCAATGTCTTTCCTTGTCGCGAATGCGACTAGTGCTCCTCCCATCTGGGTGAAAGGTAAGAAAACTTGGTAAAAGCTCTTGTAATGCATCTTGGGTGCATTCAATGCTTTGCTTTCTAAACAAGCGGTGGTGTTATTGTTCAGAATTTGGCCATATTTCATTTTTTTGTTTCTGCTGAGAGATTTGAAATCTGCTAATAAACATTTTGCATAAGATCCACCACTTATATGTTAATGGGGTAGATAATGTTATCCAAGATCCAATTTTACGAGCCATATACTTGTGATTGTATTCCACTAATTTTTACCACTTATTTGAGTGGCTAATAGTGCTTTTGCAAGTTTTCTTCCATTGTCTTCTATTATTAAATTATATTCTGCTTTTTCTGACAATTGAAATGGATTTTTTTTTCCGGATGGGTCTAACTTATCAACAAGGCTATTACAGTCTCAAGAGTTCTGTACCTGTGAATTATTCTTGGCTTAATATTTCCTACTTGTGAGAACACGTTTCCTTTTCAGGAGTCACAATACTTTGTTCTTGCTTGTTTGTGCTTCAGTTTATGCCTTACATTGTAAATCATCTAAAATAGGGGAATTATAGCATTGTTATTAATTTGGTGCAAAAGAATTGTTTTTACGTTATAAACAAAAGGTATTGTACAACTGCAGAAGTTGTTTTTTTAATATTTTGTTAGTAGAATGTTGGCAAAGTCACAAAACCAAAACTATGCCTCTAACAAGGCTTTACTGAAAAACCCAAGCCCAGAAAACCATAATAATGTTTAAAGTAAGACATTCCAGAAACGTGAAACTGCTGACCAGGATGTACCAGCATAAAACTTGTAACAAAAAGATCACTGCGAAACATGAAACCAACCACCTAAGTGAGAACAGTAAACACCACATTTTTGCATATAAACTATACTTTATCTTCTGAAGTGCCCTGAAGTGGTTCAACTGCAGCAGGAGGCTGCTGTATGCACTTACTGTTTCACTTGAAGAATGTTAACCATCATCTTGTCATTGAATCTTCTCCGAGTATGCTGAGAAAGAAAGATAGATATTATATTAATGTCCACGAATGACCAAAGTATGTAAATGAGATTCTTATGTTTAACAAGATACAAATAGAAAGTGCAAATGCTAAAAATAACTCAAAGAACAAAACCGGGACCCCACCACTACCATAATAATGTTTAAAGTAAGGCATTCCAGAAGCATGAAACTGCTGACCAGGATGTACCAGCATAAAACTTGTAACAAAAAGATCACTGTGAAACACGAAACCAACCACCTAAGTGAGAAGAATAAACACTACATTGTTGCATATAATTTACTCTACTTTATCTTCCAAAGAGGCCTGAAGTGGTTCTACTGCAGCAGGAGGAAAAGATCGCTGTGAAACATGAAACCAACCGCCTAAGTGAGAAGAATAGACTGTAATGTCCCCTTTTCTACACCTAAGGCCTAAGGGCCAATTCGAGTCCAAGCCTTGGTCATACCCAAGGGGCTATGGACGCTGGGAGCTATTGGGTATGAATATCTAGTCCATTTTGTTATAATTCTTTGTTGACATGAGCGTAAAGTGTTTTGGAGGGACTAGATATTATGTTTTGTCGTTAGGAAGGGGCCACATGACACTTAATGTTCTAATTTTGTGTTGGGGGTCACTTATGGACCATGGCGACTTAAAAGGGGAAAAGTAACTTAAGTTACTTTTATTTTATTGGTCCTTCCTAAGGAAAAATGCGACTTGGGCTATTTGGGGCTCTTTTGCCTTGGGGAAAAATATATAAGGAGTTGGGAGGAAAAAGTGAAGGTCATTCTTGCATACATAATTATTTTCCTTCATGTGCAACTGTTGCTTGCAAATTTACAGCTTGTGGAGTGAAATCCCACAGGACCCTAGCTTCGGTGGTGAGAGATCCATCCCTAGCTAGCAGGGCATTCTTCGGTAGTGAGAGATCTACCCTAGCTTGTCATTTTGGAGCTGTTTTCAGGGTTGTTTTACAAAGATATTTTCAGAGGTTTCAGAGGAAGGGTTTTGAGGGTTTTGGAGACATTTTGTGGAGAAAATCAAAGGGTTTTCAGATCAGATTTACGACATCCTACGTTGCATGGATACCTCAAAACCCCTGCCGAATCCTGCCTGAGACATATCGGATCCGGATACGCTGAGGATACGATTCGGATATGGCCCGGATCCGTGCCGGATACTCCAGGATACGGCGGATACGTACAAACGTATCCGCCGCGTATCCTGAAGTATCCCGCGCGGATCCGGGCCGTATCCGCCTTCAAAAACGTTTTTTTAAAGTTCTATTTCATTTTTTTTTAAATGTTTGACTTTTCTACTCCCTAAAACCGAACCCTAAACACTAAATGAATAAAATAATACACCCTCTACCCCACAAAAAGTTATAAAAAGCACCCATCCCTCTCATTTGAAATCACACAAACAATTTCATTGTCTTTTTGCAAGTGAATGAGCAAAGAGCCAAAGAAGAGTTGTGAAGAGCTTAGTGGAGGCAAAGATTGGAAGGAGGTTTTGCAAAGAGCTTAGAGGAGGCAAAGATTTGAAGGAGGGGCAGCGATTGCTTCTATTGTTTGGAGTCCATCATTGCAAGGAGGAGAACTTTGAAGGAGAAGAAGCCATTGTTGAGACTTGAGAGGAAGAGCTTGTTTTAAAATTTTAGAGGCAACCAGGATCTACGATTCTACACTACACTCTACAGGTATACCGTATTTTAATTTTATTTTTATTTTTAATTCATCCTTTCGTTTTATTTTTTTACGGTTATTTATTTATTTATTATGTTGCATTTTTTTAAATTTTATAATTTAAACACATCCTAAATCTGTGTATGCTCTCACCTCGCGCCTTTATGGCGATCTTGGTGATCAAAAACAGATTAGGATGGCATAGTTTAGGGGTATTTAATTTATTAATTGGTAAAAAATCATTTTTTTATTTTAAATGCATTGTTCAATGTTAATGTATTTTTTTTTTTAGCTTCCTAAATCTGTGTATGCTCTCACCTCGCGCCTTTATGGCGATCTTGGTGATCAAAAACAGATTAGGATGACATAACTAATTAGTAATTTATTTATGTTAAGGCAAATTGTATTTTAATTTTTTAAACATCCTAAACCTGTGTATGCTCTCACCTCGCGCCTTTATGGTGATCTTGGTGATCAAAAACAGATTAGGATGGCATCCGCATAACTAATTTATTTATGTTAAGGCAAAATGTTTTTAATTTTTTAAACATCCTAACTCTGTGTATGCTCTCACCTCGCGCCGTTATGGTGATCTTGGTGATCAAAAACAGATTAGGATGGCATAACTAATTTATTTATGTTAAGGCAAAATGTTTTTAATTTTTTAAACATCCTAACTCTGTGTATGCTCTCACCTCGCGCCATTATGGTGATCTTGGTGATCAAAAACAGATTAGGATGGCATCAAGTTCTGCTTCGGGTGGAGTGCAAGGCCGAGCTGAAAACACATCAGTTCCTGTGAGACATGATCCTAATTCCCCTCTTTGGAGACATGTGACAGTGGTAGACAACATTGCTGGTGGTGGGTGTCGGGTATGGATATGTCATGGTTGTCAAACTCAGTACAGATCCTCATATAGTCGAGTGAAAATCCATTTGACTGGTGTTGGAGGTGTGGGGATAAAGAGGTGCCCAAAAATATCAAATGAAAAAATGGCAGAGTACCTAAGAGAGCAAGAGGAGGCTGATAAACAAGCTGAAAGAAATAGAACTAGAACAATTCCTTCGCAAAGAAGGCCTTCATCACTACCACCCACACCTAGACCTACTTCTCATCCTTTCATTCAAACTCAAAGTGAACCATTTGATGAAGAGAGTCCAGAGAGCTCACGAAAAAGGCCAAAAGGAGCATTGGAGAAAGCATTTAATATTGAAAAGAGGGAGGTTGCTGATGAGGTTGTTGCTCGATGCATTTATGCATGTGGGCTGCCCTTTAATGTATTGAGATCTCCATATTGGCATCAAATGGTGAAGGGTATCAATGAAGCTCCACAAGGGTACAAATCCCCAGGTTACGAAAAAGTTCGAACCACACTCTTGGGAAAGGAAGTGGAACACATTCACAAGACTTTGCAGCCAATCAGAGACTCATGGAAGGAAACAGGGGTTTCCATCATTTCAGATGGATGGAAAGATGCTAGAAATAGACCCCTCATAAATGTTGTTGCAATATGCCCTAAAGGGGCAATGTTCCTTAAAGCCATTGACTGTGAAGGGCAAGTCAAGGATGCACAATTTATTGTTGACATTTTAATAGAGGCAATTGAGTCGGTGGGCCCCCATAATGTTGTCCAAGTCATCACGGACAACGCTAAAAATTGTAAAGCAATAGGAATGATCATAGAGGGTAGATATGAGCACATTTTTTGGACCCCTTGTGCTGTCCACTCCCTTAACTTGATGCTCCAAAAGATTGGGAAAATCCCATGGATTGAGCAAATTTATTTTGAGGCAAATGACATTCAAATGTTTATCACAAACCATCATATGTCACAAGCCATGTTTAGGAAATTCTCAAGGTTAGAGTTGCTGAAGGTTGCAGAAACTAGATTTGCGTCTCACACGCTTGTTTTGAGACGGCTTGTGAAGGTGAGAGAGGCTTTAACTAGTATGGTGATCAGCAGTGTTTGGTCAGTGTGGAGGCAGTCAAATACAGAGAAAGCTACAAGGGTAAAATCATGGGTCCTTGATGAGGATTGGTGGGCCAAGGTTGAGTACTTGTTGAGTTTTACAGAACCCATTCTCTCCATGATCCGATATGTAGATACTGATGAAGCATGCTTGGGAGAGATATATGATGGCATAGATTCCATGCTTGAGCGTATCAGAGATATAATACAAAAGAAAGGTCTAGATCCAGAAGAGACCTTCTACGGTGAGGTCAAGACTGTGGTCATGAAGAGGTGGAATAAAATGACCACCCCATTACATCTCCTTGCTTATGCACTGACCCCAAAGTACTATAGCTCTGATGTACTTGGGCTACCAAACAAGCAAGCACCATTTTTTGACTCCGAAGTTGGAAATGGAACCAGGCAAAAGCATTGGAAGAATTTTTCCTGATCCATCTATAGCCAGTGTGGTCAGAAGTGAAATGGGCATGTTTACTGGTTCAGAAGGCGTCATGGGATCGATTGAGGCTCTTTTTGACAAGAGTAGCTTGACTCCAACCACATGGTGGCGTGTACATGGCCATGATGCCAAGTACTTACGTCCTGTTGCTATAAAAGTTCTTTCACAGGTATAACATTTATAAATTTTAAAATTTAGAATCATTTCAAATATTTTAAATTTTATTAGGTTAGAACTTAGGATACTAACTTGTCTTTGAATTTCAATTTTCTTTGTTGTAATAGGTGGCTAGTAATTCTTCCGCAGAGCGGAATTGGAGTACTTATAGCTTTATCCACTCAGCTAAAAGAAACAAGTTGGCATCTAAAAAAGGTGAGGATTTGGTATATGTGCACTCCATTTGCACCTCTTGTCACACAAGTCTGAGGAGTATGCTAAAGGGCCTCACAAACTTTGGGATCTTATTCCAGAGACCACAGACTTGGATGCCTCCGTAGCCACGCTTGCCCAACTTTCATTATTTGATGGCGAAGATGACGCTCTAGGGAGTTCGCAAGGAGCGGAGAGTGGAGTTAATGAGAGTGGAGCTAGCGCAAGTGGCACACATGAACTTGATTTTGAGGAAAATCTAGATGATATATTCTAGATTTGTTTGTATTCCTATATCATATGTATGGCAGCCACATGAACAATGAAATCATAAATGTAAAATCTTAAGTATATTGTTTGTTTTGAAAATTTGAACATGGATCTAGTTACTAGTATATTTTTCAAATTTCAAGTTTTGTTCGTATTCATGTTAACATGATATTCGTATATCATATGTATGGCAGCCACATTATCAATAAAAATGCAAAGTCTTAAATATATTGAATGTTTTGAACATTGTTTCAAGTTTTGTATTACTATTTCAGTTTTTATGGACTAAAAAATGAGTAAAATGAGTAGATGTACATATATATATATATTTTAATATATATATGTACGGACGTATATATATCGTATCCAAGGGTTTTTAAAATTGGCGTATCCGCGTATCGTATCCGTATCCAAACGGATACTCTTATCCGTATCCGGCAACGTGAGCGACAG
The DNA here is from genome assembly GCA_018340775.1 of Taxus wallichiana var. yunnanensis. NCBI lineage: Eukaryota > Viridiplantae > Streptophyta > Pinopsida > Cupressales > Taxaceae > Taxus > Taxus wallichiana. Next base: position 659,056,434 of record CM031242.1, read on the forward strand.
CGATAGGTGCGAGGGTTTGACATCATTTCTAGAGACTTTTCAAAGGGTTTTGATCATTTTCCAAAGGGGGCGACTTGTTTTGGAGATTGCAGCCCTTATTTGGAGGGTTTCCGGGTTGCCATTTTCAGATCTGAAGGTTGGGGTTTCATTCTCCATATTAGTATATGTAATTTCCAGAATTTCATAATTTTATCTTGCTTATTGGAGAAGTTACGAATTTTTGAAGTTTTACCACTGTTTAGGGCTTTCTGTAATTTTCTGGCTGCATTATATTATTCCAAAAATTCCAAAAATAATTTTCTTATGTTCTTTATAATATTAGCAAGCTCTCCTAAAAATTTCAAGTGATTTGAGTGAGTATTTTGAGAGATATCAATTTTCTTCAGTTCGCTGCCCTAGCTGTTAAAAATCTGCAAAAATCAATATTTCCTTTGCTGCAATTTTTTCTATATTTTGTGTATCTTTTTGTGGTATCCCACAAGGGATATTTCATAGACACCACATTGTTGCGTATTTAGTTCTTGTTATTTATCTTTGAAGAGGTCTCAAGTGGTTCTAACCTCTCTCTGCAATAGAACGCACTTACATTGATGTCCATGAATGACCATAGTATGTAAATGAGATTCTTAAGTTTAACAAGATACAAATAGAAATTACAAATTCTAAAAAGAACTCGAAGAACAAAAGGGGGACTCCCCACCTCTACTTGATCTATCCGGAGGGGAGGGGCCATATCTCTCTATAGGCCCCGGGCCTCTCCCGCCGAGAGAGAGGGGTGCACCGGCCTATATTAGCTAGCACAAAATCAAGGAAAAACCCACTAGAGGGGACGGACCCAAAGTATGTAAACCCCGAGACAAGTATAACAAGATAAATTCATATAATCTATGTGATCCTAATACAAATACAAGTAGCCATGTTAAAGTACAGTCCCTCAAATATACTGTGATAAGGGAGTTGATGAAGGGTGAAGTTGGAGAACAAGAGTTCGATCAAAATTGAAGAACAAAGTCGTGGGACAAAAGAGATTCAATACTTGAGTCTTATGCATGGCAATTTTTTTCCTTTTCCAGTCTCACTTAGTCTATGATTAGCTTTTAATTCTTGCAATGCTAGCCATCTATTGTAATCAAACATAAATCATAAAATGATTTTTATTCCCTTATGTAAAGGCTATGTTGTCTTGAGTTTTAGCAAGACCTGTTTAATGCGAGAAATCACCAGACATTTTTGGTGGCAAATACCTCTCTGCTGCAGGGAGGGATATCTGGAAGCAAGGGGGATGTTTTTGGAAAGCTTTATACTTTCCACAACATTCTAAAAGTAGTAGAACCACAAACATCAAAAGAAAATAAGGAAAGAAAAATCATACAAAGATTAACCTTCTCGTGTGGTTTCACCTTAGGATGACCTTTATGGATATCAAAGCCAATCAAAATTATCCACAACTCTATTTCATTAATTGATCTCAAAACCTGCCTTTGCAGATATGGCCAGACCCTGCATTTAAACTGGTCCCATGTTGCTTTGGGAAACATGTCTTATTTTGCTTTTGGGCTCATCAATCCAAAAACATTCCCTCACAAGCTTATCAAACTGACCATCTTGAGCAGGAAAAAAATTAACATGATCCATGTAAGAGGATTCCAACATTAGGCCTACTCAATTCCAGCTCAAACGTAGGACACCTCAGTCAGTTTTCTTAGATTCTCCATCACGTTACCTATTTAGTACAATCTCACACATCATAAAGGCTTTTGGAATTCAGACAACCTTTAGACAAACATCACTCTGTAAAGCCCACATAGAAGGAGACTCTGCAGAGTAACACCAACTACTGACCAAAGCAATCATTACATAATGCTCCTCAACAACTCCATATCAGAGCATCAAAAGATGTACCTTGCACATCTCCATTCAACATATACAGTCTAACAAATGTATGACAGGCCTCATGATAGACTTGCACTACATTGTTGTGTTGTGTAGCTTCTCCCAACACCATGTTGTGTAGCTGCTCACAACACCATGTTGTGTAACCAGTTAGTGCGCAACACTGTTGAACCTCACTGCACACCAATTCTGTGCAACAATCCTTCACAAAAACATCCCAAACCATTGTGCATGTCACGTGCAATATCATTGTGCACACACTTTTCTTGTGCAAACATTCTATGTAGATGCATGCAAAGCATGAAACATATTTCCAACAATCTCCCACTTCATGAGTACCTTGCATAAGGGAGCACAAATCCATACTTTCAGCAGCTCCGGGAAACCATGCCCATTGATTTGCTGCTTCAAGAGAACTTCTCAATAATCATTGTCTTTGTCAATGAATCCCCAACTTTTCATTTGTTTCAACCTTTTCCAAAAGTTTTCTTCTCTTTTCCATCATTTCTCTTACAAAATAGTACTGCATATTAACATGCTTTGACTGAGAATGATACAAGCTCTTTTCCAAACAGATTGCACTGTGTATATCACAATCTATCCTTACATCCTTCTCTCAACAAACCCAATTGTAGAACACAACCTTTGAAGCTATATTGCTTCCTTACTCGCATGAGTAGGTGCAATGCACTCAACCTCTATTGTGGATATTGCTACACTTGCTTGCAGTTTACTCATCCAACTTACTGCTCCACCAAACAAGTTGAACACATAGATACTAGTAGATCTATGACAATGAAGATCTCCAACCCAATTAGAGGCCACAATTCCTTGTAAACTTATAGTGCTATGTTCTCCCAGACTTCCATGGTAGCAAATTGCATCATCAAAAATTCTGTGCAGATATCTGAAAATCCTATTCACATCTGCCAAATGCTTCTCCCTAGAGTGGATACAAATTTTCTTGCTGCTCCCATTGCATGTGCAATGTCAGGTCTCATGCAGACCATTGCATACAATAGGGTTCCCACCACACTTGCATATGAAACCTGAGCCATGTCCTCTAATTCCTCGTGTTTTGAGACACTATGCAATGGATAGTTTTTGACCCACAAGAAAGAATGCGCTCACAAGTTCACAATCTTGCATCCTAAACCTTTCCAATATCATCCCAACATATTTCCTTTGATCTAATCAGAGTTTCCTATTTGCATGATTTGTCTTTTTCCAATTTTGAAGCACCAAGATCCGTCATGTCAAGCTGCACTTAACTTGCTTGATCATTTACTTGTTATTGATCAACAACTTATCATTCTCATAGAGTACTATGACGAAAAAGTTGTCACCATCCTATTTACTGGTGATTGTTTCAAGCCATTCGGAGGCTTCTTTAGTTTGCACACAAGGTCTTCCCTGCTTTTCACCTTGAAGCTTTTAGTCTGCGCCACGGAGATTTATTCTTCAAGCTCTCCATGCAAAAATGTTGTCCTTACATATGTCTGATCAATCTCAAGGTTAAATGTAGCAACAATAGCTAAGATAAATCTAATAGAAGTAAAGCTTCACAACAAGAGAAAAGATCTCACCAAAGTCAATCTTCTCTACCTAAGAGAATCCTTTTGTTACCAGGCGAGCCTTATACTTATCCATTTTCTCTTGCGCATTGTATTTTTTCATGAACACCAATTTGCAACCAACATATTTCCTTCTTGGAAGCAATGTACAAAGGCCCATATTTCATTCTTATTTTGCGACTCCATTTCCTCATCTATTTGCAACCAATAGGTTCCCTTCCAAGAGGCAACTTTACTAAGTAACATGTCGATGTCTCATTCTTATTTAGGGACTCCATTTCCTCATCCATGGGTTTCTTCCATGACTTGCACTCATTTGAGCCAAGTGCCTCCTTCACCATCTTGGGATCTTTATCATAAACAAATAAAAATATGCAAAACGAAAATCCAATGGAATATCTCTCGATAGTATTCTCAAGCTGTTTTGACCTCCTCAAGATTAGAGTTCCGTGTTCTTCATGCTCTTGTAAATCTTCATCAATTGCCTCATACTTGGATACTAGCTTGTCAACTTCTATTTCAACTTGTATCTTTTCTATTTCTTTCTTTGGTTGTTCTTGTGCAACATTGCTATGTAGAATTCCCTCTGCAGAATCCACTTGACCTCTCACGAAGATCACATTCCGGATATAGAAAACAAAAGATGATACCCAACCATAATTAAATTTATGACAGCAGCAGGGAAACCACAAACAAGGGCTGAAAACGATAGATAAACTCCTCCAAAAATAACCAAATTATAGATTCCATCCTTATAAAATATGATAAATCAAAATATCAAAGAATAAATGAGTTATGTGTCCTAGAAGGCACCATATCACTCAAACCCTAGTTGCTCCCTAGGAGGGGCTCCAAAAATATGTCAAAGCTCTTGTAAGTCTTCTTCTTGATGCCCTAGATCCCAATTAACAAGAGAGTCTTCAATAGATGTCTTCAATTCATCAATATGGAGAGTTTTGTTCTCCACTAAGCCACAAGAAAGGGTTTCGTCCTCCTTGGATGCCACACGAGGGTTTTCATCCTCAAGTGGAAAGGTATTGAGCAATCAGCCCAAAAACCAAGTATAAGTGTATATGCGCCAAAGATGATGTGCAAATGAGGCCAAGCGACCTTTTATATCCCTTGGTTGGCGCTAAGATCCCTTGGGTGAGAACCGACCTCTTTAAGCTTCACTTTATCTTCTAATTTCTTGTTGGGAGTCTTATAACCCCAACTGACCTACCTTAGGGAGTAAAACACCAAATAAAAACATTAAAAATAATAAAAGAAAACTGAAATGAAGCTCAATTACTTCCCTTGTTCACTTATTCTTCTTGGCCACGGGAAGAGAATGGCAAGAAGTCTCCATTTGGCATTAATTCAAAAAAGGGGACATTACGGGGCAGAGGCATGAAAATCATGGAAGTAGAGCCGGGCACTAGTATTGCAACCACACGGGTAAAACCTTTAGCCCCCGATCCCGAGGAAGAAATAAGTCTTAGATGTGGGTACACAAACAAGTATTTCATGGCCGATAATGGTAGTCATAAGAATTTGAAATCTTGAAATGTTGTCCATAGACTAACTTTTTCAATGATGCTTCATCCTCAACCCTACATACTTGGATATTTGAGTCGAGAAGAGAGATATGCATCATTGGTAACATTGTCTTTCCTATGAAATTAACCCCTTCAGAGATGAAGTTATATGTGATGTATTGCCATTGGATGTTTTTGGTCTTCTATTTGGTAAACATTCATTTACAAATGCCAGATAACACAATTCTGAGGTAGAGTGTTATTACCACTGTAAGAAGTTGGCACTACAACATTCATGTGTTAATTGAAATTTTTATAATTAAAGTTTCCTTTGCCTACAAGTGTCATAAGTTATTTAGTCATACCCGGAAAGTCATTCTCCTGAAGATTCAACGTCTATCAGGCTTGAAGATAATTGCAACGGCGCAAATCTAATTCAGTTCAGAGTGCGATAGACGACGATGGATCAGATGTTGGCAGGGTATAGGAACATTTGAAGCTAGTTATTCTTGAAGATTGTGTTTCATCTTTTAATTCCTAGTTTTACTTTTCCAAAATAACTATCTTCAAAAATGATTATCCACTTCACTGTCAAGCGAAACATTACCTAGACCTTACACTACGGTCTCCTTTGCCACACCTTATATTGTTGCCCACTTCTGGAGAATGGTGATATCAAGCATGGAATCTAAAAGTTCATAAAAAGAGGACACGTTCCACCTAATGTTTAATGATAATCATGTGGCAGCTGAATCATCTTACCACGAAAGAAGAATGGCACATGGAACCTCTTTATTGACCATAGATCTCTGAACAAAATCAATATGAAAAACAGGTATACATTTCTTTTAGTAGAAGACCAGTTGGACCAACTCCAAAGCGGTCTTTCACCCAAATTGGCCTCTACTCAGGCTATCATCCATGTACTGGTTGAACCTCTTGATATTTGGATAAATGCATTCGATTCAAATGGGGTTTGTTTGAATGGTTAGTTATGCCAGTTGGCCTAACCAATGTGCCTGTAACATTCATAACTTCTTTTGTTGTTTATCTGGATGACCTAGTCATTTTGAGTAAGATATGGTTCATGAAATGGACTAAAATTTGAACAGATGATATTTTTCCAGAGTTTTTGTACAGCAACTGTATTGTTGATATCATTTTGCTGATGTGGCAGGTGAGGTGTGCAAAAATCCTCAAATTTAGTTTTTATCATGTGTTGCAGGTTATTGCATCTTGTAGGAGAGAGGTGAAATTATGATCTTGAAATGCCAAATTTACTGTGTATTTATAAATGTTTAAGGTTTCAGAAAAGACGAAGGCGAATCTCAAAACAGGCTGAAATAGTCCCTTGACATGTGGCTGTTTTGGTACCATTTGGGGCACCAAAGTGTAAAAATGCATAGAGACCACCAAACAATTAAAGCATAGAAGTCCTAAATAAAATAAATAATGTGAAATTGTGGATTATAATACTAGATAATGACATCGCTGATGTGATCAATTCCATGTTTGTGTATGCGATTGTGAGCGAAAGAAATTATTTTTTTGTTGTAATATGTGTTATATATTCACACAAATACAAATATAATCATTTCCTGCTGGAAACCTTCCCAACCTTGTTTTCCATTATGTTTTGGGAAACTCTGGCAACTTTGTTTAGCAGCACTAAATGCAGTAAGACACAGTTATACCCCATAACCCACAGCAGAGTTTGATGATGAACTATACCAGGTTTTAAGCAATTGATGCATTTCGGGATCCTTGCAGAAGCCATTCTGCAGACATCATTTTGTTGATGTGGTATGTCAGTTATTCAAAAAATTCTCCAAATTTAGTGTTCTGCTACAAATATAATCATTTCCTGCTGGAAACCTTCCCAACCTTGTTTTCCATTATGTTTTGGGAAACTCTGGCAACTTTGTTTAGCAGCACTAAATGCAGTAAGACACAGTTATACCCCATAACCCACAGCAGAGTTTGATGATGAACTATACCAGGTTTTAAGCAATTGATGCATTTCGGGATCCTTGCAGAAGCCATTCTGCAGACATCATTTTGTTGATGTGGTATGTCAGTTATTCAAAAAATTCTCCAAATTTAGTATTCTGCAGCGTTGCAGGTTGCACAAGAGAATTGGTGAAGCTATGATTTCCAAATCCCACATTTGATGTGTATTTAGGTATTTAATAAATGCTGAAATAGGGAGAGACCAGTTGAATTCACAGCAGGTAGGCCCTTTTCCTTCTGAAAATTATGAAAAATTACAGAAATGTGTAGATTAGTGATTTGGATCTCTTCAGTATAATTGATTTGCTTTATGTCAGTTGTATTTGAGCTGTCTGCTGTGATTTTTAATGTCGGGTAAGTTTTCTCAAGGCCACAACGAATTCCCTCCTGAGATATTTACATTGAGCTCCTGGTTTTCTCTATTCCAAAATGTGCACACAGACATAGGTGGCAGATCACCTATAACTTATGAAATATTTCATTGAACAGGCAAGATGTGCTGTATATGAACTTAAATATTGAATCCTTTAAATTTAAACCACATCAAAAACATCAAGCTTACTCTGTGATATGGCTTTAGAAGTATCAGACGGGATAGCATTTCTCCAATCGAATCTATTGAAAATTAAATTACTACAGCCAATTGTAGTAGTTCTACTTCTCATTCAAGAACAAGAGCACTTATGAATTCATTAGAACTTTTGGCTTAGTTTATATTTAGGGTTTCAACTGTAATGGTTTGGGGGATGGTTTAAGATTTTGTCCCATTACCTGACTGAGATGCAGTAGTTTAAATGCTCCATGCTCTGTCAAATGTATCAACTTTTAATGGTGAATTATATTCTCTTTGCACTTCCAAACGTGTGTATTACTTACATCTTCCACGTGTAAATTGGAAATTATCTATTGCATGCAATTTTTGTGGTTTGGAAATTGAGATTTGTCTCCAGTATTTGTTTGGCACATTCAATGTGGAAATGTCTGGACTCGAATGAATGTTAAAAGAAAATTTTCTGCAGGGCTTCAAGAGTTTTTGGGATCTTAATTTTTGATGTTTGGATTATATTGTTTTTGGGGAGATAGATTGCCTCTATACTTAGAAAAATATGAACTAAATTTGAATTTTGCATTGAACAAAGGACTTTCTAATCTTCTTAGTTTATTTTGCAGGCAAAATATTTGAGATTAGTTCAACTGGAATTAGTAGCATAAAAGGACACAATGAAAGGCGAACCCAATGCTTAAATGATTTTGTTTCTCTATATGGGCATATGCCCTTAGTGCCAAGTAGTGTGAAGGCCGTTGATGCTCGCCACAAATTGTTCTGGTAGTTATGCTATTGTTTCTGATCTTTCTATTGATTCGAAATCTACTCATGTATTTTTGCAAAGTGTTGTAGCATATTCTACCATCTTAGGGCTTCTGAATAGATTTCGAAGACAATTTTTTCTAGTTCTGCTGTGGGTTTCCATCAGTATAGATAGACATTTGATTTGGATTGCATATGTTCAATTTTTATCATTTACATCGAAATTGGAATTGCATTTGAAGGTGAGAAGCTCCCTTTAATATGCTTTGTAGTTTGTACATCTTTGGCCAGTTTGTGGAGTATTACTGCACTTAATGGGTATTTTCAGAAAGCTTATTAAAAGTTTATTATTCTTTAATCTCAGATATTGTAGTGCTTCTAAATTGATGCTACTAAAATTCCCTATTCATGAGATGCAACTTCTTCATTGACGCTAAATTTTTCCATTTGACTCTGATACCAAGATTATCTAATATTTTTGTTAATTCTTGAGCTTTCATCTTAGCCTAACAAATCACACCATACATAAATAAATATCTTTTATATTTCTGAAATTAGTAAAATGTGAACTCTAAAATATGTTTATTAGTTGTGCCTTTGATTGGACAACTTGCATGGACGAGTACTATGTAACAGCTGCATAACCCACAGAAACAGACTGGATGGAGAATGTAGTGGAGAAACTGGGGTAATCTATCTGTTAAAATAGTCACAGATCAATTAGTGCAAAGCCTTTCAATTTTGCTTGAAGGTACAAAGAGTCACCAATGTACATTATCTTTGCACTTGTATGCCTGTACCAGGACTTGAAGATAGCTGCATCCCACTTAATTTGATTTGGATATGTAACACCCACTGATGTGGGACCCAAACACGATTAAAATATACCAGGATTTTTTTTTTTTTAAAAAAAATTTGTTGTGACTCTCATTACTTGTTACAAGACAATACATGGTTTACTCACCAAACTCCACACCACATGTGATGCCAGCACAAACATGAACCCACCCATACAACATGCAGGTCATGCAAATAACAAGACAACACAAGACACAGTTCAAAGTCACACGTTTATAATGAACGGGTACAAAACCATGACCCAACCAATACTTACACATCACCCATGGGCACCTTCCACATTACCACATTTTGTAGGTTACATCTTTATTATATTCATATTTCGTTATTTAACCTCAATGATATAGGGAGTACTTAACATGAAAGCACGCATTTTCCTTTTTGGAGACCACATTCCTTTTGGTTCGTTTATCACTTAGCTTATATTGGTTTCATCTAATTTAGTTTGTTTGTCTTATTGTGAATACATCATATAACATGATTGATTACTATAAGTTTCTTAACATTTATACATTAAGTTTCAATTCCCAAAATTAGAAACTATGCTTTCTCAAAGATTTGTTTTTGAGAGGGTCAAATCACATCTACCTTCACAACACAAGAAAGATTTATTAAGCTGCAAAAATAATCTCCATGGTACTTATAATTCATAGCTTGACATCACAAGGGTACATTCTCAAAACAAACAAGTAGTTACAAACTCCCTTTATGAAAAGAGTCTTTTCACAAATATCTTAATATAAGTGTACACTAATTGGTTCACATTTCAATTGCCATTAATTTGCAAAACCCAATGTTAGTTCTAAACATTTTGAACACATATATGTCACCCAACACTCGTTCTTAGACTATGGGTTTGTTTCTTAAAGAGCATGGCTACTCATCATTTCACTTAGTTTTCATTGCGAGGGAAAAGATCTCATGATGATAAGAGGAGAATCTTAAGCTAAACTTATGTTTGTGGTACACCTTGAAGATAGGGATGATTGGGAGCATTTATAAGATACAAAAGAGTCACTTGTGGTTAGTGTTCAAGTCAAAAGTTATTGTTCTAGAATATCATGTTCTCAAAGGAGATATCTCATATTATCTTTAATGTTAGAAAATGGAGACTTAACAAGGAGTAAGGAACAAGTCACAATTCTCACCTTTCTAATGGGTCAACATCCTATCGTTAACAATCCCATCTGTTAAGGTTTAGATACAAAATTATGTTCACATATTACCCAAAAAAATGTCCTAGGATTAGTTATAAATTTTATTCCCAATTACCCCAAGTGCTCTTATGCCCCACTACAGACCATATGTAGCGTTCAACAAATTAATCTCCCAAGACCTCCAAAAAATCAAAGGTGTCACTATAATCAAAGGCTAATGAAAATACTTCCACTCCTACGGTGTAGTGATGTTCCAAGAGGTGCTTGGTTACACTATAGAAACAAGAAACACGATAAAGCTCAAGGGGTCCTTTCCATACCACATGGGTTGATGTTTCGAACTATAAGATTGGTTGATGCTTTCCACCCAAAATGGAAACACACACATGCAAGTTGTTATATTTTTCTTTGAAGGCTAAGAGATTTCCTAGGTAAATACTTCACTAGTAGATAGATGAATTATGTCATAACCCAATTACTACAATGAATTTTCTTTGGAACAATCACATCCAAATTACAATGGTACAAATAGTTTTAAATAACATGATTTCAATTTCATTCTCCTGATGATGATTTGGGTTTAAGAAAGGGATCCTCTTACATCGTTTTCCAATGCAACATGATACAATCAACTTCATTTACCTAACCAAATATATTGAAATACGACTAAGTGTGGAATTAGTCAAACATGCAAAGGTACAACTACGTAAGAAATAGTACAATTCATCAATATGCAACAATATGGTATACATCATGGAAACAAGGAAATAATGCATTCCATTCATAACAATATTGTTGATATATTCTATAAAATTACATTGCTTTCAGATAGCATGTTAATAAGAAGACACAAGTGTCATTGTACTTCTCCTTGTACGGGTACCTGCAACCATTGCAGGGTCAGTCCTAGAACTGGTATGGAAATCCCCTACACTCAAGCATAAATCCACACATTCATCATTCCAAACAATTTCACACAAAGAGTAGGGAGAGAGAAGAAGAGCGAGTTTGTTTATCACGCACTTTACGTTTTTGGTTCTAAAGAAAGAGAGTAAGGATGAGAGAGAAGGTTAAGAGACATTTTATTTTCCATTCACAATGTCATAACCATTTGCATTTCATGTCCATTTTCATTTCATTTCAAACCAATTTACATTTTCCAATTCATTTACATTTTCAAAATCAACCAAAGTATCATAGTCATTTTTGGAGAGAGGAGGAGAGAGAAAAATACCATACATTTCCAAATCCATTCATACAAGATAAAAGATCGAATAATACTCTACATAGCATTGTGACGGTATTAAAAAGTCTCATGCGTGGTTAGAAGTCAAACGAGGTTTGTAGAAAGAGTTTTTAGCTAAAGTAGCAAGTTGAGAAAACCAACCCAAGAAACAAAATTGCTTATAAAATGGGTCCCGAAAACACTCATCTTGAGTTCAAGCACAAATTTGGATGATTCCCACTTATTCCCTAATATACAGAGAGACTTTATCGCACTTGACGGAAGTTGAATATGACAAACAATGCTCAAGTTACAAGGGTATCTTCGAGGCTGATAATTGTAAACAAAACTAAAATTTCCTGTCACCCAACGGTTGGAGGGCCTCAAAACCCACTCGCAAAACTAATCCCCGATAGTGTTTTTGCATAACTGAGAGTTGGTTCCAATTCTCTTATTGGCAATCTAGAGGTAGGTGGTAGTAGTTTTTGTTTCGCGAACGAAGAGGCATTTGCAAGGGGAACCGATCACTTTTATTAAATTGAGCACGTCACCACAAGTGGTTGAAAACTGAAGTGGGCTTTGAGACTCGACTCGAGAGAAAGACATTAAAATAGTTCAAACAATTGAGTTAAGTTTCCCCACGGTGTCTTACGTTACCATGGATCAAATTAGAAGTTTTAGATTCATGGTACATTTGGGTGTGGCGCTCCATGTGCGCAATTTCCGAGGCCAATTTTTCTATGTTTTGAAGGTTTCGGGCAAGGTAAAAGTTGTAACATTCGTTCTAGATGTATTTTCTATGATCCAAATTATTGAAACCCAACCACATAGGACATGATAGAGTGCGTAATTTAAATGCAAGAAGAAGAGGAAATCCATACCTATTTTGTGTAATTCACCGTCACCGCATTCGATGGTTGATGGCTGTCCGAAAATTGCTCCAAACCTCTTATTTTGCCCCATGCCAAGACCATGAATTTTGAAGAGGATTTTCGTCAAATGGTTCATGAGTGTTGATCATGCTTCCCATGTTTTGCAAACATGACTATCAAGACACCAGACAACATTTTAAAACAATCTAGCTTTCCATGAAACTTTAACACATGTCCATGCACTGCTCTAACCTTCCATCTTGGCACATGCTGGAAGTAAAATGACATGGTTGTGGAGACTGGTTTCTCACTAGTATATGCATATTTTACTGAAGTTTCCAAGGTCTATTTCAACAACCCCATTTGGTGTGCACCCAACAAACAATCATAGTCCTTGAGACCACATTTTTGGAGACATTTAACTAAACAATTCATGAGCCTTGCGTAGGCTTCCACATTGCACAACCAATAATCAATGTTATCCATTTTTTTATCGGTCAATTTTTCAAATTTTCAAACAATTTCTCTGCTTTGCGCATGCTTCCCCAACCTTTATTCATGTCTGCCACCGCACTAGAACTACAACATCTGACCAATCTCTTCTGTTCTTTTGTGCTTGGTGGTTTGTGCAGATTTGGGTGAGTTTTCCTTGGCGTAGGCAAGGTGGGTGCTGGCAAAGGTTAGGGGGAGTTAAGATTTACACCAACAAATTACATTTTGCTGAAGTTTCCACGACTTTTTCCACAAATCCAATTTGTATAAAGTGCCCCCGCCACAGTGGTAAATCTGCCCCATAGTTCATGTGCCATGTCTATGTTTCCACACTTTGCAAAAGCGCTTATCCGGGGAGTTGCAACATCATCTGACAATTTCCTGTCATGTATGCTTTGATGGAAGTTCGTTCCCATTCTGCCACAGGAAGAGAGAAGACAAGCAAAGTTAGAGAAACCTGGCTTTACACTCGCCAATCGCTTTTGTTTAAAAGTCTCCAATCCGTTTCAACAAAACGGGTTTGTAGAACCTGCAACCATGACACTCCATGAAATGACATATGGTTAAGGCATTTCTTCAAAAACCAAAGGCATCCTCAAGCACACCAATCTGTGCATATCCTGTAATCATCACATTTCATGAAACCACAATTTTGAGGCATGTCCATACCCTGCTTCATAGCTCCATGCACAGGCTGGGAGGATGCACGTTAAGATTGTGGAGGTAGTTTCACACCTACCAAAACTTGCCAGTAGGCTTCAAAATCCTTCCCAAAGAATCCATTTGTGCAAACCTGCAAACATAATCTACCTTCACTCCATGAGAGCTCCCAAAACGATGCCAAGGGATTTCCATAACATTCCCTGACCAAAATTCCTCAAAAGCCCAAAAGGATTTCCAAAATCCTCTCACGCACAAACCACACAGAACCCCAAAATTTTCATTAATTTTAATCTTGGAATGAGGTTGGCCCAAGCCCCAAGTAGTTTAGGGAGTTTTGAATATTTTAAGTTTTATTTAATTTTCTTTTTCTTTTTCTTTTGGTAATATCATTTCTCTCCAAAAGGTTTACATCATTTTATAATCTCGCACATTTAAATTTATTAAATTGCTTATGTTATCTCACGATTACGAAAAAGGGACCTCGAACGATCGTCAATCCACCCTCCAAGACAAAATCGACAACGCGGAGAATGGAAGGCTCCTCATCCACAAAGCATTTAAACGATTTCGGGGAACATTTAACGATAACAACAAAAGTGGTCAAACAACGACAACTGCATCGAGTCCGAGATTTAATGACCATCGAGACCTTGAATTGAAACCAAAAGAGTTGAATCCTTGCCTCCATGGCACTCGGGGATTCACAAAACACAAAAACACGATTTGAAACTCCAAACAACTGTAAAGGATGACAAAAGGAATTTTCTACGAATCAGGGGGGGCACTACAAGATAGAAGAGAAGATCATCTCCTCAATGCTTCCTTTGAACTTTCCTTAAAGACATAAAAATGTAGGACATTGTTGCTTGAGGCAATGTCCTATAGATATGTGCTCAACTTTGGAATTTGTCAAGTATCTAAAGAGAAAGATATAAATATCCATTCATATTGCAAGTGTTAGGTTGATAAAAATCGAGAGATAGCTACGAGCTCATCTATTTCAAGTATGTCAATTCTAATTTGGCCATATTGTATGATCATTTCAATAGAATATAATAGTTTTATCTACATCCTCAAAAAGGTGATGGAATAAATTACAATAGAATTAATAAAATATCTTCGGGGTATATGACATTTAGATCGGTAAGACTCCATAATATTTATAAAAATGCTTATGGAGAAAACCGTGTAAGATATTTTTGCTCAACGTTTCGGATCACACTCTGTGATCCATCATCGACGAGAATATACGATCACATTAAATAGGGGTTGACCTTTAAGAATTTTGAACAATTTCCCGATATCTTTTAGAGATGCTAAGCCCATGCAATCTTATTTGCTAGTTGGATTTTCAAGTACTCAAGAAGCTTAGCCTTGGGCATAATTCCCTCCCATGAAGGGTATTTATAAGAGATACTATATATATATCTCTGTGTGTGTGTGTGTGTCTTATAAACTAATATAAAGCATAATTACATAAGACTTCGGACGAGGTTTCGGGACGACAATTTTTTTCAAAATTTGGCAAGCTGCGGGGGGATGGTGATTTAACAAAAATAGAATTAATGCTAAACCCTAATTACAAAGTAACTGATAGACACCATGAAATACAATTGCTACATACAATATGACACAAGCAATAAGCTAATAAAATATGAAACCCTAAGTGCAAGAGAGAGAGGAAAGGACTTAGTTGATTTCGCACTTTTCCGGAATTGATCGGATTGGAAAAGCGATGAACAGAGAGGGCTTATCATCGCAATGGCATTTGTAAAATATGGAACTTTCGATATAGCTTGAACTAGGGTGCCTAGACTGGGTTAGGGGTGCTTGGGCGCTAGAATATGCTATTGGGTTCCCATGACTCTGCAGTGGTTGGAATGTAATTTTTCCGGGTGTCGTTCAAGTGTCACTGATAGTCATTGTTGGTCCCCTGTATGTCGCACCTTAATGGCGAAATACTTGTAACTCTGCAAAACAAATTTTCTCCTACAAAACCCACAATACCACATCAAATCCGAAAAAGAAAGATGCAATATGGGGATTGACGATTGACCCGAAGGTCACCCAACTGAGTGAACTTACGACCGAGCGTTGCACTACATCTCAAACTCCATGTAGTTCTTGTGAGTGTGTGAAAGAATTGTGCCCTAGGATTCCCTTGTGCAAGTGCACTTGATAGCAGATGATATCTAGATGTATCAATGTAAATAGATGTGTGAATGGAATAATGAACTTCCCCTTCCTATGTAGCATATGCGAGTCTCTTGTCCCTTGAATGGATTCTAGATGGATGCCTTTGGTGCTCTTAGATGCCTTTGGATGCAAGCTTAAGTGATGATAATAGATGCTTAGAGCTTGGTCCTTTATTTTGGTCACATAGCTTTGTATTTATATGATTCTGTTGGAGCTCAAAATTGCACCCTGCCCTGAGTCATAGACAACCTAGGATTTTGAGGCAACATGGGACTGTTTCCAAGTTGTGGGACTTGCACTGTGAGACAAACCTCTAGAGAAGGTTGGTTCCTCTGCTTATACCTATTGCTAAACTACTCCTAAGAAGATAAATGCAACTACCTAATACTAATATGTGATTCAAGAGACTAGGAAAAGAAGAATGTGCACAAAATGAAAATCCTAAATTACAGGTGGTGATAGCACAAAAACAAGGGGAAAGACACTTTTAAATGAGAGAAAATGAGAGAAAACAAAGGTGGAGCAGGCAAAAGGTAAACCACGGTCCGAGCAACATTTAAACTCCCATTTTCATAAAATGCACAATAGAAATAAACCCTGCAATATGAAGAAACATACACAACATACTTGCAAGTAAATGAAGAGGCAAGGAAATGCAATAAATCACCAACTAAGATAGAATAGAGCCAGAAAACAAGTAATTTTATTGGTTCAGGATAATGCAAAGATCATTACAATGGAGGAAGAAGGTGTGAATTCATTACATGATTACAATCCAAGGCCTGTAACTCAAGAACACTTATGCAACACTTTTCAATGATTCCTTTGCATTCCCAAAGTATCCAACATTACTAAAAATGATGGGCACCCTGCCAAACCCATTCCCCCATGACATTTTGCTTGTGTAAGAAGAAATGTGCACCATACTCCATTAAATCTGGTTGTTCAACTGCTTGGAATTGTGTATTTTTTTTTAATGCTAGGGACATTTTCCTCTTTTTCACCCACCCACTCTCGCCTAACTACATATTTTATGTTTCCATGGTGTAGAGCTTGCAATAAACTTTCCAGTGATATATAATTTATGAAATTTGGAGTATCTGGGAAGAAGATATGGCCATGCGGGTCCAGGGGGTGTTATGAGGAACACAGGTTCCAAATGTCTTGTCATAGTCCGCATTAATCCTTTATTTCCCCTTTTTCTCCTTTGCCTTGTGGGTACTTCGGATTTTTTTGGAACTGAGAAAAGGCGGGAAGTATTCCATTTGTGCCTTATACCCACTAAGAACAAGGGAACCCCATGCGATCGGCTTATCACCCACGGGCGTTGGGTGCTCACTCGAGGCATGCATGGGTGTCGAGTCTCTCTTTTATGTGAGTTGAGTGGGAAAACATCATCTATGATCCAAAATTTAAAGGAAGTGAGTGGGAATGAAACATGCGAACATCATAGAGCTCAGAACAACTCTAGATCATTGCAGTCATTATAGACAGAGATACTTTAATAGACTTAAAGAACTGAATCAAGACAAAAAGGAAAATGCATAGGAATTCATATTCATCTTATAAACATACATGAAAAGGAACTATGAAGAATCATGTATGAATCCAAACCAAGAAGGATCATATTCAATTAACTTGGTAACCTCATTACATTCATTAGACTTACTACAAAACACCACATTATGGCAGATCAAGTCATGCATCATAACTGGATCCATATCATTTAGCTCTCAAAAAGAAATTTTATAACCCCAAGCCCTTGATACATCCTTCTCCTATATTTCATCTACCCAACCCAATATGACTCCTCTTGCGGCATTTTGTAGAGCTCCGCTCTCTATTGATCTCTCTCTATATCCGATTCCACTTCTTTTTCTTTTGCGGGCACTTGTATTTATAGGCATCCCAAAGTGCCAACTCATCCTTCTACGGCCTTAGATCCGATGCCAAGTGTCTGAATGTGGTCCTCCATGGGAGCATGCTCCTCAGGCCTGAGCTCTCCACTTTTTTCCATGATGGTCTTCTAGAAGCTTCCATCGCAGGGCATATTCCTTCCTAGGCCAACCTTGTTGCTAGGATGGCACCTTATCCACTCTGCATGCATGCGTAGTTGGGTCATGCTTTTCTCGTGTCCTACCCGATACGCCAAATATGGCTAAGTCCCGAGACCTTGTCTTTCAACATGTAACATGGGCCCTTCTAAAACCCTCCTAGAACCTTCCTTGCGCCTTCTCTTGCGCGCCCATCCTTCAACCTAGGCCTTGCACGCCCATGCGCCTTTGTGTACTTAGTCAATATTTTAGGGGCCCAACATCACCCCACACTACGCCTATTCTCCACCCATGGGAACACTTCTCCAATGAATAAAGAATCACAATAGACTTAACGTCTTGGGAAAAGAATAAGGGGATGAAGAATTTAGGAAAAGAAGAAAGAATGGGGAAGTGATGGCATTATTGCAACAAGCTAGGAAAATATTTTTGCAAGTCGGCCTCCAACTTGTTCCAAGCATCGACTTCATTTTGTGCTCTGGCAGAGAGGTCACCGACTAGGTGCTTACCTCCCCAAAACTCAGTCCATCTCCTTGAGCATTCATAGTGTCAACAATTTTTTTCCAACTCCTTGCCCACGTCCTCAAGCGCATCCATCCTTCTAGTAATCGTGGGTATAGCTCCTTTAGTCGGTTCTTGATTATACCCCTTAGGGCCTCAATAGCTTCTAACTTCTTTTCAACCTCGGCTAGGATTCTATCCCACTCTACTCTGTTCCCTTTGTTCTTTTCTTGGAACTCTTTAAGCTCTGCTTCATAGTTGGTGACCAAAATACTCACCACTTTATCTCTGTTTGTGCAGTTGTCATATGCGGCCTCAAGTGGTATGGGCAACAATCTTTACATCAGCAAGGAATTTGTTGTATTCAGCCATGATTGCTACTACCTTTAATTTATCCTCCTTCTCTAGTGCGCTGCTACTTCTTCCATGGATTCTAAGGCTAGAGGTTGTCTTTCCATGGTGAGGATGCACGTTAAGTCTTCAAGGCACTCAAGGGAAGATCCATACTTTTACGGGTGGTGCTAGGTCCGGATGCTTCAAAACAATGGCATCAGTGATGGATTCTACTTTCTTATAAACTTCACGCACCCTTTCCTTTTCTTCCCTAAGTTCACATTTTAGTTGTGTGCTAATTAGTTCCTCCTGCTTTAAATTCTTGGCTTTCTTCTAGCTCCTCTTCCCTCTTTTCTAACTCTACCTCTAGAAATTTTACCCTATCATTCCATCCAAAGAGCCTAGCTTCAACCTCAACTGAGACCTTGTTGAGCATTGCATAACTGCTCATCTAAAAGCTATTGAGCATTTACCAAGGGGTTGTCTCCTTTTGACCCAGGCATTTCCATTAATGCCCCCTGGCTTACCTCAAACTCTAGCTCATCGATGTGGGACTCAATTTCCCAAGAGAGCATCTTCCTCATTCGAGGGTATGCACCTTCTTCATCAAATGACTTCATTGCCAAGAGTTGATCTATTGGGACTATGCTTTGGAAGCACATGTGCAACACCTTGTTGGGATCATTAATGTAGCTCATTCTTGGCCCCTAGATCTCCATGCACTTTCCCCCTGTGCGTGTGCCCTTAGGAATAGTTACCGATAGATTGGGGCCTCCCTGCTATCATGTGATCTTTCCCTATGCTTTCTTCCTTGTCCTCATCCATCACTATATCAGTGCTGTGCTCCAATTCTTGTTCCACCAAGGCCTCGATGATTTTTTCGTTGCTTCTTTTTCTGCCACCTCATTTATTTTCTCCTTCGTGAGGCTTGGAGTTTTTTGATCCTACGTGCCAACCTCTTCACTTCCTCCCATGTCTGGGTGCCTTCCTCCTCCTGGCTACCCTTGCGCCACATGAAAAGGAACTCATGTTCTTCTTCTCTGCCCTCTTCTTCTGAACCATGCACGCTGAAAACAAGTGGTTCTTGGTCTTCTTTAGATTCATCTTCTTCATCATCATCCTCTCACCCATGTATTTCTCCAAGCTCTCTATTTCCTCCGAGTCAGCTTCCTCCATCACCTTCTGTTTCTTCCTAACTGGGGATTCAGTATAGGAGATTCTACTTTTCTCTTCCTCTTCCTCTGGTGATTTCTCCTCTACGATAAGCTTTTTCCTATTCTGGCACCTCCTCTTTGACTGGGGACCTCTTCCTGCATGTGTAAGTACTTGTTCTAGCACTTGTTCCTGGGTGCCTACCACTTGTGTATCTTGGGCACTTGGTGCCTTTTTCCTTATTCCTTTTCCTTCTTCTTGGGTGTGGGCTTCTTCCTACCTGTTAGGTCCTTAGGTATAGCTATCTCATTTTCAAGATAAGCACCCTTCTCAAACTTGGGCCTTATCCAAAGGTATACATGTGCCATGGACCTCTCTGTAATAGTCAGAGTTAGGGGTTTTACCATTTGGACTTCATGTGACACGTACTTTTCCATGTACGTGCGTGCTTGTTGGGGTAGACCAACGTCCTGTGCATCTCCCTATGGTCCCGGTCCAAACTTCCAAGGTCAAGCTTTAACTTTTGGACTCCTTGAATCTGTTAACTCCCACCTGGAAGTATTGAGCTGTGAAGGTGAATGGGAGCTTGCACCATGGGCTCATATTTTCATCAGTCAACTTGAACCTACCAATACAAAAGTGTTGGTATACAATGAACTCAACTTCTCCTACTGTAAGCATTGGCAGTTGTTCCAGTATTCTCCATTCTACCCCAAACACATTCCTTAAGCACGTATACCATTTTTCAAGATGCCTTGTGAATGGGCATCATGTTATCACAAGTGTATTTCTCAAATATTTTTGCAAGTGAGGGGTCTTCCTCTGGGTACTCCCAAATGAACTTTGTCTGCTGCATCTGGTACTCCGATCTCGAGAACACAATGGTTAAGAGGACATTACCAAAGAGAATCTTGTCTCCTTCCTATGTGCTGGTGATAATTTCATCTGCAATGTATGTAGATAGATTATAGATGGTGCCCTCTGATATTCTTCTACAAACATTCAACCAGGACTTGTTTACTTGTGTCCATCTTTTTCACGTTGAGTTTTGTTATCAGTGCATGACCATTCTCATCATTGGGTCTTGGATATCCCGATATCAAAGTACCTTGACCCCTTCTTGTACGCATACGTGGCCACTATTTCCTTAATTGCTTCCTTGTCACACATAGGTCATCCTTATATATTTCTCCTTCATAGATAAGGCCTGTGAATTTTGAAATTAGTTGAGGGGTTATGCACATCTTGCCCGTGAAAGTGAAAGTGGTCTTCATGTACGTGTGACATTAGCCACTGATAGAGGTGCTCTGGCTTTCCAAAGTAGGGAAACTCATAGAGTTGTAATAAAACCCCTTCTCTAACTTCACCTTGACTTCATCGCTATAAATTGGTAACCCCTCAGGTGTTCTCTGGTTAGTTAGTGCACACTAACTCCAACTCCATTTCCTTTTCAATCGCATTCATGTGATGATTGTAGTCACTTACTGTCATTTTTCTCAAGTGGGATTCCCATTCCATCCCGAGAAAAACCCCATCTGGGTACTACATTTCTGCATACCATTCCTCATTGGTACTTGCTGTGGTGGTTTCTTGTTGTTTTCCCTTGCCCTTGCCCTTTTAGGTGTTACTGCTGGTTTCTTGGGTGCCATTGTGTAGGTTTTCTCTACACTTCAACTTCTCTTCCTCTCGCTCTTTCTATCTTTTCCAAGTTCAAATCTCGAACTTGTGAAGAAACTCCTTTCCAACCCATGCCCTAGCTGCCAAACCCTAACTGGAATATCTTTTCACAAGACGATGCTTCTCCACAACTCTTCCCATGCCCGTGAATTACTTCCCTCCCGGTTTGTAGATCCAAACTAGTCACTCATGGTTAAATTTTTCCAATTTTTCTTCACATGGATCAACTCTGGAAACCCTAGTTCACAAAAGCTCTTCCTTCTTCGTATTCACAAAGTAAATAATGAAGTGCCCAACCTTCTATTTATAGTTTTTCCCACTTTTAACATTAAATGCCACTTACCTACCACCATACTTTAACACTTAATGTGGATTTTTCACCAAAGTCTAACTTTAGCACTTTAACTCACATGTGCCCAACCTTACGCGGACAATTCCAACCTTCTGGCGCACAACCAATCCATCTTGATAGAGACTCTCACGTGTGTAACCAGCGCTAAAGGTACTTCTTCTGTCATGATTTTTTCTCTCACCTACCTCATGTTGTTTTTTTGCTTCTTCCTCTCTTGTACGTGGATCCCCAATGTAGCCTTACCCTGACACCAACCATCCTTTTTCACCTTTCCTCTCATGCACTTCCTTCACAGGGCCATTCAACCGGGATTTCCAATGCAATCCTTCCTGGCACTTCACACTTCAATTTCTTCCACCTTACTCCACCCCACACTAAAATGATGTGTGGTCCTCTCATGCAGCATTACAACCTTCAAAAAGTAATGAGATTACCAACACCCAAGGTGCAACACAAAACAACAATGAGAAAGGGAAACACAAGAAAATAAAATGCATTAAAGGAAATCCTAAACTAACTGGCAATACTTGCCTTATTTACAAACACCAAGAAGACTTATTTATAGTAGGGCTTCAACCTACTCCCATTGAAGTGTCTGAAATCTCATCCCATCCAACGCTTGTAACTGGCACGCGCCTGAATCAAGGATGTACGAGATGATGTAGGGACCCAACCAATGGACTTTTAACTTCCCAGGATGGCACAAAACTTTGAATCATATAGTAAGACCATCTGCCCAACCTCAAACTTCTTGTTCTTAATGTGATGATCATGCCATGCCTTTTTTTTTCTTTTTCCATCTTTTGGCTCCACCTGGTGAGTGATCATCTTTCATCCAATTGCATTAACTTGTCAATTCTTTCTTCCAAGTGCTTGTTCATCGGCCAATCCTCCGTGCGTGCTATACGCAGAGAAGGTAACATGAATTCAACTAGTAGGATAGCCTCCATGCCAAACACTAATTGAAATGGTGTGGCCTTATTCAACCTCTTGTAGGTTGTCCTATATGCCCAAAGAATGGCGATACTTTGTCATCCCAATCCTATCTACCAACATCACAGATCTTAGTCAATGTGTGGCTAAGTATTTTGTTAAATGCCTCAAGTAGTTCCATTTTCTTGAGGGTGATAGGGAGTAGTTTTGTGATGGGCCACCATGAATTTTGACAACAGAATCCTGACCATCTCATTGAGGAAGTGTGTACCTCTATCACTTGTCAAACTCAATGGGCATCCATACCTGTTGATTATGTTTTCCCATAAAAATCTAGTAGTGGTAGCCATTGTACAATCCTTTGTAGGCACTGCCTCTACCCACCTTGTCAAATAATCAGTGCAAGTGAGGATATACCGTGAACTAGTCCTTTTGCCACTGGCGAGATTGGTCCGACAAAGTTGATAGCCCACTTCTCAAATGGTTCCATGCTGGCTATTGGTCGCAAGGGAATTTCATCCTTTTTCAGGTTTTCCAAGGCACTGGAAATGGTCACAGCCTTGCAAAACTCAATGCAATCTTGATAAATGGTCTCCCACCAAAGCCCTCGTGAGTAGAATCTTCCACGTGGTTACATTTCCCACATAGTGTCCTCCTGCAATCCCACCATGTGCCTCTTCCATAATTGTAATGCACTCATGTTCTAGCATGCAACGGCGCAGAACCTCATCATGACCCATTTTGTATAGATCTCCACTAATTAACATGTAGGGCATGACGCATATGGCCAACTTCTTCTTCTCCAAGGCCTTCATTCATCGTGCCACACCTATTTTGAGAAATACTGCAATGTCCTCCAAATCCGAGGGGCATGTGCCACAACCTAAATAGTTGTGCATCTGGCATGGTGTCTTCAATGCTGCGCGTCCTCCCCTAAATCAATCCTAGATAAATGATCAGTCCGAATTACTTTTTCCTGGTTTGACAACCACCGTGAACTCAAATTCTTGGAACAATAGTACCCACCAACATATGCGCCCTTGTAGAATGGGCTTGTTCACCAAGTATTTCAATGCCATATGGTCAGTGTAAAATATAAAAGGGTTTCCAACAAATATTATCTGAATTTATGAAGTGTGTAGATCATCGACAATGCCTCGCACTCAAGTTGTAGTATAATTTTTCTTTGCTGGTGTCAATTTCCTACTTGCAAAGCACAAAGGATGATCAACAATCCCTTCACCAGGATGTGCAAGTACTGCTCCAATGGTGGTCCCTGAGGCATCCACATGAACATGGAAAGGCTTATCCCAAGAAGGGAAACGTAGGATGGGCGCGGTGACAAGCCTATCCTTCAAAGTGTCAAATGCCTTTTGTTGTGCCTCTCCCAATGAAAGGCACTTATGTCTAAGTAACTCTTCTAAAGGGCATGGTGATCTTGGCATATCCCTTAATGAACTTCCTGTAGTACCCCGTATGCCCAAGAAATCCACGCACCATGCTTTGACTAGTAGGCTCCTCAATCCCACAATTACTGCAACTTTTATGGGATCTACTAGTAGGCCTCCTTACATATGATGTGCCCCAATAATGTTCCAAATGGGGTAGAAAAGACACATTTCTTAATGTTGAGGGATATCCTCAACTGCCGACACCTTTCAAACATCAGCCTTAAGTTGTCACAATGGTCCTTCACTAACCCATATACTATCCAATCATCCAAGTAGACTTGAAGGAATTTATGGATGAAGTCCTGGAAAGCTTGTACCACAATGCGTGAGAACACAACAGTGCATTCTTCAACCCAAAAGGCATGATTGTATAGGAAAAAATTCCCCACTAGTGGAAAAATTTGTCTTCCTCTGGTCCTCCTTTGCAATCCTTACCTGGTGATAGCCCGAGAATCCATCTGTGAAAGAATAGACCTCGCGCCCTACCACTCCTCTAAGATTTCTTCAGTAAATGGGGTTGGGAAAGGATCAATGATACATACTGCATTCAGTTCCCTGTAATCAACATAGATCCTTATCCTTCCATCCTTCTTGATACTAATCACCATTGGACTTATCCATTCGACTCTTCAACAACTTCAATAATGCCCGATGCTATCATCTTATCTATTTCTTCCTTAACCTTCACGCGTAGGTTAGGATTCATTCAGTATGGTCTCTTTTCTGAGCAGGCGTGCACCTTCCTTCAACTTAATTCTCATTTCCCCAAGGAATGGTGGATGCCTTTGAGTTCATGATACCCACATGGGAATAAATCCTCAAACTCACGTAAAAGATCAATGATCTTAGAGACTTCTTTCTCTCAACCAATAGTCTCTAATGATAGCCTCTTTAGGCTCTTCTTCTGAGCTGATGTTAACCTTCTTTGTCTTTAAAGGTTCATGATAGGTGCATGCCCATTCATCAACACTATCTAATGACCTCGTGCATCCCTGCAGAATGGTCAACATCCAAGTTTTCCGCTTCTTCCCATCAATAACATACACCATCTTCCCTTTTTATTTTTCCATACATACACGCGCTCAAACTATATTTCTTCTATTTCTTCTTCCTCAAAGCAAGCCTCCATGCTAGGTTCACCTAACAATTCTTGTATAGCCTATCTTCTACCATGGCACTATCTCCAATGGTAAGGTGCTTGATAACCTACAATGCCTTATCCACCAAGGGTTTTGTACTCGATACTCGAATGTTTGAATGAGATCACCACTAACTCTTGCCAATTCCCTGTCTGGTGGTGTGTCTCAGAATGAATGTACCATACGCATGCACACAACCTTGTAGGGTGGAATACAACTTGTGAACCCATAATGAAGGTGGAAATGCTTCTGTGCTTCCCATCTAGGCTGTCTCACATGCTTGGATATGGAAGGAAGTGGTCTCTTTACCATGGTAGTATTTTATAGCCATGGGCGCGTTGCTCCTACAAAACCTTAGAGAAGGAAATTCTCACCTCGTGCCATTCAAGAGGTTATCCCGATGTGTTTCCCACCAGCATGCAAGTAGTTCCGAGTAGGACGTAACTTAACATCCCTCTTCATTCATTTTCCTCCTTCCACTGAGCTTCCATCTCCTACAAAAAGACCTCAAGGAAGGCTCCTCCTGAGTACTTAGGTAGCTCCTTTCCTCCTAGGCATCGATGATATACGCACCTTTGTCACCTTTGTTACCGATCCTCTCAAATGTCATCCGATTAACTCATAGGTCCCATGCACCCAATTATCACATGCTATACTGGTGGTGTCACTTAGGACTGAGCATCCTCAAACTGGATAACTCCTCTATGGGATGAATTATCTCTGGATCCCTGATTGAGCACACATATATTCTATCCAGGACCTCTTCTCCCAAAGGTTCAGTATAGGGTGTTGATTTCCCATCAGCCAGGGGTATGATGACCCATTCCTCCTCATTTTCAAAGCTTATGTATCCCTTGTTGAACCAAAGATCCACATTGTTCTTATAACACCATGGGTGCCCAAGTAATGTTGGGAAATTTCTACCTCGGCGAGTGCCAAGACTTCAAAGTCCCTAGTAAACTTAGCTCCCTGAATGGTGATAGTTGCATCCTTTAAGACACCAATGGGAATTGCCTTCATTTTTTTTTCCATATACAACACATTTGAAGATGGTTGTAATGCAGGTCTTCCCATCTGATGCCATGCATCCAAGGTGAGAACATTGACTTCACACTGCCTGTGTCAATGAGGATATTACTAAGGAGCCATCCATCCATGACCACATTTAACATGATCTCCCTATCATAGTCAAGGCTATGTGAGGGGGAAGGTTTGCATGCAAGACCTACCTCTCATGCTCTTCTCCATGTGTGGTACCTTCTCTCTCAACCATGCTCCTAGCAAGGGAATAATATTCTCTTGCCTTAGCATTTTACATACTTCCTTGACCTCATCCAGTCATCCTTTGGCACCTCGACCTTCCTTCTTTGCTCCTCCCTCTGGACTGCTCCTTTAGACATTGGATTTCTCCTTGTAAACTTTGAATGACATCCATGGTTTCTTGATATACCTCCTTTTGATGTGTAGGATCTGGGTACTTCCCATGTACCACTTCTTCCCTTGAAACTAGGTTCTTCTACCTTGGTATTTCTTTTCGTGTGTGGCCTCTGCTCTTGTTGTTACCATAACAGTTCCAAGCCTACATCACGTGTCACCATGGCATCCATTGTGTGTCAGCCTTCTTAATGCTTACCATTGCAGTAGTGCCCTTGTTTTTCGGTGTTGCTGATTCATATGCTCAAACAACTCAGGGAACTCCTCATACTTGTGCTTCTTCCCGCACCATGAACACTGCAATAAATCTGGGCACTCACGCTTGTAGTGGTCTTGTAGACCCACAATTAAAATAGGTTCCACATGGGAACTCACTTCTTCCTCCTCCATGGTTACCATGACACATGAATCCTCACAAAATCCCCTTCCACATGCCTCCATCTGCGCGCTCCTCATAATGGTGATCATCATTCTTAGAACTACTGGCAATGTTGGTCTGGCACACACCATGATCAATGGCCTCATGGATCTGGATCAATAAGCCTACAATCCTTAGTATCATGGGTTGTAGAGGTGTATATCTTATAGTAGCAAGACACATTCTTTCCAAATTGTGCACTGTAACAAGGGACATCTACTCGCATCATGGTCCCCATGAAAATCTCACACTCTACTACTACGGCGCGTACTGTCTTCCGGGGAAACTATCCTTGACATGCCCTCTACTTCACAATATGTACACCACATTCCACTACGTGAGTCTCATGAGCTGAGTTCGCAGATAAATTTTCCAGCTGCTTAGCCATAAGTGATTTGAGCTTCCAGGAATGGGCTAACACCAAGTATCAACACTTCCAATAGCTTTAGCGCAGTAGGAAGCTTCCAATGCCTCACGTGGGTCTGTGAAAGTTTTATGAGATAAAGCTCTTCTAAATGGAGTTATCAACCCTCCAAAAACCATTGAGCATGTTGTGAAGGGTGAATGTCATATGAAAAATTTGACAGGAGAGTCTTAAACCGTGTCATACTCCCACACACTCTCCGCCATTCCCTGTTGAATCTTCTTAAGGGAATTGATGCTCTTTCTGTTCAAACTCTCGTGGATGTGGAATTCTGCTAGAAGGCATTTTTCAAAGCGTGGTGTAATCTACCACCATTTGATGGGGTCATATTTCCTATACCAGCATATATGTGCGTGCCCCATGCGTCATTGCAACTAATCGCCTTCCACTCTGGGGTTGTGATCCCCTTTACGCACCATAGAAATCACACTTGTGAACATGCTCGCAGCATCTTCAATACCCTGTAATCTAGAAAATGTAAAGACATCTCAAAGAAGACTTGAGGAGGTGGTCGAGGCCCTTGTCCTCCCGAGTCAGACCCTTGGTTTTCCTCCGGTTTTTCCTCCGATCCACTAGATCCTAGATCCACTAGATCCACTAGGTCCACCAGATCCCAGATCCCCAGATCCTCCACCCAGATCCACCTCCTCCTATCCACCAGATCCACAATGGGTCCCCAATGTCCCTAAAGTGGTCCCAAGGGTCCCCAATGTTCCACTAAACTATGCACCAACCGTCTGTGAGATTGTGCCACTACTAGATGTGTGTCCCACGCCACTCCCGACATGCATTACCCAAGCCTTGTGTACTTTCTCCTTGTCCAAAAATTCCTCCAAATACTGGAATAGTATGTGTAGCCATAGAAGTGGGAAATGAAAATTATATCTCCTAGGTGTAGATCTGTCACTTCCACCGATACCAACTGGGTCAACGATACTCCTCCTTGATCTGGAAAACCAAGCGCATGGTTTGGTCACTAGGTGGGTTTAGATGCATGCCAATGACTCTTCTCTCTCCATGTGATGAACTCTCATCAAAAGCCAAAGGGGTCTCTCTTACGTGCTTTCCAAGATGGGGTAGCATAGACTACTCAGGTTCCATGTCCTCTGCGTGAACCTCAAATCCTTCCCACAACGTCTACCTCCATACATCCATCACACTTGCAACCTCACATTTTTCTAGAAATCTCCTTTCACGCGCTTCACTATACTTGAGTCATCTCTCCTCCCTTTCTTTCTCCATCACAATGTCTGCCATCTTCCTCCACCTCTAGCTTCCTCACCCAACACTTAGAATGGTTTAGCCGGCCATGGAAATGCCTCTAAACTCAAGGTAACAATCAAGATCTTCATGGCCAGAGGAATAACGTAGAAATGATCCTCTGGGCTCCCGCAAAAACTCAAACTCAACAACTTCTAGACAAGAATATGTAGAAATAGCATACTCTAGAGTGTAGCTAGCCAACACACCTTTCCACCAATGATCCACAACATGAGTCCATGTCAGATCTGCATCTGCAGCCTCTGGTATTCTTCTTGGGTCCCATGTGCATGATCTATAATACCAACTTGATCTAGATGCATATGCCGAGAGCCATTCATATAGCTCTACTGGGAAGCAACATAATTTTTTTTTTCATACAAATCATGGTAGAGGTTCTCTTCTACCCATCTACGTGCATCAAAATCAGGTCCAAGTGTTGAATCTCTGAGAAAATTCATCCTCCGTGCTTTTAAACCATGATTCAACACTTTCCAAAGTTAAACACTCTGTCATCACTCATTACATAGATCATGATGTATGCCATTTCCCACTACAACTTCAAAAAGAGGTCCCAGCAATGGAACCAAGATGTAGTCATTTTTACACCCACCAAAGAACAAGGGAACCCCCCATGCGCGACCTATCACCCAAATGGGGCGGGCACTCACTGAGGCATGCGTGGGTGCCGAGTCTCTCTTTTATGTGAGTTGAGTGGGAAAACATCATCTATGATCCAAAATTTAAAGGAAGTGAGTGGGAATGAAACATGTGAACATCATAGAGCTTAATGGCTCTAGATCATTGCATAGTCATTATAGATAAAGATACTTTAACAAACTTAAAGAATTGAATCAAAATAGAAAGGAAAATGCATAGGAATTCATATTCATCTTATAAACATACATGAAAAGGAACTATGAAGAATCATGTATGAATCCAAACCAAGAAGGATCATATTCAATTAACTTGGTAACCTCATTACATTCATTAGACTTACTACAAAACACCACATTATGGTAGACCAAAGTCATGCATCATAACTAGATCCATATCATTTAGCTCTCAAAAAGAAATTTTATAACCCCAAGCCCTTGATACATCCTTCTCCTATATTTCATCTACCCAACCCAATATGACTCCTTGCGGCATTTTTGCAGAGAGCTCCGCTCTATTGATCGATCTCTATATCGATCTCTTTCTTTCTTTTCTTCTATGGGCTACTTGTATTTATAGGCATCCCAAGTGCCAACTCATCCTTCTATGGCCTCAGATCCAGCGCCAAGTTTCGAATGTGGTCCTCCATGGGAGCATGCTCCTCCAGGCCTGAGCTCTCCACTTTTTGCCATGATGGTCTTCTAGAAGCTTCCATCGTAGGGCATATTCCTTCCTAGGCCAACCTATCGCCAGGTTGGCACCTTATCCACTCCGCATGCGCAAAGTCAGGTCACGCTTTTCTCGTGTCCTGCCCGATACGCCAAATATGGCTAAGTCGCGAGACCTTGTCTTCTGGCGTGCAACATGACCCTTCTAAAACCCTCCTAGAACCCTGCCTTATGCACCTTCTATGCGTGCCCATCCTTCAACCCTAGGCCTTGCGCGCCCATGCGCCCCTGTGTATTTAGTCAATATTTGAGGGGCCCAACAAACACGCGTGCCCAAATAACACTTCGCTTTGTTTTCTTTGTTCATTGGCCAATAGTTATGTGAGGGAAACTCCTATTCCGTGGAACTATTCCATTCGCCACTTAGTTCTCCACACGCCCCTCCGACTCGCATTACACCGAAACTTATTCAAACCATTCGTATTGCGGCA
Organism: Taxus wallichiana var. yunnanensis; assembly: GCA_018340775.1. Taxonomy (NCBI): domain Eukaryota; kingdom Viridiplantae; phylum Streptophyta; class Pinopsida; order Cupressales; family Taxaceae; genus Taxus; species Taxus wallichiana. The sequence goes on from CM031242.1 coordinate 659,087,144, forward strand.
AGAGTTTTGGGGATATGGGAACTCAAGGCCCGATAGAACCTATTCCCTTGGTTCCTCCAAAACTTGCAAAACACTAGAATTGACCCAAATTCTTCAAAATTTTCTAAGTATTTGGACTTTTAAGGCTTGAAGGGAGAAAAAGAATGATTCAAAATAATTCCAAGTGCCCTAAAGCATGAAAATATTTGTTTTTCACCATTTCTTCACTAAAGCTCCACCAACTGCTCAAGTCCAATTTTTGATGTTAACCAATTTGCGGGGGGTGCAAAAATGGATAACAAGAATCATATATTGGCATGTATGTCTTTGTGTGATGTCCAATTATATGGTAACCTAATAAAGTATTGATTTTCAACATAGATAAAATGTTGTGTAGATTGGATGGCTTCAATATAAGTTGTGTTTATGCTCATGTCTATGACCACATTTTTTCACAAAAATATTCATAGCCTCAGCTTCCTTTGCATCCTTTGGAAAGCCTTTGACATAACTGGAGTCAATTGATTGGAAAACATGTTTAACTCTAAGATGCTTATGATGTCTGAAAGTTAATCTAGTATTAGTAGTGAATTTTCACTCCATATTTTTAGTTTTCCAAGTCCATGTTGTTTTCCTGCCTTATTCCGAGGCTGCTCAAAATTTGTCAAAACATCATATACTGGATGCCCATCTATTTTGTAGTCCAAATCATGCCATGGCTCCCTTGGTCCACCAAAATCAATACCTACCATAAAATTTGGTTTATGGTAATCGTCTTTATGGATCGTTTGCAAAGTTTGAAATAAACAATGTTTTGGAGTATCAAAACACCCATCAAAAAGATCAAGTCTTCCAAGAAAATTTGTGATCTTTCTTCTCCCGCCTACAAGCAGTGAATCCATGAGTACTAACTTTTGATGATGTGTAAAGACGGCTCCCACTTCCTGTTTTTTGATCCAATTATGTTTTTTGGCCAGAAATTCGAGGAAAAGTAATACTTGAACAAATGAGTGTTTGAAGAACCTTCGGGTTTCTTCATCATGTGTTTCCCATAAGGCCTTCAGTTTTGAACATCAAGATATCCCTTGATGTAGGATCATCCCAGACAAGTAACAACACCATTAAACCTTCTTGTGACTTAAACTTGAGAAGATCCCCTAATGTGGAGTCTAAATAAAGCAAAGTTGAATTTCTGCTTCCACACACCAGCGTAATCTTATCATATATGAATCAACCAGTAATATCTATGAATGGTCAAGCTTGTAGAATAGCCTCACAAATATCCTACCAACATTTTCCATATTCATACCAGACTTGATGACCAAGTTCAACAGGAGGAAGGAGGTTATCAGGCACATGAGCATCCTGATACAAAGTGATTCTCCCACCTTTTCTGAGAGGGAAGTATGTGTTGGGAACACCAGCATAGTCTGGTCCAACACCAATTCCAAATCTGTACAACATTTTTATTTTCTATTGGGAAAAGTTGCATTGAGAGCTTGAGAGTAGCTCCCACTTTGTAGACCTTCCCATTGGCAGCTAACACAAGAAATCAATCCTCTATTCTTTAACGAGACATATGTCTCTCTACAGGTATTATAACATTACTGATAAGATCTACACCAAAAATTCATTGTCTTTGACATAAAATAACACCTTGGCAACATTGTGTGCAACAAGATTAGAGAAATGTTGATTCCACATACAATTCTAGTCATTGCTAATGACTCAGGTCTTGGCAATTATTGCAGTTGAGAGGAAACTGACACATATGGATCACTTGTTATTACTTTTGGGAAGTGCAGACTTGAATGGGATTCTTACATGGATTACTTCTGTTTTTGTGCAGGTTTCAAAACAAGACTTTACACTTGCATGTGCTTTGGTTGTCTTATTTTCACTGGGCACATATTTCTATTCTCCTTTCTCAGCAATAGTTTGATGTTATCTTCCAACGCAAGCTTTATCTATGCATTTTCTGAATTTTCTTGTTTCTTGCAATTTCATTTCCTCTCTTTGTTAGCTACTGGCTTCTTTGTCTTTAGCGCCTAGCTTTGTATTGTCTCTTTGTATATGTTTAAAGAATTTGGTGCAGGCTTAAGACTCCATTCAATGCATTTTCTTGCAAAAAATCTTATCTTTTCTTCCCTACATAGGTATGCAGTCTTGTGTCCTCTTTAACTTTTTAATCTTTCGTTATAGGCACCTAGATCTTCACGTGGTTGAAAATGAGTTACAGGATCTCACTATGTATTCATTTACCAGTTCATAGACTTATCCTCCATGTTGGATGAGTTGTGACTATGTGTTATCAACTTCTTTGTTATCCATTTTCGGTTGTTCACAGAAACTTGACTAGATAAATGTAAAGAAATATTTTTGCTTCTTTCTTTCCATGAACATGAGCTTCTTTGACATGAAAGAAATGAAAGAAGAAACCAATTAGTTATTTCCTCCCAAAACAGTTACCCTTATTTTCGAAAAGTGGAAAATTACTTACGGAACGGGAGAGAGAAGGGGGAAAAGTGGGGAAGCGTATTTCATTTTTTCAATTGCCAAATTATAGTTTTGGCAAACTTCCCCACAAACTCCCTGAAGAAATATCTCAATAATATGTTTTATGGGAAGCAGTTTAATTTTTACCCTATTGTTGATAGCTCTAAATGGAGAAGTGGGAGTAAAATCCAACTTTTCCATCGGTGTATTTATCAGTTCAACTTTTAACTAACTTTTTTAATAAAATTGATATCATTAATTTAATAATTAAATTTATAATTTAATTAATAAAATTAATAACACTAATTTATTATAAAAAAAAAATAAAAACATTAATTAATTAAATTTTTGATTTAATAAAATTAATTTAATTACTTAACGTTAATTAATTAATAACTTGAATTAAATCAATATTACTAATTAATTAAATTTAAATAATTAAATTAAAATCACTAATTAAAGCGTTACAATATGTTTTATGAAGTCGAGGAATGTGTAAGCGTGACGGGTAGCAACAAAGTGAAATTGCAACAACACGGTGCTGCATAAACCGGGTTATGGAGACCATGACACACAAACGACATCTCGAAATGGTGTGGAAAGATGGTCTGATGAAATATTTTAACACAAAAAGTTTCAAAATTTTAGTGTGTAAAAATTTTGGGACAACACCTAACAAATGCCAAAATAAAATTGAAAGAGTGGATCGGAAGAGTCGGGTGTAGGAACATACAAATTTGGCACTAGAAATGCTTTCTTGATGAAATTGTAACCTGAAACTAAGCCTGGTCAAAACCGTACAACTCGATCTATAATGTCCATACAATCCCGACCCTTTTGTATGGTCTTGGACCTACTTGGAATCTAGGTTTTCAATTTCTTGAGTGCTTCACTTTCTTGTCAATATGTGTTGTTGTGTGTCGGTCTTCTTTGCTCACCTTCAAAATGACTCTCTAAACTCTACTCAAACCCTAAAACCATTGTAGTGCAAGGAAGAGTTCCTACAAAAAAATTAGGTGGGTTGTAGGCACCCCTGAATACTGCGGACGTCGTCACTAATCCGAAGAGGGATCAAACTGCACGTCATTATCCAAACATGTGATATATACCATAGCGTAATCAAACATGATAATCATGCTTTTATAATACTTCACTTGAGTTTCACACTTGCTCAAATACTTAGGAATGGTCACTTTGATTTCTTGTAGGATGAAGATTGATAATCTCGGACACGAGAGGAGACTTTAGACCAATATAAGCTACTACCCTAAGGGATGTACATGATTTATTTCAATGTTTAGGGAGCTTTGAGTGCTTTGAGTGCTTTCTTTTGCATGAGGAGTTCATAAAGTGCTAGATGCTTAAACGAGGTATGCTTTATTTGCTTATATATGCTTTTGAAGGTTATTATATTATGAAAGGTGACCAAGAGGGTATATTTGTTTGTAATAATGTTATAGAATTGAAATAATTAACTCAAAACATGTCGACCAAAACAATACAAAGCAGGTTAGGATATAATTCTACATCCCAACCAAAACCAATGTTTTTGGACCGAGGAGAAAATCTCATTTTGACATCATGGAAAGTGCTATCGTGGTGTCCTAAGCAAGAGTGAGGAGATTGTATTTTCCCATGCAAGTGTGTAATGTCAAGATTAATAGTGTCAAAGGATATATTGTCATATTTGAGTGTCTATAGCCATTAAAAGTAGCCATGGGAACACTGATGGTCTAGAAGCCATAGTGGGCAATGTGTCATGTGAAACCAAATTGGGTAAAACTTGAGGCTCTAAGGGTGAATCTTAAAAGGAGGTTCTAAAGGGATATTACCATTATTAACAGGCAAAGTATTCACACTAGGAGATGTATCAACAACATGTGTATTAGATGCAACCAAAGAAGAAACAACATGTATATTTTTGCTAATATTATCATTATGCACACTTTCATTTATAATTGGAATGGAAGAAGTAATAATAGAATCATTGCATTTGCTTTCAAGAGAAGAGTAGAAACACAATGTGTATCAAACATAACATGTACAAGAGGAAGAGAAGAACTTATATCATTATTGCATCTAGAAGTGTTAGTACAAGCAATATCATTCTTTTGGCATTCATATGAAATACAAGAAGAATCATGTGCAAGAGAGGTAGACATGTTACAATTTGTTAGAACATAATATTAAGTGTTCTTATAAACCATAGTTTATAATTAAATAATTTAGAATATTTATATTCTTAATTATTTAATATAAACTACATGTTTATGGTTAATTGGTTTATTAAAAATCAATTTAATTAATTGGGGTGCTTTGTTTAAATATGACCATGGGGTCAAATGATTATTTAGATCATTATTTTTGGAATTCACGTTGTAAATTACCATGGGATAGAAGTGAGGAGATGGAGGATTATATCTGTTTTAATGTTATGTTTAATGCAATATTTAATATGGTTGATTTAATTGCTTAGACCTCACATGGTACTAGAGCATGGTTATTGTGTCGGTTAATTTAATTTAATTTTCCTTGGGGTTGCAACCATTGGTGGTTGGTTACAACCCTAAAATATTAATACCCTTCTCTCATTTGATTTTCATGTTAGGAAAACTAAAGGGTATTTTACATGGGGCCAAAATTCAATTCAAACTATATATTTTTAACCTATCTAAAACCGAGCCCCTTTCATTCTAACACTTCGCTATACATATTTAAACTATAGGTTTAAACATTAACACCTATGTCTATCATATTCTAAATGTGGCCTTTGTATTAAATCCTATGTGTTATAACATATCATGTCAAATATAAATTTTAATAACCCAAGTTTAAATCTTACCACTTTGCATCCTATTATCCTAAGCGACCTACTATAGTTTAAAAAAAGAATTACATCTAACCTATGTTTATCTTAATTCCTAACCACTTGTTTATTTAAACCTAAAGTCTTATATTAGTTTATTTTGGTCAAAGACCATAAGTTTAAATAAATTTAGTTGGGGCAGGTTCATATTCCTTTATACACTCCTACAGGCTTCCACGTGGAGCCCTCTAATGATTTTAAAATCGAATGTTTTATTTATTTTTACAAAGATTTTTAAGTCCTACAATAGGAAAGGCTTTATAATCCTCAAAGCCACCAATTCTCATGTGGCTATGACCACGTATTACATTGTTTTGTTGAAACTTTGCGGTAGCGACATTTGTGGGCTGACATGTTGATTTGTTGGAAATGTTAATAATTTGGTTGGTTGGAATAATGCTCGTGTTGGATGTTGTGGCTCGAGCAAGTTAAGATGATTCAAATATAGGGTCTTGGCTCCAAATATTTTTTAAGCTTATTTTTAAAAACAATCTAATATTAAAAATTATATATATATAATGACAATTTTTTTGTTTTCATAATGAATGTTTTCTAGTTCTTTTGAAATAAGAAGTATATATTCTTGTATTGATGAATAGGCAAGTATTTTTCTTGAAAACTAAAAAAATATTTACATTTCAACTGAATATGCGATTTATAGTCAAATTAATATATTTTTGTGTAAGTATTCATTTGACAAGTCAAATTTTGACGTGAATAAAGGAAAAATCATTGAAATATGACCGACATATTTGCTTGAAAATGACAGGGACTTCCTAAAACTACTTTACAAAGAACCTTGTTTGTTCTCATTTTGAATTGTTTACGTAAAAATGGGGTCTAATCATTTTACTATTGACAAATTGCAAATGTTGAATGGATCAAATTACGTAACTGGAAGATTAGATTGAAGAAGCGAAATTCACGACACACAAGCTTTGGATGGTCGTGAACGGTATGGAGAAGGCTTTGACTAACGAAAAGGGACATCGTACAACATATCTCGCATATCAACAAAGGGTTTAGGAAGCAATGTCCATAATATTATGGAGCATGCAGGATGACTTCCTTCTTTAGATTGGGAATCAGGAAAGTCCGAGTGAGGCTTGAAATCAACTAGAATCAATGCATGAAGGTACGCATTTATCGAAAATTATAAATTTGATTCTTAAGTTATTCGATTTACTCCCATGAAGGGGATGAAGAAGTAGTTGATTTTATAGAAAAAAATAAAGACATTAAATCTCAATTAGATGGATGTAACAGTAACTTGATTCATGATAAAATGTTGTATTTCATTATTCAAATGAACATCCATGAAAGGTTTAGGAATTTCATTTCAATTATAAATTCTAAATATCAAACTGAACAAGACATCCCTGATCTGTCTACACTGAGTGATCTCCTAATCCAGGAAGAGCAAGTCATGTCTAATTTTGATTCAAAAATAATGTCACTTAGAAACTTATCACACATAAATATAATAACAATACTTACAGATTTAACAAGAATAAAAATTAAAATTTAATCCTCCTAGTAAAGAGAAGAAGCTGGAAATTTAAGAATCAAGTATTGATAGGAAATGTTACAATTGTGGGAAATTTACACACAAGAAGGAAGATTATATAGTAAATGTTAGTGCAAAATCACAACACCCTCGAATGGCCCAGGTGTGAAGTGGGGCATTTAGTGTGATTACACAACATGGGACCATCTCTCAAGCTGTGGGACTTGCAAAACTTGAGATGGACCTCTGAAGAAAGCCGGTTCTTGCTTCCTAATCTACTTGCCACAAGCTACTCCAGTGCAGGTAGAACCTATTCTATCCTAATCTAACCATTCCGAGAGAGAGAGAGAGAGAGAGAGAGAGAGAGAGAGAGAGAGAGAGAGAGAGAGAGAGAGAGAGAGAGAGAGAGTCTACACTAAGTGGTGATACACCAGAAAAGGAAGTGGTTGAATCATAGACCCGACCACCTGAAGTGGAGAGAGGTGAGCAGAGGAGAGGGTGGACATAATGCACCGCAGACTAGAGTTAGATTTCACACTGCACACCACTTGAAACCCATTAAACATAGGTCCAGTGACTGCAACGAACATTAGAATATGCACATTATACCGTGTAACAATGAGAGGTAATAAGAGACAAAAAAATAAGCCAAGGATGGACATATGCATCATGAAACAAATTTTATTGCTCCAAATTGTTACACAGTACATCATAAGTGGGCAAGAGGTAAGAAAATGCCATTACAGAGCCATGGGAGGAGGCTTAAACTCCACATTCTACCCTAAGGAAGAAAGAGAGAGGGGGGCAGGAGAGAAACAATGACTAACCCTTTGAATATGCCCCTTCATTACAATATATAGAAGAGAAGAGGGAAAAATTTGTATCCTGCTTCAACCACCTCGAGATGCATTGAATCCTAATTTGAAAGCTCAAGCACTATCAATCAATGCCTCTCTCAAATCTGCACCGAATATTTCTTGACTGCATCAATTACTAGTTTGGCACCTCGAAGGATGGGGAAATAATGGATTAGATCGAATCCGATCGGGTTGTTGGGGCAAATAGATCCTATATTAAAGGCTTGAAGACATTTCTCCATTTTCTCCCACATAACTTCTCCAAACTTAAAGTTTCAGATCTTCATGGTGTAGACGAGGCCATATCTTTCTATCGGTGCCAAATTTGCTAGATTTCGAGCCCCGAGTCAAAAAATATGCCCATTTTAAATTTGGATCGGCTCTGTATAAAATAGTGGGAAAAATAGTTCAAAAATGGGCCCCCTTTTAAAACTGGACATGTGGAGGGTTGGCGCATGTTTGAGGGCAACCTCTATATTTTGATTTTTGAGTGGTGTGGGGTTGACACATAGGCTCTTTCGCAACCTGCTTGATTTCCTTATGTTTTTGGCTAAGTCCTTTGCTCGGCGGGGTCATATATCTGACCGGGGACATGCGGCGGCTTGGCACTTATCTGAAAACCCTCCCTTAATTCTACTCTTGAATTAGTGTTGCGCTGACACTTGACACCCTCCACTAGCCTGTCTCAATGCATTGAATATTCAACCCGACCCTGTCCCTTTATGAAACTAGACGCGTGGAGGCTCCGCGCTCACTTAAAAGTCTGCTCAAGATTTTCCTTTGAAGGAGCGTCGGGTTGACACATGGAAGCCTCCACAGTTCTTTAGACTTTTCAATGGCCTCCCTTACCTTTTCGGACCCTAGACAACGTGGTGAGCCTACGCTCATTTGGGTCTTCGCTTTTGGACTAACTTTTGGAGATGCGCCAAGCTGACGTGTGACAACTTCCGCTACTAGCACTTCTATACTTAGCCTTTTTGAGGCCCGCCCTACCCGCCTTTTGACTTTTAGCTTTGACTCTGCCTCTGTTTTGGGCCTGGGACACGTGGAGGCTTGGCGCTTGTTTGAGCCTCCCTTTTTGGATTCAACTTTAAAGATGCGCCATTTGGACACTTGGCAGTGTCCGTTGTCTCCTCCATACTTAGTCGATTTTGAGCTCATTCTGAACTATTTCAGAGCCCGAAGACTTCGAACCAGAGTTGTTTCTTCTCTTTCTTCTTCTGGCTTCTTTGACATTGTCTCCCCTTCAATGACCTTGCTATTGCATTTTCGAGCCTGCCTGTAATTTGTTTAATGGATTTAAGGCACAGATTCACTCGACAAATCCCTTTCTTGAATTTCTTCTTGTACATGGTCGTTTGATGTTTCGTTGGCCCCACCACTCCATTGTAGAGTCCCTCTGCAACCTGTTTGCAAGGTTTAAATGTGGTTTCTCTGGTTCTTTTTGTGTGGGGTCATGGCTGATCCAATATTTTTCCCGGGGGCGAAATATGGATAAAAATTTGGTGACTCGTAGGGGTATCTACCTGGTAGATGAAAAGACCATTTTCCTTGAAGAATCCATTGGGCATGGAGTCACAATTAACGGCTTGGTAATGACCCTTCTTTCAAAATGGACTCTCTGATTACCCACTTTTCACTTTTTCTTGACCCTGAGCCTGCCCACGCGTCCGCACTCTCAATTTTCATAAGAGATATTGAAATAAGGCTTCTGAGAGTAGAAAATTGTTTTGACCGGGGCTTTCGTCTATCCCTGAATGGGCTATCTTGAAAACGTTCTTTAGTTATCCCGCATTTGTTTTATTTTGAAATTTACAATTGTTATAGGAAACTATGAGTCTTCTGCCATGAATAGTGAATGGTCTCGGCCTCGTAGCTGGAGCAATACAAACAAAACTTATGTACAAAGTCAAAAATCATACATGCCTCAAATGAGACATGCAGAGTGTGCACAAGCACTTCTTCTACTAGAAACAAAGTCTACTCCTACTCCTAAACTAACCAGAGAGAAAAGGGGCTAAACAAATCTTGTTATAGGTAGGGAGAAGTAGCTTCCTTTCTCAAGAGAGGCAGCCATGCAAATGATTTGACACTAAATATGGCTGCCTGTATGAGTGAAAAACTGACTTTAAGTCGATCCTCCACCCATATCAGCAAGGTATCAACATTAATGGAAAATACCTCCTCAAGCTGATTTGCATTGGACTCTTGGAGGTGTTGATGGTGACCCTTGGTGCTTTGATACTCATCCTCATGCCTTGAAGTAGGCATGAATGGTTTTGGCTTCTCCCTTGGCTCCAATGAAGCCAAATATCTGATTGGGAAAGGTATGGTCCTTTGAATCTGCCCATGGTTTTGAACTCTAACTCCAAGAATGGAGCCTTCTTGCTGACCCTCATGGATGGATGGTGTGGGAGGAATGATAGCCTCATACTCTTTCTCTTCCTCTGCAGCAGGTGTGACTTTTGGAAGATCAAAATCTTCCAACTTTGATTCAGGAGGCATGTTGCAAACTGTAGGTTGTGCTTGCACGCTCTCTTCCATGATGTAAGCTCTTGTGATTGAAGAATGAATGATGGGGGAGAAAATATTGCAATTTCAACTGGCTCCCTCTTATCAAAACATTCTTTTGAGTCTAGTAGGAAATCAAAATCTTTATTGTCTTATTGTAACAAGGTCTCTCCCTTTTGCATGGTGATCTTAAAATCTTCGTTATCTTCACCATATGAAGCTTCATCTTCAAACATGAAGCTAATGAGTTCAGGATCCTCCAAAAGATCATACTTTTGGAGAGGTTGAATGGGAGAGGGGGCTGTATTTTCTTGTGTAACCGGCTCATGATTCAGTGCCTTTGAATTTTTCTTGGTCACCTCCATATGCTCCTTTTTAATTGGGCTTGGAGCTGGTTGTTCTTCTTCCTTCTCTTGTGAAGAACATGGAAGACTCATATCTTCCAACCTTGGTTCAGAGATACGTTGTGAGACATAGGATGCTGCTCTTGAATGCCCTCCTTCATGGCAACAAGCTCATATGCTTGGAAGATGGATGATGGAAGAGAAAATGATGTGATCTCCATGGGATTTTCTCCACTTTCTTTCATTCCTTCCTTCCTTTTGTGCCTCAGTTGAATTTTTCCACTTTTCAGGCACTCAAAATTTTCTAGAAATGGCTTCATCAGATAGAGAATTTTCTCACCTTTCCAGAAAGGTAAAATTTTCCTTCTAACTCCTTGTATTTTGCAAGTTATGGCTCGATGGATTTTTTGAGGGAAATTTTCCTGGGAAGGTCCGCAACCAATAGGAATGTGCCACATGGTGGCAGAATGGAGGGTCATGGAGGTAAGTTGGAAAAACCACCAAGGAGTGGGTGGGGTGCAAAGGAAATTTTTTTCCTGTGGGCCTGTGGAGGAAAAGAAATGGATTGAGGCCCACGAATGAGCAACAAGGAGGTGCACACGTGTAAAGTCGGAGGTGGAAGTCGGAGGGGAGTAAATTTTGGTTTTGCCAAAATTTCCAAAAAGGGCAAAGGAAAAAATCGGCCCCGAAGCCCACCAAGGAGAAAGCAAAAGAAATGGCTTAAGTCCCGAGCCAAAGGAGGAGTCAGTGGAGGAGTAAATTTTGGCGGGGGTTTTGAAAATCAAAAATGGCGCAAAGGAAAATCTTGGCCCGCGGGCCCGTGGAGGAGGAAAAGAAATTTGCAAATCCCCATGACCAATAAGAGGATGACACGTGTCCTGTCGGAGGTGGAGGTTGGGGCATGGGGAGAATTTGGAAATTTTTCCAAAGTGTTCAAAAGGCGCAAAGGAAAATTTTTGGAGGGCCCGCAGAGGAAAGAAAGTTGATTAAGGCCCGCACCAAATCAAAGTGTGCCACGTGGCAAGTGGAGCGGCGGGGCACGGAGAAATTTTGGAATTTTTTCCAAAATTCAAAAAGGGTAAAATGGCCATTTGAACCCGCGACCAATGGGAAGTGCCATGTGGCAGTGGAGTGGTGGGGCATGGAGATTTTTGGGGAATTTTTCCCAAATTCAAAAAAGGGGAAAAATTTTAGGTTTTGGCCCGCCGACCCGATTTTTGCCCCTGTTTTGCCCTAAATCTTCAGAGGGGCATATCTTTCGATCCAGAGCTCATTTTTTCTTGATTTTGGTGTCATTGGAAAGCTATTGAAGTCCTCTACATGATGGAATCTTCAATTTTGTTTTTTGGTGGAGTTTAGTGAGAGAAAATGAGAAAAAAATGCCTTTGGCATGGGGAAAAGAGTAGAACCGACATTCAACCACCATTTTTAATGCAGTATGGCTTCCATTCTTCTCCAAAGATGGTCAAAAATCTTGGGAATGAAATTTTAAGGGTACCCATGCTATTTTGATGGATCTGGTTGGTGGTTGAATCATTCATTTCATTTTTCCCGTGTTTCTCCTTCCTGAACTTGGGTTTTCATTGTTAAAAGCCAGATTTGGCTCATTTGTAAAGGGTTGGACATTTTTTATGTTTTGCAGGCTCCCTCCTTCACCCTGGCAAGTGAATTTGTGGAATATCAGACCTTTTTTAGGACTGCAACATGTTTTTACCTCCTTGCTATTGTAATGCACTGTATTTAAAAATGGAAATGACAATGCAAGCTCTGTGAATGAATTTTCAATCCTTTCTTGTGTTGTTTGCTCTATCATTATGATCCTTCATTACAATTTTAGCAATTTGTGCATGATTTGTGTTGCATTTTTATAATCTGTGTCAATTTGCAGAAATAGATGTTCATCACTCCTTTGGTGTATCACCTTGTTAGTTTAGTTTTATCTTCTTTTCTCTCTTCTATCCTTGTCTCCTTGGCAGAATTAGAGTAGGATTTTGAGTTAAACCTCTAAAAATTTCATGCATACATCTGATCAGAGGAGTAGAGGAACCAACCTTTAATCTGGAGAGTTTTTTTCCCATTTTTACAAGTCCCACACTTGGGGAAAAGATTCCATGTTGTGCAATCACACTGGATGCCCATTATCAAACTAGAAATATGAGAAAACATTAGGGGGGTGTGCTTGATTTGCACTAACAGTTTTGGCATGCCTGGTGGGACCTTAGAGGTCTTCATCTTCATTACAACAAAGTTGATGTGCATTTTTGTAAGTTTTTGCTTAAAAAGAGCCCTGATTTGCACATCTGATGACTCCAAAGAGATAAAATCAATTGGTTTCAGCAGTCCAAGTCTAAAGATTCATGAGAAGGATCCAAACAAGGTCAAGGGCCAGAGAAGAGGGATTTTTGAGTATCTACAAGTTATCCCCAGGAAGAAGAGAGAGGGGAAGAAGAATTCAAAGGTCTCCATCTCCACCAAACAGAACTCTATCAACTCCTCCACCTGGTAGACCTTTCACCCAATCAACAAGGGTTCTCAGGCCAATCAGAATGGCACAACACAACCCTTATGTCAACTTCACTGGCAGCATCCCACTTGCTCTCAATGCACAAAACCTAGTTCTAGTAGCATTGAAGAACATCCCATACTTTACTGGGGAAAATCAGACCACTCCTGGTGATCATGTCAAAGACATTGCTAATGTTTGTGCAATCCATGAGATTGTTGAGATGTAAATTGTTGTCAAATTATTGGCATCTTCATTCAAAGGGAAAGCCTTGCAATGGTTCAGAGCCTTGGGTAAGCTCTATCCAAAATTGGAACCAGTTGTGCATAGCTCTCCATGAGCAGTTTGGAGAAAAGGGAGATAATTTGTCTCTATTGGAACAACTGACAACTATCAAGAGAGCTCCCAATGAGCAAGCTAACAGACTTCAATTTCAGATTTCAAAGGACATGGGATAGAATCCCAGTGACAGTAAGGCCAACAACTGAAGGTGCTTTCTTATACTATCTCAAAGCTTTAAATTCTGATATTTCTATGTTAATCCAATCCATGGGAGGTGCAAATATACCTGTAGCTTATAAGCATTGCCATTAGGGCTGAGAATTGTTTGATCCAAGCTGGTAAACTAGCACCTAGGCCTCCCATGCCCTTATATCCAAACTTGGAAAGCCCAAGCACTAGTCAAGCACCTACTTTAGCTCCTATTCCCACTCCTAGAAATCAGAGTTCAAATGAAACTTCTACTTCATCCTCTAGTGCCTCAAATGAACTTCAAGAAGTCATGAAACAATTACAAAATTTAGGCAATGAGCTGGTTACACTCAAGAGGCAGCAAGCCCAAAGTTTTAGACCTTCTTATCAGTCTCAAACTCAGCCTAATAGGCAACCATATCAGCCTAATAGGCCACCCAATCCTAGCTGCAAATCAAAATCAAGTAAGGCCTCCTGCCAATAGACCATTTCAGCCCTATAACCCCAATGTTGCATCTACCTCTAAAGCCTTAGTGCTAGTGCAAAATAATATAGCTCAAGAGTATGATTGGTGTTTCCCATGCAATGAACCTCACAACTAGTCTATGTGCTTCAATGGTGCTTTGAACCAAGCTTTGATGGTGACAACAACTGTAGAGAGTGAGGTGAGTCAAGAAACAAACCAACAACAAGGAACATCTCAAGCAAAATACAACTCCAAATGAGACTACACTTGTGAATTGGCAGGCTGAAGATTTTTGTGGTATGAATCAAACAATTTCTTAATGTAGCAGCTAACACATGGTCAAAGAAGAGGAATATTGGTGAAGGGAAGTCATTAGCTCCAGGTGATCCACAACCTTCCATCACTCCACAAAGTGTTGGCAAGCAAAATGCAGTTCCAAATGTGCAAGGACAGCCCAAGCCACCTTCTAGACCAGCTCAAATGCCAGCTGTTGCAGCCCATGTACAAGAAAAGAATGTGTAGGCTAAGGGGCAGAAAAGAGATGTTTCATCCCCATTTAACATCATTGAACAAATGAAGAAGACAAATGTGAATATATCTATGTGGGAATCACTATCCATCCCAAGCCAAAGGGATCTACTACAAGCTGCCATGAAGAATTGGTCAACTTCAAATCAGCAAGCTCATATGCAAGAGAAGGTACTCACAAATGCTGCTCATCCTGAGGGGAAGCTTGGAGGACAACAAGGTAAAGTTTTGAAGCCCCTCCATTCTATGTTTCATTGATCATTGGGGATAAACTAGTACACAATTGTATGATTGATTCTGGGGCAAGTAGTTTTGTGATGCCCAAGCAAATAGCTGATCAGCTGGGCCTCCAATATGAAGTCATATCCAAAGGGGTGAACTGGATGGGACAAATAGTAAAATAGTAGGGGTAATTAAATATTTGAGCCTCACTTTGCATGCATGCCCCAATGTCACTATTTTGCAAGATGTGTCAGTGATAGATTTACCACCACTTTTTGCCCTATGTTTGTCAAGGGATTTCACAGCTAGAATTGGAGGCTATTTATCTGCTGATTGGTCACACATGTTGTTTTGGACCAGATATGGAACTAAGGCCACAATCAGGTCTGAACCTATTGCAAACTTTCACATTGAGCCTCATACTCCAAGCCCAATCAATGCCAACTATTCAACATTTGATCAAGAGGATTATCCAAGCACATGATGAAGTTGACACCAAAGTTGGAAGCATCCCAGATTTGACTCTTGATGAATGGGAAAGCAAGGTACATGCTTTTGATCCCTACAAGGAAATAGAGGAATCTGAACTAGGAGTTTATTACATGCATGAAGAAAATCAGCCTATTCCTAGCATCACCAAGCAGACCATAAAGATGACAATGAGGTATGGCAAGTTGTTCTTTGATGGATCAAGAAGTAGACAAGGTGCAGGGGGAGCTATGCTTGTTTCACCTCAAGGCATTAAGTATTATTCAGCTTTTAGATTTCAGTTTGCATGTTCTAACAACACTGCTGAATATGAAGCTTTGATACAAGGATTGCATTGGTCAAGAAAGAGAGGTATCAAAACTTACAAGTCTTTGGTGACAAAGTGAGCTGATTGTTAATCAAGTTAAAGGACAACATGCTGCCAAAAATGACCTGCTCAAGAGTTATAAGAATAGGGTGTGGGACCTCATTGAGGATTTTGAAGGCTTTGGCATCAACTCCATCCCTAGGAAAGAAAACCAAGCTGTTGATAGGCTTGCAGCAGTTGGAGCAGCCTTTGATGTTGTGGAGAGTATCAAGGAAGATAAAGTGTAGCCAAACATTCATGTGATTGTAAGGCCATCAGTGCTAGATAATAATGTAAGTTGGAAAGTGTTTGAAAGTGACCAACAAATCATCAATTTCTTGTAAGAAGAAGTTGAGTTCTCAGCCAAAAATCAAGAAAAGTTAGAACAACAATATGGTGATCAAGTGGTACAGCTGAGAACCAACAAACTACCAAAAGGACTTGTCACTTTGGAGTCCATCTTTAATCCTAATGATCAATTTAGGAAGGAGAAAGCAAACATCCAAGTCAAGGGAGAAGATTCAAATGCCCATCTGGTGGGAGAAGGCAAATCACTTCAAATTGGTAAAGTGGCAACCAAGCAAGAAAGGTATGAGTTCATGCAACTTTTCCAAGAGTTCCTGGATATATTTTCTTGGAGCTATGAAGACTTGAGAGGTTTCAATCCCAAGCTAGCTCAACACACAATTGAATTAGATCCAAGTGCTAAACCCATCAGGTAAAAACAAAGACCGGTCAATCCACACATGGAGCCTCTCATGAAGAAGGAATTGAATAAGTTAATAGAGGCAAGTATCATATTTCCCATCAAGCATTCAAGTTGGGTTGCAAACTTGGTTCCAGTTAGAAAGAAGAGTGGAGAAATCAGATTGTGTGTAGACTTTAGAGATTTGAATAGAGCATCCCTCAAGGATCATTACCCACTTCCTTCTATGGAGTAGATTTTGCAAGTTGTTGCTGGCTCTGAGAGGTTTTCATTGCTAGATGGTTATTCAGGGTATAATCAGATCATGGTAAAGGAGGATGATCAGTTCAAAACAACCTTCACCACCAAATGGGGAACCTATGCATATAGGAAAATGCCATTTGGGCTGTCTAATGCCGGAGCTACCTTCCAAAGGGAAATGGATATGGTGTTCAAGGGATTGATCAACAAAATAGTGCTGATATACCTAGATGATATTACTGTATTTTCTAAAAGTGCAGCAGATCATCTCTTTCATTTGAGACAAGTGTTCCAAAGATGTAGAAGATTTGGGGTATCCTTGAATCCCAAAAAATGTATTTTCCTAGCTCATGAAGGAAAGCTCCTAGGCCACATTGTTTCCAAAGAGGGATTAGCAATTGATCCAGAGAGGGTTGAAGCAATAAAAGCACTGCCATTACCAAGTCACAAGAAGGCCCTTCAAAGTTTCTTGGGAAGAATCAATTTTGTTCGAAGGTTTGTTCCAGACTTTGCAGCCCTTGTCAAGCCAATAACTATGATGTTGAAGAAAAGTATGGCTTTCAAAT
Source organism: Taxus wallichiana var. yunnanensis (assembly GCA_018340775.1). Lineage (NCBI taxonomy): Eukaryota > Viridiplantae > Streptophyta > Pinopsida > Cupressales > Taxaceae > Taxus > Taxus wallichiana. Next base: position 659,104,241 of record CM031242.1, read on the forward strand.
GGATAGCTGAAGGTAAGGCAAGTTTTGAGGCAATCAAAGAGGCTATCTCACAAGCTCCAACTCTCATTAACCCATTTTCTAAGGATTTTATCCTTTATGCATTTGGAGGTGATGATACAATTTCTACAATTTTAGTACAACAGAACAAAGAAAATGTAGAGCAGCCAATTGCCTTCTTTAGCCAAAGCTTGGAGGACTATGAGGTGAGGTATTCCTTCATTGAGAAGCATGTTCTTGCAGTGATTAGGAGCTTGAAGAAATTTAAGCATCTAGTTTCAAACAACAAGGTTCAACTGCTGGTTTCTCATGTGGGAGTTAAGGACTTCCTCAACAAAGACCTAAATGAAAAATGTGCAAGGTGGATTACTCATGTCATGGAGTATGACATTGAGATCAAAGTCACCAAGCTGGTCTGAGGAAAGGGATTGTGTGAGCAGCTGGTCTTGAGAAAATCAATGGAAGCAAGCAATGGGAAGGATGTTGTTTTGGTGTCAGCAAGACAACCAAGAACAAAGAGGTGTTCAAGAAGAGAATGGTGGTATGCTCACTCCTTGCTGGACCCAAGACATAATGCACTTCTTACAAATAGGCCTATGCCCTCCAGAGATGAACAAAACCAAGAGAAGACACTTCAGATTGTAGGCTATTCCATATGCACTTGTTGATGGTGTCTTGTTCAAAAAGGATATAAATGGAGTGCTGTTGAGATGCATTGGGACAAATCAAATTAAGAGAATGTTAGAAGAGTTCCATGGTGGATCAGCTGGGGGTCATTTTTCTCCAAGAGTGATAGCCCTCAAGATTATGAAGGCTGGCTATTATTGGCCCAAGGTGTTTAGTGATTGTTATGCATGGATCAAGAGGTGCAAAAATTGTGCATTCTTCACAGGCAAGGAAAGATTAGCAGCCCTTCCATTGCACCCAATTTCAGTTGACCAGCCATTCATGCAATGGGGTTTGGACTTCATTGGAGTCATTAACCCAAACTCAAGCCAAGGACACAAGTGGATTCTAAACAACAATACTACTTCACCAAATGGATTGAGGTGGTGGCACTCAAAGAGGCAAATGAATCTAGCATTCTAGACTTCTATGAGGGGATAGTAACCAGATTTGGTATACCTACCACTATAATATCAGATAATGCATTGGCATTCATAGGATCAAAGGTAACTGAATGGGCTGTTAAGAATGGGATCTATCTGAGCACTTCATCAAATTATTACCCTCAAGGTAATGGCCAAGCTGAGTCTACCAACAAGAACCTATTAAAGATCATCAAGAGGACTCTTGATGAAAATCAGAGGACTTGGCACACTAAACTTAAATCAGCCTTATGGGCTGATAGGATAACTCCCAAGAGATCCACCGTAACTCTCCATTCAAGACTTGTTTATGGAAGAGAGGCAATCTTGCCTATGTCACTTGAGTTGCCAATGTTGGAACTCATGAAGCAATTGGAATTGTTGGAGTTTGAACCCATGGAGGTTAGATATGCAGAATTGATGGAACTCCAAGAAATCAGAGAGCATGCAGCCCAAACAATGGAGAAGGACCAAGCCTTGATCAAGAGAACCTTTGATAGGAAAGCTAAGGCTAGAACCTTCCAAGTTGGAGATTTAGTGTTGAAATGGGATGCAGAATCGAGAAAAGCCAGAAGGCATTCAAAGTTTGATGCCATTTGGAGTGGCCCCTACATGGTCACAAAATGTAAGAACAACAATGCCTTCCAATTGTCTACATTGGATGGTGAAGAACTATAGATTCCAGTTAATGGAATCCATCTAAAGCATTGCTACTAGAAGGGAAACTCCTCACCTTGTACATATTAGCTTAGATTTTCATTCCTCCAAGTGCTTGTGCACATTGTTTTGTTGTAGCTTAGTTTTACATTTCCCTAAGTGCTTTGGCACAAGCTTTGTTGTCCCAAGGATGCATCTTTATAGGCCATGTTCCAGATCAAGTGATGTTCTACTCTCACAATCTTCTTTCTAGAAATTTTCTAATGAGTTGAGAGTACCAAGTAGTTAAGTTGATGACTCCATGCCCAATGGATTGCTTCAAAGGCAGCTGGTCACTTCATCCAAAGAAGATGACCCCTCTGAGTCGCCAAAATTGTTATCCAAAATAAGCCCCTTGCTTATTTTGACTAACTTTCTTTCATTCCTTCCTTCCTTGTGCCTCAGTCAAATTTTTCCACTTTTCAAGCACTCAAAATTATCTAGAAATGGCTTCATCAGATAGAGAATTTTCTCACCTTTCCAGAAAGGTAAAATTTTCCTTCTAACTCCTAGTATTTTGCAAGTTATGGCTCGATGGAGTTTTTGAGGGAAATTTTCCTGGGAAGGTCCCTGCACAACCAATAGGAATGTGCCATGGCGGTGGAATGGGGTCAAGGAGGTAAGTGGAAAAAATTGCCAAAGAGTGGGTGGGGGTGCAAAGAAAAAATTTTTTTTTCCCGTGGGCCCAAGGAGGAAAAGAAATGGATTTGAGGCCCATGCCATGAATGAGGATGTGACCACGTGTGGCAGAGGAGGTGAAGTCGGGGGGGAGTAAAATTTTGGCTTTTTCCAAAAAAAATGGGGGAAAAAAGGAAAATTTTGGCCCGAACCCCCCAAGGAGGAAAAAAAAAATGGTTTAAGGCCATGTGTAATGAAGTGCCACACCACGGTGGCCTGGGAGGAGGGGTGGAGAAATTTTGAAATTTTTGCCAAAAGTAAAATGGGCAAAGGAAAAATTGGCCCGCAGTGCCCACAAGGAGGAAAAGGAAAGATTTTTGCAAAGGCCCCACTGAAATAAGAGTGTGACACATGTCCTATGACATGTGTGGAGGAGGGAGGGTGGGAAATTTGAGAATTTTTTCCAAAGTGTTTAAAAAGGGGCAAAAAGAAAATTTTTTTCCCATGGGCCCGCAGAGGAAAGAAAGTTGATTAAGGCCCGTGCCAAATCAAAGTGTGCCACATGTCGCAGAGCGGCGGGGCACAGAGAAATTTTGGAATTTTTTCAAAATTCAAAAAGTGTAAAATGGCCATTTGAACCCATGATGACCAATGAGAAGCATGCCACATGGTGGCAAGAGAGTGGTGGGGTGGATTTTTGGGGAATTTTTCCCAAATTCAAAAAAGGGGAAAATTTTAGGTTTCGGCCCACCGACCCAATTTTTGCCCTAGTTTTTCCCTAAATCTTCAGAGGGGCATATCTTTCGATCCAGAGCTCATTTTTCTTGATTTTGGTGTCATTGGAAAGCTATTGAAGTCCTCTACATGATGGAATCTTCAATTTTGTTTTTTGGTGGAGTTTAGTGAGAGAAAATGAAAAATGCCTTCGATGGGAAAAAGAGCAGAACCGACATTCAACCACCATTTTTAATGCAGTATGGCTTCCATTCTTCTCCAACATGGTCAAAAATCTTGGGGAATGAAATTTTAAGGGTACCCATGCTATTTTGATGGATTTGGTTGGTGGTTGAATCATTCATTTCATTTTTCCCATGTTTCTCCTTCCGAACTCGGGTTTTCATTGTTAAAAGCCAGATTTGGCTCATTTGTAAAGGGTTGGACATTTTTTATGTTTCTCAGCTCCCTCCTTCACCCTGGCAAGTGAATTTGTGGAATATCAGACCTTTTTTAGGACTGCAACATGTTTTCTACCTCTTTTTGTTGTAATGCACTATATTTAAAAATGGAAATGACAATGCAAGCTCTGTGAATGAGTTTTCAATCCTTTCTTGTGTTGTTTGCTTCATTCTGATCCTTCATTACAATTTTAGCAATTTGTGCATGATTTGTGTTGCATTTTTATAATCTGTGTCAATTTTAGAAATAGATGTTCATCACTCCTTTGGTGTATCACCTTGTTAGTTTAGTTTTATCTTCTTTTCTCTCTTCTATCCTTGTCTCCTTGGTAGAATTAGAGTAGGATTTTGAGTTAAACCTCTGCAAATTTCATGCATACATCTGATCAGAGGAGTAGAGGAACCAACCTTTAATCTGGAGATTTTTTTCCCATTTTTACAAGTCCCACACTTGGGGAAAAGATTCCATGTTGTGCAATCACACTGGATGCCCATTATCAAACTAGAAAGGTGGAACTTCTTGGTTTTTGGATGGGATGACTGTTTGGAATGGCCTGAAATGGGGTGGAAGACTAGGGAATGGAGAAATGGAATCAACACTTGCAACCAATCATTGGGAAGCTTGAATTTGGAGCTTGGGTTAAGATCGCACCATGTAGCCTGCATTTTTGAAAAAAAAAAAGAAAATCCTATGAGATGGTGGACTTACACATTGATAATCCCCTTTTCTTGACTAAGCTCATAAGCCTTGATTTCCTCATATGGGTAAGCATCCATTGTGCAATTTACTCATAAGCCTCGATTTAGAGGAGTCCATTGAAATTTGGAGATCATTTCAACCATGAAGTCTAGCTGTGGGTTCCATGAAGGGAATGAATTGAAAGGGCCTACCAAATTCATGGAATGGGAGAAAATGCCCTATGGAAGAACCAATCATGAAAATGCCTTCATTTGGATGGAAAAGGTCTGCACCATTTAGAGGATGGGTTATTGACCGGATGGAGTCTCCAGATGTGCTTGTATCTGCCTCAAAAGGTTGAACCTTAACAGAACACACCAACATGCTAAGATAAGTGGTAAGGTGCATTGTTCTTGACTGTCCCACCGGGTGGCCAAATTGTTAGTGCAAAAACACTGCTCACCCCGAATGGCTAAGCATAAATGGGGCATTTAGTGTGATCTAATCATAATGACTATCTTTAGAGGAGTTGTAAATGCATTGAGATGGACCTCCACCGTTAAAGCTGCAAGTGTGGGTTCCTGAAGGAATGAATTATGACTACACAAATTCTGGAATGGGCATAAGAAAATGAAATATATGGAAGAAGAAAATGGATGAGAGAGAGAGAAATGGATGGAAGAGAGAGAGAGAGGATGGGTTATTGAGAGATGGAGAGAGATGAGAGATGTGAGAGAGAAAAGTTGAAGAGAGAACACACCAGACATGCTAAGATGAAGTGGAGAGAGAGAGAGAGAGAGAGCCCCAGAGAGGTGAGCCAAAAATGTTAGTGCAAAAACACAACAGAGAATGGAGAGAGAAAGTGAGGGCAGAGAGATGGGACCATCTCTTAAGCGTAGAGAGAGAGAGAGAGAGGACCAGAGAGAGAGAGAGAGGACTTGAGAAAACTTGAGATGGACCTCCGAGAGAGAAAGAGAGTTCTTACTTCCTAATCTACACCTACTGCCATAAGCTAGAGAGTGAGAGAGCATAACATATTCTATCGTAATCTAACCAGAGAGAGAGAGAGAGAGAGAGAGAGAGAGAGAGAGAGAGAGAGAGAGAGAGAGAGAGAGAGAGAGAGAGAGAGACTACACTAAGTGGTGATACACCGAAAAGGAAGTGGTTGAATCACAGACCTGACCGCCTTTGAAGTGGAGAGAGGTGAGTAGAGGAGAGGGTGGACAGAATGCACCATGGACAGAGATAGATTTCACACAGACACCACTTTGAAACCCATTAAACACAACTCCTAGGACCTGCAATGAACATTAGAATATGCACAGTATACCCTGCAACGATGAGAGGTAAGAAGAGACAACAAAATAAGCCAAGGATGGACATATGCATCATGAAATAGATTTTATTGCTCCAAAATGTTACACAGTACATCATCAGTGGGAAAGAGGTAAGAAACACCATTACAGAGCCATGGGAGGAGGCTTAGACTCCACATTCTACCCTAAGGAAGAAAGAGAGAGGGGGCATGAGAGAAACAATGACCAACCCTTTGAATATTCCCCTTCATTACAATATATAAGAAGAAAGAGAGAGAGAAGAAGGGAACAATTCCTATCCTGCTTCAACCACCTCAAGATGCATTGAATTCTACTTTGAAAGCTCAACCACTATCAATCAATGCCTTTCTCAAATCTACCTCAAATATGTCTTGAATTCATCAATTCCTGGTTCGATGCCTCAAAGAATGGTGAAAGGACGGATTAGATAGAATCTGATCGGGTTGTTGGGGCAAATAGATCCTGTATTAAAGGCCCAAAGATGTTTCTCCATTTTTCTCCCATATAACTTCTCCAAACTTAAAGTTTCAAATCTTCATGGTGTAGATGAGGCTGAGATCTTTCTATCAGTACTAGATTAGTTGGATTTCGAGCCCCGAGTCGAAAAATATGCCCATTTAAAATTTGGATCGGGTTTGTATAAAATAGTGGGAAAAACAGTTCAAAAATGGGCCCCCTTTTGAAACTGGACACATGGAGAGTTGGCGCATGTCTGAGGTCAGCCTCTGTATTTTTCTTTTTGAGTAGTGCGTGGTTGACATGTGGCTTCTTCCGCGACCTATTTGATTTCCTTATGTTTTTGGCTAAGTCCTTTACTCAACGAGGGAATATATCTCGATTGGGGGACATGCGGCGGCTGACGCTTGTCTAAAACCCTCCCTTAATTCTATTCTTGAATTAGCGCCATGCTAACATCTGGCACCCTCCATTGGCCTATCTTAATGCATTGACTATTCAACCCAACCCTGTCCCTTTATGAAACTGGACGCGTGGAGGCTCCGCGCTCACTTAAAAGCCCACTCAAGATTTTCCTTTGAAGGAGCGTCGGGTTGACACGTGGAAGCCTCCATAGGTTCTTTGGACTTTTCAATGGCCTCCCTTACCTTTTTGGACCCTAGACAACGTGGCGAGCTGCGCTCATTTGGGTCTCTACTTTTGGACTAACTTTTGGAGATGTGCCAAGCTGACGCGTGGCGACTTCGCTAGCACTTCTATACTTAGCCTTTTTGAGGCCCGCCCTGCCTACCTTTTGACTTTTAGCTTTGAATCTACCTCCATTTTGGGCCTGGGACACGTGGAGGCCTGACGCTTATTCGAGCCTCTCTTTTTGGATTCAACTTTGAAGATGCACCATTTAGACACTTGGCATCATCTACTGTCTCCTCCACACTTAGTCGATTTTGAGCTCATTCTCGAATCTGTTCGAAGCCTCAAGACTTGAACCAGAGATGCTTATTCTCTTTCTTCTCTGGATTCTTTGACATTGTCTCCCCTTCACTGACCTTGCTATTCCATTTTTGAGCCCGCATATAATTTATTTAATGGATTTAAGGCACATATTCACTTGACAAATCTGTTTCTTGAATTTCTTCTTGCATAGGGTCGTTTGATCTTTCGCAGGCCCCACCACTCCATTGTAGAGTCCCTCTATAACCTATTTGCAAGGTTTGAATGTGGTTTCTCTGGTTCTTTCTGTGTGGGGTCGTGGCTGATCCAATATTTTTCGGGGCGAAATATGGATAACAAAAAAAAAAACTAAATTTCAAAAATAAAAAAGGGAATAAACCAAATCAAAATCAAAACAAGAATGAAGAGAATAATCATAAATCTAATGTAGTTACCTTGTAAACTACATTAGTCACTACCAAAGAAAACGAATAGATATTAGACAATGGTGCATCTAGGCACATGTTGTATAAATCTAATATTCTATCTAATATCAAATGATCTATCAAAGTGATCATTCTATTCTTGATATTTAGGGTAAATGAAAAGTAATTTTTTTATAGGTTTTGTAAGTGATGGTTTATATGTTCTTAAATTAAAAATGAATTTTCTTTCTTGTTCTCAACTAACTCAGAATAATTATAGTATAATTTTGTTAAAAGATAAATGAGTTAGATGTTACTAGTTTTGAAGGCATACAAAAGAATGGATTATATGTGTTTAAATGATTTTTTTCTTATTTGTTTGTTTACTCACAAATATAAGTGATCTTCGATTGTTGCATGAAAGACTAGGTCATGTCTCAAACTTAACCGAGTTTTTGGTATGAAACCTATGTCTCATGAAACATGTGAAGGGTGCTTATGGGGTAAGTAGTCACCAAAACCATTCCTCAATCATCTTGAAGAAAACTCCACATAATCCATGGAATTTGTCCACAAAGTAATGTTAGAAGACCTTTAAAAATTCCATCTCTAATTGGTTCAATGTATGTTGTGATTATTCTTGCATGATTTGGTCATTCTTGCATATATGTTATATATGCGTCTTAAAGCATATATATATATATATATATATATATATATAGTGATAAAAATCTCTAAACTAGTATGTGATTAATAAAAATAGTATTATATGCATATCAAATGACACTTGAAGATGCCTTTGTGTCTCAGTATTGGAGATGTCTAATACTCGATGCATCTAATATATATTTTTACAATATTAAATGTCAAAATTATTCAACATATTGGTAATATATGACACGCTTAGTTATCAAGCATATTGTTATTTAAGTTTTTATACAACTTGTTTTTTAACCTATCAATGTAATATTTATAGATGGTTAAAAGTGAAATCAATAATGATTTATATTACGCTAATAATGATAATGCATGTTTTTATGGATATTGTGAATCTAACCATGCTAGTGTTGTGTTAGATAGAAAATATACAACTAGATATGTGTTCAAGTTTGGTACAGGTGCCATTACTTACAATAGTAAAAAGAAGCCACCGGTCTCAATCTCTTCTACTAAGGAAGAGTATAGAAGTGTGATGGAAGCAGTGTAAGCAGCCATGTGGCTAAAATGGTTGTTGGAAGAGATGCATGTGGAAGTTAAAGGAATTAAGCCTCTTCTATGCGATAGTCAAAATTCAAATTTCTCTTGCTAAGAATATAGTTCAACATCAAAGAATGAAGAATATATATAGATTCATATGCATTTCATCCAAGAGAAGGTGTTATGTGGTGATTGAGATCTCTAGTACTTCTCGATTGGAGATTAAGTTTCATATGTGTTTAGAAATCCTTTGTGTGTTGTCAAGTTCTATAATTTTTTTGCAATGCTTAGCCTTTCAAAGTTTCCATTGAGGGGGAGTGTGCATGACAATGTCACCTCCTAATGGCCGACCATGTGTTTTCTCCTTCTCCTCTATACTTCTTCTCCAATATAAATCATTGTAAAAAGATCTTTGTAAACTTATAACTCTAAGTCTACGTTGTACAATACAATGTGTTACATATGTTGTAAAGGAGGTCCTTACTTTATAAAAGGATCCTAGAGATGTTGGTAGAGATTTTCCATGAGAAATTGTGAGATGTAGTCTCACAAATCATGCTTAGCCTAAATCATAACTTCGATTTATGGATTCAAATCCTTTTGTACCAAAAGGTAAGATGAGCATGATGAAGGTGTATAAATCCTTCAAAAGTGATATGCTAGCCTAAACCTTAACTATGGTTTATGGATTTGTAAATCTTGTTGTATAAACAAGTAACGTTGGCATATGTTCCCCACTTAATATTAAGGGGGAGTGTTAGAACATAATATTAAGTGTTTTTATAAACCATAGTTTATAATTAAATAATTTAGAATATTTATATTCTTAATTATTTAATATAAACTATGTGTTTATGGTTAATTAGTTTATTAAAAATTAATTTAATTAATTGGGGTGCTTTGCGAGAAGACACACCCGATCATATTGTTTAAATATGACCCACGGGGTCAAATGATTATTCTAGATAATTGTTTTTGGTATTCACGTTGTGAATTACCATGGGAGAGAAGTGAGAAGATGGAGGATTTACTGGACTATATAAAATTATTTCTCAAATAATGGAAATCTCATTTTTCGTGGTTTTTTACCCCTCGGGGGTTTTTCCACATTATATTTGTGTTCACGGTGTTAATTAGTTTATTTACTTATGTTTTAATTTTATGTTTAATGCAATATTTAATATGGTTGATTTAATTGCTCTGACCTTACATAATCAAGCTCACCATTGTTGCATTGAAGAGGAATAGGAGAAACATAAGTATATTCATTTAATTCATTTGCACTATGTGTGTCATCATGATGACTATCAATATGAATTGATTTTGCCTCATTATTCGAAACATACATAACATCATAAATTAATCTATAAATGGAAGGAATATCATTTGTATGTAATCTAGAAACAATTTCATCATAATTAGAATATAAAACATCTATGGTATCATGATCTACTAGTGGGAAAAATTATGCTTGTTCATTATCACTATTCCAACCTTCTACATGACCTATAAAACAAAGATCAACATCCTAGTGATGAGTAGAAAGACAAGGTGGACACCCAATGCTTTCCTTCATAATAAAGTGGCCTAAGGCAACACTTAATGTAGGGGTAGGGCCATAATAGGGAGGATGGTTTGTATATACTAGATAATTGGGATCTATATCATAATCAAATACCATGCCATCTCAAGGGGAGTGTGGCGAAGTAACATTCCTTACATCCTCATAGGTGGTATGGACCCGATTAGAGAGATGGTAACCACAATGATTATGCAAGGAACAAATACAAGCTATGATCACACACAAACAATAATTGCATAGAAACCAATCACACATGTACCCTAAGGTAGCTCTAGGGTTTTGAAATCGTAGGCCTAACCTTTAGAAACTTTACAAGATCTTAGATTAGGTGAAGGATTTTATTAAACGATTCACCAAAATTTTTCACCTTTTTTAGATTTGATTAAGATTCACACCTATAACCAAAAAGGGATGAAATATAAGCTACATGGGTTTATTCTAATTAATTAAATTCCAACATTAATTAGAAAAACAAGTTAATATGTGCAAAAATGTACATAATACAATACAAGTTCACAAACACAAGGGATTAAGTACACTTAACGATTACATGATGAATTTGGATTGATCTAGGTGATATAAATGATGGAAAAATTTATATCTAGACTTGAGAGTGCCTCGATACTAAAACTATGACCTAAAGATGCACTGGGTAGGACCGTAAGTAAGCTGTAGGAATGACGTACGGTCTTAAATTATTTGTATGGTCTTGACACAACTTAGAACTAGGATATATAACTTTCTGGGTTTATCACTTATATGATTAACATTTTTTCTCTTTGTCGGTTAGTGTCGGTCACACTGGGAGCTTCAAAATGATTTTCTCACCTTTCAAACCCTAACCATGGATATACAGTCCTACAAAATAAACATTAGCTGGGTTGTGAAAACACTGTGCACCACTAACATTGGCACTACTCCAAAGAGGCTTCAAACCACACGTCGTTCTCCACCTATCATGTGATGTCTAGTTGTAGTGTAATCAGATTTAGCATTGTTTATTTGAAAAATCTTGACTTGAGTTTCTCTCTTACAAATTTACTTGAGTGATTGATTGTAAGTGCTTGCAAATGTGGGAATCAGTCCCCTAGACCTAGTGGGTGATTTAATATAATTAAATCTAATCTTTGGGTAAAATTTAAGACCCCCTAAAAACTCGGATATTACTTGGCAAATTTATGAAAATGAATTTCAAAATTATGACAAATCTAAAGGAAATGTGTTTTGAACGGTTTGACAAATCATTTGATAATGGGTGTCGGCCATTAATAATTTTTGGATAACGATATATGTTGTTAGCCAATAACATATGTAAACTTTCAAAAATCATTTTTGGATAATAAAAATTAAAATGATTTGTCTTGACAAGAAATTTGTCCTCATGAAAATATGGCACAAAAAAGTGATTTTTTTGTGAAAAAATGTAAATTTCTTTAGTTTTTGTATGGGATTTTTTTGATTTTTTTATGTTAGCAGTTAAAATGATCGTCTCAATGAGAAATTTGTCCTCACAAAATATGGCTTAAGAAAAAAAATACTACCGACGGGAAACATAAATGTATGCTATAAGACGATAACATAGATGTTTTTGACATTTTATATTATACACAACTTGATAGAACAACATATTAACGATTAAAATACATTTAATGTTGGAGAGTTGCAATATGTAGGCACCCCAAAAATGTGTGCTTCTTTCCAAGCTTGTCCTCGTTACCCCTTTAGAGTTGATTAATTAAATTAATTAATTCATACACATTCTATCATACCCTTTGGAATTGATTAAATTAATTCATAAACCTTTAACTAATTTTATTAACATTTATTTAATTAAATGGTTAATTATTATTCTCACACTTTATAGCTAAATAAATTAGTTATTACAAATGGAAATAAATTTATTTTCCACTTAGATTCCACTTGGAACCCACTTGGACTCCACTTCCCTATCTTAGTCGACTCCACTTGGACTCCAATTCTAGAACACTACAAATGTGGGAGCAATAAAATTACACATACAACCACCTTCTTAGATGTAACTTCGCCAACTAAAAAGTTACTGCCCCTCAAATGGGAATTTAATCCATTCGAAACATTTCAACTTCTTCCATTGTTATTTTTAGCATGTGCATTAATAACTTCATTTAACCACTTTTAACCACTACTTGGCCTCTATAAAAAACAAGCTTATCCTTTGCAAATCCTCTTGGATTTCTTTCTTTGTCCTTAGAAAATCCTCTTGGATTGCTTTATCTCTTTCTTGCAACCAACTTCGGATATTTTTCTATTCAACATTTGCATATTGAAAGCTTCCTTGTGTCCATTTTTTGCTCATGGAATTTTCATTTCTTCATTTAGAGGTCAATTTAAAAGCATCCAAAATCAAAATTTTCAAAATATTCTATAAGTTTAAATACTTCCACAATCTTATTTGAGGTTGTAAGAGAAACTTGGAGGAGAGATTTATTCTCGTATCTACTTATATTTAAATTTTACCTAGTTTTTCGTGCTCATATTCTCGCACGCCCAATGGGACTTATCCAAGAATTTTTGTTTTTGTAGACACCAAATCACACACTTGGGTACATTTCTAGGTCCTAATCACATACCACTATTCATATGATTCATAAGCAAGAAAACTAGTAATTGACATTTTCTTTGGCCTCTTTACTTTCTTTCTTGCTTTCTCTATGGTCTTGCACACCTCATTGCCTAGTCTGAATTTCACTACTTTATATTTCTTGACTCCGCAGATACCAACGCCTAGCTAGGTCACCGGCTCCTAGGTGCCCTCATCCCATCTGGGTGCCCTTGACCTCTTTGTATCTTACTCGCCCCTTTTGGGCCTCTTTTATCTTTTGATCATCTTGTTTTCTTATGGGTCGACCTTTTAGTTGTCAATTATGAAATTAAAACAAGGAATCATATAAATACAAATCTATGTGACCATAATAAAGGACCAAGCTCTAAACATCTATTACTATCACCTAAGGTTGCATCCAAAGGAATTTCAAGAGCATAAAAACATCCATCTAGCTTCATTCAAGGGACAAGGGACTATATTTTTCTGCATACAATTCATAGGAGGGAAAGTTCATTTTGAAATCCACACATCTACTTACATTTCTACATCTAGCTATTGCTCGCTATTCAAGTGCATCTTGTACAAGAGATTCCTAAGGCACGATTCTACACACACACACACATAGAGAACTACATGGAGTTTGAGATGTAGTGCAATGCTTGGTCATAAGTTCACTCTGTCGGGTGACCGCTGGGGTCAATCTGACTCCCCATTTGCATCTTTTTATTTTTAGGATTTGATGTGTTTTATGGTTTAACATGAATTAATCTATGTTGTAGGTTACAGGTAAACTCTGTGATCTACCAACAACATATATGTGAGCAACAATGAGTATTAGTGAACATATTATGAAACTACAAAAATTGGTTTATGAGTTTTTTCACAGTCATGGGCACCTAGGAGCGAGTCTACGGTGCCTAGGCATACCCGACCTGACCAGGCACCCTAGTCCAACTTATTCCAAAAATTCTGTAATTTTTTGAGTGTGGTTGATGATTCCTCCTCCTTTTCAATAGTTTAGTCTCGACACACTTTGAGATTTATTGTGAAATCATCTAAGTTATCTATACTCTCTCTTGCACCTAGGGTTTCATATTTTTAAAGCTTATTACTTATGTCGATTTATATTTTATTACATTGTGACTCTGTAATTAGGATTTCAATAAAAATCAATATTTGTTAAATCTTTTGGTTAATCCCTCTCTTAGAACTCCTTGCCCTATGATCCACAAAAATCTAATGGCTAAAAGAAAATCTTCATCTCATAAGAAAGCTATGCATGATGGTAGTATCGATCATATCTTTGACGATGTTGCTAAAGTTAAACTTAATGATCTTTATCACAATTCTCGATTTGATGAAAATGTTCAAATATTTCTTCTTGCTAACAAACACAAAGTTCTTACTAGTTTCGTAACTCTAGTCTAAGCATTGTTTCATTGGACCAAAACTTTTCTAGATGCATTCCTTGTTCTTCCATAGTCACCAAGGCTACTCCACCTTCTTCTATTTCTGTTACAACACATGATGATGCTCTTATATATTATATGCTTGGTCTTGATTGTGCTATTGTAGATAAAAATCATGTTATTTCCAATGATGAAAATGTACATGTGCATGATGATGTTTCTCATACTAGTCAGGATGAATGTAAAGTTGTATCTCATATTTCCCCTACTTCTGAAAATATTTACAATGATTGTAAATATATATCTTATGATAGTTATACTCCTACTTCTCTATATGGTGATGAATTTCTCGATGAAATACTTTCATATGAAACTTTGTCCGAAATCGATGCTTCTTATACTTCTGATCATGAACATGTTAGTGAGGATGCCACTTATTTAAGACTACCGAATGTGAATTTTCCACTATTGTTTCTTCTTCTACTTCTGAGGTTGTTTCTAATTTCATTCATGGTGATTCTACCACTCCTACTAGTTCAACTATTATGGTATATTTTGATTCTACTACTATCATTTCTATTGATATTCCATGTTCTCCTCATCCTCTTTCCTCTTATTCTTCTCTCTATGGTATTCATGACCTCTTCTATTCCTCCTAGTATACCTCCTCTTATTTCTTCTGCATCTACATCTAGTGTGCCCATAACATCTTCATCTTCCGCTTCTTCTTCTCACATTCCCATGATCACTCATAACGGCAAGCTTCAACCTCTCAATGTGCCTCTCACATATTCTATGATTCCTTCACATGATATTTTATCACTCATGCATATTGTTGGTCATTTGCAATCTCAAGTTCAATATCTCACTCTTGAAAGCAAAGCCTACTATGCTTCTATTGATAATAATTCTCTTCATGGAAATATTATTCCAAAGAAAATTCACAATTCAAATTTTCCTAAGGATTTTATCATGCCTACATTTTCATGTTTCAATGGAACTGGCAATCCATATTTGCATCTTAAGCATTATTGTTTAGCTATGGATTCTTATTCGAATGATCAATTTTTACTAAATTTTTTTCCGTAGTTTTGTTGATGATGATTTTCGGTGGTGCACTCATTTGCCTTTTGGATCTATTAGTACATATTGTGAAATGGAAGATGTTTTTCTTAGATGTTTCATGCTAAACAATGGTCCTAGAGTTACACATGATCACTTACCTAGCTTGCATCAAGGAAAGAAAGAACCTATTCTAGATTAAATTTTACGCTTCAATTCTTGCATGCATCAGTTAGTATTTCAACCTATTGATCTAAAGAAGCAATTCATATTTTTCGTGGCTTGATTCTGCATTGAAAGAAAAATTAGAATATGATACATGTGAATCATTTACGCTTTTATGCTATAAGGTCATTGATCTAGAACAAGATTTAATTTTTGCACATGTTATAGATCCCCTTCTACTCCCATAGATGCGTCGTCTCTTATTTATTCTCCTCTTCCATCTATTAAGCATCATCCAAGGTCTCCATACCCTCCACCGCATAAGCGTCCTCTATCTCTCGCCACCATGTCACTCTCCACTTAAGTCTTCCCTATCCCCTACTTGGGATCCATTGCATTTCTTGCATGCTGCTAAGCCTCATGATGCCTTCCATGCTCGCTTGATAAGAACTTAATTTTCTTACCCTCTAATCAGCATCATCCTCCTCATCACTTGCATCATGAGCGCAATTGCTCTTATTTTAATTTCCCTTTGCATCGATGACCATTGTGACAATGACTATTGCACCTTTCATAAAAAAATATATCAATTAGAAGAAAACATGTCATTTCCTTTAGCTCTTGCTCTCATGAGTGTTCTCTTTCTCCACTTACGAATAAGCGTGCTTCCACTTTGGTTCACTTTTCTCATCCACCCACTGCTAAGGTTTTCATTGGTCCATCTCCCGAGCTCATTATTAATCTGTGTCCACCTCGTGCATCCATCACAACATCATCTCATTTTCCTAACAATGATACTACTTCACATTGGATTCCCAATCCATTGACTTCTATGCTTCCTACCACTACATCTCCCATTATTGGCACCATTTCATCCGACATTCAATTTGTCTCTTACACTCATCTTCGCTACCACTTCACATACTTCCAATGCTCTTCACCCACCTCTTCATCTTTGGTAGATTATTTTCTCACCTCATTACCCTATCATACACTCTTGTGCTCCAGTTGACACTTCACTATTGAGGTCATACTACATTCATGAACCTCACATCATACACATGACACATTTCACACTTGGCACATTCACGACACATCTTTCTAATTGTCACACATCACACCACCCTATGACGTACTCTAGTTCCACGGTTCATAATTGATTCTTGAGGGTCTAAATTTGAAATGAACCTCACCACACTCACTTACCTTATACACTTTATGCTTCATTGATCATTTCTATGTATTGCACATTATCAAACCATTTCCTGATGACACACTCTTGTTCTATGGTTTATTCTCGACTATCGAGGGGAATTTGTAAATAAACCTCATCTCATACACATCCATACACATTCGATCCGGGGCACACTGCTTGCTCCTATCACATTCAATTTGCATACCATTCCATCTCACTCATTCATAACATATTGTATATCTTGGTTGCATTTATTCTTTCCTTCTTATTCTCACATGTTACTCCTTGCTTACTATGTTGGAAGAATATCTCATATGTCATTATATTTTCTATGTACACATGTGCATTCACTTGTTATCTAGTTGTGAATGCAAAATTTATAAAAATCATTACATGTAACATGGATGCTTGGCATTATACCTCTTACCAGATCCACTAAGGCTCCTAAGGGCATTTACTTTCGTACACACTATAGGTGTTATTGTTTCATTTTATACTATTTTTTATTCTTACTAGCACACTAATTTATATCGGATCATACATGCTTTGACATAATTTTTATCTTTCTAACATGTTAACGGGTGCTTCATGTGCAACATTTTAATTGCAATAAGTATTTGATACCGTGGTTGTCGACACTTTTATTGCTACTATTTGTCATTGTATGTCATTGTTTGTGAGATTTTCCCTATGTTTTGCTTGTTCATTTCTTGTATACTTTTGGTTGCTTTGTCTCGATTCTCTTCTAAAATTTTGAGTGATGTCCCATGTTTGAAACCTACTTTTCACGGTCTACATTGTCTTCTTGCTTGTTAGATTACACTTTGTCTTCTATATGCATATTTGTCTTGTTTGCACTAACACATGTTTCCAGCCATTTGCGTGTACCTTGGTTTTTACAAAGCACATACCCTCCCCTACATGGTATCATTTTTAGATCGTTGTCTGGTCCTCTCCTTTGGGTTGTATCCTCCTAGCAACATTGCATGCACCCTAAACAATGGGGGCATACATTGGGTGAATCAGTCACCCCATTCAATAGTACATAGTCACAGAGTTCATACCTACATAGTACATGAATAACACAGTCTTCAATCACATAAACGACCAGATTATGACTTGGGTCCTCGGACAACATGGATGCCAACACCCGGATACATACATGAGCACCTGGATGCCCCTGACCCTTCCTGGGTGCCTATGACTAGGGGAACTTACAGTCATTTTCTTAGATCAACGCAGTTTTTAGTATTTCGGATAGAGGTTTTTACAAGACAAGCACAATCCTCCAAAGAATCAAAATACATTCTACCTTCATTTTCTACTTGGATCAAACTTGATCGAGCTAGAACAACATGGATCACACTATCTGTAGTGGTGTATAAATTTAGGAAAGAAGTCAGGGATGGAGAATAACACTAGACCTTTCTCCCTAACACTTCTTCTGCTGTGGTGTGAGATTGCCCAAAAAACTCACACTTGGCATGAGATCGCCCAAAAAAATCATTCTATTATGATCCTCATGTGTAGATTTCACTAATGCCTTAAGGTTTTTGTGTAATCATTCGTTACAAGTGGTATCAGAGCTTGAACTCGGCTAGCACAGTGTCAAACCATAATTGTGAAGGTTAATACATATCTCAAAATTGGTAGTGAATTTATATATATATATTTTTGTGTTGTGGTGAAATCAGTCAAGTAAGTTTCCCTCCAAATTTTAAGAATTTTTGAATTTTTTTGCAAAAGTTATAGCGGTTTTATGTTTTTAAATAATTCAGCTACCTAGGGTGCAATTTGTGTAATTTTTCAAAGTTATTTACATTTCCGGAAAGATGATTAAAAATTATTTTGAGTACGTTATTTGATTTTAATAAAATTTTGCTGAATTCCTATTGAAATCCAAAACCCTAAATTTCAACCTTGATCCTTAAATCTTACCATTTTGGGGCATCATGGCTGGGCCTTTGACAAGAGGCAAAAAGAATCCCATCACTCCGGGTAAAACACCTGATAAGGATGAGATAATAGTTGAGGAGTTAGAGTCAGAAGGGGTATCTACAGAGTCCTCAGGGTTAGGGTTTACTTCAACTGACCATAAGGTCAGCTATCTTGAGTTAGAGTTGTGAAACCTCGAGGGTAGAGTGGCCAACAAAGAAGATGTAGAAAAGATTGGACAACGATTGGAGGATTTCATTAACCAATTTAGTTACAATATCATGGGTCATCATATCCTTCCTAATTAGTCACAACTCAATCATACTCATATTAACCAGGGTGGATCTTTAGGTCAAAGTAATAGACAAACTAGCCAAGGTGGATCTGCAAACATGACCAATCCAAATACAAACACTCTGTAAGCCCGTAACATGATTCCAAAAGTGGAAATGCGTAAGTTTGATGGAAAGGATATACTCAACTGGATTAATCAGATGGAGAATTTATTTGATCTTCATCAGATTCCATCGGGATAAAAGGTTACCATGGCATCATTGTATCTTGAACCGACCAATACATTTGGTATTAGAGCGACCACCTAGGTTCAAGTCCTAACATGGGTAGCTACATCGATACTGCAATGTTCACCGGGGTTCGTATAGGGCAGGGTGTGGTCCCACTATATGGGCAAAAATCTAGCCTAGGGTCTAGGCTACAGAAGCGTGGTGGGATGTTATGATCCTCATGTGCGGATTTCACTAATGCCTCGAGGTTTTGGTGTAACGGTTCGTTACACATTCTTTGCGAGAGATCGCCCAAAAACTCATTCTTCTACAATATTTTTAGGATAATTTCTATCCTTTTCACTCATCATGGATCAGGTGCACATGTTCCTTTTACTACTTTTTCACATTTTTACATACTTTTTACATACTTGGATCAAATTTTTCACATATACACGATTTTGACTACTATTTTCACTCTTATTTTATAGGTTTATCCTTAATACACAACAATAAGCGAGTCTTTTATCAAGTGAAAATGAGGATAGGTACAACACAACATAACACACACACTTTCAACCCTAGGGTCACTTCCTCTTCTTTAGCTTCCACGCTTCATTTTATCTCTCCACACTTTTCTTATCTTCTCGGCATGCTTTCTCCATCAATCTACAAGGTTATCAGGTACAAATATATTATCTACTATATGTTATCGAGTATTCACTCAACAACATAAATTGGAGGAAAATATAAACACTAAATCACACACTTGGGTACATTTCTAGGTCCTAATCACATACCACTATTCATATGATTCCTAAGTGAGAAAACTAGTAATTGACATCTATCTTTGGCCTCTTTTCTTTCTTTCTTTCTTTCTTTGTGGTCTTGCACACCTCACTACCTAGTTTGAATTTCACTACTTTATATTTCTTGGATCTAGACATCATGCACGCAGTGCCCTTGTCCCCCTTTGGACGCCCCTAACCTCTTTGTATCTTACTCGCCCCTTTTGGGCATATTTTATATTTTGGGCATCTTGTTTTCTTGTGGGTCAACCTTTTAGTTTTCAATTACAAAATTCAAATAAGGGAATCATATAAATACAAAGTTATGTGACCATAATAAAGGACTAAGCTCTAAGCATCTATTACTATCACCTAAGGTTGTATCCAAAGGCATTTCAAGAGCATCAAAGCATCCATCTAGCTTCATTCAAGGGACAAGGGATTGCATTTTTCTACATACACTTCATAGGAGGGGAAGTTCATTTTGAAATCCACACATCTACTTACATTGCTACATATAACTATTTCTCACTATTCGATGCATCTTACACAAGAGCTTCCTAGGACACAATTCTACACACACACAAAACTACATAGAGTTCGAGATGTAGTGCGTCGCTTCAGTCATAAATTCACTCTATCGAGTGACAGTTGGGGTCAACATGACTCCCCATTTTCATATTTTTCTTTTTAGGATTTGATGTGTTTTGGGGTTTTGTAGGATTTATTTGTGTTGCAAGTTACATACAAACTCGTGATCTTCTAATGACATATAGGTGAATAACAACAAGGATTAGCGAACATATGTGACAAAAAAAATCATTTTTGAGATTTTCATGATCACTGCATGATTAGGAGCGATCTAAAGTGTCCAAGCGCCCCAATCCAGTTTATTTCAACAATTCTCGTAATTTTCTAAGTACGGTTGAGATAGATTATTCCTCGTGTTCGTAGTTTTCAGCCCGAAACACTTTGTGATTTATTGTGAAATAAACCAAGTCATGTATCCTATCTCTCACATGCAAGGTTTCATATTTCTTTAGCTTATTGCTTAGGTCAGATCTGTACTTTATTGTTTATTATTGCATTATGACTCTGTAATTAGGATTTCACAAAATTTCAATATTTGTTAAATCAATTTTACTCTCCATTTCATATTGTGGAAATTATTTCTTAGTGTTTGCATTATTTGACTCACATGTGTGTTTGCGGGTGTGTTTTGTTGTTTTTTTTTCTTATGGTATTTATGTTCTCCCCATTAAAATAACAAATTTTCTTTTATTTGCAATATTTTATATAATTCACAATTTTTTTGGGAGTTTTTTTGTTGCATTTGGGAGCATTTGAAAGAGGAAATCAACATTAAAAATCACAAAAATTGCCCAAGGTTAGGTGTTTCTCCTCCAAATTTAGAAAGTTACAACTAAACTTGGAAGAGCTCTAAATTTGGAGGTTATTTGATCTAAAGTTGCACTCTTGGTCACCGCCAATATCTCCCGCACTCCCTACCGAGCTCCTTTCACCCCTCCTCCAACTCGCTTTGCATCACCTAGTTATCCCCTCTACCGAGTTACCTTTTGGATTAATAACTCACCCGAGCTACCTCTATCTCCCTTACCTCTATTGAGCTTCCATACGCTACCAAGTTGATCTAACCCCGACTCCCAACTCATGTGCTATTAATCTCTCCAACTTAGCCTCTACCTTGAGATCCCACACTCATCTCACCTCTCGAGCCCTATTCACCACTTACGGATCCCCATGTCGGTGAGATATCCCAAATTTTCATCTTCCTTGCATCCAGTCCCCGTCATAATTGGGATTTTGAGTCATTCTCAACACACCTTTCCAACCGAGCTCCTCGCTCCACATCCCATCTCCTTGACTCACCTTTGATTGCCATATCGCTTGCCGATTCTTTATCATTTTCCTATCACATTGACCATGGTCTCATCCTACAGAGACCCATCCACCATCACGTCATCACTAAGTCTCCACTATATTCCCACTTTGCGTTGACCTCCGAACTCACCCGCATAGGACCTTCCACCACCGAGTCTCCACTATGTTCCTGTCGCGTACGACTTCCTGTCGTCGAGCCACTACCTTTCTATTTCTAACATATGTCGAGCTTGTGCTTTATGACCCTTGAGCTCCCCATCAATCCATGCCTCTACACCGAGCTAAGCCCTACACAGAGCCACCCTTCATCGAGCTTGAGCTCACAAAAAAACCTTGAAACCTACATAACTAAAATTCTTCCTCACCGAGCACGAGCCTTCACCACTTTCTTTGGCTCACTATTACCATTTTCAGTTTCTCTAAACCTAGGACGTATATTTAATGCTATTAAAATTAGGTTAAATTTTAACTTAGAGTTACTATAGTTATTTACTTTACTCTAATATTTTATTTTCCTTTTAATTAAATTTATTATTATTTTTAATTAGTTAGGGTTATTTAGGAATTAGGTCCTAAACTCAATTGTTTTGATCAAATTCGACTAATTGAGCTAACTAGGACACTTTAAATTAGGGTCATTAACATTTTCTTTGAAATTGTATAATTTTTGGACAATATTGCAACAATAATTAACTCTTTTTGGGGGTTTTTATTACGTTTTGGGAATTTTTTTTTGCACAACTAATCTTACTAAACTCACATGTATGCTCTTTTCTCACACTTTTATAAGTGATCTTGAAAATCAGAAATGTGGGTTTGTTTTTGTGTTTTCTCTCATGTGTTTACCATAGGAAAACTTATAATTGTTTTTTTACAAGACCATCTTTATGAAGATCATTTCCAAAACCTCGCTAATTGCATGTTTCCTTGTTCATGGTTTCAAATAAACCTTATCACCTTTTTTATTAAATGTTATAAAAACTTACTTAAATTAAATTTTGGAGACAAGTTTATTACCCCTTCGACTATAACTATGGGAAGTGCATGGCCAGGGACAAAAAATCATTGTGAGGAGCACCACAGGAATCCAAAAGTAGTTTCCGCCTTGAGGGAACTAGCCAACAAAATGGGAACCCCCACCCACTTAACTAGTATTCCTTTGTGAGAGATTAGCATCAAAATTATCCTTAGTGGCGACCTCAATTTGATTGTTTGAGGGAGTAAAATAATTTCTTATTGTATCAAGAGGGGTAAAGTAAAGTTGGTAAATAACAATAGTATATCATGCTTTCTCAAGTAATCTTTTGACGTTTAGGGAGAGAACTCTTTTATAGGAAGCCCCTCCTTGACCAAACTAGCTTAAGTTTAGAGGCCCTCCTTACATAATGTTATCATCAACTATTTTTTGTTCTAAATTTTTGTGTTCCATAATCTTGTCGCATGAGACTCTATCTCCCCATCTTCTAAATTTTCAATCAAAATTTAAATCTACTTGAGTTTTGGACATCTATATCCCGACTTCGAACAATAATTCTCAATCTAAGTCTTGACATATCTATATTCGCGTTATCATGGTCAAAAACAAAATCATGATCTCATTGATCTATCATTTTCCCAAGTCTTTTAGTTTAATTTTCACGTTGTTCTAAGCAATTGACCATTCTAAGTCAAAAAATTTAATATTCACTTTGTTAAATTTTAGACATCTTCATTTCTACACTCCTCTCTCCTAAGCATTCACTTTGCTAAGAGTTGAGCAGTTAAACAATTAACCCTTTTGATGTCTTATCTTCAAATTCATTTTGTTGAGATTGGTACAATTGATCATCATTCCTACACCTCTTATTTCAACATTCACATTGTTGATATTTGAGTACTACCCTTTCAATCGTAAGTCTCTTCCATCTTAACATCCACTTTGTTAAAGGTCAAGAAAACAATCTCAAGTCTCTTCCATCTTAGCATTCACTTTTGCTAAGGGTTAAGTAACTTATCTTGTCCTTTCTTCATTCTCCCCTTTTTAAAAATGGTGGGAATAAGACACCAAAATTATGGTCCATTCAGAAGACAAGATTGAAATCCTTTTCATTTTAGCTCGAGGAAGAGGACGAAGACCAACTAGAAAATGAACAAAATGATCCTTCCTTCAAAAAAATCACAAATATCGAAGACCTTTTATGAAAAATAAAGATCAATTCCTTCGCATCTCCTTGAAATGGGAGCTAAGATACCTTCATATTTTGACGAATACATTTTGAAAAACTTACGAGGTCAACTCAAATCAGCTAAGGGTACACAACCTAAATCAAACAACCATGATGCAACTAGACCAAGTAAAATTAACATCAATAACAAAGGTAAATCTAGTGCTTTGGCCCCCAATTCAAATCAGGGCTTTATCAATCAAATCAATGTAATGGAAAATAAATTGGCTATAATATCTTCTAAAATTAACTAGTGACACGAATGATAACAAATCAAAGAGAAAAATTAATGACACATCCAAAATTCATGCTAAAACATACAAAGAGAAAATAAATCTAACGAATGATGATGCTTCACCTTTCCCACAAAATAATTCACCTTTTTCTCAAGAATGGAAAATGATGAAGGATACAATGTTGGGCATGCAATAACAACCTAAAAATTCAATTTTGAATCATTGTGTCCTTACCCTTTTGATAAGGATATCCTACGTGTACCCTTTTGAAGATCCTTCAAGATTCCTAAATTCGACAAATACAAGGGCAAAAACAATCCACGAGAGCATATCAAATAATTCTTCATGGCATGTCGGAAGTGGCATACAATGATATCTTTCTCTTGCACCTCTTTCCTAGAATTTTAGGAGGGAAAGCTTTGGATTGGTTCTTACACCTTCCAAAGGGATCAATCAACACTTTTATGGACCTCTCAAAGAAGTTCGTCAAAAAAATTCATTCAACCTAGACTTAGAAATCACAATGATGGATTTGTGTAATGTAAAACAATGAACAAATGAGAACTTTGCACAATTATTACAATGATGGAGAGGAATCACAAGTTAGTTCCCATGTTCGATCCTTGAGAAAAAAATGGCTAGTATCTTCATAACGATCCTTAACAACAAGTTTTCCTTTCACATGTAGATGTTTGCCTCAATAGTTTTGAGGAATTTATTGAAAAGGGGACTCAAATTGAAAATTCCCTCATTGCAAAAGGATTAATCAAGTCTCATTCTAGGGATATTTATAACAATAATAAAAAATAACAACACTCATCGGGGTAAACCTAAGTACGTCAATTGAAACCACAATTTCGTTAATGATGGCAAACACAAAATTGAAATGTGCACAACGTATAGAATGGTCAACCAAAACAAAACAAATCAAAACAAGCTATCATTATTCCAAGAAAATAAGCTCCTCCCCTCATGATAACAAATGACAGCAAATTCACACCTATGGGAGAGACCCTTTTGAGTGTCTTATAGAAACTATCAAGTTCCAATATGGTTGATTACCCTATCACACAACCCTTTGTCAAAGGGGAACCTAAGCCATCTTGGTAAAATTCCAATACATATTATGATTTTCATTGCATTGATGGTCATCAAACAAAAAAATTCACACAAATTTACATTTACATCCAATAAATTATTGATAATAGAGATATAATAGTCGAAGACCCACCATAAAAAAAAACCCATGATAATTTAAAGGTGTTTTCAAATCTATTCCCCAAACATGGTACAAATGCCAAAGTTCCCAAATAGGGTCAATATTCGAACAAAATTGATTTCAATTCCATCATATCATTTGTCATAGACACTACTCCGTGCAAATTCAAATGTCATTTTACACCCCTTGGAGAAAGTCTCTCTAGTGCCTTTCATCAATTAGCAAAGGCTAAAATGATAAAATATCCAATCACAAGACCCTTCTTTGAATGGGAACCTAAGCCCAAGTGGTATAACGAATTAGAATATTATGAATACCACTACATCGAAGGGCACTCTACAAATCATTGTTCAAATCTCCCCATTATTTCCACGACTTAATTGAAGAAAAATTCATTTCTATAGAAATTGACGATGAAGCTCTTGAAATCAAAAACACGTCATCTACCACAACTTCAAATGAAGTGTTAAACGTTGTCCAAAAGTATTTACATGATAAAAATCAACAAGATAAAAATGAAAGGGTCAAGGATATTTAAAGAAAAACCAATCAATCTCTCCTTTGTATTTTTTTCCATTAGATCAATCAAAAATTGAACATGTTTCAGACAACCTACAAACATCAAGAGAGAACTTGAGCTTGTTTCAAGACTCATTTCCAACCAATGATATAAATGAAGACTCTAAAGAAGAGGGTCCATCATCAAGCACCATTGAGGTTAATTATATCCTTTCAATGCTATATCCTACGCCCTGATATCCCTAGTCTTGTTGTAGAGACACAACAATAAAAACTTTGGAAACTTGCAACAATGTATCCTTCCATGTCCATAATACCTCAAATGGTCAATCTTGAATTTAATAATGTTTCACAACATTTATCTGAATTATATCCTTCTTGTGTCTTATAAAAATTATTAAATAGCCAACAATGATTCCTATGTGCCAATACAACCACATGCATGCACTCTACAAGGTGCGTATACCTAGGAATATTCTCACACAACCATTTCAAGCTTTAATTATAAATCTATCATCAAACACATTAATCTAATGCCTAAAAGGAGAAACATTGAATATTTTCTCTTGATGGCCTACAAGATGCCTTAGATGCACATCTAGGGATCAATCCTTTACTCCTCGCATCATTCCACTCATGGGTGAATATGAATTTCAATGTATTATGTGCATTGAAAAATTACCTTTAACAACACATAAGTTTTTGATCACAACAAAAACTAATCCAATTACTCCATTGATTTGGAACTCGTCCGCTAGAGTCTTGTATATCAGGACTCATCAAATATTTTGATTCACTCTGTTGACTTGGATATCATCTACCCAAGTCTCGTACATCAGGACTCATTGAATCTTTTGATTCACTCCATTGACTTGGACCTCATCTACCCAAGTCTCGTAAATTAGGACTCATCGAATATTTTGATTCACAATGTTGGCTTGGATCTCGCCCACCCATGTATCGAGACATTAGGACTCATCAAATACATCGATTCACTCCATTGAATTAGACCTCATCTGCCAAGTCTTGTAAACCAGTACTCATCAAATCATGGATATATTGAAAATCCTTCTATTTACTCTGTTGACTTGGACCTCGTCTACCTAAGTGTCATAAATTAGGACCATGCAAATTTACTAAACATGGAATTTTTCCATGGGTACTCTCCACACTAGGGGAGGCCACTTGCATGGTCAACTCATTTAACAAACACTTTTAATTGTTTCCTCCATTGGCGAGATGTTTCAATCATAACATCATCTCTCCACATTCTTCTCCTATATGACACATGTTAATATTGTTCATCTTAGGCATTGTGTGTCTCATCCATGTTATGGTTTCTACCATTCCATATCTTTTTACCTATGGTTTTGTCTTGGTAATTCATCCTTTCAAATAAGTTCTCTCTTTAATTGAAAACACTAAACTTCTTTACATGGATCTTTTGACCGTCATCTATGTCTAAGGTGTTGAACCCTTTCATCCTACTAGTCACAAGAGGATGATATTTTGGGGGAAAATGTTCCTTCCAAACAATAAAAACATCATCATACAAGGAAAAATCAATCTAAAATACAAAAATATATCAATCACTACAATTTTCATCATTCAAAGTCTTTAGTGATGAGTCCATACTTCTTACTAGAAGTATGAGACTAGGAAAGGAGGAATGTATCCTTAATCACCTATGTTTTGTCTTTGGTGTTGAACCCTTACCTCTTACTGGTGGTATGGGGAATAATGTAGGGGTCAATTAAAAAAACTCAAGAAAAAAAATGAACAAAATAAATCCTTTAGAAAATATGAATCAAAAGTGCTTAGTCAAAAAAATCACAAGAAGTTTCTTATGTTAAGAGAGACAATAATTACTTCAAATGGATCTTGTCAATCATTAGGCCATCAATGGATCTAAGTCTAGTCAAAACCTATAAAGTGAAATCATCTTGGAATTGGTCAGGTAATCTTGACTGGAGATGAGTCGCATTTTCAGAATGAATAATTGTTATACCTTGTGTCTTGACATCCATCATCTTCATTTTCATATCACCATTCTCCTAGTTCTCATTTCTGTAGACACAAAATCTATGCACTTGGGTACATTTATAGGTCCTAGAGCATACTAATATATACATGATTCCTAAGAAAGAAAACTAGTGATTGACAACGTCTTTTGGGCCTTTTTCTTTGTTTCTTATACTTTTATTAACCTTACACACCCTACATATATGTCGGTATTTGATTGATTTATATTTTATGGCCTCGGACACTAGTGCCCATTTACGACATAAGAACCCAAGCACTCTCATCCATTCTAGGAACTCCCAACCTTATTTTATTCCTTTTTACTCTTTTGGGCCTCTTTTACAACTTTGGCATAGCCTTTTAGTCGTAAATTATGAAATTCAAATAAGGGAATCATATATATATATATATATTTAGCTCTCAAATAAAGGGCCAATTAAACTAATACCTATCATCACCTAAGCTTGCATTCAAATGCATAAGTGTACTTCAAAGGCATTTATCTAGCACACTCACACAAGGGATGAGGGTTTCATCACTCTGCATACACATCATAGGAGGGGGAAGTTAATTTTATTCCATCACACACATTTTATACATTGTTACATTCTAGATCTATCTCGCTATCACATGCAAATTACACAAGGGAATCCTAAGGAATCATTCTACACACATTCACACAAAACTACATGAAGTCTAAAATGTAGTGTAGTTCTCAGTACTAAGTTCACTCTTCGGGTGACCGCTGAGGTTAGTTTGAACCCACATTATGCATCTTTATTTTTAGATTTGATGTGGTTTGTGGGAATGTGTAGCTAGGTATCTCTCTTTGCAGGTTACAAGTATAATTAGGGATAATGTGTCAAAACCATAGCGACAAAGGGAAAATAATAATAGAGCTCCTCCTGCATAGAAAAGGAAAGAACCTAAGCACCTGACTAGAAACTAGGGAGACCAAGATTAAGCACCCATGCGCTCGTGTCCTCCCATGGGTTCTTATTTTCGCATATTTTTGAGTCTCGGAGAATCTCAACGAACCTTAACAACACTGCTTACAATATGTTTCAATAGTTCTCCTTCCTAGATCACATCAAGATTGTGTGAAAATATCTAAGCCAAATTCTCCCTCTCTTTTGCTTATGGTTTCATATTATTGTTTGCTTATTTATTGTGTCTTAATGTAGTTGGCCACTTACATATCATTAGTTACAGAATTCAATCTAAAAATAAAATTTAATTCAATGTAATTAAATCATTTGGTGAACACATCCGCTCAAACCCTACCTTCTTAACATGCATCAAATTCTCTCTCCTTCTTTTGAATTTATGGACCAATCTTCTTATCCATCATATGCACCCACTAGGGTTCCTAGCACAACTGACATCACCGATGATTTTATGTAGGTTTGTACCCAACACCCTCCCCACTTCAACCCTCCAATGACTGACCCAACTATTAATTTGGTCTCCACTTGCCACAATAAGCAACCCATGACTCCACATGTTTCTATTCCACCACCCATTACCTCTACTGTTCCTACTGACACATCCAAAGGCTATGATATCATTGAAAAACTAAATAATACACCTACCAAAATATCCCTTTATGATATTTTATGTAATGCACCAAGATTTCCACCATACATTAGAGGCATCCTTACATTCCATTCACATTGTTAGTGATAATTACCTTGTTTCCTTCACACACCTCATTCACTCCCTCAAAAACCTACCACATGCCATATCATTCAATAATGAAGACATCCCTCTTATCATTGTTAGTTTAGTACCTTTTCTTATCACCACTATTATTAGTTTCCATTATATCAAGTGCATATTAATTGACAATGGCTCCACTATCAATCTATGTTCTCTCTCATTACTCACATAGTTACAATTCCTCATAGTCAAATCACCAAATCCTCTACTCTTGTCCATGGTTATGATTCTACTACCCGCACATGTATTGGCACTATCACCTTACCTTTACAAGTTGGGCCTAAAACCCTTCCCACTTTGTTCTATATCATTGATACATCATTTTAGTTCAATTGCTTACTCAGCCACCCATGGATCCATGTTATGCATGTTGTCACTTTTACGGTTCATCGGTGCATAAAATTCTTACATGATGGATACGAGCATACCATTTCTACCGACCCCAACCCATTCAAATATTGTCGAATAGACCTAGTCACTTCCATGCCTATACCCCCACTTAATCTAATTCCATACCATAATATTGATACATATGATGTCGGTGAATCTAACACTCCCATTACTTCTCCTTTTACCTCCACATCCACCCCTTCCATCCCTACACACACCACTGATCTCATTTCTCCTACCATAACCCCTCTACTACTCCCACTAATCCACTATTATTGCTCCTCCTTGTCCTACATCCATTGTTTCTCCTCTAACATCCTTGATAATGCTACCCAACACAATAATGTTAGCACCGATGATTCTGATGATGAATTTGATGTCGTAGAAATTACTGATGAAAATTTGCGCAACCTTAATTTTACCCCACTTGACATAGACGAGTCCTACTTCCAAGACACCTTTGTTGTTATTGGCCCAGGTGAATATCAATTCAAGTAACCTCCTCCCTCTACTACAGCCATGATCCCTTTCTAGGAAACTATACATACATTAGACCTCATGCCATCTCCTTGGTTACATCTACCTCATATCCTGATCCCTTCACATGCACCTTATTCATACATGACTCTTATTGGCCTCATATTCCATTTAATCCCACTTGCCCTGACACTATTTACACACATGAAGGCTTAACACAATTAGGCTTCACACTCGATGATCTCCTCCCCCATCTCACTTCCCTCACTTGTATCATGGATATGTTCTCATTACTATTGCTTATGGCCTCCATGTCGCCATTTGTCATCTTTCCTTGCATGTACACCCCGTTCCTCTCCACTCACCCTCATGGACAATCTTGGATTGACTATATTGGTGGAACTCTTGATCCCAACCATACTAATATTACCTTTCCCATGCCTTTTGGCTGCATCACCATTTGTAATGATTCCTTCCTTGGCTATACCCAAACCTAACTCGTTGGTATGCACATGACTGTCCATGCAACCCCCTTTTACTAACAAATAATATGCTATGGGTATGTATAATCTCCGTTGTAATGGATATTTCTATGATCAACCTCACACTATCGCTTATTATGTCTCAATCCAAACCATATCAGTTATGACCCTAACACTGATTATCTCCTTGATGAATTTACTTGATTCCATCACTTGCACACTTGGGGGAAATTGCACTATCCCCTCCCCTCTCCATCACCATTTGATGTCTCTATTTTCTACTCCTAGTTCACTTGCTACATATCATGTTGTGCTTCATGATCACAATCTTCTAGCATCTATTCTCATCACACTTATACTACTATCATTACCCAATGACATATTCCCTATTTCTACTCTCTCTCTCTCTCTCTCTCTCTCACTCTCTCTCATGCTTCACGTACTTATTTCCAAGCATCACCAAATCGATGGTTTGCATATTCCTTCTTCATTACCCAATGAAAAACTCTAGTTCTACAGTTCATACATGAATGTTGAGGGTATAATTTATCAATGAACCTCACATCACCTACTCTTTACTATACACTATGTACTTCACGAACAATCTTTCTCAACATTCTCACATCTCTGGTATACACATTGTACCATCATTTCCCGATGACATACTCTTGTTCTATGGTTCATTCTTGAATGTTGAGGGAGAATTTCTAAATGAACCTCATCTCATACACATCCATTTGGGGGAAACGTGGCTCCTCCTCTCTTCACATCTTGCACATCGCAACACACTATCACACTCACATACATTTACATATCTTGGTTACATTTACTCTTGTTAGCTTATTCTACTTACATGTTACACTTTGTTTTCCATGCTAGTTGGATTCTTAGTATGTCATTATATTTTTCTATACACACATGCACATTCACTTGGTATCTTGAAGTGAATGCAGGAATTTTACAGATTTTCACACGATGCATGATGCTCGACACTTTGCTCTTTACTAGTCCCACTGAGGCTCTGGGGCATCTACCTTTACTACTCTCATACTCTACACATCACAGGTTCTATTGCTACATTATTTACTACTTCTTATTACTATCACTTTATTTTTTTCTAATTAATACATGCTTGAAATACTATTTATCTCTCTATCATGTTAATGGGTGCTTCACATGTAGCATTTTCTTGCATGATCTATACAACCATGGCTATCTGTCACCTTTTGCTTACTAGTGTTTGTTATTATTTTCTATTGTTTGTGGGCTATGACCTATGTTATGATTGCTCATTGTTTTCTTATGGCTACTTTGGCCCTAATTGTTTTGTGACATTGTGAGTGATGTCCCATGTATGAAACCCACTTTTCACGGTATCCATCTTATTTCATCATAGTTTTTATTACATTGTTTTCTATTACATGCTAGCTATTGTTACACTAACACTTGTTTCTATCC
Source organism: Taxus wallichiana var. yunnanensis (assembly GCA_018340775.1). Taxonomy (NCBI): domain Eukaryota; kingdom Viridiplantae; phylum Streptophyta; class Pinopsida; order Cupressales; family Taxaceae; genus Taxus; species Taxus wallichiana. Next base: position 659,136,690 of record CM031242.1, read on the forward strand.
TACATTGTTTGCATGTGCATTGGTTTCCACCATGCACATCTCTTACCCCTGTAGGTATCCAATATCATATATGCATATCAGTAGCCAGTCCTCTCGTTTGGTTCACCTTCTCCTAATTTTTTCCCATACACCCCAAATGAGGGGGGCATCATTCTGGTGAAAAAATAAGCCTTACAACAACACATAGTTACATATAACAACATAAAATTAAATATTTGGAAACACAACATAGTCAAGAATGGCCCAGAATCAGAATTTGGTCACAAACATAGGCCATGCACTAGTGCCTAGATCAGACAGGGAATGACGGATGCTTATGTCCCACCAGGCATTTGTGTCATGGGGGAAAAATAAAGAGTCTCTCGAGTTCACACAACAAAATTCTACAACAAAGTAGTCACTTGAGTCTAGTTTCAGAATTCAATTTACATTCAGTTACAAATAATGACGTGCCATCTTTGTAGTAACACTTATTCGGGAAGTGTCATAGAAGGAGAGTAAAACAAAACTCTCTCCCCAACACTCTTCTCTTGGTGTGGGATCACCCAAAAAACTCGTTCTTGGCATGAGATCACCCAAAAAGTCATTCTTATTGTGATATAGCCCAAAAACTTATCCTTGGCATGAGACCCAAAAACTCACTCTTAGCATGAAATCACCCAAAAACCTCACCATTCGGGAACAAATTTAGTAGTATCTCCAAGAAAATCAAGACAATTTTCTATCTTTTACTCTCTTATACATCAAGTGCACACATTCCTTTTACACACTTTTACACTTTTACCTACTTATACACATGTTACTTTGATTTTTCATATATGGAATTTGACTAATTTCTTGCTCTTATTTTTGTAGGTCAGTCCTTATATGCAACCATAAGCATACCCCATAAGTAAGAACAAGCTCCAACACATACTACGTTCCACTTCACCCCTAGGGTCTATCTCCATTTCCTAGTCCCATGTTTCACTCACATTCAATCACTTCACACTTCACTTGGCTAATCACACACTATCGGCTACACTCTTTTCTATAGGATAAAAAGTTACACATATTATATGTAATTTATGCTATCGAGTATTCAATCAACAACATAAAGTGGGGGAAAATGTAGACACAAAATCTATGCACTTAGGTACATTTCTAGGTCCTAGAGCATACTAATACATACATGATTCATAAGTAAGAAAACTAGTGATGGAAACACCTTTTGGCCCTTTTACTTTGTTTATTATAATTTTATTGACCTTACACACCTTACATCCATGTCGATATTTGAACAATTTATCTTTTATGGCCTCGAACACTAGCGCCCATTTAGGGAAGAAGTGCCTAGGTGCGGGTGTCCCTTCCGGGTGCTCGACCTTTTTTTCTTCCATTCTTACTCTTTTGCTTCTTTTTTAAAACTTTGGGTCAACCTTTTAGTTGTCAATTATGAAATTCAAACAAGGGAATCATATATATACATAGTTATAGCTCTCAAATAAAGGGCCAAACACTAAGCATTACCTATCATCACCTAATATTATATTCAAAGGCACAAGAGCACTTCAAAGGAATTCATCTAACACACTCACATAAGGGACAAGGGATGCATCACTCTACATACACAACATAGGAGGGGGAAGTTCATTTTATTCCATCACACACATTCTATACATTGTTACATTCTAGATCTAGCTTGCTATCATTGTGCAACTTGCACAAGGGCATCCTAGGGCATCATTACAAAAACTTTCACAAAGAACTACATGGAGTTTGAAATGAAGTGCAACGCTTGGTACTAATTTCACTCTTTAGGTGACCGCTAGGGTCACTTTATGACTTCACATTTTACAACTTTATTTTTAGATTTGATGTGGTTTGTGGGCATGTGCATATAGGTATCTCTCTTTGTAGGTTACAAGTACAATCAATCGGCAGTAAGTATAAAAACTAGAGTGATAAAGGGAAGGTAATAACAAAGATCCTCCCGCACATAAAAGGATAGAAACTTAGCACATGATCTGGACCTGCACTCCTCTCCTCCTGTGGGAACTTCTATCTTATAAATTTTATGAGTTCCAGAATCTCTAATGATCCTTGATGACACTTCTTACAATTTATTTCAACAATTCTCATGTCTAGATCACATCCAGATTGTGTGAAAATAGATAAATCACCTTCCCCCTCTCTTTTTCTTAGGGTTTCATATTGTTTCTTGTTTATTGCTTATGTATTATTATAGTTGGTCACTTACATATTATTAGTACAATAAATTTACTCTAAAATTAAGGTTTAATTACATTTAGATTAAATCAACGTCTTTCTTAGGTCTCGCGGTGAGACCTTGCTCTTCCTAGTTTTGTGGAGTCGGTGGTGGAGTGATACTATCACTATATCATCTACATTTTGCTAATGTAGTGAAATGCTTACAATTTTTTGAACTTAAGTTTAGAGGGTGCACCCTTTTACTGAATTAAAAATCCAAAAACATTCAAATATGTTCAAAAATCAAAAAACATTGAAATATGTTTCAAAAATCCAAAAAAATTCAAATATGTTCAAAAAATAAAAAACATTAAATATGTTCAAAAACCAAAAACAATATAAAATTGGCAAAAACTAAAAACAATGAAAACAATCAAAAAGAAAAAAATTCGAAAATGTTTAAAAAAACCTCAACAACTAAATAACATAGTTAAAAATATTTCCATTTGGCGAGAAATCCTACTAATAATTCCAGATCATCTTACAATAATCACTTTTCTTACCCGTGGTGTATATCTATGCTTGAGGAAAAACAATCAATTACCTTTTTGTAATATAACTTTTTGGGGCATACTTGGATTTCAATTTAATCCAATACAAATCAAACTCCAATGGGATCTAACAAGAGTGTTTTTGTAGTATCTAATATCACTCCGCTCTTTGGCTGGATCCAATCATCTTGTGTTCTAATTTATTGCTTGGGAAATTCATATCTGTCTAATTGTTCAATGTGGAACACATTAGGAGTGTTATTAGATGACATTATTGTAAATTGTGTTGTATCTTGTTGTAGTTTTTTGAATATTGTGATGTTGCTTTTGTTAGCATGTTAGTTTTTTATTTTTATGTACTTAGTTATTATAGACCAATTACATATGAGTTATTAGCATCTTAGTTAGCATATAAATTTGGTGTAGTTAATTCCTATTCATATTGGGTTTGTTTGATGTGTTTTGTTTTCGTCCGGTTTATTAAATAAGCCATGGTGTGTTTTCCATTTTGTTGTGTAGTTAGTTTTGTTTACATTTCTTTGTATTTGTGTTAATTGCAAGTACTTTTTTGACCTTATTGTGTGCATACCATCATTACAAATATAACATCATCATTTATCCATAATAAATCATGGTCACAATCATCATCTACTCTCTTCTTCATCGTTACTCGGACGGTTTGTATTGCGTGTCTTCTTTTCTCTTCTCTCACACTATTGACCGGTGTTACTGTTGCGATGCTCACTCGCTTGTGGGGGAATTTTCCTCCACGAATTTCATCTCACCGAGGCACACCAATGCTTCACTTAGGCCAATCAAGTGTAACAATCCCTTCACTTCCTCTCTTTGCATCAAAAATTTCAAATTCTTCACCAAATATTTAAAAAAAGCACAAAAATTATAAAAAATCCAAAAAATCCAAGTATTCGCAAAAATCCTACAATTCGCAAACACATGATTTTTTTCAACAATTCAACATAATATTTATAAAATCAAACTTTTAACTACTACTCTAGTAATCGTTTGAATCTTATGACTATCATGATACATCTTGTTCCCTTTGCATATTAATATCTCTGCTTGGGGCAAGTCAAATCAATTATTTTTCCCTCACGATATAGCTTCACATGGGGAAATTTCAACTCTCATTCCTCGCTTACATTTCATAAGTTAAATGCTTGAGGGAAATTGTCCTTTCAACCCTCAAATTAATTTTCAAATTGGATCGACAAGAGTGTCTTTTGGAGTATCTAATATTACTTTTCTCTTCATTCTAATCATATTCCCATGCATTTCATAAGTTTAGTGCTTGGGAGCATTCATATCTGTTTAATCATCATTGTGGCACATATTAGGGGCATAGTTAATTGTCTTATTTTTGAAGTTGTGTTGCATTGTTGATATTAATTTTTGACCAATTACACGTATTTCGTTATCATCTTGGCTTCTTTATATCCATGGTGCATAATTTTATGGTGTATATTGGGTTTTTTTCCTTTTTATATTTTTTTGTTGTATGTGTGTGTGTGTTTGTTTACACATATAATAGGTTAAACATCATGATTCTTTCATAATCATGGTGAAAAATCTATTGTGCAACAACAAAATAAGGTTTCTCTAACTTTCACTCTCTAAAAGAAAGTTCATTCTATGAGCAAAATTCCTTCCCTCTTCCTTTACCTCCCTATGCCTTTTCCTTTTCTTCCTATCAAGAAGTGTTACACTACATTATTGTGTCACCCATCCACTTGAGGGGCATCCCCTTAATGTTCACACTCATTAGGGCATCTTAATGTTCCACCGACTTTCCTTGTCATTTGCTCACCGATCTCGCATATGTCTATTATCTTTAATATTCTATTACTTCATAATAACACTTTAAAGAGGGGAAAATGTAGACACCACGAACACACATGCTTCTTTCCAATATTTTCCCCGATTACCCCTTTAGAATTAATTAATTAAATTAAATAATTCATACACATTTTATTACACCCTTGGAATTGATTAAATTAATTCCTAAACATTTAGCTAATTTAATTAACATATATTTAAATACATGGTTAATTATTCTTCTCACACTTTATAGATAATTAAATTAGTTATTACAAATGGAAATAAATCTATTTTCCACTTGGAACCCACTTGAAGTCCACTTCCTATGTAGTCAACTCCAAATGGACTCCACTTTTAGAATCCCATGAAGGTGGGTGCAATAAAATTGCATGTATAACCACCTTCCTAGATGTAACTTTACATGTAATTCATTCAAACTTCCTCCAGTGTTTTTTTAGCACCACTTTCAACCACTATTTGGTCTCTATAAAAAAGAGGGATAATCCTTTGCAAATCCTCTTGGATTTCTTTCTTCATCCTTTGAAAATCATCTTGGATTACTTTCTCTCTTTCTTGTAGCCATCTTCTGCTATTTTTCCATTCAATGTTTGCATATTGGAATCTTTCCCCATGTCCATTTTATTCTAGTAGAATTTTCATTTCTTCATTTATAGGTCAATTCAAGAGCATCCGCAATCCAAAATTTTCAAATATTATACAAGTTTAAATACTTCCACAGTCTTATCTGAGGTTTGCAAGAGAAAATTGGAGGAGAGATTTATTGTTGTATTTTCTTGTGTTTCCATTTATGTTTAGTTTTTCATGCGCACACGATATGTATTTCATCTCAATTGTCAATGCCCACATGACCATGAGCACGGGTAAAGGAATTATGAAGAAAAATTGATGTGTACTTGATATTTGGAATTGTAAATTTGTAATCACTATATATATATATATATATATATATATGAAGGAAAAATTTACAAAGTTCAATTTTGTGCTAGTGGAAATTTGAATTAATAAATTTATCTATTGGTGTAAATGTTAGGAAAACAAACCCCTAAAAGTAACTTGAACCCATAAAATTTAGGCGACCCAGTCCTATCCTTACACCTAAAATTTTGCCAAATGCAAATTTCAAAAACTAGAATATTCATGAATTAACGAAGATTCACCACTAAAATTTACTCTAATATAATGTAAGGACATTACTAATTAGATAAATATAATAGTATTCAAGCAAGATCTAGCTAAAGAAGTACAAGCAAGAGTGAAATATAGGAGATAAAGATGACTCAACTTGTAAATGTAGATCTGGAACAACTAATTAGATTGTGTAAGATCCGTATCTCAAACCGTAATATAGAAACTCGATCTGGATAGAACTACCTAGAATGGGATGGGGCCTCCCAAACACTAGTGTATATTCGGGCACTTGAATCTATGGAATAACTCGGGATATATTTCTTTCTTTGTCGCTTCTTATTCGTTATAGGTCATGTCGGTTTCATTACACCTCTCTTCTATCGCACATGTACCTACAAAAGAAAATACCGCAAAATACTCAAGCACACATTAGATGAATTAAAATATGTATATTCTTGAGTCAAACTCAACCTCGACAGTCACCCTAATGTGATTTTCACAAGTGTTGCACTACATTTCAGACTCAATGTAGTTCTAGTGTGTGTGTGGTCGAAATATTCTCTCTTGAGCTAGGATTCCCTAGTTCTAGTCGTACAAAATATAACGAGCTATAACTAATTTTTCATAATACAAATGTGTGGTATGGAATTTAGAATAAACCCTCCTATACAATGAAGTATGCAGTCCCAAAATGTAGTCCTTGGTGTAATAGATAGAAAATATTATCTCCTTGTAATAGTATGTACCTCTTGAATGCTTGCCCCTTAATGAGGTTAAATAAGACATGTATATATATGATTCCTTTACTTAATTTTTTTCATTAACAAGTGAAAGGCTAACTAAGGGTGATAAATAAAGATAAGAAAGAAGTAACATAAAAAAATAGAAAAAGAGATGAGGACAAAATCACCCCAAAGGGACAAGTAGCACCTAGGAGCTCCCATCCCTAATGGGAATTTATGTACAAGATGCTAAAATAGAAAACATTTAAATAAGATCCGATAAATATGTCAGCTAGTATGTAAAACTATAAGTTACAAGTCGAAACATTAAGAAATAAATATGAAAAGGATAAAGCAATGTCAAAGCAAAGTAAAAGGGTTGTTAATGACATGTTCTCTCGCTTCAAATCATGCATATAAATGACATATTTAGAGGCTAGATGTAGATATCAAGTGTGTGATTTAGTGACTATATTGTGAAGCTTCAGACTTGTGGATGATGTTGCCCTAATGAATGTACAAAAGTATTTGCGGAGTGTAGGGATCTTTGGGTGCATTTTGTGCTAGTTTTTGCAATAGGATTCCATGAGAATACTATGGAGTAAGTGATGTGAGTTTTACTTGCTTATATATGATTTTAAAGGTGATTTAAGTTATAAAGGTTGATTGAGAAGGAGTAAATGACCTAAAGAATAATGTGTAATTGAAATATTGGGATCATAGTGAGGAAGGGTAAAATCATACACTAGGGCCAGGAATGTATGGATGTTCATGCCACTATTGTATGCTTTTACCTTAGAGAAACAATATGAAGTGTGAAGTTTGGAGGCTAACCAACATATTTTATTAATGGATTTCATGCATTGGTTCTCGAAATTGTCAACAAATGAGTGTGTGTGATCAAGAAAGCTAGAAAAGAGACCTAACGATGAACCAGATGAGAATGGGTAAAGTTCACTTATTTGAGCAAGAGAGAAATGTCAAAAATAATAGTTATAGACACTAAATCACACACTTTGGGTATCTTCCTAAACACACACCACTATTCATATGATTCCTAAGAGAGAAAAGTACTAATTGATCACTTTGTCTTTGGCCATATTTTCTTGTTTTCTATTTTCTCTTTTGGTCTTACACTCCTTTCCTAGTCTGTCTTCATACTTTGGCATTTCTCACCCTGGACACTAGCGCCCATCCGGGACACTCAAGCACCTGTGTGCCCTCATCCCCTTTGGGCCCCCCGACCTCTTTGTACTTTGTTCACATCTTTTGGGTCCTTTCTAGCCATTTGGGCATCTTGTTTTTTACTAGTTGGCCTTTTAGTGGTTAATTACAAAATTCAAGAAAGGGAATCATATAAATACAAAGCTATGTGATCATAATAAAGGACCAAACACTAAGCATTAGCTATCACCACCTAAGGTTGAATTCAAAGAGCATTATAAGAGAATTCAAGAATCCATCTAGCTCCATACATGTGACAAGGGACAATCATTCATTCATACACTTCATAGGAGGGGAAGTTCATTCTTTCATGCACACATCTATCTCGTTAGGTAAAACATACTTTACCTAGGTTAATTTAGCATAGGTAATTATATTATTATATTGGTAAGTTGTTATGGTGTGATTATAAACCATGTTTTATTTGTATTTGGGAATATTATTCTCATATCATATTTTTGTCATTATTTGGGTTGTTTTATTGTTATATGGTTAAAACCATATATTTGTAATTTTGTGTACACAGATGTATATTTTGTTGCACCTATGCAACATCCCATATGTCAAAGCATATGGATGTGCACTATCTATAAATATTTCAGCCATCTCTATTGTATTAGATTTTGATCGCACATCAATATAATTATAGGGCTTATGTCCCTCTCTAGACTTGGTATCGAGCAAGACATGAAAGCCTATCAATAGAGAAGGTGTGCGTAAGAGTAGAGGATCTTGGAGAAGCATTTACAATATTTGAGAGCACTGTGCAATCTCTTGTAACTTCCTGCACCCATTCTTGGATCCTCACAACCTCCTATCCAGTTCGGTGTTTGCAAAGAAACTTTTTTTTGCATTTGGTGCTTCTGAACCAAGTTAAATTTGTAGCATATGGATAATTCTGATTAAAAAAAATAAGAATCAAGATTTTTTCCCCAAGTAGGGGTTTTACCAATAAGAATAGTTATCTTTGGCTAACTTTAGTGTCTCTACAATATTTTAAGGTGGAGCCAAGCATCAAGTTTCTCTTTGCATACAGATGAGATTTTTGAGAGTCGTCCACCGAGCTCGGGTTGTGTGCATTGGTTTGGTTTGAGTTACTATCGAGCTAACATCCGAGCCCACCGCCATGTGGAGTCTACTTCCCTCCCAACATGGTGATCTATGCAAGTGGCCGAGTCTAAAGAATCATGTGAAGACTAATCGAGTTGAGCTATTGGACCCAAGCATTTCTCCAAATAGAAACAATTGGCTTATCCTAATCGAGCATAGACCCTATCTCGACGTGCAAGATGAGCCACTTTGAGTGACCCTTGTCGTGGACTCCTGCACAATATAGCTGAAAAATCAAAACAAAAAAACATTGAAGCAATCGAGTTAGATCTCCTTTGGCAAGGTGAATCAAGCTCCCAACCCCAGTTGAGCTCACCGGATGACTACGCCTTGCAATGAAAATACGAAGAAAAAGAGGCATTAAAACAAAAAAATAATTCCACAATGGTGGACCAACAATAAAAAGGTGGTGGATAAACATTACAAAGCAAAACAAAGTTGGATTCGGTTTCTACGAGATATAATCTGCCCCCTCATGTGACCATCCGAACTACTTCACAGTGCCACATTGGATTTAAAAAAATAGGTCAGAAAATATTGTTTAAATTTCATTTTGTTTGATTTCATAGTTTATGCACTTTGGTGCTTTGTAGGCTAGTTGAGGGGTTATAAGGCTATTGTCATAGAGGGGCAAGTCCTTGGTTCAACCCCCAGTAACTATTTACATTTGGCATAGTTTTAGTGGGAACCACCAAACGTAGCTGCAGATATAGCGGAGAAAACTCCCCTAACCCACTTAGCTCTAACTAAACCCACTACCAAAGTTAGAGGAGTTAATGCCCCTTTTTCAATAAATTTAGAAAATGGGCACCAATGCCCCCAAGTTCTTTCTTCCAAACTCACATCTCCTAAGAGGAGATAATTATGTTGCACGGAAGACTAAGATTAGAACAAAACTTGAGTTTGAAGAGATATGGCTTGTTGTGAATGGTTTCGTAACCAAATCACCAGATGATGTAGCCCAACAAAGATATTTTTACAAGGCTAATCAGAAGGCCAAAGTCATAATATTGTTTATAGTGTTTGATGACGTGTAACCCCACATTCGAGATGCCAAAACAACCAAAGAAGCATGGGATAAGTTGAGCACTGTGTAAAAGGCCATAAATAAGAACACAATTATGAATTTAATGAGAATCGATTACATACCAAATTCAAACCAAATGAGAAAGTGGAAGCTTTATTGTGAAGAGTTTCAGAATTGAGGGCTTCACTTCTATCCTTGGGAGAGGAGGTAACTAATACAAATCTCATTCCCATTGTTCTAAGAGAAATTCCTCCTTATCATATTTTTGTGGCGAAACTAAATTTGTCAAATAAGATAGTGACATTTTGCAAGTTAGTGAATCTAGTGCAACAAGAAGAAGTAATGTACAACAAAGATTGATTACATACACTGAAATTCAAACCAAATGAGAAAGTAGAAGCTTTCTTGAGAATAGTTTCATAATCGAGGGCTTCACTCCTAGCCCTGGGAGAGGAGGTAACTGATACAGCTCTTGTTCCCATTGTTCTGAGAGAACTTCCTCCTTCTTACCATATTTTTGTGACGAAACTAAAATTTTCAAATCAGACAATGGCATTTGACAAGTTAATGAATCTACTACAACAAGAAGAAGCAATGTACAACAAAGATGATGAAGAGGAGAAGGCACTATCTTCTCATCAAAAAGGAAAAGGAAAAGTAAAATCTCATTCTTCTCAAAAGTCCCAAAATAAGCATCGACAAGTAAAGAAGAAATGTCCTATGCGCAAACAGAGGACATGATGTGAAAGATTATTGGTACAATACATATAAGAAAGGTTCATCAAGTAATTCTGGACCTTAGAATCAACAAGTATCATAAAAGACAATCACATTACAATTAGGCAGAAAAAGGGGATTTGGAAAAGAAAACCCCATCAGCAAGGTAATATAGCTGAGCAAGAAGATCATTCAAAAAATGAGGACTTCTTGTACACTTCTCATTCTAGTGAACCATCCATGTCATCTAGTGTTGTTTGGTATGTTGATTCGAGAGCCACTCGACACATGACCAGGCATAGAGACTAGTTTACCACCATGAGGACACACCTTTAAAAAGCCATGTTTTGTTAGGTGATGATTCTTCTTACATAGTACGAGGTATTGGGAAATTTTCTCTACCTCTTGGTTCACAAACCGTAGACTATCAGATGTATTATATGTCCCTGACTTAACAAAGAATCTCCTATCGGGAAGTCAACTTTTAGATCATAATCGAAGATTGATTTTGATAGTCATTTTGATAAGAAAGTGTGTTTAATTCGAGACAAATCAAGAGGCTTGAAAATTGTTGCAAAATCCTCCAATGTGGGACGTATGTTCCAAATTGACTTTGTCCACAAGGATGATTAGGCACTAGTGGCTAAGAATTATTCCTCAACATAGTTGTGGCATCGAGACTTGATCACATCAGTTTTAAATATCTCAAAACACTTCACCAATACAACATGGTGAGAGGCTTGCCATCTCTCCAGAAGGATACATATAAGTGTCCTCACTACCTAGTAGGTAAACAACACAAAGCTTCATTCCAAAAGAGTACTTATTGAGATTTAGGTAAGCTTGATCTAGTTCATATCAATCTTTGCGGTCTGATGCAACCTAGTCATTCTAGATTTAAATATTTCATGTTATGTGTTGATGATTATTCAAGGAAAATGTGGATATTTTGTCTTCGTAAAAAAGTGAAGCTTTTGAGAAATTAAAAAATTTCAAAGTGGCTGCAGAGAATGATACTGGTCATCATATTAGATCTCTCCACTCAGATCGAGGGGGAATTCACCGAATGAGTTCAAATCCTACCTTCAATCTCACAGATTTGTTGACAAATGTCTCCTACAACACACCACAACCGAACGGTGTTTTTGAGAGATGAAATCATACTATCATGGAGGTGCTGCATTGCATGAATGATGACTCTAAACTAGTGAGGACATTTTGGGAAAAAAATAGCAAAGACAACAATATATTTGTTGAACAAAGTGCCCATAGTTGCTCTTAATGGAGTAACACCACATGAAGCATGGTCGAAGTGGAAGCCATCCATTTCACACCTCAGAGTATTTGGGTGCAAAGCTAACATACACATACCCAAGAAGAACATAAATAAGTTCAAAAATCATCTTCATTGGCTATAATGAAGAGGCTCTTGGGTACAAATTGATGGATCCGAAGACCAGAAAATTCTACACCAGTAGAGATGTTGAGTTCTTTGAGAAGAAGGAAGTTGAGACTCCTTCTCCAAACTCACATGATGTAGATATTTCACCTATTGTAAAAATAAAAGTTGATGTTCCCACTAATGATGACAGTGATGATGGGGATGATGGTGATGATCAGACATGACCATGACCCATGGGAGTAGTACATTGTATGCCCAAGTGGTATACTAACATGATACGAGATGTAAAATTGGATGCTCCACTAGATACATCCACCATTGGACCATGGACTCATAGTAAAGCATGAGAAGAGGTAAAATTTTATTTGATGAGTAGATTTTGAATCTATTGAGCTCTCTAATGCCCAAGAATCCCTACAGTCGAAATCTTAGAAAGATGCCATGTATGATGTGTACCGATAAAGTGATGAAAAAACAAGCTGGAATCTTTTCAATCTTCCACCAAGGAAGAAACCCATTGGTTGCAGATGGATATTAAAAATAAAGTACAAAGCAGATGGGACCATAGAAAAGTATAAAGAAATACTGGTAGAAAAGGGGTATGCATAGAAGGAAGGCATAGACTATGAGGAGACATTTTCTCCCACAACTAAGATCAAAACAATCAGGATGATCTTTGCTCTAGCTACTTAGTTTGGTTGGAAATTCCATTAGATGAATGTGAAAAGAATGGAGATATACATGAATAAGTCTACATGACTCAACCTGAGGGTTATGTTGTACTTGGAGAAGAAACAAAGGTATGTAGACTCAAGAAATATTTATAGGGCCTTAAACATGTACCTTGAGCTTGGTACATCAAAATTGATGAGAATCTCCTTCACTATGGATTCATCAGAAATCCATATGATCCCAATATCCACCTCAAAAAGAAATGGGGGGAGATTGTGATTGTTTTTTTCTATGTTAATGATCTATTCATCACTAATAGTTTAGTGAAGATGATCAATGCAATGAAGAAATATCTTAATCAATCGTTTCTTATGACAGATCTCAAGCTCATGCACTACTGTCTTGGATTGGAAGTATGGAAGAAAGAGAATTAAATCTTTGTTTCTTAGTTGAATTATAACAAGACAACACTCGAGAAATTTAGGATGATGGATATGCACTTTGGGTATCTATCCAGTCCGATCACATACCACTATTCATATGATTCCTAAGTGATAAATGTGCTAATTGATCACCTGTCTTTGGCCATCTTTTCTTGATTTCTATTTTCTCTCTGTCTTACACTCCTTCTTACCCAATTTTTTTTTTTATACTTCAACATTTCTTACCATGGACACCAGCGCCCAACTAGGATACCAGCGATAGGCACCCCCATCCCCTCGGGGCACAATCGACCTCTTTGTACTTTGTTCACATATCTTGGGTCCTTTCTATCCATTTAGGAATTTTTATTTTTACTAGTCGGCATTTTAGTGGTTAATTAAAAAATTAAAGCAAGGGAATCATATAAATATAAAGATATGTGATCATAATAAAGGACGAAGCACTAAGCATTAGCTATCACCACCTAAGGTTACATTTCAAGAGCATTCTAAAAGCATTCAAGCATCCATCTAGCTCCAATAAGGGACTACAATTTTTGCATACACTTCATAGGAGAGGAAGTTCATTCTTTCATGCACACATCTATCTACATATTTTACATATAGCTACTGCTCACTATCAAGCGTGACATGCACAAGATCCATCTAGGGCACAATTTCGACACACATGCAAACATCGAACTACATTGGGTCTTAGATGTAGTGTAACTCTTAGTCGTAAGTTCACTTTTTTGAAAACTAAGGACAATCGACTCCTCATTTACATCTATCTTTTAAGTATTTAATGTGGTTTGAGGGTTTTGTAGGCGCTTCTTTCGATGACGAGGTTTTAAGAAAAATAATAGCAAATTCTAGTGACATACAAGTAATCAAAGGTGAAAACCAATGAACATATTGCAACCACGAAAAATTGGGTTCTCGCTGACTTTTGAGAAGTCACGAGGCATCCATAACAGGTCTCTAAAGCACCTAGGTGCCTTTGACCCTCCATAGGAATCCTGGTCTTGGCATCTCGAGACACCTCTGTAATTTTCTGGGTCTAATTGTAACACAATTCCCCTCTATTCCAGTAGTTTTCCAGCTCTACACGCATTTGGAATTTCTTGAAACATCTAAGTATTTTTATCTCTCCTTTGCAACTAGGGTTTTAAATTAAAATTGATTATTTTCTTGGGTCATATATGTACCTTATTGTTTATATTCAGCGTTTTTACATATTTATGATCGGACATTTATTTATTCGATATTTACTTAATTAGTAGTGTCAAAAGTATACTTACCAAATTTGAGTGTGTATAGGTACATGACCAAATAGAAGGCCGAGGAGAAGGTATTTTCTTAGATGTTGTATGTGATACTAGAATCAATGTATGGACTAGAAGACTGTGCATGGATGTACCTAAGGGGATGTCTATGAGGCATAACATGGGAAAAATGTTGATATGTAGATATATTAATGTTAAGTGTAGTAATTATATGTGTGGGGTTGATGTAGATACCTAAAATTAGCACCACTAATTCTAGTGTCGAGTCCACCAGGCCCCCTCATTATCACATTACACCTCTCATATTCATAAGAACATCAACATCATTGCCTCGCCTCGCATAAATCCACATCCATCATTAATCGACATATTACTTCCATATTCTTCATCTTAGGTTATATACTTATACCCTCCATTTAATCAATTTAGTTAAGTATGTCATCACACTATTTTAACAATGCCCTTATACCTAAGTCATTGATACCATACCCCTTTAATTAATTAATAATCTCACATTCCCTAAAGTTACATTACCCATATCAAAATTAATTAAATAAATAATTAATTATACCCTCACACCTCACCCTTACACCTCACCGTGGTAACTAGGACACCTCGCTTACTACCTAACAAATTTACTAACCTTCTAAAAATATCTAACTTATCCCTAACCTCCTCTAAAAATACCTTCTAAAAAGGCTAACATCCTCATCCTTACTAACCTTCCAAAATTTTTAAATCTTCAACCAACTAAATTCAAAATAGCAAATTTGACCTCCCACTCAACCTCTCTAACTAATTTAGATATGATTCCCCTAAATATCTAACCAATTCAGTTCAAAATAGAAGATTTAACTTCCATATCTCAACCAAAATTGAACCACCCTGCAATCATCGATGATTTCCCGAGATCATAGATGATTCTCTCCTTTTTCATTATAAATACAGGCTCTATGCCTCCATTTGGAATTGAATGGAAAGTGGAAGGGACTCTAAGATTTCATATTCTATTATTATTTCATCGTAGACCTCTCATAGAGCCGGAGATCATCCAAAAATCTTCTTCAAGCATCATTCATACGCCCGAATCACGTTGGCGGTCTTCTTGATTTGAAAATCTTTCTCTTTGATAATCTTATCTTTTTCTATTTTTCTCATTTCCAAGCTTAATCAACCTTTCTAACCTTTTTTCAAGTCTCAGTTCATCCATTTTCCTCCCTATATATTTTTATAGCAATTAATGGTGATTCTCCAAAATTGCCAACGTTTTTCCCAATCATCGCGATTCACATACAATTGCCAACAATTTTTGAATCACCTGAAAAGATATGAAATCAGCTTTCTAGCTCTTCTTTCGGTTTGCGGTTCAAAAGTTATGATCAAAACATTAGAGGGTGGTTTTTCATCAAATCTAGAGTCTCACCATCAACAAAATCATTACCCAAAACCTTCCCAAATCAAGTAATATCACATTTTAAGTCTTATCAGTCAGTTGAAATCAGGTAAGTGCTTTTCATTCACATCATTGTATTAATCATTCATAATCTAATAACTTAAATCATTTATTTTCATTCATCTGTTTATCATTTATCTTATCCTTATGATTAAATTCTTAAACATAGATTAACACCCTTATAAGGAAGTTCATTGACTTCAGGGACTTTCCTTTACTAGGAAATCCACCATATATTTTACTAACTCCATCCTATGTGAGTTCTTTTATTTTAAGGCTTGCTTGTAAGGAAAAGAAGCCTTATTCACATTCTTCATGGAGAGTAATATCAAACATCGTTCATCCACATCCACGGGTATCACGGAAACCCTACCATATCGAGGTTTGTAATGCATAGTGTCACCCTCTCTGCATTTGAAATACAATAAATGGGCTCCCCCTCACTAGAAGTCTAGTAATCCAATGAACATCTTCTAAGGTGATGGTCATATCTCTATGGGAAACCAAAAAGTGTTGGTGGAAGGGTTTAACCTCTCTAATAGTGTAAGGATCAAAGCGTGACATCTATGGATCCGTTGGTAGAATCTCATCCCACTAAAACCAGATGACTCTAAATGCTCCCAATACTCATTGATTAAAACCTCTCTAACCTCATCCAACATCAAGGGGATGCGATCTCTAATATTCATCTTGAATCAACTTGCAAAGTAAAAACATACAAAACAAACATCAAGTATCATCATAATAATGCAACCAACAAGACAATATAAATTCATAAGAATTTTTTTGGCCAAAATCATAGAAAAGACAATTTTTAAACAAAAATTGAATCACCGATGATTCACATGAATCACATATGATTCACATGAATCATCAGTGATTTAATTAATCACTAGAGATTCCTATCAAACATTTACACCTCCCTAAAGCTGTTTCAAATTTCTCAAAAACATCAAAATTTACAAAAAAAAATTAGACAAAAATGGAATGGAAACTTACCTCTACATGCACAAGTTTTCCCTTCCCGCTCAAGGTCGTCATCTCTCTCAATCAATCACATAAAAATTTGCTCCGAAATAGTTTTCTCACAATATATTTAAAACACAATAACGATTAAATGCAAAACGACGAGATATTTAACCCATTTTTCACGCAAGCCAATCATCAACGATTAGCCTTAATCACCAATTATTTCCCTACTTTGGACTCTTGTTTGCCTTTCCTACAAAGCAAAACATTTTTACTTTCTACACAAGGGTGCCATGTTTCTAAAATGTCCTAGCCTTCAAAAATCTCGATCAAGTCAACATAATCAAAAATTTGGGAATTACCATTCATCTATGGGAGATGAGCCCTTTGGCCCCCATCACTTGGTTTTCCCCATCTCTCAAACTTTATCCAGTAAGAATCATACATCTGTAGGCATTGAGCCCTTTGGCCACCCTAAAAATTGATTCCCTAGCATTTCACTTTGCACCCTCTCTAATTGGGGAAAGCCCTTTCTAAAACAAAAACACATTGGTGCTCGCTCTATTGCACTACGTGGGTTCACCCATACCAACACAACTTTCCTTCATCACTTTTGTCTAGCAATTTTCCAAATGTCACCAGACAAAAAAAGGTGAAAATGTAGACACCAAAAATTTACGTCCCATAAGCTCAAACATATTCATGACCAAATGTGACTCGTTTACAAAAACTTCAATATATGATCCTTCTTAAAACCAATTTCAATTAATATATTTACAACCACTACATCTCTAAAGTCTAAAATATTTATTTAATTAATTGAAAATATATAAAATGATTTATCTGCTCACACCTCACCCACACACCTTGGTGAGTTAACTAAGACACCTCACTAACTACTTAAACCATCTAAAGTTATATTTTAATGGTTATCTTTTAAGTTTTCAACTCACTTTATGTTGTGGTCCCTTCCTCATGGCATACAATTCCTTGGCACAATTTGGAGGAATTGATGTCCCTTTTCCCCTTTTCTCGGTGAACATGGGGGACACTATAATGTGCCACCACATATAGAGGAATATTTTCGTCACTTAAGTTGCAACATGAATTTTTAGGTGAGTGTTTTCAACTTTATGGATGATGTCACCATTGGCCCCTCTTCATTATTCACATTTTTGAGGAGCTGGTGTCCCCATGTCCCCTTTAACCCTATTTTTAGAGGGATAAACTTAAGTATGTGGTTTCACATGGGTTGGGTTGGGTTTAGGGTGAGTTAACTATGTTTTAAGAGGGGAAATGAAGGGGGATGGTATAAAGGCCATCCTTAGCCATTTTTTTAATTCTAAAGTCCCCTCACTTGATCCCTAGGGATGTAAAGAAACACCACTTCATTAGAGTAACTTGTACCATAAGAGAAATTAATCAAAATAGAGAGCAGGTGTAAATTTAAATAATCGCCACCTTGTGTAGAGTAGTGGTTGCATAATCGTCCCTCTGTACAGACCGATGGTAATGTAACCACCGGTTTGTGTTAACTAACGGTCTTGTCATTAAACAAAAAAATAAATAAAGCCACGAATAGTCATGGATTTCAAATGTTTTGACCATGTCTCTTCCTTGGATGTCTCTTCCCATTCTCTAGTGCACGGGAGGACATGGGGAGCAAGCTATTTAAGCAAGAGAACAAGTGGAATTGAGCATCAATTCATGGGAGAAGTGAGCAAGAAGACTTTGGTGTTGGAATTGAATTGTAGAAGCAAGGTGAAAGTGCATAACAAACAAGTATAGAGGGTGGAAGTAACATTGTTGTCTTCCTTCAACTTCTTGTATTTTGTAATTGATTAAATTGGCCAATATATAAGTGGGAAGAAAGAGCAATTTCCCTTCCCACTGGTTTCCCTCAAATTGGGGGTTTCTAGGATAAAAATCTTGTGTTTGCATTAAGTTGTTCATTCTAATTTTTCTGCAAGTAGTTCTAAGCACTAAGATTCATTCACTAGCTTTCAATTTCTCTGTCATTTTCAATAATTGAAAGTAGAAACAACATTTTGTGGTCTTGTGGATTTCAAAGAATAATTTTATAGATCATTTTGGTATCAGAGCTAATTATTATATGAAGGACTGTGGTATTCATTTTTATGTAATTTTTATGATGGTGACAAGGTCCAAAGGTGAATAAGTATTACCTTGAGATCTAGACATATATACAAATATGTGGAAACAAAGAATTAGCTCGATAAAATGGAGGAAGAGAACATGGTCTATAGAATTGAGATGTTGAAAGCATGATGGATAACTTGTATAGACACCAACAAGAACTCTCATATTTGCAAAAGACAACATCAATTAAGAAAGATTCCATGGACTCAATGGTTCAAGATTTAGCCAAAAATTTGACATAGGAAAGAGCCACGATGAGGAAGAAGATATGGAAGAGCATGAAGAAGAAACTCTAGTTGGAAGAGAGAAGGTAAAATCTGATCATGTTCCTTTTAAAGTTGAAACTAAAGTTGAGATAAAAATCTTTGAAGGAAAAGTAGATGTAGAATTTCTTGATAAATGGTTAAAATAATTAGAGGTTTATTTTAGTGTACATGATGTCATTGAGGCACAAAGGATCACCTTTTCACATCTCAAAATGGAAGGACATGCTCTGGTTTGGTGGGAAACCCATCTAGCCACTTGTGAGAAGAAGAAACGTCCTATTGTAAGATCTTGGGAGGGTTTTAAATAATTTCTTAGAGCTAATTTTTATCCTATTGGCCATAAGACTAACCAAATGATTAAATGGAAGTATTTTAGACAAAGCAGTGGTCAAAGTGTGTAGGATTACACTACGGAGTTTTGGAGACAAGCCATGTTGCTTAATATGGACTTAGAGGATGAGGATATTTTGACCAAGTATTTGGGAGGACTTCACACTCACCTTGAAGGAATTTCATCTCCACAAAGCCCAAGTATCATAATGAAACATGTGTGCAAGCATATTATATTGATGATGCTAAGAAGCAAGGAGAAACAAAGTAAGAAAAAGAAACGATTTACAAAATTTTCCAAAGAAAGTGTAGGGAAAAACAAGTAATAAAGGTAAATGGAAAGGTAAAAGAAAACTAATACTTTGAATACTTGTAAAGATCCTAAGAATTTTTACAAGAATTGTGATATCAATAGTCATACTGACACTACATGTTGGAAGTTCCATCCAAAATTACACCCAAATAACTGAACCAAGGATTCCAAGAAATCCATGGCGGTTTATGCGGAGCAGCAGATGGGGAGGTGGAAATAGAAGATGATTCTGATGTAGACAATAGGATTGGATGCACGAACACCAACATGGACAACCAAGAATAAGAGGAAAAGATGAGTAAGCTATTTCAGTTCAAAATCCAAATCAAGATAACTAAGTTAAATGCTTTGGTAGATACTGGTTCTCAATGTTATGTGACCAAATCCCCAAAGCTTTGTAAAGCATTAAAAGACTTGTTAGATTATTAAAGACAAGTTTGGCTTAAGATAAATTATAAATAAGATATTATAATAAGATATTGGCTTAATGTGGGAATGAATATCCCAAGCATTTGATTAAAGATGCTTAATTTGACATATGAAAAGGTGTGGGAACCATTGTGTTGGTTTGTAACCACCTATGATGTATTATAAAAGAGATGTAAATGTAAAATAAAGAAAAAAGGGGAATACAAAAAGGAATGTATGAACAAATGAAAGACAAGGAATTGTGCTTGTGTTTATGAGAAAGAGAAAAATTGTGAAAAGAGACTTAAGAACTTTGTGAATTTAGTTTGTGTAAGTAATTCCAAGGTTGACGGAGTTACGATGACGGGAGGTGGGCAAGAGAGAGGGGCACTAGAGGTGTCCTAAGTGGGGGTACATAATATAACCTTGGATGGTTCTTGGCCAGGGCAACATGAATATATATGGGGTGTATAGTATTTTACTCTCGAAGAGGCCATAGTTTAGTTGTTTCGATGAATATCGATACATATTTATGATAAAAATAGATAAGGTAAGGGTGAGAAGGAATACTTGTGAATGAAGGTGGAAGGTAGAGTGCATGTGCATGCATTCTGATTTCTTGATCCAATGCTGATTATGAGAACTTCCTTTTTCTAGGAGGAACTACCTGCGAATACAAAACAAGACCACAAGAGGAATATTAAACAATATATGTCAGTGGAATTCCTAGCGTATGTTAGATCCGGGAAGTGTGATACTTCCTAGATGGCTGTCAATCCACTGTTTAAAATAACTTAAGGCAAGAAATGATGTAAACCAATAATGTCCTACTGTAGTTGATATGATTTAGGTGTCTAATTCAATTACAATAAACAAATATAATCCAACAGGCTAGGTTATGATCAAATCTTGAATTCAGACAGGTAAACAAGGTGGTTAGGACATGTTAGGGTCAAGATTTAGGTGATTTAGTTTATTTAGGTAAATGTTATGGGGTTCTTTGTTATGGGCGGAGTTTACTAGACATAGACACCAACATCCATCTAGTGTGACCGATGTTGGTTAAGGATAGACCAAAGACGGTTTAGATTAACCAATGTCGGTAGGGTCAAAGTTGATAGAAACTTAATGAAGTTTTGTTTTGGTGATTCTCTGTGATTGCAAAGAGAATGGATAGAGAATGGTGAGGTTGATGAAAGTGTTGGGAATACTCAGAGATGTCTGGAGGCAGGTATGGAAGGCTGAGAAGTTTTAGGTGGTTAGGTAAAGGGATTGATAGGAGGATGAGAGATAACGAGATGCAAGGGAAACTAGAACTCCCAAACAAAGATGAGGAAACTAATATAAATAAATATGGGAAGGTGCAAATCTAAATGTACTTACTCGTATTTGAATGAGACATGGTGGTTTTAGGGATAATTTTAGTGGCGAATATTTGTAATATGGCGAAAATTTCATTTTAGGAAAATTTGAAAAGGTGATTTTTTCGGAGCGAGTCGGTGTCCTGTTCACCTAAAATTTACAGTATATATTTTTTGGGGTTGGCTTCGCCTACATTTGAAAACATCTCCTATAAAAACCTAGGTGATTCGCCGGGTAGTATACTATGGTACTACCACAAGTAGCTTACCAAATTACCAATACCATGAACTCACATACTCTTAAGCACCAGAGATTGATGTGAGACAAAGAGGTATTGCAGAGATGTGCAATAAGGAGGTATTACAGACATGCAACAAGGGGTTAAGAAGTTGATGTGCGATAAGGGGTTAAGTAGTTGATGTGTGACAAGGGGTTAAGTAGTTGACATGTGACAAGGGGTAAAGCAGTTGACATGTGATAAGTGGTTAAGTTGTTGACGTGCGTCAACAAGTCTTGTTGACGTGCGTCAAAAAATCTCATCAACATGTGTCAACAAGTCTTATTGGCGTGTGTAACCAAGTCTTGTTGACATGCGTCAACAAGACTTGTTGACGCGCGTCAACAAGACTTGTTGACTGCGTCAACAAGACTTGTAGGCGTGCGTAAATAAGACTCATTGATGCATGGATAGTCAACAAGACTTGGTGACACATGTCAACAAGACTTGTTGACACACGTCAATAAGACTTGTTGAAACGCGTTAATAAAACTCATTGACACATGGATAGTGAATGTGTAATTAAAAGCGACTTCTTTGGGTTTTTGAATAACAAATTTTTAAGAATCTTGATATGGAAACATTTGGATTGCTCAAGGTGGGACTTCAATGGAGGGTTAAATCTTGGAATGCAACATGCTTTCCTCCCGTTTCATAATTGAATGATAAAGAGCTTTTTTGAATGGCCAAAGATACGTCCTAATTGAAATGGCAAGGACGAAGATAAAATGAAAATTTGTTGGAAGGAGGAGAGTTGCAGGTTGACTATGGGTGCAGATTATAGCACTTTGGCTTCTTTTGAAAAAAGAGATGGGGCACTTGGTGAAGCTGTATGGATGGTAACGACATTAGCCTTCCTCATAACATTGTTTGGAGTGGTGGCACCACTTAAGATGCCATAATTCCTATTCATTTTTGTAGTAATTTTGACTGGACTGAGTTACATGGCATTTGTTGCCATGAAATTCGCTTACAAGTAATTAATACTCACCGAGTCTGCTAAATAAAGTATCTTGATAGGGTTATGCGTGTTCATAGCCTTAGGTATTAGGAATGCATGAAATGGAATAGAATGACGCTCCCCTGATATCCAAATTAATTCTGGGGTTATGCGAGTTGATTGGAATGCATGATTGTATTTATGTTTTTGATAGTTGTATGTTCGCTAATAGTTATTGTTGTATATATATCCCTCCCGGGTAAATATAGACAAACACGCGAGTTGGAGGTGCATAATGAAGATGTCAACATGGAAAAATTTTCACCTTGCTTAGCGCGAGTTGGAGGTGCACATCAGAAGATGTCGACATGGAAAAATTTGTGCCCAGTGCGAGTTGGAGGTGCCAACGAGAAGATGTTGACATGGAAAAATTCATGCCCCGACGCAGTTGGAGGCGCACATCAGAAGATGTCAACATGGAAAAATTCATCCCTGGCGCAAGTTGGAGGCACACAAAGCAAAAGATGTTGACATGGAAAAATTTGCTCCAGTGCGAGTTGGAGGTGCACAATCAGAAGATGTCGACATGGAAAAATTCGCGCCCTGGCGTAGGTTGGAGGCACACAGTCAGAAGATGTTGACATGGAAAAATTCGCGCCCTGACGCAGGTTAGAGGCGCATAGCTTGAAAAGATTTTGACATGGAAAAATTCGTGCCTATGGCACATGTAAGCGTATGTTGACACGAGGATGGATGCGCCAAGGCGCATCTTCAAGAGGCACAACATTTTGAGCGTTGACACCCGACATAAGGCAAACCCTGAAACAGATATTCAAATGGCCATAACTTTTCACAAGGAGCTTGGATTCACGCAAGGTTGGACTTTTCGGAAAGCTTACAAGGTCCTCTACCCAACTATGACTAGATATATTTAATTGGGTGAGAAAAAGTTCTTCAAAAATGCAAAATACAATTCACTATTTTTGGGTTTGTTAGGGTTCTCACCTACCACCACAATGAGATGAATTAAATACAATACGGAGGTGGTTGGGGTAGATTTGGAATTCCTCTCTCTTCCCTCTCTCATTCTTCCTATAAATTTTAAGGAGGGGCTTCTTTCTAAGGGTTGGACATTCTTGTTTTTCCCCTCCCTTCTTCTCTTTGGCAAGTGAATTTGTGGAGTTCAAACCTCCCATCTAAAACTGTAATGCAAATTTGCCTCTTGACATCTTGTAGTGTATTGTATCAATATTTGGAGAAAATAATGCATGTCTGTGGATGATTCTCAACCCTCTCTGTGTTCATTTGAATCCTCTTGATCTTTCACTGCAAATTTTGTTATCTGCGCATGATCTTGCATTGCGTTTTAATGATTCATGTTTATTGGCAAGATAGGTGTTCTTCATTCCTCGGTGCATCACCTTTGTTAGTTTAGGTTTTATTTTATGTATCTTCTTACCCTGTCTCCTGGAAAGATAGTTTAGGTCTTTAAGTAAACCCTCTGCAATTTTACATGTGCATCTAAACAGAGGAATAGGAACGGCCTTCATCCAGGAGAGCTTTTCAGATTTTGCAAGGTCCCACACTTGGGAAAAGCTCCATGTTATGCAATCACATTGAGAGTCTCAACCCATCGGTTACAAAAATTCAAGGGTGCTTTGTGATTCACCATCAATAGTTATATTCATGAATTTGCACCGCAATTTATCATTTTTGTTTTACGTTCTAAATTTGTTAAAAATAAATTGTTGTGTATGAGTACATGGTTGTCAACAAGGCTTTGTTGATGTGTGTCAAAATCCATCAGTGTTTGCAAATATGCAGTCTCTCTGGCTCAAAAAAACGGGTGAAAATTTAGTTCTGAAAAATTGGTAAATTCACCTTTCATTGAAACGGTTAGGGGATATTCGCTAGGTATTTTCCACCTCCAATTTTCTATGGGTGTCTTAAAATGAACCATGGGTGGCTAGATGGAGGTGAAGGTTGATCCATGGAACCGATGGTCGATCTTATGGTGTGCTTCCCAGAATATTACCGTGAATGCTTTCCCTTCAAATTAGTGCTTATTCTTTGGTTCGGGATGTCCGGATGTGCGGGAGTGCTCACAGTGCATGCTTGCATGCAGATATCTCTTCTCCAAAAACTTGAATAATTCTTCCAACCTCTCAAAAAAGGTTACCAAAGTGAATATATGGTAACCGACGATGGTTTAGGGTGACCGGTGTTGGTTTCGAGTTGACCAACGTTGGTTAAGGTGGGAAATCCTAGGTTTGCTAAAATGACAGATCTTGGCTATCTTTTGGCCAGTTTTTCCCATTGTTGCGGATCCAAAATGGATTTTTCCACGTAAGTAAGTGTGCATGTGGTTAGAGGAAGAATAAGCATTTAGTGTTAGGGTTAGAATAAGTCTTAGTTAGTAATGGTAAGTGGAGATTGAGTCCTAGTAAAAGGAAACATGCTAGAATAGGTTCATGATGAGGTGTCTAGGTGATGTGGTGGGGTGAGGAGGAAATTAGTTTAATTAAGGTAATTAAATAATGAATATTGTGAGAATGGACATTAATTCAATTATAGGTAATTAAATTAATATACATATGAGGTAAAGGGGAGTGTGACCCGATTTTCGTGTTTACATTTTCCCCCTTTTGTTGCATAACTTGTATTGGCAAGTGATGTAAATAAAAACATGTAGTGATTGCTCCATGTGTGGGTGGAGGTGATCCCCCTCAGACTAGGAACTAATGAGGTGCTATACGAGAATCGGTGAGTGGTTTGATAAAGGTGTCATTGGTGGAAGTGAAGGTAGGTGTGGAAGGGTAGTGGTCAACTCGAGTAATAGGTAAGCAGTCGGAGTCCAAATCGGGTAATGGGTAATGACAATCAAATGCATGCACACGTATAGATTGCAACACGGTACCAGGTTGAAGAGATTGCAAACTCTACATCGTCCAAGGTTGATAGGTTTATCCAAACAAGGGTGAAGTGATTCAGGTATCCAAGGTATAGGATATGGTCCAGAAACACAACGTAGGTCAGGTACATGAACATTTAGGTATGTTCCGGTACACCAAAGGTTTGGTTGGGATAAATGGAACGATAATAGGCAAGGTATGGTTATTAGGATAAAACAACATAGGTAACAACATCACAAGGTATAACGAGTACATAAGGTTAATGGTCACACCAAGTAGGTCAAGTTCAGGAAAATAGGTCATGGCACGGGTAAGGCCAAGGTATAGGTAAAATAACAAATCCTAAGACGCAACTAAGGAAATGTAGGGGTAGTTTGGGCTTGTAGGTATGGTTCAATAGGTTTTCGTAATGATAAAAGGTGTTTGAGCACTAATGGTTGCAGGTAAAAGGAAGCTTAGTAAGGGAAAATAACTATAAGGGTTGACCGATGCCGAGTTATAGGGTGACCGACGTCGGTTGGCTAGGGCACAAATATGACCGATGTCGGTCAGGTCGATTTGGGTTTATAAAATAAAAATTCCGTATTTTACGAGAATCATTGTTGTGTTGTGAATTTTGAGAAAATGACAGAGTCGTTTGACCTTGTAGCACTTTTCCTAGAGAGAAGGACAAGGCATTGTACTAGGCTAAGGTGGAGATTATGAGTTGGTGAGAGGAGCTAGTAGATGGGTCCACGAGAGTGGTGTGATCGATTTTATTGGTTGGAGGTGAGGAGTGGATTTTGGCATGGCAGAGGCGAGAGAGGGTTTAGGTGGGCCATCGGTGCAACGAGATAGATGTACCGCCACATCGATGACCTTTGCGATGAGGTAGGAATCTATCTCGATTTATCATTTTTGTTGAAATAGGTTTTTAAAAATGGTTTTTTTTAAAATTTGGGTGTAATTTTAATTTGTGAAATTTATGGGTAGAAATGAAGGAAATGAGGGATGAGAAGGTGCAATGTAGTTTAAATAGGAGTGGGAATGAAGCTAGGATAGGTTTGGGTAGGTTAGAATAGGTATTTAGGTGAGATTTGAGAATTTTGTGAGAAATAGGGGGTTTGGATTTGGACGTTGCGGCGGTGACCAATGCGGTCAAGTTTGGCCAACGTCATTTGGGCATTCGCGGCCGACATTGGTCAAATTATTAGGTACTAATGCCTATCATAGGGACTGATGCTTTGGTTGGATTTAGAGGGAAATAGGTCAATAAGTGGGACAGGGTGGGAGGGAAAGGTAGGTAATGGGATATAACAATAGGTGTAGTGAGGATGGGTAGGGTAATATGCTCACATAGGGTAATAAGTAGTAAGGGTCTTGGGAGTAGGGTGGTTGGTTACAAGTGATGTTGGGTATGGTCAAGGTTTAACAATGTTGTGATTTGTTGGGTGTAGGATAGGGACCAGTTGCGGATGAGAGACAAAGTATCACCTCTGTTACTAGTGGTACGATCGAGCATGACTGCGAGGAGTGGAGGCACATGATGGACGTCGGCATGATAGGGTTTGATGCTACTGAGACACATATTTTGGGAGATGAGCTTGATGGTTGCACTCATCAACAGATGGGATTTAATGACCAACACATTTCATCTGCCGATGGGTGAGATCACAGTCACCTTGGAGGACGTATATAGGATCCTGTGATTACCTATAGTGGGAGAGTAGGTGTATTCTATTTCTTTAGAGGCATTAGAGGAGCTGATGTTGATGGTGTTTAGAGAGGGGATGGTGGAGATGAGGTTCCATAGTATGAGCTTGAGTTATGGAGATATGTACGCGGCCCATCCTGAGGAGATGAGGTTAGTTGTCTTGATTATGGAGGCAATGTGTTGTTTTACACTACCAGATGCGAGAGGGTGGGAGATTCTCATAGGTAATGATGGGGGTCATCCATGACATGATGGAGGAGAGGACCCATTTTTCTTAGGCACCAGCATACTTGGTGCAGTTATACATGGAGTTATGGGCCTATGGGAGGCTTCAGAGGTTCGGATTTGTCTGCTGCCCTTTCTTCTCCTTCTTTGGGCATATGAGCACATTGTATGTGTGCATCCAGTTGGTATGTCCTAGCTTGATGCATTAAAGGTAGGCTTGGTTCAAGTAGGCTATAGGTATTGAGTGCTTGTTTTGGAGAGTGTAGGCTTGCCGAGGGCTACACATGATGTGGCATACTACAGGCGCATACTAGAGGGGTTATCGGAGTGGAAATCATTTGGAGGCCATATGTTGGCTTCCCTTCATATAGGTAGATGGCAGTAGAGTTAGATGAGATACAAATATTGAGATGGATAGAGGGATGTCATTCCGGAGAGCACAAGATGATACTGTGGATAGGGTCAGATGGTAGTTTGGGCTGCCTCAGGATGTGCCTCCACCATTCCCTTAGTATAGGAGAGATGACGTGGAGAGGCATATGCCTCTACCATAGCTGATGGTGCTAATAGGGTAAGAGGAGAAGATAGTCGGACTGATGGATTGATGATTTGAAGTGATAAAAAGATACAGGTAGTGGTGGGCAAGCATAGCTACGGAAACACCACCAAGGCTAGGGCAACTTGATCTAGCCATGGTTACTATTCAGAGGGACACATTATAGGGCAGGTGGCTACCCTTACAACATACCAGGGTAGTGCAGGCGGGGTCGAGTTGATAAGATATGAGGTACATGTTGCCACATTACAGCGTGGTGAAGCCCTTCAAGCCTAGGTTACATAGGGACATGAACCCACACAGGGTGGAGATGGAGATGGGGACAAGTGGCCACCTTGTAGGTGTCGATATGAGTTTACGGGGCCATTTTGCCATTACACATACACAAATTATGGCCTTACGAGGCCCGGAGTCACATCACGAGACACCCTCATAGGCCTAGGAAAAGGGTCCCATTTTATAGGCAACATCGGAGACAGGTCCCATGGTATAGAGAGGAGGAAGGGATCATATATACACGGGTTGAGGCCACCATTAGCAGGACATAGCTCACACGTTACTGTGATACCTATAACACCACCATAGATAGTGCTGATAGCTAGATTTAGGGATGCCCTGAATGAGGCCAAGTAATATCGGGATCATTTGATAGCTGCTAGGATAGATGTCCCTTCCTATGCAGAGTACAAGGTATAATAGGCCTCGAGTGAGAGGACGAGATCTCGTACATATAGTGTAGAGAGTATAGGGGGCTGATGAGCCCTAGAGACAAGGTCAGGGAGAGGCCACTAGCTCACGGAGGCCTGACCTAGTTGCAGGCCAGGCGAAGGTGAGGGCTAGACCCATAGAGGGAAGAGAGATGATGGCAGGGCACCGAGATAGAGGAGATGAGGAGGATATGCATGAGACCGACTGGACATCAAATGGGCTGACGATTGATGTCATCACTTTGTTTATTATTTTTGATATATACCGGCCTACGTGCCGATGATAGTGAGGTTGTACATGAGAGGTTTTGAGACTTTTGATCATATACCGACCTACGTGCCGAAGATGGTGAGGCTGTATATGAGAGTTTTGAGATACTTTTATGTATTTGTATCGGTGTACATTTGTATTGATGTGCAAAATTTCATTGGTATAGATGATGGAATTTATGGTATGGATGATGTAGTTGCTTTAATTTCCATTGTTATATGTATATGGGTGGAAACTAGGTGGAGTAGGCATGGTGGAGTTAGGCCGGTTTAGGCACGATGAAGTCAGGTCAGTTAGGCATGGTTGAGTTAGGTTAGTTAGGAATGGTTGCATTAGTCGGTTTAGGTATGGTTTGAGTCAGTCGGTTTAGGCATGGTTGAGTTAGGTTAGTTAGGAATGGTTGCATTAGGTCGGTTTAGGTATGGTTTGAGTCAGTCGGTTTAGGCATGGTTGAGTTAGGTCAGTTTAGACATGGTTAAGTTAGGTCAGTTTAGGCATGATGGAGTCGGAGTTAGTTAGGCATGGTTGCATTAGGTCGATTAGACATGGTGGAGTCTTGTTTGTAATTTTGATTTAATGTCCAAGTTATTGGGAACTTGGGAAATAAATGATGAGTTATATATATGTTATGGTGTAGATTTCCAAAATCTTTGATATTATAGAAATGTGAAATGATTGATTTGATGTTTTTATGATGTGGTAACATGGTAGATATGTATGTTTGTATTAATTTCCCAGTGTTTTAGAAAATGGAAACTAAGATAGAATATAAATAGGAAAATGGGGAAAAATAGGTTAGGGTAAAGAGTGGCCAAGCTAACCTCCAAGGGCCCCGTGCCTAGGAGTGCTTCCGACATAGCCTCGATAAAAAGGAGCCTTAGGCCGATGTAGTTATCCCATAAGCAATGAAATATATGACAAATTAGTGGAATGGGTTGGTATGGTTTTAGGCATGATTGAGTCTAGGTCATAGGCATGGTGAGTAGGTTGAGTCTTAGGTGAAAGGAAATATTTTAAAATGTAGGTGTCGATGGTCCGGTTTTGTATAGGGTAATCAATAGGTAATGAAGAAGGTGAATGGTAAGAGGTGGTAAAAGAGCCACTTAATTGATAAGAACCCTAATGAGTCTACCATACCCAAGATGGGCTTATGAATGTAAGACCCTAAAGGCGTTGCATAATGGACTATTCTAAGGGTGAAGAAAGTCACATGATCATGAAATGTCGTAGTTACGGTGAGTCCCTTGAGTAGATAGAAAATTAGGGTGAAAAGGAAATGAGGTGAAAATGGGTGGTTTAGTGTAACTTAGTGTACGATAGCATGTTTACTTGGCAAGAAACCCATGATAAAAAATAGGCAAGTCCATGACAAAAAGTTATCATTTTCTTCTTTTGTTTTTGTTTTTGTTTTGATAGACTGATCGATGTGGGAAGTCTATATGGGATGAGTATATTATCTCCTTGAGGTCTTCATGAAGCTGATCAATGCGGGAAGCTTATGAATATTTTGTTGTATTTTTGCAATGACTTGATATAGTTGTCCTTCAAGGGAGCAGTCTATTTATAGCGACGAGATAGAGAGAAGAGATGTCCCTTTTGAGGGATTCATCTTTTTTCTGTAAGTTTGACTCAAGGAGTGGAATCCCATTTTCTTTTGGACATATAAGTCATGGACAAGACTATAGAAGAAAATTAGGTTCTTGTTTAGAAGACAAAACCGTAGCACACAAAGGTTAACTATGAAAGAGATGGTTTCAAGTGATGAATGACCATGGGATTCCATCTTTGAAAAAGAAAAAATGTATCCATGAGAATCATGCCATGAGTAGAGCCGTGGTACTCATATTGAAGACAAGGTTGAAAGGTGACATGTAATCACATGATTCTTATTTAGTTGTTGATCCTCAAAATGGGTAACATGGAAGGTGAACGATGCTCAAGGGATGAGCGGTCAATAGATAAAAGGTGATATAGGACATGATTTCATCATTAAAATGGTCGAAGATGTAAGGCATTGAGGGCTCGGGTTTGCATTTACCTTCAAGTGAAGACAAATGATAAGCACCTGATCCATATGCATGAGTAACGATATAGGGTCCCAGCCAATTAGGAGAAAATTTTCCCCACTTACTTTTCTCTTATTTGGTTACATGTTGATTTTCTTTTAGGACAAGGTCACCGACCTAGAAGGTTCATTCATGGACATGTTTATCATAGGCACGCTTGATACGTTTTTGGTAGATTTGGAGATGATCAAGAGCATTAAGATGACGTTCATCTAATAACTCAAGTTGTGCCAAACAGTCTTGATGGAAGTCATCATTGTTGAGCATGTCTTGGAGTGAGATGAGGAGTGATGGAATCTAGACTTTGAGAGGTAAGACAACCTCGATACCGTAGACCATAGAGAAAGGTGTGGTATCAATTGAAGTGTGAATACTAGTGTAGTAAGCCCACAAGGCGAAAGGAATGTGCGTATGTCAATCCTTCCCAATATCGTCAACTACTTTCATAAGAATTTTGTTCAAGGTTTTATTGGTTGATTTTTCTTGGCCATTTTTTTGTGGGTAATAAGGTGATGAGAAATTGACTTGAATGCCAAAAGCATCACAAATTTTTGTAGGATTTTGTTTTTAAATTTATTTCCATTATCAATGTTGACACGGTGAGGAACACCAAAGCAACAAATGATGTGATGGTTGATAAATTCACATATTTTCTCAGCTTTTGTAGAAATAAGAGGAATGGCTTCTACCCATTTAGTGTAGTATTCAAGTAGTGGTTATAATCCATTGATGACATTGTGAAGAATGAGGATTGATATCTCCAACAAGATCCAAACCCCATTAAGAGAAAGGCCAAAAGTCTCATGCAACCTGTAAGGCATGATTAGGTGTGTGATGAAGGTTAGCATGTTGCTGGCATTTCACACAATGTTTGACATAGTCACAATAGTCATGGTTTAGGGTTGGCCAATAATAGCCAAGGTGAAGAATGTGTTTAGCAATAGCTAAACCACTAAAGTGACCTCCACAAATTCCGTCATGAAATTCCTTGATGGTGTAAGGAATTTTAGAACTTGTAAGGCATCATAAGAGAATATCATCAAAGCCATGTTTATGAAGGAGACCACCTATGATGACATAGAGAGAGACACCTTTAAGAAAGGCACGTTGCCCATTACAAGTGAGATTGGGAGGCATAATGGAAAGGAAAGGAGTGCAAACTACTTATACCAAAGGTCAAGTGGGTCAGGTGCAAAAATTCCTACGGAGTTAACACCTTGAGATAAATAAGAGGGTGATTGCAACTTTTGTATTGTGACAAATATTTTGGAGTCGGTAGGTGAAGCGGGTATCTGAGAATCCAAGAAGGCCATGGTATCCATAAATTTATTAGTAGAATGTGGGGTGGTTTGAAGTTCGTAATGGTCAAATGTAGTCAAAAGTACATCAACATGACATTTATACTTTGGAGTCTTTCATTACAAAACTAGTATATACCATTGACTTGGTTTACAACGGTGGGAATCACCAAATATATTAATTTATTTAACATCTAGGGAAATGGTGGTTTGAAGGTCTAGTACGAGTGATTCATATTCTATGATGTTGTTAGTGTAATCAAAATATAGTTTAAAGATAAAGGCATAGGTTCACCATAAAGGGAATGAGGATAACACATGCTGCACCACCTCCACGCTGACATTTGGAACCATTAAAGAATAAGTTCATCTGGTAAGTGGTATCATCCAAAGAGAGGGTAGTAATGGATTCATCTGGGAAATCAAAGTTAGAGGGTTGATCTCCAGAAAGAGGTGCTTCTACTAGTTGGTCAACGATAGCTTGGCCTTTGAAAAAATTTTAATGGATGAATTCGAGGTCAAGGTCTACGAGAAGTGTGATCCAACATGAAACATGTTGATGTTGGTAGGGTTTAATGTACATGTAATGTAGGGGATCAGTGTTAGTGATGAAAAAGGTTTTGTGGTTGAGTAGGTAATGACGAAGTTTAGTGGCGACAAAAACTAAGGCTAAGCAAAGTTTTTCAGCATGGGTGTACCTAGTTTCATAGTCCAAAAGGGTATGGCTTATGTAATAAACGCTTGCTCTCTATGTTTCTCATCACGATGAGTGAGCATGGTACCTAGGGAATGGTCAGTAGTAGAAATGTATAGGTAAAAGGTTGGTCATCTTTAGGAGGAATGAGCACCGGTGGTTGAAAAAGGTAGCGTTTTAACATGCAAAAGGCTTTGTGGCATTCATGATTCCATTTGAATGAGACATCCTTTTTGAGGAGATGATGAAATGGTTGGTAGCGGTTGGAAATTTGTGAAATGAA
The DNA here is from genome assembly GCA_018340775.1 of Taxus wallichiana var. yunnanensis. NCBI lineage: Eukaryota > Viridiplantae > Streptophyta > Pinopsida > Cupressales > Taxaceae > Taxus > Taxus wallichiana. The sequence goes on from CM031242.1 coordinate 659,170,181, forward strand.
CCCGGTGGATAGATTAAAACTTACCTTGCAAACTTCAAAGTTGATGGAGATTAGTAGGTGGAGGAATTTCGAGAATAACCTTTATTTTGGTAGGGTTGACTTCTATGCCATGCAAATAAATGATGAAACCAAAGAGTTTTCCTGAAAGCACCATAAAGATACAATTCTTAGGTTGAAGGTGAATACAATACTTGATGAGGTGGTCAAAGATGACCTTAAGGACTATCAGGTGTTTGACTCGACATTTGGATTTGGCAAGAAGGTCATGTTATCTCAAATTCGCCATTAAAAAATTTGGTCAAGACAAGTCCTGCACATAAGGAAATTATGAAGGAAATGACTTAGACCTATGAGCTCACATTCTAGGATGACAAACAAGTTGTAGAGGGACTCTACAATGTAGTAGTGGAACTGTGAAGGATTAAAAACGACCACTGTGTTTTAAAGAAATTCCAAAAATGGCTCTGTCGAGTGAATCCGTGCTTTAAAACTAGTAGATAGACTCAGGAAGGATGTAAAATGAAATAACAAAGTCAGAGTGTGAGGTAGAGAAGTTTCAAAGAGGCCAAAGGTGCAAAGAAAAGAAACGGTGAAGATCCAAACTAGAAAAGGGCTCAAAAAAATTTCAAACGAGTCCAAAAATTGACTAAGTATGGAGGAGACAAGCAGAGAGAGCCACGTGTCCAAACAACGCTTCTCCAAGGTTAAATAAAAAAAGGGAGACTCAAACTTACACCAACCCTCCATGTAGCAAATGGTCAACAGAGGTCAAAAGATGGACAGGGCGGGCCTAAAAAATGCTAAGTATAAATGTGGTCATAAAAGAACCCACGTGTTGAATTTGCACATCTCCAAGGGTAAATCCAAAAGTGGAGGCTCAAAAAAGTGCCAACCCACCACGTAGATTCTGGTCCAAAAAGGTAAGAGGGGCCGTTGAATAGTATAAGAGTCTGTGGAGGCTTCCAAGTGTTAACCCGATGCTCCTTCAAAGGCAAATCTTGATCGAGCTTTTAAGTGAGCGTGGAGCCTCCACGTGTCCAGTCTCAAAAAGGGGACAAAGTCGGGTTGAATAGTCAATGCATGATGGTAGGCCGACAGAGAGTGCCAAGTGTCTAAATGGTGCTAGTTGAAGAGAAATATTAAAAGGGGTTTCTAAGCAAGCGCTAGGCCCCCGCGTGTCCCTGGTCAGATATATGACCCCACTGAGGAAAGGACTTAGGTAAGAAATATAAGGAGATCAAGTAGGATGTGGAAGAAGCCAAGTGTCAACACCATGCCACTACAAAAGAAAAATGTAGAGGCCACCCTCGGACATGTGCCAACCCTCCACATGTCTAGTTTAAAAAGGGGGCCCATTTTCAAACTGTTTTCCCACCTTTTTGTACGGACTAATTCGATATAAATTTCAAATGGCCATATCTTTCGATTTGGAGAATCAGATTTGGGTGAAAGAAGAAATTTTGGAAATGTCGAACACCCTCTATGCTTTGGTAACATAAAATATCATTTTGGGAAGGCTCTAGTAGGTGAAAATTGGGAAAAATTCTTCTAGGCCATTAATGCAAAATATGATCTCTTCAACTACCAAATCTGATTTGATTTGATCTTCATCCGGGGAACCGAGGCGACATATTGTGGTGTATTTATAGAAGGCATTGATATTTAGTGGTTGAGATTTTAAAATGGGATTCAATGCGTATCTCAGGGTGGTTGGAACAGTTTCAAATTCTTCCCTCTTCTCTCTCCCATTCTTCCTATATATTGTAATAGAGGAGCACATTCAAATGGTTGTTTGTTTTTCCTCTCTACCTCCCCCTCTTTTTCTTCCTCGAGATCAAAAATGGAGTTTAAACCTCCTCCCTAATATGTTATGGAATTTCTTTCCTCTTGCCAACTAATGGTGCATTATGTAACATTTTGGAGCAATACAAATTTGTTTGGTGATGCATCGGTCCATCCTTAGCTCATTTTGTTATCTCTTCTTACCTCTCATAGTTCAAGGTTATATCTTGTGCATACTTTTGATGTCTATTACAGGTCATGGGATCTATGTTTAATGGGTTTCAAAGTGGTTTACGTGTGAAAACTACCTCTGGTCTATGGTGCATTCTGTCCACCCTCTCCTCTATTCATCTCTCTCCACTTCCAATACGGGTCTCGTGATTCAACCACTTCCTTTTACGGTGTATCACCGCTTAGTGTAGGCTCTTTCACATCTCTCTCTCTCTCTCTCTCTCTCTGTCTCCTTGGAACGATTAGATTAGGATTAGTTAGATTCTAGAATGCACTAGAGTAGCTTGTGGCGGGTAGATTAGAAGCGAGAACCAGCCTTCTCGGAGAGTTTTCTTGTTTTCAAAGTCCCACACTTTGGGAAAACTCAATGTTATGCAAATCACACCAAATGAATCTACCTTAGAAAAGCAGATCTCACGACTCATTTGGGAGTCTTTGTGATTTTTCATTAATAGGTCATCTATGTAATATTCCAATTTTGCAATGCATGATGTCATGGAAGATATAAGTCATGGTCCGCAATGCATGTAGCACCAACATTTTTAAGGCCAAAAGGCATGAATTAATAAAGAGAAGGTCCCCAAGAAGTGATGAAGGTAGTTTTGTGTTGATCTTCTAGAGTGATTAATATTTACTTATAACCCAAGAAACCATCCATGAGTAATAACATCTCATGGCCGGAGGTGGGATCAACCAGTTGGTCAATGCATAATAGAGGAAAGTTGTCTTTGGGGTAAAAGCTAAGTTGAGGTCATAGAAGTCTATGCAAATGTGGAGTACCCCTGTCACTTTTGTGACAGGAACAATATTAGAAATCCATTGGAGATAATCAATGGGTAGGATGAAGGAAACCGAGAGAAGGCACTAAAGTTCTTCTTTGACTAGAAGAGCAATGCGAGGATGCATTTTTCGTAGCTTTTGTTTTATAGGTTTGGCATCAGGAATGGTTATGATATTGTGGACCACAATATTTGGGTCAATATCAGGAATATCGGCATAGGACCAAGAAAAAGCGTTGCTATGGTCCCGGAGGAAAGAGGTAAAAGCTTCCTTTTCAGCCGTATCTAAAGATTGGCCTATCTTTAGAATGTGCGGGTCATCCTGAGTGTTAATGTTGATTTTGATAGTCGATTCATTCAACATGGTTTGTGTCTTAGAAGGTAATGACTGGTGAATATAAGAATCTTCCACACCAAGGTAGGTGAGTATAGACTCATCATCTTGACATTGAATGACATTAATAGAAGGTGTATCATCATTGATCATGTTAGGATATAGAAAGGAAGAGAAGAGGGAGCCTTACCATCACGTTGATAAGTTAGAGGTCCCAGGGAAATTGTGTTTATGAAAATTTTTTTAGGAGGAATAAATTAGGGATCTATGAAATCCATGGGTGAGGGTGGTGACATTGGTGAGTGGGGTGGAGAAGGTTTGTCTTCCTCAATAAGGTCGATGTGGGCCTTCTTGGAAGGTGGTGTAGCAAAGCAAATACCATTGCGATCATTATGTTTATGGGTGGTACATGAAATGATGGTATGACATACTTGTTCATAAAAACCAAAGTGAAAGCCTTTACATGCACATGATGAAGGAGAGTGTGGGCTAAACAATGATTAGTAAGAGATTTGAGGTCGATGAAAAGGGTCATGTGTGGGATGGAGGTTTGGGTGAATAGGTGGTAGTGTCAAGTCCTCCATATGTTAGGTTAGTGCAAAGGTGGGGAGGACCATAAGGGAAAACCTCGCCTATGCATGGTAGTCATAACGAGGGTGCTTGCACATGTTTCCATACTCTTGTGGAGTGAGGAATGTGTTGATATTGTAGAGGCGGTACTCCCCTAGAGTGAGGCATTGAAAAAAACCTTCTAAGGGATCGGTAGTCGGTATGTGGGTATGGGATAGACGAATCACTAGATGATTTGGTCAAAGGGGTATCGAGTTAGTTGGGAAGTATATGGGTCACCTGTAGAGGCTGCGGCCATAGTAGGAATACAAGAGTTATGCGTGGGAGATGTGGCGACAAAATTGGTGGATGGGGTCATGGGTGAAGGAGAAGTGGGGGTAATGGAAGATGCCTTGATTGGTACAAGTACATTGTTAGGTCGATATAACATGTTACAAGTTTTGAATGGTGATGGGTCGATGGGGATGGTATAGTTATGCCCTTCATGTTCAAATTTTACACAACGGTGTAAAGTTGAAGGGACACAACCCATGATGTGAATCCAAGGTTTTTGAGCAATAGGTTATATTGGAAATCTCCCTCATGAATAGTTTTGGGACAAAGTGCGAGGGCCCGCACGAACATGGAGAATAAGGGTGCCAAGGGTGGAGGTGATGGCATCGTTGAAGGAGCACAACATAAATGGGTTATTATGCATATAATTAGAAGGGATGCACATTTGATTGTACATGTGAGAGGAGATGATGTTAATGCTAGCACCACCATCGATCATGATGCGTCGTACACGTATGTTATCAATATAGACAAAAATGAAAAGGGCAGGATCAGGATCATCTGACTAGAGAGGTACAATCTCCTCATCAGAAACTGAGGGAAATGACTTGATTGAGTAGGCATGGGGGTAGAAGAAGGAGATGATTTGGTAAGTGAGGCCATGTGGTGAGGGGTGATAATGGAGGCCACTAGTGTGGGGTCATTGGGTAAAACTTCAATGGATTGCAAAACCTCCATAAGGGCTTGTTTATGAGATTCAGAAGTTTGGACGAGATCATATAAAGACATCTTGAGGGGATTGATGTAATTATTTTATCATTATGCGATGGGTGACCCCATCAGAGATAGGGTATGTGGGTCCTCGAATGGTGATTTTGGGTGTGGGTGTAGATGGTATATTGGGCATGGGGTTGGTTGATGGGCTAGTTGATTTTTCTTTTCCTTTGTCTTTCGAGTGCGGGTGGTAACTTGAACCATGTTAATATGAGGGGAGGTGGTAAATGGAGAAGGTGTAGGATGAGTAGTGTAATGACATGATGGGAAAAAACCCACTAGGGGAAAATCCTTGTGAAGTGAGTTGGGCACACCGGCATTTGGGTGGTGATTTTGCCAACTCTCTGATACAGACCATGTTGATCTCAAATTTATAGGTGGAAAAAAGGGTTGTGAGGGGTGGAGATGTAGGTCGTTGAAGAAGCAAAGGATGATGTTGTGTGGTGACAGGTGATGGTGGAACATGGTCCTCATCAAGAAGGTCATCATCGTTGAAATTTTGTTCAAGAGGAAAAAGTTGGAGAAGAACGGTCTTTAGAGCCTTACAATTTTCTACATCATGTCCTGGCACATGATGATAGGAAAAAATATTAGTTTCATCAAACCCCTTTGGTTTGGGTTTGAGAGGATCATAAGGTCAAAGGATGGTAATGCGATGAAAAAAATTCTCTAAGAGATTGGTTAAAATGTTGGGGTAGGACCCTGCTAATGGATCACAATGAGAAGTGAGTGTGGGTTTTGGTAAAGGTGTGGATGATCGTGAGGGAAGAGGATTTATAGGAAGGGGAATAGGTTGGAAAATTGGTTTGGTAAGTGGTATTGTCTTAGGTTTTGATGGCATCTACTTGGGTAAAGGTGTGGTAGGAGAGCTAGTGATGGAAGGTTTTTTTGGTTTAACTACCTTATTGGCGGGTAGTGGGTTCTTATCTTTGGGTTGCACCTTCTTGGGTAAAGGTGACATAGGAGTACATGATGGAGAAGGGAAAGTAGTTGGTGGAAGGGGATGGGTTACCCATGGAGGCAACGATTTATGATGGAAGTGGTTGGTAGAGGCTAGGTGGATCCTATGGGTTGAATTTGTATAGGAAAATTTGGGGTTATAGTAATTGGTGGAGGTATAAGTGGTAATAAGTACACGGGTGAGGGTATTTGGTTTTTGGGTGAATGAGGTGTAATGAAGGCTCGTGATGAAGCAATAGGTTGCTTAGCTTTTGACTGGCCTTGGGTAGGAAACTGTTTGGTTAGGGTTGATGGATGGGGCCCTAGGATGGATGGAAGGGGTGAAGGTGACAAAGGTGTGGTAGGAAAGACCGGTGAATGCATCCTAGAAGGTTGGGTCTTCCTTTTAGGTAGAGGAATAATGTTGACGTGGGTTTTGGAAGATGTGGCTAAGTCCAATTTGACAGGTGGGTGAGTAAGGCTTGATGTCAGCATGACACCCAAAGTAGTGATGGGTCTAGATATAAATGAAGATAGGTGTGTGTGTAGGATTTGGGGTTTACAAATGGTTTTAGTCGTGGGTAAAGGTTTGGATGTAAGTAGAGATGAAGAAGAAGAATCTATTTTGGTAGGCATGGTCAATGTCGATCTAGTTGTTGGAAATATCTTTGGGTAGATTTTGGAAGTATTCTTAGGAAACATTTGCATTTGGGTCGAAAAGGGGAGCCGAAGATGTCCCTAGAGCATGGAATTATCAACATAATCCAATCGATTGACCAACTGTGAAAATGGTACTACCGTAGAAGAATATGGAGTTGGTTTTTGGAAATCCCTATAAAATATGTCTGTGAGACAAGGAATTGGCTAGCCTTGGATTCTATGGGCAAAGAGAGCGAGATCATATCAATGGGGTCCTGGGTTGTTGAGGGAGAATTGCCCCCAATAGGTAGTGGTATGTCTGAAGAGTCTCCCATGGGTAGGAGAGATGATAGGTGGGGTGAGGTAGACTTCTCCCTTGGTGGAGGAGAAGGTGATGATGATTCTCTATGGGCGGGAGAATTGAAAGTGTTGACTATTCGGTAGGTTGTGAGGTAGATGGTGAAATGACATCGGTAGAAAGAATGGGTTACTCGTGAGAGTAGGGGAGATGAAGGGGACTCCTATGTGGGTGAAAGAGTAGAAGAGGTATGCTCCTCTGTGGGTAGAGGGTTTCATGCCATAATTTCCTCAATAGATGAAATAGGTGGGATTTGAGGAACGATCGGTATGATATCAAAAATTGCATAGACTTCATGGAAATTGCTTTGTCACTAGAGGAAATTTCACTATTTTGATTATACTGATGACTTATGGTTAGGGAGCGAATTTTTAAAAATGTGAAAATTTTGATTTGCTGGTGCATTTGGGTTGTCTATGATGAGGTCTCCATTATCTATCATCTCTTGGACAATGTTCTTAAAAGTATGCGATTACCATCACTATGATATTTGACACAATGGTAACTATAGTAGTCGTTTTCCTTATACCATGTAGGCATAGGACAAGCGAAATTGAAACCTATATGAGGTTTTATGGGAGGATGTTTTATGGTTCCAAATTTAAGAAGCTTTTCCAAGATCGAAGAATAGGGCTCCCAATTGATGTGTACTTCCGCTGCTCCCGCCGAGCGAAAGGCCGTGATAGGGGAAAGATTGGAAGAAGGTTGGCCTTGATTAGATGGATGAGATGGATCCTCTTTGAGAACTACCGCATTAACAGATCCTTTAGCTTTTGAATAATTATTTTTGGGTTTTGAAGATGAAGAAGAATCATTTGGCTTGAATGGGCCGTTCTTGTTTTGTAATTGGATTTTCTTTTCTTCAATGATGTGGATTTCCATCTTTTATGCCATGGTGAATACTTTGTCGAAGGTTTGGAAGGTTTATACTGCAGAGTTGGTGAGATGTGTCTAGCATAAGCTCTAGTGAACAAATAAATAAGTTTAGTTTGAGATAAGCTGAACGTCAATTGGTTGATGAGACTCCACCAAAGGAGCAAAAAAATATGTGATAGATTCATCTTCATACTATCATGTTGAATACAGGTCGGTCATGGTGACATTGATTACATTGATCGAGAAGTGGTCTAGGAATTCTTGAGCCACTTGGTTGAAGGAGTAGATGGAATGTCTAGGTAAACTACTATACCAATCTAAGGCAGGTCCTGTTAGGGACATGGGAAATGTTTGTAAGAGAAAAACATTGTCATGGGAAATTAGGTAGCACCCATGCTTGAATGACCGCAAGTGATTTTGTGGGTCCTCTTTACTGTTGAAACGGTTGAACTTAGGCATTTCCCAATGTACAGGGTATGGATAACTAGGAATAGATGGATGAATAGTCTCATTACAGATTTCTTCATAGGTTAGGGAGTTACAAGAGCCAGAAACTAATGATTCTAATGTCTGCATATTTTCCATCATCATCTTAATGAGGTCATTGGTGGGTTGTGAGGAATGGGTGCCTCTTGCAGTAAAGGGAGGTTGATGATGGGTGTATGATGTGAAGGGCATCCCAGTACATGGGGGTGATGAATAGGAAAACTACGAAGGGGGATAGATATGGGTGGAATGTACCCGAATAAGTGATAAATGAGATTGGGGGCTGCTAATGATGTGTGTAAATAGGTGGGGTGGTTGCAACGAATCTCGTGGTAATGGGTGGTAGAGACTGAGGGATAGAAAGAACCATATTTTGGAAAGGGGTGTGGGTTACCGACACTAGAGGTGGTTGTGACGCAAGTGGTATATACGAGGAAGAGGGGGTAGATGGGGCTATGCTCAAGGTATTTCATTGAAGGAACGATTGATACTACATGTGTAATAGACATCGTTGGGCAATGGTTATGGTAGAGGTGGAACCTAACTGAGATACCACAGGGGATACTGCTGATGAGGGAAGCACCGAGCTAGTGGTAGCTGATGCGGAAGTGGGTGCGAGGTTAGGAGGGATAAATACAGAGCACTCCATATATCAACTGTGTTGAGGAGTCCCAGGTCGATGAGTGGGTGAGATAGTATTATAGGGCTGCGAGATTCTAATCAAGGAGTCTTACGAGCTCCTCATCTTCGATATTAATGGGGATAAGTTGAGTTGGATCCATAGGTGACATGATGGATGGTGACGATTGACTAGGTGGGAGTGGTTGACGACTGGCATGAAATACAAGGGTCTTAGTTTGGCTGTGAGTCAACACCATGTGAATTAGTGTTGACGGCAAGGCGTATTCGTAAATGAAATAGAAAATAGTGGAAGTAGAGAAGGATAAAATCTAGGGGATAAATTTGGTCTGTGTTTTAATTAAAAATCAAACACAAAAATTGATGACGGTCAATATGACCGATTCTGATTACAAGGAATTGATGACGGTTATGATAACCGATACCAATCATTGTGGAAAGTACCAGTTTCAGAAAATGAAAAAAAATGGATGAATATGAACTGGGAAATTGTATTCATTAGAGATATCCAAATTTTAGGGGATATGATGGTGTCTTGAGGACCAAAAAAGAAAAGAATCGGTGATGAAGGATGTTTCAGGTAAAATAAGAAAAATAGCGAATCGACACGATTAGATAAAGTCGATGATGGTCGGATACAATCGATGACGGTCATTGGACCAAAGCCGGTTACTATGGAGTTAGGAGAAATGAAGAAAAATGGATGTTTGTGAATTTAAAATAGATAAAGGATCAAGCTAGAAATATGATCAAGACTAGATAAGGCCCTCACACACTTAGAAATAGCCGAGAATACTCCATCTATGATGGGGAGTGTGAAAGGAAGAATAAAAATGGAGGATCGTAACTCACACCTCAAAACGCAAGTCAAGAACAAAGATAAGAAAAACATGTAATCCTAAAAGTGAATTTATGTTTGTTTTAGATTATGCTATTAAGACTGAATTTTGAATTTAGAAAAAAAAATTTGGTTTGGAAGGAGTCCTACAAAGAAGGAAATCTAAAGGTGAGGTTTCAAGTTTTGTTATAGAGGGGGCGGTCCTTTCTCTGAGGTGATGACTAGATAGAGAAAACCAGCTAGGTGCCCACTGTCAGTCCTCTGATCATGTGATCATTGACAACTTCTTCCGGGTGGGATGTTGTTTAAGAAGATGTGTAAATTCAAATTTGTGTAGTTTAGAAAAGGGAGAGAAGAGAGAAATGTGCTTTCTATGGTTCAATTATGTCAACCATCAGTTGAGCATGACTTCCAACATATAGGTTGCCCTCATTTTTAAATGTGAGCTAATAATGCAACATACAAGAATGAAATGTAACAAATTTTATAACTGAAATCGATAATTATATTCGATGAAGAAAATGATGAATAGGTCAAGAACATGCTCTTTCACTACTATGCAAATGCAAGAAGGAAGAATTGGTTCATTTTAAGCACCAAATGAAAAATGTCATTTTAGAAAAATAGAAGAAAAGAATATTACCAAGGAGAAGATTAAATGTGTATTTTTCAAAAGGAAAGAAACACACAAAATTTTTCCCTATATGAAGAAAATGCAATGAACCCAAGAGAGGGTCCCACTGGGCATGCCAAAATGTTTCTCCGAATAGCAATGCGTATGTATGAGAAAAACATATAAGGTAAGGGTGAGGAGGAATACCTGTGAATGAAGGTGGAAGGTAGAGTGTGCGTGTTCGAATTCCGATTCAATGCTGATTGTGAGAACTTCCTTTTTGCTAGGAGGAACTACCTGCGAATACAAAATAAGACCACAAGAGGAATATTAAACAATATATGTCAGTGGATTACCTAGCATATGCTAGATTCGGGAAGTGTGATACTTCCTAGATGGATATCAATCCACTGTTTAAAACAACTTAATGCAAGAAATAATGTAAACCAATAATCTCCTACTATAGTTGATGTGATTTATGTGTATCATTCAAGTAAAATAAAAAAATCTAATCTAACAAGATAGGTTATGATCAGATCTGGAAGTCAGACAGGTAAATAAGGTGGTTAGGATAGGTCAGGGTCAAGCTTTAGGTGATTTAGTTTATTTAGGTAAATGTTATGGGGTTCTTTATTATGGGAAAGTTTACTAGACGTAGACCGATGTCGGTATGGTATGACCGATGCTAGTTGAGGATAGACCAATGATGGTTTAGGTTAACCGACGTCGGTAGGGTTAGGTGATAGAAACTTAATGAAGTTTGGTTTTGGTGATTCTCTATGATTGCACAGAGAATGGAAAGATAATGGTGAGGTTGATGATAGTGCTAGGAATACTCAGATATGTCTGGAGGCGGTATGGAAGGCTGGGAGGTTGTAGGTGGTTAGGTAAAGGGATTGGTAGGAGGGTGAGAGATAATGGGATGCAAGGCTCCCAAACAGAGATGAAGAAACTAATCTAAATAAATATGGGAAGGTGCATATCTAAATGTACTTACTTGTATTTGAATGAGACCTGGTGGTTGGATGGAGGTGATGGTTGATCCATGGAACTGATGGTCAGTGCCATAGCCGTGCTTCCCAAAATGTTACCGTGAATGCTTTCCCTTTATATTAGTGCTTAGTTGCTGGTTCAGGATGTCTGGATGTGCAGGAGTGCTCTGGTGTGTGCTTGCATGCAGATCTCTCTTCTCCAAAAACTTGAATAATTCTTCCAACCTCTCAAACAAGGTTACCAAAGTGGATATATGGTAACCGATGATGGTTTAGGGTGACCGGCATCGGTTTTGGGTTGATCGGCATCGGTTAAGGTGGGAAATCCTAGGTTTGCTAAAATGACAGATCTTGGCTATCTTTTGGCTAGTTTTTCTTGTTGTTGTGGATCCAAAATGGATTTTTCCGCATACGTAAGTGTGCATGCAGTTAGAGGAAGAATAGGAATTTAGTGTTAGGGTTAGACTAAGTCTTAGTTAGTTATGGTAAGTGGAGATTGAGTCCTAGTAAAAAGGAAACATGCTAAGAATAGGTTTATGATGAGGTGTCTAGGTGATGTGGTGGGGTGAGGTGGAAATTAGTTTAATTAAGGTAATTAAATAATGAATATTGAGAATGGGCATTAATTTAATTGTAGGTAATTAAATTAATATACATGTGGGGTAAAGGGGAGTGTGACCCAATTTTGGTGTCTACACGAGTGTTTGTTAACTTGTGGATGTGTTGGAATTTTGTATTAAGAATTCTAGATCAGTGTTCCCTTTCTGTTGGAATTTTGTATTAGAATTCCTGATCCTTGTTCTCTCTCGACATTGGAATTTTGTATCCATTGATTCATATAATTATTCTCTCGATAAACTACATAAATCTCTCTGCAACTATGTAAATTGTTAAAGATTAATAGCAAAAAGTTAAATTCCTCTGTTTATTTGAATAAATGAGAAAATGAATGTATTTTGTCTATTTTGCTATATATATATATATATATATATTGTTAAAAATACACAATTGTTTAATGTAAAATATGAACTTGATAATATTTTACAATATATACTTGTAATTTAATGGTTTTTTTGGGCTAAATTATCTATTTTTGTATTTTATAGTCGTGTTTTCTATCTTTTTTTAGTTGTATTAACTATGTGTATGCTTTGGACCTGAAAATTCCCTTAGCTATGATTAATTCTATGTTCTAAGTCTACCCTAATACAAAGCAATATATAATATTGTGAAGTTCAAGCCAATTAAAAGGCTCCATGTATGAATTGCACTGATCGAGTTTTCTAGTCTCTTTATTCCTTTGTGAAGTCTTCATCAATCGAAGAAGTATGTGTGCTATTGTCATGTCGAGAATTAATGACTATTACGAAGATTCTAGCCCATAAGAAATCACCATCTAACTTTGCAATGTCAGAAATTTGTCAATATTTTTCGAGCATTGTGAAGTGCGAACTAATAATATCACTCCACGTTCTTTCGCAAATAAAGACTTTAGTAACTAGTCTTATGTCAAATGCAAAACCGAACCAATAAGATTAAGCCACCAATTTCACGCTGCATCGGTCTTTTGTTAGATTTTTTAGAATGTGAGCCAATAAATTTGTCCATGTTTTCTTTCACATATTGTTATCTTTTTAAGTACCTTATCAGTATGCGAAAAACAAGCCATTTAGATGATTCCACGTGTATATGGACTTCACGGTGATGATAGACCTTTGATAAACAAATATTGATTATGTGAAATATGAACTAGTAAAAAAGTTCCACATGTCTTCTTTTGCAATGTTAGAATTTTGTAACCTTTGTCAATGGATTATTTCTACTTGTCTTTTTCTTTTTCCTTCGCGATCCAAATTTATTTTGTCTCTACGGTTTATTTTTAAGTTTTGAGGTTTGTGAGTTAGTTTTAATTGTGTTTAAAGCTTAATTATCCTTGTTTATCCATAGCCACAAACTTAAAAGTTCTTCTCAATTTTAACTATCAAATATAGTTTTTAATTCATAGACTATCTCAAATACGTATAGATCTTATGAAATTTCATATGATTTCTTAGCTAGAAGTATAAAAAATGATAGAAAAATGTATCAAACTTCGTAATTTGAGATTTTGTCAAGTTAAAGTTTGCATTTCAATTAATCGAGCCAGATTTTTATCGTAAAAATTCATGTTTCACTCAATCTAATTTGATTTCTGATGCAATTGTGAAGAAAATTGGTCTTGAAACTTATGAGCATCCACATCCTTATCCTTTGGGATGGGTGAAGAAGGGTGTATAAATTTAGGTAACAAGAAGATGTAAGTTCAAGTTTGGGATAAATTCTCAGTATATAGATGTATTAGAATCTAATGTAATTCCACTTGATGATTTTGATGTTGTTTTCGAGAGTCCTTACTTGTATATCAGGATGCTATATTCATGAGAAGGGAGAACTGATACATATGGGTCAAGGATGGAGTTAGTTACAACATTCGGGCACACTAGCGTAAGTCAAAACTTGTTATGGTAAGTGTTAACCAAGAAAAGAGACTAATTTAGGCAAATCATAATCAATTTTGTTTACTTTTATTAAAGGATAAACAAGATGGGTTATAAATTTCAAATATTTCTAACAAAGGGATGAAGGATTTAGATAGCATAATTCAATATTTTTAGGAATTATTCCAAACTCCCAATGGGTTACCACCAAAGTGAGAGGTAGAGCATGAGATTCAGTTGTTGCCAGAGTCCCCTCTACCAAATATTGGGTTGTATAGGAAATCCTTGTTGGAGAGTACAAAGGTAAAGAAAAAACTCCATGAGCTATTATACCAAGGGGTAATACATCTAAGCACCTCGTCATATGGTTCACCTATTGTGATGGTGTCAAAGAAGGATGGTTCTTGGAGAATGTGCATCGACTACCATTATTTGAACAAGATTACCATAAAGAACATATATCCACTCCCATGCATAGATGACCTCTTAGACCAAATTCAACATGTAAATTTCTTCATGAAGTTGGATCTTAAGTTGGGTTATCATCAAGTTAGGATGAAGGAGGAGGATATATGGAAGAATGCCTTCAAAACAAAATAGGGTTTGTATGAGTGGTTAGTACTTCTATTTGGTTTATGTAATGCACCCACTACATTTATGAGATTGATATATGATGTATTATGGGAATTTATAGATTCATGTGTCATTATTTATCTATATGATATTTTGATTTTTAGTGCCATATGGGAGGAACATATAACACATTTTCATCAAGTATTATAAGTTACGAAAGAGAAACAAGCTGCTATGTAACATGAAGAAGTGTGAATTTCCCAAGCAAATCACTTGTCTACCTTGGGCACACGGTTGGAGAAGGAGAGCTAGGAGTGGATATAAAGAAGGTACAGGCATCACCAACTAGCCAAAACAAACAGGAGCCACATAGACTAGAATTTTTTTGGGAGTATTACAATACATGAGGAAGTTCATTATGGGATTATCTAATATTGCAACACATTTACACACAACGACGGCAAAGAGTAAGGGTTTTGACTAGGGTAAGGAACAAGAAATTACTTTTGAGTTATTTAAATATAAAATTAGTCATGCTCCATTATTTACTCTTCCTAATTTTCAACATCCCTTTGAAGTAGAGACAGATGCCAGTGATTACGCTATGGGAGCAATGTTGCTATAGGGAGGTAAGCTAGTATGTTATCATTATGAAACTTTCACTTCAATAGTTAAGGGATATTCAATATATGATAAAGATATGTACGTACTAGTTAGAGAAATTAAGAAATGGAAATTATTGGGTAAGGAAAATATTGTGCACACGATCACAAACCTCTCTAGTATTTGTAAGCATAATTTAAATTGTAGTAGGCAAAGCACTATAAGTGGATGGGATTCATAAAACAATTCCATTTGGTGATAAAGTATAAGAAAGGCAAAACAAATTTGTTGGCAAACATGTTGTCTATACCGCCCACATAGGATAAAATCTCTAGTTTGGCCACTATCTCTCATTTTGAGCCCTTCACGAAGGAAGCTTATGGAGAGGCATATACTCAAGACAAATAATTAGGGTAACATATTAGTATTTGTAGTCCAAAGGGTTAAAAGGACGTGTATTGAAGATTGTTATCTCAAAGATGGGATGCTTTATTGATGGGGGAAGCTTTATGTGCCAAAATAAGAAAGGATTCTATTGATGAGGGAAGCACATACCTCGAAAGTAGTAGGACATTTTGGTATTGGAAATACCATGGACCACTTGCAAAGGTATGTATATTGGCCTAATATGCAAGAATAAGTATATAAATTCATAAGAGGATGTAAAATTTTTTGTACAAGCAAGCCTAAAATTAGGAAGGAATGTTTATATATGCCATTACCGGTCCCTACTCATCCGTGGGAGGATATCTCTATGGATTTTGTAGGAGGACTACCTATGTCTAAACATGGCCATGATTATATATATGTTGTTATAGATATATTTAGTAAAATGTGTGTTCTTATGACATGTAAAAAGACAATAAAAGCAAGTGAGGCAACTAAACTTTTCTTTGCTAATATATGGGTACATTTTTGTTTGCCAAAGTCTATTGTTTCTGACAGAGATTATAGGTTCTTGGGAAAGTTTTGGAATACTTTTTGGGATAAAATGGACACTAGGTTACAAAGAAGCAGGACCTTATATCCCTAGAGATGGAAAAATGTTGGTGTAGCTGATTAGAGGTTACAATAGTAAATATCCATGGACTTGGGATGAGTCCTTAGCCTACATTCAACATTCCTACATTCGAGTGGTACACACATCCACCTTGTAGTCACTATTTGAAGCATGATTAGGATATCTACCTAATAATCCACTAGACATTGTGGTTGGGAAGTAGGAAGAAGGGGAGATACATGATTCAGAAGTGACTAGAGCAGCAAAGTTTGTTGAGAGGATCCGGAAAATCCATCTCAAGGTGAAAGAAAAATTGGAGAAATCTCAAGCCAAGTATAAGGCTAGACATGATCAACATTATAGAGAGAACAAAATTCATGTTGGAGATAAGGTTTGGATTTACTTGAGCAAGGAGAGACTACAAGGTCAAACAAGGAAACTCAAGCCACTATGGTATGGACCCTTCACCATACTAGAGCAGGTTGGAGAAAATGCTTTCAGACTTGATTTGCCACATTTCATGTAGATGTACTTAGTAGTAAATTGTGAGAACTTGCACCTATATGAGCCATCCATGCTTGATGAAGAAGAAGAATGTCAGTTACTACCTTCCATAGAGGATTACGTCTTGGACTCATGAGGTGAATTGGAGGAGGATGTAGTGCTGCAACAAAAGATCGAGAGATAAGGAGAGGTCCATAGGAGTCTTGGCAAGTTGGACTCAAGGGGAAGACACCAAGGTAGGCCAGTGGTACTTAAAGGAGAAAGTGAGGGAATTATTTCCTCATCTACTCCCCCACTAAGCTTTTGTGGGACCAAAATCCTCTTGAGCATGGGAGGTGTGATCCATAGGGATCTAAAGAAACACCACTTCATCAGAGAAACTAGTACAAAAAGAGAAATTAAGAGATCTGCGAAGGAAAGTTACATAATTACACACTTATACTGGGATCTGCATCTTATTACTTACCATATTTAGAAGACCGTGGGTCCAGCCACTCTTCTGCAGATATGGGTGTGGGACCATATTTCCATTGGTCTACATGTAGGAGTTCTTAGATTTTGGGATCCAAATGAGCCTTCGATGATGGGATGGGCATCGATTGGTGGTGACATTCGAGGCCAAATTTGAGACATAGATTACTATCATCACACATTTTATGAGTTACGATTGTGCATGGTGACTGACGTCCTTAAAGAGCTTATCGGTGGCTCAAGGATGTCGTGGAGCTGAGTGTAGAGATATTAGAGCACTTCCTTATTGGCACTCGTGACTATATCACGAGAGTGGTATAGGCGAGATCATGTTTAGTGACAATTTGGTCATGTGCAGTGATCCTAGGCGATGAGATGTGGTATAGTCATCACTATAGAGAGACTTTTGACATTGACCCTCTTATCCAGGCAAAGACGAGCCCAAGCGAGCTTCAATTAGATGGTACCATAGCCTTGGGTGCCCCTATGACACATTACGAGATCCAGGGAGACAACCAATTATCATGAGTGGTATATCACAAAGTGCTCCTAGGAAGACTTATGATTCTACAGGATGCCATTACGGTAGGGATTGTGGCAGCTATAGTTGGGCTATAAGGTAGATCTCGTAGGGCTAGAGCTCAATAGATAGAAAAATAGGGTGCCGGGATCGGGGATAGGGACAAGCCCTAACATGGTAATAGATCCCAGCAAGATGAGCTCGGAGTTATTATTTAATAGGTTGTAACATAGATTCCTTAACTATAGGGTGGCCTACAGAGCCTAATACGACAAGTTGGCCCACGAGACATAGATACCACGGATTCGTATTCAGATACCATAGGTGCCCTTATCGCTGTAACATGAAGCTAGCCCACCACATATTCTTCTCAAGGATGGGGGATGAAGGTGCAAGTGGAGATGGTGGTGGAGATGGATGGGGACACCGTCATAGAGCCCATTAGGTGGGGGATGGATAGATCCTTACATGACCACTCTCACCTCTCGAGAAAGATTATTAGGATCTCATGTGACTTGACTGTGTTAATGAAGTAGGTGACCACTCAAGGAGATTAGCTTCAGAGTGAGAGAGATCAATTTGTAGAAGAGCAGGTTCGGTGGGTTGCAGAGTGGAATTAGGCTCAAGCGGATATGGTGAGACCGACAAGAGAGCTTATTGTTCTTAGACAGTGTACACAACATCGACTATACCATATTTTTATTGATTTAGCCATAGCCAGTGGTGATGCATCATATTATAGGAATTATATCATGTAGTTATCCCAGAGAGGGGGTAGTGGGCTATTTAGTCGAGTTGGCCATTATTAGGTCGGCATGGAGATCACATAGGTCATCTTGATTAGCTAGATCGGTGCAACAATGTTGGCGAGAAAATTTTTCAGGGGACAAATTGATGGAATTATTTCCAACGCTATGGGTGTCTAAGTCCCTCTACTTAAGCTGGTGTAGATATCGTATATGCATGCACGAGTGAAAATGAGTTCTCTCGGGTGGCCTTATAATTAGGGATCCAATAAGGGCACTACATTGTCCCCTGCAAAAAAAAGTTTACAACTATCTCGTAAGGGAATAATTTGCTAGATAGCGAGAAAGGGAGTGAGAATATGAGGTAGGGGAACTAATGTTGCAGGTAGAAAATCAAATTCCTACACAAACTAGTTATAAACTTCATCACATGCACTAAAATTAGGATGAAACTATGTTGCAAACAAAAACAAGACCAATTAGAATTTAATGAACACAAAGTATCAGTAAACCCCTTGGTCAAAAAAGGCTCGAAACTCCGTCTTCTTGTATTGATTCTCAAGTATAAATTGTACATAGTATGAGAATGGAAGACATTGAGAATAGGGGAAAAGTGGCTAACTCTTTTCACTCACAAGTGAGAAAATCTCTCTCATGAACTTATAAGAATACAACTAGCTAGAAGAATTTCAGAATTAGAAACTTTTGGAATGAAAGTTCATTACAATTTATAGTGCTATACCTGACTCCTCATCTTCCTAATGCTCTTTCATATTCCTCATTTTGACTTTAGACTATTCATATTCCTATTTGAATATTAAGTCCCTTTTATAAAAATAAGGTGACTTAAATTTTACATCATGTCTCTAAAGTCACTTTAAGACATCAGAAAGTACAAACCCCCAACGAAAAATTAGAACATAGAGAAAAGAGAATGTTGGGGGGCAAGAAGGAGGAGGAAAATAAAGGATGTCTCCCCGATGAAGTTTGCAAATCCTTTTTGATTGAAAAATCAAGTGCAATAAGACTCTGAATCTCTGAATCTACCACTTCCTAAGAAACTTCTTCAAAAATTTCTTACAGAAGCTTTGGAATGAGTGTTTAAAAAAACTTGTCAAATGACTTCATTGATGACCATGAACACCAAATCTAAAGAGATAGGAGCTCAGAACTGATCATGTCAGGTTGAATGGGCTTGTTTCACCAATGACCACAAATTCCACCCTTCATATGATATACTTGTAACCCAAACCATGCAATGTTCCAATGTAGTGAAACCTGGATCCTTGAATGTCTTATACCACAAGAGGATTCCTTTAGATGATGCACGAACCCCATGAGCTAAGTGTTGTCAAATGATTCCATTGGTGAATGTGAGCATCAAACATGGATATCCCTTCAGGAAATACTAAAGCTTTAGAACAAACCTTGTCTTGATCCCCTGCAACACTGCCACACTACTTAGTTGATTTGGACATGATCATGATGAATAGTATGACGACATCTGATTGTGAATTCCACCTCACACATGAGTGTCAAAAGACACTATTGAGATCCATGAAAGTGACCTCACTTGTATAGTTCTTTCCCCTGTGAATTTGAACTTCAATGTTTCTCGACACTTACTGTATTTGGAAAGGGAAACTATTTTTGGAAAGTGTTGAGATTTTCCCTCCCTGGTCTCCAACTATTGATGGAAACATGAATGTTCAACTCCTAGAATGTTCCCTCTATGAAATTCACCCTTTTGGGATGACTTGCTATTTTTAGTAAGTGTTGAAAAAACAACTTACTATTTTTAGTAGTGTGAAAAATTGGCCCCTTTGATCCTTGACTGGTTGTGATTATTGAGAATCTCCTTCCTTCTGTGCTCCTCCCAATTTTGGACCAATTTTCTATTTTTGGTAGGTGCTCGTGAGACCACTTACTATTTTTAGTAAGTGTTGAATTTGGACCAAAATGCTCGTTCTAATGAACTTTTAACTGCAATGCATCCTCTATGTTCAGCGTTTCCTTCGTAGGTTCTTTTGTTGATGACTTTCCCAAAATAACAGTCCTTTATGCAGAAGACCTGTTATTTTTAGAAAGTGGGCTTCTGGAGGTCAGATTAATGCAGAATTTTTTTTTTCGATATGATTTTTTCCCAATATCACCCCTCTGAAATTTCATGCTTACCCAATCAAAATTTTGGGAGATTTTAATATTTTAAATTTCGGCTTGGCGACACTTCTAGAAACGATGACCATTAATGTACCTCAAAAATTGTAGATCTATTTTTCTCCTCCATTTGTGACAAAAAAACATATTTTTCGTTATGGGTTTTTGTTTCTTATCTTAGTGGTGAAATTTCTCTTTGATCCGATTGTTGGTTTGACGGGAAATTGAGGTTTTTCCTTTATAGAGCTAGAAGTGAACTTTCTTTCTTGTGAGTATTTCATGTTGCGAATGAAAGGTTTGAAGGTGTTTTACTAATGGTTTTGATATTGGAGAAATCAGAAATAGACGATGGATTGTTTCACATATTGGTTTGAAATATTTCTTTGATTCTTTGTTCTATGGCAATGGAGTTTTCAGGCTTCTTCTTCTTTGTTCTTCGTTCTTCTCCTTCATTTGTTCAATCATTCTCCCTCTATGACCTGAATATTATCATGAAGTAGAGGTTTTCCATGTTGTGAGGGAGCTGGTTTGAGATTTGTAAATGGTGGAGTGGTGGTAGGAAGTTGTAGAGGGAGTTACAAATATGGTTGTGCACTGGGAATGTTAGAAGTTAGAAGTGGGAAACAAGCAAGTTTTTTAAAATTTTGAAATAAAGCACAGATGGGAGATAGGCACATTTTCATGTCCATCACCTCAAAGGGATGTGGGCAACATCAAATTCCATGGTGAGCAAGGTGATGACATGTGGCAGAGATCCAAGGACATGAAATTTGAGCCAAGAAAGAAGCTTTAAAGCACTAAGGGGCTAGAAGCTGGTCACATAGGTGACCATAAGTCTCCTTAGGGGCTGGGTGCATTTTTCCATGTTTTATTTCCTTGACGTCAAAGGGAAATTAGGGACATCAAATTCCATGGCACTCCAGGTGATGACGGATGGCGGTGATCGATGGTTGAGGCTTTGAGCTCACGCAAGCACTGAGGATGAACCTGGCGATCTTGGAGGTCACAGTAGGGTCCATAGGTCTTATAGGGGCTAGGACAATTTTTCCATGTCTCGATGTCCCCTGAACTTGAGGGACACGAGAGACATAAAATCCCATCAAGCTCCTGGAGATGACACATGTCCTCCCAAAATTTGACTAACTCCCAAACTCACTCCAAGAGAACATCTTGAAAGCGGTGATAACTTGAGCTCCCGATGGATGTTTTTAATGAAATATTATATGAGATTTACTTGAAATGGCATTCTGAATCCAATGGTGGGGGTCTTATTTCTTGATTCCTCAATTTAATACCTAAAAAATTGGAGTTTGGATCTGGTACTCCACCTATATATGAGAAAATATACTTTCAAACCCATTGTGCAAAAGTGTTGAGAAAAAAATACTTTCACCATATTTTAAATCTTGGAATTCCCTTTCTATCGATGTTTTGTTTTTTCTCTTATCTTTATCCGGAGCTCCCAGAATCACCTTTGGAAGCTCAATAGTTGTTTTGGATTGTTCTCGGCTTAGGCTCGTGAACCATGATTTTAGTGAAACTGTCCCAAACTCTCTAAATCTTTCCTAAATCTTATTAAATCACTTCCATGATGTCCTAATGCCTTTGACTCACCTTTGTGTCTCATTTTTTTTTTTTTTTCCGCTTCATGGGGTTGCTCAAATCTTAGGAAGGCCAGTGATAGCCCTTCCCACAACTGCCTGAAGCTTACAATTTTTAATGAACTCCTAAAATCACCTAGGGGGTTGATTTTACTTTCTTAAATCACCTAGGGGAATGAATTAACACCAATTGGGAGGTTACTGGACAAACCGGGTAGACTTGAAGTGCCTCGATCGATAAAACATGAAAATTTTGGTACCGAGGTATCGTTGTCATGCTTAGAAATTGTCAATTTCCTTTTTACACATTTGCATGACAACAAGCATCCATTGGCTCATCAGGAAGCTTCCGCTTAGAAAATGCCACATCCACAAAGCCCCAAGCTAGGCATTCTAGGCATGAGCAAGAATCGTGTTTGACTTGTTTTATTATGATGATGTATTTACATATGTATGTATTTTTTACGTACACCTTGATATGAAGGCACATTTTTGACATGATGTTTATGTAATGTTTTTGGCTATGACTCGATATGAAGGAACATTTTTGATCCATGCCCATGATGAAATACTTTTTATCTGATGATTATGTACATAGACACATTGTATATGGACATTGACATTTTGACATATTTACATGTATATGATGATGGAATTTGTTATGATGTATGATTGTATCACATGTGTTTGATTTATGAGATAACATTAGATGATATCACATTTTTTATGAGATACTTATGATTTTCCATGTTTTTAATTTTTGATATTAGGGAGGGGGATGAAGGTGGTCCCTATTGCCCCATTGGTGATATAGCAGGATGATAGTTATCTTAGCATACATGTTGGATTTTTATTTTCATGATTATGTAGCTTAGTTGTTATTGATGTTATATATGATGTATGTGATGTTAGATGTGATGATATAGATGATGATGTGATAACAAACAATGTACAAGTAACAAACAAGCACACGCAAAAGTTAACAAATCTACCAAATTTACACACTAAACAAAAACACCACTATGTACAAATACAAACAAGCATGCAAAAATGTACTGAATATAAACAAGAAATAATTAATCTAATCCGAGAAAAGATCAATATAAAAATTATTTTAAGCCACACACTATACAAAATGTACAAGCAAGTAAGTAAATCTATACAAAAATTTACAAACAAACAAGTAAGCAAAGTACTACTATGTTTTTGTGAGACATTTTTGATGCGTTTTATGTTATTTTTGGGAGTTTTTTGGAAACAATGTTCTATTATTTTTGTATTTTCTATGAGATGGTTTTCTAATGTTTTGGGATTATCAAACCATATTTGAATGTTTATGAAATTTTCTAAAAGTTTTCGAATCTATATACATAAAATAGAGAAACGTGGATTACCAGTGTTTGATGGGAATGTACAATGGTAGATTCCACGCGTTGCGTTATATGCAGGAAAGTGAATATGTGAAGATGCCCTCAGTGTTAGATGGGAATGTACAAAGGAAATATATTCACAAATTTACAAAAGGAGGATTAGCCAGATCAAGGCTTCGAAAGGACATGCTCAAAAGCAATCTCAGATGCAAGTGAAAACCTAGCTCTAGAAAAAGCAAAGGTACCCCCTAAATGTGAGATTCTTGTGAACAATTAATCCTCCTCAAGTGCCATAAATTGGTTTTCACCAAGGGACCTATCCAAAGTGCCACAATTGCATGGTTTTCACACTTGGACGACCTATTTTCTCTTTACTTTTTCTCATTTTTTTGATTTTTTTGGTTTTTGTATTTTTATAATTTTTGGTTGTTTTTGAATTTTTGTGCCATATTCAAGCATAGAACCACTTGAGGTGGATGGTGTTCATAGGTTCACGTAACTCATCTCTGTTAGGATAGGAAATTTTGTATGCTCCTGACCCATATTTTTCCACTATCACATAAGGTCCCAACCAATTAGGTTCAAACTTTCCCTTCTTTTCTCTTTCTTTCATAGTGTTGAATTGGTTTTCCTTCAGCACCAAATATCCTACCTCAAATTAACAAGGTATGATCCATTTTTGTAGCTCTAGGACACTCAATTTTGATACACTTTCAAGGGATTAAGTGTGTGGAGGCATCTTTCATCTATCAGCTCAAGTTCTGCCATTCTAGCCACACGATAGTCTTCATCTTTATCCAGATAGTATCTTAGAGATATTCTTAGGGAGGGAAGCTCAATTTCCAGGGGGATGATGGACTTAGTTCCAAAAACTAGGAATAGGGTGTCACACTAGTAGGAGTATGAATGGAATTCCTATACTCCCGGATGTCAAGATGGATTTGCAAATGCTAATTACAAACTGACTTACTTTCCATCTTTTCCATGATACGAACAAGCATTTTATTAGAGGCCTCTTCTTTTCCATTACCTTGAGGGTAATAGGGAGTAGACCAATTTAGGAGTATTTGAAATCATTGGCATAAGGATTTTACAATATTGTTCTTGAAGGAATTTCCATTGTCAACTACAATGGCGGAAGGGATGTCATAACGGCAAATAAGATGATTCATGATAAATTTTGAGATCTTTGCCCCAGTAACATACGTGAGAGGAATAAATTCCACCCATTTGGTGAAGTATTATGTGGTAGTTATGATATGGGTATGGCCATCTAAGGAGGTAGGGTGAGCTTCCCTATGAGATATAGTCCCCACTTAGAGAACGACCATGGTGTTTTGATTGGTTATAAGGGCTACGATGAAGCATGAATGAGGTTTTTGTAATTCTAGCACAATGCACACTTCTTTACATAATGGAAGCAATTGGTTTCCTTGGTAGGCAAATAGCAACCTACTCTTAATAATTTATTCGCTAAGACCATTCCATTGGTATGGGCTTCAAAAAAACCTTCATGTACTTCCTTGATCACTTGGACTGACTCTACTACATCTAGAAAATGTAACATATTCCCATCATAGCGATGAAAATAGAGGGTGACTCTAAGGAGGGTGTAGTGGGCTATATTTTTGATAAGGATTTTCTTTTTAAAGTGGGTTATATTCAAGAGAAAGGCACCCTTTTTGTAGGTTTTTAAAGATAGGATCATACCAAGGGGATAGAGGACCAACAACTTCACAAGATAGGAATTATTATGGCATATCATATGCAGGTTGTCGCAAGTTTTCAAAAAAGAATGGCATGTCATTATTTTCTAGTGGAATCTATAGCATGGAACCCACTATTTCCATAGCATCCATGGACTAATTTTGTGCTCTTGTGATTTGTTCAGAAGTGATACACATAAAATACTCTTTAAGAGTCTCTACCAACTTTCTATATGGGATGAGCTTCTCATCCTTCACCTTGTATTAATTGTTGTCTTGTCTGATGATCAGTTGTGAGTCTTCAATGACCTTAAGTTGGTGGATATTCTATTTGATATCTAACTTCATCCTAGCGATGAGTGCTTCATATTCCACAATGTTGTTTGTACATGGAAATCCAAGATAGAAATCCTAAGGTATAAATTCCGCTACAGGAGTGATTAACACTACTCCTGCTCCTAAACCATGGAAAGTGAATGATCTATCAAACTGTATTTTCCACATGAAATATTCCTCAATGTACATTAATGATGCATCTAGCATATCCAAACACACTTTGGATCTATTCCAAGTAAAGGTGCTTCAACTATTTTATATACAAGTACCTTCCCCTTAATTGATTTTTGATGTAGATATTCAATATTGAACTTGTTGAGTAGGATGATCTAATTAGCCATGCTACTAGTGAGTGGTGAATTTGATAAGGTATTTCAAAGGGTCAAATTTGGATATAAGCCTGGTTTTGTTATTTAATAGGTAATGGTGAATTTTTTGAAAGGTCAAAATGATATTTAAATAAGATTTTTCAATTTGAAGGTAGTTGAGCTCATAAACAATCGTAGTACGGTGAGATAGTATACCCCTTTTTCTTTCTGGCTAAGATCATATTGAGAAAGTAAGGTGCCAATAGAAAATTGGGTTATGGATATATATAGAAAAAGTGGTTTACCTAGGTTTGGTGGCATGAGGACTAGAGGATTAGCTAAATACTACTTGAGCAAGGCAAAGGCTTGCTTGCTGTTTAGGTCCCCAAAAGAATTCAACATCCTTTTTAGAAGATGAGTGAAAGGATGAATTTTTTTTGTAAGTTGTGATATGAAGTTGCGGATGGATTGGATCTTTCCCTATAAGCTACGTAGTTTCTTGAGGTTTTGGGAGGAGGATTTTTATTAATTACAGTTACCTTGGCAGGATCAACCTCAATCCCTCTTCTAGACACAATGAAACCCAATAGTTTACCTGATAATACCCCAAAGACACATTTCTTCGGATTTAACCTGACTTTGTACTCTATGAGATGTTCAAATATGTGTCTCAAGACCTTAGGGTGGTCTTATCTTGTCTTTGATTTACCGAGGATATTGTCAACATAATCCTCCATGATGTCATTGAGCATGTCATGGAATATCATAGTCATTGCTTGTTGATACATTGCGTTGGAATTTTTAAGGTTGAAAGGCATCACTGATAGTAGAAAGTCCCCTAAGGGGTTGTAAAGGTAGTATTATGCTGGTCCTCCTTCGTGATCTTAATTTGATTGTAGCTAGAAAATCCATCCATGAGAGATAACATTTTGTATCCAGCAATTGAATTGAAAATCATGTCGATGTTGGGAAGCGGGATGTCATATTTTAGACATGCCTTATTGATGTCTCTTAAGTTGGTACAAATTCTAATTCCTATAAGATTTTTCTATACTAGGACTATGTTGGATATCCATTCTGAATAGTCAATTGGTCTGATAAACCCAGTTGCTAAGAGTTTTTCAAGCTCTTCTTTGACTAGAAGGGCCACCCACATATGTATTTTGAAGCTTCTTTTTGACGGGATTTTTGTCGGCATGCAAATGACCAAGTGAATATGTATGAGAATTCTCTCGAGAAGAATTACGAAAGTTTTCTGCTCTTGTGCTGAAAGTGAAGCTCCCAACTTGACTATTTTTGGTTGTTATTCTATGCCAATGTTGACATCTGTGGTTTCTTCTACTAACATCTTATATGTATCCTCCATGATCCAAAAATTATACTTACTTTTAATGTACTTTTTTAAATTTCCAGATACTTGATTTTCCCAATTTAAAAAAATTAATCAAGTGTGTTAAATTGAACAAATTTGGGTGTTTTGAAACCCCAATTTTCAAAACACTATCTTAATGATCAAGTATCGAATTAAATTAAAACTTCCATAATCAAATGGATTTAATTCAATTCCTTCAATATTGACCACAAGTTGAATCTTACAATGCACTCAATCGGATATTGAATCCTAAAAATTGAAATGTGCATTCAATTGACTGTTATGGATTGTAAATTTTCTGATTTAATCAATTTCCCATTTTAATTTCTTGCTTTATCAAATTAATCAAAATCCTATGATGATTTTTATCTAATAATAAAAACTTCTCAAAACTGAAATAAATCCACAAAAACTAGATTATTGACTGAGTTCACCCGAAGGATATCTCCGGATTCACATAATCATGAATTGATCTATTCAACATCCAATGAAGTACAATTAACCCTTTAATAATGACTAATAGACCTTTATACCTGCATATGAGCTGATCTATGACTCAAGGAACTTTGAACAATACCAAAAACTACTCCAAGATCAATTTGTGGCTCATACAATGCTTTCATAGTGCTTTTCCTATACAAATAAGACCTTTAAATGCATACAATAGAAAATCTACAACACTGCATGGAAAAATAAGACCACCATTGTCTTTTTTTCTGAATTTTGAGCAACTTTTATTTTTACATCGAGCTCTGATTCTACCTCTAAGTGCCTCAAAACTCCAATTAAATGCAAACTACCCTTTCTCGGTCTACTACATAGTCCTATTGTATGTGTTTAAATGTCGGGAGCTCAACTTTTTTACCCGAATGATCCCATTGGGTGAGTTGGCTAGCATGATTGGAACTCTACCACCGAGGTTACGGGTTCGAAGAACATATCTACCTTTACGGTGATTCATTTTTGCATCGAAGTGGGCTAACTTGTTCATTGAATGGATGATAGGTGGGATTGATGTTTATATGGGGAAATACCCCCTCTGTTTACATGGATAAGACCACATCCTCTATGTTTTTTCCGCATTGTTATATATGGTGAGTTGTTCGATCTCCTCGTCGGGTTACGTGGATTGGCTATGCATTGTTTATATGCCCAAAATACTTGGGTTGGCTATTGTTTTGTTCATGGTTAAATTTCTCGAGTCTTGGGCTGTCACGTTGATTCACCCAATTTTTGATAGGGCCAAGCTAGCCATTGTGTTTGACTGTCCATTGTGTGTTGTTTGAACCACTGAGTTGCGGGCAAAGTTTGTGGGATCTGATGTGCATTGGTTTCAAACTCCCGAGTCATGGGTTGGTTGTTCGTTGTCTGCCAAATCATATAACCACCGAGTTATGAATAGATAAGGTTTAGGCATTGAAACATGGATAATCCCGAACCATTGGGGATAATTCCCTAACAATATGGATTAAATGCGATCAACTCGATGGGGAGTTGATCACCCCATTAAGCTAGAAATATAATTCACTCGAGTTATTAGGTAATATAGAACTTGTAATGCACAAACAACTCTCTAAACAAACATAATCCCACGTCAGAAAATTAGAGAGATATAAGGCATATAAAATCATAAAAATGATAATAGTAATGTGAATACAAAGGTGGCAAAGGCACCCCTCCTATAAAAGAGTGTGCCGAACCTAGTTGAGGGCCCCTAGCCAGAAAAAGTATGGCACAATAAATTTTTAACCATTTTTGAAGACTCGGAGGTTAAAAAAAAAAAAAAACCTATCTTCACCTTTTACCATTTTTCCATGTGTCACATCTGGATTGGACTGTTGACCAAGTTTGACCACTTTCAAACCTGAACTTTGACCTGCGATATCTTTTGCGTATGAGATTCATTTTTGAGTTCCACCTATCAACGGAAAGCTCTTGAGACACTCTACAAGATTGCAATGGTTTAGGGATATTTAGGGAAGATATGTACACTTAAAAATCCTCTATATCACTCCTCCCTAATAAGACCATTTTGTCCTCAAAATGGAAATTTTACCCAGCTAAACTTGTACACACGTTCTCTGCATATCACAAACACATAACCCAATTTATAGCATGGTAGTTTTTTTTTTTACCAAAAATTGCAATAAATTAAAACCATTGAATTAACATCACCCATGGCTTATATTGCAACTGATATGAAAAATCCAACTACCATATTCCTCTGTACAATCTGATCCTGCACTCACCACTATTAACAATGCAAATGTAACCTGCATTCACAACTTGTTAGTGCAAAACTTGTACATACTATTTGCAACTATATCTGATAGTTACAAATATTAAGCCTAATAAAAAGACTTATACATGTGCAAATATCATGCATAGAAAAAAAAGAGTTTGTATAAGTTGTACACACACAAACAATTCCTACATGGAACAATTTGCACTACAACAACATACTAAATACAAATTTCAAAAATTAGACATCTAATACCCTGATCATGCCCCATAGGAATAACTGTACATGCTGCTAAAAGAATGAAGCTTCAAAACCATAAAAAAGAAGTAATTTCCCAAGTATGTTAAACCTATCACCTGGTTTTCTTCTTCAGGTTACTTCACCAACACCAAAGCAAAAATAAATATGGAATTTATCCTTTTACAATTCAACAGGATTTCCAAAATTTGCTTCTTTAGTTTACATGTCATTAAATATTTACACTATGCAAACATAAAATTCATAAATTTCTTACCCACCTTTTTCAACAAATTTTCTTATTTAGGTGGTTGATTTAACTCATTTTTACCTGATTCACTAAAGTGGTCATAATGGTTGGTTTCATACTACTATCCTTTTTAACAAATTTTAATTTTTGTTTTGGATGTAGCTACCAACATTTGTCAATTACATGACCTATTTTCTTACAATGGCCACAAATTATTTGATCCATTTTTTAGGATCCATATTGTTAGAAAATTTACCTTGACTACTTTTAGCCGAGCCAAGTTTAGGAGAATGAACTTTCTCAATCTTTTCCAACATGGATTTATACTTCCTACACTTGGCCACACAATGATTAGATAACCCACAAAATGTGCATGGGTAACTATAAAATATTATTTGCATATCATAATCAAAATTTTCCAATGTAGAAAGTGGATCATTTTGTTTACCTTTTGATTTACGATTGTGGTAAAAAAGTTAGAGGAATTTATATACTCTATGGTGAATTCTTGCAGATCCTCCTGTTGAGGATGAATAACCTAAATCTATTGGGAAGCCTCTTTGTTGTCAAAAGATTTTCTTCTTCTAGCGGTCTTGGAGCCCTCTCCAATTTCCTTTTCCCTACAATAGCAAACCCCAGTCCTACATGATGAGGTCTTTCTACCACCTGTATGGGGTTAGTTATGCCTTGGTTATTCTTACCAAGGCTAATTCCATTAAAACCCATCTTATCCAAAAGTTTAGATCCTATACCTTTGGTGTGTTTTTCAAATTCACCTAGAGAAATATCAGAATCCAACTTGGCTTTGGGAGAGGAATTAAGTGTTGTCTTACTTACCATGCATTCATCTGTCATAGTGGATGCATCAATAGTAATAGGTACCTCTTTCTTGGGTCCATTAATTTGTAACACCATTAAGAGCTCATCCTTAGATTCTAGCTCTCTTTTCAAACTGTCAATTTTCTCCTCAAGAGTCAATAATTGACACCTCAGGAAGGCATTTTGTTCCTGAATTTACTGATTGCATGCTTCAAGTTCCTCAAACTTAGTCTTGTTAGTAAATTTTACCATGGTTTCCTGCACACCTGTACTTCCTAACTCTACACACTGCAACTAAAAGATGAAGCCCAAAATGCAAAATCCAAACTAAACCAAATCAACTGAAGTAAATAAAGAGCTAAACCAGCTATGATACCAACTTGATCTGAAAATTATAATTCCTTTTAATGTACTTTTTAAAATTTCCAGATACTTGATTTTCTCGATTTAGAAAAATTGATCAAGTGTGTTAAATTGAACCAATTTGGATGTTTTGAACCCCCAATTTTCAAAATAATATCTTAACGATCAATTATCGAATTAAATTACAACTTTTGTAATCAAACAGATTTAGTACAATTCCTTCAATATTGACCACAAGCTGAATCTTACATTGCACTCAATTTGATATTGAATACCCAAAATTGAAATGTGCATTCAATTGGCTATTATGGATTGTAAATTTTCCAATTTAATCAATTTTCCATTTTAATTTCTTGCTTTATCAAATAAATCAAAATCCTATGATGATTTTTATCTGATCAAAAACTTCACAAAACTAAAATAAATCCACAAAAACCAGATTGATAACGGAGTTCACCGAAGGCTATGTCTCTGGATCCACGTAATCATGAATCAATCTATTCAACATTCAATGAAGTAAAATTAACCCTTCAATAATGACTAACAAACCTTTATACTTGCATATGAGCTGAATCTATGACTCGAGGAACCTTGAACAATACCAAAAACTTCTCCAAGATCGATTCGTGGTTCCTACAATGCTTTCATAATGATTTTACTATGAAAATGTGACCTTTAAATGCCTACAAAACTTCATGGAAAAATAATACCACCATTGTCTTCGCTTTCCGATTTTCGAGAAAATTTTCTTTTACACTAAGCTTTGATTACGCCTCTAAGTGCCTCAAAACTCAAATTGAATGTAGACTACCCTCTTTGGTCCGATACACACCCTACTTTGTCTCGTTTAAATTCTAGAGAGCTCACTATTCTACTCGACCGATCCCATTGGGTGAGTTGGTGGAAGATGGAACTCTACCACCAAGGTTGATGGTTTGAAGCACATATCTCCCTTTACGGTGGGTCATTTGTGCATTTAAGTGGGCTATATCCCACATTGAAGGGATGATTGGTGGGATTGAGGTTTATATGGGGAAATACCCCTCTCTATTTATGTGGCTAAATCCACATCCTCCATGTTTTTCTCTGCATTATTATATATGGCGAGCTATTCGATTGCCTTGCTTTAGGTTACGTGGTTCAAATGTGCATTGTTTATATGCCCAAAATATTGGTTTGGTTGTTGGTTTTTCACGGTTTGAATTGCTCGAGTCATGGGCTGGCACATTGATTCACTAAGTGTTTGATAGGGCTGAGCTATCTATTGTGTTTGATTTTCCATTGTGTGTTTTTGAACCTCTAAGTTATGGGTGGAGTTTGTGGGATCCATTGTGCATTGGTTTCAAACATCCGAGTTGTCAGGTGGTTGTTTGTTGTTTACCAAATCATATAACCACCGAGTTCGAATAGATAAAAATGAGGCATTATGAATGGATAATCTGAACCATTAGGGATAATGCCCTAACAATATGGATTAAATGTGATCAACTTAGTGGGGAGTTGATCACCCCACCAAGCTAGAAATATAGCTCGCTTGAGCTGCTGGGTAATATAGAACCCTGTAATGCACAAAAACTCTCCAAAAAAACACAATCCCAAAATGGGAAAATTAGAGAGATATAAGGCATATAAAATTGTAAAAATGATAGTAGTAATGTGCATACAAAGGTAGAAAAGGCACCCCTCCTATAAAAGATCTTTTCGAACCTGGCTGAGGGCCCCCAGCCAGCAAAAAGTGAGGCCCACTAAATTTTTAATTGTTTGTTAAAGACCAGAGGTCAAAAAAAAATTAAACTTTTTTCACCTTTTATCATTTTGGCATGTGTCACATCTGGATTGGATTGTTGACCAGTTTGACCACTTTTAGACTTGAACTTTGACTGTGATATCTTTCACATTTGAGATATGTTTTCGAGTTCCACCTATTGACGGAAATCTCTCTAGACACTCTACAAAACTGCAATGGTTTAGGGAGATTTAGGGAATATCTGTACACTAAAAATCCTATCAATAACTCCATACGGGTAGGATTAGGAGGAGGTTAAGATATTATTCCAAGGAGTCTTAACGAGAATTGTCACCCTTGGCATGGTCATTTTTATGTCCAAATATTTTTGATTTGTTTGTCAGCCAACACCTCAAATAGGTTTTCACTGTGTGATTTGGACCTTTGTTTTTCTTGAGGATTTTTAGAGGAACTTTTTCCTAGTGATTTTTATTAAATTTTGTTGACCATGTAATTCAACCTCCTCTTCAAAGTATGTGCAAGTATCAAGGTCAATGTAGAAGCCCTTTTTATGGTCCCCGATAGGAATGTTGTCACGAATACCCATGAATTATGTAATTACCTCATCATTTTAAAAGAGGTCCATAGGTGCGTGAAGTTGTTGGTCCCAATCAATGAGGGTAGGATATACAAGGTCAAATTGAGGCTTAACAGGGGGTAGGGTAAAAACAACAGTGTCCATTAATAGGTTCATTGATGTAAGATACTCATATTGGATATGATTGGAATATGTGTCATTGCGAATAAGAAGATCTATTCTTATATTTTAAGGAGGTAGCATCACGATCCATGGGGTGAGATCCATAAGGCCTAATGCCTACACCATATCTTTATGTTTTAAAGTGTGGGAGTGGAACATGTTCTCTTATACCTTGTTCATTTTTACCACATCCATGTCTTTATAGCCCATATACTAAATCATTCTTTTGGATTTGGTGTACTATGGAGTTTTGTAGAAAGAAGGCATAGTTTCTTCAGGGACCAAAATTATGGGAGGATCCAATAACTTTTCTTCTACTAGTAGGCCACCAGGTTGGAATTTCGATGGTTTTCTCATCTCTAGGTCATTTGTATCTGAAATTGGGATTTCCTCTTGTATTGGATGATAAGGATAGATCAGAGACCAAGAGGGCATGTACGATATCATATGCTCTGTAGACATATTCAAGAATATTCATCTCCCATGTATCAAAGGGAAAAACTGATGTAGAAGCACCATGGTCACAAGAGCTTAGTGAATCTGAATCCAAACATGAGGAAAGAGCTTTAGATTGAAGAGGTACAACAATGTCAGGTGAGAGATATGCATAAGCACTTTATTATTTACAAATCTATTCAAAGCTATGTAGTGAGCAAATGGTTTTGCATCTCCTTGAATGGTGATGGCATGTCCCTCATGATTCAGTTTAATGCACTGATGGAAGGTTGATGGTATGGCCTGTATGGCATGAATCTATGGGTGGCCAAGAATCATGTTATACAGAAGCTCCAAGTCTAGGACATGGAACTTGGTGTTATGATAAGTGGGTCCTACTTCCATCGGAAATGTTATGGTGTCATCGATTCATGCTCTGCATTGTCGTATGTTATGATTGTGATGATGTGGGATTCTATATCTACTTTTGTTCATCCCAACTATTTAATTAAGTTTAATGTACATATGTTCAACCTAGACCTATTTTCCACAAGCACTCTCTTTATATTTCTTCGAGTGACAAATATTTCGATGTAAAGAGGTAAGTAATGTGTGTGATCTTTGTTTGAGATCTCATTATGGATAAAGGTGATGTGTTCTCTTGGTGTGATATTTACCACCATAGTTTGAAGGTGGGAAGGATCTATATCCATTGACACTCCTAACCCCTGAAGTGTTTTGTAAAGGATGTCTTTGTGTATATTTGATATCTTGAGGATATCTAAGATCAAGATATTAATGTGATTGTCTTCTCAAGTTGATTTAAAAGGTCATACTTACCATCCCGAGGGGTAGGCGAGAGGAGGTTTTGGAATTGTGAGACAAGCATGTCTTTGTGTTACCACAACATAATCTATGTTCTTGATTCTAATAGTCATATTGATTGTTGTCGGCTTAGGTGTAAACATAGTTAGCAACTTTATAGCTCTTAGAAGACTCTCCCTAATCTAGATTTTTCTCCACCTATTTACCATGCTTAGGGAAATCTTCCTTGAATATCCCCATTTATTATTAGGTTTTTAATGAGGCTCAGGTGAATCAACTTCAATTTCTCCACTATCGATGAGGTCTTGGACAAAGTGCCTCAATTTTAGGCATTTGTCTATTTTGTGGCCTTTAACACAATGGAAATCACAATACTCATGTTCTTTGTACCATGATGGTTTAGGTGCATTTTCATCAAAGGGTACTATTGTGGGGTATTGAACCATGTTCACTGCATCTAATTGTTTCAAAATCATGGACAAGGAGTTCGTGAGAGGGGTGAACACTTGACGTTTGCACTGGGGTCAAATAGTCCTTTGGTAAGTTTGAAAGGAGGAATAATTTTGATGACATGTATACTTTTAGATTTTTTATTCCATCTCCTATGAAATTCTTGTTTTTGTTAAATATTTTGGGTTTTTCTATAGGTTTGGAAGGATGGTTATGTTTTGAAAAGGGATTTAGTTTCCTTTTACGATTAAAGCCTTTTATATTTGGCTAACCTTCTCAATGACTTCTTCAAAGTTTTCAACACAATGCATTTGTAAATGAAAGACAATGTTTGGATTTAAATTGGGTACAAAAATTCTAACTAATTTCTTTTCATGGATCAAACAAGGGAAATGACTATCTAAACCCCGCCATCATTGTAAGAAACTAGCAAAGGTTTCATTTGGTCATTGTTTTTCACTACATAGGTCTAACATGGTGACATCACTTTCTACATTGAATGAGAAATGGCATATGAATCTTTCAGCTAATTCTAGCCATGTGAAGATAGACCCCTTTGGTATATGAAGAAACCATTCTAAGGCTTGTCCCACTAGACTCGTGGGAAAAATGTATAAGGTAATTTTCATCATAAGCCACTTCCTAACATGCCATGTAAAAGTCTTTTATATGATCTCATGGATCACCTTTCCCTTTTTACTTGTCAAATTTTGGAAAATCAAAATTCTTAGGAAAGGGTGTGTGTAGCATATCCTTTTCAAAGGGATAAGGACATAGTTCTTCAAATTGATACTTTTTACTATGTCCTACATTACTTTCTTGAAGGCTTGTGAGTATTGATTTCATCGATTGTAACTCTTGTGTGAGGAGTTTCTCTTTGGTTGGGGAAGCTGGCATATATACCCAACTATGTTTTGATGTTTCATCCCCTTGATTTTCAGTGTGAAGTTAACTATTCTTGGCCTTAGGTTTCTCTTGATGTGCATTTTTGTTTGTTTCCTTTTGCACATGGGAAGCCAAAAGAGATAATTTTATACTAAGGATTTTTCTTTATTATTGCATAATGACTTCATCATTTGGAGGTTCTTCTTCATTTTCATGTGGAGGAGGTTATTCTATGCTCTCATGATCCACTCTAGCTTTGCAAGGTATTTTTATAAGTGGTAATCTATAACCGTCTATGTTGTTTTTTTGGGGATTTGAAGTGAAAGTTTTTCCATGCCCTAAAATTTCATACATGTTAATAAGGGGACATTGTGCCTCTCCAACCTCATTAGAATTGTTAGTAGGTAGAACGAACTCATGTTCATTTGGAATTTTAGCACCTAATTATACGACTCTTACAAGTAGTTTATCTTTGTTGAGAAAAAGGAATTCATCCAATTGAGTGGGGTCAAATTCAAATTCTACACATGATGACCTTACTTCATCCCCACTATAATCGATCATGTCATCTATATCCTTTCTTTAGAGAAGAGTGGTCCTAAATCGTGACCAATGAAAATATTTTATCCTTGTTTGTTAGATGTTTGTCATCCTTGTCAAAGGGACATATCAAGGGGTGTTTTACAAAGGTTGATGTCAAATATGATCAAGGATATAACAAACCTAAGTGAAAACCTAGAATGCAATGATCATGAATGTCACGAAAGAATTTTAACAATGTTCAAAGAATAAATGAAGGATAAATAAATCAAGGAATCAAATAGGATTTTCCTAAAAATATAAGTCAATAAGATGAATAATCACAAGGAACAATCACACAAGTTTGATAAACCAATCAATCAACAAAGAACTACTCACTACACAATTTTTTTCTCAAATCTAGCTCGACGTAATATGATCAACACTATGTCAACACTTAAGTCAAGTTTAAGATAAACAAGGCATAAGTATTAACAAGGGGTTGATGTGACTTCCAATCAAAGTATACTATAACTCGTTTAGAAACAAACAAGGCCTAAATCCTAAAAAATGGAAGTTATAAGTGAGATAAATGTAACAATACCACTTGGATATGTTAACCAAGATTTTAGAAAATAAAGATATTAGTATCGAAATAGTATTGATATGATGCTAACAAAGTAACACAATTTTTTTTCAAAGTTTGAGGTAATGTTTGAAAAGAAAAAAGCAGGGATAATTTTAGCGGCGAATATTCGTAATATGGTGAAAATTTCATTTTAGGAAAATTTGAAAAGGTGAATTATTCGGAGTGGGTCGGTGTCCTATTCACCTAAAATATATAGTATATTTTTTTTGGGGGGTCGGCTTCGCCTTCATTTGAAAACATCTCCTATAAAAACCTATGTGATTCGCCGGGTAGTATACCTCAAGTAGCTTACCAAATTACCAATACTGTGAAATTTGAACTCGCATACCCTTGAGCACCAGAGATTCATATTACTGTTAGCCTGTGATTGTTGAGGCGTGACAAATGCAGTGTTGACGCGTGACAAGGGCATTATTGATGTGCGACAAGAGCTGATCGACACGCGACAAGAGCTATATTGACGTGTGACAAGAGCTGTATTGACGTGCGACAAGAGCTTTACTGACGCGTGACTTGGGCTAGGAAGTGACGTGCGACAGAGGAAGGGTTGACGCGTGACAGAAGGAAGTGTTGACACATGACTTGGGTAGAGTTGACGCGCGACCTCAGATAGTTCACGCGCGACAAGACCTCAGAGACTGGACAGAGTCACTTCTTGGTTCTTTTGCTGACGCAGGACTCTTTTCAGAATAATGGAAGGTGCCAGCTCAAAGAATACGAATAACCTAAAAGTAAGTAAGAAATCTCAGAAATCACTCTTCAAGTATTTTGGAAAATCATGGATACGAGATATTCAAATACCAATCATATAGATGCCACCAAAAAGAATCGAATCACCGACCGTGTGGAAGGTATTATTGAGGTGGACATGCATTCGCATGATATCACGGTCAAACAAATGAAACCTATGATAATATGCCAGATCTTGAAGATATTGTTCCTGTTGGGGTGCAACCAGAAGTGCAGCTAGATATCACAGATATAAACACTCAGCAAAATGGAAGATAGAAATCAAAATCAAACTCTGGTCCAAGAAAGAGGAAACCAGGTGATTGTGATATTGCTCAAAATTCTACTCAAAAAAGTAAAGCATTGAAAACGAACAAGAATATGTGGACCATTGGCAGGACATACAAGTTTGATTGGGCAGCTAAATTTCCATTTATTGAACCTGTACAATCATCTAATTCTGAAGAAATCCCATGTGAATGTACATGTACAATATGTACGTGGAAATTGGGAAAGCAACAAAAAATGCAACTGAAGCTGGACACTATAGAAAAACATTGTGGAAAACAATATTTAACTGTAACGGGGGCAGATGGCCAGAAAATCAAAACACATAGGTGGAAAACTGAAAAGGAGTGCATGCATGTTAGATACGCAGCGGAATATGAGGCAGAGCAGAAAAAACACAGACATCTGTTGGAAAAGGGAGGAACGATCACATCGCATATTGGTAAGATGAAAGAAACAAATCTACATGCAAAATTCATACAATTCTCTACTCTTTTTCAAATACTTAAAAAAGGAAGAGCGATGTCGGATTTCCTCGATTTCAAAGTTTTGTATCAATTTAATGGAATGCTGAATGTACCTCAGTCTCATTGGTCTGAGAGTAGTGGATGGGAAATGGCAAAATGCCTCTCGATGATAGAGAAGGAAGATTTGAAAGAGAATGTAAAAAAAGCAAACTTTATCTCTCTTTCAATTGATGAAGTGACAGCAGTCGACAACACCGCATGGGTATGTATCCACATCTATACATTAGAAAATCATATAAGGACACCTCATCTGTTGGGTGTTATGAAAATGGTTGAAAACTGCAATGCTGAAAACCTATATAAAATAGTTGTTTCTCATTTGAAAGATGTTGCTGGTATGACTGATTATGAAATTGCTACGAAGTTGGTATGCGTTGGAGTAGATGGTGCATCTCACGCGCAGGTCACCGAACAGGGCTGTGTGTTAGATTACAAACAACAGTGGCCCCATATATGCTACCAATTCACTGTATGGCTCACAGAATGAATTTAGCATATAAAATGGTAAGCAACCACGAAAATGTTGCTAAATTAGAAGACATCATAAGAGAACTTCATGCCTATATGTCAAGCAACCCAAAGCATTTTCTCAAGTTCCAAAAATTTGCAATTGGAATTACAGATGGCAAAAAACTTCTGAAGGATGTGGAGACTAGATGGATATCTTTGTATGAACCTGCATGCAGAGTTCGTGAGGAGTATCCTTCATTGGTTGGTTTCATGCACAAATACCGTCATGAAGTTGATAGGGCAAGGGACCTGTTGTTCCGCTTAACTGATTTGGAGACATTGCTTACATTGGTTGGTATTCTTCCAATGTTAAAGGAGATCAATACACTGATGAAGCATGCACAGGGCAGATTAATCTATATTGTGGATTTTATACGGATGAGGAAAATGGTATGTCAAAGTCTTGATATATTGTACTGTTCCTAGGATAGTTTTGATGCACCTGTTTTTGAAAATTGGAGAGATTTATTAGATCTTAAAAATCCTAACACCTTTTTGAGATTTAATATCCACGATCACCTATGCATCTCTGTTAATGGGAGGGAAATACCAATGCACATTTTGCAAAAACGTCAAGATATTACAGGATCGGAATGAGAAGATGTTCCCGTGACACGTAATTTGTTTGAGTCTGTGATAGTTGAAACCAGAATAAAGCTTAAAAAATTTTCAGAAACCTTGTCATCAGAAATTAGGGAACGTTTCTGTAAAGATAAAATTCTGGAAGCCATGGGTGTGATGAATCCGAATTTTGGAATACGTAAGGTGGCGTGAGACTTTTCATAAGCATTTCCATAAATCAATGGGTACAATAATGGAACAATTTACAAAGACGTCAGAGCTCAAGGGTACGGAAATCAAAGGTATACTGAATGCCGATTTATTAAAGTTTCAGTCAACAAATTTTGCAACAACAATGAGGAACCAATATAGGAATTTAGATCAACCTTCTGAAAGTGGTGCTATTACAAGGCTGTGGCGAGGAATCTATCAAAGTTCTATCTTACAAGAAGATATCAGTGAATATTTCAGACTATATGAGTTATGCCAGACAATGATTTTGGGGTCTGTGGAGGATGAAAGGGTTTTCAGTGCATTGTCATTTATAAAATCAAAACTGAGAAACAGGTTGGATAAAAATCTGGAAAGTTGCATGAGGTGTTACGTTTCTCGATACTCCCTCGAAACCTTTCCGTTTGACAGAGCAATTGTGCACTGGAATTCCCTTTGCGAAAGAAGAGGTGTAAATAATACAACTACAAGTACAAATATTCCCAACCTTGAGAGTGTAATTGGCTCTTCGTCACATTCTACAGAAGACAACATCGACTTTGATGAAGCTATTGATAATGGATTGTTTCAACTTTAAGTAGGTATCTTCTTTATCTATCTTTTATTTTTATCATTAAATATGTTACAGTCTATATACTAAAAATGTCGTGCAATTCACCCATCTATCTACTAATCCATTTCTCGTGTTGGAATTTTTTAAAACACAGATCTAGCTCATTACCAATGGCAGTGATGATTTCAACTTTAAGCAGGTATCTTTTTCCCCTTAATCTTATTGTTTGTTTCTATTCATTTTTTGACAGAGCAATTGCTCACTGGAATTCCCTTTGCGAAAGAAGAGGTGTAAATAATACAGCTACAAGTACAAATATTCCCAACCTTGAGAGTGTAATTGGCTCTTCGTCACATTCTACAGAAGACAACATCGACTTTGATGAAGCTATTGATAATGGATTGTTTCAACTTTAAGTAGGTATCTTCTTTATCTATCTTTTATCTTTATCATTAAAGATGTTACAGGTCTATATACTAAAAATGTCAGGCAATTAACCCATCTATCTACTAATCCATTTCTCGTGTTGGATTTTTTTAAAACAAAGATCTAGCTCATTACCAAAGTGATGATTTCAACTTTAAGCAGGTATCTTTTTCCCCTTAATCTTATTGTTTGTTACTATTCATTTTTTCAGCTATGGTTATAATTAAAGATGTTACAGGTGTATGTATTTACATTTAGTTAAATACAATCTTTTTATTTTTTGAAAACGTGGGTTGACATCCGTCCGAGGAAGCTGTTACTTCTCGGGACTGACAATGTCAGGCAACTCACCCATCTATCTACTAATCAATTTTTTGTGTTGAATTTTTTAAGACAAAGATATAGCACATTACCGGTGATGATTTCAATTTTAAATAGGTATCTTCTTCAACATAATCTTATTGTTTGTTACTTTACATTTTTTCAGCTCTTGTTATCATTAAAGACGTTACAGGTCTAATTCTTTATATTTACATTTATTTAAAGATATTGTTGGTCTATATATTTAAAGATGTTCATTGGCACTTCTCTCAGACCGACAATGTTAGGCAACTCACCCCTCCATCTACAATGTCATGTTACCCTTGATGATTGCAATACGCAAGAGGTAAGCTAAACCTAGCATATTTGCAATTATGTTTAATTTCTTACAGTGATGATTCTTTCTTGATTTCTTAGAATTATATTTAATTTATTTTTAAATACAAGTCCACATAAAATTCCTAATAAAATTCACATAAAATTCGGGATAAACAATACATTATACGATTTTAAATATAAGTCCACATAAAATTCCTCATCATCCATATATATGATATCATCACCATATCATTATCATATCCTCATTATCATCATCTATCATTAATTATCAATTATCATCATTCATCATCTACGTCCACATACAATTCATGACATTGCAAGTAAACAAGAAACATACATATAATTCATGATAATCAACATCTAATGCAATTAAAATTAAAGATTGTATGTAAATCCATATAATTAAATTCAAATACCATAGTACATACACAATAGACAATCGTAGAAGTTTTCAAATTCATTATTTAATGTTTCCACAATAATAAAAGTTTCTAGTTTTCAAAAACCTCTTTTTCTTTATCCAATTCTACTCTCTGCACTATTCCCCAACGGCTTCTTCCAAAGTGTGGCTGTACCTCTTTCCCAAACACCAGAAATCTCCATGCGATAGCAAATTTGGATCAGCTACAGTGTATAAACTATCCCGTTGCCAATAATTTTCGTAACGACTAATAATCTCATTGATAAGAACCTTAGCCCTTCTGTCCCATTCTATAAGCTGATTGATATGAGGAAGCATCTCCATCTTTCTCATCAACCCACACAAAA
The DNA here is from genome assembly GCA_018340775.1 of Taxus wallichiana var. yunnanensis. NCBI lineage: Eukaryota > Viridiplantae > Streptophyta > Pinopsida > Cupressales > Taxaceae > Taxus > Taxus wallichiana. The sequence goes on from CM031242.1 coordinate 659,212,461, forward strand.
TCTTTTTTGTGCTTGTCCAGATCTATGAAATACTCCTTGCCCTCTTTAGAAGTACTTGTGCCCAAACCGGGAACCCTGTATGGTCCAAGCAACAAGTGATACCTAATCAGCAAGTGAACAAAACCAGAACTTGAAAACATATAAAGAGAAAACAAACTAGCATTACTTTGTTGCACTATATGGTCCAGCTGGTTATCGATCCACTCAATGATTCTCTCCAAGCTTCATACTCAGGAATTGTGTAGAAAGATAACACATTTCCATTTTTGTGAGTTGCCTACATCAACATGTGCCGACATTAGACATGGAGATACATAACATCTGGAGGCTTAGAAAACAAATATAAAAAGTCTCGAAACACAACCAAATATACAGGGGGAACATGTGAGAAACTAAAAGTTGCTATACAAAGATCATGTACCTGGTCTGTCATTATCATCAGATGGCCATATCTTAAAGATTTAATGCTGTCATATATTTTATCTTCCTGTAGACCAAGGATTTTTTTTCTATTTACTATCTCTTTATTCTCCATTTGTTGGTGAGTGGTAGCTTCCCAAAAAATAGATATTCCTGCCACCTGATAGGATAAAGATAACTAAAATAACAAAAAATTAAATTGGAAAGTGATGTCGAAACATGTCACAATACTACCAAATTCAGTATTCACATTTCCCTGATTCAAGGCACAAACACTTAAAGCGACTGCAAGAGCCTTGGCTGAGTCACCCTCCGTTAATATTAAAGTACATTGATCAGAATTCTTCCCCCCTGCTTGATTTGCATCATCAGGTTTGGGAACATCAATTAATTTCCCCTTCTTGGTTCCATCAGTTTTCTTAAGATCTTTTTTTTGTTTAAACTTTTCCACTGCACTCATCAGGTAAAACAAAGTTACAAAGCTCATCTTAGACACTAGCATTGCAAAAATTACATGTACTCAGAAATGCTACATATTAGACACCACGCCTGGATATATGGACATGGGCTAAAAATGTGAAACAGAATAAAAAATATGAATTAAAACGAGTTATACTTACAATCAACATGGAAACCAAACGTTGATTCGAGAAAATTCTTTTCTTCCACGAGTGTTGCCTTGGTTGTAACAATTGGTAAATTTTTGAACGGAAGGCCCATAAAATGATGGATGTCATTTGCTTCGATACTGAATTGAAAAATTCGGCAATCGTTCAGAGTCACATAAAAAATGCCGTCCTCTGAATTGTAGGATGACAGAAAGTAATTCAAAATATCCGGATCTGTTTCGAAATGGGGCATATTAACGATATGGATGTGAGGGCATAAGGGACATCGATTGAATTGGATTCTCTTGATTTTTGTTACTGAACTTGCAGTTGGGAAGCATTGAGACCTACAAAAATTCAAGAGCCGGAAGATGAAAACGAGAAAATGACCGGTTGAAGGGTATTTATAGGCTAAATCAGGCGTCAATGGCTTCACTTGACGCGCGTCAATAGATGCCAGTGACGCGCGTCAATAGATGCCAGTGACGCGCGTCAATAGATGCCAGTGACGCGCGTCAATAGGTGCCAGTGACGCACGTCAATAGGTGCCAGTGACGCACGTCAATAGATTCCAGTGACGCGTGTCAATAGGTGCTAGTGACGCGCGTCAATAGGTGCCAGTGATGCACGTCAATAGGTGCCAGTGACGCGCATCAATAGGTGCCAGTGACGCGCGTCAATAGATGCCAGTGACGTGCATCAATAGATGCAAGTGACGCGCGTCACCTCTTTTGCACTAGAGGAAATTCCCTTCATGTTTGCAATGCAGCCAATTGAGATGAAGACTTCAAATTTATCCCCAGACCAAAGAAACAAATAGTGATTGGTGTGTACTTGATGATGATAGGGTCTTGTTTGATAAGTTCATAAAGAAACTTCATGATATATGCTAAGACTGAGTTTGAGATGAGGTACCAGTAAGGCACTCTTGACAAAATTTACACAATGTTACCTTTTTAAGATGATCCAACCTTGCACTCTTGACAAAATTTACACAATGTTACCTTTTTAAGATGATCCAACCTTGCACAGAGAACTTTATGTTGAGCTGTAAATTTTTTTCAATATTTTAGACACTTGATTTTATAGATTGTACTTCAAGAAGATCATGATTAATCAATTCAAGGCATAGAAATGGTGGAGCTTCAAGAAAATTGTCTTCAAACATACACTTGAACGTTGTATCTTCAGAAAGGAAAACAAAACAACTTTCCGTAAAAACCTTACCCTTATTGTATCTTTCAAACCTTCTTGTAACTAATACGATATGTAAACAACCTTATTGAGCTATGATCATATGCACCACTCCAAGAATCAGTCCTAAAGAGAGAATCTCAATATGTGAATCCTATACAACATATTTTACTATGATCATGTTTGCAAAATTCAATATTTTCTTATACACTCAAAATTATTCCAACTTATAGCCTCCCAGTTCTAATCCACAATTATTCTTCACCCTTATCAAATATAAAAAAATGATCTATACAGACTAATCTTCATGATAAAAACCTTGTATGTTTTACATTAAACTTCAAAGTTCTATATCGAGCTTGACCTATCTTTTAATCACATGGTTATTCCAACTTTGGTTAATCTAGCCTCCATAGCCTCCATAATCTACTCTACACAAAACAATATCCATGATAAAAAAACCATATCTTTTAAACCATGGTCTTGATTATTTCCCAAGCTCTAATTCTTATGGCCTGGAATTTAACTATTTCATAATTGGCTAATCTAGCCTCTACATCAATGATTGTTTCCAGCAAAACGTTATTTTCTGACAAATGGTCTTGACTATTTTGGATGTCAAACAAGCTCTGTAATGAGAGATTATGCACTAATATAGAGGTGAATCTCTTTAAAATAGAATTTTCGACACCATAAGTCTATTAAGGAGAAATCTTAAATAGTAAAGATCTGTTTCAAATCTTAGTTGCTATTTTTTCCCCAAAGACAATTTTCAAGATAATTAAAGTCCCACAAGATATTTAGGCACTAAATTTGACATTATACACATTAAATTGATCATCGTCTTTCATCATCATCTATCATTGATTATCAATTGTCATCATTCATCATCTACGTCCACATACAATTCATGACAATGCAAGTAAACAAGAAACATACATATAATTCATGATAATCACCATCTAATCACCATATAATTAAATTCAAATACCATAGTACATACTCAATAGTAGAAGTTTTCAAATTCAATATTTAAAGTTTCCTCAATAATAAAAGTTTCTAATTTTCAAAACCCTCTTTTTCTTTAGACAATTCTACTCGCTCTCTTCCCAACACTTTAAATAACCCCCGAACTTACAAGATCTTCAGCAGCACTGTCCAGATTTTTTAAAATTCTTTCTTCTTGATTTGTTGCATCTCCATGCGACAGCAAATTTGGATCAGCAGCTGCTTTGGCTTTGAACAATATGTCAGGGTCGAGACCATGCTCTTTAATTATCCGCTTTAGTGTATTGTTTTGTTTGTTAACCAAAACAATATTTTGCTTCAAATTTTTTGCTGCGGATAAGTTGTTCTTTGTTGTTTCCAAGTGAACTTGCAAAACCTTCGCCTGACTCTTCAAATTTTCATATTTCAACTGCACAAAAAGAGTAATGTCAATTCAAAATATTAATGTAAATTCAAAATTTCAAATTAACAAAAATGATTGTTTGAATGTAATAGTACTTACAACCGCTCTATCTCTTTCGGCATTTGCGATTGATACCAAATCCTTGTCCTCGACCATTTGTTAAAATATGCCAGGCCTCGCACTAATATTTTCCAATTTGTTTAGTGCCTTATCTAAAATGCCGTCTTTATAGTTGTTGTTAAATGTGACAGTCCCAAATTTTACTTGGGTAAGTAAGGAATCCATCTTCGCAGTCGAGTTGATTCGGGATTTGCAGCGTATAAACTATCCCATTGCCAATAATTTTCATAATGACTAATAATCTCATTGATAAGAACTTTAGCCCTTCTCTCCCATTCTATCAGCTGTTGGATATGAGGAATAATAAACTCACTGACATGGGATTGACAATCATTACCTATTAAGTTCTCCAAAGGAAAAGGTGGGAACTCTTCACTATCTGAATCTGATGCAGACGATCTTGCTGGAGAAGAATGGGGGCTTTCACAAAGATCAACCTGCTCCTGTTTCGCTTTGGGTGGGCTGATCCTGTTTTTGAAAAAATAAATCAAGATTTAGATAAATAAATTTAAATCAGAATGTAATTCAAAATTGTAAAGCATATTAAAATTGAAATTTGAAGTATACCTTCTGGCCTTGAATCATCTCGCGGGTATCGAAAAAACCAGTTGGGTCATTGCTATCAATGCCCAAATAATCTTCATCTAAATTTATATTGTTCAAAATAGATATGCCCATTGCACTGGGCAAGCCACCAAGTGAGAGAGTTGGAATTCGAAACGAGGTGTCAAGGTTTAGTGTCCCACTAGGGGCCGGAGCAAAAGGCATGCGTTTACCAATGTTCTTTTTCACTGTTCCTCTGGTTGGCATTTTAAAAATTAATGGTTGAGTGGGTGTCGGTGCCGTGGTTTGATCATGACTGACATGTGCTGAAAAGTACAAGAAAAAAATGAAAAATATTAAAACAATTCATAAAGTGAAAACTACGAAATTAAACGTACTATAGAAAAGTTGTACCTTGTTGTCGAGGGGTTGTTTTTTTCGGTGCCACGGGTGGCCTTGTAGGAGTTGAACTCAGTGGCTGTTCAGAAGATATGAATATGAATGCATGCAATATTAAATGTATGGAGTGAGTTGGGGAAGAATGTATGTATTACTTCTCTGGCATTTAACGAGTTCAAACGCTTGAGGGTTTGGAGAGTGAGCTTCCATTTCAGATTGGGAGTCCCCCGAAGCCTCCGCGTGTTGTTGGCCTCTTCCTCTCGACATCTTTTTTTTTCTTGGAATGGCTTCAAGATATCTTCTCTGCAAAACATTAAAATTTAAGTTTTAATAACTGTGCACTGTAATGACGAAAATTGTAATACAATTACAAACTAAATAGTTTATACTTGTTGTTCATCAAATGGAATTGAGAATTTCTTCAAAGCCTCATCAGAGCAAGTAGGAATTTCTTTATGTTTTAAATTTAAAAGTGCCTCATAGTAGAAGCTGAGGAGATAGTTTGTTGAATAAATGAAAGGTTTATCTGAGAGTTTTGAATTTGTTATTTCAGTTCTTATTTTTTTGGATAGATATGTGCACCAATCGAATTTATGTTTTGAGATAGTGGCACAAATATATGCAATGGCCCAATTTGGTATATCCATTTGGCGACCCTGCAAAACAATTCTGGCTTGAAAAAATGAAATAAGTGCAGCAAGAAAGTGGTGTGCAATTGATTGTGTATCTACACCACGCCTGGATTTATTGACATGGGCTGCAAATGCGAAACAGTGAAAATTACTTTAAATCTATAACAGCAAATTGTATCAGAATAAAAAACAGATTAAAAAATATGAATTAAAAGGAATTATACTTACAATCAACATGAAACCGTACGTTGATTCGAGAAATTTCTTGTCTTCTTCCACTAGTGTTGCCTTGGTTGTAACAATTGGTAAATTTCTGATAGGAAGGCCAGTAAACCGATGTATGTCATTTGCTTCAATAGTGAATTGGAACATTTGGCCATCGTTCAGAGTCACATAAAATATACCATCCTCTGAATTGTAGCATGACAGAAGGTAATTCAAAATATCCGGATCTGTTTCGAAATGGGGCATATTAACGAGCCCTGTAAATTCACACTCTTCCATTATAGCTTGATATTCTGAAGACATCTTTAAAGCCGTATGGATGTGAGGGCATAAGGGATTCCTGTAGTTGATCTTGGAAATCGATTGAGTTGGATTCTCTTGATTTTCTTGCTGAACTTGCAATTGGGAAGCATGTGAAGTCGACATTATAGCTGTTATTGCGTCTTTGTCAAAGATTTAGACCTGCAAAAATTCAAGAACGGGAAAACGAAGATGAGAAAATGAGCGGCACAAGGGTATTTATAACCTAAATAGGGCGTCACTGGCCCCTATTGACGCGCGTCATTTGATTACAATGTCGCGCGTCAATACAAGATAGTGTCGCGCGTCAATAGAAGATAGTGTCGCGCGTCAATAGAAGATGGTGTCGTCGCGTCAATAGAAGATGGTGTCGCGTGTCAATAGAAGATGGTGTCGCGCGTCAATAGAAGATGGTGTCGCAGCGTCAATAGAAGATAGTGTCACGCGTCAATAGGTGATAGTGTCGCGTGTCAATAGAAGATGGTGTCGCACGTCAATAGAAGATGGTGTCGCGCGTCAATAGAAGATGGTGTCACACGTCAATAGAAGCAAATGACGTGCGTCATCAGGGGCTAGTGACGTCGTTACGAGCCAGTGTCGTGCATCATTTCGAGCTAGTGTCGCGCCAGTGTCGCGCGTCATTACTATCTAGTGTCGCTCGTTGTCGCGTCATTACGAAACAAGTGTCGCGCCAGTGACGTGCGTCATTACGAACTAGTGTTGTCGGACGTCACTGATGGAGCCTTGAAAAACCAGGTGAAAATTTTGTTTTTTAATACTGTCAAATTCACCTTTCACTGAAACTGGTTACGGGGATATTCGCCAGGTATTTTCCACCTTCAATTTTATAGGGGTGTCTTAAAATGAACCCTGGAAAAAAGGCCAAATCATACTAAGGAATTACTAAGATGTGGGTAGCATAATGGTAAAATCTAAACACTTACATCAAGTTTACAAGAAAGAAGATGTAAGTATTGAAATTGTATCAAGGAAATGCAAACAACATACAAATTCAAAGGAGGTTCAATGATGAACCAAGCCTAGCTATGATGAAGATCTTGATGTGGGTATCAAGATTAAATGGCTATCAAGATGAGAAGATGTACCAACACACTTTCAATGTTTACCATCCAGTCTCAAGCAAGGACAAATGTAAATGGGTGAAAAAGTGGTGGACACAATCAATCAATATGTATGATTCTCTTATTTTGATCCAAAATATCAACAAGAAAGAAAAGGAGTAGATCAAGTGGGGTTGAAAAATACTTGGCCTCACTTCCACAGAGTTTCACCCCGCCTTATGGTGAATGAAAAAGTAAGACAAAGTAATGCATCATAAATTTTGTGGTGAATGAAACTTGTCGCAAACTTTCTTGGACTCTCCCCTTTTCGAATAAATTTTTTTGACTCGAAAAAGGTCTTTATTTCTTGAAATCTCTTTGAAACATGATTTGTTTGACTCAAGTCAAGTTGGCTCCAAGACAAAATTTCTTCATATTTTTTTCTCTCAACTAGGTGTCACAAACTACCTCTGCAAGCGCAGTTTTCCAAGGAAGTCACACTGACTAAACCTTGGAGCATCTCGGCTTTAATTTACCCCCTTTGATACAATGAGAAATGAATTCATTCAGTTGTATTTCACTGGGGTCATGTGAAGATAATTTTGACTTTAAATCTCACAAGTGTATACTAGACAAGTAGGTAAGTGGAGCACTTCCCATTTTGTCCATAAGGTTCCCTCTTGCATGGACTAATTTGGGGTTCATGGGAGCATCCATCTTATTTTCTTAAGGCTTGTGCAAAAGGGCACTTCTCCCAATTCAAAGCGGAAGATCCGTAGCTCTTAACTAAAACCTTCATATACAATTTTTTAAATGTGATGTTTTTTCTTATTGTTTAGCTTAATGTGGTTTGGTTGTACACCGTTTGGCAACCTGCATCAAATTGTATTAGTATTTGGTTTAGATCTTGATTCTTTGACTTGCGAATTAGGCCTTACACATGAAATATTAGTAGCTCTCCACAAGATAAAAATACCACGAAAGAGGATTTAAGTGTTGTTTTTTATTCCCAAGATCACCTATAAGGTGTGAGGGAAGAGAAAACCAAACACAAAAAACCCAACTATTACAAAAATGGAGAATACTTGCAAAATCAAAGTGCAAGGAAATTCATTTTAACCAAATTTTTGTTCATTCCCTTAATCAAGAATTTCATGAAGTGTTTTAAAAGCGTTAAAAAGTCTTAGAGTTGTTTCTAATTGTCATGATCACCTAAAAGGTGCGAGGGAAGAGCATACACAACTCTATCGTAGAAAATGAAAAAAATTCATTAAATTCAATCAAACAAGTTAGAAAAACACATGATTCAATAGATATCTTACAAAAAATAGTTAGCTTCAAGGAAACCTGCAAGATGTTAGAAAATTAGATCAAATTTTGCAAAACTTGAAAAAATAGTACCTAAACCCCAAACAATCATACTGCGTAGACCATACAAATATGCGTGGACCTTACAAAGACCTGTGTCCCCTAACAACATATGCATAGACTATATAACATATGCACGGATCTGCTAAAGAAACATAGCAGAGAACATACACACGACGAGAGAGACAAGGATGTGGAATTAAGGGTGTATACGTGGGTCCGAAAAGAAATGGATCGCAAAGACATGATGAAGCATGTGTGGGAAAACAAGAACCTCGTGTGGACTTACAAGTGTATGAATGAGTTGTGATAGAGTAACACAAAGGGAAAAATAAAAATGCGATGTGTGTGCGGATAGAGAAGTAACTACGTGACATAGAAGAAACATGCATGGATCTACAAGTGTACGCATGCCCCACTCAATGTACATGTGGACCTAATGATGCTTGTGTGGCCCATCCTAAGACCTACATATATACTTGGAATGACGTCAACAATACAACAGACTAACGTAAACAACCTCAAAAAGGTCAATTTTTTCCTAATTTAGCTCAAAATTAATGACAACCCATCACAATTAAACCTGTAAAAGATACTCAACACATGTAAAGTTAGCAAAATACCGAAAGGAATTCAAACTATTTCACATGTGCATAATAAGGGTTAGCAAAAACTTGAGATAAACTATAAGAAAACTTGATATTAAATGCTAAGGGACTAAGGATCATCCCACTAGGCATGCCAAATGTGATCATATAGAAATTTTCCATGCTAAAACAAAGCTAACACCTAGTAGCTTCTAAGAAATCAATCAAACCCTATAGAACCATTAAGATAAGAGCTTATGAGAAATAACTTCTTCAATGCATGAACAACCTCTAGATTGTCGATCTAACAAAATAACCTATTTAGATCACTTTTAGCAATCAAAAGGGAGTGGTTTCCTCAATATTTGAAGATGGAATCTCACCAAAACATGGCTACAAGGCCATTTTTGGATCTTCCCATGCTCTTCAATTTGAGAGAATGGATGCAAGATGGAGAAGCTATTTCCTTCAATGGAGAATGACTCAAGATCAAAATTCCTATAGTTTATCCTAGGGAAAATAAGGTGTAAGAAGAAAGGTAAGGGGAGGGTTTATTATATAGCTTGCTTGAAGTTCAAGGCTAGCAAATTGGTGAATGTGGGATAAACCCCAAAGAGGAAATACAAAGGCCATGTATGTTTAATAAAGTATGTGCACTTTTTGGGAGTTGAAAGGGGGTTTCATTAATCAAAGGTGAATAATTAATAGAAGGGGGGATGCCTATAGAGGATTTAGAAGAACGTTAGTATGATTTGTGGGATTTTAAAAGAGGAAATGGTTCAATAAATGACGATTTATTGATTTAGACTAGCGGTCGTAATTAATTAAGAATAATTAATTAACCTAGGTAGAAGTGGACATTAATTAACGAAAGGTCGTTAATCAACATTATGAGTGATAAGAGGGTTAATTAATTAGTGAAATGTAATTAATTAATGGTGATAGAAGAGAAATAGTGTGTTAGACCAAATGGTGTCAATTTTGCGGGAAAGGGGATAGTTGGTGCAATTTAAGAATTAAAAGTGCTTGATCAATTCAGGTGTCTACAAGTGGCGAAGGTTCATCACTTCAAGAATTTTCAAAAGAGGTAAGGTGTTCAAAATGGTCTTCATCAGTGCATTATTTTGTAGGGTCATCGGTGGTCATAATTTCATCTTCAACATCCTTGAGGTGAAAGAATAATCATTGTTACATTGTACAAGAAAGTTGTTTCAAGTCCTCATTCATATACATGATTGGTCAAAAAGGAGTGGTAGTTTTTCATGGTTTGTTCAAGTGTGTGAGGACATCCTTCATTCTCTATTGGGACCCCAAAATATTGGCTGAGTACACAAAGGCGTGTAGGCACGTAAGGCCTAGTTGAAGAAGGGCGTGTAAGGAGAAGGCGCACATGATAGGGTTTAAGGAAGGGTTTAAGAAAACTCGTGGCACATGCGCGGATAGAGCCAAGGTTTCAAGACTTAGCCATATTGGGAATTTTGGGTAGGACACAAGAAAAGCATGACCCGACTATGCATGTGGAGTGGATAAGGTGCCAACTGCAATGTGATGCCCACGAAAGGAATATGCCCTATGATAGAAGGTTCTAGAAGACATCATGGAAAAAGTGGAGAGCTCAGGCCTGGAGAAGCATGCTCCCATGGAGGACCACATTCAGACACTTGGCACCAAATCTAAGGCCATAGAAGGATGAGTTGGCACTTTGGGATGCCTATATATGCGAGCACTGTAGGAGAAAAAGAGGAGAGAGATCAGATAGAAAAGAGAGGAGATTATAGAGAGCGGAGCTCTGCAGAAATACTGTGAGAACTCTGTGGGATTGTGTAGAAGCTATATAAGGGGTAATGTATTAAGGGGTTGGGTTATAAATTTTTTTTTATATGGATGAAGGACATGATCCCTACTGGGATGTATGACTTCGGTATAATCAAGCTGTGGTATTCTAATGGATCCGTTGAATGTAATGAGATTACAAACATGAATGAGTATGAATATAATTGATTTGGTTCATATCTATATCTTTTCATTTTTGTTCATGGATGTTATGGAATAAATGTAAATCCTTATGTATTTTCCTTTCTGTTGTAGTTCTATCTATTATCTATAAACACTCTCTATTTGGAATGAATACATTTGTCTAGAGGTCGTTCTAAGCCCTATGATGATTGTATGTCTCATTTCCACCTTTATTCATTAATATTCATGACATAGATGATGGTTTCCCACTTAACTCACATAAAAGAGAGACTCGACGCCTGCACATGCCTCAAGTGAACACCTCGCCCTTTGGGTGATAGGTCGGTGCACATGGGATTCCCTTGTTCTTCTGGTGGGTGTAAAAATGACTACATTCTTTACGGTGGCCTAGTGATTAAGTGATTCTCACTTATTCACTCAATGTACTTGATGGGATAATTTTTTTGATCATTCAAAAAGAGGTTTCTCATAGTGTAATAGAGTTCAAGGCTACAAGTGTTCATCATTTAGGAGGATAATTCTTTCAAAGTATAAAGGGCCGAGTTCTTCATTTCAAGTTCATGAATGCATCAAAGAATTCTATTGGATCATCATAGGAGTCGATTTTATTCATTCTTGGAGCTTCTCATCTCTTCCCTCATTCTCTCTTTCCCCCTCTTCCTTCTCCCCTCTTTTAATTCTTCATTGGGCATAATCATTATATTTTTTCCTATTCACTTAAGTGATATATTATCAAAATTGTAAAAGTATTTTCTTGAAATTATAAGAGAAATACTTAATTTGTATTTTCTAATGGAAAATGAAAGGTCACAAGTGGAATAGGAACATGAAGAGTCATGTGGGGGAGATGAGAGGTCAATTCACATTGTTATAAATTGGGATGGCTTCTCTATTCTAAAGGATCTTAAAAATGATATATTTTGATAGAATCTATGTTGTAGCAATTGTGGATTGTTGTTGATATTTTTATCAACGTACAAGAAATAAGAGGTACATTTCATCTATACCCTTTCTCATGTGTTCTTTTATCTCTATTTTATGCACTTTGCAAGCATAGTGTTGGAAACGAACTTTGCATCCTTGATGGATGAATCTAAGGAGATTTATATCTTTAATTCATTGGTCTCTTTGGACTCCATTATTTATTTCTTCCATATTGAATGTCGAAATACTCCATTTATTGGAGTGCAGACTCTGTAATTTCCCTACTCATAGCAATAAACTTCCTTTCCTAATTTCTCTCCTTCATCCCCATCTCTGTAATTTCCTCCCTTATACTCCGTATAAGAAATTTTCCATAGGTTTAGTGGAGTTTTCATGTGTGATCACTAGCCTTTTGGCCAACCCAAAGTAATAAATAGGATTTGATTAGTTTACATTCAATAATGGGAGTTTCACCATTCAATGTAGAGGGGCATAGCCCCGTGAACGTTGGTGGAAACACTTAATTTTTCATATCAACAAATATTATCACCAAAAATATGGCTCAATAATCTTCATCCCCTTGGAGGAGGTATCTGGATGCTTTATGTTGAGTGTGCCACGTTAGATGCACGGGATGTGCTAGCTAGAGACTCCACCCTAGATCAGGTTCCAGAGGCCTCTCCTTGTGCTCTCATCAACTCGCATCTATTCCTTTAATCCTCTTCATAATGCTCCTCCTATAGAAAAGGCACATTACCTTCTCTGAACTAAGGCACCCTATGCTTGCAATAAGCTCTCCGCAACATCAAATTTATGCTCTTTGGTGCCTGTTAATGCCCGCACATCACTTGATCTCTACGGTTATCGACATCCTCTGCAGCCAATCAAAAGGATCCCATTGATTGATTGGTTGAAGGTGTTGTGAGGTCCATCATGATTGAGGTATCCTACATATCCACTAATAAGTCCAGGATCTTGTGGCGTGCACTCTCTATCAAGGAGTGTCACTGCTCTATCATCCACCCTATAAAAAAATTCTTTAATCAAGTACCATCTCACGATATAGTCATCAAAGGTATTATTTACATATCTAAATAAAATCATCACAATAGCACATACTTTGTTGCTTCTCAACAATAATCTCACTATCTCGCATCCTCCCAATACCAACTAAGCCTCCTCATATCGACAAGGTCTCCATCAAAAATATTTTTCCCATCTATCTCGGGGCACCAAAATCATATCACCTATATGGCGGGTCCTAGTCCTGTCTCATAGTTGTAAGGCCATATCCATCCCTAATGTCATCGGGTAACCAACTCTTGGTTTCCAAATCCTATACTATGTTAGCCATCATGGTCATTATCTCTACTCTGTCCCTCTAGTGCTAGGACCAATCGCGCCTTTATTTCCCACCCGTGGATCTGGGCGGTGGCTCCTCCATCACATCCCTCATTTGAATTCTCCACCGCAATGATCTCTTATGGTTCTTAAGATGTCCCACCTTGTTATCTCTACCTGCGCTCTGTCTCCTAGAAACTTGTACTCTTTGGGGCTAAAAAAATGGTACTCTATATGTTGTACCTATAGCCTCCTAACATGTCTTCATCTATAGGCTAGTAGTGGTAGTACCATGGAAAGCTCGGCCACCTAAATTGTCTCGGGTACCATGTCCATCGGGTGGGTATCTATCCAATGCAAGTAATGTCCCATAACCTCATCAACTACATATAAGTACTTTACCATGGGCCAAGTAGTCCAATAATACACACACCCGATGTAGGGCTCCCATATTAAATCATCTAGATGTACCTCTCATAACAGTTGATATGTTGGAAGTGTTATCACTCTTGATCCCTATGCCCACCGAAGTACTCTTGGGGAATCGTTACCATATCCAATGGCATCCCGTGGGTTTGTACATTAGAAATATCTCTTAAACCCATCCCATCGTAATATAAAAGGACCCACGATCCTCTTTGTTATCCGTTGGACCATGTATAAGTCGTGCACTAATCGCACCTATATAGTGGTCCCCAGGTTGAACAATGTACCCTGTTCAACCACATCTTTGTAGGTAGCCACCAAATATAATGGAATGTTCCCGTATGCCTTATGGCACAATATGCACACCATGGTAATGCCTATAACCTCTTTTTAGATAACCAAAATCTCTCGAGAAAATACTACTCTGTGTTGAGTGCTAAGAATTCCCTCATCATATGTGTTGTTTCGTATGGCCCATATGATTAGGGCACTCCTTTCTACAATATCCGGGTAATATCACAATATATGCAAGCCCCTCGAATTGGTAAACCTAATATATTGTGCACATCCTGAAGTGTTATGGTGATCTCAACTATCTCGCTTACCCACCACCAAAAGGTGTTGGCCCGAGGCTTTCATGTGGTCAAGAACATCTACAATAAATCTAAGCTCAATGGTATCCTGGGCATCTACATGATGCCCCTAAAGCCCCATCCATGTATTCGTGTCACCTTTACATATGTCAATATAGAAATCAATCCATAAAACCATGTCACATCAACCACCCACCATAAGCGATCCTCTGGTCTTCCCGCATTTACAAATCAACAAAATCTAGGCATTAGATTCCTCAAAAATCAATTTAATATCTAAAATCATAATAAATTACATACTTTTCTAAATATTCCTTCTGCCATCAACCCTTGTCAAATTTTTTGAAGGTCCTCGACGCCATTGGATTTGTTGTTTCAGTGGGGGTGATGGCGTTCGATTCCATCCAAATCTGAATTTTAAAATCTAAAATTAGCTAAACCACAAAGCTAAAACAAATCCCTCCCAAACCCACTTACATTTTATCCTACCCTCTCTAATGACACAAGTTTTATTAAAAATTACGCTCTAATATCTTTATAATCCTAAAAATACCAAATTTCCTCTAATCCACATAGTGAAATTAAATGCAATAACTTACCCATGGTTGTGCTCCTCCACATACACCTCCTTGTCAACACCTACCTCCTCCTTGTACTTATGCCATATCGTCTCACTAATTTCAAATTCATAATTCCAGAGTTCAAGACTCTTATTTCCGCGCTTAATAATGCCCACATAAAAAAATCATACGTAAGCATAATGTTTCTAATCAAATTCAGTTGTGATGAACCTAAATCTTAAAATACCTATTAGTGTAGAATCATAGCACCCCTGAATGTCTACAACTTGATGGGTTGAGACTCTCAATGTGATTGTACAACATGGATCATCTCTCAAAGTGTGGGACCTTACGAGTCGACTGAGCTCTCTGGATTAACGCCGAGTTCCTATTCCTCTATTTAGGCACATACAAATATATTGTAGAGGATCTATTCTAAATCTACTCTATTTACCAAGGAGACATGGTCGAGGATATGCAAGAAAATAAAATAAGCTAATGAGGTGATGCACCAAAGGAATGTTAGACCCTCATTTTGTAGTTTAACACGAAGCACAAAATTCAATACAAACACTATACACAGATGACCAAAAATGCAATAAGGGATCGAGGAGACAACAACAAATACATGAGAGGATTGAGAAACATCCACATACATATATATATATATATATTATTTCTCAAGAGTCGATATAGTATATTACAGTGGCCAAGAGGAAAAAAATTGCATTATAACCTGAAGGAGAGGTTAGGAAAGCTCCACAAATCCTTATGTGCAAAAAAGAATAAGGAGGGCACAAAACGAAACGTCCAACCTTTTACAATGAGTCTTAACCCTTCCTTTATAGATTTGGCACAAAGGGGAGAAAGAGAGAGAAGCGGGAAAACTAGTTCAAAGTTCAACTACTATCATCAATGCCTCTTGCAAATCTGCCCCAAATCTGTCGTGTCTACAGCAATTACTTGTTTGACGCCTCAAAGGAGGAGGAATGGTGGATCAGATCAAATCCGATCTGGTTGTTGGGGCAAATAGATCTTGTATTAATGGCATGAAGACATTTCTCCATTTTTCACCCACTTAGCTTCTCCAAAATTAAAGTTTTAGATCTCCATGGCATAGATGAGGTCGAGATCTTTCCAACAGTGCCAGATTTGTCGGATTTGAGCATTGAGTCAAAAGATATGCCCATCTAAAATTTGAATCAGGTCCGTATAGAAATGGCGGAAACCGATTGCTAAAAAAGGCCTCCTTTTGAAACCGGACATGTGGAGGCCTGGCACATGTCTAAGAGCTGCCTTTGTATTTTTACTTTTGAAGTTACGTTGAGATGACACGTGGCTTCTTCCGTGGTTCACTCAGTTTCTTCATGTTTTGGCTAAGTCTCTTTGTTCGACGGGGTCATATATCGACCAGGGACATGCGAGAGGCCTAATGCTAGTTTGGAAACCTTCCCTAATTTAACCTTGGATTAGCATCATCGACACTTATCATCCTCCACTAGCCTATCTCAATGCTTTGACTATTCAACCCCACCTGTCCCTTTATGAAACTAGATGCATGGAGGCTTCGTGCTCACTTAGAAACCCGCTCAGGATTTTTCCTTTGAAGGAGCATCGGGTTGACACGTGGAATCCTCCACGGGATCTCTATACTTAGTCGATTTTGGGGCTCGTTCGAGTCATTTTAGAGCTCAATGACTTCAAGCATTTTCCGTTTCTTTGGCATTGTCTTCTCCTTCTCTAACCCTTCTATTCCATTTTAGAGCTCACCTATAATTTGTTTTATGGATTTGAAGCATGATTTCGCTCGACATAGTCATTTCTTCTGTGCGGGGTCGTAGCTGATAAAATTTTTTAGGGAACAAAATAGTGATAACAATTTGGCGACTCACAAGGGCATCTGCTTGCTAGTTGAAGAGATCATTAGCCTTGAAGCATCCATTGGGCCTGGAGTCAAGAATAATGGCACGATCACGATCCTCGCCTTTGATCCTTGAGCACGATCATTTACACTCTCAATTTTCATAAGAAATCTTGGAACAAGGATTTTGTGAAGAGATTTTTTTTTTTGACTCAGGGATTTCATCTGTCCCTAAATGAACTATTTCAAAGATGACTTTTTAGTTGTTTCGCATTTGTTTCATTTTGAAATAAAAACTATTAAAGGAAACTATGGGTCTTTCTATCATTATTACTTGAAAGGGATAGCACATTCACTTAGAGGCACGTTGAACTATGTAATGACACAACCTAGAGCAATAAAGAACCTATGCCACAACACTTAGGGAAACAAAGCTACACTACAGCAAAACAACGTGCATACACATTTAGGGAAATTAAAAACCTATGCTAATATTTACGGCGTGGAAACTTCCCATTTAGTAGTAATGTTTTAGATAGATCTCATTCACTGGGATCTGCAATTCTTCGCCATCTAATTTATCCAGCTAAAAGGCATTGCTACTCTTACACTCTGTGATCATGTAAGGGCCACTCCTGATGGCATCAAATTTGGAGTGTTTTCTTGTATTTTCTCTATCTGTATCCCACTTTAGGACAAAGTCCCATTCTTGAAAGGTCCTCATTCTTTCCTTTTAACCAAAACTCTTTTTTTTATCAATGCCTGATCCTTTTCCATTACTTGCATTACATGCTCTCTTGCCTCCCATACCTCCATCATCCCTGCATACCTGATTTCCATAGGTTCAAATTCAGCCAACTCTAACTGTTTCATGAGTTCCAAAGCGGGCAACTCCAATGATATGGGAAATACTACCTCCTTTCCATATACAAGCTTGTATGGTGAGCTACCTATGGATCTTTTTGATGTGATCCTATCAGCCCATAGAGCTGATTTGAGCTTTGTATGCCAAGTCCTTTGATTTTCATCAAGAGTCCTTCTGATAGTCCTTAATAAGTTTTTAAATGTGGAATATGCTTGGCCATTACCTTGAGGGTAATAATTTGATGAGGTGTTGAGATACACACCATTCCTAATTGCCCATTCAGTGATCCTTGTACTAAGGAATGCCAATGCATTATCTGATATAATAGTGGCAGGGACTCCAAACCTAGTGGTTATTCCTTCATAAAAATCCAAGATATTAGATTCATTTGCTTCTTTTAGCCACCCTTTGCTTGATCCACTTGGTGAAGTAGTCACTGCTGCGGTGAGTATCCACTTATGGCCTTGACTTGAATTGGGTTAATCACCCCAATGAAGTCTAGTCTCCATTGCATAAATATATGTTCCACTAAAATGGGATGAAGGGGTGGGGCGGCTAGCTTCTCTTTACCTGTGAAGAATGCACATTTTTTACACTTCTTGATCCATGAATAACAGTCCCTGAACACTGTAGGCCAGTAATAACCAACTTTCATGATCTTGAGAGCTGTTACTTAAGGGGAAAAGTGACCTCCTACTTCTCCATCATGGAATTCATGCAACACTCTCTCAATCTAGACTGTCCCGATGCATCTTAATAGAATACCATTGACATCCTTCTTAAACAAGACACCACCAACAAGCACATATGGGATAGCTTGTAGTATGAAGTATATTCTCTTTGCCTTATTCCATTCTAGAGGGCACAAACCCATTTGAAGGTAATGCACCAAGGCTTAGGTCCAACGTGGGGTAGGTGCATCATTAGATGATTGTTCTTCATCATTTTGTAAAAATAGGACAGCCTCTTTTTCACCTACCAACTCAGCCTATTTCTTAGAGGCGAGCTATTCACACAAATGATCCGTTGCCTCTAACTAGTTTTCTCACCTTGATCTCAATGTCATATTCCATTACTCGGGTGAGCTAGCCTTCCCTCTTCTAATTCAAATCCTTATTTAAAAGGAATTCCTTGACACCAAAGATAAGACACTAGCAGTTGAAACTTGTATTTGAGACTAAGTGTCCGAACTTCTTAGGCTCCTAATAACAAGGACATGTTTTTCAATGAAAGAGTATTTTATGTCATAGTCCTCCAAGATCTGATTGAAGAAAGCTATGGGTTACTTTGAACCTTCATTGTTGGGCTGGACCAAGATGGCTGAGATGGTGTTTGATCCTCCAAAAGCATATAGCATGAAGTCTTTTGAGAAGTGCAGGTTAAAAAAAAGTTGGAGCCTGTGTTATTGTGAGTTTGATGGATTCAAAACTCTCTTTCCCTTCTATTTTTTATTAAGGGAAAATAGTTTTGAAGGGACTATACCCTGTATACAAAAGGGCTCAAAAGCCAGATATCAGAAGTGAGAGAAACAGCCCAAAGAAGGGCAAAACAACTAACCTTAGAGGGCTCATCAGCCAGATAAAACAACAAATTAGAAGAAAGGATCTAGTCATACAATGATCCAAAAAAATAGAAGAGATCAAAAAGAAAACTATAGATATCTATCATAGAATATCTTTGCCAAAAATAGCTCCAAATCCACTAGTCATCGCAACAGAACTTCGTGAAACAAACAACAACACAACAGCCCATTATTTGATAGCCCTATCAATTTTGGTTTTGATCACTTGCAATGAGATAAAGAAGGCAATGGCTGTGGCCTGAGAGGAGTCTTTCATATCCACCTGAGCAATTTCCATATCCCTTTTCTCTTTGGGGCCCCAAATGTCTTCATTAACCCCACTTAGGCTGCATACACTATGAACATGTTGTTCAATGAAATTATAAATACTTTTAAGAGTAGATAGGATGCAGTCATTACGACTTTTTGCGTTTCCCATTCTGCCATCCAAAGACTGTAGCTTCTTGAATACTTCAGCAATAACCCCCTCCTCATCATCATTTTGTAGCAATCCTTTTCCCTTAGCTTTTTCCATATTTTTTATAACCCTTTTGAGCTCTTGTATTTCCTTTTCCATCCTGTCCACTCTGACCATCAAATCCTCCTCCTTAGGCTCCTCCATCGGTTGGCTGATGTGCAGGAGGTTCTCAGCAAGCTCAAGGTCTTTGTGGCTTCTAAGCACCCTCTGAGAAGTAGGGATCTTAGTCTTCATGCCCTTTCTTTTCTTGCTAGATGTAGCTGTTTCAATCTTCCTTTCAAGATGAGGGGAATGAAGGTGGTGTGAGCAGGGGGAGGAATGGAGGAAGAGGGTGGGTTAGGATTCACGTGGGGACTATTTGAACAGTGGTGATGTATAAGCAGAATTAGCCCTTGATGCAGAGGGACTACCCTAGAATGGCTCTGCACTTCCCTAACGGATTTCTCTAGAGAGTTTATCAAGTAGTGAGGGAAGCTGATGGTTATATTTCTACGAAAGTGGTTAAGAAATATCAAATGCTTTTGTGGTATAGTAACAAATCTCCCTTCAAGAGTTACATACCTAACAACCATCTTGGCTAGCTCAACAAAAGGCTCAGGAATCGAAGCCACCTTGATGTCGGTGTCACAAACTCAAGATTCTCCCCATCGTCCAGGAATTTCTTTGTCTCCACCTCCCTGTCTACCTTCTTATTGAAGAATTTCATGCCATCAAGACTGAGTCCCGAGATCTGGGTGATGAGCTCCTCCGTGATCTCAACCTCCATGTTGTTGTATTTAACAACCCGATTCTTCCATCCCTGTGTGAATTTAATAGAAATATCTTGATCAAAACCTTGAATCCTTTCTATCAAATTTGCCAGACCCCCAATTTGAAGGTAGTTCCAGAGCACGGCATCCTCTTTCCACACTGGATTGTGGGTGGGCTCTGTTTTGCATGGCGGACCCCCCATTTTTCCACTTTTTCTGCTCTCAATGGTAAAGATGTTAGCACTATGCGTAATAGAAATAACTTTGTTTTTGAATCTTTCCCTTCCATGAAAGAAGATGTAATTATTAGAGCATACTTTGTAATTAGTGACCCGCTCCTTGGCGTTCTCCCTATGACAAGAAATGATGGCTATCCAGTTCGCACAAATGTCATCAATCACACAAATCTTATATGATGTCATCATTCTGTACTTAAGAATCCACTCATTAGCATCAATATTACAGCCATTAGTGATGATTTTCTCGGCCATGTAGATCATTGATTATGTCTTTATTAACTTGAATGGGAAAAATGTCCCCCCTTAGCCAAGTTTGAAAAGTATTGGTAACTCCAAAGTTTTCCAAACCATCTGCGACCCTATTGCCTTCCCGATAGGTGTGAATGATTTTTACATTTTCAAAACTATTGCATATATCAGTAGCTTCAACAATGAAGTCTCTAATTGACCAGCTGGGGTGTTGCTTTTTGTTTAATAGATTGATGATGTTCAGAGAATCACCCTCAATTATAATATTCAGAATATTACAATCCCTGGCTAGCCTTATTCCCCAAAGAGCAGCAAGAGCTTCAGAGTAATGATTAGTTTGCCTACCCATTTTCCTAGAAAAAGCAACAAAAAAATAGCCTCTTTGATCTCTGATGACTCCTCCACCTCCAGAGTCACCCAGATTGCCTTTTGAGGCCCCATCAAAATTTAACTTATGCCAATCATTGGGAGGCTTAGTCCATTGGATGGTGGTTCTATCCATACCATTGTTGTTCTTTTTGAAGGCAGTGTCAATATTCCAATCAGTCAGAATGTATTCTTCTTTCTTAGGGTAAAGTCTATTTTTAGGAGGTTTAAATCTAGCAATATTATCCTGCACAACAATGATAATTTCCTTGTAGACTTTGTTACATGCCTTTCTAGTGTTTCTGAAAATGACATCATTTCAAGCCTTCCAAACTCACCACATAGTGTGAGGTAGAACAAGTTGCCACAATCTCTTCACCACACAATGCTTATACAGAGAGTCCCATTGTTCCCAGGCCTGAAGACAGGTAAGGGGAAAGATCCAATTCTGATTAAATTTTTCAAAAACAAGATGCCAAATTTTGGAAGCATACTCACAATGAAGAAATAAATGTTTTATGTCTTCTGCCTCTTTCTAACACATGCAACATCTATTGGGCATGATGAATCCCTTCTTAATGAGGTTGTCATTGGTTAGAATCTTGCCTTTAATGATGAGCCACCAGAAGAAGTTCACTCTAGGGGTGAGCTCTGGCATCCACAACTTATGCCACTTAATTTCACTTTCAATAGCGGCAAAGAAAGAATTGTATCCTGATTTAACTGAGTATTCCCCATCAAAATAATCTTTCCAGATGAGTTCATCCTTAATATTTTGATTACTAATATGGATTAGAGAAAGTTGATTCTGTAAAGATGAAACATCAGACTGTACATTATCTTTCTCCACTTTTAACTGTTTCCATTTTCTTTTGTTTTCATCCACCTCAATGTATCCCTAAATTTTGTGTCCATACTGTGTGATTAAGTTGTCTTTGATGTGCCCATAAGAAGAAATCCAATTAAAATCAGTCCATTTATCAGTCCAGAAGTTAATGTCTTGCCCATCCCCAAGCTTCTAGCTACACCCCTGAGAGAGAATATGTCTACTGTGAAGAAGATTGTTCCAGAAAATAGAACCATTCGGGAGAGACTGATCAGAAATAAAGGAAATATTGCTTTGGTTTGAGAGGTATTTGATCTTAATCAACTCTGTCCAAGGCTTGTGCTCTTTTATAAGTCTCCAACCTAATTTTGTAATAAGGGCAGCACTCATATGCTTGATATCTTTGATACCTAACCCCCAAGCCTCTTTGGTTTACAAACCTGCTCCCAAGCCACTAAATGATACCTGAACCTATCCTCAATATCGTGCCATAAAAAGTGCTTTTGAATCTTTTCAATATTGTTCGTCATTGTTGCTGGTATGCTGAACATTGACATGATGTAAATAGACAGGTTTTGAAGCGTGCTTTTTATCAATAAGCACTTGCTTGCGCTTGAAAGTAGAGCTCCTTTCTAGCCAGCCAGTTTTTTTTGAAATCTCTTAATAAGATCATTCCAGACCTCATTAGAAATCTTTCCAGTACTTAAAGGTAAACCTAAATAAGTAGCGGGAAGAGAATTAATAGTGCATCCTAGAATATTAGCAATCTTTCTTTGCCTTTCCATAGGAGTATTGAAGAAATATATAGAGCTTTTGTCAAAATTAAATTTTTGCCTTGAGGCTTCCTCATAAAATCTAAGGACAGTTTTGATAGCCTTTGCCTCAATTATTGAGGCCATCAAAAGAAGCAAAGTGTCATCAGAAAACTGTTGGTGGGAGGAGACCTGATTGCCAGAAGTTGGAGGAAAGCCTTTTATCATGCCAATGCTAATAGCTTTAGAGATATATCTGCTTAAAATTTCAGCCATTATAATGAATAATAGAGGGGAAATTGGGTCTCCTTGCCGGATTCCTCTATTACTGGCAAAAAAACCAACCGGTTCCCCATTAACAACCACCGAGAATCTAGAAGTAGAAATACAGGAGTGAATGATTTTTTTGAATTTATTTTGGAAACCAAACTTGGATAAGACCTCATCCATGAATCTCCAGGAGACTCTGTCGAAGGCTTTATGCATGTCAAGCTTGATAGCCATCCCTACCTTTTTACTTTTATCCATAGAATGTATTGTTTCATGAACCATGATAATTCCATCTTGAATAATTCTTCCCTGAATGAATCCACTCTGCTATTGTGAAATGATCTCCATAAGAATAGGTTGCATTCTAGTGGTTAGAATCTTTGTGAAGATCCGATATATTACATTAACCAAACTGATTGGCCTGAAATATTTGAAGTCCTTTGCATCCAACTTCTTCGGAGCAAGCACAATGTGTGTATTATTTAATTCTTTGATAAGATTTCCAGTTCTATAAAACTCATTAACAACTTTCAATAGATCTTCAGAGCATATTTCCCAACATCTTTGATAGAATTTTGCCAAAAAACCATCGGGGCCCAGAGCCTTATCCCCTTCTAAAGCGAAAACAACCTTTTTCAATTCCTCAATGGTAACAGTTTTGGAAAGACTCTTAAACCTCTCAGTAGGTAGTATATTATTAGGAATGGAGTCTAAGAGAAAGGAGGCCGCTTGTTCATTGTAGGAATTATTCTCAGTGAGAAGATTCTTGTAAAATTTGAGGGCTTCATCTTTGATATCTTCAGAATCCTTAGTAATGTTCCCATTATCCTTAGAAACCTCAGAAATTCTGTTACAAGCTCTATGCTTGAGGGAACATCAAATGATTTTTTTAATTCTGTCTCTGCTTTAAGCCAAAGGGCTCTAGACTTCATTCTCAGAAGGATTCTTTATGGCTATTTATATTATGTAGATCTGAGAGAAGTTTTTTTTTTCCTTCTGATGATCCTCTAGTGTCATACCTTTCAAGGAAACATTGAGTTCAAGCTCTTCCAACTGCTGCTTAAGTTCTTTCTTCTTTTCAAAAATATTTCCAAAAACTTCTTTATTCCGATTCTAACCTTTTGCTTAACATTTTTCAACTTCTGTAGAAGCTTGAATTGGGCCGTCCCTATGCCTTCCCAATACCACCACTCTTTAATTTTGTCCAGAATATCTTCATGCTCAAGCCACATTTTCTCAAATTTGAAATTGCAGTGAAAAGGTTTGGTCCAATTGAAGAAATTTAGGACAATAGGATTATGATCAGAACCCATTCTGGGAAGAGAAGAAAGATGAAAATTCTGATCTAAGATCCAATTAGCAGAAATAAGAGCTCTGTCTAGTTTAACCTGAATTAAGTTCTCCCCAAATCTTCTGTTAGACCAGGTAAATTGATTGCCATGAAGCTCTATGTCCATAAGATTAAGAGTCGAAATGAAGCCAGCAAACTCTTCCATACTGAGAGAAAATTCAGAGCTTCCCCCAAACTTTTCTCCTGGATTTAAAGGAGTATTGAAGTCTCCCATAATCAACCAGTTCATGTTCTCAACATTATTTCTAAACAAGGTTAACTCCTTCCATAAATTTCTTTTACCCGTAACAGTATTGGGTGCATAAATATTGGAAAGAATCCAGCTATGATTATTCTCAAGAATTTTAAAGATTATAGCTAAATGATTCTGGGAGGAGGAGAGTACATTACCATTAACAATCTTGGTATCCCAGAAGATCGCTAAGCCTCCAGAAGCTCCTTGAGAATCAACAGCAGCAAAGGCAGCGTTCTCCCAGAAATATCTTTTGCACTCTTCAACAGCTTTACTTTTCATTTTAGTTTCCTGAATAAGAAGGATGTTGGGTCTATTTGATCTTTTAATTTCCTTGAGAATTCTTTGTTTAGGCCCCCCATTGAGGCCTCTGACATTCCAAGAAATAACCTTCATTAAAAAAGTTTTGGAGATGTAGTTGCCGGATGGTTCAAAATTCTTTGTGTACCATCTGCAATTTCTTTTTCAGTCTCTTTTTCTCTTACTTCTCTCTTTGATAGTCTGCCTTTTCTATATGGGATTCCAATATTTGCAGTTCTTCTAGCAGTGGCCCTTGTGATTCTTGAGGTGGAAGCTTCCCAGCTTCCAATCTGCTTCTTTTTATCACTATAGAGTGATTCCGGAATTTCTTCCAGACTTTTTAGTCCTCTTTTCTTGCTTCTTACTGTGATGAATCCATCATTATTATCATAGTCTGATATACTTTTCTTACTAGTAGGGGTAATTTCCCCTTCCTCTTTACCTGTGTCAACATCAGTTTGGTTAACCTTTTTAGGAGTGAGCTCCTCCATAACAGTAAACTCTTTATCTTGGTTTAGATCTCTTGCTATGGATTCCAGAACCTCTTTGACTTTGTCTTGTCTCATTTTGAGTATCTCCAGAGAGCTATTCCTATTTAACAGCTCTTGATCAGTGGTAGAAGTAATATTTTCCATCTCTTCTTCCTTAGAAGAAAGAGAAATGATAAATTTTTCATTTTCTTCATCAACCTCCATGCTCAACTTTACGATTTGGTGTCATAGTGTTCATTGTTGGATCCACTGTCATATCTCTATTGATTTCTTCATCAACTTTACCTAAAGTGCTTTCTTCAAACAAGCTCCATGCTCAACTTTACCGGATTTGGTGTCATAGTGTTCATTGTTGGATCCACTGTCATATCTCTATTGCTTTCTTCACCTTTTGTCGATTCCAGATCTATTTCCTGTTGAGCCTCATCCAGCTTTTCCGACTGGTGAATTTTAGGTCTCCACAGTTTTCTATAAACCGGTGGCCTCTTTGTCTTAAATCCTTTTTTCTGATCTTTTAGCCTGGAATGCATCTGCAGGCATCTACCTCCAGCATTCAGGTCTGTTAGAGGATCTTTAACAGCCTTATTTTCTGTTCTTGAGCCTCAGATAGATCTGAGGGTATTTCCAGCTTTTGCATTATTTGCTCAGGGCATTTGCTGGCAAAGTGCCCTAATTTATGACATTTGCTACATCTTAGTTGGAAAGCTTCATACTCTATTTGTTGTTTCCATGCTCCAAATTTGGACTACAGAAAAATGTGATCAGGTAGCTCTTGATCCATTTCAGTAGAGACACAGAACCTTGCGAAGGCCAGCCTTGATCTATTTCTCGTGGGTCCATCAAGCCCAACTGGTGAACCAATCGATTTAGCTATATGAAGGAGGATTTCATCATCCCACAGATGAAGGGGTAGCCCTGGGAGTCTACACCAGATGGGTATGGCATGAATGTTCTCAGCATATGGATTGAACCCAGGATACCATTTTTTTAAAAATAGCCCCATATTGCCCAGACACCAGGGACCACCCAATAAGACAGTGTCAACATCAGTTTGGAGATTAAAACGGGCCAGAAAAAAACCCTTGGCCATGGTGGTGATGATCAAATCTCCTTTTGGTTTCCATCTGCGAATGGCCCATTTTCTGATAATGTCCACATTGGGTCTTGATCCCAGAAATTTTCCGACTAGGGCTAGATTGGTTTTCTCCAGTGCTCTATGCAGACATCCATCAGGCACTTGTATGTGGGTCACCCCCTCAGCATCTTTTGTACTTTTAAAATTTAGATCACATGTAGGATGAGGACCCACATTTTTGTCAGGAGGAATCTTAACAATATCCGCCCAGGCTCTAGATCCAAAACTACCACCTTTAGCCGATTCTCTCTCTTTTACCGGTGCCTTATCAACTATTTCACAGCCTTTTGAAAGACATTCAGTAGCCAAAGCTGCTGAAACCACACTCTCAAAGCCCTCCTGTAGTCCTCCATGATCCTCAAACCCGCAGTCCTCAAACATGCTTCGAATGCCACCCTTGTTATATGCCCAACACCTGACCCTCTTTCCCTTACATTTGTCCATTTAAATGCGAGAATATTCTTTAACATATTTTTAAAGGCTTCACAAGAGTCGAAAAGTTAGGTAAAAACCTACAAACAAATTTTATCCTCCCCAAGAAGCTTTGGAGAGACTTTTTATGTTGTGGCAATGGAAGTGTCGGATAGCTTCAACTCTTTCAGGGTCAATTACTAACCCTTTTCTAGAGACAATGTGGCCCAACAGTTTCCCTTCATGAGCTAGGAACACACACTTTTTTGGGTTTAATGACACCCCAAACCTTCTACATCTCTGAAATACTGTCTAAGGTGAAAGAGATGGTCTACAACATTTTTGAAAAGACAGTGATATCATCTAGGTACACCAGGACTATGTTGTTGATCAAGCCTTTGAATGCCATATCCATAGCTCACTGAAATGTTGCTCCAACATTTGATAGTCCAAATGGCATTTTCCTATAAGCATATGTTCCCCATTTGGTGGTGAAGGCCATCTTGAATTGATCCTCCTCTTTCACCATTATCTGGTTATAGCCTGAATACCCATCTAACAATGAAAACCTCTCAGAACCAGCTACAACTTGTAGGATTTGTTCCATTGATGGAAGTGGGTAGTGATCCTTAAGTGATGCTCTGTTTAGATCATGAAAGTCCACACACAGCCTGATTTCTCCATTTTTCTTTCTCACAGGTACCAAGTTAGCAACCCAACTTGAATGCTTGATAGGAAAAATGATATTGGCCTCAATTAGCTTGTTCAATTATTTTCTCATGAGAGGCTCAATGTGGGGATTCATTGGCCTTTTCTTTTGTCTAAAAGGCTTAGCTCCTAGTCCAACTCAATGGTGTGTTGTGCCAGATTTGGGTTGAAACCTCTTAAATCTTTATAAGTCTAGGAAAATACATATGGGAACTCTTGACAAAGTTGAATAAATTTAGATTTTTCTTGCTGAGTGCTCACTTTGTCAATCTGTAATGTTTTGCCTTCTTCTATAAAAATAGGTTCTGAATCTTCACCCTTTACCTAAATATTTGAATTTTCTTTTCAGAATTGTTCATTTGGGTTGAAGATTGATTCCAAAGTGATAAGACCCTTTGGTAGTTTGTTGGTCCTCAACTGTACCACTTGATCTCCATACTGCTGCTCCAATCTATCTTGATTCCTGGAGGAGAATTCAGCTTCCTCTTGTAGAAAGTTGACAATTTGTTGATCACTTTCAAAGACTTGCCAACTTTTTTTTCTGCGGGACAACTGGCCTTACAACTAGCTTGATATGGGGCTGATGCTTATCATTCTTGATACTCTCCACAACATCAAATGCTGCCCCAATTGCTGCTAATCTGTTTGTTGCTTCATTCTTCTTCCTTGGGATGGAGTTAATGTTAAATGCCTCAAAATATTCAATGAGGTCCCATACCCAGTTCTTGTAACTCTTTAATAGGTTGTTCTTGGCAGCATTTTGTCCTCGGACCTGATTAACAACTAGTTCACTGTCACCAAACACTTGTAAGTTCTTGATTCCTCGTTTCCTTTCCCAATGTAGTCCACGGACCAAAGCCTCAAACTTTGATGTGTTGTTTGAACAAGCAAATTGGAAATGGAAATATGAGTAATATTTCATACCATGGGGGGAAACAAGCATAGCTCCTCATCTAGCTCTTTGTCTACTTCTCGAGCCATCAAAGAATAACTACCATACCTCATTATCATCTTTGTGGTCTGGCTTAATGATGTCAGGAAGAGGCTGATTTTCTTCATGTAAATAGTAGACTCCTAACTCAGACTCCTCCATCTCTTTATAGGGGTCAAAAGCATGTCTCTTGTTTTCTCACTCATCAAGAGTCAAGTCTGGGATACACCCCACCTTGGTATTTGTCTCACAAGTGCTTGGGAGGTCCTCCAAATCAAAGGCTAAACAATTTGCATTGATTGGGTTGGGTACATAAGACTCAATATGGTAATGTAATGGGCTCAGATCTAATTGTGGCCTTAGCTCCATACCTTGTTCTAAAAACATGTGCGAATAATCGTGAGACAAATAGCCTCCTTTCTTAGCAAGTAAAGTCTCTTGACAAACACAGTGCAAAATGTGGTGGCAAGTCTATGACTGATATGTTTTGCAATATAGTCACATTGGGGCAGGCATGTAGTGTGAGGCTAAAATATTTAATGACTCCAACAGTTGTCACTATTGTCCCATCTAATTGCACTACCCCTTGGAGATGACTTTGTATTGGAGACCCAGTTGATCAGCTATTTGCTTTGGCATTACAGAGCTACTTGCCCCGAATCAATCATGTAATTGTGTACCAATTTGTCCCCAATGATCAATGAAACATAAAATGGAGGTGGCTTTAGATTCTTACCTTGTTGTCCTCCATGGTTTCCTTTGGGCTGAGCCACATTGGCAAGCACTTTCTCTTGCTAGTTAGGTGGCTAGTTTGAGCTTGACCAATTGGCCATAGCGAACCTGTAATGATATCTCTAACCTGGAATGGCCAATGACTCCCACATTGAAATGTTCACATTTGTCTTCTTCATTTGTTCAATGATATTAAATGAGCTATCCTTTTTTGCCCCTTTCCTGGTACAATTTTCTCTTACACATGGGTTGTCACAACCGGTGCCTAGGTGGATTTGGAAGGTGGCTTGGATTGACTCTGCATATTGGGAGTTGCACTTTGGGTGCCAATACCTTGTGGAGTAATGGAGGGTTGAGGATTACTTGAGTTTGGTGATTTTCCTTCTCCAATATTTCTCTTTTTGGACCATGTATTGGCAGCCACACTTTGAGAAGGGAACTGATTCATTCCACAGAAGTCTTTAGCTTACCAATTAACAAGCATAGTTTCACTTGGAGATGCTTCTTGCTGAACTCCTTGCTACTGATTTTCTTCTTGGCTAGATTCTTGTGACACACCAATGGTCTGTACCATCAAGGCCTGGTTTAGTGCACCATTGAAGCACATTGATTGGTTATGTGGTTGATTGCATGGAAAACACCAATCATATTCTTGGGCCATATTGTTTTGTGTTGGGACCAAGGCCCTTGATGTTGAAGTTGTGTTTGGATCATATGACTAGAAAGGTCTAACAACTTGAGGTTGTCCTTGGTTTTGGTTTTGATTTGTAGCCTGAGCTGGTGGCCTATTTTGCTGATATGGGGTCTAGCCTGATATTGAGTCTAAGGCTGATATGGCCTAGAACTCGAACTTGTTACCTCTTAATAGTTACTAACTCATTCCCTAGGTTCTACAGTTGTTTCATAACTTCTTGAATCTCTTTTAAGGTACTAGAGGATGAGGTGGAGGCTTCAGTTGAACTTTGATTCCTAGGAGTAGGCATAGGAGCTAATGTGGGTGTTTGGCTGGTGCTTGGGTTTCCTAATTCTAGATATAGAGGCATGGGTGGCCTAGGAGCAAGTTTTCCAGCCTAAATTAAACAATTTTTAGCTCTTATGGAAATGTTATAGGCTGCAGGTAAGGTTGTGCCTCCCATTGATTGAATCATTAAAGAAATATCATAATTTAGAGCTCTAAGAAAGTATAAGAAGGCACCTTCATCTGTGGGCTTTACAACCACTAGAATCCTGTCCCATGTCCTTTGAAATCTGAGGTTGAAATATGTCAACTACTTGTTAGGAGCTCTCTTGATTGTTGTCAGTTGCTCCAACAAGGATATATTATCCCCCTTTTCTCCAAACTAGTCATGAAGAGCTCTGCACAGATGGTCCCAATTATGAATAGAGCCTACTTCTAGACTCCTGAACCATTGTGAAGCTTTACCCTTGAGTGAAGAGGCTAGAAAATTGACTGCAATGTCCATCTCAGTGATCTCATGGATTGTGCAGACATTTACAATGTCTTGAACATGGTCACCAGGAGAATTTTGGTTCTCTCCAGTGAAATATGGGATTCTCTTTAAAGCTACCACTAGGACTGGATTTTATGCAATAAGGGAAAGTGGGTCACGCTAAAGTGAAATTGACATAAGTATTTGGTTATGCCATCTTGATTGGCACGAGCACCCTTAATTGAAAGAACGACTTACTACGAGGAGGTGTTGACAAGGCTTTGTTTGGTGGAGATGGAGACCTTTGGGCTCTTCTCCCCTTCTCCTTCGATAGGAGATAATTGCGAGATAGAAAATCCATCCCTCTTCTCTCGGTTCTTGACCTTGTTTGAATTCTTCTCATGAACTTGACAAGCCGGGCTACTAAAACTATTGGATTTTTTCCCTTTTGGAGTCGCCGGATGTGTAGCTTTAAAGCTTCTTTAAAATATAGAACTTGCAACAAGTGCACATCAATCTTGCTACAATAATAAATGAAGACTTCTCTCCCATCGGACATGCCAAAACTCTTAGTGTAGAATCATAACACCCCTGAAATTCTACAATCGGATGGGTTGAGACTCTCAGTGTGATTGCACAATATGGAGCATCTCTCAAAGTGTGGGACCTTGCGAGTTGAGAGAGCTCTCTAGATTAAGGCTAGTTCCTATTCCTCTATTTAGGTGCATACAAATATATTGCAGAGGATCTATTCTAAATCTACTCTATTTACCAAGGAGACAGGGTCGAGGAGATGTAAGAAAATAAACTAAGCTAACGAGGTGATGCACCAAAGGAATGTTAGACCCTCGTTTTGTAGTTTAACATAAACCACAAAATGTAATACAAACACTATGCACATATGACCAAAAATGCAATAAGAGATCGGGAGACAACAACGAATACATGAGAGGGTCGAGAAACATCCACAGACATATATATATATATATATATATATATATATATTATTACTTAGAGTCGGTATAGTATATTACAGTGGCCAAGAGGAAAAAATTTGCATTACAACCTGAAGGAGAGGTTAGAAAAGCTCCACAAATCCTTTTATGAACAAAAGAAGTAGGGAGGGCACAAAACAAAAATGTCCAACCTTTTACAATGAGTCCCGACCCTTCCTTTATAGATTCGCACAAAGGGGAGAAAGAGAGAGAAGTGGGAAAAATAGTTCAGAGTTCAACTACTATCATCAATGCCTCCTGTAAATCTACCCTAAATCTATCATGTCTACAGAATTACTCATTCGATGCCTCAAGGAGGAGGAATGATGGATCAAATCAAATCCGATCTAGTTGTTGGGGCAAATAGATCATGTATTAATGGCATGAAGACATTTCTCCATTTTTCACCCACTTAGCTTCTCCAAAATTAGATTTTTAGATCTCCATGGTATATATGAGGCTGAGATCTTTCCAACAGTGCTAGATTTGTTGGATTTCAAGCACTGAGCCAAAAGATATGACCATCTGAAATTTGAATCGGGTCCATATAGAAATGGTGGCAACCAGTTGCTAAAATGGGCCCCCTTTTGAAACCAAACATGTGGAGGGATGGCGCATGTTTGAGGGCTGCCTTTGTATTTTGCTTTTGAAGTTGCGTTGGGATGACACGTGGCTTCTTCTACGGCTCACTCAGTTTATTCATGTTTTGGTTAAGTATTTTTGTTTGAATGGGTCATATATATGACCGAGGGGACATGCGGAGGCTCTGATGCTAGTTTAGAAACCTTCCCCCAATTTACTCTTGGATTAGCATCTTCACTGAAACTTGGAATCCTTTGTTGGCCTATCTCAATGCTTTAACTATTCAACCCCGACCCTGTCCCTTTACGAAATCAGACATGTGGAGGCTCTACGCTCACTTAGAAACCCACTCAAGATTTTTCCTTTAAAGGAGTGTCGGGTTGACACGTGGAAGCCTCCACAGGATCTCTATACTTAGTCGATTTTGGGGCTCGTTCTAAGTAATTTCATAGCTCTATGACTTGAACCTTTGTCATTTCTTTTCCTTTGAGCCCTGGTTTCGTGGCACCGTCTTCTCCTTCCCTAACCCTTATATTCCATTTTAGAGCCCACCTATAATTTGTTTTCGGATTTAAAGCACGGGTTGGCTCGTGAGCCATTTTTTGTGTGGGGTTGTAGCAGATCAATTTTGTTAGGGAAAAAAATAGTGATAACAATACCTATCATTTTAGTTCCCGATCTCCCAAAATTCGATGTCAATTATATTGGGATCGTTATCTTCTCCCATTCCTTTTGACATATTATACGTCTTATTCCACTTTTTGGCCAAAAATCATATTTTTCAACCCTATATCTCATATTTCCAATCCTAAGACATCCATCACATGGGCCCCTCGCTAGGAGATTTATGTCTTATTTTACTAATGATCCTCTAGTGTTTCCTTTCAGTTTTGATTCTCCAAGGTTATTACAGATGGATTGTGCCCATACGTAGTAGAATGAACAACACTATCAGGTATGCATTGGTGGGTATATTTCATTTCAGCTAGT
Source organism: Taxus wallichiana var. yunnanensis (assembly GCA_018340775.1). NCBI lineage: Eukaryota > Viridiplantae > Streptophyta > Pinopsida > Cupressales > Taxaceae > Taxus > Taxus wallichiana. The sequence continues at coordinate 659,245,654 of CM031242.1, forward strand.
CCTTTATTTACTTTCAGCATCTACTTTCAATTTCGGTGTTATTTATCATTCTTTCTACTGACTACCCCATGTTTTGCTATTGCGACATGTGGTAATCAACAACCTTAGGGCATATGTATACACCTATTTTTTCATGCTTTATATTTTCATACATGTTACTAACAATTTCTCTTCCAAGTTAGAGTTTGCTAATGTATATGTTATGATCCTCATGTGTAGATTTCATTAGCGCCTTGAGTTTTTGGTTTAACGATTGGTTACAAGTGGTATCGATCCTAGTCTCGATCCAAGGCCGCATCAAATCCTAATTGTGAATGTTTGGTTATATCTCAAAATTAGTAGAAGATTTTTCTACAATTTTTTTTTAGTGTGGAGAAATCATTCAAGTAAGATCCTCTCCAAATTTCAAACATTTTAGACTTGTTTTGAAAAATTTATAGTGGTTTTATGTTTTTCATAACTCAACTACCTAGGGTGAATTTTTTTGGAATTTTTCTAATTTTCTTATATTTTTGGGAACGCTTTCAAAAAATTATCTCTGGTTTCTTCTTTATGATTTCCTCTATTTGACTAATAGATTTATGAATCCTCAAACCCTAAAGTTTTTCCATATTCTATCTACCTCAAGTCCAAAACCCTACATCATGACCAGTAGATAAAATCAAGGCCAGGGAAAGGTCAAACAACTCTAGGAATGAACCAAAATAGGGAAGATATGGATTTAGAATCTATTGGTTTAGGAGTATTTGAGGAAGTCATCCAACTTCAGGAAAGGGTAAATAATATGGTAAGGATGACCTCAATAATGGGATTCTTCATCTAAAAGGTAGTCTTAGGGGTGAACTTCAGATGGATTTTCAATCAATGAAGTAGGATTTGTTACTCTCTCTTTCACAAACCGATCCAAATTCTAGTCATACGGGTTCCTCTAGCAATACTCACACATGTCTAAATCAATCCAATCAAGGAAGGTCCTGTACACATTCGGTGGATCTCCTCACCAATCATGGGAAATTATTCTAAAATTAGAAATGCATAAAATTGATGGAAAGGATCCACTCAATCGAGTTGGATTACCCAAATGGATTATTTTTTTGATCTCCATCACTCCCATCAAGACAAAAGGTGACCATGGCATCCTTATAACTAGAACTTGACCAATTATTCTGGTATCATTGGTTATGTGCTCAAAGGCATAATAATGGTCTAAGTGTCACATGGATATTTTTCATGAAGAGATTTAATTACACCGTAGTCCTAGTGTGTTAGAGAATACTTCAGCCAATTAACAAAGTTACGACAAATAGGTTTGGTAAATTATTATGTCCATCAATTCCAAAATCTTTCCTTGCATGTAGAGGCTATTATCGAAGAGTATTTGAATGGCCTATTTCTTGGGGGTATTAATGACCACATTGAGCATGAGGTGCACATGTTTTATCCACTCAAGGTTTTTAATTCTATTATCATGGTGCGTAGGAAGAGGAAAAATTTCTTTCCAATGTGAAGGAGACCTTCATTGTAACACTTGTGTGGCAAACCTGTTAAATTTTTGTCTTTTTTTCTTTGCAAGCGTTGACATGTTATTTGTCCTAAGAAGGTGTATTCTTTTTGATCGTTAGAAATCATGCTTGCCATGGATAATTTATTTCTGTTCTTGGATTCATTTTTTCTTAAATGTTATTTCTTGCAAGGAATCCATCTGTTTGAGATAAGGAAGGTTGTAAACCTGGTAATGTTGTTTGCATATTATCTCTCTATAATAACAGAACCTTGATCAATTTCATTGATCTAAGGTATGTTTTAATTCTTCTTACCGATCTATATGGTAAACCGACATTCGTGAGGTTAAAGGAAATAAAGGACTGAACTCTTGTATTTTTACAATTTCTTTGATCTTATTGGAGGTTCTTTCTTTGCATCCTGTTGTAAGTAGTGTGCTCGGATGTTCTTGTTGATTTCTCTAGGATGTTGAATGGTGTAAAGAGGATGGAGGTCTACTTAAGGACTAGTGAGGGTAAAAACAAAAGTCCTAGATCTTTAAGATCTATCCTAACGGGATTCTAAACTAAGGTAACTATAGGTTTATTTCTAACCTATTACCTAATTCTAAATTGGCATGGAGTATGGTTAATCCTAAGATGGAAAATTTACCTAAGGAAATGTTTAAAAACCTAAGGTAAATACTTTCTAAACTAACCTAGGGTCATATCCTCAGCTAATGATATCTATCCTAAACTAATGCAAGGATAAAAAGGGACCTAAGGGGTCATATGGTGATAGCATATGGATTTACACACATGCAAATGACATGCAACAGTGTGGGAATGAAGTCCCTCCTCAATGAAGGTGAGGCTGCCTTTATTGAAAACCAAAACTATATTTACATCTGTACATTCAAAATTGTATGTGGGGGGTGTTTTGGAATATCAATGGAAAGAAAAGTGAATGAGGGAGATGGAATGAAATGAAATAACATGGAAGAATTACGTAAAAATAGAGCCTAATATTGCATGAAGAAGAAAGGTGAATAACCAACACCAATAAAACGAAGCTTAAGTTAGCCAAACAAGAACCTATAAAAGGGAACAAACATGAGAAAGTAGATACTCAAAGCTTGATCACCGTGAACTAGAACACCAAATTAATAACGTTGACAATAAGATCAAAGATAATATTTAAATGCAAGATTCAAACACCTAACATCTAATGAACATAAGAAAATCAAATTTTACGAGAGACAATGAATGAGACACAAAGTTCACATCTCATTAACTCCAAAATGTTTTCAAAAATAACACAAAGTTTCTTCCTAAAACAAAGCTTGCACACAAAATTATTTCTTCTCCTCTCTCAAAGTCACCCCTTACAAATGAGCCCCGACTTCCTTTTATAACCAAAAAGTTGGTTACAAAGTAGTTAGGGTTTTAAATGTACATTAAATAGGGCACTTAAGTGACTTTGAATTTTTCAACCAACTTTATTAAAGACAACCCATAAATAGAAATTATTTAAAATATCCATAGTTTCTTGAAAAGAAAATAAACACCTTTTAAAATATACAATAATAACCAGTTCCTTATCCATTGGGCGTGGGGTCCGCCTATCTCAATCGTATGAGAAATGGACTCTTCCACTCTTGAGGAAATATAGAAAATCATCCTACTATGTTGTTGGTAAAACAAGGATCCTGATTCTTTGCCATTTCATAAGACTTGAGCTTTTGCAATGTCTGATGCATCTTCTTTTCTTACGAAAAAACTTTGAGAAGACCACTTCACAGGGAGTACATGCATTTCAAGAATGTTACTTGGTATGGTATGCAGGTCTGTAACTTTAGATTTGATTTATTCACAAAGATGTTTAATTCTGAAACATTGATCCATAGAAGAAGTGGAAAAAACATCAATAGGAGTATACATTTCATGTATCAATTTTGTAAACTACTCCACCAGGTGTTGTACTGAATTCCTTTGGTTGTGTTCATTGATGAAGGTGCATGGAATATCTTTGATGAAGACCTGAATGGAAGAGAGCGTGGTATAGGCTTCATTGTACAAACCATCAAACTAAATTACCAAATCTTCCAGGATCATTTTCTGGACTTAGCATGATTTAACCATAAAATCCATGTCATGCGATGATCGAACTCAAGTATTCCCTCCGAAGCCAAGAAAGTAGATTCCATATGGGTGAGATCCTGAAGAGTTGGAAAAATCTGATCTAGTGTGATTAATTCTATAATGAGGCACTCCTTGAATGGGAACACTGGATCAAGGTAAGCATAAATATTCTCAGATATTTTTATCACTTCAGCAATTGTTTTCAAACCACCACTTTCTATTTCAGAAACCCATGACCTTAGAGTGTGTCCTAGAGTGATCACATCTTTTGATTGATTGATAATTTCTTGATCCGGGATAGCCATCATTTCTGGAATAGGAAAAGAAGACTCAATTGGGCTGATCAAATGCTGAACATATGAAATCAACTGATTCTTTTCTTCCTTGAGTTGGGAAATTTGAGATTTGTATCTCTCCAACCTTTTAAGCACACTATTCATTGAATCTTTTCCATAGCAACATCACTTTCAAAAGTTTTCTTATCGAGGGATATCTTGGATACTTCATAATCGGTGATTTTTATGTCTCCACGATCCTTCTCAGTAGTAGGAACTACAATTTCTACAAACTTATCTCCACTATCATCAATCACTACTTTGGAGAAAACCTTAGGATTTTTGGGAACCATTTTATTGGAGATGGAAGAAAGTGATTCCAAATCAATGTTGGCCACTTTGACCAATCTCTTCCTCTTTTTTATTTTAGAGTCAACCCAGGTCGGTGTTTCATTCATTAATTCAACACAAAAATATTGAGAACTGGAAGAAAAATCCTCCTTGCCTTTTTCATGACTAAAACCAGTAGGCAGTGGTTCTGTGGTTTCAATCCCTAGTGAAGTAGAATCTGCAACACATTCTTGATTATCCTCATGTTCTTGTGTAATATCCTTAACACCTGGATGTTGAGAATAATAAGATATCTCTACTACTGGGATTTGATTGGATTCTGGTGTATGACATTGGTGATTTGGATCTTTGGTAGGTCTATTGGAACTCTCAGTGATGTGAATAGATGAATTTGGGGTAGAAATACCAGAAACACGTTCTTTTCCTTCCCAAAGATGCACACTCTTTACCGATCCTTGAGACACTGCTTCTTTATTAGGGATAGATTTGGGTAACCACCGAATTTTCCTCTGAGATGCATGTGATGATGTTTGTGGTGACTGGTGTGAAGAATTTTTCATCCCCTTTTTTCTGTCACTCATCCTTTTGCTGGAAACCTCTGTATTTCTGACATATGTGCCTGAAATGGGAGAGGTTTGGCTATCTGATCCTCATACCAATTCATAGTCCTTTTTAACACAGGTTGATTTATAACATCTAGGGAAGTTTCATCTCCTCTACTCCAATCAATACCAGGGAGTGGGGTGAAAACTATCTGATCATAGGCAGGATCCATAAGATCAATTCCACTATCGACAAGGGTTAAGGGAGGATCTCTCAATCTGTAATTTTCTATTTGAGCCAATGTGAGGTGAGAAAATTGTCATCGTCTTACCTCCCTATCATCCGCACATTCCACCCAATAGTATTCTATGTTTGCCTTATGCTTATATCTTGCCCCTAGATATTTTTCCATAGATCCTTTAATATCAAATTGAGCCCTGCTTGTGAAAGGATGTATAGTTATGTGGGAAAATTATTTTTCCATAAGTCTTGCACTATGAGAATTTGGACATTTGTATTCCCCAATTTGAATTGGGAAATGAATGCCTTCTTTGCGTTTGTCCACCAATAGGCAATGAATTTTGAAAAATTTTTTTGTGAGAGTTCCATTGATGTTATTTTATCTTTGACATATTTAGGAAGCATGTAAGGAGATCCCACAAATCCATCAACTCGTATATAGGAGTAAGAGGGAAACTGGATAAACCAAGTTCCCCATTGTTTTATCACCACCTTGGCATCTTTAAAAACCTTTCCTCCGGGTTTCTTTTCAATGACGGATTATATAAAATATGAAAGCATCATTTACCCTCTAGAAATGATGAAAACCATTCTTGAACTCCAAATGTGGGTAAAAATGAAACACCCTATTCTTGCCATGACCCATTGCACCTCTAGTTGTTAATCCTGAAAATATCCTCCTTCTTGCTACAACATAAATCAAATATGAAGTCATGTAAAAATGACCTGTTATCCTTACCTCAATCAATTGCTTATGTAAAGTATTACTAACAATAATTTCCCAATCAATGAACATCTTTACATCAAGGATAATACAAATGAACTTGTACATCTAAGGGTGAAAATTTTTGGCAGAAGGAAGACCAAAAACCCTACTGAGGAGAGTAATCATATCTCCTATTTCTTCATGAAAATTTATCCGATACAACTCTTTGGGAATTCTTGAAGTGTGAGTCTTTGGTTTGACCAACCAATTTTTACCAACCATCTTCGACCATCTCAAAGGATTCTCATCCCAAAACTATTGTGTCGATTCTTGTGTGATGTCAACATTTTCTTCATGGAGTGGCACTCTTAACAAATATTCCATATGATCTAGAGAATTGAGCAAAAAAGGTTCATTTTTGTCATTAAAAATTCCCCGTCGCTCAGGATCATAATGTTCATCACAAGCCAAGAAAAATTAAAGGCACTGTATGGAAACGGGAAATGCCATAGCTTGAGGTAAACCACAACGATAAATCATTTTTGAGAAAATAGTTCCTCCCCGTCTAACCCTATCATAGAACTGAACCATGTCTACGTGACCCAAATTAGTATCCAAAACGTTGTCATATGCTGAATTTAAAGGTGATGTTAGAACTAATCCCTGGTATGCATATTTAAGTTCCAACTTATTAGAACGTTCACCCATTATGATTTTTTACTTTTTAAAAATAACACAAAGAAGGAAAATAAAATCAAGACACTAAGAAGGTGTCGGGTCTAAGTCTCCGGACCACCGCTATTGCAAGAATAATATGACTCTTTCTATTATTTATTTATTATTATATTTTTTAAATATGCACTGTGTGCATGAGTATTGAAATCCATTATCTTTAAAGCATGTAGCACCATGAATATAAAAATAATAAATAATAAAATAAAACACAAGTAAACTTGCTTTGAACTTTACCACAATGAGCATGCGCAAGTACTCTATTTTGAATTGTATTTTAACCTAGTTCCTCTTCCTGGTGCGTGGAATATATCTTCAAGTTTTGACTGTGTGCTAAAAAAAATCTACTATCCTTTCACTCATCATGTGCCAATTTCTAAGTATTATTTTTTTCCTTTGTGCAGGTTGCATGGATTTGTGAGGACAAGAAATAATGCATGCGTTGGAAATAAAGCAGAAAAAGTGTATGCATGACCTCCTTTGGTGAATGCGTAGAACTTCAAACTGACTTGCTTTGCTCTGATTTGATTGAATTCCCTTTTTTAAATGTGGCTTTATGCGTGGATTCCTCTTTTTGTTGTTCCTTTCTCCTTGGGTGTGGACTTCTGTTGTACCAAAACAAATTAAAACAATAATAAACAAAACAATTCTTTTCTCCTTTGCAAGTATGCTGCATGGACTTCCTCCTTTGGACTGATTTGTCTCTTTCCCTGGGGTGGATCTTCTTCCAAAAACAACACGTGGCTTTAGCATTAACTTCCTTCAGAAACATAAAAAAATAGTGGCGTTGAACCTCCTCATTTGCTGTTGTTTCTTTCTTGGGTGTTGAAAATGCCGCATCAAAACAAAGCAAAACAACAACAACAAAAATAAAAATCCTTTTCCTTCTTAGGCATTGAAGATCTCTAGACTTCCCCTGCGTGGACTTCCTCCTGTGTTTGCTTCTACCTGAGTGCATGCATGGGATCTCATAATTATTTCTTCATTCCTCCTTAGACGTTGAAAAAATGGAAAACTATTTGCTTTACTTCAATCTGCGCTGAACAATAGAAAGCTCCACTTTGGCAAATGCATGTGTGCGTGAAAAATCTTTCTCCAATCTTAGCATGTGGACTATTATTCCTCTTCCCTGGGAGGCACTGCTGAAACTTTCAAGGTTTCTAGCTCTAGTTAATGCCCATGCAGGTTTTTGCGTGAGAAATCCAGGATAGTGTTTATGCAGAACAAACTTTTCCTCCTCCAGCTCTAGATATCTACAATATTTCCTTGTTTCTCCTTCTTCCCAATCTCCTCTACTTCAGCAACCTCTTGTAACCATCTCCTCATCAATCTCCGGATGATAGAAGAAAAATTAAAATTGTCTACAAGAATGGAAGCGGAAGAAAAATTCCCCCCGACACTTGCTCACGTAGTTACGACAATTAATAAAAAGAAGAAAAGTTCTCCCAAGTTTGTCAAACAACTTCCATCCAATATTAAAATTAATATTTATTAATTAAAAACCCTAAAATTTAATAAATATTAATTTTATTAAATAACAGGGTAAATATTAATTAAAATAATCAAAATACGGTTTGTGGTGTAGCGGGAGAAGGGCTTATTCAAAATGAATGAAACGAAAACAAAAATGACCGTGAGAATAAGATGATTGCAATGGAGGAGAAAAATCTTACAAGATAAAACTTTTGAAAAAAAAATTCATGTTTACTAATTTTGCGAAGTCAAAATTAGCTGATAACAGTTGGCTCTTGTTGGGGACAAGGATTTCATGGATGAAACAATGGACCCAGACCCAAATATTCAATGAACATGATCTCAAAAATGATGGGGCACAAAAATGGGATGACACAAGAGAGGAGACCAAAAGATGGGAAAAAGAAACAAACCAAAACTCCTAATTACCTATGTACATATGGGACAACCCGTTTTCAATTTTGATAGTGCTTGAGATATTTCCCCCTATGTAGGGCAAAGGAAAATGAGTTCCATCGGGATATGCCAAGTAATAGGTGTTATCTCCATAGAAATGTCTGATTTTGAAAGGGCCTAGCCACAATGAATCAAACTTCCCATGCTTTCCTTTTGGTTCACATCTCTTGTCCCAGAGAAGAACCAAGTCATTGATTTGGAATTGCCTCTCTTTGGTTTTCCTATCAAACAACCTCTTTACCTTGGATTGATGTTCCTCGATCATATTTGCCACTTGACTTATTTGTTCCTCAAGCTTGCTTAGGAACATGATTATTTTATCTAATGCATTGGTGAAGCATTCATCATCAACTACCTGGGCTAATTTTAATGTTGGTAACTCCAGTGTGATGGGAATTTGAGCATCGGTTCCATACAAAATTTGAAATGGAGACATCTTGATTTGCCCTTTTGGGAGTTATGTGGTCAGCCCACAATGCATCATATAACTTTTTGTGCCAAGTTCTTTGATTTTCTTCGACTAACTTGCACACAATAGTAATGATGTTTTTATTATTGGATTCAGCCTGACCATTTCCCTGAGGGTAGTAATCTGACGAATGAGACAAATATATCCCATACCCATAAAAAAACCTATCATATCTAAAGAAGAAAAATTTGAGGCATTTTCCGTCATGATCTTGTGTGGAATTCTATAATCGAACCAATATATTTTCTTTGATGAAGTCACAATTACTACAAGTAGATGTTTGTTTCATTGGTATAGATTCTACCCACTTTGTAAAGTAGTCAGTTGTGGTGAGCACATGAGTATGACCAGCACTAGAATTAGGATTCAAAACCCCGATGAAATCTAAACCCCATTGTTGAAAGGGTTCTTTAATGACAATTGGCTTCAAAGGCAAAGCTGCCAACTTTGGTCTTCCAACAAATTATTGACAAGCTTTGCATTTTGTCACCCATTTCTGAGCATCGGAAAACATAGTGGGCTAGTAATAATGTGCTCACAAAATTTTATGAGTTGTCACTGGGCCAGAGAAATGACCACTGCAAAGCATGATTGTGGAAAGCTTCCAACAATCTAGGTTGTTGCTCTTTATCAACACATATGAGGAACATGCCATCAATTCCTTTCTTGAACAACGTGTTGTCCCAAATGACATGTACCTGATAGCTCTTAGTTTGATAGATCATTTCTCCTTAGCTGTTAGATTCTCTGGACACTCACCATATGTGAGGAAGTAGGCAATATCAGAATACCATTCATCGTAGTCTTGTGACAAAAACTACCAGTGGTAAATTTTCTTCAATTGGTTCTTCTTTGAGTTATCTCGTGGTTCATTCTCTACGATGAGTTGGCAGAGTCCTCTTCCTCAAACCAACTTGGTAGGCTTGATATCCAAATCATATTCCTAGATCTTGGAGACCCAATTACCTCTTTTAGATCCTAGTTCTGTTGTGTCAGCATCGATTTAACTACGGTGTCTGGAACTAAGACTTTGGTGTGAGAATTCAACACATAGTACCTGAAGTGTTTTAGGGCTCTCACCACCGCATACGCATGTCTCTCAAGAGGAGTGTAATTAATTTCATGTTTCTTGAATCTAAAAATCATGAATGCAATAGGATATTTGATCCCCTCTTGATTGTGTTGAGTCAAAATGGTGGAGATTGTGTGCGGTGAAGCATAACAATAAATTATGAAATCCTTTTTAAAATCGGGACACACCAATGTAGGAGCTTTTGCAATAACACCCTTGATTTTCTCAAATTCCTCTCTACCTTCCTTTAACCATTTGAAGGATTCTTTTCCTTTCATCATATCAGTGATTTCCTTAGTCAGCTCGGCAAAAATATGGCACAAACCTTCTCAAAAAGTTCACCTTCCCAAAGAAGGAGTGGACTCAGGATTACTTGTAGGCAAGGAAAGATTCTTGATAGCTTGAACACGCTCAAAATCGATCTTAGTTCCCTCCTTAGAAACAATATGACCTAGGAGTTTCCCTTCTGTAACTCTAAACACATACTTTTTTGGATTTAGAGAAATCTTATAAAGTCTACATCTTTGCAATATTTTCTCTAAATCTCTAGGTGATCTTCTCGCTTCTTTGAGAACACTGTCAAGTCATCTAGGTATATCATGATGATTTTGTCTTTATAATCTGTGAATGCCATATCCATAGCCCTTTGAAAAGTAGCACCGACATTAATCAAACCAAAAGGCATTCTTCTATACGCGAAATGTACCAGTGGGGTGGTGAACGTGGTTTTATGTTGATCTTCTCTAGCCACTTCGATTTGATTATAACTAGAGAAACCATCTAGCATAGATAGCATTTCGATCCAGTTACTACCTATAAATATGGTCCATGACTGGCAGTGGGTAGTTATCCTTCAAGGAAGCTTGATTAAGATTGTGGAAATCCACGCAAATCCTAATTTCTCCATTTTTCTTGTGAACTGGTACAATATTAGCTATCCAGGTTGAATGTCAAATAGGAAACACTATTTGTGCATCTAGCATCTTTTGAACTTCATGAAATATTGTCCCTGCAATCTTGGGATTATATTGTCTTTGCTTTTTCTTGAATGGAACTACACCAGGATTCAAGGGTATGGCATGCTCCATTTCCCTGGGTTGGAAAGACTTCAAGTCTTCATATGAGTAAGCCAAAACGTCAGAATATTTGGTAAGGAGGCTTATGAATTTCTGTGCTCCTCAAGTGAGCAACACTTTCGATATTGACCAGGCGAGGTTTATCCTTGGTACCGATGTTAACTTGCTCATACTCAAAATAATTTGTAGGTCCTGCCTGCTCTTTCTCTTTGATAAATATGTCATGTTTGTCAAAAATTTCTTCAAGTGAAACCAATCCTTTGGGAATTTTATTTCCTTTGAGTTGGATGATGCCATCACCAGGATCTTCATTCTCAACTCCTTCTGAATGGGTGAGGTAGTTGATTCATGAAACATAGAATCACTTCCTTCAAAGTACAATTGTTCAAAATTATCCCTCTTTTCCAAGAAGGCAATAATTTGTTGATCATCATTAAATACTTGCCAATTTTTGCATTGTCAGGAACACTTGGCCTAAAAACCATTTCAATGGTGTATTTGACTTGATCAAATTTTGAATGAGGAATCATTAATGAGGCTGAGACTACTAGAGAATCTACTTTTTCATTCTTTTCATGAGGGACAAATTTTATGGAAAAAGTGTCGAAGACTTCTATTGCGTCCCACACTTTATTTTGTAGTGTCTCAAACGATCATTCTTTACTTGGAACTGATTTCTTACCTATTTCACGATCAATTCCGCATCTCCAAAGACTTCCAAATTTTTGATCCCTTTCTCCTCTATAGCTTGAAGGCCAAGGATTAATGCCTTGTACTCTGTAGTGTTATTAGTATTTGAAAATTCAAGTTTGTAGGAAAAAGGAAATATTTTACCATTTGGAGATATGAGCACCACTCCTGCACCAAAACCCGTTGAACAACAACTTCCATCGAACTCAAGAGTCCATATCTCATTGGAATCTTGGAAAGTGATCTCAGGGGTATGAATTTTTGTAGTCATCATATAATTACCCATACTTGAGCCTTGGAAAAGGATCATGTGCGAGGATCTTCGGTTTTAGTTACCGTGAACTTTTCTTGAGCTTCGGCATAAGCTTCTTCATTTCTCCATTGATAGGGATCATGGCATGAGACCAATCCATTTGAATTTCTCCACCTAGATCTCTACAAAATTTCCTGCTCAACAACATTCCATACGAGGTGGGAATATCAACAACTAAAATAGTTACCTTAACTCGCTTTTGAGGGAATTGGGCTAAAACCATTTGGGCATCTTTAATCTGCCTGATCAAAGGAACTTGCTTGGTTTCCATGGAGTAGCACGATCTGAATGTTCTTGTACAAGTCAAACCAAGAGCATGTGCTACTTTTTCGGCATCACATTATCCGAGGCTCTAGAGTCTATAATGCAATTACTTAATTTGCATCCGTTGATAAGAAAGGACACAAAGAAAGGTTCAATCTTTTCATTTGAAGGTGTAGTGGCTGCCACAATATTTTGAGTTTTCCCATCTTTGGGAGTTTTCATAATTCCTTTGGAGGAATGAACAAGTAGAGTCACCTTTGATAAACTGGACCAATTTCTCGAGTTGATCCTTATTGGACTTCAAGTACTTTGCCTATGACATGGAAATTTTTGTTTTATTGATATGATCAATGATATAAAATTTGGGCAAAGTAACTATACTTGATGTCTCAGATACTAGTTCTTTCAAACTTGATGATGGCACACTTTTGACCTTTGTCTCGGGCTTGGTTGATATGGATGTGGAAGAAGAAACTTTCTTCGTAGCTGATTTATCAATTGATTGATTTAACAAAGGCCCTCCTTTCTTTAAGATAGTTTTGACCTTTGAAACCTTAGTCACCTTGGACTCTTTAGGAGTCTCATTTGTCTTGGATTCTTTGGAAGTTTCCTTAATCTTAGATTCTTTTTGAAGTTCCTTGGAAACCTCTTTATCTCCCACCTTAGTGGTATCCTGCTCCTTTTTCTGAGAGCGCATGAAAAAAAGCGAAGGATTGACTATTCATATCTTCTATAATCTTTGTATCCATCTTCTTCTTTTTAACGATACTCAAAGAAATGATTATTACTTTCTCCCTCAGGATCTTCAACTTCAGAGTTCGGATGTTCTAGAATCTAGTTCTTCCTCATCAACCTCAAAACTTCAACCTCATCATCTCTTTCTTCAATGACATCACATTTTGAGTTAGTTGCTTGAGCTTCTTCAATAGCAAGCCTTGTTAGAGGACCTGCAATCCTGGCTTTGTTGGGAACATATCCTTTCTTGGGATGTCTTTGTAAGGAGCGGGTTTACTACTTTGAGCAACTTGCTTTTTCAAAGCTAACACATCATTAGCTAACTTAGTGAGTATAGCTTATGAAGCATTGGAGGTTTCTTGACTCTTTCCCTTGAGGGAAGTTTTCTTGAATTTACCCGCCATGATTAAGTCATCGTCAATTTTGATGGCCAAGGATTGAGCAAGTTCTAGGGTAGCCACTCTAGCCCTTCTTAGTTAATAGCACACTTTTGGTTGTTGTGTGTTAATAAAGAAACATTTTTGTCCATCGGGGTTCGGGTGAATCCCAACTGAAACTTTGTTCACCATTTTGTTGAATTTAGCCATGAAGTTCCTCATGGGTTATGTTGGCTCTTTCTTCACCTGAGATAGTTGGGAAAGAAGAGCATGTTCATCTTCTGCCATCTTGAATCGATTTTCAAACTTAGTTTTCATATCATTCCAATTTTTAATACATCCATTTGGTAGATGATGAAACCAATCTACAACAACATCATGCAATGTTTTGATGAAAAGGAAAATAGCAACATCTTCATATTCTACCAAAAAACAACACATGCAGCAAAAAAGTAGAAATATGGTCATCTAGTGATGTCTTCCCATCTCCATCAAACTTGGGAAGAATATTTCTTGATCCTCGTGGGAGTTCATGTCGAGCAGGTAAGGCCAATGGGCCTATGGCATTTCCCCATGGTACATTGACTGCCATTTTGGGAAAGGTGGTATGTGAAGGTAAAACAACATGAGCAAGGACAAGTGCTTGAATGGTAGTGATTCCTTCCTTGCTTGCTCTTTCAGGACTTGATGCAAGGCTTACAGATCTACGAGGTGTGTTCTTCTTTGGAGGAGATAACTTGAAACCAAAATTTCCTTGAAAGTCAAAGTGGGATTAGATCGACCTTTATCTTTTTCTCCTCGCATAAACCTCTTTCCTTCCAGTTTGAAATCTTTATTGTGAAGGGATCACTGGTGTGTTTCGATCAGCTCTAGCCTTTTCTCTTCACTCTCTTTCTTGAGCTATTTGTGCCTGAATAGCTCTAGAAACTCTCGTGGCTTTCTCTTCTTTATTATCTAGTACTGATGTGGCGAGATGAAAATGATAGTTATTCGTGCACTTTTCCCAAATAGCTTGCCTCAAATCTGATGATATATCTTCTTGATTATCTGCAAAAACAAGATTTGGTTGCAAGATAGGTGGGTTACCTGTAATAGTCATACAACTTATTACCTTGGTGGAAGAGGACCGCGTCGGTGAACAATGATCAACACGTGTCCAAGAGGTCTTCTGGCCACAAGTGCGGGTGCTCTTCTTCTAAGGTCTTCGATGTAGATTTCTCTATCAATGGCTCTATCAATAGCCAAAAATTGTTGCAAGCTTTGTGGTTTTCCCAAGCTATTGTTCAAAGGTTGGCAGCAATGTCTCCTTGAAAATATTCATAGGCACAAGGTTCGGTTGAAGAACTGGAGCTTGTGTAGAGGGGATAGTCATAAAGATTTAACCAAGCACTGGTTAACGATTCCTGAATCCCAGTGGAGTCACCAAAAACTGTTAGCATATGGATTTTCACACATGTAAATGACATGCAACAGTGTGGGAATGAAGTCCCTCCTTAATGAAGGTGAGGCTACCTTTATTGAAAACCAAAACTATATTTACATCATGTACATTAAAAATTGTATGTGGGGGTGTTTTGGAACATCAATGGAAAGAAAAGTGAATGAGGAGATGGAATGGAATGAATTGAAATAACATGTAAGAGTTAGGTAAAAATAGAGCCTAATATTGCATGAAGAAGAAAGATGAATAACTAACACAAATAAAACGGAGTTTGAGTTAGCCAAACAAGAACGTGTAAAAGGGAACACACATGAGCAAGTAGATAATCAGAGCTTGATCACTGTGAACTAGAACAACCGATTAATAACGTTGACAATAAGATCAAAGATAATATTTGCATGCAAGATTCAAACACCTAACATCTAATGAACATAAGAACATCAAATGTTACAAGAGACAATGAATGAGACACAAAGTTCATATTTCATTAACTCCAAAATGTTTTCACAAAAGAACACAAAGTTTCTTCTGAAACAAATCTTGCACACAAAATTATTTCTTCTCCTCTCTCAAATTCACCCTTACAAATGAGCCCCTCACTTCCTTTTATAACCCAAAAGTTGGTTACAAAGTAGTTAGGGTTTTAAATGTACATTAAATAAGGCACTTAAGTGACTTTGAATTTTTCAACCAACTTTATTAAAGACAACCAAAAATAGAAATTACTTAAAATATCCATAGTTTTCTGAAAGAAAATAACAACACCTTTTAAAATATACAATAATAACCAATTCCTTATCCATTGGGTGTGGGGTCCACCTATCTCAATCGTATGAGAAATGGACTCTCCCACTCTTGAGGAAATATAGAAAATCATCCTACTATGTTGTTGGCAAAACAAGGATCCTGATTCTTTTCCATTTCATAAGACTTGAGCTTTTGCAGTGTCTGATGCATCTTCTCTTCTTCTGGAAAACAACTTGGGAGAAGACCAGCTTCACAGAGTACCTACATTTCAAGAATCTTACCTGGTATGGTATGTAGGTCTGTAACTTTAGATTGGATTTCTTCACAAAGATGTTTAATTTTGAAACATTGATCCATAGAAGAAGTGGAAAAAACATCAACAGGAGTATACATTTCATGTATCAATTTTGTAAACTACTCCACTAGGTGTTGTACTGAATTCCTTTGGTTGTGTTTGTTGATGAAGGTGCATGGAATATCTTTGATGAAGACTTGAATGGAAGAGAGTGCGGTATAGGCTTCATTGTACAAACCATCAAACTAAATTACCAAATCTTCTAGGATCATTTTCCTAGACTTAGCATGATTTAACCATAAAATCCATCATGTGATGATCGAACTCAAGTATTCCCTCCGAAGCCAAGAAAGTAGATTCCATGCAGGTGAGATCCTGAAGAGTTGGAAAAATATGATCTAGTGTGATTAATTCGTAATGAGGCACTCCTTGAATGGGAACACTGGATCGAGGTAAGCATAAATATTCTTAGATATTTTTATCACTTCAACAATTGTTTTCGAACCACCACTCTCTATTTCAGAAACCCATGACCTTAGAGTGTGTCCTAGAGTGATCACATCTTTTGATTGATTGAGAATTTCTTGATCGGGATAGCCATCATTTCTAGAACAGGAAAAGAAGACTCAATTGGGTTGATCAAATGCTGAACATATGAAATCAACTGATTCTTTTCTTCCTTGAGTTGGGAAATTTGAGATTTGTATCTCTCCAACCTTTTAAGCACACTATTCATTGAATATTTTTCCATAGCAACATCACTTTCAAAAGTGGTCTTACCAAGGGCTATCTTGGATACTTCATAATCGGTGATTGTTATGTCTCCACGATCCTTCTCAGTAGTAGGAACTGTAATTTCTGCAAACTTATCTCCACTATCATCAATCACTACTCTGGAGAAAACCTTAGGCTTTTTGGGAACCATTTTATTGGAGAGGGCAGAAAGTGATTCCAAATCAATGTTGGCCACTTTGACCAATCTCTTCCTCTTTTTTATTTCAGAGTCAACCTAGGTCGGTGTTTCATTCATTAATTCGACACAAAAATGTCGAGAACTGGAAGAAAAATCCTCCTTGCCTTTTTCATGACTAAAACCAGTAGGTAGTGGTTTTGTGGTTTCAATCCCTGGTGAAGTAGCATCTGCAACACATTCTTGATTATCCTCATGTTCTTGTGTAATATCCTTAACACCTGGATGTTCAGAAGAATTAGATATCTATACTACTGGGATTTGCTTGGATTTTGGTGTATGACATTGGTGATTTGGATCTTTGGTAGGTCTATTGGAACTCTCAGTGATGTGAATAGATGAATTTGGGGTAGAAATACCAGAAACACATTCTTTTCCTTCCTGAAGATGCACACTCTTTACCGATCCTTGAGACATTGCTTCTTTATTAGGGATAGATTTGGGTAACCACCGGCTTTGCCTCTGAGATGCATGTGATGATGTTGGTGGTGACTGGTGTGAAGAAGTTTTCACCCCCTTTTTCTGTGTCACTCCTCCTTTTGCTGGAAACCTCTGTATTTCTGACATATGTGCCTGAAATGGGAGAGGTTTGGCTATCTGATCCTCATACCAATTCATAGTCCTTTTTAACACAGGTTGATTTATAACATCTAGGGAAGTTTCATCTCCTCTACTCCAATCAATACCAGGAGTGGGGTGAAAACTATCTGATCATAGGCAGGATCCATAAGATCAATTCCACTATCGACAAGGGTTAAGGGAGGATCTCTCAATCCATAATTCTCTATTTGAGCCAATGTGAGGTGAGAAAATTGTCATCATCTTACCTCCCTATCATCCACACATTCTGCCCAATAGTCTTCTATGTTTTCCTTGTGCTTATATCTTGCCCCTAGATATTTTTCCATAGATCCTTTAATATCAAATTGAGCCCTGCTTGTGAAAGGATGTATAGTTATGCGGGAAAATTCTTTTTCCATAAGTCCTGCACTATGAGAATTTGGACATTTGTATTCCCCAATCTGAATTGGGAAACAAATGCCTTCTTTGCGTTTGTCCACCAATAGGCAATGGATTTTGAAAAGTTGTCGTGAGAGTTCCATCAATGCTATTTTGTCACTGACATATTTAGGAAGCCTGTAAGGAGCTCCCACAAATCCATCAACTCGTATATAGGAGTAAGAGGGAAACTGGATAAACCAAGTTCCCCATTGTTTTATCACCACCTTGGCATCTTCTGAAAACCTTTCCTCCGGGTTTCTTCTCAATGACTGGATTATATAAAATAGGAAAGCATCATTTACCCTCCGGAAATGATGAAAACCATTCTTGAACTCCAGCTGTGGGTAAAAATGAAACACACTATTCTTGCCAGGACCCATTGCACCTCTAGTTGTTAATCCTGAAAATATCCTCCTTCTTGCTACAACATAAATCAAATATGAAGTCATGTAAAAATGACCTGTCATCCTTACCTCAATCAATTGCTTATGTAAAGTATTACTAACAATACTTTCCCAATCAATGAACATCTTTGCATCAAGGATAATACAAATGAACTTGTACATCCAAGGGTGAAATTTTTGGCAGAAGGAAGACCAAAAACCCTGTTGAGGAGAGTAATCATATCTCCTATTTCTTCATGAAATTCTACCGATACAACTCTTTGGGAATTCTTGAAGTGTGAGTCTTTGGTTTGACCAACCAATTTTTATCAACCATCTTTGACCATCTCAGAGGATTCTCATCCCAAAACTATTGTGTCGATTCTTGTGTGATGTTAGCATTTTCTTCATGGAGTGGCACTCTTAACAAATCTTCCATATGATCTGGAGAATTGAGCAAAAAGGTTCATTTCTGTCATTAAAAATTCCCCAACGCTCAGGATCATAATGTTCAGCACAAGCTAGGACAAATTCAGGGCACTGTATGGAAATGGGAAATGTTGCCATAGCTTGAGGTAAACCACAACGATAAAGCCTTTTTGAGAAAATAGTTCCTCCTTCCCGTCTCACCCTGTCACAGAACTGAACCATGTCTACGTGACCCAAATTAGTATCCAAAATGTTGTCATATGCTGAATTTAAAGGTGATGTTGGAACTAATCCTTGGTATGCGTATTTCAGTGCCGACTTATTAGAACATTCACCCATTATGATTTTTTTAAAAAATAACACAGAGAAGGAAAAGAAAATCAAGACACTGAGAAGGTGTCGGGTCTAAGTCTCGGACCACCATTGTTGCAAGAATAATATGACTCTTTCTATTATTTATTTATTATATATTATTATTAAATATGCACTGTGTGCATGAGTACTGGAAATCCATTGTCTTCTCAGCATGTAGCACCATGAATATAAAAATAATAAATAATAAAAGAAAACACAAGTAAACTTGCGTTGAACTTCACCACAATGAGCATGCGCAAGTACTCTATTTTGAATTGTATTTTAACTTGGTTCCTCTTCCTTGGCTGTGTGGAATATGACTTCAAGTTTTGGACTGTGTGCTAAAAACAAATCTACTATTCCTTCCACTCAGCATGTGCCAATTTCTAAGTATCCATTTTTTCCTTTTGTGAAGCTGCGTGGATTTGTGAGGGCAAGAAACAATGCATGCATTGGAAATAGATCAGAAAAAGTGTATGCATGACCTCCTTTGGTGAATACACCGAACTTTAGACTGACTTTCTTTGCTCTGATTTGATTGAATTTCCTTTTTTAAATGTGGCTTTATGCATGGATTCCTCTTTGTTGTTGTTCCTTTCTCCTTGGGTGTGGACTTCTGCTGCACCAAAACAAATTAAAACAATAATAAACAAAACAATTTTTTTCTCCTTTGCAGTATGGTGTGTGAACTTCCTCTTTGAACTAATTTGTCTCTTTCCTTGGGGTGGATCTTCTTCCAAAAACAACATGTTTCCCTTAGCATTAACTTCCTTCATAAACATAAAACAATGCGTTGAACCTCCTCATTTGTTGTTGTTTTTCAATCTTGTTTAGGGGTTGAAAATGCCGCATCAAAACAAAGCAAAAAACAAAAAAAAAAAAAATCCTTTTCTTCTTAGGCGTTGAAGATATCTAGACTGCCCTTACATTGGACTTTGGCTTCTGTGTTTGCTTCCTTTAAGTGCATGCATGGGATCTCATAATTATTTCTTCATTCCTCCTTAGACGTTGAAAAAATGGAAAACTATTTGCTTTACTTTCTGCTGCGTGAAAGATCCAGAAAGCTCCACTTTGGAAAATGCATGTGTGCATGAAAACTCTTTCTCCAATCTCAGCACGTGGACTGTTATTCCTCTTCCCTTGGAGGCACTGCTGAAACTTTAAGGTTTCCTGGCTCTAGCTAATGCCCATGCCAGGTTTCCGTGTGAAAGCTAGATAATGTCTGTAGAACAAACTTTTCCTCCTCTAGGCTCTGGATATCTACAATATTTCCTTGTTTCTCCTTCTTCCCAATCTCCTCTGCTTCAGCAACCTCTTGTAACCATCTCCTCATCAATCTCCGGATGATAGAAGAAAAATTAAAATTGTCTATGGGAATGGAAGCGGAAGAAAAATTCCCCCGCACTTGCTCACGAGCAATTACGACAATTAATAAAAAGAAGAAAAGTTCTCCCAAGTTTGTCGAACAACTTCCATCCAATATTAAAATTAATATTTATTAATTAAAAACCCTAAAATTTAATAAATATTAATTTTATTAAATAACAGGGTAAATATTAATTAAATATTAATTAAAATAATCAAAATACGGTTTGTGGTGTATCGGGAGAAGGGCTTATTCAAAATGAACGAAAAAAAACTTAGAATGACCGTGAGAATAAGACGATTGCAATGGAGGAGAAAAATCTTACAAGATAACACTTTTGAAATTTTTATTTTTTAAAAAATCATGTTTACTAATTTTGTGAAGTCAAAATTAGCTGATAACATATGGTAAATATGAGACAAGTGGTAATGGTTTCTAAGTCATTTATTTGATTTGATTTTGAATTTAAAAAATTGTACTATCGGTACTATCGGTTTGTGAGTTTGACAGAGGCATGGAAACTAGAGGGAATCCTAGTTGGCATCATTACTAAAGTTAAGTAATGCATGTTATCTTTTAATTTAGACTCGCCAACTTTAACTGGAGGTGGCATGGAGATATAGGCGGGAGATTGTAAATAAATGACATTTATGGTCATTGGTTTTCACCGCCTTAGAAACCATGCAAAGGGATTTGTTGGGAGTTTTTGGTCTTTGTTGGTTTGTATTATTTTCCACATCATTAGGTGAGTCATCTCACTTAGGTGAGATCGTAGGTCCACATGTCATTTAGGGGTCATCATGAGATTATCTTATGCATCAGTGCGTCATATGTGTCATTAGGGAGTTACACTTCTATTATGGGAATGTAACTCCCCCTCTCCACTCGAGTTGTCATGATTGCAGCATTGGGGGTTACTCAACACCTCCTATATGTACACCCCTTTGGATCTATGAGATAGAGGAGATTTTGTGGATTGTAACGAGGTTATGCCCATGTTTCAAATCTTTACATGCACATTCGGTTGATGCTTGCTCCTCCCGAGATCTCTTCACACTTTGCCATTTACACGCCTGTTGATGTGCATGTCGTCCCTTATGATCATCACTTATGGGTTTTTGTACCATCTTACATGGTATTAGAGTGGATCTTGTGGATCCATGCACTCCTCGGAATTTTTCGTGCATTTTTCAGCTTTCAACGTGATATTGATTCTTGTTTTGTGTGTTGTAATGGTTATTCCAACCATGCTCTATTTGTATTGATTTTGGGGTTTTATGCTTCTATTTGATTTTCCAAGTTTTGTTCGTGTGTTGAAAGTCGAAATTGTAGGTTGAAGTGTACTCAATCCTCTTCGGTGGCTCTGTTTGGCCTAAATCAATGACTTCGGCGACGCTATTTTGTGGCTTGGGTCACATGTTCCTCACCTGTTACAGCTTCTTCTGTGTTTTATCTGCTTGATTACTCAACTCTTAGCTTGAAAGTGTTTTATTTTGGCTTCACGTTTAAGCCTACATGCACTTGTGGCATCGGTTGACAACTCTATTGGAGATCAGTGTTAAAACTTCCCTGTGCATCTCGTGAATCATGTCTCTGCTACAACTCTCTAGTTTTTTGTTTGCTCATGGTTCACTGTTTGGAAGCTCCTCTGCACACCACCAAACACGGCCCAGCCATTTCTTTTGAGCAGTCTCTCAAACCTACGTGGTTTTTCCATCTCTCTGGTTCGCTGCTTACTCATTCTCCAATCTTCATGGTTCATGGTTTGACCATTTCAGCATTAGACAACTCACTGGTTGTTGCATTGGTTTGGATCGAGAACCTTGTTACTCATTGTCTGTGCATGCATCCGTTCTAGCAGTGTCCTCCTGCTCGAGTTCCAGCCATGACCTCATGTTCATGCTCTCTCCTATCTATTAGATCATTGTGTTTACCTTTGGTTCAGCCTCATCCTTGGCATTCTCCACTTCAAACTTTGGCCTGTGCACTACTACGATGTTGATGTGTTGTCTCTGGCATGCCCAGTCTGCTTGCTTGGCTGGGAATCCAGTCTACTCACTTGGTTTCGGTTACATGTGAAGGTTGCTCTACATTCAGTTGTTTCACCTAGCACGTGGGCTCTCCTCCAACATGCCGCGTTGAATTCCTCCTTGGTTTGGCTCTGTAGCCTTCAATGATTACAATGCATGTTGTCAGCTCTGTAGACCTGCCCACCCTCCTGCACAGCATTACACGTGGACTTGGCTCAGTCACTCAACTGCCTCCTACCTCTTGACAACGTGGGCCCCACTCATCCCTTTTAGAATTGTTTGGAGGTAAAACAATCCCTATTTTTTGATGTTTTGAGGAAAAAAACATTCCTTTATGGCATTGTAATAATTTTGGGCTTCTTTTTTTCTTGTATATTGTCCTTCATTCGCATGTCAAAGATGGAGGGTGAGGTCTGGGGTTGGCAGGAGGCTAATCCCCCTCACAAGAAAAAAAAACCATGCCTGAAATTTGATGTCATTTCCAATGAGTACCCACATGACACCCTTTGCACCCATTTCGGGCACTTTTTTAATCCATTTGTAGGACCTATTGGCATTTTCCATTAGTTGCGGGAATCGTAATAATGCCATAACTTTTGACTCGCAGCTCATTTTTGAGTGCTTCCTTGGTCAAAGTTGCATGATTTCTTGCACTTTACGTGATGGAATTGTCAGTTTTGTAAATGCACTACTTTATAAAGTGCCACATTCTGGGGTGACTAGTACTCTTGGGTTTTCACACAGCAGACGCATTATCGGCCGAGTCCGACATCTTGCTTTTGTGCACCTTGCACTTTTGATTCCACATCATGGAGAGTGCTCTTTCCAAACTTGAGCATCATAGGATCACCTTACATCCTCCACCACTTCTCACTGGGAGAGGGAACTATTCAGCTTGGCGTGCTTCCATGGAATGTTACTTCACCCACAAGGGTCTTTTACCCTTCTTACTTGGGCCAGTTCTTGCACCCACTGATCATTGTCATCTGGAGGACTTCCTTGACACTTGTGACCACATATTTGGTCACATGATGATGCATGCCTCTTGTTCTCTCTCATGGAAGACTCAGATCCACCTCACCGTGTCCTGAGCATTCTTCAGTCCCTCTATGGAGACCCTTCACATGTTTCCGCCATTGTTGCTGCACGATCCGGTTGTCTCCTCTTGTTATTCGTGTGATGATAGTTCCACTGACACAGACTCACTTGATTCTACTCTGATGACAAGGATTGTCCACCCAGTTTTGATGCAGAGAGTACTACAGAGGACTATTCTCCTCCTTCTCTCACTATTCCAGAGAGTGTTAACACTTCCCACATCTCATCAGATATCGAGCAATCTCCTACTCAGCCTCATACAGTCATCACACCCACCTCTTTTCCACTTCCTATGTGTGAGGCCCCTTTCACTCCTCTACCTTCATTGGATGACTCATACCTATCTAACATCGCTCTTCTTTTTGTTGAGCCCCCTCATTAGGATGAGTATCTTCCTGACTTTAGTCATCTTTTTATAGAGTCTACTTGTGATGCACTATAGGTCCCCCATCCATCTACAGGTGTTTCACAGGAGTTCATCATCTCTGTTGTTAGGAGTACCTCTTCTAGGAATCATGTCACTTCCACATTTCCAAAGACCTTCATTGATCCACCCTCAGTTGTGGATCCCTTTTCTGTTGTAGAGGATGTTTGTTCCCTTCACATCACTTGGACATCCTTTCTATGGGTGTTCCTCTTTTTCACTTTGACAGCTTCTACACACATGGCATTACCTTTGGTTCTTTAACACTCACTCGCTAGACCTATGTCACACTTTGGTGGACCAGACTCAAAGTTCTTCGTGTTGCTACCTTCGATTTCCTTTACAGAGTGGGCGGACTTCTAGCACTCCATTTCTATCCTTCCTAAGGGAAGGCACACAGTTCATTGCGGGTGGATCTTCTTCAGTCCAGAGGTAGAGGATCTCATCATCAACATTCTTTTGGGAGACTTCTTAGAGCTATAGAGTTCATATCCATCCATGACATCTTCTCGTATTCCTCTCATCTCCCTCTTCTTCTCTCTTCTTCTTCTTTTCGAGAGATTTCCCTTTTGTACATGGGTACCTTTTCAGGATCCTCTATGGTCGGGACCCATTTTTGGCATCTTTCTTAGATTAGAGAGTGTGTTTTTCTCTTGTGGTGGATGTTTTTCCCACTGGGTTTTCCTTCACTACTTGGGATCTTTTTCTTGTACGTGGGTATCTCTTCAAAGCTTTTGTCTGGGACCCATTTCTCATTTCTGACTTGCCACCTCATCCTAAGTTATGATGAAGGGGGGGTGTTGGTGTGTATTATTTTCCACATCATTAGGTGAGTCATCTCACTTAGGTGAGATCGTAGGTCCACGTGTCATTTAGGGGTCATCATGAGATTCTCTTACGCATCAATGCATTAGTGCATCATATGCGTCATTAGGGAGTTACACTTCTATTCTAGGAATGTAACTCCCCTCTCCACTCGAGTTGTCATGATTGCAGCATTAGGGGTTACTCAACACCTCCTATATGTACACCCCTTTGGATCTATGAGATAGAGGAGAGTTTGTGGATTGTAACAAGGTTATGCCTATGTTTCAAATATTTGCATGCACATTCGGTTGATGCTCGCTCCTCCCGATATCTCTTCACGTTGTCGTTCACACATCCGTTGATGTGCACATTGTCCCTCGTGATCCTCTCTTGTGGGTTTTCGTACTTCTTACAGTCTTCCATGCATTTTGATTTTTTCTCTGCATGGAGCTATCTGGTTCTTCGAACCAGCAGTTCTATTTTTAGTTTATTGCTATTTTTAACTCCCTTGGATTATTTTCAATCCAATGGAAGTATATGAGGCATTTGAGAAGGAATTTTTTGGTTGTTGATTTCATTTGGAAAAGGAGTTGTGAAGGCTCGGCTGGAAATCTTCTTCGAATCGATAGAAGCACTATCAGGCATGATAGGCTCTATCCATTAAGTTGCTATGCTTTTCTCTAAGTGTCTTCATTAAAACAACTTTTCTCTCATGAAATATTTGGGTCTTTTATTTTGCTATGATTACCATGCTTTCTTGCTTGATAAATCTTAGTTTTTTCTTTTGAGGAATCTCTGCTTGATAAGGTAGGAGATGGGTTGTTTTCCTATTTATTTGATGTTGAATCCCACCTTAAATCTTGTGGTGATTTGAGTAATGAAGCATATGCATAAAACTTTCTTGTCTGTTTGAAAAGGGGTTTATGGAAATGAAATGTAGCTTCAAGTTTCAAATTGGGTTTTGTAGTTTGGGTTGTTAGAAGGTAAATGAATACCCTTCATTGCCGCTTATTTGCTTTGTTGAAGCTTTATTACTCCATTTGGAATCTGTATAAATATGCATGCTAGGATTTGGATTTGTTTGAACTTGAATTTGTTTAGAGAAGCAGTGAATGTGTGCGTTATTCTTGAACTTACTATATAATCTATCAGTTATTTGGATTCGGTATTCGATGGGAGATGGGTAGAATTTGGGTGTTTGGAATCTCTATTTTTGTGGATTCATCTAGTATGGAAATAAGATTGAATGTTTTATTATTCCTCTAAAATTTTCAGTTTAAAAATGAGTCGTTTGAATTAAGTTCTTTTATGGAAACTATGAGATAGTTGTTTCTTGGACCCTTGAATTTCGATGTTATCTTGTTGGGAATACTTGTGTGTGAAGTCTTTTCTTCTGATCTTATATTTTTTTGTGTCTTCTTTAAGTTCTTGAGTACTGAACTAAAGGATAAATAGATGAGGTCCTGTTGGTTGGGGACATTGTGAGAGTCAGCTTGTCTGAGTCGATACTAGAGTTATTCTCGAAGCTCTGATTGTTCTTTCAATATGTCGATCATGTTGTCTACTTCTATTGAGTTAGATGTTGTTGATTCAGAATACCGATCCTGATCTGGGTTAACCTCTTAGGTAACCTGATAGGGTAAACTTGTTGACTCCTTCCTGATTTTGGTTTTGTGAAGCTTTAAAGATGTTATTCAGACTTTTGATGATGTTTCTTGATCTGGAACTAACCAAATCGGTTCCAGTAAGGGTTTTCTGGACTCTTCCATTTCTTTGTTCTCTGGGTAAGATTGGAAGGGATAATTTACCTTGTCGATTGGTAGAGGTGTGTAGTTGAATTGTCCCTAGTAATGTAATGAAAATTACTCTTTTTCATCTCTGTTGATAGCTTGTGCACTGTAGCTAGTCATGTCGATCTTGGAATGCACCTTCTTTGAAATTGAATCACGATGGATAGTCTTTGGTTCCTTTGACTGAAACTTTGACATTTTGAATGACTATTGGAGACTGTAATTACCCTGTATGGCGATTAGCAATTTTTTTCATTACATCTCCTTTTTTATATGGGTTTATTATTACTATTATTGGTTGTCCATGATGGGGAACCTTTTTTAAATCTATTTCAAATGCAACAGTCACACATTCTATTTAATCTCTTCTTATATGTGTTTTCTTTTATAAAGAAGTTGGGGATGTTGTGATTGGGTTTGCAACTATCCTTTGCGACCTTCTTCATGTGTGATAGAGTGTAGGAATTCCCTTCTGATCATGTCATTTGACTCCTTCTCTTTCATTCTTTGAGGTAAAGTCTAATCACTGCCCCTTTGGAAATTATAGGAGGTTATGTGTTGTGTTCTCCTTTTCGAAGTTGTGAATAGGGATTTTTGTTAACCGAATGATAAAGGAAGTGTTGTTAGACTCACAAAGCACCCCGGATGCGATCAGGTTTCTAGGTTGATGTTCAGGCATCCAGTGTGATTGCACAACATGGAATCCTTTCTCCAAGTGTGGGACTTGTAAAGACGAGAAAGGATTCTCTAGAGAAGGCCGGTTTCTATTCCTCTGCTCGAGATGCACACAAAATGCGAGAGGTTTTACTCAAAACCTAATCTAACTTGCCAAGAAGATAGAGAGAGAGGGATGCATAAAAATAAACCTAAGCTAATAGAGGTGATACACCAAGGAATGAAGAACATCTGTCTTGCTAGTAAACACAGACCATTCAAATGTGATGCAAGATCATGCACATATAACAAAACTTGTAGTGAAAGACCGGGAGGATGCAAAATAAACACAGAAAGGGTTGAAAATCATCCACTGAGACATGTATTACTTGCCCCAAAGATGATACAATGCACTACAGAATGCCAAGAGGTAGAGTTGTATTACAGTTTCAAATGGGAGGTTCAAACTCCACAAATTCGCCTGATAGGAGAAGAAGGGAGGAGAAAAAAAAATGTTCGACCTTTTAAAGAAGCCCCTCCTTACAATTTATAGGAAGAATGAGAGAGGGAAGAGAGAGGAAATCCAAATCTACCCCAACCACCTCTAGGTTGCATTTAAAATCATCTCATTATGGCGAGCGGCGGGTCTGGCAAAACGACAGCCGTCTAATAGAAGCGGCGAGCCTGCTGCTACATTAAAGTTGGTTGTTGAGGCATTACTTCGCATTACCACACATCAGGGAATTTTTCTCAATTTTCTCACTCTAGACTGCATGAAAATACAAGATTGATCCCAGAATCATGTAGAGAATTTCAACAGCTTTCCGTTGATATAAAGAACGTGCAAATCCGAGCTCTAGATCAAAAGATATGTCGATCTAAAGATTTAGGGCACAAACAGCAAAAATGCGTTTTGAAAATCTTTCCCGCACTCGCCACCCGGGTGACATGTGTCAAGCGTTGATTGGATGCATAATTATCTCTCCTTCCCTGCTCCGTATTCCTTGCTCCATAGGACACGTGTTCTCTTCTGATTGGCTCGGGCTGACCCTTCAAAACTCACCCTTTGACTTTTTGGACTTTTCTCCTTGTGACATGTGTCATGATTTGGTTGGTCCACGGGTCTACTAGCTCCTCGCACCCTTTGCGTCCATTTTTCCCAAATGTCCCTGTCTTTCTGGGACAAAACTTCCGATCCGCCCGAAATGGGCTTCCATGTCCCTTTTCTCGCCGGTGACACGTGGCATGATCTCGATTGGCTCTCGCTTTTTTTGGCTATCCGTCTTCCGCGTCCCTTTGTCCCACTTGTCCCAATACGAAATTTCTCTGTTTCAGGTGAACCGGCCGGTTCGCGTCCTCTCGCGCACTCACGGTCCAGATTTCCTAGTACGAAAGTTTCCCGTTCCGGCCGAACCGGCCGGTTCGCATCCTTCGTGTACCTTTGTCCCACTTGCTCCTGAACTGTCTGGGACAAATTCTTCCGATTCACCCGGTTTGGGCATTTCGCGTCCGTCGCATACTCTTGTCCCACTTGCTCTTGGTTAAGGACTTGGAAAATCTTCTTTCTTTCGGCCGATTTGGACATTCCGTGTCCCATGCGCCCCAACGGCCTCGATTGTTCCTTTGCGAAGGTTTTCCTTTTTACGAACCAGCTGGTTCACGTCCCTCACGTCTTCATGTCCTAAATGTCCCAAATGCTTCGCGGGCTGCCCGGAGGCTTTTAGCTGATCCACGCCTTGATGTCCCAACTATTCCAACTTTTGCAAGGACTAGGACTTAGCCAATTTTCACGATTTTCCCTATTCCAAGCTTGTTTTTGCCACTTTTTCACCTTTCCCCAGAGCTTGCTCTTTCCTTCTTATGCGGGGAGTTAAAAATCTGAGGGAACCTTAGAAGCATGATTTCTGCCTGAATCAATCCATTTTCCTAGGACTTGAGAATTCTGATGCATGTTATCAAATTAACCCTAGGGGGTGAATTTTGGATAACAATTTGGCGACTCAAACAGGATAACTTCCCGCTAGGTAAAAAGATCGTGGCCTTTTTACGATCCATTGGGCATGGAGTCATCAAATATTCTATTTGGAACCCCAACTGACTTAGAATGTGCAAGGAGGAAGATGCAATATCACCTAATGGGAGCAAAGACTGCAAAGCATCTCCTCTGGACAAGTAAGCTATGCCAAAGCACTTAGGGAACCGAAACCTAACTACAAGAAGACAATGTGCAAAGCACTTAGAGGAAAGAAAATATAATCTAATATTTACAGAGGTAGTGAACTTCCCTCTAGAAGCAACGCTTGAGATAGATTCCATTGACTGGAATCTGCAGTTCTTCACCCTCCAGTGAGGCTAATTGGAAAGCATTGCTATTCTTGCACTTTGTGACCACGTATGGGCCACTCCAAATGGCATCAAATTTTGAATGCCTTCCTGGTTTTGCTCTGTCCACATCCCATTTCAACACTAGATCTCCAACTTGAAAAGATCTATCCTTGGCCTTTCTATCAAAGGTCTTCTTGATCAAAGCTTGATCCTTTTCCATTGCTTGGGATGCCTGATTTCTGATCTCTTGCAGCTCCATCAACTCTGCATACCTCACCTCCATGGGCTCAAATTCAAGCAACTCCAGCTACTTCATGAGTTCCAATGTTGGCAACTCAAGTGACATGGGCAAGATTTCTCTTCCATAGACAAGCCTCGAATGGAGAATTACTCGTGGATCTTTTGGGAGTGATCCTATCAGCCCATAAGGCTGATTTCAGCTTGGTATGCCAAGACCTCTCGATTCTCATCAAGAATCCTCCTAATGATCCTCAACGGGTTCTTGTTTGTAGACTCACCTGGCCATTACCCTGAGGGTAATAGTTTGATGAAGTGCTTAGGTAAATACCGTTCTTGACAACCCACTCAGTCACCTTAGATCCAATGAATGCCAATGCATTATCAGAGATTATTGTAGTAGGTACGCCAAATCTAGTTGTTATCCCCTCATAAAATTCTAAGATGCTAGACTCATTCGCCTCTTTGAGTGCTACTGCTTCTGTCCATTTGGTGAAGTAGTCTGTGGCTGTCAAAATCCATTTGTGCCCTTGGCTTGAATTGGGATTAATGACTCCAATGAAGTCCAAACCCCATTGCATGAATGGCTGGTCAACTGAGATTGGATGCAATGGAAGGGCAGCAAACTTCTCTTTTCCTGTGAAGAACACACAATTCTTACACCTCTTGACCCATGCATAACAATCACTGAATATTTTAGGCCAATAATAACCAGCCTTCATGATTTTTAGAGCTGTCACTCTTGGTGCAAAATGGCCACCAGCTGGTCCATCATGGAACTCTTCTAATACCCTTTGAATCTGACCTGTGCTAATGCATCTCAACAGCACTCCATTCACATCTTTCTTGAACAAAACTCCATCAACAATGGCATATGGAACAGCCTGCAATCTGAAGTGTATCCTTTGGGTCTTGTTCATCTCTGGAGGGCATAGGCCTATGCCTAGGAAGTGTATAATACCTTGGGTCCAACAAGGAGTGGGGGCAGCATTGTCTTCTTCTTGATTGCCACTTGGCTCATGGCTGTCCTGGACTATCAAAACAGCCTCATCTTTGTTGCATACTTCTTTTTGCTTCCCCAAAACCAGCTGCTCACACAGTCCTTTCCCTCTTACCAACTTGGTGATCTTGATATCAATGTCATATTCCATGACATGGGTGATCCAACCTGCCCTTTTCCCATTCAAATCCTTGTTGAGGAGGAAGTCCTTAACTCCAGCATGTGAGACCAGCAACTGGACCTTATTGTTTGAGACTAAATGCTTGAATTTCTTCAAGCTTCTGATTACTACAAGTACATGCTTTTCAATAAAAGAGTACCTCACCTTGCAGTCATCTAGGCTCTGGCTAAAAAAGGCAATCAGCTGCTCATCATTATCTTTGTTCTCATTTGTACTAGAATGGCGAAATAGTGTCATCGCCTCCAAATGCATAGAGGATGAAACCCTTGGAGAAGTCTGGGTTGATGAGAGTTGGTGCCTGAGAGATAGCTTCTTTGATTGCTTCAAAACTCTCCTTGCCTTCGCTGTCCACTTAAAAGCCATGCTCTTCTTTAACATTTTGGTGATGGGCTTGACAAGGGCTGCAAAATCAGGACAAACCTCCAAACAAAGTTGATCCTTCCCAAGAAGCTTTGAAGAGCCTTCTTGTGACTTGGCAATGGTAGTGCTCTTATGGCTTCAACCCTCTCTCTGGATCAATTACAGGTCCCTCTTTTGAGACGATATGGCCTAGAAGTTTTCCTTCATGTGCAAGAAAGATGCACTTGTTGGGATTCAAAGACACTCCGAACTTTCTACACCTCTGAAATACCTGCCTCAGATGAAAAAGGTGATCCACTGCATTTTTGGAGAATACAGTGATGTCATCAAGATATATCAAAACTATTTTATTGATCAACCCTTTGAATGCCATATCCATTGCCCTTTGGAAAGTGGCCCCAGCATTTGATAGCCCAAATGGCATCTTCTTGTAGGCATAGGTCCCCCATTTGGTTGTGAAAGCCGTCTTGAACTGGTCATCTTCTTTCACCATCACCTGATTATACCCTGAGTAGCCATCTAGGAGAGAGAATCTCTCTGAACCGGATACTACTTGCAATATTTGTTCCATTGAAGGAAGCAGGTAATGATCTTTGAGAGATGCCTTATTGAGGTCTCGGAAGTCCACAAACAACCTAATTTCTCTACTCTTCTTCCGACCAGGAACCAAGTTTGCGACCCAGCTTGAGTGCTTGATCGGGAATATAATGCTTGCCTCTATTAGCTTATTTAGCTCTTTCTTCATTAGAGGCTCAATGTGAGGGTTAACTGGTCTCTTCTTCTGCCTGATGGGCTTAGCATCTGGATCCAATTCTATGGTATCTTTGAGCCAAATTCAGATTGAATCCTCTCAAGTCTTCATAGCTCCAAGCGAAGACATCTGGAAATTCTTGGCAAAGCTGTATGAAATCTGATTTCTTCTGCTCAGTGGCCACTTTACCAATTTGATGTGTTTTGCCTTCCCCAACCGGAATTGGTTCTAGATCTTCTCCTTGACTCGTATGTTAGCCTTTTCCTTACGGAAATGGTCATTAGGGTTGAAGATAGACTCCAACGTTACTAAACCCTTGGGAAGCTTGTTTGTCTGCAATGGTGTACTACTTGATCCCCATACTACTGTTTCTAGTCTGTCTCCCGATTCCTAGCTGACAACTCAGCCTCTTCTTGTAAGAAATTGATGATCTATTGATCGTTCTCAAACACCTGTCACATTGGTGTTATTATCTAGAATCGCTGGCCTCACAATCACATGGATATGTGGCTGTATTTTTTCCCTTTTGATGTTGTCAACTACATCAAACATTGCTCCAATCGCTGCGAGCCTATCCGCGGCTTCATTTTTTTTTCCTAGGTATGGACACGATGTTGAAAGCTTTGAAATCCTCAATGAGGTCCCACACCATATTCTTGTAGTTCTTCAAAGGTCATTCTTTGTAGCATGTTGTTCCCTGACTTGATTGATGACCAGCTCACTATCCCCGAACACCCGCAAGTTATTTATGCCCTTCTTGATTGCTTAATGTATCCCTTGCACCAAGGCTTCATACTCAGCAGTGTTATTTGAACAGAAAACTAGAAGTGGAAGGTGAGTAATACCTTATACCTTGTGGTGAAACGAGCATAGCTCCTCCTCCCGCACCTTGTCTACTCCTTGATCCATCAAAGAACAACCGCCATACTTCATTTTTGTCCTTATGATCGGCTTGGTGATCTTTGGGAGAGGTTGATCCTCTTCATGTAAACAATAAACCCCTAGCTCTGATTCTTCTACTTCTTGATAAGGATCAAAAGCATGCACCTTGCTTGCCCATTCATCAAGAGTCAAGTCTGGGATATTTCCAACTTTGGTGTCAGCCTCGTCAATGCTAGGGTGGTCTTCTTGATCAAATGCTGAGAAATTGGCATTAATCTGACTTGGAGTGTAAGGCTCAATATGGAAGTTTGCAATAGGTTTAGACCTAATTGTGGCCTTAGTTCCATATCTTGTTCTGAATAGCATGTGTGACCAATCAGCAGACAAATACCCCCCACTATTGGCTGTGAAGTTCCTTGACAAGCAAAGGGCAAAGAGTGGTGGAAGGTCTATGATTGATACATCTTGTAAAACAACAACATTTGGACATGCATGCAAGGTAAGACTCAAATTTCTAATCACTCCAACTGTTGATATTGCTGTCCCATCTAGCTGCACTACCCCTTTAGATGTTATTTCATACTGGAGCCCTAGCCGATTAGCTATCTGTTTAGGCATCACTGAGCTACTTGCTCCGAGTCTATCATGCAATTATGCACTAGCTGATTTCCAATGATTAATGAAACATAGAAAGGAGGGGGCTTCGACATTTTACCTTGTGGCCCTCCATGACTTCCTTCAGGCTGGGCAGCATTTGTAAGCACTTTGTCTCACATCTGAACCTGCTGATTTGAAGTTGGTCAATCCTTCATGGCAGCTTGCAGTAGATCTCTTTGGCCTGGGATGGATAGGGATTCCCACATAGATATATTGATGTTTGTCTTCTTCATCTCGATTAATGATATCTTGAATAGTGATGAAGGATCTCTCTC
Organism: Taxus wallichiana var. yunnanensis; assembly: GCA_018340775.1. Taxonomy (NCBI): domain Eukaryota; kingdom Viridiplantae; phylum Streptophyta; class Pinopsida; order Cupressales; family Taxaceae; genus Taxus; species Taxus wallichiana. The sequence goes on from CM031242.1 coordinate 659,279,507, forward strand.
GTTGTCCCTTAGTTTACACATTTACTCCTTGTATGTGGGCAGCAACAGCTGGCATTTGAGTTGGCCTAGGGGCTGTTCTTGGCTGCCCTTGTGCATTTGAAATGGGACTTTGCTTGCCAATCATTTGTGGAACCATGGGAGGTTGTGGATTGGCTGGGGCTAATGGCTGTTCTTCACCCAGATTCCTCCTCTTTGACCTTGTGTTGGCTGCAAGACCTTGAGAGACTGCCTGATTCATGCCACAGAAACCTTCTACTTGCCAGTTCACCAATGTGGTATCATTTGGGGCTGATTGTTGTTGGAATGTTTCTTGTTGTTGGCTGTTTCCTTGACTTCCCTCACCCTCCACACCAGTGGTTGTCACCATCAATGCTTGATTGAGAGCACCATTGAAGCACATGGATTGGTTATGAGGTTCGTTGCATGGAAAACATCAATCATATTCCTGAGCAATGTTGTTCTGTGTTGGCACTAATGCCTTAGAGGTAGATATGGTATTTGGATTATAGGGCTGGAATGGTCTATTGGCAGGAGGCCTAGTTTGATTCATATTTGCACTGGATTAGGTGGTCTTTGTGGTTGGTATGGCTGCCTATTTGGTTGAGCTTGGGGTTGATAAGAAGGTCTCGAAACCTTGGGCTTGTTGCCTATTGAGAGTAACTAGCTCATTGCCTAGGTTCTCGCATTTGCTTCATGACCTCGTGAAGCTCATTCGGGGCACTTGGAGATGAAGTGGAAGCTTCATTTGAACTCGATTTCTAGGAGTGGGAGAAGGAGCCAAATTAGGTGCTTGACTAGTGTTTGGACTCTCTAAACTTGGAAACAATGGCGGGGAGGTCTAGGGGCAAGTTTACCACTTGGATTAAACAGTTTTCAGCCCTAATGGAAATGCTATAAGCCATAGGGATAGTTGTGCCACCCATGGACTGAATCAACATAGAAATATCAGAATTTAAAGCTTTGAGATAGTAGAGAAAAGCACCTTCTGCCGTTGGCCTGACTGCTATTGGAATCCTATCTCAAGACCTTTGAAATCTGAAGTTGAAGTCAGTCAGCTACTCATTGGGGGCTCTCTTGATAGTTGTCAGCTGCTCCAAAAGAGACAAGTTGTCTCCCTTCTCCCAAAATTGCTCATGAAGTGCAATACACAGCTGATTCCAGTTTGTGATAGAACCAGCTCCAAGGATCCTAAACCATTGTAATGCTTTACCCTTGAAGGAAGATGCTAGTAACTTGACTGCCACTTGCATTTCATTGATTTCATGAATTGCACAAAGGTTAGCAATATCTTTAACATGATCGCCTAGAGTAGTCTGATTTTCTCTAGTGAAGTAGGGAATGTTCTTCAAGGCTGCAATAGGAACTAGATGTTGTGCATTAAGAGCAAGTGGATCGTTGCTGTGAAGTTGATGTAGGGATTGTTTTGAGCCATTCTAATCAGTCTTAAAACCCTTGTTGACTGAATGAAAGGTCTACCAGGTGGAGGAGTTGAGAGAGTTCTGTTTGGTGGAGATGGAGACCTTTGAATCCTTCTTCCTCATTGCCTTCTTCTTGGAGATAATTGCAGGTATTCAAACAACACTTCTTCTTCTCCGGCTCTTGACCTTGTGATTCTTCTCATGAGTTTTCAGGCCTGCACTACTGAAACCAGTTGATTCTTTCCCTTTGGAGTCGCCAGATATGCAAATAATAGCTCTTTAAAGCAAGAAAATTGCAGCAGATGCACATCAACCCTGCTACTATAAAAATGAGACCTCTAGTCCCACCGGGTGTGTCAAAACTGTTGTTGCAGACTCACAGCACCCCTGGATGCAGATCAGGTTTCTAGGTTGATGTTTAGGCATCCAGTGTGATTGCACAACATGGAACCCTTTCTCCAAGTGTGGGACTTGTAAAGATGAGAAAGGATTCTCTAGAGAAGGCTGGTTCCTATTCCTCTATTCAGATGCACACAAAATGTAGAGGTTTTACTCAAAACCTAATCTAACTTGCCAAGAAGACAGAGAGAGAGGGATGCATAAAAATAAACCTAAGCTAATAGAGGTGATACATCAAGGAATGAAGAACATCTCTTCTTGCTAGTAAATACGAGACCATTCAAATGTGATGCAAGATCATGCATAGATAACAAAACTTGCGGTGAAAGACCGGGAGGATGCAAAATAAACACAAAAAGGGTTGAAAATCATCCATAGACATGTATTACTTACTCCAAAGATGATACAATGCACTACTGAGAATGCCAAGAGGTAGAGTCATATTATAGTTTCAAATGGGAGGTTCGAACTCCACAAATTCGCACCCTGATAGGAGAAGAAGGGAGGAGCAAAACAGAAAATGTTCGACCTTTAGAAAGAAGCCCCTCCTTACAATTTATAGGAAGAATGAGAGAGGGAAGAGAGAGGAAATCCAAATCTACCCCAACCACCTCCAAAGTTGTGTTTAAAATCATCTCATTATGGCGAAGTGGCGGGTCTGGCAAACGGCGGGGTCGTCAAGCGGTGGAATCTGCTTTACTTTGCATTAAAGTTGGTTGTTGAGGCATTACTTCTAGCATTACCATGCGTCAGGGAATTTTTCTCAATTTTCTCACTCCAGACTACACCAAAATGTAAGATTGATCCAGAATCATGTAGATAATTTCAACATCTTTCTATTGATATAAAGAATGTGCAAATCGAGCTCTGGATCGAAAGATATGTCGATCTCGAAGATTTAGGCACAAAACAGTGAAAATGCGTTTTGAAAATATTTCCGCGCTCGCCACTTGGGTGACACGTGTCAAGCGTTGATTGGATGCGTAATTCTCTCTCCTTCCTTGCTCCGCATTCCTTGCTCCATAGGACACGTGTTCTCTTCGATTGGCTTAGGTGACCCTTCAAAACTTGCCCTTTGACTTTTTTGGACTTTTCTCCTTATGACACATGTCATGATTTGGTTGGTCCGCTGGTGCCGGCTCCTAAGCACGCTTCACGTACATTTGTCCCGAATGTCCCAAGATTGCCCTGGGACAAAACTTCCGATCCACGAAATGGGCTTCCATGTCCCTTTTCTTCCGATGACACGTGGCATGATCTCGATTGGCTCTCAACTTTTTGGCTATCTCGTGTCTTCCGTGTCCCTTTGTCCCAATTGTCCCAATACGAAATTTCTCTGTTTCGGGTGAACCGGCTGGTTCATGTCCTCCGCGCACTCATGGCCCAGATGTCCCAGTGTGAAAGTTTCCGTTCCGGCCGAACCGGCTGGTTCGCGTCCTTCGCGTACCTTTGTCCCACTTGCTCCCGGATTGTCTGGGACAAATTCTTCCGATTCACCGGTTCGGGCATTTCGCGTCCGCCGCGTACTCTTGTCCCACTTGCTCCCGGTTAAGGACTTGGACAAATCTTCTTTCTTTTGGCCGATTCGGGCATTCCGCGCCCCACGTGTCCCGACGGCCCGATTGTTCCTTTGCGAAGGTTTTCCTTTTCGGCCGAACCGGCCGGTTTGCGCCCTTCGCGTCTTCATGTCCCAAATGTCCCAAATGCTTCGCGGGCCACCTGGAGGATTTTCAGCCAATCCGCGCCTTGATGTCCCAACTGTTCCAACTTTTGCGAGGACTAGGACTTAGCCAATTTTCACGATTTTTCCTGTTCCAAGCTTGTTTTTGCCGCTTTTTCACCTTTCCCCAGAGCTTGCTCTTTCCTTCTTCGGCCAGGGGAGTTAGAAAAAATCTGAGGGAACCTTAGAAGCATGATTTCTGCCCTGAATCAATCCATTTGCCTGGGACTTGAGAATTGTGATGCATGTTATCAAATTAACCCTGGGGGTGAATTTTGGATAACAGGAAGTTCTTAACTATTTTGTCACAGTCATTCTTCTTCTTTTGGGTAAATCTTGTCTTAGATTTAATTGGTTCAGTTGCATTACTTTCTTAATTCCTTTGTGTAGTCATCATTACTACTTTCTTATTCACTTGACTTGTATTAAAGTATTTTAATATTGTGATAGTAGATTAATGAGAGATGTTGTGCATTGAGTGTATACTTTCCTCATGTTAATGTTTGGCCTAACTTGAGAACTTAGGCTATGTCTTGGATTTGGATTTAGGATGTCACATCTGAAATGTGAAACTCTTATTTAATTATGTTGTTAGATGATTCATCCTTAAAAGGAACGATAACCAGATCGTACCAAGCCAAGAACACAGATGCTAATCAAACACCATGATCAATAAGATTAAAGCAATTCGCCATAATAACTTTACACAAAACCTTTGCAAACAAATGAGTAGCAATATCATATATTATTATGGAACTCAATGAAATACAATGAGAATGGGCCTTGCTTATATAGGCAAGGAATAACAATCTAAGAACCAGTCAAGGTCGTAGATCAAGCCATAAATCATGGAAAGAACTAGTCATCAAAGAACTAGTCAAGTCCATAGATTTATGAGAGAACTAGACATCAAGGATCTAGTCAATACCATAGATCAAGGAAAGAACTATACCTAACAACTAGATAATATCTCCTAATATATAAATAAATAAAAGAAATATCCACACACATAAGTGGGTGAGGATAAATACAATAAAGGTAAATAATGTACCTAGGTGAACATGAGCTAAGGTAAATACCTACTCTAACACCCCCTCAAGTGAAGCTAGGGGCCAAAATAGAAGTGGTATGTCCGTAGTATGAGTCCTGGAAACTAGGCCTGATGAGGTACGCATGTACAATATATCCATGAAGAAATCTCGAACCAAAACAAGGAAAGAATCCTACTATAAGGAAAGAGAAAGAAGAAGAAGAAGGAAGATGTTCTCACAAACACCACTCAAAACAAAAAACCCCGAGTTATCGATCAAAAGATACAAGGTTTTCAATATTATGCTCTACTATTTATTTTAGTTTCCACTAAAATAAAATAAAATGCTCTTGCCTTCACCACATAAATAAAATGAAATGGGGTTGGATTTAAGCACCTACTAGTAGAAATCACAAGCTTTAAGCCCTAATATGACCATACCATATGACCAGGGGCTAAGGATTTTAGGTTTTCACGCCAAAGTATAGTTGGTGAATCCTATGGGAATCCGAACTCTATCAATAACTAGTGAAGCCAAAGAATCTACTGACTCGCTATAACTTCTGCCCTGTACTCTGCCTCTGAAGATGAAAGTGCAATAGTTTGTTACTTTTTGCACACCCAAGCAACTGGAGAAGAACCAAGATAAAAAGATAGCTAGAAGTGGAATGCCTATCATCAATAGAACTTGCCCAATCTGAATCTGTATATCCAACTAACTGAGTAGAGCCCCTAGTGTAGTGTAGGCCAAAGTGGGAAGTGCCATGCAAATAGCGCAAAATCCTTTTAGTAGCCTGCTAGTGACTACTATGAGGAGAATGTGCAAACCGAGATACAAGCCCTACTGTCAAATGAAATATCAGGGCGAGTATGGGTCAAGTACATGAGACTCCCAACCAACTGCCTATACAATGTAGGATCACAAAGTGGTGTGGTACATGTGGATGTAAGAGTAACTCCAGACTAAAAAGGAGATGGACTTGGCTTGCAATCAGCCATATCAAAGCGCCTAAGAAGATCATGGGTGTACTTTTTTTGACTCAAATGAATCCCTGAATCTGTCTGAGAAATCTGCAAACCAAGGAAATAATGCAATAGCCCAAGATCTGTCATGTCAAATTGTGTAGAAAGAGCCCTTTGAATACTCTGAATGTGGGAAGAAGAGCTTCCAGTAAGTAACAAATCATCAACATACAAGAAAAGTATCACAATATCTCACTGACATGCTGGAGATACACTGTATGATCAGAGTGGTAACAAACAAAACCAGTAGATAGAAGAAAACAATCCATCTTCTCATACCAAGCCCAAGGGGCTTGTTTGAGACCGTAGAGAGACCTTTGGAGCCGAAAAACAAGAGAAGAATCCTGAACAAATCTAGTCGGTGCTCCATATATATTTCCTCTTTTATATCTCCATGTAAGAAGGCACTCTTCACGTCCATTTGGTATATGGGCCACCCCTGTGATGTAGCAATAGCAAGTACAAGGTGTATAGAATCCATCTTGGCAACGGGTGCAAAAGTCTCAAAGTAATCAATACCTTTGACTTGTGAAAAACCCTTTGCAACAAGATGAGCCTTATACTTGTCAATGGACCCATCAAGCTGCGTATTTGGTTCGGTATACCCACTTACACCTAACCATATTTCTTCCTTTAGGAAGAGATACCAAATCCCAAGTATGATTCTTCATCAAAGAAGAATACTCAGCTATCATCGCATCATCCCACTCCTGTATCCCATGAGCCTTTGAAAAAGACTATGGATCCTTAGAAACTTCCTGACATAAAATTCTAGAACTTGTATAATGTGCATGATGATGCCTAGTGGGTGGAAGATCCTCTATGAAAGGTGCTGCCTCAGAAACTGTAGTACGAGCCCACTTAGGCATAGTGACAACATCAGTGGGAATATGATCCTCAACGGCATCTATAACCTCCTCATCAATCTCCTCAAAGAAAATATCCTCAAGATGAGATGAAGAAGAAGAAGGAATGGAAGAAGATGAAGAATCATGAGGAGTGAAACGCTCATCAAACTGAACATGTGTTTGAAAAATAACATCATGTGTATCAGGATCTAAAATACGATAAGCTCTCATGTCCTCACAATACCCTACAAAGATCAAGGGTTTACTCTTCTTATCCAAAGCTTTCCTTTTCTTCTTTGGCACAAAGGCCCAAGCATGGCTCCCAAAGACTCAAAAAAATGAGACATCTGGCTTAGTGTTGGACCAAGCTTCCTCTGGAGTCAAATGCTCAAGTGCTCTGTGTGGTGTGCGATTCTAAATATAGTTAGCACAATTAACTGCTTCTGCCCAATAGATAGGAGGTATATCTCTAGAATGCATCATACAGTTAGCCATTTCCTTCAAAGTTCTCTTCTTCCTTTCTGCTAATCCATTCTGTTGTGGGGTATGAGAAACAAAATGCTGGTGAATAATGCCTTGAGTTTCCAAAATTTAGAAAACTCATTGCTGAAGTACTCCCCCATTATCAGTGTGAAGGTTCTTTATGCTACTAGAAGATTGTTTCTTGACCAAATCCTTGAATACTTTGAAGTGTGAAAAACATCACTTTTGTACTTGAGAAAATAAACCCAAGTATGCCTCGAGAAATTATCAATAAATGTAAGTGCATACTTAGCTCCATTGAAAGATGGGGTAGGAAAAACCATCAAGTCACTATGCACAAGCTCAAGTGGTGAAGAAGCTCTCTTAGACAAATTCTTAGGAAAAGGATCTTGGTGTTGTTTCCTAATGCACAACCATGAAAAAATTCCTCAAGACAAGAAACTCTAGGAAGACCATCTACCATACCATGAGTGCTCAACTCCTTCAAATATCTATAATTGAGATGTCCAAATATTTCATGCCAAAGCTTACTCTCTGAATTTGAATGAGAAACCAATCTTGTCCCTATAGAAGAAGTGTCATCAAAACCTTCAAAGTGATATAGTCTTGAACTATGATCAACAATACCCTGAGCAACAAGTGAAAAAGGCTCCAACAAAGTTCTTACTTCTGCCCCATGTGGTGTAAAAGTCATTGTTTTCCCTTGACCAGAATGACAAATTTGATATACAGAAAGAAAATTTGTAGTGATGTTAGGAACATATAGTGCATCTTGGATATTTCCACCATCAAGTTGTATATCACCTTTTCCCTCAACAGAAAGAAAGGAAGAATCTCCAACCTCAATTTTGGAAGTAGAACTCAAACCTAGAGAAACAAAAGACTCCTTGGAAGAAGTCATGTGATGAGAAGCACCAGAATCTATAACCCAATTGTCTGCAAGTGGTGACTGAGATCTTCCAACAACATTAAGTGCTTTTCCATGCTGATTAGAAGGAGGTGGAGTGGAGATAGAAATTTTGTGTTTCTTGACTGCATCCTCTAAGGCTTGCATTCGCTTATAACACCTATTTTCTTCATGATTACTACCCCCACAAAAAGAGCATGAACGGCTAGACTTATTCTTGGATTTAGAAGACTCCTTGGGTTTTGAGTTGTTTTCTTTGGGTTTAGGAGCATTTTGAGATGGAGAAGGTGTGGATTTGGTTTTCCCTTGCCCTTAGGATTAGATGCAACTAATGCCTTTTGAGAGGTGGAAGACTCAAGGCGAGATAGTTTGGATTCTTCCCTAGTAAGTCTTTCACAAAATGTTTCTAAGTTAGGCATTTTGAAGCTGTCACCTAAGGCATCCATGCTAGAGAAAAAGGTAGAGTAAAAATTTGGAATGGTCCTCTCATCTTGGATATAATCAACTAAACACACTCTTCATCTTTCTTATCTCTTCCACTCCCCTTCAATTGTGTCAATAAATGCTTGAACGGTAAGATAGTCTATAATTGCTAGAAAATCTTCGGGATTAAGAGAGGTGATCTCAATTTCAAGTTGCATAGCTCTCATATGATCCACCTTACCAAATAAATCCTCCAATTTCTCCCATATTTTGAAAGGAGAGTCACACTTTTCCAAATGAAATAAAAATACCTGTCACTTACATAAGTTCCTATCAAACCCATACACTCATCAAATTTGCACTAGTACTAAAATTTCTCATATTCTCTAGTGAACACTTGTTGTTCTTTAGAAGTTAAAACCCATAATCCTTTCTGCTTAATTATTGTTTCCATTCTTAGTTTCCATGTGTGGTAATTATGTGTTGTTAATGACTCAACATGAGTTAATGTAGAAGTAGATGCCATCTTAAAAAAATCACCAAAATAAATGGAAGAACCAAGTAATGCAACAAGACCCCCAAGCAATGCAACAAGATCCCCCTAGATTTTGGCACTTTATAATGAGTGTGTGTTACAATATGGCACTTTATAATTATAGTGTGATTCTCAAAATAAATATTTCCAATGGAAAGAGCATAAAAAACTATGCACTTTTACAAAAATGGCACTCAAAACCGAGTTACCGATCAAAAGATACAAGGTTTTCAATATTATGCTCTACTATTTATTTTAGTTTCCACTAAAATAAAATAAAATGCTCTTGCCTTCACCACACAAATAAAATGAAAGGGGCTGGAGTTAAGCACCTACTAGTAGGAATCACAAGCTTTAATCCCTCATATGAATGTTGTTTCTATTTTCAATTAATTAAACGCTAAGAAAATGAACATAAAAGCAATCATAGGTTTTTGAAGTTCCTTATTATTTAATCAACTCAAATAAGGATGGAAAACTTAAGGGTTGTTGGGATTAGGGTTACACAAGGTTTTTGTGATTTGAATCTTAATCTAAAGATAATTACATGGATATGACCTCTTGAGGTGTGTAAATCATGATGAAGTAATTCTATCGGATGTTGGCACACGCCAACTGCAGAACTGTACCTTTATGAATACTTGGGTCTTGAAGGATACAATATATACAAAGTTGACATGTTGCAACACCCTTCAGCATTGGTTCATCTAGATCTACTCAAATCAGGACTTGAACTCAGTTTCTCTCTAGAACAAGCTAAGGATATGATTTAGCATAGGAAGTGAATCTCAATTACTTAGGGTAACTAGGCACATTCAATTGACTTAGGTCAAATGAGTATTCCCATATAACCTAGGTCATCGTGAGTGGTTCCTATACCAAATTATATCAATAACCTGGATTAGGTCAAAACCTTGGATAAGTGTACTTTGACAAAAGTCAAGTAAATACCATTCTAGATAATAGATGCGTGGGGTGAAGGATGTATTCGGTTAGATGAGTATGTTGTCTAGGAATAGTAACATGAATAGTATGTGGCAAATCTTTGGCCAAAGTATTGCAAGCTGCGTTGGTTGTGTTGTCCTATGTCACCTAGTTTGAGAAATGTGATTTCAGATGAATATGGTAACAAATATTCAGATAGATTTCTTAAACAGAACACTCAATACCCAGAATAGGGTAAGAGAACCAAGTATACATAGTATACCCATAGTATTCAATACTTAAGTTAACATGAGAGATCGGTTGGTAATCGAGTCATGAAATGAGAGATCGGTACTTCACGAGTCATTTACAAATGTGTATATGGTTATCTGTTATGAGATTGATTGGCATGGAATGTGTGTTATAAATTATGATTATCTAGAACAGAGAACATTATGTATATAAAAAAATTCCCTTGTTTCTAAAGTCTTAAAATGGGAATGTTACATTCATTAACATAAAATATTGTAACACCTTACCTTCATCATACCTTCGGCCAGTTTGATTAACACCTCAAAAAATTAAAGCAAAAAAGAAAAACGGATTATGTTTTAATTGTTAAAAAATATATGGACCATGTCATAAATGTGATGAGAAAAATATTTTACATTGAAGGTACCTTGGTGATGAGGAGAAATATGAGGAAACACCAAGCCGGAAGTGGAAAAATTAGAGGAAGATTTTTATGAGCCCCAACCCACTATTTTATGCCAAGGTCTATCGGTGATAACACTCCACAGAATCTTAAGGTTTTTGGTTATCTTAAGAAGTAAATGATGACAATATTGATTGATTTGGGAGTACACATAATTTCATTAATCATAAACCTGATAGAAACGCTAAATTATTTCATTTACCTTGTACTGGATTTCAAGTATTGATTGCAGATGGTGGCACAATCTAATGTTAAGGTAATTTCCATAAAATCATACTTATGATGGGTGAATACACATTGGAATATACAATGTTTTCTATTCCCAGGCGAGCTGATATTGTCTTAGGTGTTCAATGGCTCACAACTTTGGGTGCCATAGAGCTAAATTTCTAGGAATTGTTCATGCACTTTCATTCTGAGGGTAAATAGTTTAAAATTCAAGGACTATAAGAAAAATTTCCTCAGGTGGTTAGTTCTCACCAAATGCATAAGATTCTTGAAAAGGGGGCTTAAGGATTTATAGCATGATTGTTCTCCATGAATGTTTAACCACCAATGATGGTAGTGCATCCTGATCTTCAAAAGGTTATTGATCAATATGCATTTGTCTTCGAGGATCCTATATGATTTCCTCCTAAAATAGATCATGATCATTCCATTTAGTTAGTTCCAAGAAGCTAACCTCCCAACATTAGGCCTAATAGATACCCATATGTTCAAAAGAGTGAGATTGACAAGATGGTGGAGGAAATGTTGGAAATGGGTATTATTTGTGATGACCACAATGTTTATTCTGATATAGTGGTGATGGTACACCATAAGGATAGAAGATGATGCACGTGTCTAGACTACATATAGCTTAACAAGTACACTATAAGATATAAGTTTCCTATTCCTATCATTGATGATTTATTAGATGAGTTGTGTTGAGGGTCATCAATCCTCGCCATTAATAATGTCAATATGGGTTGGTGTTCAAAGGTTTTATGCATTAAGAGAAGAAGATCTTGGAAAACAAATCCTTTAAACACAAACCAAACTTGCATAAAATAAATCACACATGCAAAAATTTAAAGGCACACTTGTAGAAATGTAAACACATTTGCATAAAGGAAATCACATTTGCATGAATATAAACTCACACTTGTATAAAGGAAATCACACTTGCATAAATAAATGTTACATGAAATAAATGAAACTTTCATAAATGAAATTGTTGAATTAAAAATAACTGAAAGATAAAAAGACACTGCAGGTTCACAACAAAAATTATCTTGAAGAAGGATCACATAACATGAAATCAGAAGTTTACAACAAAAGAAAAACTACAGAAATAAAGAAACAAACATTAACACATTGATCCATCTTCCTTGGAATGAGTGGCTAGCTCATTCCTTGGAAGAGGACTTAATTCATACTTTTAATTCAGAACTTGCAGAATAACTTTACTTTAAAATATTGGAAAGAAAGAACAGATCTTTATTTCTTGGGAGAAAGGAATTACATATCTAAGTGTGGAAGGTTGCATTTATAATTTATGCGTCTAACCAACTCCTTATTTTGGGAGATACAATCTGATCTTATTTTTATTATAATCCTAACAACTAAGATCTCCATCTCCACAAAATATGGAGAGAGATATATTATTGGAGTCAAAGTCTTATCTCACTTATTTTAGGAAGATTTGCTCCCAAATCTTCTCCTTGATTTTCGGTAACAAGAATCATAATGATTTTATTCCTCTACATTATTGGAAGGAGGATTTTCCTCAAAATATGATTTTGACCAAATACCTTTCTTGGATTTTCCATTTGAATTTGTTGTTTTTGACTATGGAACTTTTGACGCTTGTCTGATACACTTTTTCCTTGGACTGCAGTTCACTAAAAGTTATATTTATCTTCATTGGTAAAACCTATTGCAAATATGAATGAGTTTTTGTTAAACACATTGCTATGAACAAAAACCTCTCTCAGATTTTCCATTTGAATTTTTTTGTTTATGGAACATTTAGTGCTCGTCTAATACACTTTTCCTCGATCATTGACAACTCACTAAAAGTTAGATCTCTCTTCTTTAGTAAAACATGTAGCAAATATGAATGAGGTTTTTTTTAACACATTTATATGAAAAAAACCTCTCTCATATTTTCTATTTCTATTTATGAAAATTTTAGCGCTCATCGATACACTTTTCCTCGGAATTCAGCTCACTAAAAGTTAGATCTCTCTTTATTGGTAATACCTGTAGCAAATATGAATGAGGTTTTTGTTAATCACATTGCTATGAACAAAAACCTCTCTCATATTTTCCAATGGATTCTCTAATATTTCACAATTCCTTAAATTTTTCAAAATATGCAAGTTCGAACTAAGCCTACGAGTTCCGAAACTAATCATGTGAGTTCGGAACTAACTCTACGAGTTAGGAACTAAGCCTCGCAAGTTCAAGCTAACTTAAAATAGCTATAACTTTTGCATATGATCTCAGATTGAGATGATTCTATTTTTTAAATTGCATAATTTTTTGAGAGGAATCTTAATATGAAATCAGATTTGAGTTTAGATATACCATCCATGATCAATTTTAATTTTCCCAATACTAGCATTATCTTTCCTTTATGGCCTGCATAGACAAGACTTTGCATCTTTTTCCAAATAATCAATAGGATTAGTAAACAAAATAGATAACAAAATATTTCTAAAGAATGAACAAGATATATATCCTATATTCTATCTTAAGCAAACTATAAGTTCCTAGATTACATTTAAATCCACTTTCAAAGGTAACTTGGAAGTACAAAACATAATTTATGGCCAATTTATGGCCTCATCAAGTTGCATGGTGTAATTTATTTTACAAAACTAGATCTATATTTTAGGTATCACCAACTCATAGTAAAGAAAGAATATATTGATAAGACAACCTTCAAAACTCATTAAGGGAATTGTGAATTCCTAGTGACGCATTTTGATCTTACTAATGCACCATCCACATTTCAAAGTTTGATGAATTCAATATTTAGACCATTCCTATGGAATTTTATCTTGGTATTTTTTATGATATCCTCATCTACAAAAAAATTCTAGGATAAACATTTACAACATGTCAATAAATTATTGGAATCCCTAAAGAAACATCAACTATATACCAAGACTTCAACATGTTCTTTTGAGGTACATGAAGTGGAATACTTGGGCCATATTGTCTCTAATTAAGGTTTTAAGGTTGACCCTCATAAGATCCAGGCCATGGTGGAGCGAGAAGTCCCAATAACCCTCAAGCATTTACGAGGTTTCTTAGGTCTCACATGGTACTATCTCATATTTGTAAAAAAATATGGCAATATAGTATCACCGCTTACAAAATTATTGAATAAAGACTCCTTTTAATGGAATGAGGAAGATTCTAGGAATTTGAAAAATTGAACGTGGCAATATGCACTACTCCAATATTGGTAACCCAAGATTTCTCCAAGACCTTCATATTTTAATGCGATGCTTTAGGAAATGGGATCGAAAGCAAATATTCATGCAAGAATAACATCCCATAGAATTTGAAGGTTGACAACTTAAAGGAAAGAATTTGTTGAAGCACACCTATGAGAAGGAAATGATGCAAATTGTGCATGCAATCAAACAATGAAGACCATACTTGATGGGTAGACACTTGAAGGTAAAAATGATCATGATAGTTTGAAATACTTCTTGGAGCAATGACTATCTTTAGAAGAGAAAAAAAAATGGGTCACTAAGATGTTGGGGTATGACTTTGAGATTATTTATAAGAAAGGGAAGGAAAATGTGGTCATTGATGCTCTATCTAGGAGGGATGAGTCCACATAAGCATTGTTATGTTACATCTCTATACTAAAGGTAGATTGGGTAGATCAAGCAAGGGAAGAATGATAGAAGGATGAAGCAACCCATACTCTCATTTAAAATCTCTAGACAGATCCAACCATATCAGAAAAAATTATATGGAAGAGGGATACATTGTGGTATAAAGATAGGTTATATTTGTGTAATAACTCTACACTTAAACACCATGTTCTTTTATAGCTCCATTCTTCTCCACTAGGTGGCCATTCTGGGTTCTTGAAAACTTATCATAGAGTTAAGTAGGATTTATTTTGGGAGGGGTTGAAAGGATATGTTCAAAAAAATTTGGTAGAATGTTTGGTGTGTCAATGTAATAAGGGAAAGACCATTAAGACACTAGGTCTCCTCCAACCCTTGTTTATTCCTAGTGAGAGATGGGAAGAAGTATCGATGTATTTCATCACAATTTGCCTAAATCAAAAGGGAGAAATGACATCATTATTTTGTGGATATACTTACAAAGTATACTCATTTTTTGTGTCATGGTTCATCCTTTCAAAAATAGTACATTTATTATCTCATTTATGGACATAGTTGAAAAGATCCATGGCACTCCCAAAATTATAGTAAGAAATCATGATCGATATTAACAAGAAATTTTTGGACTGATTTTTTCTCTTATTTGGGTACCCAACTAGCCCAAATTTCATCTTATCATCCTCAATTAAATAGGAAAACTAAGGTGGTAAATAAAGTTTTGGAGCGATATCTTCAATTTTTTGTTTCAGATAAACAAGACCATTGGGTGCAATGGTTGCCACTTACGAAAGGTGGTATAATACTTCATTTCATACCTCCTCCAAAATGTCTCCATTTACGGCACTTTACGGGTACCATCCTCCATTAATCATCTCTAGCTTGAAGGTCAAACAAAATGTGAGAGAAATAAAAGATCACATTCAACACCAAAGCATGTGGTACTCTCTATTCTTAGAGAGAATTTGGAAAGGGCATAAAACACATGAAGCAACAGTGATCAACATTGTAGTGAGTAAAACTTTGAAGAGGGTGACTTTGTTTTTATACGGTTGCATCCATGTTAGAAGTTATAGTTAAAACAACAAAAGAAGGATAATAAGTTTTCTCCTAAGTACTATGGTCTTTATTGAGTGTTGCATAAAATTGTTAGTATGGCATATAATTTGGAGATCCCTCTCAGAAGTAAAATACATCCATTATTCAATGTTTCTTGCTTGAAGAAAGTTATTGGGAAGAAAATTTTCACCTAGCCAAAGTGCTTCCTAAACCTGGATGAGGAAGGAAGGATCATATTTGAACCTAAAGGTATTTTTCCATGAAAATATTGAGGAATAGATTCATTACCGAGTACACTGGTCAATTGCAAGAATATGAATATTGAGGATGCATCATGGTAGGATGAAGCATTTTTGCAACAACATCTAAGAATTCTCAACATTGGGGACAATTTTGATTTGAAGGGGATGGGTATGCTACGCCATTATTCCTATAGCTTATATTGGATATGTAGTGACAACTTGTGGCTTACATAATCTCGCTTCTTGTCATATGTTATTCATTTATGATTTCATATGTTTAGTAGGTTAGCCTTGGTGTTGGCCATATCATAGAATTGGTACATATACGTGGTAGTAAGGAATAGTTAATCATCATATTGAGAATTTGAGTCTTATTGTATAGTTTGAAGGTTGCCCCCTGAAGTGGCCAAGCTATTCTACTTGGATATTTATATCATTTATCTACAATATTATGTTCTTTGGTGTTATATTGTTGTTGATGTTCATATTTATACAAGTAATTTCATTATAAGTGGTATCGAGTAACAACCCAATTTTGAGTCCCGACACGGGTGACTACATGAATTTTGCAATGTTCTCTCGGTGATTGTATAGGGAAGGGTGTGTGCTCACTATATAAACATAAATCTAGTGCGGGGTCCAAGATATAAAAGCGTGGTGGGCTGGTATGATCCTCATGTGTAAAGTTTACTAATGCCTTGAGGTTTTGGTGTAACACTTCATTATGACATATATTTCTAGGAACAATGCCTTAAGGGGATCGTTTCTAGGATATGGTTATTGTTATTCACATAACCATTTTGTTAGATATGATACATGGAGAGAGAATAGATTTTAGGTCCTACTTATACACCTCTTTTTCTCTTATCTTCTTACTTTGCTTTGCACCCTTTTGACACCTTACTTGCACATGACCATATTATTTCTACCTTGAATTACTTCTATTCTTCATGACACATTGCACTCACCACTTGTCATCTACTCTCCCTAGCCGATGTCATCACCCATGGGTGATTGCGCTAGCACATTTTAAATTCTGGGCAACTCCTTTTCTCGTTGGTGATGGAGTTGGTATAAATAATAAAAATATGATTTCACACTCACACACATCACATCACATCAAAGAGATATACAAGAACTCACCATTTTATTTTCTCTTTTGCATCAACTTGCATCTTCTCACTCAACTCTTGGATTTATTGCACCTTGAATCTTGGATTGGATCTTCTTCTTGTTGGATTGGTTTGCTTGCACTCTTGGGTCACCTATAGTGAGTTAGGATATGATTGTTTCCCCTTCTCCACCCAAAATCTATTCTCTCTTGGTGTATTTTCCTTTGGGAAATAGATGCATCAATGACCACCCCCAATAGGTAAGTGTTCTAACTCAACTTGTCATTTTTCATAGAGTAGTCTCCTATCTCTTTTCTTATGCACATGTTAATCTAGCATTTTATGTACATGTTAGTTTAGCATATTGTTATTCAATTCTTTATTTTATGTTGCATGTTTTACTATGGTTAACATAGATATTACATGTTTCTTTTTTCTTAATCACCCCTATAGTGACGACAATCCGATAGGGTTCCTTTCTCTTTTTCAACCTTGGGCCTTAGAAACCCTAGGTTGTCCTAGTGTAAGGGTTACTTCCATTTGGGTATGCAATATTAGTAGTCCTTGTACCCCCTTTGAATTCTATCCATTGTGTGTCATTCTTATTATGTCTCTTACTCTTAGCCTCGATACCTTATTTAAATGGATAATAGGAGTGCATGTTGTCTAGACACATTTTTTCCTATTATACATCATGCATGTTAAGTTAAAGGATATAAAGGTCAAAGGTATTAATGTCCTTATCAAGCTTTGCATTTATCTTGTCGTAAGAATTCTATAGATTCCCATAATATCGAGTCTACCGTGCTCTGCTCTAAAAATGATAACTTTGACAAGAAGAGGTTTTGAAGAGTAACATGATATTTACTTGTGTTAATACCCACCAACCTAAAATTGAAGAATTTGTGGCTGATTGTTTTGATGATATTGAGTTTTTTCAATGATATTACATGAGAATGACCATTGAAAAAATGAGAGAATTTATGTTAGAATGGGTCGCGAGGGGATTGATAAGTAATGACACTTATTTAATTGACCCATACTTTATGGAGCATGTTCAAAATCAGAATTTGAAATCCATTGATTAGTCTAAAAGGGAATCAGGTGACATCCTAGACTGTACTATTGTATTACTAAAGAGATCTAAGAATTGGTTTCTCAAAAAAGTGTTAGAATTCACTTTTGGAAGAAAAAACAGTAATTTAAGATATGGTGAGGGAACATCTCACACCAAAATCCATATAAAATTTTCAATGGCACATGCTGCAACCTAGAGTTCTCCATAAGAGATTGTTGCATTAGATAAGTCTTACATTTCATTTTCCTCCAAGTTCCATGTTAGAAGGAGTTCCACTACATCCCTTGAGCCGAGGATAAATTGCTACTTACCGTAAGAAGGATAGCCCCATAGTTTCTAAAGAAGATATCCTTCAATCCTTCTCACTTCCTACAAATCCTCCTCAAATGAATTATCCTCATTCCCATTCACCTTTTCCCATCATTCATGTTTCTTCACCATTCCATTCATCTCATCACCCTTCTTTTATACCTCTACATAATTTTTTATTCTTCTCTTCCTCTCCCTATATTTATTTCTCTTGGATATCAACATTAATAGAAGAACATAAGTGGACAAGCTGTGAGAGTTATTAATCTAATTTTTGATGTAGTAGGGAACCTCGTAAGATTAGGAAAGGCGTTAAGAGATCCAAAACTAATTTTAAGTTGGTAACCAAAACTTTAGGAGCACGATTTGTGGAAGTAACGAAACCTTATGTTGAAAGGACCAAGGAGGAAATGAATCTAGCAAACTATGAGCTAAGAAGAATCTCTATCAGAAAATCCACTCAAAGGGTTGTGCACAATTTGAAAGAATCAGTTTCAAGAATGATTGAAAGAGTAAAAGGGGAAATAAAACTCAAGAAAAACTTGAAGATCATGTTCATGTGATTTTTTCCTACGTTACCACCTTTTTGAACCCATATTTTTCTACTTCTTTTCCAAATCAATTCCTCTCTCTCATTTTTATCCTAGATCAAAATACTATGGAAGAGATTCAAATATTTTTAATAAAGGGAGAAACAACGAATCATGGGTAAAAATATTCTAACCAATGGTTACAAGTTCATACACGAAATCAGCAAGGTGTATGAATACATGGAGAAAATGACACTCAAGAGCATCATTGAGACATGTAGTACCAAAATTTCTCACCGGGAAGATTTGATTTCATATTTCATATCTATGGCTAGCTTAGCTTAGAACATCCTTATTTCCAAAGGATTATTCTTATGAGTCGAAGGAGGTATTTCAAAGAAATGTGTGAAAGCCATCTAATGGAGAAGAAAACTCTCAAGGAAGTAATGGATGATCTTTCTCCCCTATTGGAAAATAATGACTTGTTAAAATAAGAAAATGGTTTGGATTTAAGAGACATGGATTATTCACCACTTGATGATATCAATCTCAAGATGATAATAGAAGAGGAATTAAGAAAAAGTTTGTGAAGAGGGTTAGAGATCAATTGTTTCACCCTCAGAATGTTTGCATAGACTCAATGAATAATATTGCTAGAATCTATAACACTATTTCAGAAGCAACTAAGGAAATTCCAAATCTATTTGAGAAATTTAAGAATGTTTTGAAAGTGGCAGATTTACGGGTCGATGTTTTAGAGAATATTGTGATTCTATACGAGGAAAATTCCATGATGTGGTTTTGCACTTATAATTGAATGTGAAAATTTTCAAAGTTCCTCTAATGAAGCATATCTAGGGATTCACATATTTTAGATCTCCACCTACATGATCATCTCTTCTCTCTTTCATGAAGAAATAACTTATTTTCTAAAAGTGACTTGTTTACATTTAGTGATTTATATTTCTTCATTGAGGTTTATTGGCTAGATTTACGTGCTCAGCTAAACATACAACCTAGGAAGTCATGGGATAAATCCCCTTCATTTGATGGTGAATCTCTGTGTGTTTTATTTTTATTCTACAACCTATCTAAATATTTTTGGGTATTACTTTAATTGAATAACTCGTGCACCACAGTTAAACAATTTGGTAGCAAGTAAGTAGTTGTATGGTAACTTGAAGGTAAAAAAAAATAGAATGGAAACGAGAAAGGATGCATGTAAGGAAAGAAATGTGCTTTGTAATAGGTAGATTTCAGAGTGAGTCACTTACACACATAATAAACAAACATTGGCTGATTCTCACAACTTTTAAGAAAATTGAAAAGAAGCTTGCTCTTATGAAAGATAATATAACACAAAGTCTATCATTAACATTCACAAATTACACAGTTAGACTTTAGTGGACACAAATTTCAACCAAAATCCTTCTTCCTTCTTATTCAACCGTCAACTATTTATAATGCGTACATCTAGTTATTTCAACACAAATTCTAAAACAACCATGTACAACTTATAACAGTCGTTTTCCAAAATTCTGAGATCCATGACTTATAGGACTCTTCTTCTATTTATAGTCATCACAAGTAAAGCACAAGGAAGCAATATCCATTATACTTCAATAAATGAATAACTAATAAAAGAGTTAAGAGTTGAGAACTTTCCTCCTCAAAATCTTTGTTTCATGCCACATAATATTTTATAATGTTTAACCATTTAAAACCATAATAATTGATTCATAACTACTCTCAAGTATTTTAATTTACCAAAAACTTAAAGTATCGGTGATTGACCACCAGATTACTTAAGTCTTACAATGAATATACTTGAGGATTAAAGAAGAACAATAAAAGAACAAGTAGAAGAATCATTCTAAATTAACATTTCCAATTCTCGCTTGATCTTTAGTTTCATCTCCACCTGCAACCTCTTCTTCATCTTTATGCTTCTCTCTATAGACAACATATTGATCCCTCATGTATTTAATCATGTCATCCTACGCCTTTGTTGTAGCTTCTATTTCTATCTCCAACATGAGAAATTCTCTTTCCATAATTGTGCAGCCTCCCTTATCTTCCCAAGATAGGATCCCAAATGACCAACATTATCTTGAAGTTCTACCATCTATCCAAATATTTTCATTAAGTTCCTCCAAAATTGGTTCATCTTGTTCTTCCATAATTTCCATCTTTTACATTATATGCTTTATCATCTCTTCCTAAATACAAGAAGAAGCTAATGTTGTCTTCCCTTCCTAATAGATCCTTCTGTACAATCTTTTCTTAAATTAAAACTTTATCCGGTAGTGAGTCTATTTCCTCCAAAATCTATAATTGTAACTCGAAATCCCACATTCATTATCTTCTTCATGCTTCAAGTTCCTAAAATTTTCCAATTTCTCATTATATTCAATCTTTACCAATATTTATTTGTAATAATTTATGGCTGTTTTGGTAATTTCAGCCACCCATTCATCCACATCCTTTGACTTATCCCACGTTTCCTCCATAATTGTGATTACCTGAGGGTTCACTTGTTCCCCGTGAGTATTGTTGATCAATCAAAATCTAGCACTTAGCGAAAAAAACATAGAAGGATCATGTGAAGAAGCGAGCACATTCAAAAGTGCAGGAGGATTGGAAAGGATAAGCACGTGAATAAGAGAGACAAATTCGAGGACTTAGTCGTTTTCACGATGAGGATCTATTTTTAGAGATAGCATGTGGAGCACACAAACCAATTAAATACTTGCACAACATGCATTGGCTATTTTTGGAGGATCGGCTATGAAGAACTTTACATGGATATAGGATGAGAATAGATCTACTACTAGAAGTTAACTAGAAGAAGTTTATTGTTAGCACACTTGCATGTGTGGCTATTTTTGTAACGGTGTGTGGCTAATAATAGCATGCGACCTATTTTGGGATTAGATAAGAGGTGAAGGGAAATTCCCCACCCTTATAAATATGTAGTGAACTGTGTAGCATGAGAGAGGTGTGAGAGCTAAGTTATTGTGAGGTTATGTTGCCAAATCTGATGCGTACATGAGCATATATTACTATTATTATAAGGAAGATTCTGTGTATTTTTGTATTTAATGTAATGGGGGTTATTGGTTAAATCAAGGTGTTAATCATGGTTATAGTTTATTATTTCATAAAGGGTTTCGCTATGGTTATTGTTTGATTCATGATACTTTAAGATCTAGATCTAGGAAATGCTCTATAGAATGTTAGATTAATTATGGATCTGAATGTTTTAAGTATTCATCATGCTAACATCTTCTTGTAAAGCAACCCTAAAGAGGGCATGGTACCTTTGCACACTTCATGTGAGCACTTAGTCTAGGCTGAGTGATGTGCCAATGTTCTGGGCTTCTACTAGTAAATTTTAGGCTGCATCATTGGTTCCATTATCGGGACCTATTTTTTAGTTGTTTTCATGATGGTTCACAATGAATACATACCGGTTGACCTTAGCAAGTGTTGAGGAGTGGATACGTGATCTAGAAGACTAATAAGCACGAGAGGTTCAACACTGGATCTGAGTTTACACACATGCATAGGTGGAATATAATCTATATGATAGTTTGTATGAAAGCTTCTTTGTTATTTTTCTAGTAGAATTGTATGAGTGGCTGGTTTCTTATGTGTCTAAATGGAATTGGAGGTATCGCACACTTGTCTAGATGCATGAATAATTTTAGGCCCTTTATGACGTTGATCTAATTTGGAATCACACTATAGATACGTGGTTCCATGGTGTTTTGAAACAGTTATATTTGAATTCCAATTTTTATGATATCCCTGAGGAACTTACCTACAAGGCATTCCACCGGCGATCAAGATCATGTTGGCAACTTTGAATTTGGAGAGAAGCACGATGGCTCACTAAACCCCACCATACATGAGGGTAGGAGAAAGTTTGGTGAACGATGGTGGACCTAGTAGTAGATAGGAAGAGAGAGGAAATGTGGCTTAAGTATAATAAGGCATGCGAGAGGGAGATAAAGAAGTAGCGGGAGATTGCAGAGCAAATGGCATTGTGGAGAAATATAATTCGGGAAGGATTTTAAGTTCACGTAGAAGACGTGGACCTGAGCCTGTAGGAACTCCCCCATTTGAGAAAGCATGACAAGGAACCCTCCTTGGCCTCACGTAGAAGCATGGTAGAAAAAAAATCCTAGGCCACGGGCATGCATTTGAATCCACCTGATAACCTTTCCCTTGCACTTGGTTTTCTAGCATCTAGTACAAAAACAATCAGAAAGCCAATTCAAGTAGTGGGAGAGCATGAGTGAGTCTTATAAGAGGCACATCGATGACAACGTAAAGAACTTCGTTGTTATATGGGAGTACCTTTTCAGATGTATCATCTACACATAATTCAAATGCACAAATTTTTGGACTATCTTCTAGGAGTAGTAACACTTCGCAAACTGTTGGGGTGCAATTCAGTACTATGGTTGGGACACAAGGAAGTACATCTTCTAGTCGATTGTAGTTATAGGTTCGAGATCAGGAGGTATAGGTGGCTCTAGCTCCGGTGGATCCGGGCAGTTCTAGAGGTAGAGGAAACACATGAGGTTCTAGATCAGGTGGGCAAGGTCCGCACCAACCCCAAAATATTTACATGGAGATGTCTCTTCATCTTCCAAAGTATAGGGGCATAAAATATACTACTGAACATGTGCATATGTGTGAAATAATGTGGCATGCAAAAGGAATCATGGATTCTAAGCGTAGGGCAAGCCAATTTGCTACTACGTTACAAGGGCACACACACAGCTGGAATAAAATGTTTAACCCTGATTAGACTTACGTAGACTATATAGCTTTAAAAGATGCTTTCCTGAAAGAGTTTCACATCCCTGAGTTTGAGCAGAAGAGTATAAGTGCACTCAAGGATATTAAGCAAGGCACTACTAAAAGTATTAGAGAGTATGATGCTCACTTCAAAACGTTGTTATCTAAGCTTTCTTATGATATTCATGCAAGCCAACATGCACAATGGTTTTGGGAGGTTTGATTACACCTTTTAGGAGGGCACTATCACATAAAACATACATTGATCCATGTGAAGCACTTGAAGTAGCTTTACATACTGAGGTAGTTGGAAGTATAGACACTGGGGTGAGCCCATTTTTAGAAGCACAAATCACAGCTATGACAAAGTAGTTAGAGAAACTATTGGAAAATTTAGCACATGAGATGCACACATGGATTTGGTGCAAAAATTGTGAAGTGGAAGATCACACAAAGGATATTTGTCCCTGCTGATTAGTACACTCATTGTTGTTGGATTGTGAGATCTACCATTTAAACCATGATGTTAGCCATTGCCCACTACTACAATGCACGATAAGGAAGAATGTTTCATGCTACTGCAAAATCTATATGTCCCCGACTCATGACATGGAAGCCTGTCGGCTGATTGGTCAGATCCATGATGCTATACATATTGGTGTATGACAGATAGGAGTTTCAAATAAATCTAAAGGAAAGAATGAACATTAGGATCGGGATCACAATCAGGCATGCTATGATTGGAATGAAGGGTGTTTTGAATGCGGTCATGGCTGAGGATGAGGATACTATGGTACATTTCAAGGGAAAAGATGTAGTGGTGGAAGAAGCAAGTTCCCTCACAGAACATATTATACATATGGATCTCCTGACCACTATAGGCATGAATGTCCTCAAAATGTTACATGTTCTTTCTGTGGAAAGAATCATATTTATGAGGAATGCCTGGACTTGTATGAGCATCTTAGAAAGCATCATAGAAAATAAAACAAAGGCACATGGATGGTTAGGATACAACGCTTTGTGAAAAATCAATAGATGCCTAAGTTGGAAGTAGAGTCCGAGGAATTACAAGTAAATATCACAACCCGTGCTGAGGTGGTATGTGTCAGAGACACATTGTAGTAGAAGCCTACCATCACTAAGGAGGAGGTACTACATGCACGGTACCTAGATCCTACCCATTAGAAGGAAGTTTACCAAGAAACTATGGAGGTACTTAGGAATCTTCAGGGTGAAATATAGTATTTAAAGGAGCAATCATAGAAGATGGAACAAAAGAAAGCATCAGAGATGAACCAAACTGGTATAGATGACTTCAAAGAAGTGTGCAAATTTTTGCGCTAGGAGAATATCATTCCACTTTTGGGAAATTGGTTAAAAGGAAATAATCTGATGCAAGTACTGATACTGGATGGTAGATCCTACATGTGAATCTTCCCCCTCATAGCCTAGATTATGACAAAGGAAATAACTCTGAATGTTGTTGTGGATGGGTGGCTATTGAGTAATATATTGATTGATATGGGCGTGGAAGTCAATGTTCTTACCATAGATGCATGGGTACAAATGAGGAGACCCCCATTACAGCCATCCTCCAATGTATTGTTCATGGATAATCGAACTAAGGTCAATCCCATCGAGTTTTGAAAGATGCATCTATTACCATACAAGGATCCAAGTTCATAGGAGATTTTGAGGTTTTAGCACTTTGCGAGTCGAGATAGCTTCCCAGTTCTATTGGGGCATCCTTGGTGCTATGTAAATAATGTTGATATTTGGTTTAATAAGGGTTATATCAGTTTTTAAAACAAGGAGGAAAGAGTTATTATCCCTTTAACAAATGGAAAATATGCGCCCTATGTTGATCCTTTGAGTGAAGAAGACCTAAATAGAATTTATGTACATGTCATCCGGGATCCAGAGGTGCTTGAGCCATGTAAAGAAGGAATCCTTCAGTGGGAGGATGCATAGTATATTAGTGATACTATAAGTGTTGCTTGTGATAATTGGTCTCATAACACTTATGAGTTGGTAGGGCACTAAGTAAAGAGCACATTTCCTAGGGGCAATGAACCACATTATGTCAAGAGAATAGGTAACAACTTGGTACCTTGTTACGCCAAATAAGGAGATCATATGGTATTATTGCACACTATGGAAGAACGGTGGATAGACCATTTGGAGAGAAAGAGTATGCTAGCATATACACTATGTAAGACAACGGCGTGTTAGTGGGTGGTCCATAAGGATAATCTTATAGGATGGAATGAAATTAGGATTTCTCTTGCCACAAGGTTCTTTAGGAGCAATGCACCTACTCAAATATACACTTATCATGGTAATCAACCTGTTCAGAACCACGTTCGAAGTGTGAGAGACTCTAGACAAAGGGGTAGGAAGCTTTACCACCTTCACTTTGGGTGCACAAGTTTTATTCCACTTTACAAGGTTGTGCACGTGCTTGGTATGTATATGTAGAACTCCATAGAGAGACTAGAAATTGGCAGGATTTAATTGTAGGAATGGCCCAGATGTTTGACTTCTTCTCTACCAAGCCTCCGGTGGAAGAAGCATTAAAAGTCATAAAGTGCTTAACTATGGGAGATAGTTCCAAGGCTGAATAACTCCTTCAGGAGTTATTGGATGAAGGAAACTCAGGAGCGCATTTTTTTGAAGAGACAGAGGTCAATGCCACACTACTTCAATGCACTTTCCTTGAGAAAGAAAAAGGAAAAATGGTCTACTTAGTGGATGACGAAGAAGTAGAAGATCTAGATATAAACCATTCAACAGGTAGGCGTGAAGTATTAGACAGTGCAGATAAGACCATGTGTGCCTATCATGAACCTATGAAGACAAATAAAGTGAATATTGGATGAGATACTGAACGTAAGGAGGCCAAAATTGGAGACTATTGGTTAGACTTTGAAGTGGAAAAATCATAGAGCTACTATGGGATTATTAGGACTTATTCCCTTGAGGGTATCATGAACTTAAAGGTGTGCATGAATCATTAGGAGATATGAGGATAAAGCTTAAGGAGGGTGATGCCCAGTTGGGAAGAGACTCTACAGGATGAACCCCAACTTGCACAAAAAGGTCAAAGAAGAGATTAACAAGACGTTGAAGTCCGGGATCATCAACTCTCTCGATGTCAAAATGGGTTAGTCCAATGATGATCAATATCAATAAGGATGGTAGAATTAGGATCTGTGTGGAATATAGGGAGCTAAATTTTATGTGTGACTGATCCCTTTCCTACGCCATTCACCGAAGAAATATTAGAAGGCATTGCGAGGTGCGAGATACATTCATTTACGAGATGGTTTCTCTAGGTATCATCAAGTTAGGATTTTCCAAAAGGATCGGGAAAAGACTACTTTTACTACCGAATGGGGTAGTTTTTCCTATACTGTGATGTCTTTTGAGTCCGAACAATGCACTGTTGTATTTTTGCGCATAGTTCAAGCATTCAAGGAGTTTATTCACAACTTCTTACAAGTTTATTTGGATGATTGGATGGTGTATGGATTAGTTAAGGATCATTGTGACGATTTGCGCATAGTGTTTGAAAGATGTAGACAGTTGAGTATCTCTTTGAACATAAAGAAGTGCATTTTTTCTACACCATTTGGGATATTGTTAGGACACATAATTTGTAAAGAAGGTTTGTTGGTTGATCTAGCTAAGGTTGCAATCATTATAGGCCTAAAAGAGCCTACCAATCAGAGTGAGGTGCATGGATTTTTGGGTCATAAATGATATTACGAGAAATTTATTAAAGGATATGCCAAATTTGTGGTACCATTGGAGGAGTTATTGAGAGGGAAAGGTATGTTCTATTGGGAGAACCGCAATGTTGTGCCCACTTCCCTTTGACACCTATTGATACTTATTCTGATACGATTGATCACATTATGGACATTACTATGTTTTGATTTAGTATGTTGTTAGACATATGATCATGGATTATTTTTATCTTGGTTTGATTATGATGCATGACGATTATTATAGACACTCATATGTGGAGGATGATATACTATTTGACATGGATGTTTTATGGACGTTGTTTGGACATGGAACCTTGGATATTGTGAGTAGACTTAGAAAATGAATATTATATGATGATGATATAGTTGTTGATATAAATTATACGTGATAATGCTAAATTGCCTTGATGTTGTTGTGATTCATTTATTTAGATGATCTTGTGATTATATTTATATTTATTTTGGATATTCGATATGGCCACGAGGTCAAGGGGGTATTTTTGTTTTCCAGCTAAAATGTCACAACAAAACATCAAGGGATTAGAAACCAACCACAATGGAATTCTAGGTGAATTCGACAAGGTCACCATGGCAACATGTCTTGAGTGTGTGTGTTGTATTTTGTTAGGGATTCCCATGGGGGGATTTCCTTTATATGTGACCATGGGTTTGTGTATTTTATTAATGTGGTTAAATTTTATTGTTTGCATGTATTTTATTAGTAATGTGTCCCTCTCTTTTATTTAATTAATTTTGTGATAGATTAATGTGAGAAATCATATGGTTAAAGTTTAAATAAATCAAATTGGGATATGGGAAAGTAATAATGGGAGTTGTTGGATTTTGTAATAAATATGTAAGGGATGTGTAAGTTTGTGTAAGAGTTGTGTAAGTCAGATTTTGGAGTATGAAATACTCCACCTCCATGGAAATTCAAATTTGTCCTTGGGGGCTGTTTTTGGAGGCTTGTGGGACAACTAAAACTTGTCCCATGCCTCTCAATTTAATTTACCAACCATACTTATGGTTGGAGGGTGATTTTTAGCATTTTATAATACATTTTATAAATCATGTTGCAAGTTTTGATTGCACTCTCTTACATTTTATTTATTTGCAAGTCCTTTGGGGTGTGGGATTTTGGAGTGTGCAAGTAATTTGTCATATTTTCACCCACCTCTTTATTGTGATTGGGAGAATGAAATTTTTCTTTTGTGTTTGAATTTGAGGATGTGTGATGTGGCATCCTACATGGATCCACATCATCCTCTTCTATTCCCTCTTCTATAAAATTCAAACTCTTTACTTGTTTTGGGTTGTTGAATCCTTTTGCTACTTCCTTGGGGGCACATTTTCTTGTGTTGGGAGCTCTTGATTTTGAAGGAGTTTGGAGAAATTTTGTATGCTTGGAGATTGCTTTTTGGGACTATGTTTTTGGCATTAAAGCTTGCTATTTCAAACTGTACATACCCAAAATTGTAAGGTACTATACTTGTCGAACAACAAGACGTGCCCCAATGATGATACAGGTCTCCTTGCAAGGTGTTCGGGATCAAAAAAAAGATCTCCAAGTGTGTGTTAACATCCCACATGCCCCACTTAGCCCCCGCGTGCTTTGTTTTTCCCTTTTCCCCTCTTTTCTTGGCCTTTTTCTTCTCTTGAGTGACGAAACCGCCGCCCGCGCTGGTGGTGGTCTCATGACCGCCGCCCGAACAGGCAGGCGGTGGTTCAGAATCGCCACCGCTTAGGGTGGCGGTCCTTTATGTGTTTTCCATAGGCTTTCATTTATGATTCGGTTCCCCTGGAATAGTGTTTTTCCATTGTTTATAGTTTAAGAGTTCCATTTGGTTTTTACCTTGGGTAAATGCAAATGCTATAAATAGTTGGCTTGTGCTCAAGCAAATGGCCCCTCAAAATTTACCTCTGATTTCTCTTTGCAATAGATTTAGTTTTCATTTTTCTTAGAATGTTTAGTTTCTTTCAATGCATGCTTAGTTAGCATTGTTTTACTGTTAGTAAGCCACATATCCATCTTGTGCAAGTACTGCTGTTATTTTATCCAATCCATTAGAATAGGATAGTCTGTTTACCAATAGGAAGCCATTAAAGTTGTAGGTTTTGCTCCTCAAATAGGATAGTTTCAGGTTCTAGACACTTTATGTTGCATGACTCGCAATAGATCCCGCTAGGAATTGCATAAGCCAAGCTCTGTACTCTTGCGCTATCCCTCTCCTACTCGCATTGTATTCAGTTAGTGTTCTGAGCTGCCTTTATCCCAATATCTACTTCTGTTGATGCTAGCATTACATGCTTTTCTGGATCCACGTGAACACGAAGGAACGAGGAGATCACACTGAGGGGAAAAGATCACACACATCATCAGATTCACCACTGTTCTGTAGAATCCAGGTTCTAGCTTTCAAAGTTCTAGTTAGAATCATATCAAATAGAGTAGTTAATTGCTTTATTTCAGTTAATTCTACTCTCGATATTGCCAGGGAAGCTGTGGGGATTGATAGTTTCTGAGAAACTATGATTCACTCCTCACTTCTGAGGTAGGATCGAGAGTCTTGCAAATAGATTAGATAAGCTATTTCATTGTTTAGAATAGATCTACAAATTGCACAGACAAATAGCTACACTCGGTTATTTTGTTTGTTTTAAATTGTTATTTTAGTTGTCAATTCTAGATATTTTAAATAGCTGCTTTCTTAAATTCATAAAGCTCATCAGAAAACACAAAAAAATAGAGAAATCATATATGCTATAGATACACTTCACATAGTTAAATTTCATTTTACTGTAGTTCGTTTTACATTGTTGCTTTTGTATGACAATCACGGGACCTAGAGAGCCCAGGGAATACATATTCGAGCCAATCGTGCCTCAGCCCAATCTCATCATAGCGATAACTGATATAGACCAAAATCTTAGGATCCAAGTCTTAACAATGGTAAGCTTACAACAAATCAATTCCCAGTTGAGCGGGTTAAACGTAGAAGACGACCAAGCACACACATTTTGGTCAAATCAACCAAACTACAGATTACCCTAGGCAACATTCATATGACTATAGAAGGGCTTGAAAGAGAACAAACATTTGGTTGTGATCCTTTGGTCCCACAAATAAGCGCAGAGACACTCTTACGTATATAGATACTAGCCTAAGAATTGGGTTGCATGAACGCCTGTAAGATATTTCGAGAAAATCGCACAAGTTATTGATCCTAAATATAGAAGTTGAGATAGCATAGGATTACCGAATACTAGGGATTAGGACTTGATTTTATGCGCATGACCATAATAGGTCCACAACAACTAAGAGTCTACGGTTGTGACCCAAAATCCGCACCCAACGAATCCATAGGAGAATTAGACATGACACCGGCCTACGCACACTAGTATTCCGGTCTACTCCACTTCCACCTATCATCATCGAACAATTATACTTGTTAGACACAAAGAGCTAACAAAGCTAGAGAGTTCGGACTAGGCCAGAGAATAGTCCATAGAGTTGACTATATTTACCATCCACCATATGACCTGTCCGGAGAAATACACGAAACTATCCGGGTCATTTTCCACGTATTCCACAACCTATAGATCGAATCACCCTGAGACCTAGATATTGATTGGAGCCTTGAGCAGCTCACCCTTTCGACTAATCTATCACACCAATTAAAGTTAGGAGGGCCTTCTTTGCCTTAGACTCACAAATTTCGCTAGTGCGTATTGAAGACATTAGATTGCCTAACTAGTCTATCTCGCATCTCACACATATTCCATACCCACCGGCTATCTTGGCAAAACCTCGGGAGGTCGGGTACGAGGAAGAGTCACTTATAGATTCCCATGCTCACATGTCACTTTTCATCGTACAAAATTGGTGAACCCAACGTGAAACTTACTACTTTCTAGTTTGGAGTCATATTATTACGTGTTCTTCCTAGTTTGTATACTTTTCATCTTTTCCGCCTCATTGGTTTTCACCATCACCTTCACTCTTTCCCATTATTCGTGGGTATTCATATACCCCCGAATATGTCGGGATTCGATGCATATGATGCAGACCCTCTGGGTCTTGAGGCATACTACGCCCAATAGAATAGACAATCATCACCCTCACTCTCAGTATGGGGTGACAACTACTCAACTAACCAGTTGTCAACACAAACTCGAGAATCAGATATAACTCATCATTTCAAACTGAGGAGTTAGATCAGCTCGCTCAAATGCAACAAACAGAGCCTTCAGGCTCGAATAACATGATGTTCACCGGAGAATCTGGTTCATCTCCTCAGATGCTACTTAGACCACAAATTAGTAGACAATCAGACTCATACCAAGGTTTAGACGATGAATATTTGGTACGTTATGCCAGGAACGACCAACGTTCTCGAAGTATGTATCCACCTGTAGGAGGTTTACAAACACAACCCGAGGTCTCTTTTCAAGAAAATACCTCTATGCCACTGCATATAGGAAATACCCTAGAGGAAACTTGGCAAGATAGCGATCAATTCATAGCAGGATATCACATGCCTATACAACACCATGGTATACAACAAATGCCACTATGGAAAAACACCGTGACTTCACCAAATGAAGTCATTTCAACTCTAATAGAAAAGGTTAGAGGGTTAGAACTTGCCCAAGCAAGTCAAAATTCGCAATTCATGCAAACAGGAAGTTCCAATCCTCCACACCATCCTAGCCAAGTAGATCTCCTCACAGGAGTAGGCACGTTAGGCATGACTCCTCAGTATTCACAACAAATGCCAACTAGACCCACCATCTCTAACACTGTTCCTCTCGGTCTATTACAAAACAATCCATTCCTAGATAGTACCCCGTCATACTTAAACATGTACTCCAAATCACCACAAGGGGATACGTTCTCCTCTCCCGGCATGTTTGCTCAAACATAGGGGCTTCCTTATGCCCCTGCCAATGCATACGCTATGCCATGTCAAGAACCCATTCCACCACCGCTCCCTCAACAGGCACCATCAATGGTCGAAACATATGCGATAGGGACGTACTCAGAATATTTGAAAGAACCCTTGGATTTCACCATACGAAGCGTCATGCTTCCAAGACCTCTCCTCATTTTCCCAAATACAAAGGTGAGGGAGATCCAAACGCACATATCAAAGCTTACACTACAGCCATTCGAGAACTACTCCCATGGGATGGGGTTGTTGCTAAAATATTCCCAAAAACCTTGGAAGGCATCGCTCTCGATTGGTATTATAGAATACCTGAGGCTTCCATACATTCGTTCAAACAACTCGTGTCAGAGTTCATCAAGGCCTTTGACATGAACAAATTATTAAGGATAGGAATCAGGGAGTTCTTACACATCAAACAAGAACACAACGAATCTGTCGCCCATTTCATCCAAAGGTGGCGTACAGTTCTTTATTCTTCGGCAAGTGCTCCAAACATGGATCAAATGGAACTATGCAATTTATTCCTTCATTCTCTTAGTAGAGAAGTGAAGGAAGAAGTCCAGAAGTTCCCATTAAGAACTTACGATGAAGTACTTGAGAGCGCTCTTCGAATAGATCAAGCGGCAATTGATAGTGGTCGCAAAACATATGGAGCAAACGGGAGGTTAATCACCCCCAACTAGAACACTACAACTTATCCTGCTACCACAAATGTCAACCAAGGACCTAAAATCCTTAATAAAAATCGAGGTGTAACAACAGATGGAGTAACCAACCAGCCTAAAAAGGTAAATGTTGTCAATACTCCATCACAAATAAACAACCAATGAAACAACAAATTTACCCCGACAATCAATGCAGTGGATTTTAATCATCCACAACAACAACAACAACAACAACAAAATCCCATACAAGGTCCAAGCCA
This sequence comes from Taxus wallichiana var. yunnanensis, assembly GCA_018340775.1. Classification (NCBI taxonomy): domain Eukaryota; kingdom Viridiplantae; phylum Streptophyta; class Pinopsida; order Cupressales; family Taxaceae; genus Taxus; species Taxus wallichiana. Next base: position 659,312,575 of record CM031242.1, read on the forward strand.
AAATTCAACTAGGTACCAAAACCAGAATTCAAACCAAAAACAACAAACGCAAAATTTTAATAGACAATGGTTTGATCAAAATCTTGGGCCACAATACACATCAAACCAACAAACTAGGAATTACAATCCTAATTCGTATTATGGTTTCCACAAAATTCGGGGCCATGACACTAGAACGTGCCGTGACTACAATAAATTCATGCAACGCTTGCCAGATGAACAAAGACAACTTTTCATGGATATGTTCTTGGCAGATCCTATGTCACCAACATCAAATACTTTTTTAGGGGCAGTTTCCCCTCAAAACGCACCCCTGAAGATCTTTAATGATCCACTCCCAAATCACGATAACAACAGGCTAAATCTAACTGGGATGAACAAGGGTGTAATGATAGGAAACAATGATCATGAAGCCTCAACCTCGCTAAATCCATTAGTTGCGCCACAACTAGGAAGTCAACCACGACCTAAGGTAGTCGGTTTAGTGGAGTTAGACGTTGAGCTACCCATCGAAGCTATAACAAGGACGTGAGATTATTTCTCTCAGCCAAGTCCAAGCCACCTACCAGAGGCAGATGACATCCAACAAATCATAGTAAAACCTGTGGGTGCCTATGATTTGATTAACGACCTAACAAAACCTTCTCACACATTTCATTCTTAGACTTACTAAAGAACTCTCCGCTCACAGGATACTTTTTAGAAGCATTAGGTTTAGGTCATTTAATTAACATCACTCCACCACCTGAAACATAGGTAAATCATGTGGAATTTGATGTTCATCCTCCAGGGTAGGCAGATAGGGATGTCAAATTCATATTTGAGATAAACAAAATGCCGACAGATGTTAAGATCGCACACCAAGGTGATCCAGCCTTACATTTACAAGTATGGGTTTATAACAACTATGTGAAGCGTGCAATGATAGATGATGGGGCAGCGGTTAACATAGTCCCCTTCTCTTTCCTTCAAAAGCTAGGGTATGGAGAAACCAATTGTTCCACAACTCGAAACACACTAAGGGGCTACGATAGCCTTAAAGCCACCTCGGTTGGAACCATAATATTACCTGGTCACCTTAGGACCCAAAACCATCTTGAGTGAGTTTTATATTATAGATCGGGAAACTAACTATAATATGATCCTCAACGACCATGGATACACCGCATGAAGGTAATCCCTTCTACACTATTTCAAGAAGTAAGGTTTTTACATTTAGGAAAGATATTTGTGGCCAAAGGTGATCCAAAACCATTCGATGTACACCTAGCCGACTTAAAGAAAAGACCAGGCATACACTCGAGAGTTTGAACTCTGAAAAACCAACTTAATAAACCTATTGACGCAAAAACAAAAGAAAGGTTGGTACCTACGACAGATCTTGAAACTATGAGCCTAGCCAAAACAACCCCAAACCCCAAAGATGAGGCTAACACTGTAGAAACAGTATCATTAGGAACTACTGCAAAATCATTGAATTGCTAGAAAAGGATCTACCAATATTCTTACCATTCGATTCAGTAGGCATAGGATATTCCCTAGGTGTTGGTTCTCTTCCAGCATAGGATCTTTGCATGGTGGAAGTAGAATGCACAAATGCAGCAAATGCCCCAACATCTATACTCCGGCTAAATATTGGACACTCCATTTTGATGGAGCTAGATGTCATTACGGAGTGGGGCAGTGTAATCTTTACTTCCCCGAAGGGAAAGTCCTACCTTTTCCTTTAAACTAAATTTCGAATGCACAAACAATGGCGTTGTTGAGTACGAAGCCCTCCTCATTGGCCTCATCTTAGCTAAGAGAATCGGTATTGATAACATCGAGTCTTAGGAGACTCGCAATTAGTAGCAAAACAATTCTCTGAGATATATGAAACCAAAGCCGAGCACTTACAACTTTACAAACAAGTCTGTATTAGATTTAAGCAAGGAGTTTGACTTCATATCAATTGAAGCAATCCCATGAGAAAAATCTTCTCGCCGATTCAATAGCAACTTTAGCATCACGTTTTAATCCAAGTAATGAGTTAGAGGATACTGTTTCATGATATCCCTTCGTGATGAACCATTGATAAAAACAATGAAAATTCTCTTTTAAACGGAAATGAATCTACTATCCTAGACCACGTTGATAGTGATATGGCCACTCTAAATTACTTAAACACCTATGCAGCACTACATCTCTCCTATCATATGATAGATTTTTCCTTAATCCCACATTCGTCTTCCTACTTCGGAAATCCCATGATGGAGCTTCCCTCACAAATGGAACCTAGCATATACACAGTAGAAAATGGGGATGATTTGGATTTACCTCCAGTGCCACCTGAGTTTGAAGAGGGTAACGCCTCTTTGATCGAAGAAACAATTGATATTAACATTGGAACGAGAAGATGAACCAAGGATATTGAAACTAGGATCCTTGTTAACCCCAGAGGAAGTAGAAATACACACTCGAATTCTCAGAGAACATTAGAAGGCTTTCGCATTTATTTATAAGGAAATGACAGGAGTTGCACCCCAAATTAGAAAGTGCACAACCTCATCACTAAATCTGATGCAAAGCCAGTTAAACAAAAATCGAGACCCATGAAACCCAAGGTAGCTCTCATGGTAAAAGAGGAGGTAATAAAACTCCTCCAAGTAGGATTCATCAAGCCAGTCGATTACTCCCAATGGGTATCTAATATTGTTCCCGTTCTCAAGAAGAATGGGAAGATACACATCTACATAGATTTCCGAGACATCAACAAAGCGTGTCCTAAAGATGACTTCCCGTTGCCATCCATTGATGTCATTGTTGATGCAACAGCTGGGTTTGAACTTTTGTCTCTCATGGATGGATTCTCGGGATATAATCAAATTAAGATATCTAAACAAGATCAAGCTAAAACCACATTTATAACTCCTTGGGGAACCTATTACTACGTTGTTATGCCATTCGGTCTCAAGAATGCTGGTGCTACATATCAGTGAGCTATGACATATATATTCCATGATCTAATTCATAAAATCATGGAATCCTACGTAGATGACTTGTTGGCTAAAGCCAAAAGCGTTGTGACCATCCGAGAAGTACTCCGCATCATTCTCTCACGTCTGATAGAATACGGAGTCACGCTAAATCCAGAAAAATGTGTCTTTGGTGTAACAGGAGGGAGGCTCCTAGGTTACATCATATCATCACGAGGGATAGATGTTGACCCAACCAAAATTTGGGTTGTCCTCAAAATGGTCCCACCTTCGGATGAATCTGGAATCAGGTCATTTCTCGGAAAGCTGGGTGCAATCCGGAGATTCATCCCGGACTTAAGTTTGCCATTCATCCAATCAATAATTTACTCAAGAAGGATTATAGCATTGATTGGACTGAAGATTGCAATGAAGCTTTTAACGCAGTTAAGCGTTTCTTGTTGTCACCACCTACGCTTATGCCACCTAAGTTAGATCACCCGTTAATTTTATACTCACGAGCTACCAATGTCTCGCTAGCTTGTATCTTTGGCTCAAGAAGACGATGGAAAGAGAGAAAGTGTGATTTATTTCATTAGTGAACGTTTCTCAACTACAAAACATGTTATACACAAGCGTAACGAGAATGCCTCGCCATAGTCTTTACAACCAAATGCTTAAGACACTATATGCTTTGAATCAAGAAACAAGGGTCATAGTAAAAACGGACCATTTGCGAACTTTTCTCACGCAAGGTCCTTATCTAAGAAGGCTGGACGTTTTATAACCTTAATGGGGGAATTCGAATTAATGTTTGTAAATCAAAATCCTGTTAAGGGACAAATCATTGTGGATTGGTTAGTTGATAACCCATTAGACGGAGGTGATCTAGTAGATCTAGATTTTCTAGATGAGTGCGTTTACTACATTGAAACCCGACCTTCTATCTCTGAATGTCCCTGGTACACTGATATCATTAATTATATCATGGACCATACATATCGTAAGGGGCTACATGCAAACACGTATGAAGCGATTACGTATTATCGTAGCTAAATACATCATTATAGAGCAAGTGCTCTATCGAAAAGCGTTCGATGGAATGCTTCTAAGATGTGTCGACACGGAAGAATCCAAGAAGATTCTCCATGAATCTCACAGTGGAATGTGTGGAGGCCACTTCGGTGGCCATGCCACCGCTTGTAAAATACATCGAATGGGCTATTTTTGGCCTACTCTAGAACACGACGCAATAGAGTTCATACGCAGGTGTCATAAGTGCCAAGAATTCTCCCATGAGATCCACATGCCGGCACAAGCTCTGCAACCAATCGCTACTCCATGGCCCTTTTCTACATGGGGCCTAGATTTAATAGGGAAATTCTCTCCCTCGTCCACAGACGGCCATAATTTTATAATCACGGCCACCGAATATTTTACCAAATGGGTAGAGGCTATGCCTCTTACTACTGTACCTAGTTCTGTAATCGCCAAGTTCATTTTGAACCAAATCATTTTGCAGTACGGTATCCTGAAATCATTATCTCCGATAATGGAACTTATTTTAAGAATGAAGAGGTTCACGAAATATGCAATAAATTTAAGATAAGCCATCATACGACTTCCTTGTATTACCCTCAAGCCAACGGACAGGCTGAAGCGACGAATAAAACACTAAAATCCATTCTCCTTAAAATGGTGAAAGAAAACAAATGAGATTGGCACTTAAAGTTATATCCGGCCTTATGGGCCCACCGAACCTCAATAAGAACACCAACGGGAGCAACTCCTTTCTCGCTAGTATTCGGGGTAGAGGCAGTTCTCCCACTCAAGGTTGAAATACCCAGTCTCTGCATTTCATTACAAGGGATTCTGGATGAAGACGCTTACAGAGAAGCGCGTCTTTCCCAACTAGAAATCCTAGATGAAGCTAGGTTAGATGCTGAACAATGGCACAGAGTCTATGCTGACCGGATGTGCCGGTAGTATAACAAGAAAGTCTATGAATGTGACATATATGAAGGTGATCTAGTTCTAAGGCTAGACAGTATGGATCGACAAGAAGACCGGCGAAGGAAGGAAGTTCCGGCCTAAATGGTTGGGCCCATACCGAGTCATGAAGGACTATGGAAATGGTGCATACCTCTTATGTACGCTAGAAGGTGAGGAATTTGGCGAAACAGTCAATTCCCTGCACCTCAAGCAGTTCTACACGTAAGCAGCTAGCACTACTTATATATATATATATATATATATCTACATTGCATCTTCATATAGATTAGGATCATATTGTCGCTTGTTTCATACACAAATTGTGATCAAGGAATCTATTCTCAAAGCAATTCATTACAAACTCATGATGTTGTTGGCATAAACACTTTAATCATACTTCTCCATTTTCATGATATCATCAAATTATCTCGGAATCATTTTATCAAATAAAGCTATACATGATAAAGTCTTAACGGTAACCACACCAAGATCTGCAAAGTTTATTCTCACTTTTGGTTTCTTCTTAGGGTAGGTGTCTTGCCTATGGTCCATTCTAGAAGCTTCATGGTGTCACATCTATCCCATATGTATATCTCTTTGAAAATAAACACATACCGACATTTTATTCAAATAAACAAGTCAAACATTGATCAAACATAAAATTTTAATTTTACACATTTCCTTGCCCCACCAACCTTTGGTGATGAGCTTGCGTCTCTTACTAGTGACGTAGGGTTGGGAAAGGATGGAAATGCCCTTACTCGCCTATGCTTTGCCCATGGTGATAAACCCATGCTTCTTACTAGTAGCATGGGGAAAAGTGTAGGGGGTCCTCTTAACAAATAAATGCAAAAGGTCATACAAAAACAATTCAAACCTTAAAACTTTGAGTCAAAAACAAATGAATCAGATGTTCAAAATCATAAGAGAGTTAAAATCCTAAAAACCCAGATTTTGTCTACTATGTGGCCATCTACGGATCTAAGTCTGGATAAACCGTAAAGCAAGTTGCATCCAAAACTATGAAGTCACTCGAGTGGAGTGGACTTGTGGTGTCCTAATTTGGTTCCGCCAAAGCTTTGTTTATCTTCCATCACTATCATTTCACTACACCTCATAACTTGCACCCTTCCCAACTCTTGGTGATAAGCCCTCGCATCTTACTAGTTGCGTGGAGTTGGGGGTAGGGGCAGGTTTATCTGTTCATCGTACCGGTTTATTTTCATCACTTTGCCAAAACAAATATGAAGTATCCAAAATTGCTTACAGAAACTAAGATTCAAAATCACATTATATCTACATCATCATATATCAGCATCATGAAATATAGCAAAGGAAAGTAAAACACTTGCATCATTTGTTCACCATTGCATACATTCTAAAACATATAAACATACATCATAGTATACATAAGGAAACTGGAAATAGAAAGTGAGCCATAAATGCCAAGAGTTTGATCCAGAACAAATATACATATATATAAATGATCAACGTTTATGTACAATGCCATCATGCACTAGGCATGGTCAAAACACTCAAAGAGCCAGGATATACAAAAGAATGTATCATATAAAAAACTACGAGAGCCAAGTGCCTTCTTAATCCCTACGAGACCCCTCTGAAGGCGCACGCCCATGCCTAGGACTCCGGCTACGCCGGCGCTCTGAGTGCACAGAGGGCTCTAGATTCTGAGGGTTAGCCACATTCTCACCACGAGAATGGCTCCTCATCAGGCGCTCGGCCGTCCTATACCCCACTAACTCTGTGCGGAGAGTCGATACCATCCCGACCACATGCCAGGACCAGGGGCAAAGACATCAGTATGTCTACCGGCTGCTGAAGGCTCCCAGCGTCCATGGACAGCTCTGCGTGGGTCCTCTCCATGGGGATCATCAGGGTATCAGTGCATACCCTGCGAATCAAATCTCGCCACTCATCGGCGGTCTCTGCAAACAAAGGAGAAAACAAATTAGAAACCAAACAAGAAATTAAAAATACAAGATAGCAACTAAGGAGATCCTAACAAAGAAATGAACATTAAAAGGGAGAGAGGGTAACTTACTCGGATCACTAGGCCTCCAAGATGGATCTATGGGATCAGCACCCGCCACGGATGTCACTGCCGACTGAGGGGCTACTCCTGTGGCTGGAGCAACGTAGCACCCCGCAACAAACTCATCCTCCCCATGGCCCTGGGAGAGTGGATCCTCTGAAACCAGAGTCACCCTCTCTCGCACTCGCTGGCCCTCTCCGCCTGCATGATATCCTGGGTGTTGTGCCACTTAGGATCACTGTCCTCGGTCTCCTCCTCTATATCTCCCCAGTAAACTTCTCAGACTCGGAGTCTACCTCAATGGGGTCATCGCTGCTATGGGCGGGACCCACGGAGATCTCGAAGCAAAGGTGCTGAGGCACACCAGCTCTCCCTCTAGCACGCACTATCCTCCTGGCTGCAATAGGAACGCCAGGAGTAACCGCTGTCCAACCCCGGTCTCTAGGCCCCCTCTCGGCCTCTCGGACTGATCTCAGTATACTGGCGCGCCACTGGGGAAGCATACCTATGTATGGTAAGCCAAAGCTCGCGAGGAACTTGGCCAAAGGGGTGCATCTCCACTCACCCCATTATATCAATAAGCTGCCCCTGTGATGGAGCAGGAGATCAAAGTAAGAGCCTCCTCACCCCATATGCCTGCCATAGTCTGATATGGTGTGGCCTCCATGTCGGCAGTAGTCAGGGAGGCAACTGGTTGATGAGGTGCTCTAAGCACCGACATGTCTGTCCATCTGGCTGCCCTCACAGCTCCGGGGTTTGTCACCTCTACACCTCTGTCGTAGGGGATGAAATGCTCATAGACCCAACTCATAACTAGTGTAGGTGGCTCAAAGACTGCCCCTGTAAACGGACCACCCTGTATAAGTCATGGTAGGTGGTCCCAAGAATGTTTTCTCCCCAGGCATATATCCGACCGTGTCCCTCTATCTGTGCAATAATAGGGGACCAGTAGTATAACAAAGTATCTCCTCCCTTGTCCCCGATCAGTCTCGAGGAAAGGATCCCCATGATGGCCTGGCGAAGTAAGGGGATGGGAAAAGTAGGAATGGATCGAACTCTAACCCCCTTCTTTGACCTCATGGAGATGACTGCATCTCCCATATATGTAGCCCATTGTGTAATCTGTGCTCGTGAACTCTGCTTGTCTCTAAGGTGAGTCATCTCCCAATAATCAGGACCCCCTGAATGTGATAGACATCCTCCAATGTAATAGTCCACTCACCGCGGACTCCCTGGCAATCGGAAGGTGTTCGGATTTGCATCCCAATATGAGAACAAGTCATAAAGGACGTGACTAGATGGTGTAACATGGGGCATACGTGAAATGCGTAGTATCCTGTGCCATGGAAGAGTGTCCTCCTCATCCTGTGAGAGGGCATCTAGTACCCCTGGGAGCCAATCACACTCCCTCTCTCTACTCCACTAGATATACTCCTCTCTCGCCGCATACACCCAAAACACACAAAACAGAGCAAGTTAGCATCCGAGTAACCTTTGGAAAAGTCACGAAAACATGTAGAAATGCTATAAAAGCAAAAAGAATTTAGAAAGATGATCCATTTGCATTCTATGTGAAACCGCCACCCCGAGCAGAGAGGCGGTTTATAACCACCACCATGAACAGGGAGGCGGTCATGTAACCGCCGCCCGGGCAGTGGCGGCGGTCATGTAACCACCACCCAGGCAGGGTGGTGGTCGTAAGTCCGAAAACCGACACGGGTTTTTAAACTTAAAAAGCCTAAAAAGTGCAAAAAATGGCCATTTTACCTAAAAACAAAGCCTACCCAAAGTGGCGCCCCCTAGTGGACCTTTTAATACTAAAATTTTCAAAGATTACCCCCATGACAAAATATTTAGCATTTCAAATTTAAGGGGGTAAAAAGGATAAAATGAAGAAAACTAACCTGTGATCTCACGGGTTGATGTTCGCACGTGGAGGCATGATCACTATCTCGTCATAGACATTTCAACTCTACTCACGCAAGAAACCATCACCATGGGTCCTAGAGCTCAAAATAAATCAAATCGACTCACACAAATGAATAGCAAAATGGGCCCACTTTCATATATATAGTGCCCTGATTGTTTTAAATGAATTTTCACAGGTTTGGAGCACCGACGGAAGTAAGTTCCTATCCCCGCACAAATGGTACGTTCTCATTCCCTATTATTTTAGCATTTATTTTTCAAACTATTGTGTCTATCTGCACTTGAGTTCTCTTTTCGTTTTGCTGTAGCGGGAATTTTAGACGGTGTCATTTCAACACACGGATGTATCAGGTATAACTTCTAACTTCCCATTTCGGGACCGCCATACTCGGACCCACCATTTTACGCCTCTTCATGGCTAAAATGCTTCTCCAAGGGGGCAATATCTATGTACCCAAAATTGTAAGGTACTATACTATCGGAACAACGTAACACGTGCCCCAATGATGATACAGGTCTCCTCAACAGGTGTTCGGGATCCGAGAAAAGATCTCCAAGTGTGCGTTAGCATCCCACATGCCCCGCTTAGCCCTCACATGCTTTGTTTTTCCCTTTTCCCCTCTTTTCTTGGCCTTTTTCTCTTCAGTGACGAAACCGCCGCCCTGCCTGGGTGACGGTCTCGTGACCGCCGCCCTGAACAGGGCGGCGGTCCTGTAACCACCGCCCTGCTCAGGGCGGCGGTCCTTTACGTGTTTTCTAGAAAGCTCTTTTAACACGACTCATGTAAATTCAACATTTTACTAGCTTTCTTTCACCGCCATAGGCTTGCATTTATGATTTTGGATCCCACGGAATAGTGTTTTGCCATTGTTTATATTTTAAGAATTCCATTTGGTTTTTACCTTGGGTAAATGCAAATGCTATAAATAGTTGGCTTGTGCTCAAGCAAATGGCCCTCAAAATTTTCCTCGATTTCTCTTTGCAATATATTTAGTTTTCATTTTGCTAAGAATGCTTAGTTTCTTTCATTGCATGCTTAGTTAGCATTGTTTTACTGTTAGTAAGCCACATATCCATCTTGTGCAAAGTACTGTTGTTATTTTATCCAATCCATTGGAATAGGATAGTCTGTTTACCAATAGGAAGCCATTAAAGTTGCAGGTTTTTCTCCTCAAACAGGATAGTTTCAGGTTCTGGACGCTTTATGTTGCATGACTCGCAATAGATCCCGCTAGGAATTGCATAAGCCAAGCTCTGTACTCTTGCGCTATCCCTCTCCTACTCGCATTGTATTCAGTCAGTGTTCTGAGCTGCCTTTATCCCAATATCTACTTCTGTTGATGCTAGCATTACATGCTTTTCTGGATCCACGTGAACACGAAGGAATGAGGAGATCACACTGAGGGGACAAGATCACACACACCATCAGATTCGCCACTGTTCTCTGTAGAATCCAGGTTCTAGCTTTCAAAGTTCTAGTTAGAATCATATCAAATAGAGTAGTTAATTGCTTTATTTGAGTTAATTCTACTCGATATTGCGAGGAAGTGGGGATTGATAGTTTCTGAGAAACTATGATTCACTCCTCACTTCTGAGGTAGGATCGAGAGTCTTGCAAATAGATTAGATAAGCTATTTCATTATTTAGAATAGATCTACAAATTACACAGACAAATAGCTACACTCGGTTATTTTGTTTGTTTTAAGTTGTTATTTTAGTTGTCAATTCTAGATATTTTAAATAGCTGCTTTCTTAAATTCATAAAGTTCATCAGAAAACACAAAAAATAGAGAAATCATATATGCTATAGATACACTTCACATAGTTAAATTTCATTTTTACTGTAGTTCGTTTTACATTGTTGTTTTTGTATGACAATCACGGGACCTAGAGAGCCCAGGGAATACATATTCGAGCCAATCGTGCCTCAGCCCAATCTCATCATAGCGATAACTGATATAGACCAAGATCTTAGGATCTAAGTCTTCCAAAAAATGGTAAGCTTACAACAAATCAATTCCCAGTTGAGCGGGTTAAACGTAGAAGACGACCAAGCACACACATTTTGGTCAAATCAACCAAACTACAGATTACCCTAGGTAACATTCATATGACTGTAGAAGGGCTCGAAAGAGAACAAACATTTGGTTGTGATCCTTTGGTCCCACAGCCAGGCGCAGGAGACACTCTTACAGATATAGATACTAGCCTAAGAATTCAGGTTGCGCGAACGCCTGTAAGATATTCTGAGAAAATCACACAGTTATTGATCCTAAATATAGAAGCTGAGAAAGCATACGATTACTGGATACTAGGGATTAGGACTTGATTTCACGCATGACCATAATAGGTCCACAACAACTAAGAGTCTACGGTTGTGACCCACAAATCCCGCAGCCCAACGAATCCATAGGAGAATTAGACATAGACACTGGCCTACGCACACTAGTATTCCGGTCTACTCCACTTCCACCTATCATCATCGAACAATTATCCTTGTTAGACACAACAGCTAACAAAGCTAGAGAGTTCTGGACTAGGCCAGAGAATCGTCCATAGAGTCGACTATATTTACCATCCACCATATGACCCTGTCCAGGAGAAATACACGAAACTATCCCGGGTCATTTTCCACGTATTCCACAACCTATAGATCAAATCACGCCAGAGATTGATATTGATTGGAGCCTTCGAGCAGTCATCCTTGTTGACCGATCTATCACACCAGTTCAAGTTAGGAGGGCCTTCTTTGCCTTAGACTCGCAAATTCCGCTAGTGCGTATTGAAGACATTAGATTGCCTAACTAGTCTATCTGCATCTCACACATATTCCATACCCACCGGCTATCTCGGCACGACCTCGGGAGGTCGGTTGCGAGGAAGAGTCACTTGTAGATTCCCATGCTCGCATGTCACTTTTCCGTCGTATTAAACAAAAGCTTCGATAGAGAGGTAGGAGTTTAACTCTTATTTTATGTTGCTATTTTCTTGTTGTTTTGTGTGAATGGTGAATGTTTTATGTAATTGTTGGTTAGTTGGGTAGACTTCCATAGGGATGGTGTAGGAGAAGGCTATGGGTAATCCATGTGGGGGCATAAGGGAATGCCATTTGGTATCGGAATTTTTGGAGGGAGTTGGGTTTGGGATCCACCATGGAAAAGAAATAGCTTGCATTTCTTACTTTGTGGGGGGCATAAGGAAATATGTGGGGGCATAAGAAGGGATAGTGATTGGGGCATAAGGAAATGTGTGGGGAATTTTATTTTATGGTTGGTAATAGGTGGATGCCCAATTCCCATTTGGGAGGCATAAATAGCTTCCCCATAGACCTTGCTCCTTTGGATTGCATGATCAAGCCTGAGTTTTGTTTTGATTGTTTTCAATTGTAGTTGTAAATTGCTGTGTTTGTTGGACTATATTTTATATGAATTATGCATGTTGAAATAATGTTGTGTGTTGTGGAATCCAGTTGTTGCCATGGGTTGAATCACACATCTTATTGTGTTTTGGTTGGGGCTCGGGGGCCAATGATGAAGGAAGGATTCTCCTTTCATTGGATGTCTTGGTTGGGTGGAGAGTGTTGCCTTTCCCCCTCTTTTGTTGTGATCAAATTGGAAGAAAATGGAAGCTTGCATGTTGCTATTCTGGAGCAAAGGAAAATGCAGTTTTTCCAGCCCCTTGTGAAACAAATTTATTTGTAATCCTTTCCCACTATGATGTGGATGAAAATTGTAATGTATTCTTGTGAAGAAAATATGTTGTAATTGATTATGGAAGTATATATATTCGAATTGTGAAGGATGGTTATATTTTGTTCTGTTATTGGAAAGAAATAAATAGAATTTTGTTATTACATTCAACATGGAAAGATGTAAAGTTTTATAATTGAAGTCAATAAAGAGTTGAAGGATCTTTTCTCATATGCATTGTTGGATTGAATTCAATGTTTCATTGTATGGAAAAAGAGTTAATTAAATCTTTGATTGAAAGAAAGAAACGTATGTAAGGAAAATATAGTAAATTACCTCTTTGGAAATATACAAAATTGAAATCAGAGTTGCATTTTGGGTTTAGAATAGTTTGATTTAAGTCATTTAAATGTAATGGATTAGTTTAGAAATGAAATGCCACACTTGAATGATAAAATTGATATACATATTTAAAAGAAATGGATCTCTGTTATAAAAATTAATACTGGAAAATAAATTCAATCAAATTGTATAGTTCGGACCTACACATAATAATCAACTTGAAAATGATATGATTTAGCATGTTAAGACATCAATGAACTCAAATTGACAAAGAAAACTTAAGAAAACAATTTAAACATTGCAAAATCGAACCCAATCCCCTTTCACAATCATTTTCTGTCAATTGTCGGAAAAACGTGAATTGAAAATCAAAAAAGAAAATATACCTTTCTAAAACACTTTAAATCTTTCCTAGAGTAATCCTCCATGTTTTTTTGGCATGTTGAGTGAGGAAGGAGATCAAATTGAATCAAATTTATAAGTTGGAAATTACCAGTTTTCTATTTAAAATCCTGTAGATCATTTTCATAAAATTAACCCCTCAAACTTTATCAAAAAGTAAAATTTATGATTCCTGTGCAAAGAGGGCATCAAGATATTTCAGAAGTCCTTGTTTTCCAAAACTAAGCTTTCTAGCTCAAGTTATGGCCCTCTAAAGTTTTCCTGCCTTGGCGGGAAAATTTGGGAAAATTTTCCCTAGTGGGCCCGCGGCCCAAAATTTCCCGTCGAATAGTCCTTAGAAAAAAAAATTGAAAAATTTTTGGGAAAATTTTTACCTTTCTCCTCGCCGGCCCACGAACAATCACAGCTGCCATGTGGCAAAGCATGGGGGTGAAAGCGAGGGCGTGATCTGCACGTCAAACTTCTCCCTGTTCCCTCCCTTTGGTAAATTTCACTAAATCTCCCCACCGCTCCGCCTCTCTCCCTCTCCCTTCTCCCCGTGGTAAATTGTGGAGCGCCATGTGTCCCTAGTGGACCCACGAGCACGTGGATGCCCATTGGCTTTTCTTCCCCTTTGGTGAAATTTCCATTTAACCTTCGCCGCCCTACCCTTCCCTCATTCTCCGGTGATGGCTCGGAGCTCAAAACGTGTCCTTGGTGGTAGGCGGAGGTGCAAGTGGGTACAAGTGGGAATTTTCTCCCACACAAGGAAAATTTTCCAACACCACCCCGATACCCGCCAACCCAAAAATTTCTCTTCTTCCCGCACGACACGCCCCTTGGGGAAAATTTGACCCCTAAGCTCCATCGGTCAATAATTGGAGTTCTACAAGGAGTTAGGAGGACTTATTTATATCACCGGAAAGGTGAGAAAATTTCCTATCCAATGGAAATGATTTAGGGAAATTTTGAATGCATTAATTGTGAGAAAAATCAAGTTGAAACTCTGATCATGTTGGAGAATGGGTATGGTGATATTTTTTTTTGAACCTTTGAATCTAACTGAAACTTCTAACCCTAAAATTTGGACCATGTGACCTCTGGAAATTGATAATAAATGAAAATTATGTTCTTGTAATTTTAGACTTGTTCCAAAACCTGTCAGTGTCAATTTTTGTCTTACTGCAACTTGGTTGTGAACACTTCTAATAAAAAAAATTATTCCATAATTTTCTTGACTAACCCTAGGTTGTTTCTTAGGTCTCAAGTGGGTTGTTTTAATGGGCATCACACTTGGTATTAGAGTATTGGTTAAAAATATTGGACCATTGGGAACAAAATAAAACTTGGGACATGAAGCTTAAACCCAACACATTTTATTTTAAATCTAGAAAGCAAATTAGTTTAAAAATTGCATATTTTAGCAAACATGGAAATTGAATAAAAATTAGAAAACAAACTAACTCTCACTTTGAGTCGTGTAGGAGACATAGACGAGAATGAGAGAAACATTCACTGAGAGACTCAGACTTACCACAACCACCACCATTGGATCAGGGTGTAGCAGCTATCCTACCCCAGATCTTGTAGACTCTTCAGGATGTCAATGCTGCTCTACGTGGAGGATTGGGAGGAGGACATGTAGCTAGTCATGACAGATCCCCTTCCATATAGGGTCAGGTATCTCCTCGACCTAGCGAGGATCGAGAGAGGAGAGAACTCCCATTCGGAGTTAGCAGAGTAGAGTCACCACTGAGGAGACAGGGTGATAAAGTTCCAGAGCATATAGAGAGATCTCGGAGCCCTAGACTTAGGGATGAGCGTGCAGAGAGACCGAGAGGCTGTCAGACCACCTACAGATCACATCAGGGAGATATTGAAGCTTCGACCCTCACACTACTTAGGTGATATGGTTGGATTTCAAGCAGAGGCCTAGCTAGTGAGCTTGAGCGGTTGCTTCAAGATTTGTCCTTATTCTAGCAACATGAAAGGTCGTGTTGTGATCCATCTACTTGAGGGATGGAGTAGGAGTATGGTGGAGGATAAAGGAGTAGAAGCTCCATGTAGATTCTGAGATAGTGACCTGGGAGCTATTTGAGGAGAGATTCAGGAGCAGATATTTGTCATGGAGGTTCATATAGCAGAGGATCGACGATTTCCATGACCTCTGAAAGGTATCTCTTTCAGTAGCGGAGTATGAGTGTAGATTTTTGGATCTACTCCAATATGTGGAGTATATGTAAGATGAGTAGGTGCAAATTCATAGGTTCATCTAGGGCCTGAACTTAGATATTGGAGGTGTAGTGTGGATCCACTGCCCACAAACATTAGCTGAGGCCATTGAGAAGGTCTATATTATAGAGGAGACTCAGGGAAATACTAGCTAAAGAGGCTAGAGATCGAGTCCGGAGCCACATACAAAAAATGCAGGATGGTAGATTGAGGGGGTCAGTACCTCTCCCTCATGGTGGCCATGGTTCAGCATAGTCATCCTTTAGGCCCATGATAATAGTAGCAGTCCTGCCTGCCTCATAGACCTCCACAGAGAGTTGATGCATAGAGAGGTCAAAGTATGGGGCCTCCTCTTAGGGGTCCCATCAGGAAACAGGGTGGACCTAGAGCTTAGTCAGAGGGAGCTTGCAAGTAGAGACCTCGGCGGACTACGGTTGGATCATCGGGATCCACGCCACAGACTTCCAGGGCACCTACTGGAGGTACTACTCATTGGGGAGGATTAGGAGGATGTTTTGGTTGTGGAGTTACTGGACACTTTTGGAGAGATTACCCACAGAACCCTAACAACAAGGGTAAGACACAGATCTCCGAGCCTATGGTTGGTGACATGGGATGCAGCCATATGATTTATGTAGTGGTTGAGAACCACCAGGCAGAGCATCAAAGCACAGTCATTGAGACCACAGGTAGCATTGGTGGTATTCCTACATCTATATTATTTGATTCTGGTTCTTATGATTTTTCATTGCACCATCTTTAGTAGAGCGATGCAGGCTGGTGGTAGTTAGGAAGGGTATTATTTGGGATGTCGAGATGGCTTCTAGAGCCAAGATCTTTGTAGAATCCTTAGTTAAGGAGTGTGTAGTGGATTTGGGACCTTTCACCACTACCTCAGATCTCTGTATCCTTCCTTTGGGCTCATATGGAGTCATTTTGGGTATGGATTGGTTATCTACACACAGGGCCAGGATGGATTGTTATCACAAGACTATATCTTGTGTAGATGATTTGGGAGCTGAGTTAATGATTTCAGGGGTCGGAAGACTCGTTTCTAGTCACACCATCTCCTTTATGCTTAAGCAAAGCGGTGTGTGCGATGAGGTTATCGGATGTATCTTTGTTACCAATGGTGACGAGATCGAGGATGGGTCTAGTGGACCATCACTAGATGATCATCCCATTTTGAGAGGTAGGAGTTTAACTCTTATTTTATGTTGCTATTTTCTTATTGTGTTGTGTGAATGGTGAATGTTTTATGTAATTGTTGGTTGGTTGGGTAGAATTCCATAGGGATGGTGTAGGAGAAGGCTATGGGTAGTCCATGTGGGGGCATAAGGGAATGCCATTTGGTATCAGAATTTTGTGGAGGGAGTTGGCTTTGGGATCCACCATAGAAAAGAAATAGCTTGCATTTCTTACTTTGTGGGGGCATAAGGAAATCTATGGGGGCATAAGGAGGGATTGTGGGGGCATAAGGAAATGTGTGGTGAATTTTATTTGGTGGTTTGTAACAGGTGGATGCCCAATTCCCATTTGGGAGGCATACGTAGCTTCCCCCATAGACCTTGCTCATTTGGCTTGCATGATCAAGCCCGAGTTTTGTTTTGATTGTTTTCAATTGTAGTTGTAAACTGTTGTGTTTGTTTGGACTGTATTTTATATGAATTATGCATGTTGAAAGAATGTTGTGTGTTGTGGAAGCTAGTTGTTGCCATGGGTTGAATCACACCTCTTATTGTGTTTTGGTTGGGGCTCGGGGGCCAATGATGAAGGAAGGATTCTCCTTTTATTGGATGTCTTGGTTGGGTGGAGAGTGTTGTCTTTCCCCTTCTTTTGTTGTGATCAAATTGGAAGAAAATGGAAGCTTGCATGTTGATGTTCAAGCAAAGGAAAATGCAGTTTTACTAGTCCCTTGTGAAACAATTTTTTTTGTGATCCTTTCCCAGTAGGATGTGGATGAAATTGTAATGTATTCTTGTGAAGAAAAGATGTTGTAATTGATTATGGAAGTATAGGGTAAGTGCAGGAAGTTGATGGACAAATATAGGGTCATCTGTGGACGTCATATTGTAAAAAATAGTAAAATCTCAACTTGTAGGGATTATTAGCTATACACACTCTAAATTAGAAAAATTTATATGAATATGAATCGTAGCATTCGAAATCTAGTTTCTAAAATACTAATTTTTTAAAAATACGAGACAAGTTTAGCTATATTAAACACTTAAAATTATATGACTGATTTTTTTTTTTTGAAAAAACTTATAAGATTGTAGTTCGTTTGCCCGCATTTTAGATGACCAAATCTTGTTATTTTTTTTTTCCTTTGGTGAAAGGTTAGATGTAGTTGTCTATCTTGGGATGGATTTTATTTTATATTTTTTTTAGCAATTTTTTTTTATGATTTTTTTCCGTGAAAGTGGTCTGAAAATATTTAGAAAATGGAGCGCTTTCCATTTGCCCACCATAACTAAATTAAAAATATCGAAATCAATTTTTTTTTTGTGTATAGAATTTATCCACGCTTAGGATGGTATAAGTTTTATCATATTTTGATAAGTGAAACAATATTTACTGGTCTTAAACGTAGACATGAACATTCATGGGAAAAAATGTCTTAAAGACCTATTGTTAGTAAAAAATTATAAAATGATATTTATCTGTATTCTATTCACTTTAAAAATAATATTTCTACGAAGCTAAGAGTCTCCCCTATGCGATGGCACCATTTTTGTGAAATATTTTCAGTTTTTAAGAATGGTTTAAGTCTTTGGAAGAGCAGATTTGAGGTTTTTTGACCTTTTACACTTCATAATGACCTTCCATAGCTTTGGTTGGGGAAAAAAAGAGATTTTTTGAGGCTTAGGTTCAAGTAGATAGATCCGCGATCATGGTTTATAAAGCGCGATCATGGTTTTTTAACATAAACCATTAGCGGACTTTATAAACCGTGATCACGGTTTATAAAGCACGCTCGCGGTTCATAAATCATATTTACACACATCCCAATGTCTAAATTACTATGTGATTTTTACTCTCTGACCTTACCGTATGAATTATTTTGAAATTTTGTCATTTTCTACACGTTTTTCTTATCACTTTGGAAGCAAAACATCATAGGAGAAAAAAAAAAGTCAAAAAAGGAAGTCATTAACTAAAAAAAAACCAAACTAATTAGAGGCCAACAAAATTCAAAATGTTGAGCGAATGCGGAAACTTCATGAATCTAGAAGAGGTTCATCTTCAATCCCAACTATTGTAAGCAATGAAGAACTAGGTAATGTTTCTACTGTCAATGTTGAAGTTGAATTAAATACTCGTGATGAAGAAGTTTTCTTATCAATGTTGAAGAAGAATTAAATACTCATGATGTAGCAAATGTTGAAATTGAAGGAGATAATGAAAATGTGAATAAGGAAATTCATGTTGAAACTGTAGACAAGCAAAATTTGACAAAAACACCTCCTAGGATTTTACGTAAGAAACCTAATTTTTTTATTGAAATTGATGAAAATATTTTGAAACCAATGTTTGACAAACTTTCTGAACGACAAATCAGAAGAAAAGCCACTGAAATTTGGGATAATCATTTTGAAATTTTAAATGATTCCCAAAGATGTCAGTTGTTGGTTAGTTTGATGAAATTGATTAAAATGAGACCTACATTAAACACCTTAGGATTGACAACATCTAATATACGTGGTCAAACCTCTACAATTGTTGAAAACCTTCATGATGCATATCACACTATTGGTGTCAAGAGACACACTAGGGATAGTAATATTGTGCGTCATGTATTTGCTAATAGTGTTTTCAGTGAATCAATAAAAAACAATGTTTGATTACGCAAACAAGTCGAATGTTGCAAGTTAATCGAAAAATTCTAATGAAAGCAATTGAAAGACGTAATATCCTTCAATCACTCAATAATGCCGATTTTTAGGCATTTTTTGCTAGAGCACCGCGTAAGGACAAAAATAATTCTGATGCTATAAGAGAAGTTATTAAATTTTGGCATGATAACACTAGAGTTTCACCTAATACAAGAGATGTTATAAAACAGAGAGTTGGTTCTACTAATCGTGAACCACATCCAAAGCATTTCTTAGATATGACTCAAACTCAATTTTTCGTAAGTTTGAACAAGAGAATCTGGAAATTAAAATTAGTCAACATTTTTTTGAAATGTTGAAACCATTCCATGTGAAAATCAACCATGCTCGCACCACTTGTTGTTGTAGGTAACATGTTGAATTTGCGATGCATTATGCTAAATTTTTACGTATTCATTCTCGAAACTATGTTATCCGAATGTGGTGTTCAAGTTCCATCAATATCTTCCAGGATTTCATTCCTACTTATTTTGTGAAAAGAAGTTAGACAATTTTTTTATAGTCGGGATTGTTTAGATGGAAGTTGTAGTACATGCGGCAGATTACCTAAATTAGAAAGTTACATCCATGAGAAAATTGAAGGTACAATAGGACATAATTTAGTTGAGTTTGATAAATATAAATTAGTTGCATACCAGTTGAAAGATGGAAAAGAGTCGAAATGGTGTGAGCTAGTTACAGAACAAATGCCCATTTTTCAATTTATGAGAAAATTTAAGGATGAAATTGTTTATGAGTATGTGAGGCATACACATAGAGCTCGATGGTTGGATGAACAATTCAAGCTATGCAAAGAAAAATTTCCTATTGGTACTATTGTTTCAAAGGTGGTCGATTTTGCAGCAAATTACACATTGTAACCACAAATGGAGGTTCAATCACAATATTACAACTCAGTACAAGTTACCATTTTTGTGCATATAGCATTTCTACATTCTCCTGATACAGTATAGAGAATGATCAATTTTTTTTAAGAGAGTACCACTTTTATATTAGTGATGATCATACTAATTCTACCGAATTTATGCAAGGGTGTTTCAGTTATTTTATGGAAACTGTGTCGATAGGGACATCCACTTCAAACAACATTATATATGGTCGATAATTTCATGTCTCAATTTAAGAATGCATGAATGTTTTATTGGATGAGCAGAATGCACGTTAAGATGGGTGTGTAACATATTTGGAGTTTCACCGAGAAATTTGGACATGGAAAAGGAGAGCATGACGGTGCGGGGGCATATGTGAAAAGAGCTCTTGCAAGAGAAGAGTTGAAGTACAAAGATGGTGCTAAATTAAAAGATGCAAAGAGCATAGTGGAATGGTGTGTATCGACAACATGGCCCGAGGTTCTCAAGAAAATTCCACACGGTTCTGAGATATTTTTGGTTGATAGAGGAACAACATATTGCTAACTACGAGGATTGTATGACACTCACTGGGTCCAGTGATATGCACTCATTTTGTAGCTCACACGCTACTTCGTGGGCCATATGGATAAGAAAGTTAACATGTTTTTGTGTATCTTGTATCGAATTTGTCACCTTGAGTGTGATTCACAAGAATGGGTGGAAGGATGGATTTGTAGGCTTCTAACTCGCTCCTAGTTATCAACCTTCACAAGCATTACGACTTGTTTCTGCAGATGAAGTTACAAAATCTAAGGACTTTGACGAAATTTCAATTTTGGTGCGACAAGGTATTTATGGTTATTTATTTAATTTTTGTATTGAGTTATGTCCATTGAAATTTTAATATGTAATTTAAATTTGAGTTGTTCAACCTTGGTTATTTTTTTGTAGAACATGTGTTTGCAGTAATTGCGATAGAAGACAATGAAGAAGGAATAGACTATTTCTTATGTCGTTGCATCGAGGAAAGAAAGAAGTTGACTTCTCCTATTATAGATGGTGAAGATATTGAGTATCCTACAGGGTTAGTGGTAGTTACTGGAACTTGGCTTCAACGGTATCCATTAAAAACTCCTCTATTGGGTGTTTGAAGAATTTAAGACACACAAGAAAATACTCTTATATTCACATCTAGTTCTAGCGACAAATATTCAGCTGTATAGATATCGAGGAAGGCCTAATGACAAAGTTCTTTGGAAGGTTTGAGAGTCAGATCATGACGCAATCTTGTCTGCTATTCAGAGTAGATCCGATCCTGATGGTTCATTGGAATGAATTTACAATGCTTGAATGTCTGGTATATATAATTTCTTTTCAATATATATATATATATATATAATTTTTAGTTTAAAGATCTAGATTTAAGTTTGAATATATTTTATTTTAAATTTGTGTATTTTGTACATATATAGATCTAGTATATGGTTTTGATTTGAAACTTAAATTTCTTTGACTAACACTTTTATGTTTAGGTTAGTGGTGCGTAAAAGCTTCCACCTTCACGTGGTGACACTTTGTTAGTAGAGAATTTTAAATTCTCAAAGCTAAGAGAAGCTTTCATTGTTTGAAAAAGTTGTAAATTTTGAAAAAGTTGTAAATTTGAAAATATTGTAAAAAATATTGTAAATTTTGAAAATGTTGTAAATTTTGAAAAAGTTGTAAATTGTGAAAAAGTTGTAAATTTTGAAAAAGTTGTAAATTTTGAAAATGTTGTAAATTTTAAAAATGTTGTAAATTTTGAAAACGACTCCTCCCCATGTGTTTACAAGACCATACTTACGCGTGTGCACCGAAATGAGAAGGAAAAAACTAAGAAAGGCTATTGTAGAGGGTCTCTACGCCGAGGTGTCGGATCATACGAGGCCTCTCTAGGTACCACGGAGTCCGAGTAGTCACCCGTCGAAGATGAACGATATTTTGGTCTCAGAGCTCTTAAGGGACTACGCCCGAATGAAGTAGCCCGGAAGCAACGACCCTTTCGTGCACCAAAACACCACCTCCTCTAACATTTACCTAGCCACCCGAACATTCCGACACAAATCGGTTTGGTGCCATGACCCACTTGTTTACAAAATATAGCGTTTGAAAACCTTATACGGCTCCAACCGCACTATTTCACGTGTTTACAAACAAGAGGACAGAGAGAGAGCACCTTGAAATGAGAAGGAAAAAATAGAGAGAGGCTATTGTAGAGAGTCTCTATGCTTTGAGGTGTTGGATTAGATGAGGCTTTACTAGGTGCCACGGAGTCCAAGTAGTCACCCGTCGAAGTTGAATGATATTTTGGTCTCATGGCTCTGAAGGGACTACGCCCAAATGAAGTAGCCTGGAAGCAACGACCCTTTCACGCACCAAAACACCACCTCTTATAGTGTTCACTTGGCCACCTGGATGTCTTTGCGCATCGGTTTGGGTTCCACGACCCACCATTTGTAAAATATAGCATTTGACAACCTTACACTGGCTCCAATCGCACTATTTCACGCGCCATAAACAGTAGGATAGCGAGAGCACCGAAATGAGAAGGAAAAAAATAAGAGAGAATATTGTAGAGGGTCTTTATGCCAAGGTTTTGGATCAGACGAGGCCACTCTAGGTGTCACAGAGTCCGAGTAGTCACCCGTCGAAGTTGAACGATATTTTGGTCTCAGGGCTCTTAAGGGACGACGCCCGAACGAAGTAGCCTAGAAGCAACGACCCTTTCATGCACCGAAACACCACCTCCTCTAGCGTTCACCTAGCCACCCAGACATGTCGGCGTAGTCGGTTCGGTGCCACGACCCACCGTTTGCAAAATATAGCGTTTGACAACCTTATACTGGCTCCAACTGTACTATTTCATGCGTTTACAAACAGTAGGACAGCGAGAGCACCGAAATGAGAAGGAAAAAATTGAGAGAGAATATTGTATAGGGTCCCTACGCTGAGGTTTCAGATTAGACGAGGCCTCTCTAGGTGCCATGGAGTCCGAGTAGTCACTCGTCGAAGTTGAATGATATTTTGGTCTCATGGCTCTTAAGGGACTACGCCCAAACGAAGTAGCCCGGAAGCAACGACCCTTTCGTGCACCAAAACACCACCTCTTATAGAATTCATTTGGCCACTCGGATGTGCTCTGCATAATTGGTTTGGTGCCATGACCCATTGTTTGCAAAATATAGCGTTTGACAACCTTACACTGGCTCCAACTGCACTATTTCACGCGTTTGTAAATAGTAGGACAGCGAGAGCACCAAAATGAGAAGGAAAAAACTAAGAGAGGCTATTGTAGAGGGTCCCTACGTTAAGGTTTCGGATCAGACGAGGCCTCTCTAGGTGCCACAGAGTTTGAGTAGTCACCCGTCGAAGTTGAATAATATTTTGGTCTTAGGGCTCTTAAGGGACTACGCCCGAACGAAGTAGCCCGGAAGCAATGACCCTTTCGCACACCAAAACACCACCTCCTCTAGCATTCACCTAGCCACCCAGATGTGCTTGGCGGTGTAGTCGGTTTGGTGCCACAACCCACCGTTTGCAAAATATAGCGTTTGACAACCTTACATTGGCTCCAACTGCACTATTTCACACGTTTACAAACAATAGGACAGCGAGAGCACCAAAATGAGAAGGAAAAAACTGAGAGAGGCTATTGTAAAGGGTCCCTATGCCAAGGTGTTGGATCGACGAGGCCTCTCTAGGTGCCATGAGTCTGAGTAGTCACCCATCAAAGTTGAACGATATTTTGGTCTCAGGGCTCTTAAGGGACTACACCCGAACGAAGTAGCCCGGAAGCAACGACCCTTTCGCGCACCAAAACACCACCTCCTCTAACATTCACCTAGCCACCCAGATGTTTTTGTGTAGTCGATTCGGTGCCATGACCCACCGTTTGCAAAATATAGCGTTTGACAACCTTACACTGGCTCCAACTGCACTATTTCACGCGTTTGCAAATAGTAGGACAAAGAGAGCATTGAAATGAGAAGGAAAAAGCTAAGAAAGGCTATTTTAGAGAGTCTTTACACCGAGGTTTTGGATTAGACGAGGATTTTCTAGGTGCCACGGAGTCCAAGCGATAGTCACCCGTCGAAGTTGAATGATATTTTGGTCTCATGGCTCTTAAGGGACTACGCCCGAATGAAGTAGCCCGGAAGCAACGACCCTTTCATGCACCAAAACACCACCTCCTCTAGTTTTCACCTGGCCACATAGATGTGCCAAAGCATAGTCGATTCAAAGTGCCACGACCCACCATTTGCAAAATATAGCGTTTGAAAACCTTATACGGCTCCAATCGCACTATTTCACGCGTTTGCAAGCAGTAGGATAGCTAGAGCAACGAAATGAGAAGCA
The DNA here is from genome assembly GCA_018340775.1 of Taxus wallichiana var. yunnanensis. Taxonomy (NCBI): domain Eukaryota; kingdom Viridiplantae; phylum Streptophyta; class Pinopsida; order Cupressales; family Taxaceae; genus Taxus; species Taxus wallichiana. The sequence continues at coordinate 659,337,287 of CM031242.1, forward strand.
AAAAAACCAAGAGAGGCTATTGTAGAGGGTCTCTATGCCAAGGTTTTAGATCAGAAGAGGCCTCTTTAGGTGTCACAGAGTCTGAGTAGTCACCCATCGAAGTTGAACGATATTTTGGTCTCAGGGCTCTTAAGGGACTACACCCGAACGAAGTAGCGGAAGCAACGACCCTTTCGTGCACTTTGAAACACCAACTCCTATAGCATTCACCTAGCTACCCAAATGTGTCAAGCATAGTCAGTTTGGTGCCACGACCCACCGTTTGTAAAATATAGCATTTGACAGCCTTACACTCGGCTCTAATCGCACTATTTCATGCGTTTACAGCAGTAGGACAGCGAGAGCACCGAAATGAGAAGGAAAAACTGAGAGAGGATATTATAGAGGGTCCCTACACCGAGGTTTCAGATCAGACAAGGCCTCTCTAGGTGCCATGGAGTCTGAGTAGTCACCCGTCGAAGTTGAACGATATTTTGGTCTCAGGGCTCTTAAGGGACTACGCCCAAACGAAGTAGCTCTAAGCAACGACCCTTTCGCACACCAAAACACCACCTCTTATAGCATTCAATTGGCCACTCGATGTTCCTACACAATCGGTTTAGTGCCATGACCCACTGTTTGCAAAATATAGCGTTTGACAACCTTACACTTGCTCCAACTGCACTATTTCACGCGTTTGCAAACAAGTAGGACAGCGAGAGCACCGAAATGAGAAGGAAAAAAACTGAGAGAGACTATTGTAGAGGGTCCCTATGCCGAGGTGTTGGATCATACAAGGCCTCTCTAGGTGCCACAGAGTCCGAGTAGTCACCTGTTGAAGTTGAATGATATTTTGGTCTCAGGGCTCCTAAGGGACTACACCCGAATGAAGTAGCCCGGAAGCAACGACCCTTTCGCGCCTTTCAGAAACACCACCTCCTCTAGCATTCACCTAGCAACCTGGATGTTCCGGCGTAGTCGGTTAGGTGTCATGACCCACCGTTTGCAAAATATAGCGTTTGACAACCTTACACGGCTCCAATCTGCACTTATTTCACGCGTCATAAAACAAGTAGGACAACGAGAGCAATGAAATGAGAAGGAAAAAAACCAAGAGAGGCTATTTTATAGGGTCCCTACGCTAAGGTTTTTGATCGACAAGGCCTCTCTAGTTTCCACGGAGTCCGATTGATGTCAAAAATCACAAAAATGATGTCTAAACGAGATGAACCCAACTTAAAGGTAAATCCTTTTAATTCAACATACCCATTCAGTCGAAAATATTTAGAAACCCTCTTCTCACAAGTCAAAGACACGAACCTTTGGTTGTTCGTAGTGGAGAAGAATCTAATTCATACGAAGACCAAAAAAATTAGATATTTCTTTCTTTCATGAGATCCTTTACTACAATAGAGACGAAGTACTTGCAAGAGTCCTTGAGTTAGGAGGTAGACTATTACAAGAGTATGAAGTGGTGATTAAGACCATGAATCACAAAGCAGAAGATCCAAAATGACCATCCCTCATAGAAATGGACATCCATTTTAATATAGGTTAGTCTTCTAATTAATAAAACGTAAAAAAATGTTGAGGATCACCCACCAAAACCAACAAGTGATTCATGAAAACCTTACTTTAAGGCTTCACGTAGATTCAAGATTGAACATAGTCACAAAGACTCACCTCCTCCTAGATTTTATGATGAAGATGATCCCTTATTCGAAGAGGAGATCATTCAAAGACAAATACTAAAACTCGCTCAAAATTTAGTGACCTTCTAGGTTACTTGAATAGGAATACATGCAAGGATAGACTCAAGATAAAGTTAGGTGAATTTCACATTTATCCATCTAATGAAGAAAATTTCAAAGTTGCTAAAGTGAATAGACCAATATATCACCCACAAAGGAAAAAATGATTCAACAAGAGTTGCATTCAATGAAGAATACGCTAACCACTTTACAAGAAAGAAATGTAGGACACAATAGAAAATATCTATACAAAAAGCTATTTCCTTACCCATTTGATAAAGATATGTTGCTACAACAATTTGCAAAGAATTTAGACATGGTCCTAATGAGAAGATGGGTATATTCAAATAACCATATATCCTAACCATGGAGATAAAAAGAACAAAAATTCAGATCATGGACAAGCTTGTAATGACTATCGGAATACTACCTGCATCTATCCAAAAAATGATAAACAATTTTAATCCCTAAGAGGATGCGTCCATTCATCTAATGAACAAGTAAATACCAGTAGGATCTTAGAGAAAAGTTGTGATGTGGATACAAGACATTCTAGTTTGGTAATACCATTTATCCCCTACCTATTCCGCAACAAGTCCAATACAACTTAATAGAATAATTGGAAAAGACACCAGCTAGAATTTTGATCCTATATCTCCTCAAAATCACCATTGCTCATAAGAAAATATTATATAAAACACTTATGAGTTAAGGGGTGTTGACAAACATAGATCTCAGACACCTTCAAGAAATTAGTACACACCTTGACTCCAACGATCATATCTCTTTTCATCAAAATCCAATCCCACGCAATAACCAAGAGAAAAAGTTACCCTTATACATAGAGCTCATTGTTTAACTCATCGTCAGATCAAAATAGTGCTTGTGGTTTGCGGGTCCTATCTAAACAGATCTACATATTGAAACTGGTAATAAGAAATTTCCATCATTGGTAAACCTTGGAGCTTCACTTTCAACAAAAGAAAAAAATGTTTTCATAGCATTATTATGAGAATATGAATATTAATGTTTTCCATTAGATGCTAAACCCATAAAGCGAAGTTAAGAAATATGCATCCCAACGTTACACTGCTTGTTAAAGAAGAACTAAAAAATTCATAAATATGAAAACCAACACACATGGATATATATATATATATATATATATATATATATATATATAAGAATCAAACAAAGTGTGCTCCAGACGCACGTCTCTAAAAATATATATGTATAAGTTCATAATGTATGTGTACATCTCGAACTAAGCACGTGTCATAATGTACATATGGGACCACATGTGGTCGTAAAAGGCTATATATACAATGGACTATGAATCTACTCATGACCACATATGTACATCCAGGTGGACTATAAATCTACTCATGAAACATCTTCCCTCTCTTCGCCTGCTAGAAGTAGCACGTCCACGACCTGGGGATGTAGTGGAGGGAGATGCCACTACGGATTTCATCCGTGTGGTCCTAGGTGTCTCTAAGCATGCCTGCAACCTAACCTGCACATTCATAAACAACAAATTTTTAACACCCAAAATTTTAAAATACATTCAAAATTTAGAAACTTGTACAATTGAGTTAAAAGGCATGTGAAATATTACCGCAATGTCATGATCCCTATCAATTTGTTGATGACGTGTCGCAGGACAACAATAGACTCATGAGGGGTAAGCTACATACAAATAATTAATTTTCAAATTAAATATTTCACATATACCTACAAAATTTGATATTGTAGATTTAAGTTTAATAAGAAATAATGAACCTCCAAAATTTAACAAATTTAAAAAATTGTACCTCGCTTAGTGGGTCTACTGAGATCATGGCAAAGATCTACAAAGAACCTCCATAGTCTGCATATATGGAGGAGTCTCTCTAGCAGTCATAAGCTATACAAAAAACATGTACAAATCAATATTAAAATCTACATGACAGAGGTCCAAAGCATGTAATCCACGTGAACTTCTAGTAATTAGAAACAAAGTGTAAAGAGATTTACTAACCTGCGTAAAACTCATGTGAGGCGTGCCAGTAGCCTCAGTTCCCTGAGTAGATGATGACCCGCCAGGATCCTGTGTATAAAAGAGAAAAATATTAATACATGTACAACATACACGTGAAACATTATAATAATAATCTAGTGCAATCAAATGAAATTAAAAATTTGTAAGTTTGTACAACTTGAAACTTACATTTGAAACACGCCAACCGCAAAGCTTGACATGTCGACGCCGGATGTTTCCTTCACCGGCTCTTGCTATTTAAAATAAAATAAAAAATTATTTTTTTACATGTATGTACATGACATACAATCAAATATATATATATATATATATATATATATATATTAATATCTCAAACATGTGAATTAAACTATATATATATATATATATTATTTAAATTTATTTGAAATTTACCTATGAAAGACCAATATCAGTGGCACCAGTTCCAAAAACATTCCCCAACATCTCATCTATAGAAAAGAAATCCTGTGAACCAGCAAATGATGTCTCGCCTGCAGTGCATACGGCACCACATGATCCATAGTGGTGTGGTGCACTAGAACTAGCACCTCCACCAACATCACCAGATGCAATCTGGTCACTATGCTAGGTGAGAGTGTCAGTGAGCTCCCTCAATGCATGCAATGTATCAATCTCCATAACCTCCTTCACTGTAGGAGGGATAACTGAAGGCAGTGGGGGTTTTGGGGCATGGGGGATCCTAGGTTGACCTACGCATGCACCAGGTCTACTCTATGCAGAGCCACCTCCTCGACCAAAAAAGTTAGAAAAGTCAAAATAATTCGGGACCTCATTGAGCACGAACTCACAATATAATTTCTTCAAAAAATAAAGAGGAACCTCATTGTTGTTGCATGGTGGATAATCAAAAACCATCCACCATCGGTCCCAAAAATTTTTTTTTTTTTGATTCTGTCATCATGGCACCAATGGATTGGGAACCGTTTGCAAGTAACTGCAGGGGGCCATTGGTTCTAGGGTCGGTAAATAATGCACAAATGAGGTCTTTTCTAATTTTTTTTTCTTTGACGGCCACATGGGATAGTTTATCCACATACCACCGCCTACAGTCACTTCTAAAGGTGTTCCATCTATGTATTTGGTTGGTTGCAGACTTGACTTCACCAATCAATGTTTGCAATGTATTGGCTAAAGTCATGCGGGATGGATTTGTAGCATGGTTTTGTCTTATAGTTTGAATTAGGTTCTCAATGACAATTTTATTTTCTCGGATTCTTCCAATGATATTATCTTGCATTCCTGCTGGCTCAGTGGGGATAGAAGGAGCCATAGGAGGTGGATCTATGTTTGGAGGAGGGTTTTGAGGAATGTTCGGTGGGTTTTGAGGAATGTTTTGACGGTTTGCATGATTTTGAGCTTGCCAACCAACTGATAAAACAAGAAAATTGTATACATAAACAAACATTTCAAAAAACCCATGAAAATGCAAAAAAAAAACCTAAAATGCAAAAAAATGATTACAATCGGGGACTTACCTCCTCGTCTTGGTGGCATGGTTGAATCTATCACTATCTAGAAGTCCGATGAGCAATTTTGAGGTGGTATTGAAAGCGTGAGTGAAAAACATTTAGGAAAAATCATGGTTTGAAATGAAAAATGAGGAAAATAAGGAGTCGTCGGGATGCTAAATTTTGTCTCAGAGTTCCGCGATCGCAGTTTATAACCGTGCTCGGTTTTAGGTTTGGTAATTACCGAACCTAGAATTCAGGAACCGTGATCGCGGTCTGTAAACCATGATCGCGGTTCCTTTATTCCAGGTTTTTATGTCCACGGAATTTTCCACCAACTTCGTGCACTTACCCTATATATATTCGAATTGTGAAGGATGGTTATATTCGCATTCTATTATTGGAAAGAAATAAATAGAATTCTATTATTGCATTCAACATGGAAAGATGTAAAGTTTTATAATTGAAGTCAATAAAGAGTTGAAGGATCTTTTCTCATATGCATTGTTGGATTGAATCCAATGTTTCATTGTATGGAAAAAGAGTTAATTAAATCTCTGATTGAAAGAAAGGAACGTATGTAAGGAAAATACAGTAAATTGCCTCTTTGAAAATATACAAAATTGAAATCGAGTTGCATTTCGAGTTTAGAATAGTTTGATTTAGGTCCTTTAAATGTAATAGATTAGTTTAGAAATGAAATGCCACACTTGAATGATAAAATTGATATACATATTTAAAAGAAATGGATCTCTATTATAAAAATTAATACTGGCAAATAAATTCAATCAAATTGTATAGTTTGGACCTGCACATAATAATCAACTTGAAAATGATATGATTTAGCATGTTAAGACATCAATGAACTCAAATTGACAAAGAAAACTTAAGAAAACAATTTAAACATTGCAAAATCAAACCCAATCCCCTTTCACAGTTGTTTTCTGTCAATTGTCGGAAAAACGTGAATTGAAAATCAAACAAGAAAATCTACCTTCCTAAAACACTTTAAATCCTTCCTAGAGTAATCCTCCATGTCTGTTTGGCATGTTGAGTGAGGAAGGAGATCAAATTGAATCAAATTTATAAGTTGGAATTACCAGTTTGCTATTTAAAAGCCTACAGATCATTTTCACAAAATTGACCCCTCAAAATTTACCAAAAAGTAAAATTTATGATTCTTGTGTAAAATTTTCCCTAACAAGCCCGCGGCACCGAAAATTTCTCGTCGAATAGTCCTTAGAAAAAAAAATTTGAATTTTTTTTGGGGAAATTTTTCCTTTCTCCCGTCACAGCCATGAGCCAATCACAAAGCTACCACGTGGCAACATGGGGGTGAAAGCAGAGGGCACGGACCCGCGCGTCAAACTTCTCCCTGTTCCCTCCCTTTCGCGAATTTCGCCAAATCTCCGGCTGCTCCACTTGTCTCCCTCTCCCTTCTCCCCACGGTGAATTGTGGAGTGCCACGTGTCCCTGGCGGACCCACGGGTGCATTGATGCCAATTGGATTTTCTTCCCCTTTGGTGAAATTTCCATTTAACCTCCGCCGCCCCACCCTTCCCTTGTTTCTCGACAATGGCTCAAAGCCCGAAACGTGTCCCTGGCGGCACGAGCGAAAAGTGCGGGAACAAATGGGAATTTTCTCCCACACAAGGAAATTTTCCAACACTTCCCCACGACCTGCCAACCCAAAAATTTCTCTTCTTCCCCTGCCGACACATGTCCCCTTGGGGGAAAATTTGACCCCTAAGCTCTGCCGGTCCATAACTAGAGTTCTACAAGGAGTTAGGAGGACTTCTTTATATCACCGGAAAGGTGAGAAAATTTCCTATCCAATGGGAATGATTTAGGGAAATTTTGAATGTGTTAAGTGTGAGAAAAATCAATTTGAAACTATGATCCTATTAGAGAATGGGTATGGTGATATTTTAACCCTTGAATCTAACTGAAACTTCTAACCCTAAAATTTGGACCATGTGACCTTTGGAAATTGATAATAAATGAAAAGTATGTTCTTGTAATTTTAGACTTGTTCCAAAACCTGATAGTGTCAACTGTTGTCTTGCAACCTAGTTGTGGACACTTCTAATAAAAAAATTATTCCATAATTTTCCTGACTAACCCTAGGTTGTTTCTTGGGTCTCAAGTGGGTTGTTTTAATGGGCATCTCATGCAACAACGTGCATTCGAGACATTAAAGGAGAAAATTACTACCACGCCTATTCTACATTTTCCTTCATGGGACCAACCATTTCATGTACATGTGGAAACCTCTGACATGACCATTGGCATAGTCTTGGCTCAACATGGAGAAGGTATTACAAATCATCCTATTTGTTTTTCTAGTAGAAAGATGAATCTTGCATAATAGAATTACACAACTATAGAGCGCGAAGCTTTGTTAATGATCTATGTGCTACATAAATTCAAATAGTACCTACTAGCTACACCATTTATCTTCTATACATATCACATGACATTGAATTATTTGGTAAAAATACTTGTTTTACAAGGGCACATATGCAGATGGGTACTCTTATTTCAAGAATTTAACTTCACAGTTGTGGTAAAACTAGGGAAAAGTAATTCTAGACCAAACCTTTTATCTATAATCCAATCAGGAGAAGAAGCACAAGCAATTGAATATACCATGCGAAATGCACAGTTATATAGGCTACAATGAGTTCCATCAGAATTAGAGGACATTTTTTTCTTTCTACGAATAGGCATAGCACCAGAAGGAATGAAATCCTTGGAGAAGAAACAACTTGCTATATGTGTGGCACCCTACATGTTGATTAGTAGTGACTTGTACAAATTAGGTTGGGATGAAGTATTGCATCGTTACATACTGGAACATGAACACACGGACATCATGGAGGAAGCTCATGGTGGTATTGCAGGTGGCCACTATGTAGGTGATGCCACCGCATGTAATATTTTACTCGTTGGATTATGGTGGGAGACCCTGTATAAATATTGTAAGGATTATTGCAAGGCTTGTGATCACTATCAGTATCTTGGGAAACCAAGACAATGAGATGAGATGCCCTTAAGGCCTATTCCTAGTGCAGAACCATTTGAGAAATGGGCTATAGATTTTTTGGGTCCTATTTAACCAGCCACACACAACTAGATTGTGCAATATCATCACTTGCATAGACTATCTGACAATGTGGGTAGAAGTAGCACCTATAAAGGATTTTACAAAGAGTTACATTATTGAGGTTCCTATGGGAGAATATTATTTCAAGGTATGGATGTCCTTTAAGTTTGACCGATTATTGGGGCACACATTTTCTTAATGAGATAATCATAATTTTATTGGAAAAATTCATGATTGCACACCATAAGACTACACCTTATCATTCTCAAGCTAATGGTACTACGAGGATTTCAACAAAATTTTGAGCGACATTGACAAAAATATGTGATGTTGGAAGGAAGGATTGGAATGATAAAGTATCTATAGTAGTTTGGGCATATAGAACAACATATAAAAGGTTGAACAAATCCACACCATTTCGTTAGTGTTTGGTGCGCAGTTCTTCCTATGGAATATATGTTACCTTCTTTACGTATTGCGTGTGTTGGAGGTCTAACAAATGAGCAAGCATTAGAAGAATGGATTGAGAATTTAATCAAGTTGGATGAGTGCCAAAAATAGCACGTTAGAGTCGAAACAAGAGAAGGCTGTAAAAATCATGGCATGATAGGCACATCAAGGATAAAAAGCTTGGGATATATGACGAGATGGTACTCCTTTATAATTCTAAATTTTTACACCATTCGGGTAAACTCGAGTACATTGGTTGGGACCGTATGTTATCACTCACATACTTGAAGCAGACACTTGTCAATTGGAGGTGTTTGATGGAATACGATTACCTAGTTACTTCAATGGGAAAGTGAAGCCCTAATAAATAATTATTCTTGGTGTTTGTAATAAGGTAGTGTTGCCATTTAGATTAGGTTTCCAATTCTAAATTTACTTAATGTATTTCCTTCTTCATTACTATGCTTTGTCACTTTAGTTGGTGTGTTTGTGTAATAAAACATGTTTACATGCCGAAGATAATTCCTATTTTTAAGAATTTTTATGCACAAAGGACTGCACATACCCTTAGTGTGGGGTAGGTTATTGATATCTAGGTATAGGACTGATGAAAATAAAATATGAAAGGAACAAACTACTATGGGTGCTATTCAAGTTGGAGAATTGAAAAAATTGCTTCTGGAAATGAGGACCATAGATGGAGATGAATGAAGAAACAAGTATAAAGCGAGGTAAGAAAAGGCCATGGGAACTACCAAGGAAAGTGTAGTGATGAAGTACTTAGGAACATCAAAGTGCGTTGAAGAGAAGACAAAGGCTAGAAGGTTATAGCTTGGGAATGAATATTAACCATGCAGAACTAACGAAAATGGTCGATTAATGAGAGGATTGTTAGTAGGTGAAGAAGTAATAAATGCACTAACTTTTTGAAAATCTATATAAGGATGGGATGTGAGTTCATTTTTACCATTGTAATTGTGATAATTTGAAAGATCCAAGTGCAACCGAGATGTGAGAAGAGTACTCAGCACGGAGAGTGTGAATCAAGACAAGACAAGTAGATTTGTGTGCAGAGGAAGCTTACGTCCCCAGTTGTGAAGGGTTTGAGTGAAGTAAGGTGTTACAAAAGAGCTAGGGCACGTAATCTCAACTAGGGAATGCTGAATCAAGCTAGAGTTTGGGTTTTCATGTTGTAGGAGATAAAAAGGTGAGTATTTGGAGTTGGAATATTGCAGGTTATAAATGGCACCGAACAAAGCACCCAAAACAGGAGTAAAAGGGAAGAAAAAGGTCGAAGTGGAAGAAGAAATTTCTCCCAAGAGTAATTTATCATAAATGCAATATCCAGAGGGCATGATCGTAGGAAAAGAATGAGATTCCCATATACTTAAATGTAAAATCAATGATTACAACTATCAAACATCGATAAGAAGAAGGATATTGATGCATTGTTGAGCACAAAAATGAACAAGTGCATGGTAGAAGATATGCCAAGATACGATGACACTCGTGGGAAGTTATCAAGCAGATTGAGTCTACCAATAATACAAGTTTCCATAATTTGGGAGGTATGAACCATTGTATAGATGGTTGATGAGTAGAGTCCATTAGGAATTTTTATATTTCACCGGACAGAGGATTAGAGTCATAGCTACTTTGATTTCAATGGTGATAGGGCTAAGGGTCTCAAGAGCGGATTTGGAGATCGATTTAATCAATAAGGCCACAATCCTAGAGATAAGGAAGGAGATGGGGTATACCAAAGGTCTTTATGATATGGACATTGAAAAATTGAAGAAGTACCCAATAGTTCACGTAGCTGCACACTTGGTGACAAAGTTGAATGACCATGAAAAGTGGTCGCAGGTAAACACAATGTGGTTGTATGATGTAAAGAAGATGTTTGAAGGAGTGGTCTACAATATCATGGATCACATAACAAAGACAATAATTAAAGAAGCGTGGATAGGTGAAATAATAATTTTTGGCATTATTTTACTATCTTTGGTGTTCATGGATATTGGGGTGCCCGATGGGCCAAAGGAGAAGATTTGGGAGTACCCCACGAAACACAAGTCACTGCAGAAATATTTGACAAGTACTTGTGTGATGGATCAATGAGCAGACCATTCAAGCAGAGGGTGGAGATGTGGTATGATAGAATCCACATGGTGTTTGAAGAAGAGTGGTGCATACCCAAGGATTTTCCTTCGGTGGTGGGTAAGGCAATTCGGTTTCCGGGCCTACCAAAGCATTTTTGCATCGCATGATTTATGATGAAGGATGGGGCTTGGAGCCCATGGTGCAAAATTTCATATGCCTTCACAGCAAGATATTTCCAGGCATTAGTTCACTGGTTTTTAGATGTGTGCCACCTAACCTTCAATGTAGACAAGGTAGATTGTGACTACCACACTCTGAGAAAGAAGTATGTATATCCAAGGTGGAATGCCTACATTGATAGGCTCAAATCAGATATTATAAATATGAATCCTATAAGATTGGAATTTGGGGACAATGAAGCAATGCTTGTGTACCTGTAACTCAAGCCCAAGTTAGAGAACAATAAGTATGTGGAGAATGAGTTTGCACTCCTAGGGCTGCTAAAAGGTAAGCATACAATGGAGAATTTTCCAGCACCTAAGCCCATAGAGACAATACAAGTAGATGATGAATAAGAGGGGCATGAAGATATTGGTGGTTTGGAGTAAAGAGGCAGAAGACAACCTCTAAATATGGAAGAATATGAGCGCGCGATTACGCCCCCTAGCCACAAGAGGGAGATGATGAGGAATTAGATGTAGTCTAGGGAGAGCATCATTTCAAAAGAGTGTTCGGAGAATAAGGACCCAAGGTGCTACTCCAAAATTAGTGCACAAATCACCTCGACTCTCCCCACAAAAGGAAACAACTGAGAAGAGAAGAAGGAAGTTGAAGTTGAATGAGGAGGTGGAAGAGTCTAAAGAAAGCATGCCCAATTCCCCTACACCTCTAGAGAATGTAGAAGAACCAAAGGATGAAGAAATGAAGGATGAAGAAGAGGGAGGAAAGGAAGCAGATGAGACAACAACCAAGACTACTCAGACACAAGTAGAACAAGCTCGAATCTTGAAGCCCAAGTTCCTAAGGGGCCAAGATCAAAGAGAACAAGTGGAGAGTATGTTCCACTAGTCATGGGCTATACCGAGGACACAGGAAAAATTGTCTACACCCACTTTTAGAGCACAATGACACAAAAGGAGTTGTATGGCTGGGAGATGATGGATGAAGAGATGGCAACCATGCGCACAAGGAAGTAGATGTCATGGTCGATGCACACACACATGGATGAACCGGATTTTGATGTGTGTGAGGATTCATGCGTATCAAGGAGATTGAAAACGACACCTCAAGCCAGACACATAACAATCAAGCCTACTATTATGTCGATGAACAAGTGAGCAATTCTTTGGTGAAAGTCTCAACAAAGGTGGCAAGGTAGAATATGGATAATTCAGCAACAATTAGGGTGCTATGAGAGGAGATCAAGACTAAGGATGCAGAAATAGCACTCTTAAAGCAAGAAAAAGACTTAGCACAGAAGAAAAACATTGTTTTCATCAGCATGGAAGAGGAAGTTGGGGATAATATCATGAAAGAAAAGTCACATTTAGAGCCAAAGGTACCCAAAACATTTCCTTTAGCAATGCATTATGTAAGTAATTTGGTGGACTTAGTGCTTGAAGATGAACCTCTACGCATGCTAGCACCAAAGGATCCAACACAGGAAGCAGAGTGGGAAAAGGCTTCAGTGATGCGGAAGATTGCATCATATGAGGGGTTACTTCAGAGCTTGCAGGAGGAACTAAAGAAGGTAGATCAAGTGTTGAATATTTGTACAGCGCTAGAAGCCGTTATAAGAACCAGGACCATTTTGGAAGACAATGAAGTCCTGAAGGCCATGAAGGATGAAACATTGGGCCGCTTGAAATGATTAGCGCTTGTCAAGAAGAAGCGTGAGGACCTTACGGTGAGGTCAAGAACCACACAAGGAAAGGCTAGATGATCTTGGAAAACTCATCGCGTAAAATATGGACTTGTTAGAAGGGATAATGACTGGCATGTCTAGTATTGTGTTAGTCTTGCAGAATGAGAAAGGAGAGATTGCAAAGGATGAATTAGAGTCAATTGTAGTGGATATTCCAGAGAAGGCATAGGCTACGCTCAATGATTGGAAGACTCTAGAGGTGGAAATAAAAGAAGAATATCCAGAATCGATTCTTCAAAGTTGCAATGTAAGATACCGTAGGGTACATGACATTTTTTATTCATTAAAATTCTTTCTATCTCTTTATTCACATTCTTTTATTCTTTTTGGAGACAACCATTTCCAAGGCAGCAATGCAACTAATGTGGGGTAATGTTTATCATTAAAAATCTGGCACTTAGCGAAAAAACATATAGAAGGATCGTGTAAAGAATCATAACGTAATCAAAAGTGCGAGAGGATCAGAAAGGATAGTGCGTGAAGAAGAGAGATAGATTCGGGACTTAGCCATTTTCACGATGAGGATCTATTTTTAGAGATAGTGTGCGGAGAACACAAACTAGTTAGAGACTTGCACAACATGCATTGGCCATTTTTTGAGGATCGGCTACAAAGCACTTTGCATGGATACAAGCTGAGATTAGATCTACTACTGGCAGTTAACTAGAAGAAGTCTATCGTTAACACACTTACATGTGTGGATATTTTTGTAAAGGCACGTGGCTAAAAATATCATGCGACCAAATTCGGGATTAGATAAGTGGTGAAGGGAAAGTCCCCACCCTTATAAATATGTAGTGAACTATGTAGCATGAGAGAGGTGTGAGAGCTAAGTTATTGTGAGGTTATGTTGCCAAATATGATGCGCGCATGAGCATATATTACTGTTATTATAAGGAAGATTTTGTGTATTACTGTATTTAATATAATGGAGGTTATTGGCTGAATCAAGGTGTTAATCATGGTTATAGTTTATTACTGCATAAAGGATTTTGCTATGGTTATTGTTTGATTCATGATACTTTAAGATCTAGATCTAGGAAATGCTCTGTAGAATGTTAGATTAATTACGGATCTAAATGTTTTAAGTCTTTATCATGTTAACATCATGCAAAAAAACCCTAAAGAGGGGCCAGTACCTTTGCACACTTTGGGTGAGCACTCGCCTAGGCCGAGTGATGTGCCAAAGATGTGCTTGGGCTTTACTAGTGAATTCTAGGTTACATCAAGTCTTGGTTGTGTTGAAGTCCCGCAACCTTCATGATAATATCACAAAGCTTAGATGTTTGCTCCTTCAACTTAGCATTCTTTTCTTTCTCTTCATCCAAATTCTAGAAAATGATATTGATTAATGTTTGTGTATCATGCTTCAAGCCTTCAGTTGTGACTTCTCCTAGTGGTACCTTTGTGATCACCAAATCCCCTTGACCAATTCTTGTTTTATCTTTCCTTCTTATGAGGTGGATACTTCAAAAACTTCTTACCCAAAGGTTCAATAACCATATTTGAGGTTACCTTAGGAACTTGGATCTTCTCCTTTTCTTATCAATAATTTTCAGTAATTGAAGATCCATTTCTTCCAAATTGACTAATTCCTTGGAACTAGGAAGAGTTTTCTTGGCTAACCAATTTGTTAAATATTTTCCTGAAAGAGATTGGGCATCAGGATGAAAAATCATTTCTTTACCACTTACTTTCGTAGAGGGATTTGTTATTATTTCAGTTATTTTCTAGGTTCCTCAGTAGCATAATCTTGTTGCAAGACCACTCTCAAATCAATCATCCTTTTCTTTATCAACTCTTCTTCTATTTCTCCTTCTTCTTTAGTCCCTGTATCAATATCTTGAACATCCTCCTACATTGCAAAACCTAGAACTGAAGAAACTCCAACTATATGATCATGCACATTACCTCCACCTTCCTTCCCAATCTCTCCCTCTTCAACCTCTACATTTTTCTCTTAGGATTCACTCTTCTCTAATGTTTGAGACACTTCTTAAAGAGAAGAAACATCATATGTCCCTTATTGTTGAACATATGATAATTCCTCTAGAGATGGAGGAGGGGGAGGATTAAATGGTGGAGATCAGGGAGGAGGTCTAGGAGATGTAGCTTTTGTAGCAACTGAAGGAAATATGAATGAAGCTAGCTTGAGTGATGGCAACAAAATTTCTCCTTTTGCAGGAAGATCTTTAATAGTAGGAGTAGCAAATGATGAAGATGTCAATAAATTATAAGTATCTTCTAGAATGACTCCTGAAATTAATGGATTCTTTGTTCTTTCCTTCTTAATTGGCTTCAACTTTGTAGCCACTCCACTACTCTTTCTTGAAACTTCTTTTCTGTTCTTTCTTTCACTGGGGCCTTCCTTCTTCTTGGTGCCTATATGATTATTATCATTCATTATTGATTCTTTAAGGAAATGACTGTGACTGAGAAAACATTAAGATGTATAAAGCAACACTTTTGATTTCCTTTCCATGATTGACTTAGAGATGTGAGTGTCTGTAAGTAAGGGGGCATTGTCACCTCTTCATCATAATAAGTACCAGAAATTACTTGGCCATCATCTAAGAGCTCTTTTGGAATATTGGCCAACCTAAATTCCACAATTTTGTGTTGTCAATCGGCTGTAATACTTTCTTCTTATCTCAAAATCATCTTTCTAATCAGCCCGAAATCCTTTAGTGTTGGAAGATGTGTATAACTCAATGTGACTGATTTCTTGGCAATATTTCTATAATCAAAATTTAACCTTGCCTTGAAAGTTCTTTGAGTGTAACGAATAAATATTTTCTTTTCAGCATTCCTAGCCTTATGGATATTTGCACAATGATACTACTGAATTATAATAAGAAAATGAACAACCCGATCTATGAAGACCTTACTAAAAATCATGGAGCTATACCAACTATGTAATATCTTGCAATGTCTCAGTATGCTTTGAAGGAAGGATAAATTCCATGTATGGAATCGACACGATGGTATGAGTACATACATTGCTGCGTAGTTGCATATGCAACTACAAATACATGTGTATGTCCTGAAAATGGATATACATGCTCACGTGTAGTTGCATGCACAACCATGCAACAACATTTTTCATCTAGCGGTCATAAGGTACCTTTCTTATTTTCTATTATCTTGGTCATGGTACACATAGTGTGTTACTTCACTTTTCTTTGGATCGAGTTTGTTGGTACAAATCTCACCATCGGCCAATCATGCTCCGGCTATGATGATTAATGATTTTATTGATCAAACTCGCCCTAGACCTTACAATCGGGTTGTTCAATATTATCATTGTGAATAGAAGGTTGAAGACCTAGAGTTACATAAATGATGGTTAGAAGCAAAATTGGCATCATCACAACAAAAAATGTATGAAAGGTAATGATTTTAGATGATTATAAGGTTTATGTTGGAAATACTTGCCATGGACCTTGACCATACCTTATCTTTGGATAAAAAAATGATCTCATCAAGTCTATCCTTCGAAGGTCATTTGATTAATTGATTTGCTACACTACCAAAGCATTGTTCGAAAGGCATGGAAAAAATAAACACTTTGATTTATGGTCCTAGTTGTTAAATTATAAAATGTCACACTCATTTGACTTATGCTAATGATTTATAAAGAGGTAGATACCTATGGTTTCTTCACAACTATAAGACACTTATTACATGGGTCGAATTGGCCCCAACCATGCATGAAATTTGGTGAATAAATGATCATTATTTTAATGTCGGTCAATCGACCCAATGAAATTTTATTGTGTTAATCTTATAGTTATATGCCTATGAGATCAATCGGTCATATACAAACTTTTAAATGGAAAGTTAGGTTGCATGTAATCTCAGACCATTTGGTTCACCATCGCCAACCTTGGGTGGGAAAATAGGAGAAATAAATGAAAGCCACCTATGTGGCACATGATATTTAAAAACATTTAATAATGGTACGTAACCATGGGAAACTCAAAGCTTCTCCAAGAAGCTATCGAGTTGTATGTTGAGTTTGATATTTTGGTTTTTTTTCTATTTGGAAGTCTTACTCCATTAGAGATTCTTCCCTGAGAAAGTGGTGCATGTGTTTTGTATAAGGGAGATCAATTGCATGCCAGAGGTTGAATATTGAACGTAGAAATTACTGGGCACATTGGTAATGTGGAGTTCAACTATAAAATATGCATGGGAAATGATTTAAAAGTTTGGGAAATCTGATTTAATGAATCCTTGGCGGTTTCTATTAAATCTAAAGGTTACATCTTGCTAGGGAAAAACAAGAAGAAGATTACAAAGGCTTGCTTGCAAATAATCTTAGGCATGATATATTCCTTCTCCTTCTCAAAATTTTGTCTCATTTACTCTTTGCGTAATGGGGTTTTCGTAATATACTTTTGGTTGAGTTATTTGAGTGAACTTGTTATTATTAAGGAATGAGTGTTCGAGTTCATGGATTTTGGGTTTAGTTGCATTTAGAAGTCTATGATGAATTGATTTAAAATGTTACTTAAAGTTTATAATATGGATTATATTATATTCTAAACTCTGTTACTTTTGGGTAGTAATATACAAATATTCAAAGCGCTAGGTATTATTATTGTCAAGGAGCTTTTGGTTTGTACCTAGTTGTTCTATAACCTCTATTCAACAATTAATAATGAAGATGTGAAGTTTGTGATTATGTATCTCTTTTTTTGTATGGTGGTCAAACCGTGGTTTGGTGAGACCATGGGTCGAACCTCTGTAAATATATTTGAGCTCCTTATTTTCATAGATAGGTATAACTTGAATATTTATCTAAGGCTAAAGGTAAAGCTAGACCTATGAAGTATATATATATATATATATATATATATTCGAGGATAGGGCTGCAAGATGATTCTTCTTGTCTTTAAATAATTAAAGACCATCGATGAAAATGCATATACTTTTGGTGTTTACGCCGGAAAAGTGACAAGCGAGTGTGGGAATCTACAGTAACTCTTAGTGTACCCAACCTCCCAGGTCGTGCGAGACAGCCGGTGGGGATGGAATATGCGTGGGATGCGAGACAAACTAGTTAGGCAATCTAATGTCTTTGACACGCAATAATGGAATTTGCGAATCTAAGGTAAGAAGGCCCTTCTAACTTGGACTGGCGTGATAGATCGATCGGCAAGGATGACTACTCGAAGGCTCCAATCAATATCGAGCTCTGGTGTGATTCGATCTATGGGTTGTGGAATACGTGGAAAATGACCTGGGATAGTTTCGTGTATGTCTCCAGATAAGGTCATATGGTGGATGGTGAAAACAATTGACTTTACGGATGATTCTCTGGCCTAGTCCAGAATTCTCTAGCTTCGTTAGCCGCTATATCTAGTAAGGACAATTGTTCGATGATGATGGGTGGGAGTGGAGTAGATCTGAATACTAACGTGCGTAGGCCAGTGTCTATATCTGATTGATTTATGGATTCGTTAGGCTGTGGGACTTGTGGATCACAACCGTAGACTCTTGGTTGTTGCGGTCCTATTATGGTCATATATGAAATCAAGTCCTAATCCCTAGTATCTAGTAATCGTACGCTTTCTCAGCTTCTATGTTTAGGACCAACAACTGCGCGATCTTCTCAGAATATCTCACAGGTGTTCGTGCAACCTGGATCCTTAAACTAGTATCTATGTCTGTGAGAGTGTCTCCTGCACCTGGCTGTGGGACCAAAGGATCACAACCAAAGGTTTGTTCTCTTTCAAACCCTTCTACAGTCATGTGAATGTTTGCCTAGGGTAATCTGTAATTCGGTTGATTTGTGGGACCAAAGGATCACAACCAAAGGTTTGTTCTCTTTCGAACCCTTCTACAGTCATGTCAATGTTTGCCTAGGGTAATCTGTAATTTGGTTGATTTGACCAAAACGTGTATGCTTGGTCGTCTTCTATGTTTAACCCTCTCAACTGAGAACTGATCAGTTGTAAATCCGTTGTTGTTTGGAAGACTTGTATTCTAAGGTTCTGGTCTATGTCAACTATTGTTGTGATGAGGTTTGGTTGAGGCACGATTGGCTCAAATACGTATTCCCTGGGCTCCCGAGGTCCCGTGATTGTCATACAAAACAAAATGTAAATCTAACTGCAACAAAGCAAATTCTAACTACGCAGAATAAATCTAAAACATATATAACTTCTATTTTTGTATTTAACTTTCTAAGAAGAAAAGTAGCTATTTAAATGTATCTAGAAATAAAAACTAAATAAAAATTTAAAACAAACAAAATAACCGAGTGTAGTTATTTGCCTGTGTGATTTGTAGATTTATTCTAAACAAATAAAATAGCTCATCTAATCTATCTGCAAGATTCTCGATCCTACCTCAGAAGTGAGGAGTGAATCATAGTTTCTTAGAAACTATCAATCCTCACAGCTTCCCTGGCAATATCGAGAATAGAATTTACTGAAATGAAGCAATTATCTACTCTATTTGATATGATTCTGACTAGAACTTTGAAAACTAGAACCTGGATTCCGCAGAACAGTGGCGAATCCGATGGTGTGTGTGTGATCTTGTCCCCTCAGTGTGATCTCCTCGTTCTTTCATGTTCACGTGGATCCAGAAAAGCGTGTAATGCTAGCATCAACAGAAGTAGATTTTGGGACAAAGGCAGCTCAGAATGCAGACCGAATATAATGCGAGTAGGAGAGGGATAGCGCAAGAGTACAGAGCTTGGCTTATGCAATTCCTAGCGGGATTTACTGTGAGTCATGCAACATAAAGCGTCCAGAACCTGAAACTATCCTGTTTGAGGAGCAAAACCTGCAACTTTAATGGCTTCCTAAGCTATTCTACTCCAATGGATTGGATAAAACAACAACACTGTTTGCACAAGTTGGATATGTGGCTTACCAACAGCTGAACAATGCTAACTAAGCATGCAAAGAACTAAGACTATGGCTTCTAAACAGAATAAAAGACTGAACTATGAAAATGAAAGCATGAAAGTGAATGAGGGGTAGACCATTTGTTTGAGCACAAGCCATTTATTTATAGCTTTCATTCACCCAAAGATCAAAACCAAACTGAACTCTAAAAACTATAAACAATGGCCAAACACTATTCCAGGGGACCAAAAACATAAATGCAAGCCCAAGTCGGCAAGGAAAAGCTGGTGAAACATTGATCTTTACGTGAGTCACGTCGAATGCTTTCTCTGAAAACGTAAAGGACCGCCGCCTCGAGCGGGCGGCGATTACAAGACCGCCGCCCGATCGGCGGGCGGTCACGAGATCCGCGCCGCCATGCCTAGGGCGGCGGTTTCGTCACTGAAGAGCAAAAGGCCAAGAAAAGAGGGAAAAAGGAAAAAACAAAGGATGTGGGGGCTAAGCGGTGCATGTGGGATGTTAATGCATACTCCGAGAGCTTTTCTGGATCCCGAACACCTTGTGAGGAGACCTATATCATCATTGGGGCACTTGTCACGTTGTTCTAATAGTACAATACCTTACAATTTTGGGTACATACATATTGCCCCCTCGGAGAAGTGTTTTAGCCAT
The DNA here is from genome assembly GCA_018340775.1 of Taxus wallichiana var. yunnanensis. Taxonomy (NCBI): domain Eukaryota; kingdom Viridiplantae; phylum Streptophyta; class Pinopsida; order Cupressales; family Taxaceae; genus Taxus; species Taxus wallichiana. The sequence goes on from CM031242.1 coordinate 659,357,645, forward strand.
GAAGAGGCGTAAAATAGTGGGTCCGAGTATGGCAGTCCCGAAATGGGAAGTTAGAAGTTATACCTTACAAATCCGTGTGTTGAAATGACGCCATCCAAAATTCCCGCTATCTGCAAAACGAAAAGAGAACTCAAGTGCAGATAGATACAATAATTTGGAAAATAAACGCTAAAGTAATAGGGAATGAGAACGTACCATTTGTGCGGGGATAGGAACTTACCTCCATCAGCACTCCAAACCTGTGAAAAGTCATTTTAAAATGAAACAGAGTGCTATATATATGAAAGTGGGCCCATTTTCCTATTCATTTGTGCGAGTTGATTTGATTGTTTTTGAGCTCTGGGACCCACGGTGACGGTTTCTTGCGTGAGTATAGTCGAAATGTCTACAGCGAGATCGTGATCATGCCTCCACGTGCGAACACCGCCCTGTTAGATCACAGGTTGGTTTTCTTCAATTTTGTGTTTTTCCCCCCTTAAATTTGAAATGCTAAATTTTTGTAATGGGGGGGTCATTTTTGAAAATGCTAGTGTTAAAAGGTCCATCTAGGGGGGGTGCCTACTGGGTAGGCTCCGTTTTTAGGTTAAATGGTCATTTTTGCATGCTTTAGGCTTTTTAGATTAGAAACTCGCATGGGTTTTCGGACCACACCGCGCCCGGCCAGTGGCAAAGTGGTTACATGATCGCCGCCTGTTTAGGCGGCGGTTACACGACTATCATCTTTAAGGTGGCGGTTACAAAACCACCTCCTCTTTCAGGTGGCGACGGTTTTGCACATGAGTAATGCAAAAGGAGCCTGTTTTTGAGATTGTGTTTGTATTTTTAGCATTTCTACATGTTTTTATGACTTTCTCAGTATTGTTCGGATACTAACTTGCTCTATTTTGTGTGTTTTTGGGTGTATGTAGGCGAGAGAGGAGTACATCAGATGGAGCAGAGAGAGAGAGTGTGATTGGCTCTCAGGGGTACTAGATGCCCTCTCGCAGGACGAGGAGGACACACTTCAGAGGGCTGGTATATTGCGCATATCACACGTGCCCCATGTTGCACCATCTAGTCACATCCTTTGTGACTTATTCTCATACTGGGACGCAGATCGGAACACCTTCCGATTGCCAGGGGTCCGTGGCGAGTGGACCATTACATTAGAGGACATCTACCGCATTCTGGGGGTCCCGATCATCGGGAGGTGACTTACATTAGAGACAACAGGCTCACGGGCACATATTACACAGTGGGTAGCATATATGGGAGATGCAGTCATCTCCACGTGGTCGAAGAAGGGGGTGAGAGTTCGATCCATTCCTTCTTTGCCTATCCCCTTACTTCGCCAGGCCATCATGGGGATCCTTGCCTCGAGATTGATCGGGGACAAGGGAGGTGACACGTTATTATACTGCTGGGGCCCCATTATTACACAGATAGAGGGGCACGGCTGGATATACGCCTGGGGCACAGATATTCTTGGGACCACCTACCACGATCTATATAGGGTGGTCCGTTTACAGGGGCAGTCACTGAGCCACCCGACTCTAGTCATGAGTTGGGTTTATGAGCGCTTCATCCCTTATGGCAGGGGTGTGGAGGTGGCAGATCCTGGAGCTATTAGGGTAGCCAGATGGGCAGACATGTCGGTGCTTAGAGCACCTCATCAGCTAGTTGCCTCCCTGACTACTGCCGATATGGAGGCGACACCATACCAGCTCATGGCCGGCATATGGGGCGAGGAGACCCTTACCTTGATCTCCTGCTCCACTACAGGGCAGCTTATCGATCGAGTGGGACGAGTGGAGGTGCACCCCTTTGGCCGAGTTCCTTAGTAGTTTGGCCTTCCATACACGGGTATGCTTCCCCCAGTGGCGCCAGTTTATAGATCAGTTCGCGAGGCCAGAGGGGGGCCCAGAGGCCGAGGTTGGACAGTGATTACTCCTGGCATTCCCATTGTAGCCAGGAGGATAGTTTGTGCTAGAGGGAGAGCCGGTGCACCTCAAGCACCTTTGCTTCAGATAGCTGCGGGTCCCGCTCGAGCAGCGATGACCCTATTGATATTGACTCCGAGTCCGAGGAGTTTACAGAGGGAGCGACAGAGGAGGAGACCAAGGACAATGATCCTGAGTGGCATGACACTCAAGATATCATGCAGGCAGAGAGGGATGAGCAGAGCGCAGAGAGGGACACTCTAGTTTCAGAGGAGCCACTCTCTCAGGGCCATGGTGGAGAGGATGAGTCAGTTGCGGGGTGACATGTTTCCCTGCCACAGGAGCAGCCCCTCAGTCGGCAGCGGCATCCGCGGCAGGTGCCTGTCCCTAGTGACCCATCTTGGAGGCCTGGGGATCCGAGTAAGTTACCCTTTCTCCCTTTTAATGTTTATTTGTAGGCTCTCCTTAGTTGTTACCTTGTATCTTTTAGCCTCTTGTTTAGTTTCTAATTTGTTTTCTCCTTTGTTTGCAGAGACTGTTGACGAGTGGCGGGATTTGATCCATAGGGTATGTACCGATTCCCTGATGATCCCCATGGATAGGACGCGTGCAGAGCTGTCTGTAGATGTTGGGGAGCCCTCGGCAGCCCGGTAGGCATATCGACGTTTTGCTCCTATTTGGCACGTGGCCAGGATGGTTTCGACCCTCCACACTTTGAGTTAGCGAGCTATAGGATGGTGAGCACCTTATGAGGAGCCATTCTTGCGGTGAGACCGCACATGTTGCTCCTCGAGACCCCGAGCCCTCCGTTCATTGAGTGCGGCGTAGCTGGAGTCCTAGGCGTGGGCATGCACCTTGAAGGGGTCATGCAGGGATTGAGAGGCCTCTTGGCTCTCGTGTATTTTGTATTATATATTCTTTGTATATCACGGGATCTTTGAGCGTTTTGACCATGCTTAGTGCATGATGGCATTGTATATAAACGTTGATCATTTATTTATATGCATTTGTTTTGGATCCAAATCTTGGCACTCATGGTTTCTTTTCTATTTCCAGTTTCTCTATATATACCATGATGTATGTTTATATGCTTCTTAGAATGTATGCAATGGAGAACAGATGATGCAAATGCTTGTTTCTTTTTGTATTTCATGATGCTGATATATGTAGATGTAATGTGATTTTGAATCTTAGCTTCCGTAAGCAATTTTTGATATCTCATGTTTGTTTTGTAAAGTGATGAATATAACTAGTATGATGAACAGATTAAATTGCCCCAATCCTAGCCCCACGCAACTAGTAAGATGCGAGGGCTCATCACCGAGAGCTAGAAAAGGCACAAGTTATGAGGTGTAGGTGAAATGATAGTGATAAAAGACAGACGAAGCTTTGGCGGAACCAAATTGGAAGCTACAAGTCAACTCCACTCGAGTGACTCCATAGTTTTGGATGCAACTTGCTTTGCGGTTTATCCAAACTTAGACCCGTAGATGGCCACATAGTAGACAAAATCTGGGTTTTTAGGATTTTAACTCTTTTGGAATTTTGAACATTTGCTTCATTCGTTTTTGACTCAAAGTTTCAAAGTTTGAATTGTTTGTGTATGACCTTTTACATTTATTTGTCAAGAGGACCCCCTGTACTTTGCCCCATGCTACTAGTAAGAAGCGTGGGTTTATCACCGTGGGCAAGGCATAGGTGAGTAAGGGCATTTCCATCCTTTCCCAACCCTACGTCACTAGTAAGAGATGCAAGCTCATCACCGAAGGTTGGTGGGGCAAGGAAATGTGTAAAATTAAAATTTTCTGTTTAATCACTTTTGATTTGTTTATTTGAGTAAAATGTCAGTATGTGCTTATTTCCAAAGAGATATGCATATGGGATAGATGTGACACCATGAAGCTTCTAGAAGAGACCATAGGCAAGACACCTGCCCTAAGAAGAAATCAAAGCGAGAATAAACTTGCAGATCTTGGTATGGCTACCGTTAAGACTTCGTCATGTCTGATTTTATTTGATAAAAGATTCTGAGATATTTTGATGATATCATGAAAATGGAGAGGTACGATTAAAGAGTTTATGCCAACAACATCATGAGTTTGTAATGAATTGCTTTGAGAATAGATTCCTTGATCACAATTTGTGTAAGAAACAAGTGGACAAAATGATCTTAATCTATATGAAGATGCAATGTAGATAAATATATGTAGTGCCAGCCGCTTATGCGTAGAACCGCTTGAGGTGAAGGGAATTGACTGTTTCACCAAATTCCTCACCTTCTAGCATACATAAGAGGTATGCACCATTTCCGTAGTCCTTCATGACTCGGTATGGGCCCAACCATTTGGGCCGGAATTTCCTTCCTTCGCCGGTCTTCTTGTCGATCCAAGTTGTCTAGCCTTAGAACTAGATCACCTTTGTATATGTCGCGTTCATAGACCTTCTTGTTATATTGCTGGCACATTCGGTCAGCATAAGCTCTATGCCGCTGTTCAACATCTAATATAGTTTCATCTAGGATTTCTAGTTGGGAAAGACGTGCTTCTCTATAAGCGTCTTCATCTAGGATCCCTTGTAGTGAAATGCGGAGACTGGGTATTTCGACCTCAAGTGGGAGAACTGCTTCTGCCCCAAATACTAGCAAGAAAGGAGTTGCTCCTATTGGTGTTCTTATTGAGGTTTGGTGGGCCCACAAGGCCGGATATAACTTCAAGTGCCAATCTCGTTTGTTTTCTTTTACCGTTTTAAGGAGAATGGATTTCAGTGTCTTGTTTGTCGCTTCAGTTTGTCCGTTGGCTTGGGGGTAATACAAGGAAGCCGTATGATGGCTTATCTTAAATTTATTGCATAGTTCGCGAACCTCTTCATTCTTAAAATAAGTTCCATTATTGGAGATAATGATTTGCGGGATACCGTACCTGTAAATGATTTGGTTCAAAATGAACTTGGCGATTACAGAACCAGGTACAGTAGTAAGAGGCATAGCCTTTACCCATTTGGTAAAATATTCAGTGGCTGTGATTGTAAAATTATGGCCATCTGTGGATGAGGGAGAGAATTTCCCTATCAAATCTAGGCCCCATGTAGAAAAGGGCCATGAAGTAGCGATTGGTTGGAGAGCTTGTCCCGGCATATGAATCTCATGGGAGAATTCTTGGCACTTATGACACCTGCATATAAACTCTATTGCGTCATGTTCTAGAGTGGGCTAGAAATAGCCCATTCGATGTATTTTTCGAGCGGTGGCATGGCCACCGAAGTGGCCTCCACATATTCCACTGTGAGATTCATGGAGAATCTTCTTGGATTCTTCCGTGTCGACACATCTTAGGAGCATCCCATCGAATGCTTTTCGGTAGAGAACTTGCTCTATAATGACGTATTTAGTTATGATAATGCGTAACCGCCTTCTTTATTGCGGTGTAACTCCTTTTGGGTATGTATGGTCCATGATATAATTAATGATATCTGTGTACCAAAGGCACTCAGAGATGGAGGGTCGGGTTTCGATGTAGTATACGCACTCATCTGGAAAGTCTAAATCTACTAAATCGCCTCCGTCTAATGGGTTGTCAGCTAACCAATCTGCGATGATTTGTCCTTTAACCGACTTTTGATTTACAAATGTTAATTCAAATTCTCCCATTAAGGTTATAAAACGTCCAGCCTTTTTAGACAAGGACCCTTGTGTGAGGAAAGTTCGTAAATGGTCCGTTTTTACCATGATCCTTGTTTCTTGGTTTAGCATATAATGTCTTAGGCATTTAGTAGAAAAGACTATGGCAAGGCATTCTCGTTCTGCCTGTGTATAGCGTGTTTCATAGTTGAGCAGCGTTTGGCTGATGAAATAAATCACGCGTTCCTTCTTGTCATCATCCTCTTGGGCCAACATACAAGCTAATGAGACATTGGTAGCTCGTGAATATAAAATTAATGGGTGATCTAGCTTTGGTGGCATTAGCGTAGGTGGCGATAATAGGAAACGCTTAACTGCATCAAAGGCTTCATTACAGTCTTTGGTCCAATCAATGCTATAGTCTTTCTTGAGTAAATTGTTGATTGGATGAATGGCGAAGCTCAAGTCGGGATGAATCTTCGGATTGCACCCAGCTTTCTCGAGAAATGACCTGATTCCAGATTCATCCGAAGGTGGAACCATTTCGAGGACAGCCTGAATTTTGGTTGGGTCAACATCTATCCCTCATGACGATATGATATAACCTAGGAGCTTCCCTCCCGTTACACCAAAGATGCATTTCTCTAGATTTAGCGTGACTCCGTATCCTATTAGTCATGAAAGAATGACACGGAGTACTTCCGGATGGTCACAACGCTTCTTGGCCTTAGCCAATAAGTCATCTACATAGGACTCCATGATTTTATGAATTAGATCGTGAAATATATATGTCATAGCCCGCTGGTATGTAGCACCAAGCATTTTGAGACCGAATGGCATAACAACATAGCAATAGGTTCCCCAAGGAGTTATAAACGTAGTTTTAGCTTGATCTTGCTCAGATATTCTGATTTGATTGTATCCCGAGAATCCATCCATGAGAGACAAAAGTTCAAATCTAGCTGTTGCATCAATAATGACATCTATGGATGGTAATGGGAAGTCGTCCTTAGGACATGCTTTGTTGATGTCTCGAAAATCTATGCAGATGTGTATCTTTCCATTCTTCTTGAGAACGGGAACAATGTTAGATACCCATTGGGAATAGTTGACTGGTTTGATAAATCCTACCTGGAGGAGTTTTATTACCTCCTCCTTTACCATGAGAGCTACCTTGGGCTTCATAGGTCTTGATTTTTGTTTAATTGGCTTTCCATTTGACTTAGTGACGAGGTTGTGCACCGCAATTTGGGGTGCGACTCCTGTCATCTCCTTATAATTAAATGCAAACACCTTCTGATGTTCTTTGAGGATCTGAGTATGTATTTCTACTTCTTCTGGGGTTAACGAGGATCCTAGTTTCAATATTCTCAGTTCATCTTCTGTCCCAATGTTGACATCGATTGTTTCTTCAATCAAAGAGGCATTACCCTCTTCGAACTCGAGGTGGTGCTTTGGAGGTAAATCCAAATCATCCCCATTTTCTCTGCGTATATGCTAGGTTCCATTTGTGAGGATGATCCATCACGGGATTTCGAAGTAAGAAGGCGAATGTGGAATTAAGGATAAATCTAGCATATGATAGGAGAGATGTCTTCTTGCTGCATAGGCATTTAAATAATCCAAAGTGGCCACATCACTATTAATACGGTCTAGGACGGTAGATTCACTTCCGCTTGAAAGGGGATTTGTCATTGTTTTTATCAATGGTTCATCACGAATGGACACCGTGAACTGGGTATCTTCTAACTCATTGCTTGGAGTAAAACGTGATGCTGAAGTTGCTATTGAATCGGCGAGAAGATTTTTCTCTCGCGGGATTGCTTCAATGGATATGAAGTTAAACGCCTTGCTTAAATCTAATACGGCTTCTTTGTAAAGCTGCAAATGTTCGGCTTTGGTTTCGTATACTTCGGAAACCTGGTTTGTCACTAATTGCGAGTCTCCTAAGACTCTGATGTTATCAATACCAATTCTTTTGGCTAAGGTGAGGCCAAGGAGGAGGGCTTCGTACTCAGCACCGTTGTTTGTGCATTCAAAGTTTAGCTTAAAGGAAAATGGTAGGACTTTCTCTTCGGGCAAAGTAAGAATTATACCTGCCCCCACTCCATAACGGCATTTAGCTCCATCGAAATGGAGAGTCCAATATTTAGCTGGGAGTATAGATGTTGGGATATCTGTTGTGTTTGCGCACTCAACTTCTACCATGCAGAGGTCCTCTGCTGGAAGGGAACCAACACCTAGGGAATATCCTATGCCTACTGAATCAAATGGTAAGAACATTGGTGAATCTTGTTCTATTAACTCAATGATTTTTGCAGTAGTCCCTAATGATACCGTTTCTATAGCCTTATCTTTGGGGGTTGGGGTTGTTTTGGCTATGCTGATAGTTTCAAGATCCGTTGTAGGTACCAAATTTTCCTCTGGTTTTTGGTCAGTGGGTTTATTGAGTTGGTTTGTTGGAAGTTCAAATTCTGAGTGCACACCTGGTCTTTTCTTTAAATCAGCTAGGTGCAAATCGAAAGGTTTTGGATCACCTTTGGCTACAAATACCTTTCCTAGATGTAAGAATCTTACTTCTTGAAATAACATAGAAGGGATTTCCTTCATTCGGTGTATCCATGGTTGGTCGAGTATCATATTATAATTATTTTCCCGATCTATAATATAAAACTCAGTCAGGATTGTTTTGGGTCCTAAGGTGACCGGGAGTATTATAGTTCCTATCAAAGTGGCTTTAAGGCTATCATAGCCTCTCAATGTATTTCGAGTGGTGGAACAGTTTGTTTCCCCATATCCTAGTTTTGGAGGAAGAGAAAGGGACTATGTTAACTACATCCCCATCGTCAACCATTGCCCATTTTACATAGTTATTATAAACCCATACTTGTAAATGTAAGGCTGGATCACCTCGGCATGCAATCTTAGCATCTGTAGGCATTTTACTTATTTCGAATATGAATTTGACATCCTTGTCCGGCTGCCCCGGAGGGTGGATATCAAAATCTATGTGATTTACTTGTGTTTCAGGAGGTGGAGTGATGTTAATCAGATGACCTAGACCTAATGCTTCTAAAAGAGCAGCTCACGTGAGTAGGAGAGTTCTTTAGTAAATCCAAAAATGAAATGTGTGAGAAGGTCTTTGTTAGGTCACTAATTAAATCATAAGGCGCCCACGGGTTTCTCTTTTATTTGTTGACTCTTATCCATTTCTGGTAGATGACTTGGGCTAGGTTGAGAGAAATATTCTCGTGTTCTTGTTATAGCTTCGATAGGTAGTTCAGCCTAATTCTACCAAACCGACTATCTTGGGTGTCGGTTGACTTCCCTAACCGTGGTGCAACCTGATGGATTTAGTGAAGTCGAGGCTTCATGATCATTGTTTCTTGTCATTGAACTTTTGTTTGTTCCAGTTGGATTCAGCCTGTTGCTATCATGATTTGGGTGTGGATCGTTAAAGATCTTGAGGGGAGCATTCTGAGGGGAAACTGCCCCTGCGAGCGTATTTGGTGGTGATGACACGAGATCTACCAAAAACAAATCTGTGAAGAACTGTCTTTGTTCTTCTGGAAAACGTTGCATGAATTTATTGTAGTCACGGCACGTTCTAGTATCATGACCCTGAATTTTGTGGAAACCACAATAAGAATTGGGATTTTAATTCTTGTTTTGTTGGTTTGGTGTATATTGTGGCCTAAAATTCTGATCAAACTGTTGCCTATTAGGATTAAAATTTTGCATTTGTTGTTTCTGGTTTTGGTTTTGATAACCAAATGAGTTTTGGCTTGGCCCTTGTATAGGATTTTGCCACTGTTGTTGGTGTTGTTGTTGTGGGTGGTTAAAATCCACTGTATTGATTGTTGGGGTAAAGTTGTTGTTTCATTGATTGTTTGTTTGTGATGGAGTATTGACCACATTTACCTTCTTGGGCTGGTCGGTTACTCCATCCGTTGTTACACCCCAATTTTTGTTAAGGATTTTAGGTCCTTGATTGATGTTTGTGGTAGTGGGATAATTTGTAGTGTTCTGATTGGGGGTGATTAACCTCCCGTTTGTTCCATATGTCTTACGACCACTATCTATCGCTGCTTGATCTATTCGAAGAGCGCTCTCAAGTACTTCATCGTAAGTTCTTAGCGGGAACTTCTGGACTTCTTCCTTCACCTCTCTCGCTTTGAGAGAATGAAGGAATAAATCACATATTTCCATCTGATCCATGTTTGGAGCACTTTCAAGAATAAAAAGAACTCGTACGCCACCTCTCGGATGAAATGGGAAATAGATTCGTTGTGTTCTTGTTTGATTTGCAAGAATTCCCCGATTCTTGTTCTCAACAGTTTGTTCATGTCGAACGCCTAATGAACTACGATACGAGCTGTTTAAATGAATGGATGGAGGCTTTGGTATTCTATAATACCGATCGAGAGAAATGCCTTCCAAGGTTTTGGGAATATTTTAGCAACAACCCCATCCCAAGGGAGTAATTCACATATGGCTTTAGCGTAGGCTTTGATATGCGCGTTTGGATCTCCCTCACATTTGTACTTGGGTAAATCAGGAAGAGGTCTCGGAAGCATGACGCTTCGTATGGTGAAGTCTAAGGGCTCTTTCAGATACTTTGAATAAGTCCCTATCGCATAGGTTTCGACCATTGATGGTGGTTGTTGAGGGAGTGATGGTGGGATGGGTTGTTGATATGGCACAGCGTATGCATTGGCAGGGGCATAGGGAAGTCCTTGCATTTGAGCAAACATGCCGCGAGAGGAGAACATATATCCCTTGCGGTGATTTGGAGTACATGTTTAAGTATGACAGGTATTGTCAAGTAATGGATTATTCGATACTAGACCGGGAGGAATGGTATTAGAGATGACAGGCCTTGTTGGCGTTTGTTGTGGATACTGAGGAGGCATGCCTAACGTGCCTACTCCTGTGAGGAGATCTACTTGGCCAGGGTGGTACGGAGGATTGGAACTTCCTGCTTGCATGAATTGAGAATTTTGGCTTGCTTGAGCAAGTTCTAACCCTCTCACTTTTTCTACTAACGTTGAAATGACTTCATTTGGTGAAGTCACGGTGCTTTGCCTTAGCAGCGTTTGTTGTATACCCTGGTGTTGTATAGGCATATGATATCCTGCTATGAATTGGCTGCTATCCTACCAAGTTTCCCCGAGAGTATTTCCTATATGCAGTGGCATAGAGGTATTTTCTTGAAAAGAGACCTCGGGTTGTGTTTGTAAACCTCCTATAGGTGGATACATACCCCGAGAGTGTTGTTCACTCCTAGGATAACGTATTGACTGTTCATCATCTAAGACCAGGTATGGGTCTGATTGTCTACTAATTTGTGGTCTAAGTAGCATCTGAGGAGATGAACCAGATTCTTCAGTAAACGTCATATTGTTCAAGCCTGAAGGCTCTGTTTGTTGCGTTTGAGGGGGTTGATCGAACTCCTCAGTTTGAAAAGATGAATTATATCTGATTCTTGGAGTTTGTGTTGACAACTGATTAGTTGAATAGTTTTCGCCCCATACTGAGAGTGAGGGTGATGATTGTCTATTCTGTTGGGCATAGTATGCCTCGAGACCCAAGAGGGGTCTGCCATATGCATCGAATCCTGACATATTCGGGGGGTATATGAATACCCGTAGAATAATGGGAGAGAGCGAAAATGATTCATGAAAGCCAATGAGGCGGAGAAGATGAAAAGTAAACTAAACTTGGAAGAACACGTGATACTATGACTCGAACGAGAAAGTAGGAAGTTTACGTCAGCTTCACTAATTTTGTTTGTTTCATGTCGGGTTCACCAATTTTGTTGGTGAAGCTGATGTGAAGGCTAATGAGATACAGAAGGTGAAACAGTTGTTTGTTTCACGTCGAGTTCACTAATTTTGTATGCCGGAAAAGTGACAAGCGAGTGTGGGAATCTACAGGTAACTCTTCCGTGTACCCGACCTCCCAAGGTCGTGCCGAGATAGCCGATGGGGATGGAATATGTGTGGGATGCAGAAAAACTAGTTAGGCAATCTAATGTCTTCGACACGCACTAATGGAATTTGTGAATCTAAGGCAAAGAAGGCCCTTCTAACTTGGACTGGCGTGATAGATCGATCGACAAGGATGACTACTCGAAGGCTCCAATCAATATCGAGCTCTGGCGTGATTCGATCTATGGGTTGTGGAATACGTGGAAAATGACCTAGGATAGTTTCATGTATGTCTCCAGATAAGGTCATATGGTGGATGGTGAAAACAATTGACTTTACAGATGATTCTCTGGCCTAGTCCAGAATTCTCTAGCTTCATTAGCCGCTATATCTAGTAAGGACAATTGTTTGATGATGATGGGTGGGAGTGGAGTAGATCTGAATACTAACGTGTGTAGGCCAGTGTATATATCTGATTGATTTATGGATTCGTTAGGCTGTGGGACTTGTGGATCACAACCGTAGACTCTTGGTTGTTGCGGTCCGGTTATGGTCATATACGAAATCAAGTCCTAATCCCTAGTATCCAGTAATCGTACGCTTTCTCAGCTTCTATGTTTAGGACCAACAACTGCGCGATCTTCTCAGAATATCTCACAGTGTTCTTGCAACCTAGATCCTTAAACTAGTATCTATGTTTGTGAGAGTGTCTCCCGCACTGGTTTGTGGGACCAAAGGATCCTTAAATGTTTTTGGTGTTTCCTCATTTTACTTTCTATGAAATTTCTCTAGGTCAATTCCTTTGTCGCTTAACTGCTGTTTTCTTTCCTAGATTATCTAGAGATCATCTACGGATATCATGCCGAAGGAATTTGCCATAGGGTCCGGTTCTCTTTGAAAAGATGAAGTCATGCACAAAAAGGCCTCTTGGGTAGGTCACATTTTGGGAAAGGAATATTTTAAGTGAATCATGGGATTTTTGGTAGCAATAGGTAGGTGGGAATTTTGTCCACGCTAGCAGGATACTTTTTCCCATGGAAGTAAAGTCACTTAAGCCATAATGGGAAATTAGAGGTAAGGCGGTGGGAATTTCTTACTGCCTTGCAGGGTGAAAATTCCCATTGTGAAATAAAAGAAAATCACTTAAGGCATTGATGGGAATTTCTTACCTGCCTTGTAGGGTAAAAAATCCCATTATGAAAGTCAAACAACTTAAGTGAATCATGGGATTTTTGGAGCTGCGGTGCAGGGTGAATAATCCCATTGGAAATTGACTTTTAAAAATAGAAATTGGCTATGTCAAAAAGTGTGACCCCTTTTGGAATAGAAGGTAAGCTTTAAATGCATTTATTAATTAATTCTATTTCCAAAATGGGCGCCCAAACATGAGGAAAAGTCAACAAGGAGAGAAGGGGATAAAAGAAATTGGAAATAGAATTCTAAAATTAAATAAATTTAATTTATTTAATGCAGCCCCCTCTCATGCAAAAAAGTGTGACCCATCTAGAGGAGAATTAATACTTTTTAAAGTATTTATTGATGGAATTAATTCCTATTTTTGGTGCATGAGGTCAAAGCACACTGTGAAGTCAAAGTGGACTAGAAGTAGAAAGCTAAAATTAAATAAATTTAATTTATTTAATGGCAGCCATGAGCATGCACAAAATAGGCACCCAAATTGAAGAGAAAAACATATTAATTAATTAATTAATTGCCAAGAATAAGAGATGCAATTATTAATTATAGAATGGTGAAGGTTATATAAGAATGGGCTGCCATAATGATGAATTAATTAATTCTTTAGCAAAGAAGTGCAGCCCAAGCAATTTTGGCGCCCAAAGGAGGAGGAATTTTGCTCAGAAGAAGGTGTTTTCACTGTCGGAAAGCTTCAAAGTTTGGTGCCTAGGTTTGAAGGAGCTTGATTTAAGTCTAATTAATTTTCTGCATAGTGGTACAGGTGCTTAGGTGAAGTTGACAAAATTCATGTTTGCTTTGCATAAAAACAAAACCTCAAATTTTGAGGTAATAGGCTTGATATATGCATATTTTTATGATTAAAATCAAGTGTTCATGTTCCGATTGTCATCTTTGTCTGAATTAATTGCAGGTATTCATTACAGGTGCTTATATAAGAGAAAAGGAGCTTAAATCAATGTCCAATACATTGAACATATCCTCCGAATATGAAGAAATCTCCAGATCTGCACCGGTTGTAAAGAATTTTGGCCGAATAAAGAGAAAAAGAATTGCTCAAAAAAAGACAGATATGGCCATGGCAAAGCAAGATGAAAAAGAAAGCTCAACAGAAGTCATGCATTACTTCTAGGTTTGCTGACATTGGAGATACAGATCTAGGTCCAAAACCTCTTTCTGAATTGATTGACAGATCAGAGCTAGAAAGACTTCTCTCATGCGTGCAGTCAAAAGTAGTGGAATCATTCGAGCTTCAACATTCCCATCCATAGCTCAGTTGCCAGAATTTTCATGGAGTGTGCTAGGTCTTACCACCCACTATCTAGATCAGTCCGAGATGTTCGGGGAAGACAATAATCCACTGGATGCACAGTTCATCAATTATTGTCTGAAGATTCCAGCACGATAGGTGGTGACTACTATTAGCATACTGGATGCCAAAGCAATAGATGGGAAAAACATAAAGTTGACTATGTGGGCATAATGAACTAGTAGATACATGAAGAAGCCTAGATCTCCATCCAAGTTCTTGAGAACTCTTCCACGATCCAATCTGGTATAAGAGGTGGATGACATTACCAAATTGTTATGCGTAGATAAATGGCAAAGCTAATGCTCACAACTTCCGCTCATGGATGTATGCCTTCATCAGGACCATTGAAATCAACAAAGCAGATTCAATAATCAATTGGTCAGAAATCATTAGTGACAACATCGGTGAGTAGCTCCAGAATGTGAGGCGACTTATAGCTTCAAAATGACTTCATATTTGGTATATGCAGCTTCATAGGGTGTCTTCTCCAAGCTGGATAGACGTGGTGTGCTTTCCAAGGATCCTATTTTTGAGTGCTATCTACGCTTACTGTGCCCGCATGCAATAAATATTACAAGGTGGTCAATGATGGATTCTTCTATGGATTCATTTGTAGAAGGATGAAGGTGATCTAAAGGCCAATAGGGTAAGAAATGAAGCTTGGGAAGCTGTGTCCAAGATTGGCAGTATCTTCATCCAGTTTGTAGACTTTACATACCTCAGGGTCACCAACTTTTTAGAGAGAACTAGTTAAGTTACCCAGATATCCGAGTGACAGATTGGTCATCATGGAGTTGAGCAGAAAACTCATGGAGATGCATGACCTACATTTGAAATGGCACAAGTCTACAGGCTTCTTCCGATCATAGTGGGCTATTACAGCTGCCAGAGTATTCATAAATCCCAAGGAATTGAAGAAGATGTTCTCTAGTAAAGAAAGAGTTCTTCCCAGCATGGCTGAACTTGATCCATTGGAGTGGTAAGGAAGACAATCTCCCAGGAGTACGTGCATGTGCCTTCATTGGAATATTTCTGGATGAAGTGTAGAAGTGAGTACGAAGTTAGAAAGAAATATTTCAATAGGTTATCAACGCGGAAAGTGTTTGAATTTGGATTAGCACGGATACCTGTGGATCTTAAAGATGATGGGCCTGTGTTACTTGACACATACCATCGGATGGGAGGAGATAGAGTTGTACTTCAGGAGAGCATAGGTGGCTGCCATATGATCGAGGAAAGGTCTGCCGCCATTCTGGTCAATACTTCAAACTGGTTGCTGACAAAGGGATATTGCCTTGATGAAGCATTGATGAATCAGATCACATGAAACTTCAGCACAAGGAGATTCCCTCAAAAGGAAGCATGAAGGAGAAAGTAATAGAGGCATGAAAAGATTAAAGTGCATAAAAAGTCTCATTCGAGGGAGAAGATCACTTCTACTGCTATGGTGTTAGTTCGACTTCTCCAACATCAAGTACTTCACCGACTATTGCACCTCAGCAAGATACTACCATTCCTCCATTGAATCTGGACAACGTTTGTCTTTTTTTCTCCTCTAAACCACTTCATTCAAACACCTCTTCCTTGAAGAAACATTGAAGTTGCAGATGGCAAAATTTGAAAGAGCTTTATCTTTGGATAATATAGAGGATGGTAGCCATGACACTGTAGTAGTTTCAGATGGAGAGGAATTAGAGCATGAGATGGTGGTACACTTGGCAACTTCTCATTCTCTGAGAAGTAATTTCTCAGAATGGTTGGCTTCAGTTGGTTCCAGAGGCTAGAGAGGAGATCAACTTGGAGGAACATGACTTGCAGCTGCTCTTGAGTCTAGGTGGAAAAGACAGAAAACCTAAAGTTGCTAAGGTAACTTCAAGGTTGATATTGAGGAAGTCGGGGTAAGAAGTTTGCGAGATGTCAATTCTAAAGAATAAGGGAAGAAGAAGGATGAGCTCACGAGAGAGATATAATAGTGACCAGAGTACCCATAGGTCAAGCCACCACAGAAGGATTGAAGCAAGACACACAAACATTGATAGATGCTTTATTCCTTAGGATTTGACAAAGAAAAGGTGGAGAAAGTTGAACTTCAGAAGCAGGTGTCTCAGTTGTGTGATATTATTGCCAAAGTTTCCAAATCTTCCACTCAGCCATTTCAACACATAAAGGTGAGTGATCATCTTGATGTAGGAAGTGGAAGATGCAAGTAACCAGGTTAAAGCTATCAATGAATGGAAAATTCTAATCATTCGCCAAGCTTTTGTACAACTCGGAGAGGTACCAGCCCATCTAAAGGTTATGAAGATGATGCATCTCAATCAAGCATTTAGTTCAAAAGCAACCGTGTGACAAGCACAATAGACATGAGCATAGTTGCTGAAAGTAACCTAAGTACTTTGGTCAAAATAAATAAGCTACGAGGAGGTGTTGATTACGGAATGGATTGTGCCCGATGGATCAGTTGAGAAGGGGAAGCAACTTGAGTTTGCAGTATCTTTCCACTTGGAGATCTTCAGAATCATGTTGAAAAGGATGTAGGCACTTGAGAGTATGGCATCATCTTTACTAGACAATGTCATTGCTTTCACTAATGAGGAAGTGGTCGGGAACGTTTCTTCATACACAAGGACCATTCCTAGCAAAGTGCCTAATTCCTTGGAGGGATCTCTTCTGATGGTGCAAGGAGAATTGATGGAGTTGTTAGGCCTTTCACGATGGATTCCATCAGTAAGTTGGTAACGTTGCAGTCAGATATTGAGAAGTTTGGGCCTAGCTTGAAGGATGTGGAAGCATGCATCGGGGTTTTGAATGAAGGCTTGCTGCAATTCAGGATGGAAAAAGAAGTTGTGGCTAAAACAGATGGGAAGTTGTTGAATTACATGTTCAACAAGTATATTCAGTATCAAAACAAAAAGAAGATGTAGATGTTACAGTTGGTGAATCTTTCTTCTTTCTCTTTCTTCTTCTATTTTCACGTTCCCGGATATAATTGTAAAACTTTAAAGTTATTGGTTTTAAAACCATTACTTTAAGTTATGTGGAATGATTCTATAAGTTAAGTGACAGATGTGTATAAGTTTGACTATGGATCCGGATGCATGTCACTTGGAGAGGAATTAGAGGAAGATGATTGCCAGATGTTATCTTTACTTCTTGTTTATGTTCTAGTTCAGTTGAGTTTCCCATTTGTAATTTCCCTTCTACATTCTATAAGTAGAGGAAGAACCTTCGGGTTAATGATCAGAATTTGTAAGCAACATTCTTGTGTTCCAGACTTTGTGTTGAAATCCCTGATAGCTATTTGAAGCAAAGGAATAGAAAGGAGTAGATTTTCAGAGAACTTTGTGTCACGGTGCATTTTGTTTCTAGCTTTTGTCTTAGATCTACTTATAAACTTTGTGTTATTCTAGATCTAGATCTAAAAGTTGCCTTTGCTTATAATTTTGTGTGTTAATATCTATTGGTTTTGTCTATGTGCATGCAATCAACTCTGTAATCTATTGATTGGGTTGCACATCTTCCCTCTTTCTTTCCTATGTTTTTATTATTTCCTTCTTCATTAGATATTTCCTTTCTTTAACAACTGCTTACTTGCTGCAAAACTATACAACTATGGTTCATGAGCTGCATGGTTAAAGTAAAACCCCAAATAGATACTAGCATATTTAATTGACAAATCTTACATGGGAGCCTCACCGGTAAATGAGGGAGATTTATCTCATGACTGCCTAGGTTTTCAGCTATGCAGAAAATCTAGCCAACAATTTTTGGTGACTCTCTTGGGAACAACTATCTTTGCAGATCAAAGCTTATCTCTTGCAGATCAGAGTGTTTCCCATTCAACTTTCAACCTGGTTGAATGTCCATTCACCCGATCTATGAAGGCACAAGGAAGGACTGATCATTTCTTCAGATTGCAGGAGCAATTCAATTTCAATCATCCTCCTCAAGTTAGAAGCCACAGATCTAGTCTCTCACCAGGAAGGAGAGTACACACTCATCCAGATCCGGATCATCTTCAACATAATCCGGTGGCTGGAATTATTCACCAAGTCTACACAAGGAGAAGACGTGCCCCATTCATCATGCAGAATAAAATCAAAATCAGAACCAGATAGTACCTGTCCCATGGGGAGCAACTTTTGGGCCACTGAACTTGACTCCACCTATGCATGATCTGCCTAAAGGATCCAGAAAGAATTTTCAAAATTCTTTGGAGATGGAAAGAAAAATCCGGATGATCATTTGGCAGCATTCTTCATATCTTGTGGTGTGCTTGTAGTGGAGCATGAAGATGTCTCTGGTCAGACTTTCATTGAGACTCTACATGACTTGGCTAGTGAATGGTTCTATCGGTTAGCCCTAGAACCATAACAAATTGGGCATCCATGCGAGAGCAATTTCTGAAAAGATTCAAGCCTGCAGAAGACGCTAACACGTTGATCACTCAACTGACGCAATTAAAGAAGGAGCCAAATGAGAACATGTGGGACTTTATTGCAAGGTTCCAAAGGATTTTATATAAAATCCCCACTTTTGCCGCATTGAGTGATGAAAATCAAAAGACATTTTTTATAAATGCTTTGTTGCCCGAAGTTGGATATATCAGCTGTGAAGGGAAAGACCTATGAATCTACTTGAAGCACAAAATGTTGCCGTGGAGGTTGAAGATGACTTAATCATGGCTGGAAAAATCAAACAATCACCCCACAAAGGCGATGGAGCTTCTTCAAGTACTTCAGATCCTTTGCTGCAAAGGTTGGCTAATGATATGCTGCAAATCAAGAAGTAGATATCTCAAGCAGGAAATGACCCCTTCAAGAATAGCTCCTACTCGGACCTTTAATGGTCAAAATCAAAATCAAAATAGACTTGTCTGCTGCACCACAGTTGGAAATTGAAGTTGCTCAAGGAATAACTTGGAAACTAATGAAGAAGATCTAGGCATTGATGAATCATTTGATGATGAGGACTTTGTAGATCCCACTGGTGACTCCAATATTGGTTACCTGGACTATGAATCTGATGAGGGCTATTATGAATCTTTTGAAGATTCTGATGGTCACACATTTGTGGTGTTCACAAGGTCCCAAACACGCCAAAATGCCGAAGCATCCACAAGTCGGCCAAAGAAGAGAAAGAGAAGATCCTGGGCCGGATGTTACTATCCTAAAAAGAGGTAGTACACTACCTTCTTCATTAGCTCCCAAAGATAAGCATGCAAATTCTTTCAATTCAAGAGAGGGCCAACGCGCATCCGATGAAGTAAGTCAAGCTTTCGACATTATTGATCACATTAAAAAGACCAAGGTCCAAATGTCAAAGGTTGAGTATTTGAGGGCATTTCTTGATCAGCTAAATAGATTGGTCAAGTATGTGCAAGTAATGGTCCCAACACTCCAACAAATAATGTTTCATGGGGTATCTTGTCAAGTCCGAAGATTACTCCTTCAAATAATGTGGCTGCAAGTTCTTCTCCTTCTACTTCTTCTCCTGCTACATCGAAAGGATCGAGCCATTCTATGTGTCATTGCTTATTAATGGATACAAATTGAGCAATTGCATTTTGGACTCTGGAGCTTCTGACAACGTCATGCCTGCCAAAGTTGTTGATGCCTTGGGTCTCACATTGACAAAAACCATCGGAAGATGCTATTCAATGGAAAGGAAAGTGCCTCTGGTTGGGAAACAAATCAAAGATGCACAGAAATATTGCTTTCTTTCCCCAAGAAAGAGATTAAAGATGACTATCCTTGTAGTAGACATCCCAGTGTCTTATGGCATGTTGTTGAGTAGAAATTTTTGTAAAGAACTGGGTGGAGAAGTCAAGATGGATTGGTCTTGTGTGCACATACCAATCAAAGGAGTTAATCAAGAAGTTAGAACCTGAGAAGAAATCCAAGTACACAGTATCAAAGTCTGAAGATCCTAGATCTCAGATCTTGTTTCAAGAATCTGATCACGAGTCTATTATCTAGAAATGGATAAAGAAGAAATTCAACCTGTGATCCAAGAACCACATCAACTTGATAATAAGGTTTGGTCTTTGGAATTTGATGGCAGTTGTTGTTCATTTGGATCTAGTGTGCAGGTGTTGTTCTTGTTTCTCCTGAGGGAAAGGTGCATGCACATTCCTTCAAATTAATGTTGAAAATACTAACAACATGACAGAATATGAAGCATTGTTGTTAGGTATGGAGCAAGCAAGAACAATGGGAATCAAGCTCTTACATGCAAAGGGAGATGTTGAGCTGATTGTTAAGTAGATAAGAGGTCTCTACCAAGTAAAAAAGGACAAACTTTGGCATTATAGAGATCGAGTCTACTCTGCTATCCTAGATTTTTCAGCTTTCTCGGTATCTTACATTCCGAGAGAGCAAAATTCTAGAGTTGATTCACTTGCAGTGACTGCAACTTTATTAAATCCAGATCAGCCTCCCACATTTTTTAGATAGGGGATTACAAAGTTGAGATGGTCTTCCACCCAAAGGTTCCTGATAACGTCCAACAATGGTAGGTTTTTAATGATGACAAGCAGATTGTTGCATTTCTCCAACAAAAGGACAACTTCGAAGAGATCTACTATGAGGGAAGCAACTCACCTCCAAGACAAACTACTATGGGAGAAATGGATGCAAAGGTCTCAGGAAGTCAAGAGATTATCCAGCTAAAGGAAATAAAATTCCTAAAGGCTTAGTATCTCTTGAGGAAATGTTCGACAAGCATGATCAGATGCTTAAAAAGAATGAAGAAAGTGGGGAAGGTTCTTCCTCCGAGACACAATTACTAAATTTGGGAGCAAGCAATGATCCCAAATTAGTAAATCTGGGTAAGTGTTGTTCAGAGGTAGAAAGAGAAGCTTTTACAAAGCTTCTTAAGAAATACATGGATGTTTTTGCTTGGTCTTACCAGGATCTAAAGACATATCAGCCTGCAGAAGTTCAACACTATATCCCATTAAAACCAAGAACAAAAGCCTTTCAAGTAAGAAGCTACGCGGTGCATAACCCTACTATTTCAGGAACTATCTTTGTAGAAATCTAGAAGTCTGTTAGATGCAAAGATAATTTATCCCATACATCACTCTGAATGGTTAGCCAACATAGTTCCTGTGAGAAAGAAGAGTGGCGAGATTAGATTGTGTGTTGATTTTCACAATCTTAATCAAGCCTCATTAAAAGATAACTACCCCATCCCCATCATGGATCACACTCTGCAGGTGGTCACTGGATCTGAAATGCTTTCCATGCTTGATGGTTTCTCAGGCTACAATCAAGTCAAGGTGGCTGAGGAAGATCAATATAAAACGGCATTCATTACACTTGGGGAACTTTTTGCTTATCAGAAAATGCCTTTCGGTTTGATCAATGTTGGAGCTACGTTTCAAAGAGCTATGGATTTAGCATTTTCTCATCTCAAGGATGTAAGCATAGTAATATACCTCGATGATCTGATAGTCTTTTCCAAGAATAGAAGTGCACATTTCAAATCTGGAAGAGGTTTTCATCCAATGCCGCAAACATGGTATTTCTTTGAACCCTAAGAAATCTATTTTTACTGTGAAGGAAAGCTACTAGGGCATATTGTCTCAAAGGAAGGAACTAAGATAGATCAGAACGTGTCAAATCTATTCAGACTTTTGCCATTGCCAACATCCAAAAAAGGGGTTCACTCTTTCTTTGGTAAAGTTAATTTTCTCAAGAGATTCATCCCTGACTTTGCTGAGCTAACTCATCATATTTCAAATATGATGAAGAAGACACATGATTTCAAATGGAGCAGCGAAGGGAAGGAAGCATTTGAGAAAATTAAGGAGGCCCTGTCAAAAGCCCCAGTCTTGGTTTCACCTGACTTTAGTAAAGAATTTATTCTTTATTGTTATTCCTCCGAACACACAATGTCAACAATCTTGATGCAGAAGAATCAAGGAGGATGTAGAAGCTCCGATTGCTTTCATGAGCATGCCTCTCAAAGCTTATGAGTTGAAATATACTCCAATGGAAAAACATGCATATGCAAAGTGGTAAAGGCATGTAAGGCATTCAAGTACTATATTCTTTCCTCACATATTGTGGTCTTGGTTCCAGATACTGCAGTGAAATCTATTCTCACCCAACAAGAGTTAGGGTTGTTAAGAGGCACATGGGTGATGAAAGTTCAAGAATATGACCTGGATATCAAACCTACAAAGCTGGTTCGAGGAAGAGGTTTGTGTGAATTGATGACTGAGATGAAAGCAACAACAGGTAGAGGTAGATCAAGATTTTCCTATGGTCCTTTTTATAGATCTGGTGGAAGAGTGGTACAAGTAACATTGCCTATTTTTTGACTTATGGAGAATGCCCGGATCAACTTTCTCAAAAAGAGAAATGTACTATTAAACTAAAGTCCAAAGATTTTGTTCTTTGGGACAATGGTTTATACAAAAGAGGAATTGATGGTGTGTTTCTCTCGATGCGTAGATAAAGCTCAGCAGGATCAGCTCTTAAAACAATTTCATAACATGGCTTGTGGTGGTCATTTCTCAGCCCGAGTCACTACTCACAAGATCCTCCGAGCAAGGTATTACTGGCCCACACTTTTTCAAGATACTGCAGAGTGGGTGTCTAAGTGTCAAGCATGCCAACACTTTGTTGGGGTGTGTAAATTACCGCATTACCTTTAAAACCAGTTGTAATTGAAGAACCCTTCCAACAATGGGGAATGGATTTTATTGGTATGCTCAACCCGGCCTCCAGTGTCGGTCATCACTATATTCTGACAGCTACTGATTATTTCAAGTAAGTGGGTAGAAGCCATTCCTATTAAGAACGCCACTTCCATGGAGGTGTGTAATTTTATAAAGGAAAATATTGTTATCAGGTTTGGCGTACCTAATAAAATAGTAGCAGACAACGCTCCAAATTTGTCTTCTGAGGAGCTGGTTGATTTTTGCTACACTCATGGGATCCAGCTGGTACATTCCTCCAACTACTATCCACAAGGGAATGGCCAGCTGAATCAAGTAATAAAAATTTGGTGACTATCATGTGAAAGCTAGTAACTGAAAATCAAAGAACTTGGCATAAGAAGTTATTTGATGCATTATGGGCAGATAGGATTACACCAAAGAGGGCTATAGGCATGTCCCCTTTTCAGCTATTATATGGAAGAGACACAGAGCTGCCTCTTACCTTGGAATTGCCTGCCCTACAACTTTCTAGAGCCCTGGAGGATTCTACATTCAATGATGCTATTGAAAAAAGGATAATGTATCTGACTGAATTGTGAGAGGTACAAACTCAAGTCGCAGATAGATTGTCAGAGCATCAAAAGAAGGTGAAAGTTATCTTTGACAAAAAGGCCAGGGAAAGAAAGTTTGAGATCAATGACTGGGTCCTTTTATGGGACAAAAGAAGAGAAACAAAAGGCATGCACAGAAATTGATTCACTATGGAAAGGGCCTTTTGTGATTAAAAAGATCACCGGAGCAGATAGCTTCATTCTTGCTCATCATGATGGAGTTGAATTGCCATTGCCTTTCAATGGGCAACACTTGAAGCTTTGGACATAAAAAAAAGTAGGTAAAACCTGTATGTATATAAATAAAACTTTGTTTGTTTTTCCTTGTTTTTTTTTTGTGTTGTGTTGTTTTTTGTTTTCTTGACCCCGAGCCCAAAGGACAAGATACGAAACCAGAGATGTTGGGATCTCATCTTTTCCCTTGTCATTTTGACAGAGGAAAAGATGTCCACAGATGGAGCCGACTGGTGTCCCAGATTTCACCTGAAATCTGAGACTACCCCATGTAAAAAATTTTTGTACTTTTAAAATAATGGGTCGTTTTGTGTTTTTAATTGCCAGAAAGTGTTTGTATTGTGTCAAGATATTCCCAGAGAGTCATATTAGCCAATTTCACCAAATACCTAGATGCCCAAAATCGTTATATTTTGTCATTGGGGTTTGCCTGTGGGAAATTTTTATTTAATTATTTTGAGCCCGTTTGAGGTAAATTGTGCTCGGTTTAACCCTGTTGTGGTTTTACATGTCAATATTCCCATATACCAGTAGGGTTTCCACCAGGAATGAATCCTGGGCTTTATCTGTGACTTCTGGCAACGTTTTGCATTTTTGGTGTTTTCTCATTTTGTTTTCTGTGAAATTTCTCTAGGTCAATTCCTTTTTCGGTTTAGTCTGATTTTCTTGCCTGGAGTATCTGGAGATCATCTATGGACATCATGCCAGAAGGAATTTTGCCACAGGAGGTCTGGTTCTCTCTAAAAAGATGAAGTCATGCACAAAAAGGCCTCTTCTAGGCAAGTCACATTTTTGGGAAAGGAAGGTTTTAAGCTACAATGGGATTTTTGGTAGCAGCAGGCAGGTGGGAATTTTGTACCTGCCTAAGCAGGTACTTTTTCCCATGGAAGCAAAGTCACTTAAGTCATAATGGGAAAATTAGAGGCAAGCAGGAAAGGGAATTTCTTACCTACCTTGCAGGGTGAAAATTCCCATTGTGAAATAAAAGAAAATCACTTAAGGCATTGATGGGAATTTCTTACCTGCCTTGCAGGTAAAAATCCCATTATGAAAGTCAAACAACTTAAGTGGATCATGGGATTTTTGGAGCTGCGGTGCAGGGTGAATAATCCCATTGGAAATTGACTTTTAAAAATAGAAATTGGCTATGTCAAAAAGTGTGACCCCTTTTGGAATAGAAGGACAACTTTAAATGCATTTATTAATTAATTCTATTTCCAAATTTGGTGCCCAAGCATGAGGAAAAGTCAACAAAGAAGAAGAGGATAAAGGAAATTAGAAATAGAATTCTAAAATTAAATAAATTTAATTTATTTAATGCAGCCCCTCTCATGCAAAAAGTGTGACCCATCTAGAGGAGAAATAATACTTTTTAAAGTATTAATTGATGGAATTAATTCCTATTTTTGGTGCATGAGGTCAAAGCACATACTGTGAAGTCAAAGTGGACTGGAAGTAGAAAGCTAAAATTAAATAAATTTAATTTATTTAATGGCAGCCATGAGCATGCACAAAATAGGTGCCCAAATTGAAGAGAAAACATGTTTATTAATTAATTAATTGCCAGAATAGATGCAATTATTAATTATAGAATGGTGAAGGTTATATAAGAATGGGCTGCCATAATGATGAATTAATTAATTCTTTAGCAAAGGAAGTGCAGCCCAGGCAATTTTGGCACCCAATTAAGGAGGAATTTTGCTCAGAAGAAGGTGTTTTCACTGCCGGAAAGCTTCAAAGTTTGGCGCCTAGGTTTGAAGGAGCTTGATTTAAGTCTGATTAATTGTCTGCATAGTGGTATAGGTGCTCAGGTGAAGTTGACAAAATTCATGCTTGCTTTGCATGCAAACAAAACCTCAAATTTTGGGGCAGCAAGCTTGATATATGCAGATTTTTATGATTAAAATCAAGTGTTCATGTTTTGTTGCCATCTTTGTTTGAATTAATTGCAGGAATTCATTACAGGTGCTTTATATAAGAGAAAGGGAGCTTAAATCAATGTCCAATACATTGAACATATCCTCTCGAATCTAAAGAAATCTCCAGATCTGCACCGGTTGTAAAGAATTCCGGCCGAATAAAGAGAAAAAGAATTGCTCAGACAAAGACAGATACGGCCATGGCAAAGCGGGATGAAAAAGAAAGCTCAACAGAGTCATGCATTACTTCTAGGTTTGCTGACATTGGAGATACAGATCTAGGTCCAGAACCTCTTTCCGAATTGATTGACAGATCTAGAGCTGGAAAGACTTCTCTCATGTGCAGTCAAAAGCAGTGGAATCATTCGAGCTTCAACATTCCCATCCACAACTCAGTTGCTAGAATTCATCATGGAGTGTGCTAGGTCTTACCACCCACTATCTAGATCAGTCCGAGATGTCATGGGAAGACAATAATCTGGCTGGATGCACAGTTCATCAATTATTGTCTGAAGATTCTAGCATGACAGGTGGTGACTACTATTAGCATACTGGATGCCTGACAACAGATGGGAAAAGCATAAAGTTGACTGTGTGGGCATAATGAACAACAGATACATGAAGAAGCCCAGATCTCCATCCAAGTTCCCGAGAACTCTTCCATGATCCAATCTGGTACAAGAGGTGGATGACATTACCAAATTGTTATGCAGGATAAATGGTGAAGCTAACGCTCACAACTTCCACTCATGGATGTATGCCTTCATCAGGACCATTGAAATCAACAAAGCAGATTCAATAATCAATTGGTCGGAAATCATTAGTGACAACATCGGTGAGCAGCTCCGAATGTGAGGCATACTTACAACTTCAAAATGACTTCGTATTTGGTATATGCAGCAACTTCACAGGTGTCTTCTCCAAGCTGGATAGACGTGGTGTGCTTTCCAAGGATCCTATTTTTGAGTGCTATCCGCAACTTACTGTGCCCGCATGCAATAAAGATTACAAGGTGGTCAACGATGGATTCTTCTATGGATTCATTTGCAGGTGATGACGGACGATCTAAAGGCCAACAGGGTAAGCAAGGAAGCTTGGGAAGCTGTGTCCAAGATTGGCAGTATCTTCATCTAGTTTGTGGACTTTACATACCTCAGGGTCACCGGATTTTCAGGAGAACCAGTTAAGTTGCCAGATATCCGAGTGATAGATTGGTCATCATGGAGTTGAGTAGACAACTCGTGGAGATGCATGACCTACAGTCAAAATGACACAAGTCTACAGGCTTCTTCCCGATCACAGTGGGCTATTATAGCTGCCAGAGTATTCATAAAGCCCGAGGAATTGAAGCGGAGATGTTCTCTGAGTACGAGCAAGAGTTCTTCCCAGCACGGCTGAACTTTGATCCATTTGGAGTGGCAAGGAAGACAATCTCCCAGGAGTACATGCATGTGCCTTCATTGGAAGATTTTGGATGAAGTGCAGAAGTGAGTACGAAGTTAGAAAGAAAGATTTCAGCAGGTTATCATGTGACAAGTGTTTGACTTTGGATTAGCATGGATACCTGGATCTTAAAGATGATGGGCCTGTGTTACTTGACGCATACCATCGGATGGGAGGAGATAGAGCTGTACTTCAGGAGAGCATAGGTGGTTGCCATACGATCGAGGAAAGAAAGGTCTGTCGTCATTCTGGTCAATACTTCAAACTGGTTGTTGACAAAGGGATATTGCCTTGATGAAGCATTGATGAATCAGATCACAGGAAACTTCAACACAGGAGATTCCCTCAAAAGGAAGCATGAAGGAGAAAGCAACAGAAGGCCTGAAAAGATTAAAGTGCACAGAAAGTCTCATTCAAAGGAGAAGATCACTTCTACGGCTATGGTGTTAGTTCAACTTCTCCAACATCAAGTACTTCACCGACTATTGCACCTCAGCAAGATACTGCCATTCCTCCGTTGAATCCGCAACATTCATCTTTTCTCCTCAGCCACTCCATCAACACCTCTTCCTGAAGAAACGCTAAAGTTGCAGATGGTAGAATTTGAAAGAGCTTTGTCTTTGGACAATACAGAGGATGGTAGCCACAACACTGTAGCAGTTTCAGATGGAGAGGAATCAGAGCATGAGATGGTGGTACACTCGGCAACTTCTCATTCTCTCGAGAAGTAATTTCTCAGAATGGTTGGCTTCAGTTGGTTCCAGAGGCTAGAGAGGAGATCAACTTGGAGGAACATGACTTGCAGCTGCTCCTGAGTCTAGGCAGAAAAGATAGAAAACCTAAAGTTGCTAAGGTAACTTCAAGGTTGATTATTGAGGAGTCGGGGTAGAAGTTCACTGAGATGTCAGTTCCAGTAGAAGGGAAGAAGAAGGATGAGCTCATGAGAAGATATAATAGTGACCAGAGTACCCATAGGTCAAGCCACCATAAAAGGATTGAAGCAAGACACAGACATTGATAGATGCTTTATTCCTTAGGCTTGACAAAGAAAAGGGAGAAAGTTGAACTTCAGAAGCAGGTGTCTCAGTTGTGCGAGATTATTGCCAAAGTTGCCAAATCTTCCACTCAGCCAATTTCAAGCACAAAGCAAGTGAGTGATCATCTGATGCAGGAAGTGGAAGATGCAGTAACCAGGTTAAAGCTATCAATGAATGGAAGAGTCTAATCATTCGCCAAGCTTCTGTACAACTCGGAGAGGTGCCACCTGCCCATCTAAAGGTTATGAAAGATGCATCGGTTCAGCTGAAGCAACTGGTGACGAGCACGATAGACATGAGCACAGTTGTTGAAAGTAACCTAAGTACTTTGGTCGAAATAAATAAGCTACCGAGGGAGGTGTTGATTGTGGAATGAATTGTGCCCGATGGATCAGTTGAGAAGGGGAAGCAACTTGAGTTTGCAGTATCTTTCCGCTTGGAGATCTTCAGAATCATGCTAAAAAGAA
The DNA here is from genome assembly GCA_018340775.1 of Taxus wallichiana var. yunnanensis. Taxonomy (NCBI): domain Eukaryota; kingdom Viridiplantae; phylum Streptophyta; class Pinopsida; order Cupressales; family Taxaceae; genus Taxus; species Taxus wallichiana. The sequence goes on from CM031242.1 coordinate 659,385,998, forward strand.
TGCAGGCACTTGAGAGTATGGCATCATCTTTACCAGACAATGTCATTGCTTTCACTAATGAGGAAGTGGTCGGGAACGTTTCTTCATACACAAGGACCATTCCTAGCAAAGTGCCTGATTCCTTGGAGGGATCTCTTTTGATGGTGCAAGGAGAATTGATGGAGTTATTAGGCCTTTCATGATGGATTCCATCAGTAAGCTGGTAACACTGCAGTCAGATATTGAGAAGTTTGGGCCTAGCTTGAAGGATGTGGAAGCATGCATCGGGGTTTTGAATGAAGGCTTGCTGCAATTCAGGACGAGAAAAAGGAAGCTGTGGCTAAACAGATGGGAAATTTTGAATTACATGTTCGACAAGTATATTCAGTATCAAAACAAAAAGAAGATGTAGATGTTACAACTGGCGAATCTTTCTTCTTCTACTCTTTCTTCTTCTATTTTCCACGTTCCCGGATGTAATTGTAAAACTTTAAAGTTATTGGTTTTAAAACCATTACTTTAAGTTATGTGGAATGATTCTATAAGTTAAGTGATGATGTGTATAAGTTTGACTATGGATCCGGATGCATGTCACTTGAAGAGGAATTAGAGGAAGATGATTGCAGATGTTATCTTTACTTCTTGTTTATGTTCTAGTTCAGTTGAGTTTCCCATTTGTATTTTCCCTTCTACATTCTATAAGTAGAGGAAGAACCTTTGGGTTAATGATCATAATTTGTAAGCAAGCATTCTTGTGTTCTAGACTTTGTGCTGAAATCCCTGATAGCTATTTGAAGAAAAGGAATAGAAAGGAGCAGATTTTCAGAGAACTTTGTGTCATGGTGCATTTTGTTTCTAGCTTTTTTGTCTTAGATCTACTTATAAACTTTGTGTTATTTTAGATCTAGATCTGAAAGTTGCCTTTGCTTATAATTCTGTGTGTTAATATCTATTGGTTCCATCTATGTGCATGCAATCAACTATGTAATCTATTGATTGGGTTGCACATCTTCCCTCTTTCTTTCTTGTGTTTTTATTATTTCCTTCTTCATTAGATATTTCCTTTCTTTAACAATTGCTTACTTGCTGCAAAACTATACAACTATGGTTCATGAGTTGCATGGTTAAAGTAATAGGAATACTTATTAAAGTTGATGTTTGAATAGTTGGACCCTAAGGTGGGGCTGGGAATCAATGATCTATTCGATATACTCTTCCTTAGACTTAGTTTCTGAAAAACTAAGAAAATCGAATATGAAGGTTTATAAAGATAACTCCTTATTATGTCACTTAGAGACTATGAGTCTATGAATCTTGAAAGGGATGGATTTTGATCTTTGACATAATTTCATATATACAAACATAAGTTATGAATAATATAGTAAACATCTTCACCAACAATTTCATCGAGAGGATATGCTATAACATATATATGTGTACTTTATTAACTTATGAGTGTGATGATTGGGATTATGTATATGTAATTTTCCATAGTTGTTATGTATAGATCATCTTGCTGATTAATAGGTGATTGTTATAAAGTTTTAGGAGTATTGATAATGTTGAAGAGAGTGAATGCAATTACTATTATATATATTGAATTATTAGAGAAGGCAAGGACATACTATGTGATCTGCGCGTTATGATTATTATTGCATGTAAGAAAATGTAAAACAAGATACGAGATAGTAGATTATTATGTATTATTAAATTAAAAATAATGTAATACAATTACAAACAAGTATATTATAAAGCTTGCAATGCTGCAGTGTGGAATTGTATCATTTCTCATATCAAAGTTTTATGGTCAAGAATTGATTTAATTTTTTTAACATTATAGTAATTCAATTACTAAAATATTAAAAGATGCAAATAGTCAAGATGGAAAATGGATGTATCATGCCGGTTCGTGTAGATCGACCATGTTTTAATCATGCGAGGTTTGAAAGGGTTTTTCCCTAATGATTTAAGGTGGGAAAATGTGCCATGCATGATTCTTGGTGAAAATTATTATGGAAAAGATGATTTTAATTATACTAAAAATTAAGGATGTATTTTTGATAAAAGGTTAATTGGCCTATTATGTAATAACCCTCTTTATGGATTTTGATTGGTTGTGCATCATGTAATAGACTTAAGACATTGTTTAATGAAATGATCATATAGTTGTGCCTATGACTTGTATGATATTTCTATTATAACTCAAGTACGTGTATGGTTAATTACTCAAGATCATTTATAAGTCAAAGTGTTTATAAAATTTCCTAACATCTTGTATGCATATGTGATGGTATGACCATTTATGAGATTGATACAAGTTGATTTGTAATATTTTCATAAATAGTTAATGAATAGAAATATTGAAAAATATGCAAAGATATGAATATAGAGCAATAATGGAGAAAGTCTATATGACATATAACACATATTTCCTTACATGTATAGTAAGGTGGTTTAGGGAAACAAGACTGTAGTTAAGAGAATTGGGGAAACTCCAATACTTAACCCAATGCTACATATCAAAGTGCATATGACGAAGGTAAAAATTAAGAACTAAAAGATATATCAATTAATCAAAAGACTTAGATATGAAGGGAATAATATAATTCACAAGTATGATGGTATAACTATAAGACTTCAAAATTAAATTTTTCCTTGATATACATAAATGTATAATCAAGCACAAGTAAGAAATTATATGGCAATACTACTGACTTTGTGACAACAACTTACCTTGTGGTGATCAATCACAATGGAAATATAATAACATAGTTATTATGAAGAGGTAAATCTACTTATACCAATCCAAGTAAACCCTATGGCATGAATGATGACAACTCATGCCTTAACTTAGGGTAATTCAAGATCATTGCTAATCCTAGCCTTGGGTGGTAAAAGTGCGATTGACCCGTCTAGTTATGGAAGACATGCATTGTTGTAAAAGGGTAAATCTAATTAAGTACATGATTACTTAATAATTGTTAACTAAAAACGTAATAACCTAAGACTCGAAGGGAATCTATATAATAGAACTGGGTGAAAGACATGTTCCTAACGACGAGTGTGTCGTCACGGAACCGAGCATGGCGTATATATATCGAAACTTTGTGCAAAGTACTATAAGCCACTGATTACACTATCATGATTTCACCAAGGATCTAAGATGCCTAATGCTAGGATGGGATTCAATGTTTGAGTTCAGGTATGCACTTAGAAAATTATACTTGATTTTCATTACATGAAAAAGGAAACCAATGATACACATGATGTACTAACTCTTAAAGAGTGTTTTAGCTCGCAAAGAGTGTTTGAGGGGGAATCAATAGGATATGTAGACTCTCATGTAGCTACACATGGTTTCATGACTATTATTGGATGGATTCAATTTCATATTTATGTTGGAATTTAAATATTGGGTATTTAAATTAGTGAAGCATGAAGTTAAAGAGATTAATATTATGTTGGGTTTAAATATATGGGTATTTAAATCAATGAAGCATAAAGTAAGATAAAAAAATTCCTAGAATTGAAGTGACAAAAGTGGTTGTTACAAACTATCTACACAACTCAAGAAAAATTCATCTTTCACTAGGATATCTAGCTAGCTTGAGTGGGGTACCCATGAAACCACAAAATCTCAAGTATGTGAAATGAGAAAATTGAATAAAAATACACCCATACACTTGGACTGCATTCCATGCCTCATCAGTTACTCTCTTGGCTCTCAAATCAAGATTGAGCTTATAAATGACCTCATAGAAGAAGAAGTCATTAACTTGTTTGTATTCCTTGAAATATCCTGGTAAGGCCAACTATGGATAATATTCATAGATGGGATTTTGAGCCACTGTGCCAACACTCCTTAGCTTGGGAAAATCACCTTGTGCTGCTACAACATATATGAGATAAGAAGTCATCTTGAAATCCAAAGTTTGGATGACATTTCTTAACTGGAAATCAATATTGTTACTAATGATTTTAGCCTAGTTGATCAACATATCAGGTTTTCCATTTTCAATCACTCGAGGAAATAATACATCCATGTATAAAAGTATTTGGCATTATTCTCACCATTTATTCTACAGAGCAACTGAGTAATGTCATCAGCCTCCTGAACTAAATTAGACCTCACAATTGATCTAGGGAACCTAGAAGCCTAATTTTTCTCCTTTAAATACTATAAATTCATAATCCGCATGACATATTTTGTCTTATTTTTCCAATACCCACTAGATTTCTCCATGCTAATACTGTGTACTTGGTGTAGTAGGTATTTTTAAGAAGAAGTTGAAGAAATTAACATCTAGCCTATCCACTAGATCACCTGCATCATTCTTGATTGTTCTAGTTCGATGATCATAATGCTTTGCACACTCTAACACAAATTTTGGAAATTGACAAGTACTTGGAAAGGTAGCTACCTGAATTATCCCACTTCGATTCAATGCCTTCATCAAGGGTGTTTAATTCTTAGCCTTGGACCTTTCTATTAATTCAAATACTGAGACATGACCCATATCTGTATCTCTAATTCCAGCTAGCTTGGATGTGATGTAGGATTCCACGTGGTATCCTTTATATTCATATTTCATTTTTTCTCCCTTAGCTTCAACTTTTCTTTTTCCTTTTCTAGTTTTGGAAGTTTCTTCAATATTCAGATCTGTATATTCTCTTATCACAACAACCTCTTCTTCTTCCCCTACTAACTGATCTCTTACTTCAATAGATTTTTCACTAGCTACAAACATTTTCTCTTCAACAAGTGTGCTCCAACTATTAAATATTAACAGTTTCTTATAATTTTAAGTATAGAACATCGTGTTAAGATACATTTATTTCAATTGCATGCAAACATTCAAAATCAATTTCTTCATGCAAATGCATTGGAATCATCCTAGAATTCAAGTTCTTGGTTGGGTGGAAGTGATTGAATGAAGAATTTCATTATATTTTTCAAGGTATAACTACTTGAGACTTGCATTTAATAACCATAAGAAATTTAAATGTGTGCAATGAATAGGAATAAATAAACTTTTAAATCAGCGCAATATATAGGAAGTAATGGCCTATCATTTTTTACCGCAATGAATAATAAGTAATGGCTTGTTAGTTTAGCATAAAACAAGTGGTGAAGTAGAAGGTTTTCCATTCACTATAATACACGAGACATTAATAAATGGTCAATTTTCCGTAATAAATGATACAAGTTAAAGTAATTCCATTTGATGCATTATAAGGAAATCATGTTTTGCGATGATTACAAATTACTTTACTTGTTAAAAAAGGCAAGTAGAAGATAACAAAATCGACACAATGAATAGGGAGTGTGTTTTACGGATTTCTCAATCTACTTTACTTTCAATACAAATAAAGTAAAATATATCATAATCGCACGAAAGCAAGTAAAAGAAGCAATTGTTCGATTTGGGCTATGTGATTCAATGTGGATTTTTAAACAACTTTTCTTCCATTTCAATGGAACAAGTAACAACAAACATGAATCCCGTAAACCTAAAGAGACAATGACCTATTTTTGGCTCTTAAACACAACTTTAATTACCTTAACATAATGAATATAAGACCCTTCATTCACCACAAAGTAAGAAAAATACATCCACATTGACACAAAGTAAAGAAGGAACAAAACATGAAGCAACTTTAGTGATGATCTAAAATTACTTTACTTCTGCTAAACATAAGAGAAGAAAAGTAACGCTAATCACCAAAAAATGAAGAAGGAAAATCACATAAGCAAGATGAAAAAAACCAAGGGAAAAATAAGGCACAAAATGGTAAAATTTTAATGCCATTCTATTAGAGGTAACATTAGGTTTGGCATCACAACCGAACCCTAATTCTCGACTAACAAAATGCCCTAGTTTTGAACCTCTTATTAAAGAAACAGAAGAAAAAGGAAAACAAAAGGAAAAAAATATCCCAAACCAAAACCCAACACCGAGGAAATAAAAATAGGAAAAGAAAGAAGAAGGAAAAATAATCTACTAACCTCTCCCGCAAAATGGGTTGGAGTTATTATGTGCAAATTCCTCCTCAATTGATCACTTGAAGACACTTGGGGTTTGGAAGGCCGAAAATGTCTCTCTTCTCCATAAGAAAATATGTGGATCCTATGTGGAATTATTTATATCTTTTATATTTTCCATGTCATTAAACGCTACCTAAAAGTGCCACATCAACTCTTCCTTCTATGCAACTTTTCAAAATAACTTTGATTCGTTATTTTAAGGCAAGTAAAGTAGTTTCAATTCATCAATAACTTGAGTCATTAGTTATGTGCTTTTTTAGAATTACTTATTTTAACTATAGAAAATTAAAGCTACTTGATTTTAGCACAATGAATATGATAAGAAATGGGGTAGGAGTTTAACGCAATGAATAGGCTTAGCTTATCAACTTTTAGGAATTGCTTTACTTGTCTTAACTTTAAGACAAGTAAAAGTATATTGGTTTAGCGCAATGAATAGGATAAGTAAAAGAATTTGATATTAGTGCTAAACTAAGAGAACTAAACCAGTTATGTGGTGTTTAGAGACTAATTTTATTAGCACAAAGAATCACTTCAAAACAACGCAAAGAAGGAGCTCTATAAAAATTGAATTTTTGAATATGGACAACTTGTTACTTCGAAGTAAAGCATTTTGAGAAACCCGACAGCTTAGGAGAGTAAGCATTTGACTTTTTAAGGATTTTTAGGTTATTTTAAGCACATGGTTATTTCATAAATCACCCCAAGAAAATTCGTGAACATCTTGAGGAATCATCATGCACTCCTGCAACCTAAATGAGTTAAGGAAGCAACCTAAACAGACCACACAACAACCCATTAGCTACAAAAAAAATGAACACAATTCATCACAAGTTTTGAAAACTTAAAATTTTAAAGCGGTACTATACGACTGAAAAATTACCACATGACCTTTGGGCACACTCGACCTCACGAATTCGTGTCGAGACAACCGACGTGGAATGAAAGGATGACTATGTGGGATGGAATACTCGAAGATGGATGAGTATGGTCAACATGTTATCGGGTAATCTAATGCCCTCTAAAAGAACTAAATGGATCTTCTCTTCTCGGGAAATAAAAACCTCTCTAACCTGGACATGTGTGATGGTACGGTCAAGAATGATACACACACGTAAGATTCTATCAATGTCGCAAAAACCTGTCTCAACTGGTTATGGAATGTGTGGAAATTTCCCTCCATTTTCCTCATAGAAATTTCTGGATAAGGTCATGGAAATACTAGATAAAATGGATGAATAAGGAAAATGAGTGGGCTATGTGCACTAGTTCTTTCCAGGCTAGTTCCACAAAAACTCGTAGACTTTTTTGGATTATTCGTTAAGAATGTGAAATTGTGCGATAGTGACGGGTGGAAGTGGTGAGGATCAAAAGACCATAATCCGAAGACCCATATCAATGTTAGTCTCAAGATAAGTTGCGTTTGGTTGAAAGACTCTAGGATCATAAACTTCTTCTCTAGGTTGTTGTGGTCCTTGAATGGTCATATGGGACGTGTATTTAATTAATCTAATGCAAGAAAGAAACTAATTAAATAAAGGAAATCTAATCTATGTTTTTGTGCTTTTTCAATTATATAAAAGAAATGAAACAATAAACAACAATCTAATTAAATTAAACTACTTTTTTTTGTATTTTATGCTTTCTAGAAAATAACAAAAGAAATATAAGAAATGAAGAAATTGCTTCTACAATTTAATTAATGAAACTAAACAAATAAATAAACGGATGTGATTATCTATCTGTGCTGAAATAGATCTAAGCTATCCTAATTAATAAACACTTTTCCAAAATGTAATTTTGGATGTGAAATCCTTTTTCTACCTCGAAACATAGGAAGAAATCAAAGCTTATCTGACACTTTTCTTCCTTTAAAACTTCCTTGGTAGAAGTAAAGAAGGATTCAATGGAAGTTTTACAAATGAAATGATATTACAGTTGATTCTAAATTAAATGAAGAAGCTTTCCTCCGAAAAGCTTCCTCGTAAACCCACGATGGGGATAGGCAGGGAAGTTATCTATCACCAGAAGCTTTCTGTAAGAAAATAAAATCTATAGAAAATGATCTAACTATTGTAATGAACTGAATTGAAATTATTTACTACTCTAATTAATAATGTGCATACATATTAAATAAAAGATTCAAGAAAGCTTTAGGAAATCTAAGTACATCCTCAACCTAGAATTTTTAATGCTTTGAGGCAAAATTGTTTTTGGTTTTCTTTCATTCCCCCTTATTTATTTCTCCAACTTCAATGTTCATGTGAGTCTAGGGAGTTGCATTGGGAATGTAGAAAAGAAAATAAGAAGGTGTTAGAGCAATGCTTACTTGTTTGTGATCACAGTAGGTGATTAACTAAGATTTAACTAGACTAATGGAAGTATAAAAATAGCTAATCTAATATAGGAGGACTAAAACATTGTAAAATACACTCAAACAATATGGAATGATTTTAAAGAATTATGCGAGATGAAATAAAATCCTAAGTATGTAAGATGTAAAAGGAAATGACTTAGCTAATTGTCAAAGACCTGTCATGCCGTAAGGTGTCGCGGGTCCGAATGTGGATTCCAGAGGCAAGAACGACTATATAGAAGTCTCGTCGTAAAGGCTAGATCTGAAGGATCTGAATGGAGTAGAGCACCTAAGAGGGTATTTGGGTGCCCCGTTGTGCCCCGGTCTCTCGTAAAAGATCATAATCAGATTTTTGCAAGGTCGTAGAGTACTCTTGAATATTCCTTGTATCATTGCACTAGATCTACCGAGCTGCATTGAATTTATCAAATAATGTAGGATGAAGGAATGACCTACAAATGAAAAAGAAGTATACAAACCCTATAATAAAAGATGCAAAATGAATGGATCAAACCGACCTCGGCTGCCACAAAAGTGGTGTTACTAATATGAGTGTTGCACTACATTTGGACCCAAATGTATTTTTGTGTGTGTGTGTGTGTGTGTGTGTGTGTGTGTGTGTGTGTGTGTGTGTGTGTGTGTGTGTGTGCATGTCGTTCTCTAGGTGCTCTTGTGCCAATTTTACTTTGTGAAGTAGTGAGCAATAATAAATATAGAAAATGTACTAGCATATGTGCATGGAATAGAATATAATCCCTCCCCTTATGCTATGTGTGTTGATGTGGATCTCCCAACATTGATGTATGGAACTATGTGGATGCAAGTGATGTAATGGATGCAACTCTAGATGGAGTGATAGTAGTAAGTGATGCTATGACCCTCATTATGGTCTTATAACTTTATATTTATAGGGTTTTCTTGCTCTATTTTGTAATTGACCCCGACATGGCCGAATATGAAAAAGATAAGGATAAAAAGGCTAGAACAGACCCAAAAAGAAGTATGAAAGTAAAACAAGGATCAAGGCACCTAGGTAGGACCGGGGTGCCACAAGATGTGACTTAGGCACCCGGTTTAGGCTAAAATTGTGGGATAGTGATCAAATAATTGGGCATGTATATGAAAATATGTAGGAATGACAAAATAAAAGGTAAAATAAGATGGTCAAAAGGTGGGATTAATTAGTAATTTCTTCACTTGAGAACCTTCTAAATAGTAGTATGAGACCTGGGATAAATAATGCCTAAAGTGCATGATTTTGTGACTACATTTTTCCCCACTTTATGTTGGTGAGCAGAACACTTGGTAACATAAAGTAGATAGAGATACATACTGATATCCATGTAGAGTGTAGTAGAGACATGTCGATGGACTAGACTCAAGCATGGAATGAAAAAAATAAAAAGTGGAGGAGCGTGGATTCTAAAGATGAAAAATGTGCATAAAAAGTGATGAGAGTGAACCTAGGGCAGAATGCATGTGTAGTAGTTTTCTTTGTGTGTAATGTACCTGTATGGTTAGTAAAGGCAAGTGTCATCATGTTGTGTCATCATTGCATTGTCATCGTCATCGCGTTTATGTCTTCGTCGTTGTTATTACCCATAATTTGATTGCTTGTTTCTCATATGAGTGAACCTAGAAGGAGAAAATGATCAAGTAGTCAAATATGTATGTATGTAAAAATGTTGTGTAAAATATGCATGTGTATAGAAATGTGTAAAATACATAAATGTAAAGTACGCTAAAAGGAAATTTTAAATGGAGCATGTGCACCTGATCCATGTCAAGAGAAATGGTGTAGAAGGATATCTTGTACTTTTGTGAGTTTTTGGGAGATCTCGAGCCACCCGGCTAAAGAAGTGTAGGGAGGAAATACTATGTGTCCTCCAACCTTTGACCACTTTTGTTGAAATGTGTGTGAAGAGATTTTTGTATTGTCCTAGTTTTTGGGATGATCGATGCCAATTGGACGAAATAGTGTAAAGAATCACACCCAATGTAACCCCTAAGCCTATGAATCGCTTCCTAGAAATGCTATGGACACCATGTCTTGTAAAATCCACTATGTATGGAGTTTACAGACTGTCCGAACTCACTCGTTGTATGTAAACTATTAGGAAATAAGAGATAAAATATGCGGAATAATCCCTTACAGAATCGCAAAAGTAGAAACTAATATGTAGAAAATATTACAGATCTCAAATAAAAGTGCAGAATAAATAACACAACACAGAGAGACAAGATTTAACGTGGTTCACCCAATTTGGGCTACGTCCACCAAGAATCACTTGCTCATATTTTATTACAAGCCTCCACTCTCTCAATACAATACCCAGATCCATTTGGAGCTATGCTCAACAAACTCTATAGAATTCACACCCGAATTCAAAACACATCTGCAATACATTTTCTTGTCTATGTATCATATGCATAAGACCATATAAATAGACAATTGCTTAAGCAGTTTGATACAAAACCGTGGGTATCAAAACCATGGGAAAAAAATTGTGGGTATCAAAACCATGGGCAAAAATCGTGGTATCAAAACAATGGGTACCGAAAAACCATGGGCCCAAAAACAGCCCATAATGGTTACCCATTACCCATGGGTTAATAAACCACCCATGAAAATTTGCTTTGGGGGCTTCACCCCGAACCCCCCTGACCCGCTCACCGGCAAGTGGGACCATCGTAAAAATACCCGAGTGTAACACATGGAAGGTGTACCACACTCTAACATGAAAATAGGCTCCACAAACATAACAATCTCCCACTTGGAGACTGATTTCCACTGAGCAAGCTTCTCAACCCTTCACTGTCATCCGCAAAGGCCAACCAAAGCTGAACATAGCTTTAGTTTATCCCTTGTGACCACCTTGGTCATCATGTCTGCAGGATTCTGACTAGTATGAATCTTCTCCAACTTCAACTTATCTTCCTCCAAAGCTATCTTGATGAAGTGATATCTCAACTGTATATGCTTCATCCTGGAGTGGAAATCAGAGTTCTTAGCTAGGTGTATAGCACTCTGACTATCACTATATAGCTTACATTCCTCCTGCTTATGCCCCAAATCCTCAAGCAATTTTGTAACCAAATCATCTCTTTGCTTGCCTCTATGGCAGCAACATACTCAGCCTCCGTGGTTGACAAAGCCACCAGCTTCTATAGTCATGAAATCCAACTCACTGTTATCCCACCTATAGTGTAAATATAACCTATCGTGCTCCTCCTACTGTCTACATCTCCACCATGTCTCGAATCTACATAACCACGTAAAGTGGTGTCTAATCCATCAGTAGCACAAAACTATCCCCATGGTCCTCTCAAATACCGAAGGATCCACTTACCGCTTGCCAATGCTCTTTACCTGGATCACTCATAAATCTACTCACAGCTCCCACCGCATGGGCAATATCGTGCCTAGTTCACACCATAGCATACATCAAACCGCCTGATGAGTAAGGTACCTGACACATGGTTTTTAACATCCTTGATAACTTAAACCTCGCCAAAGGAGTCCAACCGGTTTAGCATCCTGCATGTTAAACCTATCCAATACCTTCTTAATGTACTCTTCCTGAGATAAAGTCAGCTTCCGTTCCTTCCTATCCCGAGTTATCCTCATACCAAGGATTTGTTTGGCTACCCCCAAATCCTTCATATCAAAGGATTCACTTAGCTGTTTCTTGAGTACTTTTATTTCCTACATGTTTTTACCTGCAACCAACATGTCATCAATATACAAACAAAGAATAATATAACTTCCATCCTCAAATTTCTTTGTATACACACAATGGTCAGAATGACATCTAATATAACCTTGCTCCATCATGAAGCTATCAAACTTCTTATACCATTGACGTGGAGCTTGTTTCAAGTCATACAAACTCTTCTTCAGTTTACACACCATCTCCTCTTTACCTTTGACCTCATAGCCCTCTGGTTAGTTTCTGCATATATAGTTCCTCCTCCAAATCACCATGGAGAAATGCGTCTTTACATCTAACTATTCTAAGTGGAAGTATTCTACGCCACTATTCCAAGAACAGCTTCTAATAGAAGTCATTTTTACTACAGGAGAAAAGATCTCATCAAAATCTATACCTTGTTTTGTTTTTGCAAAACCCTGAACACCAACCGAGCCTTATATCTTTCTTTCCTCCTTCGTCTTTAACTCGTACACCCACTTGTTCTGCAATGCTCTTTTCCTTCCAAAGTAGCTTCACCAAATCCCAAGTTTGGTTCTCCATGAGAGACTTATGCTCCTCATCCATGGCTTTCTCCCACTTCTTATCGGCATCTACTTGCATTGCTTCATCAAAGCTATCGGCTCTCCACTATCGTGAGTAATAAATAATAAAGATAAGGAAAAAATGTTCAGTGTTCTTTTCTTACCCTAGAAGACCTCCTCACCGTAGGAGTTTGGGGTTCATGTTGAGTTGGTTCCTAAACCGATTCATGGGTCACCGTCCCATCCGGAAGATCCTCTACCACCGCATATTCTTTCTTGGATTATTCCTTGTTTTCCCGCAATCGTTGCTTATACATGACTTTCTCATTAAAGACCACATCCCTAAACCGAATGATTTTCTTGTCCTTAATACTCCAACATTTAATCCAAAGTCATCACCACCATAACCAATGAAAGTACATTTTTTGATTTACCCTCTAGCTTGGTCCTATCATCCTTTCTATATGAACAAACACCTCACATCCAAAGACTCTAAGAAATGAATAATCAACTTTCTTACCATACCAAGCCTCCTCGGGTATGCCCATCCAAGGCACTTGAGGGTCCTCTATTTATCAAGTACACAAACTGTGCTCACCACTTCTACCCAAAAAGAAAGAGGCAATTCCCGCATGTAACCTCATGCTCCTAAAGCACGCTCCATTATTGTTTTGTTCATCCTTTCGATACCCCATTCTACTATGGAGTTCTTAGAACCATCTTTTGCCTATGGATTCCATTCTTAGAACAGTAATCATTAAATTCATTACTGCAATACTCCCCTCCATTATCTGACCTGAGACATTTTAGCTTAAGACCTGTTTCATTCTCTACCAAGGCTTTCCATTTAAAAAAGTGTCAAATACATCAGATTTGTTTCTAATACAATAAACCCAAACTTTCCTTGTTGCATCATCAATAAAAGTAACATAATAACTTGAACCCCCAAGAGATGATACCTGAGCTGGCCCCCACACATCAAAATGCACCATCTCTAACTTACTCTCTTTCTTTATAGGTCCAACCTTGAGAAACCTTACTCGCTTCTGTTTCCCATATATGTAGTCCTCACATAACTCCAAACATGTTTTTGTATATCTAAGAAAATTCTTCTTTATGATGTCCATGCCCTTATGGCTCATATGACCGAGCCTATAGTGCCATAATGTTGTATCTGCATCTGAAGCCACAAGATTACAATCATTAGTACTATCAATGGATAAATACAAGGTTCTAACCTTCTTACCTCTTTCCACCACAAGAGAACCCTTGGTAACCTTCCAAGAGTCAGCTGTAAATATCACAGTACAACCATCACTTCCCAATTGCCCCGCCGATATCAAATTTCTCCTTAATGTAGGCACATGTTTGACATCCTTCAATAGCCATGTATTCTCATTCTGCATCTTAACCTGAATAGAACCTTTTCCAACTATACTGCAAGGCTCATCATCACCAAGAAAAACATGCCCAAAATCCCCTTGAACATAATCAACAAAATAATGCCTATGTGGAGTAGCATGAAAAGAAGCCCCTAAATCTAAAACCCAAGATTCAGTAATATTATGTAAAGAAAGAATCAAAGCATCTTGGCATACATTACCCGATGCCACATTTGCCTCCTTGTTTTCTTCCTGTTGTTTCTTCTTGTCCCGAAGCTCCCAACAGTCCTTTCTTCGCATGCCCAGACTTTCCATAGTTCCAACATACAATCTTGCTCTTGGATTTTGACCTTGCCTGATCTTTCGATTTTTCACGGTTTCCTCTATTCTTTTGTCTCCCTCTAGTTTCCACTGTCAAAGCATTCCCTAAAGTAGAAGATTCCCAGAGATTTTTCTTCACATTTCCTCACTTAAAATCACCCCTACAACATCCTCAAACTTCAACTTCGAGTTAGCTGGAACCGAGTTGCTTACCGCCATTACCAGGCTATTCCAACTTTCAGGTAAAGAGCACATAATTAATAAATCCCTAACTTCTTCATCAAATTCTATTATAACCGAAGCTAGCATATTCACAACCATATTGAAATCATTTAAATGATCTGCTACTGAACTATTCTTAGACATCTTCATATTAAACAACTTTTTCATTAAAAATATCTTATTAGAGGCAGAGGGTTTTTCATACAACTTCCCTAATGCATCCATCAGTTCTTTTGTAGTCTTTTCCTTTGAAACATTAAATAATACCAAAGATGTAAGACACAACCGGATCATTCCAAGTGCCTTCCGATCCAACAAATCCCATTCCACATCTGTCATACTCGAGGGTTTGTTCACCTTCTCAGACATCGGAGTATAAAGATCCTTCTGATAAAGGTAATCTTCCATCTGCATCTTCCAAAGACTGAAATTTTTCCATTGAATTTATCAACCCTAGATCTTCCATCATCTACCATAGCTCCCACTAAAGAAAAACTTTCCCTGTGATTCAACACTTCAGCAAACCAAACCAGGCTCTGATACCAATTGTTAGGAAATAAGAGATAAAATATGTAGAATAATCCCTTACAGAATCGCAACAGTAGAAACTAATATGCATAAAATATTACAGATCTCAAATAAAAGTGCAAAATAAATAACACAACACAGAGAGACAATATTTAACGTGGTTCACCCAATTTGGGCTACATCCACCAAGAATCACTTGCTCAGATTTTATTACAAGCCTCCACTCTCTCAATATAATACCCAGATCCGTTTAGAGCTATGCTCAACAAACTCTACAGAATTCACACCCAAATTCAAAACACATCTGCAATACATTTTCTTGTCTATGTATCATATGCATAAGACCATATAAATAGACAATTTCTTAAGTAGTTTGATACAAAACCATGGGCAAAAACTGTGGGTATCAAAACCATGGGCAAAAATATGGGTATCAAAACAATGGGTACCAAAAAACCATGGGCCCAAAATAGCCCATAACGGTTACCATTACCCATGGGTTAATAAACCACCCATGAAAATTTGCTTTGGGGCTTCACCTGAATCCCCATCGATCGGGGGGGCTTTAATCCCCGAACCCCTAACCCGCTCACCGGTGAGCGGGACCGCCAAAAAATACCCGAGTGTAACACATAGAAGGTGTACCACACTCTAACATGAAAATAGTCCCCACAAACATAACATAAACCCACAATGCCAAGGGAGGAAAGTGCACTATCGATTGACCATGTGTAAATATGTTGTGTTAGTATGTAAAACCCTCAATGATGCCCCTCTTTGGGGGTGCATGTGATGTCGCTAAAAGGAGAATGCAGCCCCAAAAGAGGACCTACTACACTCGACTGTAGAACTCGCCCGCAAGGGGAAGGGAAAGTGCTTGGTAGAAACCAAGGCGCGCACAAAATGGGATGTCTAGCCAAAACAATTTTTAGTCTGAAAACACATGCATGCAATAATATAGGTGTAAAATATAGAGAAGATGTAACAACTACTAAACAAAGTAGTGTAAATACACAAGAGAAGAATTATACTACACAAAGCGGGTTGCAAACATGGGATATCACTCATGATGTCGATAAACAGAAAGGCCTTCGTGGCCACAAACAAAAACAAGTGTTCACAAAAACATAGGGCAAGGCCTCGCATACAATGGCAAACAATGGAAGATAAGTATATATAAAAAAACAAGTAGTCATGGAAACATGTAACTCGGAAAACAAGTGTTGCACATGGAACACTCATTAGCATGTTAGAGCAATATCCGGTATGTCAAAGCGTGTATGAGCAAGTAAATGTAAGATGTTAAGTCCAAACTCTGAAATAATAGTACCCGAATAAGACGAATGTGGATGCCCCCAACAACCAAAGATAGGAAGGGTAGAAGGCAAGCATCCATGCCGTATGTAAAAGTAATGTATCTCGCAATCACACTAAACAAAGTCATGAATGTGCATGTGTGTATACTATATATAATGACATATAAGAAATCATCCTAACATGTGTAGTAAAGTAATCATGTAAAACACTAGCAATAAAAATTAAATGCCCCCAAGACAATGCAATATGTCGTAGATGGATGGAATGGAATGCAAGATGGAATGGTATGAGCAATGTGGCCCCCAAGTGTATGGAAGTGTATAATGAGGAACATTTTTAGCCCTCGATATTCAATAATGAATCGTAAACAAGAGTGTGTCATCGGGAAATGGTCGAGTAGTGTTTGGTGTGTCTAGCGTGCTTCAATGAGTGTGTGTATGTAGTGATGATGAGATGCGACATGTGGAGATATGTGTGTGAACCCTATAGATGATGTGTATATCACAACTTGTTGAATGGGTGAGTGATGATTTATCTTGAAGCGTATATCACGATAATATGGAAGAATGGGTGATGATTTAGCACTAAGTGTATATCACTATGAGATGAAAGGATGAATGATGATTTATCCCTAAGAATATATCACTATAAGATGAAATAATGGAGGGTGTTAATTTATCCTAAAGCATATACCACTATATGATGATAGAAATATGTGACAATTTATCCTAAAGCGTGTGTCACTATGAGATGGAAGATAGGGAAGTGGTGATGTAACCTAAGGTGTATACCACTACAATATGATTAAATAGGTGATGATTTATCATAAAGCATATGTCACTAGTCCTTTGATTGTCGCATGGTGAGTGTAAGTTCCATTTGATTGGTAAACCCTATTGGTGCCCATTTTAATCCCCTTCCATTTTGACCTAATTTTTCCTTTGGTTTGCATTCTCTAAAATGTTTTTCTTCGAAATTGGTGGTCTGCAAACTTTTTCCTCTAGATTGGATGCTTTGAAAAGCTCAAAAACTTATCATTTTTCCCCAACTTGAAAGAAAAATACATGCATGCCCTGTTTTATGCCCTTAAATTTCCAAATCCACGGGCCTCTATCGCTTTTTTCCAATTTTCCCATCCTTCGAGCTCATGGTTGTTCATTTTATGCTTATTTTCCCTCAAAAATATATCCCCATGGTCAAAAATTTCCTAGAATCATTTCCCATTTGTTTCTTTGACCAAAAAATCCTTCACCCATGAAGAAAAAATCAAATTCGAGCATCTCTAGAAAAATTTGTATTTTTTTTACGGTCATACGGGCGTACTTTTCTGTCAAATTTTACCTCAAACATCATCTCCTATGTGGCCGTTTCTAGTTGGATAGGGATCCGTGGGTTTGTTCTAAAAAACTTAGCATTTTTTGAGTTTTGGAAAAAAGTGCAACTTTCACCCGCAACTCCGTAGGTCCCAGAGGAGGACAAGTATCATATTCTCATTCAAAGGTGGGATGGAAGGTTGGCGGGGAACTTAGAACATTTTTTCCTTTTTTGAAAAAAGGAAAAACATTGAGGAAAGGGTCGCTGGTCTTCAATGGAGAAAAGGGAGACACGTGGCGGGTATAGAAGGGAGTGCGGGCCACGGAGGCAAAAGGGAATTTTTTCCTTTTGTAAAATGAGTCGAATGAAAATTTAAGCACCGGCCCAAGACAAAGCAGAGGGAGACACGTGGAAGGGACAAAATCAGAGGTGCGGGTCTGCAGAAGAAAAGTGGGAAAATTTCCCAGAAAAAGGGGAGTTAAAATGTGAAATGAGCCCGCAGATCCTCAATGATAGAGAAGGTGACACATGTCAAAGGTAGAGGCGGAGGTGCGGCCAATGGGGAAAAAAGTGAAAATTTCCAAATTTCCAAAAAGGGTGGAAATGTGCATAATTGAGCCGTGATTGCAATGGGGCCACCTTTTGCCACATGTCACACACCAAATCTTAAGGCGAAGGGTTTTCAAAAATGTTAAAATTTTACATTTTTCAAAAATGTTAAAAAGTCAAAAAGTGATCCCAAATCCATTCCCAATCACATTTTGACATGTGGAGGGCTCATATTAAAAGGAGAAAGGGAAAATCAATGGTAACTATGCATTTTTCATTTTTTCCGCCATTTGAGCTCCATGAAGCTTGGAGATGCAAATCAACGTAACTCCCCGAACCTTCTAACCCGCTCACCGGTGAGCGGGACCGCCGTCAAAAATACCCGAGTGTAACACATGAAGGTGTACCACACTCTAACATGAAAATAGTCTCCACAAACATAACATAAACCCACAATGCCAAGGGAGGAAAGTGCACTATACTGACCATGTGTAAATATGTTGTGTTAGTATGTAAAATCTCAATGATGCCCCCCTCTTTGGGGGTGCATGCGATGTTGCTAAAAGGAGAATGCAGCCCCAAAAGAGGACCTACTACACTCGACTGTGAGAACTCGCCCCGCAAGGGGAAAGGGAAAGTGCTTGGTAGAAACCAAGGCGTGCACAAAATGGGATGTCTAGCCAAAACAATTTTTAGTCCGAAAACACATGCATGCAATAATATAGGTGTAAAATATAGAGAAGATGTAACAACTACTAAACAAAGTAGTGTAAATACACAAGAGAAGAATTATACTACACAAAGCGGGTTGCAAACATGGGATATCACTCATGATGTCGATAAACAGAAAGGCCTTCGTGGCCGCAAACAAAAAACAAGTGTTCACAAAAACATAGGGCAAGGCCTCGTATACAATGGAAAACAATGGAAGATAAGTATATAAAAAAACAAGTAGTCATGGAAACATGTAATCCCTCGAAAACAAGTGTTGCACATGGAACACTCATTAGCATGTTAGAGCAATAACTGGTATGTCAAAGTGTGTATGATCAAGTAAATGTAAGATGTTAAGTCCAAATTGAAATAATAGTACTCGAATAAGACGAATATGGATGCCCCCAACAACCAAAGATAGGAAGGGTAGAAGGCAAGCATCCATGCCGCATGTAAAATTCATGTATTTGCGATCACACTAAACAAAGTCATGAATGTGCATGTGTGTATGATATAGATAATGACATATAAGAAATCAGCCTAACATGTGTAGTAAAGTAATCATGCAAAACACTAGCAATAAAAATTAAATGCCCCCAAGACAATGCAGATGTTATGGATGGATGGAATGGAATGCAAGATGGAATGGTATGAGCAATGTGCCCCCCAAGTGTATGGAAGTGTATAATGAGGAACTTTTTTAGCCCCCTCGATATCAATAATGAATCGTAAACAAGAGTGTGTCATCGGGAAATGGTCGAGTAGTGTTTGGTGTGTCTAGCGTGCTGCGATGAGTGTGTGTATGTAGTGATGATGAGATGCGACATGTGGAGATATGTGTGTGAACCCTATAGATGATGTGTATATCACAACTTGTTGAATGGGTGAGTGATGATTTATCTTAAAGTGTATATCATGATAATACGGAAGAATGGGTGATGATTTAGCACTAAGTGTATATCACTATGAGATGAAAGGATGAGTGATGATTTATCCCTAAGCATATATCACTATAAGATGAAATAATGGAGGGTGGTGATTTATCCTAAAGCGTATACCACTATATGATGATAGAAATATGTGACAATTTATCCTAAAGCGTATGTCACTATGAGATGGAAGGTAGGGAAGTGGTGATGTAACCTAAGGTGTATACCACTACAATATGATTAAATAGGTGATGATTTATCATAAAGCATATGTCACTAGTCCTTTGATTTTCGCATGGTGAGTGTAAGTTCCATTTGATTGGTAAACCCTATTGGTGCCCATTTTAATCCTCTTCCATTTTGACCTAATTTTTCCTTTGGTTTGCATGCTCTAAAATGTTTTTATTTGAAATTGGTGGTCTGCAATTTTCCTCTAGATTGGATGCTTTGAAAATCTCAAAACTTATCATTTTTCCCAACTTGAAAGAAAAATACATGCATACCTTGTTTTATGCCCTAAATTTTCCAAATCCATGGGCCTCTGTCATTTTTTCCACTTTTCCCAGCCTTTGGAGCTCATGGTTGTTCATTTTATGCTTATTTTCCCTCAAAATCTATCCCCATGGTCAAAAATTTCCTAGAATCATTTCCCATTTGTTTTTTGACCAAAAAATCCTTCACCCACGAAGAAAAAATCAAATTCGGGCATCTCTAGAAAATTTTGTATTTTTGACGGTCATACGGGTGTACTTTTCCCGTCAAATTTTATCTCAAACATCATCTCCTATGTGGTCATTTCTAGTTGGATAGGGATCCGTGGGTTTTTTCTAAAAACTTAGCATTTTTGAGTTTTGGAAAAAGTGCAACTTTCCCCACAACTCACGCAGTCCCAGAGGAGGACACATATCATATTCTCATTCAAAGGTGGATGGAAGGTTGGGGGAACTTAGAACATTTTTGCCTTTTTGGAAAAGGGAAAACATTGAGGAAAGGGTCGCAGTCCGCAATGGAGCAAAGGGAGACACGTGGCGGGTGTAGAAGGGAGTGCGGGCTGCCGGAGGCAAAAGGGAATTTTTTCCCTTTTTGTAAAATGAGTCAGAATGAAAATTTGAAGCATTGGCCCACGACAAAGTAGAGGGAGACACGTGGCAGGGACAAAATCGAGGTGCGGGTCCATAGAAGAAAAGTGGGAAAATTTCCTTTGGTGAAAAAGGGAGTTAAAATGTGAAATGAGCCCGCAGATCCTCAATGATAGAGAAGGTGACACATGTCAAAGGTAGAGGTGGAGGTGCGGGCCAATGGGGAAAAAATTGAAAAATTTCCAAATTTCCAAAAAAGGTGGAAATGTGCATAATTGAGCCGTGATTCAATGGGGCCCACCTTTTGCCACGTGTCAACACCAAATCTTCAAGGGCGGAGGGGCGGAAAAAATGTTCAAAATTTTACATTTTTCCAAAAATGTTAAAAAGTCAAAAAGTGATCCCAAATCCATTCCCAATCACATTTTGACATGTGGAGGGCTCAGATTAAAAGGAGAAAGGGAAAATCAATGGTAACTATGCATTTTTCATTTTGGCCGCCATTTGAGCTCCAGGAAGCTTGGAGATGCAAATTTTGCATCAATTTTCATCGAATTTTTGGCAAATTCATGTCGTTTGTGCCTGTAAGGATCAATGCAATTGTTTTTAAGGATCAATTTGCAGATTTGAGGTGTTTTTGGAATGATTTTTGCCCTAGCCCGTGTAAAAACGTGAAATATCAAGTCAAGAAGTTACAGAATCAAATTTTGGAGGGATAAGGATGAAATAATGAAATGAAAGGGGTCTGCATGCTTTGAGGATGAAAAACGTGCCTCCACAATGGATAATGATGAAGGTTTTGTAATGATTCACCTTTTTTGAAACACCTGGCAACTTTTGTTGCAAATATGTTAAATGTCCCTATCTATGAATCATGTTGGAATTTATAACAAACTTGATGCTTGGCATATTCTTTTCTTGGGAAGGAAGGATCAAATGTAATAGAATGTTATATAATGCATGTTTTTTGACATGCAAAAGGTCGAGAAACTTAGAATTTCACGGAAAATATGGGAAGAAGCCCATTTTTTGAGAAACCACCTGAGAACCATTTCTAATTCCTTTTTGCATCAGATTTGTATCATGTTGAGTTGGTTTCAGTTGTAAAGCCATCAACAAGCTCTGAGATTGTTCTTATAACATTCCCCTACTGATAAATTTGGTCATTCTGGATTATTTTGTGTTGTCTCTTGGCAAAATTTGCATACACTTATGTTTCAGAATGTTTTCAATTTGTGTTTCTTACTCCTGTTGTAGTCTTGTGTTTAAAATATCTCTTGATCATACATGGTCTCATTTCTTGTTGATAGTTTAGTGGCATTTAAATCTCACATTCAGAAGAGCTTTCATCTGATAAAGAGATAAACAAATTTAAAATCACTTTACCTTCCTTGAATTTTAGAGATTGTTTGTAAACCTTTGGGTGCACCTTAGGTCATGATAAAATAGAGATTTCTAGATGCTTTGTTGGTTCATCTACTTCAAGATTTTGTGGCAGGTTGTCAAATATTGTGTGGAAGAGTGTAGATCTGGGCTTCCATTTATTGCACATATCCTGGTTGAAGGAGTACCTTAACCCATTTGAAGCATCATGTTGTTTAGGTCTTACAATTTCTTGCAAAGGTCCTCAAATAATTTGGCAAATTCTGGTTAGTCTTGTCTAAAATCTCCCACCAAAAATTCATTCAAACAAACTAATCCTACCCATACTACCCCTACATTGCATTATGTGTTAACAAAAGAATACAATCCATTTACAAAAATGCACAAAGCAAATCAGGATCATACAATGTCTTCAGTAACCCTTTCCTTGCATTGAAATTATCTCCATAATCTGGGAGTGACAACTTGTGAAAGTCAAATTTGGAGTGTTGATCATATTTTCCCAAGGCCTTTTCATACTATTTGCACAAATTGAGGGATATCTTCATCTCCTTCACCATTTTAGGGTTACAAAATAGGTCCTCTTACCTTGGTTGAAAGGCACAACCTAAAATAGTTAGGATAAGATCAAGTCCTATTTGAGTGTTATCCATCTCTCCACAAATCTGAGTGCCAGTTAGATCACATCCCCAACTACAAAACGACACACATCATGATCTATCTGCCTTCAAGATTCATGCCATATCTCTGATGCTGCTCAGACTAAAAAGGAGAATAAATTTGGGTACCAACACTTTCTCAGCCATTGTATCGAGACATTCTTAGGAACTAATCCATTGAAAATATTTGAGATATTTGGATGCATATCAAACCCTTGTAATGTCCCTTGTAAGTTCTAACTACAAATATATTGTTAAAGCATCATTCTATACTCAGATTTGCAAGGTGTATGCAAAGGTTTCAAGTTCTGCTTGCAATTTTATCAGTTTCCAACAATAGTTTCACTTCATTTGCATTTTTGGTTGATAGATTCAAGAAAAGGAAGGTCTGATCTATAAATTTTTGCAAGATTTTCAAGTGTTGATAGATGTTTGATAGATTATTTTAGTGCATTTGCACAACTAGGGTGAAATTCCTTAGTGGTGACTCCATGTTGTTTTGATCTTGATAAATACCAGTGTCTTAAGTTTTCTGTCATTTATTTTTGTGTTGCTAATCTCTGCAAAACTGGAAGGAAGAATATCTCTCTTCATTAAAGACTCTTCTAAGAAGTTGTTTTCAGATTCAAGGAACTCAGAGTTAGAAGGGAGAAGAGTTTGGAAGGTTGTTAAAGAGGTCGACATTAGGAAAAGGTATATCCATTGGTGAGAGAGATCAGCCTTTGGTAGAGGATTATCACTCTTCTTCCAATGATTTTGATTCAAGCAATCCTCTCATAAAATTGTTTACTTCAACTAGTGAAGGTCCTTTTGTTGTACCTGGTGAGTTCCTTCTTCAATCTGCACCTGTTGTGTTTCAATTCTAATAAAAATTTCCAAGAAAATCAGCACTTAGAGAATACCAATCTTGTGAACCACATTCTTGAGCCCCAAAGACCTTGCACTCCTCATCATCTTGTGTCACCCCCAAGATCACCTCCACCAAACAATATGGCTCATCCTAGACCTCCATTTTTGTTAACACCTTTGGTCCTATAGACTTTAGAGGAATGGATGGTTACCCAAATTTTGTCCCACAAGATGTCAGAAATAGGTTTCCAAAGTTCCAAGGTAACAATGCTATAATTGGTGATCAGCATCTCAAAATTTTTGTTAACATGATGGAGGATTTTGAAATAGAGTTTGAAGATGTGTATGTCAAATTGTTTCATTCATACACTAGAAGAGGATGCTAGGGATTGGTACAAGGCTCTGCTTGATAATTCAATTGATTCTTGGACTAAGATGAAGAATGCATTTAGGTTGTAATATGGTGACAAGACTGATCCTAGATTTCTCTTGTCTAAATTTGAGAATATCAAGAAGAACCCCAATGAATCATTTCATGACTTCAACACAAGGTTTAACAAAACTTTGAGAAGGCTTCCAATTAATTTGAGGCCTTGTGATGAGTCTTGTTTAATCAAATATGTAGATGCATTTGATAAAAAGGAAGCCTACTACTTAAGAGACAAGAACCCTACCAATCTAAGGCAAGCTTTCACCATGGCACTTCAAATTGAAAACAATATCAAAGAAATTGGGAAACCTCTCAAGAGAGATGGTGTAAAGTTGATAAACCCTGAAAACCTCAAGCTAGTAAGGGTGTTGATTTGGAGGAGGTTGTGAAAATTTGGCAGGGGCTGTCAAAGAGATCTCCTACAAGTTGGAAAGAGTTGAGAAGGGAATTGGGCAGACTTCACAAGGTAAGCAAAAGCACAAAACCATGAAAATTTTCCAATCATCCTAGGGGTGATCAAAGGGCAGATGATAGAGGGAAAGGACCCATGGGGTCTACAAATAGACATCCTCAAGCACGTGAAGGAAGAATGTTACCTGATCCCTTAACTGCTAGGGTTGTTGTATGTTGAGGAAGTTGCTGATATTGATTGGTGTGATAGGTGTTTTCTACCCCATCCTCCATGTGAAGTGGACCAGCAAGATGGTGAAGCTAATAATGATGATGGTACTGATGATGATATCTGCATGGTGGGTTGTTCTTCAAGCTCACAAGGAGGATCAACATCTACTAAAGTGATAAGTGCAAGGATAGCTGCAACCTTTTGGGATTGCATCAAATGGGTACAAGTCTTTCTTCCCCTCATACTCTTGAAGTTGATGTAGTGCAAGCTTTTGAAATTCCTAACAATGACTTTGAATACTTAAGAGCTTTGATGATTAAGAAGTATGATGGTGGTATCCCTTCGGAGGAAGATAGACAATTGTTGATGAATGTTGTTGTAGCTCAAGAGAAAGACTATAACACTAGGAGAAAAGTTGTTAGGAGTTGGGCCTCAAGCCAAACCTAAAACACCCTTGCTTACAAGCATTCCCAAAGAAGCTCCTAGAAGAGAAACACATGCCAAAAGCTCTATTGTCCAAGAAAAAATTATAGTCCTCCTCATGCCCAAGCTACCAAGAATCCCATGCCATTTGATGAATCTACTTGTCTCCCTTCCAATGTTGCCTTTGCCAAAGAGTGTTCCCTATGACATAGCCCAAGTATTGAGCCAAATCAAAGTGAGTGTTCCAATCATTGAGTTGTTTAGGATTCCTGAGCATAAGAAGAGAGCATTTGAGTACTTGGGATTGAAAGAAGAAAAGAGTACCCCAAGCAGAAATGTAAATGTTGTTGAAACTCCTCCTCAGATCATTTCAGACCTTGAAACACCACCAGTAGTAGAGGATCTTGGAGAAACACCTGAGGTATACTTGGGGACATCCTTGGTTGATTCCCAATTGAATGTTGATCCATTCTTTACAACTTTGATCATAAAGGATAGGCTACTTCACAATTGTATGTTTGATTCGGTGCATCATGTAATGTCATGCCTCTAGAAGTCATGAATGAGTTGGATATCAAAGTGATAGCAGCCTATGGAAAGTGTACTACCATGGACTCAAGAGAAGTGCTGGTAGTTAGTTGTGTGAAGGGTTTGGTGGGTACACTTGCATCTTATCCCGGGAGGAATTTAAAATTGGATGTTGTGATTGTTGATTGCCCTGCCAAATGGGGTATGTTATTGTCAAGAAAGTGGGCTGCAAGTGTTGGAGGGAGTGTCCAAATGGATATGTATTTTTCCACCATTCCCATTGAAGGCAGCCTTGTCAAGCTCTATGGAGAAAAGAAGATGTTGCATCTAATTGAGGATCCAAACAATGCTTCCTATGAGGTGTTGTTTGCTGATGTTGATGTTGATAATTTTATTGGGTTTGTTGATGGAAAAGAACACAAGATGGATCAGTCAAAGTGCCTTGAATAGGTAAGTTCTCCTTGGACCTTGCTATTTGATGGAGCTTGCTCAAATTTGGAAATGGTGTTGGTATAATTATGATTTCTCCTAGCTTGGAAGAGTTTTTTTTTTCCTTCAAGCTTAATTTTGAATGTACTAACAACATTGTTGAGTATGAAGCCTTGTTATTGGGTCTGAGAATTGCATGGAAGTATGGTGTCAAGGACATCATTGCAAAAGGAGATTCAGAGTTAGTTGTCAAACAAATAAGAAAATTGTATGCTACAAAAATCAGCGGATGAAACAATATAAGCATGTAGTTTGGGATCTAATTGAGATGTTTGATTCCTTCAATATTGTGCACCATGATAGAAGTTTCAATGCTACTTTGACAAGTTGGCAAGTGTTGGGGTCAAGATTTGGAGATTGCACCATTTCACCTTATTGTGAGTACAATGTTGAAGTGTTAACTAGGCCAGTTGTCCCTGACAACATCAAGCATTGGCAAGTGTTTAATGATGATGCTCAAGTGAAAAGGTTCTTACAAAATCAAGGTGAGTTTGCAGATCAGAATATTGATTGGGAACCAATGGTGTGTGTGACTGAAGGAAGAGAGAATTTGTTTGGAAAGGATATTATCCAATTGAAAACTAACACCATTCCTAGAGGTCTTGTTGCACTTGAGTCAAATTTTAGCAATGTTGATTGCATCATCAATAGAAACATGTCTACCTCAAGGGATGTGGAAGAGCATAACTTGGGAACAAAGGAAAACCAAGAAAATTTTGGTTGGGCAGCAATCTAAACAAAGAGGAAAAACAGTCCTACCTCCAACTATTGAAAAAATATCAAGACTGTCTTGCTTGGTCTTATTCAGAGTTGAAAGCATATAGAGAAGACTTATTTCAGCATGAGATTCCTCTTGAAACAAATGCCAAACCATTTAGAAAAAAGTAAAGGCCAATTAATCCACTCCTCTCCATGAAAATGCAAGATGAATTGAAGAAACTAAAGGAGGGAGGGATCATTCAGCCCACAAGGTATTCATCTTGGGTTGCAAACCTTGTGCTAGTCAGAAAGAAAAATGGAGATATCAGACTTTGTGTAGACTTCAGAAATCTAAATAGAGCTTCATTGAAAGACAATTATCCTTTTCCAAACATGGAAAACATGTTGTAATTAGTGACTGGATCTGAATTGTTGTCCACCTTGGATGGTTTCTCTGGCTATAATCAAGTTGTTGTCAAGGAGTCAGAAAGATTTAAAACTTCCTTTACCACTCCTTGGGGAACATATGTTTATGTGAGAATGCCTTTTGGTCTCATGAATGCTAGAGCTACTTTCCAAAGAGCAATGGATGTTGCTTTTTTGGTTACATAAATGACTTCATTGTATTTTATCAGGATGATGTGACTGTGTTTTCAAGGAGTAGAAAAGATCACTTGCAACACTTGGAAAGAATGTTGATCAGATGTAGAGAATATGGAATTTCTCTCAATCCAAAGAAGTGTCATTTTGGAGTACAAAAGGCCAAGCTTCTTGGTCATATTGTTTCAAAGGCTGGTGTCATGATTGACCCTGAGAGAGTAGAAGCAATCAAGCAAGGTCCAATTCCAAGAACAAAGAAGGGTATCCAATCCTTCTTTGGGAAGATCAACTTCATTAGGAGGTTTGTGTCAAATTTTGTTGAATTGAATCTTCCTATCACATGCATGTTAAAGAAAGATCAAATTATCAAATGGGAGGAGGCTGCCCTTAAATATTTTGAAGGAATCAAAGAAGCATTGAAACATGCACCTGTCTTGGCAGCTCCGAATTACAAGAAGCCTTTCCAAATCTTCTCTTTTGCTTTTGAAAATACTATTGCATCTATTTTGCTCCAAAAGGATGAAGATGGGGCTGAGAGGCCTATTGCCTTCTTTAGTAAGGCTTTACAAGCTATTGAGTTAAAGTACACAATCATGGAAAAATAAGCATTTGCCTTGGTGAAAGCAACAAAGGTTTTCAGGCCTTATATCTTAAGTTCAAAAGTTGTTTCTTATGTTCCCCACACCATGGTAAAAGACATCTTATCAGAGATGGAGATCTCAAGTAAAATATGTAGATGGGTGAACAAACTGTAGGAGTATGACATGGACATCCAAACCACAAAGTTTGGTAAGAGGTTTGGGTCTTGCTAAGCTCATGGTTGAGAGCAACTTGCAGACTGTGGAAGTGAATGAAGTAGAGGAAGAAAGGGAAGATGTTCTTGAGAAATTGGTAAGTTATGAGTGGTATAAGGATATAATATTTTACCTCAGACACTTATGTTGTCCTGATCATTTAAATAAAAATAAAAAAGAGCCCTCAAGTTGGCTTCTCAAAAATACATCATCACTGACTTTGGGTTGGCTTGGAAGAACCCTGAAGGTGTCCTCTTGAAATGTGTAACTGGAAGATGAAGCTCCCAAAGTAGTTGCTGATTTCCATGGGGAGTTTGTGGAGGACACTTTGCTGGAAGGGTTACAACACACAAAGTTTTGAGAGCTGGTTATTGGTGGCCTACTCTCTTTAAAGATGTAACCATTCTAGTTAGAAAATGTGAAAGCTACCAGCATTTCTCTAGAAGAATGAAAGCTTCAGGCTCCCTTCCTTTGCACTGTATCAATTGAAGCTCCTTTCAAACAATGGGGGATGGACTTCATTGGTGAGATTTCAGACCCTTCTAGTGTTGGACATAAGTGGATCCTTGTAGCCACATATTACTTCACCAAGTGGGTAGAGCAATCCCCACCAAGAAAGCAACACACCAAGTTGTTATGGACTTCTTGTTGAATCATATCATATGCAGATTTGGTGTGCTAGTAAAAGATTGTTGTTGATAATGCCATGTGTTTTAGAGCTAAACCATTGATGGCAATGTGCAAGGAGTATGGAACCAATCTGACTTATTCTTCAAACTATAACCCCAAGGGAATGGACAAGCTGAGTCCAACAATAAGAACTTGTTGAAGATCATTAGGAGAACCTTGGAGTTGAACAAGAGAAAATGGGGTGAACAACTGAAATTTGTAGTTTGGGCTGATAGAATCACTGCCAAAAGAGCTACTGGTAAGAGCCCATTTGAGTTGGTGTATGGAACTCAAGCTCTTCTACCCTTACATCTGCAATTATCTTCATTTCAGTTTGTTCAACAACTTGAAGATCAAGAGGTCAGTCCATATGAAGCAAGGATTAATCAGATTGTAGAGCTAGATGAAGAAAGAAGAGCATCCCACCAAAGGCATGTCAGATTTAGAGAGAAGTTAAAGAGGTTGTTTGACAAGAAGGTCACTCCTAGGGCCTTCAATATTGGAGATCTAGTTTTGTTATGGGATAGTAGAAATGAAGATAAGGGCAAACATGGTAAATTTGATGCATTATGGATGGGCCCTTACTCCATTGATATCAAAATTGGTGAAAATACCTTTTTTCTCAAGGACTTAGATGGGGAATTGCTTGAACTACCTATTAATGGCAGGCATCTGAAGCATTTCTTGGATTAATCCCCAAATTTGAGGTATGCACCAACTTGTATAGTGTATAGTGTTTGGTTTTTGCTCTTTTTTGGTGTTTTGTTGGTTTGTGGTTTGCCTTGGTGTGTGGCAGCCATTTTTGTCAATTTCTCAGCTGGTTTTTTGGTGGCTTTGTCTCATGACTCATTTTCCCAATGGATTATTTTGGCACTTGGTCTACTTATTGTTCTTGTGGCACTCACTGGGAGTGCCCATCCCCGAGCAGGAGCCGATGTTGGTGCCCATTTTGATCCTCTACCATTTTGACCTAATTTTTCCTTTGGTTTGCATGCTCTAAAAATGTTTTTCTTTCAAAATTGGTGGTCTGTAAATTTTTCCTCCAGATTGGATGCTTTGAAAAGCTCACAAACTTATCATTTTCCCCAACTTGAAAGAAAAATACATGCATGCCTGTTTTGTGCCCTAATTTTCCAAATCCACGGGCCTCTATCATTTTTTCCACTTTTCCCAGCCTTTGGAGCTCGTGGTTGTTCATTTTATGCTTATTTTCCCTAAAAAATCTATCCCCATGGTCGAAAATTGCCTAAAATCATTTCCCATTTGTTTTTGACCAAAAAATCCTTCACCCACGAAGAAAAAAATTGAATTGGGCATCTCTGGAAAATTATGTATTTTTGATGGTCATACGGGCGTACTTTGCCCATCAAATTTTATCTCAAACGTCGCATCTCCTATGTGGCCATTTCTGGTTGGACAGGGATCCACGGGTTTGTTCTAAAAAACTTAGCATTTTTTTATTTTTGGAAAAAAGTGCAACTTTCCCCCACAACTCCGCAGGTCCCAGAGGAGGACACATGTCATGTTCTCATTCAAAGGCGGGATGGAAGGCTAACGGGGAACTTAGAACATTTTTTTTTTTGGCAAAAAGGAAAAACATTGAGGAAAGGGCCGTGGGGAGCAATGGAGCAAAGGGAGACATGTGGGCGGGTGTAGTAGAGGGGGTGTGGGCTTCACCGAAGGAAAAATGGAATTTTTCCCTTTTGCAAAATGAGTTAATGAAAATTTGAAGCACTGGCTCATGATGAAGTAGAGGGAGACACATGGTAGGGACAAAATCGGAGGCACGGGTCCACGGAAGAAAAGTGGGAAAATTTTCCTAGATGAAAAAGGGAGTTAAAATGTGAAATGAGCCCGCAAATCCTCAGCGATAGAGAAGGTGACACATGTCAAGGGTAGAGGTGGAGGTGTGGGTCCATGGGGAAAAAAGTGAAAATTTTCCAAATTTCCAAAAAGGGTGGAAATGTGCAGAAAATTGAGCCATGATTCCAATGGGGCCCACCTTTTGCCATGTGTCAGCACCAAATCTCAAGGGCGGAGGGGTGGAGAAAATTGTCAAAATTTTACATTTTTCCAAAAATGTTAAAAAGTCAAAAAGTGATCCCAAATCCATTCCCAATCGCATTTTGACACGTGGAGGGCTTAGATTAAAAGGAGAAAGGAAAATCAATGGTAACTGTGCATTTTTCATTTTGGCCACCATTTGAGCTCTCCAGGAAGCTTGGAGATGTGAATTTTGCATCAATTTTCATCGAATTTTTGGCAAATTCATGTCGTTTTGTGCCTGCAAGGATCAATGCAATTGTTTTTAAGGATCAATTTATAGATTTGAGGTGTTTTTGGAATGATTTTTCCCTAGCCCATGCAAAAACGTGAAATATCAAATCAAGAAGTTACAGAATCAAATTTTGGAGGGATAAGGATGAAATAATGAAATGAAAGGGGTCTACATGCTTTGAGGATGAAAAACATGCCTCCACAATGGATAATGATGAAGGTTTTGTAATGATTCACCTTTTTGAAAAACACTGGTAACTTTTGTTGCAAATATGTTAAACGTCCCTATCTATGAATCATGTTGGAATTTTGTAACAAACTTGATGCTTGGCATATTCTTTTCTTGGGAAAGAAGGATCAAATGTAATAGAATGTTATATAATGCATGTTTTTTGACATGCAAAAGGTCAGAGAAACTTAGAATTTCACGAGAAAATATGGGAAGAAGCCCATTTTTGAGAAACCACCTGAGAACCATTTCTAATTCCTTTTGCATCAGATTTGTATCATGTTGAGTTGGTTTTAGTTGTAAAGCCATCAACAAGCTCTAAGATTGTTCTTATAACATTCCCCTACTAATAAATTTGGTCATTATAGATTATTTTGTGTTGTCTCTTGGAAAAATTTGCATACACTTATGTTTAAGAATGTTTTCAATTTGTGTTTCTTGCTCCTGTTGTAGTCTTGTGTTTAAAATATCTCTTGATCATACATGGTCTCATTTCTTGTTGATAGTTTAGTGGCATTTGTAAATCTCACATTCATAAGAGCTTTCATCTGATAAAGAGATAAACAAGATTTAAAATCACTTTACCTTCCTTGAATTCTAGAGATTGTTTGTAAACCTTTGGGTGCACCTTAGGTCATGATAAAATAGAGATTTCTAGATGCTTTGTTGGTTCATCTACTTCAAGATTTTGTGGTAGGTTGTCAAATATTGTGTGGAAGAGTGTAGATCTGGGCTTCCATTTGGTGCACATATCCTGGTTGAAGGAGTACCTTAACCCCTTTGAAGCATTCTGTTGTTTAGGTCTTACAAGTTTCTTGCAAAGGTCCTCAAAGAATTTGGCAAATTCTAGTTAGTCTTGTCTAAAATCTCCCACCAAAAATTCATTCAAACAAACTAATCCTACCCATACTACCCCTGCATTACATTGTGTGTCAACAAAATAATACAATCCATTTACAAAAATGCACAAAGAAAATCAGGATCATACAATGTCTTCAGTAACCCTTTCCTTGCATTGAAAGTATCTCCATAATCTGGGAGTGACATATTGTGAAAGTCAAATTTGGAGTGTTGATCATATTTTCCCAAGGCCTTTTCATACTATTTGCACAAATTGAGGTATATATTCATCTCCTTTACCATTTGAGGGTTACAAAATAGGTCCTCTTACCTTGGTTGAAAGGAACAACCTAAAACAGTCATAGGACAAGATCAAGTCCTATTTTAGTGCTATACATCTCTCCACATATCTCGAGTGCCGCTTAGATCACATCCCCGACTACAATATGACACACATCATGATCTATTTGCCTTCAAGATTCATGCCATATCTCCGATGCTGCTCAGATCGAAAAGGAGAATAAATTTCGGTACCAACAAACCCTCGGGAGTCAAGTATGGTGAGGGACTAAAGTGTGTCATAGGGTAATGAGTGAATTGCGTAGAACAATGTAGTGTATGTAGTAATGATAAAATGACTATAGGATAAGTAGAATGTATAAATATATAGTGTGAATAATGCAATGTAGGATGTGTAGGGTGTATAGAATATGTAATATGTAAGATGTGATGATAGGTGTAGATAGAAATAGAATATGTAGTGATAAAATGTAAAGCTAGACCCATATATAATGTAACCTAACGTAGTATGTAGAATGTATGTGGAAATGCATAGTATGACTATGTAAAGGTTATGTGTGGATAACCTAATAATGTATTTGGTGTGTACGGTAAAGACTAGTATAATGTAGATGTAGGGATGAAATGTAAAACTAGACTCATAAGTAATGACGACTAGTATAGTATATAGAAAATGTATGATATGAAAATGTGAAGTGTATAATGTGACTAAGTGCATAGATATCGTAATGAATGTAATGTGTAGATGATGACTAGTATAATGTAGAATAAACATAGAATGAATGGCATACGATGTGCAATGTATGATGGAATGGAATGTATAATGTTTAAGGTGTAGTGTGTGGGTTTCGGTGAAATGATAATCCCTCGATAGTCAAATGTGAACCAAAGCAAAAGAGTGTGTCATCGAGTAACGATGGTGCCATAATGCGGGATGAGAATGCCTAGGAAAGAAGAGTGACAGATGATGATGTGTAGATTTTAGAATGGGGGATGAAATTCCATGCCCCCAAGTTTGTATGAATGAACTAACCAATGAGGGTGAAGGATGTAAGTCCCCTAGCTGATGCCTGTGATGATGAAAGCATAGGACCATGCTTGAGTAATGGTGGTATGGTAGAAAAATGCTGCACAATAAAGAATGAAGTCGATGTGCATGTGATGGATAGATATAAGATGAAGATTGTTGCGTAGTAAAGTGCATTGGTGATGGAGA
Organism: Taxus wallichiana var. yunnanensis; assembly: GCA_018340775.1. NCBI lineage: Eukaryota > Viridiplantae > Streptophyta > Pinopsida > Cupressales > Taxaceae > Taxus > Taxus wallichiana. The sequence continues at coordinate 659,419,975 of CM031242.1, forward strand.
TCTAGGAAATGTCATCCATGAAGGGGATAATGATCTACGTGGAATAAACCGAGGTGGTGATCGATGTGGGGATGCGGTGATAGTCCTAGGAATATGATTATGCAAATGTATAGGAATAGTTGGATGAGTTGGTCATGTATATGACACTCGAGGAGGTTAACTAGGAGTATATTGTGTTTTTAATAACATAGCATGAGACATGGTAGATGAGGCAGATGATATAATTGTACGAGGAGATGACGATATCAAAGGAGAAGAAGGAACACCATTAATAGAGATAACTTGGTTGTAAATAAAATTAAGGTGAAAATAATTCATAGAAATGATCAATTGAGAGCATCAAATCCCGTTAATACCGAGGAGCATGTCACATTCGCCACTTTGTTTCCAATAAGGAAAGGCACAAGCATAGTGAGATGGCCAACTATGACACATAGTTTGACAACACCATAATGTTTTTTGAATGTATAGTCAATTTGAGATAAATGATAGCAGATATCCTTAAGGAGTTACATGGAACACACACTAATGGGCCACGATGGGTCAACCTTAGTGTTGTTGATATATGTTGAGACAATAGATGTGCAAATATGAAAATTATTAGATGTGAATGTAGCATGATAATCACTGGTGGAAAAGGAAATGATGGTGGCACAACTTCAACATTAGCAACTAAGAAATTAAAAGCTCTTGATGGAAAAGGTGCGGCATAATTTTTGGAGGAATTAGTCAATTTTATATCACATTTGGTTAATGGGTTATTAAAAATCTTAAGTTTATAATTTTCATTAGTAGGTGTGGAGGTGGTAGATTCTAGAAGTTCAATGTGGTTGTTGTCAACAAAGTCTTGAATGACGATTGTAACCAAAAAAATCGATCGGTGGAATGTATTACATATTGGTGATAATCACAATTAAAGCTTTCATCGAAGTTACACCCTTTGGGCTGAGATGGATCAAGTTGTAAAGGTGATGGTAAGGTGATAAGATTATTGTCGATAAGTTGAGGTAACAAAACTCTTGGCAGTATATTAAGCTTAGCAAGAGTGTTTCTGTATGGTTGAGGTCAAATATCCCTAGGAGTAGAGACAACATTAACATGTGAAGTTGTTTGTCCATAGTTTTGGGTGAAATTTATTTGGATAGAGGTTTACTTGGAGCATGAGTGGAGGACGAAGCTTGTTCCTGATACTTAAGCTTCCATATGGAAAGAAGCTTATTCTCATGAAGCTTAATAGTATGAAAAATTTGGTCGAATGAGGAGGATGTCTTAAAGAGAACACTCTCTTGGAGTGGTGGCAATAGACTATGAATAAATACGTCTTGGAGCTCGAGAATCCGCAAGGAGATTAGTCATCTTATCTAAGTTATGTTTGTAATGCATGACGTAATCACATAATTATTCATTGAGGATATTATACTCTCCAAGACTAACCGTATGAGCGGGCGAGGAAAACTGGTTCCGTTTATGGTGGAAAGAGGGAAGATGATCATAAGCACCCATATAATCAAGTAATACATTATCAGTAGTAAAATTATCAAGGTTGTCCCAAAATATGGAGGCATCGTCACTAATAAGTTATGGATGTAATAAATAAAGTGACGTAATGTGACATGCAAAGATAAGTATATAAAGGATGTACAAAAGGAGGATGGTACCCTAGCCCAAACTTGTGAGTCCGTGTGGGGAGGTCCTAAAGCTTTGTGATTTTATGTTCTTGGTGAGAAAAGAAGCCAAAGCAAAGGAGTTATTTATATCTTAACCCATACCTAGCAATATCTAGACTAATATAAGAGGGAATAGATGGATCAACATCGTGTTCAATAGAGTTGTAATAATTGAAGGGTCAGGCGGGACCATCATAAATAGTGCCCCGATAACAAAACTTAAGTCATGCATGTAGTGTAGAAGGAACTACATGCATAGCATGAATCCAAGGTCTCCCAAGGAGAAGATTATAGTTAAGGTCATTGGGCATGACATAACATGGAATATTGATTGTACATGGGTCGATAGTGATAGGTAAATGAACAATGCCTAAAACACACTTTGGGACATTATCAAAACCACGAATAGAGATAGATGAAGGAGCGAGAGATGTTTTTGACATTCCTATGTGTTGAAGAAAAGTGATGTTACAGATGTTGAGGCCAAATCTATTGTCAACCAAGGCATGTTTGAAACCTATGTTGTTAATAAAAACTTGGATATATAAGGGGAGGTCATGTTTTAAAACACCGATGGCGGCGAGATCATTGGATGTGAAAGTGATTTGATCCTCATTAAGGGATAGAGCTGAAATAAAATTATGGTAGATGTATTCGGTGAATTATAGGGAGGAATGTAATGGGTAACTAAGTATTTTCTAAGGTCATTGAGGCAATCAATGATTTTGTACATAAGTGTGGAGAGATATGTTCATGGTGAAGTACTTCTAAGATACTAAGGGAAGAAAGATGAATGAATAAAAAGAAAATGAGTAAAGGATCTTGCAAGAGGAAGGATATAGGGATAACGAGGCAAGGAAAAGGGGTAATAAAATATAGTCATGATGGAAGAGCATAAAAACAAACCCTCAAAGGTGCCATGAAAAAGGATTGGGTTCACCAAAATTATTAACTAAAATTTAACAAGACTAAGGGATATATAATAATAGTTAATATAATATAGGAGGACTAAAACGGTGTAAAATACACTAAAACAAAGATGGAATGATTTTAAATAATTATACCAGATGAAATAAAATCCTAAGTATGCAAAGATGTAAAGGGAAAGGAATTAGCTGATTGTCAAAGATTGTCACAAGGTAACGTAGGTCTGATTGTGGATTCTAGAGGCAGGAACGACTATACAACAGTCTTGTCAGAAGGCGATTTGGAGGATCCGAATAAACTAGAGTGCACAAGTGAGTACTGGGGCACCGGGGTGCCTTGGTCTATAGAATAAGTGCCCTGGTCTCGTAAAAGATCGAATCTAATTTCTACAGTGGTCACAAGGTACTCTCAAATATTCCTTATCTGTCACACTAAACCTTCGACTCTTGTCGAATGTATCAAATAATGTAGGATGAAGGAATGACCTACAAAATAAAAATAAGTATCAAAACCCTAAAATAAAAGATATGAAATGAATGGGTCGGATGACTACAACCGCCACAATAGTGGGCTTACTAATCTAAGCATTGCACTATATTTTGGACCCAAATGTAGTTTTGTTGTGTGTGTGTGTGTGCGCATTTCGCTCCCTAGGTGATCTTGTGTCACCACACTTTGTGAAGTAATGAGAAATAATAACTATAGCAAATGTACTATCATGTGTGCATGGAATAGAATATAATCCCTCCCCTATACTATGTGTGTTGATGTAGATCTCGAACCTTGATGCATGTAACTATGTGGATGCAAGTGATGTAACTCTAGATGGACTAATAGTAGTAAGTGATGCTTAGACCCTCATTATGGTCTCATAACTTTATATTTATAGGGTTATCTTGCTCTAATTTCGTAATTAACCCCGATATGGTTGACTAGGAAAAAGATAAGGATGAAAAATGGCTAGAAGAGGCCCAAAAAGAAGTGGGAAAGTAAAACAAGGATCGGGGCACCCTAGGTGGGACTAGGGCACCCCAAGGTGTCCTAGTACAAGCCTAGGTGCCCTGGTTTAGGGTAAAATGACAGGACGGTGAGAAAATAGTTGGGCATGTATATGAAAATAAATGGGAATTGATATAGCCTAGAATTTTCAGATAACACCTAGTCGCGCTGGCACATCACTTAGCATAGGCTGAGAACTCACCCGAAGTGCACCAAGGTACCAGGTCCCTCTTTAGGGTTGTTGTAGTAGGATGGTAGCATGGTGAAATGATAAGGACATATATTTAGAAACTAATCCATCATTACACAGTTATACCAAACCATATCTATAAAGGCATGCATTTAAGTATAAATTATCAAGAAATTAATAGCATGCAATGATAAAACATATAAGACAATTTGGTTCAGCCAACATTCTTCGTATATTAAATATGACAACAACACAGAGGCTTGAAACAATAATAGTAATGCGTGCATGGATCTATTACAATTATCCAGTCTCATACACTCATGGATCTCTAACCCTTCAACATGGTCTATCAACTAGGTGATTCATCTAATATATATAGGGTGGCGAACTTTCCCTTCACCGCTAACTATGTCAAAAATAGGTCACGCGCTAAAAATAGCAACGTGCCGTTTAAAATTATATCCATACATGCAAGTATGCTATCTATAGATCACTTACAGTTAACTAGAGTGATGAATCTATTCTTGGATTACTTCTATATAAGATTGCTTTGATATAATCCTCAAAATATAGACAAAGCATGGCACTCAAGTCTCGGCATCGCTTTGTGTGTTCTGTATGCCAGCCTCTAAAAATAGACTTGATCTAAAAAATTGGCTAAGTCCCGAAAGTTTGACTCTGCACCTCCGCACACGATGCCTTCCTATTCCTTCGCACCTTCAATCCCATCCTATTTTTCCACATGGACTCTGTGTGTGAGTTCTACTAAGTGTTTTATCTGATCAACATTACCCCACACTAATCTCATTGTCACCCTAACAATGGTGATGTCCACAACTGAGTAAAGAATAGTTGAAATACATAATGTTGAATGAATCTTACACAAAGAATAGAAAAGAATTAAAGAATCAAAGAATTATTCAGGCTTCAAGCTCCTCCGTTTCTTTCTGAAGTATCATCTCTGGATACTCCTCCTTTATGTCTGCTTCTAAGTTCTCCCACTCCATTAATGCCTTTTCTGCTTTCTCTGGAACATCCACAATGATAGATTCAGCTCATCCTGAGTTAGTTTTCCTTGCTCATTCTGGATTACAAGAATTATGCTTGACATAGATGTATGCATCCCTTCCAGCACATCCATCTTCTGAGAAATGATTTTTCCAAGTTCATCCACCCTCTCTTTATGTGGTGCATGTTCCGCAGCCAATGCCTCGTGCTTCTACTTTACCATAGTTAGTCATTCAACGTGGCCTAGTGTGTCATCCTTCATGGCCTTTTGCACCTCATTGTCTTCTACTAGTGTTTTTACCCTTATTAGTGCATTTAGAGTTGTGCATATCATTAAGGCATGATTGGATTTCTTCATCTCCTCTCGGAGTGCTTGTAGTAGGCCCTCATATGTAGCAATCTTCCTTGCTACTGCAGCCTATGCTTTTTCTGCCTCTTCTGTTGGGTCCTTGGGCTGCTCTGGTATATGCACCTTTTCATCCTCTAATACTAATTTTATCATTGTTCTTACGTAGTGCATCACAGAAGGAAATTATTTTGGTACCTGTGATTCCAAATGTGGGCGTACCTTTAGTATATCATCTCTAATTTCCTCGCCATACTAAAAAAAGTCTCATATTTCCTTTTGCTCAGATCCCTCTCCTACACTAAATGTGCTATTTCCACATTCTTCACTTTTAGCTCCTCTGTCAGTGCTTTAATTGTAGTATATTTGTCAATGTTTCTTCTAGCTACCTCAGCAGATACTTTCACCAAGGCATTGCTTACCTGCTCATCCGTCATAACAGTTGGTTTAATTGTCATGTGCCGGGCTTCTGGTGCCTTCTTCAACCATCTAGATGCACATGATTCTTCACAGACATCAAAATCCGGTTCATCCATATGTGTATGCATCAACCATGAAATTTTCTTTCATGTTCATAATGTCACCTTGTTCTTGTCCATAAGCACCCATCTCGAATAAATATTTTTACACGATGGTGCTCTGGAACCGAGCGAACAATCTTCTCTTGGTCTTCTGCATACCCCATTGTTTGTACCCTTATGTCCTCACTTGTCCGATGGGACCTTGGCCCTTTTGGAATGGCAGCATCAAGGTTAGGAATATTGGTTGCATCCTTGCTTGTGTAGCTTCGATTGCTCTCGTTCTTCCTCTCTGTTCATTTTTTTCCTCCTCGTTCTAAGGCTCCTCTTCTACCCTATGATGGATTGGATATGGAAGCACTTTCTCCTCAGACTCTTCTACTTCTTCATCTAGCTTGATCTTTCTTCTTCTCTTCTTCTCCTCAGGTTCCTTTACCGGTGAGAGTCACGGTGACTTCCTTGTTGTCTGCTAGGCTTCTCCTTACAACCTTGTGCACTTGAACACCTTTCTGAACCTTTGGTCGCCCTGTGCTACCTCAGTATTTTATTCTCCTTTTGAATCATCACACACTCCTCCTCTTGTCCGCTAGATGGTTACTTCCTCCTACACACCAAACCACTTCTATCCTTATCCTCTTCGTCCCTCTTCCTCGTCATCTTGCATGGGTTTAGGACTAGGTGGCGGGATGTTTTCCACAATATGCTTCCCCTTTGGTGGTCCTGGGAGCATGAACTCATTCTCTACATACTTATTATTTTCCATCTTTGGTTTAAGTTGGAGATATATGAGCACGACCCTGATATCCCCAACAACAAGTGTTTCTGGTTTGATATTCAAAATCTCCAAGATAATACTCTCATTGTAAGCATTCTTCCCGGATATCCATACTTCTTTTGCAAGGTGTGGTATTCGCAATCCACCTTGTCTGCATTAAATACTAACCTCCTTGTATTAGTGAACCAATGAATGGAAGCTTGAAAATACCGTCGATGTGAACGTGTACGGTAGTTTGCACCAAGGGCTCCACGATCCATCCACCATCGGAAAACACGCAATACAAAAGTGTTGGTAAACAAAAATTGAGCCTGCTTCCCCAATACCGAGGGCAACTCCTTTGGTATGCGCCACTCCTCTTCAAAAGCCACGTGGAGCCTGTCATACCACATCTCGATCTCTCCTTTACCTCATCTATCATAGACCCCTTGCATAGATACTTGCTGAATCTTTCAGCTGGAGACTTGTTATTCATGGGGTATTCCCATATATTTTCTTTCGGGCCATCCGGTACTCCAATCTCCATGAATACTAAAGAAAGTAAGACAAAACCAAAACTTATCTTACTTCTTGTGCATGCTTCCTCTACTATTTGTTCTGTAATAAATCCAAGTAATGTTGTAAATAACCCTTTCGACATGCACTTTGCCACATGCAGCCACATTGAGTTTACTTGTGACCAATGATCTTGGTCATTCAATTTTGTAACCAGGTGCGCTGCTACTTTTACTACCAGACAATCGTGTAATTTGTCTATGTCCATTCCACGCACGGTCCTTTCTAGTATCCCAGCTTGCTTTTTTCTGTTTCCAATATGGAAACTTTGTCAGTTAGGTCATTTTTGATGTCCTCACTCGTCACCTTTAAACCTGTTACCATGGTAATTAAAATGGGTGTTAGTCTTATCCTTCACCTTGCAAAATAGAAGAAGTCCTCATGGACTCGGCTCATCAGCCACCTGTATAATGGTGCATATTTCTCAAAGTATGGGAGCTCATATAATTGGTAAACACCAATCCTTTTCAATAACTTCTCCCCTATGTCATCATATATCGGCATCCCATCACCAGTTTTCTGTCATTGGGAGTTAAGTAAATCATCCAACTTCTTCTGATTTTCCTTGGTTCGGTGGTTATACTCGCTTATTTTTCTCTTTCATATGTGGGAATCCCATTCTTGGCCCACAATTACTTCAAGGTCTTGGATCTCTAAAAATTTCTCTCAGGAGTCATCTCTTCCTCCTCTTCCACTACTACCTTCTTCTTTCCTTTTGTTGTTGCTGCTTCCTTCTTTGGAGCCATTCTTCCCTTTGTGTTGTGTTTCTACACCTACTTTAGATAACTCTTTAATGGTTTACTTCAAACCCTAACCCAATTCAATCATGCCCTAAATTGTAATCGTGAAATCGTGTGCCCTAGCTCTACTTTTCTCAAACCCTTCTCCTATGATACAATCTTATCCAATACACAAATCTACCTTTCACACCTGGTTTCACCCTCTTCACACTTTGAATCTCTTACTCAACTCTTCACACTTAGCTCTTCGTCGAATTCTCATAGTTGCAAGGGTAGAAATGAATTCGCATCCCATCCTTATTAGATTTAAAAGTATTTTAGCACTGCATTGAAGGGTATTAAAGAATACCCTTAATTCTAGTTTCTACCTCTAATTATTCAATTGATAATCATTTCTGTTACATTATTGAATGAAAATACCCCTATTTTTTCATGTACCTTACTTACCCATTTTTCAATTACAATTTTATTTACCCCTTTTTATTTCTACCCCAATATATTAGACAAAAATATATTATATTTCTCCTCAATTTTTTTTTAATATGCATTTCCTAGGAAAGATAGTTCAAAGCCATTGAATACATATTACAAGTCACCTTATATATGTTAAGCTTTATGCATTTATCAATAGTTCTTCAAATAATTAAGATGGTGAAATAATATCACTTGTGTTGAAAAGCATACTCAATTCTAGTTTTCTACCATCTTATTATTTCATTGGTTAAGAATCTAGATTTATTTATTAAAAAGAGATTATAATTTAATTTATGACCACACTCCTACAATACCAATTTTAAGGTATTTACGTTTAAAAACTAGGGTTCAAACGTTTTAGTTTTATATTAAAAGTAAACCTCTATTTTTTCATAATCTCTAACCTCAATGCGATTCAAAACATTAATAAATTAAACCCTTTCACCCCCTCATGTCTAGTATAGAGTTTAATTTTATTAATTTTAATTACCTCAATATGAACCACGTCTTTAGGATATTGCCTAGCTAATGAACCCCCTGTGGCATCCTGTCCTTATATAGATTTTCAATTTTTGATGCATTAATTACTCCTCCACCTACCAAATATTTCTCATTTATTGCTCAATTTTGTCATTTCCCTGCAGGGTACATCTTTGCGCCACAACTATAACCTTCTAGCACGCCTTCCTACCTTTTGGTCACAGACTTCTCTTCAAAGACATGCTCTCACATGCATGAAAATACCTCATCACTGCACCTTCTCTTGGTAGTTATCATGGTTGTCGCTTACCTCGCGTTATACTTTTCCTTCATTCATCTCCATCCTTGGTTACTTTTGAGAAGCAATCCTTTATAAATCACCTTTAGCAACTTACTTCCTCAACATCCGCAACATTATACCTTCCAATCTTCACAACATTATACCTAGGATTCACCAAAAATCCACCCCATACTAAAAGTATGTGCAGTCCTCTGTGCATCAACATGCTTCATATTGTAGTTAGCTTCATGCGCAAGCAAGCGCTTATTACACAAAAACAAGAACTAAATTGACAAAGCATAGCGATGATGAAAGAAACACATTAAGGAAATGTAGAAAGGGAAACCTAATCTATCTGGCAACACTACCTTATTACAAACACCAAGAAGACTTATTTATAGTAGGGATTTAACCTACTCCCGTTAAAGTAACTAGGAGCTATGTTCTCATCAATTGCTTCTAACTGGAAAGCACCTGACTCAAGTATGTGAGTTATAACATACGGCCCCAACCAATGCACCTTGAGCTTCCCTAGATGGCGAAAAACTTAGAGTCATACAAAAGTACCATTTGTCGACCGCAAGTTTCTTATCCCTGATATGCCTATCATGCCATGCTTTCTGATGTGCTTTCTCTGTTTCGACTCCATTGTGCTATGGCCCGGTGCTCATCCAGTTGAACCATGTTCTCAATCCATTCTTCCAAATATTTCTCATCAGCTAGACCTCCAACGCATGCAATGCACAAAGAAGGTAACATAAATTCTATAGGAAGAACAGCTTCCATGCCAAACACCAACTGAAAAGGTGTGGCTTTGTTCAATCTCTTATATGTTGTTTGGTAGGCCCAAAGAACAATAGATACTTTTTCATCCCAATCTTTTTGTCCCACATCACAAATCTTGGTCAATGTGTGGCTCAAAATCTTGTTGAAAGCCTCAGTAGTTCCATTTACCTAAGGGTGATAGGGTGTAGTCTTGTGGTGGAAAACCATAAACTCATCTAACAGGATTTGGATTTTCTCATTTGAAAAATAGGTGCCCCTATCACTGGTTAAACCTAAAGGACAACCATACCTAGTAAGAACATTTTCCCATAATAACCTTCATGGGTGTAGCCACCGCATACGATCCTTCGTAGGTGCTGCTTTTGCCCATCTCGTAAGATAATCTGGATAAGTAATGATATAGCACGATCCAGTCCTACGCAAAGCTGGTGAAATAGGCCCTACAAAGTCTATCACCCATTTCTCAAAGGGTTTTGCACTTGTAATTGGTCGTAAAGGCATCTCATCCCTCTATCCTAGTTGACCTAGATGCTGACAATGGTCACATGCCTTACAATACTCCTTACAATCCTTATACAACATTTCCCACCACAAACCAGCAAGTAGGATCTTTCACACTATAGCATCACCTACATAGTGGCCACCTGCAATACCACCATGGGCTTCCTCCATTATATCCTTTCGTTCATGCTCTAATACACAACAAAGTGTAACACCTCATACTTGTATAAGTCACCATTGATTAACATGAATGGTGCCACGCATATAGCAAGTTGCTTTTTCTCTAAGGACCTCATGCCTTCTGGTGCCATCCCCATCCTTAGGAAGACAACAATGTCCTCTAATTCCATTGGTGTGTGTTGTAACCTATACAATTGTGCATCAGGCATGGTCTCTTCTATTGTTTGTGCTTCTTCACCTGATTGAACTCTAGACAAGTGATCCAGTCCATAATTACTTTTCCCTGGTTTTACCACAACTATAAAGTCAAACTCTTGAAATAAGAGCATCCATCTACATATGTGCCCCTATAAGATGGGCTTGTTCACCAAATACTTCAATGCCATATGATCTATATAAAACACAAAAGGTGTGGCCAACAGATACTGTCGAAACTTGTGCAAGGCATATATCATGGACAAAGCCTCGCGCTCTGTAGTGGTATAATTCTGTTCTGCAAGGGTCAACTTCCTACTAGCAAAACAAATGGGATGATCAACTATACCTTCTCTAGGTTGAGCTAAGACAGACCAATGGCCATGCCAGAGGCATCCACGTGAACATGAAAAGGTTTATCCCATGAAGGAAAGTGCAAGATAGGCACGGTAGTAAGTTTCTTCTTCAGTATCTCAAATGCATGCTACTGTGACTCCCCCAATAGAATGTACCTTTCCCCTTGAGTAATTATTCCAAGGGTGTGGCAACTTTGGCATACCCTTTTATAAACTTCTTGTAATACCTGTATGACCCAAAAATATACACCTCACTCTGACTGGTGGGTGCTTTCAAGCCTAAAATGACCGCAACTTTAGTTGGATCAACCAACAACCCTTCCTTGCAGATTATGTGTCCTAAAAGTATGCCAAAGGGAGTAGCAAAGATGCACTTCTTGATATTCAATGAGATACTCAACTGTCTACATCTTTCAAACATTAAGCATAGATTGTCACAATGATCCTTAATTAGCCCATAAATGGTCCAATCATCAAGATAGACCTGTAAGAAGTTGTGAATAAAATCCTTGAATGCTTGCACCACTATCCTTGAGAATACAAGCAGTGCATTCTTCAATCCAAAGGGCATCACAGTATAGGCAAAGCTTCCCCATTCAGTAGTGAAGGTGGTATTTTCTTGATCTTTTGGGGCAATCCTAACCTGATGATACCCTAAGAACCCATCTGTAAATGAATATATCTCACGCCCAACCACTCCTAATATTTCCTCTATGAATGGTGTAGGGAAAGGATCTATAACACATGCTGCATTCAACTCTCTATAATCAACACAAATTTGAATCCTACCATCCTTTTTGATACTTATTACCATAGGACTGACCCATTCTGACTCATCCAATGGTCGAATGATCCTAGATTTCAACATCTTGTCAACTTCCTCCTTTACTTTCTCACACAAATTGGGATTCATTCGATAAGGTCTCTTCCTAATAGGGCACACACCTTCCTTAAGCTTTATCTTCATTTATCCAAGTGATTTATGCACGCCTTTAAGTTCATGGTATCCTCTTGGGAATAAGTCCTCATAGTCTTGAAGTAACTCTATGATCTTTGCCACTTCTGACTCTGACTAGTAATCCCCAATTATCACTTCCTTAGGTTCAACTTCTATGCCAATATTTACCTTTGTTGTCTTCATAGGTTCATGATATGCGTGCGTATCTACATCCGCATTGTCTAACACTTCACATGCTCCATGTGAATGATCAACTTCCAAGTGCTCAACTTCCTCATCATCAATTATGTAAACCAAATTCCCCTTGTCTTTTTCCAGAGAAGCACACTCAAGTAGTATGATATCATCTACTTCTTCCTCAAAATGCACCCTGTCTCTGTCTCACCAAATAATTCCTGAATAAGTTCTTTCACTTTCCCACTATCTCCCATGGTTAAGCACTTGATAAATCTTAAAGCCTTGTTCACTGGTGGTGTAGATGAGAAGAATTCAAAAGTTTGGATCATCCCTGTAGTCAAATTCTACCAATTTCCGTGTCGCGATGTAATTCAGCATATACATACCAAGCACGTGTGCAACCTTGTAGAGTAGAATAAAACCGATGCACCCAAAGTGAGGGCGGTAATGCTTCTGTCTTATTGTCTAGAGTCTCTCACACTCGTTGGATATGATGTTGAACAGGTTGATCACCATGATAAGGGAAAATATTTGTAGGTGCATTACTTCTTGAAAACCTGGTTGATAAGGTGGTCCCAATCTCTCCCCATTCCAAGAGATTATCCTTGTGAACCACCCACCACTGTTGTTGTCCCGTGTAAAGTATATGACAACATATCTCATCTTTTAATCTGGTCAGCCTAGTTTGCCTCCATGGCCTACAAGAATCCAACCAGATCTTTAGATCTAGTATATCAGGGTACTGAGTGACCTATACATCGAGACAGAGTGAAAACCCTTTTTATAAGCAACCGCGCACTTAACTTCGTGCCCCACCAGTTCATAAGTACCATGAGCCCAATTATCACAAGCAATACTGGTAGTATCGTTGATTGACTGAGAATCTTCCCAATGAAGGATTCCTTCCTTAGATGGCTCATTGACCTCTGGGTCCCGAATAGCAGCGTATATAAATTCTATTCAAGTCCTCTTCACTCAAAGGTTCCACATATGGTATGGATTTCCCATCTTTCAACGGTATTATGACCCTTTCCTCCTTGTTCTTGAAGCTGATATACCCCTTGTTAAACCTCAAATCAACATTGTTTGCATAACACCAAGGGTGCCCAAGCAAAGCTAGGAAGCTATCTACTTCCGCAAGTGCTAACACTTCGAAGTCTCCTGTGAACTTGGCCCCTTGTATAGTGATAGATGCATCCTTCAAAAATCCTATGGGAGTAGCTTTTGTTCTATTTTCCATGAACAATAAATTATATGATGGCTGCAATGGAGGTCTCCCCATTTGTACCCATGCATCCAATGTAAGTACATTCACTTCCACACTGTGTCAATCAAAATATTGCTCAACAACCAACCATCCACAATAGCATTCAAAGTGATCTCCTTGTCATAGTCAATGCTATCGGGGGAGATTTACATGGAGTATTTGTCTTCTAGTCTTAGTTCCCATGCGTGAGTATTCCCCTTCAACCAATTTCCCAATAAAGGAATAATATTCTCATGGCACAACATTCTACATACCTCTCTGATGTCATCAATATTAGATAGGGCCTTTTCTGTATCCTGATGCTCCAAATTCCGAGACTGCTCTTTCAAACACTGTATTTCACCTTGAAGGCTTCTAAGTACCTCCATAGTTTCCTGATAGACTTATTTCTGATGATTTAGATCTGGATACCTAGCATGCAAAACCTCCTCCCTAGTGATTGTGGCCATTGCTGATACCTCTTTCATGCATGCCACCTTAGCTCATGTGGTTATCTTGATTGTTACTGCCTCGGGTTCTGGTGTTAACTTGGGCATCCACTAATTCTCTACCACGCACTAGATTCTAACCATCCCTGCACCTTTGTTTTCTTGCTTGTGCTACTTACTGAGATGCTCATACAAGTCTGGACACTCTTCATAACTATGCCCCTTTCCACAAAATGAACAAGAAATATTTTGTGGGCATTCGCGCCTATAATGGTTAGGTGAGCCAGCAGTATGTATAGCAAGTTCCTCAAGGGAATTCACCTCTTTCACTGCCTTGGTCTTGTCCTCCATATCCGCCTCAATATCCCCATCCTCTTCCATGACCTCCTTCAAATCTTCTATCATTCCTGTCATAGCGTGCTTGATTATAATCCCTATCCTAATGCTCATTCTTTCCTTTAGAACTATTAGCCACACTCACCTGTCGTACCCTAATATCAATGGCATCATGGATCTGGCTAATCAATCTACAATCTTCAGTATCATGGGTCGTGGACCTACAAATTTTACAAAAAGAGGATACATTCTTCCTGATCACACGTTGTAGTAGAGGGCGTGACTAGCATCATGATTCAAATGGAAAATCTCACAGTCTAATAGTAGTGAATGTATAGATCTATGAGGGAAACTATCCTTGGTGTGGCCTTCCACTTCACAATTTGTACACCAGATTCCTGAGCGCGTCTCATGAGCTGAGTTTGTTGATAATTTCTCTAATTGTTTCACCATAGCTATTATTTGAGCCTCCAAGAATGGACTAACTCTAGTGTCAATACTCCCAACTACCTCAGCGTGTAGAGCTGCTTCCAATGCTTCACGCAGGTCAGTATAAGTCTTATGCGATAGTGCTCTTTGAAATGGAGTAATCAATCCCCTGACAAACCATTGTGCATGCTAACTTGCATGTATGTCATAGGAGAGTTTGGATAGAAGTGTTTTAAAATGGGCATCATACTCACATACACTTTCAGTAGTGCCTTGCTTTATATCCTTAAGTGCACTTATACTCTTCTGCTCAAACTCTGGGATATGGAACTCTTTTAAGAAAGCATCTTTCAATGCTACATAATCAATACAAGTTTGATTGGGATCAAACTTCCTATACCAGCTATGCACACGCACCTGTAACGTAGTAGCAAATTGACTTGCCTTACACTCAAAAGCCATGATACCTTTTGCATGCCACAATATTTCACACATATGAATATGTTTAATAGCATCCTCAATACCTTTGTACTCTAGGAGATGAAGAGACATCTCCATATAAATGTTTTGGGGTTGCTACGGGCCTTGACCACCTAACCCAGAACCTCCTTGGTTTCCTCTACCTCCAAAACCACCCAAACCACCTAAAATAGAACTACCCATACCTCCCAATCCTCCTCCTGAAGTTGGAATAGGGCCCGTAGATGCACTCCCGTGTCCGACAGTTGTACTATCTTTTGGACCCCTACGGTTTGTGAAGTAGTCACGGCCCAGAGGTGAATCCCAAACTTGGCGTGCTCATATTCTATGCATATGATGAGCCTGAAAATGTACCCCCAAAGAATAAAGAATTTGTCTGTGCTACCATTAATGTACTTGTTGTCTGACTTGTTTATGCTCTTTCACTTCTTAAATGAAAACTTTGTTTCTGTTGTAATAGATACCGGAAAACCAAGTGCAAGGGCTAGGTCAATAGGTTTTCTTAGATGTGTGCCCATGGCCTAGGTCATATCTGGTGTGCTTCCATGTGAGGCGAAGAGGGTTCTCTGTCATGTTGTCCTAGATGGGGAGTTTCGATGCTCTAGCTCTACTTCATCCTCATGAGCCTCAAATCATTCACGAGCCATCTCTCTCCACAACGCCATCCATTCTGCAACTTCTTGCTTCTTACATAATTCCCTCTCACATGCCTCATCATACTTCAGTTTCCTCTCTTCCCTTTGTCATGCTACCACTAGGTCTGCCATCTTTCACCAATCCTATTCTTGCCCCCACACGGGGAGATTTTTAACCTACCATGGGCTTATCTTCCAAGTTCAACATTACCATCAGTATCTTGATTGCCAATGGAATACCTTACAAATACATCCCTCTAGGATACCGTAGGAACTGGAACTTAGCTACCTCTGGGCATGAATAAGTCGAAATTGAATACTCCAGAATATAGCTGTTTAGAACACCACGAAACTAGGTATCTACCACGCAAGTCCAAATCAAGTCAACATCATATAGTGTTTGAAATTCCTCCTGTGTCCAAACAAGTGTGTGATACCTCCAATTCCGCTTAGATGCATATGCAGTCAACCACTCGTATAATTCTATGGGAAAGATAGCAAAGAAGCTTTCGTACAAAATTTCATACAAATTATGCTCTACCCAAGTGCGTGTGTTAAATCCAGATCCAAAGTGTTAAACCTTCGTGCGTACTAATCCTCCATATTGTGAATCCATTCTTCAACACTCACCATAGTTAGCTAGTATGTCTTCATCGCAAACCATCCTGAAAAATAACTGAAAAAGAGGTCCCAGCAACGGAACGAATGATGCAACCTAGAATTCTCAGATAACACCTAGTTGCACTGGCACATCACTCAGCATAGGCTGAGTGCTCACCCAAAGTGCTCTAAGGTACCGGGTCCCTCTTTAGGGTTATTGTAGCAAGATGGTAGCATGGTGAAACAATAAGGACATATATTTAGAAACTAATCCATCATTACACAGTTATACCGAACCAGATCTATAAAGGCATGCATTTAAGTATAAATCATCAAGAAATCAATAGCATGCAATGATAACACATATAAGACACTTTGGTTTGGCCAACATTCTTCATATATTAAACATGACAACAATACAAAGGCTTGATACAATAATAGTCATGCACGCATGGATCTATTACAATTATCCAGTATCATGCACTCATGAATCTCTAACCCTTCAACACGGTCTATCAACTAGGTGATTCATCTAAATATATATATATATATATATATATATATAGGGTGGGGAACTTTCCTTCACCGCTAACTATGCCAAAAATAGGTCGCATGCTAATAATAGCCACGTGTCATTTACAATTATAGCCATACATGCAAGTATGCTATCTATAGATCACTTACAGTTAACTAGAGTGATGAATCTATTCTTGGATTACTTCCATGTAAGAGTGCTTTGATATGATCCTCAAAATATAGACAAAGTGTGGTGCGCAAGTCTTGGCATCGCTTTGTGTGTTCTCGCACACAGACCTTTGAAAATAGACTTGATCTACAAAATCAGCTAAGTCCCGAAAGTTTGACTTTGCACCTCCACATGTGACGCCTTCCTATTCCTTTGTGCCTTCGATCCCATCCTATTTTTCGTGTCGACTCTATGTGTGAGTTCTGGTAAGTGTTTTATCTGATCAACAGAACGATGAAATAAAAGGTAACATAATATGGCCAAAAGGTGGGATTAATTAGTATTTTCTTCACTTGAGAACCTTCTAAATAGCAGTATGAGACCGGAATAAGTAATGCCTAAAGTGCATGATTTTGTGACTATATTAGCAATGCGGGTAGAAGAAAAAGAACGCAAGAGAATAGTGTTTTGTTGTGTAATTTATAGCAAGATCACATCAACATAATGAAGTAAATCACAATAAAAATCTTCAGCCATTACTTCAGGAAGAAGCTTGGATTTTATAGGAAAATGGTTGGGAAATGGTCTAAGCCATTTGACAAAGAATGGGATGCCACATCATAACAAGGAGGGGAAGTTAACTACAATTAGTCATCAAGGGAAGAAGAGGAAGTTGGTATGCATCTATCAAGCCTACAAACAACCAATTTGACTAAGAAACATGTGCTAAAATCATGTTTGAATATGTGGACATGCGTTCAAAACACGCCAAAAGAGGTTTTGGAAAACCACACGTAACCGGTCCGGGCCTACGCAGAGAGGGCGATTATGCAAATGTCGGGGGTGATTGCACAACCACCGCCTGAGGGGCAGACCGACTATTGCATAATTGCCATGGAATTTCCATAATTTAAGGCCAAAAGCTAAGGAAAAACACTTCAGAAAGATGACCGAAAGTAGGAAAAGAAAGGAAATGGCTATGTAAAGCATCATAAGCTATAAATATACTCTAGAAAGAGGAAATAGGGCTCGAACACCATTGGAAAAGATAATAATCATCATAAGGGACTCGAGTCATATAAAATATAGTACGAGAATATTTTTACCCATGCGAGAGGCATAAAACATATAGTCCGAGTATGATGTTCCCAAAGTGAGGAGTTATAGGTTATACCGACACGCCCATGTGTCTAAGTGACGTCGTCCAAGATTCGCTACACTGTAAGTCGCAAACAATAATCAAGTGTAGATAGATATGAAATTGATAAAACATACTAAAATTAAAATGACAAGGGGACTTACCATATCCGCGGAGATAAAAATAAACCTATGTCAGTGCTCTAGCCCTGCAAAGCACACACACTCAAATGGAGTTAAAACACACTATATATAACTAAAACTACTATTTTCAAAATCATTTGCACTCACCCTCATAAATAATTTTGAGCTTTGGATTACCTGTGATTGTTTCAAACGAGAGTATAGTCAAATCGAAGAGTACAACGATGTGATCATGGCCCCACTAGCGAGAGAACCAACGACTAAGAAAAAGGTTAGTATTTTGCATTTATTCATTTCAAACCTAAAATATGAAAAATTGAAAAATATCAACCTAGGGGGTAATTTTCAATAATTCTATAGTTAAAATGTTCCTAAGGGGGGCGCCTAGATGTGTATGTATTTTATTTTGTGAAAAACGATGCATTTTTGTCATTTTTTGAGCTTTTTAGACATTAGGGTACGACTTGTCCATTTTGGACAGAACCGTCACTTTGTGAAGGCGGTGATTATGAAACCACCACTTTGTGGAGAGGGGTAGTTACGCAACTACCACAAATATTGCACAACCACCACTCGCACAGAGGAGTGGTTGTGTAATTGTCAAGACAAAGGCTAATTTTGACTAAGTAGGAAGATGTTTTTTGTTTTTATGTTGTTTTTAATGTTCTTAATGAGCTTATTTTATCAAATATGTTTCTAACTTCCTATTTTTCTTGTTTTGGTAGATGCAGAAGGATTCCTATGTCTAATGGAGCTGAGCCAAAGAGTATGATTGGATCCATGGGATTTTAGCTGGCCTATCTCAGGAAGAGAGAGACATTCTTCATAGATAGAATCGAGATATGAAAGATATACTAGACACCACTGGTTGCACCTTCTAGGTATTTTTAGCAGACATATTGAGTTACTGAGATGAAGATCAGAACATTTTTTTTTCCGAGATTAGAGGAGAGTGGACTGTCACTCTCAAAGATGTATACAAGATCTTGGGTGTTCCTATTATTGGTAAGAGGTTGATTCTAGATAGCACCATAGGAGTGGTACACTCACGTAGTCAGGAATCCTACATGGGAGATGTAATGAAAGATAATACTGGTACTAAGCATGGCATGAGGATATTGTGGGTTCCCCACGCCCTATCTTGACCTTACGCAAAGCCGTCATTGGTATTTTGGCTTCGTGCTTGGTTGGAGACAAGGGCGGGGACAAGTTACTTTATTGTTGGGATCCCATCAATCATAGCATAGAGGAGCATGGTTTCACTTATGCCTAGGGCATTGACATTATGGGTTACGCATACCATGATTTATACAGAGTTTTTCGACTATAGGGAAAGGCCCTTAGTCATCCTACATTGGTGACGAGTTGGGTTGTTGAGTGCATAACTCCCTACCAGAGGGGTGTTGGGATAAATGATCTCAAGGCTATCAAAGTAGTCGATGGAAAGACGATTCTGAGCTATCTACACTCACTATGGATGATATGATCGCTTATCCATACTTGGACATGGCCAACTTATGGGGAGAGGATATTGTCATTTGGTGATGTAAAGCACTATTACTCAATTAGTGGACAAGACCAGGTGGGTGGAGGTCCATATAGTTTAGATGGAGCCCAATAGCTTGCGGTGCCTTATATCAATGCCTTCGTAGTAGTTTTAATTTACATATAAGGGGATTAGAGAGGCTATATCCACCGGAAGGGTGAACTCCCATGGACTATTGTCACACACTGGGGGTCCTAATTGGAACACCACAGGCCAAACCAAATCCAACTAGGCCTAGAGTGATCCTACAGATTAAGGTTTCCCCGAGCATAACGGGGAAAGGAGGAGGAGGTTGAGGAGGAGGGTGGTGATGAGGAGGAGGTGACTAAGGAGGAGGGTGATGAGGATACTAATACAAACATAGAGTGGAGATTCAACAGAAAGGTTTCCATAGTAGGTAAGGCCAAGTATGAGGTGAGGACGTCACTCTCTATTCAAAGGATCCTCTTACACATGAGGGAGGAGGAGATGAGCACTCCATGATGGGACAATGAGTGTCCTCTCGAGGATATTTGAGACAAATAGGTGCTTGTAGCAATAGCACCACCACCTACTGACTTTTGAAGACCCACCCCGGTGACCAGAGATCGAGTAAGTAGATACTCTTCCCTCAACTTTTTATTTAGAATGTTTTAGTGAAAACTATGCATTGTATTTTTTTCTTTTAATAGTTTTCTAACTCGCCATTATTTCCTTTTACTTTATAGCCACTCTGATGGATGAAGAGACCTTATTCGAGAATATCTTGGTCGATACATTATTTATCCCCATGGGGAAGACCCGAGAAGATATGCTTACAAACATGGGGGGTAGTTGTTGCGGGATGGCTGTTATACTGATGTTTTTGCACCGTTTTGGAGAACCACAAAGATTCTTTTTGAGATAAGGATCGATCCCACTGCATTCCAATTAGCCCAAAGGATGAAGAGGTGGAGACACTCCCATGCAATAAGGCCATGACTATGGGAAGATCACCTGCCCCATCTTACGGTAATTATCATCACCCAAAGACACTGAATGCTCACATTCACACCATATGATCCACAATAGGATTCCTCTCTTTGCTCTCTCATATGGATCTTGTAGGGAAGGATAGTTCATAGGCCTTTTTGCTTCAATGTCATATTGCAAGACATATATATTTTTTTTTTTTTCGTGCTCATTGCCAACATTTTGACCACACCTAGAGTGTGACAACATTATATACAAACTCGATTTATTATGGATATATATACATATACATATTTTTGGCTCGGTTATCCTTGTGTAAGAGTTGTCTTCATTGATGGTTTACTTTACTTATGTACTCCTAGATGTCGAACTCTCAATGTTTTTATATGATTTTTGAATGCATGCTATGGATGATAATATGCTAACAGAATGATCTTTTTGTTGTTTTGTTTTATATGATGTTTATGCAAATACAATGTAATGTCAAAACTTTTGTTTTTCAAGCAATATTTGGTACCTCTAATTTATTTGGAAAATTATGATGAATGTAACATGATAAGAAAATGAACCCACTCCACTTCTAACTCCACATAACTAGTAAGATGTGAGGGCTCAACATCGAGAGCTAGAAGGGATGTGAGTTGTATAATTTTGATGAATGGAAGTGATGAGAGGAAGACAATATTTTGACATAAATCCAATTAGAAACCTACAACCTAACTCTACATAGTATAAAATTTGATTTTCTTGCAATTTTATCTAGACTTAGACCCATAGATGGCCTCTTGATTGAAAAAATATGGTTTTTAAGGCTTTAACTCTCTTGGAACATAGACATATAATTCACTTTCTTGGGATTTGAATTTTTCAAATCACTTTTTATTTACTAGATTGCTTGTAGATTACTAATTTATTTGAAGAGACCCCCTACACCTTGCCCCATGCTACCAATAAGAAGCATGGGCTCATCACTGAGGACAAGGCATAGGTGAGTAAGGGAACTTCCTCCTTCCCAATCTCAAATCACCAGTAAGAAACGTGGGATCATCACCGAATATTGGTGGGACAAGAAAGTGTGGTTTTATGAGTAAATGAAATACTTTTACATTTATTAATTAAATTATATCCTCTCTTTTTTACTTTGACTTTAAATTATGCTTTTAGGAGGAAACATTTTTCCCTAACCTCAACACCACACAACTAGTAAGATGTCAGACTCATCACCTAAGGCTAAGATAGGTGAACAAACGATCTAGGTAAAAATGTTTAGAGTGCTTTTGCTACTAAAGAGGTTTTTCTAGGAGAGATGTGACACCAAGAAGCTTCTAGAATAAACTATGAGAAAAATACACCTAAGCTGGAAGAAAACTACGAGAAGAACCAAGTATGCCAACCTTGGTAGGATTAATGTCAAAACTCTGTCTTAACTTGTCAACTGATGAAATGATTAAAAGTGTTGATGATGATATTGTGGATATTTGTAGAAATGTGATTGAATGTTTTGCCAATGTTTTCAGAAGTTTTGAAATTTTCTTGAAATATAAGTTCCTTGATTAAAAATTCACAAAATGATATAGCAGATGAAAATGTAGTGTGGATGCAATAATGTACATGTGGAAATGCAGATGGATCATGCGTAGTAACATTTCAAGTGAAGTGAGTTGATGGATTTTCCAAATTATTCACCCTCTAATGTACATAGGTGATATGCCCCATTCTTGTAGTCCTCCATGACTCGATATGGGCCCAACCACTTGGGCTTGAATTTCCTTCCTTCGTTAGTTTTCTTATCGATCCGGCTATCAAGTATTAACACCAAATATCCTACTAGTATGACTCATATACCTTTTTGTTATATTATCGGCTCATCCTATTAGCATAGAAATTGTGTCGTTGCTCAACTCGAGCCAAGATTCATTGAGGGTTTCTAATTTAATGTGTTGTGCCTCGTGATATCCTTCTTCATTCAAGATGCCTTGCAAGGATATTCAAAGACTGGGTATTTTGAATTCGATCGGTATATGACGCGCTTAACTCGAAAATAAGGAATATGGGGTTTCCCTCGTAGGTGTTCTTATCAAATTTTTATAGGCCCACAAGGCCGAAGAAAGCTTCAAATTCCAATCATGTTTATTCTCCTTAATTTTTTTAGGAGAATGGACTTTAACGTCTTTTTCATAGCCTCATCTTTTCTATTGGCCTAAGGGTAGTATAAAGAGGTTGTGTGGTGTGATATTTTAAATTACAAGCATAACTCACACACCTCTTCATTTTTAAAAGACGTGTCATTATCCAAGATAATGACCTGTGGGACCCGTACCTACAAATGATCTAATTCAAGATAAAATTCGTGATCACAGACCTAGGTACAGTGGTAAGAGGCATGGCCTTGACCCACTTTTTGAAATACTTTATGGCCATAATAATGAAATTGTGGCCATCTGTTGATGAGGGAGAAAACTTCCCTATCAAATCCAAACCCCAAGTAGAAAAGGGCCAAGGTGTTACTATCAGTTGTAGAGCCTGGGTAGGTATGTGAATCTCATGAGAGAATTCTTGACATTTGTGGCACTGTGCATGTACTCCACAAAATTGTGTTATAAAGTGGGCCAAAAGTAACCCATTCAGTGTATCTTGTGAGCAATTGCGGTCCATAATGAAATTAACAATTTCGAATACCATGGACATACAATAATGAGAGGCCTAGATTCTATGTAATATATGCACTCATTAGGGAAATCACGATCTACCGAGATCTCCACATCTAATGGGTTTTCCACCAACCAATCAGAAATGATTTGTCCCTTGAAATATTTTTTATTGATGAAAGTTAGCTCAAATTCACCCATTAAGGTCATAAAACAACCAACCTTCTTAGACAAGGAACCCTGAGTTAGAAACATTCGAAGATGGTTTGTCTTAACAATTACCCATGTTTCTTGGTTAAACATATAATTCCTTAATCATTTTCTTACAAACACTATATCTAGGAATTATTTTTCCTCATGCGTATAGTGTGTCTCATAATCTAGAAAGGTATGACTAATGAAATAAATAGCATGTTCACGTTTATTATCATCTTCTTGTGCTAACATGTAAGCTAGAGAGACATCAGTAGCTTGAGAATACAAAATGAGAGGATGATCCAATTTAGGAAGAATTAGTGTGGGCAGTGACAAGAATAACCGCTTCACTGACTCAAATGCCTCATGAAATTCAGTCATCCGGATATTACTGCAATCCTTCTTTAACAAATTTTTAATTGGATAAATGGTGTAAATTAAATCAAGTATGAACCTGTGGATTTCTCTTAGCTTTTCGAGAAAGGACCTAATTCCAAACTCATCCGAGGGTGGGGTCATCTCTAGGACTGCCTGATTTTTTTCTGGATCTATATCAATCCTTCATGAAGAGATAATGTACCCCAACAACTTCCCTCATGTCACTTCAAATACTTACTTCTCTAGATTTAATATGATGTTGTATCGATGAGATGAGAGAGGATGACGCAAAACACCTTCGGGTGATCGCAGTAATTCCTAGCCTTAGCCAGAAGGTCATCAACATAAGATTCCACAATCTTGTGAATAAGATCATGGAATATACAGGTCATTTCTCATTGATAAGTGGAATCAACGTTCTTAAGGCCAAACAACATGACCGCGTAATAATAGGTACCCCAATTAGTGGTAAAATTTGTCTTTGCTTTATCCTCCTTAGAGATTCTAATTTGATTAAAACATGAAAATACATCCATAAGCGACAACTCATATCTAGTTGTTGCATCTATGATGATGTCAATGGAAGGAAATGGAAAATCATCTTTAAGGCATGCCTTTTTTATGTCCCTAAAATCAATGTATATGTGAATTTTACCATTTTTTTAGAATAGGGAATATGTTTGAAACCCACATTGAGTAGTCTACTAGTTTAATGAATCGCACCTATAGGAGCTTCATAACCTCCTCTAACACCTTTCGATGAGGAAGGGTACAATGTAAGCTCTCTAAAGCATGAGGATAGATGAGGTATGAGAGAAAAAAACTCTCT
Organism: Taxus wallichiana var. yunnanensis; assembly: GCA_018340775.1. NCBI lineage: Eukaryota > Viridiplantae > Streptophyta > Pinopsida > Cupressales > Taxaceae > Taxus > Taxus wallichiana. The sequence continues at coordinate 659,444,775 of CM031242.1, forward strand.
TATGGTGAGTAGGATGGAGATCACAGTGTATGCATCGAGGAATCCTAGGATTGCCTCTTCATTATTTCAAATTCCATAGTGGTAGGCTCATTCTCAGCCTCGACATATGCTAGAATTGGATTAGTTTACATTCTTTTAATTAGAGGTTCAGGTCTAACCAAAAAGTGAACTCGATTTCTTTCAAATGTTCACATGGACATAAGAGAGAAGAGGAAGTAGCTATAAAGTTCACTAAAAAAATTTCTCACATGGGATAGCCTCAATAGAGATAAAATCAAAACATTTTTTAAGGCCAAGAACAACATTATTATAAAGTTGTAGACGTTCCACTCTAGTCTCCCAAATGTCGGAGACCTAGTTGATGACTAGTTGGGAATGACCTATAACCCTAATGTTGCAAAAACCCATCCTCTTAGATACGATGAGACCAAGAATAAAAGCCTTGTATTTGGAACCATTATTTGTGCACTTGAAATTAATCTTAAAGGTGAAGGGCATGACCTTCCCTTCAGGGGAAGTTAGAATCACACCTACCCTAGCACCAAAACGACATTTCACACCATCATAATTGAGCGGAAAAAAGTTTCTAAGGAAGATAGAGGTTTTATCATCTTTTGCATCTTCTTCCATTACCTCTAAGACCTCGACCATGAAAATACCTTTATATCCACCAACCGAAAGAGAGGCAAGTCTGAGAGCCTTCCCCATACCAATAGAGTCAAACAAAAGGAAGATTGGTAGGTCATTTTCCAAAAACTCTACAATATTAGCTATGTTATTTTTCGACATTGTTTTGACTATAGCATCTTCATATTTAGGTGGAACACCCCCTTCAATCACCTTGGGGGCTTCTAATTCCGTCGTGGGGATCATATTGGAAACTAGTGTTGAATCCTTAGGTTTGTTCAATTGATTGGCTGGGAGTTCAAACTCAGAATGAACATCAGGTTTCTTCTTTAAGTTGGCTAGATGAATGTCAAAGGGCTTTGGGTCACCCTGAGAAACAAAAACATTCACCAGATGTAGGAATCTTACTTCCTAGAAGAGCATGGAAGGGATTTCCTTCATTTGATGGATCCATGGTTAGCTAAGAATCATATTATAGTTGGTTTCCCAGTCTATAATATAAAACTGTTAATACCATATTTTTCTTGAGGGTAACTAGAAGCACTATAGTCCCAATGGATGTTTCTTTAAGGCTTTCATATCCTCTTAGTGCATTTAAATTTGAAGAGTAATTAGTTTCTCCATATCCAATATTTTGAAGAAACAAAAATAAAACTATGTTAACGGCTTCCCCATCATCTATCATCACGCATTTAACATAGTTGTTGTAAATCCAAACTTGGAGGTACAACACCGGATCACTTCTTTATGTCACTCAAGTGTCGGTTGGCATTTTTCTCGATGTTGAATATAGAACCAACATCTATTTTGGGCTGCCCCAGATGATAGACATCAAATTCTATGTGATTAGCCCAGGCCTCATGAGGAGGAGTAACATGAATGAAATTACAAGGCCCAATGCATTTAACAAAGCCACTCAATGCACAGGTGAATTATTTAAAAAATACAAGAAGGAAATGTGAGAGAAGGTCTTGGTTAACTCCGTAATTAAATGATAGTCCCCCACACGTTTGAGAGCCACTTCCGTATCGTGTGACAATTAAGGGTATATGAGAAGAGGTTGTGAGGAATAATCACAAGCACAAGTCATTACATTAACCTCAGGTTCGGTCTCCAACTCAACCAAACCTACAATTTTGGTCTGATTTTGACCATCTAAAGGAGGGGATATGTTTGTGTTTGACAAAATGGATGTTTTGTGATCATTGTTTCCAATGGTAGTTCCTTTATTGGTTCCATGGGGGTTAAGTTTTCTATTCTTGGGGTGCATTGGTAGAGGATTTGTGAAGACCCCAAGAGTAGAATTTTGAGGGGACACAGCCCCATGTGAGCATTTTGTGTTGGCACCATGGGATTAGCCAAAACATCTCAACAAAGAGATGCCTTTGGTCCTCTGGAAGTTGTTGGATAATTTTGTTATTGTCTCAACACGTATGGCATAATGTCCTCTCGGCCCTATGGAAACCACAATAAAAATTAGGGTTGTAATCACGAGGCCTTTGATTTTGATTTTGTTGCGGCCCATAATTTATGTTGTTATTTTGTTGCTAGTTGTTATAATTAAAGTTTGGGGGCCTCTAGCCTTGGTTTTGATATTGGAACCGGTTCGGGTAACCACTTGGGTACTCGAACCAATGTTTGGGCATGAAATTGGTGAGGTGGAGGAGGGGATGATTAAATTACACCGCGTTAATGGAAGGAAAAAAGTTGTTAATCGTTTGATTATTATTATTCACGTTTTTGTTACCATTATTTACATTTCTAGTGTTAACAACATTTGACTTCTTGGATTTATCTTACATCATATGTCATGACACCACAATTCTTATTAAGGACCTTAGGTCCTTAGTTGTTGTTAATGGAATTATTAAGGTAGTTAGGATTACCTTGTGAGGGAGTGACCAGCCATTCATTTAAACCATAGGTATTTTGAATGTTTTTTATATAGCTGTTTGGTCAATGCGAGAGATAACCCTCTAGAACCTCTTCATAATTTTTGAGAGGTAACTTCTATACATCTTCCTTGGTTTCCCAATTAAGGGAATGAAGGAATAGGTCTCAAAGCTTCGTCTAATCCATGTTTGGAGCATTGGCTAAAGAGTATAGAAATTTCTACCATCTTTGAATAAAATGGGAAACACATTCATTTTTATCTTGTTTGATATTGAGGAATTCCCTAATTCCCATTCTCAATAGCTTGTTCATATCAAAATCCTTTATGAACTCGAGACAAGTTTCGGAATGAGTGTATCGAGGCTTACGGTATTCTATAGTACTAGTTGAGAGAAATTACCTCATGGGTCTAGGGGAATTTTAGCAACCACTTTGCATCCCATAGAAGAATCTCTCTAATGGAAGTTGCATGCACTTTAATATGTGTGTTGGATCTCCCTCCCCTTTAAATTTTGGGAGATCAAGAAATGATTGTGGAAGCATGACACTTTGTATGGAAAAATTGAGGGGCTCCTTAAGATATTCAGAGTAAGTTCCCACAACATACAACTCTACCATAGATAACCCTTGATGGGGAGGTGGAGGTGGAACAAGTGGTTGAAAAGGCACATCATAAGCATTTGCAGGGGCATAAGGTATCCATTGAATTTGAGCATACAAGCCAAGAAAAATAAAACATGTCCCCTAAGGTGATTTGAAATACATTTTCAAATATGAGTGAACAATATTACAGTAAGGAGTGGGAGGCACAAAACTAGGGAACGTTGCATTGCAAGTTGGGATGGCATTAAAGAATGCACTTCCGGATGGTTCCTATTGAGGTTATTCATATAAGGAGTGAGGGGGTATGCCTAATGTGCCCGATCTAGTGAGGAGATCTATAGGGCTAGGAACGCCCATGTAAACCCAAGTGGGTGATAGTGCAGAAGGCACATAACCATGCTTTTGAGCATGGAGTGGGACCTTGCCTTTCTTGGTGAAAGATGAGACATGAGATGACTGAGAAAACTCCAACTCCCTAACTTTATCTACCAACGTAGAGATTAAATCACCTGAATATGGTGTTGCATTTTTTTGGGAATGTTTTGAGAGTTGTTAGGAGGTAGAGGTACATGATGTCATGCTATAAATTGGTCTCTAGGAGACCACCCCTCTTTGGGTATGTTTTCTACAAGTAGAGGGAGGGGGGTAAAGTGTTGTTTTGAAGTAGATAATCAATATACTCTTGAATCCTTTACAAGGAATGGTCCATAGCATTGAAATTATCTTGACTTCGGGTGAAGTATGTAAACATTTCATCATTAGATGAGAGGTAGGAAGAGAAATTATCAAACTACATGCTGACTTGGGGTCTTGACAAGACCAAAGGATAGAAGCCTTGTTCTTTATTGAGTTTCACATTTCTCAAGTTACATAACTCAGGTGATCGATCTCCTCAATCCTAATAGACGAACCATTATTGGTTCCTTGAGGAAGAGGAGTGTAAGGTGAAGGTAAGTTAGAAGAATAATTGTCAGCCCACCCTGATAATGAGGGTGACTGTTGCATATTCATCTAGCAATAATAATCCTCTAGACCTAGAATGGGTCTGTTGTAATCCTGACCCAATATATTTGGGGGTATATGAATACCCACAGAATAATGGGAGAGGATAAGGGTGGATGAAAGAAGGTAAGACAATGGAAATGAAAGGAACTAGTCCTTCATGTTGGGTTCACCAATTTGTACGATTGAAAATCACCATGTGACCTTCAGGCACACTCAACCTCCCGAGGTCGTGTCGGGACAACCGATGTGGAATGAATGGATGACTATGTGGGATGAAATACTTGAATATGGGTGAGTATGGTCAATAGGTTATCAGGGTAATCTAATGTCCTCTACATGCATTAAAGGGATCTTCTCGTCTAGGGTAATAAAAAATCTCTAACCTAAATAGGTGTGATGGTACGGTCAAGAATGATACACACACGTAAGATTCTATCAATGTCTATGTGTGAAACTCTCTCAAATGGTTGTGGAATGTGTGGAAATTTCCCTTCATTTTCCTCGTAGAAATTTCTAGACAAGGTCATGGAAATACTAGAGAAAATAGATGAATAAGGACAAATGAGTGGGCTATGGGCACTAGTTTCACCCAGGATGGTTCTGTCAAAAGTCGTAGACTTTTTCATCTTCTTCGTTAAGAATGTGTGCATTGTGTGATAGTGATGGGTAGAAGTGGTGAGGATCGAAAGACCATAATCCAAAGACCTGTATCAATGTCAGTCTCAAGATAAGTTGTGTTTGGTTGAAATACTCTAGGATCGTAAACTTCTTCTCTAGGTTGTTGTGGTCCTTGAATGGTCATATGGGACATGTATTAAATTAAGCTAATAAAAGAAAACAAACTAATGAAATAAAGGAAATCTAATCTATGGTTTTGTGCTTTTTCATTATATAAAAGAAATGAAACAATAAAAAGTAATCTAATTAAATTAAACTAATGTTTTTGTATTTTATGCTTTCTCGGAAAATAACATAATAAATTGCTTCTAAAATTTAATTAACAAAACCTAAACAAATAAATAACAAGATGTGATTATCTATATGTGCTGAAATATTTGATTATCCTATGTTACGCCTCAGAAGCACGGGAAGAAATCAAAGCTTCTTTGAAGATTTACTTCCCTCGCAACTTCCTTGTTATAAGTAAAGAAGGATTCAATGGAATTTTTACAAATGAAATGATATTGCAGTTGATTCTAAATTAAATGAAGAATATTTCCTCTAGAAAAGCTTCCCTTGCAAACCCACAGGGATAGGCAGGGAAGTTATCTATCACCAGAAGCTTTGTAGATGAAAATGAAATCTATAGAAAATGATTTAACTATTGTAATGAATTGGATTGAAATGGTTTATTACTCTAATCAATAATGTGCATACAGATTAAATAAAAGATTCAAGAAAGCTTCAGGAAATCTAAGTACATCCCCAACTTGGAATTTTTATTGTTGAGGAAAATCTGGTTGTGGTTTACTTTCATGCCCCCTCGTTATTTTTCCAACTTCAATTTTCATGTGAGTCCAAGGAGTTGCATTGGAAATGTAGAAAAGAAAAGAAGAAGGTGTTGGAGAAATGGTGGCTTGCTTGGCAATCTGGTAGGAATGGAGGTAGAAGAAGAACAATGCAAGAGAATAGTACTTGGTTGTGTAATTTCTAGAAATATCATGGTAGCATAACGATAAAAATCACAATAAAAATACTTGGCCATTACTTTGAGAAGAAGCTTGTATTTTATAGAAAATGGTTTGGAAATGGTCTAAGCCATTTGGCAGCAATGGGATGCCACATCACAAAAAGGAGGGGTAGTTAACTATAGTTAGTCATCAAGGGAAGTGGAGGAAGTTGGTACGCATCTATCAAGCCTACAAATAGCCAATTTGACTAAGAAATGTGTGTTAAAATCATGTTTGAAGATGTGGACACACATTCAAAACACGCCAAAAGAGGTTTTGGAAAAACCGCAAGCATTCGTCGGTCTACGCAAAGGGCGAGTGTAAGCTCACTAAGGGCAGACCAACGGTTATGTAACCATTGTCTAGGTAGACCAGTGGTTGCATAACCATCACGACATTTCTGTAACTTAAGGCCAAAAGCTAAGGAAAACACTACGGAAAGATGATAGAAAATAGGAAATGGCTACGTAAAGCAAACCTTAAGCTATAAATATACACTGCAAAGAGGAAATAGGGCTCGGACATCATTGGAAATGATAATAATCATCATAGGGGACTTTGAACCATTTTTGACAATGTAGCACGTGCAAAATTGGGTGTCTATAGGTTCTTCAATATTTCAAGGGAAATCTTGGGGACACCAGCTAGCTCCATCTGTGGAAATATTTATTTCTTCCTAAAGGAAAGAAATAAAGATGAGATCACAACATCTCTCGGTTTTAAGCCTTGTTTATTGGTTCAAAGTCACAAAAAGGGAAACACAAAAAAATGCAAAACTAACCAAAGAATTTATTTATATACATATAGGTTTTACCCTAAACCGTCAATTCTTGCAAAGCTTCAGATGTTGCCCATTGTATGTTAGCACTAGTTTAATTCCATCCTAGTAGGTTAGAATGAAACTATTAGATCCGAAACTCCCTGTAATCATGAATGGCCCTTTCCACAATGAATCAAATTTTCCATGCATTCCTTTGGGCTCATTCTTCTTATCCCACAAGAGCACCCAATCTCCAACTTCAAAATTCCTCACTCAGGATTTCTTGTCAAATATCATCTTGAATTTCTTCAGGTTCTCACTAATCTTTCACCTACCCGAACTTTCACTTTTCATAACTCGTCCAAACACATTATCCTCTTATCAAGGGCATCTTCATAAGTCATGTACTCCAAGGCCTTGGCAAGTTGTAATGGTGATAATTCAAGAGTAATAGGAAATTCAACATCCTTCCCATACAACAACTGGAAAGGAGACATGCCTATAGCTTTCTTGGAGTAATTCTATCTACCCACAATGCATCAAACAACTTCTTATGCCAAGTTGTTGATTTTTTGTTGTCATCTTCGCATGATAGTTATCAAATATTTATTACTTGATTTCACTTGGTCATTCCCTTGAGGATAGTAATTTGAAGAATGCACTAGCTAAATCCCATATGTGTAACAAAACACAATCATATCCTAGGAATATATGTTTGGATCATTATCTCGCTACTATATTATTGGGCACACCAAACCTTATGATGATATTCTCCTTAATAAAATTGCACACCTCCTCAGAAGTAGCACTCTTGACTATTATAGCTTCCAACCATTTACTGAAATAATCTATAGCAATAAGAATGTAATGGTGACCAAAACTAGAGGGTGGATTCAACATGCCAATGAAATCAATGCCCCATTGCTGAAATGGTTCTTCTATTACAACTAGTTTCAAGGGAAAAGCTGGAAGCTTAACCCGTCCAACAAACTATTGACACGCCTGACATTTCGTAACCCAAACAACAGTATCTTGAAAGAGATAAGGCCAGTAATACCTTTCCCAAAGTGTCTTATGCATAGTAACTCGCATAGAGAAGTGACCTCTATAAGCTCTATCATGAAATTGTTCTAGTAGTCTCTTTATTGAGAGTGATCTACACATCGGAGAAAAACACCATCAATCCCCTTTTTCTACAATCCATCATCCCAAAGAAAAAAATCATTGGATTTGAGCTTGATATTTCTTTTCTCTTTTAATGTAATATGATTTGGAAACTCTCCATATGTGATAAAATATGCAATCTTGTTATACCATTCATCTCGCCAAGTTTACAAATAGAACCATCGAAGTTCTTCATTGCCCTCTAAATCCTTGGCTTTGTCTTAGTCATCAATTCACAAAAACTGCTCTCACATAGCAGCTTTATAGGCTTGATATCTAATTCATATCCTTGAACCTTTATGAATCAGGTGCCCCTTAACATCCTTAATTCTTGTTGCATTAAGATAAACTTAATCGTAGTATCGTGCACATAAAAACAATATGTGAAGAAAGTATGTAGTACGAACAATTTACATGCCTTTACAACTACATATGCATGTTTTTCCATGTGGGTGTACTTCAAATCATAAGCCTTTAAAGGTGTACTCATGAGAGCAGTTAGTTCATTTTAAGATACCTCTGGGAAATCGAAGGTGGAAAATCCCTAACGAATATGCCCAAAACCACTTTCATGAAACAAGTGAATTTTTTTGGGGTTTGTGTGCAACATTTTCACTCGAAAGAAGCTTTCATTTTCAAGACATGCGATAACAAGGTTGCTTTATCGTGTGATAGCAAGGTTTCGTCGTGCAACAAAAATTTTACTGTCGTGTGAAAACAACCTTGTTGTTGGGTGAAAATAAGGTCTCTATCGCACGACAACAAGGTTGTTGTCGCACGATAAAAACCTTGATGTCACATGTCGCAAGGTTTCGAGACATACCTTGCTTCGACGCATGACATCAAGGTTATTTTTGCATGACATAAACCTTATTTTCATGTGACATAAACCTTGTTGTCACATGTTAGAGACCTTATTATTTCTCAATAGCAAGGTTACTTTTGCACAACAATAAACTTGTTGTCACACAACAACAACCTTGTTGAAGACAACAACAAAGATATTGCCACATGAATGTAAAATTTAAATCTCTTGTCAATAGAATATAATTGTCACGGGTTAGAGAAATAATGTGTCATGTGTCACTAGTAGTAGTGTCGTGCATCAACAACTAAACCCTTGTCATGCGTCATTGAAATATCCTTGTTGCGCATCAATTGAAAACCTTGTGGCACGTCAATAAATAACATTAGTTGCTCGTCAATAATTAACACTTGTTTCCCAACTACAAACTTCAAAACAGATATGCATTGTGCATTTTTGCTTAAAGTACACAATCTCACGGTATTGATATGTCGATACCTCAACTAGCAGTTAGTTAGTAGTATACTACCTAGCGAATCACCTAGGTTTTTATAGGAGATGTTTTCAAATGTAGGAAAAGATGACCCCTACAAAAATATACTATAAATTTTAGGCGAACATGACATCGACGACTGCTTGAAAAATTTGCCTTTTCAAATTTTCCTAAAATGGAATATTCACCACTAAAAATCCCTAAAGCAATAGGAGCCTTAATGTCCTCCTCATTCTTCTACATCAAAATTGCTGACATTGTGTGTTCCAAGGAGTAATAGTAGATAATGAACTCTTTATTAAAATCTTGTGATACGTAACTAGTGCCTCAAACAAAGTTTCTTTGATTCTCTTGAACAATTTCCTTCCTTATTTACTCCATTTGAAGTTTTTTGTTTTCTTCATCATGTTTGAGATATGATAGGTTAATTTAGCAAAATCAGGGATAAACCTTCCCAAAAAATTAACCTTTCCAAAGAAAGAATGAAATCCTTTCTTAGAAGTTGGTAATGGTAGATTCTGAATAGCCTTCACTCTCTTTGGGTCTATCTTAGTCCCTTCCTTTGAAACAATATGTCCGAGAAGCTTTCCTTCCATTACGACAAAGATAGATTTTTTGGGATTCGAGAAATCTCATGCTTCGACACTCGAATAAAGACTTCTTCTAAATCAGAAATGTGATTACCTCTTTCCTTAGAAAATATTGTCAAGTCATCGAGGTAAACCACTATGCTCCTATCCTTGAGATGAGAAAATTTTAAATCCATGTCTCGTTGAAATGTCACTCTAACATTGATTAATCCAAAAGGCATTTTCTAATAAGCAAACATCCCCCATGGTGTGATGAATGTTGTCTTATATTGGTCTTCTTCAACTAATTGAATTTGATTATAACCCAAGAAGCAATCAAGCATAGATAACATCTCATATATGGTAAAAAAATTTAAAGTGTGGTCCATGATAGGAACAAGATAGTTTTCTTTCAACGAGGTTGATTTAGATTGCGAAATTCCAACACAATCTAATCTCGTTGTTCTTCTTTCTTACAAGGACTATATTTTCCAACCATTTAGGATATATTATATTTGCATCTAGAAACTTATAAATTTTTGCAAAGATTGTTCTGAAATAGTTGGATTATGCCTCGAAGCTTCTACTTAAAAGGTTTTTTCCCTTGCTTTAGTGGAATGTAATGTTGCACTTCAGCAGGTTGATATGTCTTTAAGTATTGATAAGAATAGGAAAAGACGTTCATATATTTCTTAATAAGCCTCATGAAAGCTTCTTTCTATGTATCCAAACAACACCGACCCAAATTCACCAACTTGGGTTCATCTTCAACCCCGATTCAACGATGCACTTTGGATGAAGAATTTTCCCGTATTCCTTAATTTTTTTAAGAAATTGATCATGTTTATCAAACATCTCCTCAAGAGATACCAATCCCTTAGGAATTTTGTTCCCTTTCAGCTGGATAATCCCTTGACTTCCCTCAAGCTCGAATCAGTCTCACCAATTGTAGTCTTCCTTGGAAGTGAATTACTTCCTTCAAAGTACAACTCCTCAAATTTGTCTTGTTGATTAAGGAAAGTAGTGATCTTCTTATCATTGTTGAATACTTGCCACTAATCAAAATTATCAGGTACCTTTGGATGAAAAACCTTCTCCACTTTGTAATCACCTTGTCTAAATATTGTAGGTGGTTGAATTGGATTTAGCAGATCCACTTTGTGATTTCTAGGATTCTTCCTGGAATTCTTATCCCTAGGAATGTAATAGATGGAGAAAGCTACAAAATCAATAGTGGTAAGAAAAACCCAGTCCTATAATGCCTCAACTTATCTTTCTTCACTTGATAGAGACCACGTATCTACTTTACAATAAGCTCAACATATCCTCTTGCTTGCAACATCTTAACTCCCATCCTTTTAGCTTGTTCCATTCCCAACAACAGTGCTTCATACTCAGTTGTGTTGTTAGTATTATCAAACATTAATTTAAAGGAATGTGAGTATACCTTTCCTTCAGGAGAAATAAGCACTACACCTACACTAGATCCAAGGGAGCAACAACTACCATCAAACTCCAAAGTCCAAATCTTGTCATCTTTCACATGTAATTCACTAGCTACAGGTTGAGTTTCTTCATTTTCCAACTCTAAGTAGTAAACTCCATGATCTGATTCTTGAAAAATAATATGAGACCTAGGGTCTTCAGATTTTGAGACCATGTATTTGGACCTTTTTCAGTTCCAATATTTGATTAACTCCTTTGATTAGAATGTGGGCATAGGACCAATCCATCTTGACTTCACCTCCCAACTCCTTACAAAAGTTCTTTCTTAGCAACATACCATAAGAAATTGATATGTTCGTTACCCAAATTTTCATCTTCAATCTCTTATCCGGGAAGGCGATGAGAAAATTTTGTGCATCTTTGATCTTCCCAATGAGAGGAACTTGTCTCTCCATCAAATAACATCTTCCTATTATTTTTGTTAGTGTGAGCCCCAAAGCATCTGCAACCTTTGTTGGCATAACATTGTCAGAAGATCTTGAATCTAAGATACATTTTCTCAACTTATAGCCATTAATAAGCAATGAAACATAAAATGGCTCAATCCTCTCAGAATATGTCAATGTAGAAGTTGTAGCATTATTTAATGGAGGATTATTATTTGGATTTCACAATATACCTCATGAAGCATTGTTAAAATAATTACTAGGTCCGTTACTCTACACATACTTCCCTAACCTATTCATTGCTCAGGAAAATCCCTCAAGTACTCAGCTTCCAACATTTGAATCTCTTTCTTATTAATGTTATCAATGACGTCGAAAGAAGGGATAATGAAATTTTGAATTACTTTAGATAATTTTCGCATGATCCATTGTGGTTGATTAGGAGAAAAATTTACTCGCTTATCCCTTGGAGCCAAGGAAGAAGGAAGTGGGTTACCTCTCTTCAAAATGGTAACATTAGGTCTTGTATCTTCTCTTTTTCTCCTCTATCTACTTGAAGAATCTTTAGCACCTTGTTGTGCTTGATATCCTCTGTAAATACCACAAATGTATGACTATCACTATCTTCAAAAGATTCATAATAGCCTTCATCAAATTCATAATCTAGGTAGCTGATATTAGAGTCACCAACAGGATCTAAAAATCTTCATCTTCAAGTAATTCATTATCATTAGTAGTATGATCTTCTTCATTCATCTCCAAGTTGTTCCTTAGAGCAACTTCAATTGCTAGTCTTTGTGGTGTAGTAGTAAGTCTATTCAGTTATGATTTTGTTGGTTAGAATTCTAGATAGGGGTTATTCTTGAGGGGACAGGATTTCCTCCTTGAGTCATTTCCTTCTTAATCTACAACATTTCATTGGCTAACCTCTAAAGCAGTGGATCAAAAGTACTGGTTGAAGACATCCCTTTAGCTTTAGGGGCTGAATATTTAATTTTTCCAGCCATGATCAAATCATCTTCAACCTCAATTGCAACATTTTGTGCTACTAATAAGCTCGCTAGCCATTCCCTTCACAATTGATATCTGACCTCAAGTAACAAAGCGTTTATGAAAAACATTTGTTGGTTCTCATTATTGAGAGTAGCAGAAGTAGGAATCTTGTACAAAATTATCTGTAACTTAGCAATAAATTCCCTCATATTCTCATGTGGTTCTTTCTTCAACTTCATCAAGTGAGTAATGAATGTGCTTCCATCCTCTACTGTGCTCAAATCTCTTTAGGAACTACTCCTGCATAGTTGTCCAATTCGTTATGGTTCTAGGAGCCGGTGGTAGAACCATTCTCCATCTAAGTCATGCAATGTCTCAATGAACAATCTCACAAACACATCATCGTGCTCCATAGCAAGTACTCCGCAAGATATATAGAAATCCATCAAATGATCATCGGATTCTCGCTTTCCATCTCCATATAATTTTTGGATATTCTTCCTTGAACCTTTAGGTATGTGTGTAGAGGATGGGCTAAGTTAAAAGGACCAAAAGATTTTCCCCACATAACAAGAAATTTTTGAGGCATAGGGATACATGACCGAGGATTAATCGGGTGAATAATACAAAGCAAATGGGCTATGCTACGAGGTGTGACTTGGTGAAGTCTGAACTCTCCCTATAGGTGATAAAATTTCTCTTCGGGTTTGGGCTTCAGGTGGATAATTGAAATTAAATTGTTCTTGCAAATGAAAGAAATGGTCAGTCCCTCCCCGATCCCTACTTGCACGTGTAAATGGATGACTTGTCGAATGAAAGATTTTTAAAAATGACTTTGGTAAGTAGTGAAAGCACCCAAGGAAAACCAAAAATAGCATAGAATTACTTCTCCAATACCAACAAGATAGTCATAAGTGTTTTAATTATATTTCATCCCCAACGGATTTTCCAAAACTATTGGCTAGAATTTATGCTCACTAACAATAAAACCAAGGAAATCATGAGATAAATCCCCTTCATTTAACGGTGAATCTCCCATGTGTTTTTGCTTATTCTACAACATATCTATATATTTTTAGGTGTTAATTTAATTGAATAACTCATGCACCACAGTTAAACAATTTAGCATGCAAAGTTAAGATTAAGCAACAGTTGTATGGTAACTTGAAGGTAGCAAAAGTATAAAATGGAAACAAAAAAGGATGCATGTAAGGCAAAAATGTGCTTTCAATTGGTATATTTTAGAGTGAATTACTTACACATAGAATAAACAAACATTGGTTGATCCTCACAACTTTTAAGAAAATTTAAAAGAATCTTGCTCTTATGAAAGCTAAGCACAAATTCTATCATTAACATTCACAAATTGCATAGCCAAACTTTAGTGGACACAAAGTTCAACCAAAATCCTTCTTCCTTCTTATTCAACTGTCAACTATTTACAATGCGTACATCTAATTATTTTAACACAAATTATTAAAAAAACATGAATAACTTATAACGGTCATTTGCCAAAATTCTAAGATCTTTGAAGTGTAGGATTCTTCTTCTATTTATAGTCATCACAAGTAAATCATAAGGAAGCAATATCCATTATAATTCAATAAATGAATAACTAATAAATAGTTAGGAGTTGAGAACTTTCCTCCTTAAAATTTTTGTTTCATGCCACAAAATATTTTTGAATGTTTGACCATTTAAAACCATAATAACTGATTCATAACTAACCTCAAGTATTTGAATTTATCAAAAAACTTAAAGTATCGGTGATTGACCACCAGATTACTTAAGTCTTACAATGAATATACTTGAGGAGTAAAGAAGAAAAGTAAAATAATAAGTAGAAGAATTATTCTAAATCAACAGTTCTAGTTTCCACTTGATCTTCCTCTTCACTCTTATCTTTAGTTTTATCTTCACCTACATCCTCTTCTTCATCTTTATGCTTCTCTCTATAGACAACATATTGATCCCTCATGTATTTAATCACATCATCCTCCACCTTTGTTGCAGCTTCCATTTCTATCTCCAACATGAGAAATTCTCTTTCCATAATTTTGTAACCTCCTCTTACCTTCCCAAGATAGGATCCCAAATGACCAACATTATCCTAAAGTTCTGCCAATTTATCCAAATATTTTCAATGAAAGGAATGATAGCCTTATTCATTAACTGTTGAAATAATTGAAGAAATTCATCAATACTTTGCAGAGATCTGGAATAATTATACTTTGTCAAATCATAGATCACATCATCAAGTTCCTCCAAAACCGGTTCAACTTGTTCTTCCATAATTTCCATCTTTTGCATTATATGCTTTATGATTCTCTTCTGAATAAGAGAAATTTTTTTTTGTCTTCCCTTCCTAATAGATCCTTTAGGTGTAATCTTTTCTTCAATTAACACATTATCCGTAGTGAATCTATTTCCTCCAAACTCTGTGACTGTAACTTATCAATCCCACATTCATTGTTTACTTCATGCTTTAAGTTCCTCCACTTGTCCAATTTCTCATTATATTCAACAATATTTACCAATATTTATTTGTAATAATATGTTATTATTTTGGTAATTTCAGCCACCCATTCATCCACGTCCTTTGACTTATCCCATTTTTCCTCCATAATTGTGATTATATGAGGGTTCACATGTTCCCCTTTCTTTATCTTCATCCAACTTCATGATAATAAAAAGGATATTGATTAATTTTTGTGTTAAATCCTTGGAAAAGGATATTGATTAATGTTTGTGACTTCAAGCCTTGTAGTGGTACCTTTATGATCACCAAATCCCCTTCATTCCATTCCTCTTTGCTATTTCCTATTACTGGGGTGGATACTTAAGAAAAATTCTTCCCAAAGGTTCAATAACCAACTTTGAGGTTACCTTGGGAACCTTGGATCTTCTCCTTTTCTTTTCAATACTTTTTAGTAATTGAAGATCCATTTCTTCCAAATTGACTACTTCCTTGGAACTAGGAAGAGTTTTCTTGGCTAACCAATTTGTGAAATATTTTCCTGAAAGAGCTTGGGCATCAGGATGAACAATCATTTCTTTACCACTTACTTCCATAGAGGGAGGTGTTATTATTTCTAGCTATTTTCCAGGTACCTTAGTAGCAGAATCTTGTTGCAAAACCCCTCCCAAATCAACCATCCTTTTCTTTATCAACTCTTCTTTTATTTCTCCTTCTTCTTTAGTCTTTGTATCAATATCTTGAACATCCTCCTGCATTTTAAAACCTAGAACTAAAAGAACCCCAACTATCTCGATCATGCACTCCTCCACCTTCCTTCCCAATATCTCCCTCTTCAACCTCTACATTTTCTCTCAAGGATTCACTCTTCTCCAATGTTTGAGACACTTCTTGAAGAGAATCAACATCATGTGTCCTTTTTTTTGAACAATGATACTTCCTCTAGAGACGAAGGAGGGGGAGGAGTAAATGGTGGAGAGTAGGGAGGAGGTCTAAGAGATGTAACTTCTTTAACAACCGAAAGAAATATGAATGAAGCTGACTTGAGTGATGGAAACGCAATTTCTCCTTTTTCAAGAAGATCTTTAATAGTAGGAGTAGCAACTAATGAAGATGTCAATAAACTAGAAGTATCTTCTAGAGTGACTCCTGAAATTAATGGATTCTTTTTCTTTCCTTCTTAATTAGATTCAAATTTGTAGCCACTCCACTACTCTCTCCTAGAACTTCTTTTCTCTTCTTTATTTCACTGGGGCATTCATTCCTCTTAGTGCCTATCTGATTAATATCATTCATTATTTATTCTTCAAGGCAATAACCTTGACTGAGAAACCATTCAAAAGTATAAAAAATCCTTTGATGTCCTTTCCATGATTGACTTAGAGATGTGAGTGATTAGAAGTAAGGGGAATTATCACCTCCTTCATCATAATAAGTACCAAAATTACTTAGCCATCATCTAAGAGATCTTTTGAAATATTGGAAAACACAAATTTAAAAATTTGTTATATTTTCAACCGGTTGTAATCCTTTCTTCTTATCTCAAACTCATCTCTGCAATCAGCCCAAAAATCCTCTAGTACTTCATAGAATGTGCATAACTCAATGAGACCGATTTTTGGCAATATTTCTATAATCAAAATTTAACCTTTCCTTGAAGGTTCTCTGAGTGTAACAAAGAAATATTTCCTTTTCAACATTTCTAGCCTTATGGATATTTTACATAATGATACTACCTAATTACAATAGGAAAATGAACAATTGATCTATGAAGACCTTGTTGCAAGTCATGGAGCTGCACCAACTATCTACATAACTCAAGAAAAATCCATTTGTCACTGGGATATCTAGGAAACTTGAGTGGGGTACCCATGAAACCACAAACTCTCAAGTATGTGAAATGATAAAATTGAATAAAAATACACCCATATGCTTGGACTACATTCCATGCCTCATTAGTTACTCTCTTATCTCTCAAATCAAGATTGAGCTTACAAATGACCTCATAGAAGAAGAAGTCATTAACTTGTTTGTATTCCTTGAAATATCCTAGTAAGGAAAACTATGGATAATATTCATAGATGATATTTTGAGCCACTATGGCCAACACTCCTAGCTTGGGAAAATCACCTTGTTCGCTATACCATATACAAGATGAGAATTCATCTTCAAATCCAAACTTTTTTGACATTTTTAACTCGAAATCAATATTGTTACTCATGATTTCATCCTAGGTTGATCAACATATCAGGTTTTCCATTTTCAATCACTCTGAAGAAATATACATCCATGTATAAAATTATTTGGCATTCTTCTCACCATTTATTCTACAGAGCAACTAAGTAATTTCATCAGCCTCCTGAACTAAATCAGACCTCACAATTGATCTAGGGAACCTAGAAGCCTGCTTTGTCTCCTTTAAATATTGTAAATTCATAATCCACATGGCATATTTTTTCCTATTTTTCCAATACCCACTAGCTTTCTCCATGCTAATACTTAGTGTACTTGGTGTAGTAGGGATTTTTAAGAATAAGTTGAAGAAATGAACATCTAGCCTAGCCACTAGATCACCTGCATCATTCCTGATTGTTCTAGTTTGATGATCATAATGCTTTACACACTCTAACACAAATTTTGGCAATTGAAAAGTACTTGGAAAGTAGCTACCTAAATTATCCCACTTTGAGTCAATGCCTTCATCAAGGGTGTTTTATTCTTAGCCTTGGACCTCTCTATTAATTCAAATACCAAGACATGACCCATGTCTGTATCTCTAATTCCAGCTAGCTTGGATGTGATACATGATTCCACTAGGTATCCTTTATATTCATATTTCATCTTGTCTCCCTTAGCTTTAGATTTTCTTTTGCCTTTTCTAGTTCTAGAAGTTTCTTCAATATTCAGATCTGGATCTTCTCTTATCACAACAACCTCTTCTTCTTCCCCTGTTGACTGATCACTTACTTCAATAGAATTTTCACTAGTTACAGACATTTTCTCTTCAACAAGCATGCTCCAACTATTAAATATTAACAATTTCTTATTCTTTTAAATATAGAACATAAAGTTAAGATACATTTATGTCAATTGCATGCAAACATTCGACTCAATTTCTTCATGCAAATGCGTTGGAATCATCCTAGAAGTCAAGTTCTTGGTTAGCTGAAAGTGATTGAATGAAACAGATTCATTCTGCGATTGATTAAATTTTTTTAGGGTATAACTACTTGAGACTTATAGTTAATAAGCATAAGCAATTTAAATTTGTGCAATGAATAGGAATAAATAGACTTTTAAATCAGCGCAATATATAGGAAGTAATGGCCTATCGGTTTACCACAATGAACAATAAGTAATGGCTTTTCGGTTTAGCGCAAAACAAGTGGTGAAGTAGAAATATTTCCATTCACCGCAATACACAAGGAATTAATGTGTGGTCGGTTTTCCGCAATGAATGGGAAAAGTTAAAGTAATTCAATTTGATGCATTACAAGGGAAGCATGTTTTGTGGTGATTAAAAATTACTTTACTTCTGTTAAAAAAAGGCAAGTAGAAGATAACCAAATCGACACAATGAATAGGGAGTTTTTTTACGGATTTCTCATTCTACTTTACTTCCAATACAAAGAAAATAAAAGACATAATAATTGACACAAAGAAATCAGAAGAAACAATTATTCAAAATGACGTAAAACAAGGAGTTTGGGTTATGTGATTAAATGTAGATTTTTGAAACTTTTCTTCCATTTCAATGCAACAAGTAATAACAAACGTGAATCCCGTAAACCTAAGGAGACCATGACCTATTTTACGGATCTTGAACACTACTTTACTTCCCTTAACACGATGAGTAAAAGATCCTTCATTCACTTCAAAGTAATCAAAATACATCCACATTGACGCAAAGAAAATAAGGAACGAAACACAAAGCGTAGCGGTGATCTAAAGTTACTTTACTTCTACTAAACATAAGAGAAGAAAAGTAACCCTAATCACTGAAAAATGAACAATTAAAACCATGAAAAGAAGAGGAAACATACCAAGGGAAAAATGGGGCACAAAAACAGTAAAATTTTAATGTCATTCTATTAGAGGTAACTAGTGGGTTTTAAATCACAATTGAACCCTAACCCCAACTAAAAAAATGCCCTAATTTTGAACCATTTCTTGAAGAAAAAAGAAGAAAAAGGAAAAAGAAGGAAAAACATATCCCAAACCAAAACCTAACACCGAGGAAAGAAAATAGGAAAAAAGAAGAAAAAAAAATCTACTAACCTCTCTTGCAAATGGGTCGGAGTTAGTTTGTGCAAATTCTTCTTCATTCGATCGCTTGAATACGCTCAGGGTTTGGAAGGCAAAAAACTTCTCTCTTCTCCACAAGAAAATGTGTGGATGATAGGTGGAATTACTTAGAGTTTTTATATTTTCCACGTCATTAAATCCTACTCGTACAAATGCCATGTCAACTCTTCCTTCTATATGGATTTTCAAAATAACTTTACTTAATTATTTTTAAGGCAAGTAAAGTAGTTTCAATTCATTGATAACTTAAGTCATTAGTTATGCAGATTTTTGGAATTACTTTACTTGTCTTAAATATAGCGAAGTAAATCTACTTCCATTTAGCACAATGAATAAGATAAGCAATGGGGTAGGAGTTTAGCGCAATGAATATGCTTAGCTTATCAGATTTTAGGAATTAATTTACTGTCTTAGCTTTAAGAAAAGTAAAATTATATCGGTTTAGCGCAATGAATAGGAAAAGTAAAAGAATTTGAGATTAGTGCTAAACTAAGAAAGCTAAACCAATTCTATGGTGTTTGGAGACTACTTTTCTTAGAAAGCATAAGCACTTCAAAACATCACAAAGAAGGAGATCTATACAAATCAGTTTTTTTGAATATGGACAACTTGTTACTTCAAAGTAAAGCATTCTGAGAAACCCAACAACTTAGGAGAGTAAGCATTTGACTTTTTAAGGATTATCAAGGGATTTTAAGCACATGGGTATTTCATAAATCACCCCCAAGAAACTTCCTACAACCTCTTGAGGAATCATCATGAATTCTTCCAACCTATATGATTTAAGGAAACAACCTAAATAGACCACATAACAACCCAAAAGCTACAAAAACATGAACACAATTCATCACAAGTTTTGAAAATTTAAAATTTTAAAGGGTAACCCAATATTTTCAAGGGAAATCTTAGGGACACTAAGGTTGTAATTTTTCTATTTTTTCTTATCTCACTTAAGTGAATTTCTATTCCTTCATTGTAAAAGTGTTTTTCTTAAAATAAGGAAAAGTAACTTATCTCAAACCCGAATATGGAAATTCACATAGGAGATGAAAGGTCATGTAAATAGACTATACATTGGGATGTTCTTGCCATTCAAAAGGATAAGTTTTTTCTCCCTCTATAGCATACTTCTATTCTTCTATTTTCGACATATTATTTTCCTCCATTCTCCCTCTTTTCACTCAATCGAATGTATGAAAATTTTGTAAATATATAAGGATTTTGTGATTTTTGAAATGGAATTAAAATTGGAAGTTGAAATTTATTTCCATTTTAATTTTTATCGCATACTCTTTATATAAGTTACATATGCTTGCCGTGTCTTCTGATTGAAACTAGAAAGCTCCTTGGACTATAGTTAATAAAATATGTGTTCAATCCATTAATGAAATTCCCCTTCTCAATTTTCTTCCTCACTTACTATTTTCCCTCTTCCTCAAATATTGTTGTAGTCACAACAACGGTGTTTCTACACATTCCCTAGTCTTTTACCATAGTAAGATATAGTTTAGTGTACATATTTTTCCATATTTCAATAAATGGGAGTTTACCCACCTTGAAGCAGAGGTACATAGTCCCATGAGAATTAATGAAATCCATATTTTTTCCTTGAAAAATTATTTTTCCAACACTTCTACATAAAATTTTGGAAAAAACACAAAATTTGGGTGTTCAAGGAAATTTCAAAAATGTATGGTCCATTATTGGATGTGGGTAAGTTTATTTCTTGAAAAAAATTATTTGAATAATAATTAATTTGAAGGATTTTCTAATAATGTAAAGTGTGATATATATTAATGATGTTAAATGTGTTTTAAGACCTTATTGGAGGAAAAAAATATGTCTTCACCCTTTGTGTTAGGGTATCATGAGAAGTACTTAGCTCATACTTTAGTTGAGTTAGAAAAACTCATGATAACCGCCTCTACTCTTAATAATAAGGGAAAAATTCAAGTTGTATAAGTTAGTTAGGTATTTGGAAGGGAGAGTTTAACATTGAAAAACATGTGAGGAGGAGCCAAGAAGGCTCAGGAGGTCTTTGAATCTATGAAGGTATTGTAAATCAGATCTCCATTAGAAATAAAGCTATGAGATGTTCATAATTTTGAATTTCCTATATGTAAGGTATTGTTGTTTCTATTGATGCTTGAAAAATGCTAGAAAAAGGTGAATGAGGTATTATTTAATGATAAAAGTTGAATTTTAGGAAGGATACCATGATATTTTGAAGATTAGTAATGAAATTATGCTTATAAGGAAGCAATGATTGAAATCGGGGCATAAGGTAACTAACATACACCTTCACTTTGTTTGTGAATGATTGAGGAGATTTTGATAGGATTAAAAATAAGAATAATAATTTTATAGGGATGAAATGTGAGGTAATGCTAATAAATCACTCTTGTGATAATTTGAGTAACCTAAGAGTCTTAAATCCTATGACATGGTCTTTGTGAAGATTAAGATATCAAAGATTTATAAATTAGAACACAATTATAAAGCTTGGAATGTAAAAAGGAGGCTTGAAAGATGATGAAGGAGGGGTTATATACTATTGAGAGGTATTAAAAATGATAAATAGATGGTTACATTATTAGTTACATGAATAATACTTCCAAACTAATAACTTTGTTATACGATCCGAGAAGATAGTTTCCTTGGTGTTTGAGTGATTGTTTAGTGTTGACAAAGATCTAAGAAGGCATAAAGAGTATCACAAGGATTTGGATAAGGTTTATAATAGTATTTAAGAGTTTATAAATACTTTATAGATATTTAGGTAACCAAAGAAACAAGAAATAACCAAAAAATCCCACTCGGTGCCCGTGCAACCCCGTATGGGGTTTAAAAGAGATAACTAGGTGAAAAATTATTTTTATCCATTAGAAAAGACTAATTTTTTTGAAAAGGTGGATTAAGGCATGAGAAAGGTGTGTATAAAGTTTTAAGTTGAATTAAAAATACAGGATAGGTCAAAAATCTAAAACTCGGTCCTAACTATGTATGCATACCTGTTTTGAGGGTTTTGAACACAAATTGCATCAAAAGACAAGAAACCTACTATTATTCCTCATAAAATTGCTATTATAGATGATGTTAGTTATGGTGAAATCATGAGGGAATTTAGGAAGTGATAACAATAGTTAGTAGGTCAAAGACACAAAATTGAACCCTATCTCGGTCAAGTAATCGGTTGCATGATCAAGAGGAAGTAATGAAGGAAAACTTTAAATGAGTCAATTTGCATGGATTGAAGATTTAATTCATGGTATATAAACCTAGAGGAAGGTTAAAGAGTGGATAACAAGCATATTTTAAGAAGTTTTTGGAATAAAACCAAGAAAGAATAGGCATACCCTATTTAAAACCTTAGAGGAAGAAAGAAAGCAAGTTGGACTTGAAAGCAAATATGTGTTAGAGAACAAAGTGGAAGAGTTTGAATTGATAAGAGCTTGAATGAAGTGTTTGGGGATGGTTTTAGGTGTTGGGTAATCCATTAGTTTAGATAAGGGTTTATAATCTTGAGAAACTTAATCTTATCAAAAGAGGAGACCTAACTTATCTTGGTGAATATTGAAATGAGGAGGTTATGCTTGGAGATGAGTTATAAAACTTGGTGGAGAGAAAGAATGGGATAAAGGGTATTAGAATATGTTTTTATATTCTTAGGAAATAATGTAGGCTATCTTGAACAATAAGATTTGCATAAGGACATGGCTACAAGGAAAAGAGACCTAATTGAGAACAAGGGTTGTAATTTGAAGGAGCTATAATAACTATCAGAGCATTAAACTTGGATAGAAGTTGTAAGGGTCAAATGGGTGTCTAAAAATGTGTATAGTTTGGTTTGAAACCTTGTGAGTCATTCTAAGCTATAAGGTTTACATGTGTTTCGGGGCTAGAAGATCTCTGGAAGAGTTAAAAGGTGAAATAGTGGAAATAGTGTATTGATTCCTGTGAATGTTCTAATTATGGTTGGTAGATGATTTTAAGCATGTTGAAGGTGATCATTACACTTGTGAAAGATTTGATGAAAAATTTGGTACTTTGATGGTGTTGAAGTTATTAAGTATATGAGCATTTTGGGTTATTGATGAAATTTCTCTTATAACTAACAAAGTTGATGTATTTTGAAGGGGCCCATCATAGCTATTGTCATGAATATTTTACATCATGATTATTGGGAAACCATGAATATTAACTCATTATGTGCATAATATAAACATAAACACAACAAACAAAAGTATAGTGATATGAAACTGAAGATGATGGATTCAAAGACACAAGGTGTAACAATGGTCCATTTGGGAAAATGTGACTCAACTCTAGTTAAGATTATCCGACTGATTCTAAGATGATTTCACTAGACTTAAATCCAATGATGACCTATTCATTGACAGGATCCGGCTAAAGGACTTGTTGTCCCTCTTAACAAGAACAACTAAATTGTTTCTTTGAATTTGTATGATTAAGCACTTTTCATCAATAAAACCACTCCAAATTGCATCAATAAGGAAACTTCTTTGTAAAAAAATTGTGATTTTTGTTAAAGAGATAACTTCTTTGAAAGGAGGATTTACCACTAGGAATATTATCAACAATACCATAGGTAAAAATATCTGAAATGGGAAAAACCATAACAGGGATGAGATACACAATACCTACTAGGAACAAGATTACCTTGTGTCTTATAGGTGAAGAGTGTGATTTTTGATGATGCAATGATTGAGATATCTGCCAATGGATGAAATAATTAAAATTATTTGTACAAGTGACCTCCCTAGTGTGGAGAGTACCCATGGATAAGAAGTTTTTTCTTCTACATTTTTATTTTCAAATAACGCTTTGATGAGGGGTTGGATATGAGAGATCCATTTTTTTTTTTCACTTTTTGTTTTTTTTGATTTTTTTGGATTAGGATTGGCAATGGACTCATCATTTTGGAAGAGGTCCATGGTTATGTAAGTTGAATGGTTCCAATTTATGAGACTTGGGTGGATGAGGTCCAATTTAATGGTGTGGATAGAAATATTTTCAATGAATATATGATTTGATTGGTTATGATGTACGAGACTTAGGCGGATGAGGTCTAAGTCAACAAAGTAGATAGAAAGATTCTAAATGAATTTATGATTTGATTGGTCTTGATTGACGAGACTTGGGTGGAAGAGATCCAATTCAATGAAGTAGATAGAAGGATTCTTAATTAATATGGAATTTGATTGGTCTAATTTATGAGACTTGGGTGGACAAGGTCCAAGTCAATGGTGTAGATGGAAATATTTTCAATGAATAGGTTTGATTCAACTAGATCATTGAAGAAGTTATGTGTGGATAAAGGTAATTTGTAATTGACATTTTGGAGGTCATATTCTCTAATACCTTTATCAATGATATCCCACATAGGTGGAGTAATGAGATATGGATAATTGGGGTTTTAATAGGATATCAATGTCAATTCAGTTTTTATCTATGAAAGGAATGACGTGGGGAGTGAAGGATTGATCTGTAGATGGGCTTCAAGGAATATTAATAGATTTTTAGAGAAAATATTCATTTTTTCTCCATTATTGATAAGTGCACTTCTAATTTTATGAGTAGTGATGAATGCTTCAATGTATAATAAATTGATGTTCATGATGTTAGATTTCAAAAGGTCATGAGGACCGAATGATATGATTGGAGTATTTGATGATAGATGTGTGATTATTGAAATGGTTGTGTTTATACCATTAGGAACATGCACATTGTGGAATGTGCGAGTATGAATATTGTGAAGCATAGGTTTTGTTTTGGGCAAAGCCATGGGAGGGATTTATGGAGATGTCTTCTCTAATTGTTTGATATTGCCATTGACATTAGATAAAATTTTGCATTGGATGGTTATTGTGGAACAATAATAGACTCAATATTAGACGTTTGAGGTGTCATAAGCGGTATCCAAACCTATTTTTTTAGTGTTCCTACAACAAGGATAGGAGTGTCATTTTTATGGTAGCCGTAATACGAGGCGTAGGATCTAATGATGAAATGATAGGATCAAGCTCAACATTTTTGATGGCATCTATAGATTTTTCATTCATACCATGAGTTTAAAAGGGGTCTTGGAATACCTCTAATGTATCATTTGGAGTGGTTTTATTGATGCAAATCTCATACCAAATTTATTGAAAAGAACAAACTCAAACTATACCAAATTGCTATACAATGAGGATCTTCCCTAGTAGCCTAAAACAATTCAAACATGCACAATATTATCCTTTTCATGAATAATATAACTCCGCTATCCATTTCCCTATTTCAAAACCTCATGCAATTTCAAATGATCCTTTAAAATGATTCACAATCAAAGAATTATCAAACTTTACCTTCTTCTCCAAAATTGTCTTTTCTAGGCTCTTAAGATCATTGCCTTTGCATGGTTCATGGTTGGAAGCTTCTGTGCATACCCATAATAAAATTTAAACTTCTCAAAGTACCCTTTATCTTCAATATGGTGTGTGGTAAGTTTTATAGCCTCACTCCTTGAACTTCTCTCTTAGTCTCCTTTTCTTCTTGCTTAGCTTTGTAGCTTCTACTAGCCCTTCCTAGAGGTTTTTTCATGCATAATTTTCACCACAAGAAGTTCCCCACCAATCTAAAGGAATATTGGAACATCCATTTGAAATTTTTACCTATGTACAAATTATCTTACCTTCACTCAAAAGGGAAACCTTTGTTTCTAGTATGTTGGGTCTTTGCCATTAGGTCTTAGGATTGTAACATGACTGTGATAGTAGACTGTCAAGGTTATATCAAAACTTACCCACTGAAAAACTTATATTTCCCAAAATCCTTTATAATAATTTTTCACCTCATCATATACTAATGTTTTAGGTAAAAATCTCAATTTTTAAGGCTTCAAACCCATATTTGTTCCAAACCCTAATTGAGACTTTGCTCCAAGCCCACGAGGGTAAAATAATTTATAAAATTTGTTGTAATTGATTTCAATCCCTAACTTTTGGAATCCAATGTTGAATGGAATTCTTCTATAGTCATGTTCTAATAATAGGGTTGCATTATTAAGGAAACTTCAAAATCCATGAGAAGCTTTTTATTTCATAGTGAGTACAAATCATGACCCATCTTTCCAAGGCACAATCACACTTATCATTCAAAGGTTATTGGTATAAGTCACATTATATTATTTCTAAATAGAATTCGAAATCTTTATTAAGATGAATCACTCCCCAAATTAATTACCAAATCAACCAAGCCTAGATCAAACCATGCAAATTCTACTCGAGCATAGCTTGACAAGATCTGTAATAGAGTTTCTTATTGACTAAATGCTATCAAACATGCATTCAAACTTCAAGAGAAGTCATTCAATTACCACTACATGGCTCAATAATTTTGAAATCAACATATTTAGTGTTTCCCTTTTATGAAAATCAAAAATCATGAAACTAGTGTTCTTCAACACGGTCTATTATGCCAAGATAGGGTATTAGTTTTTCACATTTGATTTAACCAACTAACATGCTCACATGCAGATTTCTTTCACAACGAAAACATAAATTAATAAACCTTACACACTTTAAGAACACAAAGAGATAATGAACATTCATGCATGAAAACATAGAAACTTCTTATTCAAACCACCCTTCTTATTCACTTTTCCAAAATAAAAATATTCTCTCTCTCTCTCTCTCTCTCTCTCTCTCTCTCTTTGAAAACCTAACTAAATCTGTATGACTCTCCACATGCCCATTAACTTAAAGGAGGTATTTTACATATTTTAAACATTTATGAACTCTAACTCACTCTTCGGACTTTTTTCACATATTTCATGCTTTAACCATCAAATATCTCTCTTTTCACTCCTTGAAAACCCTTTCCTCACTTTTACTAGTTTTAAAAAGTTTGAATTTAGAAATGGTGGGAATTTCGAACCACTTGACCACCTAAAAATTATCTTCATGACTTCAAAAACTTTAACACACTTACTTTGACCTCCACAACCATGAATAAAGAATAATTTGCACTTTTGAAGTTCTTTTTATGATGCCCATGCATCATACTCCCAAGGTGGAGAAAAAGAGTCCATGTACTTCTTGCTTGTATGGTTATGTCTTCAATTGAATCTTCATTGTCCTTGCATGTTCTCAACTTTTCTTCCTCACTCCATCTAACCTTGCTTGCCTCATGAGCACATGTATCCCACGCAGTGTGTTCTTCATGCTTAAATTTTCTTCTTGAGTTCCATATTTATATTCTCCATCCTCAACCTTCAATCAATTGTACATGCACAAAAAAACATCAAATCAATAAGTGTACATTGTTCTTCATGTTTTGTATTATTCTTCATCCCTGTATAACTCTTCCTCATCATGTTCTCATCACTTTCCTTGCTATAATATTCATTTTCTTTCCTACTTACTTGATTTCGTATGTTCACCACCATATCAACTTTCAATTTTCTCTAAACCCGTGTACATGTACCTACTTTGACTTCATTTAGATCATTATTTTCCCAAGTAATCAGTATTCTCTCGGTGATACCTTTACTCTTCTATTTTTTTACATCATATCCAAAAATCTTGCAAAAGTTCATCCACTTCACCTATGTAAAACTGATCATCATACCTTCCATGTTCATCATGCTCATCATTCCACTCACCCTTTCTTGTTTCATGCTTCTAAAATGCACTAATGGAGTCATCTTGTACAATTTCAAGGAATTCACTCAAAGGCACGTCAATATCAACCAACAAAAAGTGAAATTTGAATCAAATTTGCTTACCTTGCCTTCATCTAATGCATGCTTTTGTTCAACTTCTTGTACCTACTTGCTTACCAAGAGTTCATTCATCCTCTTTCATCATTCCATTCTCTCTTTCCTGCACCACATTTGAATTCTTTTTTTTTTCCATATCATTTTTGTTTCCTTGTGCATTGCTTGATTCCTCAAAAATCCTAAATTATCTTTCTTTCCTTGTTCTTGAACACTTGAACTTTCTGTTAGGAATATTTGTATTATTGCTCATGTTAGTAAGACTTATATTTGTATTGGGTAATTTAATGAGTTATGAGGTTGTTATAAACAACCTAATATATATATTTTTATATTTATGAGTTGTTAAAACAACTCTTATTGTGAGTTGTTTCCTAAATTTTAGGAACAACTTCAGCTATTTATTTGTATGACCCTGAATGAATCAACTATGGACAATATTGAATAACATTCTTGGTAATTTGTTTAGCATCTCTTTGATCTCGCTTCAAATTCTAGTGATTTATTTTCATTTGGCATAGAGAAAACTTGAGCCATGATTTCTTTGATGGAGGATTAGAAGGATCTTCGGGGAAGATCCATTGTGTCACTTTCCACAGTTAACGAGAGAAGGATAATGTTTAAGAGATTTTGATTTAGTCTTGTGCGCATTGACTATATCTCCCTTGGATTGAAACTCAACGCAACATTAAATAGATATTGGATGGATGCTACCATATTTTCATCTTTCCTTCTCTACGATTGGTAGGTAATGTGTCCTCATAGCTCGTGAACTCATTTACCAAAAGAATCTTGACAATCGACATGTTAAATTTGTCAAGCATGCACGGGATTTTATTAAATAACATTTAACTCGGTGATTCCACATTAGTATTTTCTAAAGTGTGAGTGCTTAGAAAGTCTTTGCATCGAATTACATTTGGGCCTATGTTTGAGTAGATTCACCTCATCACCAATCTCGTCATCATTGAAGTCTTCATCTGGTCACACAATCTATCACGGTTCTCTGTATTAGACCGACATCGGTGTCTATTTTTTGTTCAAGAAGACATGTGCGAGTAGATAAGGAGGTAGTAAATATAAGGGTGGATATTTACAAGCTGCTGAATAGAATATCTTTGTTGTGTTTGTCCATGAAAATCTGTGCATGTACCTTGATTTGGTATCCTGGCTTATTCTCTATTTGCGGTATATCCTCCAATTCCTAACTCAATGTGGGAAAGGCCTTCTAATCCACCAAAAAGTTGTGGATGTTATTCAGTTCAACTTCTTTCTTGGGTCGATCGAATTGAGAATGAGCCATACGTGTGAATTGAATCTTGAAAGAGACTATGATTTCTTGTGAGGCTCTCTGAAGCATATGCTCCCATTCAAATCTTCCCATATTCCGTCAATCTCTCTGCTCCCTGTGTTTTCACCATCGTGTTTTATCATGATATCTTGGATCGGTTTGTCGCATTTTGTATTGTGGTGATATGCGAGGTATGGTAGCATCAAGATATTGTGATTCTACAATCAAAGAAACTTCCACGTGTTGTCTTCTCTCTTTCATGCATTTCGTCAACGTTTCAAAGATCGACCTTCCAAAACCATAAAACCGCATATTTTCATTATTGATTAGTATTTAAGTAGAGTCATAGCTTTTAAGGTTTAATTGACTCTTCCATTTTTTTTTTAGTAAAATGTCAATTCAAGTAAAAGCATATTGTTATGTGCTTATAATTGTGTAATGTTGTTAGGTAGTACATGCCGAGCGGTGGTACTATTGTTTTTGCATGATGCTATTAATTTGCATGGGCCTCACGCGTAGTCAACATATCTTAATGTTTGTATAAATATTTTCTTTAATAATTGCTTGTCTAATGTTAATGTTTAGAATCCGTCGGAGAGTATTGGGTGAGCTTTGTGCCCTCATTGCTCGAATTTATTGTGAGCGCTATAGATATGACCGGTTTCCATCAAGTTTTCTACCTTTTTAACATGGAGGTATTTACTGATTTTTGCCATTGGTTGCTGCAATGGCGCCACTCTGTTGTGCCCATTGCCTTACTCCATGCAGCAACTTGCTTTGTCAGACAAAGAGGTTTTCACACACAAGTGTTTCCCCCATTGTGTGATGTGTTTTTTTGTGTGGTCTGTGGTTTTCAAGATACGGGTAATTTCCTTTTCCTTTTCTGTTTTGTTGCTATTTCCTTTCTTATTAGAATTTGCTCTGTTATTTGCCCCACTCTTGTGTGTGCTAAAATGGATCCGAAAGGGTTAAGGGAGATAGAGAGAAATCCTGTAAACAAATATTAGAAACAATCCGAGAGGTGATCCCAAAAGAAGACATCATTAAATCATTTCGAAGTGCCAAATCTGTGGGCTTCCCAACAAAACCATTCTAAGTTTCTTATAGGCGAACTACAAAACCAATATTGTGTAGTCGCATACTGGGAAATTACACAAAACAAATAGACTGTTATCCCTGTGTTAACGAGAGGGCTTGTATCCATTAGTTGGTAAATAGGACGTGTAAAACAGTCTTATAAGCTGTTCAAATTGTTGGAAATATGCATGTGATGCATATTTAATTCCAACTATAGCTTTTTTTTAGGAAAGCTAATTTTAGCTTTAGTCTTGCTTTAGTTTGCTTTAGTTAAGTTAGCTTTATCTTATTTTTATCATTAGATTTAATTCAAATAAATCTGTTTTAAATCATGCATAGCATGCAACTGTTTTAAAGCATGAGTTTAAATTTAGAATGCTCGGTTGAAGAGCTGTTAGTGGGTGATTTATTCTATTTAAATAACAGCAATTGTAATTGCTTTGTATGCACACACAAAGGTGTGAAATCTGCATAAGCAAGGAAGGATGTGCAT
Organism: Taxus wallichiana var. yunnanensis; assembly: GCA_018340775.1. Taxonomy (NCBI): domain Eukaryota; kingdom Viridiplantae; phylum Streptophyta; class Pinopsida; order Cupressales; family Taxaceae; genus Taxus; species Taxus wallichiana. The sequence goes on from CM031242.1 coordinate 659,475,670, forward strand.
TGAAAGCACACAGTGCATGCACTGCTGACTTGATTGTAAAGAGCTGAAGCTCGAGTATGATGAAGCTTTTATTAATGGAGATTATGCAGTGAGTGCTGGTTTGAATATTCATATGTTTATGCAAGTTATTTAAGTATTATGTTTATTTCTTTCATGTTGTTTGTTGTATAAAGGCTGTAGATTTTCTACAAATTGGTATCGAGCAAGGTTATTCCAGCAGCTTATTAAATTGGTAGCAAGCTATGGCTTCTACATCCATCCGGTATCTGAACACCGCAATTTAATGGAAAGAATTACGAATCTTGGTTATTGACCATGAAGGCGCTATTGAGATCTCAAGGCGTGTGGGAGATCGTTGAAGATGGGTACACAGAGCCATGCAAAAATGCGGCAGCATATATTGCACTTTCTCAAGCGAGAGAAAGATACTTTGAAGGAGTTACGAAAGAAGGATGGCAAAGCTCTTTTCTATATTCATCGTGCAATGCATGAAAGCATTCTTCCAAGAGTGGCGAGCCCAGTCAAGCAAAGCTGCATGGGATACTTTACAAGTTGCATATCAAGGTAAGGAGAAAGTAAAAGCGCAAGCTACGATTACTTCGTAGTAGAGATTTTGAGAATTTAGCAATGAAAGATTGGTTAGTAGAATCATTTTTTACTTATGTAGTTGGCTTAGTCAATCAAATCAAATCTCATGGTGAGACTCTTGAGGACAGAAGGATTATTGAAAAATTGCTTAGAAGTTTGCCTACGAAATTTGATCCTTTAGTTGTTGCTATTGAAGAAACTAAGGATCTGAGTCAGTTTTCTATTGATGAGTTGCATGCATCACTAATCAATCATGAACAGAGGATGAATAGATCACATGCAAGTGTAGATCAGGCTTTTGCATCTCAGACAGCAGGTAGTCGTGGCAAAAGAAGAGGAAGTTTCAGCCCAAGAGGCAGAGGAAGAAGTCCATGTAGAGGACGTGGCAGCAGTTCATCATACTCAAGTGGAAGAGGACATAATCAAGAACAGAGTTATGGTCAGAGACAAGATAAGTCTCATGTTCAGTGTCATTATTGCAAGAAGTATGGGCACTATGCTTATGATTGCAAGAAAAAGCAATATGATCAAGAGAGACAAAATCAAAATCAGGTTGGAAGTTCTATTTCTAAACCTATGTTTATTGCATGCACAAGGATTGCTGAAGCAATACCTTCTTTATCCCCTATTGAATGTAATTTGTCAAAAGAGAGTCCATGTGATGTATGGTATTTAGATTCAGGTTGCAGTAATCACATGACAGGTAATCTAGATTTGTTTTCTAGTTTGGATGATTCAGTTAAGAGTGATGTAACTCTTGGAAATAACAATATTGTGTCTGTGAAAGGAAAAGGCACGGTTAGTATTCTAACAAGACAGGGGGAGCAAACAAGTATGCAAGATGTTTACTATGTTGCAGGTTTGAAACATAACCTTATGAGTATTGGACAACTGGTACAGAAAGGATACCGAGTCTATATGGAAGACAATGAGTGCGTGATTGTGGACAAAGCTCCTAGCACTCAGTTGATTGCAAAAGTGAAGATGAGCAGCAATAGGATGTTTCCATTGATTTTGAAACCTGGAAAGAAGAAGAAATCAGATCTGTTTGCAGCAAAGTCATGTGTTAAGCCAAATCCGTCTTTTGTTGAGTCATGCACTCAAACAGATGAGTCCTGCGCTAATGAAAATCAAGTCTGCGCTGAAGGAACACAATCAGCTTTTCATTCAGTTATGAAGGATGAAACATGGCTTTGGCATCTAAGGTATGGACATTTGAATTTTGGAGGTTTGAATTTATTATATAGAAAAAATATGGTTAAAGGTTTGCCATTGATTCAGAAACCTGAAAGGGTATGTGAAGGTTGTATTTTGGGAAAGCAACACAGAGATTCATTTCCAGTTGGCAAAACAGCAAGAGCAAGTGCACCACTTGAGATTGTACATTCAGATTTATGTGGACCTATGCAGACAGCTTCTATTGGAGGTTGTATTTATTTTATGACATTCATTGATGATTACACAAGGAAGACATGGGTTTATTTCTGAGAAATAAATCAAATGCCTTTGATACATTTCAGCAGTTCAAGGCATTAGTGGAGAAGTAAAGTGGATATTACATCAAAGTTCTCGAAGCAGACGAGAGGAGGTGAGTATGTTTCTAATGAGTTTATGAATTTTTGCAAGATATCATGGTATACACAAGTAGTTTACTACCAGGTATACACCACAACAGAATGGTGTGGCAGAGAGGAAAAATAGAACCATCATGGAGATGGCGAGAAGCATGTTGAAGGAAAAACATCTTCCAAATGAGTATTAGGCGAAGCGATAGCAACTTCTTGTTTATATTTTGAGCAGTGTCAACGAAACTTGTTAGGAACATGGTTCCTCAACAAGCATGGACTAATAGGAAACACAGTGTTTCACATTTCAAGAGTTTTGGTTGTGTAGCATATGCACATGTACCTGATGAACTAAGGAAGAAGTTAGACAACAAAGGAGAAAAATGTATTTTTGTTGGGTATTCGAGAGAATACAAAAGCATACAAGTTATGCAATCCGATCCTTTGGAAAGGTTGTGATCAGCGAGGATGTCTGAGTTTATTGAGAATGAAGCATGGGATGGAAGTATAGAGAAAACAGTGAGTATAGCAACATCTATTCCACATGATGATATGACAGATGAAACTTTAGAGCAACAAGCTACTGTATCTACAAATCTTGGACATGCACCACAAGTTGTAGCACAAGCTACACCTCCATCTACAGTTAGGAGGTCACCAAGATTTCAGCCATCTTCAGTCATGCAAGAGACACCACAGGGAACACCAGAAGCTACTCCATCACCAGAAAGTAGTCCTGCATCGAATACTCCTGTGCAGCGGAAAACAAGAAGTCTAAGTGAGATTTATAATGTTGATACAACTAATTCATTTTCAGTTTTTGCATTATTTTCTCAAGCTGCAGATCCAGTATATTATGAAGAGGCTATAAAGAATGAAGTTTGGGAAAAAGCCATGGATGATGAGATTGATGCTATAGAGAAGAATCAGACATGGGAGCTAATGGATCTTCCAAAAGGAAAGGACGTGATAGGAGTCAAGTGGGTCTACAAGACAAAATACAATGCTGATGGAAAAGTACAAAAGCACAAAGCAAGGCTGGTTGCAAGAGGTTTTACGCAGCAATATGGAGTTGACTACAACGAAACATTTGCACCAGTAGCACGTTTGGATACGGTAAGAATGGTTTTAGCAATTGCAGCTCAAAACAAATGGCCTATTTATCAGATGGATGTTAAATCAGCATTCTTAAATGGATTCCTTGAAGAGGAAGTTTATGTAAATCAGCCAGAAGGTTATGAGATTGAAGGTCATGAAGGAAAAGTATACAGATTGAAGAAAGCACTCTATGGTCTCAAGCAAGCACCTAGAGCTTGGTACAGCAGAATAGATTCTTATTTGATTGAGAATGGTTTCAGTAGGAGCAGCAGTGAGCCTACCTTATACACCAAGATAAATGAGCAAGGTAAAATTTTAATTGTTTGTTTATATGTAGATGATTTGATCATTCTTTGGAAATCTATCTCTGAGTCATTCAAATCAGCCATGAAGAAGGAGTTTGAGATGATTGATCTTGGTCAAATGCATTACTTTTTGGGTATTGAAGTTCAACAATCAGAAGGTGAAGTTTTTATCTCACAAGCAAAGTATGCAAGTGACGTTTTGAAAAGGTTTAACATGTTGAATTGTAAGCCAGCACCAACACTAGTTGCAGTAGGTTTGAAGTTGAGCAAAGAGGATGAAGGATCATTTGTGGATCCAACATTGTTTAAAAAGTTGGTTGGAAGTCTTATGTATTTGTGGCCCAAGGCCTGATATCATGTATGGTGTAAGCCTCATATCAAGGTTCATGGAATCTCAAAATATTCACATTGGCAAGCTGGAAAAAGAATTTTGAGGTATGTACGTGGAACAAAAAATTATGGAATTCTTTATTCAAGTTCAGATGAGTTCAAACTCATTGGTTTTACAGATAGTGACAATGCTGGAAGTATAGATGATCGGAAAAGTACATCCGGCTATACTTTTCACTTTGGAACAGGAGTGGTTTCATGGGCATCAAAGAAGCAGCCCATTGTCACGTTATCTTCAGCAGAAGCAGAGTATGTAGCAGCAACAGGAGCAGCATGTCAAGCTGTTTGGATGAGAAGAGTGTTGACAGATTTACAACAGAAACAAGTGGAAGCTACACAGATTTTTTGTGACAACAACTCAGCCATAGCGTTGTCCAAAAATCATGTTTTTCATAAGAGGAGCAAGCATATTGATACGAGGTATCATTTCATCAGGGAGCTGGTAAACAACAAGGAAATTCATCTTGAATTTTGTAGATCGAAGATCAGTTTGCAGACATTTTTACAAAAGCTTTAGCAAAAGAAGTTTTTGAATATTTGAGAGATTGTTTGGGAGTATGTGATCCTGCACATGGCAGATCTGAAAAAGCAAACACAACTCTAGAAGAGTGAAAGCTACAGTTTGAAATTAAGGGGGAGTGTTGGAAATATGCATGTGATGCATATTTAATTCCAACTATAGCTTTTTTAGGAAAGCTAATTTTAGCTTTAGTCTTGCTTTAGTTTGCTTTAGTTAAGTTAGCTTTATCTTATTTTTATCATTAGATTTAATTCAAATAAATCTGTTTTAAATCATGCATAGCATGCAACTGTTTTAAAGCATGAGTTTAAATTTAGAATGCTCAGTTGAAGAGCTGTTAGTGGGTGAGTTATTCTATTTAAATAACAGCAATTGTAATTGCTTTGTATGCACACACAAAGGTGTGAAATCTGCATAAGCAAGGAAGGATGTGCATTGAAAGCACACATTTGCATGCACTGACTTGATTGTAAAAGAGCTGAAGCTCTGAGTATGATGAAGCTTTTATTAATGGAGATTATGCACAGCAGTGCTGGTTTGAATATTCATATGTTTATGCAAGTTATTTAAGTATTATGTTTATTTCTTTCATGTTGTTTGTTATATAAGACTGTAGATTTTCTACACAAATACGAGAAAGTATTGCATAAAAACACACTACGAGAGGAGGGAGTATTAATATATGGAGGAATCAATTATAATAGTCTTTAGATCATTAAAATACTGCATATTCTTCCTTTCTTTACTCTAGATGGCATGGAAACAATCTTGTATATAATAGCAAACTCCTGTTCCCCCTTATCCAAAAAGTGGACTGTTCTAAGACATTTAGAGTTTCCATAGGCATCAGAAACTTACAGCCTCAAGCCGAGTCTTTGGAAAGCTAGTTTCGAGCCTTGTCATCCTTGGATAAACCCTTGCCGACTTATAGAGGAACATTGCGATGTTTATTTGCCAAACACATTTAGCATTTCAACATGTTCTTCTGTTCATGTCATAGTGATATCCAATGAAATACTTGATGATATCAATCAACGGTGCTATTATTCAATTAAATCAATAATTATTATTAAGTCCCAATTTACCATCTACGGAGTCATATTTGCTTACTGAAATGCGCCTTCTTCATAAGTGGCACACTGTTGAAGATGTTTCCATTCTGAGTCCTGACCCTCATTTGCCATCTTCCATTGCAAGATTGATCGTCATAACAATGCTCCCCTTTTTCTTTACTTAGGCACTCACATGAAGTGTGTGCAACGCATTCACAATCCACATCAGTAGCACTTTATTTTCTCACAATATATAGAATGCAAAATTTATCATAATTGCTCACGGCAACCATCACTTATGCTACCTATCATGCTTTTCCTAACTTTTAATCAATTGTTTGATTGCCTACATAGATTAAAGGGTTACGGGAATGTCCCAATATGTGGCATTTGAAAGGTACATGAAAAGTTTGGCATCTTTTAGAAAAGACACTGTCTTTACCCACTAACATATGGCAACGTATTTTGAAATCTGTTTGTTTTCTTTTTCCTTTTTCAATAGAAATCTATTTTTACATCGTCATTCGAGGCATTTTATCAAACAGTTCACGTGCATTTTCAACAAATTCGTATTGTGCATATCCTACAATCATGGCATTCCATGAGCCCACATTTCTTTGAGGCATTTTATCAAACAATTGGCGTGCCTTGTCTATGCTTCCACATTTCGCATACATGTCTACTAGGTAGTTGGAACTACATCAGTCAAAATTCCTCTATACATTATGCTTTGATGGATGTCCATACCCTGTGAATGTTTCTAAGTAATTATAACACATTTTCAACAAACCCATTTTGGGCATATCCTGTAATCATTACTGTCGACGATACCACATTTTTTTGAGGCATTATGTCGAACAGTTCATGTGCCTTGTCTACGATTCCACATTTTTCATACATGTCTATGCTTTGATGGATGTCCATATCCTATTCCAAAGCTTCGATTTTGGTACAATTTGGGAGTATGTTGGCAAATGTAAAGCAGTCGGGTTGAAGACATATTTGTTGCATATGGTGAAATAGTGTGATTGCCTTGTAAGGATAACCATGTCTTCTGTATGTTGTAATAATTATATTCCATGAGAAACTATCTTGTTCTTTCACTTGCTCAAACTCTTTACCGGCATCTATCAAAAAAATTACTTGGACATACATTCAAATATGTTTTTTAACAAAAATGTGTGTAGCAAATGTCATTTAATCACCTGTGAGCAATGAAAGAGTGGAGTGTTTTCCTTGTGAAACCATGGTCATGAAAATACAGGCCTGCAGTAATTGCAAATATGTAATCTTCAGAGGGGTTGTGTGTAGTAAGCAGAATGTGCATTTACAACCATCAAAGCATAATGATTTCTTACATGTAGTTGCAAGTACGCTAGTAGAAATCTATATGAACTGTTTGAAAGAATGCTGAAAAAGATGTGGTATCGGGGATTTGCCTAATGCTTTGTTAAATGTGGTTCTGTTGCTCTAGTAGACATCTATACAAAATGTCGAAGCATACCTAATGCACATGAACTGTTTGAAAGAATGCCTGAAAAAGATGTGGTATCAGCCATTGCCATGATTACAGTATATGTACCAGATGGATTTCACAAGGATGCTCCCACTCTTTGACATACTAAAACACTTTAGAACATTACCTGACCATTTAAGCTTTATTTCTATTTTATTAGCATGCAACCATGCAGATTTAGGGGATGAGGGTTGTAGATACTTTTAAATTGAAAAGTGCATAAAAACACAGTATCAATTTCGTGAACTATAATTTAAAATTTTCATTTGACATGGGAATTGGAAACCTGGCCTAATACCCGCCTTTCCTCTGTAAAAGATCCATAATGAGGGAGATCCATAATACTATAAACCGAATGTGAAGAAAATAAATTCTGAAGTAAAAATCATCTCAGATGCTAATTAGTTACCCCTCAAAAAAAAATAAAATTATGATTGCATCTAACAAAGTGTGCAATATCTTGAACAAGTGACTCGCTAGTGGGTTCTCTCACCACCAGGTTTACCTACATAGAAAGCGCGGTCATCCTCCAAAATCAGCATTCTGAGTTCGTTTCCTTGTCGTATCAAAGCTTGGGTATATTTTTTACTCCTGTCACTCCTTGTATTCCGACCACCAACAACCAACAACGTCGGAGGTGATGTTTCCCTGAACAACTGTGATGTTGTGGGATTACATAAGGGATAGTCTCTATTGACCCCAAATGGCAATGAGCTATGCTTAACAGGGAAAGTGGTGGGAGAATACATCACGAAAACATACTAGGATTTTGTAGAAAATATTATATTTAATTCTCTTCACCCCTTTTGTTGCATGCTCTTATATTGACCCCCATGTGTGAATTACTCTCTTGAACCCTATCAATTGGTAGTCTTAGTAGTCTTAGATATGTTTCTAATTGGCCTTGTTGCATCTTCATGTTGCTACTTGTGTGATTTCAGTTTCTTGTTGAATTGTTTCATTAATGACACAAAAAATGTTGCATTTCTTCCCTTTCATATACGGCCATTGTGAGAATGTTCTCCACATCTGTTTCATCATCTTCTGGTCAACACTCAATGCATCATACAGGCGCATGTCATTCGCGAGTGTTTCTTGGTTAAGAGGCCAAATTCAAGTCCTTTTAGATCCAACTTCAATATTTAAACCACAAAGTCTTCCTGATTGTATCCATAATGAACATTCACCTCAATGGCAATGTCAGAATGACCCGTTAGAAATTGTACATTTACAGATGGATTCGTGCTTCAATAGTGTAAGTTATAGTAAAAAATAAATACTTGTGTGATAGAATAGCTAGACACAAAGAAATATCCTTTGCCTACAATTTGAGTGTTCCATGACAAAAGATGCATAAAAAGCAGACGTAGCTTACCATTTTATATTTATAGTAAATCCAAAGTTAGGTCATTGTACATAGTGGAAACTAGTTGCAAACTCTTGCTGCGCTAGTGAATAAAATATCTTACTTTCTGCTTAGCATACATCACTTAAACAATTTAAAATTAAAAATAAACCTGAATGGCAATAGTAAAATGAACTGTTTGAAAGTTTTCATTTACAAATTAATGTATCTTTCAGTAGTTTCAAGTGCAAGTATAACTATGCAGTTGATTCCAAAAAAATCTTTACAATGTACCACCCTGCAATTTTTCGCTCCAAATCATCACATTATATTGTTTATGTACTTCAATTAGTAATATGGAAATCAAAGCATTTTTGTACTTCCATTCATGCATTGCTTCCTGCAACTAGTTCACCTTTTACTATTGCATTTTTTCCCCACCACATGAATGTCATTTAAAGTTCTAGTTTGTTAACCGTATTTGTGGAAAGGTAAAAAACAAGTCATTTTTGTCATCAAATTATATTGTTTATGTACTTCAATTTGTAATATGGAAATCAAAGCATTTTTGTACTTCCATTCATGCATTGGTTCCTACAACTGGTTGATCTTTTGTAATAGTACATTTGTTTAGACTTTCTTTGTAGTTGTTAGATCATAGCTGCTGTGAATTTTACACAACGTTGTAGATATTGAAATAGGCTATAACACACGCCTTGAAAGAAACTAACATCTAACTCAATTGATTAAAAATATATATACTTTTCTATTCATCATTTACATATTACACCTAACTGTTGATGCACAAATAGGTTAATGTTATATTTCTATTTATTGTGTCATATTCAGGAACAATTACCAGAACATTTGCAATTATTGTTGCCTTTACATTGGCAATTACATCATAAGAATAACATCATCTTAAAGGTTAGTAGTTTCAGAATTTACTATATGCCTATATATGGTTTTCCGCATCGATTTATATTAACGTTGTTCCATTTCTTCCATACATAGAGCTACATATACATCTTCAAAATGTGTCTTTATAATCATCCTCATTTTCTTATGTTCTATGCAATATATTTGGACACAGGTATCAAATTCTCATAACACCCCAACAAAATTGTAAGAAACTCACATTCCTTTTACGGTTACATTTGTGAAGGTATGTAACAACGTCTACAATATCTTTTCGATTTGATTTAGCTTTGTATAATACATGCACATTTGAATTTTATAAAAAATTACATTGGTTACTATAGCTATTCAACTTAAGGTTACGTAAGTCGTTACAAAAATGGGTAAAATTGCGAATCATATAGAAATAAAGTTTAATAATTTGCATGTACTCAAAAAAAAATTGCACAAGGAAAACAAAGTCACAATAATATAGAAAAACACATTAGGAAATACGAAACAACTTGCGAAGCCACTTTGGTTTCCAGAATAGTAACAAGACTTCCCAGTAATAAAGATGCAAATGAAAAGGAAGTAATTAATGCTGAAACATATATACCGCAAAATATGCCACCATTTGTTGACATTGAAAGTGCATTGCAACATGATCATCTATTTCAAAGTACATCATTCAACTACAATGCAGGTGATTGTCTTTTTGACACAATTCAAGTATTGTTGCATTTTCAAGTATACGTCAATTGAATTGTGTATGGGTACAATAGACTATTTTAGATCATGCTTAAACAATAGGGACCCAACAGCAATATCATCATATGAAAATGAATTGCATGTTGATATGCTTTTTAATTTGCATAGAATATATGAAAAAGACACTTACTTGCGTAGGATGCGGCTTTCTGCAAATGAAAATAGAGATGGCATTGAAATAGGTCTATGGGGTGATACATTTTGTATCCATTGGCTGTCTAAATGGCTAAACATTTCAATTTGTATATGGTCAGTTACCCACAAAAGAAAATACCTTCACTTTAACAAAGAATCATTGACACCACCATATTCAATATTATTTCACGATAGAAACCCAACTTGTGGCCACTATGAACCTTTGTTTTGTACCATAATAATCCCACGACAAATTCTAGATATCCATACAAAGTTATCGCATACTTGTAATGATCTACCTCCTATTTGGAATGCCATTGCTCCTGAAATAGAAAGCTATGGCCTTTTAAAAACACATGCATTTAGTAATGACTGTGGCGAGAGCATGTTTACTGCAATTAGTCTTTTGACAATAGAAAATTTTAATGCAATAGCTCTTCGCCGGTATATGGCACAATCTTTGACTAATGCAATTTTAGGAAAAGATACATACGCAATCAAATGCTTAGAGCTATGCAGCCCAAACTTTGGCCAGCCAGCAGAAAATCAAGTTTTTGACCCACAAATATATCTTTCTTTAGTTGGACTACCATATGAAACAAGTGGTATCGAAAGTAGCGATTTATGCTTGTTATGGATTTCCCATATTTTGCAAGCAAAAATCCAAAAATGGTCAGCAACAACTAAAAGAATTGTTCATGTATATGAATTTTGCTTGCAACCAAAAAGAACCTTTAATGTCATATCATATGAAATAGATACAGTGCATATTCATTATGAGCCATTAAGTCATTTGCATAGAACAACGAGAAAATACAATGCATACAACAATAGAAAATACAATGACCAATGAAATGAAATTGACAAGAAACAATGAAAGTGGGCCAAACAAGTTTAAGCAACATTCAACATTACCATTTCCTACTGCAAAGGCAAATGTAGGTGTCAGTACAAGATTGCACCATTTTAAAGCCCAGATAAGGAAAACAAAAGGAAAGGAACAAGTAACTCAACAAGAAAACAAAATAGAAAATGCAATGACCAATCAAATGCAGCTGACGACAAGCAATGGAAATGGGTCAAACAAGTGTAGTCAACATACAACATTACCATTTCCTATTGTAAATGCAAATGCAGGTGCTGCTATAAAATTGCACCATTTAAAAGCCCACATAAGGAAAACGAAAGGCCAGGAACATGTAATGCAACAACAAAACAAACAAATGGATAAAACAATTACACTATACCTCGTGCTATAGCAGATATGCCAACACATGCTCTGTGCTCTTTGTGAATGTTTCCATTTTAAAAAAGATGTAACCACGATTACCAACAATACTATCAATGCTTTTCTGTCTATATGTAGTGACATATCAATGAAAAATCTTACATTAGGGGACAAGATATGTAAGCAATGCAATAATGCCATTCAACATCAATTGCTTCCTAAATTTGTTGCTCCTTTCAACATAAGAAGAAATGGGAAAATAACTTTAGTTCATAGATTAAGCCTTTTAGAAGAAATACTTGTTGCTTTACGTATGCCATTTGCACAAATAAGGCAACTTGGATACAAAATACCGCAATTTGGTCTTAGTGGAACACTTATTAATGTGCCTGTTGATTTCAACCAGCACAAGAGGCATTGCCAAAGAAAATAAATGAAACTGAAACAATTGCAATTCAGATAAAAAGAAAGTTGGAATACAAAAGTGCATATCTAATAGGAAATGTTAGGCCTAACTATGTCATGCAGGCATTAATGGAACTATGTAAATGTCCCATGTATATTGACAATCATGTAGTTATTAATAATGATTGGCAAAGTAGCTTTGAAACGCAAGTTGCAAATGTAGTAGACAACATTGAAAATATGGAAGAAATAGATTACAATCCTAATGACATTGAGGCTGAACCCATCACAGAATCAGTTGTACATGCTTATGAAAATGCTCATTCAATAAGAGACCTTCAGGAAAATGTTCTTGTAATTGCACCATCAGAAGGATTCAAACCCTTAGGCCTTTTTGAGGACAAATTTTTTGAAGAAATGAGTTTCCCTACTTTATACTATGGAATGCATCGTGACAATGACATTACAAAAAGATTCCATTACCAAAAAATAGCAAAATGGGAGCTACTGCATTGTAGAAATGATTTTGCAACTCACACTACCAATCTTTTCTTCAAAGCAATTAAAGTTATCTTGCAACAAGTCTCAAGCTGTGCATGGATATGCATACGCAAAGGCCAATTGCAAGGGAAAAAATATATGCCAAAGATCTTAAAAGCAAATCAGGGGTGTCCAACATCCTTAAATCATCAATAGGATTTACAAGTTTAAAAACCATCTAAACTTCACCTGATTATTTAGCAAATACCAGGAAGAACATATTTGCAATGATAAGACAACTAGGTCCACCAATTTTTTTATTACGCTAACAAGTGTTGATCACCTATGGACACCACTATGCAACGCACTATATGCTCTATCTGCTAAAAACAAAAGGCATAGCAAAAACATTGACGATGATAACATCAATGCAATTATAAGGAAAAACCTAGTAATTTGTAGCCGTTACTTTAATCATAAGATAAATGCATTTAAAAAATTGATGTTGACTAACGATACTCTATTTGGAAAAGTCTTGGACTTCTTCTTTGTAACAAAATTCCAAAACCGTGGAAATGAGCATGTGCATTTTATGCTTTGGGTAAAGGATGCTCCTGTTTATGGAAAAAGTTCACATGAAGAAATACAAACATTTATAGACAAATATATCTCTACAAATTCATCACTACTTGACACGAATTTGGCAAAAATGCAAACCCACCATCATACGGAAACATGTACAAAACACACAAACTCACATTGCAGATTTAATTTCCCATTACCACCTATGGATAAGACCACAATACTAGAACCTTTAGAAAATACAGATGCCATAACTAAAAACATAGCAAAACAATTTTTCCAAAGCCTACAAACAAAAAATATAGCCACTGCATAACATTTACTACATTTCTGAAGCTCATAACTTAAGTAGGCAAACATATCTTACACTATTACAATCTCTTCTCACTCATCCTGCCATAATCTTAAAGAGGCATCCACATGATATGTGGACAAATACATTGATAAATTACCAAGCATATGGTACGCAAATACAGATTCACAGTTCATTTTAGATGCTTATTCAGCTGTAACTTACTGTACATCATACATGACTAAATTGGACCAGAAATTAAAAACTGATTTTCACAAAATAATGAAAGTGAAATGCAATTCATACGCCATCTAGGAAGTAGTTTACTTAACTACCAACAAATGTCGACACGTCAAGTAGTGCATATTGTGCTTTCACTGCCATTGCATTATGGATCTAGGAAAACTATTTTCATAAACACATCTCCAATTACGAATAGGAAATTCATTTTAAAACCTCCTAAGTTGATTGCTAAAGAACATGAAAATTCTGAAAATGTTTTATGTGCTTCAATTAGTGACAAATACAATGCAAGGCCTATATCATTAGAAAACATTTTCCTAGCAAAATTTGCTACGTACTATACAAAAACAACAGAAAATATGAAACGTCGTAAAAAATCCAAAATCATACGTTACGTAAGATACAATAAACATGTCGATGCAGAAAACTATTACAGAGAAAAATTGATGTTGTTTATGCCATTTTGTGAACCAGAAGAATCATTGAAAAATAATTTTGACACATGGTGCTCAACATTTACTGCCAATCAAACATTGGTAGAAGAGAATGAAAACCAATTCATTGCAAAAGTAGATTCTCAATGGGGAAACATAGACAATGTTGCTTACAACATTGAAAACGAACCCAACTTGACATTCGACTATGAAAATGTAAATGAACCTAATGGGCCTAAGCACTTTGAGCAATATGACATTGGAAATGACCTTCAATATGCCACAAAAAAATAACAGTTCATAACCAACCAAACAATGATTCAACATAAGCAAAATTCCTTTCTTAATAGATACTGAAGAGTACTTTGCTCTGCAACAACAATTAAATGAAGAACAACAAATTATAGTAAAGGATATTAGCATAAAAAAGTTGTTAGCTCCAAATGATCCATTCCATTTATTCTTAACAGGAGGCACAGGCACAGGAAAAACGTACACTGCAAAAGTAATATACCAAGCAATCTGTCGGTTTTACAATAGGCAATTAAATAGCAACCCTCTAAAAGTGAAAGGCATTATCATAGCATACACTATAAAAGAATCATACAACGTCAATGGTGCAACTGCTCATTCTGTTTTCAGTTACCTTACCGAATGTCAAAGATGTTGCCATTAAACACAAATACTCTAGATACAATGAGCAAACGCTATAGTGAGTTACAAATACTTCTAATTGATGAAGTATCATTAATTGGAAGCCGCATGTTATTTAACATAGACAAATGACTACGTGAATTTATGCATAAGCCAACCAAACCCTTTGGAAATGTAAACACTATTTTTTGTGGGGACTTATACCAAGCCCAACCGATTCTAGATTCATGGTTATTCAAAACCAATCATGCACAACGAAACAATACAATATACATTTTGGCAAGACTATGTCAAATGCTTTCAATTGGACCACGTAATGCGGCAACAAAATTGCATGTTCATATCAATCCTTAACCATATTAGGACTTGCACACAAACAAATGCAGATATTCAATACTTAAATTACCATTGCTATAGACCCCCACCACTAGATCCAAGTTTCCCATACTTATTCCACAAAAACATTGATGTTGACCGCCACAACAAGAACATGCTTATGCTTCTACTAGGAGAAATGTGCACACTAAATGCAATTGACTACATAGAAGCTAACCTCATTGACAATGACTTAGTAACTACCAAAAAACCTAGTGCTACCAAAAACTATAATGCTAAAACAAGACATTCGAATAGAATTGATTGGTGGAAACTACAACATAAACGATGGCTTAGTGAATGGCGCAGATGGAATATTCAAAGCTTTTACAACTGGAACACCAAGTTTAATTTGGATAGAATTTAGCAATATTGACATTGGTAAATGTGAACGTACCAAAATGAAAACCATGTACATAGGAAAAATCAGTAAACACTTGACTCCTATAACAAGAATTGTAAAACAAATACGAATTAGTAAAAAAACTATTACCCGCCATCAATTCCCGTACAAATAGCATGTGCCAGAACCATACATAGAGCCCAAGGCTTGACAATGAATGCACTGGATTTTGACCCTCACAAAGTAAATTCCCATGGCCTTGTATACATAGCACTTTCGCATGTAAAAAATATTGAATCATTGTATCTTATACATAAACTACAACAAACCAACTTCGTACTATCCACTGATGTAGAAGTTGAAATGCATAGGCTTGTACATTCTTCTAAATGGGCACCATTATACAATTTCACACAGGCAAGCCCCAAACACTTGCGCATTTTCTCACTCAATACCAGAAGTTTAGCACTACACATTCAACACATAACACATGATTTTGCAATAATGCAATCAAACATAGTCTGTTTACAAGAAACACAAACTGCCAAAATGCCAACCGATACAACTCTCTTGCAAATATTCAATGTTGTTCCTACCATGAATATCCATGGGCTTCTTACATGCTACAATAAAAAACTCAATGGACACAACATTAAAACATTTAGTACACCCCACATTGAAAGTACTACAATCGATATTTGCTATTTGAATACGCATATACGAATAGCAAACATATATTTGAAGCCATTAAGCCCACTAATAAACATTACAAGATTCTTAGAAGTCATCACCTCTACTTTACCAACAAATATGCAACTCATAATAGTTGGTGACTTCAACATTGACATGTCAAAGGCCAAAACCAAACAAGCCCAACTTCGCAATGAAATGCAGCAACAAAACCTCTTCCTTGTACCAACCATTGCAACAACCGATAACAACACACAAATAGACCAATGTTGGACGAATATGAATATTACAAAAATCACCACTGAAATTAGCCATGCATATTGGACCGACCATAATGCACTTTTAATTTCATTCCTAGTTTTGTAACAAAGCAAAATACATACTACAAAAGCAATTGCAAATACAAAATACATGTCAAAATACATTAAAAAGGTATTTGTTACTTGCACTTGTACTATGTATACAACTAAAACCATAGCCTATTTTTCATAGCTGCTACTTATTATGAAACTTTTGTCATTGCAGACACCATGTCAAATGCAACTTCAACTGCCCAGGTTGATCTCTCATCGCAACAACCACCAAAGAGGTATGTTGTTTAAAAATTTCATTCTCTATTGACATTTTTGCTATCCACTTCTAATTGATTTCCTTCCTCTAATAATGTGCAAGACCAAGGAATGAAATCCCAACACTAATATCTATTGATGATATAAATAACTACAAATTCGGAGAAATTTTTGAGGGTGACATCATGGCTGCATATAAAACAGTCCTCGACAAACAACGAGGAAAAGAACTGCTGTGAGTGGACCTTACATGGACAAAAAAGGTGAGCTGACAATAACTGCCAACATTATGGCACCTTTTATCAAAACCCATGAACATAGAATAATCCTACAAAAATCCATCCGCATAACAAACTTTACCATAGCTCCAAAAAGTGACTATGACCATTGTGACTGTGACTTCATATTGCTAATCAATGAAATGACAACCATAAAATCTATTGATTCTATTTTCCCTCAGCATATGTTTATCCCAAATTCAAGCATCCATCAGCTACTGTCCACTACTGACCATTATGCAACTGCAACCATAGCTGCCATTTGTACATCATGCCAAAAAATAGGAAACCAATTCATCATTGACATTACAGATGGTAACTCACCCAATGACAAAGCTCGGGTAAGCCTCACACTCTCTATAACAATTATTTAATACCATTCTCCTTACAAAATAAATCAATTGTTATTTCACTTAATGGATGGCAGGTATATATTTTCCAGACACTTGCAGCAAAATTCCATATGATTGAAAATAAAATCCGAAGGAAAGAACCAGCAATATACCTTTTCAAAAACCTGGCAAAGCGGAGCGAAAGCATAGACAAGAGCTTGCGGAGCACCCAATCCACCTTCATGACCACTGTAAAAGCAAAAATATCTCTAGAACACCTACAACTACTTCTGGATACAACAGTGAAGGTATTGATAGCAAATCCATTCTTAAATCAGCCTTATACTTTTCTAATGCTTTAACGCTTGCAAAACTTGCTACTGCTAATGTAATTTTACTTCAAGTTACAATCAATAGTATACTCATTCATGCCTACACATGCACATTTTCGTCACATTTTTTGCACTCAACTGCATTTGATTGGTTACTGTTTTCATGCCAGCCCCTCACCCATCTTCTAATCTGCCAGTTGGATATAAACCATCCTTGGTTGGAAATGAACTTGTTTTTAGCCTGCTCTATATACCTAATCTTCTTGAACTTGTTCAGTTCTCATTTTCAAACTACTGCTCCTAAAATTTGTTTTATGCACCCTCCTACTAGTATGCTTACTCCAAAAATTCTTTTACTATTATGCTCTACACATTTTGAGTTTGCACAATTGTTGTAGATGAAGATTAAGTCTTTTCTCCTCTAGTTTGGAATATGCCATTCAGTTGTCTTCACGAACTCTTACAATTGAACAATTCCCAGGTTGCTGGTAACATTGACCATCCTCTGCACCATTCCTTAACAGTTGCCTGTATATGTTTTGTTCCATCAGTTTGTTGCCCAATGATTGGGTTGATACTTTCCTAGAATTATGCTATTTTGGTCAAAATAATAACCAACTGTGTTTGTTCATTAGGATTTGTCTTGATAGCTCTGTGGTTTTTGAATTTTTGTTACGATTAGCACCAACTCAAAAATATCCTCATCACTACAACTGTAGTTTGTTGCTTACTCATTCTTGTTTGTAGTTTGGATTACACCAAATAGTGTATGATTAGTATGTCTCTTCGTGCTACTGCTGTGATCAAAACACTCTGTAGAAGTATGTTGCTTCCTGATTCTTGTTTGTAGTTTGGATTACACCAAATATTGTATGATTAGTATGTCTCTTCTTAATCTTTGTTGTGATCAACACAATTGAATTTGTGTTTCTCTACAGATTTCTCAGCTTTGCTACAACACATTTCATCCTTGCTTTTTAAAGAAACCCCTCCACTTCAAATCCAATCCATACGTAGTTTCTGTGACTTATGTTAATCATTTTAGTCAAAATTAATATAGCCTATTTCCAGTTCATACATTTTGTCACGCTGCCTTACAAAGTCTCCAATCACAACACCCACATAAGTAACTCTCTTTATTGTAGAATCTTTATAATAAGTCACTTAATCCTTAATGACAATCTTTTGTTAAGCATAAATATAAATTAATTTTTCTCTTCATTGATCGAGTATCATTTCTTGCATGATCATTCATGTAACTCCTCTACATTCAATGAATTTTGAATCCTTCAAACCAACTTGCATTATTCTCATCGATTCTTCCAAATCTACAAGTCGCGAGTGTTACGTGTGTTCTTTTAATCTCATAGGGATATCTACACTTTGTTTCATTTATTTTCATCTAAATCAATATGGTTTGATCCTTAAAACGTTCACACCTTTTGCCTAACAATCATCTCAATGAAATATGTATTCACCGCTTACTACCCACCTACTCTTGCAAATGTGGTAAATACATAGTTTATGTCTTCTCACAAAGGATAATTTTTCTCTCGATACAAGACAATACAACCATGATTAGGCAACCCATTTAAAAATAACCTTAGACCATGCAACGTTTCAAACTCACACATCACATGGTGATTCACAACCTTACACACAAAAGAAAGAAATATAAAAAACACGTTATTGATTTCAACTGATGGTGTAAATCTTATAGAAGCACGGGACCGATCATAATTACTATATATAGTCACGTCAACAATCTCAAATGAAACGCATTACAACATCATGAATTGATCTAACAAGATAAACCTATAACAACTACAAATCTAAAAAATTTCAGCCCAATTCTAAGAGCCTCCTTCTCTCAATATAGAACTAAGAATTGCCTATTTACAACACAATTATTAAATGTGTTACAACTGTATGTGCTACTTTGGAAAAAATACAACATGATGTTATGGTTTTAACTATCTGAAATGTACTTGATCCTGTGCCAAGTGATCAAATGTTACACCACTATGTACAAGATTTTTACCACCTCTTTCGGAAATTCTAAAGCTCACAAAGATTTCTCCAACCAATTCTTGTGATGTGTTATTCGACAATTGCTTATACCAATTGAGAAACATTTCTATTATTTAGATGATACCACAAACCTCTTTAAATATTCTAATTGTACCCAAAAACATAGGAAGTATGAAATTCTACAAACCTATTATATCTATTTTTTGGTTAATACAAGATTACTTCAAAACCCACATTTCTTTTATTAATAATAATTATTTACATCACAATTTAATTATAATACATCTGTTCAATGGGAGATGAGTCAAAAGAGCCTAAAGAAACCAAAAAAGGGATAATAAATACTCTAAAAATAAAATAAATAACCAGTTGCATGAACCTTATCAACTTGAATATCAATATAAATTAATTCTACTCTTCATGGCTACATGCAAATCAGTGGGAAGTAGGAACAAATATTCGCTTAGCTTTGAAAATAGTAGATGCCTAAAAGTATGTGTAGTCGATAAATCTTCAAGCTTGCGTGAATATTGAATGGACTTGTCATTAATAGTCTTCGCATGCCTACATTGTAGTATGTAGAGGTTTAGTCAATTCTTCATTCCCACAAACTCTTGCATTGCATATGTTTCTATGCTTTCTTAAAGCCTCTAACATGTACAAGGGCTAATGTTGGAGTTACTGCGCCACTTAACTGTCTGCCCATTTTTATGAATAGACCTTCCTAACTAATTACCCACCATCCTTTTCCTATTACGAATGTCAAGTCTGTTGCATTGGTCAACTAGTTACCTTTAAAAATGACTGAAAAATCATTTCAAATTCACTGCTCTACCTCCTCAGCAATGGTCTTGTATGATAGCCTGAGGAGTTTTAATTAAATTTGATCTTAAGAATCCATTTCCACATTTTCTCAATTGATAGATGTAATTTCCAGTAACACAGTTAGTTGACTATGGAATAAAGAAACCAGAAAGATGGAAACCATAACCATGTGCAATAAAACCCAAATCAAAGCT
This sequence comes from Taxus wallichiana var. yunnanensis, assembly GCA_018340775.1. Lineage (NCBI taxonomy): Eukaryota > Viridiplantae > Streptophyta > Pinopsida > Cupressales > Taxaceae > Taxus > Taxus wallichiana. Next base: position 659,496,139 of record CM031242.1, read on the forward strand.
TAATAACCTGCAGTACGTGCGTATACATATACAATGAAAATTAAAATTTAAATTCTTTGTATCCTAGCAAGTTTCCAGCCCACCAAACAAATTTGTGCATGAAAACCCAAATTAAAAATCCATATGCAGTAGTTATATACATTTTGTATGTCAATGTATATGCGTAGACACAAATTTGTGTCTTACAACACCTTGACACCGCATCTCATTTTCTGCAACCTAACCTCACCACCTAAAACTTGACAATTATTTATTAATTACCTTATAATTAATAAATCCACATCTCCAAACCTGCCACCTCATTTCGCCACCTCACCATGACCTAGCCCTAACCTTAAACTAACCTAATTAAGACCTATAACTTGGTCTACATCCACACCCATGACTAATTACCCCTCACCCTCACCGCACCAAAACCAACCTAATAATGACTTTAAGCCCACAACTAATCCCTCGGGAGAAAAGGAGGGAAAGTTGGCTATTTTACTAAAAATAGCCCACTTCGACTTAACCGACATCGGTTACGTAACCGCCATCGGTTCCCTATAAATGGCCTCCCCTAGCCAAAAACAAAGGATCGAATTCATTTGAAAGATCTGGAATTCACTTGGCAGAGAGAGACAAGTGAAGAAAAGAGCGTTTGCAGAGAAGGACATCGAGCCCAAGATCGCAACGGAATAACTAGAGCACAACGACACTCATCCAAGCATTGGGAGAGAAGATAGATCGTCTTTGATTATCGATCATCCCACCTAAGCCCCGCCTTCTTCATCATCACAAATTCCTTGGACTCGTATCTTCATCAGAACTAGTAAGTAGTGTCTTTACGTTCTTTTAATAACATTTCTTGAACTTCGAATCACAAAGAATTATAAGTCTACTCCTAGATCTACTACCCGGTAACACCCTACATCTAACTGTCATTCCTCTACCCTTACATTGCCCCAAGAACAACCCCCATACTCTCTGAGTCTTCTCCATCACCCCATTGCCTATCCCTAATCATTTACCAGCCTTATAAACACCATAGCCACCTTATAGCCAACCTTCATTAAAAGCCCCTAAATCACTGCCCCTACCGATATCGGTTATTGTAAGAACCAGTACCGGTGTATAACGCATATCGGGTTGTACGTTGACCGCATCGGTCACTGTGACTCAAACCAAAACCAGCCTTTCCTCTATTGCTTTTAACAAGGTAATTCAATTGTAATTTGGCAATAACTTCTTTGTTAGAATTTGTGTTAATTCGTATTAAGAGGGGAATTGACCACCTTCGAAAGGAAGTCTAATATTTCCTGGGCCCAAGGCAGTTCCCTCATTTATTGTCTAACTAAAATCTGGTGGTCTTGTATTCTTACTTGCAGGTAGTCCTTCCTAGACAAAAAGGAGTTCTTCGCAATCGATCTGATCTCTTTCTACGGTACACGCGCACCCTCCCAACATTCAATAGGTATTCCTCCTAGCCCTAACCCTTATTTGTTTCTCAAGAGAATGAAAGGATAGAAGCAACTCTATTCTAAGAACTGAAACATTCTGTGTGAAACATTTTGGCACGCCCGGTGGGACCCTTTCTTGGGTTTCTTTCTTTCTTGCTTGCTTCCAATAGGGAGCACACTTGCTATTTTCTTCTTCTAAATATTCACAAGATATTTTGTTATTTTGGTAAAAGAATTTGTCTTTCTTCTTCATCTTTGCTTTAGTGGAAGTCATCTCCTTTGCTTCATCGAATATCATTTTCGATTTGGGTTTTAAAACACGTGCATCACATGTTTGCTTGTTGTTTTTAATTCTAGTGAACATAGATTAAGTAACAGGTCATACACGTGGGGGTGATATCCACGGTATTGACAAGAAATTAATCTTACTTTCACTGCACAACACATACCAAATCACATCATAATCAACACAACAACTCAAACATCCCCCTTTTTCCGTGGTATTCCTCCACCCGATTGAGGTAACCTTATAAGCCAAAACAAACTTGACATTTCCCTTAAGTCTTTTGTTTAGGATTGACATCATCTTGCGTCTAAGGCATAAGCCCATAATAATTAAAACTAATCCTAGGGTTAGTCTCTCGATTTGCATGTGCATCTTGCTTGTTTTTAGTTTCTGCTTTCTCTCGTCATACATTGTTTCAAGTTGATCACTTGTAACAGTTTGGTAGGTATACTAAGCATTGTTAACCCCAAATCAACAACTTATTACAACTTTTTACACCGGTCCTATTATATCGACATCGGTTAATCGACCGATGGCGGCTACAATCTAACCAACATCGGTTATCAGACCGATATCGGTTACTGTCTTTCACAGTTCCCGACAAACCAGCAACCTACCAATTCCAACATTTTTTGGCTTTTTCTGTTTCGATAGATTGAATCCCTATTGTGTACTCTTGTCCATGGTTGTTATCACTTGAAACAAGCCGCACCATGGTTTTCACATGCCTATTCTGTGCCTTTTCCTGAATCACCCCCTTCACATCCTATGGGGAATCCTACGGACACTAGTGAGGTTCCCAAAATCCCTGTAGGAGATAAGGAATTTGTGAAATTTTTGGATGCTAATCCTAGCACTGTACAGTACTATTTGTCTCATACCCCTGACCGTACACCCGACAGTCAACTTCTCGTGGGTATGCCTATTAGTATAGCTACTCATTTAGCTCCTTCTCCACCTAATAACTCCGCCTTACCTTCTTCATCCTTAGCCCCGTCTCCCAACTCAGTGGCTTCAGAGGTTCATACGCACAGATTGGCTTTCCTTTGGTTAATCTGGGGCCCCACATATCATTACCACCAACTACTCCTACCTCGTCTCTCTCGCAAATTGCCCCTCTCATAACTTGCTCTCTACCACCTATCCACATGAGCTTTCCTTCTCAAGCTCCGCCCACCTTTTCATTTCCACACACTTATCCGGTGGCTTCAACACCTTATATAGGACATCCCTATTTGGTCACCTCAACATATTCATCCTCAATACCTTATCAACATTTAACCCCACCATTGTCTAGTGGTGGCTCTTGGCCCAATCCTCCTCCGTTTATAACCGCACCATCATCTCATCCAACCACTGATTTCATCAAACAAATGATGGACAAGATGCAAAATCTAGAGGCTTTTGTTTCAGAAGCCAGTCAGAAGCACTCGACATACGAGAAAGTTTGTTGGGATCCTATTCATCTTTCGTCTCCCCTTCATTCATATCCTCCTCAATGGGAATTACCAAAATTTACTCATTTTAATAGTAAGGAGGATCCTCAACAACACTTGCGATCATTTAGACATGCCTGCTATCTGATTACTCATGACGATGCCTTACTACTCCGCACCTTTCCCATGTCCTTATCAGACCCGCGCTTGAGTGGTACAAAGTGCTTTAACCCAAAGACTCAATCTTTCTTTTAACTAATTAGCCCAATCTTTCTTGGATCATTTCTCCATTAATATTGCTAAGAAAGTATCTATCACCGACCTCTATGCCGTCTGAAAATTTGAAGACGAATCTATCGCAGATTTCGTTGGACGATGGCGGGGCCTCATCAACCAACTTACTTATGCCTTGCCTCAGGCCGAACTCATCAAACTCTTTCATGTGGGCCTGTGCTAAGCACATTTCTCCTACCCTTCAAATTCAAACTTTCCACACCTTTGATGAGGCCTTTACTATGGCTCGGAAACTAGAAATTCGAGCCTTAGAGGAAGAGAAATTGTGGTTGCGCAACAAAAACCCTAATTTCTGAACCCAAGACTCCACCAACAAACCCAACACCACCAATTCTCACGCATCGATCGCTTCAAATCAAAAGGATATGTACACGCGGTGATGGTCAAATCCCAAGCACCATCTAATACCCCACAAAACCACCTATATAAAGCCGAACCCATCAATTACACTCCCTTGGGAGAAACTTATGGTGTCATCTTGGAAAAATTACTCAAAGCAGGAGCTATCACCTTGCCTCCTATTAAACCTCACTCCGGGTTTGATTCCACCCATGCTATACCTTCTTGGTACAAAGAAAATGACTTCTGTAACTTCCACCGTGTGAAGGGACATAGTCACGAAAACTGTAAGATGTTGAAAAATATAGTGCACGAAATGGTTGATGCAGGGGATATAACCCTCGATAATCCTAATACCCCTGCTAATCGAAATTTGAAAATCTTCAACAAACCATTCCCAAACCACTCATCTAACAGTAACATAAACCAAGATATCTTAGCCGAGGAGAGTGTTCATGAAATCCATGCAGTTTTCGACTCCCAACCAAAATCTTCTATCGAGGAAATTCTAAATCAAGCCTCGTCACTAACGCAGAGATCCGCACTCGCTTCACCACCATCAAGACAAGATGATAACCTTGCCATTCCTTTACCCATAAAGGAATTAACCGCCCAGAGTTCTCTTCTCATGAATGAGTCTTCTTACACCACATCCCTGCAAGATTGTGAGTGGATGTTATCCAACTTATCTATTTCCCAAACATCTCCTTCCGTCACTCTTTCTATAAAAAAGAAGGCTCGCCACTGTTTCTATCATCTTTAGAAGAGAAACCTCTCGAACCGACATCACCAAATTCTTTAATCATGACGGATCCCCTCAAACATGCCCTCCTACCTATTAGTTCTTCATCGCCTAAATCTTTTCAGCGACTGGTTGACCTCTTAACACCCATTGATACAAAAACTCATTTACCCCCTGTATCACACCCACAATGGACTGGAATCACAACCCACCTCTCTTCCATATCAAAGTTCCTATTCACATGTGAAGATTTTCATACCTCAGAAGATAGATGAGTCGTATGGGAGTGTTTGAGTACACCATGCTCTACTCAAATGCAGATGACCAATCCAGACACCTCTACCATATACCTGAGGTGTTTACAAAAGCTCAAAATGCCTATGTCCTCATCTTCACCCCCTCATCCCTATTGAATACATCATCCACCTCTATTAACCTAACCAAACCTTCCCTATGCTTGGGACTTCACTAATACCCAACCTAACACACCCACCTAAATGATTAGATTTATCCAAAATAAAGCCGTCCATCCACCTAAGAGATAAACCCAATCCCCTCAAGTCCAATCTATGCCCCTGCTGTCACAACTAAAACCCTCGCCGTCACACCTACCTTCTATATTGGGACCTCACCCCTCCACCTTGCCTCAATACATCATACCTCCTGCGTTTTCTTTAAAATGACCTACATCTTTTACACCCATATAGAGATCCATGGGTGTATCACCACCGTCACCCCAAGTATCCTGTCCACCTATCAACCCTAAAAAAATCCATCATCAAAGGATTTGTTTACTGTCACTCCTCTTTCTCCGTGGTTGTTTCCCGCCATCACGTCATCTGTGGCCTCATCATCTAACCAGCTAAACATAACTTCTGCACCGAAGAAGCCACTTTTAGTTAAATCCAATTATCAAAACCCCTTGTCTAAACCACCACCCGCATTTAACCAACCATACCCAAACATTACCAAAACCCACCCAATCAATAGCCTCATCTTCCTCTGACTTTGACCCGCTCAAAGGATCTTACGCCAAGATCCTTGATATGTTGGTGGAGAATGCGACCATTTCCCTACCCCCACTTAGACCCTATGATCCATCTAAACCTCGACCTATAGGTTATGATGAGTCTAAAATCTGCACTTACCACCACACACCAGGACATGATGTAGAGGGATGCAAAGCTTTGAGAGCCATACTTCACACCACCTCTCTTGGATAAAAAGGTTAAGAAGGACAACTTATGAAGGGAGAAACCTTTAGCTTCAATCCCCTCTCCTATACCACCTGTCCCCACCTCACCAAGATCTATCATTATTATAACCCCACCTCTCGAAGACAATGACTTATCCCTACCGTCTTCCTCCTCTCATGTTCACGAGATCAACATGATTAGTGTTGCTACTCGAGGCGGAAAAACAATGGGAAAGCTAAAGAAAGCACATCTGCGGCCTCTCTTTCTCCGTCCACCATCCCGATCGCACCACCACCTAAAGTGGTTATTCGTGGACCTACCTACCCCGTCTCTGATGGAGTTCCCACCGAACCATGATCAAACAACTTCACCAATCACTTGTAAAAATGACACTGTATGATCTCATTCAAACCTCTGAATCTCATCGCCAAGCTCTCGTTGAAATCCTTCAAGGGATAGAGGTCTTACCTAACGAAACCTTGCCCGTTACCACCATCTTAACACCCAACCACGTTGCTTCTCTCACCAAACAATCTACCACTTCCGCCCTCGCACAAAAACGTTGCCTGCGCGTTTCTCCGAAGACGAAATTGTTGACTTTGGTGCAAAAGATCCTGACCCGCTCTTTTCATCTCAGCTTACATCCGAGACATCCGAGTACATCGTGTTATGATTGATGGAGGTGCTAGCCTAAACATCATCTCTTCCAAATCCTTCCAACAAATGAATATCCCTTCTAGCTGCATGTGTGCCAACCCCACCATGTTACGTTCATTCAATGATGTTATTACTTCTACCTTAGGCACTGTGATCCTTAACATTCGTGTAGGGCCACGTACTTTACCTGAACTCTTCTATGTCCTTGAGGGAGAATTCCAATACAACATGTTGTTAGGTTGCCCTTGGATCTGAGCTATGGGATGCATTCCTCCACCTTACATAGATGCATAAAATTTGAGTATGAGGGGAAATCCTACACCGTTAAAGCTGACGCTCCCCCCTTCAAAACCTGCAATATGTTATATCACCCTAATGATGTGCTTGTACCAGTCAAGACACCCATTCATCCAACCCAACCATCTACTTCGACCACACCTCAACCATCCATCTCAATCGCACCTACACCTTCAACCAATGAAACCGCCGCAAATACCACTTCCTTTCCTGCGGACAACATCCCCACCTCAGATCCCTTAGTAGATGTTTTTCAACGCCTTACGCTAGGGGAGTATCACCTATATAATGTTAGCACTTTCCATACCCCACAGGAGTATGGACAGTTACATGCGCATCCTACCTATGACCATCGTGTGGGGGAAGTAATATCCTACGGACCACCTAATTGTTGCACCAACCTAACATATGGGGGTGTCGATACATCCTCTATCACCCCTGAACCTCCCCTTGGTGTGGTTCCCTTCCAATCTGATTTTCAATATCTAACTAATCGTCGTTTCACCTCACCTTCCTGACGCGTTGTGCTTGGAAGGGCTTTGGTTTCGGTCTTTATGAACAAGGCCGACATACGATCATTCCCGTAACTACACGCAAACACAAAGATCGTCGTGGTCTTAGATTCTCTGAACCACCTACACTGAAAACACCACATATCCGTTGTATCCAGGAAGATGATGAAGTCACCCCTTCCGAACCATCATCACCCATTTTTCCATCGTCACCCACAGAGTCGATAGACCCTGAATCTATCCCTCCTAACTTTTTTTTTCATAAATGCTATCTTCCTGGGTCCTCTCACTTATCAATGCGATAATGAAGACCCATATTCTCTTCCCCTTCTATATCCAGACATGATCAAAGAGGACTCACCTTTAATTAATGTTGTTGAGTGCCAAGATGACGACTCCATCCTCACTTACCTTGGTGCGGATGACTCTTATATTCAATGCGCCTTACCATCTGAAACTCAAACCATGTTGAATGAGTCGACTATAGAAATCAACATCCACATAGAGGATGATCCTCACATTGTGAAGATCGGACAATCTCTTAATGCATCAGAACAAACTACCTTCACTACCTTCCTCCGTGCCTCGCAACCAAGCTTTCGCTTGGTCCTACGCTGACATGCCAGGAATTGATCCTGACATTGCTATCCATAACATTACCCTAAAACCCGATTCCAAACCAGTTAAACAGAAACTAAGAAAAATGCATCCACGCATTGCCCTCTTGGTCAAAGAAGAGCTTCAATGACTCCTTTCGTTTCCTTCATCTTACCTATTGACTATCCTCAATGGATTTCTAACATCGTACCTATTACTAAAGCAACGGGGACTTTGGATATGTACGGATTTCTGGGACCTTAACCTCACTTGCCCAAAGGATGACTTCCCCATACCAAGTATTGATCAACTTGTTGATCTCATCATGGCCATGAGATGCTTTTCTCATGGATGGCTTCTCGGGATACAATCAAATTTTGGTAGCCCCGGCCGATCAACATAAAACCACCTTCATAACTCCTTGGGGAACCTTTTGCTATCGTGTCATGCCGTTTTGGCCTTAAGAATGCTGGTGCGACCTATCACGGGCTATGACTTACATTTTTCATGACATTATGCACACTATCCTTGAGGATTATGTCGATGATCTTCTTGGCAAATCTAAACATCGCAGTGAACATCTCAATGTTTTAACCATTATTTTCGATCACCTGTTACAATATTGTGTTCATCTTCAACCAAAGAAATGTGTCTTTGGTGTCCTTTCGGGAAAACTCCTTGGTTTTATTGTCTCTTTGCATGGCATCGAGGTCGATCCAGCTAAAGTCAAAGCTATCCTAGAAATGCCCCCACCTACTAACCTCAAACAATTGCGTAGTTTGCAGGGAAAACTCCAATCTATCCGACGTTTCATCTCACAACTCTCGGATCGATGTCAACCTTTCCATCATCTCCTTAAAAAGGACATTGTCTTTCAATAGAGCGAAGAGTGCCACTAGGCCTTTAAGGCTCTTAAAGCTTATCTCTTGCAGCCACCTGTGCTTATCCCACCTCGTAGACGATCGCCCTTTTACCTTTACCTTTCCGCCACCGACCATGTTGTAGGAGCCATGCTAGCCCATCGTAACTCCGAGCATCAAGAACAAGACATTTATTACATAAGCCGTACTCTTGTGGATTACGAGACTAGGTATACACATGTAGAAAATTGTGCCTCGCCCTATCATTCGTGGCCACCAAACTCCGACATTACCTCCTGAATCACAAAAATTTTGTCATCACCAATGCGGACCCCATCCATTATATGTACGCCAAACCTCATCTAAACCAACACATCGCCCGATGGCTTATGCTCCTCGCCGACCTCGACCTTGAATTTTTACACCAGAAATCAATCAAAGGACAAACTATCGCAGACCAACTCGCTGGAAGCCCCTTTACCTGGGGAACAATTTACCAATTTTACTTTCCCTGACGAACTCATTGCCACTCTTTCACTCAGTGAGGAGTCATATCCAATGACCCTCTTCTTCGATGGATCCAAATGCCAGCGCGGCAGAGGGGCCAGTGTTGTTCTCATTCCTCTTGATGCTGAGCCTATGCCTCTTTCATTCCAGCTCAATTTCCCCTGCACTAATAATACAGCGGAATACGAGGCCCTTGTTTTGGGTCTCCAGGTTGCGTTACACTTAGGTGTAAAATCTATTAACATTTTCGCTACTCTCAATTGGTAGTCAATCAAGTTATGGGCATCTACCAATGTAAAAATGAGGAACTTCAAAAGTACAAACATTACGTGGATTCACTTTTGACCTTATTTACTCATTATTCTATCCAAACCATTCCTCGCTCAACTAATAAATTTGCAGATACTATGGCTTGCTTAGCCTCGCAAAACCCGCCTCACCAACCGACTCGACATATTTGTCTTGGTCCAACAACTCTTTGCCCCATCTTACTTACTTAGCCCCGGATGTTTGTATGATAAATAATGTGTCTACTAATTCGCAGGATATTTGGTATCACCAATTTCATGACTACCTTACAACCTCTGTTCTCCCACCTGACCTTACTAGTAACGGCAAACGTGCTTTTCTTAAAAGTGTTTCTCGTTATGTCGTCATAGGGGGACTCCTCTATAAACGTGGCTTTGATGGCATCCTCCTTCAATGTCTAACTAGGCGTGAGGTCACCTATACCATCCAACAAGTCCATGATGGTATTTGTGGTGGACATTTTAGTGGCCTTGCCATGGCCAAACGGATCCTTCGCCTAGGCTATTATTGGCCTACTCTTAATAACGACTGCTATGAATATGTTAAGCGTTGTGTTATGTTTCTACAACATGCCAACCTTCAACATACTCCTACCCATCCGCGTAGGTCACACGAGATCTTTGGCCTTTCTCACAATGGGGTTTAGACCTTATTGGTGAGATTCACCCGCCCTCTTCGCAACGTCACCATTGGATAATCACAGCAACCGAATATTACACTAAATGAGTGGAGGCCATTCCACTCATTTCAACCAAAAGAAAAAAATTGTAGAGTTCATCAACCATCACATTATCTCGTTGTTTTGGTGTTCCTCATCACCGGATAACTGATAATGGAAAATCTTTCAAAAATAAGTTGCTACAAGACCTTTGTGACAACTTTGGTATCAAACTTAGCTTCTCATCACCTTACTATCCACAAGCAAATGGTCAAGCTGAATCTTCTAACAAAACCCTGACCAAAATTCTCATGAAAGTCGTTAATGATTCTAGAAAAATTCACCGATCACATCCCCTTTGCCCTTTGGGCTTATCATACCAGCATTCGTACCTCCACTAATGCCACCCCATTTTCTTTGGTATATGGTACCGAGGCTGTCTTGCCTCTTGAAATACAAATACCCTCCCTAAGAATATCTCTTCAGGATATTCTCACCAATGATGATTTCCGCCAAGAGCGGTTAGCCCAATTGGAGCTTCTTGACGAGTGTCGTCTTACAGCTCTTGACCACCTTCAAATCTATCAAAAGCACATCAAGCATGCTTATGATAAGCGACTTCATGAGCGTACCTTTAAGGTTGGTGATCTTGTCCTCAAAGAGAATCAACATGTAACCAAACTAGAAAAAGCAAACGTGGAAAATTTTCTCCAAATTGGATTGGGCCTTACATTATCACTCACACTTATGGATCAGGCACTTATCGTTTAGCTTCGCTTAATGGTAAACCTGAGCCTGAACCCCTTAATGCCTTGCATCTTCGACCATTCTACTGTTGAATTTAGTGTTATATCACTTCTTATCTACCTTGCGCTCATCCCTTGAGCTCATTTACCACCTCATACACTTTGTTTCATGCATCTCAAAATAGAATCAAGCTCACATGGTTTGGTCATCATCTCCTCTTAAAGATGCCTTCCCCTTTTTAGTCTAGTCCATGACTTAAAAGTATCCAAATAACACATTCTCAATTATACACTTATGGGATATTCTTGAGTCAAACTTCCTACAAAACTAGATGCTTCATGCCAAATGGACATCTAGACCTCTAAGTTATACATAGACTGCTCCCTCGAAGGATAGCTATGTGCAAAGCCACATTTGCTATTATAAATAGACTGCTCCCCCGAAGGATAGCTATACACAAAAGCCGCATCTACTACTATAAATAGACTGCTCCCTTGAAGGACAGCTATACAAAGTCAGCCTTTATCAGAAGCTTCTCACATTGCTCAGCTTCGTGAAGAGCTCAAGAACAACAAAATACATATCCCATGTAGACTTCCCGCATCGATCAGTCTATATCTAGAAAAGTAAAAAGTAGTATTCCAAAGCACTTTTGAGTCATGGACTTGTCTATTTAGGTTTGGTTCTCTTTCGTCAGAATAATCACCTTATAACAAGTTCTCTGCACCCCAGCTATACCAGCCACCTCACCTCACCATTCGTCAAAGCAACAAAACTCAAGGGACGTGACGTATATCCGATATATTGTGATTATACAACTCTTTTCACCTATCGACTTCTCACCTATGCAAGGTACCTAGGGATTCAAGCTCATCCTACATTAATATGTGGTTTGTTTAGCTCTTCTCAACTACGGGACACTTTTGCCTCTTTTACTCGAATCTAGGATTATGTGTTGACCTTAATCAGACATAGTTCCCTACTACTTGGGTAAGCTAACTTTCACTTCACCTATACCTACACCAACATCGCCAATCCCTTACCAACACCAACAACATTACCCTACCAATATCAATATTTTTACCAACCAACAAATTGCCTAACCACAACCAAATTTCTCGAATTCACCTCTCCCCGGTCCTAAGGAGAACTACATCGGTCCGAGGCCCTCCTTACTTTATGCAATGGGCTATGTAGGCAAAGACTTAGGAGACATGGGGTCTCCTAAGGTTAGCTCGACCATCCCCTACCATAACCTATCATGTGGTAAAAATAAATATTTTGTGTATTTCTATTTGATCACATTCATCTTTATCCTTTTTCAAAACAAAACATTCAAAACACAACCATTCTTATTATTATCATAACTCAAATCAACATACATATTCAGTTTTATTTAGATGTTAAACAAATACATCTTCTCTATCATCGACGCGTAGGTCGGCATCCTTATTTATTCTTATACCTCTATGAAATTCACTTAGACCCTTGTGCCTCATCCCGAACTAGGTGATGATCGTGATCGTCGATGCCACTCGCCTGGCCTCTCCATCCTCAAAGGTGCCACTGCTATTGGTTCCTCCCACTGATCTGCCAATCTCTCCTATAACATATGAATACGCCCTCTCGCATGGAGGAATCTCACCTCTAGTCTCTCCACTCGTGACTCCGCAACCGCTAACAATCCCATTGTCTCATTCACCCGCATTTGAAGCTGGTGCACTAAACCCTGCAGGTGATCTCTCTCCACTGTAATCACAAGCTATGTTAGGCTGATCGGCCCTCTCACGTGAACCTCGCAGCTCTGCTACCCACCATAATCTATAAGCTCTCTCGCTCGCCTCCCGCATCCATTACCCTCGCTTCGGTGTTATCTCTTCTGGTCCTTCTGGAGGTGTCGGCCGGGGAGGTGAGAATGTTGCCTCGGCGTCGATCCTCATGTATGGTCTATAAGCCATGGGTATATCCTGAACAAATCCAAATTGTCGCCGCACGTGATCTAGAGGAATCCTCTCGTACTCACCTGGCCTGTGCCCCGCGATCCACCTCAATCGCTCTACACCCCTCAAATCCTCAGCTATGTTCTCTGTCACCATATAGTTTCGTAAGGCCTCCAACGGATATCCGCAATCGTCACCATCTCCCACACCTGCCTATAATACTTGATGTCATTTGTCACGGCCTGGGATCTCACTCTTCTTGTTCGTCTGGACCCATCGTCGAATCCAAACCTCTGCACTCCTGTCTCTCTTTCCTAGATTGGTCGACCTATTGGTCGCACACACACAATGTGCTCATAGGCCCAACAATGTAATAAGTATGCACAATCTAGTTTCGTCTTGTGATTTCACCTGCAGCCCATAAACCCTCGTATAAGCTCGCCAGATATGTGGGTGCCCATGTGAAATTCACGCTCCTTTCTATCATTTCCCAAATAACACACATCAATGCTTTTGGAAATCTTCCCCATCCACCCTCGGTAATGCATAATACCCCACCGCTATCATTAATACCATCTGCTAACCTTGTTGCCTCAGGGTGTGCTGCATACATTATACCATAAGTGAATGTCAAACCTCGCTATGTCAAATCTCGTGCAACTGGACCAAATACTACTGTTATCGCTCCCCGTGCCGCACTCGGCCCTACCGATACTCGGTCTTCCTGTAATTGGGAGCCTCAAAATCCTAAACACATCTTCCAACGCCACTTTGCTCATCTCCCTCTAAGGCAGATAGAAGGTATTCTTTTCCAGATTCCACCTCTCAATCAACACCTGCAACATAGCATGATTGCATGCGATTCATGAATAATAGCGGATTCCACTTAACCCCACACGGTTTATTAATGCCCATTTAGCTGGTGTTACATCCACTCGGACTCGTGACAACAAAGCTGGCACACTATCATTCATCCTCAACCCTGCCTCTGCCTGCATACATCAAATCAACAAACAAACCATTCAATAAATCAAATCCCCAAGTGTTTTTTCTCACATTCTAGAATTTCATACAGTAACCGATATCGGTTATAGATAACCGATACCAGTTGCCTAACCGATGTCTGGTTATCTCTAAATGATACCGGTCACTGTCAATCTTATACAACCTGCTTAAAAACATCCCCTACGATAATTATTTGCTCGTTTACTCCTCTCTGTACCTACAAACATACGTGAAACCCCTGCTTACCTACCCCATAACACTCACCCCATCCCAAACCCTTACCTATCACCTTTTCTTTCTCATCTCTATCCACTTACCTTCTCTCATCCTATTCATAAAACATGCAAGAATTAAATTACAACCAAACAGTTTACCTCTTGGGACGCAGCAGCTTGAGGTGGAACCTGTCTTCCCTCTCGTCTCTGCCTTCATTGGATGCTTCTCCTTGTTCAGCCATGTTCACCACCCTCTTCAATATAACTTGCCTTTCTGCCTTCTTAATCTCATCCCACAATCACTTTACCTATCTCTTTCTTCCTTATCACTCAATTCTCCCATGCAATTACCTGTATCAGTCGTCAAACAACGTCACATTCTCGTATTTAACTTATTGCATGCCTCTAAAAATAAGAACTCAAGTTGTCTCCCAAGCTTTTCTATTTTTAGAAAAGCTTGTTTTAGCATAACCAATATCGGTTACCTAACCGGTATCGGTCATATATCTACCGACATCGGTTAGCTAACCGATATCGGTCATATGTCTCCTTTTGCTTAAACCTAGGCCTTTTCTTCGTTTTTGCAAATTTTTGGTGGCGCCCGCCTCTTTTTCCTGCATAACGACATCATTATCAATATTTGTCATCAGAATCCCATCAACACATATACATATCATCACAATTTCATCAACATCATCTATATACATTAAATTTCAAAAACCATCAACAAAACACATAAGACATTTTTATACACACCATGTGGATCAAAATCATCATCTACATATATCAATGTCAAAATATACAACTTGCCCTGCATAGGGCCTCTGTGATCTCAAGAATACAAAGTGGCATGCGCAGCATTGCCTGTCTCTGTCAAAATCTCGACTCGGATCGCAGTGGTCTCTCATGTCAAAATTATACTCGGCTCATGCAGCGGTATCAACTAAACAACATGTACTCAGCTCGTAGGCCGGTATATACAATAAAAATGAATAAATAAATCATATGGGCACGCAGAGCCTCTATATACATACCCGGTTTGCGAGACCGGTTCCTATATCCAATATCAAAACCCATCGCCACTCCTAGGATGGTCCAGGCTCCTCCAAAGACCTCGCTGCTCCTCTTGGCCGTGCCATGGCTCCAAATCTCCTCACTGGGTCCTCCACTAATCAAACTCGCCTCCCGATCACTGAAGTCTACCAACCACTCACTCCTCCACTCAAATAATGCCACCTCAGCCCACAAACTCAAAAAAATCACTTCACACCTCAGACAAGACTAAATTTGGGCGCTCAAATTCACAAAGTGACAATGACAGGCCATATTTTTCTTTTTATAGGTTTTGACCTATAACCGATACCGGTTATTTTGCGCCCTAGAATACCGATATCGGTTACACACAACCGATATTAGTTACCTACTTCCCTCACCTAACTCCCGCCCTTCTCCACCAATCTCCACTTTTTCCCGCATCACCTTCCCCTGGCTATTGCTGACTAACCTTATTTTGACTTCAATCGGCCCGACCCACGGCCACAACCACCCAATCCGGCCCGAACCAAGGCTGCAACCAACCAATCAAGCCGACCCAAGGCCACAACCAACCAATCCGGCCCGACCCAAGGCCGCCACCAACCAATTCGGCCCGACCCAAGGCCGCAACCAACCAATCAAGCCCAACCCAAGGCCGCACCAATTAAGTACCTCGACCAAGACCCACAAATTATGATTTTATCCACCCATCATGTAGCTTTTTGTCTAATCAAGCTCACCTGTTCGTGTTTTAGCATGATCAGGATACTTGAATTGATCAGCCGACCAACTTTGCCTAGACCGAGACCGTGACGTTTATCTCAACCAAACCAACTATATCTCGGTACTACCGAACATGCCTAAACGTTCTGTACCTTACCTATTATATCCCATGGAGCTACTTCCTATGCCTTGGATACCAGGATTATATCACCCTTGTTTGGATAAACTATCGACCTTTGCCTATCAATTGCTTGTTTTCTCTTCAAATCATGTACCCCGGTCGCACTACCGCATTTCAACATGTCTCGCTTCCTTGAACTTACCCCACCATCTTACCATCATCTCAACACCATTCACACCTTTATCAACCCTATCCCCGATTTCACGTTGCCTCCATCTCGTGATAGATTTGAGGGGATTACCTATACCCTTAACATGAGTAACCACTTCTTATTAATTGTCAGTGCAGCTTTACAAGACAAGCTACATGACAACAAGGGGCTAATGTAGACACCAAATTTGTGTCTTACGACACCTGTACCGCATCTCATCTTTTGTAACCTAACCTCACCACCTAAACCTTGCACAATTATTTATTAATTACCTTATAATTAATAAATCCACATCTCCAAACCTCGCCACCTCATTTCGCCACCTCACCATGACCTAGCCCTAACCTTAAACTAACCTAATTAAGACCTATAACTTGGTCTACATCCACACCCATGACTAATTACCCCTCACCCGCACCAAAACCAACCTAATAATGACTTGACCAAGCCCACAACTAATCCCTCGGGAGAAAAGGAGGGAAAGTTGGCTATTTTACTAAAAATAGCCCACTTCGACTTAACCGACATCGGTTACGTAACCGCCATCGGTTCCCTATAAATGGCCTCCCCTAGCCAAAAACAAAGGATCAGAATTCATTTGAAAGATCTGGAATTCACTTGGCAGGAGAGGGACAAGTGAAGAAAAGAGAAGCGTTTGCAGAAGGACATCGAGCCCAAGACTGCAACGGAATAACTAGAGCACAATGACACTCATCCAAGCATTGGGAGAGAAGATAGATCGTCTTTGATTATCAAATCATCCCACCTAAGCCCTGCCTTCATCATCACAGTCCTTGGACCTGTATCTTCATCAGAACTAGTAAGTAGTGTCTTTTACGTTCTTTTAATAACATTTCTTGAACTTCGAATCACAAGTAATTATAAGTCTACTCCTAGATCTACTATCCAGGTAACACGCTACATCTAAGCTGTCATTACTCTACCCTTACATTGCCCCAAGAACAACCTCTATACTCTCTCGAGTCTTCTCCATCACCCCATTGCTTATCCCTAATCATTTACCACCTTATAAACACCATAGCCACCTTATAGCCAAACTTCATTAAAAGCCCCTAAATTATCGCCTCTACCGATATTGGTTATCGTGCTTAGGTATCGGTGTATATCATAGATCGGTTGTACAGTGACCGGCATCAGTCACTGTGACTCAAACCAAAACCAGCCTTTCCTCTATTGCTTTTAACAAGGTAATTCAATTGTAATTTAGCAATAAATTCTTTGTTAGAATTTGTGTTAATTCATATTAAGAGGGGAACTGACCACCTTCAAAAGGAAGTCTAATATTTCCTGGGCCCAAGGCAGTTCCCTCATTTATTATCTAACTAAAATCTGGTGGTCTTGTATTCTTACTTGTAGGTAGTCCTTCCTAGACAAAAAGGAGTTCTTCGCAATCAATCTGATCTCTTTCTATGGTACGCGCGCACCCTCCCAACATTCAACAGGTATTCCTCCTAGCCCTAACCCTTATCTGTTTCTCAAGAGAATGAAAGGATAGAAGCAACTCTATTCTAAGAACTGAAACATTCTGCGAAACAATATGTATGCTGAAATTAGTTTTGCTATTGCACAGGTTGAAGGAACATTGACCGTCACAAAGGCCTATTCCAGTCCATTTGAACCAATTTGTAAAAAATGCAACTTGACTATTGACCGTCTACCACCATTGCATGCAGACATAGCATATTGCAGTAACTGTGAACATGAATGCCCATATGCATATTACCACCATCTTCTATGCACCATTAAAAGCATGAACAAAACATCCATCCAATGCATAGCTAAAAACAAGCTTCTAACTGAATTGATACCTTCTCTTACTACTACAACATATCCACAATACATAGAAGACAAAGAAGTTGTTATAGAACAGCTATCACACTTTACAATGCATGGCATCTTTACAGTAGACAAAAATAATATTATCAGAGAAATGACAACTACTCCAGATGAAAGTATGTTTCCTTCACCTACTTTTCAATTCTCAGCAATATTGTAAAAACTATATGCTCTACTCATACTAATACTCACTTTCATTTCCTGCAGGCATTCCATCCCAATTTCAGTCACAGGAAAGCAGCTACGCATCTTCAAGCCATACACTATCAACACCATCATTTTAAGGTAAATCACTTTCCCCATCTACACATATGTTTCAGATATTTCATTTGAAATACAAATGAAAAACAATTTCTAATACTACTCCATATTTCTTTTGCAGATCTAAAACTAGAGCTCCACTTCCTACACCGCAACATTTTTGAACATCCAATTTGTAATAGCATAAATTGTTACTTCTCATCATTTTCTATCATCATAGTTTAATACAGACAACAATAAGCTTTATTTTGTAATTATTCAAGCTATTCCAATGCCAAGATTTAGCAATAACTTCCTCATTCTTGTTTCAACCTGTTCTTTTAAAAGCATGATCTACATTATGTTTTCCAATTCAATTCATACTTCCACACCTCAAACTTGCATTAATTGCTTTTGGCATGGAATTGTTTATTGCCAATGTGATCAGAGACGAAACCTATTGACATAACAATAAAATTGTTAATGGCCAACATTACTTGCAATTTACCCCTGTTATTTTCTGTTGGTCCCATAATAAGTACTCTAACCGCAACACAACACTTGTTTGTTAAAGTCTTGCCCAATTATATTTTTATGTCAACGTATAATCAAAAGTCTTTGTTTAATATTTCATTATTGTTGTTAGTATAATCATTTTATGTCACTCAAAGATCAATTTATGTCCCAAAATAAGAGTCAAGTTAAAGTTTGTGTTAAAATCAATAAGTCAATTTTTTTAAAGTTTTGAGTGTTTTTTTCGTGTGTGATGTCTTTTATTCCGCTATAGGTTAAAAGAAAAATTATTTTCATTATGTCATTGTATTGCTAAAATTTTAGAGTTTCTCATTGTCAAATTGAGTCATTTTCAAATTCTTTGTAAAATTCGTGCCATTGTGAGTTAGAGTCAAAAATTGTAAAAAAAAAAATTGCCTTACGAACATATTTTCGGTGGAATCCGACGTTCAATTGTAATTGAGAATGTTCATCTGAACTAGTAGCATGAAATTGGAGGATGGAGCCATCAAAGGTTAGAGGTCATTCAACAACCTCTAGTCGATCGCCAATGACAGGTCGCATATCAATTATGGTACATTTTTGTGGTGTGTGTGTTTACTTACGGTTTATGTGCTTTCCGTTGTGCCTGTTTGCAGCATTCCTATTTTGAATAAGTGAAATGTTCACATTGAGGGGGAAACATGGTATCAATGCTCTATTTCATTTTCCCCTCTTTTCAGTGTGCAGTAGAATTCAATGCATTTTCCTATGTTATTCCCTTAAGTGAGATAGTGATGAGATCTGATGATACTACTACAACATCATGATATTGTGGTTTTTAGTTATCAATTATAAAAACTATCCAGAGGTTGTTGGTTCTATCCTAAAAAACCATTAGTTGTGTGGTTGTTTGTTAACCACTTGGAAAACCATCCAAATCATGAGTAGGCTACGTAGCGGCACGTTGTAGTATAAAGCAAGTTTTCCCCATGTTCGCACTAAGGGGGGGAATGTTAGGAATATTTTTATTAGTGCTCACATTAGTGAGACTTATATTTGTTCTAGGTACTTTAATGAGTTATGAGGTTGTTATAAACAACCTAATATATAGTTTTTTATATTTATGAGTTGTTAAAACAACTCATTTATTACTGTGAGTTGTTTCCTAAATTTTAGGAACTACTTCAACTATTTATTTGTATGAACTGAATGAATCAATTATGGAAAACATTGAATATCATTCATGGTAATTTGTTTAGCATCTTTTTGATCTCACTGCAAATTCTAGTGATTTATTTTCACTTTCATTTACTTTTTTAATCTATTCATCATTTCTCTCTCATGTTGATTTCTGAAGCCATTTAGGCATCACATATCCATGATCTTTGACTGGTTTTGAGAGATTCACATGGCTCTTCTTTTCACTCACCTCTTTGATGACCTCTCTCTCTCTCTCTTTCTTTTTCTCTTATCTCGATTGTTTTTCTCTTTTCTAGTTGTTTCTCTCAATTTTAATATTTGTTTCTTCTTCACAAGTAGCTCTATAGGCCATTTCACTTTTCTTCTCATCAAAAACCCAACTTATTCTTTCATAATTCTCCCATCTCTCATCAATTCTCCCAATTTATCTACATCTTTCCTCAACTCTTACTCCATCTACTCTTCTTGTTTTCCTACCCTCGATCTTTTCTTGGATTCTTTCTCTCTCTCTCTCTTTTCTTATTCTTGTGGCTTATCAACTTCACCAATTCTTTCACTAACTCTTCTCTACCCATTTCTCTCTTTATTATTTCCTCAAGTAAGTTATTTTCACCTTGCTTTTCTTTCACATATCACCTAGGATTCTTACCTAGTATTTTGGTGTCTTTCAACTTTTCTTTCACTCTCACACTCTTCTCAACCACTTTTCACTTCCACTTCTTCGTAAATATTCACCTACACATGTCAATATTCATTCACACACTCACAATTTAGTGTTATCCACAATAAATATTTAATTCTCAATAAAAATCCTATTCTGATACAAAAATGATGCAACTCTCATATAAAATTCAATACATTCAATAAGTTAGGAAAAGACCAAACTCAAACTATACTAAATTGTTCTGCAATGAGGATCTTCCCTAGTAGCCTAAAATGGCTCAAACATGCACAATCTTGTCCTTTTCTTGAATAATCTAACTCCACTATCCATTTCTCTTGTTTCAACACCTCATGCAATGTCAAATTATCCTTTAAAATGATTCACAATTAAAGAATTAGCCAACTTTACCTTCTCCAAAATTGTCTTACCTAGGCTCTTAAGAGCATTGCCTCTACATGGTTCATGGTTGGAAGGATCTAAACATACCCAAAAAAAACTATAAACTTATCCAAGTACCTTTTATCATCAATATGGTGTGTGGTAAGTTTTATATCCTCACTCCTTGAAATTCTCTCTCAATCACCTTTTTTTCTTATTTAGATTTCTAGCTTCTCACCGACCATGCCTAGATGGTTTTTCATAAATAAATTTCACCAAAAAAGTTCCCCACAAATTTAAAGGAATATTGGGACACTCATTTACAATTTTTACCTATATACAAGTTTTCTTACCTTCACTCAAAATTGAAACCTTTGTTTCTAATATATTGGGTCTCTACCATTAGGACTTAGGATCTGTAACATGATTATGATGAGAGATTGTCAAGGTTTTATCAAAAATTACCCTTTAAAAAACTTCTATCACCAAAATCCTTTAGAATAGTCTATCACCTCATTATCTACCAATTTTTAGGTCAAAATGTCACGTTTTAAGGCTTCAAAACTAGATTTGTTCAAACCCTAACTAAGACTCGCCTAAGCGAGAAGAGGGTAAAATAACTTATACAAAAATTGTAATTGATTTTAAGCCCTAAATTTTGGCCTCCAAGATTGTATGGGCTTCCTTTATAGTCATATTCTAACATGTAGGGTTGCATTATTAAGGAAAATTCAAAATATACAAGAAGCTTGTTGTCTTAGACTAGTATAGATCATGACTCATGGTGTCAAGATATAGTCACACTTATCATTCAAAGGTTATTGGTATAATTCATGTTCTCTTCTTTCTAAATATAATTCTAACTCTCTCTTAATATTAATCACTCCCCAAATTAATTACCAAATCAACCAAGCCTTAATCAAACCATGTAAATTTTACTCAGAATAACTTGAAAATATACGTAAGAGAGTTTCTTATGGACTAAATGATATAAAACATGCATTCAAACTTTTGAGATAAGTCCTTAAATTCCTGCTACATGGTTCACTAAGTTAGAAATCAACATATTTAGTGTTTCCCTTTTATGAAATCAACAATCATGAAACCAATGTGCTTCAACATAGTCTATTATGTTAATACATGTTATTATTTCTTCACATTTGATTTAACCAACTAACATCCTCACATGCGAGTTATTTCACAATGAAAATATCCATTAATAAACCTTACATACTTGAAGAACATAGAGAGATAAGGAACATTCATGCATGCAAACATGGAAACTTCTTATTCAAACCACCTTTCTTATTCCCTTTTCCAATATTACAGTCTTCTCTTCACTTTGTCATGATTTTCTCCATACCTCTCTCTCTCTCTCTCATTCAAATCCATCTTCTCATATTTCCCTCACTATGAAAACCTAACTTTTTATGACTCTCCACATGACCATTGACTCAAAGGATGAATTTTACATATTTTAAACATTTATGAACTCTAACTCACTATTATGACTCATTTTCACATGTTTAGACACATATTTCAGGCTTTAACAATAAAAATATCTCTTTTCACTCCTTGAAAACCCTTTCCTCACTTTTAACAGTTTTAAAAGTTTAAATTTAGAAATGGAGGGGAAAATATAACTTGGAATTTTGAACCACTTGACCACCTAAAACTTCTCTTCATGAATTCAAGACACTCTAACATACTTACTTTGATCTCCACAACCATGAATAAAGAATAATTTTCACTTTTGAAGTTCTTTTGATGATGCCTGTGGAGAAAAATATTGCATGTACTTCTCTCTTGTATAACTATGTCTTCAACTAAATGTTCTTGAATTTTCTTCATCACCCCATCTAGCGTTGCTTGCCTCATGACCACTGGATCCCATAGTTTGTTCTTCATTCTTGTATTTACCTTAAATTTGCTTATTTTCTTCTTAAGTTCCATATTTATCTTCTCCATCCTCAAGCTTCCATCATTTGTACCTCCATAAAAATACATAACATTAGAAAAAATACATTTTTCTTCATGTTTTGTCTCATTATTCATCCTCATATAACTTTTTCTCATCGTGTTCTCATCACTTTCCTTGCTTTATAATCTTTATTTTCTTTCCTACTTGCTTCATTTTTAATGTTCAACACCATATAAAATTTCAAGTTGCTCTAAACCTGTACATGTACCTTGTTTGCATTTATTTAGATCATTTTTTCCCTAAGAAATTAGTGTTCTCTCAACTATACCTTTACTCTTCTCTTTTTGTTCCATCATAGCCAAAAAAACTTGCAAAAGTTCATCCACTTCACCTATACAAAACTAATAATCATAGCTTCCATATTGATCATACTCATCATTCCACTCACCCTTGCTTATTTCATGCTTCTCAAATGCACTAATCAGTGTTCCCATCACTTAGAATTTCTTTGTTTTGAGTGAAGAATTTGGATTTTTCTTGATTTTGGTGGTTGTCATTGTTGTACCAAGATTGATCTTTTGAAGGAGTTATGATGAGGCCTTTTGCAATAAGGGATCTCTTGATGTTATTTCCTTTTTTTATTAATTATTTGAATTTTTTAGGCAATGAATTTACATTTGGAATGACAATTCCAGATTAAGATTTGGTATCAAAATACCTATTAACTATTTTGGGTATTAAATAATGAAATTTGTTTGTATATCCTCACCATCGTCTAAGGAAGGAGATGAAAGTTTCATTGTTCCTTTAATTTTTGTTGTAAAGGTTTATCATCATGATTTTTTAAACATCTCATGAATTTTTTTGAAGAAATCTTCTTCCGATGTGTTGCTTTGGATTGCCATTGTACTAAAGGTAAAAACCAAAAGGTGATTTACAACTTAAACTCAAAGGATGATAATGGATTTGTTTTCTTGTATTTGACTTGAAAATGTGTTTAATGAAACCAATGTTTGATTTGACTTAATGTTAAGACTTTGTTTCATATTTAATAGATTTATATTCATATTTTGATTTGGTTTGATTGAAATTGATCAGATTTTAGAGACCGGTTAGGACCAATTTTCTTAAACTTGTTGGCATAGTGTCCTAATAGGTGTTTTCATTGATGAAAAAAACATTAATGAAAAATTGAATGATGTATCATGATGTTATGATGATGAATATGATGCTAACATACTAGTTTAGATGTGTTTGAGCTGATATAGTGGGATTCAGTGAGGAGTGTTTGTTCTTGTAAGCCTATACATGTGCCTAGGAGATGTAACTTGAAAGTGTGAGATTCTTGGATGATTGGGAATAATTTAGACATTATGGATAGAATGTTTTTATGGTTATTGAAAAATCACATCGGTGGCATAGTGTAGGTACAGGTGATTCATTGTGTTACAAGTGCTCATTAGGAGCAGGTATAGTAGCTTGGAGGTGTGACAGTGTGGTTTGGAGCTATATGAGATCATGGAAGCATTAATTCAGGTGTATCATGGTATATGAGGTATTTTTTAGGTAATTTTCATAGGTTTTATGTTTGGTTATTTCATTCTTTCAGTTGACCCTAGCTTCTATAGTGAGAATCCTAAGGTGAAGTTGTGAAAATGAGATAGGATGGAGAGATTTAGGTATGGTATTGACACTATGATTATATTATATGTTATAGGGATGTGTCATAGTGATTTGAGAAAATTTTAGGTTCCCATGATGTTAATTTTCCAAGATATGACAGTTTATGTGAGACAGGGTAAAAATCAAGTGATTTTTCCGGATCAAAGTTGATCTTCTGATGCTTGTTGTGAATAGTGTGCTTTACATGGGAAATTTTTTATTTTATGGAATATTATATAGTGAGTTTAAAAGGTTTCAAAAAATAATGAGGTTGTTTTATCCTCAGGATTTTATGAACAAATGTTAAGAAGGTAAAGTGGTCTAAAACCCTAGTTAAACCCTAGTTAGGAGCAATTGGCAAAAAGTGAAGTTTTGTGACCCATTTTTATTGATTGATCAAAATTAATGATTGTATATTTTATAGGTCTCCGTAATATTTCTATAAATGTATGGTTGAGGTCATGGTGATGAGTGGGACCCACCTAATGATATTAGTTTATGAAGAAGAAGGTTTTAGGACAAGGTTTTCCACAGGAGTAGAATAAAAAATTGATGGTGCATGATTAATTGGAGTTGATATTGATTTCCATGAAGTTTTAGGAAAATTTCATGCAGTTTCATGGTGTTTGGAGGTCCATATAGGTTGACTGGTCAAAGGGTATTTTGAGCATAACTTGAGCTACATGTGGAGTTTTGAGATGATTAAAGTTTTGTTGGAAATTAAATTCAGATATATATTTCCCATGATATATGTATTTCCTTATGATGAGGTCATATAACTAGGTTTCTATGTCATTATTTGAGCAAGAATAGTTTTGGCAGTTCAAGATAGGATGTGTTTCAATGAAAGTTTGATGTTGTATGAAGAAAGAGATGGATTGGATTATGATTACTATCACCTGTAATGTGAATAGGGATTAATTTTACATCCAATGAATCCATTTGGAGGTCTTGAATGTATGTAGAAATTATTTTATGAGCTAACCTTTGGAAATAGATGTTTTGGCAAGTTGATTTGGTGAATTCAAATGTAGTTGTGGTTTCAATAGAAGGATGTTTCATGACTTATAACTTTCTTATAAGTGTTCTAAAAGTTATTAAATTTTAATTGTGTGGTCACAAGTCATGGTTTGGATCAGTATAAGTGATTTTTGGAATTATTAAGTTTCCGAGGGTGTTGACGGGTGCGCAGGAAAAGTTGTTTTGAAAATTGTAAAGGAACTGAGCCCATTAAATGAAATAATTTGATTGCTTGAAATAAATTACAATTTTTTTATGTTTAAATGATATATTAATATTTTTTTATGAATATAGGTTCATGAATAAGCATGTTTTTGGAATGAGGAGAATTTTGGCATCCCAATGCATGTGTTTTAGTGATTTTTGGTGCATGGAAAGTGTGTTTTTGCTAGGCCAACCCATATGGGTAACTTGTATCTATTGTAAAAAAATTATGGGATGTTTTTATTGATGAATGTTTTAAATAAAAGTTGTATGACCGACCTAATTTGGGTTAGAAGAAATAAAATCATATAAAAGTGATGTTTTTGGTTCATTTTTGAACTAGTGCTCTTGGAGGGAAGAAGTACGACCTAGACGAAGATATTTTGCAGGTATGAAAGCATGAGTTGAAGGTTGAGTAATATAATAAAATGTTGAGGAATAATAGAGAGCATGAGTGCATGTGATTGGAGAAAAGACAAGTGAATAAAGAGCAAGACTCGAAAGATTGAAGATCTAGTGTGTGAGCTAGGGTTTGTGAGCTGAAATTGTGATCTCCATCAGTTGTGGTAGAAGAAAAATCATAGATCGTATATCTTCATGTGGCTGAGTTTGTGCTTGGTCATACTTAGGGGGTTTTATCCTCCTTGTGGATTTGGTTCTTCACTAAATTAGGGCTTGGTGTTCCTTGTATAGTTAGTAATATACTAAATTATGGGTTGGTTCTCTTTGTAGGGTTGGTGCTCTACTAAATTAGGGGTTAGTACTCCTTATAGGTTTTGGTTCTCTACTAAACTAGTGGTTTGTGCTCCTTGTGAAGTTGGTGCTTCACTAAATTACTTTTCTTTGTGTAATATAAGTAGAGTTTCAGTGGGTTTTCTTCCCCATGAGGGTTTCCACTTACATATGGTGTTCTTGTGTTGAGTACTTTATTTTTCTTACTCTTGTGGTTGATTTTGCACATCTTAATAAGCTCATATGGTTATGAATGGTGTATGAACAATATAATGGATGAATTTATGGTTTGGTAAATGAAAGAAAATTAATTTTAGGATTGTTTCACCCCCTCTCAGTCCCTTGTGCTTCCAACAAAACTTTGGTAAAGTGAATATCTAAAAGTATGAGACTTTGACTTAGTAGGATTTATTTTAGAGTCCGTTAAGACTGATTGGGATTTTATTAGCTTAGGATAAAGTGAATATACAAATTATAAGACTTTGGTTGATTCGATAGGATTGCGTTTAGATTTTGGATAACACAAATATCCAACGATAAGACTCAATGTGACTAGGTTTAGTTAATACAAAAATAAAGTGGATATCCAACGTATAAGGTTTTTATTTGATTTTGGCTTATGAATTACTTACAATTGAATAAAGTGAAAATTCAATGTATAAGGCTCTTGATTTAGTTCAATTTGATTTTATTTACTTAATACTTGGATAAAGTGAATATCCAACATATAAGATTTTTGGTTTAATAAAATCGATGTGCTTAAACTTGGATAAAGTGAATATCCAATGTATAAGACTTAAATCATGGTTTGTATTTGACGTGGATTGAGTATACAAAGGATATAGATTTATATTTTGAAAGGATTTGTTTAGATTATATTTTGACTAGAATTTTTGAATACGTGTATTCAAGGTAAAAGATGTAGATTTCAATATGATTTTTTTAAATTTTGAGTTAAATAAAGCAAATATCCTATATTATAATAGGTTTGATTTTGATAATATTTTTGGACATGAATGTCCAAAGGGATAAATTTTATGATTTTTTTGGTTTTGGTAGAACACAAGTTCTAATTTCCACAAGGATTTTTAAAAGCTAGTTTTGATTTTTTTTCTAGGATGTGATTTGTGTTTGTGGAAAATAACCTAAAATTTCAAACTAGAATGTTAAAAAGGTAAAGAGGTATTTTTGTAACTAATTTTTATGAGATTACTTTGATAGAATCTTCTTTGTTTACAAAAAATAAGAAATAAGTTTTGTAGAATGTTTTGGATTTAAAGAAGGAAAAATTGTCGGGTATTTGGCACAATGTTTTATGAATAATGCAATGTACAATAATGATATAAATGGGTGGATGCAAGATATTATCTCTCTAAATAGATGAATCCTTCACTATATCCTACTCTTGATATACCAAATATGTACAGGGAAAGAAGTGGTATGGAGAGCACTTAAATCTGAAATAGACTCACTAATTCATTACTAACCCGCTTAGATGAGTGAATCACCACATACAATGCATAAGATTTGTGAAAAGGTGGAAGGGTGACAGGGGAATGGTGTGAATGGTTTCCTTATCACTCCCCAAAGATTGATAAGGATGATTTCATAGTCTTTTTTGTTACAACTATATTTGGAAATAATCATAGTAATTCCAATCATGACAACATTACCTATAAGTGACGAACAGAGGTGAGGTAGATATCGAATGTTGTTTGAGACTAAGTATCAAGTGCAATGCAATGTAAAATGTGTTGGTGCATGGTGGTGAAATCCATGTCATCGGTGTAGTTTAAGTGGTGATGAAATCCACATCCACTACATGAAAATAAAAATATAACGTGTTTATAAACAAAGGTTTTATCTAACTTGAAAAGATAAAATGAAAAACATAATTGACAAGCTTTGAAACAAAAACATACATTTGATTTTTTTAGTAATTTTCAATTTTCTTTAGCCAAGGAAACCTGCGTTCACACAAGTTAGAATTTTGTTTCTTGATTGGGAAAGATGAAAATTCTCTTGAGTGAAGCAGACCATGTATAAGCAAGATTAGTAATTTTTTTGCTGCAAGAACCAAATGATTAGATATAATAAAACAAATTCCACCATTTCTAATTCTCAAGTTCACCCGAAGGCACAAGAGAAGAGAATACATGGTTTTATTAGATAAAAGTGAAGCTAAAAATCAATTTATACCATTCTTTATTCTCAAAATCATCTAAAGGACACAAGAGAAGAGCATACATGATAAAAAATATGAAATTAAAATTATTATGACGATTGAAAATATATTTCTTAAAAATAATCTCCACCTCTTTTAATTCTCTAAGTCACATGTAGGTACAAGAGAAGATCATGTGTGGTGTTGATTGAAACAAATGTGCTTAAATAATTTAGAAAATGAAAGTTAAAATTAAGCTTAAACGAAGTAAAAATGATTACGGAACTCCTAGGTACATTTTTAATTCTAAAATGACATAAAATAGTAAGAAAAATGCTATGAAAGTAACAAGGAATGATTAATTTCAAATATGGAAAAACTGTGTAAATATGAAAAAATTGCACTGAGCATAAATGCAGTAACAAAATTCAAAAATCACTTACTTGACATAGATACACATGTTCATGAAACAAAAATGCACCATATGTAAATGTAGACATAGCCAATTCCACATAAACGCACTTGTCATCACGGAAGGGTAGATATGAGTTTATGTAAATGAAACAACTCAAACACTAGATTAAATGCTAACATAAATAATCTCATGCTAGCATAGCTAGAAAATAATAAATTTAGATAACTAAAAATGAAGATGCAAACTTGAAGATGGTAGTGCATCCATTGTCACCCAAATGTAGGTCAGTTGTATCACACAGATGCAAGTATAAAAATGCAAACACAATATTTGAAACATAAACACAAGATTTGAAATAGAGGCTCATGTAGAGGAATAGAGACACACTTCATGAGAAAAGTAGAAACATCCTATCTCATGAAGACATAATGCACCTATAGTTGTAAAAAACAAAAGTGAAATCCATCCAAAAATGACTAGTTTTTTTCAGTAACTACTCAAAATATAGCTCACTATAAAACCTCGTATTTTTTCAAGATGCTGCAAATACTGAAATATGAAGTTAGAAAAGAAACAAGTAAGAGAGTTTTGGGGTCCCAGAGGGTGTGCCGAGAATGTAAAAAATAAAAATTACAAAATGGAATAATCATGCAACAAAAATCAAACCAAGTTCTACCTTCACGTTTCCTCGCAACCTCCAATGAGGATGGTTGAAGCGCGGAGTGAAGTACCAATATTTTTGAGTCTCGTTGATAGATTTGTATGTGGATACTCTAAATGTGACTCCAAATGGAAGACCCTTCATGCTACGAGTAAGTGAATGAGTGATGAACTTGGTGATCAAATGGGAAACCTAACGAAATATGAATTCAAGTGTTAATTGGACAGAGTAATGCTGCAAATGTCTTAAGATTCTAAGAGATTATTTGTAAAGGAATGAGACTCTTATTTATATTTGAAGGAGAGGCCATGGGTTATGGATCAAGATTTGAATAAGTCACAACTTTATGAATGCATTTTCCTAATTTATCGTGTTGATTTGGTCTGTCAAGTTGGTTGAGTTTGAATAAGAATTTAAGAGGATTTATTTCAAATAGTTTTCTTGATTATATTCCAACGTTGGTTACACATGAATATTTAGCTTCCTCTTTTTTAGTATTCTATAACTTGAGTGAGTAAGTTAGTAAGGTGGAGTTGAGTGGAAGGTGAGTGGATATTTGATTTTTATTTTATTTAAACAACTAATTAAATTAGCTAAGGAGTGTAAGTGTATGTTTTATGTATGATATAATTAATTGTGGGTGAGTATTGATTCAACTAGTAAAGTGTAAAGGTTACTATATAGTTTTAGAGTGTCTACACATTGTATTCAATTTTCATAGCATCTTTCCATATTTTTTCTTGACTAGCTTCCTCGAAAGATTATGGTTCAACCTCATACAGGGTCATCAAGGCATGATAAGTATGTTGACTATGAGTCATCTTTCTAAGATTATTAGGATGAGAGTCCTTAATCAGGTTATGAGCCCATTTATGTCTTTTAGTTTGTAACACATTTTGTGATGGCTCCCCCTCAACCTCTACATCCAATTTTTTTGGAGATGTATTTTCATCCTCTATAAATTTAATTTCTTCCTCATGAGAAACATAAGGAGGTTTGGAAGAAGCTTCAAAAATGGTTTTTCTAATACATCAACTTTCTTATTCTCTATGGTGGTCATGTTTAAATGAGTCATATAGTCTCAACCCTTTAGCACGATCTTCGTAACCAAAGAAGATATAAGAGTATGAGTTAGGGTTGAGTTTCTTTTATTTAACTTTACGAATGAATATGGAAGTGGAAATACTGAATATTCTAAAGTGTGAGATATCGAGTTTTTGTTTTGTCCATACTTCAAGTGGTGTAGTTTTATATAAGGATTTAACATGAATTCTATTTATAATGTAGACTGTAGTATTCACCGTTTATACCCATAAAAACTTAGGAACATTTGACATGTGAATGATAGGCCTAGCCATTTCTAAGATAGTATTATTTTTCCTTTCTACGATGTTTTTTTTTTGTGGGGACTGGGGAGTGGTTAACTCATGCTAAATCTCACATGACATGTAGAATTCATAAAAAAATTTACTAATGTATTCACCTCCATTATAATTTATAATTATTTTAATTTTAAAATTAGATTCATTCTCAATAGGGATTTAAACTCTTGAAATTTAGATAAGACGTCATATTTCTCTATAATATAGTATGAGTAGATCATCCCAAAAAAGGCGTTGATAAAAATTATAGCATACAAGGCTCCATCAAGAGAGGGTACTTTGAGCGGACCTCTAACATAACTTTGAATTAATTCCAATAGATGAGAGGAATTTAGATCATGAATTTTTTCAAATGGTTCAAAGCATGTTTCTTACCACGTAAGTAATTTTCATAGGTTTCATGATCAAATTTCATCTTAGGAAGGCCTACAACTAGGTTTAGATGAGACATTTCATACATTCTCCTAAAATTTACATGTCCTAGTCTTTCATGCCAAAGTTGAAGATCATTTTTAAAGGAAAATGAAAAATATACTTCAGAAACAAATCCATCAAAGATGTATAAGCCATTTTTCTAAATACCATAAGCAATAACATCACTAAATTCATTTTTCACATACCATTTATTTTGTAATAAAATAACTTTACAATTTTCTTTAGTTAACTGTGAGCAAGATAAAAGGTTCTTTTTCAATTTAGGGACGAAAAATGCATTTTGATTATTCTCGTATCAAGTGTCACATTTCGCATGACTTTTAGATTGAATGATCATGTTATCTCCTAGATAGATGTTTTCCATAAATTCTATAACATCTATAAAGATGTTAGGTAGGCGGGTCATGTTCCTGGAGGCACCACTATCTAGGATCCATTAATTATCATTCAATTCTAAAAGTGTAGTGTAAATATGTATTGTTTTGTTAGCATTATTTTCTTACTTTTGATCTGGATTTTAGTTTTGAGTCTTCTTTAAATTGTTAAATTTCTTGTTTTTATCATTTTTATAAGCTTTTTGTTTTTACACGAGAGTTTGATTTCTTTGACTAAATTTACCACATTTATTACATGTTCCATTAAACTTCACTTTAAAATTTTGACTATTCCTATCATGGTATCAAACCAATGACAAGTGTTTTAGTGTATGCATGATTTTTGTTGTGGGAAAATTTATCAAGAACACTATTTTAAAAATAGATATTGGACTTGACCTAATTTAAACAAGAAATCGACTAGTATGAGTGAATGCATAATTTAGAAATGTAATTTTTAATAAATTCATTTCCTATCAAACTCATCTCACACATATCACATATAAAAACTAATATCTCTTAGAAATTTATGAAATATTGTATATCTATTTTGTAAGATAAACCACTTTGTATAGATTTCTATTCAAATAATTCTTCATAAAATGTTGTTTAAATAAGTTAAAATAATCTGTATGTCTAGATTGTTATAACTTCTATAAACTTGAATCACCTAATAGAAACTTTACACAACTTGCTATAAACAAAACCGACATGTAAAAATTCACACGACCGACTATAAATAAAATCATCCCGTAGAAAATTCACACAACCTCGCTATAAACAAAATTGGCTCGTAGAAACTTCACACAACTTCTCTAACCTATCAAATGGCCTCGTATGAACCTAGAAATGACTGCATAAAAATTTGAGCAAAGATGTTATATCTTTATACAACCTGTTATACCCTGGAATTGGCATAATTTTTTCCAAAATCACCTTGATTATCCTTGAAATGACCTCGTAAAAGGAGACAATATTAATGTTAAACTTTTTAATACCAAATAAAACAATGAAACATATCATAGAAGTGCCACAGATCTTCCGGTTTGAAGAATGCATAGGTGAGTGATATGATATGTGAATTCTCCAAGATAAAACAAAGCAAGCATACAAAACTATAAATTACAAAAATACAATAGATATAACTATAATAACACATAAATAGCTCCAACTCAATACAATCAAATAGAATAATGTAAGAGATGTACATATAGGAGGTGAATGTGTAATCTCATCCTAGAATCATGGAAATCTCCACCTAGAATAGCGGTAACCAATACCTAGAATGGTGTAGTCAAGTGTTAACCAACTCCTAGAATAGTGTAGTCAAGTGGTACCCAACACATAATATCGTAGTCAAGTATACACCTAAGAAAGAATATCCCATAAGTGTAAGGAAACTCCAAGTGAGGTGGAATATCCCGAGTAGGATAATAAAAATAAAGTGAGGAAAATAAATCCTACCCTAACACCCCCCATAAGCACATCTTAGGTGGGCAGTGAAAAATGAAAGTGGGTCCTGATAGCAATGCTTGATGAGGTACCCACGTGCACAATGCAATCTCTCATAATATAGAGTAAAAGGATAAAACCCAATGGGGAAAAATCCCCCCCAAAATAGATACATAAATAAGTGAAGATGTTAGAAGCCCCCATAAAGATGATGAAGTTTCTGATGTAGACCACACCCCAAGGAGCTTGTAGATGAATGAACTTGCTCCTTGTGAAAGTTTTGGTGAAGATGTCAAGCAACCTCATCTCGAAGACTAGAAAAATATCAAATCGATGACCTACTCATGAAAGAGATCCTAAATGAAGTGCATGTGAATCTTAATGTTTTTGATCCTCTCGATGAAGGACCGGTGTTGACCTTAAGCCTCAACAACAGTCTGAGGGTTAAGAAGTTCACCCTTTTGTTAAGGATGTGTAAGGGAAAGAGTAAACTAAATCTAATTGATGAAAAAAATAATGTAAAATCACATAACTATTTTGCTCCAAACATCAGTCTTTATTCATATCTAAAAATAGATTACATTAGTCTCATACACACATACAAATTCTCTCTATTCTCTATATATTATATATTTCTCATTTGTGGCACACATATCTTATCTCATGTGGTACATCATATACATTAGATTAAGTACAACAAATATCTTTCTTAAAAATAATCCAAAAGACATGTCGTTTGGTCATGACTCTGTCGGCTTTACGCCTTACTCTGTTTTTGTCTTTCTTTGATCCACATAGTTGTGTAGGATTTTGTGGCTTTATCCTCTATTCGGTGGATTTTCTGTCTACCACGGTTCTCTATAGTATTTAGCAAATTTCCTTCTTTATCCACAACTTTTTTCTTAGTCTCATAGATTTCCCTTTATTCTACAAATTGTCCTAAAACTTGATGAAGAACCCTATCAACTTCATCCCTAGATTTCAAACGTTGTCTCGTCCTCAAGATGAAAAACTAATGAAGAACCTTGTCTTTCTATTTGAACTCTAGGAAAACATAGAAATCAATCCCCGAAACATAGACATCGGCATAATGAAAGGTTCCCCCACTTGACTCACCCGAATAGATTTATGGGATGCCATAGTTTCCCTACAAAATTTTGTTTCTCTAATTCTTCTTCATGGTGTGTTTTGGGGGATGTATTTTGTGATCTGAGTAGTGATGTTATTTTCAAACTGGTACCACAAGTCTAAATGGTGTTTGATCTATTGTATCCATTCCTGAAGTTGTGATTTCTCTTGAATCAATGAAAGGATATCTCAAGGGGAGGAATTTATTGAATCGACTAAATCTTTGTTGTTTGCTTGCTAACTCTTGTTGCATCCTTATAAGTGCCCTTCCATAGTATTTTTGCATTCTTTTATATCTAAGATCTTTTCTATGCATTGTTTTTTCTTAGTCTGATATTGTTCTGTAAGTTCTGCAAGTTTTCTATGTTGGGTCCCATCCTTGTCTTTATTTATATCATATTCTGTAGATTCTTTATGTAGTTGTTCAAGTTTGTCCAATTCTACTTTATACTTTTGATTCAAGCTTGGCCACCCCATGGTATATGCAAAGTATGCCGTGACATTTCCGAATTATATGTCTAATTTGGTTATAGCCTCCCGCATCTCCTTTCTATGTTTTTTATTTTCCAAAACTTTTAGTTGTAAAATTTGGTTCTTGTATTCCTTTATAGCTTCTTCTTGGATCATTCTATTTTCATGTTCTTTTCTTGTAGTATTGTCTATTATCATCTCTTTTACCACTTGTTATTTTTATATTTCTATTTATAGACTGGAATCAATTTTCTTGAATAGATGTGAGTATTATATTCGTACATTCTTCCATGTCTAGACACCTTTGCATCCAGTCTTATTTTATGCTTTGATCTAGTAGTTGACTGCATGTAGATTTTTGAAGGGGTGATAGTTTATGCAAGTATACCATATAGCCTTCTTGTGTTTTCTCTAAAACTCCTTGTTGTAACTAGATGGATTGTTATTTCCTTCTCTGTTGGAGGGCCTGTTTGATTTTTGTTAATGGATCTCTAGGATACTATACAAGTATTATGTTACTTGGTACTTCCACTTTATGTACATGGTGTTGATGGTGGTACCTGTACTTTATTTTCCTCATCTATCTTTTCTTTTTGTCTCCTTTTTTATTCTTTTATATCTTCCTCCTTTTTCTTCTTCTATTATTTTTCTTTCTTCCTTGTGTTTTCTATTTCGTTTATTCTTTCGCTTTTGTTCCGTTTCTTTGAGTTCTATCATATTTTGTTCTTCTTCCTTCTTCTGTTTTTTCATTTCTTCTTGTTCTTTTTCATTTGTTCCTCTTTCTCCTTTCTCTCTTTTTATTTTTTTCTTTCTTCTTTCTTCTTTATTCCCTCCTCTTCTTCTTATTTTTCCCTTTTCTCTTTTTCCTTCTTTTTCTTCTCCTTTTCCTCTTGTTCTTATTTTCTCTTTCTTTCCTTCTCCTCTTGTTCTTCTTTTTCTTTCTTTCCTTCTCCACTTTTTGTTTTTTTCCTCTTAACTTCATCTTCCTTTCTCTTTTTTCTTCCATTTCCTTTTTCCTTGTTTCCTCATGTATTTTCTTGTTCTATTTTTCTATCATCCTCCTCTCGTTGCTTTTTTGCTTCAACATATTTTTCCTTTTTTTTTTGTTCTTATGTCTGTTTCTCAATTGCTTCCCTTAGCTCCTATTTTTCCTTTTTGTATTATTATCTATGTTTCCTCTCCTCATCTTCTTTTTCTTGTTTTGTTTTGTTAAAAATCCTTATTAACTCTTCTATCTCCTCCATGCAGTTTGATCTTTGATAGTATTCTTATTATTTTGTTTTAATTGTTTTATTTCTTACTCAAGAAATTTTCACTGCTTTATTTTTCTATATCTTCTTGTCCTTTGATTTCCTTGAGTAAATCATGTGGAAATGTAGACACTAAATCACACATTTTGGGTAATTAATTAGTATCACCGATACTACTATTGATATGGTTATCAAGTGGAAAGGGTAATAGTTAACCCATGTCTTTAGCCATTTTACATTGCTTTCATTCGTC
Organism: Taxus wallichiana var. yunnanensis; assembly: GCA_018340775.1. Taxonomy (NCBI): domain Eukaryota; kingdom Viridiplantae; phylum Streptophyta; class Pinopsida; order Cupressales; family Taxaceae; genus Taxus; species Taxus wallichiana. The sequence continues at coordinate 659,532,623 of CM031242.1, forward strand.
ATTTTGAATCTTACACCCATACATTCCTAGTATGTAATTTCATACTTTGTTTTCCTATTTCTAACCTGGGGCACCTAACCAGATTGGGGTGCCCTAGGATCCCTAATCCTCTATGCACTTTCTTCTCACTTTTTGGGCACTTTCTAGCCATTTGAGCTTCTTATATTTTTGGTGGTTGGATGTTTCGAGGTTAATTACAAAATTAAAGCAAGAAAACAATATAAATATCAAGTTATGTGACCACAATGAGGGACCAAACACTAAGAATCTACTATCACCACATAGAGTGCATCCATCAAATGCATCTATAGATCCATTTGCATCCATCTAGCTCCATCGTAGGGAAAAAGGCTTTTTTCTACATCACACTTCATATGAGGGGAGTTTATTCTATTACATTGCACACATTATTTACATTCTACATCTAGTTATTTCTCATTACTCATAAAGTGTGACACACACAAGAGCACCTAGGGCACAATTCCACACACACACATAAAACTACGTTTGGTCTAAGATGTAGTGCAACGCTTAGTAATTCCACCATTTTGGCCACTAAGGACAAAGTCTAACCCATTGATATGTATCTTTAATTTTTTAGGGTTTTGATGATTTCCTTAGGGTTTTGCAAGTGATTCTTCTATTGCAAGTTTAACAAGATACTTCATTGATCACATAACGACATTCACGTGACAGAATCGAACATAGTTGAACATCCAACAATACTTCGTGAGGAGTGTCTCGGTTAATTATACGAGAAAAGGGCATCCAAATCTTAGACCAGGGGCATCTCGGGTACCCCTATCCTTGTTTGTCAAATTCCCTATTCTACTCAAACAATTTAGATATGCATTTTCTCAAGCTCCTGTGTGATGATTTTCTCCTCTTGTTAAGCCGGTCTCCACTGTGAAATAGTTTTGTGGCACTGCAAATAAGCTAAGGCATTTTTAACCCTCTTTGCACATTAGGGTTTCATATTTTATTGCTTAGATTGCTTGGGTGTATTTGCTACATTTTATTGTCATTTATTTACTGCTCCTATAACATTAGATTACATTAGAATATTCTATTTTAGTTAATCATTTTGGTGAACTTGTAATCGATCTTCACGCTTTTAGGATCCTCATTCTTTCCTTGTGATCCTAGAGTCTAGTCATCATGAGTACATCAATTAATGACTACTTGCTTGCAAATCCTGACTTAAGGTGTATAGTCCAACATCTTCTTGTTACTACCCACATTACTATAACTATGCATCCAAACTCAATCTAGCATTCATTTTTTGATGCATTTTCTCAACACATAGCATTCAAATCTAATCCTCCTGTTGATCTTAACACTTTTGATAATGACCCACCCTTGCATATCATGATTCACATTTACAATGTGGGTGTCAAATATACTTTAATTGACAATGGATCTAAACTCAACTTATGTCCCATGTCATTCATTGAGAGGCTAGGTATTTCTACTCGTGATGTTAATCCATCTTGTCTTTCACTGTGTGCATATGATGGTTTTGTTTATCCATGTGTTGGTCACATTACATTACCTATCACTATAGGGCCAAAAACTGTTAATACTATGTTATTTTTCATTCACTTTCCAGTCTCCTATAACTTTTTGCTTGGTAGACCATGGCTCCATGTCATGCAATCCATTATTGTTATCGTACATCACTATGTCAAATTCATTCGTGAAGGTATTGAATATACTATTTTTGCGACCATGATCCTTACAAATATTGTGGATCGAGATCTTAATACTTATCTTCCTACTCCATGTAATTATCTTCAAATGATCCTCAACCTATGGAAAAACACCTCATTTTCCACCACTTAAAGGTGTTATTTGTGTGATAGATGTTGTTTCTTCTACACCATCACCTCCACCTGCTACTACTACTACTATGATTCTTTATTGGGGGTCTATCCAACCTACGGATGTCAATCTATCCCCTACACCTTCACATATGCCTCCTTCATTAGGGCACCCACCATTTACATGTACACTTTTCATGAATGATTCATATTGGGAGCATATTCCATTTGATCCTACTTGTGATGTCACTATATGTTCACATGAGGGCTTGGCTCGGCTCGGATTTACTTTTGAGGATCTTTATCCTCCAACTCATGATCCTCATCTATATTATGGATTTATCACTATCACTATCACTTATGGTCTATGTGTATTCCATCTCACAATCTACTGGCACACACTCCTCCTTCTACTTAACTTATATTAGGGAAGTCTTGGCTTACTTATATAGGGGAACATTAGATCCTAATCATATTGATATATCATTCCCTATGCATTTTGGTCATGTATTGATTTGCAATAGTTCCTTTCTTATCTATACATATAATCTCACTCGTTGGTATACATATGGATGTCCACTATAACCCTTCAATAATGAGGATTATGCCATAGGTATGTAAAACTTACGCCTCAATGGCTCATTACATGATCAACAAAACATTATTGTTTACCAAGTCTCTAATGGTTACCCATTTGACTTTGACCTTGATACCAATGACCTTCTAGATGACATTACATGATTAAATTCATCACCTTACAAACTTTGGGGTCATTACCTCTATATCCCACCCAACATTGCATGAAATATTATTTTATCCTCACTTCTTTCACATACTTACGCATACATCCTAGCATACACATATATATTGTCATTACCTGATGACACACTCTTGTGCTTCCATTCACACTTGATCAATTGAGGGGATTCTATGCACATGAACCACATACAATGTACTATAGGCTATACATTGCGTGTCTTCATACATAATACACTTTACATCCTTCATCTTAAACTTTTTCCTATATCCATCATACTCATTATATACACGTCTTACACATTGTGCGTCTTCATACATCATACACTTTACATACTTCATCTTACACTTTGCATCCTTCATCTTACACTTTTTCCTATTACATTTGTTTTATCTTTCTAACATGCTAATGGGTGTTTCATGTGCAACATTTTTCATGCAGGATATTTGCTTCCATGCTTGTTTGTTACATTTTTTTCTATTGCTTATTATTTTTGTGGGATTTTCCCTTTATCTTGTGTGCACACTTATTTTGTTTATGGTTATTATGGCCTTGAGTATATTACGACACCATGAGTGGTGTCCATGTTTGTAACCCACTTTGTGCGGCCTATTTTCTTCTTGGGTGTTTACATTATATGTTTACACATTGTCTTCATAGCTTACACTTTTATTTTACATTCATGCTTGTTTGTACTAACACTTTTTCTAGCCACCTTGTTTTCATGTGCCTTAGTTTCTACCAAGCACATCCCCTCCCCCTTACAAGGCACACTATCGTTGCTTAGTACTCTTTTAGGCCACATTATCCTATTCGTTGTTAGAGTAGGTATTTACCTTATCTCATGTTCACCTAGGTACTTTATTTACCTTTATTGTATTTATCCTTACCCACTTATGTGTGTGGATATTTTCTTTTATTTATTTAGATATTAAGGGGATATTATCTAGTTGTTAGGTTTAGTTGTTTCCTTGATCTATGGTATTGGCAGTTCTTTCCTTGATCTATGGCATTGACTAGATCCTTGATGTCTAGTTCTTTCCTAAATCTATGGTCTTGAATAGTTCCTTGATGACTAGTTCGTTCCTTGATTTATGGCTTGATCTACCACCTTGACTAGTTCTTATATTGTTATTCCTTCCTATATAAGTGAGGCCCATTCTCATTATATTTAATTAATTTCCATAATAATATATGATATTGTTTCTCATTTGTTTGCAAAGGTTTATGTCAAGTTATTCTAGCGAATTACTTTCATCTTATTGATCATGGTGTTTGATTAGCATCTAATTTTTTGGCTTGGTACGATCTCATTATCATTCCTTTTATTCATGATGTCGCATGTGCCCCCAAAGAGGGGGGCATCATTTGGGTTTATACACACTACACGATGCACTATCGATATAATCTAGTTTTAAATTTTTGTCCATGACATAGTGGCTTACACGGTGAGTGCATTCAGACCAGTCTATAGAACTCCATCCATAGCGGATTTTACAAGGAAGATTATCCTTAACATTATGGGGAGAAGTTATAGGTTGGAGGATAAAATAACCCTTCCTCTCTACACTAATTCAGATAGTGGCATCAGATCACCCAAAAACTAGGCAAGACAGAGATCTTTTTAGTTTTGGGAAGGAGTTATAGGTCGAAGGATAAATCATACTTTCCTCCCTACACTTCTTCGGTCATTGTCATGAGATTTCCCAAAAAAATCGTGTGCGTTAATATCATCTACATGGTCCTTTCTACAACTTTTTTCTTGTCACGAATATGGTGCACATGTTCCTTTTTCATTCGCCATTTTTTACATATATACAGGAATTTTTACACATTATACATGTGTATTTAACTAATTGATGGTCTTATCTTTTGCAGGTTCATCTGTATGGGAAGAAAGAAGTCAACAACACACATATGGAAGGTGCATCACACACACAATAATAACCATGTAGGTACACCACATGCATTGACATCTACACATGAGTTTCCAAATTAGGTTCACTCTCATCACTTTTATACTTTTACATCTTTAGTCTCCATGCTCCATATTTTGTCACTCCACACTTTGTCTAGTCCCTCAACACATTTTCTACATCACTCTACATGGATATCAGAACGCATCTCTATCTACTTTATGTTACCAAGAATTCTTCTCACCAACATAAAGTGGGGGCAAATATAGACACTAAATCACGCATTTTGGGTAATTATTTAGTCTTGGTATCATACTACTATTCATATGGTTCTCAAGTGGAAAGAGTAATAATTAACCCATGTCTTTTGCCATTTTACATTTCTTTCTTTCATTATTTTTTATCTTAACCCGTATTTTCCAGTCTATACTTCCATACTATGTTTTCCTATTTCGATTAGGACACCCAACTAGATCTGGGCGCCCTAGGCAACTTGATATTATTTTCACTTTCCTCTCACTTTTGGGCACTTTTTATCCATTTGAGATTCTTATATTTTTGGTGGTCAGCATTTTTGGGGTTAATTACAAAATTAAATCAAGAGAACCATATAAATATAAAGTTATGTGACTATAATGAGGGACCAAGCACTAAGCATCTACTATCACCACCTAGAGTGCATCCATCAAAGGAATATATAGCTCCATTTGCATCCATCTAGCTCCATCACAAGGGACAAAGGTTGGTTTTCTACATCACACTTCATAGGAGGGGAGTTTATTCTATTCCATGCACACATTATTTACATTCTACATCTATCTATTTCTCACTACTCACAAAGTGTGACACGCACAAGAGCACCTAGGGCACAATTCCGCACACACACACCTAGAACTACATTGGGTATGAGATGTAGTGTAGTGCTCAGTTCATAATTCCACCATTGTGGCCACCGAGAGACAGTCGACCCCTTCATATTCATCTTTATTTTTTTAGGGTTTTGATGTTTTCTTGGGGTTTTACAAGTGATTCTTCTATTGCAGGTTTACCAGTACTTTGACGATCGCATAACGATCACTTCGTCAATCCATATCCTTTTTCAAGTGCCCAGTCTACTTAAATAGTTTAGATCTACATTTTCTCAGTGCTCTTATACGACAAATTTCTTCTCCCTGTTCATCCGGTCTCCTTTGTGACATAGTTCTACGGAACTTGCAAATCAACTAATGCCTTGTTAACCATCTTTATACATTAGGGTTTCAATTTTTTTCTTGGGTTTATATTCTACATTTATTTACTTGCTCTATAACATTAGATTATACTAGAATATTCTATTTTAGTTAATCGGGAAGGAGATGAATTATATCACTGATTATCAAGTCAAATTTCTTCATATACTAAATTATAGCTTATGTTATGGAAACTTGTTCTATTTCGGTGCTTATTTCATATTGTTGTGCTACTGGGAAACATCGCCACAAGTTAAACATGTCTTATGGTATACATAGGAAATTATGGATAATGTTATCTCTTCATGAGGTTTGAATTCTCCTAAAAATTATGGTCGTAATGCTTTATGTGGTATATTTGGTGGTGAATGTAGGGAGAGGGAGTTTCTTCCTCTTTTGATTCAGAAATTTGTACTGTTCCCTGTGAATCTTTGTCTTCTTCCTCACTGACCTTTATTTCTTTCACTATTCTTCTTGTGGCCATCACCTTTTGGCATTTTGTAGCTGGGGTTGAAGAAATTTTCCCTTTATTTGGCCTTATTTTGTATGTTTTGGGTCTTTCTCCACTTGGTTCTACTTTCCCCTATTATTCTAGATATTTTTTCTGAATTCCTCCCAAGTTTCTTCAATCACTTCATTAATATTAAGAGGCATTGGTTTCTAGGGCCCACTAGTATATTTCTTATTACTTCTATGGTTGTAGCCACTAAGTCATATGATTCTTCATAGGGTAGTGGAACTACATATGAAATTCACTGAATGAAGGGTCTGATACATGTGTAATTTATGTCTGTAATAAATACCACTTCATTTTCATATCTCATCACTATTTATTCTGATACCCTTTCTTTTTTCTACTAGTTTTCTGAGTTATTTTTCCACCTATCAAGGATGTAATTTTATGTATTTTTGTCCATTTTATTAAATATTTGTTCTACGATATGTGTATCTAACCGCATTAGACAAGTTCTTCTTGGGCTAGGAGGGTTTTGATGAATATATGGCATGACATAATAAAATAGTCCCATAGCAGAATGTATGTTTTGCCTTCCTTGATCTTTATATTATTCTCATGGAATTATGAGGCAAGTAGTTCACATAGATTGTATTCAGAGTGTGAAGTTACCATATCTAGGGAAATTTAGGCACTAAGTCCATGAGCTCCATCTTCACGATTTGTATGATAAATTTTGAGACAAATGGCCTTGGCGGTGTACCTGAGGGCATGATTTTTGATGTCTACAATTTGTACTCCTCTTTTGGTCTTGGTTACACCCATCACCCATGGTGTATCTTTGTAGGGTTCTTCTTATTTGTTTTTCTTGAGAACCCTCTTTTCAATAGTCATGTAACCCTTGCAATTACTTTTGTATCAATTTGATATGGCTGATCTAGATATAGAATTTGGTCATGTAGTCTACTAAGAAGAACCCTAATCGCATTATCAACATTAAAAATAAGGGATATAGCTCCATGCATATATTTTTAGATTTCCTATGAATTTTTGAATCTATCTATATTCTTGTTCTCTTGTAGTAGAGTTCTCTTGAAGGAGCAATTGTCTATCCACTTCTGACCATGTGTGATCCTACTCTATAATTTGGTGGTGGGTATACCTTTTTAGTTCACGTGCATGTGGAAGTTTAAATGGAATGTGTGAAAATGATCCCATTTGATCGTGTTTATTGAACTTCATGAATGTCTTTGGAATTTAGGTTGTGAGATCTCTTCTCGTGCAACAACGATAGGAGATTCCATGGTGCCCTAGTTTTTTTTCCTTCCAATTTTCATTCTTTGTTTCCTTTCTTTTTTACAATCTATGAATTTTTTTATTATGCCTATATCATTTGATGTTTTAATTTCTTGTTAGTGTTTACCATCGCATTTATTTTTCTTTTTGGGAATTTTGTCAAATTTTGTTGCAATTTGGCTTCATATATCTTTTCATTCACATATTTCTTTTGTTGTGCTACGTGGATCCTTATATTGTCCAAGCGTTATTTACTTACTTCCTCGTAGCTATATTATTCCTTATTTTGAATTGATCATGCTTTGCACGGTTTTTCCAGGTGTTCATGATGGTTTTGTTTTCTTTGTTGCGTAGGGGTGTCGTTCCTTTCTATGAATTTTATTGTGTATGTGTGGGTGTTGTTTTCCTCCATGGATTTTTCCTTTACTATGCGGGTATTCTTTCCTCCATGGATTTTTGTTTGTTATGTAGGTATCCTTCCATCCGTGGGTTTATATTTGTTATGTGGGTATCCTTTCATCCACGGGTTTTATCTTTATTATGTGGGTATCCTTTCCCTTTGTGGATTTTTCTTTATTTCATGGGTATCCTTTCCTCCGTGGCTTTGTCTTTATTCTATGGGTATCCTTCTTCTCTCATGGATTTGTCTTGTCATTGTGTCTTCTTTCCTGATTGACTTGTTGCTTTTGTTAGAGTGAGGATGCCCTTGCAAGTTTTCATCCTACTCCTCATCCTATCTATTGAATTTTTAGTTTTCAGATAGGCCGATTTTTTTAGGTATCGTTTTTCTTAATTATGATATTTTTTAGTTGCTCTCCATTGACATAGCCCAACAGTTCTTTGTGTTACAATGTATGAAGTTTTGTAGCTCTTGATGCTAGTATATCCTTGATGATATAAGGTCCTAACCATCAAACTTTGAGATTCCTAGGCTTCTTCCATTTTCTATCGTATAATAGTACTTGGTCCCCTATGTCAAATTCCTTCCTTTTTATATGGTGGTCATGTCATGCTTTCTGTCTCCTTTTCTCCTGAGTTTGATTATAAGCTGCTATAAATATTTTTTCATCCAATTTTTCTAATTCAATGAGTCTTTCATGTACTAAAGAGTCTCTTCATTCAATCTAAATGTCACGCCACCCTTAAACTTGGAAGGATAAATTCTATGGGTACCGTGGCTTCAAGTCCATACACCAATTGAAATGGGGAATATTTGTTCAGCCTTTTATATGTAGTGCGGTAAGCCCATAGTGTTGCTGGTATCTTTAGGTCCCAATCTGATTTTTTTGGAGTGAGCATATTTTTGTGAGAACATTTTCCAAGACCTTGTTGAATGCTTCAACTGTCCCATTAGCTTGTGGATGATATGGTGTGTTGTGGTTATGATTTATCAAAAATTGTTCTAATAACTCCTTAACAGTAGCATTCAAAAAATGTTTTCCTTGATCACTTGTAATGCTTAGGGACATCTAAACCAAGTGATAATATGTTCATAAATAAATCTTATTGTTGTCTTGGTAGTGTAGTCTTTGGTTGGAATGGCTTCTTCCCATCTTGTGAGATATTTTTCCTTGTAATGATAAATCTATCCTGAGAATGTTTTGCAGTTGGTTTGATAGGTCCAATAAAATCTATGTGCATTTCTCAAATGGGGCTAGTGTTAGGACTGGTCTTAGAGGCATTTCATCTCTTACATTTGGTTTTCCAACCCACTAGCATATATCACAAGACCTTACATGCTTGTGTGCATCCTTGAATAGTGTAGGCCACCATAGTCCTTCCATCATTACTTTCTTGGTTGTTTGTTCTCCTCCATTGTGTCCATCGGCTATGCCTTCATGGGCTTATGCTAGTATGTTCTTCCATTCATGTTCTAGAACAACCCTTCTAAGGACATCATCATGTCCTTTCTTTTACAATTGTCCTTGAATTAAGGTGAAGGGAAAATCTCAGCTTAGTAAGTTTTTCTTTTGTTGTTTTGTATAGTCAGTAGGAAATTCTCTTATAGCCAATAGTTGTGCTATGTCATCAAACTCTTTTGGTATGGCCTCAACTCTAAATATATGTGCTCAGGGAAGTCATCATCAATAGGTCCTTAATCTTCCCTATGTTTCTATTCTTGATAGATAATTTGGTCCATTATTCAGCTTTCCCAGTTTTACAACAATAGTAAAGTCAAATTCTTGAAACAACATCAACCAATGACATATTATTCCTTGTAGTATTGGTCTATTTAGTAAGTATTTTAGTGGCTCGTGGTCTATGTAAAAGATAAATGATGTAGCCAACAGATAATGTCTAAATTTTTGTAAGGCATATACCATGCTTAATGCCTCTCTTTCTGTAGTAGAGTAATTTCTTTCAGCTTTAGCTAACTTATGGCTTGCAAAGGCTATAGGATGGTCCATTTTCTCTCTTGGTTGTGTTAAAACTACACCAATGGAAATGCCTGATGCATCTACATGTACATGGAAAGGAACTTTCCAATCTGGAAATATTAGAATGGGTGCATGTAAGATTTTATCCTTGAGAATCTCAAAAGCATTAACACATGGTTTATTTCATTCTATCTATTTTTTTTTTTCTTTTCTTCAACAATTATTCTAAAGGTGCACTGATTTTAGCATAGTTTCTTATAAAATTTCTATGGTAGCATGTATAACCCAAAATTTTCCTAACCTCTTTTTGTGTCTTGGGGGTGGTAAGTTTACAATTACTAAAGTTTTGACTAGATCTATTAGTAATCCTTCTTTGCAAATCACATGACCCAAAAGTGTACCAAATGGGGTCAAAAATATGCATTTCTTCAAGTTTAGTGATATCTGTAGTGATTTGTATCTCTGTAACATTAGCCTCAATCAATACTGGATATGATTCTTCAATAGTACATAAATGGTACAATCATCTAGATACACCTCCAGAAATCATGGATAAATTCTTTAAATGCATTAATCATTATTATGCTAAATAGAAATGGTGCATTCTATAGTACAAAAGGCATTACAGTGTACATGAAAGATCCCCATTCTATAGAAAATATGGTTTTAGGTTGATCTTTTGGGGAAATCCGGACTTGATGGTAACTAGAAAACCCATCAGTGAAGGAATAGACCTCTCTTCCTACTACATTTTCTAGAACCTCTTCTGTGAATGGAGTAGGGAATGGGTCATGCACACATACTTTATTGATCTCTCTATAATCCACACATATTCAAATTTTCCTTATCTTCTTGTTCGAATGACCATAGGGCTTACCTAATTCTATTATTTGATAGGTTTTATGATTCCTGCATTTAACATTTTGTTTTTTTATGTTTTCAATTTGAATTTTAGATTAGGGTTTAACTTGTAAGGCCTCTTCTTTAATGGTTTGGTCCCATCCTTGATTTGATTTTTCATAGTTAAATTTTTTTCTTTTATTTCTCAAAATTCCTTAAAATATTTAGGGAATATATCCTAGAATTCTTGGAGAAGTTCTACTACTTTGGCCACTTCTTCCTCTAACCAATAATCTCAATCTTAGCAAACTTCTCATCTCCATTTATGCCAATATTTTCACTCCTTAATTTTTGAGGATGATAATAATATTTGTCCTCTTCTACTTTGGTCTCTAATACTTCTCTTTCTCCTTTGATTGTCTTGTATTTTAAGTTTTTAGGTTTTTCTTCTCTTTCTTGTTTCTCCATTGCAAAATAGTAAGCCATCTCTGGAACTTTATTTGGGTATTCTTACTTATAGGGTTCTTTAGGTTCTGGTTTCTTTTGTGAAAATCGGTATGTGGTTTCTTTAGGGTTAAGAATAAAAATTTCCTTATATTTTGTAGTTCCCGAAGGATATTAAGATCCGCATCCATAAGTTAAATGTATGGAAGAAATCTTTCACAATTTGATCCCAATTTCTTGTTTCCTTTCTTGTTTCTTGATGCATATACCAGGATCTAGGTATGGGTCCTAATGTCCATAAAATAATTGAATCCACACTAGAGGATAATTTTCATTGCATATTTTTCCATGTTTCACATGTTTGGATGTGTTTCTATGGATCTCCTTCACTTGTATACTCAAGTATAGCCGCATAATATCCTTCACTTTCTAAGTATCTTGTTTTTAGTAACGTGGTCAAATAATTCCAATGAGAGATATTGGTTTTATGTGTCACCCACCATCCTACAACATTTATTATTAGGGTATCATCTAAAGATTCCATTATTTATTTCTCATTAGGAAAGATTCTCACCATTTGTTCCAAATAGCCTTCTAAATCCCCAAACCCTGAGTATTTTGGTAGAGTTTGGTGGGATGCCCCATGGCTTAGTCTATATAATATTTTGATTGGTTTTTCCTATGGTTCTTTGCTAACAAGATAATATCCATCTTCTTCTTTGAATATTTTTTTTTTGGGGGCGGGCCAGAAAATATCATTTTTAGGATCCACGGAGTCGAGGATGTCATCATCTAAGGTGATTACACACGTGGGGTGGTAATCTTCTTGCATAATGTAACTTCCCTATCCTAAATTTCAGGAAACCATGTACCCATGCCTCGACAACATTTTCAGAGCTCTCATTCGTAGATTCACTTTTTACTAAAATTTCTCCCTCAGAATTTGGTTCAAATTCTCTATCGATGTTAGTAAATCAATTTAGAGAATATATTCCTTGTATGTCATCAAAATATTCTTCCTCGTGTTGTGTAAAACTTCTTAGACCATGTGGCATTCATTCCTTCTTGTAATGGTACGTGGACAAAAATTCCATCTGAATGTAATATAAATTCTTCATTTTGAGTTCAAAGTATCATTGCAATCAATGAACCATTCTAAGGCCAAAATGGCATTGTATGTGGGTTTTAAAGAAACATTTTCTACAACTTCAAAATTTACCATCTTTTTATTCCCATGAAATTGACTTCTACATTCTTCAGTGCCCCTATAGGTTGTTTTTTCAAACCATCTGCTAACCCAATGTAATATCTAGTAAGTTCCAAGGGAGGTCTCCTAACTTCTCCTAGGTAGTTTTGGACATCATTTTTACATCCGCACCGAGATTTAGAATATACTTTTGTAATAGTAGTGTTGAATATGTCAACATCCAAGTATATGGTGGACTTGCACCATGTTCGTTGTGTTCTGAATATATTTCTTTTTCTTGTTATGTCCAACTTCAATCCTCTGGACATGAAAGTTCTTATCTTCTTTGTTCTAATATTTGCTAAATTATTTCAACTTGTCTACAAGGCCATGTTTGATGGTTAACCTTGTTATCTCTTTAAGGGAAATGATTTCATCTTCCATGAAACATTTTTTTCCTGTTTCCTCTTGGGATTGTGCTTTCTTAACAACTACCTTTCTTTTCTCTACTTCTTTATCATGAAGGTCTGATCTAATTTCCTTAAAGTCCCACTCTTCACTACTAGAGGAATCTTCCTTAGTGGGTAGCCTGATAATATTATTTTTCCTAGTGTATGTTATTTTCTAGCTACACTTCTAGTTGTTACTACAACTCTATATTTTGGTTCTTCATGATCCTTATTTGGTTTAGAATATTTCCTTTTGAAATAGTTTTCTTTGGCCTCTTCCTTTTTCTTTTCTTTTTCTAGTTTGATTTTTGAGCCAGATGATTTTTCCTTATCTTCTCCTATTTCTTCCTCATCCCACGGTATCTTAGTGATGTGTTGTACATTCTTCTAGGAATCTCTTCCTAATGTTCGTATTTGTACCTCCATTTCGATAAAATTGGGCAGCTTTAGGAAAACTAAATGATTCATGTCCTCATTCATGGTAGAATCTGCAAGGGTCAAGCTTTGTACAATTTCTAGCTAAATGTCCATCTTGTCCACATTTATAACAATGCATAGGTCTTCTATCTTGGTAGCTAACCCATGAATTATTTTTGTTATGTCTTCCTTAGTATCTGTGATGTCCTTGATATCCTCTTTCTCCATGATAATTGTTATATCCACCTCTAAATCCACCTTTGTATCCTCCCCTATATCCTTTGTGCTATCCACCACCATTATATCCTTGATAGTTGGGGTTGTAGTTATTTCCTTGGTAACCACTTCCAAAGTGAGGTTGTCCCCTTGATAGTTTTGATATTGTGGAGTAGTAATTTGCAAGATGTGAGGTCTATGGGAGTGTAATTATGGGTGTTGGTTGTTGTTGTGAAGGTGGGGGTAGGCCCTGTGTTTTTCCTAGCTGTCATAACCATGTGGGTATTATACTCCTTTAAATATTCAAGTGCATCAACTAAAGGGTAGGTATGGTGGTAATGATTATAAGATCAAAAGCTATGTAATGCATTAATTGGTTGGTTGGGGGAGATACTTCTAATAAGGAAAATTATCTTGAGTATGTTGATCCCACAATCTACAAATTCCACACAATATTCTTTCCACTTTGTAGATATGGTACTAGAGGAAGCTTTTTCTCGATGAATATTTACGATTGACCCACAACTCTTTTTATTTCTCTTAGTAAGGGCAGCGGTCAATTTTATCGCCCCTCTCATGCAACACATTGTACACCAAATTTTTGGTCTAATGTTATTTCTTGGTGGTGAGCTATTTCTGAGATCCTCTTTTCTTTGAATTTCTTGTTAAAGTTTTAGTTTCGCTAATTCTAATTGCACTCTTTCCAATTATGATTTAAGTGAATTATCTCCTTCTCTTCACTAAGGTTGAGATTCTAACCTAATGGCCATTTCTATTGCATATGAGAGGTTTTGAAATGGTTTTCCATCCAAATATGCTCTAATGTAAGGTAGAAGTCTTGAAGTAAACCATTCAATGCATTGTTTGTCTATCATTGGTTCTTCCAATTTTCTGGTTACATTTTTAAATATGTGGCTGAATTATTTGACCATTTATCTTCTTTCTGAACAAGCTCTCTCATTTTTCTAACACCTTCTTGAAGGTGCCTCTAGAAAGTGAAAATATGTCTTAAATTCCTTCTCAATTGTATCCCAATCTTTAGTGCCTTGTGTGTTTGTTTTCATGTACCAACGTAGGGTGTCTTCTCTTAGAGTTCCTATGAAATCATATAACTTTGTTGTGTTATATGTTATGTTGTTTCTCTTCTAGTATGAATCCAAAATGAATAAGTGTTCCTCAACATCTTTGGTGTCTTTTCCAAATATTGGTAGCTTAATTTTCTGAGCCATCTTTCTAGTTGATTGGGGATTTGGTTGTGGCTGAGTAATTGGTTGTTGTTTCGAGGGTTTTACTTTCTTAGATTGATTATGAGATTTTTTCAAGTAACTCTTCCTCCCTTTGTCTCTAGATAATTCAATATCAAAATATAGATCTCCTAATAGTTCTCGAAATCTCTTATAATCTCTTCTCTCTTCTTTCTCTCTTCTTGCAATTGTTGATATATATTTCCATTAAAATTTCTCATTTTTCTACTTTTCGAATAAGTGTGTGAAGTACAGATATGGAATGACATCCGATCCGGGGGTCATATCCTTTGGGCTCGTGTGGTGTTTGGGGAAAATATTTTCTTGACGTATTTTCATAATTATTTTCTTCCACAAATAACTTTCTTCCTTTAACATATCTTAATCTATAATTTTCTTCTAATCCTTCGTTACTTCTTCTTTTCTTATTTTTTTTTCCTCTTCTTTATCTTGTTTCTCTGAACTACTTTTTCCTTCATCCTTTTCCTCTATTATGTTTATTTTTTTCTTAGAACTCTTCAATCAGTTCTTTTCATCGGTGATTTCCTCTTCCTCTTATTCTTTTTCTTTAATTCATAATGGAACTTCTCTTTTTTTCTTCCTAGGTTGTTGGTTCTAATTTACCTACTAACTGTTATAAATCTCTCATTAGGATAACTTTCTTTGATAATGACTGTTGGATTGGATTATCTATGGAATATCTTACCATGGGGTTCCATTGGGTAACCAGAACTTATTGGTCTCCACCTTATGTGGGAATTATAGCAATAATTTGAGTGTCTACCTCTCGTCTTTGGAGTAGCCAATCATTAGCCTCCACTTGAAGTGGGTTTTTCTTTCTTTTCTATTTTTTGAATTTTGTTCAATTTTTATTTTCTTTCATTTAACTTCTTTTCCCTTTCCTCCCTTGCTAACCTTTGTTTTTCTATCTTTTTCTCTAACTCCTTCTATGCAACTATCTTAGCTCTCTCTTATGACCTCCTCATTATGATTGCTTCTTTTCTTTTAGTTAATAGCTCTCTTAATCTTCCTAATACATTTTTTCAATTATGCAATTTGTTTTTTTTTTTTTCCTTCATGTCGTCCTATTTCGATGTCCCAACCAACACCCCATTATTTTTTATCAATTATGTCTCTTAGATTTTCCCCCCTTCGTATGTACGTCATCCCGTGGTGCCTTTCCCTTAAAGGAGATTTTATGCGATTCTAATTAGTCCTTTTCTACTAGTAAAATCTTGATTAAGAAGGGAATTCGTTTTTAAAATGTTCCTCTTTATCCATTTAGAAATTCACTTTCTTATAATCAAATATGGTCCAACCTTGTATGGCCCAAGTAATTATATAAGAATTTAATGTGGTCTCAAACTAGTAATCAATTTCTCTAGTCTAGGGTTCATCAAGGTTTCTGAGTATATTCATTTTTTCCTAAGTCCACTCAAAAGGTATTCTCAAATGTAACCGTGACCACTCTGTTCTTTTAACGTGTACCAATATGCAAGGCCACAATAAATGTGGGAATTAAGACCAAAATTTCTCTTCATATTCTCTAAATACTTTGCCTTTTTTTCTTTGTATGATGCTTTGAATCTCTTTGATTCTCCTTTTAAAAAATATTAATTTAATTTTCCCACCAATCCTCAATTTCTATAAGTGTTGGTTTCTAATATCCTGGTGGTGAAATTTTTGGAAATCTGACAAACAAAAGGAACCTGGGATTTGACACCAAATGTTGACCTTGAGCCTTAAAAATAGTGTAAGGGTTAAGAAGTTTTTCCTTTTGTTAAGGATGTGCAAGGGAAAGAGTAAACTAAACTTAATTGATGAATAGAAAGAATGTAAAATCACATAATTGCTTTGCTACAAACACCAGTCTTTATTCATATCTCAAAATAGATTACATTAGTCTCATATACACATAAAAATTCTCTTTACTCTCTATATCTTATATATTTCTCATTTGTGGCACACATATATTATCTCATGTGGTACAACATATACATTAGATTAAGTACAATAAATATATTTCTTACAAAATAATCCAAAGACACTTCTTTTGGTCATGACTATGTCGGCTTTATGCCTTACTCTATTTCTATCTTTCTTTGATTTGTATATTTGTGTAGGATTCTGTGGCTTTCTTCTATTTTTAGAGGATTTTCTATCTATCTTGGTTATCTATAGTCTTCGGCGGATTTCCTCCTTTATCCGTGGATTCTTGCTTAGTCTCGTAGGTTTCCCTTTATTCTACGGATTGTCCCAAAACATGATGAAGAACCCACCATCAACAACCGGATTCCTACATATCTCGGATGGTTCTCTAGTTGTCACAAAATATGACTATATGCTACCTAATCTAGATTTCAATCTCATAAATAATCCCCTAAATCTAAATAGCCTTATTAGTTGTGTTGATATCTCTCATGTAATTTGCCTCTGTGGATGATAGAACAATACCATTCTCGCTTCTTTCTTAACCAACCGATGGGACTGGAACCTAATGAGAAATCAGAACCTGAAGTGGACTTACAACACTCAATGTCACCACCCCAATATGAGTCTGAGTAGTTGACTAAGTCAATGTCTGAACCAATAGTGAATCCCATATCTGTGTGAGCCCTAAATGTAGTGCAAAATCCTCTTAGTTGTTTTCCAATGTAACTCATGAGGTTCCTACATGTACCTCAAAATAATACCAATGGCATAGGAGATATCAAGTCTGGTGTGAGTCAAGTAAATAAGGCTGCCAACAATTTTTTGATACAAAGTAGCATCAACCAAGGGTAACAATAAGCCTCAATATTGACTCTAGATAAGAAAGTAGTCAAATATGGCTTACATGTAATCCATGTGAAACTGAACTAGAAGATCGAGAGAGTATTTAGTTTATGCAAGTGAAATTTCTTAATCAAATTGCATGATCTTGATTTCAAAGAAGTAGTGTACTAGACTTAAGCTAGTCATGGAGAATATATCATGAAGAGATGTCTTCATTTCCAAGATAGCCAATGAAGTACTCCCAATGATCAAAAGGTCATCAAGATAAAGTACCAAAGATCAATAATGAATTATCCCACCACGAAAGATATACATTAGGATCTGAATGACACCAAGTGTAACCGAGAAGCTTAAAGGAAAGAATACATCTTGGAATACCAAGTCTGAGGGGCCGGCTTGAGGCCATAGATGGATTTCCTAAGTCTAAATACTAAGGATGAATCCTAAACAAGCCCCGGAGGTTACTCCATATAGATATCCTCCTATAGGTCTACATGAATAAAAGCACTCTTTCCATCCATCTAGTGCACACTCTAACCATGTGTTATGGCTAAAGAAAGTGTGATTCTAATCAAATTCATCTTAGCTATAGGTGCAAAGGTCTCTGAGTAGTCTATGTTCACTACCCGTGAAGAATCCTTGTCTAATAATCGTTCCTTTTACTTATCAATTGACCCATCTGCTACAAATTTGGTCTGATATATCCATCGACATTGAACCATCTTCCTTCTCTTAGGAATTGAATTCAAATCCCAAGTGCAATTACTAATATAGGAATTATATTCCTCATACATAACACTATCCCACTAAAGTATGACTAATGCCTCTCGGAATGTATGTGGATCTATCACTGAAGCATAGAAGGCATGTGGCCTACTTTGATAGTCTACTCAAGTACGTTTTTCATCCTCTGGATCCCCTTCCCAAGTTCCTGCACTTTGAAGTGTCTTCCTAGCCCAAAGAGGGCTTGAAGTGGGTGAGTCATGTGTCAAATCCTCATCCTCTAAATTATGGCTAGAAGTAGATGAGGATGAATCCTCATCTTGTTTTCACTATCGAACTAGAATAAGTATAGTACTCTACCTCGAGAACCTATTGTCAATGATTTGAATCCTCGATTCGCTCATCAAAATTGATTAAATCCAAATTATATGGAGAAGCATCAATTACAGAGTCACGGGAATTTCTGAAACTTAAAATTTTTGTTGATGAGAAACTCATGAGTAGTAGGATGGATAAGTCTATAGGCTTTGATCCCCTCTAGATACACAACAAAGATTGAAGGTTTGGATTGAGGCTCCATTGCCTTGCATTTATTTTTGAGAATGCATTACATCGTTGGTGATCCGAAGACCCTAAAGTGCCTAACTTTTGGTTTCCTATTATAGCAATATTTGAAGGGAGTTATATCTTTTAAAGATTTATGTGGAACATGTTTCTATATATAACAGGTACAATTGATGATTTCTACACAAAAATACAGAGTCAAATATTTAGAGTGGATCATACAGTTTGCCATCTCTTTTAAGGACCTATTTTTATGTTATACCACACCATTATACTAAGGAGTGTAAGCCACTATCCAATTTAGATCAATACCCTATGTGGTGTAAATTGCTCAAATC
Source organism: Taxus wallichiana var. yunnanensis (assembly GCA_018340775.1). Classification (NCBI taxonomy): domain Eukaryota; kingdom Viridiplantae; phylum Streptophyta; class Pinopsida; order Cupressales; family Taxaceae; genus Taxus; species Taxus wallichiana. The sequence goes on from CM031242.1 coordinate 659,551,669, forward strand.
TATTGCTAACATACTCCCTCTCATTATCTCTGTTTGAAGAACTTTGGTGCATTTCCTAAAATATTTCTTAGTGAGTTCCTTGAAGTCTGAAAAATAATTGAACACTTGAGACTTTTTTTCCGAGGAAATAGACCTATGTATATCTATTAAAATCATCTATGAAGGTGAGAGAATATTTGACCCTAGTAAAAGAAGGGTGGTAAAAGGCCCTATGACATCACTGTGAATCAACTCTAAATGTTCTAAAGCTCTCCAAGATTTTCCTTGTCAAATTTATCTTCGTGGTGTTTTCCAAGAGCATATCCTCACAAATTACCTTTCGAGAAATAAAATTTGGGAAATCCTATAACCATGTTATGCTAGCTGAGTTTATTAAGGTATAGGTAGTTAAGTTAGAAAAACCACTGATGCCATAATCAACTAACTCCATCTGAATGTGTGAGTAATGTAGCGGGGTAACATTAGGTGAAAAGTTTGAGAAAGTATATAATCTAACATGGTGATCTTCCCTTCCCACTACTACTATAATGTCTTTATGCAACTACCTAATTTCAACCGAATCAGGGATCAAATAGGACTCTCATAACCTTCCCTACATGAGTCATTTGATACACTCGACAAGAGATTAATTGAAAGTGAAGGTACACCGAGAACACTTGTGAGCCAAAGTGATGGAGGACATGATGCAAGGATCTAAGGAAGAAAATTCAACCTGTGATGAACCCATGTGGTGTGAAGCACCAGAGTTGATAACCCATGAAGGAGTAGATGATGATGCAACTACAACAAGTCCTTTCCCTTATGTTTCTCTTTATCTTTATATATTTCCTTAGTATATTCTTAGGTTGATGAATATTGTTTTATAGATTCAGAGACCCTTATGTTGTTCTTCTCAAGGAGATTACCGAGGTGGTTAATTTACTTCTTCATACATTTGTGTTCATCGTGCTCAAGTTTATTACAATAGGAACACTTAAAATTTTCCTTCTTAGGCTTCCCATTTGAACTGGAGGGTTTAGGTGGTAGATTTGGAAGAGGTAGTGTATTTTTTTTAAATTTATTTTCTATATCCTTTATCTTTTTCTTCTTCTCTTAGTTGTTATATGATTATGTTTCCCATTCCCAACAATGAGGGTTTGAGGTTTAGATTACTTAAAGGTGCCTATTCATATTAACTTGTCTTTCTACTTAGTAAAAATCAGAAATAAAATCATCTAAAGATGGTATAGACCATGTGGATATAATAGCCCTCTTGGTAGCATAAAAGGTAGAGACAAAGACATAGTAGTCAAGACCGAGTTTGGCAAGCACTAAAAGACCTAGTTGTTCATCCTTATTTTCTATTCCAAATTATTTTAAAAGCAATCATAAGGACTTTAGCTTGGTAAAAAAATATTCCATGACCCTCATAGTGTAAAGTTTTCCAAACTTGTTTTCTAAGGTTTTGCACACATCATTGGGAGATGTTTTTGACTCTATGTGAAAGAGGAGTTCAGGAGACATTGAAAGACAAAAATACCAAAAGCTTCATCACACTTATTAAACCACTTAAATTTATTTGTGGCTTCACTAGGCTTAGGTTCTAACCCCATTATTATATGGTACAACCCTTTACTCCTAATTACAATGGTCATTTTTTATTTCCATTCATGGTAGTTAAAAGGTGTAAGTGGTTTAATTATACTTAGATCCATGAGTGTAGAAAGAAAATTTGTGGTAGTTGTTGCAGAGAAAAAAAGAAAATTGCATAAATAAAGTTTCAAACAAGAGAGGAAACATATTTTACACCCCCCATAAACTATATCAAGAATCCTCCCCACAGTTTTGGAACTTTATAACTTAGTGCATTTTACAAAAATAAATAGGTCCAATTCTTTGGGAAATGAAAAATATTTAACTTTTACAAAATACGAAACTCAATATTGAGCTACCAATCAAAATTTTTACAATAATTATTTCCCATAAATAAGCCCTATTTTAAATGAATTTACACTAAACTTGAAATGTAATTTTTACTAAAATATAGTTTTAGCAAAAGAAGGAGGTGGGTTTTGATGAAATGAACTTTTTTGTTTGTAAATAGTTGTGGCCACATTGGATCAAGAATATCTTCACTATGACTCTAAAATTTCCACATGATATACATGTAATAAACAAATCTGCCATGGGACATAAAAAGTAACTCAAACCTGGATCTTGAATGTGTGTATGGGTTGTTGGAAACTTTTTCGCAGGTCTGAAAATGACTATGATCGTGGAAAACACCCTTTGCAAGTTTGAACATGCATGTAAAGAACTACCAAAAGTGAAAACACCCTTCACATGTCTGAAAATTTCTAGGTCTAGATAAACCTTCCAGGGATCTTGCAATAATGATTTAGGGCCTGCAAAAAGTAATCTCTAGAACTGTATATATACTATGCAGGGCTCAGTAAATCTCAGAAGCATACAAATAGGTTATATACTCACAAACTAGGAAAAACCAGCCCAAATAATTGTAAATAATGATCTCAAATTAAAATAAATTTATTGAATAATAACCAGACAAGCTCAATACTAGCTTGGGCGCGATACCATATCGAGAAGCGTCGCCATAGATCTAGTGCTTAGAAGAATGCACAAGTGAATGATGTGAGACGTGAATTATTCCAAGACAAAACAAAGCAAGCATATAATACTACAAATTATGAAAATACAAGAGAGATAATTGTAATAACACATAAATAGCTCCAACTCAATATGATCAAATAGAATAATGCAAGAGATGTACATATAGGAGGTGAATGTGTAACCTCCTCCTAGAATCATGGAAATCTCCACCTAGAATAGTGGTAACCAACACCTATAATGGTGTATTCAAGTGGTAACCAACACCTAGAATAGTGTAGTCAAGTGTACACCTAAGAAAGCATATCCCATAAGTGTAGGGAAACTCCAAGTGAGGTGGAATATCCCAAGTAGGATAATACAAATAAAGCAAGGAAAATAAATCCTACACTAACAAATCACCCACATAAACCCAAAAACAACTTGGGTAAAGCATTATACGATTGTGTAAAAGAATTAAAATTATATGCAAACTATTGGAACAACCTTGTATACACTAATCAACTCATATATTTGTTAGAAGTGCCTCCATTTTTGCCTTGATACTATGTTAGGAATTGTGGGATGAATAATAATTTATTAAAACAATTAAATATCCACCAAATTTACTATCCAAGGATTATAGTTTAGGTATGCAAATAAATAATTAAAATTACTTTACAAAAATAAAAAATAAATGCACATTACACAACACTAGATTTACATGGGGAAATCCTCGCAGTAAAACACCCCATATAAAACACTTTTCTTGTATTGAGAAATTACATACAAATTTGACCCAACACTTCCACTTCCTCCTCAGGTCCCACCAAATCACATAAACATTACAATAATTAAAATAATTCTCCAAAATCCTTAATTGTAATAGGTATACCATTTCATATCGAGACGTTAATTAATTTAATAAATCATAACTTCCACATTAAGTGGAGAGGGGGACCCGAAAACCTATATTAAATAGGTTTAAAATAATGTTTATAAAAAATATTAAAGGATATAATAAAGTGGTGGCCCACCTAATGGTGACCCCACTTACTATTAATATCCCAATGCATACATGGCTTGGATTCCTTCATTTTGGGTTCTCCCATGACTCGTCTCAAGAAAACAATCATATTTGAGAGATCTTTATGAAAGTATGCTCTTACCATAGTTTTAGGGAGCTTAGAAGGCCCTTTATTTTGTACTTTCAACCACAAGGTACTAACCTATTTTAGAGCTTGGAATCTCGGTGGTTCCATTCAGCTAAGACACTCTCTTTCATTAAAATAACATAATTATTTCTCCTATATATATTCCAAAGGTGGTGCTAATGATATTAGATCCAGTTGAGTCAATAATGACATGTTTTTTAATTTGATTTCTTGTTTCATGGGGTTATAATCATAAAAAAATGTCAATACCAAATCCACACATTGGATAGATATAGGAAAGCATGTAGCTTAATAAAAACCACCACGAAATATTCTATCTACCATCAGAGTCCGGTTACCTTCTTTCATCCTCATCTTCAAGTCCTCTAAGTCCATGAAATCTATGTTTCTATCTCAAATGTTGGGAATTTTAGCAATTAAAATGGAGGTATGCTTGTAGAGATAATACTTGAAATAGGAAGCCCAACAATTTTTTCAATAGTAGACTAGTACTTGACAAGGCACATTTTGAGTTTTAGTGATATTTTAATGAAGGAGATAGTTGAAATATTTATTAGATCAATATGGTATTTATAATCAATGGAATTAAACACAAATTGATCATTTGAAATGTATTGATAAGGATAGGAATTTCTCCAAATTTGAGACAATTCTCTTGTGGCACTCAACAAGAAATGTAAAAATGGGTTATGGACATGACTTAACACATTTTAATGGGATTTGGGCTGAAATTTTGATTAGATAACTCTGGGAGAAAAACTCATCCAAATCACATGGGGGTTGAATCATTTGAAAGTTGTTGAGGGGAATTATTTTTCAATTTTTTTGTAGATATCTCTCATTGAAATTTATGGGAAATTACAAAACAAGTTTTGGTTGCAAGGTGAGTTTTGGAGTTTGCAAGCAAAAATAGACCAAATCATACGGAATTAATCTCTCCATTCTATAATATGAGTAATATATCAATGTGAAGTAATTTTGAAGGAGAACTCATGGACAAATTCTCATAGGGATTGATGTTAGAGTTTGCAAGATATGAACAATTTTTTTTTTTTTGGAAGAACTATGGAAAACAAGAGTTTATATAGCATCAAATTTCAAACAGAAGATTAAAAACCACTTTGTTATAGGCATCTTATACTACGTTAAAGGAATTTTCATGGAATACATGTTAGAAAATGTGTTAGAATTTTTTTCATTGATGTCATGTAACATTGATGTCAAAGGGAGTCTAGGTGGCATAGGAGTTAACATGAGGTGTCATTCATCGAATAAGATGAAGTTTTATCGGTGTGTGGTAAAGAGGCGGGATGCCTAGGTGCATTAACATGATCGGTGCATGTTTTAAGCTATTATGGACTGGTGTGTGTGCTCTAAAGATGGCTCAAGGTTTTTATAGTGTCTATAATGTACAAAAATATGTGTATGTAGTATATTGAGGTTTGCAAGTTGAAGATCGTGTCTGTTTAAACATGACAGGGGTTGAAACAAGTCATTCTAGGACTGGTCCTAGACCAATTTCAAGCATAATATATGAGGCAAAGATGTCTAGTGTAAGCATGTGAGGAGTGTTTTTAGGTTGCATGACATGTGTGGAAGATGTCAAAGTTAACTATTCAAGTTCATAGTGTTTGTTCAAGGTACTTTAAAGAAAGAACAATGAAGACAAGTTAAGTAGGCATGTGTAAGTCATGGTTTATGGAATGTTTCAAAGGTAATTAGGCATGGATGGGAATTGGAGGTCATGAAGAAGGTTATCCCAAAGATGTGAGAAAATTTTCAGGTCACAGGTCAAAATAAGAAAACAATAATAACGGTGGTTTTGAGCTCTCTTGAGCTATAAAAATAGTGATTCCCAACTCAATAGGAAATTTTGATTTCTCACCCACACATATGTGCTTTTCATGGGGTTTTGATCCTTTAATGGGTGTTAGGGCATGGAGCTAAGAAAAATTTTCAAGAAGAATTATTTCAAATGGATGTCATACATTTATGAACCATTGTTAACAAGCTAAATAGGTCAAAACCCTCCCTAAACCCCGGTTTTAGAGAGATGGAGAATAAATGATTGGTATGGCCATGAGATGAATCAGGGAGATAATATGATGAATCAAGCTTATAGAGGACTCTTCAAAACTTGTGATGGTAGTATTTTCATGTTTCAAAAGTGATGATAAGCTACGAGAAAACCCTTTTTTTATGGAAATTTATACGTAAAAAGTTGAGTTACATGTTTCAAGAAGAGAAACAAATTGTTCTAGGAATCTTGGGATGTCTTATAAGTGTCCATGAAAAATTTGGGATAGGTTTAATTCAAGAAATTTTTCAAACATGTCGTCCAATGTGTCCTACTACTTTTGGCCTTAAGGGCTAAAACCAATCATGGAGGTATGAAGAATTTTGTGATGAAATGTATGTTGGAGTAGTGTTAGATGATCATGAATATGTAGTAGAGGTCTGGTATGATGTTTTTGAGCTCTTTGTTTGATCAGATGAGGTGATTTCATGTTGAATCCCAAATGGCCTAATCTGGCCCTATTAGGTTTGCTAAGAAGATGGATTGGAACATGCATGGAAGAGTGATTTTCTGCATTTTTTTATGCTTGTGAGTGCTTGAAGTGATGTATCAGGATTCCTTTGAGTTTTCCAAGTGATGGAAGTTTCTAGAAGTGATTTTTAGGTGTTGGAGGTAAGCTATCTAAAGATTGGTTATTGAGTCCTTATAACATATTTAAGAAATTTGAGAGAAGGGAGTGTTTTAGTTTTATTCCATGATTTGGTGTTTGTTATGAGTTATTTCAGTTAGATGACATCAATATATTTCTATTGATGTAGTACATGAGTCATGAAGAGGTGATTTTCTATGTGCAATTTCTCGCTTTGAGGAGTGTATTTTGGTGCTTAAGACCTAATGAGAGTTACTTTTTTCTTGGTGTGTTCCATGATGAAAATGAAGGTTGCAGATGTGATGGTGCTTGTTGATGATGTTTTGGTGTTGTTACTAATGTTTTTAGAATTTTTGTATCCTTTCTGGTGTTATTTCATGAGTTTTAAGTTCATAATTTGACACGTGGGTGTGAATATAGTGCTTTAGGCCTAATTGAGAAGCCTTGTGCAAGTATGTGTGTTTAGGCATGTTCCGACCTATAAGGTCTCTTGATGTGATTTATATGAGGGTTTAGAGTGTGTTTTGATATTTCTCATGACTGACCTTAATGGTATTAGCTGACATGTGGTTTTTATGGGATGATTCAAGTGTAAAATTGAGTTGTATTAGCTCATTTGAACCAATTTTTAGAGAGAGGAATGATTAAGTAAGAAGAGAGTGTGGGATTTTTGTAAGGGGTCAAGAACATAGCAGAGAAGAGGGTGATAATTTCAGAAGATCAGAGGTCAATAATCTATAAGGTCATTAGACCTAATCAACATATGAAGATGCATTCATGAGCGAATAAGGAGAGGGAGCTGGTTGAGAGAGTTTTGAGTGGATGAGAGCTGACATAGTGATCGTAATCAATTATTGAAGCAAAAAGGAATTCAAGAAATATTCATTTGAGTTGGATGAGTTAGTTTTTGGTAATATTAGGGGTTGTAGCCTCCTTGTGGAGTTGGTTCTCTACTAATTCAGGGGTTGTTCTTCATTGTAGGGATGGTGCCATACCGAATTAGGGGTTAATGCTCCTAGTGGGGTTAGTGCCTCATTAAAAAAATCATTTTTTTGTGCAATATATGCTAATTTCAATTATTTTTCTTCCCCTTGAGTTTTTCCCACTTTATATTTGGTGTTCGTTTGTTCTCTCTTGTTTCATGTACTTATGGATGGTTATTACACACTTAATAAGATCACATTGATTATGTATGTTAAATGGATTCTTTGAATGATGTATGTAAGTTAAGAAAAATAAAGTAAATTTTTTTAAAGGAATGATTCACCCCCTCTAAGTCATTTTTCTTCCAAAAATTGGTATCAAAGAAAGGTCCTTTTGTAGCAAGTTTAGCCACTTAAAGGAGATCCTTGAAGCACAACAATGGGAAAATAATCTAAGGTTGAAAAAGAATTGAAGTTATTAAGAAGGAAGAATGAAATTTGAGTCCTTGGCCATGGGATTAGATGAAAATATTAGTCGTATGGATGTTGAGCATAATCAGGCCATCAAAGAGTTGGAATCTCAAGTCAATTTTGTGATAGAAGTTCTAAAAGGAAAAGAAGAAGAAATGTTGTCGAGTTCAAGTCTCAAGTTGAAACCTTAACTCATATCATTCCAGAGCTAATAATGGTGTCTTATGCTACAACTATCATAAATCAAGTCATATTGCTAGATTTTTCCATCAAAATGAATCTCAAGGTAGAATAGTTAGTTTCAAGATTCTAAAAGGAAAGAAAGAATAATGTTCAATAAGAAGATCAATCCTAAAGATGAGCCTAATGCAGACAAGTTTGATTCTATGAACAAGAAGGATGATCCTAAGCATGAGGTTAAGAAAGTATGGATGCCAAACACAGTTAAAGAGGAACCTAAAGCAGTCAAAACCATCTTGAAATCAGCTCATATATATAAGGAAAAGGAAATAGTCAAGAAATGAATCTAATCGACAATAAGTCAAAAGTATGTTTTCTATGATTAAAAATGAGCCAATAATTAAGGAGTGTCATGATTTTTGATAGGATTCCAATAAAAATAAGTAAAGAAGGATGATATTGTCTTCATACCTAAAAATCCAATCAAGAAGTTAGGAATAATATTAAGGACCAAGTTGGATAAGAAGGACATGGAGAATTGGGATTCTCTTGAGGAGTTCGTAATGTTATGGTGTCCTACAAAGCATGAGGTGTCTTCATTAGGCTTCATGAAGACATTCATTAGTGATTAAGCTAAATGTGGAAATATAATCCTAATCTTATTGCTATTGTAACAGTAAATGAATAAATAATTAAGTAAAAAAATTAACCCAAGCAAGCTAAGAAATAAAATGTGAAACCCTAGTTACAAAGAGGGTAAGAAGATCCTTAGCTAGGTTGTTATAGAATCTAGATTGTGATGAAGTGCTGATTATATGAACAAAGAGGGAGAAACATCACACAGAGCCTCAGAAAAGCATGTGAGTTGATGATCTATCTAGATTGGGGTGCTTGGGGAGGGATAGGGGCACCTATGGGCGCCTTAGACCTATCTCTGGGTGCCTATGTCTGCGGAAATTCTCAAAAAACCTCCTTTGATTGATCAAGAGGTATTCTCTATTGTTTACCTTTAGTTTCTATGAGATCAAACAATAATCACCGAAATATTTCAAAACCTACAATGAATTGATAACCTCAAAACCCTTAAAGAGGCATCAAATCCTAAAAAAAAATATGTAGAATGAGGGGTTGATTTATCCTCATCTATAAGAATGGTGATATCACGAATGAGTATTGCACTACATCTCAGACCTAATAAATTTATGTGTGTGTGTGTGCGGAATTGTGCCCGAGGTGGCTCGTGTGCGTGTCACACTTGATAATGAGAAAGTATCTAGATGTAAATAAATTTAAGAGATGTGTGCATGAAATAGAATGAACTTCCCTCCTATGAAGTGTATACAAAATAACCAGAATTTGTGTCCCTTAAATGGTGTTAGATGTATGTAATGGAGCTCTTAGATGCTTGATGGATGCAACCTTAGGTGGTGATAGTTAATGCTTAGTGTTTGGTCCTTTATTATGATCACATAACTTTATATTTATATGATTCCTTTAATTCAATTTCGTAATTAACCCTAAAAAGGATTACTACTAAAAATATAAGATGCTCAAACAACTAGAAAGGCCCCGACAAGTGTGAACAAAATATACGAAGTTAGGGGTGCCGAGAGGGGACAAGGGTGCCTAGCACTAGCATCCCGACTAGGCACTTTGGTGTCGAGGATGATAAATTTTGAGGTATAAAAAGGTAGACTGAGAAAGTAAAGGTGCAAGGAAATAGAAATCAAAGAAAGGTGGCTAAAGACATGGGTTAATTATTACTTTTCCTACTTAGGAATCATATGAATATTAGTATTTAATTAGGACTAAATAGATACCCAAAGTGTGTGATTTTGTGTCTACATTTTGCCCAAATTTATATTGTTAAATGAAAGCTTGATAACATAAACTAGATAAGTGATGTATACCTGATAATTATGTAGATCGATGATGAGAGCGCACCGAGGGAAAAGACAAAGTGTGGAGTGATAAAATATGTAAAGCGTGGATGCTAAGGAGGAACAAGAAATGATGAAAATGACCCTAGGGTGGAAAAGAATGTGTAGATGTCACAATCATTCTTATTGTCAATTTTGATGATGATGTGATATTTTTTTATGTTGTGAAGTGATTACCACTTGTAGACACCTAAAATTGGTTACCCAATTTAGTGTCCCCTAGGTTCGTTTATCCTCTCGGGTAACCCGAGGCACCTTTATATCACCACTTCTCCACTCATTATATTTCACCCATGGTTAATTAAACATTAACCATGTAATTCTATCTTCTACACTTATTCTACTTCTACTTATTCACCCCATATCACTTCCTAACCTCCCGTGCTATTATTATCCATCTATCCCACCTATTTCTCCTCTCCTGGAACCATGCAGTGGGATTCTTCCCATATTTAAGTGGGAGGGATAAGTTTATTATCCCCACAATTCATTCCTTTTCGCCACTTTGGGAGTCTATTCTCACGATCGTGCCAATCTTTTCTCAATCAACGTTGATTTTTCCGAGCGGTATCTCGGTCGGCGACTATAAATTGATGACTTGATATCCTCTCTAGTTAGATTGTAAGAGCTGGTTTCCTAGAGATTACTTTGTCGAGCGATTAAAGAGATTACCAGAGAAAGAGAATGAGTTTTTGTGCAGTTTAATCCTTGAGAGGTGTACTGTTACTCCGTCCGTGTGTCTACAACTCTTACAGGTCTCCACAGTTCCCCTGGTCATCATTAATCATCAATCAAGCATTTTTCAGGTATTCCCCTTTGTGGATTTCTATTTCCTTTCTTTCAACATCAACCTAGTCCGGTTGAATCTGATTAGTCTTCTATCGACGCCGGTTTATCCAAATCAGCACTGATCGGGCCTTTCTTCGATTTTAGGTTGGAATCCATCAATTTCTACCTCAGATCCTCTTTTTGTATCTTCAATCTCTAATTTCTGATCAATCTTCAGTAATCTTGTCTTACGTTTAATCCATTTTAGCTTAGCTTTCTTTCTTCTTTTACTCTCTGGCCTTCTGTCTGCCTGTGTGTCCAATTGACACCAATCACTATCTGATCGATGCCAACCCAAGCAATCGACACCGACCCAAACAATCGACGTCGATCACTATTTGGTCAATGCTGACTAGTTTGTAAAAAGGTACAAAATTTAGGTAACACAATTTCAATTTTGTTTTTACAGTTTCCTGCTTTCTTTCGGTTTTCTTTGCGCGGTTTTACATTACGTATCGCTATTTTTAATCAGAAAACCTAAATATTTATTTACATATTTTGTCATGTATGTCTTTACTCTTGATTGAAAATGTGAATTGACATCCAATGAGGAAGCTCATTGCTTCCGGACTCCACTTTCCGGGAAGTTCACGCATATATCATCTAACGTCATCTTTTTCTACCAAGGATTTGTGCATCGTAGGTTTCTTGGATCCAATTTGTAGGATTGCTCGTGTGCGCCTATCTTATCTCCATTGGCATTCTTTCCATCTACATCTTTGGATCTTATCCAATCTATCAGGTGCCGATTTCATTTGATTTTTTTAGGTTTTTTGTGTTTAGTTTGGTGCATTAACTTGGACAGGTAACAAGTGCAAAAATTCTTGATCTACATTCTAGCACGCCCGGTGAAACCCCACCAAAGTCCCTTATTGGTAAGTTTGTTTCTTCTCCAGTTTTTACGCTTTTGTTCTTTTTCTTCACTGATTTTTGATCAGTTGCTCTTAAGCATTCCCTTTCATCATTTTGGTTTCACTTCTTTCATTTCTAGTTTCTTAAAATAGAAATTTCCTTTCCACTAGTATCTTGTTGGATTTGTTTGTGTGTTCTGCTTAACCCTATTTCTTGCGGAGCGGTTTTCTTGTTCGCAGGATTGTTCGAGGGGAAGAGCTCAACAACGCACTTTTGAAGTCCACACACCTTGGAGAGCTAAATCTACAGGTATTTCTCTTTTGCGGTGTTTTCTCCTTTTTAAGAACTTAAAAAGAACTTGTTTGTTTGTTTTTATCACACTCAAACACTTCGGTTTGGTGCTTAAAAGAATTAATCACATTGGGAAAGAACTTGTTTGAATTGTCTTCATTGAAATCAAACACTTTGGTTTTAGTGCTTAAAAAGAACATTTTCTTTTTCATTTATGTTGTATGTTCTTCACCTAGTTTTCTAAATAGGTTGGAAAATTGATCAAAATTGGTAGTGACACTATTTGATTTTTTATTTTTCACCCTTGCACACAAAGCCAAAATCACTAGATATAAAGCATTTAAACAAAAACTCCTTCCCTGGCCTCGCCTACTTGGAAGTGACATCCAAGAGGAAGAGCCTACGCAGTACTCGGGCCGCGTTATAAATTCATGAAAGTTCTGGTATATATTGGCAAAGCTTTGACTCCCTTATCACAACAGTGTGTGAAGTGCGGGGTAGGCCCCTATATCAAGCCACATACCAGTCTTTTACTGAAGTGCCTTCAGGAATCCTCACCAAAACATTCCCCAAACCATCCTTAGTTTGGCCAATTGAGTAGTCCCTATTCTAAAAAGCCTTCCCAAATATTTTCTTTCTTAAAAGGCATGAAAATTTAAAAGAGATAATCACCTACGCTGCTTGAATTGTCTATGCATTAGTTAGGTTAATATTTTTCTATGTTTTTACTTGTTTATGACGGTCATCACCCGGTCACAATCTAGAAAAATGGCTCAACTAGCCTCTTCTTCATCCGAGACCACCGCTAATGTGGATGTTTCGGCACCCCTCGGGTCTTCTTCGGGACCCTTTGTTAGTTGGTTCCCCATCTTGGTCATATAATCCTTTCTATCATCCTAAAGTGATCCCGTCACAACCAGCTTCCCCGGTCCTTCAAAGGTTTCATCCGCTTCACGATATAGAGTATGTTCATCAGAGATCTTGAATTTCAGGCACTCCTTGACCATAACCCAGTAGCCCTTATGGACTACCCGGTGCATAAATCTACTCACATGTCTCGATCGGGGACCACCGATCCAAAAAGTTTATGATTATTCTCATGAGCCATCCCAGGCTTTTATAGAGTAGTTAGCATGCTTTTTCTCACCTTGAACCATGAAATAAGGTGGCACATCTATGCCTCCTTTTTCTCTTCCACCGACCATGTCAACTGGTTCTCAAATGACCCGCCTATCCCTAGTTCCACCGCTACCCCACAACCTAATTTCGAGAGGCCCTCTTATTCAACTATGATGAGTGCGTCCACACTCCCATAAATTGTTGTTAATTCTTCTATGTCATCTATTGTGTCTCGGGTGGTCGAGTATCTCTCTGTGAACAAACCCCCTCCTACGAGTCAGTCAGTTCCTCCTTCTCGTCCTCCAGCTAGTCTTTCTTCTAATGCTCCAACAACAGTGACCTTTACCCATCCTTTGGCGTCGGCACCCTTAATAACCAATCCAAAGAGTCAAAATCCTCATTCAAAGTTTGTTTCCCACCATATCAAATCAAATCAACACCCACATTCCTCAATCCATTCCGATTCAGTCGGCAAGTGTAGGAACCCACCAATCACAGCTCCATCTTTTATTCAACCACCTTTCTCTAAATCACTTGTCATCTCACACCTACTTATACTCAGGCTCCTTCACAACAAATACCTCGCTAGGCATCACCCAGAATGCCTGGTTATTCCTCTTATCATCCTGTTAATCAACAGATGAACATACCATACCATTTTCTTCTTATACGGGACATACCAACATGCCCCTCCTCAATCTCGATGTCGTCCAAATTCTTTTTAAGAAAATCGTAGATCTAGAAGCCTCCACCAAAGGGGCTTGCCCTTCATACTCTTTTGAAGAAGTATGTAATGAACCAATTCATCCATTGGTGGCTTTTAAGCCTTATCCTCCCCAATGGGGACTTCCTAAGTTCTCGAAATTTCATAGTTGGGAGGATCCTCAACAAAAACTATGAGCATTTAAACATTCTTGCTACCTTATAGTCCAAGATCGGGAGCTTATGCTCCGTACCTTTTCTATGTCTTTAGCAGGGCCTGCTTTAGACTGTACAACAACATACCCCAACACTCTCTATTTTATTTCTCTCAATTAGCTCGGATGTTTGTTGAAAACTTCTTAATAAACATCACACATAAGATCTTGATTACAAATCTTTATAACATTCATCAATTCGATGAAGAGTCTATTGTAGAATTTCTTGCTTATTGGAGAGGAATGATTAATTAGTTGTCCTTCTTCCTCAATCTCAACAAATCGAGTTGTTTACTCGATCTTGCGCTAATCATATTTCTTCGAACTTTAAGGATTCAAACCTTTCAACATTTGAATAAGCCTTTACGATGGCACGCAAACTTGAGTCTCGTGCCATTTAAGAAGGGAAGTTAAAACTTCATTCTAAATCTAAACCTAATTTTTCTCGGTTTACAAAATCAAACCCTTCCACTTCTAACAAAGACAAGAATCAAGGGTCCACAAATGCTATCATGTTAAAAACATCACAAGCTGATAACACTTCTAATCAGACACCTCGAAGAGACTCTTCATCTTCTTGATAAGGGACTGTCATCTCGATCTTTTACTTTGTTGGGGGAATCATATGCTTCTATCTTAGAAAAAATTTGGAAGTTCACATGATCAAAATTTCCCCTAGTAGAAATTTTGATGAGAGCCAAGAACGACCATTTTGGTATAGGGAAAATGACTTTTGTCATTATCATAGAAGCAAAGGCCATGACATTGAACGATGTCAAACCTTCAAAAATCTTGTCCAAAAATTCATTGATAAAGGTGAGCTCATTCTGGATAACCCAAATGCTCCCCAAATCAAGCGCTTGATGTTTTTAAACAGCCTTTTCCAAATCATTCCCCGAACAATGATGCTTTGGGGTCTCAAAAACCAAACACGCATACTATCAACACTGTTTCTACTAATGATTCTTCTTCTAACTCAGAATCATCCACAAACATGTCGACTGAATTAGAACTCTCCTCTGCTCCTTCAAATTCTGAAATTCCACCATCCTTAGATGGTCCATCTACGAGTCTTCCTTTATTAGAAATAGAGTCATCTCCCTCTACCTCACCATCGATCTTCCACCTATACCGAAACAGTGTCATCTTCATCTGTCTCATCATCAGATATTCTTTCGATGCTTGAGTCATTTACATCCCTTCAAATTCCCACAATGGATACTTCTACTTCTGTCACTTCCATTTTTGCTACGACCATGCCTTTGGTTAATATACCCATAGTTATACCAAATTATATGCCTTCGGAAGCATCTTCAATCTTAACCCTTCCTGTCACTTTTCCTACAATAATTACACCCACAATTACTGCATCTGAAGTACCTTCCTCACAAGAGGCTGCTTCTTCATTACCTATCTCTTCCACCATTAGTGCTTCCTTGCCTATTAAGGAAACATCTAAAGAGATAGCATCAACACCTATACTTCCTACTTTAGGACTCAGACATAAACAATTGGAGTTTAAGCCTAGGGTTACATCATCATTATCATCTCCTTTACTTCCTCCAAAATGGTTACAATCACCTTATGCGGTCAAAGTTGTCACCATCCCTGAAAAGGGAAAACCAATATTTCGGACCATCAAAACTCTTGGTTCTTTCCCTCAAAATCCCTTTCGTGCCTCATAAAATATTGGATTTATCCATTGAAAAGGTGTCTTCTTCTACAACACCATCTTCATGGTGCCTCATAAAGTGGATTTACCTATTGGAAAGGCGTCATCTCTTTTATCAGAACCATCATCTTCGTCACTAAAAACCAAAGCACCTTTTGTACCACCTATCAAATCTATTTTGGGAGCTCCTCCCTCATCTAAATCAATCTTATCTAAATCACCATCTGTTTTGGCCAAACAACCTTCTTCATCTCCAAAGACTAAAACACTTGTCACATCTTCGTCATCTTCAAAATATATCTTAGGAGCTCCTCCTCCACTAAAATCAATCTTGCCTCACTTGCTTCCATCTCAAGCACCTAAGGCTGCTTCTCCCAATATCTAGAAAAGCAAAACAATCCCTAAAAAGACTATCAAACCAGATATGTTGATTCTTTTACCTCGAGCAGTCTATTAAGGCTAAAGAGGTACCTTTTTACGCTGTCCTCATCTTCATCTACCGGATTCTATACTGAAATCCTTCGCCAACTTATCTAATCTTCATCTATATCTCTTCCTCCGATCAAACCCTATAATCCCAAAGGAGTAAAACCTTCATGGTTCAACTCTAATTTGATTTTTGCTTACCATCGCACTCCAGGTCATGACACTAAGGGATGTAAAGCCCTTCAATCTATCATTAACAACCTCTTGGAAGAAAGTGATCTTCTACTAGAAGAGGAGGAACAAGTGTCTCTGTCATCCCAACTACATCTGAGCCTGAATGGTCTACTCAGGCCTCTAATTCTATTGATATCACTCTAGATGATCTTCCACCCTCTCAAATTAACGTAATTTGTATTGCCACTAGAACACAATGGTATGATAATCCATCATCTTCTACAACCTCTCGACCACGAGTCGTCATTTTCTTGCCCTCGAAGGAGTTCCTCCTTCCTCATTAGCCTCGAGACCTCGGGTCTCTATTCGTGCTTCACCTTGGGCTCAGATTCCCGTGTCAGTTGAGGAGAGTGTTATGAAATAACTCACCCATGCTCTAGTCAAAATGTCTCTTTTTGACCTCATTTAGTCATCTCCCGGCATTGCGAGTTCGATTGATAATCTATGCCTTATCATGGTGAATTTAGATGAGCCCTGACCTTTTCGAGATGGTTGTTGTATTGAATATACCATCAACCACCATCTCCTTCGAGGATTCTGAAATTCCTCCCTTTCTTCTGAGGATTTAGAGGCTCCACTCTTTATCACAGTTCAAATCAACAACACTACGTTAAAACGTACTATGATCAACGTGTGGTGCTACACTCAACGTCATTTCCTCCCACACATTTGAGAAAATTAAGTTACCAAAGAACATAGTGTCACCACCACCTTTCACCCTTCAATCATTTAACGATCAATTGGCGGTTACTTTAGGAACTGTGGTCTTGCCCATTCGGGTAGGCAAGAAATTGCTTCATGAACTTTTTTACATTGTTAAAGGAAAATTCCACTACAATATGATCCTCAGATGCTCTTGGATCCATAAAATGCATAGAATTCCATCAACCCTTCATCGATGCATAAAATATCAGTATGAGGGAAAAATATATACTCATCCAGGAGACCCTTTTCCATCCGCACAATGTGACATGACCTCACAGTCTGTCCCTCCAAAATATAACACTGATTCTCCTAACGAGGCTTCATCCTCTTCCATACCTACAACAAAAATACCAGATCTACAAAATCTGGAAGAAATGTTGTAGTTTTTTTCGCTAGGAGAGCTTCTCTTCTCTCTTTTAATGCCCATCTCAAGCCTAATGAGTATGGTAGGCCAGATAAACAACCGAATATGAACCCAATCTTGGCGCATTATCACCATTGGTCTACCCAATCAACAGACTAACTTTATCTATGGTGGTCTTGATACACCTCACTATCGTCTGGATTCTCCTCCTAGGGCCAAACCCTATTCGACAGGGTTTGATTATCTACAGAATCCCGCATTCACAAAAACTTATCTATATCAATGCGCGTGGAAGGAATTTGGCCTGGGAAAGTATGAATAGGGTGTGCACGACCTCACATATATTCCAACTCTTAAACCACATCAAAAATTTGGTTTAGGGTTCAAACCTCTCTTGAAAGCCACCGTCACCATTCTCGATGAGCCTCTTTCCATTGAGGAACCATCTTCTCCCGTCAGGTTGGAAGCATCACTTGATGTGGATGACACCATTTCCATCCCACCTAAAAATTTTTTTAGTCAATACCATTTCCTTAGGTCCACTGACCTATAAGACTAATGGAAAATCTACTTCCATACCATTAGTCTTCCCTGAAATAGTTGGAGACGACTCTCCCACTATCAATACTATCCACTGTGTGGATGATGATTCTGTCCTTACCTATCTGGGGGCAGAGGATTCTTATCTTCCTAAAACCATTCCTTCTGACATGTCTATGCTTCTCAATGAAGCCACTATCAACCTTAATATAGGGACTTCTGAAGACCCTCGCATCATTAAGGTCGGCCAATCTCTTAACCCACATGAGTTAGGAGACTTCACCACCTTTCTTTCCCACCATCGCCAAGTGTTTGCTTGGTCATATAAAGATATGCCAGGCCTCAATCCTAGTATCATGGTCCACAATATTGTTACTCTTCTAGACATCAAACCAGTTAAACAAAAACTGCATAAGATGCATCCTCATGTAGCTCTCCTCGTCAAAGAAGAGTTGTAGTGCTTTTTCTCGCCAACTTCATCTAACCCATTAACTATCCACAATGGGTTTTAAACGTAGTACCAAGTAACCAAAGCTACTTTGGGAAAATTTGAATTTTCACTCGACTTAGGGATCTTAATCTCACATGTTCGAAAGATGATTTTCCTCTACCTAATATCGACCAACTTGTGGATTTAATGCAGAGTCATGAGATGCTTTCTCGATGGATGGTTTCTTTGGGTATAATCAAATTATCATCACACTAGAGGACCAGCATAAGACTTCCTTTATAACTCCTTGGGGACTTTTTGTTATCGCACCATGCCCTTTGGTCTTAAGAACACGGGAGCAACTTATCAACATGCAATGACCTACATCTTCCATGACCTCTTACACAAAACTGTAGAAGATTACGTCAACGACATCCTCGGTAAGTCCAAATGCCATCAAGATCATCTTCTCATTCTTGCGCCTCTCTTTGAGAGACTCATTCATTTTTTTCTTCACCTAAATCCATCTAAATGCGTGTTTGGCATTCTCACTGGTAAACTCTTAGGCTTTATCATTTCTATTAGGGGTATTGAAGTCAATCCCACAAAAATAAAGGCTATCCTTGAGATGCCTCCCCTTCCAACTTAAAGCAGATCCGTGGTCTTCAAGGACGCCTTCAATCAATACATCATTTTATCTTGCATCTTTTAGACCATTGTCAACCTTTTCATCATCTCCTCTGTAAAAACGTTCATTTTAAATGGGATGAGAATTTCTAAAAATCATTTGATGATATCAAAGCTTATCTTCTTTCTCCACCTATGCTTATACCTCCGCGAAGGGAAGCCATTCTATCTTTATATTTCTGTGACTGACCATGCTCTGGGAGCCATGATCTCACATCAAGATTCTAATGGTAAGGAATAGGCTATCTATTATATCAGTCGCACTCTTCATGAGTATGAAATGCGCTATTCCGAAGCTGAAAAACTATGTTGTGATCTCTTCTTCGTAACTTCTAAACTTCGTCATTACCTCCTTAATCATAAAAACTACATTGTTACTGAGTGTCAATCCACTCAAGACAATGCATGCAAAACCTTATCACAATGATCATATCACTCGTTGGCTCATGCTCATGACAGAGTTTGACCTTGAGTTCATCTCACAAAAATCTATCAAGGGTCAGGTCATTGTGGATCAATTAGCTGATGCTCCTCTTCCGGACACTCAAGTCCCCCTCACTCAATTCCCAGATGAGTACATCCAACAAATTGATTTTGGTCTATCTCCATTTAAAGTAAAACTCTTCTTTGATGGGTCCAAGTGTCAGCAAGGGGGAGGTATGGGTTTTTCATGATTCTTCCTTGGGGTGCACATATCCCTATCACACACAAGCTTAACTTTGAATGTACCAATAATATGGCCGAATATGAAGCCCTCGTTTTAGGTCTTCAAAATGCCATTAATCTCAGCACTCACCATATCGACATCTTCGGTGAATCTAAGCTCATCGTTAATCAAATCACTAGAGTCTATCAATGCAAAAATGATATCCTTCAAAAATATCGTGATATCATTCTCTTTCAGCTTCAATCTTTCAATAAATTTACTATCCAGGCTATTCCTCACACTACAAACTGATTTGTAGATATGATGGCTTCTTTAGCCTTGCTTATTCCTCCATTCACTGAAGACTCGTGACTTTATGTGGTTGTTCAGTGTTTAGACCAACCATCTCATCTCAGGCAGTTGACTTCAATCAATGTTGTCACAACTGACACTCAAGATGAGTGGTATCAGCACATTTTTTATTATCTATCCTGTTCAGTGCTTCCTCCAGATCTGACTTCCAATGGTAGAAGATATTTTATCCAACGCGCAAACCACTATACTATTCTAGGTGGAATCCTTTACAAACGTGGCTTTGATGGTATTTTACTTCGGTGCCTCAAAACCCTGAATCATCTAAAGCCATTCAGGAGGTCCACGACGGTATCTGTGGTGGACACTTTGGTGGTTTGGCCATGGCTAAGCACATCCTACGTTTAGGCTATTATTGGCCGTCTCTTAATCAAGACTGCTGCGACTATGTCAAGAAATGTGTCAAGTGTCAACAACATGCTAATCTCACACATATCCCTAGCCAGGCCTTACAACCTGCAGCAGATTTGTGGCCTTTTTCACAATGGGGTCTTGATCTCGTTGGCCTCATCAATCCACACTCTTCACAGTGACATCACTCTATCATTACTGCCACATAATACTTCACTAAATGGGTGGAGGCTATTCCTCTTTCATCAACCAAAGCTAAACCTATTGTTGATTTTGTCTATCAACACATCATCTATCACTTTGGTGTTCCTCACAAACTTGTTATAGACAATGGAAAGTCCTTCAAAAATAAATATTTATAGAAACTTTGTGACACTTTCAATATTAAACTCAGCTTTTCTTCTCCATACTATCCACAATCTAATGGCCAAGCTGAGGCTTCTAATAAAATTTTACGTAATATCCTTGAAAAGGTAACTAGTCGAGTTGGTAGGGATTGGCACTTACATCCCTTTTGCTCTCGGGCTTATCGGACTAGCATTCCTACCCCTACCGGTGCTACTCTTTTTCTCTCGTTTATGGGTCTAAGGTTGTCCTTTTGGAAGTCCAGATTCCCTCTCTTCGCGTCTCTCTTAGAGATTTTGTCTCGATGAGGACTATCGTCAAAACATCTAGCACGGCTTGAGTTGTTAGATGAACATCACCTTAACACTCTTGAACATCATCAAGTCTATCTTGAGAGTGTCAAGTGTGCTTATAACAAACATTTGCAGCAACATGAATTCCAAGTTAGTGATCCTGTTCTTAAAGAAAACCAAAATGTCACTACTCCGGAATGGAGTCAATGTGGTAAGTTTTCTCCTAACTAGATGATACCATATGTTATCACTCATAAGTATGGGTCTAGGGCTTATCACCTATCTTCCATGGATGGTATGCTCGAAATGGAGCCTCTTAATGCTTTGCATCTAAGGCCCTCTCTTGTTAAAATTTATGTTACACGATTTTAGTCGCAAAACAGATTTTTAATCTATCTCATGACAGTCATGCATTTCATAGTGATTTGGAACTATGAGGTTCCTTGCGTTATTTCTTTTTTACCTTAAATATGAGTACTACGGCTCTACTCATGGCATTTTCCTTACATATTTGTTCCTTCTCATGGTAGGAATACCTTTATCACTACTTCATCCACCCTAGGTATTCATCTTGATCAAATCTTCTTAGGGGCATGAGTACGTGCTTATATATGTTTTCTTCCCCTCTATCTCGATCTATTTGGTCTAAACTCAGGTTCCTCCAAAGCTCAAAAAAAAAAAAAAAAGAGAAGAGAAAGAGATGCTATCCTAGTCCCAAAAAGATAGACTAATCCCTCGAAGGATAGCTATCCATGCCTTAACAAATAAAATAAAAATATAGACCATTCCTCAAAGGATGGCTACCATCAAAATCAAAATACAGACCACTCCCTTGAAGGACGGCTATTTGTTTTATGGCATTTCAGCCTTTGAGAAACAACTTCCTTTATTGGCTAGTTTGTTCACTTTTTAGCATCTCCGAAAGACTTCTGTATTGATCGGTCTTTCTATATCTAGCAAACTTCCCGCATTTATCGGTTTACTTTTCATTTTTACCATGATTTGGAACTATGAGGTTCCTTGCGTTATTTCTTTTTTACCTTAAATATGAGTACTACGGCTCTACTCATGGCATTTTCCTTACATATTTGTTCCTTCTCATGGTAGGAATACCTTTATCACTACTTCATCCACCCTAGGTATTCATCTTGATCAAATCTTCTTAGGGGCATGAGTACGTGCTTGTATATGTTTTCTTTCCCTCTATTTGATCTATCTGGTCTAAACTCAGCTTCTTCCAAAGCTTAAAAAAAACAAAATAAAAGAAAAAAGAGAAAAGAGATGCTATCCTAGTCCCAAAAGATAGACTGATCCCTCGAAGGATAGCTATCCATGCCTTAACAAATAAAATAAAAATATAGACCATTCCTCAAAGGATGGCTACCATCAAAATCAAAATACGACTCACCACTCCTTGAAGGACGGCTATTTGTTTTATGGCATTTTCAGCCTTTACTGAGAAACAACTTCCTTTATTGGCTAGTTTGTTCACTTTTAGCATCTCGAAAGACTTCTGTATTGATCATCTTTCTATATCTAGCAAACTTCCCGCATTTATCAGTTTACTTTTCATTTTTACCATGATTTGGAACTATGAGGTTCCTTGCGTTATTTCTTTTTTACCTTAAATATGAGTACTACGGCTCTACTCATGGCATTTTCCTTACATATTTGTTCCTTCTCATGGTAGGAATACCTTTATCACTACTTCATCCACCCTAGGTATTCATCTTGATCAAATCTTCTTAGGGGCATGAGTACGTGCTTATATATGTTTTCTTCCCCTCTATCTGATCTATTTGGTCTAAACTCAGGTTCCTCCAAAGCTCAAAAAAAAAAAAAGAGAAGAGAAAAGAGATGCTATCCTAGTCCCAAAAGATAGACTAATCCCTCGAAGGATAGCTATCCATGCCTTAACAAATAAAATAAAAATATAGACCATTCCTCAAAGGATGGCTACCATTAAAATCAAAATACGAGACCACTCCTTGAAGGACAGCTATTTGTTTTATGGCATTTTCAGCCTTTACAGTAAACAACTTCCTTTATTGGCTAGTTTGTTCACTTTTTAGCATCTCTGAAAGACTTCCCGTATTGATCAGTCTTTCTATATCTAGCAAACTTCCCGCATTGATCAGTTTACTTTTCTATCAAAAAAAAAATCATGAAGTTGTGATATGAGACCTTTTCGATCATATGAAGATCCTGTTTTCCCCATATGGGCATGTATTTAATCCTTCATGTATTCTGACGAGATGCATACTTATCTCTCGTCCTTATCTACCTCCTAGATCTGGTTTGCGACTAACTAGTGTCAGGTTTATTTTATCCGTGTCTATGGCCTTATGTGCATCATCTTTCAATTTACCATCAAGGTCTCTATTTATGGTCGGTTAGGGGACTAACTTATCATTCTTTTTCCTATCTAGGTGTAGTGTTTTTTATTTCTAAGGGATAATATCATTACATCACTTTCTTTTCATCAAATCAAATAGACATTACCCATGTTCATTTGTTATTTATCCAGTTAAATTGACATTTAACATGTTAATTTAATCAATCAAATCTATCATCTATCTATGCTCATCTTATCTACTTCATCTAAAATCATCAAATAATGTATTAAAAACACATATGAATCCATCTATCTATATCATTTAATTTAATTGACATCTTAACATGTTAATTTAATCAATCATTCATCCATGACAAATCAAAATTAAATCACATCTATCACATCTATTCATTTATCATCTATAACATTCATCTATATCCATCAAAATTACATAACATCTATCCATAACATCCATCCCTATCTATCGAAATTAAATGCATGAATCCAATCACATAACACAAAATGATGAATATATATACATATATCTGTCTGTACAAAAGAATGTATGGCTTCCAATCAAGCCATATACATCGTATCCAAAAAATGCCTTCAAATCGAGGCTACATAATCATATCTCTACATCAGTATATCTCTACAAAGTATCACATCTATATAGTAAAATCGGATAGGTGGAAAACACTATCTCCTCCTCCCTCCGGCCTGGATCCTGGTGTCTCTCCTAACCATCTCCTACAGAGCTAGAGATGCCCACTACCATGGCCCTACCACCTCCTCGATCTCCCCTAGTGCTCGTACCCTCGAAGCACCACCAGTAGTAGTTGTTGTTGTCCTCCTCCTCGCTCCATACCGAGGCACATCTGGGGCATGCTTTGTGTCAAGGCCATCCTCATAATATCTCACCTCAGCAAGGAGAGCTTGATAGGTACTCAAACTCACCATGTCAAGTGCTCGTAATGGCATTGCTGCTAGTGGTGGTCCTCCTGCTACTGCACCCTGTGCCCTTGACTCTAAGGTGGTGCCTGTATCACCATATTTGGCCCTGAGGGCCTCCCTGTGCCTGTGATATCAATCTCTCTGCTAGATCATTGTATCCTCGCTCTTGACGAGAAGTGTCTCTTTCCTATATCAGGGTGTCCCTCTCCTCTGTCAGTGTCCTAATCTCCTCGAGGGTAGTCTGGTGTGTCTGTATCAAGGCAACATGCTCTCCCTCAAGTCTCTCTAGCACTACTGCTAGATCCTCCTCACCTACCTCTGTAGATGTCGGGAGATGTCGTGGCAGCTCCGCATGGTACCATGCCTCGTAGCCCTCATCCACTCCTACATCATCATCATCATTTGTGGGAGGTGGGGCCTCCCTAAGCGGATCTCTTTGGGATCAGTATAGGCAGTCTGTCTCCCTGCTATCCCATCTGTATGGTGTATATATAGTCGGGATGATCTGTATCAAACCAAACTACCTCATCACCCATATAAATAGGACTCACTCTAAGAGCTCTAGCCTACGGCCCCTGACCACCCTGTTGTGTCTCAACTCCACTAGGTGGGCATCCTATCTAGCCCATATCGGATAGACCCTGTATGGTCTCCATATCACCTGTGTTGGTGTCAGAGTCCTGAATCTCTCTGAATACCACTCTGAGGATCTCCCTGTATCTCCTGGGGCCATGTCTTCCTGCCATCATCAAAATCCATACTCAAGGGCTCCCTCTACTCCTAGCATCCATGGAAGCCCAGATGGCCTGATCACTAATATATGCTCATATGCCCAACAATGGAGCAAAAAATTGACATCTATCCCAGTCCACCTACCTGTGGTATACATCCATAGCTCGTAATATATATGTGCAGTAATGTGTTAGCAAATGCAAACACCTGCATGAAATCTAGGATATCGCAAACACAGTCAAGCAGGAGTAGTGGGAACCATCCACCTCTGGAATTTGGTAATGCATAGTATGAGATAGCCATCTAGATCAAGGCTATTAGTCTACTAGATTCATCATCCGTCGGTACTATGAGGCTATCCTCACAGCCCTGGACACTATCTCTACATCATCTGCCCTATCCCCATATAATCGTACCAGGGCCCTCCTCTGCTACTCTCATGGGGTGATCTCTATCAAGTCCCCTATAATCGGTAACCTAAGGATCCTATAGATGTCCTCATGGGTGATGGTCATCTCACCGTCTCGAAACCAAAATGTGTAGGTCTGGCTATCCCACCACTGCACCAATGCTCGCATGAGCTCCACGTCTTGGGGTACCGTCTATAATAATGAAACCCCTAGTCCAGCTAACTCCAGATGGCGCCACTCAACATCTGTCACATCTGGCAGTATAGTCTCTAGTAGCTCGAGAATAACATCCCACATGTGTAGGACCTCTCGTTCCTACATCACATCAAACATCATCATTAGTTTCGTATTTATCAACATCAACATCATTAAAATTTCATCAAAATCTTTCTCAAAAGATTCAAAAATGTCTCTTTTTTTTCAATCGGCGTCGTTTACTTGACAATGGCCGACACCGATTGTATTACAATCA
Organism: Taxus wallichiana var. yunnanensis; assembly: GCA_018340775.1. Classification (NCBI taxonomy): domain Eukaryota; kingdom Viridiplantae; phylum Streptophyta; class Pinopsida; order Cupressales; family Taxaceae; genus Taxus; species Taxus wallichiana. Next base: position 659,577,585 of record CM031242.1, read on the forward strand.
ACGCCGATCACATTACAATCAGCACCGATCACTTTCTAATCAGCGCTGATTTTTTCAATGACGCAGACTACGAGGCAAAGCGCTAAAAAAGCCCTCTTGCCTCCTACTACAAAAACATGAAAAAACAAAAAAATGCTAAATCTACGAAGCTAAGGAAGGCCCACTTACCCCTGGCTATGTCCTCTTCCTCTTCTGAGTGCTTGGAAGCTTCCATGTTGCTCAAATTCAATTTTTGACTTTTTCTAAATCAATCATCGCAATGCAAATGAATCATTATCGTTCACCTTTTCTATACTTATAGGTTTTGGAGCGGTTGGCGCTGATTATTTTGATCGGCGCTGATTTTTTTGGTCGACATCGATTAGGGGTAGTCAATGTCGATTGGAGCCCATTGGTGTCGATCGGGTATATTTTGATATATTTCATCCTCTGGTCCCACCAGGACATGCTTCATCCTCATATGTTATCCTGTCTTACACATGTGTCACCCATAACACATTGTCGCCATCATTGAACCTTTATTTTGGGTCCTTATACCTGGTCACCTTGCATAGCCTCACATGCATCTCGCTCGTGGCTCGGCTTTGCTTGTCATTCCCTGCTGGGGCATCTCATCATTATATCTTTTGCATGTGCCACCCATAGCACACTTGTTCTGCCTAGTCTAGCAGCAGTTCTATTACAAAGTCCACTGTAGTGGCCATATGTCAATTTTTATGGTGGCTCTCCTCTCAAGGCCATCGCTTCATCCTTCTTGTCTAAGTGTTGATGCTTGGCTTGTTTATTTGATCATTGTTATGACCTTATTTTCACCTTTTGGTGCATATTTTGGTGTTATCACCCATTCCGAGTTCTTCCCTGTACATGGGTAACTCACATTTTTTTGCAACCTAAAGATAGCGGGTCTATAGGCACTAACATCATCTCATTTAAGTCCATCTAGTTGTCCCTACTAATGTGTCACTCTTTAGTTGTTGCTATTTTGCAGTCACCTTTAACTCACCAGTTTGTAGCCACTTACATCATCTCATATGAAGACCGTCTAGTCTACCCTACCAATGTGAGTTCCTTAGGTCTGCCTTTTTTGTTTTTTACATGCATCATCAATGATCAAATCTACTCCAAACATCATGTTGGGGCATCCGCTCTTCTTTTCTTTTTCATCTACCTTTTTCAAACTCGGGATCTATTGGCTTTTTTGGGCCATCCCATCCCTAGGTTGAGGGGGATCACATAGTCTATGTTCTTCCTTTTCTTCCAAATCCTTGTTTTTGTCTCGTAGTATTGCTTATTGCAAGATACTAAAAAAAGGGGCAAATGTAGACAATTTAAATTAGTTACCCAATCTAGTGTCCCCTGGGTTCGTTTATCCTCTCGGGTAACCCGAGGCACCTTTATATCACCACTTCTCCCTTAGGGTATTAATTAAATATTTAATTTAAAGGCCTATCCTAAGTTTTCTCCACTCATTATATTTCACCCATGGTTAATTAAACATTAACCATGTAATTCTATCTTCTACACTTATTCTACTTCTACTTATTCACCCCATATCACTTCCCAACCTCTCGTGCTATTATTATCCATCTATCCCACCTATTTCTCCTCTCCTGGAACCATGCAGGGATTCTTCCCATATTTGAGTGGGAGGGATACGTTTATTATCCCCACAATTCATCTCCTTTTTTCCACTTTGGGAGTCTGTTCCTTGATCGGCGCCGACTATTTCTCGATCGACGCCGATTTTTTCCGAAAGCAGAGCAATTTTTTGGAGCGGTGCCAATTTTATCTTGGTTGGCACTGACTATAAATTGACGACATGAGATCCTCTCTGGTTAGATTTAGAAGAGATGGTTTCCTAGAGATTACTTTGTCTCGATTGATTAAAGATATTATCAGAGAAAGAGAGTGAGTTTTTGTGCAGTTTAATCCCCGAGAGGTGTACTGTTACTCCGTCCACGTGTCTACAGCTCTTGTAGGTCTCCATAGTTCCCCTGGTCATCATTAATCATCAATCAAGCATTTTTTAGGTATTCCCCTTTGTGGATTTCTATAATTTTTTTCTTTGGTCAATGCCGACCGATCCGATCGAATTTGATTAGTCTTCTATCGATGCCGGTTTATCCAAATCAGCACCGATCGGGCCTTTCTTTGGTTTCTAGGTTAGAATCCATCAATTTCTACCTCAGATCCCCTTTTTCTGTCTTCAATCTCTGCTTTCTGATCAATCTTCAGTAATCTGGTCTTATGTTTAATCCATTTTAGCTTAGCTTGCTTTCTTCTTTTACTCTCTAGCCTTTTGTCTACCTATGTGTCCAATCGATGCCGATCACTGTCTGATCGATGCCGACCCAAACAATCGATGCCAATCACTGTCTGATCGACGCCGACCCAAACAATCAATGTCGATCACTATCGATCGATGCCGATCGATCTGTAGAAAGGTGCGTAATTCAAGTAACACAATTTCAGTTTTGTTTTTACAGTTTCCTACTTTCTTTTAGTTTCTATTGTGGTTTTTACATTTTGTCTGCTATTTTTAATCAGAAAACCTAAATATTTATTTACATATTTCATCATGTATGTCTTTACTCTTGATTGAAAACGTGAACTGACATCCGCCGAGGAATCTCATTACTTCCCGGACCCGCTTTCAGGGTAGTTCACCCATATATCGTCTAACGTCATCCTTTTCTGCCAAGGATTTGTGCATCATAGGTTTCTTGGATCCACTTTGCAAGATTGCTCATGTGCGCCCGTCTTGTCTTTATTGGCATTCTTTCCATCTGCATATTTGGATCTTATCCAATCTATCAGGTATCGATTTCATTTGAGTTTTTCAGGGTTTTTGTGTTTAGTTTGGTGCATTAACTTGGGCACATAATAAACATGGAAATTCTTGATCTATAGCTTCCCATAAGGACTAACTTGTAAAAGATAAGAACAAACAAGTAGTAAAATACACATGTATATGATCGAAATGTGTAAAAATTATGTAAATAAAGTATGTAAAATATGAAAAATGAAAAAGTTACATGTTCACTTGATCTATGATGTGAAAAAGGGTGTGAAAAGGATCTCGAAGATATTGTAGATGAATGAGTTTTTCAGGTGATCTCATGTCGGTTGCATCACCACAAATTTTGGGGCAATCTCACACCAAGTCATGGAAGAAGTGTAGGAGAAAAGTATGGTGTTATCCTCCAACCTTTAACTGCTTCCTACAATGTAGAACACCACTACAGATGATGTGTAAAATTTGAACAATTCTATCCAATGTGAAAGTGAAAAGTGTTGTGTAGTGCATGCATGTCGAGTGCTAAATCATTGTATACCTGTAAAATCCATTGTCTAGAGTTTTGTACATTGTTTTTAATCTGTTAAATGTTGTGTAATTTACCATTATTCATAGGCATCCAAGAAAGGTTAGGGGTGCCCAGAACTACTATCCTGGTGCGGGTGATGGTTTTTATGTTGTGTTAAGGACTGTTAGTGCAAAATCACAGCACCCCTGGATGTTGGTCAGGTTTCTAGGTTGACCATACTATCATCCAGTGTGATTGCATAACATTGAATCCTTTCTCCAAGTGTGGGACTTGAAAAAGTGAGAAAGGATTCTCTAGAGAAGGCTGGTTCCTATTCCTCTGTTCAGATGCACACGAAATATGCAGAGGGTTTGCTCGAAACCTAATCTAATCTGCCAAGGAGATAGGGTAAGAAGATGCATAAAAATAAATCTAAGCTAATAGAGGTGATGCACCAAGGAATGAAGAACAACCTGTCTTGCCAGTAAACACAGACCATTCAAATGTGATATAAGATCACGAGATAACAAAACCTATAGTGAAAGACTAGGAGGATGCAAAATGAACACAAAGAGGCTTGAGAATCATCCACAGACATGTATTACTTGCTCCAAAGATTGATACAATACACTGCAAAATGCCAAGAGGTAGAATCATATTACAGTTCAAATGAGAGGTTTGAACTCCACAAATTCACCTGATAGGAGAAGAAGGGAGGAGCAAAACAAAAAAATGTTCGACCTTTTCAAAGAAGCCCCTCTTTACAATATATAGAAAAATGAGAGGGAAAAGAGAGGAAATCCAGAATCGCCCCAACCACTTCTAGGTCACATTTAAAATCATCTCATTATGGTAGAAGCGGCGGATCTGGCAAAAAGCAATGGTCCCTCTAATGAGCGTGCGAACTGCTCTGCTGCATTAAAGCTGGTTGTTGAAGCGTCACTCGGCATTACCACGCATCAGGGACGTTTTCTCAATTTTATCTCTCTAGAATGTACCAAAATGTAATATTGATCCCATAATCATGTAGAGAATTTCAATGCTTTGCGTTGATATAAAGAACGTGCAAATCCGAGCTCTGGATCGAAAGATATGACAATCAAGATTTAGGGCAAAACAGTAAAAAGCAGTCAGTCGGGGGAAAATATTTGAATTTTCCCCACGCTCTGCCACTTGGATGACACATGGCAGGCTCTGATTTGCTGAGCAATTCTCTCTCCTCCACCTTTCCGTGGGCTTTCCTTTGAAATTTCCTTGTGGGCCCTAGCTTGGACACGTGGCACTATTTCATTGGTTCGGCCGTCGATCTTGAGACCTTGCCCTTTGACTTACGGAATTTCTCCCTCCCGACACGTGTCATGATTTGATTGGTATTAGGTCTGCCGGATTTTCGCACCACGTCCATTTGTCCCGGATGTCCCAGTGCTGTTTGGGACATAAACCTCTGATTCGCCCGAAATGGGCTTCCCTATCCCTCATTTGGCCGATGACACATGGCATTGCTTGATTGGCTTTCGGCTCCTTCGGCTATCCGCGTCCCACGCATCCCTTTGTCCCGGATGTCCCGGTCTTTGTTGTTCCCCGTTTGGCCGAATCCGGCCGGTTCACGCCCATTGCGCCCATTTGTTCCACTGAATCCTAGACTCTCGGGACAAATTCTTCCGAACCGCCCGAAATGGGCTTCCTTTGCTCTCGGCCGCTTCGCCTTTTCACGTCCTTCACATCCTCACGGCCCAGATGTCCCAAATGCTTAGTCGATTTTCTTCTCCTTCGGCCGAACCAGCTTTCCGCATCCCACGCGTCCCGACGGCCCAATTGTTCCTTTGCAAAAGTTCTCCTTTTCGGCCAAACCGGTGGTTCGCGCCCTTCGCATCCATTTGTCCCAGATGTCCCTTTGCTTCACGGGCTGCCTGGAGGCTTTTCGGCCGATCCGCGCCTTGATGTCCCAACTGTTCCAACTTATGCGAGGACTAGGACTTAGCCAATTTTCACGATTTTTCCTGTTTCAAGCTTGTTTTTGCTGCTTTTTCCACCTTTCCGCAGAGCTTGCTCTTTTCCTCTCGAGACAGGGGACTTAGAAAAAATTTGAGGGGACCCTAGAAACATGATTTTTTCCTGAATCAATCCATTTTCCTGGGACTTGAGAATTCTGATGCATGTTATCGAATTAACCCTGGGGGGTGAATTTTGGATAACAATTGGTGACTCAGCGGGGGAACCTGCCTACTAGGTGAAAAGACCAGTAGCCTGAAGCAGTCCATTGGGCATGGAGTCATCAAATATTCTGTTTAGAACCTCAACTGACTCAGAATGTGCAAGGAGGAAGATGGAATGTCACCTGATGAAAGCAAGGACTGCTAAACATCTCCATGGACAGCAAGCTATGCCAAAGCACTTAGGGAAAACAAGACTAACCTACAACAAAACAATGTGCACAAGCACTTGGAGGAAAGAAAATCTAATCTAATATTTACAGAGGTAGTGAACTTCCCTCTAGAAGTAACGCTTGAGATAGATTCCATCGATTTGGAATCTGCAATTCTTCACCATCCAATGAGGCCAATTGAAAGCATTGTTGTTCTTACACTTTGTGACCATGTATGGGCCACTCCAAATGGCATCAAATTTTCAATGACTTCCCGGTTTTGCTCTCGTCCATATCCCATTTCAACACTAGATCTCCAACTTGAAAAGATCTATCCTTGGCCTTTCTATCAAAGGTCTTCTTGATCAAAGCTTGATCCTTTTCCATTGCTTGGGATGCCTAATTTCTGATCTCTTGCAGCTCCATCAACTCTGCATACCTCACCTCCATGGGCTCAAATTCAAGCAACTTCAGCTGCTTCATGAGTTCCAATGTTGGCAACTCAAGTGACATGGGCAAGATTGCCTCTCTTCCATAGACAAGCCTGAATGGAGAATTACCTGTGGATATTTTGGGAGTGATCCTATCATCCCATAAGGCTGATTTCAGTTTGGTATGCCAAGCCCTCTGATTCTCATCAAGATTCCTCCTAATGATCCTCAACAAGTTCTTGTTTGTAGACTCGGCCTGACCATTACCTTGAGGGTAATAGTTTGATGAAGTGCTTAGGTAGATCCGTTCTTGACAGCCCCACTCGGTCACCTTAGATCTAATGAATGCCAATGCATTATCAGAGATTATTGTAGCAGGTATGCCAAATCTGGTAGTTATCCCTCATAAAAGTCTAAGATGCTAGACTCATTTGCCTCTTTGAGTGCTACTGCCTCTGTCCATCGGTGAAGTAGTCCGTGGCTGTCAAAATCCATTTGTGCCCTTGGCTTGAATTGGGATTAATGACTCCAATGAAGTCCAAACCCCATTGCATGAATGGCTGGTCAACTGAGATTGGATGTAATAGAAGGGCAGCAAGTCTTTCTTTTCCTGTGAAGAATGCACAATTCTTGCACTTCTTGATCCATGCATAGCAATCGCTGAAGATTTTAGGCCAATAATAACCAGCTTTCATGATTTTTAGAGCTGTCACTCTTGGTGCAAAATGACCACCAGCTGGTCCACCATGGAAGTCTTCCAACACCCTTTGAATCTAATTCGTGCTAATGCATCTCAGCAGCACTCCATTCACATCTTTCTTGAACAAAACTCCATCAACAATGGCATATGGAATAGCCTGCAACCTTAAGTATCTCCTCTTCACTTTGCTCATTTCTGGAGGGTATAGGCCTGTTTGTAGGAAGTGTATCATATTCTGATTCCAACAGGGAGTGGGTGCATTATCATTTTCCTGCTCTGACCATCTTGTAGTACCAAGACAACATCTTCTTCATTACGCTTGACTTTGTTGACTCAAGGCTAGTTGTTCGCATAGTCCCTCCCACGCACTAATTTGGTGACCTTGATCTCGATGTCATATTCCATGACACGAGTTATCCATCTGCATGTTTCTCATTCAGATCCTTGTTTAGAAGAAAGTCCCTGACTCCCGTATGAGATACCAATAATTGGATTTTGTTGTTTGAGACTAGGTGCTTGCATTTCTTTAAACTCCTGATCACTGCAAGTACATGCTTTTCAATGAAAGAGTACCTAGTTTCGTATTCCTCCAAGCCTGATCAAGAAAGCAATCGGTTGTTGTAATCCTTCTTTGTTTTGTTGTGCCAAGATTGCAGAAATTGTATCTCCACCACAAAAGGCTATAACATGAAATCCTCAGAGAAGTTTGGATTGACGAGAGTTGGAGCTTGGGATATAGCCTCTTTTATTGCCTCAAAACTTGCCTTGCCTTCAGATGTCCACTTAAATGCCATGCTCTTCTTAAACATTAGTGTTATTGGCTTTACGAGAGCTGCAAGGTTTGGAACAAACCTGTAGACAAAATTGATCCTTCCTAAGAAGCTTTGAAGAGCCTTCTTATGACTTAGCAATGGCAACGCTTGAATTGCTTCAACTCTTTCTGGGTCAATCATCAATCCCTCCTTTGAAACAATATGGCCAAGAAGTTTTCCCTCATAAGCCAAGAATATGTATTTTTTGGGATTCAATGACATCCCAAATCTTCTACACCTCTGAAATACCTGCCTCAGATGAAAGAGGTGATCCACTGCATTTTTGGAGAATACAATGATGTCATCAAGGTATATCAAAACTATTTTATTGATCAACCCCTTGAATGCCGTATCCATTGCCCTTTGGAAAGTGGCTCTAGCATTTGATAGCCCAAATGGCATCTTCTTGTAGGCATAGGTCACCCATTTGGTGGTGAAAGCCGTCTTGAACTAGTCATCTTCCTTCACCATTACCCGATTATACCCTGAGTAGCCATCTAGGAGAGAGAATCTCTCCAAACTGGATACTACCTGCAATATTTGTTCCATTGAAGGAAGTGGGTAATGGTCTTTGAGAGATGCCCTGTTTAGGTCTTGGAAATCTACACACAACCTGATTTCTCTGCTCTTCTTCCTAACTGGAACCAAGTTTACGACCCAGCTTGAGTGCTTGATTGGAAATATAATGCTTGCCTCTATTAGTTTATTTAGCTCTTTCTTCATTAGAGGCTCAATGTGAGGGTTGACTGGTCTCTGCTTCTGCTTGATGGGCTTAGCATCTGGATCCAATTCTATGGTATGCTGAGCTAGGTTGGGATTGAAACCTTTCAAGTCTTCATAGCTCCAAGCGAAGACATCTGGAAATTCTTGGCAAAGTTGTATGAAATCTGATTTCTCCTGTTCAGTGGCTACCTTGCCAATTTGAAGTGTTTTGTTTTCCCCAACCGGAATTGGCTCTGAATCTTCTCTTTTGACCTGTATGTTAGCCTTTTCCTTACGGAACTGGTCATTAGGGTTGAAGATAGACTCCAATGTTACTAAACCTCTAGGAAGCTTGTTTGTCCGCAGCTGCACTACTTGATCCCCATACTGCTACTCTAATCTATCCTGATTCCTAGCTAAGAATTCAGCCTCTTCTTGTAAGAAATTTACGATCTGTTGATCGTTCTCAAAACCTGCCACCAATTTGGTGTTATTATCTAGAATCGCTGGCCTCACAATCACCTGGATATGTGGCTGTGTTTTCCCCTTCGACGTTGTCAACCACATCAAACGTTGCCCAACTACTACGAGCCTATCTGCGACTTCATTTTTCTTCCTGGGTATGGACACAATGTTGAAAGCTTCAAAATCTTCAATGAGCTCACATACCCTATTCTTGTAGCTCTTCAGCAAGTCATTCTTTGTAGCATGTTGTCCCCTAACTTGGTTGACGATTAGCTCGCTATCTCCAAACACCTGCAAGTTCTTTATGCTCTTCTTGATTTCCCAATGCATCCCTTGCACCAAGGCTTCATATTCAGCAGTGTTATTTGAACAGGAAAACTGGAAACGAAAGGCTGAGTAATACCTTATACCTTGTGGTGAAATGAGCATAGCTCCACCTCCTACACCTTATCTACTCCTTGATCCATCAAATAATAGCTGCCATACTTCATTCTTGTCCTTATGATTTGGCTTGGTGATGTTGGGGAGAGGTTGATCCTCTTCATGTAAACAATAAACCCCTAGCTCAGATTCTTCTACTTCTTGATAAGGATCAAAAGCATGCACCTTGCTTGCCCATTCATCAAGAGTCAAATCCGGGATACTTCCAACCTTGGTGTCAGCCTCGTCAGTGCTAGGGTGATCTTCTTGATCAAATGCTGAGCAATTGGCATTAATCTGACTTGGAGTGTAAGGCTCAATATGGAAGTTTGCAATAGGTTCTGACCTAATTGTAGCCTTAGTTCCATACCTCATTCTGAACAGCATGTGTGACCAATCAGTAGACAAATATCCTCCAATCTTGGCTGTGAAGTCCCTTGACAAGCAAAGGGCAAAGAGTGGTGGAAGGTCTATGATTGATACATCTTGTAAAACAACAACATTTGGACATGCATGCAAGGTAAGACCCAAATTTATAATCACTCCAACGGTTGCTATTGTTGTTCCATCTAACTGCACTACCCCTTTGGATGTTATTTCATACTGGAGCCCTAGCTGATCAGCTATTTGTTTGGGCATGACAGAACTACTTGCCCCGGAATCAATCATGTAATTGTGTACTAGCTGATTTCCAATGATCAACGAAACATAGAAAGGAGGGGGCTTCAACATCTTACCTTGCTGTCCTCCATGATTTCCCCCAGGCTGGGCAGCGTTTGTAAGCACTTTGTCTTACATCTGAACCCGCTGATTTGAAATTGGCCAGTCCTTCATGGCAGCTTGCAGCAGATCTCTTTGTCCTAGGATGGATAGGGATTCCCACATTGATATATTGACGTTAGTCTTCTTCATCTATTTAATGATACTGAATGGTGATGAAGGATCTCTCTGTTGTCCCTTGGTTTGCACATTTACTCCTTGTACGTGGGCAGCAACAACTGGCATTTGAGTTGGCCTAGGGGCTGTTCTTGGCTGCCTTTGTGCATTTGAAATGGGACTTTGCTTGCCAATCACTTGTGGAACCATGGGAGGTTGTGGATTGGCTGGGGCTAATGGCTGTTCTTCACCCAAATTTCTCCTTTTGACCTTGTGTTGGCTGCAACACTTTGAGAAACCACCTGATTCATGCCACAGATATCCTCTACTTTCGAGTACACCAATGTGGTGTCATTTGGGGCTGATTGCTGTTGGAATGTTACTTGTTGTTGGCTGTTTCCTTGACTACCCTCACCCTCCACACCAGTAGTTTTCACCATCAATGCTTGATTGAGAGCACCATTGAAGCACATGGATTGGTTATTAGGCTCATTGCATGGAAAACACCAATCATATTCTGAGCAATGTTGTTCGTGTTGGCACTAATGCTTTAGAGGTAGATATGGCATTTGGATTATAGGGTGGAATGGTCTATTGACGGGAGGCCTTGTTTGATTCATATTTGCAGCTGGATTAGGTGGTCTTTGTGGTTGGTATGGCTGCCTATTAGGTTTACCTTGGGGTTGATAAGAAGGTCTGAAACCTTGGGCTTGTTGCCTCTTGAGAGTAACTACCTCATTGCCTAGGTTTTGCAATTGCTTCATGACCTCTTGAAGCTCATTTGGGGCACTTGGAGATGAAGTGGAAGCTTCATTTGAACTCTAATTTCTAGGAGTGGGAGAAGGAGCCAAATTAGGTGCTTGACTAGTGTTTGGACTCTCTAAACTTGGAAACAATGGCATGGGAGGTCTAGGGGCAAGTTTTCCAGCTTGAATCAAACAATTTTCAGCCCTAATGGCAATGCTATAAGCCATAGGGATTGTTGTGCCTCCCATGGACTGAATTAACATAGAAATATCAGAATTTAGAGCTTTGAGATAGTAGAGAAAAGCACCTTCATTGTTGGCTTTCGATCGCCACCGGAATTCTCTCCCAAGTTTTTGAAATCTGAAGTTGAAGTCGGTCATTTGTTCATTGGGAGCTCTCTTGATGGTTGTCACTGCTCCAAAGAGACAAGTTGTCTCCCTTCTCTCCAAATTGCTCGTGAAGTGCAATACACAACCGATTCCATTTTGTGATAGAACCAACTCCAAGGCTCCTAAACCATTGTAATGCTTTACCTTTGAATGAAGATGCCAAGAACTTGATGACCACTTGCATTTCATTGATCTCATGAATTGGAAAAAGGTTAGCAATGTCTTTAACATGATCACCTGGAGTCGTCTAATTTTCTCCGGTGAAGTACGAAATGTTCTTCAAGGCTGTAATAGGAATTGGATGTTGTGCATTGAGGGCAAGTGGGCTGCTGCCTGTGAAGTTGATGTAGGGATTGTTTTGAGCCATTCTAATCGGTCTTAAAACCCTTGTATCTTGAATGAAAGGCTGCTCGGTGGAGGAGTTGAGAGAGTTCTATTTGGTGGAGATGGAGACCTTTGAATCCTTCTTCCTCTTTGCCTTCTTCTCGGAGATAATTGTAGGTATTCAAACAACACTTCTTCTTCTCCGACTCTTGACCTTGTGATTCTTCTCATAAGATTTCAGTCTTGCCTTTGCTGAAACCAGTTGATTTTTTCCCTTGGAGTCACTAGATATGCAAATAATAGCTCTCTTGAAGCAAGAAAAATGCAGCAGATGCACATCAACCCTGCTACGATAAAAATGAGACCTCTAGGTCCCACCGGGCGTGCCAAAACTGTTAGTGTAAAATCACAGCACCCCTCGGATCTTTGGTCGGAGTTTCTAGGTTGACCATATTATCATCCAGTGTGATTGCATAACATTGAATCCTTTCTCCAAGTGTGGGACTTGAAAAAGTGAGAAAGTATTCTCCAAAGAAGGCTGGTTCCTATTCCTCTATTCAGATGCACACGAAATATGCAGAGGGTTTGCTCGAAACCTAATCTAATCTGCCAAGGAGACAGGGTAAGAAGATGCATAAAAATAAATCTAAGCTAATAGAGGTGATGCACCAAGGAATGAAGAACAACCTATCTTGCCAGTAAACACAGACCATTCAAATGTGATATAAGATCATGCACAGATAACAAAACCTGCAGTGAAAGACTAGGAGGATGCAAAATGAACACAAAGAGGGTTGAGAATCATCCACAGACATGTATTACTTGCTCCAAAGATTGATACAATACACTGCAGAATGCCAAGAAGCGAGAATCGTATTATAGTTCAAATGAGAGGTTCAAACTCCACAAATTCACTGATAGGAGAAGAAGGGAGGAGCAAAACAAAAAAATGTTCGACCTTTTGAAAGAAGCCCCTCTTTACAATATATAGAAAGAATGAGAGAGGGAAAAGAGAGGAAATCCAGAATCTACCCCAACCACTTCTAGGTCACATTTAAAATCATCTCATTATGGCAGAAGTGGATCTGGTAAACGGCGGGCTCGTCAATGAGAAGCGTGGCGAATGCATTGCATTAAATTTGGTTGTTGAAGCGTCACCACGGCACTACCACGTGTCAGGGACGTTTTCTCAATTTTCTCTCTCCAGACTGCACCAAAATGTAAGATTGATCCCAGAATCATGTAGAGAATTTCAACAGCTTTCCGTTGATATAAAGAACGTGCAAATCCGAGCTCTGGATCGAAAGATATGACGATCTGAAGATTTAGGGCAAAACAGGCAAAAATAGGTCGGCGGGAAAAATATTTGAACTTTCCCCGCGCTCTGCCACTTGGATGACACATGGCAGGCTCTGATTCACTGAGTAATTCTCTCTCCTCCACCTTTCATGGGCTTTCCTTTGAAATTTCCTTGTGGGCCCTAGCTTGGACACGTGGCACTATTTCATTGGTTCGGGTCAGTGCTTGAGACCTCGCCCTTTGACTTCTGGACTTTCTCCCTCGACACGTGTTGTGATTTGATTGGTATTCAGGTCTGCCGGCTTTTTGCGTCCACCACGTCCATTTGTCCCAGATGTCCCAGAGTCTTTGTTTGGGACGAAACTCTCGATTCACCCGAAATGGGCTTCCCTGTCCCTCATTTGGCCGATGACACGTGGCGTTGCTTGATTGGCTTTCGGCTCCTTCGGCTATCCTCGTCCCACGTGTCCCTTTGTCCCGGATGTCCTAGTCTTTGTTGTTCCCGTTTCATCCGAACCCACCAATTCGTGTCCATCGCGTCCATTTTTTCCAAAGCTGTCCCCGGCATGCTGGGACAAATTCTTCCGAACAGCCTGAAATGGGCTTCCTTTGCTCTCGGCCACTTCACCTTTTCACGTCCTTTGCGTCCTCGCGGCCCAGATGTCCCAAATGCTTAGTCAATTTTCTTCTCCTTCGGCCGAACCGGCTTTCCGCGTCCCACGCGTCCCGACAGCCCGATTGTTCCTTTGCGAAAGTTCTCCTTTTCGGCCGAATCAGGCGGTTCGCGCCCTTCACGTCCATTTGTCCCAGATGTCCCTTTACTTCGCGGGCCACCCGGGGCTTTTCAGCTGATCCGTGCCTTGATGTCCCAACTGTTCCAACTTATGCGAGGACTAGGACTTAGCCAATTTTCATGATTTTTCCTGTTTCAAGCTTGTTTTTGCCACTTTCTCCACCTTTCCATGGAGCTTGCTCTTTTCCTCTCAGATAGGGGACTTAGAAAACATTTGAGGGGACCCTAGAAACATGATTTTTTCCCTGAATCAATCCATTTGCCTGGGACTTGATAATTTGATGCATGTTATCGAATTAACCCTAAGGGGGTGAATTTTGGATAACGGGACCCAAGTCTAATTATGATCCCTATATCGATATTGAATATTGTGTTGTATCGGATTGTGTTGTGTTGGACTATGAGTGTATGACATTGTATGGGTGATTGATTCACACAAATGATTCCCCTCTATCTTGGGTGTATGTGACGTCATTGAAGGAGTATGCGGCCCAAAGGAGGACTGATTGTTGTGTTGAAAGCTGCGTGCCTGCATGGGGGATTTTACTTGGTAGAAACCAAAGTACATGTAAAAAAAGTGGCTGGAAAGAAGTGTCATTATGAGAAAATACAAACACACATGTAGAAAAAAAATGTAAGCTAAGTATACAATGTGTAAGCTAAGACACAAAAAAACAATGTAAACACGCAAGAAGACAATATAGACCGCAAAAAGTGGGTTGCAAACAAGGGACACAACTCACAATGTCACAATAAAATCAAGGCGGAAGAAGCTAAAATAAGACAAGTGTGCACACAAGACAAAGGAAAAATCCGTAAACAATGGAATACAAAAAGAAAACAATGATAAGTAATGTAATAGACAACCATGGTGGCAAATAGACTTGCATAACAAATTTTGCACATGAAACACCCATTAGCATGTTAGAAACATAAAAATTATGTCAAAACATGTACAAGTTGATAAAGTAATGTGTTATGAAACAAAATAAAACAATAACACCTAAAGTATACAAGATTGGATGCCCTCAGGAGCCGATGTGGAATTGGTAATAGGTATTGTGCCAAACATCCATGTTACGTGTGTAGATCTATAGAATATTTTATCACAAATAGAAATCAAGTGAACACACATTTGTGTATGATAATGATAATGACATACAAGATATCTATCTAGCATGTGTAATAAAGTGAACATGTAAGTAGAAGTAAGTAAGAGTAAATGCAACCAAGATATGAAGTATGTTGTGGATGAGACAGAATGAGATGTATTGTGAATGATAGGATTTGCATGCCCTTGAGTGGATGTTTATGCATGAGATGAGTTTAATTTGTATATTCCCCCTCAGCAGTCAAGAATGAACCGTAAACAAGAGTGCATCATCGGGAAATGGTTTAAATATTTTTTTGCTATAGAGATGTGATTGAAAAAGCACAAAGCATGGTGAGTGCACAAGTGAATGAGTGAATTTACGGGTGAGGTGAGGTTCATTTTAGATTAAAACCCTCAGTATTCAAGTATGAACCATAGAAATATAGTGTGTCATAGGGTAATTATCACGGTGTCTAGAGGTAGATGTAAGAGAGGTGTAATGTGAATGTGTATAGTGAGTAATGCATCTAGTGTATGATAGAAGATGCAAGAAGAATATGTCGTGTGGGTATAATGTGTGATGTGTGAAGAGTTGTAATGTGTAGTGTAGTGTGTAGTGTGTGAGGTTCATGTATATAGTATGCCCTCAATAGTAAAGTGTGTACAAAATAATGAGAGTACGTTATCGGGAAATGATGATGTATATGTATCAAATTGTGTATATGATATGTGGAAAATTAGATGTCTAAAAATAATACGCATATTGCGGTTAAAAGGGGAGAATTATTGTGATTCCCCCCAAGTGTGTGATCATGAATGTTCTATCTGATGAAAGTAAAGGGTGAGGGTCCTCTACCTAATGCTTGCGGTGATGAAGGCGTGTGATCATGTTCTAAGGGTGGTGATATATGAGATAGACATTACATGGTGAATGAATCCTATATGCATGTGACCGATGAGTATAATGTGGGGTATGTGTAAAAGAATGTGGAGGTGATGGATACCTATGCATAGGAGAGTGGGTAGGTGATGAACACTAATGTGTGATGGAATGTGGAGGTGGTGGTCATCTATGTGCGGGAGGACAAGGCGGTGAAGTATACCGATGTGAAGGAGCAATCCGAATAGTGGACCTAGACCGATATGTCAAACTAGCAAACCAATGAGACCATATAGGTTGAGTGCAAAAGGAAAGCTAGAAGTAGATTCTGCTCTAGTTTCGAGAGTACACGGGGACGTATGTGCTCTAGGCGATGCAATGAAAACCTCAAGAGGGGCTTGTGGCCATGACATAGATGGTGGAACACCATTGATAGATATGACTTGCATGTTGTGAATGAACTTCAGGCATAAATGATTCATGAATATAATATCTTGAGTTTCATGGAGCCATGTGAGACATAAAATCATGTCACACCCTTTGAGTGATGGTGCCACAAGAAAAGGCACAAGCATAGTGACAGGACCGATGGGGACTGGAAGTTGGATAACACCATATGAGTTGGGAATTGGATATGAAATTTACGATAGTGGATAGACAATAGCAACAAGGAGTGTAATGGAACATGCATTGATGGGCCACCATGGATCAACTAGATTTTCATTGATAGAAATCAAGTTAATAGAAACACTAATGTGTAAGTGATCGAAATAAAATGTAAAGTGATAATCATAGTTGAGAAAATTAATTAATGGTGGGGATGTGTCAATATGAGAAACTAGAAAACCAAAAGCCCCCAATACAGGAGGAGGCATTGGATGATATGTATGATTTTCTAAGGATTCAGTCATTTGCTTGTCATTCTTTCGAAGAGGATTGTTGAATATTTTCAGCTTATGATTTTCATTGACTAGTGCAAAGGTCATAGGCTCTGGAAGCTCGAGTTTTTTATAATCCATAAGATCTTTGATAATAGAGCAAAGTTTGAAACACCTATCTATAGAATGCCGACACATTGATGATAGTCACATCAAAATTTCTCATTGTAATTTTGACCTTTAAGACGATATGGATCCAATTTGAGCGGAGGAGGAAGCGTAATAAGATTACTCTCAAGAAGTTGTTCTAATATAAGATGTGGAGAAATAGTCAACTTTTTTATGTACGCTTAGGTGGTTGCCATTGGAGTTATTTGGTGTTATATATAACATTAACACTAACCTTAGCTTCAATAGGTTTCACAGTTGGTTTACAAGTTTATTTACTTTGAAAGCATGTATAGGATGAAGCTTGCTCTTGATACTTAAGACTTCGTATAGATAAGATTTTAGTTTCATGTAGCTTGAGAGGACCATGTGATAAGAAATGAGCAAGGTTTTCTTCTTTGCATACATTAATTTGAAATAAACATGCAAACTAAGCAAATGAAGTTAATCTCTATTCTTTGAAAGCTTGAAATAATGAACCTAAGAGGATCTAAGCATTCAGTTTATGTGTTAAGAGAAAGAGATCTCCCCATTAATGGCTTTAAGGCCAATGGATCTTCCCTTTTACTCCATGTTAATGCTATGAAATACAAGATTAAATGCTTTTAGCTCAAATGGAAGAAGATGAAATACAAACTAAAGCCTAAACAAATTGCTATAATCTATGCTAGGAAGAAGAGAGAATTCTTAGGAAATGAGGGAGGGGGTATAGCCCTATTTATAGTTTTTGGTTTGGAAGAAAAGGGAGATTTGGGTGCATGTGGGACAAAGGCTAAAGTCCAAAAAGCACTTTTAGCAAGTCAAAGTGTGATTTGACTATGTTTAGGGTATTTAACCTAGGTTAGACTAATTAATCTCTCTTAGAGAGTAATTAGGGTTCTGGAAGGGTTTCTTGAAGGGCTTAATCAATCCAACGAAGTGGATTGATCTTCCAAGGAGCTAATAGAAGCAAGATAGAAGAGAATAAGAAGCTAATGTAGTTAGAACGAGGCTATAATACCTGTTTAAATGGTTTATAAGAGGAAAAAAATGACCAAAAGGGTGTCGTAAGAAGGGAGTTAGATAGGTCTAATTGGTGGTGTGCCATCAATTTGCAAAGGGAAGAAGCGTTAGTGCACCATTAGAAATAATAGTGTATTGATCAAACTACAGGTGTCTACATTTTCCCCTCTTTGAGGTGACGTAAGCTACGTCACTTCAAAGAAAGTAGACAAATGCAAACAAGTAGAAATTTTTTTGAAGGGGTAGAAGAAAAATTAATAGGATGAAGGATGACGAATGCCCCTCGAGTGTCGATGGGGTGATGAAGAAACTCGATCGATGATCGAAAAAGAAACAAATAGAAAGAAAAGTGTTAGAGAAGATGAGAAACTAGAAGAAAAAGGGATATTGAGCTATCCATGCAAATCAATTGCTAACAATACTTAATCATCATAATGCTTAGAATCCTCCTCATGGGTCCTTATTAAAATGTGAGCATGTGATGGAAGTGTAAAATGACATGAAAAGCCAAGATACAAACAACCATCTTGTGCTAAAAATGACCAACTCCATGCAACATACACATGAATGCAATGCAATACGAGAAATAAACAGAATCACCTAACAAGGAAATAAGTACAATCACACACACTTAAACCAACAACGTTTAAGATAGTTGCACAAATATTTTGTTATCGAGATGAAGTCCCAAATGTTTTGATAAATGAAAAGGGTGAAGAATGATGCCCCAAGCAAGGTGTATTATGCAAGGGGAAAGATGGAGGACACTTGGGTCCTATGAAAAAGCAATGTGCACGATGAAAATAGTACCAGGCAATTGATAGTGCCCCAGAGTACAAACGAAGTAAGCAACATAGCTTGTGTAGGTGATTGAAGATTTTGGTGATGTGAGTCATTGTTTCAAACATTTGAAAATGTTCAGCAAGATCTGGGATGAGTGCCATGCAATAGACACAGATTTCAGCCGTAGATGATCGGTTTAACCAATTTTGAGCCATTTTTGATATTTTCAATATTTTTGTTGTTTTTAAATATTTTTTGAATTTTTTTTTTTTTTTTTTTAGGTTTTTGATCGGTTAGAAGAATTTCAAAAGATCAAAGATCTTCTAAAAATACATGCAGGGTATATTGGGAAGGAAAAAGCTATCAGAGAGCTTAGATATATACCCACAAGAAGAAAGATGGGTTGAGAATAATTTATTTAAAATAAATTAGTAAATAATTATCATGATGGGGAAAATAGATGAAAAATAGAGGAAAAAGGAGGAAAAGGCACCTGAAAGGTTCGTAAATTATCTCAGTGTGATGAAGAAGTGACCGTTGGATGGCATGAAGTGCCCCAAGCATGTGAAAATTAGTAAAAATAATTATTTTAATACAAAAATAATTATCACAGTATGGATAGAAGAAGGTTAGAATGATCACGGTGGAGAAAACATGCCCCAGGGGCATCGCGATGGGTTAATATACCCACCGGGGTCGGTAAAACAATCACGACCAATTCATTTCTACTAGAGCCTTTGCAAATTTTTACCGTGAGTGAAAGCGATAGCCCTGGAGTGAGATGGTGAGGATACCGAGGAGGACGAGGTGCATGGATCACATCCAGGAGTACATGCGGGACCCACTGGATGGACCATTCATGAGTGGCCTAATCCCCCTATTAATTACACATTTAATGCCTTTTTAGGGTTTTCTAGGGTAGGTAGGAGGAAATTTGATGCATGTGTGTGGGTGTATGCATCGGTTTGATGGGTATGCACATGCATGTGCATGTGTCAAAATAGACATGGACATGCACACGTGCATCCATTCATGGGAGGTAGGGACACGTACGTGTACCTATTTGGAAGAAGTGGGTATGCGCACATGTATCCATTGGGAAAGGTGGGTATGCACACGTGTACCCATAGAAAAAATTAGAGGGGGGCACGTATGCATCGGTTAGGGTTTTTGAATGTGCACGCACATGCACATGTGCATGAAGCAAGTGCAGTGCACGTAGGCATCATATTGGGCGTATGCATGTGTCCCTGTATGGCTGCGCAAAAAGGAGAAGAAAGGGGTTGTGTGTATGTATGCATCAAAGGTGTGTATGTGTCGTTTAGGGTGCTGAGTGCAAAAGGAGGCGCATATGTGCTAGAATGAAGTGAGAAAAGACAATTTGGCTAGAAAATAGCCAAGTATAGAAGAATATAGGTGAGATTAGTTTAGAAGAAAAGAATAATTAGTAAGTTAGATGTATTAAAAGAATTATTTTTCCTTAGAAAAATATATAGAAAAATGTAAGATGCCTAACACTTGTGTTGATTTTGCAGCGTATGTTACCCGTTCTTCAGACTCATGAGCACTACTCTGATTGATTAGTTGTGATAGAGGCATAGTTTGATGATGATGATAGAGTGACCTCTGGAGAGCCTTTTGCATGTGATGGGATTGTCTCATGTGGCAGAGATGCCACAGATTACATTAGATCATGGCCTTTTGATAGCCATAGTAGAGTGATGGCACAGCGAGAGCCAGTGCTTTCACCTCCCGACTGGGGAGATTACCATTACCTTGGAGGATGTATGGCGCATCATGTGGGTCCTGATTCAGGGACAACTTATCGAGACTATGAGCCATTGGACCGACATTCAGCATCATATCATACATTTTTTGGTGTTCCTACTATACCACGGTGTGGGATGTCCATCAGACTATCCGATGTATAGATGATCTAGAGTTAGACCGAGTAGTGGTCTATATGATGGCTTTTGTTAGTGGAGTTCTACTCCCTGACAAGACTGGTGCTTCATTTCCACTTGGACTCCTAGGAGTGATTCTTGGTTTGGTGGAGGGAGAGACCTACTACTGGGGTCAGTGCATATTAGCACATCTATACTGGGACCTTCATTTGATCACTTACTACCATCAGAAGATGGTAGGACCTGCTCATTTGCTACAGATTTGGGCATGGGACCACATTGCTATTGGTCACCCCTTAGGTTTCGAGAGTTTGGGCTCCCAACGAGCCTTCTACGATGGGTTGGGTCCCGGTAGGGGATGATGTGTGATTTATGGGAGTTACATACCACTACACTAGGTGTGAGTTGGATGAGTTGTGGCAGGCTTCCATTGTATGGAGGCCTTATAGACATTTTAGTGGCTAGAGGATGGTTTAGAGCTCAACACTGCTACCATTGAGCATTTTATCTTGGGTAGCCATGCAGCTATATGGGAGTTATATAGAGTAGATCGGTGCCAGAGGTAGTTTGGCCTTACCCAGGATGTTCCTGGGCCAGATAGATGGTATGTATGCTCATAGAGCTAGAGAGCATTTTGATATGGGTCCATAGATTTCCCATGATAGAGCATTGGCTAGTTTTTGATAGGTGGCACCTGTTATTTGGGTGCCACTTGAGATAGATTAGAGATCGGGCACTACGCGGAGTATGGGCCATGGTACCACGGTGTGCTCCCATGCCATTTGAGCATTCCCTAGAGTGGCGTATGATGTCGGTGTGAGACCTCCTCTAGTGGGGCCTCCTAGTGGTGGTGGAGGTGGATGATAGATGATGATGATGATGATGAGGGTGGGCCCGATGCGCACCAGCATGTTAGAGGTAGGGGATAGGGTCCCATACCACAGCAGCCACAGGGATAGGCCCTAGGCCCAGGGCGAGACAGGTATACAGGGCCGTGGATATAGAGTTTCCCCTAGTGGGCATTCCAGTGGGGATATATACCCCTCTTTAGTAGGTACTTCTAGAGTAGGGCCCGCCATTTGATATTCCAGAGAGAGTAGTAGCATTGGTGGGCAGTGAGCTGCTCTCTTCAGTGATTAGTATTACAGTAGCCATTGTTGTATAGTTACATGTGGCTAGTGAGAGAGACACATGAGGACCCAGTACAGGCCCTCACATAGAGAGCGAGATCGAGGCACTCCCCAGGAGAGTGAGATTTTGACAAGAGAGGGATCAGGCTAGGGCACAGGCCACCTAGGGCAGCGATAGTGCTTCATGGTAGAGTCAGATGCGAGAGATGGCACACAGGGTGCTTAGATATTGAGCCTCCTACACCAGTCCCAGACTCAGGTGTGGATGGTTTTTCCCAGAGGGACCATGCATGCACAGCATCATCACGGGGCTATCTTTACAGAGAGGATCGAGGCGAGCCCAGTGCAGAGTTATTACAGAGAGAGATCGAGAGGTTGTTGCCTTGAGACAGGCCTAGGCTGATATTGGTAGTTTGACAGGCCAGTGAGATGTCACCCTACAGGTAGCTCTCACTTCTGGAGATGTAGACTTGATACGAGATGTGATGAGATCCGGTGGTGAGGCTTGTATTATAGGACTGCCTACTTCAGGGTAGTTCAGCAAAGATCAGTGAGTAGTCTCATTTCAGTAGTCAGAGGCTAGTGTGATAGGTTCAGGTCATGAGAGATCAGGTCATTCGGTGAGATCAGTTAGGTAGCCTATACTAGAGAGCCCGGCTGGACAGGGGCCATCTAGATAGTTTGGTGGTACCCTAGTGTAGGTCCATCACAACCACCATTATTCCATCGACCAGGTGACAGAGACTTGGGAGCCCGGTGAGGGTGAGAGTTGTGGTTGAGCTCTATATTATTTTTTTGTATAGATATCTTGTATACATGCCTCTTATGAAGGCTGATTTTGATGTATAGTTGTGTATACCATTATTTTGATGATGCCTCGTGATGAAGGCTCGATTCTTTTTGATGCATGCCCCTTTTTGATGGCATATTGTATCGATGATGTATTATTTTGAGTACTGACCTAGATAGTTATACATGTATATATGGACATTTTGATGTATCATCTATGATGGATTTATGATGTATGATTTGTTCTTTCCTTTATGTATGTGGCATACCTTAGATTCAGAAATGTGTATATTTCTTGCTTTCATTTTGATGATGTATCTGTAGATAGCACCACATGTTTTGGATTCATGAGTTGTTTTTGAGTTTTTATGCTAGCACTTGGGATGATACTAGATGATATTGGTGTGGGGGGATAGATTTGTGATTATGCAACCCCTCTTGCCCCCATTGATGATACGATATTTGATGATTAGCTTAGCATACATGCATGATGTAATACTTAGCATTTTTGTATATATATGATGTAGTGAATGATGTTAGAAATGTGATGAAATGATAGATGATAGATGTGATAACAAACAACTGTGCAAAAACACACAAGAAAAAGTTAACAAAACTAAACAAATATACACATACAACAAACTACTACTAAACAAACACATGCAAAAACTTAACAAGAGATTAAAATGAGATCTAATCTAAAAAAGTAAAAATGAACTTAAAAGACACACATAAAAAATAAAGAAGCCTACAACAATTGTTTACAAGCATGAGAGTTCTCAAATGTATGTAATGCAATACATAATTTAAATCAAACAAGATTCAAAATTAGATAAGCAAATGATCCATTTAAAGAACCAACAATTCAAATGGACTAAGTACATCAAAACTATACAAACCAACAACTAAAAGTAATTAAAGCACTACTTTTTTTTTGTGGGACAACATTGACATATTTTCTAATGTTTTTGGGTTTATCTAAAAAGATAAGTTTTGCAGCTACGTTTTTCCATTGTTGTTGTCTAGGTTTCCCTAAGATAACATTGTGAGATGAATGTAGCTTTATCCCTAAAAAGGAAATTTTCCAGATGTTTAGATTTTTGTGTATCATTTTCCAAATGTTTTTGTATTTTCCAAGGTCATGTTTTGAAAGCAATGTACAAGAAAAAAGAAGCGTGGATGCCCCAGCGTGATGTGGGAATATACAAAAGGTAGAATGCCATGTGTGTATGTGTGAGAAGATGACAATGGTACTTTCATGCTCAGCGTTAGATGGGAGTATACAAAGGTGATGTCCTCCATGCAGATATAAGAGAAAACAAACCAGATCATGGCAAGGCAAAGGTGGTCCTAGTAGGGTTCTAGACCTAGCAGAAAAAGTCGTATCTAAAAAAGTGGTAACGATTACCCATCCTTCCGTAAGAGTAACTTGTGTCGGTGAATCTTCCTTGAGTGCCAAAAACTGGTTTTCACTCAAAGACCTGCCCCTTGTGCCACAATTGCATGGTTTTCACATGAGGATGACCTACTTTTTCTTTACTATTTTCTCATTTTTCCATTTTTTTGCTTGTTTTTTCTTTGTTTTCCAATTTTTAGTTCTTATTTGATATTCTCGTCATGCCTAAGTAGAACCACTTTAAGTGCATGGCATTCATAGGTTTTGGAAGCTCTTCACCATCTGAATATGCAAGTTTGTAGGCTCCTGATCCATATTTTGCAATTACAACATAAGGACCTAACCAGTTAGCCTCAAACTTTCCTTTCTTTTCTCTATCTTTGATGGTGTTCTTCTGATTTTCTTTGAGAACTAGATCTCCTACATCAAATTCCTGATGAATGATGCATTTGTTATATCCTCTGGACACTTTTTGATAGAATTTTAGGTGATTGAGTGCTCTGATATGCCTTTCATCTAATAGTTCTAACTCTGCTAGGTGAGCAACTCTGTAGTCTTCATCTTTATCAAGATAGTCTCTGAGAGATATTCTCAGAGAGGGAAGCTCCACTTCCAAAGGTATGATGGCTTCAGTGCCATAGACAAGTGAATAAGGGGTCACACCAGTAGGAGTGTGGATGGAAGTACGATAGGCCCAGAGGGTGGGATGTATCTGTAGATGCCAATTATGGCCGGTTTTACTGACCATTTTCTCCATAATCCATACAAGGGTCTTATTGGTGGCTTTCCTGTCCATTACCTTGAGGGTAATAAGGGGTAGACCACTTAAGTTGGATATGGAAGCATTGACACAATGTTTTAACCATTTTATTTTTGAAGGATTTACCATTATCAGTGACAATGGCGAGGGGATCCTGTAATGGCATATGAGATGGTTCATGATGAATTTTGAAATCTATGCACACTGGTGACATAGGTAAGAGGGACAACCTCTACCCATTTGGTAAAGTATTTGGTGGTAGTGATGATGTGAGTATGACCATCGATGAAGAAGGATGGAGCTTCCCTATGAGATCAGGCCCCATTTAGAGAATGGCCAAGGCGTTGCAATAGGCTGTAAGGCTTGTGTTGGTGCATGTATTAAATTTCCATATTTTTGGCATAGTTCACACTTCTTTATGAAGTTGCAACAATCAGATTCCATGGTAGGCCAATAATAGCCTACTCTCAATAGCTTTTTAGCTAAGACCATGCCACTAGTATGTGCTCCACAAATACCACTATGTACTTCCTTAATTGCGTGGATAGAATCAACAACATCCAAACAATGAAGTAGATTCCCATCATAGCCATGATGATAAAGGGTGCCTCCTAGGAGGGTATAATGGGCTATGCGGTGAATAAGGGATTTCTTTTCAGAATGGGTGATGTCAGGGGGAAGAGTGCCATCTTGTAGGTATTGGAAGATAGGGTCATACCAAGGGGATAAAGGACCAACAACTTCACATGCCAAACATGACTCCGCATATCATATGCAGGTACCTGTAAATGTTCCATGAAGAAAGGCATCTTGCTTTCTTAGGTGCTATGCGTAAGAGAGACCCAATAGTAGCCATAGCATCCGCGGATCTATTATGTGACCTTGGTTTTTGTTCAAATATGACTTGTGTGAAATATTCCTTCAAAGTTTCAACCATTTTCTTATATGGAATAAGCTTCTCATCTTTAACCTTGTACTCATCATTAACCTATTTTATGATAAGTTGAGAGTCCCCAATGACTCGTAGTTGTCTGATGTTCCATGTAATAGCTAGCTTGAGGCCAGTGATGAGTGCTTCGTACTCTGTAATGTTATTTGTACATGGGAATCCCAACCGGAATGCTCATGGTATGACATCACTGTTGGAGTGATGAGCACCACTCCTGCTCTAGATCCATGGAAGGTAAAAGATCCATCAAAATGAACCTGCCATTCTATGGATTCTTCAATATACATCATAGATGCATCTGGTAAATCTAAGCATAAAGGTTCCATTCCTGGGAGAGGAGCTTTCTACCCGATCATCAAGTACTGTCCTTTTAAAGACTTCTGATTCACAAACTCGATATCAAATTCACTTAGGAGAATGATCCAATTAGCCATTCGGCCTGTGAGGGCGGGTTTGGATAAAAGGTACTTGAGAGGGTCAACTTTGGATATGAGCTTGGTTTTATTATTAAGAGATAATGGTGAAGCTTTTGAAATGTGAAGACAACCGCTAAGTAGGCCTTTTCTATTTGGGGATAATTCAACTCGTATGTGATCAAGGTGTGGCTAAGATAGTAAACTCTCTCTCTTTATGGGCTAAGTCATATTGGGCAAGTAATGCACCAATGGAAAACTGGGTAGTGGAAATGTATAAGAGGAGAGGTTCACTGGGGGTAGGTGGCATTAGTACTAGCGGGTGGGCTGACAAGTATTGTTTGAGTAGTGCAAAGGTTTTTTGAAGTCAGGTCCCCAATTGAATGTGACATCTTTCTTGAGAAAATGAGTAAAGGGGTGGCACTTATCCGCAAGTTGTGAAATAAAGTGATGGATTGCCTGAATCTTTCCTTGTAGACTCCTTAGCTACTTGAGAGTGGTAGGTGGTGGCATTTTTGTGATAGCCGTAACCTTTGCAGGATCCACTTCAATCCCTCTTTGTGAGACAATGAACCCTAGGAGTTTTCCTGATAAAACACCGAAGACACATTTCTTAGGGTTCAAATGAACCTTATAGTCTCTTAGATGCTGAAAGATATGCCTCAACACTTCAGGGTGTTCTTTTCTACTTTTGGATTTTGCTAGGATATCATCAACATAATCCTCCATGATGTCACTTATCATATCATGGAAAATAAATCATCATGGCCCATTGATAAGTAGCCCCAACATTCTTAAGCCCGAAAGGGCATGACTTTGTAGAAAAATGTTCCCCAAGGGGTGATGAATGTTGTCTTATGTTGATCTTCTTCCGTAATTGTATCTGGTTATAACCTGAAAAACCATCCATCAAGGACAACATTTCATAACCAGTTGTTGAATGACTATCATGTCGATGTTAGGTAGGGGAAAATCATCTTTTGGACATGCTTTGTTGATGTCATGGAAATCCATGTAGATCCTTATGCCAACAAGGGTTTTTTCTATATTGGGACTATGTTAGAGATCCATTTTGAATAGTCAATAGGTTTAATGAAATCAATAGCTAACAACTTTTCTAATTCTTCTTTGACCAAGAGTGCCACCTTAGGATGCATCTTTCTCAACTTTTGTTTGATTGGTTTGGCATCTGGGTGCACAATGAGGTTGTGCACAACTAGCTCGGGGTCCAAACTAGGCATATCTACATATGTCCATGTGAATATGTCCACGTATTCTTTTAAGAGCTCTACAAAGGTCTTTTGTTCCTGAGCTGAGAGTGAAGCTCCCAACTTGACTATTCTAGGTTGCTCCTCTGAGCCAATGTTGACGTTGATTGTTTCCTCAATAAGCATTTTAGAAGCATCTTCCATCCGTGTAGGATCAGGGGGAAGAGTAAGATCGACCTCCTGTGGTAGTTCATGATCATCTTTGAATGGATAAATCACTTCATCTTTAGACTCTTCATTCTGTTTGTCTATGAGTTTATCAAAGAGTCTATCACTATGGGATTTCCGTTGAGCCTTCTTGCTTGGTTTCTCAGAAGTAGGTGTACTTTTATTTACAACCTTTTTATTCAACCATCCACACATCTCTGCTTCTTCCCCAAAGTAGGTGCAGGTGTCTAGTTGAATCTTAAATCCTTTCTTGTGGTCTCAGCTGGAATAAAGTCCCTGAGTCCCATGAACTCTGTGAATGCCTCATCATTTTCAAAGAAATCCAAGGGCACGTGAAGTTGTTGATCCCAATCTATAAGTTTCAGGATATACAAGGGCTATTGGATATTTATCTAGGGGATGGATTGGATAAGGTAAGGACCGATGAATCTGGGAATAGGTTTGTGGAGGCAAGATCCTCGTAAAGGCTACATTGGGAATCTACGTCACTATCAGAATGAGATGAAACATCCTCATTTAGAAGAGGTGGCATCATTCTCAGAAGGTAGAGCACATGGGGCCTTATTCCAAGGCCATGTTTATTAGTTTTAAAATGAGGGATAGGGATAGGCTCCAACCGGCCTTGTGCATTAACATGCCACATCCAAACCCACTATAGCCCATGAAAACATCATGTGAGGACCTTTGATGTATTGAGGTGCTTGATTGCATGAAGCCATGGTGCCTTCTCGGCACTCTCTTTGGTAGGGTCTTCTAACATTTTCTCCTCGATATAGGAGACCACTATGGAAAATTTTTCCAATGGTTTAGGACATTGTTCATGGGTGCTCTTGAACTGAAAATAAGGCTTACCCCTTGTCCTGGGGGATACTGATAAGTCTGATATCAATAGAGCCTGCTCAAGAGTGAATGGCTTACTTGGGCCATATTTTGTTGATGTTGCCTCCCATGAAGCAAATGGATTGACCAATGAGGAAAATTGATTGAAAGGTGTGAGGACTCTGAATCTATTCATTTTTATAGCCTCCATTTGTAGAGGGACAACAACATCCATAAGGACATTCATAAGTGGCACGAGAAAAATTGTGCAATGCCCTACAATGTGTGAAAGGTTCTAGGTCACCCAAAATGGTAACCACCTACCCTTCATGACATAACTTGATGCACTGATGAAAAGTTGATGGAATAGCTTGCATGGCATGGATCCATGGGCATCCCAAGAGCATGTTGTATGGAAGGTCCAAGTCAAGGACATGAAACATTGTGTCATGACATGTTGGTCCTACCTCCATGGGAACCACTATAGTCCCTATTGACTCTCTTTCTTCATTGTCATATGTTGTGATTGTGATAGTCTTAGCACCTAGCTCTATTTTTGAATGGCCTAGTTGCTTTACCAGCTTCAAGGTGTAAATATTCAGACTAGATCCCCCATCTACAAGTACTCTTTTGATTTTGTGATGGGTAACCACCACTTTGAGATACAATGGTAAGTTATGCTCTGGGTTGTTATGCGGGATTGTAGTATGATCAAAAGTAATATGATCGTTGGTGTCTAAGCGTGCAATCATGGCTTGAAGGTTCGTGGGATCTACCTCTGTGGAAACCCTGAATTTTGCAAAGTTTTTGTATAGTATGTTCTTATGGGCATTAGAGATCTTGAGGAGATCGAGAATAGATATCTTAGCAGGTGCATTTTCTCTAACTGCTCTATTAAGTTATACTGACTTTCTGAGGGTAGGCACAGGATCTGGTATGATTAAGTGGGCACGTCTTGTCCCGACTATGTAACTCTTTTCTAAAATCTGAATGGTGTTGATCTATTCATTAGATGAGTTAATACATCAATGAGGGAATCATAAGGACTATCATTTGTAGGGTACACATAGGCAAGCAGTCCTATAGTCATTGGAAGTTTTCCCTTGATCTGTTTTCTTTTTCTTTTTATCTGCATGGTCAGGAAAAGGTTCCTTGTAAATACCCATTTTTTCATTTGAACTTTTACCGGTCTCAGGGGGAGACTCACAACAATCTTCCCTTCCTCTATGAGGTCTTGGATATAATGGCGTAATCTCAAACATCTATCCATTTTGTGTCCTTTAACATGGTGGAAGTCACAATATTCATGATCTTTGAACCAAACCGGTTTTGGAGCATCTTCCGGATATGGTACTATTGTGAGTTGGATATTCTACCATTTTTGCACCATCTAATTGTTTTAGGATGGTAGATAAGGATTATCAAGGATGTGAATGTATGTTTTGTAGGTGCTTTGGGATGAGGCCCTTGTGAAAGCTTTAAGAGTGGGCCTGTCTGTATGGCTTGGACTCTCTTGGAGTCTATAATGCCATCACCAACAACATGTTTATTCTTATTGAAGAATTTAGGTTTGTCTGTGGATTTGGCTTCATGTTTTTTTTTAGTAATAGGTTTAAGCGTTCCCTTGGCAATGAGCACTTTCTCAATTTGACTACCTTTCTCTATGACTTCTTGAAGTTTGAGCCACAATGCATTTGTAAGTGAAAGGCTATTTTTGGGTTCAAGTTAGGAACAAATATACTCACTAACTATTTTTTTGGTAAGGCACAAGGAAAGTGACTAGCTAACCCATGCCATCATTGTAAAAATCTGCAAATGTCTCATTGGGTTTTTGTTTTGTGTTGCATAGATCATTCATTGTGATGTCACTCTCCATATTATAGGAGTAATGCCTTACAAATTTCTCTGCTAATGTGGGCCATGTTGTAATGGAGCCCTTGGGTATGCTATAAAACCATTCCAATCCCATGGCTCCTAGGCTGTGAGGAAAAAGTCGTATTAAGAAATTATCGCTATACGCATGACCTCTTGGCAAGCCATGTAAAAGTATTTTATATGATCATGAGGATCACTTTTGCACTTATACTTATCAAACTTGGGAATGGTAAAGTGTTTTGGGAAAGGTTGTTGTAACATGTCCTTATCAAAGGGGTAAGGACATAGTTCTTCATATGAATATTTTCTATTTTGGCCTACATTTCCCTGTTGTAATGTAGTAAGTGTATCTTTCATAGATTTCAATTCATCCTGAATGAGTTTCTCTTTAGTAGGTGATATTGACCTTTGAGCCTGAGTTGCCTTAAAGGTATAGTCGTATGTGGATCAAATTGAAACTCGTTAAGTTTTTTTTGTCTTTGTCTTTGCATATGTTTCTTTTTGAAGAGCCTAGGTTTGCTAGTTTCTGACTCAACTTCAAGATCTATTTTTGGAGGATCTCCTCCTCAACCAGGGGTCCTCTTCTTCATCAAATTTTGGAGGAGGAAGCTTTCCACTTAGTTTTCACTTTACGTGAAGCCTTAAAGTGAGGTTTACGTGATGGTTCACCTTCGACAACAGTGGCCTTATGTTGCCCAGAAGTGGAAGCGTACCCCACATCAAAAGGATTATCGTGTCTAAGATGAATCTTCTCTCTCCTAAGTTAGGGTTAATGACCTTTGTTTCTTCTTCATGCTCATGTGGAAGTTTAGCTCCTAATGCCAAGACTCTTGTGAGTACTTGATCTTTATTATAATATAGGAGTTCATCAAATCTACTTAGGTCTAACCTTTGTTGTTCTCCCGGAAGAGTCGACTCTTCTCCACTATGATCAATTAACGTCTCTGTATCTTTGACTTGAGAGAAGAGTGGTCCTAAATTGTGACCATTGAATGGGAAGGTGTCGAAAGGGTTTTCTCCCTATATCTGCTCATTTGATTTGGCTGCCATTTTTATGATTTTAGGCATCACTAGCGGACGTTTGTATGTAGCTAGCGTAACCCCTAAGTGTATGGTTTTTTGTAAGCCATTCAAGGTGATGTTGGAATTATACTATAGTGTATCCTAGATGTAGTTTTATGCAATCATCTTTATCAAGGAACACTCATATGCACACCTAATGTAATGACCACTCAATTTTTTGTTACCAAGCCTATGCCCTAAAAATAGATAGTGACAATGATGTATCAATATGTAAGTCAAGTTAGAACCCCAACAAGGTCTAAGCACTGACGTGATGTTGTCGAGTCCCTCGACAAGGTATACTTAAAACTAGTTTGAATGCCGATGAAAGCCAAACCTTCTGAAAAATGGAAGTCGTGAATAGATATAGTGTAATAACGTCACCGTGATACATTAACCGAAAGCAAGGTGTTAGTACCATGAAAACTTTATTATGATATATATAAGGCGTTATCGACACTTTTCAAGAAGACTTAGATGACGTCAAAACTGAAACCAAGTGATAAGTATAACAAGGAGTTTTTAATCATGTGAGAGCAGTGTAACCACGTAATAAGGGGACTTATACCATCTTCTCACAAAATGAGAATATGATGTAAGTACCAGAGATTGTACATCTAGGATGTGAACAAAACTATCAACTCAAGAAGAGACAAAAGATGAACAGACACACAATGGTGAAGATGATCTTGAAATCAAGATGGAAGGACTTTTATCAAAGATATGAAAAGTGTACCTACACACTTTAGATGTTTAACAACCCAACCATGCAAACATGGATGGGCATAAATGGAAAAAAAAGTGATGAGTACTATCTCTGATAAAAATGCACAATGTATGCACCTTTCTCACCCCAAACAATGGGTGGTGAGAATGCAAGGGTATTGATCAAAAGATGGAAACAAACCAAGCACCACTTAGGTAGAGCTTCACCTCATCCGAAGACAAGAATAAAACTAAGAAAAAAGTGAGATGTAGTTTAGTTTCGTGATGAAAGACACTCAGATCAAACTCACAAGGGTTCTTTTCCTTGTTTCGACAAACAAGGTTTAGATTCCAGATGAGTTGTCACTTTGTGATGGCTTGACACAACAAGGACTAGTAAAGTGGGCTCCAAGAAAAAATGGCTTTCCTAATAAGTTCTCTCAACTAGGTGTTACAAAGTTATCCACGAGTGGGGTGATTTACCCAAAAAAGTCACAATGACTAGTTTGGGAGTATCTGGCTTTTCCCCCTTCAAGCACAGTGGGAAATAAATGCATCCATTGTGTACTTTTAATAGGGTCATGATAGGGAAAACTTGTAACTCTATCTCACAAGGAAAACTAGTCAAGTGGGTAAGTGGAGTGCTTCTTGTTTCATCCACGAGGTTACACAATGGTGGACTACTTTAGGGTTCTGGAACCACCCCCATTGTTATAGCTTAAGGCGTTATGCCAAAGGGGTTATGTTCCAGTTGAGTGGATAGGGACGTACCCTTTTCTAAAACCTGCAATACAATGTTTTGAATATGGTGTGTTTTTATCTTGCTTAGCTTAATGTGGTTTTAAGTAGCACACCATTTGGCAACCTGTAAGAACACGTGTATTAGAAGGTTTGTGTTTTTTTTTGACGCCTTTCTTTGACAAGCGATAGGTCTGTAGACAACAAGTTTTAGTAATTTTCTATTCGTAGGTTGATGTTAAAAAGAGATTTTTTCACTTTGCTTTTGATTCCTAAGATCACCAAAAAGGTGTGAAGGAAGAGCATACGCAACGTGAAAAATTCTACTGAAATCACATGAAAGTTTTACTTCAACCTTTATAAAACAAGTGTTTTTTGAACAATTTATATGAGTTTTTGTATAAGTGTTTTTGATCTCCAAGATCACCTTGGAAGACGTGAGGAGAGAGCATACACACTTCTACAAAGCTAATTCTAAGCCAAGAACAAAACACTTTTAACTATGCAAACTGAAATGTTTAAGAAAAACCTATTTTTTTCAAATTGTTAGTCCTAGAAACCTGTAGTAATGGATCAGAGAAAAAGATTTTGCAGACTGTAAAAATTTTCAATTTTTTAATAGACACTGCTGTGCACTATATACGACACACCAGTGCTTCCCAACCGATGGATACGCGCCCTACTTAACGAGTATGCCTGTAGTCAAAAATTAATGAAACCTAATGCAGTAAAACACAGATGCTCACAACATGATAGAGAGATGCACCCATATTGACATGGATGCTTAGGTTTTTACGTGTATGCATGCACTTAACCTAAAATAGGAAATAAAAATTTTTTACAAGTGACCTTTTTGCATGTTCAGACCATTTACACCTGATGATGAGAGATGTGCAGAGAGAGGCGGATATGTGCCTGAGATGGAGAGAGAGCGCCTGACATGATGAGAGTGTCTGTCCCTAGAGAGAAAAATTGTACAAATGATGAGGACCTCTGAGGTGTGTACACCTCATGATGATGGGTATGTTGGGGTTCAATGTGTAC
Source organism: Taxus wallichiana var. yunnanensis (assembly GCA_018340775.1). Classification (NCBI taxonomy): domain Eukaryota; kingdom Viridiplantae; phylum Streptophyta; class Pinopsida; order Cupressales; family Taxaceae; genus Taxus; species Taxus wallichiana. The sequence continues at coordinate 659,611,037 of CM031242.1, forward strand.
GTGCCCCTTGTTTGACACCTACGCGCACCCTGTGAAAAACCTGCAAAAAAAACATGGATTTTCAAATTTTCAAGAAAACAGGTTAGTTGTTAGTCAAAGTGTCCTATTTCTATATCAAACCCACAAAATGTATATAAATGAAGGTCATTTATCTAGGGTTAGAAATAAAAATGAGGAAATAACAAGTGATTTGAGAAAAAAACTTGAAAATGAACTTTGAAAAACCTAAAAGACCTCCATTAATGGAGGTGGACATAAGTGTCCCACTAGGCGTGCCAAATGTGTTCAATGAAAAGTTGTAAAAGCCATGGATTTGGGGTAAGAATCTCTAAAGAAACCCCAAAGGCTTTTAACAATCTGATCAATGGACCATGTGATAAGAAATGAGCAAGGTTTTCTTCTTTGCATACATTAATTTGAAATAAACATGCAAACTAAGCAAATGAAGTTAATCTCTATTCTTTGAAAGCTTGAAATAATGAACCTAAGAGGATCTAAGCATTCATTTTATGTGTTAAGAGAAAGAGATCTCCCCATTAATGGCTTCAAGGCCAATGGATCTTCCCTTTTACTCCATGTTAATGCTATGAAATACAAAATTAAATGCTTTTAGCTCAAATGGAAGAAGATGAAATATAATCTAAAGCCTAAACAAATTGCTATAATCTATGCTAGGAAGAAGAGAGAATTCTTAGGAAATGAGGGAGGGGGTATAGCCCTATTTATAGTTTTTGGTTTGGAAGAAAAGGGAGATTTGGGTGCATGTGGGACAAAGGCTAAAGTCCAAAAAGCACTTTTAGCAAGTCAAAGTGTGATTTGACTATGTTTAGGGTATTTAACCTAGGTTAGACTAATTAATCTCTCTTAGAGAGTAATTAGGGTTTTGGAAGGGTTTTGAAGGGCTTAATCAATCCAACAAAGTGGATTGATCTTCCAAGGAGCTAATAGAAGCAAGCTAGAAGAGAATAAGAAGCTAATGTAGTTAGAATGAGGCTATAACAACTGTTTAAATGGTTTATAAGAGGAAAAATGACCAAAAAGGGTGTCGTAAGAAGGGAGTTAGATAGGTCTAACTGGTGGTGTGCTGTCAATTTGCAAAGGGAAGAAGCGTTAGTGCACCATTAGAAATGTGTATTAGGATTATTAGGTTGAACGATGGAAGTGGTGATGGTAGGAATAAAGGATGGAATAAGAGGTTACGTAGAAGCCATAGGATTTGAGGATTTAGCGACTAGAGGCACCGATGTAACATCATGATTATTTTTAGTAGTAATCAAATCAATTAAAATATATGGAATATGAGTGGGAATATTATGCAAAGCTTGTCAAAAATTAATGAATGTGTTTAATTACTCTTGATTGACATTGGTATCCTCATTGTATGATTTTTCGCTATCTGATGCTTCTATTTCACTAAGGGGGCATTGCAAGAGTTAGCAAAGGGATTTTTAGGTGCGGCCATTGATGTAGAGATGTCGGCTATTGAATTGGAAAGCCTACGGGAAGATGGAGGAAGCTCGAGAAGCTTAAAATAACCAAAAGGACCACTACAAGTGACAGAGACATAAAAATAAAAACCCTACGAGAGAAAGGTGCATTTGAAGTTTGGGTTCACCAAATTGATTAAGCTAAATGTGGAAATCTAAGCCTAATTTGATTTTTATTGCAACAATAAATGAATAAATAATTAAGTACAGAAATTAAGCTAAGAAAGATAAGAAATAAAATGTCAAACCCTAGTTGTAAAGAGGGTAAGAAGAGCCTTAGCTAGTTCGTAGTAGAATATAGGCTATGTTGAAGTGTTGAATGAATGAGTAGAGAGGGAGAAGAATCGCACAAAGCCTCATAAAAGTGTTCAAGTTTATGATCTTCCTAGACTGGGGCATCAGGAGAGGGATAGGGTCTCCTATGGGCACCCTAGACTTGTCTCTAAGTGCCTATGTATGTGAAAATTCTCATAAAACCTCATCTAAGTGGTCACGAGGTATTCTCTGTTGTTCTCCTTTGGTCATTATGAGATTGTACAATGATTTCCAAAATCATTGGAAATCTACAATGAAGTAATGACATGTAAAACCCTAAAAATCATCAAATCCTTAAAAACATGTAGAATGAGGGCTCAAATTTTCCTCAACTATCACAATGGTGATCTTACGACTAAGTGTTGCACTACATCTCGGACTCCAATGTCATTATATGTGTGTCTGCAGAATAGTGACCTAGGTGGCTCTTGTGTGTCACACTTGATAGCGATAAAGTAGCTAGATGATAATAAATGTGTGCATGGAATAGAATGAACTTCCCTCCTATGAAGTGTATGTAGAATAAAAACTCTTGTGTCCCTTATATGGTGCTAGATGTATGTAATGGATATCTTAAAGTCTTAATGGAGGAAACCTTAGGTGGTGATAGCTAATGCTTAGTGTTTGGTCCTTTATTATGATCACATAAATTTATATTTATATGATTCATTTGCTTAAATTTCATACTTATACCCGAAAATGTTGAATACTAAAAATCTAATATGCTCAAACGGATAGAAAGGACCCAAAAAGTGTGAACAAAGTATATTGAGGTTAGGAGCATTGAGAGGTGATAAGGGTGCACGACATTGGTGTCTAGGATGATAAATACCATGGTATAAAAAAGAAGAATGGGTAATTAATGGTGCAAGGTAATAGAAAGTAAATAAAGGTGGCCAAATACATGGGTTATAGTACTTTTCTTACTTAGGAATCATATGAAGAGTAGTATGGAATCAAGACTAAATAGATACCCAAATTGCGTGATTTTATGTCTATAATCAGTTGAGAGAAGCAATAAAGGTGTGGTTTCATATAATAGATCTATATGAAGATCAAATAAGGTATTTTTGTGTTGACTTGATCTATTTTTTTCAATTCGTATGATCATGCTACAAGCAAAAAGAATCATGGAGGTATGCTATTAGAAATAGTTCACCAATAAGGTTTGGTTATTGGCACTGGACTGTCTTTCATGAGTAACTCGGGCTTAGGTTTTTGCTTTGAAACATATCAGTGGTATGTCAAAAAGGAACAATGTGGCTAAGAAGGAAATGGTTGTGTTGTCATCATGATGAATATAAAGGTCTTCCATTTTTGGTCTATTGCCATAAAAATCATCAGAGTTTGGTTTTACAGGTCAACTTCTAAGTGAGGTACAATATTCAAGTTATGTTGATGTCTTATATATGATTTAAGAAGGTCTTATATTACTTTGAAATTCATATTCGAGGATGTGGTGTCATGTTACTATCATGACATGGTGTTATGGTGTGACCTTAGTTCTCTATCGGTCTTAAGATACTAATAGCATTTTTTGTGCAAGAGATATGTCTTAAGAAAGTATGTGAGGCCTAAAAATGGTAGTGAATATCTGAAGTTACCATTTGTAGTCAAGATGTGTATGATTTGCTTCTAAGAAAAAGTGAAGATTAAAAAATCTATTTATCATCATGATGTTATGTTGCATTGTTATAATATCAAATGTTCTTTGGAGATGTTTGAATGGTGCTTGAGGTTAAGGAGAATATATATGACATAATGACATGTCGTCATTTATGAGAACTTAGTAAATATGATGAGCATATGAAGTTATAGCAAGACGTCATGGAAGTTTAAGGTCTTTTCTAAGTGTATCAAGGTGTGGTATCGGGAAAAATGGTTTCGTAGAATCATTTCGGGTAAATGGACTATTATGAAAGCATGTTTCAAATTTTTGGATGGTGTGTTTATAAAGCAAGAAGCGTGACCTCCTAAATGAAGAATTTGAATATTATTTTTGTGATTGAAGATTTTATCATGTTGTTGTAAGGGTTTTGTTATCTTGAAGTTATGCTCTTGATAAAAAGGGAAATATACATGTGAGAGAATTAACTTTGTAATGTGTTTGGGTAACTAAAAATGTCAAGGAGCTTACATTGGGTTCTATAAGATTTCTATCATATCTATAAATGGTACAGGATTGTAATGAAGAAAAATTATATGTCAAGTATGGATATGATAATCTTTGCTTGATGTATAAGAAGGTCTTGATTAGAGAGGACTAGAAGATCTATGATGAACAAAAGGAGTGAGTTTCCTATATGTTTCAAGTAGATGTGAATGTTGTCTCAAGTGAAGTATGATCTAAAAGTAAATGCATCATCCTAGGGGGGAGATGGGTTTAGTAAGGTATGTCAAACATTCTATTCTTTTTTCAGGATGTTATCTTGTACAAGGTGTGTATTGTTTCCATGAGGTATGTAATACAATTAGTAAAGGTCTAAAATTCAAAATAAGGTATGCAAAAGATCAAGGGGATTTGTTTTGAAAGAGTCACAATGTTACATTTATTGGTTATTCAAGGATAAATATGCATGGTTTGTGATAAAATACATGAATGGTTTTAACATAAAGTGATGATGAATAAATGCATTGGTGTCTTATACATTGTTGAACCTTGAAGAACATTAAAGAAGAATTGATGTTCTTGAAAGAAAGATGTATTATGACAAGGGGAGCTAGGTGGATTTGAGTTTGAGTTGCAAGAAGAATCCAATGAACTTAAAATACAAGTTTTATTGATGGTGAAACAAGGTATGTCCTAAATTGTTAATTCTCTAAACAATATTTACAAAGTTAAAAAATCTAGAGGTTAAAAAATCAAGGTCCTTTAAGTTGTGGATGTGTGTTAAGTCATGAATATTGAGAAATTCCAAGGTGAAGAAAACAAGGAGTATGATTATTAGTGATTTAGATCATGAAGATGATCTTCAGCTAGTAAAAATTCAAAATAAGGTCTATATCTTCTTAGGGGGCATTGAGGATGTATGAAGACAAGTTATTGGATCATTAGCAGTCTTTGAAACTAAGAAGGTGAACATAATCCAAAGGCTAGCTTGTAAGTATTGTTTGTGAATTGTGGTTGTTGTTTTCATGTAAATTTATTGTAGTATCCTTTGTCATAAATGTCAAATGGGGAGAGTGAAATTAGAAACATGAAAATAGGTCTGTATGTGCCTTCTTGAAATGGTTTCCATCAATGACAAAGGGGAGATTGTTGGAGAAATTTTCATTATTGTTGTCATTGATTTCATGTAATGTTGATTTCAAAGGTATTTTAGGTGGCATAGGGTTCAACATGAGGTTTCATTCATCAAATAAGATGAAGGTTTATTGATGGTGTGGTAAAGAGGTGAGATAACTTGGTGCATTAGCATGATTTGGTGTATGTTTCAAACTAATATTAACTAGTGTGTGTGATCCAAAGGTTGTTATAGGTTGTTATGGTGTCTAGCATGTCAACTAATATGTTTCATTAGTATATTGAGGTATGCAAGATGAAGAGTGGGTTTTTTTAGCATGACATGGGTTGAAATAAATCATTTTAGGCCTAGTCCTAGACCTAATTCTAGAAAGATGGTATGAAAACATGATAAATGAGGTAGAGGAGCCTAATGTAAGCATTTGAGGAGTGTTTTGAGGTTACAGGGAATGTGTGGAAGATGTAAAAGGTCATTATTCAGGTTGATAGTGTTTGTTCAAGGTCCTTTGAAGCAAAAATAATGAAGACAAGGAAAGTAGGCATGGGAAAATTATGGTGTATGAAATGTTTCAAAGGTAAGTTGTCATGGATGTGAATTGGAGGTCATCAAGAAGGTTATCCTAAAGATGTGAGCAAAGTTTTAGGTCACAGTCAAAAGAAGAAAACAAAAAAAAAGTGGTTTTGAGCTCTCACACTGAGCTCTCAAAACAATGATCCCGACTCAATGTGAAAGTTTGATTTCTCACCCACTGTGTGTGATTTTCATGGGGTCTAATACTTTTTTGGGTGTTAGGGCATGGAGATGAAAAAAAAAATCAATAACAATGAGGTCAAATTGACATCAAACATTTATGAACCACTTTGTTAATAAGCTAAACAGTCGAGCCCTCCCTAAACCCTAGTTTCATAGTGATGGAGAAGAAATGATTGGTATGGCAATGAAATGACTTGGGGAGCTAATATTATGACTCGGGATTATAGAGTCTATTGAGAACTCATGATGGTGACATTTACATGTTTTGGAAGTGATGGTAAGCTACATGAAAACCCTTGTTTTGTGGAGATTTAGAGGTACAAATTTTAGTAGTGAGTTTCAGCCATGAAGAGAAAAATATTGTTCTAGGAATATTGGGATGTCTTCTAAGTTTCCATGAAAAATTTGGGATAATTTTAGTTCGATAAATTGGTGAAACAAGACCTCTAATGTGTCCTACCACTTTTAGCCTTAAGGGCTAAAACTAGTTATGGAGGTATGAAGAAGTTTGTGGTGAAATGCATGCTGGAGAAGTGTTATATTATCATGAATAGTTGGTAGATATATATTATGGTGTGTTTAAAACATTTGTTTGATCAGATGAGGTGATTTAATGTTGAATCCCTAATGGCCTAATAATCCCTATTAGGATTTCCAAGAAGGTGGATTGGAACATGTATGTAACATTGATTTTATCCATATGTCTTATACTTGTGAGTTCTTGAAGTGATGTATCATGTTTCCCTTGATGCGTTCCAAGAGATGAAATTTCATGGAAGTGAATTTTGATGTGTTGGAGGTCATTTATATCAAGAATGATTCTTGAGTCATTATAGTAGGTTTAAGAACTTTCAGAGAAGGGAGTTTTTTTGAGTCTTGGGCCCTAATTTTGTGGTTGTTATGAGTTGTTTGGTTAGTTAACATCAACACCTTTCCAAAGGTGATGTTCTACATGATTCATGAAGAGGTGATTTTATATATGAAGTTGCTCACTTTTGAGGAGTGATATTTTGGTGCTTAAGACCTAATGAGATTTGTTTGCTTCATGGTGTGTTCCATGATGAAAATGAATGTTATAGAGGTGATGGTGGTTGTTGATGATGTTTTGATGTTGTTGTTGACGTGTACATAGTTATTGGAGCCTTAGTTGATCTAAAAATCATAAGAAAATTACACACTTTAACCAAATAATTTTCTTATACAAAGATTTTTGAATTTAATTCAACATTATGACTTTCTTGCATTTTTAATTAATATTAAAAAACTGCGAGCACTATGTAAAATCATAGAATAAACCAGGAAAATTTGACAAAGTTTCTACACAAACATGATAACGGAGTTTGGCACTTGTGGCCTATGTCTCCAGGTCCAATTAAAGGGACTGATCTATTAAAATCATATAAAATAATACTTACAATGAGTATTACATGAATTTAATCTTCTCATTATGATCTTCTACCAAAAATAAGCCAAGTCTCCTTTTACACTTTTCCAAAATTCTCACTCTAGCTCCCACAATAAGCCTTATAAAAATACACAATCAACTGTTCAATTAGCCTTTAAATACAACTCGAGACCATTATAAAATGTTTTTCAAAGTGAGCATAGTGGTCGGTTCGCTTATCTTTTATCCCGCCCACCAAGGGTTGAGCCCTTCCCATATGCTTCGCATTTATATAGTGTGTTAAAATCCCACATGCGGTGAAAAATAGGTAAGGGTCTAGTTTTTAAACAATGGCAGTGGCATTTGTTAATTTTTGTTGAGTCATTTTGTCTATTGTTTATTATATAGCACAATTAAAATGTGCTAAGTTGGGTAATGCATGGTAAGTTACAATGTGGCCGCATGGAGAGGTAAGGTGGGCACAATGAGTTGGAGGGATAAGGTGAGGTGGATAAGGAGATAAGTGGTTAGCATAGAAGATGGCATTGAGTTGGAAACATGCTTGTAGGGATAAGGTGAGTTGTGGAAGTTAAGAGAGTAGGAGGTGAGGTCGATTGGTGGGCAAGACGACATGAGTTGGGTTGTCCCCGAGCCACCTATATACAATATTTACAATGTCAATACATTACTCCCACATTCACCCTACTACAATAATTAAGAGCATATATAAATAGAATCTCTACAATAGTAATATGAAGAAATGGCTTACAATTCACCCCTCCACAATCGAGTGTGTCAAACTTGGCTAAGGGACCCTACCTAGCAAAAATCACGGCCCACCCGTCATCACGCAGAGTGTCTAAGACTATTGTTAAAACCAAATTTTTACTCCATATCCATTTTCCCATGTGTTGTAATTTCATTGGTCCACTTGGAAGATGTGCACACGTGTAACATGTGTGCAATCCCTATTTTTTCCAGTTGGCAAAAATCCTAGTGGACCATAACTTCTGCGTACGTGCTCCATTTTCTACAAACAAGATATCACTAGAAAACTCTAAATTTTTATCCATGCAATGCAACTATGTGTAACTCATTCCGAGAAGATTTTGATTTGTGTTTGCAAGTGAGGATCCTCTAGATCATTGGTTTTGTTGTTTCATGTGTTTGAAGTTATAATCGTGATGATGGGTGTGAAGATAGTGCTTTAGGCCTAATTGAGAATCTTACGAAAGTTTGTGTGTTTAGGCCTATGTTGACCTATAAGGTTTCGTTATCCAAATAAATATCCTAGTTATTTGAACAACTTATTCACATTCTACGGCCCTAAAATCTTCATTGCAAGTTACGTGCACCTCAATTGTCTCCTTGGCACATTCACTTGGTCACTGTTTCCTCATGTGCCTTTTCACACTTCCCCTTCTCCCTTTCCATTTTCCTTTTCCTAATTTTTTCCACTCTTTCCTTGCGCACATCTTCTACGCATTCGCCTTCTTCCTAGAAATTATTCATCCTATGAGTGTGCCTTACACTAGCTTCAATCAACTAAGTCCCGGCCCTCACACGCCCCCGCACATTAATTTGTAATACTTTCACATTGACCATATGTTTCCCGCTCACCATTTTGCTGCATTTCCTCTCGCACACATTGCGATTACAGGCACCTCCCTTCTGTCTTTCTCTCGTGCCTCATTCTTCTACGCGCATACTTTTGCACCCTCCTCTACACCATTTTGTGTCATGTCATTCTCTAATGCACTTGAGTGTGCCACACACAACCAATAAAATTGCACCAATAGGGCACCAAATCTTTGCAACAAATTAATGAGTGACATGTGGCATAAAATGACATATCATTTGCACATTTGGCCATCTTCTCAACCAATCGGTGCGTGCCACATGTTTTATGTTCCCGGGGAAGCTCGAAAATCTTTTGATAGCCATACATTTTGCTATAGGGCTCCAATCGGTGCACGCTTAGTCTCAATCAATATATGCCGACGTAGGCTATAGTGTTAGATATTCAAATTCATATTCATGGTGGATCTGGTAGGTGAGAAATGGGAAAACATATTTTTGGGCATTAATGAATAGATTTGATTTCTCCAACCACCTGATTTAATCTTATCTACCTTCCTTCCTTCTCCAACATGCCAAATAGACTTGGGGAAATGCATTTGACATATTTACTAGGCATTAAATGCTTCTTGTTGGTGGTTATATTTGAAATTGTGGTTTCCCTCATCTTTTTCTTCCATGGATTCATATATAAATGTAAGAGTTGGGCTCATTGTTAATGTTGGACATTTTGGATCCTTACGCATTTTCTAAGGACTTCATATTTCTATATTCTGAGTCACAGACCTCTAGATTTGGCTCGTGCATGTGGATATCAACCTCTTTCGCCATCAGAATAATTTTGTCCATTTATGGAAGTAATGGAAGCATCATTTTTGTGACTATTCTCTATCCTAAGCATGTTTTTATTCTTTCTTCTTTCCTTTCTTTTACATTGTGTGCTTGTTGTGTCACTCTACATCCCTTGTAGCTCCATTTTTTAGTTTTGTTCCATGAAACTGATCTAGTAAATGTGTTTTAGTTGTGTTGTGCATGCCTAGCCTTCTTTCACTCCTTTTCCTTTAATTTTTACTCAGAATGGATGGTGTTCATCCCTCTTTTTTGGTGTTATCACCTTCCTTAGATTAGTTTTCCTTTATGTTATCCTTCTATCCCTAGTCCCTTGGCATTATTATCTTAGTATTTCCCTTCCAACATTAGGAGTAGCAATAGCAATAGAAATAGATAGAGGAACTAGCCTTCTCTGGAGATTCGTCTCAAGTGCGCAAGGTCCCACAACTTGGAGATGGTTCCATTGTTGTCTCAAAAACTCATTTCTTCTAGGTTTGAAAAGAGGGTGCACATTTGAATGACCAACAAGATCTAACACGCCCCAAATGGGAGAAGCAGGTAAAATCTTAAATTTCATATTGCTAAGTTCTGGTGTGTAGACTTAGTATTTCCAGCCTTTGGAGGCTCTTTCAACATATCGACAACTCCCAACATTACAATAAGGGCATAAAGCAGTCTTATTCGGGTCGTAAGTTGGTGCCTAGGCCTCTTGCGCCCTTATTCCTAGAGATGTCTCCAGTGCCTCATCCTTCTATTACCCCTGTTCCAGTGTTGAGCATGAAACCATTTGCATCCACGTCCTATTCTCCCCACACGGAAGAAATAAGATGAAGAATTGAAGGACTTGATTATAAACTTCTCCAACAAGGTCATATCATTTAAGAAGCAGAAAGCACAAGCCTACAAAGGTAATTCTAGTCGGTGCAAAGAAAAAGCAATCAACCTTGGCGAAATCAATATGGAAATCTAGAGATATGGGTAGAACCAACAAAATGATAGATGGCATGTTAATGCACACTTGCCTTTGTAAGTTATTCCTCCTGCAACACCTCTTCCAAGCGCCCAACACAAGTCAGCACTTGTTCCAGTTCATAACAACATGGAATGACAAAGTCTAAATAGTTCTTTCCTTACAATATTCCTCATAGCCAATATCATTCCACCAATGTTGCGTGCACATAGGCCTACATGATTCAGAATGCTTCTAACTATTAGCCTTCCATTAGTGCAAGTGAGCCTGAGAGCCAAGAAAAGCTAGAGGCTCCTCCCTGAAGATAACTTGATATTCTTTGGCACCGAGGAATTTTGTGCAATCAATCAAGTTGTAGATGATGCAAGAAGACCATGCACCTAGGTTGCAAATAACACAAGATATAAAAGGAGAATGCTAGAATCTAGCACACAAGTTTCAATTTCAGTAACACAGGTCGATCCTCAAAAGTAAAAGGAAGTAGCAAAGGCATCCAGCAATAAAAATTCTCAAGTTATTGTAGGTGAGGCTCCATACAAAGCTCCTCTTGAAGTGTCATGTGCCCCTCCTTTGGTAGGTCAAGCCTCTACGCCTTTGAATAAACAAGAAAAAAAGTTGTTGTTCCTCAAATGCACAAGTTAGTGGGTACTCCATTGAGCATTGTTGAACAAATGAAAAATAAAAACATAAATGTCACCATGTGGGAAGCCCTGACCATTCCTTCTTAGCGTGACTTGTTGCATGAAGCTCTGGATCAACTCCCACACATTGATCCAACTATACAGAAACCACGAACTTCTGTCAACATCTGCACGGGAAGAGGATAAACAAGTAAGTAAAATTTTTAAGACCCCACCCTTTTATACGTCCTTAATATAGGAAAACATCTTATCCATAATTGTATGATTGACTCAAAGCTAGTACTTATGTCATGCCTAAGAAGGATTTTGATGTTTTAGGTATTAAGTATAGCCCTTTGACAAAAGGAGTCATACAACTTGATGGTCAATCTGTCACTACTCTAGGAATCATAAAGGATCTTGACTTAACCCGACATGCATGTCCAAGCCTCATAATAACTCAATATGTGTCAATCAATGATCTTCCCCCTCTATTTTCCCTATGTCTATCAAGATATTTTATTGCTAATTTGGGTGGTTACTTGTCTTCTAATTGGACCCATAAGTTACTCAAGACAAGGTAAGGTACCCATTTTACCATACAAACTAAGCCAATATTTTCCTATCATGTAGAGTCATATGTCTCATCCCCTCTCCAAGCTAACGGTTTAATCCAAGAAGAACAAGCTTCAGTTTCTGAAGAGAAACCTCTTCCACCTTCTATTCTTGATCTATTTTTGGATGAATGGGTGGAGAGACACCATAGATTTGATCCATATTCTGAGAATTTGGAAGCTTATAAAACTAGGATTATTACCTACTATATCCTTGGAGAAGAAGTTGTGTTGCCATATGTGGTCAAGCAAAGTGAAGAGAAACCTGGTCTATGAAAGTTATACTTTGATGGATCTAGAAGAAAAAATGGCGTGGGAGTGGGAGTTGTTCTCATTTCCCCTAAGGATGAGAAATTATTCTTGTATAGGTTGCGCAGTTTGCATGTTCTAATAGTGTGGCAAAATAAGAAGCATTGGTGCATGGTTTGCTTATTGTTGAAAAGAAGAAAATTAAGGTGTTGCAGATATTTAGGGACAAGGAATTGGTTATCCACCGGGCTACCAACACATTCGCAACAAAGAATAAGCTTCTCAAAGCTTATAGACACAGTCTCAGGATCTCCTTGAGAGATTTGATGCTCCAAATCTACGGGTGGTACCATGTAAAATGAACAAGGAATTTGATTAGATGGATGTCCTTGGTTTGCATTTCTCTCCTGCTAAGGACTTTGTAAAATGAAACACTAAACATATCAAGATGGTGATTAGACCATCCATTCCAGCACAACAACAATAGCTAGTAAGTATTTACTTGAGTTGACGTGCGCAAATCATCCAGTTCATTTGGAATGAAGTTGAGTTCTCATTAAGCATGCAAGTTGATTTATATGATAGCTAAGGTGACCAAGTGATACAATTGAAGAAAAAAAAGTTTCCTAAAGGGTTGGTGACCTTAGAGAAAATGTTTAGCCATAATGATAAGTTTAAGGGTGAAGAAAAGTATATACACACAATGCAAGAAGACTACTCCACGTCACTATTACACTTGGAAAGGAGTTTTATGCTCAGTAAGGCTTGTGCACATGATGAAAAGTAGGCCTTTATCTCTCTCTATCAAAAACAAAATGATATATTTTCATGGGAGTATGAAGACCTCAAAGGCTTTGATCCAAGTGTTGCTCAACACTCCATTAACCTTGATCCCGGTATCAAGCTCATCAGACAAAAGTAACGACTAGTAAATCATAAGATAGAGCCCCTCATGAGGAAGGAGTTATCCAAACTTGTTTAGGTGAATATTATTTTTCCCATCAAGTACTCTACGGGTGAAAATCTATTTCTGGTGCGTAAGAAGAACAATGAAATTAGACTCTGTGTTTATTTTAGATATTTGAACAAGGCATCTCTAAAGGATCATTATCCTTTGCCTTTAATGGAGAATATTCTACAAACTGTGGTCGGCGTGCAAATATTTTCAATGTTGGATGGATATTTAGGTTTCAATTAAATCCCGGTCAAGGAAGAGGATCAATTCAAAATAGTGTTTACAACCAAGTGGGGAACATATGCATATCAGAAAATTCCCCTTGGTCTGTCAAACATATGCACAATTTTTCTGTGTGCCATGGATATTGCATTCAAAGGATATATCAATGATTTCATCTTGGTCTACCTTAATGACATCACAGTATTCTCAAAGAAAAGCATGGATCACATGGCACACCTGGAGAAATATTTTGAGAGATGTAGAAAATTTGGGGTATCTCTCAACCCCAAAACATGTAATTTCGAGGTCACACAAGGCAAGCTTCTAGGCCATGTAATTTCAAAGGATGGCGTAGCAATTGATCCTAAGCACGTATCAGCCATCATGGCCCTCTCTCTACCGGCACACAAGAAATTTTTTCAGTCCTTCCTTGGAAAAATCAACTTTGTTAGGTGCTTTATTCATAGCTTTACAAGGTGGTAAGGCCAATCACCCTCATGCTAAAAAAGGAAATAGATTTTAGAAGGATGCAAAAGAAAAAGAAAGCTTCGATAAGATCAAGAAAGAAATTACTTGTGCACCAACACTCATCAACCCAGATTACTCAAAGGATTTCATCCTTTATGCTTATGGAACTAATGCAAGTGTTGTTGTTGTCCTAACACAAGAAAATGAACAAAGGCTGGAGAATCCCGGTGGCATTCTTCATCCATGTTGTCACCCTAAACCCCCCCTAATTTTCTAATTCAAATTCAAATATTTTGAGCTCTCACCCTCCATATGTTCAAGTAAAGTTGGAAGTCCGAAAAGATAGAGAAATTCATGCTTTGAAGTTGTTTAAACTCTCCAGTCTACACGTTTTGATAAATTTTCCATTTTCCTGTCTAGATGCGTGAAAATTTTATTGTTGTCCTCATTTGAATGAAATTTTCAATCTTTCTATGGCCATGGATTGTCAAACCTTGTATTGTTTTCAATCCCTTGGTTCGCGAAAGAAATTTGAAAATCGGGCGCGAAATGGTGGAGTTTTCTTCTTCTCTACATTTTTTCCACAGTCGTGAATGATGGGAATTTTCTTCCCCATCAAATTTTGGCTCCATTATCCATGGGTACATGGACATATCTAATTGGAGGCGGGCCAACGAAGCAATTTGTGTTTTTGAGCCTTTTTGTAAAAGGGCTAAAAGTCATAAAGTGACCCATGCAACCCGATCATGCCAAGAGGGAAAAAGTCAAAGGTTGAGACCGCATAAAAAGAGTCAAAGCGGGGAGGTGGATAGTTGGGAGATTTGAGAATTTGAACCTTGTTTTCATTAAAAGGGCTTAAAGTTAAAAAGTGACTCAAAACCCCACCAAACACAAAGGAAAAAGTCAAATCTTGAGCCTTTTGTTGGAAAGTCAAAGTGGGGAAGTAGGTCAGAAGAGAAATTTGAGGTTTTGAGCCTTTTTGTAAAAATGGCTAAAAGGCATAAAGTGACCGCAACCCAAATCATGATATAAAGGAGAAATTCAAACATTAAGCCCGCATCGAAGGTCAAAGAAGGTGGGCGGGGTGGTGGAGCAATTTGGGTTTTGAGCCCGCATTGAAAAAAGGTAAAATTATAAAAGTGGCCCGCAACTCTGTCTCCACTCAAGTGAGGCCACGTGTCAAGACCATATCAAAAGCGGGTGAGCGAGCCAAAATGTTCCAAAATTCCAAATCCCTATAAAGTCACAAAATGCAAAAGGAATCCTCCACGCTCACTCCAGTAAATTTCTCCCACATGGACGAATCTAGTTTAAAGTTACAAAGGCAAGATGAATGGTTCGAATTCAAAGTTACAAAAAAAGTGTAACAGTTGCATTATGAAAATTCTGGTTTTTCCACCATTGGTGTTTCTTCATGAATCAAGAATCTGAACAGACGCAAATGACTGAAAATATTGTAAACCGTTTCTTGCTAACAAAGAAGAAGTTGTAACCATTTCTTGCAAGATATTTAATGGCTTCTTCATGCCATTGTATAGGGTTGGCAATTGATCTTGTAAACTCATGAGTGCATTGTACTTAGAGAAAGCAAAGGAGATAGCCATTTTCTTCTACTTTCCTCCATTCTCAAATTTCTTCCATTCCCACATTATGTACAAATCTGCTTTCAAAGCATCAATACAAGAAGAAGGATTTTGTAGCCTCTTTGATGAGGAGATTTTAGAAACTTTGAGTTCACAATATTATCTTGTCTTGTTTCCATTTGTAGGGTTGTTTCTTCTCATAAATGCATGTGTTAAAGTTTCTTACTAGTGCATGCAGGAATTTGATTTTCTACCGAAACATTAGTTTCCCTATCTCATTTATCACTCCCTTTCCCACCTTCAGACAAAGTCTTCCCTAGCAAGAGATTGCTAGCTTTTCAAAAGGGTTAGTGGAGTGCCCCTGCTGGATCCTCGGCCGAAAGTCCACCACAAAAATCCACGTTTTCTCGCACATGCATATACGGCAGCTACACCGGTTAAGTAGAGGGACTTAGATTCCCGAGCATTGGCAAGGAATTCACAAAATTTTCCACCCAAAATTCCTTCACCAACAAGCCAAACACTTGAAGTACTATGAATTGAGATATAGTCACATAGATAAATAGGCCTATGCCATCATTTGCATGCTTAATAATTTCAAAATTATGCTTGCTACAGATCATATCAAGGTGTTAGTCTCCCACTCCTCTATTTGAGACTTCATCATAAGAGCAAAAATCGGTGAGAAGAGAGCATGATGGGTGAACAAAATTATGGAATATGATGTGATTATCAAAGCAAAAAAATAGGTAAGAGGCAAAGTGCGCTTTGTAAAAACTTGCTAAGGATGCACACAATGAATCTGAGACTTCATTGTTTCTAGATGAGAACCTCTCACGTGCAGAAATTGAACAAAATGTATCCCCTGGCACACATGACTAGATGAAGGAGATGACCACATTCCTTTCCTAGGGCATATACCCTCCTAGTTTAAACAAGGAAAAGAGAAAACATATGAGGTTACAATATATTCCTTATGTTTTGATTGATGGACTTATCTTCAAAAGGAATCTTGATGGTGTGTTGTTAAGGTGCATTGATGACACACAGATTTGAAAAAAGGTGTTAATAGAATTTAACGATGGATTCTTTTCTTAAAAATTCTCTACAAAAACTATAGCAATGAAGATCATAATGACAGGTATCTTTTGGCCTACTCTATTTGCAAATGCACACAAGTGGGTCACAAAATGCAAGGAATGTGCTTTCTTTGCAAGAAAGAAGAGATTGGTGCTTCCCCCGAACAATCCAAGTGGATCAACCTTTTGTGCAATGGGGTCTCAACTTCATAGGCATGATCAATCCACCTTCAAGTGTTGGACATAGATGGGTGCTGACAGCTACAAACTACTTTACCAGATGGACAGAAGTTTTCATGCTCAAGGAATCAACCGAGTTAGTCATCCTTGACTTTCTTGAGGGTATAGTCACAAGGTTTGGCATTCCTCAAACCATTATCTCTGATAATGAAAAATCCTTCCTTGGCACTAAAATCATTGATTGGGCTCTAAATCTGGGCATCTATCTGAAGACTTCTTCCAACTATTACCCTCAAGGCAATAGTTTAGTATAGTCAAAAACAAGAACCTGATCAAGATCATGAAGTGCACAATGAATATCAACCAAAAATAGTGGCATACAAAGGTCTCACGTGCACTCTGGGTAGATAGAATCATAGTTAAAAAATAAATATGAACTTCTCCTTATAAACTTGTCTATGGTAAGAAGGCTACTCTTCCTTTAACGCTTAAGTTAAATTCATTAGTGATTGTCAACAGCTAGAATTTGAAGGAACACGCCAGAGAGAAATCAGAATGGTAGAGTTGGTTAGTCTTAAAGAATTAAGGAACTCTACCATGATCAAGCTAGAACAACATCAGCAAGCAACAACAAAGAAGTGGTTTGACAGAAAAGATAGGCCTCAATCTTTCAAAGTTGGGGATTTGGTCCTTAAGTGGGATGCTGATAGAGCTAAACCAAGGCACCATTCAAAGTTTGATGCAATTTGGAGTGGCCCATACATCATCAATTCATGCAAGGATGCTAACTCTTTCGAGTTAACTCATCTTGATGGAGGTGTGTTGTAAATCCCAGTAAATGGGATCTATCTCAAACCCTTCCATTGAGTTTGTTGCATCATTTTGTATATATTATAGTAGTTTCAATTCCTCCAAGTGCGTTGTGCGCACATTATTTTTTTGTACATATTTCTTTCTTCTCATGTGCTTCTTATGCACACTCTTCTTTTTCTTTTGGGATGTCGATCCTCTTCAAAGTAGTTTTCAGCAATTTGTAAGATTCGGAAAAGAGTTCGAAATAATTCTTCAAGTGACTTGAGGACAATTTTTCAAAGTTGTGAATCAGTATTTTATGATCAAATAGCAGAATCCATGCCCAATGGATACTCCAAGATACTGATCTCCTTCATCTAACAGGCAGATGGCCCCGAAAGTGACCAAAATTTTAATCCAAATAACTCTCCTATTTATTTGAACTTATTCACATTCGGCCTTGAAATCTTCATTGCAAGTTGTTCGCACCTTAGTTGTCTCCTTAGCACATTAACTTGGTCGTAGTTTGTTCCTTGACCATACATTTCCCACTCACCATTTTTCCCCAATTCCTTTGTGTGTGTTGCGATTGCACGTGCATTCATTCTATCTTTCTCCCATGCCTCATTCTTCCACACACATACTTTTGCACCATCCTTTGCGTTATTCTATGCCATGTCATTCTCTGACATGCTTGAGTGTGCTACACACAACCAATCAAAGTGCACCAACAAGGTGTTGAATATTTAAAAAATCAATGAGTGACATGGCGAGAAAATGACAAAGCATTTACACAATTAGCCATCTTCTCGACCATTATTTTGTAATATTTGTTCCTTGACCATACATTTCCCACTCACCATTTTTTCCTTATTTTGTAATATTTGTTCCTTGACCATACATTTCCCACTCACCATTTTTCTCCAATTCCTTTGTGTGTGTTGCGATTGCACGTGCATTCATTCTATCTTTCTCTCATGCCTCATTCTTCCACACACATACTTTTGCACCCTCCTCTGCATTATTCTATGCCACGTCATTCTCTCGATAGGCTTGAGTGTGTTACACACAACCAATCAAAGTGCACTAACAAGGTGTTGAATATTTAAAAATTCAATGAGTGACATGTGGCAGAAAATGACAAAGCATTTACACAATTAGCCATCTTCTCGACCAATCGGTGCATGCCACATGTTTTGCATGCCCAAGTAGCTTAAACAAACTTATGATAGCCATATCTTTCACTACAAAGCTCGATCGGTGTGTGGCTAGTCTCAATTGATAGTTGTTAACGTAGGCTACAGTGCTAGATATTCAAATTCAAATTCTTAGTGGATCTGGTAGGTGAGAAATGGGAAAACATCTTTATGGGCATTAATGAGCATATCTAATTGCTCCAACCACCTGATTTAATCTGATCCACCTTCCTTCCTTCTCCAGCATGTCAAACATACTTAGGGAGACACATTTGGCCAGTGATTTGTAGGCATTAAATGCTTCTTATTGGTGGTTGTATTTCAAATTCAAGTTTTCCCTCTTCTTCTTCTATGGATTCATCTATAAATGTAAGAGTTGGGCTCATTGTTAATGTTGGACATTTTGGATCCTTACGCATTTTGCTAAGGACTTCATATTTTTGTATTCTGAGTTGCAGACCTCTAGATCTAGCTCGTGCATGTGGATATCGGCCTCTTTCACCATTATAATAGTTCTGTGCATTTCTGGAAGTAATGGAAGCATCGTTTTTATGACTATTCTCTGTCCTAAGCATGTTTGTATTCTTTCTTCTTGCCTTTACATTGTGTTATTTTTTTGTCACTCTACATCCTTTGCAGCTCCATTTTTAGTTGTGTTCCATGAAATTGATTTGGTAAATGTGTTTTAGTTGTGCTATGCATGCCTAGCCTTCTTTCATGCCTTTTCCTTTCATTTTCACTCAAAACGGATGGTGTTCATCCCTCTTTTTCTAGTGTTATCACCTTCCTTAGATTATTTTTCCTTTTTTATCCTTTTATCCTCGGTCCCTTGGAATTCTTAGCTTTATATTTCCCTTCCAGCATTACAGTAGCAATAGAAATAGAAATATATAGAGGATCCGGTCTTCTCGAGAGATCCATCTCAAGCGTGTAAGGTCCCACAACTTGCATATGGTTCCATTATTGTCTCAAATAGCTCGGGTCTTCGGGTCTCGGATGCGGGTGCACATTTGAACAACCAAAAGTATCTTGATGTGATAAATATGAGGGTGTAGAGTTTCTTTTGATGTTTCTTATGAATGACATTAATGGTATTAGTTGACATGTGGTTGTTTACGGGATGAATCAAGTATAAAAATGAGTTGTATTAGTGTAGACACAAAATCACTCACTCGGTGTACATTTCTAGGTCTTAACAACATACTTCCATTCATATGATTCCTAAGCAAGAAAACTAGTAATTGACACTATCTTTGGCCTCTCTCTTTTGTTTCTTGTCTTCTTTATAGTATTTCACACCCTAAAGCCTAGTCTAAACTTTATTTATTTATCTTTTATGAATTCGAACACAAGTACCCAAGTGCCCTCATCCCCTCTCTCTAGGCACCCCTACATATTTCTATCTTACTCGCCTCTTTTGGGCCTCTTTTATCTTTTGGGCCTCTTATTTTCCTATGGGCCAGCCTTCCAATTCTCAATTATGAAGTTAAACCAAGTGAATCATATAAATACAAATCTATGTGACCAAAATAAGGGACCAAGCTCTAAGCATCAAATATCATTACCTAATCTTTCATCCAAGGGAATTTAAGATAACTAAAGGCATCTCAGATAGATTTCATTCAAGGAAAAGAGACTACATTTTCTATATACACTTCATAGGAAGGGGAAGTTAGCTTTTCCATCCACACATCAATTTACATTGGTAAATCTAGTTATCACTCGCTATCAAGTGCACTTGTATAAGGGCTTCCTAGGAAACGATTCTATCACACACACAAAATAAATACATGGAATCTAATATTCAATGTAGTACTTGGTTGTAAGTTCACTCACCGAGTGACCACCAAGGTCATCGACTCCCATTTTGTATCTTTTATTTGTGGCATTTGATGTATTCTAAGGGTTTTGCAGGTCATCTTCTCTTTGTAGGTTGTAGGTGAATTATGTGATCATCTAGTGAAATACATGCAACCAATAACAAAGGTTAGTGTCCATCTTGTGACACCGAAAAAACTAGATGTTGAACTCTGCGTAGTCACTAGTTCCTAACATAGGTGTCCGGTACCTAAGCACCCTAGCCCCATTCCGTGCACCCTAGTCCAAGCTTATTCAATAGCTCCTGAATTTTTAGAGGAAATTGTGACAGTCTACCTTCATGTTCATCATTTTTTCAGTCCAACATACTTTGGGATCAAGTGTGAAATCAACTAATTCTTTTACTCTCTCTTACACTTAGGGTTTCATGTTTCATTATCTTATTACTTGCATCAAATTTGTACTTTATCATTTTTTATCATATGTGAATCTGCAATATCTAGGGTTTTACAAAATATTATATTTTGTTAAATCATTTGGTGAGCCCAAACCCACACTCAATGTTGGATCCTCCTTCATTCCTACCATCATTTTCCTAGGATCCTTTTATCACCGATGTCTTTATTCATGCCTTTTTTCAGGATCATCTTGATTATGTAAATAAAATCATATCTCATTTATCCAATACTTGCATTCATCCTCATAATTCACCTGCTTATGTGTATTATAAGTTTACTTCAACATCAGCTTTCAATAAAGAGCACATTACTTTCACATTAGATGAGTTTCCTTCTCAAGCTATGTTAGATCATGATCCCCCTCTTTATATTCATGTTTGCATCAATAATTTTGGGGTTAAACGTGCATTAGTTGATAATGGATTGGGACTTAACATTTGTAATCTAGCATTTCTCCATCAAATTGGCCTCTCTGAGGCCTCTTTGGCTCCTTCTTCTATTTCTATGTATGGTTTTGACAATATTCCCAAGCAAGCCTTAGGTACTATTACATTGGCCATTACTATTAGACCATGTACTATACCTACTCCATGTCATGTGATGCCCAATAATATTAATTATAACATTCTTCTTGGGCATCCTTAGATCCATGCCATGTATGTGGTTCTTTCCACTCTTCATACACTACTCAAATTCCTTTATCACGGAGTTATCTACGAAGTCCTAGAAACTTTGTCTCCCTTCACATTTTGTAATTATATTAAGCACTTCACATATAACCCTATCTCTTTTGCATCAAATCCATATTTCTCCAAATATGGTCTTGGTTATAAATATTTTCTTTGTTATGGTTTCTTTGGTACTGGATTAGGTCAACATGGTCAAGGAATCATAGAACCATTGCTTCTCCCCACTCAATATAATAAATTGGGCCTTGGATGCCATCTTTCATATTATTTAGAGGATTATGATGTTTTACATACTTCTTCACTTCCCCTCTTACATCTAGAGCTCATTAGTGGTTCTGCTTCTACTGATTGGCCTTATTTGGACAATTGTGCTGCTAATGATTCTCTCTTAGAATACACAGGGAATTATAATCATCTCCCTTTTTTCCATCACAAGAAAGAATCCCATCTATTTTTATGTTTACTTTGGTGAGTCAAATATAAATAATGAAAACATTTATGCTCTTGACACCATCCCCTACCGATCGTACATAGAGGACCAGTCGACTCTTTTAAATGAGGACTATTCAATATAACCTCATAACCGATTCCAACCCATGCATGGTTTTACTAGCCACTTCTCTTTCCCCGATGAGTAGCATGATATTCAACAAGTAATCTAGGAATTCTATAACATATGTGTATGGGATTATAGTGATATTCCTAGTATAGATCCTTCTATGGCCATGCACAACATTGTCCTTGATCACGGGACTAAACCAGTTCAAAAAAATATTTGTAAAATGCATCCAAAGGATACCCTCCTATTTAAAGAAGAAATAAAAACCTTTTGGATTTTGGAATTATTCGCACTATGGATTATCCTAAATGGGTCTCTAACATCGTACCCATTATGAAATCGGATGACAAAGTTTGTTGTTGCACATACTTTCATGACATCAATAAAGCTTTCCCTAAGGATACTTTTCCATTGTGACACATTTATGCCATCGTTGAGTCCACCGTGGGATATGACATACTCTTTTTTATGGAAGGCTTTTCCGGCTATGATAAAATTAAGATCAACCCTGAAGACCAAGAAAATACTTCATTTACGACACCATGGGGTACTTTTTTAACACTATTATGCCATTCGCCTTAAAATTATAGGGTCACTTATCAACGGAAAATGGCACACATCTTTCATGAATACATTCATAAAATCCTTGAATACTATGTCGATGATAGACTTGCTAAATCACGTATTGTTCCACCCATGCTTGGGATATCCATACACTCTTTGAATATTTGTGAAAATAAAAGGTACAACTAAATCCAAAAAGTGTGTTTTTGGCATTATAACTGTGCAAGCTCCTTGGTTACATTATCTCCCAGTGAGGCATCGAAATAGATCCCAAAAATATCTGATCCATTGTTGATATGCCTCCTCCTCATAATTTTCATCAATTACAATCGTTACAAGGAAAAATGCAAGCCATTCGATGCTTCATTGCATGGTTTGTTGATAAAACTTAACCATTCACACATCTCATGAAAAAGGATACAAAATTTATTTAGGACGATCATTTTAAATGAGCATTTGAGGCTATCAAATCATATTTATTAAATATATTTTTCCTTGTGCCTCCTATGACCAACCACCCCTTTCTATTGTACATCTCGGCCAAATTCCATGCATTGGGGGCCCTCCTTACTCAAAATGATGATTCTCAATGTGATAGGGTTGTCTATTACAATAGCCACACTTTTCTCTCCTATGAATGTAATTATAGATACATTGAAAAGTAATGCCTCGGATTAGTCTTTTTGTGAATAAGTTGTGACACCACCTTATTAATAACAAGGTACACATAATTACCAAAGTCAACCCTCTACTCTATCTATTATCTCAAACACATATTTTATGCTTTGACTTGCATGATGGGTCATGTTACTTACCGAGTTTGATTTCAAATTTATCCCATAGAAAGCAATCAAAGGCCAAATCATCATTGATCAGTTAGTCGATGCTCCTCTTTTAGATGCATCACCCGTCTATGACACTTTCCGAGATGACTTTACTACATACAACATTAACACTTATACTTGGACCAAGATAGTTTTTATTACTCCACATGGTGATTATCTCCCCTTTGTGTATCTCTTAGGGTTCTCATGCACTAATAACATCACTTGAGTATGAATCCCTCATTCTCAACCTCACCACTTCTCGCAAGCTTCTTATTCACAATATCTACATACATGATGATTCACAACTCATTATTAATCAAGTTAATAACACATATCATACTAAATAGGAACATGTAGTGTCATATAATAATCTTGTTAAAACTCTTTTAGCTACATTTGAGTCTTATTCTCTCACCACCATCCCCATAAAGATAATCGTCATGCGGATGTTATGGCTAGTGTGGAATTTCTTATCCCTCAAGATATCTACGATGAACATGCCACATTCATCATATAACACTTGTGATAGTCTTTTTGAGATAGTTCAACTCTTGAAGCTTGTGTCATCACATATAGTAATGACCATCCTAAATGGTTCACTCCCATCTATAACTTTATTTATCAACAAACCTTTCCTAACAGCCTCCAAACTCATGAATCTTGTTTTTCTGCGACACGAGTCAATGTGATATGTCATCATTGGCATGAAATTATTAAAATGATCATTTTATGGCCATTTTCTGTTATTTTTAGGACTCAAAGACATCCCCATGACTATATCTCAAGTACATGATATTCTATACGGTGGTCACTTCTACGGAAAATCTATGTCATGCATGTTCTTATTCCAAGGCTACTATTTACCTACTATAGAACAAGATTGACTAGAATACGTTATGAACTATGATAAATTCCAATGGCATAGTAATCTCCATCTTGCACCTGCCTATGATCTTCATCGATTGCTCCATCATGGCCCTTTTCCTTGTGGGGTTTTGATCTCATTGGAATGATAAATCCTGAATCCGTTGATGGCCACAAGTATATTATTACCACCACAGAGTATTTTAATAAATGGGTCGACATCGGACCACCGCAAACTATCACTAATCTTGCTATTGGTTGTTTCATCACCACTCACATCATTACGTGCTTCAATATTCCATCTGCTATTATTCTTGAAAATGGTTCTTTTTCAAGAATAATTATGTTAAACGGATCTGCGTGAAATTCAAGATTAAACAATCATTCTCCACTCCTTATTACCCATAGGGAAATGGCCAAGTAGAGGCCACCAATAAAACCATCATCAAAATATTATGCAAGACTATTGATACTAATGGTTATGATTGGCATAATCAGATCATATATGCTCTCTGGGCTTAAAGCACTAGTGTACGTACTCTACCAATGTTACACCCTTCTTGCTAGTTTTAACCAAGGTCGTCATTCCACTAGAACTAGAAATACCTTCATTACAAGTCTCACTTAAAGGCATACTCAAAGATAATGAATATCATGAAAATCACCTACATGAGATTGAAATGCTTGACTCTCTTCGTGTCCAAGCTCTCAAACATCTTCGAGTCTATCAATCCCACATCACCCAAGCATGTAATTGCAAAAATCGCCCTCATGAATTCAATTTGGGTAATCTCATTTTAAAAATAAAATAAAAAAACGAAAATGTCAAAGCTTCCTAAATGGAAAATTCAAACCTAATTGGCTTGGTCCTTATGTCATCACAAACAAGCTTTGGGTGGCGTCTATCACCTCGGCACTCTCCTAGGTAAGCCACTTAAGAAACCCACTTAATGTAATGAATCTTAAATGATATTATCCATAAAATGCATTCACTAACCTATGGTGTGCTCTAGTTCCACAGTTCATACTCGACTACTGAGGGTCTAAATTTGAAATGAACCTCACCCCATTCACTCTTTACACTCTATGTTTCAATGATCTAGCTTTCTAGCGCATACATTCCAACCATTTCACGATGATGCACTCTTGTTTTATGGTTCATTCTTGACTATCGAGGGGTATTTTATAAATGAACCTCATCTCACACTCATACACATCTACTCGGGGGCACATTACTCCTATCATATTCACATTGCATATCATTCCATCTCACTCATTCACAACATATTGCATATCTTGGTTGCATCTATTCTTACTTACTTATACTCACATGTACACTTTGTTTTCCATGCTAGATAGATACATAGTATGTCATTATCTTTTCCACATACACATGTGCGTTCATTTGTTCTCTAGTTATGGATGCATACTTTCTAAAAATCTTGACACGCAGCAATGATGTTTGTCGTAGTACCTTTACTAATCCCACCAAGGCTCTTGAGGGCATATACTTTTTCACACAACACAAAGTGCCACTATTTCATTATTCACTACTTCCTATTCTTACTAGCACACTACTTTCCATTGGTCTATACATGCTCTTACATACTTTTTTATCTTTCTAACATGCTAACAGGTTTTGCTCCATGTGTAGCATTTTCTTTGCAAGAACTATTTTCCACCATGGTTGTCTTATTTATATTTCTTATCATTGTATGCCATTGTTTTGCAGGCTATGCCCTTTGTCTTGGGTGAAAATTGTATGATTTTGGCTACTTCGGCACTAATTTTCTTGTGACATTATGAGTGATGTCCCATGTTAGAAACCAAATTCTCATGGTTTATCTTGTCATATTTCTTACTTGATTGCACTTTTTCTTTTATATGCATACTTATCCTTGACTATACTAACACATGTATCTAGCCACTTTGTTTGCATGTGCCTTAGTTTCTACCATGCACATTCCCCCTCCCCTATAGGGATATAGTTTAGCATAGTTTCAAGTCCTCTCCTTTGGATGCATCCTCCTCGAGCATCACATGCATCCCAAACGAGGGGGCATACATTGGGTGAATCATTCACCCCATACAATAGCTCAGAGATACAACACATGCATACATAATAAAGGAGCAGAACATAGATACAACCACATTACAACCCATGTTCTAGCTTGGGTCCTCAATTCGGGAAAGACACCAATGCCCGGATACAGGACAATAGCACTGGGTCATGCTAACCTTTCTTGGGCACCTATGACTTGGTGTAGTTATAGAAACTTTCTCAATTTGGTATGGTTCACATTAGTTTCTATAATAGTCTTTAAAGTATAGGCAAAATCCTCTAGAAATCAAGATGCATTCTATCTCCTTTTCTACTTGGAAAAAATATGAAACTAAACATGGAACAACATGAGACATACCATCGTAGTGGAGCTTATTTAGGAAGAATTTGTGGAAGGAGAATAACACTAGACCTATCTCCCCAACACTCTCTTGTTGTGGTGTGAGATCTCTCAAAAAACTTGCACTTGGCGTGAAATATCCCAAAAACTTGTTCTTGACCTGAGATCACCCAAAACATTCTCACTTGGTGCGATATCACCCAAAAAACTTACTCTTTTACAACATTTTAGGAAAAATTCTATACTTTTCACTCTTCACGGAATAGGTGCACGCTTTCATTTTTACACATTTTCACATACTTTTACATATTTTTACAAGATTTTTCATAATACATGACTTTGACTACTCTTTTTGTCTTTTATTATAAGTTCATCCTTAATATGCAGTAAGAAACAACCCTTTATCAAGTACAACAATAGATACAACACAATATAACACCATACGCTTCACCCTTAGGGTCACTTCCTCTTTCTTAGCTTCCATGCTTCATTTTTATCACTTCACGCTTTCATTTGTACACTCAAAGCACGCTTTCACCATCAATCTACAAGGAACAAAAGGTACGCATATTATAACTAATTTATGTTATCAAGTATTCACTCAAAAACATAAAGTGGGTGGAAATGTAGGCACAAAATCACGCACTTGGGTACATTTCTAGGTCCTAATAACATGCTTGCATTCATATTATTCCTAAGCGAGAAAACTAGTAATTTTGTTAGCTATCTTTGGCCTCATTCTTTGTTTCTTGTCTTTTTTTTTTTGGTCTTTCAAACCCTACAACCTAGTCTAAACTTTATTGATTTATCTTTTATGACTCGGACACTAGCACATAGCGGTATGTCGGCACTCAAGTGCCCTCGTCCTCTCTGGGAACTCCCAACCTCTTTCTATCTTACTCACCTCTTTTGGGCCTCTTTTATCTTTTGGGCATCTTATTTTATTATGGGTCGACCTTCCAGTTGTCAATTACGAAATTAAACCAAGGGAATCATATAAATACAAAGATATGTAACAAAAATAAGGGACCAAGCTCTAAGCATATATTATCATCACCTAAGCTTTGCATCCAAAGGAGTCTAAAAGAACTAAATTCATCCATCTAGCTTTCATTTAAAGGACAAAGGACTACATTTTTGCATCTAGGGAATTTCATTTTTCCATCTATACACCTATTTACATTGGTGCATCCAACTATCATCCATTATCAAGTGCACTTGCATAAGGGATTCCTAGGGCATGATTCTATCACACATGCACAAGAACTACATGGAGTTTGAGATGTAGTGCAATTCTTGGTCGTAAGTTCACTCGGTCGGGTGGACCGATAGGATCGATCTGAATCCCCATTTTGAATCATTTTTTGTGATTGTATGTAGCTTGAGGGTTTTGCAAGTCATCTTATCTTTGCATATTACAAGGTAATTCTATATCATCCAATGACATATAGGTGACCAACAATAAAGGTTAGTGACCATCTTGTGACACCATAAAAACTAGATTTTGAGCTCGTATGCAATCACGGGAGCCTAGTAGAGGTCTCTAGAACCTAGGAACCTTATCCTTGTTCCAAACACCCTGGTTCAGGCATATCCGATAGCTCCTAAATTTTACAAAGGTAATTGCGATAGTCTACCCTCCTTTTTCATCAACTTTTCAATCCAACATACTTTGGGATCAAGTGTGAAATCAACTAAGTCTTTTACTCTCTCTCTCTCTTGCACTTAGAGTTTCATATTTCATTAGCTTATTGCTTGCATCAAATATGTACTTTAGCATTTATTTATCATACGTGATTCTGTAATATCTAGGGTTTTACAAAATCTTATATTCTCGTTAAATCAATTAGTTTATTTGAACCAATGTTTGGAGAGAGTAATGAGCGAGTAAGAGGATCATGTGAGAGTGTTGTAAGGGGTGAAGAAAAATTAGAGAATAAGATGAGAAGGTGAGAAGAGCATAGGTGAATAAGTTACAAGGTCATTTAACCTAATCAACATATGAGGGTGTGTTCAAGAGAAAAGAAGGATAGAGAGTTAGTTGAGAGAGTTTTGATTGGAGGAGAACTAACATAGTGATCACAATAAGTTGTTGAAGTAACAAGGAATTCAAATTATCTTCATTTCAATTTTTTGAGTTGGTGTTTGGTCATCTTAGGGGGTTATAGCCTCCTCGTGGAGTTAGCGCTCTACTAAATTAGGGTTTAGTGTTCATTGTAGGGTTGGTTCCCTACTAGACTATGGGTTAGTGCTCCTTATGGGGTTCGTGGCTCACTAAAAATCCTTTGTATTATGTAATATATGAAAAGTTTCATTAGGTTTTCTTCCCTCGAGGTTTTCCCACTTTATATCTGGTGTTCATGTGTTCTCTCTTGTTTCATGTACTTGTGGATGGTTTTACACACTTAAGCTTGTATTGTTTATGTACGTTTAATGAATTATTTGAATGATGTATGTAAGTTAAAACAATTAAAGTAAAAAAAAGTAAATGATTGATTTACCCCTCCCTCTCAATCATTTTGCTTTCAATAATACAAGCATGCAAAGTTTCAAAGAATTTTGTCTATGGAAGCTTAAGATATGAGCGAAAGTAGTTTGAGCAACACTACGACATCAACAAGTTTTCATGGATGAATGGGAGGAAGAAATGAAGTTCAAAGAGAAAATGAAAATGTGATTTTTTAATAAAATGAAGTTTATTTGGTTAGGATGTGCATTAAGTGATTTTGTCTTGAATTTTTGAGGGAAATTACACTTTTGAAAGGCATGAGGAACTCCAAAGTGCATTCTTAGTTTCGAAAGGAACTTAAGGTTCCAAAAGTACACTTTGGGTTCCCAAATGAACCAAAACACATTTTGGAGCTTCATAAGGAACCCCTAGGTGCACTTTTGGTTCCCAAGTGGAACCTTAAGTGAAAAGTGCAATCTCAACATCAAATTAGATAGCGACAACCAAGAAAGTGCATGTCAATGAGAAAATAAAATTTGGAACTCACTTAAGTTCCCAAAAAGTGCATCTCAACTTCAAAATAGAACCAAAGAACTCACTTAAGTTCTAAAAAGTGCAATCCCAACATCAAATTAGAATTTGGAACTCACTTAAGTTCCAAAAGTTCACCGTTGATTCCCATGAGGAACCTTAAGTGAAAAATGCAATCTCAACATCAAATTAGAACACCCTGGTTCCCAAAAGTGAATTTTGGAGTGTCATAAGGAACTAAGGAACACTTTGAACTTAAAATTATAACTAGGTACTTCCAAAAGGTGCACTTTGAGTTGTGAGGAATAACTACGAGTTCCCAAAAGAGCATTTGGAGGCCAAAACTGAACTAAATGGTGAAACTTTCATTTCGAAGAAAGAGTAGGTCTTATGAGGCCATATGACACATGATATTGACTAGAAATCACCAAATGAATCTTTTATCACCATAGAATGATATTTCACAAGTATTAGAAAAATATCCTTTAATATTTGCGAGAGATTCAAAAGTATTTTTCATTGAATGAAGAGAGTTATCCCGCAGCTATCTAGACCAACTCTTAAAAATAAATCAAGATTATTTCTAAGGATGTGTTCTTATTGAGTGAATATGTTCCCAACTCTTGCACACTTTTTAAAATCACATCCAAGATCCCGTGATACATTTTCTTCGTAGGCCTCAAGCTTGGAAATGAAATCATTCAGGACATTACACCTTGCAATCATGTATGCGGGACCAAATAGGGAACAAGTTCTCAATAATGGATGAAAATGCATTATGATTCAGTAAGAAGTAAGAGTCAAGAGAGTTCATCTCGAGAGACTAATGGGAGAAGACTTTTCCAAATGTCCTTTTCCTTCGAATCTTTCTCCTAGTATATTTTATCTTTTCCATAGTGGCTAAGACATATTGAAAAAGTGTAAGAACCCTAGGCAGCAAATTCTTCACCTTTTCATTAATCATGTCCATCCATTTATCATTGGCTCTTCTCTATATGGTGAACATCTAAGATCTCTTGATTTTTCGGGAATCAAAGCTATGAATAGGAGAGATTTATTCAATTGGATATAAGGATGATGACCCAAGTTCAATAAATTATTTTACATATGAAGACAAAGTCCTAACATGCTCCTCCATTTGATTAATGGTTTACTTGTATTCTTCATTGAGTGGAAGGATACGAGTTGAGGAATCATTGAAAAAGTGAGCATCACCCTCATGGGTAGCTTGACGCAAAAATACCTTCATCATTACATAATAATCATGTTTCATTTATTTCACAGGTCTATTTACCTTCCGATGTGCCACCTCCACATATTAAGCTCCAAAATCCTTAGTCAAGAACCTAGAGGTTGTTTGTGTCTTCTTATTTCTCCTTTTTTGATGTACTTCGAGATGGCCTTAAAGTTGAGTGCCACTTCCTGTTACACTATTCTTAACACCTCTCTAAGAAATTCATTGATCCATGAGAAGGGCTCGAGAATAAGTGGAAAGGATACTAGGCATCTCAGGTGTTTGGTAAGGAATCAAAGCATGACCGAGATGAGTTGATTCAAGTGCTTCAATAGGAACACTTAGATCTACCAAATGATTAGGATATTGAGAAGGATAAATATCATTTGTTTCAATTTATTCCATAGGGTTCTCACCAACACGGGACCTCTTCTAGGCCTCCATAAAAGGACATAATTTAGCATCATCAACTTCCATATTTTTCTTTCTGAATTAGATGAACTCGTATACTCATCAGAGACCTTGTGAGAGTGAGAGGATATTTCCTAGGAAATGCAAGTATTTCACCACCTTCAATGCTTGAAAATTTATTATTTTTT
The DNA here is from genome assembly GCA_018340775.1 of Taxus wallichiana var. yunnanensis. Taxonomy (NCBI): domain Eukaryota; kingdom Viridiplantae; phylum Streptophyta; class Pinopsida; order Cupressales; family Taxaceae; genus Taxus; species Taxus wallichiana. The sequence goes on from CM031242.1 coordinate 659,642,552, forward strand.
TACCATTCTTTGTTCCTCTAAATTACATACATGGTTCCTTCAGCATCCTTGTCTTCAAATCCTCTAGGTTCAGATGTGCCTTATCACTATCTCCCACATTTGGGATATTCAATACCCAAGGTGGAAATGATCTCAAATCTAGTGAATTTTAACTTCACTCTTTTTTTAATGGTGTTAGAATTTCATTAATAATTTTTGGTGAAATTTTCAAGTCAATTCAAACACAATCTATTTTTGGCAGGTTACAAGACATGGTCTATTTTAGTAATTTTTTCTATTTTTCAAATTTTCATATTTCTTGTCCTCTGAACATGGGGAATTGAATTATGAAGTTTACATTGTTCATTTTGATGACCCTTACCATTTTTAGAATGCTTCTATTTCATATTTACTATAAATATAAATTTGAGTTATGGAGGTCGGATTGAAAATTATTCATTTCCACTAGCTTAGGAATTTAGCATTGAGTTGTTTTGCAAAATTTCAACTGATTTGGCTCAAGGAATGAATGGGAAATAAAAAATGAAAATGGAGGTTACTGTTGTAGGTTATCAATGGATTATAAAACTGATTTAGGGAATCAATGGAACTAATTCTTGTTTCATTTTTTTAGTTTCTTATGGAAAAAGAGGTTGTGTAAGTTTTAGGTGTAAAAATGGAGGTTTGTGAGAGCTATGCAAGTTTCTTTGTCCTCTTCAATGATAGATGCTTGGTAGCATGACAGTAAGGGAACATGTGAGTGATTTGTAAAATTATTCTTTGGAAATCCACAAGACCACAAAATTTTGTTTCTAATTTCAATTATTGAAAATGATAGAGAAATTGAAAGATAGTGAATGAATCTTAGTGCTTAAAAATTCTTGCAATAAAATTAGAATGGATAATTTTATACAAACACAATATTTTATCCTGGAAACCCCCAATTTGAGGGAAAACCATTTAGAAAGGGAAATTGCTCTTTCTTCCCACTTATATATTGGCCAATTTAATCAATTACAGAATACAAGAAGCTGAAGGAAGACAACAATGTTACTCCATACTTGTTTGTTCTACACTTTCACCTTGCTTCTACAATTCAATTCCAGTATCAAAGTCTTCTTACTCACTTCTCCCATGAATCAATTCTCAATTCCACTTGTTCTCTTACTTAAATATCTTTCTCCCCATGTCCTCCCATGCACTAGAGAATGGGAAGAGACATCCAAGGAAGAGACACAGTCAAAATGTTTGAAATCCATGACCATTCGTGGCTTTATTTATTTTTATTTCATTAGTGACAGGACCACCGGTTAACAAAACTCAGCAAGCGATTACATAATGATCTTTCTATGCAGAGGCGGTTACACAACCATTGGGGCAATTATGTAACCACTTTTTTACATAGAGTAGAGGTTACGTAACTTTACAGTCTCTCCACCGATCAATCCATGTATCAATCTTATCATGCCCAAAGGATGTGTTAATCTTGTCAGGAAGTAGTATGTCACTGATAAGAGCCATCAAATAGACAACTACATAAGATAGTTGCTGATCCTGAAAGCACCTATATAATCACACTACCATACCCTTTTGGGGTATGTCTCGGAGGCCACACATCTCTACAAGGCACTATGTAATATGGGCGGCATCTCCATCATACGCAATTAGTTGGCCCCTGGATTATAACTCTAAGTATTTTCCACACGTCCTCTAAATTAATGGTCATCTTGCATGTAATGAAGCGAAGCACTAGCTCTTATGTGCCATCTCTCGCCTAAGGTTGTCAAGGTGTGATCTAAAGTAATCTGTGGCATTTGCACCATGTATGAAATTCCCATCACATCTAGAGTCATCTCTAGGTAGATCTACTCATGTCATGTAAAGGTATCCTGGAATGAGTACAACCTCGCATGCCACTCAAGTGTCTCCAAGATGGGAGGGTCACCCTACAGGATCATGCACAAAAATCATTAACTTCATTTATTCTAGGTCAATCATTTAATTTTCTTCTACTCATCCTGCGCTCTTCTAATAATCTACTAATTTATTCTAAGGTATCCTAAAAATACTTTTTCTCTTGCCCATGTTTTCCCATCACCGCATGCTCGCTCCTTCAAGTGCATACTTTCCCCATCTAGGGATTGCGCACCCATGTATTTTACTATCCACTATTCAAGGCATATGCTTCACATTTGGCACATGTGCACCCACGCACTTGTCAAGTGATTCCCTAACACATACCCACCCCTTTTGGCACATGCACTCCCATGTCTATGCTAATTTTTTCCCTAGCGCCGCGCACCCTCTCCCAAAACATGTCCATCCTATCCACGCATGCACTCCTCAATAGCGTATTCATACCCCAAGGGCCATGCATACACTCTGCTACATAGTTTCCCCATCCCTAATAAATGACTTAACAAGCAAATTTTTTAATTCACATACCCAGGCTCAATCACCATGTGGCTACATGTACTCTCAAATGATGTCTTATCACCTTATCTAACCTATACTCAAGCCATATCTCGCACACATTATAGAAAGATCAATAGAAATTTTGCAAGAGTTTGGTAACAAATAACTACTCGTGATGTTTTACCCTCCAACATGGTATATATGGCTATTTTGACCCCCCACGATGCATTTTTTTCCCACTACGTTGGTTGAGAGGTGTGATTTGACCTCCGTGATGGTTCTATATTATTCTACTACGTACTATGATATTTATTTTTAATCAATAATTGTTTTTCACCCATTTTCGTCATGTCGGGGCATATTTTTGCTACCTAGCGACCATTTCTTCTCCCGGGGAATTTTTCTTACTTTTAGGTGATCTTCTCTCCTATAATTCTTCTAAAACAATAAAAATCCTTACAAATTCACAAAAATTCAAAAATCCAAACAAATGGTAAAATCATTTTATTTTTTTTTTTAAAATAAAAAAATTCAAAAATTGGTAAACAACATGCACGCAACTAAAATCTGTGTCAAATGCATTGTACTCAAACATCAAAAATTTTCATACAAAATATATTTCTTTGAATCTCGCCATTTCTTGTGCATGACTCATGGATCATTTGGATCTACCCTTCATAAAAAAAAAAAATTGGTTTGCTTGCTATCGCTTTTTTCCTTTACACGAACGTGTTGCTTGGGGCCCTAGGGCATGATTTCTTTTTCTTTGGAATTTTTGTGTCCTTTGCTTATTCACCTCACATGTATCCTTGTTTGGGGTGCCATTATTAACCCTTTTCATTAATTCACACAGGTCAGAATCATAGCTTGATAACAAAAATTTTGTATAATTATCTTGAACGTTGTTTGTTTGAGTATGTGTGTTTGTACTTGTTTCTGTTAGGTTATCTTGTTTAATTTCTCGTATTGCATTACATTCTATATGTTTCATTGAGTTAGTGCTTTGGTAATGAAAAATGTTCGTGTTATGGATTTTCATGTCATGATACACTTTTGTTGTATGCATATATTTTAATAAGGACCGATGACGTAGATCATTGGCAATATGATGACATAATTTGGTTTTTACATCAGTTGGATGCAAGCTATTTCCACCCCATCATCTTCATTTTCTTCCTTATCATTCTCTTCTATCAACACTATTCTTCTAACTCACATGCTATAAAAATTTCTACATATCTGTTAAGAAAAGCATATCTTGTGCTTCACAACGATACCCCCATGAAATTTTCAACAAAAGGGTTAAATCTTGGTATTATGTAGGGATTGAGGCCCACACCTCTACTCTATATCGATTATCGGTATATCACTGTCTATCTCCCATTACAATGGGATTTTCCCCACTTCGGTCTTTTCTCTTCATCTTTTTGATTATCGATCGACCTCTTTCATCACCCCATCGACACTCGAGGGGGCATCCTTCACTCTACTAATTTTTCTTCTATCCCTTCAAAATTCACTTGTTTGCACTTTTCTACTATCTTTGAAGTGGTGTCACTTATGCCACCCCAAAGAGGGGAAAATGTAGACACCCAAAATTTGGTCAAGAAATTTTAATACTTAAATTTCACTAACTATCCCCTTTCCCGCAAAATTGATGACATTTCATCAATAACGCACCATTTCTCTTTTATCACCATTAATTAATTACATTTCGCTAATTAATTAACCCTCTTATCACTCAAAATTTTGATTAACAACCTTTCATTAATTAATGTCCACTTCTACCTAGGTCAGTTTATTATTCTTAACTAATTATGACTACTAGTCTAAATCAATAAATCGTCATTTATTGAACCATTTCCTCTCTTAAAATCCCGCAAATCATACTAATATTCTTCTAAAGCCTCTATAGGCATCCCCCTTCTATTAATTAATCACCTTTGATTAATTAAACTCCCACAAAGTGCACATAATTTATTAAACATACATGGCCTTTGTATTTCCTCTTTGGGGTTTATCCCACATTCACCAATTCACTAGCCTTTCCCCTTCAGAAATATATATAGTAAACCCTCCCCCGACCTTTCTTCTTATACCTTATTTTCCCTAGGATAAACTATAGGCATTTTTATCTTGAGCCATTCTCCATTGAAAGAAATAACTTCTCCATCTGGCATCCATTCTCTCAAATTAAATAGTATGGAAATATCCAAAAATGGCCTTGTAGCCATGTTTTGGTGAGATTCCATCTTCAAATATTGAGGAAACCACTCCCTTTTGATTGCTAAAAGTGATCTAAATAGGTTCATTTGTTAGATTAGCAATCTAGAGAGTAAGAAATAGCTTAGCATTTGATTTGAGATTGTTCATGCATTAAATAAGTTATTTCTCATAAGCTCTTATCTTGATGGTTATATAGGTTTTGATTGATTTCTTAGAAGCTACTAGGTGTTAGATTTGTTTTATCATGGCAAATTTCTATATGAGCACAACCACATTGCTTAAACACACCGAGAAGAGGAGTGATGAGTACTTGAGAAGTAGACCATTGAGAATATCAGAAGATGAATCCCTCATTGAGAAAATTATTCTGATCTTTGAGACAATATTACATCTTTATGATCAACCATTCACATGGGAGAAATTAGATGTACTTTGTTCACCCAACCATGATCATTGATTCGCCACTGCGAGAGCACTGATGATGAGTGAAACAAGAGAAAAATTTTTCTGATTCTAGAGTGTGGAAAGGAGAATGATAAATAAAATAAATTTCATCCACCAATTGACCATGCATTCCATGTGAAATGAACTGAAAGGGCCTTCGGTACAAAATCTGGTAATTTTCTTGTTTTGACACTCTTCGCTCACCGCATCGGGGAATGTGGGAATTGATTTGAAAATTGAGAGAGAATATCATGTCGTGTCGATACCATCATAGGATGAGTTAAGGACTGAAATGTGACAAATTTTATCTCATTTCATCTGTTTACTATTTTTAGAATATTCACCATTATGATCCCATTTAGCCATTTTTTCCATTTTTTTCAATCTTGTCAATTTTTGAGTGTCTTGATCATGAGGGAATGAAATGAGGAGTATGAATGCAAATTTTTCTTGAATTTACTATTTTAATAGCTAATCCCATAGATACTTACTAAAAATATAATTTTTTCTTCCCAGTGTAAAATTCAAATGAAACCACTTGCAGAAGTTTACATAAATCCTTTCAAGGCTCTGCTCCATTTTTGAGAGATTTCACTTGCGATTGTTATATATCTAAAAAAGTGATTATTTGTGGGAAATTTCATGTGGCTATAAAATATACATGAGGTAATGAATGAGAGAATGCAAATACTCTTCTTTAAGGAATTCACACAAGGAATCCATTAGTTCATATTTCATGGCAATCGGAGTTCGGGAGCATGAGTTATGAGCAAGACAAGATTTCAACATCTAGGGAACATGAGGATTTTGTTGTGTTTGAATTCTATGAACCAGATTTAAAATTGATTTAATGGATTCCAAGGAGATTAATTTATGTTTTTATTCATACTTCTTAGTGATGAGTGATGGTGAACATGAGTGAATGCAACCGATTTGAGTGAGGGATGGAAGGGGGAAGCACATGTAATTTTGGTACTTAGTTATTTTTTAGTTTTTCATCCTCTTGGGAGGGGGAACATTTTTTTGGCCCCCTGGAAAATGGATGAAATGGACACCCAAAATGTGCCCTATCTCTATGAGGACAAGTGGAATACATGCATTTTCGAAAGGGTGAGGGAGATGAGGTTATTTTTAGCACCAGGGAGCCAAGTTTCGGTCACATGAGGAACCATGTGGAAGAAAGGGGAATTTTTTTACCTCCTTGTCCCCTTGGAAAAGGGATGAAAGGGACACAAATATTTCCCTAACCTCATGGTGACAAGTGGCGGGCATGTTTCACACAAGGAAAGGGTTAGAAAACTTGTGAAAATTTCTTATAGAGACTTCTCAAGGTCATGTAGTGGGTCAAAAATATGAAATGGGGGAGAGGTGCAATGTTTTATCCCCATTTTCCTCTTAGAAAGGGACAAGAGGGTCACAAAAGTGTGCCTAAGTGTCATGCTAACATGTGGCACTAGAAAAGTCTTCTAATTCCAAGAGTGTTTCTTGGAACTTATTTATATGATTTTGACTAAAAAAATGGGAAAAGAATGGGATGGGTCTCATGATCTAATTATTCCTAAAACACCTTCAAACATATTCCTTTTTCTTGAGACCGCAAGGTGTACCTACCAAATATGGACTTTATAAAGAAACACTTTTATCTTATGAAAATTTTGAAAGCACAATCATTTAGATAATTGAAATATATTTCCAATGGTATATTTTTTGACCTCTAACTCATTCCATATCTCCTGAATTATCTTCAAGCTCAAGTTCCTTTTTTAGCGCAAGCTCATTCACCTCTAAAAACCCGCTTTCACTGAACTTGTTCCTATCTATTCAAATATTCCCTAAACTTCCCTAACTCACTTCCAATATTATACTATCTCCTCAATACCATTTCCTTATGAATTTGGGTCTTTAAATATTCTCTAAAGGACTCACACTTGTCTCGAGAAAGGCTAGAAATAGCCATTTCTAAGTCTACTGAAGAAACTACCTTGAGAAGCATTGTCTCGGAAGAACTTTATGCAATTTTTTTCATCTTTCAAACACATAGAAAAATTTATTACAACACATATGACCACTTAGAGGGTTGGGATAGACCTGACATAGAGAGGGAAATGATCTGGAGGAGTCCTCAGGAGGGTTTACAGCAGAAATTTCTACACCGGGGTATAATTGTCATGTTTTCCATATTGAATTTTTTCCATGTAAAAATACATGACAATAATTGGCTCTATATTGGGGACATGTTATGGATCGAGTGTAGCAAGGACATAGCATGTAGGAACCTCAGAATCTCAAGACACTTTGTGGGCCAATGCCTTATCCATTGGGCTTATGGAGTCATTTCTTCCAAACACACACACACACACACACACACACACACAGATGAACATGCTAAAGGGAAACACACAAAAAGTGGAAAAAACACACAATGGAAAGGGAAATTATATTACAGGGAGGGATATTTACAGAGGTGGGGAAAGAATGTACACATACCTAGAAACAGGTTGCAAAAAGTACATACCATCATGGAACAATGGGCTGAAATCTTATCTTTGAAGGACAAAAGTCACTATCTGGTCATACCATGCTCTTGTGATGGCTTTGCATGGCTTGAGAAGAAGGATACCAACCAATATTTCATCTTCATACTTATATTGCACTGAAAACATTCTTGCATCTAATGAACACTTTATTACCTACCGTAAACTCTTTCATCTCACGACTTCCACTTGATGTCCTATGATCGAAAACATCATTCCTCCATATTCTCAAAAGTGAAAACATTGAACTTGTCATGGAAATATATTTCATCCTTGAATTACAACATGGAAACATCCCTTGGATCAGTGAGGCACTTAGAAGGAGTGAGAACAAACTAATTTTCTTCCCATTCAATAGCTTCTCTGAACATCTCACTTTGTTTCTCTGAGAAATTGCTTTCAAAAATAGAGTCCACATTGGGATGAGGTATTTATTAGTCTTGATACATTCTTGTAGCATGGAAACATGTTCAAGACAAATCAAAGCTTGGGAAATGGTGAGTGTAATTTGATTTTGAATCCTTTCACAAGAATCATGCCCATTTTCAATTTGTTGTCCGACACAACTATCATCAGTAACTATCCACTCAAAGTCCATCTTGGCATCATTTTCAAAATGGTAACCTTTGATTTGGTCATAGGAGCATTATTCTCCTTGAGTGAATATTGCAGTGCATATTCTTGTTCCAAATTGGTAGGACATCCAATGGTGGTGAGAACAAGGTTTTCTCAAATACACTCACGAAATCCTACAACTTTTCACCTTGTTTTGAACCATCATCTTCAATACAAATCAACTCAATGTTTTCCCAACTATCATCCTCCATGGCGAAGATATTGTTTTCAAAATTGAGAATATTCATTGGGGATTCAAGGATCTCATTTTATTTTGCATTCATGATATTCTTCACAAAACAAGAAAGAGGAAGACTCACCTTCACATTTTATCTCTTCCATCCATGTATCGAGGAAGACATCGAGCTCATCCATTTGGTATGTATCATCATCTAAAATTAGTGCATGGGAAGGAGGGAAAAAAATTCGTTGTACCTATCTTGTATTTCCATGACCCACATTAGAATCTCAAGACTAAGTTGATGGTATTCAATTTCTTTCACATTATTCAAGATGTCTTACATAGATAACTCTTCTGATTTTTCCATATACTCGTTATCATCTCTAGCAGAAGAATCATTCCATTGAGCCTCAAAGGATTGATTGAAAATATGGTCCACGCATGTCAATGATTCATTTGAAACATTCTCATTCACCTTCTCTATGTTTCTTGTCATATAAGGCTCACCTCCTTACAAGAATGGGTATAATCAGTTCTCAACATCTGTTTATAGGGAGGAGGTCCAAACTACGTGGGAAAGGAACTCCTTTGAGCTCGAGATCCATTTCATTGTCCTCATGATGAGAAGTAGAGAACCATGTTGGGGTAGAAATATGAGAATAATTTTCAACTATATCTTGATCATTCATTATTGAATCTTCTTGCTCATATGGAAAATGAAATATTTCATACTCACCGTGATGATCAACATTATGCTCCTTGGGTGAGAATGGTGGAGTTAACTCCTTGAAGAGGTTATGCTTAAATTTCTCATTCTCCTTGGCTTTGAAAAAGGAATTGACATCTTCCATTTGGTCATCCATGGTTGTATTGAGAAGGGAAATTTATTCTTCAACTATCTCCATTTCATCATTCAACATTTCATCATCACTTGAAGAATTAAAATAGGAAGGAAAATTATCCATGATTACCTTGAATTTATCATCTTGAGAGGCTTATTTTACTTCTTCATGATTGATGGAGTCTTCAACAAGCATTGGATCTTTTTTGTGTAACAATAATCCTCCTCATTTGAATTCATTATTTCATCAATGGGTTATGCCTCAAGATAAAATGAGTTGATGAATGGAGATTCAATTATCATGTTTTCTTTGTCATCCTCTAAAGTGTTGATTTGATTGTTAGGATAAGGTTCAAGGATATGAAATTCTTCATAAGTGTCCAAGAATCTTCTAGGGATGAATACCTCGAATTGGAAATAATAATCATGGTCTTCCTCCATAAGGAAAATCTACTCTTCTTCCTCCTTTTCATGGAGTGCTTCAAGTTGTTTGTACATTTATTGCATGGATTTAACATATTTCATAATTTCGAGGTAGATTTGGGGATCATAATTTCCTTGGCAATGTTCATGTAGTATTTTTTTCTTAATCAAACCTTAGATGCACTAGCACACCACTTAGATAGATCTGAGCGCTCACCCAAAGTGCGCAAAGGTACCAAGTCCCTCTTTTAATACCATATTTGTCAAGGTGTTAGCATGATCACACAAATATTCCATACACATAGCAAGTAATTAAGGGTAAAGCATAACATGAACTAGATCACAACCATAGTGCATAATGAATCAAACAAGGATCAAGATCAGATTTACCATACAATAACTAGTAATAGAGACATCAACAACCATTATCCATCCACAAAGATCCATTATATTAATCCACCATGAACATAGTAGTTGAATACATCAAAAAACATCATCACAAATTCATGCGCGCAAATGTACTGAAACATAACTCGTTATAATCTTAGTTGGTCTATAAACTATGCAAATAAATACATACATACATACATACATACATATATATATATATATATATATATATATATATATATATATATAGGAAGTGGGGTATTGCCCTTCATTACTCGTGAACTCTCAAAATAGGCTACAAAGCTAATAATAGCCATGTGCCGATACAAAAGCATGCAAGATTTTCCTAATAATAGATTACCTATAAATAAATCTAGTTCTAATCCTATTATTAGCTTGAAATCTGCATGACTCTTCAACTTCCACTTGGTCCCAAAATATCTTGGTGTGTCTTCCAAGTCTTCTATCAAAGTGTGTTCAACACTCAATCCATTCTTAGCCCATGCATGCAAAATGGCTAAGTCCCGAAGTCCAACTTTCCTCGGTATGCCTTGTATCCACTGATCTTTTATGTTCATCTACACACTGTTTCATGCATGCCCTATTCTTATGTGCCTCTAACACTTAGGAAATATTATTTCTAGTCAAAATCACCCCACACTAACTTCATTTCCACCCTCAGAATGGGTAATCATGTCTTATCTCTCCAAGAATAAATAATAAGAAATAAAATAATGTTTGTACATAATGAATGAACATATACCAAAAAGAGTCTGGGCGCTCTATTTCTCTAAAGGTAGAAAGAAGTAACTCAGGGTGATCACTCTTAATTTTGGCCTCTAACTTATTCGAGTCATTGAGCACATTCTTCATATTTTTAGGGATGTTTAAAAGTAATCCTTCCATCTCATCCAAGGTCATATTCTCACCCTCATTTTGTAGCACCCTAAGAATGTTTTCTAGACTTGAGATCATCCCATCCATTACATCCATACGTCGGGCTATAATTTTCCGAATTTCCTTTATATTTTCCTAATTTCGCTAACAATGTCAACCTCTCCTCACGCCCAAGAGTTTCATCATTCTTCACAGCAAGAACCTCATTTTCCTTGGAAAAATTCCTTATTTTAATGATCGCCTTTGGGTTTGCACACATATTTAACGTCGATTCTACCTTCTTTATTTCATCCTTCAAGGTTTGAAGTAGAGATTCATACCCAAATATTCTGTGCACTATTATAGCCTTAGCTTTTTCCTTCTAAGATGTAATATCCTCCTCTTTTTGTGTAATTTTCTCCATGGTCTTTCGTGGAGCACCAAAATGCTTTTTGATTAGTAATTACACACAGTCTTGTAGAAAATGTTATTGAGTATGGAGCTTAATTTATTTATGATAAAATTACTTTAACATATTACTAATTTTGACAATGAGTGACATTGGTCGGGGGATGATCAATATTGATCGAGTGGTATAACCAAGATCGGTCGAGGACATAACCGACATCGGTTAGTAAGGGACCAACATCGGTTACTGTGAGACGGTGATTTTGTTCTTTAATGAGAAATAGAATAAATATCTTGTTTTAAAGATGATTTATTGATTGCAAAAGCATAGTTAGTTTCCCAGAATAGATATATGTGCATGTATGCATTGTATGAGGGTATGAGAGAATAAACTAACAATTGTTTGCATGTAAGTTTTCTTGGTGAGAAAGAAAGAGTAGATGAGTGAGGGAAAAGCATTGAACATCTGTGAGGTGTTGGAAGATAGCATATCTTCATTGTATTTCCTCTGTAAAGCACTAAATAATAATATTGTTCATTTCTTGGTGGACGTAGCCCACACTTTGGGTGAACAAGTTAAACGGTGTTATCTTTCTCTTGTTTATTTTATCTTCTAGTTTATTTCTGCATTGATTACTTATATACTTTATCTTATTATAAATTTGTTCAACATTGTTATATGGTTTAATCCCAAAAACTTGTATCGGAGATTTTTTGGAGGTTTTTGTGTTGTGAGGATTTACTCATAGAGGGTTTTTTGATTGAGTGGGAGGCGAGAAATGGCGGAAGATAGTTAATACCGAATAGAAATTTTACGAGTCATAATTATCAACTATAGAAGATGCAAGTGGAGGATTATTTATATCAGAAAGATCTATACTTACCATTGGATGAGCATGGACAACCAAACATGATGGATGATGATGAATATAAGGTTCTTGACAAAATGGCTCGAGGATCTATAATATTGAGCCTAATAAAGCATCGATAGCTTCAAATTTATAGATGCAAAAACCACGATAGAGTTGATGAAATCTTTAGAAAATTTGTATGAAACTCCTAGTGCTTCAAATAAGATTTAATTCTAAGATGCAAGAAGGTGGATCTGTATCTAATCATTTGAATGATTTTTGATCTATTTTAAATCAATTAAAATTGGTAGAAATTCCATTTGATGATGAAGTGAAAGAACTTTTATTCTTATTCTATTTTCTAGATAGTTGGGATAACTTGGTAATGGTTGTTAGTAATACAATTAATGCTTCTAAAGGTTTGAAATTTGATGATGTGGTTAGTGTAATCCTTAATGAGGAAATACGTAGGAAAATCTCAGGAGAAGCATCATTTAGAAATGCTTTATCTGTGGAAAGAAGGGGAAGATCTAAGGAGATATCATCAAAGAGAAATAATAATGGGAGATTAAAGTCAAGACATGACATATCTAGATCCAGCTACAGAGATTTACTTTGCTGGAATTGTGAAAAGAGAGGACACGTAAAGAAGGAGTGTTAGTCCAAGGAAAACAAAGAGAATACATCAGACAAAGGTAAAGAAAATGGTAAAGAGGAAAAAATTGTAAGTGAGGTATAGAAATATGTCCTTATTCTCTCCTTGGATAATAAATTATAATCTTAGGTTTTAGATTCATGAGCATCTTTCCATGCTACCTCTAATAAGGGTTATTTCAGAAATTATTTTCAAGTTGATTTTGGACATGTTTATTTAGGAGATGATGAGCCATGAAATATTATTGGTAAAGGTGATGTTCATCTAAAGTTTTAGAATGGAAATCCATGGGTATTGAAATATGTGAGGCATGTGCCAAGCCTCGAGAGAAATCTAATAGTTGCAGTAGGGAAACTAGGTGAATATGGATGCATGGTTACATTCACAATCAACTCTTGGAAGGTTACCAAGGGATATCTTATTGTGGAAAGAGGTAAGAAGGTAGGAAATTTATATCTATCTACCTATGTTATTGATTCCTTTTTTGTGCTATCTACTACAAATTCAGATGCAACCATGCGGCATAATCGGCTAGGCCATATGAGTGAAAAAGGAATGTAGATATTAAAGGCTAAGGGTAAGTTATCATATTTGAAACAGTTAGATCTTGAATTTTGTGAGCATTGCATATTTGGAAAGCAGAAGAGAGTGAGATTTCTCAAGGTTGGGTCAACAAAGAAGGAGAAGAAATTGGAGCTTGTACACTTAGATGTGTGGGGACCAGCTCAGGTAGATTTTATTGGAGGATCCCAATATTATGTGACTTTCATTGATGATGCCACAAGGAAGGTATGGATTTATTGTATTAAGCATAAATATGATGTTTTTGAAACTTTTAAAAGGTGGAAATACCTTGTAGAAAATGAAACAAAATTAAAATTGAAGTGCCTTAGATCTAACAATGGTGGTGAGTATTGTAGTAAGGATTTTAATGATTATTGTTTAGAGAATGGAATACAAAGAGAAATAACGGTTCCTAGAACTCCACAGGAGAATGGAGTTGTAGAAATAATGAACAGAACAATCATGGAACATGTTAAAAACATGAGGATATATGTCGGTTTTCCTTTCAAGTTTTGGTCAGAAGCATTGGATACAACAATGTACTTGATCAACCATGGACCTTCAACAACACTGGATGGTGGAATACCAGAAGAAGCTTGGTCTGGAAAAGAGGTAGATTTTTATTTTCTTAGAGTTTTTGGCTCATAAGCTTTTGTGCATGTTGATAGAGAAAATAGGAGGAAGTTGGATGCTAAATCTAAGAGATGTACTTTCATTGGTTATGGCTCTGGTGATTTTGGATATCAATTTTGGGATTTAGAAGATTCTAAGATTGTTAGGAGTTGTGACATTGATTGGAATGAAAAATAATGTACATGGATCAGGTTTTGGTGCCTAAACATGAACATGTTGAGGATATTTTGAAGGAAAAATATTTTTCAAACATAAAGCATGCATCCACGAACATTGACGTCATTTATATATAAACCAATGTCAGTCAGGATAAGCGCATCTGCCGCACATGATCGGGTTCGAATAAATAGCGAGAGGAACCAACATCAATATTCCTAGAACTCGATGTCGATAAGGTACTGCGGTTGGTCGATGAGATAGAGGAACCGTGGTCGGTGATTGAACCGTGGTTAGTTATAGGTGACCGGCGTCGGTCACTAACAGAGATTGACATGAATGTGCAACAGACACAAAATGAGCCCCAAACACCCCAGATCTCAGTGAGAAGGTCACAAAGAGTAATTAGACCTCCAGAGAGATTTTCACCTTCATTTTCTTATTTATTATTGACTGATAGTGGTGAACTAGAAAAATTTGAAGAAGAAATGCAGATAAATACCCACAAGCAGTGGGAGCATGGCATGGATGAGGAGATGGACTCCTTGGAACAAAATTAGACATGGGATTTGGTCAAGTTGCTAGCAGGTAAGAAAAAAATTGTACAACAAATGGGTTTACAGAATCAAGGAAGAAGAGGGTGGACTAAAAAGGTACAAGGTGAGGCTTGTGGTAAAGGGATTTGCATAGAAAGTAGGTATTAACTTTGATGATATTTTTTCTCTTGTAGTTAAGATGACTTCTATTCGTATTGTTCTAAGTTTGGTTGCAATGAATATTTGCATTTAGAACAGCTTGATGTTAAGATGGATTTTCTTCATGGTGATTTGGAGGAAGAAATTAATATGTAGAATTCGCTTGGTTATGAAGTCGAGGATAAGGAGAAATTTGTGTGCAAATTGAAAAAGAGCCTATATGAGCTCAAGCAAGCTCCAAGGAAATGGTATTTAAGATTTGACATTTTTATTCATGAGCATGGTTATATGAGATGTGAATCTGACCATTTTGTTTATTTTAAGAAGCTTGAAAATGGGAGCTATGTTATTTTGTTACTGTATGTGGATGATATGTTGATTGTAGGATCTAGTATGTAGGACATTGGTAAACTTAAAGAAATTTTAGCTCACACATTTGCAATGAAGGATTTGGGAGCTGCAAAGAAAATACTTGGCATGCAAATTCATCGAGACAGGAAAAACAAGAGGTTGTATTTGTCTCAGGAAGCTTATATCAATAAGGTGTTGGAAAGGTTTAACATGCAGTATTCAAAAATATTAGTACACCTATGGTTGGACATTTGAAATTGAGAAAATATCAGTGTCCATCATCACACAAGGAGTTTTAGTACATGACACGTGCTCCCTATGCTTCATTAGTAGGAAGTATTATGTATGCCATCATTTGTATTAGACCGGACATTGCACAGAAGTGGGAGTTGTGAGAAAGTTAATGGTTAATCCAAGTAAATAACATTGGAAAGCATTACAAGGATTCTCAAGTATTTGAGATGGAAATCCAGCATGGAGTTATGCTATGGAGGGTCAGATACTTATTTACGTAGCTATGTTTATTCAAATATGGATGGATATTCGGATGGCAGGAGGAGCACCACTGGATATGTTTTCATAGTAGGTGGAATGACAGTTATCTATATTTTGAGATTACAGAAGGTTGTGGCTTTGTCTACTATAGAGTCAGAGTATGTTGCAACTAAAAAAGCTAGCAAGGAGATGATATGGATGAGCAAGTTGGGTAAAGAGCAAGAGGATTGTAGATTATACAGTGATAGTCAGAGCGTGATCCATCTGGCAAAGAACTTAGCATTTCATTCAAGAATGAAACACATTCAGTTGAGGTATCACTTCATATGGCAGGTGTTGGAGGATGGGCAACTAAAGTTAGAGAAAATCCATATGGATGAGAACCATGTAGATATGCTAACAAAGTCATTGGTAAGGGAGAATTTGGAGCTTCACTCCACTTCTGTTGGTCTTCAAGTTTGAGACTTGAAGAGGAAGAAATGGGGCCAAGGAAAAGGAACCAAGGATGGTGATGCACAATATAGTGTAACAATTGATCTCCAAGTGGGAGATTGTTGAGTATGGAGCTTAATTGCTTCACAAGAAGATTTATTTTACATGTTACTAGTTTTGACAGTGACCAACATTGGTAAGGGGATGACTGGATCGATCACGGTATAACCAGTGTCGGTGGCCAAGACATAACAGACATGAGTCGAGCGAGGGACCAACATTGGTTACACGTGTAATGTTGCTTTTGCTCTTTAACGATAAATAGAATGAATCTCTTGTTTTAAATATGATTTATTTATTGTAAAAGCATAGTTAGTTTCCCATAATAGATGTATATGCATGTATGCATTGTATGAGGGTATGAGAGAAGAAAATAACAATTGTTTGCATGTGAATTATCTTGGTGATCAAATAAGAGTAGTTGAGTGAGGGAAAAGCATTGAACATCCTATGAGGTGTTGGAAGATAGCAGATCTTCATTGTATTTCCTTTGTAAAGCACCTTTGAATAATAATATTGGTAGTTTCTTGTGGACATAACCCACACCTTTGGGTGAACCACGTTAAATGGTGTTATCTTCCTCTTGTTTATTTTATCTTCTCGGTTTATTTCCGCATTCATTTCTTGTATGTTTTATGTGGTTATATATCTTTTCAACACTATTATATGGTTTAATCCCAATAAGTGTAGAGGGGAATGATATGCTTGGTCTATCTGTTCATCAACATCTGGATGCACATCTATGATCTCCTTCCCCAACTCTACCTAAAAATCTAGAATGTTCTTTTGTTTCTCTTTATCCTTCTTCCACCCTCCAAAATCCGTTCCACTTGTTCTTTCAGGATCTTATTCTCTTCCAAAATATATATTAGCACAAATTATTTATCTATATTCCTTTGAGCTACCTTACTACCATTTTATTCAATGCATTACTTGTTTTCTCATCAATCAACCGTGCAAGCCTTATCGCCAGTGTGTGGCTTGTGTTTTCTTCTTTATTTTCCTCTTAACGCGTGTATCTTCTTTTATATCAAATTCAAGATCATCAATATGATTCTGCATGCTCCAAGAGAGTTACTTTCTGGTGCGTAAGTTGGCCACTTCAAGGTTCATCAGCTCTCATCCATAAATCTCCTTAGGTTACAAAGTTCTTTGAAACCTAGCATGAATGATCTTCATGGGATTATTAACATACCTAGTTGTGGGATTTTGATACATCTCCTCCTTATCTCTCCCTAAGCGCCTACCCTTAGGAATGTGTGAAATTTCTCCCAAAGTCGGGCCTCCCCCTACAACGCCTGTTTATCTGTTCTTGGGCTTACCAAAAGGTCTAACCTTATCCTTCTCTTCATCTTTACCCACATCTTTGTGCTCCTCAAAGATCTTTATATCTTCCTCTACCTCTTACTCTTGAGGCTATTTTGCATCCAGCTCAATGACATGTGGTTCTATCTCTATGAGCACACTTCCATCCAACTCCTCCTCATCACCCTGTCTTGGTATATACTTTTGTCATTTACTTATTCTCTCGGCACAAGATTTGTGGGAGAGGTCTTAGGCTCCTCGAGCTGTGAAGGGCATGTGATCATGATTTTTTCTCGGGGTCTTTGTTCTTATCAAAGCACCCTCTTTAATTGTTGCTCCTTGATGCCTCAAACATCTATCCCTATCTCCTTAGTGCTTGTCTCCTCTCCTACTTCCTCTTCAAAGACGTGCATGAGGATTTACCTTTCACGTTCTCTTTACTCTAACTATTATCTACCTCCACGAGCCATGGTCCAATCCACCACTGTATTCCTTTAATTATTCCACTTCTTCTAATACTATGGGCTATTCATCTTACATCATACCCATCGTGTGTTTTCCCTTGGGCAATTCAGGAAGCCTAAACTCATTTTAAATATATTTTCCATTTCCTAACTTGGGCTTAAAGTAGAGGTATACCTTAGCGCGCGTCAAGATTCCCAATGCCAAACTCATTGAGTTAATGCTTATATCATTTGAGATCATCTTCTCAATGTAATAAAACATACCTGGGTATACATATGCCTTTTGCAAGTGTATGATAATCATGGTCTACCTTATCTACATCAAACACCAATTTACATAAATTTTAAAATTAGTGCAATCGATTCTTGGAAGTAACACACGATAAAGCATAAGGTAGTTTGAACCAAGGGCTCTACTTTTCATCCTTCATCCCAAATATTCCTATAGGAAAATGTTGATATACAAAGTGAATTTTTCCTTCTTATCTAATACCAAAGGGATATCCTTGGGTATTCTACATTTATTTTCAAAATCCTTGCATAGGTGCTTGTACCAAAGTTCTAGCCTTTGCTTATAAGGACCACTCATGGATCCCTCACATGTATATTTTGAAAACTTGTCTGTAAGGGACTTTTTCTCTTCATGAAATTATCAAATATTCTCCTTAGACCCATCAAGAACCCCAATTTCTATAAACACAAGAGAAAATAAAATACCACCGAAACTTATCTTATCCCCATGATGCACTTCTTCAATAATGGTCTTAAAAATGAATGAGGAAAAATATATATGGATCCTCTATCATTTTTTTTTGCGATATGGAGCCACCTTTTGTTTACTTGGCTCCAACACGCCCGGCTATTCAACTTGGTGAGGAGGTATGCGGCTGCTCGAATCACAGGGTATTTTTCTAACTTGAAAATTTCCATCGTGTGTCATCCTTTTGCATAATCTAGTACATAAGAACTTACTTCTATGGCCTCATCATCCTTGAGGTCGTTGTCAATATCTGTGCCTAAAATCCTCAAGCCTCGTTAACTTCCCAATCAAGGGCATGGTAAGTCACATTCACCACCCTATAAAATAGAATAATTTCTCATACATACGAGACATCAACCATTGATACAATTTCTCAGGTTTCCAAAATTATGAAATATCATATAGTTGCATGACTCCAACACCCACCAACTTTTGACCAGCATCTTCATAGATGGCTATGTCATTCTCTATCCTCAAATAATTTTTCACCACCAATTGTTTGTTGAACTCATCACTATTTCCTTGGTTCAATGATTATAGTTACTTACCTTGCTTATTCTTATGTGTGAATCCCAATATAATCCCATTATAACCCCTTCTTGATACTACATTTTTGAGAACCTACTTTTAAGGGTATCCTCTACTTCTAATTCCACTTCCTTTTTCTTCTTGCCCCTTGTGGTCACTCACGGTGCTCATTTAGGTGTCATTGTAATAATAAAAATTTTTTCTTGTAATAAAATGAATCTCTGCAACTTCAAACACGTGTTCCCTAGCTTCTCCTTGAACCATAACTTGTGAATTTTCTCCCGCACACCTTTTCCTCACTCAAACATCCTCTCGATGGGGCTCTACACAATTTCATGCAGAAATCTCCTTGTTTCGATGTCTTTATTTGCTCTTACAAGCACTCTCGTTCATAACTCACACTTGATTCACAATTCAAGGTAAAAAAATGATATCGCAACCCCTCATATAATTTTTATAAATTTCCCTGTATTGATTTACCTTCACCAACTACCATAATCAGCATTAATTATGCCTTCTTACTTTTTCTACACTTTTTGCTGATTTTTCCATGCCCCATCGTAACTTTTTGGTGTTCCCCTACTTCTTGGCCATAGACCTACTCTCACATGCCTTTATGCACAAGAGTCCCTATCAACCGCACCTCATACCAAGTATTTTCCCATGTTATTTCCTCGCCCGTTGTTTCTACCTCGCATTACACTCTGTCCATCCAATCTTCTATGTGTGGTCTTCATCTATCGTAAATATTTCCTTAACTCACACCTTTACCTCAAGCGCGTGCACCGTATTTCTTCTATTCATACCCATCCTCAAGATATCATTCAATAATGTTCCTTTTATCATGTGTCTACTCCAACCCACACTGAAATTATGTGTGGTCCACTACACATGAATTCACTAGATAATAGTCAACTACTGGTGCACAAACATGCTTATTACGACAAAACATTGAACAAAATTGACAAATTATAGCAATGATGAAAAGAAACACATATAAAGGAAATGTATTAAAGGGAAATATGATCTAACCGACACCACCACCTTATTAAAAACACCAAGAAGACTTATTTATAGTAAGGCTTCATTCTCCTTTCATTTAAATAATCATGCGAAACCGTGTTCCATCCAAAGCTTGTAATTGACAAGCACTGAATCAAGTATATATGTCACCATAAATGATCCCAACCAATCCAATGTTAATTTCCCGGTGGTGGTGCGCAAAATTATAGTCATAAAAAGAACTATTTGTCCAACTTCAAACTTCTTAATCTTAATGTGCATATCATGCCATTCCTTCTTCTTGTCCTTTTTCTATCTTCTTGGCTCCAACATTTGATGGTGCACCACTCATATAACTTCATCAATTTATATATATGTTATTCAAGTGCTTTCTCATCATCCATGCCTCCCGTATGCACAATACACAAGGAGAGTAACATGAATTCTACTATTAAGACAAACCCTGCACCAAACACAAATTGAAAGGATGTGGCCTTGTTCAATATTTTGTAAGTTTTCCTATATGCCTAAAGTACAAAAAATAATTTTTCATCCCAGTATTTCCTTCCAAAATCACAAATTTTAATCAATTTATGCCCCAATATCTTGTTGAAAGCCTCAATAGTTCCATTGGCATATGGGTGATAAGGTGTTGTCTTATGATGCGCCACCATAAACTTAGCCAATAATATTTTGATAGTCTCATTCAAAAGTGTGTGCCCCTATCACTTTTCAAGCTCAATGGAAATCCATACCTATTGATAATTTTTTCCCATAAGAACCTTGTTGTTGTAGCTACCGTGCAATCCTTTGTAGGTGTCATTTTTTCCCACCTTATCGATAATCTATATAAGTTATAATGTAGCATGATTAATTCCTATGCGTAGGTGGGGAAATAGGACCCATAGTCAATTTCCCATTTCTCAAAAGGTTTTGCACTCGTTATTGGTCTCAAAGGCATTTCATCTCTATGCCTAGGCTTCCCAAGGCACTCGGAAATGATCACATGCCTTGGCATACTCTTTACAATCCTTATATAGTGTTTCCCACCAAAGACCAACTAACAAAATTTTACACGCAATAACATTTCCTAAAAATGTCCTCCTACAACTCCACCATGGGTTTCCTCCATTATAGCTTTTCAATCATGCTTAAGTACACACCGGTGAAAAATCTCATCATGTCCTAACTTGTATAAATATCACATGTAAGGTACGACACGTATGGCAAGTTATTTCTTCTCTAATATCTTCATCCCTTTAGGCACCATGCCAAGATTTAAAAATATAAAAATGTCTTCTAATTCGGAGGGCACGTGATTTATTCTAAATAGTTTTTCATCTAGCATGGTGTCATCAATGCTCTTCACGTCCTCACTAGAGTTAATCCTTAACAAATGATCTAGCCCATAATTTCTCTTTCCGGTTTTACAACAACTTTAAATTCAAATTCCCGAAACAAGAGAATCCACTAGTATATGTGCCCCTACAAAACATGATTATTAACCAAGTACTTAAGTTCCATGTGATCTATATAAAATATAAAGGTAGTTGCCAACAAATATTGTCTAAACTTATGCAGCATGTAAATCATGGACAATGCTTCACACTCTATAGTTGTATAATTATACTCAGTTTGGGGTCAACTTCCTACTCGTAAAATAGATAGGATGATCAACAATCCCATCACCAGGTTGTGCTAACACTATGCCAATGGCCATGCAGAGGCATCAACATGTACATGAAATGGTTTATCCCAAGAAGGAAAGCGTAGAATGGGCACAAAAGTGAGTCTTTCCTTTAATTTCTCAAATTACATGTGTTTCGCCTCATCCCAATGAAACTTTCCCTTACTCCTTAACAATTCTTCTAAGGGTATGGAAATATTATCATATCCCTTACTGAACTTTCTATAATAACTTGTATGTCTTAAAAACCCATGCACCTTTCTCTGATTAGTAGGCTCCTCCAGGCCCAAGATAACAACTGACCTTATCGGGATCGACCAATAAGACTTCACTACAAATAATATGTCCCAACAAAATTCTAAAAGGTGTAGCAAAGATACACTTCTTAATATTCAAGGAGATGCTTAACTACCTACATATCTCAAACATGAGTCTCAAGTTTTCATAGTGATTCCAAATAAACCTGTAAAAACTTGTGTATAAAGTCCTCAAATGCTTGCACAACAATGCACGAAAAGACTGCAAGCACATTCTTCAACCCAAAAGGCATAACTGTATATGCAAAAATTCCCCACTCAGTGGTGAAAGTTTTCTTTTCTTGATCTTCTTTAGCAATTTGCACCTAATGATAACCAGATAATCCATCAGTGAAAGAGTAAATCTTGCACCCTGCAACACCTTCCAAGATCTCCTTAGTAAAAGGTGTGGGGAAAGGATCTATGATAAAAGAAGCATTCAACTCTCTATAGTCTACATAGATCCTTATCCTACCATATTTCTTTATACTTATCACCATGGGGCTAACCCACTCTAACTCCTCAATGGGCTCAATGATTCTAGATTTCAACATCTTATCAATCTCTTCCTTTACTTTGACGTGCATATTAAGATTCATCCTATAAGGCCTCTTCCTAACCAGAATGCACCTTCTTTTAACTTGATCCTCATTTCACCCAAAGATTGATGCACTCCCTTCAACTCATGATAGCCTCATGGAAATAATTCCTAGAAGTTGTGCAACAACTCAATAATCTTAGCCACCTCTTGTTCAGACCAATAGTCACCAATAATGGCCTCTTTAGGTTTTGTATTTGTCCCAATGTTGACCTTCTTTGTTTTCATAGGCTCATGATAAGCACATGCCTTCTCATCAACACTATCTAAGACCTCACACATACCTATAGTGTGATCAACATCCAAATTCTCTACTTCTTCATCATTAATCATATAAACTAGCTTACCCTTTTATTTTTCTAACTAGGTGTGCCCAAGCTACACTTCATTTGTCTCTTCTTCATCAAAGCACACCTCTAAGTATAATTCTCCAAACATATCTAATAGGAGTTCCTTAGCCTTTGCACTATCCCCCATCATAAGGAAATTCATAATCTATAATGCTTCATGCACCAAAGGTTTAGTAGAAAAATAGTCAAAGGTCTGAATCATACTTGAGGTCATCTCTTGTCAATTAACTATTGCTCTTGTTAACTCGGCATGAACATACCCTACATGGGAAAAACCACTTAGAGTGGTGTAGTAATTTTACACCCACCAAAGGACAAGGGAGTCCTATGCACATCGGCATGTCACCTAGTAGGCGTTGGGCGCCACTCGAGGCACACGCAGTGCCGAGTCTCTCTTTTATGTGAGTTGAGTGGGAAATCATCATCTATGATCCAAACTTTAAAGGAAGTGAGTGGGAATGAAACATGCAAACATCATAGAGCTCAGAATGGCTCTAGATCATTGTAGTCATTATAGACAGAGATACTTTAACAGACTTAAAGAACTGAAATAAAACTAGAAAGGAAAATGCACAAGAATTCATATTCATCTTATAAATAGACATGAAAAGGAACTATGAAGAATCATGTATGAATCCAAACCAAGAATGATCATATTCAATTAACTTGGTAACCTCATTACATTCATTAGACTTACTACAAAACACCACATTATGGCAAACCAAATTCATGCATCATAACTAGATCCATATCATTTAGCTCTCAAAAAGAAATTTTATAACCCCAAGCCCTTGATACATCCTTCTCCTATATTTAATCTACCCAACCCAAACAGAGTTCCTTGTGGCATTTCTATAGGGCTCCGCTCCTTCTTCCTCTCTCTCTATACCCGATTCCCCCTCTCTTTTATTTTGTGGGCGCTCATATATAGGCATCCCAAAGTGCCAACTCATCCTTTTGTAGCCTTAGATCTATTGCCAAGTGTCCAGATGTGGTCCTCCATGGGAGCATGATCCATCAAGCCTGAGCTCTCCACTTTTTTCCATGATGGTCTTCTAGAAGCTTCCATCACAGGGCATATTCCTTCCTAGGCCAACCTGTCACCAGGCTGGCATCTTATCCACTTTGCATGCGCATTTGGGTCATGCTTTTCTCATTTCTAACTAATACACCAAATATGGCTAAGTCCCAAGACCTTGTCTTCCAGGTGTGCAACACAGCCCTTCTAAAACCCTCCTAGAACCCTACCTTACATTCCTTCTCCTTGCATACCCATCCTTCAACTTAGGCCTTGCGTGCCCATGTGATCATGTGTACTTAGTCAATATTCTAGGGGCCCAGTATCACCTCACACTACGCTGTTATCCACATGTGAGAAACTTCTTAAAAGGGTAAAGAATCACAATAGACTTAACATCTTGGGAAAAGAATAAGGGGATGAAGAATTTGGAAAAGAAGAAAGAATGGGGAAGTGATGGCATTATTATAACAAGCTAGGAAAATATTTTTGCAAGTCGGCCTCCAACTTGTTCCAGGCATCGACTTCATTTTGTGCTCTCTGGCAGAGGTTGCCGACTAGGGTGCTTACCTCCCCAAAACTCAGTCCATCTCCTTGAGCATTCATAGTGTCAAAAATTTCTCCAACTCCTTTCCCATGTCTTCAAGTGCGTCCATCCTTCTAGTAATCTGTGGGTATAGCTCCTTTAGCCGGTTCTTGATTGTACCCCTTAGGGCCTCAATAGATTTTGACTTCTTTTCAACCTCGGCTAGGATTCTATCCCACTCTACTCTATTCCCTTTGTTATTTTCTTGGAACTCTTTAAGCTCTGCTTCATAGTTGGCCACCATAATACTCGCCACTTTATCTCTATTTCATGCAGCTTGTCATATGCGGCCTTAGCAAAGTATGGGCATCAATCTTTACATCGAAAGGACTTTGTTGTATTCAGCCATGATTACTAATACCTTTAATTTATCCTCCTCCTCCAGGCGCGTTGCTACTTCTTCCATGGAATCTCAGGATATCGGTTGTCTTTCCATGGTGAGGATGTGCGTCAAGTCTTCAAGGCACTCAAGGGAAGAACCATACTTTTACACGAGTGGTGCTAGGTCCGGATGATTCAAAACAATGACATCAGTGATTGATTCTACTTTCTTATGTACTTCACACACCCTTTCCTTTTCTTCTCTGAGTTCATGCTTTAGCTGAGTGCTAATTAATTCCTCCTACTTTAAATCCTTGGCCTTATTTTCTAGCTCTTCCTCCTTATCTAGTTCTACTTCTAGAAATCTTATCCTATCATTTCGTCCAAAGATCCTAGCCTCAACCTCAACTAAGACCTTGTTGAGCACGTTGCATAACTACTCATCTAAAAGTTGTTGAGCATTTACCAAGGGGTTGTCTCCTTTTGACTGGTATTTTCATTAGTTCCCCCTGGCTTACCTCGAACTCTGGCTCGTTGATGTGGGACTCAATTTCCCAAGAGAGAATCTTCCTTGTCCAAGGGTATGCACCTTCTTCATCGAACAACTTCATTGCCACGAGTTGATCTGTTGGAACAGTGCTTTGGAAGCGCGCGCACAACACCTTACTAGGATCATTAATGTAGCTCATTCCTTACCTCTGGATCTCCATTCAATTTCCCCCTATGCGCGTGCCCTTAGGAGCGATTCTTACATCTGGGGCCTCCCACACCACCGTGATCTTTCCTTACACTATCTTCCTTATCTTCCTCCATCACTACGTCAGTGCTGCGCTCCAATTCTTGTTCTACCAAGGCTTCAATGATTTTTGTTGCTTATTTTTCTGCCACCTCATTTATTTTCTCCTTCATGAGGCTTGGATTTTTCTAATCCTACATGCCAACTTCTTCACTTCTTTCCATGTCCTAGGCACCTTCCTCCTCCTGGCTACCCTTGCACCACACAAAAAGGAACTCATGTTATTCTTCTCTGCCCTCTTCTTCTAAACTGCACACTGAAAACAAGTGGTTCTTAGTCCTCTTCATAATCATCTTCTTCATCATCATCCCTCTCACCTATGTATTTCTCCAAGCTCTTTGTCTCCTCCGAGTCATCTTCCTCCATCACCTTCTATTTCTTCCTAACTGGGGATTCCAATGTAGGAGATTCTACTTTCTCTTCCTCTTCCTCTGGTGATTTCTCCTCTATGATGAGATTTTCCTATGCTGGCGCCTTCTCTTTGACTGGGGACCTCTTCCTGCGCATGTAAGTACTTGTTCTAGCACTTTTTCTTAGGGTACCTACCACTTGAGTATCTTGGGCACTTGGTGCCTTTTTCTGCATTTATTTTTCCTTACGTGGGCACGAGCTTCTTCCTACCTATTAGGTCCTTAGGTATAGCTATCTCATTTTCAAGATAAGCACCCTTCTAAAACTTGGGCCTTATCTGAAGGTATACACGTACCATGGACCTCCCCTGCAGTAGTCGAGTCGGGGTTTTACCATTTGGACTTCATTCGACACATACTTTTCGACGACGTACGTGTGCTTGTTGGGGTAGACCAATGTCCTGCGCATCTCCTCGTGGTCCCGATCCAAACTTCCAAGGTCAAGCTTTAAATTTTGGACTCCTTGAATATGTTAACTCCCACCGGAAGTATTGAGCTATGAAAGTGAATGGGAACTTGCATGATAGGTTCATGTTTTCATCAATCAACTTGAACCTACCAATACAAAAGTGTCGGTATACATCAAACTCAGATTCTCCTATTGTAAGCATTGAAAGTTGTTCCAATATTCTCCATTCTTCCCTGAACAGATTCCTTAAGCGCATATACCACTTTTCAAGACGCACCTTGTGAATGGGTGTCATGCTATCACAAGTGTATTTCTAAAATATTTTTTCAGGTGAGGGGTCTTCCTCTGGGTACTCCCAAATGAACTTGTCTGCTGCATCTGGTACCCCAATTTCGAGAACACAATGGTTAAGAGGACATTACCAAAGAGAATCTTGTCTCCTTCCTGTGCGCTAGTGATAATTTCATCTGTAATGTATGTGGACAGATTGTAGATGGTGCCCTCTGATATTTTTCTACAAACATTCAACCAGGACTTGTTTACTTGCATCCATCTTTCTTACACATTGAGTTTTGTTACTAGGCGTGTGGCCATTCTCATCACTGGGTCTTGGATATCCACGATATCAAAGTACCTTGACCCCTTCTTGTATGCATATGTGGCCACTGTTTCCTTAATTGCTTCCTTGTCACATAGGTTGTCCTTTATATCTTCTCCTTCACAGATAAGGCCTGTGAATTTTGAAATTAGTTGAGGGGTTATGTGCATCTTGTGCCCTATGAAGTGAAAGTGGTCTTCATGTATGCACAACATCAGCCATTGATAGAGGCACTCTGGCTTTCCAAAGTATGGTAACTCATAGAGTTGTAATAAACCCGCCTTCTCCAACTTCACCTTGACTTCATCACTATAAATTGGTAACCCCTCAGGTGTTCTTTGGTTAGTCAGGTGCACTAAATCCAACTCCATTTCCTTTTCAATCACGTTTTTGTGATGATTGTAGTCACTTACTATCATTTTTCTCAAGTGGGATTCCCATTCCATCCCGAGTGAAACCCCATCTAGGTACTGCATTTCTACATACCATTCCTCATTGGTACTTGCGGTAGTCTCTTGTTGTTTTCCTTTCCCTTGCCCTTCTTAGGTGTTACTATTGGTTTCTTGGGTGCCATTGTGTAGGTTTTCTTTGCACTTCAACATCTCTTCCTAGCTCTGCTCTTCTATCTTTTCTAAGTTCAAATCTCAAACCTGTGAAGAATACTCTTTTCAACTCATATCCTAGCTACCAAACCCTAACTGGAATATCTTTTCACAAGACAACACTTCTCCATAACTCTTCCCACACCCGTGAATTACTTCCCTTCGGTTTGCAGATCCAAACTAGTCACTCACGATTAAAATATTCTAATTTTTCTTCGCACGGATCAACTCTGGAAACCCTAGTTCACAAAATCTCTTCCTTCTTTATATTCGCAAAGTAAATAATGAAGTTCCCAACCTTCTATTTATAGTTTTTCCCACTTTTAACATTAAATGCTACCTTACCTACCACCATACTTTAACACTTAATGCATATTTTTCACCAAAGTTTGACTTTAGCACTTTAACTCATGTGCCCAACCTTGCGCGGATAATTCTCCAACCTTCTGGTGTGCAACCAATCCATCTTGATAGGAGACTCTTGCGCACGTGTAACCAACACCGAAGGCACTTCTTCTATCATGATTTTTACTCTCACCTACCTCGTGTTGTGTTTGTGTTTTTTCTTCTTGTACGTGGATCCCCAATGTATCCTTACCCCGACACCAACCATCCTTTTTCACCTTTCCTTGCATGTACTTCCTTCACAGGGCCATTCAACCTGGGCTTTACAATGCAGTCCTTCCCGGCACTTCACACTTTAATTTCTTCCACCTTACTCCACCCCACACTAAAATGATGTGCGGTCCTCTGCGCAATTACAACCTTTAAAAATTAATGAGATTACTAGCACCCAAGATGCTATATAAAATAATGACGAGAAAGGGAAACACAAGAAAAGAAAATGCACTAAAGGAAATCCTAAACTAATTGGCAATGCTGCCTTATTTACAAACACCAAGAAGACTTATTTATAGTAGGGCTTTAGCCTACTCCCATTGAAGTTTCTGTTAAACTCATCCCATCCAACGCTTATAATGGCACATGCCGAATCAAGGATGTATGAGATGATGTAGGGACCCAACCAATGGACTTTTAACTTCCCAGGATGACATAAAAACTTAGAATCATACAATAACACCATCTGCCCAACCTCAAACTTCTTGTTCTTAATGTGATGATCATGCCATGTCTTTTGTTTTGCTTTTACCATCTTCTAGATCAAGCACGGCAAGTGATTGTCTTTCATCCAATTGCATTAACTTGTCAATTCTTTCTTCGACAACTCTTGTTCATCGGCCAATCATCATGCACGCGTTATATGCAGAGAAGGTAACATGAATTCAATTGGTAGGACAACCTCCACACCAAACACTAATTGAAATGGTGTGGCCTTATTCAACCTCTTGTAGGTTATCCTATATTCCCAAAGAATGACTGATACTTTGTCATCCCAATCCTGTCTACCAACATCACAGATCTTAGTCAATGTGTGGCTAAGTATTTTTTAAATGCCTCAGTAGTTCCATTTTCCTAAGGGTGATAGGGAGTAGTTTTGTGATGGGCCACCATGAATTCTAACAATAGAATCCTAACTGTCTCATTGAGGAAGTGCATACCTCTATCACTTGTCAAACTCAATGGGCATCTATACCTGTTGATTATGTTTTCCCATAAAAATCTAGTAGCGGTAGCCACCGTAACGCCTTGATTTTTGTAAGTTATCATGGTGATTACTTTTCATAATGTTGTAACTGCAGAAATGAAGATAAACATGTTAAGATATATCTTTGATCTTAAAGGAATGTGTTGTTAATCTGGACCCTTGTTTGCTGTAATTTGTTACTTGGGATAGAAGTTATTATTGCTTGTATGATTGCTGATGTGACAACAGATTTGTCGTATGCGTTGTGACCTTCTTGTGATCGCTTTGTAGATTTACTTTTAAACCAGACTGAAGGTTGATATAAATGTTGCAGCACCTGATTTCAGGTATAAATATCTGGTACGTAGATGCCAATGAAAAAGGTTCGATTCTCGAACCGCACACCGTTGTAACGCTAGACCACGTAAGGCGATAAAGGCCTGGATGCGGGTGGCTCAGGTATGTGGAACATGGGACGAAACGTCCTGCATAGTGTTGAATATGAATGTCAGTCGGAAGGACTTGATTGGAAACTAATTAATTAAATAATAGGGGATTAAACCCTAACCTACCCCTAAGTTTTATCTAATATCCTAACTACTATCCTATATGGATTTTAGATTTTATAAGGGTGAAAATAGATGTAAATCCTACTAACCTATGAACTAGGTGAATGACCTAGATATGGACTATTAAAATCCTAAACTAATCCTAACCTAAGGAAGGGGACGCATAGACCCATGTGGATGGAAAGGATAAGGAGGGAAGGTTGGAAATTAATTAGGACAATGAATGGCGTCCTTACTGGTTGCAGCGCCAAGTTTGGCGGGAACATAGGGAAAGTTGGAGGCATCCAGCTAGTTGTGAAACTAAACCATGATTGCATGCAAAAATTTGAAATTAGTAACTCGCCAACTTGAGTCGGCGGTTGCGTGAGGAAAAAGGAAAAAGGAATGCATTCAATGCATTAATTGTCTTGGTCTTAGCGACCAGCTCGCCTTGGAAAGAGGATTGTGAGGGAAGTTTGTTTGTTGCTGTGCGCATTTGGATTTTAGTTGCTCTGCATTTTGTTCCTCCATGGTTCTGTCGAACCTGCTGTAATTTTTGGTTATTGATTCTGTCTTGGGAGAAGCCGAGGGCTATTTTTAAGCCTGTGGAAGTAGGTGACTGTTTGGAAAGCTTTACTACTGTCACCGTGGAGAAGAATAGCTCCTGTGGGCGCGGTTTTCTTCGAGCTTCAAGAAAAATTAACAGCATGTTAAGCCCTTCTCCTTAAACCATTTGCTTTTGCTTAATCGTCTCATTAAAACAACCCTGCTCTTATGAAGGGGGTTTGGTTATTCGATTTTGCTGTTATGTTGAAGTGATTTTGGGTTGAGTCATTTTCTTTGTTGTATGCGACTTGAATATTTCTTTGCAAAATGGGTAAATGAAATGAATCTGTTCTTGTTGTATGAGTCTGCATTGATAGTATTGTGTAATCATTTCTATTACCCATTATGGATTCGAGTTGGTGAATGTACCAACGATGTGAGTATTGTTTTCTGAGTTCTGTGCATTCTTGTAAAAATGGAAGGATAAAAGGATTCGATATGACCTCTGGTTTGAGCTGTCATTATAAAACGAACACGACTTGGGTATTCTTGTTGCATTTTGAAGAAAATGAGTGTTTCTTTACTGAAATTATTAAGGAAATGAGTTTTCTCTTTCTGCTGTTTTAAATTCTGAAAGTAATGGTAATTGGGTTTCATTGTGCATTATGGGTTCGGTTTGATGGAAGTGATAGTGATATGTAGATTGTTTTCTGAGTTCTGTGCGTGAATGGTTTTAAAAAAACATGAGAATGCTTGATGGAACTGTGCGTGAGTTATTTTCTCTGGTTGTATTACAGCGCATAGAATACAAATTCTTTGGGACAGTGGGCTTGTTTCATCGTTTTACTCTTACGTAATTTAAAATGATTAAATGCCTCCGTATTTGGTTTGAAATCAGTGAAAGAATTTGTTTTAGGAACTATTTACCTAATTCTAGAACTGAGTATCTGGGTATCTGCCAGATGGAATAGAGTTTACTATTTCAGTCTCTTTTAGACTCGATGATGAAATTATATGTATATATGTGTGTATATATTCAAACTGCATTCTAGACTTCTTGTTGTTTCATCAAGACCGAACTGAAGTGGGATTCTTACCTTGAATGTTTGAAAATGAATCTTTTTACCAATATGGTGAAACTCATGATTTCGTAGCTAGCTGTACATTCTTGTTGTTCAGGTCTAGCTGAAATGCTTGTTTTTGATGAAACGTTGCTGATAAAACTAGTTGTACATTCTTGCTTGTTTATACCTAGACGTGAATGTCTGTAGAGTGAAATATTTAAAAGGAAATGACTGTGCTTAGAGGTTTTTGGGATACTGAAGTATACTAATCAGAATGAATCATACTATTGGATTATGTCTGTTCTAAATAGTGGATATTTGGTTAGACAGTGAGAAGAAGTAATATGATTCTTCTTTCTATTATTCGATTATTGATTTTATTTACTTCTCTTTTGGATTATCATTGATTGATATCACGTTGGATTAAATTCTCAAAATAGTCATGAGGAAAGGAAAGGGAGTGTGGATGGATAATTTGAATTAATGTTCATTTCTTCTCTCATACAGTTGGAAATCTGTAATCGTTATGGAACGAATTTTGTATTGCTTTGGTTTAAGCATCTGCATTTTATTGTTGTTTACTTTTCTCATCAGTGTTTGATTTCTTGAAATCAAATGGGTCGCATGAATGGAAAGGAAAGTAATTCAGTTTATATTTTCAGTCAATTTTATCTTTTGAAATTATAACTAATGTAAGGGAATGGAATTGATAGCATTTATGTTAGAACAACAGTATGCATAATTGTGTTATTAGTTCTTACAGATGTTTGTAATCTGGAACTGTTTGAAGGAAATTACTTCTTGTAGTAATTATTGGGAAAGAGGGCAGTAATCCTATCTTTTCTGATTGGGAGGGTAATTAGATGATTGAGTTGTTATGCTGGTCATCCTTTTTGATACTTAATTCTTGAATGATGTTCATATTAACATTTCATAAAAGCAGGGTTCTTTTATTGAGACAGTTAATTAAAAGCACTTCATTTTAATGACAAGTGCTTAATATGCTCAGTTCAATGAACTGACCCATGTAAGTAATTTTGCAGATGGAACTTGAGTATAAACAAAGACATGGTTGTTTTCTGATACTTCTTTTGATTGACTGAAGATGGATTGTAATTGATAACTATTACTCCTCCACGAGGAAATGAAAAGGAAGAAGTTACATTCTTCTATCTTTATGAGTTGTAATGTTGTTTAATATAAACAAAGTCCAGTCATTTGGACTGGAAAATGTATAGATTGTAAAGCCGATGGATGAATACAAGTACGAGTGTGATATTTTTAATGACTGTATCAGTTTGATATTGTTGAATAAGTTTGAGAATATAACATTATTCCTTGACTTGGAATTGTTCAAATGTTAATGGATGAATTTAAAAGGAAATAACATCTATTCTTTACCTAAATGCAACTTTTACGTTGAAATGTGCAATTAGTTCATACTTGGGTTAAGATGAATTTTAAATTGACATCAAAAAGGATTTAGGTAAACATGATCTCTTAATTGAAAGGTATTCGGGATTAGCTTGAAAGCTAAGGAATATCAAATAACTTAGGAGCAGCCGAACCTTATATTCAGACTCCGTTAATAGCCTCGAATGTTTAAAATTCAGAAAATAAGGATATGGGAAAACATATCTATTGTTAACAGACCTTAACTATGTAAGGTTAAGGAGGATAAATGAATAAATTCATTTAAAATTAGACCTCGTTTAAATGACGTCTAATAAGATGGAATTCTGAATTTGTTTACAGTTGTGGAAAACTTGGTTAAGTTTAATAGGTTAAACTTATTAAGTTTATCGATAATGGGCTGATTAGTCCAAAGATTAAGAAAGGAACCAAGTAGAGAAAATGCAACCCTTCGGTACGAAGGAGGAGATGCGTAGTAAGCTAGAAGACGGATTAAGTCTCTCTTAGCTACATACAACTGTAACAAGAACGAGGATAAAGGATCAGCATGGCTGCTGAAAGTTGATCTTAAATATTAAGATCATAACCAAATCACACTTGAGCTGGATGTGTACTCTCGATGGGAGGATTCCGTAGGACATTGACATACGCCAGCTACAATATGGTGTCTTCATGAAGGCGGGGCCTTCATGATGACACAATGTTATAGCTGACATATTACAATGCCCTCCCGAATTAAATCATCAAGTTTACATAAGCTGGATACTAAGTTATTGGCTGGGGATAGGAATGTGATCACATATATGGAGTGACTCCAGAGGACTAAAGGTAACTAGACACACGGAGTCGTTAGGGGACGACACCGTATGTCTGCGTATCTTTAGTTACCATGAGTAACTTCCTATACTCGTTCATATTGCTAGTTGGGGTTAGAGCTTGACCTTAAATGGAAGGACTGGTAGAGGCCAGGAAAGACCATTCTAGATAACAGACGAAGTGAGGTGAAGGACGTATTCCATTGGTGTGTATCACATCCAGGAATATGATCATGCAAAGCATGTGAAAATATTTGGCCAAAGTATCACAAGTGCTAGTTGCGTTGTCCTAATTACCTAGTTTAAGATGCAGGATGTCAGATGAATATCGAATGAGATATTGAGATAGGCTTCTTAAATGGATCACTCGATAACCTGGAAATGGTAAGAGAACCTTGTATATTCATTATACTATGCATGAATTAACATGAAGGATCGGTAAGTCGCCGAGTCATGAAATAAGAGATTTTGAAAACTCCAAGCCATAAAATGGGAGATCGGTAGTTCTGCAAGTCATTTACAACAAGATATGGTATCTCGTTATATGATTGAATGACATCGAATGTGTGTTCCATATGCAAATATGTGAACAGAGAACATTAGTTTTAAATGAAATTATGTGATCCAAACTGCATCAATTGGATAGAGAACAATTATTAAAACTTGAACGTGTGTTTGAATTATATAATTCATAACGAGGAACGTTGTATAAAAAAATTAAAAAAAAATTCCTTGTTTTAGTATCTTAAAATGGGGATGTTACAACCTGTAAAATCCTTTGTAGGTGTTGCCTCTACCCACCTTTTCAAATAATCATTTTAAGTGAGGATATACCGCGAACCAGTCCTTCGCGCCACTGGCAAGATTGGTCTGATAAAGTCAATAGCCCACTTCTCAAATGGTTTCGCACTAGCTATTGGTCGTAAGGGCATTTCATCCCTTTTTCCAGGTTTGCCAAGGTGCTAGCAATGGTCACAGGCCTTACAAAACTCAATGCAATCTTGATAAATGGTCTCCCACCAAAGCCTTGTGAGTAGAATCTTCCACGTGGTTGCATTTCTTGCATAGTGTCCTCCTACAATACCACCATGCACCTCTTCCATAATTGCAAAGTGCACTCATGTTCTAGCATACAACGGCACATAACCTCATCACGACCCATTTTTTACAAATCCCCACTAATTAACATGTAGAGCATCACATGTATGGCCAACTTCTTCTTATCCAAGACCTTCATTTAAATGCGGCACCACACCCATCTTGAGAAATACTGCAATGTCCTCCAAATATGAGGGCACATGCCACAACCTAAACAATTGTTAATCTGGCATGGTATCTTCAATGCTCTACGTGTCCTACCCTGAATCAATCCTAGATAAATGATTAGGTCCATAATTACTTTTTACTAGTTTGACAATAGTACCCACCGATATATGCACCCTTGTAAAACGGGCTTGCTCACCAAGTATTTCAATGCCATATGGTCAGTGTAAAATATAAAAGGGGTTGCCAACAAATACTGTCTAAATTTATGAAGCGCGTAGATCATTAACAATGCCTCACACTTAGTTGTAGTATAATTCTGCTCTGCTGGTGTCAATTTCCTACTTGCAAAGCACAAAGGATGATCAAAAATCCCCTCACCAGGTTGTGTAAGTACTACTCCAATGGCAGTCCCTGAGGCATCCACATGAACATGGAAAGGCTTATCCCAAGAAGGGAAACGTAGGATGGGCACGGTGATAAGCCAATCCTTTAAAGTGTAAAATGCCTTCTGCTGTGCCTCTCCCTAATGAAAGGTACTCTTATGTCTAAGTAACTCTTCTAAGGGCATGGAGATCTTGGCATATCCCTTAATGAACTTCCTGTAGTACCCCGTATGCCCAAGAAATCCATGCACCATGCTTTGACTAGTAGGTTCCTTCAATCCCACAATTACTACAACTTTTTCAGTGGTCTACTAGTAGGCCCTCCTTACATATGATGTGCCCCAATAATGTTCTAAACAAGGTAACAAAGACACATTTCTTAATTTTGAGGGATATCCTCAATTGTTGGCACCTTTCAAACATCAGTTGTAAGTTGTCATAATGGTCATTTACTAACCCATATACATCCAATAATCCAAGTAGACTTGAAGGAATTTATGGATGAAGTCCGGAAGCTTGTACCATAATGCATGAGAACACAAGCAGCACATTCTTCAACCCAAAAGGCATGATGTATAGGAAAAAATTCCCATGAGTGCCGAAAGTTGTATTTCTCTAGTCCTCTTTTGCAATTCTTACCTAGTGATAACCCGAGAATCCATCTATGAAATAATAGACCTCGTGCCCTACCACTCCTTCTAAGATTTCTTTAATAAATGGGGTTGGGAAAGGATCAATGATACATACTACATTCAGGTCCCTATAATCAACATAAATCCTTATCCTTCCATCCTTCTTTATACTAATCACCATTGGACTTATCCATTTCGACTCTTCAACAACTTCAATAATACCTGATGCTATCATTTTATCTATTTCCTCCTTAACCTTCACACACAAAGTTAGGATTCATTTGGTATGGTCTCTTCCAAACTAGGCGTACACCCTCCTTCAACTTAATTCTCATTTCCCCAAGGAATGGTGAACTCCTTTAAGCTCATGATACCCATGTGGGAATAAATCCTCAAACTCATGTAAAAGATCAATGATCTTAGAGACTTCCTTCTCCGACCAATAGTCTCCGATGATAGCCTCTTTAGGCTCTTCATCTAAGCCGATGTTAACCTTCTTTGTCTTTAAAGGTTCATGATAGGTGCGCATCCGTTCATCATAATTGTCTAACACCTCACGCGTCCCTGCTGAATGGTCAACATCCAAGTTTTCTATTTCTTCCCCATCAATAACATACACCATCTTTCCTTTTTCTTTTTCCATACATGCGCGCTCA
Organism: Taxus wallichiana var. yunnanensis; assembly: GCA_018340775.1. NCBI lineage: Eukaryota > Viridiplantae > Streptophyta > Pinopsida > Cupressales > Taxaceae > Taxus > Taxus wallichiana. The sequence goes on from CM031242.1 coordinate 659,679,414, forward strand.
AACTATATTTCTTCTTCCTCAAAGTGCGCCTCCAAGCCAGGTTCACCTAAAAATCTAGTAGCCTATCTTCTACCATGGCACTATCTCCAATGGTAAGGCACTTGACAACCTGCAATGCCTTATCCACCAAGGGTTTTGTACTCCGATACTTGAATGTTTGAATGAGATCAGCCGCTAACTCTTTCCAATTCCCTATCGCGGCATTTCTTATAATGAATGTATCATGCTTGTGAAAAACCTTGTAATGTGGAATACAACTTATGAACCCATAATGAAGGTGGCAATGCTTCTGCGCTTCCCATCCAGGCTATCTCACATGCTTGGATATGGAGGGAAGTGATCTCTTTACCATGGTAGCCTTTTATAGCCATGGGTTCGTTGCTCCTGAAAAATCTTATAGAGAAGGAAATTCTCACCTCACATCATTCCAAGAGATTATTCCGATGCGTTGCCCACCAACATGCAGCAATTCTGAGTAGGACATAACTTAACATCCCCCTTCATTTATTTTCCTCCTTCCACTGAGATTCCATCTCCTGTAAAAATACCTTAAGGAAGGCTCCTCCTGAGTACTTAGGTAGCTCCTTTCCTCCTAGGTGCCAGACTGTACATGCCTTTGTCACCTTTGTTACCGATCCTCTCAAATGTCATCTGATTAACTCATAGGTCCTATGCACCCAATTATCACACATTATACTGGTGGTGTTACTTAGGGACTGAGCATCCTCAAACTGGATCACTCCCTTTGTGGGATGAATTGTCTCTGGATCCCCGATTCAACACACATATATTCTATCCAGACCTCTTCTCCCAAGGGTTCAATATAGGGTGTTTATTTTCCATCCGCTTAGGGGTATGATGACCCATTCCTCCTCATTTTCAAAGGTTATATATCCCTTGTTGAACCAAAGATCTACATTGTTCTTATAGCACCAGAGGCACCCAAGTAATGCTTTGGGAAATTGTCTACCTCAACAAGCACCAAGACTTCAAAATACTTAGTAAACTTAGCTCCCTGAATCATGATGGTTGCATCCTTTAAGACACCAATGGGAATTTCCTTCATTTTTTTTCCATATACAACACATTTGAAGATGGTTGTAATTCAAGTCTTCTCATCTGATGTCATACATCCAAGGCGAGAACATTAACTTCTACACCTATGTCAATGAGGATATTACTAAGGAGCCATCCATCAACGACCACATTTAACGTGATCTCCCTATCATAGTCAAGGATGTGAGGAGAAGGTTTACATGCAAGACCTTCATCTTATGCTCTTCTCCGATGCGTGGTACCTTCTCTCTCAACCATGCCCCTAGTAAGGGAATAATATTCTCTTGCCTTAGAATTTTACATACTTCCTTGACCTCATCCAGGTCATCCTTTGGCACCTCGACCTTCCTTCTTTGCTCCTCCCTCCTAGAATGCTCCTTTAGATATTGGATTTCTCCTTGTAAAATTTGAATGACGTCTATGGTTTCTTGATATACCTCCTTCTGATGCGCAAGGTCTGGATACTTCCCATGTACCACTTCTTCCCTTGAAACCAAGTTCTTCTACCTTGGTATTTCATTTTCATGCATGGCCTCTGCTCTTATTATTACCATAACATGTTCCAAGCCTACATCATGTGTTACCCATGGCATCCATTATGTGTCAGCCTTCTTAATGCTCACCATTGCAGAACCCTTGTCTTTCTAGTGCTAATGATTCATATGCTCAAACAACTCGGGAAAAACCTCATACTTGTGCTTCTTTTCGCACCATGAGCACTGGAATAAGTCTAGGCACTCACGCTTGTAGAAGGGTATTTAGACCCACAATTAAAATAGGTTCCATGTGGGAACTCACTTATTCCTCCTATGTGGTTACCACAACCATGGAATCCTCCACAAAATCCCCTTCTGCGTGTACCTCCATCTGCACGCTCCTCATAATGGTGGTCATCATTCTTAGAACTAATGGCAATGCTAGTCTGGTGTACACCATGATCAATGGCCTCATGGATCTTATCAATAAGCCTATAATCCTTAGTATCATGGGTCATAGAGGTGTAGATCTTACAATAACAAGACACATTCTTCTACATCACATGTTGTAACAGGGGACATCTACTCGCATCATGGTCCCCATGAAAAATCTCACAATCTGCTACTACGATGCGTACTGTCTTCCGGGGGCAACTATCCTTAACATGCCCCTCTACTTCACAATTTGTACACCATATACCACTACGATTCTCATGAGCTGAGTTTGCAAACAAATTCTCCAGCTTCTTAGCCATAGTAGAAATTTGAGCCTCCATGAATGGGTTAACACCAGTGTCAACACTTCCAACAGCTTCAGTGTGTAGGATGGCCTCTAATGCCTCACGTAGGTCTCGTGAAATTTTTATAAGATAAAAATATTCTAAATGAAGTTATCAACCCCAAAAAACCATTAAGCATGTTGTGAAGGGTGAATGTCATATGAAAATTTTGACAGGAGATTCTTAAACCGCACGTCATACTCTCACACACTCTCTGTCATTCCCTGTTGAATCTCCTTCAGGGTGTTGATGCTCTTTTGTTCAAACTCAGGGATGTGGAATTCTACCAAGAAGGCATTATTTAAAGTAATATAATCCACCACTATTTGATGAGGGTCATATTTCCTATACCGATTATGTGCGTGCCCTTAAAACATTATTACAAAATTACCGACTTTCCATTCTAGGGTTGTGATCCCCTTTGCATGCCATAGCAAGTCACACTTGTGAACATGCTCTGCAGCATCTTCAATACCCCTGTAATTTGGAAAAAGTAAAGACATCTCAAAGAATACTTGAGGAGGTGGTTGGGGCCCTTGTCCTCCTGATCTAGAGCCTTGGTTTCCTCCTCTACTGGATCCACCAAATCCACTAAGTCCCGTGCCTTCTAACCCACGGATCCATCGATCCACTAGGTCCTGTTCCTTCTAACCCACTAAGTCCTATTCCTCCTGACCCACCAGATCCACCAGGTCCTGTAGTGGTCGTGCCAAGGGTCCCCAAATCTCCACTAAATTACACACCGATAGTCTCTGATAATGCCCCACTACCAATAGTGTACACTGCACCACTCCCAGACATGAGACAAAAGGTTTGTGTACTTGCTCCTTGTCCAAAGATTCCTCTGAATACTGGAATAGTATGCATAGCCATAGAAGTTGGAAATGAGAAATTGTATCTCCTAGGCGCAGATCTGTCACTTCCACTGAGACCAATTGGGTCAACGATACTCCTCCCTTGATCTATAAAACCAAGTGCTAGGGTTTGGTCACTAGGTTGGTTCAGATGCATGCCAATGAATCTTATCTCTCCACGCTTGTGACGAACTCTCATCGAAGCCGAAGGTGTCTCTCTTACGTGCTTACCCGGATGGGGTAACATAGATCGCTCGTGGTACACATCCTCTATGTGAACCTCAACTCCTTCCCGTAACATCTTCCTCCATATATCCATCACACTTATAACCTCACATTGTCTAGCAATCTCCCTTTCACGTGCTTCACTATACTTGAGTCATTTTTCCTCCCTTTCTTTCCCTGTCGTAATGTCTATCATCTTCCTCCACCTTAGCTTCCTTTCCTAGCAAGACTCAAAAGCAGTTTAGCCTTGACCCTCATAAATTCCTTTAAACTCAAGGTAATAATCAAGATCTTCATGGCTAAAGGAATAACACGTAGAAATGATCCTCTAGGCTCTCGTAAAAACTCAAACTCAACAACTTCCGGACAAGAATATGTAGAAATAGTTTTCTCTAGAGTGTATCTAGCTAACACACCTTTCCACCAATGATCCACAAGATGATTCCATGTCGATCTCGCATCTTACTGACCTCTGGTATTCTTCCCGGGTCCACACATGATCTATAATACTAGCTTGATCTAAACACATATACCGAGAGCCATTCATACAGCTCTACTAGGAAGCAAAAAAAAATCATACAACTCATGGTAGAGGTTCTCTTCTACCCACCTACATGCATCAAACTCAGGTCCAGTGTTGAATCTATGAGAAAATTCATCCTCCATGATTTTGAACCATGATTCAACACTTTCCAAAGTTAGGCATTCTGTCATCACTCATTGCATAGATCATGATGTATGCCATTTCCCTCTACAACTTTGAAAAGAGGTCCTGCAAACAGAACCAAGATGTAGTCATTTTTACACCCACCAAAGGACAAGGGAATCCCATGCACATCGACCTATCACCTAGCGGGTGCTAGGTGCTCACCCAAGGCATGCGTGGGTGCGAGTCTCTCTTTTATGTGAGTTGAGTGGGAAATCATCATCTATGATCCAAAATTTAAAGGAAGTGAGTGGGAATGAAACATGTGAACATCATAGAGCTCAGAACGACTCTAGATCATTGTAGTCATTACAGACAGAGATACTTTAACAGACTTAAAGAACTGAAATAAAATAGAAAGGAAAATGCACAGGAATTCATATTCATCTTATAAACAGACATGAAAAGGAACTATGAAGAATCATGTATGAATCCAAACCAAGAAGGATCATATTCAATTAACTTGGTAACCTCATTACATTCATTAGAATTACTACAAAACACCACATTATGGCAGACCAAAGTCATGCATCATAATTGGATCCATATCATTTAGCTCTCAAAAATAAATTTTATAACCCCAAGCCCTTGATACATCCTTCTCCTATATTTAATCTACCCAACCCAAACAGAGTTCCTTGCAGCATTTCGTAAGGCTCCTCTCCTTCTTCCTCTCTCTCTCTATACCTAGTTTCCCCTCTCTTTTATTCTATGGGCGCTCATATATATAGGCATCCCAAAGTGCGAACTCATCCTTCTATGGCCTCTAATCCATCACTAAGTGTCTAGATGTGGCCCTCCATGGAAGCATTCTCCATCGGGCCTAATCTCTCCAATTTTTTCCATGATGGTCTTCTAGAAGCTTCCATCGCAGGCATATTCCTTCATGGTCCAACCTATCGCTAGGATGGCATCTTATCCACTTCACATGCGTAGTTGGGTCACTATTTTCTTGTGTCCTACCCAATACACCAAATATGGCTAATTCCCAAGACCTTATCTTCAAACACGTAACAAGTCCCTTCTAAAACCCTCCTAGAACCCTACGTTGTGTGCCTTCTCCTTGTGTGCCCATCCTTCAACCTAGGCCTTGCGCGCCCATGCGCCCTATGTACTTAGTCAATATCTCGGGGCCCAACAAGTGGCATAGAATTTATGTACCCAGAGTGATGGTGGTAAGGCCTCCTACCCCTCCATTCAGAGTCTCTCACACTTCTAAACGTGATGCAAAGAAGAATCCTTCCCATGAAATTCACAGATCTATGAAGGTACATTTCTCCTTAGAAACCTATTAGATAAGATTATTCTCACTTATCGTCACTCCATAAGGTTATCTCTATGTGTAGTCCACCATCGTATAGATGTCCCACATAAGGTATAAATCAATATATTTCTTCTATTACCCTCATATTTCCATGGAGATTCCATGGCACATAGAAATACATCTGGATTTCCTTCACCATTATACAAAGGTTCTTGATTATGACCCAAATGATAAACAATGTATGGCCTGATCATGTGCATAATTGTGTTCTTGATCTCTCTCCCGACCATTTCATACATTTCATGTGCCTATTTATCACAGGAAACACTGGTTGTATCACCCCTAAACCGAGCATTTTCTCACTATATAATACCTTCCTTAGATGGCTGAGTAACTTCAAGATCTCTAATGGTGTGCAAATAAATTCTATTAATATTCTCCTTGCTTAATGGCTCTACATAAGGTGTAACTTTCCCATCTATCAATATAATAATCACACACTCCTTTTTCTCAAAACTGATATAACCTTTATTGAAGCGCAGATTAGCATTATTCGTGTAACACCAAGGGTGCCCAAGAAATATTAGAAAATAATATGCTTCGCAATTTCTAAGACCTCAAAATCCTCAGTAAACTTGGCCCCTTGTATAGTAATAGTGGAATTTTTCAATACTTCAATAGTTGTGGCTCTAGTCTTGTTTTCCATACACAACACATTTGAAGATGGATGTAATAGTGGTCTCCCCATCTGATTCCACACATCCAAAGTGAGTACATTTACTTTTGCACCTATATAAATTATTATATTACTTAGTATCTTTCCATCAACAAATTCATTCAAAGTGATCTCTTTGTCGTATTCAAGACTATGAGGAGGTAAGTTCGCATGTAATATTTGTCTTTCACGCTCAAATCCAACATGCGGTAACTTCTCCCTCAACCATTCCCCTAACAAAGGAATGATGTTGTCATGGTGTAGCATCTTACAAACCTCCTTCAATTCATCAACATCTTTCAGGAAGTGTTATCCAAAATAAATCCCCTAGTTATTTGGACAAATTATATTTCCATTTTGGCTCGAGGCTCTACAATGCGGGATGTACACACTTCAATTGTTCTTCTAGCACATTCCCTTGGTTGTAGTTCCTCATGAGCCCTTACATTCTCCCCTTCTCCTGTTCCTTCCATCTCTTCCTTCTCCTCTTCTATCTATTCCATTCTCCCTCTCTCGAATCTCTATGCATTCACCTTCGTCCCAACAGTGTATGCATCCGTGCACATGCCTTGGTCCTACTTCCAAAAATTAGCTAAGTCCTTGGCATTTTTGCACACCCCATTCCTTGTTTCCACACATTATTTTGTAAGTATTTCACCTCTTCCATGTGCTCATCCTGCAGGCTTTCCTCCCATTCCTCCTATGCACATTATATTTACGTGTAAATTTCCTTTGTTCTCTCTTCCATGTCTTGCTCTTCCGTACACGTACCTTTGCACCTTATTTTCCATGTGGTATATGTCGGGCATTAAGTGTTCTATACACAACTAATCAAATTGCACCAACTACTATGTATGAATCCTTACAACAAACCAATGTATGAAACATGGCAGAAAATGAAAAAAAGATGCATAATTGGCTGATCTTCTAGTCAATCAGTGTGCACCACATGTCTTGCGTGTTCAGTTTGTACTATAGACTTCGAGAGCCATAATGTTATCTACAGGATTTGACACATGCACACCTGGTCTCATTTAAAATATGTTGACATGGGCTACACTCTAGATCATTCAAATTCAAATTTTAGTGGGATTTGGTAGGTGAGAAACATGGAAACATTTTTTGGCCATTAATAAACATATCTCGGTTTCTTCACCCACCCAAATTTTATCTAATTTTCCCTCCTTGATTCTTCTACACACCATACATATATGGGGAAATGCATTTGACATATTTTTTGGTGGATTTGTAAGCATTCATTGCTTATTGTTGGTGGTTTAAGATTAAAATCCAAGTTTCCCTCTCTTATTTCTCTTCCTCTTTCTCCCTCTTCTTCTATAAATGTAATATCCTTTCTCATTGTAAAGGGTTGGAAATTTTGGATCCTCTAGTGTTTGTTAAGGATTTTGTATCTTTGCATTTTGAGTCACAAACCTCTAGATCTAGTTCTTGCATGTGGATATCAGCCTCATACACCATTGTAATAGATTGTGTACATCTGGAAGTAATAGAAGAATTGTTTTATGGTTATTCTCTACCTTCACATGTTTACATTCTTAGTTTTTACCTCTCATTTTTATTTCAATTTCATGCTTTGCTATGCCATTTTAAATCCCTTGCAGCTCCATTTTCTTGTTGTGTCTCATGAAATTGATCTTGTGAATGCATTTTGGTTTGTCTGTATGTTCCTTGGCCTCCCTTTATGCCTTCTCCTTCATTTTCACTCAAAACAGATAGTGTTCATCCCACTTTTTCTGGTGCTATCACCTCCCTTAGTTTTAGTTTTCCCTTTTCACATATCCTTCTATCTCTGGTCCTTTGTCTTATTTAGCTTAGGATTTCCATTTCAACATTAGTAGTAGTAGTAGCATTATAAATAGGTAGAAGAACTGTCCTTCTCTAGAGGTTTGTCCCAAGCATGCAAGGTTTCACAACTTGGAGACAATCCCATTGTTTACTCAATGAATCATTTCTTTCAAATCTCGAGACATGGGTACAAGTTTGATCACCAATAGTTTTTGGCATGCCCGATGGGACCAAAATCGACACTTAAATTTCATCATCACTAAGTTCGGTGTGTGAACTTGATGATTTATAGACTTTGGAGGCTTGTTTTAACACATTTAGTGACTCCCAACACTTCCATATCTACTAATTTCAGCATTCCTGAGTGCATTTCATGAGAAGAGTGCATACGAGACAAAGTGCAGTGGCTGAAGTGTATTTTGAGTACCTCTAACTATCTCTGAGGAGAATAGGTAGTAGAACACCCGTGCATGCATCCCTATCTCTAGTATGTTGTGCACAATCCAATCATCCTCACAATAGACTTACACACCCTACCATAACACTCTAACCACCTCCTCCTCCGAGGAAATTTTCCAACACTAATGGAAGTCCTCTTATTCTAAACATGTAATATGATATGCCAACAACCATGCTCAAAAGCATTCCATACTTCACTTGTGAGAATCAAGTCACCCCTGTTGAGCACATCTAGGATGTAGCAAATGTGTGCTTTGTCTATCTGATCACACACGATGATGTAGTAGTTAGGATACTTACATCCTCATTCATAGGTAAAGCACTCCAATAGTACAGAGGTTTGTGGCCCACATCTATTGCCACGGGATGAGCATGGTATAGTTATATGCAACTACTTGAAAAATAAGTTAGATCATATGTCTTTGGTGGAACAACCGACTACAGTAAAAATAGTGCCCAATGAGAAGATGATTGATTTCAACATTAGATTCTAGAAGACTTGGGACAAAATACCTCTAGTGGTAAGACCTATAGCCCAACATGTTTTTCTTAGATTATCTAAGGGCTTTGAATAGTGACATTTTAGTCATGATTCAATCCATGGGAGGTAAGACCTTACATGTTGCTTACAATATTACAATAAGGGAATAAAATAGTCTCATTTAGGTGGGAAAATTAGCTCCTAGACCTCCTGCACCCTTATTCCTAGATATTTCCCACTCACCCCAACCTTACATTGCTTCCATCCCTAAACAGAGCACTCAACCTATTCATCCACATCATACTCTCCCGCATAACATAAATAAGATGAATAAATGAAAGCCATCGGTAAAAACTTCTCAAATAAAGTTATATCTTTAGAAAAATAGCATGCGTAAGCCTTAAATAGTTCTAATAAGTGGTATCACTAAAACAATCAGCCCTAAAAGAATCAATATGGAAACCAGAAATATGGGTAGAACCAAAAAAATGATAGATGGAATACTAATGCACATCTGCCCTTGCAAGTGGTCCCTCCTGCACAACCTCTCTTAGCTCCAGCAAAATTCAAGAACTTGTTGCAGTTCAAAACAACATGGTGAAAGATTCATAATGGTGCTTCCCTTATAACATGCCTCACGGTCAATATCATTGTGCTAATGTTACACAAGCATAGGCCTACATGATCCATGTTTCTTCTAATTGTGAACCTCCCATAAGCGTAAGAGAGCATAAGAATTAAGAAAAGCTAGAAGCCCCTTCAGAGGCCAACCTTATGTTCTTTGGCACTGAAGACTTCTCGTAATTAATCAATATGCAGATAATACAAACAAACCACGTGCCCAAGTTGTTGATAACACAAGGTATAAGAATAGAATGCTAGACTTAGGTACGTAACCTTTAGCTCTTGTTATATAAATTTATCATCAAAAGAAAAGATATTTGAATAAGATATCCAATAGTAAAAGTGCACAAGTTCATGCATGCATAGTTCCTTCTAAAAAGCAGTGTGTGCCCTTCTTTTGGTAGGACAAGCCTCTGCGCAAACCAAATCCCTTGCCTTTGTGCTGAATAGTTAATAAACGATTTTTTTGTGCCCAAAATGAAAAAATCAATGGGCCTTCCATTCAAAATTATGGATCAAATGAAGAATACAAATGTGAATGTCATAATGTGGGATGCTCTAGCCATTCAATCTCAGTATGACCTATTGCATGAAGCTCGGCACAACTTCCTCGTGCTGATCTAGTTGTCCAAAAAATGTGTGCTTCTATCAATATATGTCAATTAGAGGAGAAGAAAGTAAGTAAGATTTTAAAAACCCCTCCATCTTATATGTCTTTTATCATAGGCAAACACCTTGTGTATAATTGCATGATTGACGCAGGCTCTAGTACTTTTGTCATGCCTAAGAAAATTACTTATGTCATAGGTCTTAAGTGCAACCCCTTGTCCAAAGGAGTCCTGCAACTTGATGACTCAATTTTCACCACTTTGGGAGTCATCAAGGATCTTGATTTAACCATCCATACATTTTCAAGTCTCACCATAACTCAAGATGTGCTAATCATTGACTTACCTCCTTTGTTTTCCCTTTGCATATGAAGAGATTTTGCTACTAAGTGGGTGGTTACTTGTCTTTTTATTGGTCTCATATTCTACTCAAGATAAGATATGGTACTTGATTTACCATACAAGATGATCCAATAGTTTCTTATCATTTTGAGTCATATGACCCATCTCCTCTCCAAGCCAACTGCTCGATCCAAGAAGGCCAAGAACAAGTTTATAAAGGGTATCCATTTCCTCCTCATCTACTTGAATTAGTTCTAGATGAATGGGCAGAAAGGCACCAAAAATTTGATCCATATGCTGAAGATTTCGAACCTTTTGAAAGTGGCCTTAGCACTTATTACATCCTCAAAGAAGAAGTTGTGTTGTCACGCGCGCTCAAGAAAAGTAAATAAAATTATGGTATGTGGAAACTGTACTTTGATGGATTAGGAAGAAAAAATATTTCGGTGTAGGTTTTGTTATCATTTCTCCTAAGGATGAGAAATTGTTCTTCATGCACGGTCAGTTGTAGTTCACATGCTCCAACAATGTAGTAGAATATGAGGTGTTTGTGCATGGTCTACTTATTGTTGAAAAAAAAAATATTAAGGCATTGCAAATCTTTGGGGACACAAAATTAGTTATCCACCAGGTCATAAACAAGTGTGTTGCAAATAATAATATTCCCAAATCTTATAAACATAGATTTTGGGACCTCCTTAAGAGATTTGATGCTCTAAATTTGTAGGTGGTGCCAAGGAAAATGAATAAAGAAGCCAATCGGATGGCATGCAATTGGTTTAAACTTTTCACATGCTAAGGAATTTGTCAAAAGGGAATTCGAAACATGTTAAGATGGTGATCAAACCATCTATTCCAGATAACAACAAAAGTTGACAAGTGTTTGAAAGTGACATGTAGATTGTCCAGTTCATTCAAAATGAAGTTGATTTCTCTTCAAGAATGCAAGCTGATTTGTATGACACTATAGTGACCAAGTGATCCAACTAAAGACAAATAGGTTTCCTAAAGGGATGGTCACATTAGAGAAAATGTTTAGCCCTGATGATGAGTTTAAGGGTGAATGAAATAATATTTGTGCAATGCAAGAAGACTATACTTTAGTTACTATTGCGCATGAAAAGGAGTTTTTGATCAATAAAGCTTGCACGCATGATGAAAGGTAGGACTTCATCTCCTTATGTTAGAAATACATCAATATATTCTCATGGGAGTATGAATACAGAAGGGATTTGATCCAATTATTTCCCAACACTCCATTGACCTTGATCCTAACATCAAATCCACTAGAAAAAACTAGAGTCCAGTCAATCCAAGGATAGATCCCCTCATGAGGAAAGAGTTTTCTAAACTCATTGAGGCAAAGATAATATTTTCAATTAATTACTCTAATTGGGTCACAAATCTTGTTCCAGTGTGCAAGAAGAATGGTGAAATCAGACTTTGCATTGATTTCATAGATTTGAATAAGGTAGCCCTCAAGGATCATTATCCTTTGCCTTATATAGAGTAGATTTTACAAATTGTGGTTGATTTACGAAGTTTTCTATGTCGGATGGGTATTCTAGATTTAATCAGATCATGGTCAAGGAAGAGGATCAATTAAAAATAAGTTGAGAACCAAATGGGAACATATACATATCAAAAGATTTCCTTTGGTTTGTCAAATGTAGACTTGACATTTCAACACATTGTGGATATTACCTTCAAAGGATACATCAATGAGTTCATCCTGGTTTACCTGGATGATATAATTGTTTTCTCAAAGTAGGGTGTAGATCATATGGCACATCTGGAGAAAGTATTTGAGAGATGTAGAAATTTTGGGGTGTCTCTTAACCCTAAGAAGTGCAATTTTTTTGTGGCACAAGGAAAGCTACTAGGCCATGTGGTCTTAAAGGACAAAGCATCATAATTGAACTGAGCAAGTTTCAGCCATATCTTGGATTTGTCCCCGCCAAAGTGCATAAGAAATCCTTGCAACCCTTTCTTGAAAAAATAAACTTTGTTAGGAAATTCATTCCTAACTTTGCAAGATTAGTAAGGCCCATCACCCTCATGCTCAAAAAGGACACAACCATTATGTGGAAAATAGAATAAAAGGAGAGCTTTAATAAGATCAAGTTATAAATTTCTTCTGCATGAACACTCATCAACCCCGACTATTCAAAGGATTTCATAATTTATGCTTATGGAGTTGATGTGAGTGTTGTTGTTGTCCTGACAAAAGAAAACAAACAAGTACTAGAGAAACTAGTGGCTTTCTTGATCAAATGTTGAAGGATTGTGAGTTTAAATGCGGTCGCATGGAGATTTAGATCTATTCCATCATGTGCATGCTCACGAAGTTCAAGAGCATGCTCGCCAAAAATCATGTTAAGGTGTTAGTCTCGCACTCTAGTGTGAGAGACTTCATCATGGGAGTAGAAATCAATGAGAAAAGAGAAAGGTGGGTGACCAAGATCATGGAATATGATGTCACTATCAAAGCCACAAAAGCTGGTTAGAGGTAGTGTGCTATGAAAATAGCTTGCTTTGAGGATGTGTAAGATGAACCTGAGACTTCATTATTTATGGATGAAGATCTCCCACGCATAGATCTGAGCGAGTGAAGCCCCGGTGCACGCAATGGATGATGGTCATGATCACATTCCTTTCTAAGGGAATGTACCCTCCTGGTCTGAAAAATAAAAGAGAAGACATCTAAGGCTATAATCTATTCCATATGTTCTGATTGATGGTCTTCTCTTCAAAAATAATCTTGATGGTGTGCTACCGAGGTGTATTGAAGGAACGCAAATTGAAAAAGTGTTTGTGAGAATTTCATGATGGATTTTTGATGGAAACTTATCGCAAGAGTACAATGATAAAAATCATCATGGAAAAATTATTTTGGCCTACCCTATACACATACGCGCACAAGTGGGTCACAAAGTGTAGAGATTTTGCTTTCTTTGTAGGTAAGAAGAAATTGGCAACACTTCCCCTCCAAACAATCCAAGTAGATCAACATTTTGCGCAATGGGGTCTTGAATTTATACGCATGATCAATCTTTCCTCGAGTGTTGGAAAAAATGGATGCCCACAACTATGGATTACTTCACCAAATGGATAGAAGTTTTTGCGCTTAAGGAATCTACCGAGAAATCATTCGGAATTTCTCGAGAATCTTGTAACAAGGTTTGGAATCCCTCAAACCATTATCTTTGATAATGTAAAATCCTTCCTTGGTACAAAAATTTATGGTTGGGTGCTTAGTCTTGGTGTATATCTAAAGACTTCTTCCAACTATTACCCTCAAGGAAATGGTCTGGAAGAGTCAAAAACAATAACCTGATCAAAATTATGAAGTGGACAATGAATATCAACTAAAAATAGTGGCACACAAAGGTCTCACGTGCTCTGGGAAGATAGAATCATGGTGAAGAAGGCAATAGGTACTTCACCTTACAAGATTGTTTATGGTAAGGAAGCTAGACTCCCTTTATCTCTTGAATTTCCTTCATTAGAGCTTACCCATGATTCTGAGTATGAGGGTGCGGACCGAGAGAAATCAAAATGGCAGACATAGTTAAACTTGAAAAAATCATAAAAATTTTCATGATCAAGCTAGAATAACATCAACAATCAACGAAGAAGTGGTTTAACATAAAGGATAGGCCCCAAGATTTCAAGGTTGATGATGAGTATTAAAATGGGATCTTGTGAGTCGAACCAAGGTGGCATTTAAATTTTGATGCACTTTGGAGTGGCCCATATATTATCAATTATTACAAGGATTCTAACTCTTTCAAGTTATCTCATTTTGATGGAAGCATGCTATCAATCCCAATTAATGGGATCTATCTCAAACACTTCCATTAATCTTGATGTATCACTTTGTATATATTATAATGGTTTCAATTCCTCCAAGTGTGTTATGAGCACATTGTCCTATTTGTACATAGTTCTTTATTCTCACATGCTTTTTGTGCACTCTCTTTTGTTTCTTCCAGGATTTCAGTCACCTTCCAGCAATTTTTAGCTGTCTTGTAGGATTTAGAACGAGTTCAGAACATGTTTCAAGTGACTCAGGGGTAATTACTCAAAGTTACAGATCGGAGGTTCATATATACACGACTCCATGCCTAATGGAAGCTCTAGGCTACTGATATCCTTCATCTAGCAAGTAGATGGCCCCAAAAGTCACCAAACTGTTATGTAAAATAACTCCCCTAGTTATTTGGACACCTTATATTTCCATTTTGTATACGAGGTTATACATTGTAGGTTACACGCACTTCGGTTGTTCTTCTAGTACATTCCCTCAATTGTAGTTTCTTGTGCAACCTTGCGTGATACCCTTCTCTTGGACCTTCCATCCCTTCCTTCTCCTATTTTATCTGTTCCATTCTCCCTCACACCCAATCTCTGTGCATTCACCTTCTTCCCAACTATTTACACATCCCACACTTGCCTTGGTCATGCTTCCCAAAGTTAGCTAAGTCCCCGACATTCTTGCATACCCCCTTCCTTGCCACTTGCACATTATTTTTAATGATTATGCCTCTACCATGCACTCCTCCCATAGGATTTCCTCTCATTCTTCCCACATGCATAATATTTGCATGAAACTTTTCTTTGTTTCCCTTTTATGTCCCACTCTTCTATGCACGTACCTTCATGATTTCTTTTGTTCCTTCTTGTTCCATGTGGTATATATCATACATTATGTGTGCTACTTATTATAGTATGTATTTACCTTAGCTCATGTTCACCTAGGTACTTTATTTACCTTTATTGTATTTATCCTCACCCACTTATGTGTTTGGATATTTCTTTTATCTTATTTAGATATTAGGAGATATTATCTAGTTATTAGGTATAGTTATTTCCTTGATCTATGGTATTGACTAGATCCTTGATGTCTAGTTCTCTCTTAAATCTATGGTCTTGACTAGTTCTTTGATGACTAATTATTTCCTTGATTTATGGCTTGATCTATGGCCTTGGTGGTTCTTAGATTGTTATTGCTTGCCTATTCAAGCAAGGCCCATTCTCAATGTATTGCATTGAGTTCCATTATAATATATGATATTGCTGCTCATTTGTTTGCAAAGGTTTTATGTAAAGCTATTGGCGAATTACTTTCATCTTATTGATCGTGGTGTTTGATTAGCATTTGTGTTCTTGGCTTTGTATGATTTGGTTATCATTCCTTTCAGCTACATGCAACCAATCAAATCATGCTAACTATGCACCCAGATCCTTGAAAAAACTCAGTGTATAAAATGTGGAAAAAACAATAAAATGGATGCACAATGTAGCCGATCTTGTAGTCAATCAGCATGTGTCACATGTCTTATGTGTTCAGTTTACACTATAGACTTTTGAAAGACATAAATTTTTCTATAGGGCTCGACACACGCGCGCTGATCTCATTGAAATTTGCTAACATGGGCTACATTTTATATCATTCAAATTTAAATTTCAGCGGATTTGTTAGGTGAGAAACAAGGAAACGTATTTTTGTCCATTAATGAACATATCTGATTACTCCAACCACCCAGATTTGATCTGATTTTCCCTCCTTGCTTCTTCTACACACCATATAGATATGGGGAAGCGCATTTGATAGATTTGCTGGCAGATTTGCATGCATTCATTACTTTTTTTTGTGGTTAAAGATTAAAATATGAGTTTCCTTCTCTTCTTTCTCTTCCTCTTCATCCCTCTTCTTCCATAAATGTAAGAGCTTGCTCATTGTAAAGGGTTGGACATTTTGGATCCTCTAGTGTTTCCTAATGACTTTGCATCTTTGCATTTTGAGTCACATGAGATCTCTATATTTGTTTCTTGCATGTGGATATCAGCCTCATACACCATTGTAATAGACTATGCACATCGGAAGAAATAAAAGCATTTTTTTTGCTATTCTCTACCTTAACATGTTTAAATTATTTTTCTCCAAGTTGTGGGACCTTACGCACTTGAGACCACGAGACTCATGATAAAGAAAGATAAGAAGTAAAATTTTCTTTAATAAGTAGAGTAATTGAATTTGATGAGCCTCTACATGATCAGGATACCCTATAGTCAAAATCTTAGAAAGATGCCATGGATGTTGAGTATAACTCGGTGATGAAAAACAACACTTGGTAACTTGTCAATCTTCCATTAGGGAAGAAACCCATTGGATGTAGATGGATATTCAAAACAAAGTACAAGGTAGATGGGACCATAAACAAGTATAAAGCGAGACTAGTAACAAAGGAGTATGCACAAAAATAAGGCATTGACTACTGAGGAGACATTTTCTACCACAGCTAAGATCAAAATGATCAGGATGATATTTTCTCTAGCTACACAGTTTGGTTAGAAATTCCATCAGATGGACGTAAAAAGTACCTTTACGAATGGATATTTACAAGAAGAATTCTACATGAATCAGCTGAGGGATATATTGTCCCCTGGTCAAGAAGTAAAGGTATGCGAGACTCGGGAAATATTTGTATGGCCTCAAATAGGTACCTCGGGCATGGTACATCAAAATTGATGAGCATCTCGTACAACATGGATTTTTATAAATCCATACGATCCCAATCTTTACCTCAAAAAGAAAGGGGGGATTTTGATTTTTTTTTTCTATGTTGATGATCTAGTCATCACTGGTAGTTCAGTGAGGATGATCAATGCAACGAAGAAATATCTTAATCGATCATTCAACATGACAGATCTCGGGCTAATGCACTATTGTCTTGGATTAGAAGTATGGTAGAAAGAGAATCACATCTTTGTTTCTCAGTTGAAATATACCAAGACAACGCTTGAGAAATTTAGGATGATGGATTACACACCGATTACTACACCTATGGAGAATAGATTGCAGTTATCTCGTTCAGATCCATCTCTGTGGTAAATTCCACTCTCTATCGGCAATTGATTGGGAGTCTCATTTACTTGACCTACACTAGACCGGATATCTACTTTGCAGTGAGCTATCTATCTAAGTTCATGCGGGAACCAAAAGTTTTTCATTGGAAAGCGAAGGTGCACCTTAAGATATCTCAAAGGAACAGTAGATATTGGTATAGAATACAAGAATAACAATAAATTATTCTTGTCATGATATTCGGATTTAGATCATGCAGGCAACATTGATGATATAAAATCCACTTTAGGGTTTGTATTCTTTATGGGATCTAGACCAATGTCACGGGAAGAAAGAAAAAACACTTTGTTTCTCACTCTTCCATATAAGCCAAGTATCATTCTGTAGGATAATTTGTCTGTGAAGTGATTTGGCTACGTCGCATACTCGAAGGACTTGGAATACCATAGGAAAAACCAACCACCATGTATGTAGACAATGAAGGTGTTCTCAAACTTGTTCGCAATCCATTTTTTCATGAAATAAAAAAGCACATTGAGGTACAAGTACATTTCATACATGAGCATGTCTTGAAGCACAATATATAGCTTTAGTTTTGTCCAATAGCTGAACAATGAGAAGATATCTTCATAAAGTCACTTGCACGTGACAAGTTTGAGTTGTTCAAAGAGTTCCTCTCCTCATCTCTTGAAACAATGCAAAATTAAGGGGGAATGTTAGGTAAATTAATTATGCATTGTATTAGGTTATGTATTTAATAACCACATTATTTTCATATTGTTTATTTGTTGCATTATTTCTGCAACTATATTTATTTGTATTTAGTTGGTTATTGCTTCCCGGATGTATTTTGGAAGTTGTTATGATTTTGGTTATACCTGTGCAACATTGTATTTGTCTACACATGGTTGTTCAATTCCTATGAGAATCACAACCTCTCTATTGTATATTGATTTTGATCATTAATAAAAATTACGAGGCTTTTGTCCTGTTTTACACTTAGTTCTATCATATCTAAGACACGGCTACAATTTTTATCACCAATAGGAATCTTAACTTCCTTCACCTAGTCTAGCTTCCGTGATTACTCCTTCAAGCATTGTATCTCACCCTACAAGTTTCTAATAACTTCCATAGTCTCTGATAAACTTCCTTCTGATGGGAAGGATCTAGATACTTCATATTTATCACCTCTTGTTTTGTAATAACAAGCTTATGTGAGTCTCACAATCACATGCAGCCTTAATGCGTGTACTCACTAGTACAAGAAACATCTCGGGGTTAGGTGTAACCTTAGGCATCCACTAATATTCCACGGCGTGGTGCACTTTAATCATCCTCGTGCCCTTATCATTCTTCTTATAGTTCTTATTCATGTGCTCATATAACTCAAGACATTATTCAAACTTATGTTGTTTCTTGTACCATGAGCAGACTATGTTTTGAGGGCACTCATGCCTATAATGGTCAGGGGATCTACATGTAAAATAGGTTCCTTGTGGAAAATAACCTCTACCTCTACCGTAACCATGACCTCGTATCCACCTCAGTAACCTCTTCCTCTACCACCTCCATCAGAGCACCCTTCATTTTGGTTATGATTATGATGTTCACCTTGCTCCTTATAATGTTTTGCAACACCGGTGCGATGTATGCCAATCTCTATAGTGTCATGAATCTAATCAATCAATCTATAATTCTCGTATCATGAGTGTGGGACTTGCAAATCTTATAGTAACAAGACACGTTCTTCTGATCGCACATTGTAACAAGGGGAACCTACTTGAATCATGATCTAAGTGATAGATCTCACAATTTCGTAACATGGCACACACATACTTACGAGGACAACTATCCTTAGTATATCCTTCCACCTCACAATTTGTACACCATATCCCACTTCACATTTCATGTGCTTAATTATCTGATATTTTCTCTAATTGCTTCATCATAGATGTAATTTGTACCTCAAGAATGAGCTAACTCAGTTTCTATGCTCCCAACTACCTCAAGCACACAAAGTTACTTCTAAATCCTTACGTAGATCTATAAACATATTATGAGAGAGCTCCCTTCTAAAAGGTGTGATCAAACCACCAAAAACCACTTTGCATGTTGGTTAGGGTGAATATCATAAAACAAATTTGATAGAAAAGTTTTAAAGTGTGCATCATACTCCCTTATGCTCTCAACCATGCCCTACTTAATTTCCTTCAGCATACATTGATGCTTTTCTGTTTAAACTCAGGTATATGAAACTTAACCAAGAAAGCATCATGTAGCGCATTGTAATCCACAATGGTCTAGTTTGGATCATACTTCCTATACCAACTATGCACGCACCCTTACAAAGTAGTAGAAAATTGTCTTGCCTTATGCTCAGGATCTATGATACCCTTAGTATGACATAGTATCTCACACATATGCACATGTTTAGCTACATATTCAATACCTCTATAATTTGATAGGAAAAGATACATCTCGTAATAGACTTGTTGTGGTTGGTACAAACCATGCCCACCAGATCTAGAACTTGTATTACCTCTAGTATTCCCTCCACCTCCAGAACCACCAGATCCACTAGATAATGAGCCCCCAGATCCTCTGATCCACCTCTTGTGTCGGGCACCAAAAAGAGGATGATCTACTCTATGTTCCAATTGTTGTACTAAATTGAACTCCTATGGTCTCTAAAGTTATGTTATTTCCATATGTATTAGCAATGTTTTGTGCACCTACGATCTATCGATGATGCACTAGAGAATATAGCACCAACTGGTCCTCCAAATAGCAAAGATGTTTTCCCCTATGATGTCATCGATGTTATTTGTTGCACTCTTGTATTTAATGAAAACTGAAATCTACCTATCGCTACTCTATCACCAACACTAGCATGTTTCTCAATAATTATTTTAGGAACTAGAACACCAAGCACAAGGGAAAGGTCATCATGTGGGATCAAATGCATACTTGTGGTCCTTAATCTCTCTTCATCAGACATGCTCTCATCAAAATCTGAAGGGTATTCTCTACTACACATACCTAAGTGGGGAGATCCTAATGCTCGGCTCCAAGTCATCCATGTGAGCCTCAAATCCTCCATGATACATCATTCTCCACAACTCCACACACTTCTCAATATTACACTTCTTCACCAATTCCCTCTCCCGCGCCTTATTATACTTAATCCTCCTTTCTTCTCTCTTCCTTTCTTCCACAAGGTCCGCCATCTTTCACAACACCTTCTCCCGACCTGCGTGTGGTGGGGTTTAGCTAGCCATAGGTCGCTCTTCCAAATCCAAAGTTACAATCAAGATCTTAATCACTAAAGGGATAACACACAAATAAGATCCTCTAGGTTTGCGCAAGAAATGAAACTCGATAAATTATGGACATGAATAAGCACAAATAGTGTACTCCAATGTGTAACTATTCAAAACACCACTCCACCAATTATCTATAGTGCGTATCCAAGTCAAATCAACATCATATAAATCCTAGTATTCTTCTTGTGTGCAAAAAATTGTTCTATACCTCCAATCCCACTTCAATGCATATGCTACCATCCACTCATACAATTCTATAGGAAAACAAAAAAATAATGTCTCATAGAGTTCATGATACAAATTTTCTTCAACCCACACATGAGCATCAAAATCAGGTCCAGATATATATCGTGAGCAAATGTTATTCTAAGTTCTCAACCCAACTCTCAATTTTTTTAAATTCAATGAATGTGACTTCATCATGCAACATCTGTGTTCATGTGTAAATTTGTGTGCTTATGAAAAGAAGCTAAATCCTACTAACTTAAAAGCACTAATCAAACCTATACTAAACCATCAAGATAAGAGATAAACAAATGAACTTCAAAAGCATGCATTATGAATTAAACAAGCAACATGCTAAGTTTATTCTACTCTTTAGAAAGCTTAATGAAATTGAACCTAGTTTAGATTCTAAGCAATCAAATTGTGTGTTGTTTTCTCCCAAAAATAGTGAAGAGATCTCTTCAAGTTGGCTACAAGGCCAAGCTTGGATCTTCCCTTACTAACTAGATTTGGAGTTGATGGATGTAAGATGGAGGAGCTCTTAACAATGGAGTATGGCCAAGATCCAAATGTTTTATAGCTTAAAGATATCACAAATGATTTCTAATGCCTTTCCAAAGTGCTTGAGAAATTTTGTTATGTAAATAAGGTGTTAGGTTGAAAGGGAGGGGTGACCCTTCTATTTATAGTTTTCCACTTGGGAGAGTTTGGAATTTGGGTGCATGTGGGACTAAAGGTAAGCCAAAAAGCACTTTTATATTAGATTAGGATAAACATGCTTTAGGCTTAGTTAAGCTAGGTTTAGGCTAGTTAAGCGTGATTAGCGAGTGATTAGAGACTCATTGAGAGTTGGGAGGAGTCTGATTAACCATTTGTGACTGATAGATAGCCTAGGAAGCCAATAGAAGTGATCTAGAGAGAACTAGGGAGGTCCTAAATGGGCATCCGAGAATGGGGAATCAACGAAGTGGTGTTACTCGGTTGAATTGGAGAAAATGCTAAGTGTAATCATATTTTAGGTGTCCACAACATCCTCATAATCTGCTTGAAAAGAAGTCCGAAACAATACCAAAATGTAGTCTATATTTCTTACTCAAACCCTAGACACGCTAGAAAATCACTCGGACATATCGAGTGTTCACCAAGCGTGCAAAGGTACCAGGTCCCTCTTTTAATACTAGATTTGTCAAGGTGTTAGCATGATCACACAAATACTCCATAAACACAGTAAGTAATTAAGGGTAAAGTATAACATGAACTAGATCATAAACATAATGAATCAAACAAGGATCATGAGCATATTTACCATACTGATAACCAATAATGGAGACATCAAAAGCTGTTATCCATCCAAAAAGATCCATTATATTATTCCACCATGAACATGGTAGCTAAACACATCAAAAGCATCATCACAAATCATGCATGCAAATATACCAACAACGTAACTCTGTCACAATCTTGTTCGGTCTCTAAATCATGCAAATCAATACATATATATAGGTAGTGGGGTTTTTCCTTCACTACTCATGCACTCTCAAAAAATAGGCTGCATGTTAATAATAGCCACGCGCCGGTACAACAAAAACTACGAAGCATGCAAGATTCGCTTAATAATATATTACCTATAAATAACTCTAGTTATAATCCTATTATTATCTCAAACTTTTCATGACTCTTCAGCTTCCACTTGGTACCAAAATAGCTTGGTGTGTGTTCTAAGTCTTCTATCAAAGCATGTTCAACACTCAATCCATTCTTATCCTGTGCATGAAAAACAAGTGAGTCCTAAAGTCAAAATTTTCTTGTCGTGCCCTATATTCGATGATATTATGCACACACCTATGCACCCATTTCCTATGTGCCACTGTTCTTATGTGCCTCTAGCACTTGGGAAATATTATGTCTAAGAAACAACTCATAACTCTTTGTACACATTTAGTTTTCAAATATGTCATTTCTTCATTTCTATAAGTAAGGAAAGGAAGAGAGATAAAAGACATGGTTCCAAGTTTCTTGTTCAGATGTGTGAGGTTGAAAGTATTACCTTGATCAGATTCTTTGTCTTTGTTGAATTTATACAAAATTTTATACCTCCTTTGAATCTTTTTCATCAAGTTCCCACCTTCTTCCTCATCAGCAAGTCCTATTTTCTCTCCTTTATTTGTAATCTTCTTGAGCTGAAACCACCAGGATTTGATGATAGGTTCTTCACAAGAAGAAATTTTCTTCATTTTGTAGTCATAATATCACGCACTTACTAATATAATTATACCACCAAGTATGTTGTTTTATATATGGATCTTGTATAATAAAATTATTCACTAATGAACCATCCACTTTTCCGATTGTTAGCTCATTTGGTATTTTTCATTGTTTGTATTATACAGGTATCCGATTCTTACCATAATTTTGGTCATCCCTCAAGGATTCTTAGCTATTGTTATTCACTCAGTTTTCATCTCTAGTCTTTGAATAGGACACCTAGGAAGGGATTAGGGTGCTTGGGACACCCTGGTCCTCATTTATAGACATCATGGTCCTTGTCACACTTGGTTCTAATTTAAAGGTTCGAGGTTGGTCTTTATGATTTTCCTCCCATTCCCTTAGGCACTATTCGGCATGTCGGGTCATTAGTGTCAAAATTTGAGCAAGAGATCCCTATATAAACATAACATACATACTATCTTATGGGGGAATATTTCTAATAAGAGATAGTTATCTACATAGAGAAAGGGACTACATTTGGGAATTATTCTGCATCACACACTGCATAGGAAGGGGAGTATATTCTATTCCATCCACCATTTTGCATTTTATCTAGCTATTGTCCAATATTCTCTCTATCATTGGTGTTAGGGAATCCTAGGCACATTATTACACACACAATCACACAAAATTACATTGGGTATGAGATGTAGTGTAGTGCTTAGTTGTAAGACCACCATTTTGGCTACTAAGGACAATCCAACCCCTTCATTTGCATCTTATTTTTTAAGGTTTTGATGCTTTGTATGAGGTTTTTACAGGTAATTCTTTATTGCATATTCATGGTGACATCAATGAAGTAAGCACAAAATCCACTCAATCAAAGGTGAAGTATTGCGAAGACCTAGCGAGCCTACCCAAACCAAGTTCCAAGTTTTTCACAAACAGAGCACCTAGATTTAACCAGGGGACCAGGTGCCCTTATCCCTCTTTAGGTGCCCAGTCTCAGCTGATTTCCCCCTCTACAATTTTTTGAGGTTTGTTATAACACTCAATTCCACCAATTCATCACCTTGTCCAGTCCCATATCATCTACAAGGTAAGCATAATTTGGTTAGTACCTTTCCCATTTCATTTGATTTTATTTAAAATATCAAATAAATTATCTAGCATTTATATTTCAAGTATATTTCAGTTATTACATTGTTGTACTTCTTAGATTATTACTAAAATACATATTTTAGATAATCATTTTAGTGAACCTATAATTCAAAACATTTTTCCCTAGGATCCACTTCAAACCCTAATGGATAAGGATATCTCTTCTCCTTCTCGGCCCATCATGTCTCACTTTAGTGTCAATCCAATCTATGATGAGGCCGCTATCACTGAGCTCACAACTCTCTATAGTAATTTTACTATGCCAGACCATATTCAACAACTCTTAGCCGTTGAATACTATGTACCTACAAGTTTTGAAAATTCTCCCATTCGCATCAATATTATTTCAGATTCAATATCTTTTACTCATTGTACGCCATGTTATATGGCGGTCACATTACGAATCCTCCAGATATTTCTAAATAAATTATATATGATTATCTTATCGATTACATGTTAGGTCTTGACAATAGCTCTCATACTGATTCTCCTCCTCATCAGACCACTACTATGGCTACATCTCACAACTCTCCTACTTCTAATATTACTTCTCCTAATCCATCACATACTAGTTCACATACTCTCTCATATTATGTTGATGATCCTATTGATAGTATGCTTAATGACATTTTCATATCTAAGTCTTTATCTGATGTCGATGATACAATTAATAGTCATGATTCTCTACTACTAAGTCTGAATCTCCTACTCCACTTTCTCCTGAGGTTATATCTAGCATCGTGCATGAGTCACCTCCATCTATTAGTTCTTCTTCTCCTACCATCTCATCTCCTCCTAACACTTCACCTACATCTGTTAGTTCATCTTCTTCTATCGAGGTATCTCCATCGATCGTTTCACCTCTTAGGGATGTTTTTGATGCTATTCCTACCACTACTATGGATGTTCCATCTTCTTCGTCTACTATTGCTTCTTTAGAACCTACCCCTAGTGTGCCTTTAGCATTGGAATCTCCTTTATCTTCTCTTGAGGTACCTATGATTACTCACAATGGCAAGTTACAACCGCTTAATACATTATTTCCATCTTCTATTATTCCTTCATAGGACATTTTGTCTCTCATGCATGTCATAGGTCAATTACAATCTCAAGTTCAGTCACTCACTTTAGAAAGTAGGGCCTATTATGCTTCAATTGATAACAATTCATTACATGGAAACCCTATTCCTAAGAAGATTCATAACTCCACATTTCCTAAGGAATTTATCATGCCTACATTCACATGATTTGATGGTACTGGTGACCCTCACTTACATCTCCAACATTACCACATGGATATGGCTCCCTATTCTAATGATAGATTATTTCTTAAGGCCTTTCGACATAGTCTTACTGATGATGCTTTACAATGGTACACTCATCTTCCATTTGGGTCTATTAGTACTTACTATGATATGGAGGACACCTTCCTCTATCATTTTATCATCAAAAATGGCCCTAGAGTTACTTATGATCATATACCTACTTTACATCAGGGCACATATGAACCTATCAAGGATTACATCTTACGATTCAATGCTTGTATGCATCAATTAGTATTCCAACCTATTGATCTTGAGAAGCAATTCATCTTTTTTCATGGTTTAATTCCTGCTCTCAAGAAATGATTGTAATATGATACATGTGAGTCATTCATACTCTTGTGTTATAAAGTTATTGATCTAGAACAAGACCTTCTCTCAAAGCACATGTTATTGATCCTCCACTTCCTACTACTACTGTCATATCATCTAGTTCTTCTCCATTTCCACTAGTTGAGCAACCCACACAATATCCATCTCTCCTTAGTAAGAAATCTCAACCTACTACATCACAAAAGCATCCTTCTCATCCTCCTCCATGATAGACTACTTCTCCATCTACTCTACTTGATCCATTGCACTTATCTCATCACGCTTGACCACATGATGTGCTGCATGTTTTACTTAATGAGAGTCTAATTCTCTCGCCCTTTAATCAGCATCATCCACAACATCATCTATAGTGTCAGCATAATCAACCCTATTGTAATTATCATCATATCAATGGCCATAGGGAAAATGATCACTTTGCCCTTCATTATATATTGCAACACTTAGAGGATAAGGGAAACATTTCTTTTGGCTCTCGCTCACGTGAGAGGTCCATCCCACCTCTTCCTTATCACCACATTTCTATTCGGGTTGAGTTGTCTCCTCCATCTAGTGCTAAGGTTATTATTATGTCCATCACCACAAGTTGCCACTCATGTGTGTTCTCCACTTGTGTCCATCCATAATTACACCATCACATCCACCACATCCACTTCATTCACCACATCATGTTATTTCTTCACATTGGCTACCACAACCCTCCACATTCACCCATCCCACTGGTGCTCCACATGATATCTAGTTTGGTTCATATGCTCACGCTACTTTCATGCCACATGCTTCCACCACTTCATGTTGCCTTGGTATTTAGTAGGTGATTACTATCACCTTACCCCGATGATGTAATTGTGTTCTTACGGTTCTTACATGATTGTTGAGGGATTTGCTATAAGAACCTCTCATCATAGGTATCATCAATTCATGTATCACACTCAATCATTTCTGGTGACACACTCTATATTCTTACATGATTCATTTTTACCTTGCTAAGGGTCTTAACCAAATGAACCTCATCATCTATATGCTAGGGGGAATCACTAATTTCCCCCTTATCTTCATCATACTAACATGTGATTTGTTGTATTAGTACATATTAATCAATCATTTATCACAATTTTAGTTGCACAATCACACTACATACATCATCCATCATCATCAACACTATATCATCATCACATTACTACGGATATCAAACAACAACCATACAAATTATCCACCACATTACATAAATTACAACAATAATCACAGGATCGTGCATCATCAATCACATTATACTAACAACTACACATCAGGAACAACATTCAATACAATTATATCTCATTAGTCACATTATAATATTCATACACAATGAATATAATCATCATATGCCACTAACATCATATATATATATATATATATATATATATATCGAAGGTAATCATAGTTACAAAAACATCTCATCACCTGGGGAAATTCCCTATATAATAAACAAAAAAAAAACAAATCTCATCATCACTATCACTCTCTGTGTGAGAGCTCTTGAACTCGATGCCTCACCACTAACTCTCAGATCACTGGTCGTGGCATCGATATCTCTCCACCTTCCTCTGTAGTAGTGTAACCTTAATATACTAATCTACAAAATGATGTTGTAACTTTCCATAATGTGCAAACACATCCTGCACTAAGGGGCCGCCAAACTTTGCCTCTCTATGTCATTGATTCTCCTCACATGCCTTGTCCCTCTCACCTAGAAGAACAAGTACAAGCCATTTTGCTACTGTTATGGCCACTAGCTCAAACAAATGGGTATGCTCACCCGTAATGTCATCTACATGCTCTAGTATTCCTCCACCCACAATTATTTCAGTTGGAACATTCTATGTCAATGTGTGGATGGATGTGTCCACTATCAAGGACCAATATGCATCACCTACAACACATAGAACAACCCATTAGCTAACCATCACCATCATATAAACAAATAACACATCACAACATAATTATACAAATACTCATGCTTCATTATAGATACTTTACTACATTGTCGGGGGCATGTGGTTCCCCCTCTCCCACTCCTCCATGTGGTAATCCGCTACTTTTGTGAACAATGGAAACAAGAATACCCATTGATGTGTTTCCCACCATGCACGGTAGGCCTCCATACACCCCACATCATCTGAGTCTATTGGCTCTATCATGGTATCGCCTCATCTAGCCCAAGAGGTAATAGTTACTCTCATGTGGGCCCTAGTCTAACTCTGGTCCTCCTCAATGATCTAATGGATCTCAACCATAAATATGGCTTTGGGGGAAATATTGAGCCATACAAAACTATTGTGATACCCTCTCCACTTGGAATAACTCAGCCACCCCGGAAATCGATCCTCTAACCACATAGTCCTACATACACACCGTATCTCTATAGCATCCTCTAGCCATCCTCCGTAGTCTCGGTATGGCCTCCATATCACTATCTTAGGCCCCATCTAATCTATCAGTTCCCTATAGGTATTTGTATCCATCTTACACCCATACATGCCAACCCACCTCCTAGAAAATATATCTGGTCTAGCCCACTCTACTCGTAGACCACCAACTGGCCTCAACACTTTGCTATATGCTCGTAGGCCCATACATGTAATAGTGTAGTAGCTCATATAGCACCTCCATGCTCATCTTGTGTGTGTGTGTGTGTGTGTGTGTGTATCCCTATACATGTGCACTAACACACATCATGCCCATGCATATCTGGTACTCTCCTCCTCTATCTGAGGCATATATCGTGCATCTTATACAAGATTCCCACACCTCCTCCCTCTACTGCAATAGATGAAGCAATAACCATGGCTATGAACTTCCACAAGCATGGAACCCCTGACCTCATAAATACATCCAAGTCAATATGGGCCTCAAAAGGTACACAAGTCCCCAAAAATAACGTCTAGCAACCCACATTTGTCTCTCCATATCCTCTAAGGGCATGACTTGTACTCTCTCCCCAACAACTAGTAATCGTAGTATGTGATACACATCCTCCAACATGACTGTCATCTCACCAGTAGGAAACTAAAAATTACAAGTATCCACACACCATCGCTCACACAAGGCTATCAACATAGGCATATTATGGGGCACATCCCCCATTTGTGCTATGTACCATAGGCTAGCACGTTCCATAACCTCCCAATCATTGTCAGAAAAACCCAATCCAAGTAAAGTACTCAAATGACGACCCTGTGGAACTCCCTCGAGTGGATATCCCTCTACACAACACAAAACAAAAACAAACGCAGCGTTAGAACACTATAAAAATCCATACACACTCACTTATCACATTACTATATAATAAAAATCACATTTACACCACTTAGGACTAAATACACACTCTCTATACTAGGGTGCTTAGAAGTAGGACTGGGGTGCCTAG
This sequence comes from Taxus wallichiana var. yunnanensis, assembly GCA_018340775.1. Classification (NCBI taxonomy): domain Eukaryota; kingdom Viridiplantae; phylum Streptophyta; class Pinopsida; order Cupressales; family Taxaceae; genus Taxus; species Taxus wallichiana. The sequence continues at coordinate 659,708,661 of CM031242.1, forward strand.
GAGTAGGACACCAATGCCCCACGTCTAGGCATTCTTGTCCCGAAGGTCACTAACACCTTCATCGCTCTTGTCTAGGTCTAAAAAACACTGAAAAATAGTCAAAATAAATTTTTTCCAAAAATTCACTAAAATTTACTACGCACACCCATTTTTTGAACAAACATTGAACTTACCAACTCCGCTATCATACGTGATGCTACGATGGTCACTACCATCTCAAATCGGCTAGGTCATGTTGCTCTCACTTATGGCATCCTTACACACTCAGAGCTCACTCTCACACTCATATAAAAGACAAATGAAGTGACTAATCAATTTTTCACCTTACTATTTATAGTTACTTTCCATGGCCTACTCTACTATAGTCATTATTTAGTGATCATTGTCTCAACTAATACACACCACACAATTTTCATCATATCTTGAGTGTTTTTACTCTAATTTATACCTTGTTTGCGGAGTTCTTGTCATAATTATGACTACCCTCATATCATACACATGATGCATGTGTTATCCCTCAACCATAGTTTCCTTCACTAAAAATACACACATTTTTGTCAATATTTATCAAACTTTATCTATTATGTGCTTACGTTGACTTAAGCGCCCGTTCTTATCATCACTTCGCTTTTGTCTAAAGGGGGCATACAATTGGGGTCATCATATAATTCCCCTTACAACATTATGCATTCAACTAACACTACCAATTCAACAATTCCAAACACTTACTAATGCACTATGTGACATTTCACCATCGATTCTCCCTAATGACCTAATCTAGGGGCAACAAACACAAAATTTCTCTATGTGATATTTCATCAATTTATAGTGATTCCCCCTAATGACCTAACCTAGAGGAAACAAATGCAAAATATCTCCATGTAATATTCCATCAATTTCTATCGATTACCCTTAATGACCTAACACAGGGGCAATTAGCGTAAAATATCTCTATGAGTGACCAATCAATCAATCAATTCATAAATGTGTTAAAGTATTTAACAATCATAATAAAACTATTCAATCGATACAATACAACATATACAAACCTCCCAAATTACCTAACTTGGGAGTTACATTCATTAATTTCCCATATGACCTAACTTGGGAAGTTATTCTATATTTGGAATTATCTTATAGATGACCTCACTTGAAATCCATCATACATTTTGCATTTTCTTCTAGATGACCTAACTTGGAAGCCATCACATTTCGGTGACACCCATGGAGTGGGGGCAAGAGTGACTTTCCTATACCACTCTTACATGGGTCAACTATTTGATAAAAATTATTTGGATCCAAAATCCACAAAAAGTTTGATCTCAATCAGTCTAAAGTGGCTAGATCTTGAGGATGTAGTTATAGATTGGAGAATAACGCACCTTTCTTGCTACACTTTTCCTTTGGCAAAAGGACACCCAAATCCTCCTATTTTTTTACACATGCAATCAAGTTGGGAAATGATCACTCCCTACCCCATCATATTTTCATCATACAACATTTTAAATCGTCAATCTAGCAAGCAATATCCAAATCATCACTCTCATTTAGTGCACTTCACCGTGATACTATGCCTCTCACTACATTGCATGGATCAATAATCGATCCACGGTTTGGCACACTATATGGTTCATTTGGCACATTTTTCTATGACATCTATGAATTCTACTATAGCATAGGATTCTCTAGGATTTTCTTAAGTATGCATCTCTAACTACTTTATGTTCTGAGATTTTTCTCACCGGCATAAAGTGGGGGCAAATGTAGTCACAAGAAAACACACAAACTACTATAATTATACCACAAAGTATGTTTTTTTATACATGGATCTTCGAACTTCTCTCAGGTATGCATATCTAACTACTTTATGTTACCAAGCTTTCACTCACCAACATAAAGTGGGGGAAAATGTAGTCACAAAATCATGCACTTACTATTATAATTATACCGCCAAGTATGTTGGTTTATATATGGATCTTGTATAAGAAAAGATTTCACTAATGACCCATCCCCTTGTACGATCATTACCTCGGTTGTTATTTTGTCGTTGTTTGTCTTGCATAGTCTTTGATTACTACCATAGTTCGGTCATCCCTCGGGAATCTTACTTATCATTATTCACTCGGTATTCATCTCTAGTATTTGACTAGGGTGCCTAGGAAGGGATTAGGGTGCCTGGGGCTCCCTGGTCCTCATTTCTAGGCGCTATGGTCCCCATCACACTTGGTTCTAATTTAGAGGTTTGAAGTCGGTCTTTATGATTTTCCCTCCCATTCCCTAGGCACTAGTCAACATGTTAGATCATTAGTGTCAAAATTTGAGCAAGATATCTCTATATAAACATAACATACATACTATCTTATGGGTGAACTATTTCTACTAAGGGATATTTATCTACATAGAACAAGGGACTACATTTGGGAATTATTCTACATCACTAAGCGCATAGGAAGGGAGTCTATTCTATTTCATCCACCATTTTTCATTCTATCTAGCTATTTCCTAATATTCTTTATGTCATTAGTGGCTTACACTTAGCATTTCATCCAATCCATTCAATTAACGACACTTCATTAATTCCCCATTCTTCGCTCCATTCTCGGATGCCCATTCATGACACCTTCTTGGTCGTATTCCTCCTATAATCAGCTTATTTGGCTAATATCTCTCTTATTAGCTAAACATTCCTCCTTTCAACCATTCAAAACCTCCCTAGTTCTCTCTAGACCACTTCTATTGGCTTCGTAGGCTATCTATCAGTCACAATTGGTTATCCAGACCCCTCCCAACTCTCAATGAGTCTCTAATCACTTGCTAATCAATTTTAACTAGCCTAAACCTAGCTTAACTAAGCCTAAAGCATGTTTATCCTAATCTAATCTAAAATACTTTAGTCCCACATGCACCCAAATTCCAAACTCTCCCAAGTGAAAAACTATAAATAGAAGGGTCACCCCTCCCTCTCAATCTTACAACTTCACTCACAAGTCCTCTCTCACACATTTGGAGATATTGGCATTAGACCTCATTTGCATTAGCCAAGCTAATAGACATTTGATCTTGGCTATCCTCCATTGTTGAAGCTCCTCCATCTTGCATCCATAACTTCATAGTAGGTTAGTAGGAGGGTATCTAACTTGGCCTTGTAGCCATTTTAGAGAGACCTCTTCACCTCCATTGAAGCAAACAACAAATCTAATTTGATTTCTCATAGGTTTAACTAGGTTCAATTTATGTTTTAAGTAATCATAGAGTAGTTAGAGATAAAATGATAGTGTTTTAGTTTAATTCATTATTATAGAAGTTATCTTGTTTAGCACTCATCTTGATGTTTATGATAGGTTTAGTTAGATCATGGAACTACTTAGCTAGTTTCTTGTTTATTAACATAACTAATCTTCTCATGCATACATTTGGCATGCCCGGTGGGACACTTATGTCCATCCTCCATTAATGGAGGTCTTTTGAGTTCTTCAAAGTTCATTTTCAAGTTTTTTTGGATCAAATCACTTGTTATTTCCTCATTTTTGTTTCTAACACTAGATAAATGACCTTCATTTGCATGTATTTTGTGGGTTTGATATAGAAATAGGAACTTTGACTAACAACTAACTTGTTTTCTCTTGAAATTTTGAAAATCTTTGGGTTTTGTAGGTTTTCACAGGGCACACGTTGGTGTTGTAAAGGGGTACGTCCATGTCAAAACCTTAGCATCCCCATCGAATAGATGCACACCTATCTGGTTGTCCTCATCATTAGCAAGTTTTCTCTCTCAGGAGGGACGTGCACACATCTCCATTGGTGGGTCGGCATCTCTGTCTCTCTGGACACGTCTGTGTAAATCACCTCACTGTGTAAAAATTTGAAACTTTTTGTTTTATGCTTGGACATATCTCCATTGAAACCTAAGCGTCCACATCGAGTTGCAAGTGTATTTGTCTTTCTAGATGCGTCTGTGTTTTTGGTATATTATGGATTTTATTAATTTTATTTTGCAGGCATATCCATTGAGTTAGGCATGTCCGCATCAAAACCCTAGCGTACTTGTTAGGAAATCCCATGTAGGTGTTATCCCCCTTTGCATTTTTACCTAGTGCACATTTGCATTGGTTAGGGCACGTATCCATTGGCTGGGGCATGTGTCATTATGGACGTGCAGGTGTCTCTGTGTAGTCGGATTCATTCATTTTATTTTTAATGCTCCTTGTTTTGATCATATCTTTTGACTTGTTAACCCATTTTCAAAGTTTGAATAGGCATCGAGAAAGAGAACAAAGCGTAATTTGCGAGGGAATTTCCAAAATTAATATACCTTTGGTATAGTTACTTATATCACAAAAATCCCAAAGTGCTCCGGAGACCTCTAAAAATGTAAAATACTAAAACTGTTAAAAACTGCTAAAAATAGATTTCTAGAATTTTATGATTTTCTTGGTTTTCTAACTTTTGCAAGGTTCTAATAGTGGTTTACAGGTTTCCTCTTCATTAATTTATTTTATACTAACTTGTTTAAAAACATTTTCATCTTCATTTGTGAAAGTTTGAAACATGTATGCTCTTCTCTCGTGCCTTTCTAGGTGATCTTGGGAATCAAAAACGTTTCACCACTTTCTTCATACTTGCAAAATGGTTTATTTAGCTTTCAAAGTTAGTTAAAAGGAACTCATTTTCACATTGTACTTAGGAATTTTCCATTTATTACAAATTTGAGTGAGATACCTTGTTGCGTATGCTCTTTCCTTGTGTCTTAGGATGATCTGGGAAATCAAAAACAACATCTTATCTCCTTTGTATGACATTTTGGAAAATTACTAATCTTGGTATGTAGGACCAAAATCACATGTCAAAGAAGGGTGTCAAAACAAACAATACAAACCTTCTAATACATGTGTTTATACATGTAGGTTGCCAAATGGTGTGCTACTTAAAACCATATTAAGTTAAGAAAGATAAAAAACACACCACTTCCATCACATTGTATTGCAGGTTTTAGAAAAGGGTACGTCCCTCTCCACTTAACTGGAACATAACCCCTTTGGCATAACACCTTAAGCTATAACAATGGGGGTGGTACCAAGAACCCTAAAGTAGTCCACCATTGTGTAACCTCGTGGATGAAATAGGAAGCGCCTCGCTTACCCACTTGACTAGTTTTCCTTGTGAGTTAGCGTTACAAAGTTGTCCGTATCGTGACCTGGAAAGAGTACATGATGGATGTAATTAGTGCCCATTGTACTTGAAGGGGGAAAAGCTGAGATACTCCCAAATTAGTCAAGTGTGAATTTTTGGGTAAATCGTGCCCGCTCTTAGACGGCTTTGTAACACCTAGTTGAGAGATCTTATTAAGGAGGCCATTTTGTCTTGAGGCCCACTTTACTAGTCCTTTGTCATGTCTTGGCCATCATGAAGTGATAACTTGTTTGGATTCAGAACCTTGTTTTTTGAACAAGGAAAATAATCCACTTAAGTTAGATCTAAGTTCCTTTCATCATGGAAATTAGATGATGTTTCACTTAGCTTAGCTTCTTTTTCTTGCCTTCAGACGAGGGAAAAGCTCTTGCCCAAGTGGTGCTTAGTTTATTTTTCATCTTTTTATCTATACCTTTGCGTTCTTGTTGCCCATTTGGGGCAACAGAAGGCATCTTTCGGGAGTGTTGTCATAGATAGTGTTCACCACTTTTTTGTCCGTTTATGCTCATCCATGTTTGTGGCTGAGTTGTTAAACATCTAAAGTGCATGGATGCGTCCTATATCTTTGATGGCCACTTGATATTGATTTCAAGATCATCATCATAGTTAGGATTAATTCATCATTTGATCTCCCTTTGATGTGTTACCTTGTTCGCATTGTCTCGACACAATTAAGATACTTATGTTGTGTTTTTCATAAACGTGATCTAAGTATCCACATTGTGGTGTTATGTTGCACACATTTTAACACATCCTCAGTATACCTTGACTTGGTTTTACTTCAAACATTGTCCAAAATATTGAAGAGTGTCACTTACTTTGTTTGTGTCATTTGATACCACATTGGCACTAATATCTCACTTCTTCGTGAAGCTTGATTAACATGTCCAATTGGTGTGGTTACGTGGCTTACATTTGTAATCCTCTCCCTTTAAAATTTTGGCCTTGTTGGTTATTGAACGCATCATGGTATCCTTTGATTGGGAGTCACATCTACCCTTTGTTAAAATTTACGCCTTGTTCATTTCGAGCTTGACGTAAATGTTGACATTGTGTTGATCATCTCTGCATCGAACTCACTTTGCACACGCATTTGCATATGGTGTATTTCCTTTTGATTGGCTTTATGTTTCACACTTGTATGATTGTTCCTTGTGATCATTCATCTGAAAAATTATTGTTCTAGGAAAATCCTTTTTGATCTGTCGAGATTACATCATCACAATGTCTATTTTCCTTAGACCTTCTTTAGAAAATTACACACGCATCTCCATACTTACAAAATTTCTAGTTGGATGTCATTATGCTTCCCTGAATCGACATGTCACTTCCTTCCCTTTGAAGGAGTTCCATCACACTATCTAGGTCTAGGCATTCACACCTAAATGACACCAACAATGACTAACTATCACACGTGTTTCTCACATTTACAATAATACGAAACCTAGGTTTAGGTATTCACATCAAAAGATTCCCATTACAACTAAACCTCATTTGGTTCTTCATGCTAGAGGGCCCACTCGGGTACCCTATTCCCCACCTTCAGCTCATAGTCGGTGGTATGGTTTGGATGCTTCTGATCCAAATTATTATTTAGGTTCCCCCACTCCTCTTCTTCTGATTTAGATCCAAACTACCATTTGGACTCCAACTCTTCTCCTGAAGACTCGGATCCCAACTATTGTTTGGATACCCCTAGATCAAATCTTGAATCATGGTCCTCCCTTCCTTTACAAGACCTTTATTCCAAATCACCTCAATATGTCTTCCTCCTTTGAAGACTCGTGTGACTCCAAGTTCCATCGATGAACATCTAATTTGGGTCTTGAGTCACGGTCCTCCCTTTCTTCACAGGACCTCCTTTATCAATCATCTCAATGACCTCTTCCTCCATCGAAGAGTTCCATGACTGGATTCCCTCTAGTCAATCATCTAATTCGACTCCTATGTTGCAACTTAATGGATGGCTATGTGATCCTACTTTCCAACCTACATTACATCATCTTCTAGAAAAATGACATAGGTCCAAATCCAAATCATCCATTCATGAGATGTTTGCCTCCAATCCTACTTCCTCTCTTGAGTCATCTTCTTTGTCAATCAATCTTCCCCACTCATAGACCTATTTCTTCTATTCAACCTTTATGGCCAAAGAAACACAACCTCTATTGATTGATTTCTCTCAAAATGAGGGAACAATTAGACTACATGATGATATCCCTTTAGAGGATTGCAAACAAGGATTCTTTCTAGAACTCGATACGCTCACGTATTGGGGAAAATAAATTGATCCTTTTCAACAAAACATAGAGGAAGATCCTAAAGTCATGGAACTTGATTCTTCTTCTATTATTCCATCTTCACCTTCCTCTGAGCATGATGAGATGTCGGGGTCTAGCATTGAGCCATGGCCTATCTTCTTGTTACCAAATCATTCATTATCTATCACCATTCCTCAATCAAAATCTCTCCTTGGGTCACCATTGGGTAGCCCATCATCATCTTCTTCTATCCTGGGGCCACATCCTAGTAGCCCTCCATTTTCTACTTGTGGGTCACCTCTTGTAGCCCATTCCCTTCTATTCTTGGGCCACATCCTAGTAGCCCTTCATCCTCTTCTATCTATGGGATACCTCGAGTAGTCCCTCCTCATCTATCCTGGGGCCACATCCTAGTAGCCCTCCATCTTCTAGCCATGGCTCACCTCGAGTAGCCTAATTTCTTCCATCTTAGGGCCATATTCTAGCATCCCTTCATCATCTTCTATTAGTGGCTCACCTCCTCATAGCCCATCCTCTTCAATTCTTGGACCGTATCCTTTTCATCCATCACATATTTCTTTTATCAATGGTTGTGGAAAGCCCGCATTCATTTCTCACATCAATTCTAAACGTCAACATTCTCCTTCTTCTCCTTCTCGGGGTCAGAAAAGTCACACGTCAGCTTATAAGAAACCAAAACAGGTCCATTATCAAGCTCAGTTCAAAACTTCCAAGAGCTCCAAAGCTCCTAGCAACTCACATGATCTCAAAATTATAAATCAAGTGTGATTCAAGAACGCACATCAACGTAACCATCAAGTTTGGCATAAAGTGCAGAAACCTATGGATAGGGAACTCAAGCTCCCACATGAACAATCCTTGTTTCAAGATAAATCACAATCATTTGTTGAGTACGAGCTCACCTCGATCATTGAGATCGGAGATAATATAACTCTTGATAAACAAACATGCTTAATCTCCCTTATCAAGGAAGTCACAAACATTGTTGTTGGATCTTATCACATGGAGTGACATTTTTTGTCCCAACTTTCCAAAAACTATCAAAAATCTAAAAATAAAAAACAATGCAAAAATACAAAAAATGAGAAAACATTTCAAACAATCAAAGGTACAAAGATCAAACATTACAATCATGGTATTTATGTACACATGGATGTTCTTTATTCCCTTTCTTTCTATTCTTCTACAAGTCTTCCTACCATTTCCATCCCTTCGATGATATTTTGGTTAGCCTTTTTGCACACATTTTGTGACATTTATCTCTATGGTATCTATTTGATCTTGGTCTTTCATCACCTTGGTAAATTAAATAACGACTGACCTCTTAGAGATCCTATCACATTCAACATCTAATAAACTTATTGCGAAGAACTTTTGGACATATTTGTTGACACTAGCCAATGTCATCATCATAATCACTTCCACCTCCTTCCATCAAGCCATCTGTGGTTCTTAACCCCTTGTCAAACAAGAGAGCTGAAATAAGTTTTCAAAAAGAAAAAGAATCAAAATCAATCAAAAATCAAAATCTAAAAGCTAAAAGCAAAAGCAAATTGATATATAACTCTCTCTTGGGGTATTTCCAATAATCTCTATCAAGGCTATGGATGCTTAACTGGTAGTAGAGCAATGTTGCAATTAGAATCAAATACATCTCCATCGGGGCTATGGATGCCTGGTAGGTGGAGCAATGTATGCTATCCTTTCACCATCCAAATCACCTATCACCTATCAAAATCAATCATTCCTACACATTGGCTAGGGTGTCTTCACTTGTTGTCTATTAAATCTTCCCTTCAAGAGGTAATAAATTCCACATGCACACACTAGATCTCTATGAGTAGGTAGGATTAGTATGTTACCAAGTGTCTTTTTGGACCTTGTTTAGACTCTTACTTTAGTCCTTATCTCATCTCATGATTTGTGCCTTTGGCTAATCACTTCTTCATTGTGAGGCTTCTAAGCTACATTAATATCATTCACATCATTCTTCTACTTCATTCAAAACATCCATGTGTATAAGATTACCTTTTTGCCATGTTTTTGGACACCTTTGTCCCCTTTCACAAAAAAACAATCTTCTCCTTCCTTTCTATCATGTGCTTTTAGGCCAACTTACATTGGGGGCATCCTTGCTTCTTCTCAACACTTCTTTGTTTTATGTTCATCATCATGTTGAACCTATCCATAATGGCCTTGGGTCCCGCTTCTACTTGTGAAGAGTTTTCCTTTGAATAATCCCACCTAATCATTGGGGCATTTTTGCATCTTCACCTTTCTCATACGCACGTGGCCTTATGCCCTTGTACATCCCATCTATTGCTAGGGTCATCCACGCTTCCTCGTCTTCCTATACATAGTTTCAAAAACTTTCAAAATCACAAAAACATTCAAATATGTTAGAAAAATAAAAACATTCAAATATGTTTAAAAAACTTCTAAAAATTGAAAATCATCCTACAAAATGTCGCTCTTTGGTTCTCACCTGTTCATGTGCGTGACTTGTGGATCATCTTGATCTACCTCCATCAACCAAAGCTAAGCTACTTACTTCATCTGTACTCTGGGGCACAACGAGTTTCCTGGTACTGTTTCGTAGTGCACATTGCTTTTTCATAGGACCGAAGTGTCCTCCGTTATTCTCCTCACATGTATCCTCACTTGGGGAACCATTATAACCCTTGTCGTTAATTCACATAGGTCGGAACTGAAGCTCGATAACAAAAACATTGTACTTGTTTCTCTGTTAGGTTGGCTTGTTTACTTTCTCGTATTGCATTGCATTATGTATGTTGCATGGAGTTAGGCATCTTTTACTTTCTCATATTGCATTGCATTTTGTATGTTGCATGGAGTTAGGCATCTTTACTTTCTTGTATTGCATTGCATTTTGTATGTTGCATGGAGTTGGTGTTTTTAGCAATGGACATTTGTTCGTATATGGCTTTTCATGTCATACTACACTTTTTTCATTCTTTTTAATAAGGACCGATGATGAAGATCATTAGCAATATGATAAAAAAATAAAGTTGTTTAAAAGGCATTGGATGGATGTTAGCTCATTCCCTCTTCCTCATACTCATTTTTCTTCTATATCCCCTTTCTTTTCTTCTTCTTCACACTTTTCTTTCTTTTGTTCTCTTTCTGTCATCTTTTCGATCGTTAATCGAGTTCTTCTATCACCCCATCGACAATCGAGGGGGCATCCTTCATTCTACTCATTTTTCTTCTATCCCTTCAAAATTTTCTACTTGTTTATGCTTGTCTACTTTCTTTGAAGTGACGTCGCTTACACCACCCCAAAGAGGGAAAATGTAGACACCTAAAGTATGCTTACACTTAGCATTTCATCCAATCCATTCAATTAATGACACTTTGTTAATTCCCCATACTTCACTCCATTCTCGGATGCCCATTCATGACACCTTCTCGGTTGTATTCCTCCTATAATCAGCTTATTTGGCTAATATCTCTCTTATTAGCTAAACATTCCTCCTTTCAACCATTCAGAACCTCCCTAGTTCTCTCTAGACCACTTCTATTGGCTTTGTAGGCTATCTATCAGTCACAATTGGTTATCCAGACCCCTCCCAACTCTCAATGAGTCTCTAATCACTTGCTAATCAAGTTTAACTAGCCTAAACCCTAGTTAACTAGCCTAAACCTAGCTTAACTAAGCCTAAAGCATGTTTATCCTAATCTAATCTAAAATAGCTTTAGTCCCACATGCACCCAAATTCCAAACTCTCCCAAGTGAAAAACTATAAATAGAAGGGTCACCCCTCCCTCTCAATCTTACAACTCGACTCACAAGTCCTTCTCTCTCACACTTGGAGATATTGGCATTAGACCTCATTTGCATTAGCCAAGCTAATAGACATTTGATCTTGGCTATCCTCCATTATTGAAGCTCCTCCATCTTACATCCATAACTTCATAGTAGGTTAGTAGGAGGGTATCTAACTTGTCCTTGTATCCATTTTAGAGAGACCTCTTCACCTCCATTGAAGAAAAAAACAAATCTAATTTGATTTCTCATAGGTTTAACTAGGTTCAATTTATGTTTTAAGTAATCATAGAGTAGTTAGAGATAAAATGATAGTGTTTTAGTTTAATTCATTATTGTAGAAGTTATCTTGTTTAGCACTCATCTTGATGTTTATGATAGGTTTAGTTAGATCATGGAACTACTTAGCTAGTTTCTTGTTTATTAACATAACTAATCGAGTTGCTTTACATACAATAGTTCTCGGATTTCATACTAGGGTGCCTTAAGCACCCTTATCCTTCTCCATGTTCCCTTATCCTTCTCCAAGTGCCCCAGTGTGTTTAGATCTGTCCCTTCTACAATTTTTTGAGGTTCGTTATGACATTAAATTTTGTCAAGTCATCACCATGTCCATTCTCAAATTATCTATGAGGTAAGTCTAATTCATGTTAGTACCTTTCCCCTTTTATTGTATTTTATTTAAAATATGAAATAAATTGTCTAACATTTATATTACAAGTATATTTCAATTAATTTATTGTTATACTTCTTAGATTATTACTAAAATATAGATTTTATATAATCACATTCTACACATGATATTTCCTTTATTTTTGGAGATATGTCGGTAGCCTTATTTCTCTTTTATATTTGCAGATCTTTTCTTGAATCAAGAGACTTTTTTTTTTCATTCTTGAATTATCCTCTTTGCAAGAAGCTCGGTCGAATGATGGCTGATCAAAAATTTGAATTTCTCAATAACCATCTTCTTCTTATTATTCATTCATTGTCACTCATTGGAACCTCACTCCAATATGGAAATTTATTCATTGTGTTGTAGGAAACAAACATGACATAGATTCGTTCCTTGTGAGTCACCTTCAAAGTTTGATTTTCATTTGACATCATATTTTTGTTTTTGTATTATATACTTTTTGTATTTTGCAAATATTTTTTTGGGTGAACGAGGTAGATCTCTCCCAGTAGATTTGCCAAAATATTTGGTGAGAAAATTTGTCTATATGGTTAATTACCTTTGTTTTCACCAAAGTTCATGGGGCTACGCCTTTCACATTGAATGGTGCATCTCCCATTATTGAATGTAAACTAATATAACCATATCTATTAATGTGGCTTGGCCAAAAATGTAGAGTATCACACAAGAAAACTTTTCTAAACCTATGGAAAAGTGCTTTCATGACGGTGTATAAGGGAGGAAATTACAGAAATGGGGAGTGAAGGAGAGAAATTAGGAAATTAAGGTTATTATTGTGAGTAGGAAAATTTAAGTGTTTACACCTACTTAATAGATTACTTAAACATTCAATATATAATAAAAAACAATGAATATAGTAGGACCAATGAATTAAAGACACAAATTTCCTTATATTCGTTTATTAAGGATGCAAAGTTCCTTTCCAACACTATGCTTGCAAATTGCATAAAAGAGAGAGATGGAAGAACACATGAGAAAGGGAATAGAATAAATTTAGCTCTTATTTCATGTACATTAATGATATATATCTTGAAAATAATAATCAACAATTTCTACACTATATATGATATCAAAATCTAGCATTTTTAGGATCCTTTAGAATGGAGAAGCCATTCCAATTTATAACAATGTGAATTAACATCTCATCTCCCCCCACATGACTCTTCATGTTATTATTCCACTTATTACCTTTCATTTTACATTAGAAAATAAAAGTTAAGTATTTCTCTTATAATTTTGAGAAAATAATTTTACAATTTTGAAAATATGTCACTTAAGTTAATAGGAAAAAATACAATGATTACACCCAACAAAGAATTAGAAGAGGGAGAGAAGGAAGAGGGAGAAAGAGAGAAGGAGGGAGGATATGAGAAGGTCAAATAATGAATAAAATCCACTCCCTTTAATGATCCAATAAAATTATTCGATGCGAGTCATGAACTCGAGTGAGGAACTATGGCCCTATATACCGAAATAAATCTCCTTTTAAATGACGAACACTTATAGCCTTGAACTCTTTTACACCATGAGAAACCTCCTTTCGAATGATAAATAATTATATCCCATCAGGTATATTGAGTGAATAAGTGAGAAGCACTCGATCACTAGGCCACTGTAGATAATGAAGGATGCCCTCATTCACTTAAACAAACCATGAAAATTTGTCACTCCTTTGTGACCAATCATCCATACGAATGAGGACTTGAAACAACTTTCTTGTATAATGTAACCATGATGATTCTGCCACCTCTAGGAAGTTGAAGATGAAAATTTTACCACTGATGACCCTTAAAAATAATTTGCTTTGACAAATATCTCTGATGAAGACCATTTTGAACACCTTTCCTATTTTGAAAATTCCTTAAGTGATGCACCTTCGCCACATTACTTGAACACACCGAGAAGAGGAGTGATGAGTATTTGAGAAGTAGACCACTAAGAATATCTAAAGATGACTCCCTTAATTGAGAAACTCCTTCTAATATTTTAGACACTATTATATTTTCCTAATCAACCATTCACATCGGCAAAATTGGATGTACTTTGTTCACCTTTGAGCCATGATCATTGATTACGCCATTGTGAGAGCACTGATGATGAGTGAAGCATAAGAATATCCTTTTGATTCCAGAGTGGGGAAAGTATAATTATATATAAAAAAAATTAATCCACAAATTGACCATGCATTCCATGTGAAATGAACTGAAAAGGCCTTGATACAAAATTGGCAATTTTCTCGTTTTGACACTCTTCACTCACTGCTTTGGGGAATGCGGGAATTCACTTGAAAACAAAGAGAGAATCTCCCATGAGCATAGAGACCATCATAGGATGAGTTAAGGACTTAAAGGTGACCACTTTTATCTCATTTCAACCATTTACTATTTTTATAATATTCACCATTATGATCCCATTTAGCTAATTTTTCCATTTTTATCGATCTTGTCAATTTTTAGTGTCTTGATCATGCGTGAATGCAATGAGTATGAATGCCTTTTTTTCTCAAATTTACTATTTTGAGTAGGTTATTACATATAGAATTAATAAAAATATAAATATTTCTTCTTGGTGTTGTATTAAAAAAAACCACATGTAGAAGTTTACATAACTCATTTGAGGCTTTGCTCCAATTTTCAAGATATTTTGCTTGTCGATTTCTATATATCTAAGAAAAGGTGATTTTTGTGGGAAAATTCATGTGGATATAAAAAATACATTAGGGAATTAATTAGGGAATGAAAATCCTCTTCTTTAAGGTGTTCACACAAGGAATCCATCAGTTCATATCTCATGGCAATAGGATTTCGAGAGCACGAGTTACGAGCAAGACAAGATTTCGACATCTAGGGCACAGGAGGAGTTTTTTCTATGTTTGAATGTTATGAACCAGATTTAAAAGTGATTTAATGGCTGAAAATGAGATTACTTTATGTTTTTGAGTTGTTCTTTTGAGTGGTGAGTGATGGTGAGCATGAGTAAATGCACTAACTTGAGCTAGGGATGAAAGGAGGAAGCACATGAGAGTTTGGGACTTAGCCATTTTTAGTTTTTCATCCTATTGGGAAGTGGGAAATTTTTTTCCAAAATTTCCCCTTGTAAAAGGGATAAAAAGGGACACAAAAATTTTCCCTATCCCTATGAGGACAAGTGGTAAACATGCATTTGCGGAAGGGTGAGGGAGAGGAGCTTATTTTTAGCACCCGAGAGCCAAGTTTCGGTCACGTGAGGAACCATGTGGAAGAAAGGGGGTGAATTTTTTTCCCCTTGTACCCTTGGAAAATGTATTAAAGGGACATAAAAATTCACCTTAGCCTCATGGTGACAAGTGGTAGGAATTCGTTGCATGAGGTAGGGGCCTAGAAAACTTGTGAAAAGTGTTTTGGAGGCTTCCCAAGGTCATGTGGTGGGTCCAGGAGCTCAAACGGGGGAGAGGTGAAATTTTTTTCCCAATTTTCCCCTTAAAAAGGGACAAGAGGGGCACAAAATTATACTTTATTACCATCTTTGACATGTGGCCTTTGGAAAAATATTCTAACTATGAGAGCATACCTTGAGAGAGAGCTTGAAGATGAGCTTTTCGGAGCTCTCGGAGGAAATTTTTTGACACTTTTTAATATTATTTTGAATAAATTGTTTTTTGAGAAGAATGGGATGGTTCCTATGATATAAGTATGCACCTTCAAAAATATATGTTTCTCTTAGTACTACAAGGTGCTGCTTGCCAAGAATGGGTTTTGGAAAGGAGCGCCTTGGTCTTGTGAAATTTTTAAAAGCACCATCATTTAGAGAATTGAATTATATTTCCAATGGTATATTTTTTGACCTCTAACTCATTCTAGAGCTCTCAGAATCATCTTCTGAAGCTAAAGTTCCTTTTTGAACTGTAAGTTCCTTCACCTCCAAAAACTCAATTTCGTTGAACTTGTTCCTAAATCTTCCCTAAACATCCCTAAATCACTTGAAATATGATCTTAGATCCTCAATACCACTTCTTGATGAATTTGGGCCTTCAAATATACTCCAAAGGATACACACCTATCTTAGAAAGGCTAGAAATAGCCATTTCTAAGTCTAATGAAGAAACTGCCTTGAGAAGCATTGTCTTGGAAGAAATTCATGAACCGTTTTCATATTTCAAAAAAGTGAACAAGGTTACTAAAACACATATGATCACTTGGAGGGTTTGGATAGGCCCTACATAGAGGGGGAAATGATCCAAAGGAGTGCTTAGGAGGGCTTATAAGCGAAGTTTTGACACTTTGGGGTATAATTGTCATGTTTTCAAAATTGAATTTTGCGCATGCAAAAACACATGACAATATATATATATATATGGAGATTTTGATGATGATGGTATTTTTATATTGATTCTTGTAGATATAAATTATGGCTTTGTTTTCCTTTCTTTCCTCAAACATGTACATGGTAATACTCATGCTACTTACGAAAAACAATAATGATATTTAGATAAGAAATATGATGGGGGAAATTGATAGGATAGCCCAACACACGTGATGAGAAATAAATCCAAGAAATTTCAAGAACCTAAGTGAGGATGCACAAGACCGCGATGATCCACTAGGAAATGCCGGGGAAAATCAAAGAAAAAATAGGTGGAATCAAGACTGCAACATCCCAACCGTAAAAGATGTTAGGAAAAAGACATGTGTTGATAAAACCAAGTCGGGTGGAGATCCCAAGAAAGGATGATGTTTTTGTAGATGTTATAAAAACCCAAAGGGCGAGAGCCGAGGCCAAAAAAACATTTTCAAGGTAATTAGAAGGGAGATATCTAGCCACGTGGGGTGAATGATCATAGAATATCAATAATAATATAATCAAATTCATTCAAAATATGGCTTGGGAATGATTCATGAGGTCCTCTATGGCGTGATGTGTGATAGAAACATGTCGGTGCGCTTCAGATCTCATGGTGAATAAGGTGGTATCTATCCAATCCTCTATTCTAATGAGAATGTTATGTTGAATATTTTCCATGTTGGGATGGGGATCGGGATGAGCAGGAGTTGTCCATAAGTTGGTTGAGGTATAATTGGTGCAGGGGACGGTAAATGACCCCAAGAGTAGTTAGATCTACAATTTCTTCCACATGAAGAGGACTCGGGAACTAGGTGCCTGTTATGCATGACCTGATAGTCTACATTGGTATGCGAGTAGTATCTATGGTGCAAATAATAAAGTAGGGCTGAGGTGGAATGTTGTGTAGCCTTCCAAGCTTGATCACGTTCAACCTCAACTAAAATCTTCTTCATGTGTCTTTTCTAGGCTTTGTAATTAGATACATCAAGCCCTGGAGCCTCATTCCATGTACAATAAGGATCTACCTCGGAGGGCCGAGGATACATAAGGGTGAGAGGTAGGGCAGGATGTAAATGGATGATATGGGCTGACATGGACGATTTTAGAACATTTGGTAATTTATCATACATAAGGTTGTCAATTTCATAGTAAAAACTAGATTTTGCTCCCCTTCATTTATATGAGGAGGTACAATACGTGATCTAGTAGTGTAATCATGGGGAGATGGAAAATTTGGTAGAGCTATCTCGAGGTTTAGGCATCGGTCTACTTGGAGAAGGATAGACCAAGTGGGAGGGGTATTATTTTATAATAATGACATTCACATCATGAGAGGTCATCGTTTGGAGGGTGTTTTGGTAACACTAGAATTATCTATCGTGAATTTGGGAATAGCTAGACAAATGGGGATCATCCAAAGTGTAATCATCATTATAGTTAGGAGTAGAGATATCTATCACACAAGAGTCAACTATGGTTTCTAATTAAAAAACAATTCTCTGGTGGAGGTGGAGGTGTATGTGAGATGGTAATGGGAATGGATGGATCCTTCTTACAAGGTTGCAAGTTAGGAGGAAGTTGGGATATGATGAGATTTAGAAAATTAGAGGTGTTGATCCTAATAATGATCTCATTGGGCTCATCATCATCAAAATCCAAGAGATTAGGAGGCATGTACTCGACCAATTTCGGATGACCAACATTTCCACAAAGAGAATCAACATGATAATTGAAGCGTTGATATTCATGAAATGGGATAGGAGATAATTCTTCAAGGGTCGAGGAATTTATATGTCCCTTTTTGTTGAAGAGTGTCATAGTTCCAAGGATTTAGGTCACCTTGAATCTTATAGATATCCCCTTGATGAGAAAACTTGACACATTGGTATGCAGAGGAAGTGACCACACACATATGATGGGTCCAAGGTCAACCTAGGAGGATATTATAAGATAAGGGGAAATTAAAGACCATAAATTTTACATGTATGGTCCTAGGAGGAATAGTGATGGGTAGCCAAATGCAACCCATGGGAGGCATCTGTCGACAATCATATCCCGACAAGTAGTACATGTGGTTTTTAGGTTGTCTATTGAGTAACCAAGAGCCTTGATGAAATCTAAGGAGGCCACACATGTACCAGCACCCTCATCGATGAAGGCACACTTAAATGTGTTTTGATCGATTTGTAAAGAGATGAAAAGTGGTGGATTTTCTACCCAAAGAAAGAGTTCATTTAGAATCGTGGCAGCTATATGGAAATAGATACAAATTTAAGTCTTTGTAGTAAGATATGTATAAATGGAAATCTCCTTGGATTGATGACGGATGTTTTCTTTCGGACCATGAAATGTAGGATACTATCCCAAAGTAGGAGGAAAATTGATTTTCATGTTGAAGAGAGTAGTCACGAGGCATTTTTGGTGACAAGGCGATGTGCGTAAGAGATCAAAAAGGGAACCTCACTCAACAACTAAGAAATTGCTTCTAGAGGATCCCACTTGTCATGGTTGGGGTGAGCAAACAGGTGAGAGTGTTGAGGATCTTCATAAATAGGCTCATAAGGAGTAATTAGGGATGCCTCGAAATTGATGTTTTTTTAGGCTTGATGTCATCAGCCTAGCCAAAGGTGTCTGTGTTTGGAGGAAGATTTTTAGATACACTCAGCCATGTAACAATTTTTCCATAGGGGTCGATGGTGCTGTAGAAGATGGGAGTTTGTCTTTGGGAACTTGATTCTAAAATACACAATGGTAGATGACTATGTGAGTATGAGGCTGAAATTATAGTGGATATTTACGTTCTATGTACGCTATAACACACCTGACATCATTAATGTCAACCAAATTTTTAGGAGGATAATCAAGATCAACTATGTTTGTTGTAGCATTTTCTGATTTCTCGTAATTTTTTCTTGTACTATGGTTAGGAATAGGATTAGATAAGACTTTGAGCTCTTCATTAGTTTTGTTAATAGAATTACGAGGATATTTTTGTTTTTTTCATCACAAGCCTTAACCGTTTCTATCAAATGCTCTCTAGTCATGACATCATGATGAAATTGAGGACCTAGGAAGAATGCAATGGCATTCATGTGAAGGGCATGATAACTTATGTGATAATGGCCCAGCGATTAGCGTGTCACCAAAAAAACTTGTTCTCATCATGTCATTGAGGGATGGATGGAAAAGGATTGGGGATCGACTAAATAGTGTATGCATATATCATCTCAAATCATCCTTGGTTAATGGTTGATAATAAACAAGATATTTTTATTATTATTAGCTTTCTAATCAATATTGAATACATTATTACTTGAAGAATCCATAAGAGGAAGAGTTTCGAGACTCGTCATCTGTGGCATTCTTGTTCTTTGACCTTTGGAGGATTTTCACTTGTTTTCTTATGCTTTAAGAGGATCCTTCTTGAACTCCCTCATGAGGTATTATTTCCTTTTATCTTGTTCAAAATCTTCATCTAAGGAAGTAGGAGAGAAATACCTAACCTTATATTGAAGGTGAGGTTCTAGAGCTTGAAGGAAAAGTTGGAATAGGATATCATTTGGCATGTTATGTTATGCTTTAGTATAAAAGTATTCCAGCACATGATAAATTCTTACGCTAACTCATTCTCATGTTTTTGAAAATTAATTAAAGCATTAATATTATTCTCAAGAAGATCATGATATTGGAACTCATTGACTAGGGTTGTTACCAAATATTCTATCTCCAACATGGAGTTAGGGGGTAAAGTATGATACCAATCTATGACATCACTAGTAATGGTCTTATATAAAAGCTTATTAGCAGTGTAGTATTTAACTTTAATCCACTCCTTATAAACTTTACCAAAATATTTGATGTGGAGATTGGTATTGGTTGATCCATCATAGGAAAGGGAACTGACAATGCCTCTAATATCCATTATGAATATTATATTGGGTGAACATAATGTAAGGGAGGGGGAAGTTCACCCCTAGAGCTTGATTTGGGATGATTAACCGTCTGCACCATGTTAGTTTGTATTTGGAGGAGTTGATCTATAGTAGTAGTTTATTGCCTCATTTTGTCTATGAGTTGAAGGATGATATTAGTAGGGTCGAACAGAAGCATTCTTAGATGATTCCGCATTCGGCTTCCCATTTTCTACCCTACTATCAAGCTACTTAATACAAATTCAATAATATGTTTGTAGATTACTAATTCAAGTTCCCCTTGTATTGAGGAAATTTGTCAAGGAACTTTTGAATCTCAAGTGGAAGATCAAAGGTATCATCAATATGATCCTCTTCCTCTTTATCCCCTAAGGTGTTATTATTGCACGTGTTATACTTCTTTCTATTGGCTCCTATCACACAATATTCATCGTGTAGAAGGGAAAATTTGATTACGGATTCTTGGTTTCGGAAATGACTACACGTTAGAATTGGAGAACCCCATGCCAAGATACTCCATGATGGAGAGATTATCTGGCCCAAAAAATATCAAAATATAGGCTACCAACACAATCTTCCCTGTAAAAAGGGTTACATAGGGACCGAAGGTGTCTAGGATGAAATATATACAAAACATACAAGATTAACCCCGCATAAAATTGACACAAGGGATGAAGGCATCGGGAAAATTGATTTTTAGGGTTTTTCTGGATTTTTAAGGGTTGGATGAGATAAAACTGAAAATGGATGCTTTTAACAAGTTATGCTCGATTAGAAGGTACAAAAGGAGGTTCATGTCGGGTTCACCAAGGATTTATGATGGGAAAAAATGTGTCTAGACAACATGCACTCCTATCATCCATTTAACTAGGGTATCAAGGCAATGAGTAAGAGACACACTAAGACCGGAACATAAAAGATAAAATTCAAAGGGGGTATAGGATTTGCTAAGATTTCATACCTAAATGTAAGTAACCCTTACACGAGGAAAACCTAGGGTTTCTAAGGCCCAAGGTTGAAAAATAGAAAGGAACCTTATTGGGGTGTCGGCACTATGGGGGTGATTAAGAAAAAGAAACATGCAAGATCTATGCTAACCGAAGTAAAGCATGAAACATAAAATAAATAATTGAATAAAAATATGCTAAAATAACATGTACATAAGATTCTAGATTAAACTATGAATGAGAAAAGAGATAGGAGACTACTCTCGTGAAAAATGACAAGTTGAGTTAGAGAACTTCCTGTTGGGTGGTCGTTAATGCATCTATTTCCCGAAGGACAATACACCAAGAGAGAATATATTTTGAGTGGATATGGGGAAACAATCATGTACTAACTCATTATAGGTGACCCAAGAGTGCAAGAAAACCAATCCAATAAGAAGAAGATCCAATCCAAGAGTCGAGGTGTAATAAATCCAAGAGCTAAGTGAGTAGATGCAAGTTGAC
The DNA here is from genome assembly GCA_018340775.1 of Taxus wallichiana var. yunnanensis. Classification (NCBI taxonomy): domain Eukaryota; kingdom Viridiplantae; phylum Streptophyta; class Pinopsida; order Cupressales; family Taxaceae; genus Taxus; species Taxus wallichiana. Next base: position 659,730,320 of record CM031242.1, read on the forward strand.
ACAAAATATTAGAGTAAATGGTGAGTTCATGTATATCTCTATGATGTGTGTGTGTGTGTAAAATTTTCATTTTAATATTATATCGATGCTATCACTCGTGGGTAAAGGTGTTGGCTAGGAATTTGAAAATTCACGACGCAATCACCTACAAGCGATGACATAAGATAAGGAGGGGAGATGACAAGTGGTGAGTGAAATGTGTCATGAAGAATAGAAGTAATAAAAGGTATAAATAATATGGTCATATGAAAGTAATATTTCGGAAGGGTGCAAAGAAAAGTAAGAAGATAAGAGCAAATAAAGTGCGGTAATAGGACATAAAATCCATTCTCTCTCCATGTATCATCCCTAACCTAGTGGTTACATGAATAACCATACCCCTATCCCAGAATGAGCCCCTTAAAGCACCCATTCCCAAAAAATAGATTCATTAATGACCTCTAACTTGGAAGTGAAATTTGAGTAATATGAATGAAAATATAAAGCATGAAAAATTAGGTGTATACACACGACACCTAATTATCTACATAATTCAATCAGAACTAACTTATCTTTAACATACCTTGGGAGCTTGTATGGGTACTCATCAAATCCTCCAACCCGAATATGGATGTGAATGTGTTGAATTGGTTAAAGTAGTTTCCATATACATTGATGAGGTGTGTAGAATCCTTGAGATTATCAAAGTAGTATTATCTTCTAGTGACTTGATCATGAACATAATGAGAGCATCATTGACCCATATGAAATTTTGAAAGCTTACCTCATGAGTGATATGAGGATAGTAATCGTATATCATCCTATCTTCACTTCAATCTCCCACATTAGATGATCTCATCCAAATACACAAGGTACAAGGACATGTAGAATTCACGTGTCAAGGGCACACCCAACAATTCATCATGTAGGTTGTCACCGATGATATGAAACCATTCAATTTTTTTGATCCATCACAAATAGTATTCGTGAAATCATCCATTAAAGGTTTTAATTTCTTCATTGTGGGTTCTTATATGACAAGCTCTTCATGAAATTATACTCTTATCAGAATTTTAGAGAGTTTAAAAGGCCCTTTCTTTTGTACTTTCAACCATGAGGTAGCCAACATATTTTGGATCTTAGAATCCTTGTTGTTCCATTTGGCTAAGGAACTCTTTTTTGTTAAACAACAAAATTAATTCTCCTTTGTATCCCAAAAGCGATTTCTATGTGTGTTGGATCAAGTTAAGTCAATGCATGAGTCATTTACCGCTTTTATTTCTTATTTTATAGGGTTATAATCATCACTACATGTCAAGATAAAATCCAAACATTATATAGATAAAGGAATCTGCATTACGATACAAGCCACTACAAAAGACTCTATCTACCATCGAAGTTTGATTACCTTATGTCATCCTCATCTTCAAGTCCTTGAAGTCTATGAAATCTACATTGTTATCTCTGATTTTTGGTATTTGTGTGATTATAATGAAGATAAGATCATAAATAGAATAATTGAACTTCATATTTGAAATAAGCAAGTCAAAAAATTATCAATAGTTAACTAGTACTTGACAAATCAATTTTTATGTTTTAGCAAGATTTGAATGAAGTAGACAATTGAAATATTGGTTAGATAAATTTGGGAGAGATACTCAATGGAAAAAAACACAATTGGATTCATTTGAAATTTATTGATAAGGAGATGACTTTCTCCAAATTTGAGACAATTCTTTTGTCGCAATTAATGGGAAATGGAAAAACAAATTCTCAACATGGCTTAGCACATTTTAATGGGATTTGGTTTGAAATCTTGATCATATAATTGTTAGGAAATTAGTATTTACATTGGGTAAATTAATATTTAACATATTTTATATAACATGTGGTTAATATGATTATTATTTGGTTAGTAGGTTAGTTTAATTATTATATTAGTATACCCGCATAAACTTTAACATGTTATTTGTTAGTATGAATTCCTATTTTGTAGGAAGTTGTTTGTCTACTATAATGGCTATATAATAGCCATCATATGGTTTAGGCATTCATACACTACATCATATTATAAGGAGTTATAACCCATACAACGTGCATGGGTGATAACTCTCTCAATGGCTGGTGTTTTTCAAAGGTTGAGATTGCTTGGAAAAGGATGTTTGTTGAAGCATTGCAACACCAAAATGAAGCGTTTTTAATAAATAGGTGTTTTTTTACCATATAATTTATGTTTAGGTTTAGTGTGTAACTAGGATCTATAAGTATGTTTGTTAGTTTTTTTAATATCAAAGTTAAAAGACTAGTTGATGTGGTTTTACGGCATGTAATACATAAAAATTATATTAATTGAATCATCTGTGTATAGGCCATATGTTTACGTCCAAAGTGTTGATTTGGAGCATAATATGGTGCAGATTTATGAAATAAAAATTTATCCATTCATGTGCCTTCCAATAAGTCTAAATGAGTATCTAGCATCCATGTTGCATCTTGGTATTATGAATATTAATAATAATTAAGCCACATTGCTTTATCTATGCAAGAGGTCCATTACTAACTAAAATCATTTGGGGTTACTGTTTGAGCGCTAACATTTTGGGGGGGGAATTTTTTTTATTTTACTATAGTTTTGATAAAAAGTGTATCAATTTATTAATTTCATATATCTTTAGTAGAATTTAGTGTCTAACCTTACATACAAATTTAATTCACTTCATTCAAAATAAAATTAAAATTACATAATTTTATTAAGAATATGATATTTAGGAGGCCTCAAATATTTATGCAAGTGCCTTTGTTGCATGATTCTTAAATTTAATTCATAAGTTGTATTGTTTTGAAGTCTTTGAAGTTTTCAAAGGAGAGATAAAGAAACGTGAATATGTAAAGAACGTGGAAAAAATAGTAGGGAAACATATGAGAAAAGGGGGATTATGATACACTATATATTAGAGAATTAACTAGGGAATTTAGGTAGTAGTAGCTAAATAAAAATTATTACGAAGTTTTTCTCGGATGGGAAAGGCATTGAAAGTAATAGAATATTTGGTCACATTTAATTATTTCTTCTACTATAGATTTGTTTATTTATAAAAGACATTAGCTTTAGTATTTTCTAGGGCATTCATAACCCTTAATTCATACCTTTTACTAGTTCTATATAAGTGCGACCTTTGTTCATTGTGTTCGATCATTACAAATTCTACGCATTGAGAGGGGGTGAATCGGTGCTTATTAAAATTTGATGCAATTTTCAATGATTCAATCAACCACACTTAACTATGTTAACCATGAGAGACATGAGAATCCAACCATGAAATATAAATATCATAAAACACACATGAACACATGAGGAGACAATATTTAATGTGGGAAACCCATCAAGGGAAAAAAACCCACTGGAACCAGAGAACTAACTTGGAAAATTGTCCTATAAAGTTACAATGGTTTCACCATATGGTGAGCACCCACTCACCTTCAAAAACCCACTTGAGAAATTTGGCAAGCACTCACTTGCTAGGAAGCACCCACTCCCAAACTGCTAAGCAACAACTTAGACTTCATTCATACAATAAATGGTTGATCACCTTCTTCACTTGGTTACTTACATCAACCTGATGTGATATCTATTTTAGTTCACTTATCTTCTCCTCTTTCTCAATTTTTTCTTTCAGCTTTACACACTTTCAAAAAAACATCATCTTCCTTTAACAACAAAATCATCTCAAAAATGATCTTATATGAATAAATATAACTCTTAGACATGACCTTTGACCTTTCATTTACCATGACTCTTCAAATCACTCATTATTTTGTCTTCTATCTCTCAAAATTGTCCACAAGGATTAAATATTTTCACTCACATGTTACATGGTCCCAAAAAACCAAATAATTCTCTTGTATTCTTAGAAACTCACCACATTAGCCAAGACATTCATTTAGGCTCATAGGTGTGCTTAAATCATCTTCTATAAACACGATCTGAAAAACCATCTAACTATACCACTTCCACTCATTTTAACGACCCAATTAATATATAAAAATTAATCTTATGATGTATAATTTCATTAAAATTTACCAGAAAGATCCAAATCAATACTTAACACATCAAGAAACACCACTTTGTAAGACTTTCCTGGTTAGTTTCAACATCTCTAAATTTGGTCTTCAAGAATTGAGCTGATACATACCTCAAATATCTTCATCATGATAAAATTAACCTATCAATGGAAATATAATGAATTATAATATCTCATCCACTTATCATACTACTCCAATTCATGGCATAAGGCTTCCAAAACTTGGATCTTTGTAACTGGTCTGGCTAGTCTTGAAGACACAAAAACTAGTCTTCCATACAATGTGGTCAAACACCTTCAAAGAAATTTTCATATATCCCTATCACCTCTAACACTTCAATTTTTATGTATAAATTTCTTTTCAATCATTCATACCCATAGGTAAAATGGAGAAAGTCTCACCTTCATACCCATTCAGACATGTTTCTCAAATAGGTCTAAAAGAGCAATTTTGGTTCAATCACCTTTAAGAAAGAAATGACTTATCCAAACTGAACCATGAACTTCCACACATAATATGACACATGAAAATATTTTCAAAATAAATAAACAACATAAATTCAATTTAATTCAACATGGTTACCTTCATTCTTCTTCACTAGCTTCTCAAAACAAGCTCCTTTTGTTGGTAAGCTCAAATATGCAACTATTACTCCAATTTTCTCCAAAAGAGTAACCCAAGTGACTTCATGAAGTTGAATAAAACATTACCAACATCATCCACCTAAAATTTTAGTATGGGTTCCTTTGCAAGTTTCTCCTGTACATTGAAATCTTCACAAAACACATATTTTCTAGTGGGGCCCACCATGCATCATGAACTCAAAATAACATGGAAATGTGACCTGAGGAGTCCTATTCATTTTAAAATATTTTCTAAGAAAAAAATATAGTTAAGACACCTATCCAACTCAATTTTCCAAAACTGGTCCAAACTGGGGTTTGGAGGGTTACAACATGCTCATAAAAATGGATAGAACTTCTAAAATACTCAACCAATCACCGAAATAATTTTTAAACCATAATTTTATCCCAATTTAATCCATTTTTATCTTATAATTTATTCAAAGGAGGCTCCATATTTTTTCTTGGCTGCTAAGAAGTTTAGTGCTCAATTTGTATACTTTGAAAAACCCGATTTTGGAAATACTTGCATAACTTGCAAAATATCCATCTCCGGATTTTGAAATTTTTCTCAAACCTTAAGGAAACATAAATATAACACCTCAAAGTGATATTTTATCTAGTTTATCCTTAATCTTTCCATCCCATCTCATCTAGTTGCCCTTTAGTCTCTGATTCTCAGCAGTTGAACTATTGTAACATGTAGAAATGGCTAAAACACTTTAATAAATACTTTTCATGCCTTTTACACACCATATATCATCATTCCATGCTCACATCATGGACTTTTTGCATCATCACACATTGGGTTGACATTTCACACGTTGTTTGCTTATGGATTAGCTTAAGAAAGCTCCATACTAACCTGTTTCAGTCTCATGAACCTGGTTTTCCCTTGTATATATTTCTACATCTATTATGCCTCCTCATAGTTCTCTAATCTTACTTTCACTACTTTGGTTTGAGTGAATTATCATGTTTGCTTGATTTACACCATATATTTGCATTAGACCAAGGCCTAGAATGACTTGACTTGACTCATACACTTCATGATTGGACCATATTGACACTCACCTCATGGACCTTGTTTTACCTTCATACCACCTTTGAGAGAATCAAGCCACACAAATGAACCTTTGGAGATCCATATATCACTTATCTAATATACCTAGATCACCTAGCCAACATACCTAGATCACCTAGACTACTGTGACATCAACGACAACACAAGTGACACACTTTTCAACACGATCTGAATAGATGATTTGATTTTGAAGCACATATCCTCAACTATATTTTTTTATACAAAAAAATCTATGCACTTGGATACATTTCTAGATCCTAGAGCATACTAACATAAATGATTCATAAGTAAGAAAACTAGTTATTGAAATTTATTTTTCTCCTTTTTCTTTGTTTCTTATACTCTTGTTGACCTTACACACCCTATATCCTGTCGGTATTTGACTAATTTATCTTTTATGGCGTTAAACACTAGCACCCATTTAGGAGAATAGAAGCACCCAGGCACTCCTAACCCTCTTTGCCTTCTTCTTACTCTTTTTGGGTCTCTTTTACTTTTGGTCATATTTTAAAACTTTGGGCTGACCTTTTAGTTGTCAATTACGAAATTCAAGAAAGGGAATCATATACATACATAGTTATAGCTCTCAAATAAGGGGTCAAGTGATCTGTAAACCTCTACTTTGGAAATCTGCAAGACCACAAAATTATTGTTCCTACTTCTAATTTACATGAAAATGACAGTTCTTAATGTTAGTGAATAAAATCTAAAACTTAGAACTATTTTTCAGCAATGAAAAGATAAAAATTCAACTCACAACATAATATTTTATCCTAGAAACCCCCAATTTGAGGAAAACCATCCAGGGAGGTAAATTTCTCTTTCTCCCCAATATTATATTAGCCAATTCAATGAAATTGCATATTACAAGAAGTTGAATTAAGGAAAACAATTCCAATATCAATGGTTTCTTGCTCACTTCTCCCCATTAAGTTTTTGATTACCCAATTCCACATGTTCTCTTTCTTAAATAACTTGCTCCCAATGTCCTCCCGTACACTGGAGAATGGGAAGAGACATCCAAGGAACAAACATGACCCATATTTTTAAAATCCATGACAATTTGTGGCTTTATTTATTTTCATTAGTGATAGGACCGCCACCAAACATAGACCAAAAGTAGCTACACAACCTCCATGCGATTCGCATGACCTTTGGTCTATGCATAGGGGAAGTGCAACCACGAGGTGGTTACGTAACTTTCACTCTACATAGGTTGGTGGTTTTATAACTAACATCTGCTCTCCTTTCTAATTTATTTTCCTTCTAATTTTGGTTGTTTTGATGAAGTGGTGTTTCTTTAGATCCCTATGGATCACACCTCCCCTACTTAGGAGGCTTTTGGTCCCATAAAAAGCTTAATGGGGAGTAGATGAGGAAACAATTCCCTCACTTTCTCCTTTGAGTGCCACTGGGCCTATCTTGGTGTCTTTCCCTTGAGTCCAACCTGACAAGATTCTTGTGGACCTCTCATTATTTCTATAACATTTTGTTGGAGCACTACATCCTCCTCCAAATCACCCCATAAATCCAAGAAAAAATCTTCTATGGAACAAGTGACATTCTTCTTCTTCATCGACATGGATGGCTCATATAGGTTTAAGTTCTCACAATTTGTTACTAAGTACATCCACATGAAGTATGGCAAAGCAATTTTGTAATAATTTTCTCCAACCTTCTCTAGTATGGTGAAGGGTCCATACTGTAGTGGATTTAGTTTCCTTACTTGACCTTTTAGTCTTTCCTTTCTCAAGTAAATCCAAACCTTGTCTCCAACCTGAAGTTTGTGTTAGAGTAGGATTTATTTTCCTTGCTTTATTATTAGTATCCTACTCTGGATATTCCACCTCACTTGGATTTTCCCTACACTTATGGGATATGTTTTCTTAGGTATACACTTTACTACACTATTCTAGCTGTGATTCACCACTTGAATACACCATTCTAGTTGTTAGTTACCACTATTCTAAGTAGAGATTGCCTTGATTTTGGGAGGAGGTTACACATTCACCTCCTATATGTACATCTCTTACATTATTCTATTTGATTGTATTGAGTTGGAGCTATTTCGTGTTATTGTAATTATCTCTCTTGAGTCTTGTATGTTTACATTGTTTTGTCTTGGAACAATTAACATCTCGCATCATTCACATGTGCAATCTTCAAACTAGTAGATCTAGAGCACTTCTCCGATATTATTTTCTCTCTCTGATGTTGATTTTTTCTAGCCTTATACTTGGCTTGATATTTCTCTAATTGTTCTTTCACCTTGAGATGGATTTTTCAGATCCTCTCAACGAACTTTGCTACTCTAGTCACTTGAATCATGTATCTCCCCTTCTTCTTGTTGTCTCACTACAATTTCCATTGAATTGGTAGGTATATACCCCAAGCATACTTCAAAAGGTGGTGTATAGTGGATACGTGTACCACCATGTTGTAGGAATGTTGAATGTAGGCTAAGGACTCATCCCAAGTCCGTGGATATTTATTATTGTATCCTCTAATCAGCTGTACCAAAGTCTTGTTCACCGCCTCTCATTCACCCATTTGTCTAGGGATGAAAGATTTTCTTCTCTATAACATGGTGTCTATCTTGTCCCAAAAAGTAGTCCAAAAATTCCCCAAGAACCTAGAATATTTGTTAGAAACAATAGACTTTGGAAAACTAAAATGCACCCATACATTAGCAAATAAAATTTCAGTTACCTCACATGTTTTTATTGTCTTTTTACATGCCATAAGAACACACATTTTACGGAATTTATTTACAAAAACATATAGATAATATTTTCCATGTTAGTATATAGGTAGTCCTCCTACGAAATCTATAGAGATATCCTCGCATACAGACGAGTAGGAATTTGGTAATGGCATATATAAACCTTCCTTCCTGATTTTAGGCTTACTAGTACAACAAAGTTTACATCCTCTTATGAATTTAGATACTTCTTACATATTGGGCCAATACACATACCTTTACAAGTGGTCCATGGTCTTTCCAACACCAAAATGTCCTGCTACTTTCGAGGTATGTGTTTCCCTCATCAATAGAATCCTTTCTTCTTTCGACACATAAAGCTTCCCCCACCGGTAGAGCAGCCCATATTTATTATAACAATATTCAATATCCATCCTTTTAGGCCCTTTGGAATGAAACTACTGATATGTCACCCCAAAATATTTTTCTTTAGCATATGCCTCTCTGTAAGCTTCCTTCGTGAAGGGCTCAAAATGATAGATAGTGGAAAAAATATATCTCTTCTCTTATGTGGGTGGCCTAGACAACATGTCTACCACCAATTTTTTTCTACTTTTCTTATACTTGATCACTAAATGGAACTACTTTATAAATCCCATCCACTTGTATTGCCTTGCCTACTATAGTTTATAATGCTCTTACAAATACTAGAGAGGTTTGTGGTCAATGTGCATAATAGTTTCTTTACCCAATTAATAATGTTTCCATTTCTTAATTACCTAAACTAGTGCATACATCTCTTTATCATATATTGAATATCCCTTAACTATTGAAGTGAAAGTTTTAGAATGATAACATATTGGCTTACCTCCCTTGTAGCAACATTGCTCCCATAACATAATCACTAAAATCTATCTCTATTTCAAAGGGTTGTTGAAAATTATGAAGAGAAAGTACTAGAGCATGACTAATTTGGTACTTTAATAACTTAAAATCCTTTTCTTGTTCCTTACCCCAGTCAAAACCATTACTCTTTGTGGCTGATGTGTGTAGAGGTCTTGTAATAGAAAATATTCTTAGAATAAACTTCCGCATGTACTATGATGCTCCCACAAAACTACTAGTCTCTATGGCTCCTGTTGGTGTTGGCTTTAACTTCTTTGGATCCAATCATAGCTCTCCTCCTCAACCATGTGCCCAAGATAAACAAGTGATTGTTTGGAAAATTCACACTTCGCATATTGCAAATCATTTTTTCTCCTTGAGAACTTGTAAGCCTTATTGAAAATGTGTTATATGTTCCTCCCAAGTGACACTAAAAATCAAAATATCATCTAGATATACAATGACACATGAATATATGAATTCCCACAATACATCATTCATCAATCTCATAAATGTAGTGGGTGCATTACATAAACCAAATGGAAGTACTAACCACTCACACAAACCCTATTTTTTTTAAAGGAAGACTTCCATATATCCTCCTTCATTTTTACTTGGTGATAACCCAACTTGAGATCCAACTTAGTGAAGCATTTTGCATGCTAAATTTGGTCCAAGAGATCATCTATGCATGGGAGTGGATATCTATTCTTTACGGTGATCTTTTTCAAAGCATGGTAGTCGATGCACATCCTCCAAGAACCCTCCTTCTTTAGTACCATCACAATAGATGAACCACATGGAGAGGTGTTTGGGCGTATTACCCCTTGGTCTAATAGTTCATGGAGTTTTTCTTTACCTCTATACTCTCTAACAAGGATTTCTATACAACTTGATATTTGGTAGGGGACTCTCAAAACATTTGAATATCACGCTCTACCTCTTGTTTTGGTGGTAACTCACTCAGTCTGGAATAATTCTGAAAAATACTGAATTATGTTATCCAAATCCTTCATCGCTTTGTTATAAATATCTGAAATTTGTACCCCATCTTGCTTATCTTTTAAGAAAAAAAAGCATATTATGATTTTCCTGAATTAGTCTCTTTTCTTGGTTAGCACTTACCATAACAAGTTTTGACTTACACTAGTGTGCTCAAATATTGTAACTAAATCCATCCTTGAACCATATGTATCGGTTCTCCTTCTCATGAATATATCATCTATGGTATATAAGTAAGGACTCCTAAAAATAACATAAAATGCATCAAGTGGAATTACATCAACTTCTAATACATCTATATACTGAGAATTAATCCCAAACTTGAACTTACATCTTCTTGTTACCTGAATTTCTACACCCTTCTTCACCCATCCTAAAGGATAAGGATGTGGATGCTCATAAGTTTCAAGACCAAGCTTCTTTACAACCATATCAAAAATGAAATTAGAATGAGAACAGTACCAACCAAATCATTTACCTTACTCTTCTTGATTTGGATTTTGATCTGGAAATAGCTTACTCATCTCTTCCTCTTTTTCTTGGATGTCCATGTTGGTGGCGGTGCATCCAAGCCCTCTCGTCTACATCGAAGCATCCTCTATCTCTACCTCCCTATTTTTCCTTTCAGCTATCATGGACTTCTTGGATTCTTTGGTTTGGTTCTTTAGATGTAATTACATATGTAACTTCCAACATGTAGTGTCAGTATGGCCATTGATATCAAAATTCTTGCAAAAATTCTTAGGATCTTTACAAGTATTCAAATTGGTAGTGGTATTTTTACCTTTCCATTTACGTTTGTTACTTTTTTTTTTTTCTACTCTTTATTTGGATGAATTTTTTATTTTTTTGTCCTTGACTTTGCTTCTCCTTGCTTCTTCTCATCATATATGTAGTATTCTTGCACACATGATTCATTGATATCCTTGGGCTTCATGGAGATGACCTTCCTTCAAAGGTGAGTGTGAAGTCCTCCTAAATACTTGGTTAGAATATCATCATCCTCCAAGTCCATATTAAGCAACATGTCTTGTCTCTAAAACTCCGTAGTGCAATCCTACACACTTTGACCATTGTTTTGTCTAAAATACTACCATTTAATCAATTGGTGACCCTTATGGCTAATAGAATAAAAATTTACTCTAATAAATTCTTTAAAATCCTCCCAAGAATTTATAATAAGATGCTTCTTCTTTTCACAAGTAGCTAGATGGGTTTCCCACCAAACCAGAGCATGTCCTTCCATTTTGAGACGTGTAAAGGTAATCCTTTGTGCCTTGGTGACATTGTGCACACTTAAGTAGACCTCTAATTGCTTTAACCATTTATCTACCAAACTGGATCTACTTTACCTTCAAAGCTTTTAATCTCGACTTTAGTTTCAAATTTAAAAGGAAAATGATAAAATTTTACCTTCTCTCTTCTAATTTGAGTTTCCTCCATGCTCTTCCACATCTTCTTCCTCATCGTGGCTCTTTCCTATGCCAAAATTCTCAACCAAATCTCAAACCATTGATTTCATGGAATCTCACTTAACCATTTCTTTCCTTTGTTTATTTGAGAGTTCTGTTAGTGTTGAAACAACCTATCGAAAGTGCTTTCTAGTATCTCAATTCTATGGACCAATTTCTCTTCTTCCATTTGATCTCTAATCCTTCTTTTCTGAGATAGATCTAGATTTTGAGGTAATACTTATTTGCCTTTAGACCTTGTTAGTGTCATAAAATTCACACAAGAATGAATACCACAGTCCATTACATAATAATGTCGGATATGATACCAAAATGATTTGTAAACATCTACTTTAGAAATCTATGAGACCACAAAATTACTATTCCTACTTCCAATTTACTTGAAAATGACAGTTCTTAATGCTAGTGAATGAAATCTGAAACTTAGAACTATTTTACAGATAATGAAAATATAACAATTCAACTCACAACACAATATTTTATCCTGAAACCCCTAATTTGAGGGAAAACCAGTCGGGAAGGGCAATTGCTCTTTCTTCCCAATATTATATTGGCTAATTCAAAGAAAATACATATTACAAGAAGTTGAAGTAAGGAAAACAATGTCACTTCCTCCCTTCTCTACTTGTTTTCTTTGTTCTCACACCTTGCTTCTACAAAATGATTCGGGAATAAATTTTTTCTTACTCACTTCTCTCCATTAATTCTATGATTTCCTAATTCTAGATGTTCTATTTCTTAAATAAATTTCTCCCCATGTCCTCTCATGCATTGGAGAATGGGAAGAGACATCCAAGGAAGAGACACGACCTAGATGTTTGAAATTTGTATTTGTTTATGGATTTATTTTTATTTTCTTCATTAGTGACGGGACCTCGAGGTGATTGTAAATCGGAATTTACGCAACTACCATGGTGGTTATGCAACCATTAACTGTGGAGAGGATAAGTTATGCAACCTTCAAGGAAGTTATGTAAGCGTAACTTTACAGGGTGGCATTTCTACAACTTAACAATATTCTCTCCTTTCTAATTTTTTTCCTTCTAATTCTAGTTGTTTTGATGAAGTGGTGTTTCTTTATATCCTTATGGATCACTAAGCACTAATCTCATCTACTATCACCTAATCTTACATCGAAAGGCACAAGATCACTTCAAAGGAACTCATCTAGTACACTCATACAAGGGACAAGTGTTACATCACTCTACATACATAGCATATGAGGGGGAAGTTCATTTTATCCCATCTCACATATCCTATACATTTCTACATTCTAGATCTAGCCCACTATCATAGTGCAATTTACACAAGGACATCCTAGGGCATCATTATACATACATTCACACATAACTATATGGACTCGAAATGTAGTGCAATGCTCGAGTACTAAGTTCACGCTTCGGATGACCATGGGGTCAGTCTAAATCCACATGCTACATCTTTTTTATTATATTTGATGTGATTTGTGGACATTTACAGGTAGAATTTTTTTTTTTCAGGTTACAAATATAATAAAAAATCTAGGAGTGAAGCCAAAGTGATAAAAGGAAACTAGCAACGAAGCTCCTCCTATACAAAAAATGACAAAACTTGAGCACTTAACTAGACACTAGTGTCCAGATCAGTCACTATCACCCAAGTGCTCCCATCCTCATGTGGACGCTTCTTTCTGCACATTCCTGAGTATCAAAACTCTTAGTGAGCCTTGACGACATTTCTTAAAATATGTTTCAATAGTTCTCCTCCCGAGATCACTTCCATATTGTGTGTAAGTGCTAAGCTAAGTCATCTATCTCTCTCACTTGCTTAGGGTTTCACATTATTGTATTCTTATTGTTTATGCCTCATTGTATATTACCTTTTATATCATTAAGTACGAGTAAAAGTTACTCTAAAAATAATATTTAATTACATTTATATTAAATCATTTTGTGAATCTGTATCCTTACTCACACAACTAGATATTGGTCTTACATCATACCTCTCTTCCTTCTCGCCCGTCCACCTTTGGATCATCTCAACTTTTAATAACATGAATATTCTCTCCCCTCTTTCTTGTAGGCCCATCTTGAATATAAGCATAAAATAAAATCCTTTTACATCTAATACTTTATTTTAATGAAGAGCATATTACTTTTACATCTACTAAAATTTCTTCTCAAGTTGTTTTAGATAATGATCCACCCCTTTATATCCAAGTTCAAATTAATAACATAGGGGTTAAACAAGCTCTAGTTGATAATGGATCTGGTCTTAACATTTTTAATCTCACATTCCTTCAACGAATTGGCCTCTCACGAAACCGCCTTGAATCCATCATCTATCTATATCTATGGGTTTGATAATATTCCTAAATGGGTCTCAAGAATGATCACACTTCCCATTCTTGTTGGACCATGCACTTTTCTTGTCTCCTACCATGTCATGCCTAATAATATTGATTATAAAATTATCCTTAAACGACATTAGATCCATGTTATTCGTGAAGTTCCCTCAACCCTTCATACATGAATTAAATTATTATTTTAAGGTGTGTTCTATTAAGCCTTACTTGATCCCTCCCAATTTATTTTTACAACATCATATATCATTCACCGACTTCCCCTCCTAACACATCTTTACCCACTTTCACAAAGTATGGTCTTGGATATCAATATATGATTCGTTATAGTTTTACCAAACACTAGATTAGGTAAAGACAAAAGGGGAATCACATAACCTCCTTTCATTCCTACAATCACTGCCAAATTTGGCAACGGATATCCCACCACATCTCCACCTCGGATCTACTCTATTTCACACTCTCAAAACCTCACTCTATTAAACCCTAAGCTCATTGATGATTTTGCTTCTCCCACTTGGCCCACATTAGATACATTTTATATTCATGATGCTTTATTAGAATACATGGGAACTTATGACCATATCCCTTATACCATCATAAAAAAATTCTCTCCCTTTGTCCTCAATAATGCAACTTACTTTAGTGAATCTACTCCTCCCGTACAAATATTGATACTCCTAATACTATTCCTATTGAACCCTACATCAAAGACTGTATTCAATTTTAAGTGAATAAACTATTATGTACAACCTCAATACCCATGACAACCCCGTATTATTCTCTTACATGCTTCTCTTACGCCTTGAACAAGCTAACATCAAACAAGTGCTTCACAAATTTTAGATATATTCACATGGGATTATAGCGATATGTCAAGTATAGATCCTTCTTTCACCTTTCAAAATATAGTTCTTGACCCTACAAACAAACCGGTGCAATGAGAAATTTTAAAAAGCATCCTAAAGTTACACTATTAGTCGAAGAAGAATAACAACATATTTTGGATGTCATCTTCATCGTGTTGTGGACTATTTCGAGTGGGTCTCTAATATCATTTATGTTATGAAACCAGATGTCAAAGTCCATTACTCCATTGAATTCCACGATCTTAACTAGGATTTCCCCAAAGATAGATTCCCTTTACCGCACATTGATGCGATAGTTGATTCCATTACGGATACGAAATTCTTTCTTTTATGGATGGCTTCGACAATAGATTATAATCAAATTAAAATCAACCCCTATGATCAAGAAAAAACATCATTTACTATGCCATGGGGTACCTTTTGCCTACACACATATTTCATAACAATATATGTTGGACCTCAAATGTGCACCCTGGATATGATCAATGAGGATCACGAATTCTTATGCAATATGGGATTGTATGTTAGTTGTGGGACTACTAAGCGAGACAAACCTCAGAGAATTTCATCTTCCTCTTCCTATTTTCAATGCTACACTACTCCTACTACTAGAAGAGAAGTTATCTAATCCTAAATTAACTCTCCAAGGGACCAGGGATAGAATAAATTGCATAAATAAATCCTAAACTAAGGAGGTGATGCACCAAAAGAGGGTGGAGAGACACTATGAATCTGGAAAATGAAGGAAAAATAACAAGGAAGAGAAGATAAGAATGCCATAATCCAATACCACCACTAACCTTTAATCCCTTAAAACATAATAGATTTAAACCTTGAAAAATACCTATAAAAATAATGAGAGGTAAGAAAATTGCAAGAAAATACAAGCTAGGACAGATTTGGAGTCACAAAACTAGCATTTTATTGCTTAGATGAATGCACAGTACATTATATCGAGATGTTAGGAAAACATCATTGTGAATACATTCAAATATGAGGTCTAAGATCAATAATACAAAATGCAGCTCCTTGGGAGAGAATACACAAGTATTATTGGTCTCCAATAATGTCTAACCATTACAAATGATTCATTTATTACAACATATAGGAGAAAGTGAGAAGGAGAGGAGAGGAACCAAAGATTCTTCCGATCTTTCACTATTATCCTACAAAATATCCCTGTGCACCCTCCAACTTCACTGCCCAAACCTCTACATCTCGTGGAAGGATAAAAGACCACACCTGACATTGAATATTTGCAGAATCGGAAATTTGGGAATGTTATTTTGAAATTAGGACTTTTTTGCCATTTTCACTCTCCTATCTCCATTAAAATCACAATATGATGATCTTAGGTTATATATCTTGAAAATAACTTTCCAAGGATATAAATTTCTTGAAAAGTGGATAACCAAGGAAAAATTATGAGCCTGTGGATCCAAGGGAGTCATTTTTCAAATTTGAGAAAAACTCAGGCTTTGGTAGTAAAACATATGTTCTGAGTCTTCAAATATTTCCTTTTTAAACTAGAGTAATTTATCCCCTTATCATATTAATAATTTCTTCTGTTGAATTGGATAAATCAAGACTTTGGGGTACTTGAGGAAGCTGTGCTTTGGGTTCCTCCATTGTATGACTTCTCCGCATGGATTTCCCTGCACTCCATTCATTTTCCTTTATTTTACCCTCACTACGTGATCATTTCCTATTAGTTGTGGGTTTTTTTATCGTGCGTGGAACTAGGTTGAGGGAGGAAGCTGGGCCTTGTGCTCCCCGGTGCTTGATCTACCCACAACCTCTGCATATCAAATCTACCTCATCCTCCTCATCCTCGACGATCTCGGTTAGCTCACTGAGCTAACATTCTAACTCACCTTTCTTCCTCATGGCCACATGTTGATTGATTATTAGTTTGCGGATTTTTTGGTGTTTGCGGGCACCAAATCCTTAGCCCACCCAAGTTCTATCTAGTCCTTTCGGCTCACATCTCTCACACTATATGTAACCTTCGTGCCCTTGCCACGTACGTGTCTATTCCCGGCTTTACTTCGCCGGTTGACCACCCATGTAGGGAACTCCCACTCCTCGGGAACATGTGGCATGCCAACCCATAGTTCTTTGCAACTAACCGCCGACCCATAATACAAAGAGATTACCCACTCATAATGCAATGTGGTAAATGTGGGGCTACGAAGAACTCATGTTACTATCGAAAAATTACTTCATGGGCCTTCCCAAGTGAAAAAGCCACAATACACTATAAAAGGTCATTTTTTCTCCTTTTCTCAATTTTATCCGAAATTCCACTTTGACTCATTAGGATTTATGGAGCATCGGAGTTAGAGAAAATGGAGTGAAGTGCCCAAAACTCAATATTCTCCAATTTTAACCATTTTCACTGAAATTAGTCTAAGTATGGGATTTTCAAATCCTAGAAAAGGGGAATAGCTCATAATGACTCCTAAGTGCCCAGGACCATGAAATCACCTATTTTTCTTCAAATCCATTCTTGAATCCTATCAAACCGCCAAGTCCACATATTATCCCTGTTGCTCAATTTTTCCAAGGGTGCAAAAATAAACAACATTTTGGTGACTCACAAGGGCCATCTATTCTCTAGATAAGCTAATCAAGTAGCTTAAAGCATCAATTTGGCATGGATTTAACTCCTGGAAATCATGGAACCGATCGAAACCTTATAAATATGCCCCCTGAGCCACTTGAAGCATTGTATAAACCTTGGAATTGACCTATTGCTTGAATTTTCCATTTTTATAAGAAATTATTTAATTTTTGATTGAGTGGAAAAAAATTTGAATTTGAAATATCACTTTGTTTCCACTATGATAAATGAAGAATGTGAAGCAAGTAACAATTCCACCTCCAATGCATATCACTTAGCCTCAAACTTGCAAGTGATCTTTTTAAAGCTGAGTAAATAAACTCTGAAAACTGCCCCAAATTGGTTTTAGTTGCTTTGCATTTGATTTATATGAAGCACTACAACTGATCCCTGGTACTTTGAAACTCCTTCTCATAGAAACTTTTTATGAAATCATGATGGAAACTATGCAACAATATCATCCAAAAGAAACAAAATTGTGTAAAGCACTTAGGGAAAAGAAACCTACTCTACCAATAATGCAATGTGCTAAAAGCACTTAGAGGAATTGAAATCCTAAACTACTATGTACAATATGCATGAAATATCTTAATGAGAGGGTTTGAGATGAATCCCATTGACTAGGATTTGAAACACATTCCCATCAAGATCAAATAACTCAAATGAGTTAGCTTCCTTGCAAGCAATGATGATGTATGGTCCACTCCAGATTACATTAAAATTGGAGTGTCTCCTGGTTCATCTCAATCTGCATCCCATTTCAATACTAGATCTCCAACTTTGAACATTTGAAACTGGCCCTTTTTCAAACCATTTTTTGGTGGATTCGTGATGTTGTTCCAATTTAAGAATAACAATATTCCTCAATTCTTCCATCTCTACCATTTTGAATTCCATTTGATCAAGCATCTTCAAATTCCATCTATTGAGCCAGCTCCGGTGAAGGCAAATCAAGTGACAACAAAATTATGGCTTCCTTACCATATAAAATCTTATAGGAAAAGTACCAATTGCTTTTTTCATTTTTATCCTATCATCCCACAGATAATTTCTCACCTTCATGTGCCATTGCCTTTGATTTATGTTCATTTCCTCTTCATGATCCTAATCAGATTCTTGTTAGTAGACTCTACTAATCCATTACCTTGGGGGTAATAATTAGAAGAATTATTAAGATAGATCCTGAGTCTAAGAGCCCAATCAGAAATATTTGATCCTAAGAAATCCTTTGCATTATCAGAAATAATATTTTGAGGAACACCAAACCTTGATACAATTTCTTCAAGGAAGTCAAGTATAACTACTTCAGTAGCTTCCTTCAATGGCACACTTCCAACCACCTGGTAAAGTAATTTTTTTCTGTTAAAACCCACTTGTTACCTACACTTGATAGAGGATTAATCACTCCAATAAAATCAAAATTCCATTTATCAAATGGCTGATCTCCTGGATTATATATAGTGGTAGAGCAGCCAACCTTTTCGTTTAAGTGAATAGAGCACATTCCTTACACTTTCTCACCCATTTGTGAGCATCTACAAATAAGGTGGGCCAAAAATAACCTGCTCTTATAATCTTCATGGTCATGGATTTAGCATAAAAATTTCCACCAAAGAAGCCATCATGGAATTATGTTAAAACCTTTCTACATTTCTCACCTTTAATGCACCTAAGTAGCACTCCATCAATATGCATTTTGAACAATACTCCATCAACTAGAGCATAGGGAATAGATTGTAACCTTAGGTGTCTTCTTTTTGGTTTGTTCAGCCCCAGAGGATAAGCTTCTATAGATAGAAATTTATCCATATCAACAATCCAACTACAATCATATGTTAAATATCCTTCATCTTATTAAAAATCAATATTATATGGAAGTTTTTAATTCAAGAATGAGGTATCTTGACCATTATGAGCATCCAAATCTCGTTGTTCACAAATTCATCTACCTCTTACCATATTTGTAGATTTGATAACCACATCATACTCCATGATTTTAGTCACCCAACTAGCTCTTTTCTTGTTGATTTCTACTCCCATGATAAAATATCTAACACTGGAATGTGAAACTAGAATTTTGATGTGATTGGTAGCAATCATACTCTTTAATTTATTAAGAGATCTCATAATAGAAAATACCTATTTCTCAATGTGATTGTACTTGAGTTCATAATCTTTCAGTGTTTGACTGAAAAAGGCTATTGGTTTCTCCATTTCTTGGTCATTCTGTTGAGTTAGAATAGTTGTAATAATGGATTCAACACCATAAGAATATAGAATAAAATATTTGGCATAATCCGGGTTAATCAATGTAGGAGCTTGAGAAATATCTTGTTTGATCCAATCAAAGATATTATTCCCTTTATTTTTCCACTTGAAGGACGAGTCTTTCTTGAGCATGAGAGTAATGTGATTGAAAATTTCTACAAGATTTAGAATGAATCTTTGCACAAAATTAATCTTCCCCAAGAATGATTGCAATGACTTCTTGTTAGTTGGAAAAGAGAGAGATAGGATAGCTGATATTCTTTTTGGATCAATAACAATACCCTCCTTTGACACAATGTGGCCCAAAATCTTTCCTCTAGGAACTGCAAAATTACACTTCTTAGGATTGAGAGACACACCAAATTCCCTGCATCTCTCAAATACTTTCTCAAGGTGGCTAATATGATCTTGATTGTGATTTGATAAAATAGTGATATCATCAAGATAGATAAGGATAAACTCATTGATATACCCCTTGAAAGCTATATCCATTGCTCTCGGAAAAGTGTAGACACAAATATTGGACATTAGAAAAAAATTCCCGGTCTTATACTACTATTTAGAAGGTTCTCAAGTGTACAAAGTACCAACTAATCCCACCTTTTTGCCATATTTTTTTAATATTTTAATTCATCTTTCCCATATATTTATTGATACCTATCCACCCATTTCACAACTTCCTTGATATTATATCCCTAATTTTGAGGTCCCTAACTTGTATTGGGGTGCTTTGGGGCACCCTGGTCCCACCCTAGGTGCCCCTCTCTATGTTTAACCTCTTTCACTCTTCTTTGGGTCACTTATATCCGTTGGTCTCCCTTATCTTTTCCTCAGTCAGCATTTTTAGGATTAATTACAAAATTAAACTTGAGAGCCCTATAAATATAAAGCTTATAAGACCATAATGAGGATCCTAGGTCATTGCATCCTATCACTACTATCACTCCATCTAGGGATGCATCTATTGCACCATCTCCATCCACATAGATCCATGCATCATAGCTAGTAAAGTTTGCATCACATCCACTCGTAAAATTTTAGAGGAGGGATTCTATATATTCTATTCTACATTTTCCATATTCTATAACTACAAAGTGTGACTGGCACGAGATCACCTAGGGCATGACATACACACACTCACTAGAACTACATCAGATTCCTTAATGTAGTGTAGCGCTCAACGATAAGTCCACCATTTTGGCAGGTGAGGTTAGTCTGACCCCTTCTTCTTCTTCATCTGCGGGGGTGTCATTCAGTTCATCTAATAAATCTAGTGTGATAGACAAGCAAGGTTTTAGACCTAGTTACGACTTAACTGCCGAACATAGTTTTTGAGCTCTTGCACACTTTAGAACACCCATAATCCAGACCAAGCCCCCAAAGTACACTTCTAGGTTCATGTGTTAGTTCGGATAGTCCATATCTACCCTTCACATGGTCCCTGAGTGATCATTTGCATATTCAGGTTCAAGTTCCAGATCTGTGACAAGCTGTAACATTCTTCCTTAATTAGCTAAGTCATTTTCCTACTCCCCTCTTGCATATTAGGGTTTCTCTTTCACTTAGAGTAATTATTTGTAGTTATTACATATTTCTTTTCTTTTATTGCATTTATACAACATTTTAGTCCTCCTATTTAGATTAACACTAGAACCCTAAATCCCCTTTTAGGTCTTTTAGGATTGTTATTTTTTTAATCATTTTGGTAAACTGACCATAATTTGTACCACCTTCCCATTCTCTTTCATTCCATCATCATGAATATCTCTATCATTGAGTACCTACTTACCCATCCTGATTTGCTTCATCGAGTCAAAACTGTTTTTGCTACTACTGATGTATTTGGTGACATGCACCTAGATTCCCTATATGACACATTTTCGAGGCCTTTTCCTAACACATAGCATTCCAAGGAAATCCTACTGCTAACATTCATACTTTTGACAATGACCTACCACTTTACATCATGTCCCGCATCTACAATGTTGTTGTCAAGCGTACTCTTATCAATAATGGCTCTAAGCTTAATATGTGCCCCATGTCCTTTATCCAAGCCTTAGGTTTTTCTTCCCATGACATTAACCCTTCTTCCATTTCCCTCTATGCTTATGATGGTTCCATTTGTCCATGTCTAGGCCATGTTACTTTACCCTTAACTATCAGTCCTAAAACTCTCCCCACCATCTTCTTCATTATTTATTTCCTTGTCTCATATAACTATTTGTTAGGTAGACCATGGCTCCATACCATGCAAGCCATTCCCTCTATCATCCATCGTTGTGTCAAATTATTGCATGAGTGTGTTGAGTATACCATCTTCTGAGACTATGATCCATTCCAATATTGTGTCCATGACCCTCATACTAGTATCCATATTCCTCGCATTGACACCACTGATGAACCTCAGCCTTTGGACGATCAACCACATTTACCGCCACTCGAGGGAGCTATATGTTTAGTAGATGCAATCCCCTCTCCATCACCCATTCCCACCATCGTAGTTCCATACTAGCCACCCCCTCCCTTCGTGAACACTATCATCCCATCTCTGCTAGTATTGGCCCCGTGCCCACCCTTCACATGTACCCTCTTTATCCGTGACTCATTCTAGGACCATGTTCCCCTCGATCCCACATGTGATGAAACTTTATTTTCTCCTACTAGTCTAGCATGCCTTGAATTTACCCTTGATGACCTTAAACCTTCAACTCACACCTCTCCTCTCTATTATGGTTTTATCACCATCACTGCCACTTATGGTTTACGTGTCTTTGATCTCCTCATTTATCTATTGCACACCCCTAATTTTTCACCACTCACATTAGGGACTCTTGGATTACTTACATCGGTTTATGCGTTACACCCACATCACACCGACATCTCATTCCCCATTCCCTTTGGCCATATTTTCATTTGCAATAGTTCCTTTCTTGGCCATTCCCCCAACCTCACTCAATGGTACACAAACGGTTTTCCACATCCTTCCTTTATTGAAGAAGAATACGCTATGGGCATGCACCATTTGTATTTCACTAGCTGTTGGGCCCAAAAATATCAACTAAGTACAAAAGGGTGCGTGGGCACATGAGACCTAGTTTAAGAATGGCGTGCGAGGTTCAAGGTGCATAGGGAAATATTGTAGCAATGTTTTGTGGAACACGTCATGCACACACAAGGAAAAATAGGTTTTGTACTTAGCCACATTCGGTATCCCAGGAAACACACAAGAAAATCATGACCCTTGTGGATAAGGTTCAGCCAAGTGACTATGGGATCAAAAAGAGAATATTCTAGGCATGCGATGGAAGGTTCTAGAAGACATCATTGCAAGGAGTGGAGAGCTCAGATCTAAGAAGGCATGCTTCCATGGAGGACCACCTTGACACTTGGTAACCGATCTGTAACTTTTGAAAGGCATGGTAGTGGGTGCTAAGGTTATAAATACAAGCACCGATGGAATAAAATAAAGAGGAAAGAAGAGTAGATAGAGTGTGGAGAGTGTGAAGGAGAGAAAAGAGAGGCGAATCCCTATAGAAACATAATGGAGGATGTTATGGGTTAGGGATTAGGAGAAATCTATAAGTAATGGCACATTTAGGGGGATGGGTTTGCATTCTTTTTGTTTTTGTAATATGATGAGCATAATATAGCTCTGATGCATGTCTTGGCTCTGCATAGTTATATGAGGATATGTTATGACCTCAAGGGATTGTAATGTGGATTATTAAACCTATTAAGATGAATATAAGGCTCAGTTATAAATCATATGTGTGTTTAGGAGTATAATACTTATGTATTTCCTTTGTATGAACCATTTCCTTATGTTTCTCATTATTTATATTTCTAGATGTAATGAGATAACTCATTCTAGGTTCTTAGAATGTTGCATGGTTCTTTTCTAATCATTTCCATTGGAATATCTATTATAAGATCATGCATTCTCACAAGAATCACATAAAGGAGAGACTCAACACCCGCATGTGCCTCGGTGAGCATCCAACACCTGCTAGGTGATAGGTCAGTGTGCATGGGATTAGACTAATTGTCTAGGGGTATGAAATATGACTACATCTTGGTTCCATTTTCGGGACCTCTTTTTGAAGTTTTTGTGATAAATGGCATGCATCTTTGTCCCTGTAAAGCGTGATGATAGAGCATTTAACATTAGAAAGTGTTAAAACATGGTTCAAGAACATGGAGGATGAGTTTTCTCTTAGATTTAGCACTGGACCTAAGTTCGATGCACGTAGGTGGGTAGAAGATAACTTATACCATGAGTTGTATGATACATTATTTTGTTGCTTCCTAGTAGAACTATATGAATGGATTTCAGCATATGCATCTAGATTGAGCTAGTACTATAAATCATGTGTATGGACCCAAGATGATTATCAGAGGCTATAGGATCCAAATCTGACTTGGATGCATGTTTTTATCACTAGTGGAAGAGAGTGTTGACCAGTTATACTGGAATACACCATTTCTACATATCCTTGAGTTTGAGTTTTTGAGGGAGCCTAGAGGATCATTTTTGCATACTATTCCTTTGGCTATGAAGCTCTTAGTCATTACTTTGAGTTAAGAAGCATTTCCCATGGCTGGTTAAGCTTCTCTAAGTGCTAGGAGAGGAATCTAGGGTGGAGGAAGATGGTGGAGATTGTGGCTAAGAAGGAAAGGGAGGAGAGACAACTCAAGTATAAAAAGTGTGTGAAAGGGAGATGACTAGACAATTTGA
The DNA here is from genome assembly GCA_018340775.1 of Taxus wallichiana var. yunnanensis. Taxonomy (NCBI): domain Eukaryota; kingdom Viridiplantae; phylum Streptophyta; class Pinopsida; order Cupressales; family Taxaceae; genus Taxus; species Taxus wallichiana. The sequence goes on from CM031242.1 coordinate 659,754,985, forward strand.
GTTGCAAGTGTGATGGATCTATGGAGGTAGACATTGCGGGGAAGGAATTAGGGTTCATGTAGAGGATATAGAACCTAAGCAATCTATGCTACCCCATCTTGGAAAGTGTTGAGAGAGAAGCCCCTTCAGCTTCTAATGATATTTCATTACATGGAAAAAGGAGAGCCATTGATGCGCATCTGAACCCACCTGGCGACCAACCCCTAGCACTTTGTTTTCTAGAACAAGGGAGAAGTATTGTTAACCTAGTTGATATTGGTGGGAGTAACCAATCTATGCCTAGGAGATATAATTTCTCATTTGAAACATCCATGGTTACGCAAACCATTATTGTATTTGGAGGAATATTTGGACAAGGTGCAAGTATGCAAGGTTTGGGTATCACATTTGGGAATGGCATGGGACAGAACAACTAGAGGTGGAACAATATCGCAAACCATAAGCATGTAATTTAGTGGGATGTTTGGAACACTACGCACGACCACTTCTAGTCATTTTCCAACTGCAAGAGAGGTGGATCTAGTGGGTAAAGAGGAACATGACCTGGTGGATCTAGTGGATATGGTGGAGGAGGAAATAATGGAGGAAACCAAGGCTCGGGTCAAGAGTAAAATTACCCCAACTACCTCCCCAAGTTTTTTTAGATTTCTTTGCACTTACTGTGAATATAGGGGTATTGAAGATGCTACAGAGCATGTGCACAAGTGTGAGTTACTATGGTGCACGAAGGGGATCACTACCCCAGAGTGAAAGGCAAGCTAGTTTGTAACAACATTGCAAGGGCATGCACATAGTTGGTATAGGAAGTATGACCCCCATCAGATGGTGGTAGAATACACCATATTGAAGAATGCCTTCCTAGCAGAGTTCCATATCCTTGAGTTTGAGTATAAGAGCATCAACACTCTAAAGGAGATCCAACAAGGAATGGCAGAGAGTGTGTGGGAGTATGACGTGTGTTTCAAGACTCTCTTGTCAAAACTATCCTATGAAATTCATCCTTCTCAACATGATCAATGGTTTGTCGGAGGATTGATAACACCATTTAGAAGGGCTATGTTGCACAATACTTTCACCCAGACCCACATGAGGCATTGGAAGTTTCCCTGCATGTTGAAGGTGTTAGGAGCATTGATACTGGTGTTAGTTATTTTCTAAAGGCTCAAATTGTTGTAATGGCCAAGAAGTTGGAGAAGCTATCTGCAAACTCAATGCATGAGGTTCATAGTGGGATTTGGTGTACAGACTATGAAGTGGAAGGGCATGTAAATAATAGCTACCCTCATAATTTGATACATGATATCACGGTAGCTTATGATATTTTCCATGGGGATCATGATGCAAGTAGATTCTCTCTACTCTAGCTCACAATCCACAAGAATGTTTCTTGTTATTATAAGATATGTACCTCTACGACCCATGATACCAAGGATTATAGACTGATTAATTATATCTATGATGTTATTGATCCGGGTGTACCAGACTAGCCTTCAAGTAATTCAAAGGATGATGACCATCGTTATGAAGGATGTGCAGATGGAGGGGAGTGTAGAAGAGGTTTTCACGAAGGAATTTGTGGCTGCAAGTAACCACGACATAGGATGAAGTGAGTTCTCATGAGGAACCTGTTATAATTATAGATTTACTGAGCATTACAAATGCGAGTGTCCGATCATTACAATGCTCATGGTGTGAAAAGAAACACAAGTATGAAGTCATCAGAGATTTATGAGCATATGAACCATTAGCTTTGGAAAGACAAAGGCGTTGGGATGGTGAGCATCAAAATGGTCGATTCACAAAGTGGATGTCAAGAGTGACACATGATTTAGGACTAGAACCTATACTTGGTGACAACGTAAGAAGAGGTTGCACATGCTAGGAGATGCCAAGACAAAGGACATTATTTTCTGTGGAGAGGAAGTGGTACATGGAAAGTATCTCAACCCTTCTCATTAGAAGGAAGTGTACTTAGGAGACTATGGATGTGATTCGATGTTTGCAAGGCGAGATCCAATGTCTAAAGAAGAAATCGAGGCAATTAGAGCAAAGGAAGGATGTCAAGGTTCCAAAGGATGACTGGATGAGGTTAAGGAAGTGTGTAGGATGTTAAGGATAGAAAATATTATCCCCTTGCTAATAGAATGGTGCAGAGAGAGAAGATACCACGCGCTTAAGAAGAGCATGAAAGGTAGGTTTTACATAAAAACCTCCTCTTCATAACCTCAACTATGACAAGGAGATTACTTTGAACGCAATTGTTGATGGATGGCTTCTAAGAAATATTCTCATTGACACGGGAGTAGAGGTAAATTTTCTTACCTTAGATGTCTTGCATCAAATGGGAAGGCCCATGTTGCAGCCATCTTCAAATGTGTTGTATATGGAAAACAAGACTAAGGAAATGCCCATTGGAGTCCTGAAGGATGTAGTTATCACAATCCAAGGGTCTAAGTTCACTAGATACTTTGAAGTCTTGGTGCTCGCCGAGGAAAACAACTTTCCAGCATTACTTGGGTGCCCATGGTGTTACAAGAATAATGTCAACTGCGGTTTAACAAAGTGTATATCAGATTTGAGAACAAGGAAGAAAGGGTGGTCATTCTTTTGACAGATGGGAAGTCAACGCCCTACACTGAACCCTTAGGAGAAGAAGTCCTTTACAAAATCTATATGTGTTCCATCCGAGATCTGATATAATTCATCCCATGAGGAGTCATCTAGTTTGACGATGCTCGGTCCTTGAGTGATACCACTAGTGTGGCATGCAAAAATTGGGCACATGGAACCTATTATTTGATTGGGTGACAATTGAGAGGATCTGTAACAAGGGTAACAAAATCATGCTCGAGATAAGTGCCTAGGAGGAAAGAAGCTACCAAGTTACTCGGAGCAAAGCATACCCTGAAATTTTCTTACGGTAAAAAGAGGCTTAGTGGATAAATGAGGATGAGAGGAGGGGAATGATCAAAATATAGCCTACTCATAATTACATCACGCTGGTGGGATACATATTGGGATAACCTCCTAGAGTGGCGCGAGGTAAGGATCACATTTTTTGTAAGGTTCTCCAGGAGCAACACACCCACTATCATACAAGACTACCATGGTAAAGAGACTACCTCATTTCATATCCAAGCATGTGAGAAGGCTTATATGGGAAGCACAGAAGTGTTACTACCTTCGTTATGGGTACATAAATTGTATTCCACCTTACAAGGTTGTGCATGCACATGGTATATTCATTCGGAGATGTATTGTCAAATAGGTAATTGGCAAGAGTTGGCGGTTGATCTCATTCAATATTTCGAGTATAGGAGTACCAAGCCATCAATAGATAAGGCGTTACAAGTAATCAAATGCCTCACGTTAGGAGATAGTGTTATGGAAAAGGATAGGTTGTTGGAGTTACTAGGTGAGCCTTACTTAGAGACACACCTCAATGAAGAAGAATCAGAGGAAGTACAACTTGAGCGTGTGTGCATGGAAAAATAAAAAGGAAAAATGGTATATGTAATAGATGGAGAAGAGATGGAGACTTTAGATGTTAACCATTCGGAAGGTACATGCAAAGTTAAAGACAACGCTGATGAGAAAGCACGCGCCTACCATGAGCCCTTGAAAACAAAAAATATTAACATTGGAATGGAGACAAAACCTGAGGAAGCTATCATCAAAGACTATTGGTCAGAAAATAAGTTTCAAAGGTCATTGATCTGTTGCACAAGTTCCAAGATTTTTTTCCTCACGGGTACCATGAACTCAAAGGAATTCACCATTCCTTGAGAGAGATGAAGATCAATTTGAAGGAAGGTGTGCACCTGATTTAGAAGAGGCCTTATCGGATGAATAAAAATTTGTGCGTACGGGTCAAGGAAGAAATAGACAAGATGATAACATCTAGTTTCATTGAGGTAATGGAAGAATCATAATGGATAATCCCAATGGTTATCAATATCAATAAGGATGGTAGGATAAGAATCTATGTTGACTACAGGGATCTGAATGCAATATGTGTCATCGATCCTTTTCCAACCCCTTTATTGAATAAATTTTGGAGGGAGTAGCCAGGCACAAAGTCTACTCCTTCATGTATGGGTTCTCAGGGTATCATAGAGTCAAGATTGCAAAGGAATACCAGAGAAAGAAAACTTTCACCACTAAGTGGAGAATGTTTTCCTACACAGTTATGCCTTTTGGATTGAAGAATGTGCCTATTGTGTTCTCACGCATCATGGTACAAGCATTTCAGGACTTCATCCATAAATTTCTTCAAGTTTACCTAGATGACTGGACTGTGTATGGATTAGTGAAATACCATTATGACAATTTAAGATTGATGTTTGAGAGATGACGACAATTGAGGATATCCATCAGAATTAATAAATGTGTCTTTGCTACTCCATTTGGAACTCTGTTAGGACACATTATATGCAAAGAAGGTTTGCTAGTAGCTCCCACTAAAGTTACAGTTATTGTAGGATTAGGGGAGCCTACTCAAAGCACAGTGCACGGATTCCTTGGGCATAAGGGGTACTATGGGAAATTCATCAAGGGATATGCCAAGATTGTCACGCCCTTGGAGGAATTAGTAAAACATAAGAGTTCCTTTCATTGGGGAGAGGCGCAGTAGAATGAGTTTGACACTTTGAAGGATAGGCTTATCACGGTGCCAATATTAAGTTTTCCTTCTTGGGATAAGCCTTTCCATGTGCATGTTGATGCCTCAAAAACAACTATGGTAGTAATGCTAGCACAACCTAGTGAGGGAATTTTTTATCATCCCTTGTGCTTTGCAAGTAGAAAATTGACACCACCGAACATAATTACATAACTACGAGCGCAAAGTATTGTCTATGATCTACATTCTCCTCAACTTTAGGAAGTATCTATTGGAAACACCATTTGTATTTTACATAAAGAACATGGCATTGATATACTTAGTCAACAAGCCCATTCTACAAGGGCGCATATGTCATTGGGTCCTATTATTTCGAGAATTTGAGTTCATTGTGGTCCTAAAACTAGGGAAAAGGAATTGGGACCTGACCACTTATTAAGGATTAACTCAGGGGAGGACACACAAAAAATTGAGGATACCATGCCAGACGTGTAACTATTTAGGTTGCATCATGCACCCTTAGACTTGGAAGATATCACAGTGTTCTTAAAAATAGGTGTGGCACCGAAAGGGATGAAGGCTCTAGAGAGAAAGAAATTAGTAATACGCGTCACACCTTACACGTTGATTTGTGGAGACCTATATAAGTTAAGTGGTGATGAGGTTCTCCATGTGATGTGTATTCGAGCATGAGCACGTGGAAATTATGGAGGAAGCACATGGTGGGATTGTAGGAGGACACTATGCAGGAAATGCTACCACGTGAAAGATTTTATTAGCAAGGCTTTGGTGGGAAACCATCTACAAGGATTATATTGAGTTTTGCAAGGCATGTGACCATTGCTAGCACCTTGGAAAACTTAGAAAGAGAGATGAAATGCCCTTGTGACTAATAGCCAGTGTTGAACCATTTGAAAAATGGGTAATCAACTTTGTAGGGCCAATTGCGCCAGCCACGCAAAGGAATGGTTTGCGGTATATCATCACTTACACTGATTACTTGACATAGTGGATGATGAGGTAGTAACTATAAAGGATTACACCGCAGCGACAACTGCTAGATTTTTATGGGAGAACATAATCAGCAAGTATGGTTGTCCTTTAATTTTAACAAGTGATAGAGGTACACACTTTCTCAATGAAACAGTCGGGATCCTCGCTAGCATAATTTATGGTGGCCCATCACAAGATCGCCCCCTATCACCCTCAAAAAAATGGAATTATTGAGGCATTTAACGAGATACTAAGTCACACGTTGACTAAGATATGTGGATTTGGAAGACAAGATTGGGATGACAAATTATCAATTTTTCTATGGGCATACGGGACAACCTACAAAAGTTTGAATAAGGCCACACGGTTTGATTGGCTGATGTAGCCTAGAATTTACTAGATAACACCCTAGTCATGCTATCACATCACTCAGCATAGGCTGAGCGCTCATTCAAAGTCCATAAAGGTACTAGGTCCTCTTTAGGGTTGTTGTAACAAGATGTTAGTGTGATGAAAGAATAAACATATAGATCCATAACTAATCCACCATTCTATCATGCATGCTACATTCAGATCTATGAAAGAACAAGTTTAAAAAATAATCATGATTGAATAAATAACATGCACTACTCAATTACACACAGTAATGACACTTAGATTCAGCTAATAACTTCCATATATTAATAAACACGGAAGCTTCTTACAATAATTTCAATCTATACCGATGTGCATGGATCATTATGGTAATTCCATCCTATATCTCTCTATCACACACACATCCATCTCTCATATATATGTATGTCTCTGTTTGTTCATGCCCCGCTACTATGTAATTCTCTTCATATATATAGGGTGGGGACTTGCCCTTCACCGCTTCTCTATTCCAAAAATAGCGCGCATGTTATTAATAGCCACACGTCCTTTACATGCATAGCCACACATGTAATTTTGTTATTTATAGACATCTTACTGATTAACTAAAGTGATAATCCTATTCCTAGCTTGTCTCCATGCAAAATTCTTGATCCGATCCTCTAAAGATAGACAATGTGTGGTGCGCACGTCTTTGCATCGTTGGTGTGTTCCACATGCCATCTTCTAGAAATAGGTTGTCATGTTCAAAATTGGCTAAGTCCCAAAAGCTGAACTTTACCTCTATGTGTGGGTTATTCCTATCCCTCCATGCCCTTGATCCTAGATTTCTCTCCTGTGTGGACTTCTTGTGTGATCTCTAACAAGTATTCTCTAATCAATATTACCCCACACTAATCTCATTGTCATCCCGATAATGGGTATCTCCAAAAATTGAAGTAAATAACAAAAGAATGGAAAGAATAAGAATGAAAGAATGTAGATAAATAAAGAAGTCTTCTAAGGCTATGAGGTAGCCTCCTATGTATCGGTTTGAAGTATCAACTCTAGATACTCCTTTATTTTGGCCTCAAGCCTTTCCATTCGTGAGTGCTTGTTTTTCTTTCTCGGAATGTCCATAGAAATGGATTCCAACTCATCCCTCGCAATATTTTATTTTTCATTCTACTGGAACCAACACAACTTTGGACATTAATGTCATTATACCTTCTAAAATATCCATCTTTTACGCAATGAGCTTCCCAAGCTCTTCCGGTGAGTCTTATACGGCTCTTATGCAGCTACAGGGCCTCACACTTACGCTTAACTATTGACAATCTTTTTGCACTGCGACCCAAGGTATTGTCCTTCATTGCTTCTGGACCTCTTCATTTTCTTCTAGGGTCTTTATATTGATAAACACCTCTCGGAGCTATGCATATATTCAAAGCATGGTCTTCTTTCTTGATACTTCTTGTAGCGCTTGTAAGCAACCCTTCATAAGATGCAATCTTTCGCATCACCGAGGCTTTCTCTCGTTCTACCTCTTGCTCTAAATTCCTTGGCATTATCATGCACAGAGGTTTGTCCTCAAGCACCAAGTCCGCCAACTTTCCTATGTAATGTATCGAGGGAAACATCGTGGAGCCTTTATCTCCAAGTGTGGCCTTTCTCTAATGACATTGTCCTCAATCTCCTCTCAATGTTGATAAATATTTCATTCTTCTTATGTGTGAAGTCCCTCTATTGTGTTATATGCACTATCTCTACATCTTTTGTCTTTAGCTCCTCGCGCAATGCTCGATTATTTGACTTTTTCCATGTTCCTTCTAGCAACTTCAACGAAACCTTTACCAATGCGTTGCTGACCTGATCATCCAACATGATAGTAGGCTTTCTTGTCATATGTCTAGATTGTGGTTCCTTCTTAATCTATCTCGAAACACACAATTCTTCACATACATAAAATTCAAGCTCATATATGTGGGTGTGCATTGACCATGATAGTTGCTTTTGAGTGTGCACAATCACCATATCCTCATCCATTAGCTCCCAGCCAAATAAATCCTTCTTTTCTATCATGCTCTAGAAGCGGGTGTGGAAAATTTTACCGCATACCCCATGGCTGGTGGAATATACTCTCCACTCATCCTCTTTGATATAGGACCCTTGGGAATTGTATATTTAAGGTTAGGATCTTGTCCCATTACATCCTGAGTAGTCACATGTGTGGATCCAAAGGTTTCCTTTTCTTTTTCTTCTCCATCCTTCATCTCTTCATCTTTTTCTCTTCCTCATTCTATGGCTTGTCTTCTTGCTCGAGTGGGGTAGGAGATGCACACTCGCTCTCTTCTGATTCCTCCACTTCTTTATCCAACTTCAACTTTCTTATCTTCTTTGGTTCAGTGGTCTCCTTGTGTGGAGAGAGATGAGGTGATTTCTATACCATTTGTGGGGTTCCACTTTGAATCCTTATACGTCTGAACACTTTCTTAAATATATGCTCCCCTTCTCAACCTCTGTATATTCCTCTTCATCTTGTCCTTGAGGTGGAGTGGTCACGCACCATGACTCTTCTCTATCATAAGGTTGTTTTCTTCGTGCTCCAAGCCTCCACTATCTTCATGCTCCTCCTCTTCACCCTCTACTTCAACAACTTATGTGGGCCTTTGCACCGATATGTTTTATATTGTGTGCTTACCCTTCGGCGGTCCTGGGAGCATGAATTCATTCTCTACATACTTATTGTTCTCCATCTAGGGATTCAGATGAAGATACACCAATGTTTCCCCTACATCCGCTACAACCAAAATTATTGGCTTAATATTCAACACCTCCGAAATGATTCTCTCGGTGTAGGCACTTTTTCCAGGATACACATGATTCTTTCTCAACATATGGTAGTCACAGTCTACCTTATCTGCATTGAATACCAGTCAGCGTATGTCTATAAATCTATGAAAAGATTCTTGGAAATACCTTGTAGTAGTGAATGTGTAAGGTAATTTACACCTAGGGCTCCAGACTCCATCTCTCATTGGGAATCATGTGATGCGAAATGATGATATATAGCAAAGCTGGATGTGTTTCCCTACTACGATGGTAGGTCCTTTGGGATGCACCACTCTTCCTCAAATGTCACATGAGCCTATCATACCATTTCTCTGCCCTTTTATTTACATCATCGGCATGGCCCCTTTACATAGGTACTTGCTAAACCTTTCGGTTGTGACTTATTCTCCATGGGGTATTTCCATACCTTTTCCTTTGGCCGTTTGGTACTCAATTTCCATGAATAGTAGTGATAGTAGAACAGCCCTAAAGTTGATATTCCCTCTGTGCACGCTTCCTTGACTATTTGTTCTATAATGTAGTCTACAATATTGTATATTTCTCCTTTTTACATCTTACGTAGAATGTGTAACCACAAAGTATTTACCTATGACCACCACTCCTGGTCATTGACTTTGTAACAAGGTGTGTTGTTGCTTGCATAATTGGGAAGTTCTTTAATTTGTCTATATCCATACTACACGGACCCTTGAGATACCCCAACTCATGTTTATTCATTAATATCATGTCTTTATCTATGAGATAATTCTTTATGTCTGATCATGTGGCCTTCAAACTTGTAATTGATGAGATAAGCATAGATGAGATTCTAACTCTACATCCTGCAAAGTAGAAGAAGTCCTCGTGCACTCTGCTCATGAGCCACTGATACAAGGGCTCATATTTCTTGAAATATGAAATCTCATATAATTGGTAGACCCCAATTCTTTTCAAAAGTTTCTCACTTGCATCATCATAAACTGGCATGTCATCCACCGTATGCTTATTCATCCTAGCAATGAGCAGGGAATCAATCTCCTTCTTATGTTATGTTATCGTGTGAATGTATTCACTCACTTTTCTCTTTCTGATAGGTGAATCCCATTCTTGGCTAATGATGACTCCTTCTGGATATTAAATTTTTAAAAATCACTTTTGGGTGCCATCTCTTCTTCCTCGATGACCACCTTCTTCTTTCCTTTTGCTCCTACTGCAATTGCCTTCTTAGGTGCCATTTTTACCTTGCAAACGTCTCCTCTTTAACTCTGTAACTTGTGAATCAAACCCTAGCTTGATTTAATCATGCCCTAGGTGGAAAATTCATGCCCTAACTCCTCTTTGTCTCCTTGCTTTGCTCAAACCCTTCACCACTAGGGACATGCAAGCTTCTTTTCACATAGATCTGTTTGTCACGCTTGGTTTCACACCCTTCACACCTTAACTTGATCACTTGGCTCTTTACACTTAGCTCTTTCCTCAAATTCTCTTAGTCATAATGGTAAAAATGAATTTGCATCCCATCCTTATATAATTTTTCAAATTTTGATGCATTTATTGCTCCTTCACCTACCAAATATCCTCTCATTCATTGACCAAATTTGTTCATTCCATGTGGTACATCTTCGCACCCCAGCTATAACCTTCTAGTGCACTTCCTACTCTCTGGTCACCGAATTATCTTCAGCACATGCCCTTGCGCTCAAGTACCTCTTCACTGTACCTTCTCTTGGTAGTTATCATGCCCTCTGCTTACCTCACATTATACTATCCTTTCATTCATTCATCTCCATCCTTGGTCACTTTTGAGAACCAATCTTCTTTTGACTTAAAGCTCACCTATAGTAGCTTATTCCTTTCAACTTTCAATTCCCACACCTTTTACCTAGATAAATACAACCACCCCACATTAAAGGTATGTGTAGTCTTATGTGCATAAACATGCTTCATGTAGTAATTAGCTTCATGCACGCAAGCGCTTATTACACAAGAACAACAACTAAATTGACAAATTATAGTGACAATGAAGGAAATACATAATTGAAAACCTAATCTAAATGGAAATACTACCTTATTACAAACACCAAGAAGACTTATTTATATTAGGGCTTGACCTACTCTGTTAAAGTAATGCTTAGGGTAGTTGTGTTCCATCAAGTGCTTCTAACTAGAAATCACCTAAGTCAAGTACATAAGTGATGACATACAGCCCCAACCAATGTATTTTGAGCTTACCTAGATGGCACAAGAAATTAGAGTCATAAAGAAGTACCATTTGTCCAATCTCAAACTTATTATCCCTTATATTTTTGTCATGTCACGCTTTCTACCCGGCCTTTTCACGCTTCGAATCCATTGTGTTATGGCTCATCACTCATCTAGTTGAATCATCTTCTTGATACGCTTTTCTAAAGCCTTCTCATCAGCTAGACCTCCAATGCATGCAATGTGCAAAGAAGGTAACATAAATTCTATAGGGAGAATGGCCTCTATACAAACACCAACCTGAAATGGTGTGTCTTTGTTAATCTCTTGTAAGTTTTTATGTATTCCCAAAGAACAACTCACACTTTGTCATCCCAATCCTTTCTCCCAACATCACAATTTTTGTCAAATTTAGGCTCAAAATCTTGTTGAAAGCCTCAACGGTTCTATTTTCTTGAGGATGATAGGGTGTAGTTTTATGGTGTGCAATTATAAACTAATCTAATAGGATCTTGATTATCTCATTCAAAAATTGTGTACCCCTATCACTTTTCATTATTAAAGGACATCCATATCTTGTAAGAACATTCTCCCATATAAACCTAATTGTTGGAGTTTTGTACGGTCCTTCGTAGGTGTGGCTTCCACCCACCATGTTAGATAATCTATGAAAGTAATGATATAGCACAATCCATTCTGCGTGCGGTGACAAAATAGGTCCTAAAAAATCAATGGCCCATTTCTCAAATGGTTCAACACTAGTAATTGGTCTCAAAGGCATCTCATCTCTTTACCCCTGGTTTTCTAGCGTGTGACAATGATCACACACCTTACAATATTCCTTGCATTCTTTATACAATGTCTCACACCATAATCCAGCAAGTAGGATCTTTCGAGCAGTCTCATCACCTGCATAATGGCCTCATGCAATACCACCATGGGCCTCTTCCATAATATCCTTGCGCTCATGCTCTAATTCACAACGTCATAATACTTCATCTCTGCCTAACTTGTAGAGGTCACCACCTGTGATTAACATAAATGGTGCCGCATGAATAGCAAGTTGTACCTTTTCTAATGCCTTCATTCCTTCGGTGTCATACCAATTCGTAGAAAGACAGAAATGTCTTCTAATTCTATGGGTGCACGTTGTAACCTATATTATTGAGCATCTAGCATGGTTTCTTCAATTTTCTGTGTTTCTTCTCCGAGTTGATTCTAGATAAATGGTCTGGTCTAGAGTTACTTTTCCTTGCTTCACCACTGTTTGTGAAGTCAAACTCTTGAAATAGGAGTACCCATCTACATATGTGCCCTTGTAAGATAGGCTTGTTTACCAAGTACTTCAATGCCATGTGATCTGTATAAAACACAAATGGTGTTGCTAGAAGTACTATCGAAACTTGTGCAATACATAGATCATTGACAAAGCTTCGTGCTCTGTAGTTGTATAATTATGTTCAGTAGGAGTCATCTTCCTACTAGAAAAAAAAATTATATGATCTATAATACCTTCACCAGGTTGAGCTAACACAACACCAATGGCCATGCCAAAGTCATCCACATGCACATGAAATGGTTTATCCCATGAGGGAAAATGCAAAATGGGCATGGTAGTAAGTTTATCCTTTAATATCTCAAACGTGTGCTGTTGCAGTTCTCCCCAATAAAATGTATCTTTCCCTTTTAGTAATTCTTCCAAGGGTGCAACAATTTTGGCATACCCTTTGATGAATTTTCTATAATATCTGTATGACCTAAAAATCTACACACCTCACTTTGAGTGGTAGGTGCTTCCAAGCCTAGAATGACAACAACCTTAGCTAGATCAACCAGCAAACCTTCCTTGCAAATTATATGTCCTAATAGTATTCTAAATGGTGTAGCAAATATGCACTTCTTGATGTTCAAAGAGATACTCAATTGTCTGCACCATTCAAACATTAAGTGCAGATTGTCACAATGATCTTTCACAAGCCCATATCTTGTCAATCGATCTAGATACACCTACAAAAAGTTGTGAATAAAGTCCTTGAATTCCTAAATAACTATATGTGAGAATACAACATGCACATTTTTCAATCCAAAAGGCATTACAAGTATAGGAAAATTTTCCCCATTCAGTAGTAAATGTAGTCTTTTCTTGATCCTCCTGAGCAATCCTAACCTGATGATACCCAAAAACCCATCTGTGAAGGAATATATTTCATGCCCTACAACTCCCTCTAGTATTTCCTTAGTAAATGGCATAGGGAATGGGTCTGTTACATAGGCAGCATTTAGCTCCTGTAGTCCACACATATTCTAATTCATCCATCCTTCTTGATACTAATCACCATTGGACTAACCCATTCTGACTCATCAAGGGGCTTGATAATTCTAGATTTCAACATTTTATCAATTTCTTCTTTTACCTTTTCACGCAAATTAGGATTCATTCTATAAGGTCTCTTTCTCATGGGGTGTGCACCTTCCTTAAGCTTTATCTTCATTTCCCCAAGTGATTCATGCATGCCTTTAAGTTCATGATACCCTCGAGGGAATAAGTCCTGATAATCCCTGAGTAACTCAATAATCTTTGCTACCTCCAAGTCTGACCAGTAGTCTCCAATGATGGCCTCCTTAGGCTCAGCCTCCGAACCTATATTCACCTTCTTTGTCTTCATGGGTTCATGATAGGCGTGTGTATCCTTTTTTGCCTTTGTCCAAGACCTCATGCACCCCTTGTGAATGTTCAATATCTAGGTTCTCAACTTCCTCATCATCCACGATGTAAACCATCTTTCCTTTCTCTTTCTCAAGGAAAGTGCGTTCAAGTAGTATGGAGTCCATTTCTTCTTCCTTTTCAAAACATGCTTCGGACTCTGTCTCACCAAATAATTCCTGAATATGATCTTCTACTTTTGCACTATCTCCCATAGTTAAGCGCTTGACAAATTTTAATGCCTCTTCTATTAGAGGTTGGGAAGAAAAGTAGTCAAAGGTCTGGATCATTCATGCTAGTCAAATTTTTCCAATTTCTAGTCTCTTAATGTATTTTTCATATATATACCATGCACATGTGAATCCTTGTAGAGTAGAGTACAATCTATGCACCCAGAGTGAAGGTGGTAATGCTTCCTATCCTGCTATCTAGAGTCTCTCACATTGTTGAATGTGATGCTAAATAGGTTGATCACCATGATAAGTTCATATCTACGTAGGTTCATTGTTCCTTACAAACCTAATAGATAGGGAGATCCCAATATCTTCCCATTTTATAAGATTATCTCTATGGACTACCCACCAGCACACTGTTGTCCCGCACAAGGTATATACTAACATATCTCTTCTCTTAATTTGATTTGTCCACCGTGTTTCCATGGATTTCAAAAATATAGGAAGATCTTCTACCCCTATATACTAAGGTACTATGCTACCTATCCATCAAACTGAATGAATTCCATTCTTACGCGCAATTGTGCTTTTCACCTTGCACCCTACTAGTTCATATGTACCATGAGCCCAATTGTCACAAGAAATACTCATAGTATCACTAATAGAATGATAATCCTCCCACTGTAGGATGCCTTATTCTTATGCCTCATTGACCTCTAGGTCCTGAATAGCATGTAAGTAAATTCTATTTAAGTCCTCCTCACTTAAAGGCTCAACATATGGTGTAGACTTCCCATCCTGTCCAAAGGTATCACAACCCTTACCTCCTTGTTCTCAAAGCTGATATACCCCTTATTAAATCTCAAGTCAAGCATTATTTACATAACACCAAGGGTGTCCAAGTAAGGTTAGAAAATTATCTCGCTTCGAAAGTGCTAATACCTCATAATCCCAAGTGAACTTAGCCCTTTGTATGGGTATAGATGCATCCACTAATCTTCTACCGTTTGCTAGATTCTAACCATCCCGATGCCTTTATTTTATTGCTTATGCTTCTTACTCAAATGCTCATATAAGTCGAGCACTCCTCGTAGCTATGATTATTTCGTAAAAACAACATGTAACATTCTAAAGAAATTTGCACCTATAGTGGTCGGGAGATCCATATGTATAACATGTTCCATGAGGGAACTCACCTCTTCCTCCGCCGTGGCCTCATCCTCCATATCCACCATGATATCCACATCCCCTTCCACAACCTCCTTCAAAACACCCCTCATTCTTGTCATAGCATGTTTGATTATGATCCCGATCCTGGTGCTCATTCTTACCCTTAGGGTTATCTATTATACTTGTCTGTCGTACCCCAATGTCTATAGCATCCTGGATCTGACCAATCAACTAACAATCCTTGGTATCATGGGTTGTGGAGTAGAAAATTTTGCAAAAGCAGGATACATTCTTCCTTATCACGTGTTGTAACAAAGGACAATGACTAGCATCATGATTCAAATGACATATCTCACAATCTAATAGTAATGAGTGTACAGATCTATGAGGACAACTATCCTTGGTGTGACCTTCCACTTCACAATTTGTACACCAAATTCCTAAGCATGTTTCATGGGCTAAATTTGTTGATAGCTTCTCTAATTGCTTTGTCATAGTGGCAATCTATGCCTCTAAGAATTTACTAATGCAAAGGTCAATGTTCCCAACTTCCTCAACACGCAAAGCTACTTCTAGTGCTTTGTGTGGATCAATGTATGTCTTATATGACAGCGCCCTTCTAAATGGTGTAATCAATCCTCCAAAAAACCATTGTACATGTTGGCTTGCATGAATATCATAAGATAGCTTAGATAGAAGTGTCTTAAAATTGGCATCATACTCATGTACACTCTCAGTAGTTCCCTGCTTGATATCTTTAAGCGTGATGATACTTTTATACTCAAATTCAGGGATATGGAACTCTTTCAAGAAAGCATCCTTAAATGCCTTTGCATAATCCATGCAACTTTAATCGGGTAAAACTTCATGTACCAACAGTTGTGTGCACGTTCTGTAATGTAGTATCAAATTGACTTTCCTTGCGCTCAGTAGCCATGATCCCTTTAGCGCTCTAGAATATCTCACACATATGCACATGTTTGGTAGCATCCTCTATGCCTCTATACTCTGGAAGATGAAGATACATTTCCATATAAATGTTATGTGGTTACTATGGGCCTTGACCACTTGATCCAGAACCTCTTGTGTTCCCTCTGCCTCCAAAACCACCAAATCCACTAGAACTAGAACCACCTATACCTTTGTATCCTCCACCTGTAGCTGGAATAGGACCTATAGATGTACTCCCCTATGCTCCGACAGTAGTACTTCACCGAACCCCTACGATGCTGTGAGGTAGTTCCACTTCAGAGGTGAATCCAACATTCTCGCACGCTCACATTCGTGTAGACGATGCACTGAAAACACACCTCACGAATAACATTGAATCCATTTTTCCTGCCATTGATGTACTTTCCCCGACTTACTCCTACTCTTCTACTTCCCAAGTTAGCTTCTTTGGTTATTTGTCGTACTAGATCTTTGGAAAATCAATCACAAGGGCTAGGTCACCGAGGTGGATTAAGATGTGTGCCCACACCCAGTGCAATCTCTATTGGTACACTTATGTGTGAGGCCAAGGGGGGATCTCTATCATGATTTCCAAGATGGGGGATTTCCTTATGCTCTAGCTCTATGTCTTCTATGTGAGCTTTAAATCCTTCACGACCCATCTCTCTCCTCAACACCATACTTTCTACAATGGAACGTTTCTTCTCTATCTCCCTCTCGCATACCTCATTATACTTAATCCATCTCTCCTCTCTCTGCCTCTCTACCACTAGGTCTACCATCTTTCACCAAACTTGTTCCTTCCCTCGCATGTGGTGAAGTTTAGTTAGCCATCGGTTTACTCTCTAGATTCAAAGTTACCATCAAGATCTTGATCACCAGTGGAATACCTTGCAAATATACTCCTCTTGGATACCGCAAAAACTAGAATTCAACTACCTCTGGGAAAGAATATGTTGAAATTGAATATTCCATAATATAACTATTTAGAACACCATGAAACCATGTATCCATAGTGCAAGTCTAGATTAAATCAGCATCATAAAGGGCCTGAAATTCTTCCTGTGTCCAGACAAGTGCACGATACCTCCAATTCCACTGAGATGCATAAGTAGTAAGCCACTCATATAGTTCTACTAGAAAGATAGTGAAAAAGCTCTCATATAGGTTATCATACAGATTCTATTCTACCCAAGTGCATGTGTTAAACTTAGATCCACTGCTGAACCGCCATGCATATTCTTCCTCTAGATCATATATCCACTCCTCAATACTTGTTAGAGTTAACCAGTACGTCTTCATCTCAAACCATCCTAAAAAAAAAGGAAAAAGAGGTCTCGGAAACAAAACCAATGATGAAGCCTATAATTTACCAGATAAGAACCTAGTCGCGCTGGCACATCACTCAACCTAGACTAAGCACTCACCTGAAGCTTGCAAAGGTACCAGGTCCCTCTTTAGGGTTGTTGTAGAATGATGTTAGCGTGATGAAGGAAGAAACATATATGTCCATAACTAATCCACCATTCTACCATGCATGCTACATTCAGATCTATGAAAGAACAAGCTTAAATAGTAATCATGATTGAATCAATAACATGCACTACTCAATTACACACAAGAATGACACTTAGATTCAGCCAATAACTTCCATCTATTAATAAACACAGAAGCTTCTTATAGTAATGTCAATCTATATCGATGTGCATGGATCTGTTACAGTAATTCCATCGTATATCTCTCTATCACACACACATCCATCTCTCATATATATCCTACTATGTGCTTCACATCATATATATAGGGTGGGGACTTTCCCTTCACCGCTTATCTATTCCAAAATAGGTCGCATGCTATTAATAGCCACACGCCATTTATAGGCATAACCACACATGCAAGTGTGTTATCTATAGACCTCTTGCAATTAACTAAAGTGACAATCCTATTCCTATCTCGTCTCCATACAAAACTCTTGATCTAATCCTCTAAAGATAGACAATGCGTGGCATGCACGTCTCTACATTGTTGGTGTGTTCTGCATGCCATCTTCTAAAAATAGGTCTTCATGCTCAAAATTGGCTAAGTCCTGAATGTTGAACTTTCCCTCCATGTGTGGGCTCTTCCTTTCCCTCCACACCCTTGATCTTGGCTTTTCTCCTGCATGGACTCCTTGTGTGATCTCTAACAAGTATTCTCTAATCAACAATGTCCATTACAAATCAAGTGAAAGATAGACCAAAAGAAAAGTGAGAAAATGTGAATATGAGGTAAAAAAGCACATCAGATGGCTTGTTCATGCCATTCCTTTCTTCCATTAAATATTAGGGTGTGATGTGAATTTATACCGATGCCATCGGCCACATGTGATGGAGTCGAAAGTGAAAACCTAACACCAACACCATCACCCACGGGCCATCGCGTTAACCAAGGATAACTCAAATGTCAAATGGGGTGTAATGTGTCATGGATCAATCAAACATAAGTGTCAATGATGAAGTCAAATGAAAGCAAGTGTCTTGAATGCTAGTGTGTGCAACATAAAAGGACTAACGGAGACAAGGGTAACTAAGGATAGGGACACATAGTGGTACATCTCTCTGTGTATTATCTCTAAACCCATAATGACCATGTGTATAGTCATACCCCATTCCTAGTAGGCCCCTTAAGGAACCCGCTCAAGAAATAGATGCATCAATGACCCTTATCTACACAAAAGAATTGTTAATAATATGTATGAAAAATTAGGTGTATACATATGCCCCAAATGTTGATCACTGCATGTTGCAATAACAAAACATGAGGTGGTCAACAGAATGAAACAACTTTAACACCAAAAGTGAAAGTAGATATTAAAAGTAAGAAAGGACTAGATGAAATGAAATATAACCATCACTATGTACCTAATAGTGTTGTTTGTCATACCATGTGAAGGCACAATCAATGTTGTAAGAACCACAAGAAGTAAAAGTGAAAAGAAACACTAGAGGATCATTAGTAAAATAAGACATAAATCACTTACTCGGGGGCATATGGGACGGATGTCATGTCAGAGTGTCGAGATGACATAATGTCATAATGGTATGGAAAGGTGTCAAAAATAGGTAAAAATTGAAAGTCTTTAGATTTATACGTGTAATCGGTCAAAATAAACATTCCAAGGTTATGGTCGCAACACAACAAACAAATCATTTTCCATATCTCGGGAGAAAAAATGGCAGCCATTGAAATTTTTAAGGTTATCACAACCAAATATGAATAGAAATGACATTTTTATATAAGTATTTTGTTTGTTATTTTTTCATTTCTATGTTTATATTTAAGAGAACTAAGCTTTGGATTCCAAATTTAGGTGTATTTTTATGGTGTCATGGCACAAATACGAGGTGGTGGTAGGGGATGACGAGGCAAAGTGCACATGAAGGGCGTGACCATAGGTAAGTTGTTACATTTAATGTTATTGAGGAGATCATGTGTCATTTGGTTTTTTACGTTTTTGGAGTCATTAGTGCATCATTTTTTTCCAAACTTGCATCATAGGGTAGGTTAGGAAAAAATACAAGTGGGTTTGGGGGATTTGAATTTGGTTTTGTTTTTGTGTAGTTTTTTTGGAATTGTATATTTTGTTCATAGTCACTTTTGGGAAGATGCCATTGACCCCTTTAGAGGAAGAGGGTTGATGGCATTAGGGTTATTATAGAAATTAGACGGGGTTTTATGGCATTGGAAAAGGGGCCGATGGCGTTTGAGGATTTTTGTGCATCCTTTTGAATTTTATTTTGTGTACTTAATTGATTTTTTGAGGTTCTAACATATGTTTTTCTATTATTTTGTGCATATAAGGAGAGCATAGGATCCACTTATGGAGGATTCTAGATATGGCATGGATGAGTGGATTGATTTTTGGTTTGACTCGGGTAGAGTTTTCCCAATACATGGTTAGGGATTTGGGGGCATCATGCAAATGCCCAAGATACATTTAGATTTGGACCTGATCTAGATGTTTTTGGCCATATGGGAGACTAGGTCCAATACCTTTCCGTGGTGGACAAGGAAGGAGACCATTGAGATGGCCTTGAACTTACAAGATGTCCACAACATTTTGGGTTCCTCATTGGAGGGACCCATATATAATGTTATTTTAATCCTAATTCGGTAAAGTGGAGAGCCTTAGTCATATGGGTTATTGGGAGTGATACATACCACGAGGGCATGTTGTGTGTCCGGCTCATTGCAGTGTATGCCTCGTGCATTCCAATTATCTCGAAAGGTAGTTATGGAAAATGTTATGGCACGAGATAGTGTGTCATAAGGAAAATTGATTCATTCCATTATTTTTATAGCATTACATAGGGATGTATTAGACCATGGTATACCCTTCGATTAGGGCACCACCATATGGGTATAGCTAGTGCATGATCTCTATAGGGTTAGACGTAGAGAATAAAGGGTTGTGGGACCCAACATTCTACTAACATCCTTGATTTATGAGAGGTTACCTATGTATTGAACGACATGTACACTATTGGTTATAGTAGCATATGCCCCGAGAGTACTCCATTGGACACAAGGGTCAGACGTGACAACACTTTAAGCATTCAGACCACTAGCATAGGTGGGTCAGGATGATGTCATATGGCATCCCTTTGAATGGAATGTGGATCAATGGCCTAGTTGGCCAAAATTAGAGCACATAGAGGCTATTATTGAAGTTACGGTGGTATTAATAATATTGGGTGGAGACCTACTCACCGAGTAGGGTCTCGAGACGATTTGGACAACCAGCACCCATGGTGGTACCACCATTACCACCCTAGAGATGTCAGCATGCTAGAGAGGTTGTAAGAGGAGAGGAGAGGGTATGGACAGTAGGAGGACATGGTTGGAGGTAGCATATGCATGGTGGGGATGTTCAAGGCCCACCACAAATGATTAAGGATGTAGTAGGTGTTGGTTTAAAGGATGGATCCAATAGAGGATCCACTAATTGGGGTCCATAGGGTGGAGGCACGGGTAAAGCTGGTCCTAGCACCAGTGGAGTAACATGATGGGATAGCCAATAGGGTGGGTGAGGGAGAGTCAAATGCATCATTCAAGAGGAGGTGTATTAATGAGACACGGAGTCGAAATGTCCATGAACTCCGAGATAGAAGCCTAGACTGCAGTCCGGGTGGAAAACCATGTATATGTGTCATTATGTTATTTAGATGTCTTGAGAGTAGTTTGTGGTATATTTGTATTTGACATGTGTCGTATACTTGGTTTTATAGAGAGGATGGTGGAGGAGTGGCATTCCCTGATAGAGAGTTCCCACCATGAGATCCTAGATCATGTGTTGGGTGTCAGGATACTACAAAGAATGGTTGATCCAAAGTGGGACCATCGGTGGGATACTTAGTGGGTTCCTTTCATCGGTTGGACATGCATCCAAGACCTTGCAGAGATGTAAGGATGTACATGAACTAGAGGCAATAAGTAGCATAGACATGATGCTACTGAGTTTATGCGAGGCATAGGTAACCTTAGTACAGGATCGAATTATTTCCTATCAAATACCCGAAGGGTGGCCAAGAGGATTAATTTATTATATGCACAATAGGTGAGAGCACAAGGAGATGCCTCTAGAGCACGATCTACAATGGAGTCTCTATCTTTCATAGCACGAGCTACAAGAATGGTCCTATTGTCCCAAACCATCTAGATACCCTCCGTAGGGGGTGAGGGTGTTTGAGCCTTATTGTAGATGGGTGAGATCCATGTATTTTTTTGTAGATATTTTGTGTTTGTGTGTGTGTGTGTGTGTGTGTGTGTCACTTTGATTATCACTTTCCTAATTTTTGCATCCATGTATGTGATGATACTCATGGTACTTACAAATATTTATAATGTCATTAGATAAGTAGAACTAGCACTAGCAGAAATCAATAAGATATCCCAACCCATGCAATATGAAGAATCCAATGGACAAAAAATGACCATGGCATTCACTAATAGGATATCAAGGTGTGTGTTAGGTAGATAAATCCAAACAAGGTCATAAGCCTAAGCAAGGATCCACATAATACCACAGAGATCCAATGGGAAAGACCATGGTGTACAAAGCCAAAATAGGTAGAATCAAGACCTCAACACTCTAATGGCATGAGGGGCTAGGGCATACAAATCAAAAATAGGTGGAATCAAGACTGCAACACTCCAACAAAGTAGGATGAGCCGGGCGTATGAGATGATAGATCCAAGCAAGGTGATCAGCCCAAGTGAGGATGAAAGGAGATGTAAGGAAGTGTGTGAGAACCCAAGTGGGGGTTGAGAGCCCAATTGAATGTGAGAGATCATGTCGAAGAAGGAAATAAAATGTAATTAAGGTATTAAAGATAGCTATCCACGAGGGAGAAAGATCATAAGGTTTTACTGATGATTTCATCAACCTTGTGTAAGATATGACTTCTAGCTTGAGACATGAGGTCCTCTACGACATGTTATGTAATAATGACTTGTCGATGAACTTTAGATCTTGTGTAAAATAAGGTTTCATCAATTTGATCCTCCAGTTGGGTGAGAATTTCACGTCAAATGTTATCCATAGTGGGACAAGGATCAGGGTGAGGTGGGGACCCATAAGTAGGTTATGGTCTAGTTGGTCAAGGGTAAGGTGGTTAGTTCCAAGAGGAATCATTTCTACGCTTTCTTCCACGTGAAGAGGACTAAGGAATTTGGAATTTACTAGACATAGCCTTTGACAATAAACATTAGTATATGCACAATACCTATGGTGAGAACAAAATAATGGAGATAAAGTGTAAGGTTGTGAATATTTTTTAGTTTTGTCTCATTTGACCTTACCTTCGAGATTCTTCGTATGTCGTCTATAAGCTCTATATTCTAAAACATCATGTCCTGGGGCCTCTTGCCATGTGCAATATTGATCGATTATAGGGGAATAGGGTGTCAAAAGTGAAAGTGGTAGAGTGAGAAGTCCCACATGATGTGGAGGGATAATGAGTAGGTGGGGAAGGCGTCGATGTAATCGGTGAAGTGTAGATGGAGCAATTTGCAACTCAATCATTGAGGCACATTGGACGGGTTCATCACCCATGATATCATCATATTCGTAAGGGAAGATGGGTCAACTAGATGGATGGTAGAGTACAGAGGGGTAGTATGAGGTTAAGAGGTTGATGGAATGATTTGAGGCTCAAGAACTATACAACTAGGACAAATATCAGCCATACTCGAGGAGTCCTCTTGTCTGAGGATGACATTTATGTTGTGAGTGTGTTGGGTGTGAAGTATCTCCTCATAGCTCAAGACTTCCCTATTACGAATCTAGCCATAGCTAATGAGTAGGGATCATCTGAAGCTTAACCATCATCATAATCTGATATGGAGGTATCCACCACACAAGATTCAACTACAATATTTAATTAGACCACATGTTCTAATGGAGGTTGTGGTTTACGTGAGATGACACTGGAACCAAGGGCTCCTACTTGTGATAATGGGGCCACATGGAAGGAGGCAAAGTTAGGATATGATAACCTCAGGAAGATTGGAAGTATTAATTCTAAGTGTGATCTCATTGGGCTCATCGTCATTAGACTCTATACGATATTATTAATTCTAAGTGTGATCTCATTGGGCCCAACCAATTCAAGATGACTGGCATTGTTGTGGAGAGAATCTATACGATAGTTGAAATGTTGATACTCTAGAAAGGGGATGGCAGATAACTCATCTAATGTTGGGAGTTTGTATATCCCATTTTTTTGGAGTTTGTTGTATTTTTAAGGATCATGATCCCCTTTAATCTTATATATAGCTCCTAAATGAGAAAAATTTACACATTAACAAGCGAAGGAAGTGACTACATGCATGCGCTAAGTCCAAGGATGCCCTAGGAGGATATTATAAGATAGGTGAAATTTTAAAATCGTGACCTTAACTTGGAAAGTTCTAGGAGGAACCATGATGGGTAACCAGATGCATCCCATGGGGGAATCTGTCGATGATCATACCCTTGACAAGTGGTACATGTAGATTTTAAGTTATTTATGGAGTAACCAAGAGCCTTAATGAATTATAATGAGGCAATACACATACCAGCTCCTTCGTTGATGAGAGTATATTTAACCATAGTAAGTCGATCTAAGATGAGATGAAAAAGGTGGATCCTCCGTTGAAAAAAATTCATCAAGGATCATGGAAGCTATAAGTAAGCGGATGCAAGATTGAGCATCCGTGGCAAGGTTGGTATGAATGGATATCTCCTCACGCTTAACAACGAATGCTTTCCTCTTATCTATGTAATGTGGGACTCCACTCCAAAGCATGAGGAAAGGGGATGTTCATGTCAAAAAGGTTGTCATGAGACACTCATGGTGGCAAAGCAATGTACGCATGATCTCTAGAAAAGGGATTTAGCTAGGAAGTTTGGAAAGTTCTTCAAAACAATCTCACTCGTCATGGCTGAGTTGTGCAATGGGTGAGAGTGATGGGAGTCGTCGGGAATAGAGCTAGAAGAAGAAGATGTAATCAAGGAGACTTCATAAATTGTATTTTTCTCATTTTCTATGTTATTAGCCTTATAAGTTTTAATTTAACAGGAGCCGATATTGTCTGTAGAAGTAGTGTTATATACCATCAACTCGTAGGAGATTTTCTATTGGGTCTGATGGTATTTTTAGTTAGGTGAGTTATTTCACGCACCATCGACCCTGTAGGATATTTTCCATAGGGGCTAATGACGTCTATAAGAGGGAGATTTCTACCTTGGGAGGCCTGATTTTGAGCTACATAAGGGTACACAACCCTGTGAGTTTGAGTTTGGAATGATGTAGGATATTTGGGTTCTATATAAGCTATGACACACTTAACATCATTAATAGTAATCATGCTTTCAAGAGGATAGTCTATTTCAACTACATTAGTCATAGCATGTTCTTGCTTTTTAGAAATCTCACTTGTATTATGGTTAGGCATGGGATTAGAGAAGGCTTGTAACTTCTCATTAGTTTCGTTAATGCTTTGTGATGATTTTTTCATTATGTTGTATCACAGGGTTTCACCGCTTCAGTCAAACATTCTCAAGTGATGGTTTCGTGGTCAAATTAGGAGACTAGGAATAAATTGATGGCAGTCATGCATAGTGGATGATAGTTCTCATGGGAGTGACCCCTATTAGCATGCCACTAATAGAATTTTCTTTCATCATGCAATTGAGGAATAGGTCAAGAAGGATATAAGACCATGATAAATGGCTTATGTAAGTGATTTTTGAACTCCTCCTTGCTCATTGGTTGATGATAGTTAGTCTGATTTTTGTTGTTAGTTTGTTGGTCAATGTTAAAAACATCCCTACTCAAAGAAGAGGCAAAAGGAAGAGTAGCAAAAATAACTGTGATCCGTTACATTCTTGTTCATAAGACATTGGAGGATGTGGACTTGTTTATTAGGTTTTGTCTTAGAAGGAACCTTCTCAAACTCTCTCATGAGGTAATCCTACCTTTTATCTTGTTCAAAAAAAAATTCAAAAGAGGTGGGAGAAAAGGACCTTACTATTATCTATTTTTACCCCTGGTAAAAATAGACAACTTGGGAGGACAAGCTAGGCACCTGGAAAGAGCTTCATGTGGCAATATAGAGAGATACGGGTGAATTTCCATGTTTTGGAGCACTTACAATTAGTTTTGGTACATTCAAGATCAATAGGTGTAGTTTTTCTTTGGATACGGGATTTTTGTGTCTGCTACGAGCTATGTTTGTGTCTTATTACAGTGCTCTATTGTGTATGTCTACAAGAAAGTAGGAGTGCCTGAAGTAATTTCTTCCACTTCTTCATGATTTAAGCATTCTACATACGTGCATCCTCGGCTCTCCAAATCGGCACATTATAGTTATTTCATCCTTCGCTTTACAAACGGTGGCCAAAGGTACACAGTAGTTATTACAGGTGACCCAGTAGGTGCACGTAGTTTTGTGGGTGACCAAAAGAGAATAGCCGATGGTCATGGTGACTGTAGGTGCATAACCTCCCTACCAACTACCATTTTTATTATAAAATTTGATTTTTGGGCTATGTACTTTAACACTCCCACTCATAAATCATAAAACATGAAGATTAAATGCGATGGGTGGGTGAAAATTAAAAAGGACATCTATAGCCCCAAATTTAATGCCAAGACCCTAGAATCTGTGTATAAACCAAAAAAAGTGACCTACACTAAAACTACCATTACTTTCACTACACTCAACCAATTAGACAGACTTATACTCGTTGGAAATGGGATTTTTCCTCTACAATAAAAAGTAAAGAAATCGAGAGATTTGGTGGGTCTAAGAAGGTGAAAAATTCAAAACGTTCAGTTCAAATGGTCACTTCGGGTAGAATGAAAAGAGCAATAAATGAAGGTATCGGTGCATGTTTCTTCTTCCATAAGGCAAAGGATGTGATGGAATGAGATTTGCAGTTGTTTCAGTCCTTTTTTAGGTGTATTAATGGTTCTTTTTGGTGATTGAAGAAGAAATACACCCCTCTCTCTCTCTCATTGATTCTTCTATATTTGTAAAAGAGAGCTCAAAAAAAGTTGGATAATTTTTTCAATGTTATTCTCTTTCCTTCTTCTTTGCATAGGAAGAATAGAGCTTTAATCCTTCCTTTTTGGGAAATGTAATGGGATCTCATGCCTTTTATCAAAAATTTTGATGCATTGTACAAACCTAAAGAACAATAAAACTTTTCTTTTTTGATGGTTTCTCAATCCTCTACATGATTTTGTTGTTTTATCTTGCATTTAATTATATTTCGATATGTTGTACATTCCTTTTTTTTTCATTACGTGTTCGAGATCTTGTTGTGTTTAATGGGAATGTTGTATTGTGTGTATATTGGCCTGTGATGCTTTTCCATCCTCTCCATGCTCACATTTCTCTATTTCCATGCATTGTGATTTGTTCAACCTCTCCTCTTTTCTATTACTATCACCTCTTAGTGTAGGATTTCCATTTTTATGCAATTTATCCTTATCCATGTCTCTTGGAAGTGTTAGAGAAGGATTAATTAGGTTTTTGTTGTATTTATGAGTAGTATAGTGCTTTGTTTAGGAAGAGGAAGTCAGCCTTCTCTAGAGAGCTATCCCATTCACAAAGTCCCACACTTTAGGATAGCTCCATGTTATCAAATCACATCAAATGCCTCAATCAGTCACATGTTAGCAATTCAGGGGGTGTTGTGATTCAGTGATAACACTTACCTTGTATTGAAGGTGAGGTTTGAGATCTTATAGAAAAGTTGGAAAAGGCTATCATTAGGCATGTTATGTTCAACTCGCATAGATAGGGTCCTCCAATGTTTTATTAATACTTGTGCTGATTCATTTTTAGATTGTTGATAATTGATGAAGGCATTAATGTTATTCTCGGGAATTCATTCACTAAGGTTATCACTAAGGACTCTATCTCAACTATGGAGTTAGGAGGTAAGGTATGATACCAATCTAAAGCATCCCTAGTGAGGTTTTTAGCTAAGAGCTTTGTGGTAGTGTATGAATTGTCTTTGATCCACTCCTTATAAAGGTTTCCAAAGGCCTTAATGTGAAGGGAGGGATCAATAGACCCATCATAGGAGATGGAAGGAGTAATATCCCCAATATCCATGCTAACAATGTAAGGTGCTAGAGGCTCTTGTTGGAATACTCTTAGGACTTTTTTGGATAGGGGGTTAGGTGATGGGCACCCCATTAGGCCCATTTGGTAAAGGAGGGGCGTGGTGCCCCAAGATCCTGTTATATGGAGATTGACTAGTTGAGTCATGTTGGCTTGCATTTGAAGGAATTGAGCCATAGTAGTGGATTGTTGTTGGTTCATCCTATCAATGAGTTGGAGGATAAGGTTGGTAGGGTCAGAATTGAGGGTATTTTTAGATGCACCTACTTCAGGACCTTTCCCTTTTCTTCCTTATTATCAATCTATTCGGATACAAATTAGAGGAGATGTCTACTAATCATTTCTTTCGATTCATCCTTGTACTAAGGAGATCACATGAGGAATTTATGGATCTCATGAGGGTGATCAAATGTGTTGTTATTTTTACTTTCATCTTCCTCCTCAAATAGGACATTGTGTAGGGTGGGAGGTTTTTTTGTAGGGACTTATACAACACAAAAATCCATGCAGAAGGGAAATTTAGTTTTAGGGTGAATTTTTGTAGGAAATGCCTCCATAACATAATCAGACAATCATAGACCCATATAGTTCATGATGTAGTGATGATCTAGCTAAGAGTGGGTCTTGAAATGGAATTTACCGATGTTATTAGTCATACAAGAAAAACTACATAGAGCTAACAACATTGGGAGAAAATTTTATAAGAGCAGATAGTATCGCCCTTGGTGATGATGTATGGGTAGGATGTCTTTTTAAGTTTTTTAAAATTTGGTGATTTGAAATGAATTCAAAATTGGATATGGATTTTTTCAATGATTTTTTCTTAGTCAATAGGTTTATAGGATTCACATCAAGTTCACCAAAATGTATGGCGGGCCAAGAATGTGTCTTAATGGCTTGCACTCCTAGGTCTTCTATTCTACAAGGGTATGAGGCAACGAATAGGAGACACACATGGACTGAAACATAGTTGATTGATTTAAAAGGGCTACAATAAGCACTAAGGTCACATATCTAAAGGGTAGTGATCCCTACACTAGGTCAACCTAGGGTTTCCAAGGCTCGTAGTCAAGATAGAGGAGATTACCCTTCTAGGATATAGTTAATGGGGGAGAGATGTAGATTGATAGAAAGATAATACAAGCATGCAAAATCTATACTATTGAAATATAATTGAAATGTAAATGAAGGAAAGATAAGGAGTTGATCATGTAAGAGCAATATGTTAACTAGCATTAATGTACATACAATACTAAGCTAACATAAAGCAATGGGAAAGGAGATGAACTAATCTATGCAAAATGAAAAAGAGGGTTAGAGAACTTACATGTGAGGTGGTTTATGATGCATCTATCTCTTCAGAGAAATAATACACCAAGAGAGAATCACTATGGGTGGAGAAGGGGAACACCGTTCCTATCCTAGACTCACTATAGATGACCCAATCATGCAAACAATCCAACAACCAAGAAGAGTGTCCAATCCAAATCAAGTGCAAGATAGAACAAGATCATAGTGAGATAATACAAAGATGGCAAAAAAATCAGAGAAAATGTATTTTTCATGTCATTCCTTACTTCCATTAAATGTCAAAGTGTGATGTGCATATATACTTGAGGCCATTTCCCGTGGGTGATGGTGTCGGCCAAGGGAAAACCTCTTTGTAACACCATTTTCCATGGGCAATGGCATCAGTCAAGGACAACCCAAATGTCAAAAGGGGTATAATGTGTCATGGATCAAGAAAAATAAGTTTCAATGATGAATTCAAATGCAAACAAAGTGTCGGGAGTACTAGTGTGTGAAACATAAAATGACCTGACGGAGGAAATAATAACTAAGGATAGGGCCACATAGCAAAAACATCTCTTTTTGTATTGTCTCTAAACCCATAACGACCATGGGTATAGTCATACCTCATTCCCGAGAAGGCCCCTTTAGGAACCCACTCAAGAATTATATGCATCAACAACCCTTATCTGCATAAAAGAGTTGTTAGTAACAAGTATGAAAAATTAGGTGTATACACATAGAGGTACAAAATTGATCTTGATGTGAAGATTGAAGGAAAAGGGTGATAATGATATGGAAATATTTTATCTCTAGAATTTTTGGAAAATACCTATGTATGGAATTGTACATATCTAGCTAGGTCGAGAATACATTTTGGTCCTTCTTTGGATAGTTTTGAACCTATAAATAATAGAGATCTGTAACTTTAGTTGTGTGTTTTTGGTCTAAAATGGTTTTCATTATTTGGCCCTAGGTTTCGCACACATTGAAGCACCTATATGACTTGTAACAAATAAAAACCCCTAGATACCTACAAAAACTTCATCAAATGACTACGTAACAAAAGGAGAAATGCATATATGGGTGAGGTTGCACTGACCATGACATTCAATCCCTTTAGAACTAATCCAATTGTTACATTATATCCCCTCGAGCAAGAGCAAGCCTCCGTAGTTATCCTAGTGTTGGTGCAAATAGTGTATCCAATATATCCAAACCCTATGTTTTACTCACATCTCTTGACACAAATAATATTAGGCATAACTATAGATAGAATATAGATGTACCCAATGTTATAATAGTGTGGCATGATCTATTTCAGATGCTAAAATTGATCCGCTTTATCACTCAATAGCTTTGACAATTCTTGGAGTGACTTGCTCTTACTAAGACATGGCCCTAAGGTAACATGAGAGGAAGCTAGACTCTTGAACTTTGATTTGAGTGCTTCATACATATGTGGTAGCTTCTTTAAAGGATGTACAACTACTTTAGGAATATTTATGAAATCCTTGAGTAATTTAGTGTTGATATTTGAAATAGGAGTGATTGAAAATGCCAAGTGAGATATGAAGTGCATTATACTTGCTTATATAGGATTTTATAGGTTATATGTTACACCAAGGCTGACATAGGGAAGTAAAAATGACACACATAAGATATTAAAATTGATAATAAAAAAGAATTGGAAGAGTGGGGATGAGATTTTATAGTTATTTTAGTATAACCTATCCTTATTCTATATGGTCCCATATTGGGATTTAGTGATGACATAGTTAAATTCTATGAAAGATCCATAGTGATAGAATACTATTTTGGATAATTAATATTATATGAATGAATGAATGAAAAATCAATGTGTAGAGATTATTAATCCATGTGGGAGAGATAAGGATGTGTCAATTGAAATTAGAATGCAACCATTTGTCTTAGCACGGAAAAAATATAAACTTGTCATTGTTAAGGGACAAGTTGCAAAATTTAAGTGTCTACATTAGGCCCTCCATCACCCATCACCCATGTAGTTTTTTTCATCCTCTTTTTATGCCCACTTCTCCATTCCACTTCCTCAACAAAGACATTGGATCCCACCACCAACGTAGGTGAAGTTTGTTGTTGGTCATTCGCATTGGGATTCTCTAGTATAATGTGATGTTACTATAATTGGTTCTCTACCACCAAGATGGTGATTGATGGCGCCTTTTCTCATGTAGGACAATTATCATAGTTTGTATCAAGTGGATTGTTCCAAATTTTACAATGGTAGAGCCTACTAGTTTAAGGGCTCAACTTCCCAAGGATAATTCTCCACTTTCCACCCTAGTGTTGTTGCTTTACTTATGCCGACTCATTTATTTCTATCTTTTTGTAAGCTTGGTCTCTTAGATGTCACTTGTGGCATTTTTATTTTGTTGATCCATGGGTTTTCTTTGTCATGCATATCGGGCCATGATTTTTTCTTAACTAATTTTATTAATTTTCAATTAATATATTGATGCATTCTAAAAAAACATGTGATCTATTTTGCATTACGAAAATAAAAACTTCTATCATTTGTAAGTGTTAAATCAAGAAGCAGGAGTGAGATATTATTTTTATACTCCTTTTTTATTAGAACACATCGTTTATTAACTTGAATACACTTAGTTACAATAAAAGGTGATCGATAGTATATACACCCGATATTTATGTCAAAAAAGAACCGACCAACAACAAAACAAACCAGATCTCGAGAAGGCAACTAATCCCTAAAAATGCAATAATTTGGTTAGGGAACCCTAGCCTACCAAACCAACAAATAACACTCCCTCATAACTCCCTTATTGATTAGGAGTAGATAATAAATTAAATATGAAGACAAAACCCAAATAAAGGTAGAAAAAACCAAATTAGGGTAAAAACTAGCGAACCCTAATACAAACTTAAAAAAACCTAAACATGGCACAACGATAAATATAGAACTAAAAAAATTGTAGCCGATATCCAAGCATGTAAAAACATATACAAACCACATAAAAACTCTACAAAAATAGTAAATAAAAACACAACCTCCACAATTACGAGTTATAAGGACCTCCACTATTGTAATCACAAATAGCAATTCCATCACCACTATCACCATCGCCAATGATGAAATAGACAAGGGTGAAACCTAAACCCTAAAAATGGGGAAACAATAAAAAATACACTACATAACCACAAAATAAATAGAAAAAATACCAAGTTATACACTAGAGGTGCCAAGAAACCCTAGCTCTCCTTCCCACCTTATTGATACCCATTGAGTGACACTACTACATGAAAACCTCAGCTATAGGGTTTTAGGGGAGAGATGGGGGGGAAGGAGTGCCTCTCCTTCACTCCTCTCGAAAAACACATTACCTAATTATTTACAAAACTCCTTAAAACTATGTATTTATGTCGAGAGGCATTCTACAATGGTAGCATGGAATGGAGGAGTCTTATGTCATGTCCATGAAAGAAAAACTAAGGTTGATGTATTTTACATATTTAGTTTAATTTGTAAAATTTATAAATTTGTATTAGTGGACCCAAATTTTGAAAATCAAAACAAATAAATAAGGTATCTTCTTGCTTATTGCACTTTTAAATAATTACATATGATTTGTTATTTTAGGGTTTGTATGAATAATAAATTTAATTTGATCATAGTATTAAAATAGGACACCTTCTTCCTTGCTTCACTATTAAATAATTATATATAATTTATTATTTTTATGTTTTTCATGAATTATGAATTTAATTTTACCATAACATTTAAATTTATTTTTTATTATTACTTTCTAAACATTCTTATCTAGGTAAATATTTTTTTATAAGTCAAAAAAGAGGCACCTTGCCTCACTATTAATAATATTTATTAAAAAATACCGGGAACCATGTTACAATTTGAGTACATATGCCACCTAAAGGCTGCAAAAACATGTTATTGATATACTATAGCTAGTTGTCTAACAAATATGCATCATATATTAGTCATTCTCCTCATCAAATAAGTCTAAAACCATTACAATGGACATTTCATCATCTCTAGCTTCTTCTTCCACCATCAGGGTAGCCAAAGACTCAACAAGCTTGGATTCTTCAAATTTATCAGAGGGCATGTTCAATACTACACAAATGGCATCCATTTTTTTACCCTATGAAATGCTCTCATGGGCTCGGGATTTAGACAGCCACAAAATCTAGTCGAGGCAAAGTCCGATGTCAAACCCACTGCTCCATGTCTTCATGAATAACATAGGAATTGTTTACTCCAAAAAGAACAATCTTTACCCCTATAATTTGGGTCACTTTCATGGCATCTAGTCCGCAATGGATTGGTCAGGATCATTCATCACTTTTAGCACTTCATCAACAGGTCATCATCTCCCCAAGTCTAGTTTATAGTTGAGCCCTAAGAAGGATGGTGGTCATCCACCTAAGAATCTTGGTATATTTGACCCCATTAACCATGGCTTGTTTCCAAAATTCCATGGCCTCTTTTATAGTAATATTATTCTCTTTGTCTAGGAAACAACCGACGTTAAGTAGTTTCTTGAGCTTGAGATCATTAACCAACCCTAGAAATGAATAGTGGACATCATCAATTGAGAATTTATGCACCAGATTTTCCTACATTTCATTCAATGTGTTGTTTATCTCATCTTTTCCCTTCCCAACCTTAGTGTGCATACCTTCTCCAACCTTATTTTTTCCTTTGTCCATAATCTCATTGTAGAGAAGAAGAGGCTTTCAACCAAATGAGGAATGTTGAAGGAAATCAGTGGTAATAAATACCTTCGCACAAGTAGGAAATATATATGTCCGTATTGAAAAGATATGGTAATGAAATTGAGGCATGGGATAGTTGATGTGGAGGTGTCAGGTCATAATGACAACGGCTGTGTAGAATTATCCCCAACCATTTTTGATGATTTATTAGGCACATCCTGCTTTATTATTTCATCCATTTCCTTGATTAAATCATTTGATTGGAAAATTATAATTTTTTCATTTTTAATATTTAATTCAGCTCCCAGATTAACAACTTTATCCATGGCTTTACTTGCACTTCTTGGAATGTGGTTAATGTTCTTTTGGTTATTCAAGGTAATGAAATCATCCACAATGTGATATAAGATCTAGTGCTCCATTTTTCCTTTATTGAATGCATTAGTAATAACTTGAGATTCACCATCAATGATTAGATTGTTCCAATCCTTTTCTTCAAAAAGTTTGATACCACACCATAAGGCTTTGGCCTCTGCAAGGTTGTTGGAGAACTTTCCTAAAGCTTCTGAATAACCAATGAGAGGTTTACCAAAGGAATCATTGATTTTGTTTAGCAACTCCATTAAAGTTGAGCTTAATGAAGTTATATGGTGGTGGATTCCACTAGCTCTGGATTTTTCTTTATTTCTCTTCCCAATCCATTTATCGAGGAAGGTAAATATAATTTATTATAATTATGAATTTAGATTTATCAAAATTGAATATAAACTAGGTACACATACCTATTTATCTTATAGCTAAGAAGATAATATTAATTTAAGTGTATATGGATAATGCAATGTATATCATTATCATCCGAGGTAGTTGTTTACCTTTAATTTCTTATAGTTGTAGTATGTCTATTAACCTATTTAACTATCTATTTACTTCTTAAACCTTTTAAATAATTACATATGATTTGTTATTTTAGGCTTTGTATATATAGTAGATTTAATTTTACCATGGTATTTAAATAGGACGTCTTATTGCTTCACTATTAAAAGATTATATACAATCTATTATTTTATGTTTTTCATGAATATGAATTTAATATTACCATAACATTTAGATTTAGTTGTTGTTATTACTTTCCAAGCATTCTTATCTAGGTAAATATAATTTATTATAATTATGAATTTATATTTAAAATAATAATAATATGAATAAGGCACACATACTTATTTATCTTATAAATAAAAGATAATATTAATTTAAGTGTATATAGATAATACCATGTATATCATTATAATGTGAGGTATTTATTTACCTTTAATTTCTTATATTTGTATTATATCTATTTACCTATTTAACTATCTATTTACCTCTTAAATAGTATGCTGTAAACTTATTTACCTATTTAAATTATTTAGTTTATTAATCGGTGATAGAATTTAAGATTTAATTTAGGTATTTCACTTATGCAAAATGATGTTAAATATATCATTTTTAAATTAGGATTTATCTAAGACACAATATTTTTTATTATCTAAATATTTAACTTGTTATCTAAGTTGATATAAGTATGTTAGATTTAATATAGTTGGGAAAAAGTATAAGCACAATATTATACATCTATTTTCAATTCAAATTACTATAAGTTACTAAAGATGAATAATTACACACACACACACACACACACACACACACACACATGTATGTATGTATGTATGTACAATGTGTCTATAAGGAATTTGATTTATATTAAGGAAGTATAAAAGTTAATGTTATACATGCATTTTTTGATAATGGTAGTAAATGATAGAGTTAATATAAAAATATAGTTATCAAATGTTTTTTAATGTAATTATTAAGTTTAAAATAAATTAAATTTTTAAAATGAAAAAAACAAAGAGAATATCAACTAGCATACATATCTTAGAATATGTAAAAGATGCTCACATGTATCATTCTTGAGGCGTCTATTTCACTTATGTTGAAAATAAATATGGACGCCTATAGAATGACACCTCTCAGCATGTTTTACATAAATTATTCTAAGATAGATATGCTAGTAAAAAATCAATTAAGTCTCATAACTCGCCGGAGGTGTTTACTATGAGAAGCCCAATACCCTGAAAGGTCTCGTAATCCATGCAAGAAAGTGACATGTGTATTTTTAAATAAATTAATAATAAACAAAACATCGAATACCGTCGCTTTTTCCTAATTTTTTTAAGGTGGCTCATAACATGACATGTATGCCTTATTGTTGCAGGTATTATCTATCACGAGAGATTGTGACATGAAGAAATGGCGGTGATGTGGGTGGGCCAAACACTCTTACCATTTATGTTGTTTGGTTGCATAATTGTGCGTAGTGTGATGTTTTGCACTCAGTATTTCAGCTCATGGAATATCCTAATTACAACTTATAGTAGACATTGGTGTCCAAATATGGCATTGCCACTATTTCACCAAATGAAACCAAAATTAGTCTACTCGATTCACCATTTCCTACATAATAAAATCATATTCATCTAATAAGTGACGTGGTTCAAGGTTATTGGATAACAATTCATGTTAGTGCGTATTCATTTTCTAATGGATAAAAATTAGAATTTTCCCTACTGAAAAAACTATGAAATGATTTTTCCCATAATTGTTGCAGAGTGTGTGAACTTTAATGCAAACGTGTTAGTAAAATGCCTAAATAGTTTACATGCCAACAAGAATACATCACAATAATCTTGCTTTTCTTCTTAGCTATCATATTAATGGTTTTTGTAATTTCTACATCATAACATTTTTAATCATCCACTACTTGTAAATATAAACCATATTAAAAATATAAATTAATAAATTACAATTAGAAGAGAAATTTAAAATATGATTTTTATTTAAAATATAGTAATATACCTTCCATTCCCGATAGGGTAGATATCCCTAAAATTATCCAGGAATATAGTCTTGTTCTTATTGCTAGAACAAGACCTCTTATACCTCTCTTTTAGTAAACCACAAGGTGCAAGATTTGGTCTTGCATCAGATTATTGGGAAGGAGGTCGAGAAGGTTCAAGACGATCATCATTCATGACATCTCATGCAAAAAATATGGGGTGGGGGTCTACACCAGTACATGTAGGATAAGGGATAACATTCCAATGTCGGTGTTGTTGGGTAGAGTGAGGTGTGGTTTATGGATCAATGGAGGGATCTATCATCCAAATAGCTCCCCTAGCGATTTGGATAACTTGCATACACATTATGGCCCTAAGTTATCTATTGAAGAATTGTGCATGCTCAAAATCATTTGGCACATTCCCTTGGTCACAGTTTACCTGTGTGCCCCTTTCCTTTTTCCTTCCACTTCCCCTCACGCCCACCTTCTATGCATTCACCTTCTTCCTGGTCAGTTTCTTCCCATCCCACATGCCTCGCACTTACTACTAAGTCCTTGGCCCTTCGTGTGTGCCACCCATTACTTTGTAATAGTTTTGCCTTAACCATACATTCTCTACTCACATGTTTTCCTCATTTTCCCCATGTGCATCATGTGCGCTTTCCTTCACCCCTTGCTACTTTCCTCCTACGCCTCTTTCTTCATACCCTTCTATGTCGATCATCTTTTGACATGCTTAAGTGTGTCGTGTGTAACCAGTCAAAGCGTGCCAATAGGGTGTTGAATCCTTACAACAAATGAATGATTGAAATGTGGCAGAAATAACAAATAGTTGTACATTTGGTCACCATCTCAGCCAATTGGTGTGCGCCACATGTTTTACGTAAGCCAACAAATCTGACATCTTCTTACAGTGATATCTTCTACTACATAGCTCAAATTGGCATGCACTGGACTTGTCAGAGAGCTTCTGACATCAGCTAAAGTGCCAGAAATTCAAAATTCAAATTCTCATAGATCAAGTAGGTAAGAAACGGGAAAATGTCTCTTTGAACATTGATGAGCATATCGATTACTTGAACCACCCGGTTTGGTATGATTCACCCTCCTTTGTCTTCAACAAGTTAAGGAGGCATGAGGAATCATACTTCACAGATTTCCAAGTGGATTTGTACACATTAAATGCTTCTTGTTGGTGGTTGTGTTTTAAATTTGGGTTTTCCCTCGTTTTCCCTTCTTCCTCCATTGATTCATCTATAAATGTAAGACCAAGGCTCATTTGTTATGTTGGATACTCTGGATCCTTACACATTTTGCTAAGGACACCATATTTTCTATATTTTGAGTTGTAGACCTCTATGTTTGGCTCTTGCATGTGGATATCAGCCTCCTTCATCATTGTAACAACTCTGTGCATTCTTGGAAGTAATAGAAGCATCGTTTTGTGATTGTTCTCTATCCTAATGTGTTTTATTCCTTCTCCTTGCCTTATCTTTTGTGTTGTGTGTTGGTTTTGCTACTTCAGGTCCTCTGCAGTTCCATATTTAGTTGTGTTCCATGAGAATTATCTGATGAATACGTATTTTGTTTTGCTACGCATGCCTATCCTCCTTTCACGCATTCCCTGTCATTCTCACTCAAAACAGATAGTGTTCATCCCTCTTATCTTGTGTTATCACCTTTTAGTATATTTTACTTCATGTTATCCTTCTTTCCCCGGTCCTTGGCATTCTTATCTTAGTTTCCCCTTTCAAAGCACTATGAGTAGAAGTAGAAGTAGAAATAGATACAGAACCTACCTTCTTCGAGATCCGTCCCAAGCTCACAAGGTCCCACAACTTGGGGACGGTTCCATTATGGTCTCAAACACCTCGGCCCTCCCGAGATCCAAGATACATGTGCACGTTTGAGCAACCAACAGTTTCTAGCACGCCGGTGGGAGCAACATTGAAAGCTCAAATTTCATATCTCTAATTTCTGGTGTGTGAACTTAGTGTTTCAGCCTTTGGAGGCTCATTTCAAACACATCTGGTGACTCCCAACATTTTAAGATCTCTATTTCAACAATCTTGAGTGCCTTTCATGAGAAGGGTGCACACAAGAAGAAGTGTAAAGCAATTGAAGATTCTTTTGAATACCTCTAGCTATCCCCGAGAAGAGTTCATTCCAGAAATCTTGCGTGTGAGTCTCTATCTCCTAAGACGCCACACCCATTCAAATCCTCCTCAAAACACACAACCTACGCGCCCTGCAATGGCGCATCAACAACCTCCTCCATTAAGAATATTTGCAAACTTTGATGGAGGGAGTCCCTTACTCCTGGCCATGCAGCATGATATGCCAAATGGCACACTCAAGAGTATTCCTTACTTTACTGGTGAGAATCAAGTCACCCCTCAGGATCATATCCAGGATGTAAAAATGTGTGTTCACTCTATCTGATCACACATAATGATGTAGATTAGAGTGCTTGCAGAGCCTCTTTCAAAGGTAAAGCACTTCCGTGGTATAAAGGCTTGAGACTTGGATCTATTAGTGCATGGGATGAGTTGGGAACAGCTCTATGTAGTTATTTTGAAGATAAGTTAGATCACTTATCTTTGGTGGAGCAACTGATAACAACAAAGAGGGCACCCAATGAGCAGATGACTGATTTCAAAATCAGATTTCATAAGACTTGGGACAGAATTCCTCTTGTGGTAAGACCTACATCCCAACATGTTTTCCTTTATTATCTGAAGGCTTTTAACAGTGACATTTCAGTTATGATCCAATCTATGAGAGGTAGGACTTTACCAGTTGCTTATAACATTGTAGTAAGGGCAGAAAATAGTCTCATTTAGGCAGAAAGTTGGCTCCTAGACCGCCCATGCCCTTGTTCCCGAAATTTCACAGCACCCCAACCTTCTGTGGCCCCTATTCCTATCCCTAGGCAAAGTGTGCAACCATTTTCCTCAACATCCCATTCTCCATCACAACAAAAGGAAGATGAAGAATTGAAGGCCTTAATCGAAATTTATCAAAAAGGTCATATCATTATAAAAGTAGTAGGCACAAACGTATAGAGGAAATTCCAATTAGGTGCATGGACTAGGCAATCAACCTTGGTGGAATCAATACTGAGAAATCAAACATACGTGTCCAATCAATAGAATGACAAATGGAAGCCTAATTCACATCTTCCTCGCAAGTCGTTCCTTTTGTGCCTTCTCTCCCAAAGACCACCCAAGTGTGAGTTGGGAGCTTGTTCCAATTGTAACAACTTGGCTCGAGAGTCAAAATGGTGCTTCCTTGAAAGTTGCCTTATAGTCGGTATCATTGTGCTAATGTTGCACGTGTCCAAGCCTTCATGATCCAAAATGCTTCATTTGGTGAGCCCTCAACAAGTGCCCATGAAGCAGATAATCCACAAAGATCAGAATTTCCTTCGGAGTCCAATTTGATGTTCTTTGGTGCAGAGGACTTCTGTGCAATCAACGATGTCTTGCGCAGAGGATACAAACAGACCGCGCGCCCAAGTTGCAGGACATCGCGAGATGCAAGAAACGAATATTAGAATCATGTGTGTAGGTTATACCCCCGATAACACAAGAATATCATCAGAAGAAGAAAGAATTAGACAAGGTGTCGTGTAGTAAAAACACTCAAATCCTTGTGCAGGAGGCCCCTCATAAATTTCCATCTGAAACAACATGCGCTCCTCATTTGGTAGGCCAAGCCTCTACCCCAGCTAAAATTCAAGCTTCCGTGCTTGAACAGTCAAGAAGGGATGTTGTTCCCCAAATACACAAGATGGGGGGGCTTCCATTCAACATTGTTGACAGATGAAGAGAACAAACATAAACGTCACAATGTGGGATGCCCTGACCATTCCATCTCAGTGGGATCTATTGCATGAAGCTCTGGCACAATTCTTGTGCACTTGACTCGGTTATGCAGAAGCCACACACTTCTGTCAAAATCTACCAAGAAGAGGAGAAACAAGTAAGTAAATTTTCTAAAACCCCACCCTTCTATATGTCCTTAATTATAGGAAAACACCTAGTGCATAACTGCTTGATTGACTCAGTGCTAGTACTTTTGTTATGCCTAAGAAGATAGTTGATGTCTTAGGTCTGAAATATAGCCCTTTGTCTAAAGGATTCCTACAACTTGATGGCTCAATTGTAACCACCTTAGGAGTCATCAAGGATCTTGAGTTAACCCTCCATGCATGTCCAAGCCTAAAAATTACTCAAGATGTGTCAATTATTGACCTACCTCCTTTGTTTTCCCTATGTCTATCAAGAGAATTTACTGCCAAAGTGGGTGGATAGTTGTCTTCTGATTAGTCTCATATGTTACTCAAGACAAGATATGGTACCCATTTTACCATACAAGATGAGCCTATATTTTCCTATCATGTAGAGTCATATGTCCCATCCCCTCTCTAAGCCAATTGTCTCATCCAAGAACAACAAGTTTTAGTTCCTAAAGAGCAGTCTCTTCCACCCTTGGTTCCAGACCTAGTACTTGATGAATGGGTGGATAGAAACCAAAAATTTGATCCCTATGTTGAGGAACTGGAAGCCTATGAAACTGGGCTTGGTACTTATTACATTCTAGAAGAAGACATTATGCTTCCACGCGCGCTTAAGAAAGACAGGTTCAATCTAGTCTATGGAAGTTGTACTTTGATGGATCTAGAAGCAGAAATGGCGCAGAGTAGGAGTGGTTCTCATTTCCCCTAAGGATGAGAAATTATTCTTTGCACATAGGTTGTAGTTTACATGCTCTAACAATGTGGCAGAATATGAAGCATTGGTGCATGGCTTGCTCATTGCTAAAAAGAAGAAAATTAAAGCACTGCAGATCTTTGGGGACACAAAATTGATCATCCACTAGGTTACCAACAAGTGCCAGACAAAGAATAAGCTTCTCAAAGCTTATAAACACAGGGTATGGGACCTCCTTGAGAGCTTTGATGCTCTTAATCTGTAGGTAGTCCCGCGTAGAATGAATAAAGAAGCTAACCAAATGGCCGCGCTTGGTTCACAGTTTTCTCCTGTTGAGGAATTTTTCAAAGGAAACACTCAGCACATTAAGATGGTAATCAGACCATCCATTCCAGATAATAACACCAGCTGGAAAGTTTTCAAAAGTGACGCCATGCAAATCATCTAGTTTATCCAGAATGAAGATAAATTTTCATCAAGTATGCAAGCTGACTTGCATAGCAACTATGGTGACCAAACAATACAGCTGAAGACAAATAAGTTGCCTAAAGGGCTGGTCACCTTAGAGAAAATGTTCATCCCGATGACGAGTTCAAGGGTGAAGAAAGATACATGCACACCGCACAAGAAGATTGCTCCCCTATTACTATTATGCATGGAAAAGATTTGTTGCTCAGTAAGACTTGTGTGCATGACCAAAAATAGGCCTTCATCTCTCTCTGTCAAAAATACAATGATATTTTCTCATGAGAGTATGAAGACCTCAAAGGTTTTGATCCAAGTGTTGCTCAACATTCCATTGACCTTGATCCTAGTATAAACCCCGTCGACGATGGAAGTACCGGCAAATACCAATCCAAAAATAGAGCCCCTCATGAGAAAGGAGTTATCCAAACTCATTGAGGAAAAAATTATCTTTCCCATCAAATATTCCACCTGGGTCACAAATCTTGTTCCAGTGTGCAATAAAAATGGTGAAATCAGACTTTGTGTTGATTTCAGAGATTTGAATAAGGCATCTCTAAAGGATCATTATCCTTTTCCTTCAATGGAGTAGATTTTGCAAGCCATGGCCGGCGCGTAGAGATTCTCCATGTTAGATGGGTATTCGTTTTTAACCAGATCTGGTCAAGGTAGAGGATCAATTCGAACAACATTTACAACCAAATGGGAACATATGTGTTGGCAAGAAAATTTTTCACGTGGAAAACTTGTGGATTTCTTGCCAACACTCTAGGAATCTAAGTCCCTCTACTTAACCGGTGCAGCTATCGTATGTGCATGCGCATGAAAAGGTGGATTTCTATGGTGGCCTTTCGACCGGGAACCAATAGGGGCACTCCACCGACCTCGCGGAAATTTCTTGCATATGCCTACAATGCATGATTTTGATAGGAAGGTGGGAAAGGGAATGGGAAAATTAGAAAAGAGAAAAACTAATGCCGCAAGTAGAAAATAAAAGTCTTGCATACACCAGCCGAATTTTCATTACATGCACTTGAATATAGAAGAAAAAAATCTTTGTAATAGCTACAAGACCAAATGAAGCTTAATGGGCACAAAGTACCAACAAACTCCTCAATCAAAGAGGCTAAAATTCCTTCTTCCTTTATTCAAGCTCAAATAGAATTTGTACATAGTGTGAGAAATAGAAGACATTTTTAATGGGAGAAATGGAAGAAACTTGCTATCTCTTGCTTTCTTCACAAGGATAACTCTCTCATGAATTCGCAAAAATAGCTCCAACATCTAAGAAGCAAAAATTCAAAAGACCTTCAAATAAGGAGCTTATTTACAATTTATAGAAGAGGAGGAAAACTTTTCATCTTCCTAGTGACTTTTCGAATACCTTAATGTGACTTAAGACTGTTCATATTCCTTTTTAAATACTTAAGTCCCTTTTATAATAGCAAGGCGACTTAAATTTTTATTACATTTCTGAAGTCACTTAAGTCATAACAAAAAGTGCAACTCTCGGCGTAAAAATATAACATTGAGGAGAGAGGGTGTTGTATGAAAAGAGAAAAGAAAGAGAAAGAAGAGGAAGAAGAAGAAGGATTATCTTTGAAGGATGAGCTATCTGCGGTGGACTTAGCTCGTTTCTCGATCGCTCTCCACTTTGTGATCCCGAGAAGGATTTTGTCTTTCCAAATTCCTAGTTCAAACGAGTCACCGCTGGTTCTACTTTTGTCAAGCATGAGGGATATGAATGTAGCTCAAGGTTTCAGTCCATCCATCGATCATACTATTGATCTCCTTGTACTTCGAACAATGATGAATGCTTTTCGTGATAAGTGCAATGGAGGCTCGATTTCTGAGAAGAAGTCGAGGGTATCCTTAATGAAGGACAATGGCTTGCCCACCCCTTTCTTGACATATTCTTTGAAAGAGCCGATCAACTCATCAGCAGTTGAATGCTCGCCCATTGCGGGTACTCCAAGTTTCTAAATTTTCTAGTTTATACTATCCTGCAACTTGTATGTTTGTTCTTCTTTCTCCTCTAGCTCTGTGAAAGCCTGATTGATTGCTTCAAATTTGATTGCCAAGGCCCTCTCCTATACATGTGTCAAGTTTTCCGCAGGAGTTTCAAAAACCATCTTATCAATCAATTCCTGACGATGAGTGTTGCTCATCTCA
Organism: Taxus wallichiana var. yunnanensis; assembly: GCA_018340775.1. Lineage (NCBI taxonomy): Eukaryota > Viridiplantae > Streptophyta > Pinopsida > Cupressales > Taxaceae > Taxus > Taxus wallichiana. The sequence continues at coordinate 659,798,897 of CM031242.1, forward strand.
CTCACTACTGGTCCCAGAGGTTCCCAGTAATCTCTTTCTTTCCCCACATCTTTTTTGAGTGCTCACATTTTGTTGGTGGTGGCACACATGTATGCAAAGAGCTTGACTACCTCTTAAAGTGTTGACTTCCCTTTTTAGAGATTGAATCAATCCATTCCTTATTTGCTCGGATCTGCATCATGAACTCGTGCATTCTTCTGATGGATTCGGATTGAAGCTACTGATGGGTACCACTTTCTCAATAGGAAGTGTTATAGTGCTTGGTTCCACCAAGTGTTGCACATAAGATGAAAGAGTTTGCACTTGCTCCTCTAGTCCCTCGATCTTCTCTTTGTATTCTTTATTCCTTTCCATCATGCGAGCAGAAGATTGTTGGAATATGTGCAAATCTCCCTTGTGAGTAGCTGGTCCCAATTGGATCGTGCTCATCTCATAGTCAGCTGGTGTCATCTCGTCCACTGGCTTGATTACTTTTGGCCGAGCTACTTCAATATACTGATTACCTGTCTCCTCACTGTAGAATCGTGATGTTGTCTATGCGATCTTTCTTGACCTTTTTTCTTTATCCAAAGAGATAATTGCTGATATATCGGGGCTACTACTTGTTACATTGTGTGAGTGTTGAGGATGATCGTTTCCCGCATCCACGGAAACATCTCGTCGGTTTCAGGCTCAATGACGGGCGCATCAACCATTTTTATTATGATGGAGGAGGAAAATCCTGAATGAGATGAGCATTGGAGTCAACAACATGTGGGACCTCTTGTAGTGGCTCATGAGTCATATACTCCTTGTTCACTTGTGCATCCGGTGTTGGAATTTTTGTCTGCATTACCTGGGATCATGTCTTCCTCTTGCGATGACACCAATGAATCTTTTTCTTCCTTGAATTTCTTGGATGTCTTCATGTGGGGAGAAATTTTCAATTCCGTGGCCTTCCTTTTAGAACTCACTCCAAAGTTTTTAGAGTTGGAGGTTACCTCTACCACTTTTGAAGATGAATTATGTGAAGCTTGCTTCTAGCTTGGGAAATTCCTCATGATCAAATGATCATAGTCCTCTTCTTCTGAAACTAGTTCCTCATTCTCCTCACCACCTTTTAAGTCCACTCCAAAAAGATATCTCCTGATTCACGAACATGCCGTTAATTTGGGGCATTGGGGACATCTTGACTCATGTGTACTCATGATCATACATATCTGTCCTGGTCATCATGTAAGATTTCTTCATACCAAGGGAACTTGAATTTCTTCATCTCACTGGTTGTCATCCTCATGTGATCTTTTTACGTACTTCAAACTCATCAATACAATTAGCCTAGTAGTCCTCAACTTGTGGCTCATGTTACAATTATGGGATGTAGAAGGATTCAGGATCTTCTCGGATGTCAAAGTTAGGCCTGGCAATGTAGGAATGCAAATTCAAATGTGTGAAAGTGGCCTCCAGGTGGGATGCATCATTTGAGCTTTTGCACGTGACCTCCCCTAGAGATATAAGGAAAGAAATCAATTTCTTTCTTCTACTTCTGAGCTTGCTATTTACTTGGGTGATCTACCTGCAGAGTTCGAACAATACAATCTAGTCACTAAGGTACTTGGGTAGTTTTAGAGGAGCTTGATCGAAGACAAAGCAACTCGTATGTAGGAGAATGTTGAGAATTGTATGAAGTACGAGCCATATTCCTTAATCAGGGATGCCACTTTTGGTGACATCCTAGCTTCAATATCCCCTTCTAAGTTTCGGACCACATACATAGTGAATGCATCGTTTGCATGGGTGAAATGCTTGTTTCTCTCCTCCATTATCAACTGTGGAAGTTTCTCGAATGCAAGTACCTTGGAAGCAATGTTCTATGTGAGAGCTAATCCCTTGAATGATCATGAGCTTGCGAGGAGATAAACTAGATAAGAAGTCATGTGGAACTTCTTTGTTGTGGGTACTTGGAGAAGTTGTAGATGGAGATTGTCACCGATGATATGTCTCCGCCAATTCTCTGCTTCCTTTCTGTCAATGTAAGGATGTAAAGGCCCATCCAGTCCTGGAAGTCTCTTGTGTTTGCTTTGCCCATTACTCTACTAAGGAGAGTGATGACATCAGAATACCCTTCTCGAAACTCACACCTTGGCATATTCTTGGGAATCCTGGAAGGCTTTCTTCCAGTTTTCAACCATGATCCGAGTGCTACCCCTTGGACATATGAATCCATTGTCTCCCAATCATGCATGGCTCTTTCCTTGGAAATGATGACCATGTTGGGGGATGTCGGTATCTGGAGAGAGATTGAAATGGTTCTAGGGTTAATGACCGCCAATGTTGTACCATTGTCAGCTCGGATGGTTTATGTCTCGGGCTCATAGTGGAAGGAGAAGGATAGGACTAGCTCAAGACTTTGTATAGACATTGGATTTCCTACTAAGCAAAGAAACAAGCCACTTGTGAATATCTAGTCTTCAATCCTCCTTCAATCCTTGGAGGCCATGCAATTTTTAAGGTCATTCAGGTCCATGTACAAGACATCATTGTCTTCCACATCATACTTGTAGGCAAAGGGTTGTGTCAGCTTCTGACCCATCCATTTCATCTTCATATCTCCCTTCGAAAAAGTAACTTACTATTTTTAGTAAGTGTGGAAAAGCAATTCCTTGATCTTCAACTGGATGTTGCGGCTTAATTTTCCTCTTTCTCCTGTGTTCCTCATTTCTTCTGGATCAAATTTCTATTTTTAGCAGGTGCTCGAGGGCCCACTTACTATTTTTAGTAAGTGCCAAAAATGTCTATTCTGGTGAATTTTCAGTTGTAGTTTACCTCCAATGTCTTTATCTCCTCTGCAAGTTCTTCTATTGCTAACTTTCCCAAAATAGCAGTTCCTATGCAGTACCATTATCAGCTCGGATGGTTCACGTCTCGGGCTCGTAGTGGAAGGAGTAGGCTAGGACTAGCTTGAGACTTTGTACATGACATTGGATGTCCCTCAGTAGCAGCGAACAAGCCACTTGTTAATATCTCGGTCTTCAATCCTCCTTCGGTCCTTGGAGGCCATGCAATTTTAAGGTCATTTAGGTCCATGTACAAGACATCACCGTGATCCACATCATACTTGTAGGTAAAGGGTTGTGTCACTTCGACTGTCCATTTCATCTTCATGTCTCCCTTGAAATAGTAACTTACTATTTTTAGTAAGTTTGGAAAAGCAATTCCTCGATCTTCAACTAGATGTTGCGGCTTAATTTTCCTCTTTCTCCCCGTGTTCCTCATTTCTTCTGGATCAAATTTATATTTTTAGTAGCTGCTTAAGGGCCCACTTACTATTTTTAGTAAGTGCCAAAAATGTCTGTTTTGGTGAATTTTCAGTTGTAGTTTACCTCCAATGTCTTTGTCTCCTCTACAGGTTCTTATGTTGCTAACTTTCCCAAAATAGCAATTCTTATGTAGTAGACCTACTATTTTTAGAAAGTTGGCCTCTGGGAGTCAGATTGATGTGGAACAAAGTATTTTGATATGGGTTTTTTTCAATATCCTCCCTCTACAATTTCAGATCCGCCCGCTTAATAGTCCAGGAGATTTTAAAGTTTTAGTTTTGACACTGACTGCAATGCCTCTCTCGGGTAGTGCTAAGCAGCCATTAATGGACCTAAAAATTGTAGGTCTGGTTTTCTCCTCTACTTAAAAAGAAATTTATATTTTTGATGTGGGTTTTTTCTTTTGGTGCTTCAGTGCGATCTTACTTCTATCCGGCAACTAGTTTGACGGGAAATCCTACTTCTTTCTTCGTTGAGACGGAAATGAGATATCTTTGTTGTGGATGCTCTATCACACAAGGGGGAGTTTAAAGGTGTATTTTTGATGGTCTTGGTTAGAGGAATGAATAGAAATAAATGGTTCTTTGATTCATGCACCGGCTTGCAATATTTCTTCAGATCTTTGTTTTTAGGTTATGGAGATTTTCACCATTTTCTTCCTCTTGTTCTTTGTTTCTCCTTCTTGTTTCTATGAAAAAATCCTTTTGAGACCTGCACATCACTATGGGGATTTTTTTTTCAGTGCTTGGGTCGATCTGGTCTGAGAATTTTCAATGGCGGAGTGATGGTAGGATGTTGCAGAGGAAGAATGAAGGAATAAATGCACATAAGTGTTCGAAGTGAAGAAAGCAGCACTTGGAAAATTTTTTAAAACAATATGCACAATTAGGGTTAGGGAACATTTTTCCAAGCTTGATGTCCCTGACCTCAGGGACATGAGGGACATCAAATTCCATGGTGGTCAAGGGCATGACACATGGCGTTTGATCCAACGACAGGGAATGAAGGAGGAAAAAACTGCTTTTAAGCACTGGGAGCTGAGAGGAGGTCACATGGGTGTCCAAAAGACTCCCTATGGGGGCTGGGTGCATTTTTCAAGGTCTGATGTCCCCACCTCAGGTTCATAAGGGACATAAAATTCCACGGTGGTCTTGGAGCTAACACGTGGCGATTGATCCGACAGCAAGGAATGCATGCTCCAAATAAGCACCTAAGGGTTGAACTACTAGGTCTGGAGGTCATATGAGGGTCCAAAGGGTCACATGAGGGCTGGAAAAATTTTCCAAGGGTTTATTTACCTAACCTTAGGGATGTCAAGGACATGAAATCCCACCAGGCTCCTGGTGTTGACACGTGTCCTCTCGAAAAAATGACTAAGTCCTGAACTGCCTTTGAGAGGGTAACTTGGAATGCGAGATAACTTGAGCTCGGTGGAATTTCTTGGTGAAATTTTATATGATCCTGACTAGAAATGGAATTTTAAATCCAATTATGTGGGTATCATGTCTTAATTCTACCATATGATCCCTAAAAATTGGAGTTTTGATCTGGGACTCCACTTGTGCCTAAGAAAAACTACCTTCCAATCATATGCACCAAGGTGTTGTGAAAAATATTATTTCACCATAATGTAGGTCTTGGAATCCTATTTTTGAAGATGTTTTGTTTTACTTCCAACTCCATTTGGAGCTCTCAGAATCTTCTTCTGAAGCCCAGTGGTTGTTTTAGGCCTGTGTACTGTCTAGGCTTGTGAACCCTATTTTTCACTCAGACTGCTCCAAGTCTTGAAAAACTTCTCTAAACCTTCCAAAATAATTTATTTGATGTCATAAGGTATTCCATTCACCTCCATGTTGAATTTTTCCCTTTTGTTCTACTCTAGGGGTCAATCCAGTCCTGGGAAGGCCAACGACAACCCTTCCCGTGACTCCCCAAAATTTGCATTTTCAATGAAGTCCTAAAATCACCTAGGGGAATGAATGGAATTTCCTAAATCACCTAGGGGGATGATATAACATTGGTTGGGAGGTAATTTGACTGATTGGATAGAGCTAGGGTTTCTAGGAATGATAAAGCATGAAAATTTCGGCATAGGGGTATAGTTGTCGTGCTTGGAAATTTCCAATTTCCCTGTTGCACATTTGCATGACAACAGCTGGCTCTAGCTTGGGGACATGACATGGACTAAGAGAAGTGAAGACATGGCATGGGAATCCAAAATCTCAATTTTAGACCATATAGTTCATTGACCAGTGCCTTATCCATTGGGCCCTGTGGAGTCATGTACAACTTCTAGAAAGGAAGATATTAGAAGAAGGAAGCACACACACACACACAAATGGAAGGAAAGGAAACACACAACAAAAATGGGAAACACACCTAGAAATTACCTATAGTACAAGGTGGGGACAACATGCTTTCATTGATGATACAATTTTAGGTATTGCCCATTGCCAGGCAATTCCAGTGGTGTTCCATCCAAATATGAGAGTAGAAAAACATTCTCGCCACAATATTCATGAATCTGGAATGGACCGATCCATAATGAATCAAACTTTCCATGGCTGCCTTTTGGTTCCCTTCTCTTATCCCATAGTAGGACGAGGTCTCCAACTTTGAACTCTCTTGCTTTTTCCTTCTTATCAAAAATTTTCTTTACTTTTAACTGGTGTTCTTTGATACGGTCCACCACTCGAGAATATATTTTCTTCTAGCTTCTCAAGAAAGAGGATACTCTTGTCAATGGAATATTTGTACTGACCATCTTCTATTCCTTGTAGCAACTTGAGAGCTGGCATCTCGATTGTGATTGGGATTTCTGCCTCAACTCCATACAATAGTTGGAATGGTGACATACCTATTACCTTCTTGGGAGTGATCATATCCACCCACAATGCATCGTACAACTTTTTGTGCCAGTTCCTCTAGTTCTCGTCTACATGTTTGCAGAAAATGGTCACAATGTTCTTGTTGCTTGATTCAAATTTGTCCATTTCCATGTGGGTAGTAGTCGATGAATGAGATAGTGTTAAAAATAATCTAAGACTTAATTCACCATATGTGGATTAATGTGTAATAGTAATAAAGTAATTATTTAATTACTTTAGTTAGCTTTATTATTAGTGTATTGTTATCATCCCTTAGATTGTGGAGGATGTTCTTTAGTTAGAATATTATTCTCGGATGATTTCTTGTAGAAGCTTTTTAGGGGCAATATGTTATTTCTGCATATTTTCTTTGTTCCATGTATTGTGGAAGAGATAGAAGTTGTCCAATATCTATAAATATTGCAGCTCTCTCTTTTGATTGTAATGCTTAATTTTATATTAATAAAATCACAGCAAGCTCGCCTTGTTTTTGCAATTTAATTTGGTTTACAAATTTCAGATAGAGAGATTTCGTAACCATAGAAAAACTCGGTCAACTCTTGAAGAGAAATAGGTGGCGTTGTCTACTACAATCTTTTGTGGTACTCTGAAACATATTATGATGTTTTCCTTGATGAAGTTGCATACTGTCTCGGTGTTGGCTTGCTTGGTGGGAATGGCTTCCACCCACTTGGTGAAGTAGTCTGTCACCGTGAGCACGTAGGTGTGCCCCGTGCTTGAGTGAGGATTCATAACACCAATGAAGTCTAGTCCCCATTGCTGAAATGGTTCTTCAATAACAACTAGCCTGAGTGGAAGTGCCGCAAGTTGTGGTTTCCCAATGAATGTTTGGCATGCTTCACATTTGGAAACCCAATCTTGAGTGTCTACAAAGAGGGTGGGCCAATAATATCTTCCTCGGAGGATCTTGTGTGTAGTGACCATCGCTAAAAATGCCCACCACATGCTTGGTCATGGTATGCTTTAAGCAATCTTGTTTGTTGCTCTTTATCCACATCCCGAGGAAGCATCCATCTAGGCCTCTTTTTTGTAAAGTGCTTGATTCTAGATTACAAACTTTTTTTCCTTCAACTTGAGTGTTCTCTTTTGCTTGTAATCAAGATGAGGAGGGCACTCTCCATAAGTTAAATAATAGGCAATATCAGCATACCACTCATCAGTAGTGGTTACAAAGAGAACCTGTGGGTTGTTTTCGAAATGAGTTGGGCAAGCATAATTCTCTTTGCCATGTTGAGATTTGAGTGTTTCATCCTCAGCAATCAACCTACACAAACCATTTCCCCTTGATTGGAGGGTCGATCTCCAAGTCATATTCCTAAGTCTTTGCAATCCAATTTCCTCTTTTTCTCCAGGATCCTGTTGTGTTAAGATGGACTTGATTGCACTTCCGAGACCATCACCACTATATGAGAGTTGAGGATATAGAACCTGGAATTTTTTATAGCCTTAACCACTGCATAAGCATGCTTCTCTAATTGGCTGTAATTTAGTTCGTGATTTTTCAATGGACAACTCATGAAAGCGATGGGTGCTTCCATGCCTTCATCATTTTTCTGAACAAGAACAAAGCAGAGAGGGTATGTTCTGATGCATAACAATACATGATGAACTCTTTGTTAAAATATGGAGACACAAGAGTTGGAGCTTTGGCAATGGATTTTTTTATCTATTCAAATGATGCCTTCCCTTCATTGTTCCATTTGAAGTTTACCTATGGTTTCATCATGGTGGTGATGTGCTTTGTTAATTCAACAAACTCAGGAACAAAGTGACGAAGAAAATTCACCTTTCCGAAGAATGAATGAACTCCTTTCTTGCTTGTGGGTAAAGATAATGCTTGAATGGCTTGTATTCTCTTAGGATCAATATGTGCTCCATGTTTGTTCACAATGTTCCCTAACAACTTGCCTTCCGTGACTCCAAAAATGCACTTTTTGGGATTTAGTGATATGCCATGCTTTCTACACCTTACAAGTACTTGTTCTAAGTGATGGATATGGTCTCCCCTCTTCTTTGAAAATACCGTGAGATCATCAAGATATATGACGATGCAATGTTTTAGATCTTTGAAGGCCAAATTCATCACCCTTTGAAATGTAGCTCCCGCATTGATTAGACCAAAAGGCATTCTATGTAGGCAAAAGTGCCCCAAGGCATAGTGAAGGTTGTCTTGGTGTGATCCTCCTCCGCCACTTTGATTTGATTATACCCTGAGAATCTGTCAAGCAATGAGAGCATTTCAGATCCCGTGACTACTTGCAAAATGTGGTCCATGATAGGGAGAGGATAATTGTCTTTCAGTGATGCTTGATTCAAGTTGCGAAAATCTACACATATTCTTATTTCACCATTCTTCTTCCACACCGGCACGATGTTGGCAACCCATGTTAAATGGTGGATGGGAAAGATGATTCTTGCATTGAGCATCTTCATTACATCCTCCTTGATGGTATCAGAAACCTTTGGGTTATATGGCCTTTTCTTTTTCCTGAATGGCTTAGCATCCTGCTTCAAAGGAATCAAGTGATGCATTTCCTTTGGTTGCAAGGATTTGAGTTCATCATAAGAGTAGGCTAAAACGTCTGAATATTTCTTGAGCAGTGTGACAAACCTTCTCTTCTCCTCAGGTGAGAAACATTTTCCAATATTGACCAATTTTGGTTCCTCGGGGTGTCGATGTTTTCCTTATCAAAATCAGTCGGGCACCAAGAAGATTGTTTTTCTTTCTCTTGAATGAATCTGTCCTATTTGTCAAAGAGGTCTTCCAAAGAAACTAGGCCCTTGGGAATCTTGTTCCCTTTTAATTTTATCACTCCTTCGTTATCAATACCTGTGATTCCTTCTTTATCTTCTTTGGCTACCGCTTCACGGTGTGGATTTTCACTTCCTTCAAAGAAGAGGGTTATTGAAATTCTCCATTTGTTCCAAAATGCTAGAATTTGGTTATCATTGTTAAATAATTGCCAATGATTTACATTATCTGGTACACTAGGCCTTAACACCATTTCTATGGTCACCTTATCTTTACCAAAAGAAGGATGAGGTGTCACTAGAGAAGCTAATACTGCAATAGAATCATCCTTTTCATTCTTTTCTCTTGGGATAGCTTCAATGGAAAATGCATCAAAATATTCAATGCAGTCCCATACTCTATTTCTATAATGCCGGAGTCTTAGATTTTTCACCTGGTATTGTTATCGGACTTGCTTTACTATCACTTCCACATCACCTCGGCATCTCAGCTTCTTGATTCCCATGTCTTTAGCCATGCTCATGCCTAAAAGGAGAGCTTCATATTCTGTTGTATTATTTGTATTATCGAATTATAGCTTGTAGGAAAATGGATACAATTCACCAGAGGGAGAGTACAACACTACACCCACTCCCAAACCTACACTAGAATGACTACCATTGAATTCCATTGTCCAAACTTGATCTTCTTCCTCTTCCATAAAGAGTGGCAAGTTTTCATCTTTTTTTGATGTGAGGAAGTAGTTGCCTAGCACGCTATCTTGAAAAAGAATGTTTTCCTTTGGATCATCAAACTTTCACACTGTGAACTTCATCTTTCTTACAGGTAGTAATGTCTTCATCTCACCTTTTACTAGAATAGTTACAGATGACCAGTCCATTTTTATTTCTCCACCCAAGTCTCTACGAAACTTCTACTCAATAGCATGTCAAAGGATGTTGGGATGTCCACTACCAGGATGGTTAGAAGCACCTTCTTGTCTGGAAAATCATCTAGTGCTACCTGTGCATCTTTGATCCTTCCTACCAATGGAACTTGTTTGGATTCCATCAAATAGCAGGTTCCATTTTCTTGGGTTAGGGTGAGGCCAAGATCATTTGCAATTTTGATGGGCATCACATTATTTGAGGCTCCGAGAATCTATGATGCAATTATTTAGCTCGAAGCCTTTAATGAGAAGTGACAGGTAGAAAGGTTCAACCTTGTCGGTTTTGGAGGTGCTTTGAGGGCTAGCATGTTTTGTGAAGGTAATGTGCATGGTGTGGGAGCAAGCCTTTGGAATTTGGACCCAAGGTTATGGGGTTAGCCCCATGAACTACATCAATGAACCTATCAAATTGGGCAAGATGAGTTTGTAGGTATTCTATTTCGAGAGCTGGAATTTAGTTTTGCTTGCATGCTCCACAAAGTCAAATGGGGTTATGATGGGCGAGGAAGAGGTTCCAGGAATAATGGGAGATTTACATGGTGAAGGTTTTGTTATTTTATGTGTTGAAATTTCTTTCAAGGGTGCGAATCGGCTTGGAAGGAGATGGGGATGCGGGTTTTGATAGCACCTAGGAACAACACTTGAAGAAGAATTATTCTTAGTAACCTTTGAGTGGGAGAGGATTAGATGACCTACTTAGTATGGTAGCATGATCCTTGTTAGCCAAATGGGTTTATTTTTCTTTAGCTAACTCCATTGAAGGTGGTAGTGGTGATCCTCTATTGATGATTTTATTTTGTGGAACCTCCAGGAGAAGAATCTCCTTTCTTCTTCTTGTCCTTTACCATAGCCATTGAGGATGAAGCACCTTTCTTAGACTATGCGCGAGTGAAAACTACACATGAGAAACTCCGGGGTTTTGTCATCATCCTCGTCTTCATCATAAATGTACTCAATTACACCATTGTGTGTATCACCATCAACTTCCTTAACCTCAAGATAGCTTTCATATTCTTCCACGTTTTCTTCTTTAATTTCTTCAATTTCAGCTTCCTCCTCCGGTTCTTGGTGTCACAGATGGCATTGGTGATGGTGCTTCGATAGCAAGTGGCGAGGGGGTGGAGCAATCTTTGGCCTATTTGGAAGGTTTGGTTTCCTTGGAGTGTTCTGCATTGTGATGCGGGACAATTTGTTTCTTCAAGGCAACCAAGTCATTCACCATTTTTGGAACATTGGATCCATGGTGACTGAGTTTGAATTTTGACCCTTTTGCTTTCCATTGGGGCCTTTCACTTTACTAGACAATATTAGATCATCGTTAGTTTTTATTGCATGGTCTTGAGCTTCTCTCAATGTTCTTGGTTGGCTTCTTCTAAGGAAGAAACCTACTTCGATGGGGAGGCGATGAAGAATCTCTTCAAATTATTTTTAGGAGGCACCACGTCTTTGGGGATTCTTCTTATCACTCTGTTATATCTCACTATGAAGTCTATCATTGACTCAGAGAATTCTTTTTTCATTTGTACCAATTGGACCAATAGATCTTGAAAATCTTCGTGGTCTTTAACCTGTGTTCGAACACACTTTTTATATCTTCCCAATAGGTGACAAACCTCGGGGGTAACATGTAGAACCATTCGGTAGCCTTCTCTTGAAGTGAGTCCATAAAGAGTCGGACTAACACATCTTCATCCTCCACACCCAACACATCGCAAGTAGTGATAAATGCTACTACATGTTCTTCTGTGAGAGCCGAGCACCATCCCCTTTGAACTTCGGGAAGTTTTTTGAGCCTCTCGGTAGCTTATGGAGTGGTTAAGCAAGAGAAAGTGGACCGGTGTTTCCCCCCCATGGTACATTAGGTCTACGGGCCTCATGATCATGATCACGCTCACGATCCCGCATTCTATTTCTATTTCTAGCTTCCAACCTTGCTAAGGCTGCGGTTTCGTTGTCTTTGTTCTTTCGTGCCTCGCCTCGGCTTGAAGTCTTTCGATTTCGTCAAGTTGAGCCCTTATTTCCTCTTCCGCTCTTGCTTCTCTTTCTCTAACTTATTCTTCAGTTTCTACGTCAGTGAAATCTTCAAGTTTCTTGTTGATGTATGGAAATTCACCATCCAAAGGATTAGCAACACTCAAGTTCTCAACGTGACCGATTGCTTGTGAAGGGAGGCCTCTCGAATTCTAAGCAGCTCTTGTCTTCTTTGAAATTATTTTAAAATGGGATCATTTTGTCCTCCTTTCCTTTGTTTCCAAGTGTACCTTCTATCCGCCACTTGAAATCTATGCTCGCCTTTGTGGTGCTTTGGAATTTGTCTTTGCCTCTCCAATTCAGCAAAGACGTTCTTCTTCAAGGTCAAGGATTCTCGTGGCATGAAGTAGTGGTTGACACTTTGTCTGGTTATGCCAAATAGCTTCTCTCAAATCAGAAGTGATATCTTCTTATATGTGGAAGAGAAATTCGGGTCTTTTAACAGAGGATTACCCGGAATAGCCATGGTTTGTAGACATGTGGCTCATATAGCTATTCAAATTCTAGAAATTTTCTCTTTTGAATTTTGAATTTTCTGATTTTTTTGTATTTTTCGGACCTTCTAGTCATATTCAGGTGTAGATGATGCTAAATCTTCCCCATGGTGGGCGCCAAAAACTTTTGGCAAGAAAATTTGTCAGTGGAAAAACTTGTTGATTTCTTGCCAACACTCACGGGAATCTAAGTCCTCTACTTAATTGGTGCGGTGTCGATCTGCATGCGCATGAAAAGGTGAATTTATGTGGTGGCCTTTCGACCGGGATCCAACAAGGGCACTCCACTGACCCTGCGGCAATTGCTTGCATATACCTGCAAGAGATGACTTTGCTAGGAAGGCTGGGAAAGGGAATGGGAAAATTAGAAAAGAGAAAAACTAATGCTACAAGTAGAAAATCAGAGACTTGCATACACCAACCAAAAGTTTCATTACATGCACTTGAATATAGAAGAAAAAAATTGCATAATAGCTACAAGACCAAATGAAGCTTAATGGGCATAAAGTACCAACAAACTCCTCAATCAAAGAGGCTAAAATTCCTTCTTCCTTTATTGAAGCTCAAGTAGAATTTGTACATAGTGTGAGAAATAGAAGACATTTTTTAATGGGAGAAATGGAAGAAACTTGCTATCTCTTGCTCTCTTCACAAGGATAACTCTCTCATGAATTCACAAAAAACAGCTCCAACATCTAAGAAGCAAAAATTCAGAAGACCTTCAAATGAGGAGCTTGTTACAATTTATAGAAGAGGAGGAAAACTTTTCATCTTCCTGGTGACTTTTCGAATACCTTAATGTGACTTAAGACTGTTCATATTCCTTTTTAAATACTTAAGTCCCTTTTATAATAGCAAGGTGACTTAAATTTACATTACATTTCTGAAGTCACTTAAGTCATATCAAAAAGTGCAACTCTCAACGAAAAAATATAACATTGAGGAGAGAGGGTGTTGTACGAAAAGAGAAAAGAAAGAGAAAGAAGAAGAAGAAGAAGAAGGATTATCTTTGAAGGATGAGCTGTACATGCGGTGGACTTAGCTCCATTCTTTGTTGCTCTCCACTTTGTGATCCTGAGAAGGATTTTGTCTTTCCAAATTCCTAGTTGAAACAAGTCACCGCTGGTTCTACTTTGTTAGCATGAGGGATATGAATGTAGCTCAAGGTTTCAGTCCATCCATCACCATACTATTGATGTCCTTGTATTTCCGAACCATGATGAATGCTTTTCTGCGATAAGTGCAATGGAGGCTCATTTTACGAGAAGAAGTCGAGGTATCCTTAGTGAAGGAAAATGGCTTGCCCACCCCTTTCTTGACATATTCTTGAAAGAGCCGATCAACTCATAAGCGGTTGAATGCTCACCCATTACGGGTACTCCAAGTTTCTGAATTTTCTAGTTTATACTATCCAACAGCTTGTATGTTTGTTCTTCTTTCTCCTCTAGCTCTGTGAATGCCCGATTGATTGCTTCAAATTTGATTGCCAAGGCCCTCTCCTATACATGTGTCAAGTTTTCCGCAGGAGTTTCAAAAACCTTCTTATCAATCAATTCCTGACGATGAGTGTTGCTCATTTCACTCACTACTGGTCCCAGAGGTTCCTAGTAATCTCTTTCTTTCCCCACATCTTTTTTGAGTGCTCGCATTCAAGTGGCGGTGGCACACATGTATGCAAAGAACTTGACTACCTCTTGAAGTGTTGACTTCCCTTTTTCAGAGATTGAATCAATCCATTCCTTATTTACTTGGATCTGCATCATGAATTCGTGTGTTCTTCTGATGGATTCGGATTAAAGCTGCTGATGGGTACCAATTTCTCAATAGGAAGTGTTATAGTGCTTGGTTCCACCAAGTGTTGCACATAAGATGAAAGAGTTTGCACTTGCTCCTCTAGTCCCTCGATCTTCTCTTTGTATTCTTTATTCCTTTCCATCATGCGATCAGAAGATTGTTGGAATATGTGTAAATCTCCCTCATGAGTAGCTGGTCCCAATTGGATCGTGCTCATCTCATAGTTAGTTGGTGTCATCTCGTCCACTGGCTTGATTACTTTTGGCCGAGCTACTTCAATATACTAATTACTTGTCTCCTCACTGTAGAATCGTGATGTTGTCTGTGTGATCTTTCTTGACCTTTTTTCTTTATCCAAAGAGATAATTGCTGATATATCGGGGGCTACTACTTGTTGCAGAGTGCGAGTGTTGAGGATGATTGTTTCCCGCATCCACGGAAATATCTCGTCGCTTTAAGGCTCAATGATGGGTGCATCAACCATTCTTTGTTCTAATGGAGGAGGAAAATCCTGAATGAGACGAGCGTTGGAGTCAACAACATGTGGGACCTCTTGTAGTGGCTCGAATATTAGGTCATGAGTCATATTCTCCTTGTTCACTTGTGCATCCGGTGTTGGATTTTTAAACTACATTACGGGATCACGTCTTCTCTCATGCGACGACGCCAATGAATCTTTTTCTTTCTTGAATTTCTCGGATGTCTTCTTGTGGGGAGAAATTTTCACCCCGTAGCCTTCCTTTTTGAACTCGCTCTAGAATGTTTACAGTGGAGGTTACCTCTACCACTTTTGAATATGAATGATGTGAAGCTTGCTTCCGGCTTGGGAAATTCCTCATGATCGAATGATCATAGTCCTCTTCTTACGAAACCAATTCCTCGTTCTCCTCACCACCTTTTCAGTCCACTCCAGTACATCTCCGATTCACGAACATGCCAGTTGATTTGAGGCATTATAGACATCTTGATTCTGCACACTCATCATCATGCATCTTTGTCCCGTCATCATGTAAGATTTCTTCATACCAAGGGAGATTGAATTTCTTCATCTCACTTTGGTTTTCATCCTCATGTGATATTTTTATGTACTTCAAACTCATCAATAAAATTAGCCCGGTAGTCCTCAACGTGTGGCTTATGTTGCGGTACTGGGATGGAGAAGGAATTAGGATCTTCTCGGATGTCAAAGTTAGGCTGACGATTTAGGAATGCAAAGTCAAATGTGTGAAAGTGGCCTCCTGTGGGATGCGTCATTTGAGCTTTTGCACGTGAACTCCCTAGAGATATAGGGAAAGAAATCAATTTCTTTCTTTTTACTTGAGCTTGCTATTTACTTGGGTGATCCGCCCGTAGAGTTCAAATAATACAATCTAGTCACTGAGGTACTTGGGTAGTTTTCGAGAAGCTTGGTCAAAGCCAACAACTCATATGTAGGAGAATGTTGAGAATTGTATGAAGTACGAGCCATATTCCTTAATCAGGGATGCCACTTTTGGTGACATCCTAGCTTCAAGATCCCCTTCCAAGTTTCGGACCACATACATAGTGAATGCATCATTCAAGCGGGTGAAATGCTTGTTGCCCTCCTCCATTATCAACTGTGGAAGTTTCTCGAATGTAGGTAGCTTGGAAGCAATGTTCTATGTGAGATCCAATCCCTTGAATGATCATGAGCTTGCAAGGAGATAAACTAGATAAGAATTCATGTGGAACTTCTTTATCGCAGGTACTTAAAGAAGTTGCAGATGGAGATTATTGCGATGATATGCCCCCAGTCAATTCTTTGCTTCCCTTCTGTTAATGTCAGGACGTAAAGTCCCATCCAGTCTGGAAGTCTCTCGTGTTAACTTTTCCCATTACTCTACCGAGGAGAGTGATGACATCGAATACCCTTCTCGGAACTCACACCTTAGCAGATTCTTGGGAATCTGGAAGGCTTTCTTCCAGTTTTCAAACATGATCTGAGAGCTACCCCTTGGACACATGAATCCATTGTCTCCCAATCATGCACAGCTCTTTCCTTGGAAATGATGACCATGTTGGGGGATGTCGGTATCTGGAGAGAGATTGTAATGGTTCTAGGGTTAATGATCGCCAACGTTGTACCATTGTCAGCTCGAATGGTTCACGTCTCGGGCTCATAGTGGAAGGAGAAGGATAGGACTAGTTCGAGACTTTGTACAGACATTGGATGTCCTACTAGCGAACAAGCCACTTGTGAATATCTGGTCTTCAATCCTCCTTCGGTCCTTGGAGGCCATGCAATTTTTAAGGTCATTTAGGTCCATGTACAAGACATCACTTGTCTTCCACATCATACTTGCAAGCAAAGGGTTGTGTCAGCTTTTGACCCATCCATTTCATCTTCATATCTCCCTTGAAAAAGTAACTTACTATTTTTAGTAAGTGTGGAAAAGCAATTCCTTGATCTTCAACTAGATGTTGCGGCTTAATTTTCCTCTTTCTCCCCGTGTTCCTCATTTCTTCTGGAACAAATTTCTATTTTTAGCAGGTGCTCGAGGGCCCACTTACTATTTTTAGTAAGTGCCAAAAATGTTTGTTCTGGTGAATTTTCAGTTGTAGTTTACTTCCAATGTCTTTGTTTCTCCGCAGTTCTTTCATGTTGCTAACTTTCCCAAAATAGTAGTTCCTATGTAGTAGACCTGCTATTTTTAGAAAGTTGGCCTCTGGGATTTGGATTGATGTGGAACAAAAATTTTTGATATGGTTTTTTTCCCTATATCCTCCCTCTGCAATTACAGATCCGCCGCTTAATAGTCCATGAGATTTTAAATTTTTAGTTTTCAGACTAGCAAAGCGGTGCCTCGGGTACGGCGGCCATTAATGGATCTGAAAATTGCAGGTCTAGTTTTCTCCTCCATTTACAAAGAAATTTATATTTTTGATGTGGGTTTTTCTTCTGGTGCTTCACGTGTAATCTTACTTCTATCGGCACCTAGTTTGATGGGAAATCCTACTTCTTTCTTTGTTGAATTTGGAAATGAAATTTCTTTGTTGTGGATGCTCTGTGGCATGAGGGGGGAGTTTGAAGGTGTATTTTTGATGGTGTTGGTCAGAGGAATGAACAGAAACAAGTGATTCTTTGATTCATGCACCGGCTTGCAATATTTCTTCATATCTTTGTTTTTAGGTTATGGAGATTTTCACCATTTTCTTCCTCTTGTTCTTCGTTTCTCCTTCTTGTTTCTGTGAAAAAATCCTTCTGAGACCTACACATCACTGTGGGGATTTTTTTTCAGTGCTTTGGTCAAGATGGTCTAATCATTTGCAATGGCGGAGTGATGGTAGAATGTTGCAGAGGAAGAATGGAGGAATGGAGTGCACATAAGTGTTAGAAGTTAGAAGTGAAGAAAGTGACACTTGGGAAATTTTTTAAAAAGATATGCACAATTAGGGTTAGGGCACATTTTTCCAATATTGATGTCCCTGACCTCATGGATGTGAGGGACATCAAATTCCACGGTGGTCAAGGGCATGACATGTGGCGTTTGATCCAACGGCAGGGAATGAAGGAGGAAAAAACTACTTTAAAGCACTGGGAGCTGAGAGGAGGTCACATGGGTGTCCAGAAGACTCCCTATGGGGGCTGGGTGCATTTTTCAAGGTCTGATGTCCCCCACCTCAGGTGCATAATGGACATCAAATTCGCGGTGGTCCTAGAGCTAACACGTGGCGCCCGATCCAACGGCAGGGAATGCATGCTCCAAATAAGCACCCGAGGGCCGAATCGCTGTGTCTCGGAGGTCATATGAGGGTCCCAAGGGTCACATGATGGCTAGGCACATTTTCCAAGGGTTTATTTAGCTGACCTTAGGGACGTCGGGGACATGAAATCCTTCCAGGGATCTTGTGTGCTGACACGTGTCCTCTCGAAAAAATGACTAAGTCCTTAACTACCTTTGAGAGGGTAACTTGGAATGCAGATAACTTGAGCTCCGGTGGAATTTCTTGGTGAAATTTTATATGATCCTAACTGGAAATGGAATTTTTAATCCAATGATGTGGGTATCATGTCTTAATTTGACCATATGATCCCTTAAAATTGGAGTTTTGATCTGGGACTCCACTTGTGCTTGAGAAAAACTGCCTTCCAATCATATGCGCCAAGGTGTTGTGAAAAATATTATTTCACCATCATGTAGGTCTTGGAATCCTATTTCTGAAGATGTTTTTTTTACTTCCAACTCCATTCAGAGCTCTTGGAATCTTCTTCTGAAGCCCAGCGGTTGTTTTAGGCCTGTGTACTGTCTAGGCTTGTGAACCCTGTTTTTCACTCAGACTGCTCCAAGTCTTGAAAAACTTCTCTAAACCTTCAAAAATAATTTCTTTGATGTCATAAGGTATTCCATTCACCTCCATGTTGAATTTTTCCCTTCCGTTCTGCTCCAGGGGGTCAATCCAGTCCTGGGAAGGCCAACGACAACCCTTCCCATGACTCCCCAAAATTTGCATTTTCAATGAAGTCCTAAAATCACCTAGGGGAATGAATGGAATTTCCTAAATCACCTAGGGGGATGATATAAAATTGGTTGGGAGGTAATTTGGACTGACTGGACAGAGCTAGGGTTGCCTAGGAATGATAAAGCATGAAAATTTTGGCATAGGGGTATAGTTGTCGTGCTTGGAAATTTCCAATTTCCTGTTGCACATTGCACGAAAACAATATGCATATCAGAAAATTCCCTTTGGTGTCAAATGCGGGTGCCACATTTCAACGCAATATGGATATTTCCTTTAAGGGATACATTAACGAGTTCATCTTGGTTTACCTAGATGATATAATTGTCTTCTCAAAGCAGAGTGCGAGATCACATGGCACACCTAGAAAAGGTCATTGAGAAATGTAGAGAATTTGGGGTATCTCTTAACCCCAAGAAGTGAAATTTTTGATGGCACAAGGCAAGCTCTTGGGCCATGTGGTTTTGAAGGATGGCATCATAATTGATCCTGAGCACGTTTCAGCCATCCTAGCCCTTTCCCCTGCTAACACACATGAGAAAGGCCCTATAGTCCTTCCTTGGAAAGATCAATTTTTTTAGGTGTTTTATCCCTAAATTTGTAGGACTGGTTTGGCCCATCACCCTTATGCTCAAGAAGGACATAACCTTTAGATGGACAACAGAAGGAAGAGAAAGATTCAACAAGATCAAGAAAGAGATAGCTTGTGTGCCAACACTCATCGCTCATCAATCCAGATTATTCAAAGGATTTTATCCTTTATGCTTATGGCACGGATGCAAGCATTGTTGTTATCCTAACACAAGGAAATGAACAAGGACTAGAACAGCCAGTGGCCTTCTTCAGCCAGACATTGAAGGATTATGAATTGAAATATAGTCACACAGAGAAGCAAGTCTTTGCCATCATGTGCGCACTCAAAAATTCAAAAGTATACTTGTCACAAATCACATCAAGGTGTTAGTCTACCACTCATATGTCATAGATTTCATCATGGGAGTAGAGATCAGTGAGAAGAGAGCGCGATGGGTTACTAAAATCATGGAATATGATGTGGCTATTAAGGCCAAAAAAGCTGGTAATAGGCGGTGCACTCTGCAAGCATTGGTGAGAATGCACAGAGTGAACCTAAGGCTTCATTATTTCGGGTGAAGACTCTTTGTGTGTAGATCACGAACAAAATATAGACCCTGGAGTGCATGACTAGATGAAGGACATGATCACATTCCTTTCCAAGGGTGCATACCCTCCCGGTTTAAATAAATCAAAGAGAAGACATCTGAGGTTACAATTTGTCCCTTATGTGTTGATTGATGGACTTCTCTTCAAAAGGAATCTTGATGGCATGTTGTTGAGATGTATCAACGACGCGCAAACTAAAAAAGTGTTAGCATAATTTCATGATGGATTCTCTCGTGGACACTTCTCTGCCAAAACTACCACAAAAATATCACAATGGCAAGTATCTTTTGGCCTACCTGTTTGCGAGATGCACATAGGTAGGTCACAAAATGCAAGGAATGCGCTTTCTTTGTAGGAAATAAAATATTAGCAACACTTCCCCTTCGACCAATCCAAGTGGATAAGCCCTTTGCGTAATGGTGTCCCGACTTCATAGGCATGATCAATCTGCCTTCAAGCGCTAGACATAAATGGGTGCTTGACAACTCTGATTACTTCACCGGATGGAGAGAAGCTATCATCCTTAAGGAATCAATTGAGGTAGTCATCCTTGAATTTCTCGAAGGTTTAGTCACAAGGTTTGGTGTTCCTCAAACCATTATCTCTGATAATGCAAAGGCCTTCCTTAGTGCTAAAATCACTGATTGGGCTCTAAGTCTGGGAATTTACCTGAAAACCTCTTCTAACTATTACCCTCAGGGCAACGGTTTGGTAGAATCAACAAACAAGAACTTAATCAGAATCATGAAATGCATGATGAACATCATCCAAAGACTATGAAGGTCTTATGTGCACTCTAGGTAGATTGAATCACAAGTAAAAAGGTAGCGGGAACTTCGCCTTACAAGTTTGTATATGGAAAAGAGGTTTCCCTTCCTTTGACACTAGAACTAACTTCATTGGCGCTTGCCCCACACGGAATTTGAGGGTGTGGATTACAGAGAGAAATTAGGATGGCAGAGCTGGTTCATCTTGAAGAAATCGAAACTCTACCATGACCAAGTCTGGAACAAAGATCGGCCAAGCAACAAAGACATGGTTTGACAGAAAGGCTAGGCCTCAAGCTTTCAAATTTGGAGACTTGGTTCTAAAATGGGATGCTGACAGAGCTAAACCAGGGTTTCATTCAAAGTTTTATGCACTTTGGAGTGGCACATACATGATCAAGTCCTACAAGGAAGCTAACTCTTTTGAGTTAACTCATTCGAGATGGAAGCGCACTGCAAATCCCAATAAACGGGATCTATCTCAAACCCTTCCATTAGGCTTGCTGCATCATGTTATATATATTAAGTAGTTTCAATTCCTCCAAGTGTGCTCCACACACATTGTTTGTTTGTACATAGTTCTTTCCTCTCGTGTGCTTCCTGCACGTGCTCTTTTGTTACTTCCAGAGTGCAGAGCTTCTCTCAGTAGTTGTGAGATTCAGAACAGAGTGTAGAAATGATTCTCAAGTGATCACAGGGGCATTTTCATAATTGAACAAGCAGACTCCATGCCCAATGGATGCTTCAAGCTACTGATCTCTTTCATCTAGCAGGCAGATGGCCCCGAAAGTCACCAAAATTGTTATCCAAATAGCTCCCCTAGCAATTTGGATAATTTTCATAAACATTCTGGCCCTAAGTTATCTATTGAAGAATTGTGCATACTCAAAATCATTTAGCACATTCCCTTAGTCACAGTTTACCTACATGCCCCTTTCCTTTTCTACTCCCACTTCCTCTCGCGTCTGCCTTCTACACATTCACCTTCTTCCTAGTCAGTTTCGTCCCATCTGCGCGCCTCGCACTTATAACTAAGTCCTTTCCCCTTCACGTTCCACACACATTACTTTATAATAGTTGCACCTTAACCATACATTCTATACTTGCCTATTTGCCTCATTATCCCCACACACGTCACGCACACTTTCCTTCGCCCCTTGCTACTTTCCTCCCGCACTTCTTTCTTCTTACCCTTCTATGTCGGATCATCTTTTGACACGATTAAGTGTGCCGCATTACATGCATCTGACGGTCAAAGTGCACCAATAGGGTGCCAAATCCTTACAACAAATAAATGATTGACACATGGTAGAAATGAAAAATAGTTATGTATTTGGCCACCATCTCACTCAATCAGCACACACCACATGTTTTGTGTACGCCAATGACTCTGACATCTTTTGACAGCCATATCTTACGCTACATAGCTCGAGATCAGCGCGCACCTAGACTTGTCGGAGAGATTTTGACATCGGCTACAGTGCTTTAGAAATTTAAAATTCAAATTTTGGGGGATCGGTAGGTAAGAAATGGGAAAATGTCTCTCTGAACATTGATGAGCATATCTTATTTCTTCAACCACCCAATTTGGTATGATCGCCCTCCTTTGTCTTCAACACGTCAAGCAGGCATGGGGAAGTGTACTTCACATATTTCCAAGTAGATTTGTAGACATTGAATGCTTCTTGTTGGTGGTTGTGTTTCAAATTTAGGTTTTCCCTCCTTTTCCCTTCTTCCTCCATGGATTCATCTATAAATGTAAGAGCAAGGCTCATTTGTTATGTTGGATACTCTAGATCCTTACGCATTTTGCTAAAGATTCCATATTTTATATATTTTGAGTTGCAAACCTCTATGTTTGGCTCTTGCATGTGGATATTGGCCTCCTTTGTCATTGTATGACTCTCTGTGCATTCTTGGAAGTAATAGAAGCATCATTTTGTGACTGTTCTCTGTCCTAACGTGTTTGCATTCCTTCTCCTTGCCTTATCTTTTGCATTGTGTGCTGGTTGTGCTACTTCAAGTCCCTTGCAGTTCCATATTTAGTTGTGTTCCATGAGAATGATCTGATGAATACGTATTTTTCTATGCTACTTGTGCCTAGCCTCCTTTCATGCATTCCCTATCATTCTCGCTTAGAACAAATAGTGTTCATCCCTCTTTTCTAGTGCTATCACCTTTTAGTATAGTTTACTTCATGTTATCCTTCTTTCCTTGGTCCCTTGGCATTCTTAGCTTAGTTTCCCCTTTCAGCACTAGGAGTAGCAGTAGCAGTAGAAATAGATAGAGGAACCGGCCTTCTCCAGAGATCCTTCCCAAGCTTGCAAGGTCCCATAACTTGGGGATGGTTCCATTGTGGTCTCAAACACCTCAGCCCTTCCGAGATCGAGACGCGGGTGCATGTTTGAGAAACCAACAGGATCAATAGCGAGAGATACTTTTGTTACTAGAGGGAGGTGATATAGAGGAATGTGTGTGGGTAGAGGCGGGAGGCATACCATTTGCATCACCAATCTGTAACCATAATATTTTTATCCATTTTAGGATTTTCTCGAATTTGGTTAAAAACCCTATTAAATAACTACATAAGATACAAAGAAAAAGAAATGTTAGGATTTTAAACAATTTAGGTGTGGTATGTGGATCAGCGGAGGGATCAATAGCAAAGACACTTGGGTTACTGGAGGGAGGTGATATAGAGGAATGTGTGTGTGTAGAGGGAGGAGGCATACCATTTGCATCACCAACTACAACCATAATATTTTTATCCATTTTAGGATTTTCCCGAATTTGGTTTAAAAACTTTTTAAATAACTACATAAGATACAAAACAAAAAATAAATGTTAGGATTTAAAACAATTTATGCTATATTAAAATATTATGAAATTACATAAAATAAGAGATGTAATTTTAAACTATTTCCCCTAAAGTTCAAGATTTTTTCTAAGGTTACAAAGTTAACCCAAAAAAAAATTATTGTTGGTTTTTATCATGTAAAGTATAAAAGCATTAGATGTGTATAAAGTGTAAGAACATTAAAAATGTACATTGTTAAAAACCTTACTTTTTGTGATTAAAAATTCCTTTTTAAAAAAATTGGCTATAGTTATCCCAAAAAAAAGGATTAATTTTTTTGTTAATTGTCTTAGTCGTGTAAGCCCTATTTGAGACATATTACAAATTGTATGCTAAAAAAGGTAAGTTGCAATGACTTTAAAATATTTGTGGGGAGTTTATTTTCACCTATCAACTTCTTTTCTAAGGTTTCAAATTACTTTTTTTTTTTTAATGTGTTTTGACACTTCATTTTGTTTTGTTTACTATATGAATGTGTTAGTGTAGGTTTGTTTATTTTTTCCTACACTTGTTTAGTTAAGCTTGGTTAGGTTAATAATGTGGGTATTAGGGTAAATGGGGTGTCCATTCACATGGGTCTAACCACATGGATATTGGTTTGAGTGGAGTATCCACCAACCCCACCCACACGGGTATTGGTGTGAGTGGAGTTTCCACCAACCCCACTCACATGGATCCAGTCACATATCCAGAGAATACACACTCCTAACTTGTATTTCATAATTATGTAGTTCATGTTTTTGGAGCTCTTTTAATTTTATTTTTCCCTTTGATGCATTTTCATTTCTCTCTTTGGTTTCTAACTTTTTAATGTTAATTTTATCTTTGATCATTTGTATTTAAAGTTTCATAAGTTCTATTTCCTAAATTAGTTCCTTTATTAATATCTATTTTACATATTATAACATGTTATCACCATTGTTTGTGTATAGATAGAATCATTAGTTTCCATTTTTTGAGAAATTGGGGGCCATAAATTTTCATGCATGTTTTCTAAAACCCAATATGTTAATCTCTTACATCTTTGGATGATCAAGAGAATCATAATGGTTTAATAGAACATTTTAACCTACGGGGTTTCATTCTTGTTTTTATGAAATATTTTTGTTTGTATATTTTTGTGTAATTAGAAGGATATTCATCTATTCCATAACCTTCAAAATGCTCACAAAATTCAAGATTGTCTTAAGGTCATTAAAATCTGAATATGGGAAGCCAATTTACAAACATAGGTTTGTTCATTGTATCACAAAAAAACCATTTTGGGGCATTTTTAGGATAGATAATTTCTATAATTGTGTCCATAAAGTCCCAAAAAACCTGTTGCCACATAAATTTTATCATATTTGGTGCTAAGAGTAGTTAAGAAAGAGGATAAATTAATTATGCCCTACTCACATTAGAGTTTTGAGTTTTATAGACCAAATTTAGGAGGCTCATTCTTAGCCATACAAAAGTAATTTTTCAATGAATTATTTTTTTAAATGGGGTAGAATTTTATGATATACATAGTGGTGCAATAATTTTTCTAATTTGATTCTCCATATTTCCATAATTTCACTTTTATCGGAGATGTTGTTGTTAAATCGTGGTTTTGGCACTTAAAATGCTCATAACTTTCACAAATGAGCTCATTTTTATTGTTGTTTTTTTAAAGTTTAGGTTTATGATATCTACACCATGTTACTCTTTTGCATTCCTATTCTATAAAAAAACATATTAATTTCAGCTTTTGGTCTTTTATGGGGCCCTGTAAAACTCTTTAAATCGGTGTGCGATTTTAAAAATACACTAATCATAAAGTGCTAAACATTGTACTTGTTGGGGGTCATTTCATAAACTAGTAGCAAGGGAATTGTCTTGTGTTATCTTACACTCTTTCATTTCTACAATTTATTTTTCTACATTATGGATCAAAATCTGGTTTTTTTTCACACCCTATAATATCACGAGTGGAAAAATAAAATGCAAATCTTCTTAAGAAGTAGGGGTTTATATCAAATCACATTGGATATTGAGATTTATTAACATTAGATCTAGATAAAGTTAAGTAGTTTAATAAATGTGATGATGGCTATGGTCTTCTATGTCTATCTATATCTGCTAAATTACTCATTCACATAGAATCTACTAGCACACCTAATGACGTCTGGACCATATTAGGAAAAATCGTTGGGAATAAGGATGTAATGAGGGGTCATGAACTGGATAATGAGCTCATTATTTTGAGTCCAAGCAACTTTGATACTATACAAGAATTTTTCACAAAATTTAAATCACTTAGATTACAGTTGAAACAATGTGGGATAGACAAAAATGATTAACATATGATTATGTCTATTTTTACTAAGTTTGGTCCTAACTATTCAATTTTTATTTCTACCTTCCATGCCACTAGAAGTTCCCTTAGATCTACATGGAAAATGCCTTCCTTAGATAATGTTACTACTCTTGACTTGGTGGGGAGCAAGATAAACCTATATATATGGGTATTATGAAGTCTTCTAAGTCTAATAACCTATTTGTTGGACAAGAAAAATAGAAGCCTTAATATAAAAAGGATAAGAAACAAAATAAAAAGGAAAATTAGGAAAAGAAGGAATAGAAACGTACTACCCCTAAAGCAACAACTAAGACCTCCTCTTTCAAAGATAAACCTGTTGTATATATCTTCCCCCCGGGTAGATATAGACAAGCGGAAGAATATGGAAACCAAAGAAATTCAAACCTCGGCCCAAGGCGCAGGAAAGTGGCGCACGAAATGGATGTCGACAATGTAAAGAATGCGCCCATGGTGCACAAAAGAGGCGCACAGCAATGAATGAGTGTCAACATGAGAATGTATGCACTAAGGCGCAGGAAAGTGGCGCACGAAATGGATGTCGACAATGTAAAGAATGCGCCCATGGTGCACAAAAGAGGCGCACAAAGCAATGAGTGTCAACATGAGAATGTATGCGCAGGCGCAGGAAAGTGGCGCACGAAATGGATGTCGACATAAATGTAAATGCGCCCTTGGCGCATGAAGAAGATGTCAACATAGAAGAAGATGGAATTGGAAGAAATTAGAGAACATGCAGTTCAAACAATTGAGAAAGATCAGGCCTTAGTGAAAAGATGGTTTGATAAGAAAGCGAAGAGCAAGGACCTTCCGAAAGGGGACCTAGTTACGAAATGGGATGCGGATCGGGCAAAACCGAGGAAGGCATTCCAAGTTTGATGCCATTTGGAGTGGCCCCTACATGGTCACGGGATGTAAAAGTAGTAATGCCTTCCAATTGTCTATATTAGACGGAGAAGAACTTTCGATTCGGTCAACGGAATCTATCTTAAACATATTCTTCTTGAAAGAGAAAATTTCTACCCTTGTAAATATTAGCTTAGATTTCAATTCCTCTAAGTGCGTTTGCACATTGTCTTGTTGTAGTTAGGTTTGAGTTTCCCTAAGTGCTTTGGCACGAGTTTCGTTGCTCTCGGGTTGTTCTACGGTTCAAAGTCTTTGTCGGAGAAGGAGTTGCGGTTTCGGGCTCGGGATCGAGATCAAGTTGGTTTCAAATATTGCTTATGACTCCATGCCCAATGGATTTCTAAAAGGGCCCTTTGATCTTCGTTGTATATATCTTCCCCCCGGGTAGATATAGACAAGCGGAAGAATATGGAAACCAAAGAAATTCAAACCTCAGCCCAAGGCGCAGGAAAGTGGCGCACAGAAATGGATGTCGACAATGTAAAGAATGCGCCCATGGTGCACAAAAGAGGCGCACAACAATGAGTGTCAACATGAGAATGTATGCGCCAAGGCGCAGGAAAGTGGCGCACAGAAATGGATGTCGACAATGTAAAGAATGCGCCCATGGCGCACGGAAATGGCGCATAGCAATGAGTGTCAACAGGGAAAAAGTTGCGCCTTGGCGCACATAAAGGATGTCGACATAAATGTAAATGCGCCCTTGGCGCACAGAAGAAGATGTCAACATAGAAATAGATGCGCCCTTGGCGCACAGAAAGGAATGTTGACACGGAAAAAGTCGCGCCCTGGGCGCAGGTAAAGTGGCGCACGTAAACATGTGTCGACATAAACATATTTGCGCCTTTGGCGCACAGAAAAGAGTGTTGACATACAAATGAATGCGCCTTTGGCGCACGAAAAGGGTTGTCGACACAAACATATTTGTGCCTTTGGCGCACGAAAAGGATTGTCAACATGCATATGGATGCGCCAAGGCGCACCTTCAGGAGGCGCAACATTCTGAGCGCTGACAGGAAGCAGACCCTGACCCAGATATTCAGATGGCCATAACTTTTGACTGGGAGCTCCGATTCACACAAGGTTGGACTTTTCAGAAAGCCTACGGCGTCCTCTACCTAACTACACTGGATATCTTTAATTGGGTGGGAACAAGTTCTTAAAAATGCAAAATACAGTTTGCCACTTTTGGGGTTTGATATGGTCCTCACCTACCACCATAATGAGATGAATTAGATACAACCTGAGGTGGTTGGGGTAGATTTGGACTTTCTCTCTCTTCTCTCTCTCATTCTTCCTATAAATTGTAAGGAGGGGCTTCTTTCTAAAGGTTGGACATTCTTGTTTTGCCCCTCCCTTCTTCTCTTTGGCAGGTGAATCTGTGGAGTTAAAACCTCCCATTTAAAACTGTAATGCAGCTTTGCCTCTTGGCATTTTGCAGTGTGTTGTATCAATCTTTGGAGCAAATTAATGCATGTCTGTGGATGATTATCAACCCTCTCAGTGTTTATTTGCATCTTCTTGATCTTTCACTGTAAATCTGGTTATCTGTGCATGATCTTGCATTACATTTTTTTGGTCTGTGTTTATTGGCAAGACAGGTGTTCTTCATTCCTCGGTGCATCACCTCTGTTAGTTTAGGTTTTATTTTCTGCATTTTCTTCCCCCTGTCTCCTTGGAAAATTAGATTAGGTTTTGAGTAGACCTCTGCATTTTTACGTGTGCATCTGAACAGAGGAATAGGAACCGGCCTTCATCCGGAGAGCTTTTCCGATTTGAGGTCCCACACTTGGGAAAAGCTCCATGTTGTCAATCGCTTGCTTGAGATTCTCAACCCATCGAGTTGCAGAGTCCCAGGGGTGCTGTGATTCGACACCAACAGTTTTGGCACGCCCGGTGGGACCAAGAGGTCATTCCATAGATTTGAAGGAGTTTTCATGAAATTCGGACCAAAAAATTGCAGGTTTTACAATTCCAGATTTTTCACCTTCCAGGCTGAACTTTGAAATTGATTTTCAAGGACTTAACTTGCTCGAAACAAGTCAAAATTTCATCAGTTGATAGATCGGGGGGTAATCTTCAAAAGGGTATTCCTAGAATTTTGAGATTTTGACTTTCAAAATTTCATGGTTTTTTGAATTTCGGATTTCGGGTTTTCAGAAATCTGGCGTTTTTTGGGTTTTCGGGACTGTCATTCCAAATCAAATTCCAAACCCTAAAATCTCAAATGTGCAGGTCTTTTAAAAAAATTTTGTGTTTAAATATTGTCAGGTTTTGGTGTGTAACTTGGCAAAATCTAGTCTTTTGAGGCTTGTTCTCTAACACATCTGGCGACTCCGAAGGGATAGAATTCAGTGGTGTAGCAGCACAAGTTGCCTAGGCACATGAGAAGAATTCGAACCAGGTCCAATACTCAAGAAGAAGGGCTATTTTTCCACTTGCAACTATCACCAGGCAGAGGAAGGAGAGGAAGAAGACCACAAAGATCACCATCTCCACCTAACAGGACTTTGTCTACACCTCCACCTGGTAGGCCTTTTCTCGCATCGAACCAGGGTTCTTAGGCCAATCATAATGGCACATCTACCACCGAATCCCTTTGTAAATTTCACGGGCAGTAGTCCACTTGCCCTAAATGCTCAGAATCAAATTCCAGTTGCAGCACTAAAGAATATACCCTATTTTCACGGTGAAAATCATACTACTCCTATTGATCACATCCAGGATATTGCTAATGCATGTGCAATCCACGAAATAAATGAAATGGATGTTGCAGTCAAGCTGTTGGCTTCATCTTTCAAAGGAAAGGCCTTACAATGGTTTAGGAGCCTTACAGCAGGCTCTATTACGAATTGGAACCAACTTTGTTCTGCTCTTTGCAGCCAATTCGGGGAGAGGGCGGACAATTTATCTTTATTGGAACAGCTGACAACAATCAAAAGGGCTCCTAACGAACAAATGGCAGATTTCAACTTTAGATTCCAACGGACATGGGACAGGATCCCAATAGCTGTTAGACCAACTGCCGAAGGAGCATTCCTTTATTTCTTAAAGGCTATAAATTCAGACATAGCCATGATGATCCAATCAATGGGAGGGACAACGCTGCCAGGGGCCTATGACACAGCGATCAGAGCAGAGAACTGTTTGATCCAAGCCGGAAAGCTTGCACCAAGGCCACCAATGCCTCTCTATCCAGACATGGGAAAGCCTACAACCAGTCAAGCACCAGAGTTGAATCCCATTCCAACTCCTAGGAATCAAAGCAATAATGAGGCGTCGACTTCTTCAAATACTTCAAAGGAATTGCAGGAGGTCATGAAACAATTGCAGAACCTTGGAAATGAGCTTGTGACTATCAAAAGACAGCAAGCTCAAAGTGCTAGACCGTATCAGCCTCAAGCACAGTACCAAGCTAGGCCCCCATACCAACAAAATAGACCACCACCTCAGGCTGCAAATCAAAACCAGAACCAAGGACAACCTCAAGCTGCCAGGCCATTTCGACCGTATGATCCAAATGCAACGACGTCCTCAAGAGCCTTGGTTCCAACACAAAATAACATGGCACAGGAGTACGACTGGTGTTACCCTTGCAATCTACCTCACAATCAGTCAGCATGTTTCAATGGTGCACTGAATCAGGCCTTGATGGTGCAAACCATTGGTGTTGCTCAAGAACCAAGCCAGGAGGAGAATCAACAGCAACAAACACAACAAGAAGGACCTCCAACAGAAACCACATTGGCAAATTGGCAAACGGAAGACTTCTGTGGAGTTAACCAACAGCCTTTTCAAGGCGTGGCTGCCAACACACGGTCAAAGAAGAGAAATATAGGAGAGGGACAACCATGTAATCCAGTTGTTTCTCAACCCACTCTTACACAACAAGGGGTCAGTAGACCAAACGCAGCTCCAAATGTGCAGAATCAACCTAAGGTACCTGTTGTAGCAACACATGCACCTGTTCAAGCTCCAGAAAAGGTTGCGCCAAGCAAGGGACAGCAAAAGGACAATTCATCCCCCTTCAACATCATCGATCAAATGAAGAAGACACATGTGAACATTTCCATGTGGGAATCACTGGCGATCCCAGGGCAACGAGATTTATTGCAAGCTGCAATGGCTAATTGGTCTGCCACAAATGTATCAAACCAGGGACATGAGAAAGTTCTCACTAATGCAGTGCAACATGATGGGGGCCAGACAAGGAAAAATTTGAAGCCTCCACCATTCTATGTTTCGTTGATTGTTGGAAACCACTTGGTACACAACTGCATGATTGATTAAGGGCAAGTAGTTCAGTGATGCCGAAGCAAATAGCGGATCAGCTGGGTTTGAAATATGAGCCAGTGCTGAAAGGAGTAGTACAGCTAGATGGAACGGCAGTAGGAACAGTTGGGGTCATCAAAGGGTTAAGCCTAACACTACATTCCTGTCCTAATGTTACAGTTCTACAAGATGTGTCTGTGATTGACCTTCCGCCACTCTTTGCGTTGTGTCTATCAAGAGACTTCACTGCAAAAATCGGTGGATATTTATCTGCAGATTGGTCGCACATGATTTTTAGGACAAGGTATGGAGCCAAAGCAACAATCAGGTCAGAACCAATTGCCCATTTCCATATTGAGCCTCATGTACCAAATCCTATCAATGCAAATTGCTCGGTTTTTGATCAGGAGGAGTGTTCAAGTGATCTAGAAGCAGGTACTAAGGTCGAGGGAATTCCTGATTTAACTTTGGATGAATGGGCAAACAAGAGTCATGAATTTGACCCATACAAGGAAATTGAAGAATCTGAATTGGGTGTGTATTGTATACACGAAGAAAATTCACCCATTCCCGGCATCATTCAGCCTGAACAAAAGGATGAAAACAAAGTTTGGAAATTATTTTTCGATGGTTCGAGAAGCAGACAAGGTGCTGGAGGTGGTGCAATGTTGATTTCACCACAAGACATCAAATATTTTTCAGCTTTTCGTTTCCAGTTTTCCTGTTCAAACAACACGGCTGAATATGAGGCCTTGATTCATGGAATTCATTGGGCCAAGAAAAGGGGCATAAAGAACTTGCAGGTGTTTGGAGATAGCGAGCTAATCATCAACCAAGTTAGGGGACAACATGCTACAAAGAACGACTTGCTAAGGAGCTACAAGAATAGGGTATGGGACCTCATTGAGGATTTCAAAGCTTTCAACATTGTATCCATACCCAGGAAGAAAAATGAAGCCGCAGATAGGCTCGCAGCAGTTGGAGCGACATTTGATGTGGTTGACAGCATCAGGAGAGAAAAAACGCAGCCACACATCCATGTGGTTGTGAGGCCAGCAGTTCCAGATAACAACACAAGCTGGCAGGTGTTTGAGAACGATCAACAGATCGTCAATTTCTTACAAGAAGAGGCTGAATTTTCAGCTAGGAATCAGGACAGATTAGAGCAGCAGTATGGGGATCAAGTAAGTGCATGCGGACAAACAAGCTTCCTAAGGGTTTGGTAACATTGGAGTCTATCTTCAACCCTAACGACCAGTTTCGTAAGGAAAAGGCAAACATACAGGTCAAGAGAGAAGATTCAGAGCCAATTCCGGTTGGGGAAGACAAAACACTTCAAATTGGCAAAGTGGCCACTGAACAGGAGAAATCAGATTTCATACAACTTTGCCAAGAATTTCCAGATGTCTTCGCTTGGAGCTACGAAGACTTGAGAGGATTCGATCCAAATTTGGCACAACATACCATAGAATTGGATCCAGATGCTAATCCCGTCAGGCAGAAACAGAGACCGGTCAACCCTCACATTGAGCCTCTAATGAAGAAAGAGCTAAATAAGCTGATAGAGGCAAGCATTATATTCCCGATCAAGCACTCAAGCTGGGTTGCAAACTTGGTTCCGGTCAGGAAGAAGAGTGGAGAAATCAGGTTGTGTGTAGATTTCCGAGACCTCAACAGGGCATCTCTCAAAGATCATTACCCACTTCCTTCAATGGAACAAATATTGCAAGTAGTATCCGGTTCAGAGAGGTTCTCTCTCCTAGATGGCTACTCAGGGTATAATCAGGTGATGGTAAAAGAAGATGACCAGTTCAAGACGACTTTCACCACCAAATGGGGGACCTATGCCTACAAGAAGATGCCATTTGGGCTATCAAATGCTGGGGCCACTTTCCAAAGGGCAATGGATATGGCATTTAAGGGGTTGATCAATAAAATAGTTTTGATATATCTTGACGACATCACTGTATTCTCAAAAAATGCAGCGGATCACCTCTGTCATTTGAGGCAAGTATTTCAGAGGTGTAGAAGATTTGGGGTATCATTGAATCCCAAAAAATGCATATTTTGGCTCACGAGGGAAAACTTCTAGGCCATATTGTTTCAAAGGAAGGGTTGACGATTGACCCAGAAAGAGTTGAAGCAATTCGAGCATTGCCATTGCCAAGTCACAAGAAGGCTCTTCAAAGCTTCTTAGGAAGGATCAATTTTGTCCGCAGGTTTGTTCCAAACTTTGCAGCTCTTGCGAAGCCAATAACACTGATGTTAAAGAAGAGCATGGCATTTAAGTGGACATCTGAAGGCAAGGCAAGTTTTGAGGCAATAAAAGAGGCTATATCTCAAGCCCCAACTCTCGTCAATCCAGACTTCTCTAAGGAATTCATGCTATATGCCTTTGGTGGTGGAGACACAATTTCTGCAATCCTGGTACAACAAAACAAAGAAGGGTTAGAACAACCAGTTGCTTTCTTCAGTCAAAGCTTGGAGGAATACGAAAATAGGTACTCTTTCATTGAAAAGCATGTCCTTGCGGTAATCAGAAGCTTAAAGAAATTCAAGCACCTAGTCTCAAACAACAAGATCCAATTATTAGTCTCTCATGCGGGAGTCAAGGACTTCCTTCTAAACAAGGATCTGAATGAGAAACGTGCAGGATGGATAACTCGTGTCATGGAATATGACATCGAGATCAAGGTCACCAAACTAGTACGTGGGAAGGGACTATGTGAGCAGCTAGCCTTGAGTCGAAAGTTGAATTTGCGGTGATGAAAAGGAGACTACCTTGGTACTACAGGATGATCAAGAACAAGAAAATGATGACGTGCCTACTCCTTGTTGGACTCAAAATATGATACACTTCCTACAGACAGGCCTATGCCCTCCAGAAATGAGCAAAGCAAAGAGGAGATACTTTAGATTACAAGCCATTCCATATGTGCTTGTTGATGGTGTTTTGTTTAAGAAAGACATCAATGGAGTTCTATTGAGGTGCATTGGGATAAGTCAAATTGAGAGGGTGTTACGAGATTTTCATGATGGAGATTCTGGAGGACATTTTGCCCCACGAGTAACAGCTCTCAAAATAATGAAGGCAGGGTATTATTGGCCGACAGTCTTCAGTGACTGCTATACATGGATAAGAAAGTGCAAGAAATGTGCACTCTTCACAGGAAAAGAAAGACAAGCAGCACTTCCATTGCACCCAATTCTGGTTGACCAACCATTTATGCAATGGGGATTGGACTTCGTCGGGGTCATTAATCCAAACTCAAGCCAAGGCCACAAGTGGATTCTCACGGCAACAGACTATTTCACCAAGTGGACCGAAGCAGTAGCGCTCAAGGAAGCAAATGAGTCTAACATACTAGACTTTTATGAAGGAATAGTGACCAGGTTTGGTGTGCCGTCCACTATCATATCAGACAATGCATTGGCATTTATAGGTTCCAAAATTACAGAATGGGCTGTTAAGAATGGAATCTACTTGAGCACCTCTTCAAATTATTACCCGCAGGGTAATGGATAGGCAGAGTCCACAAACAAAAATTTGCTAAGAATCATCAAGAGGACTCTGGATGAAAATCAAAGAACATGGCATACCAAGCTAAAATCAGCATTATGGGCTGACAGAATAACACCAAAGAGGTCTATAGGTAATTCCCCTTATAAGTTGGTCTATGGAAAAGAGGCAGTATTGCCTATATCATTAGAACTACCTGCATTAGAATTCATGAAGCAGTTGGAGTTGGCTGCGTTCGAACCAATGGAGGCTAGGTATGCAGAGTTGATGGAATTGGAAGAAATTAGAGAACATGCAGTTCAAACAATTGAGAAAGATCAGGCCTTAGTGAAAAGATGGTTTGATAAGAAAGCAAGAGCAAGGACCTTCCAGGAAGGGGACCTAGTTCTGAAATGGGATGCAGATCGGGCAAAACCAGGAAGGCATTCCAAGTTTGATGCCATTTGGAGTGGCCCCTACATGGTCACGGGATGTAAAAGTAGTAATGCCTTCCAATTGTCTACATTGGACGGAGAAGAACTTTCGATTCCGGTCAACGGAATCTATCTTAAACATTGCTACTGAAAAGAGAAAATTTCTACCCTTGTAAATATTAGCTTAGATTTCAATTCCTCTAAGTGCGTTTGCACATTGTCTTGTTGTAGTTAGGTTTTAGTTTCCCTAAGTGCTTTTTACGCAGTTTCGTTGCTCTCAGGTTGTTTCTACAGTTCAAAGTGCTGTCGGAGAAGGAGTTGCGGTTTCAGGCTCGGGATCAGAGATCAAGTTGGTTTCAAGTATTGCTTATGACTCCATGCCCAATGGATTTCTAAAAGGGCCACTGATCTTCTACCTAGCAGGCAGGTGATCCCGTTGAGTCGCCAAATTGTTGTATATATCTTCCCCCCGGGTAGATATAGACAAGCGGAAGAATATGGAAACCAAAGAAATTCAAACCTCAGCCCAAGGCGCAGGAAAGTGGCGCACAGAAATGGATGTCGACAATGTAAAGAATGCGCCCATGGTGCACAAAAGAGGCGCACAGCAATGAGTGTCAACATGAGAATGTATGCGCAAGCGCGCAGAAAGTGGCGCACGAGAAATGGATGTCGACAATGTAAAGAATGCGCCCATGGTGCACGGAAAAAATGGCGCACATAACAATGAGTGTCAACAGGGAAAAAGTTGCGCAAGGCGCAGGAAAGTGGCGCACATAAAGGATGTCGACATAAATGTAAATGCGCCCTTGCGCGCAGAAGAAGAAGATGTCAACATAGAAATAGAGCGCGCCCTTGGCGCACGAAAGGAATGTTGACACGGAAAAAGTCGCGCCACAGGCGCGAGTAAAGTGGCGCACGTAAACATGTGTCGACATAAACATATTTGCGCCTTTGGCGCACAGAAAAGAGTGTTGACATACAAATGAATGCGCCTTTGGCGCACGAAAAGGGTTGTCGACACAAACATATTTGCGCCTTTGGCGCACGAAAAGGGTTGTCGACATGCATATGGATGCGCCAAGGCGCACCTTCGGGAGGCGCAACATTCGGCGCGCGAGAAGAGACCACTCACCCAGATATTGAGATGGCCATAACTTTTGACTGGGAGCTCCGATTCACACAAGGTTGGACTTTTCAGAAAGCCTACGGCGTCCTCTACCTAACTACGACTGGATATCTTTAATTGGGTGGGAACAAGTTCTTAGAAATGCAAAATACAGTTTGCCACTTTTGGGGTTTGATATGGTCCTCACCTACCACCATAATGAGATGAATTAGATACAACCTGAGGTGGTTGGTGTAGATTTGGACTTTCTCTCTCTTCTCTCTCTCATTCTTCCTATAAATTGTAAGGAGGGGCTTCTTTCTAAAGGTTGGACATTCTTGTTTTGCCCCTCCCTTCTTCTCTTTGGCAGGTGAATCTGTGGAGTTAAAACCTCCCATTTAAAACTGTAATGCAGCTTTGCCTCTTGGCATTTTGCAGTGTGTTGTATCAATCTTTGGAGCAAATTAATGCATGTCTGTGGATGATTATCAACCCTCTCAGTGTTTATTTGCATCTTCTTGATCTTTCACTGTAAATCTGGTTATCTGTGCATGATCTTGCATTACATTTTTTTGGTCTGTGTTTATTGGCAAGACAGGTGTTCTTCATTCCTCGGTGCATCACCTCTGTTAGTTTAGGTTTTATTTTCTGCATTTTCTTCCCCCTGTCTCCTTGGAAAATTAGATTAGGTTTTGAGTAGACCTCTGCATTTTTACGTGTGCATCTGAACAGAGGAATAGGAACCGGCCTTCATCCGGAGAGCTTTTCCGATTTCGCAAGGTCCCACACTTGGGAAAAGCTCCATGTTGTGCAATCGCACTGAGATTCTCAACCCATGTCTTATAAAGAAAAATACACTGGTAAGGGGAAATGAAATGGAAAATCCCTTCTAACAATTGAATCTCATACTTCAAGTATGGGTAATTGATTTAGGTTCTTCAAACCATATGGATTCATCGAGGTTGACTTCACTTCCTTGGAGTCATGTACTATGTCTTCTATTTTGATAGGTGATAACACTTACGTAGAAGTTCTTAAGTGAGAGTCTATTGAAGTGAGTGATGGAATATTCCAGGGATGTTCTCTATATTCCCTTGTTATAAACTAATCTCTTATATTTTTATCAAATAAATCACATTGGTTTAGGCATGAGAGTTGAGTTTCCCCTAATTCAATGGTCATTAGGAGTTACTATTTGATTATATAGTAGTAGTGGGGAGATAAGATCACCAATCATGGTCAGATCATTATCACCAATTTTGACTTCACAAATTTTTTTTTAAAATGGAAATTTTGAAATTTTTCAAAAGTGTTACTTTGCGTGATTTATCACTCTCATCGCGATCATCTCATTTTTGTGATTGTTCGATCTTCGTTTCATCCTTTTCGGGCGAGAACTCCTCCCTCGGTCTCAAACTACGTTAAATATTAATTAATTAATATTTAATTAATTAATTACTCTTTGTTTGATAAAATTAATTTTTAAATGATTATGGGGTTTTTAATTAAATAAATATTAATTAAAATTCATTCGACAAGATTTATTTTAATTCCCCACTTGTGGTAATTCTTCCACCAATTGCCAAATCAATGAATTGGCAAACGGGCAAGAAATCTCCCGATTTCCCACACGGGAAATAAAATGGGAATTGACATCCCACCTTGCCATTCCCGCTGGAAAATTGTTGTTTATTTCCCCATTTCCCTAGCAATTAATGCCACTATCTGGGAAAGAGGGAAGTGTGTTTAATGGGACGAATAAAAAAATGGTCATGAGCGAGGAAGCTTCCTAAATCCTCATAAAATCCTTCTGTAAAACTTGTTGGAAGAAGTCCTGCAAAGCTTTCCAATTTCTTCTTATTTCTTGTGAAGGAATGTCTCAGAATAATATTTTATCACATCCCTCAACAAATCATCACACGAGCTACTCACAAAGCGAGAGAAGGGAGGAAGAACAATTTCCACGCATTCATCAGGGAGAAAAGACCAAGCACAGCCTAAGAATCATTCTACACAAGCATACAAAAAAAGAACATTCCTCCCACGCAGCCAAAGAGTAGTTCAAAACAAGAAAGAATTTCTACATTGACTGGAAGGTTTTTGGTTTTGGTTTCATTTGCAAGCTCCACGCATTCATCAAAAATATTTCAATGCAAAACAGTCTAAAGAATCCACGCAAGGAAAGGAGAAAAGCAGATTTCAATGCCTAAGCATAAGACAAGTTTCATGCAAATAACAAGGAAATTCAAACAGCAGCAAAGAACTCCTTCCACGCATAGCCAGAGGGGGATAATAAGTTAAATGCCTTAACAAAGAGCCACGTTGAAAAGGGAAGTCAAAACATCAAATAAAAAGAGTATCTTCCACGCATTGGGAGAAGAAAGCAGGCCACACATGCATAAAATAACAACCCAATGTTTTTCAAAGATATACAACCAACAACAAAGAAAAAGAAAGGCCACATTGAAAAAGAAGACAATTTAGGAAAGTATAAATCCAAAAATATTTCAGAAGTCTTCAGAGACAACTTTTCACATGAACAACAAAGGAGTTTTCCAACGCATGAGCAGCCAAAAGAAATTCCCACGCTGAGCATCAGTAGAGCATTAGTTTCAACGCATTTTTCATAAAAAGGTTGAGTTTCCACGCAGATTTTAGAGAAGTAAGAACAATTTCAACAGAAAGTATTCACGCAGCCACTGGGGAAGACCGGATCCTCGCCAAAAATAAGCAGAGGCCACGTGGAAGGAGAGAGAAATCAGCATGTAAGAATAGTCTGGTTTCAACGCATTCATTTCATTCAGGAAAACTCCCATGCGAAAGAGAAATTACGGTTCACACATGCAAGGAAAAATTTGTTCAGGTGAATAGTAAAAATAATAATTAAATTGATCTGCGAAGTCATTAAAATCGAGTGAATTTAATTTAAAATATAAATCATTTTCATCATGCATTGGTGAGAAATATTCAAACAAAAATATCACGCATTCAAACGTCATTACCGATGTATATCGACACAAAGAAAAATAAATTTAATAAAGAAAACGATAGATGCGGAAAGAACGTGTCGCGGGTTGTATTTGTTGAAGTAATCAACTTTGGAGCTCGATATCTCGAAGTCAAATGATCGTCGAGAAGAAAGGTTTAGTTCATTGAATTCTCCTCATCTTCGTATACTTATTTTCCAAAATTCAAATTCACAGCACCTCATTTGATATTTTTCATGAACCCAAGAAAACCCAGTTTGCTCGATTTTGTCGCGTGCACAATTTCAACTTGGCGAAAGGCCTACTTTGATAATCCATATCTCGAGCCCAGATGATCGTCAAGAGAAACGGTTTGGTTCGTTGAATTCTTCTCAACTTCATGTATGTCTTTAAAAATTCAAATGTACAGCACTTCATTTGATATTTTTCACAGAGTCAAATAAAATGTAGTTTGCATGATTTTGTTGTGCACGCAGTTTTTCAGCCTGTCAAGGTGACTCATTTTGAGAGTTGATATTTTGAACTCAGGTGATCTTCAAGAGAAAATAATTGTTTCGTTAAATTTTACCCACCTTCATATGCTCTCTTGCCAAGTTTTAGATGTCCAAGGTGACATTTGGTATTTTCTCAGGCTCAAACTAAACGCAATTTTGCAGTTTTACACTTACATTTTCCTAGCAGTTTCAGAAGAGTCAACTTTGACCTTTAATATGTAACTGAAGAATTTGATTAGGAAAAAATAATCACTTCCTCATCCAGTGAGAGTTTCTCATAACAAGATTTACTATTTTTCCCAGGGCAGTTTCAGAGGAGATCTGTGTAGTTTTGTAAGAAGAAAGTAATACCTTGAAATCATGCTTCTGTCACAATCATGTCATCTTCAAACAAAATGATGTTGCGGTATGGATTCCAGGGAATTCTAATCACCTTGATGCTCCATTCAGAGTATGAGAACATCACCGATACTAACTTGGGACATGTCAACATAGGTCAATTCTACAATCGCATATCAACCGAAGGCGAGTCACAATTTTCCCAATGCTTGTTCCGAATTGGTCATCACTTGCATCGATGCACCACGACACCTGCACAATATGGCAATTCAACTCCAATGGCTCTGAAGCGGAAACAACCTCTAACTTCCTCATTATGTAATATAAGTTGTAGCTATTGGCATTGGTCTCTTTAGAGTCAAAAGCCATTGTTATCGGCAAAGATCGATAATGGGAGAATCTTTTCTACATAAATTTTTCACTTGATCATTGTGGTAGATCTATTCATCAACAAACCAAGACCAACGACAAGTGCAATTGTGCGAGATCATCAAGCAAGGCCACATCATTCAAGCGTGTCCCTGTCAGCTCTCAGTTAGCAGCGTGCGCAATACTTCATCGGCCAGTCTTAAAGTTGTTCTATTCTCGAATTGGATGATCGTGAGCAAATCAAAATGACAACACTTCAGGATGGTGACAAAGAAAAAATACATAACTCCAGGAAGTGAATTGTAATTTTGGCTCTTGGAAGATCTTCTCAATGGCGAAAGATCAAAAGTTAGATTCTGACAAGCCAAGGTGGCGTAACGACTACAATCTCATGAAAAATGAATAATTCATCATGGAAGGCTATTCAAAGCATGTGGAGAATTGTGTGTAATTTTGAATGTGAATACGAATGAAGATGAACTTGCTTACACCAAGATGTTGCTGAAACGGAGGGGTGGATGAATTGCTCAAGTTTCAAGATCGGCTCTCTTGTCATCTGGAGGATTGCGGAGCACGGTCAATGAGTTCATTCTCGTATGAATGGGATATGCATACTCTTGGCCCAATGGATAAGCCACTTGACCACAGGTGTTTTTATCTAGGTGTGCATCCAAGTCATTTAAGTGGGGTCGACATGTACCAATTTCTTTTATTTATGTATTTTTCCTTAAATGACTCTTTAAATTAAGTGGTTTCTATTTTTAGTTGCTTTTAATAAAGTTTGCTAAAAAATTCAAAGTCACTTAAGTTCCCTATTTAATGTGCATTTAAAATCCTAACTACTTCATAACCAACTTTTGGGTTATAAAAGGAAGTCAGGGATCATTTGTAAGGTGAATTTCAGAGAGGAGAAGAAAATACTTTTGTGTGCAAGCTTTGTTTCAAGAAGAAACTTTGTGTTCTTTTGTGAAGACATTTTGGAGTTAATGAAATATGAACTTTTTGTCTCATTCATTATCTCTCATAACATTTGATGTTCTTATGTTCATTAGATGTTAGATGTTTAAATCTTGCATGCAAATATTGTCTTTGATCTTATTGTCAACTCTATTAATTTGTTGTTCTTGTTCACAGTGATCAAGCTCTACTATTTACTTGTTCATGTGTGTTCCCTTTACTCATTCTTATTTAGCTAACTCAAACTCCGTTTTATTTGTGTTAGTTATTCGTCGTTCTTCTTCATGCAATATTAGGCTTTGTTTTACCTAACTCTTGCATGTTCCTTTATTCATTCCTTTCCTTCATTTCGTTCCATCCCCGTCATTCACTTTTCTTTCCATTGATGTTCCAAAACACCCCCCACATACAATTTTGAATGTACAGGTGTAAATACAATTTTGGTTTTCAATAAAGGCAGCCTCACCTTCATTGAGGAGGGACTTCATTCCCACACTGCTTTGCATGTCATTTGCATGAGTGCATATCCATATGCTAACATGTACACATTCTCATTCTTTTTACTAAAACTCCTACTACACTTCTCACTCATGCAGATGAGGTGAGTAAACTTAGCGTGAGAGGTTTGGCCATCTTAACTACTACTAATCATATCAACTCACCAACCCGACATGGTTACGGTGGTTACATCGTGTCCACTTTTCTAATGGTGTTTGGTAGTTTTTGCATGCTTGATAAATATCCCAAAGAGAACTTTGCCAAATGAAAATAATAGAGAGCTATTAAGATTTTGGAGCTAGTTCATAATGATATTTTTAGACCATTTTCACGTCCTTCGTTTAGTAGGACCAAATACCTTCTTACATTTATTGATGACTTTTCTAGATATACTTTCTTCAATATAAGTATGCGGTTTTTTAGAATTTTCAAAAATTCAAGAATTTTATGGAGAAAAAGATAGTGAAATCCATTAGGGTTTTACACATGAGATAATGGTGGTGATTTTTTCAACCATCATTTTTAGAAGTGATACACTTCAAAGGGGATTGATTTATAGCACATAGTTTTGTACATTCCTCAATTAAATGGTGTGGCAGAATATAAGAACAAGTCCTGAAGGAAATGAAAAATTATATGATATATTCTAAATCACTTACACATCATTATTGGGAATAGGTAATTAACTACATGTTACATCCAAAACCATGTTCCTCATAGAGCCTTGCAATGTGTCACTCCTTTTAACTCTTGGAATGGTTGAAAAACCATATTTGATTACTTTATAGAGTTTTTAGACATGTAGCTATGGCCCACATTCCTAAGAAGAAACGTAAAGCATTGGAACTACAGAGTAAGCCTTACATCTTCATAATATATCCAAATGGTGTTAAGGGATACCAAATTCTTCATCCTACTACATATGCTTTATTCATTGAGAGGAGTGTTCATTTTCATGAGGGTCCTTTAGGCTTGACACTTAACACTTCTCCTTCCTCCTTGGACTCACTAATATTTGATGATAATTTTGAAAATTCAGATTAGATTGAGTATATTCCTAATGATGAGAATTCTTGTTCCAATTTAAATAACAAGTGAAGAGATGGAGATCCACCTCCTCCCTCTCCCAGTCACTTTTTAGAGGTTGAGGAATCTCCTCCCGATTCTCCTACTTCTAGTCCTCTTTGGGCCAAACAAGAACTACAGGTGTAGGTACTTGGGTTAGTGATCCATCAAACGCAAGGTGGAAATGTTCATAGTTCTAAGGTGGTCCACATGTATTCATTACCTTTGGATTCGATCCACACTACTTTCATAAGGCATCCGGTACTCTGAGTGGGATATAATTATGCATTAGGAGTATAATTCCTTGATTAGGAACCACACTTGGGATTTGGTTCACCTTCCTAAGGGAAGGAATATTTTTCGATGTAGGTAAATCTATCAAAGAAAATTTTCAGCGAGATGGGTTATTGGATAAGTTCAAATAACTACTAATTGCAAAAGTATTTTCATAGGTTCTTAGCATTGAATATACTGAGACCTTTACACCAAAAGAGAAAAGATGAAATATATCTTAATCACTCTTTCCATTATCACAACTCATCATTGGGAGGTTTATTAGATGGATATGAAGATTGATTTTCTTCATGGTGACCTTAAAGGAGATATACATGTAACAACCACTAGGTTTTGAGAATAATTCTTCCCTATTATGTAAAATTTAAAAATCTATTTATGGCCTTAAACAAGTCCCTTAGGATTGGTACACCGAGATGAATTTCTTCCTTCTCATATTTGGGTTCACGAGATGCCATTGTAATCCAACCTTATAAATTTTATGGCGAATGATTCATTTCTAGTTTTGGTGTTTTATGTTGATGACCTATGATCACATGGATATATTCATCCTTCATTACACTTTGGTGAAAGCATCTCTACATGACGGGTTCTTCATGACCTGAATTGGGTTTTTGCACTATTTCCTTGGGATTGATATTTCACAGTCTAACTCAAGGATTGTTATTATACAATCCAAGTATGATCTTGATTTTCTCTCATAATTTCACATGGCTAATCATTATCCTACTCTAACTCCCTTGCTTTACGGAGTAAATCTTAAGGATGAGTTTTCTTCTTCATTGGTTGGTGTTACCTTGTGTTGACAACTTA
This sequence comes from Taxus wallichiana var. yunnanensis, assembly GCA_018340775.1. NCBI lineage: Eukaryota > Viridiplantae > Streptophyta > Pinopsida > Cupressales > Taxaceae > Taxus > Taxus wallichiana. Next base: position 659,842,744 of record CM031242.1, read on the forward strand.
TTAGTAGTCTCATCTATTTGAATCACACTAGACCTGACATTTCATATGCAGTGGGTATGGTTTCCGTGTTCATGTAGGAACCACATGAGTTGCATTGGAAAGTAGACGATTGGATTTTACACTACATTCAAGGTACTCACAAATTTGGGATTCACTATGGATCATGTATTGATGTTGACTTGGTTGTATAAAAATATTTATACTAGGCCAACAATCTTGAGCATCACAAGTTTGCATCCTAATGTAGTTTCATTATTGGTTTAGGTATGATTTATTGGTCTAGTAAAAAGAAAAATTCTATTTCTATATAATCCACTAAGGTTGAGTACAGGGATCTGTTAATGTTGTTACTAAGGTTATTTGGCTTCAAGGGATTATATCAAAGATTGTATCTAGTTTAAGATACCCACGAGTTATATTTTTGATAACCATAGAACACTCCATATCGGTAAAGATCTAGTCCAACATCGGAGGACCAAGCACATTGAGATTCATATGTACTTTATGAGGGAGCTCATTCATGAATAGGTCATCAATATTAGGTTTTTTACCGAATACAAAGTAGATAGTTGATATCTTCACCAAACTCTTTACTGAGAGTAAGTATCTTCATTTGTGAGATCTTCTTAGGTTATGTGTAGTTTAAAATTTTGGGGGCTATCTAGTCCTTTAATTTTTCCTCTTTATCTCTTGGGGGACTTATTTTTCTCTCTTTTGGTGGGGGAGTTTTTCCTATGGTTTTCTCCTTTCCTTTACTTTGTGAGATATGTTTTTGTGTTTGGGTACCTCATAGGATTTTTGTTAGGACCCAATTATTCTATCCACTTAATCTACACTTAAGGGGGGTGTTAGTGTAGGTTATTTAATTTTTCTACACTTGTTTAGTTAATATTTCTTAGGTTAATAATGTGGGTTTTAATGTAAGTGGGGTGTCCATTCACATGTGTCCACCTGGATGGGGTGTCCATTCACATAGGTCCATTGATATGGGTATTGGTGTGAGGGAGTATCCACCAACCCCATCCACTTGGGTATTGGTGTGAGTATAGTATCCACAAAACCAACTCACATTGATCCACTCACATATCCTATAAGTACCATGTCCTAACTTATATTCAGTAATAATATAGTTCATATTTTTTAGCTCTCTTAATGCTTATTTTACCTTTGGTGCATTTGTATTTCTCTCTTTGGATTCTAACTTTGTAATGTTATTTTTATCTTTGATCATTTTTATTTACGGTTTCATATGTTCTATGTATTGCTCTACTTCCTGGCCAATATCATTTTATAGATTCTAACAAAATATTGGTTAAAATTTTCCTAAACATTATGTTGTTTATTGTTTTTCTTCCCAACCATATTCTATCTAGTAGCTATTATAGATTTCTTCAATTATGACATCTAATGTCTGTCATCAAAGCCTATTAATCCTACTAGGTCTATTTAAATTCCTATCGGTATTATTCACCCTCTTTTGATGAATTTTATCACCTAATACATAGTTGCATGAGTGATGTAAATCACACATGGATTCATCTTGAGGTGTATAACATGTTAACACTCATCACAAGCCCATTGCTCCTACTCAAGAACATCAATATCCTATTCACTGTATAAATATTGATCAAAGGCTTGCATTGGTCACTCCACAAGTGGATCGAGTAACCTTACTTCCATCATGCCTTATGACGGTGGTTCTAGATTACTAGTAGGTTCTACCTTCTACTAGGATTGTTGATAATATATAATACATAGTTTTTCATGACATGATGTAATTCGATAGAAGTTTTGTCGGCATGACCCTCAAAGGACACTAATGCCCTTTCATTTACATCGAGATCTTGTGGTTATTACATGACTATATATGCTGTAAAAATAAGTGACATAGCTATCAGTGATTCTAGCTACTATAACATGTCAAATTATTTCTCTAATTTTGAATATGACATACAGTCCATTATATCTCATGATATGATCCCACACCTATTAACACCAATCCTTCACATGATAGACACATCTAGTAGTACACTCAAGTTCTTGTACATAGCTTGCATAAGTCATTACTTGTTATATGACATTTCTTGACTTGAAAACCCCATGCATTTGCATTTGCATGACTTAAATTATTAGTGTCGTGATATATTTCATGCATATTCCAAAATTTTCTTAAATTAATGTGGTATCAGATTACAATTTATGCCATGTGCATAAGTGGGTGTGTTGAAAGACTCATATAGAGCTAAATTTCCCTTTCATTGAGGTCAAGATGGATTTTATTACCCTCTAAAGGGGAATTCTTGGAAATTTGGGCTTGAAGGACTTGAAAAAATGCAACAGAAGTAGTTTGTGAAGATGGATGGGAGGAGGGTTAAGTGTAGTAATCAAAATGTGTAGCACCTCCTTTAATGTTCCCTCTCTACAAATGTTGGGATTTGAGGTTAACGGTGGAAATGAATGACATTAACATTGTATGACTATGATAAAATCACTAGAAAATCACACTTTTATTTAATATACGTGTATCCTAATATAAATCAAGCATGACCATTTACCTGGGTCACACCCTTATAACATGTGTGTGAATGAGATCTTAGAAATAGGGTATGGAAACTCATCAAAGCATTTTAGAAAGTGGGTTTTTTTTCTTATGTAGTATTTTCTAATGCTCAATCAAACATGTATGTAAAAATGTGATAGCTTCAAGAGATGGATTCTCATGGAATCCAATGAATTACTTACATCATATTAGGTTTTGGGATAAAGTAACTTGATATAGAGGAATGATAATAATATACTTTATAAATATTTAAGTTTCATCTATGGTATGGTTTTAAATAAAAATGTACTTATCATATTAATAAGATCTTGTTCAAATTCCTCTATAGATGCAATATGATGTAAGAGGGAAAAGGGACGAGGGGTGTAGCATGTGAGGCCTACAAAGATTATTATCGATGCTACGTGAAGCAATATGTAAGCATATTAATAGAATATAACAAGGTATAGGATATGTTTGACAAATTTCCTAGAATAAATGTGTCACATGGCCTATAATGATTGAAAGGTATGCACAAAAATCAGTCTATTGAGATGACCTTATAAACTTTTAAGAAATGCAAAAAATATGTGTAAATTCAAACTTCATATATGTCTCCAACAGCTCTCCCAGATTATGCCAAAGGAGAAATATTTGAATGAGGTAATGGCATGCATTGGATAAAAAATAAAGAAGATATTTTTAATGTTGGATGCATTAGACGTTTTATATAGATACAATAGATATTGCTAACAAAATTCCCTTCAAACTTAGCGATGGAGGGATTTATTTTGCACTATGATATTAGAAAAATGTTTCCTCTAAGAATTCATTTCACTACCATGGGAAATATTATGCATGGATTTCCCCTTCTTCTAACACTTGAAAAATGAAACTATGCGGTGTAAAAACAACAATTTTAAGTGTTACAAATCCTTGCTTGGAATCGACTCATGAGAAGCCTTTGTAACCTACCAATGTATATTTTTTTGTCTCTCATTGCTTTCCTTTATACTTGGAGATATTTTCATAGTCAATAGACTTCACCTAATCAATTTTATGATGCATTTTCAAAGTGGTTTTTGGAGACACTTTGAAGAGTTGGTTACAAGAGGAAATTTCTTACCGTTGCAAATTGATTAACTAAAACCGAATATTCTAGTGTAATATAAATGTTATAGGAGTAGTAAAATAAATGAATAAATGAAGTAATAAAATATTGAAATAATACCCAAACAATCTAAGTAATGAAATGTGAAACCCTAATATGCAAAGAGGGTTAAGAAGGCCTTAGCTGATTTGATGATGTTGCAGGACCGTGTCGCAAATGGAGACCGATCTGAACAACAGGAGGAAACCATCACATAAAGACCCATGAAAATGTATATCTGATATGTCTAGCTAGACTAGGGTGTTTGGAGAAGGATGGGGGCACCTGGGGCACCCTGGTTTGTGGAAATGACTAGGGAATATCCTCTGAGATGTCATTGAGTATTCACGTGTGTTCACTTCATGTCACGTGAATTTCGTTGTATTATTGCCAAGTACTTTAAAAATATGCAATAGAATAATTACCTGCAAAACCCCAAACAAAGCATCAAAACCCTAAAAATAAATATGCATATGAAGGGGTCGGACTATCCTCAGTGGCCCCAATGGTGGGCTTACTAACTGAGCATTGCACTACATCTCATACCTAATGTAGTTCTAGGTGTGTGTGTGTGTGTGGAATTTTTCCCTAGGTTCTCTTATGCGTGTCGCACTTTGTGAGTAGTGAGCAATAACTAAATGTAGAATGTAAATAAATGGTGCTTGAATAGAATAAACTCCCCTCCTATGAAGTGTGATGCAGAAAACTAGCCTTTTTCCCTTGTGATGGAGCTAGATGGATGCAAATGGAGCTATAGATGCCTTGGATGGATGCACTCTTAGGTGGTGATAGTAGATTCTTAGTGCTTGGTCCTCATTATGGTCACATAACTTTATATTTATATGGTTATCTTGCTTTAATTTTGTAGTCAACCCCGAAAAGGACTACCACCAAAAATATAAGAAGCTCAAACGGCTAGAAAGTGCCCAAAAAGTGAGAGGAAAGTGCAAATAGGATCGGGGCACCTAAGGCCCTGATCCCCAAGTGCGGCCCCATTAGAAATAGGGAAAACATAGTATGAAAGTATAGACTGGGAAATTACGGGTGTAAGATCAAAAATAACAACAGAAAGAAATGTAAAATGTCTAAAAACATGGGTTAATTATTACTCTTTCCACTTGATGATAATATGAATACTAGTATGAGACCGAGACTAAATAATCACTTCATAATAAGTGATTTAGTATCTACACAAATCTATTTTAGAATGGTCTTGTTTTTAATGTTTATGGGATAAGAAACCAAGTTCTGTCACCTCAAACATTTTTATTCCCACATTGAAATTACACACCATATTTAGTTTCATCTTATTCCCTTGAGAAGAAATTTTTCTGCACCTGTTTTGGAGCCACCTTGTCTTACCTTGCTTAAGTGAAAACTATTGAATTTCACCAATGGCTTGTAAAGGTGGCTCTAAAATAAGCATTTTTATCAATTTTTTGTTCTTTCTATTTTTCTACATTCTTGCCATAGCACAAAATAGATTAGAAGTGATAGATTACCTATTTGGGTGTTTGATGACCTTTTTATAAGATCATTCTATAGCCACTTAGTAGGCTAGTTTGAATAAGTAACATGCCCAAGTCATGTTAACCAAAATTTGAATTTTCAAGATACTCTTGTAGGGTGTGAGTAAATTGATGTTTAGAAATACATGAGATATGATGTAATTTCATTAATTATACCCTACTATGTAATTTTTATAATAATAGGTAGAAACTATTATCCACTTTTATATTTGAATATATGTTTCACGCACATCATTGTGATCTTGAGACACTATAACCCTAACTATTTGTTGGAATATTATATTTGACCATTTGTGTTACTCTAAATACCATTTTTTTTTTATTAAGAGCAAATAGTTTTGAAGGGACTATACCCGTATACAAAAGGGCTCAAAATCCAGATAGCAAGAGGTGAGAGAAACAACCCGAGAAGGGCAAAATGGCCAACCTAAGAGGGATCATCAGCCGAGATATGACAATACATTAGAAGAAAGGATCCAAACGAACAATGATCCAAAAAGTAGCAGTAAAAGATCAAAAAGCAAACAAAAGAGATGGTATCTCTAAATACCGTATTATTTTCTTGAAATGGGAGTTAAATATTCATGGTCTAAGACAAAAGAGATGTAATTTTAGTGGATTTCATGGTATCTCTCTTTAGCTTTACAACTAATGTGTGTTCCAATGTTGATGAATAGTAGTATGTCGCTCTTTATAACTCTCTTGATATGATTTATTGTCTACATGAACTTGGTAAGGAAGTTAAACTTAATAATGAATATAAGGTAGAATGAATATGTCAATGTAAAGAAACATATATTCTTAAAACCAATGGTTCTATATCTATATCCCCCTTAAGACCTTAACATGAATGATTGAAATGACATCTTAAAGACACAAGGTTGATAATTTAGATGACATATATGTTTGATTAGAAAGAAAAGAAATTAGTTTTCTCCTTTCAATTATTCTTTTGAATAATAAGATAAGATAGTATATGACCATTTAGAATTAATGATTTTGTTAAAATTCAAACAAGGTTTATTTATCTTTATGAGATGAATTTAGTTAAGAATTTCTTATCATGTTTATTGTAATAATAAACTTAATTACAACTTGTTGTAACAAGTCTAAAGGACATTACTTTCTTTCGGATTTTTGGTTTGTTGGAAACATAGATTCCAACACTAGGACCATTTCATTTGAATAAGGATATGTATGTTTAATAGATGCATGTATGGTTTATGAGTTGTTTCATAAGACAACCTTATCATACTCCTTTATTTCATATTATAACAACATGAATATGAGTGGATAATTCATGCCTATTTGTAGAAACAGTACAGTTTGAATGAAGGCAAGATGGCCTATTGTAATTTTTGATTATTTGTTGATAATCATTTCAAAAACATGTATTATCTTTATTAAGTATTAAATAAAGTACTTGTTTTTTTATCATGATTGTGAGAAATGAAGAAGTTATACTGTTGTTTTACAACAGAGTATGTTTAATATGATTGAAGTTATAATGTGAAATTATATATGCTTTATGATGTCATTATGATCAAATAATTATGTTTGTAAACAACATAGTTCGATGACGAAAACAATATGAAGAAAATAAGAAAGATAATATTGTAATTTTGAAATAAAATATAATGTTCATTAATGACGACAAAGTTATGAATTTATATACTATCTCATTAAGCATTTAATTATGTTATATCATGTGAAACATGATTGATAGACTTAATTTTAACTACAATTATATGTTGCCACAATACAATATAATATGAGCATAAATGATGATGATATCTAAAGATGGTATTATGATTCATTAACACAAATGAATGAAGTGTATCAATATGATAGAATCTGGTATAAGTTGAATTCAATTACTTATGGTAAACAAATAACTAATTTATAAATAAATTATAGATATCATAAAATGACATTCATGTTGTATGAATCTTGTTCGTGCCATCCCAGAATGGCTACGGGGAGGATAACAAACACATAATGACTCAATTCATTATGTGAGTGTTAATTTTCCTGTAGGGATCCTAATATGGGACCAATATGATCCATTCGATCTAAATATCGAGTCACAATCACTGTAGATTCATAACTATAACTTAATTTCTTAATCAACGGAAAAGAATCTTGATAACTATATTGAGACGATTGTGCGGTAAATGGAAGATAGGTTTCGTAGACTAGTGTGTAGTCTTGAAATTGGCTTGCTAGCACAATGCCAAATAACAATGGCCATAGTAGTGTAAATGACTGAATGCATTGTTTTTTCACCATTTCTTCTTTTCAGCGATGTCTTGAATGGAGGGAAGTACTTGAATACTTTATTAGTTGGTACTAAGAAGATTTGCACGTTATCTTAACCTATAATAAGGTTTAACCAAAAGTATACAATGTAAACACACTCATGTAGGGTGAATTAAGGGATATCGGGAAAGATCTAGGACCCTTACAATTGCACATGGTTAATGTATGTTGTCAAGATGGATTCTAGAATACTAATAATGATGGATTACTTAGTAGTGAGCTAAGTAATAATTATATTCATTACAACATAAAAGGAACTTAAGTGGTTTTTTTTTTTAATTCCCTTAATTAGGATTTATCATAACATGGGTGCTATACATAATTTCCTAAATGAAATCTTGTTCATCATTGACCAACAAGAATTTAATTTGGTTTTTGGCCAAGAACTTGTAATCCCTCGGTTTTGTTATAGAAGACGCCCTACACAATGTGAATCCCTCATCTAAAAAGGGGATCCATAAGAGGGACATTATGGAAATTAATAACATGAGACCATTAAACAAAATGAAAATTTATGGAAAGGCCATTTATGAACCCATCCCTATCCCATATAAGCCATGGTTTAATCTTCTCCCAAGCCTTCTAGACATGTTTGATGACAAACGAGCCAACCATTTTCACCGAGGTTTTGATAAGTATAAGTTTTTTTAAATCCAATGCCTTGTTAGGTGATATAGTCTTATAGAGTTCCTTAAGAGATGAAATTCCATAGTAGAAATTTCTAGGCGTCATGTCCTTCAATGGCATAAATTATTCATTTAGTGCAAAGGGCATAACCTTGATGCCCAATGTCAAGCAATCTGAGACCTACATAATCCTTTGGAAGAAAAAAACTCCTAAACAACCATAAGAAATCCTTTTCCAAGTTTAGAGTTGGCCCATTAATAATATCTTAGAATATTTTCAACATGATGAGTGCTAGATGTAGGTGGTAGCAAGAACTTTAGAGAAAATTTAAAATTTTCCCTCCAAGGAGAGAGGATTATTGAGCCAATAAGAAAGCTTCTTTTCCACTTTATCATTCACATAGTACGAAGGAAGCGAGGATTGCTTGGAATACAAAAGGAATACCCATAAATCGAAATATTTCACCATGTTGTATTCATTTCCATTGTAAGGTGTCCAACTACAAAATAAAAAGCAAGAAGGATTTCCTATAACACTAATTTTTCACCATTTAATGCTCGAGCTTCAAGCTAAGAAATAAACATCAAGGTGATGCATAGCTCAATGTATATTGTTCTTTTCTTCAACCTATTAACTTTGCAAGTTACCCTTGTTGGGAGGGCCATTAAATTTTTTTACAAAATCCTTTTCCCTTCCTGTTCCTTAATTTTTGAAAATTTTGTCTTGAAAATTCCTTTACCAAAGGATTTCAGGATCGGAATTGGATTTGTTATAATTTACACGAAAATGCCCTCTCGAAGTCCGAAGTCTAAATTTTGGAACTTCGGAGTTTCGGATTTCGGGTTATGGGGGCGTTTTCATGAAAGTTGAGTGACAAAATCCAAAGTCTCAAGTATGAATTTCGGAACTTTGGGATTTCAAACTTCAGAGGTTTAGTTTCATGGGCATATGGTTTATGTGGGAAAATTTAGAGTTTGATCTCCAAAGGCATTTAATGCCCAACTACTTAATGCGTGTCGGCTTAGAGTAATTAAATTTGATCTCCCTATAAATATGAGACTTTTTACCAATATTTTTATCGGACCAAAAGTATGGTGACACCCTAACGTTTACTACGACCTTTCATTGAACCCCTAAAGCAATTTTTGAGGTAATATTTTCATGTTTGCTTGCTAACTTGGGCAAGTCTTTCTAATTTTTATTTTTATTCACCACTTTGAAGTCTAGTTTGTTCTTTTCCTTTCTCTTAAGCCTTCATCTTGTTCCAATTTTCATTAAGTCTTATTTTGAATCCCAAGTGTGGCTCCTACGGCTGTTATTGGTTGTTTTTTTTTAAGTCTAAAAATGCAAAGTTGTGTAATAATAGGGAGCATCAGTTTCTTTGGCTTAGAAATAACAACATCATAATCAGAGATTCAATTTCCACAACATTTAGGATCAAAGTTTTGTACATTTGAGAACCGTGGAAAGCATCATCGTTTCGGATCTCGAGAGGTTTGCGGTTTTTGGGTTTCACAGTTTCAAGTTTGGAAGGACTTCGGACTTCAAAGATTAATCATTTCGGAAGTTGGAAGGACTTCGGAGTTTGGGTTTTTCAGGTTTGAGGTCTTCAATTTCAGGTTTTGGAAGTTTTCAACTTCAAGTTTCGGAGTTCGCAACCGGTGTTTCATGATTACTAAGCTTCTTTCAAGGTATAAAGTTCTAGTTTCGAAGTTTCAAACTTCAGATTTTTGGAAGTCCAAGAGGATTTTACAGGTTATTTCCTAGGCATACGCTCAGGTTCCAAAGTCTTAATTTTTGAATTCTCCAATAGGTATATTCTTGATTTCTTATCAAAAGGGAAAGATAAAATGAAGTATAGCTATCTAGGGGTATCTCCCCCTTCTAGCATATCTTCCGATATGGATAATATTAGAGATACTAATTTTGGGCACATAGACATGGTTGAGTTCTAGAAGAGGGTTAAGGCCCCAAATAAGAAGCCTTGGATGTAAGCAATCTATGATAGTGGGCTTCCTCTTGCCGCTAATTTTCCATCATCCATGCAATGCCCCAGCGTTTGTACTATTTTTGTAAAATCGCATTTCGATAAAGATACATGTACTATAAAATATGATGATGGTAAAGTTGTGATCAAGCTAGACAGTGATTTCTTTGAAGATCTCTTGAAACTCCCCGATAAATAAGGATATGCTAAAATCTCTCCAAAATTTACAATCGAGCATTGGGTGAATGAAAATGAAGTTTGCACGAAGGTCATTTCCAAGAGCTACTTGGCCAAGACTAAAGGTACAATGTCAAGGTTTCCTAAGACAATTCCCCACTCAAACTTTATTCAAGAGGTCAATGATATAATCATGCTATTGAGTAGGGTTGTGGGTCTTCCTTTGGCCAAATACTTTCAAGAGTGGATGTTCCTTTATATAGCTACAATTAAGAAGAACAAAGATTTTATTCGGTGGGGTGAGCACATAAGTAATTCAATATGTTTTCAATTAGAAGATGTATTGACTTGAGAAACTTCTTTATGACTTCTTATCTTGTTTATGCGGTGACCAGAATGAGAGAGTATCTAGGTTTGAATACAAAAGGAGTTAGAAGCACCGCTCAGATATATGATTACTACCCACAACTTACCATGGTGGAAGGTCCTAATCACTTTCGGAGAGTAAGCGATGCTTTCTTCGTTGTTCTCTTGTATTATTTTGACAAGAATTTGTATAATTGAAGGATCTCAGATGAATCTTGGCAAGAAGTGTGGGAGTGGGGAGGCATTTACCTATAGTTTCCAACATTTACTTACATCAGAGTGCCAGGGTTTGTAGGTGCTCCATATAAATTACCAAGATGTCCAACTGACAAGTGGGTGTTGATGGAGTTAGTTCAACAATTACTTCATTATCACAAAATCCAAAGCATAATCAACACAAGTCAGGAGCTCAATTTCCCATTACCATAGGGAAATATATGTGTGCAAATATATATAAAGCAAAAATGTGGAAGGGAAATGTCCCAGGTGACTCTATAGACATTCCATTTGTGGACCAATTTTGATTATTGGGATAAGTTTGGAAAAATGGGGTCAGCTAGTGTACACATACCCCAATTGGAGGACATTTGGATACACTCACGAGATGAAGCTACTTTAAGGGATGGGGAGTTCGAAAGACCGACCTGGAAGGAAGTAATTCACTACGGGATTGCGATCGTTCTGAAGGTTTGAAGGATGATGAGAAAGTGATGGATTCTTCCTATAAAAGAGATAATATTACAAATCAACCACTACCCTGGATAGATTGGTCAATTGAAGAATGCAACAATAAAAAGGATAGGGTGGGCCCCATTTTGAGAAGAACCTATGAATGGTTGGAAACTTTGGGAATCACACCCAAAGTGTCAGATCAATTATTTACAGAATCAATACAAGCCCATTTAGCAACAGGTCAACCTACTCCCTCTAAAGGTAAAATGTCAACTCTCAAGCCTATTACTAAGCCACACAAGATTTCTTTTGTTATAGAGGTTCAAGGTCTTGTTGAGGTTCCTACTACCAAAGCTTCATCTCCAAAGTTGTAGTCAACTGAAGTTATAGATCTAAGTATCTCACCAAGTGTTTCTCAGGTATCATAGTCACCTCTCTCTTCTTCTCTCCCATCTTCACCACCTTTAGTTCCACTTTCCCCTCCATCTCTCACCCTTCCTCTCCCCTTGTCTTCCATTTCTTCCATCCCCATTTCCTCCATCTATGACCCTTCCTCTCCCTTTGTATTCCATTTCTTCCATCCCCATTTATCCTCTATCTCTTGCCACATCTCCCTCAATGGCTCAGGTGTTTTCTTCCCTCCCTGCACTCTCAGTTGGAGAGATTCTAGGGATAGGGTCACCACTTTTAGCTTCCCTTCTCCGAAATCTCTTTCCATTTCTACTTTTTTCACTCACACCAGAGGCCATTCTTTCCACTCCACCTTCCATTTTCACCACATCACTGCCACCTTCTATGACTGTGACCAGTGCCTTAGTACTATCAGTAGCTCCAAGTACCACTGTGACTATGTCAATAATTTCCTCTACATCATCTTCTTCTATACCGAAATGGTTGCATAGAAAAACCCCTAAGCAAAAGAAGAAAGTACCTATTGTCGATGTTTGTCGACTTAAGTAGCCTAGATCGACTCTAAAAGGCGGGCCAAACAACCAATGATTGTCTCTAATCTATCAATTGATAAATCGGGAGAAAGTTTTATGGAAATAACTACACACGATGCGGGAAAAAAAAGAGAAGATTACAACAACGTACTATCAAATCTCCAAGTTTTCTCTAGGGAAGGCCACCCATGAAGGAGCTAAGCAAGATGTTCAAGTGGCCCTAGGAAATTTGCTAGACAAGTATGACAAGGACAAGGCAACTAAAGATGAGCTTAAATGGCTATACTAACCAAGATCACACAACATGTACAAGCTACAACAACTCTAACTATTCCTTCAAGTTTTGATGATGCATCTTTCCATGTAGTGGAAAAAATTGGGCAAAAAGGAAGAGCGGTCGGAGCATGGATGGAGTGCTTGATTCAAGATGTAGATCCGTTAATCAAAGTTATTGTGGATTTGTATAATGAGTTGTATGAGGAGAAAGTTGTCGTTATGAAGTTGAATGAACTTCTTACGAGGAGAAGTGTGACAACTTAGACCTTGCTTTGGAAACTTGGAAAGTTATCCGAAGTGTCGATTCAGATTTTATTCTAAAGGAATGTGTGATCGATGATGATTCAAAGTTGTTTGAGTTTTAGAAGGCTATGGAATTTAGATCTCAGGTGTTACGAGATCTCACGGAAAAGCTCAAGGAAAAACGAGTTGAAGTGGTAGATGGACTAAATGATATTACAAAGGAGTTTGAAAAAATCCACTGCAAGTTTCTAAATCAGACTGTTGATGTTCTTCCTGTTGATCAAGTCATTACAAATTTTAAGAGTTTGGTGAATGAAGATGAAGATGTTACAAAATCTTTTAGCATTGATTCTATTTACAAGTTGGTTTCTTATCAAAATTTTGTGAATCAACTTAAGAAGGTTGTTAACAGGATTAATAAATTGTTAGCCAAATTTTCCAAAGAAACCAAGTGTGCGAGATGTGATAAATCGATATGTGTGTGGACTGAAGAAGAAGAGATCCAAGGGATCATTAAGCGTTTATTCGATTATAGGAACATGTTAGCTACGGAGGAGCAAGAAGAAGAACTAGAGAAAGATAAAGGTGTTGACAGCCCCAGTTAGACTTGGCAACCATTGTTGAGCAACCTCCAAGCTCTAGGACCCGGTGAGAAGTTGTAGGGTTGACTTGGTCAACCTGTGCAACTAATGTTGCTATTTTTATGGGAGGTTGTTCCCTATTTATTAATGCACTCTATTTTTAGCAAAGTTAGTTAAAGGGTGGAGCTATAATCGCTCAACCCTCTTGGTTATAAATAGGTAGATGCATTATGGATTAAAGACTCTAAGATCTTTTGTGAAGGGGCTCTATTATTTTGATAAGTCCAAGAACAAGCTTCAAGCCTTTTATATATATTCAGAACACTATTTTCCTTCGAATATTTGGTATATTATGAAATTCTATAATTTGTTAAGTACTTGTGAATGTTTAATTCCTTGTATGTGGTGAATTAAATTGCCTTTAAATCAGTTATCTTATTTCAATTATTGGTGAAGTTGTGATATAAATCTTTGTATTTCAGTTGTGGAAAATCTTAAATCCCTTATGTTGTTTAGAGTTTTATGTTGCATCGGTTCAGTGATTGAGAATATTTTTAGGAGATGTGCATGCCATGTATTGTTCTGCAATATTAATTGTGCAAACGAAGTAGATATTTTTGTTCCATTGATTCTTGGTGCATCACCATTTTATATGTTATGTGATAATCCCTCTATCCCTATTCTCAAAGAACAAAGTAGATTAGTTTTATTTCAAGTGTTATAGCCTTGCATCTTGATCTTAAATCAAGTGCACCAAGTTTGAAAGGAAGTTGGCCTTCTCCGAGGTTCATCCCAAGGCGACAAGGTCCCACACCTTGGGGATGTTCCCATGTTACACGAGATCACTTAGTGGTTCAGCGGGTGCGTGATCCATGTGACAACATAACCAATGTGAGAAAGGAATCATTGACAAAGTGGACATTAACAAGTTTGAGCATGTGTCAAGCTAGGAAGATAAATGCATTTGACAATACCTTGCTAAGTGGCATTCGAGGAGATAGGAAAATCCTTCGAGTGGCTAGGATATAAAGAGCAAGCGCAAGGGGTTATCCTTGGCAAATAAAGTGAAAGAGACCAAACTATTTAGAGACAATGCCATTAATAGAGAGGTAAGGTGAAGCATAGATAGAAAAATATTTGAATTGAACGAACAAAGGTCGGCCCAAATCTTAATGCCTTTAACATCGCTAACATGAAGTGTCATTCAACACAATTGTAGGTTTTTTGAAGTCAATTTTCACGAACATGACATTCTATTGAGAATGACAAGTCCACTCCATTCTTTCCCATACTTTGCAATTATATTAAAAAGAAAATATTTGCTTTGAATAAACCTTGTTTGTTTTGGATTAAAAATTGCAGGGATGGGATGGTAGATGTAGAGTGCAAGGCTTTTGCAATAATATTGTAAGAAATGTTCAACAAGGTAATAGGCCGCCAATTGAAAATAAGTAGGGTCCCCATCTTGAGTATGGATTTTATGTAGCCTTGGTTGAAATATTGCCCAAGCATATTGGAATTAAAAGCTTTTGTATAGGTTTGGAAGAGGTCATTACCAACCACATCCCAAATAGTTTTATAGAACTCTCATGGCAGTCCATCTTGGCCAGGGGCTTTGTCATTAGCCATTTGAGAGACAATCTCATACGAGCATCAATAGAGTGAAGTCAATCACATGCAACCTTTTGAACATGAGAGAACTTACATGGGACAACTACAATGCATTGATAAGTATCGTTGATCGCTTGGGGGAACAAGGTTGAGCTTTGAAAACCTATTAATAAGTATAGTTTTCAATTGCACATGTAAAAAAAACTGAAAACAAACACCCTTTATCATTGGAAATATGTGAAATCAACACTCATAATTTAAAAATATATATTTACATGTGAATCGAGAGTTACATTTTGAAAAAAAAATAACCTTCGTGAAGAGTAAGATAATTAGCCAATAGGCTATATTATGGGAGCAAACCTGCCTCTAAAAATAGGCCTCTTGCCAGAATACCTTCACGGCTAAAAACACTAGATCCACTGATTTAGACCACTACAAATATAAAATATTTCCTTTCGTGCAGAATTTTTTTCCCTTTTCACAAAAGTAGAGCCCACTCAACTGTAGTATTTCTTTCAATGAGTGTTTTCAGAAATCGTTACACCCTTATTTGCTAACTTTTACAGTCCAAAATCAAGGCGAAATATATTGCCAACATAAGATGGTGTGTGCTTATAAAATTCCAATATTACTATTATCTGTCCGATCCTAACCATGTTTATTCTATTAGACATCATAATATTATTCTAAATTTTGTCAAGAAAAAAAAACTTAATTATATTTAAACTTATGTCCATTTTTAAGTTGTATGTGTTTCGTTTTTCAAGTTGGCCTACATTATTAATGGTGTTGTCTCTATAATTTGGTTCCTTGTCATTATGAGCGTCTCAAGGTTAAAACCAGACACGTGATATCCAGTTATTTTTTGGGGTTTCTTATTCAACATCGAAAGCGGTGTTGTAGAATCGTTCGACAAGTTTGGAATGAATCTAGGCCATTGAGTAATGCTCCTCCTTCAATTTGGGAAACACCTAAGAGGTGGCGACAATGGTCATGGTGTTGCGGAGTTGTATATATCTTGGAATTGCTTCTACGAGTCTAACACTCCTCATTCAATCAAAAATCAATCTCGCTTATGTTCTATGACCTTGCCTACAATAATATATTACGATTTGTATGCCAATAGAGGCAATGTCGCATTAGAGGTGGCCCTCTCACTAACATAATGATGGATTGGGTGTGGAATACGTATATTTGTCGGTCTTGCTACCTAGGTCGAATATGCCTCTTCAATACATCTTGGAATTACTTTGACAACCCTACAAACCTTACATGCTTTACTACCGAAGACGAACATACCACTTTAGTCCATCTTGAACTCGCTGCAACAACCCTCGTATTTTTACTAACTTATCGGCATAACATTACACCTCCTTATGAAGTGCTAGTCATATGAAATAAAAGTATGTGTGAAATCCATCGAAATTATTTTCGAAAAAGGCGGCTGATAATATAAAACGTGTGAAATCAAATCTGATATGGAGTCCAATCCCACGTGAATAATCAAGCCGTACCTAGACTGTAGCTCAGCTTAATCCCGATTCCCCTACATAAACAAACAAATATCCTTCATCTGATCTCAACTCCGTATAATATTCCAGAGTTTAGGGTTTGCACGAGGCGGATCCATGTTTCAGAGATTAGGGTTTGCACGAGCCCGGTCCATATTCCAGAGTTTTGCAGTTAGTCGTACGATAGTATCATATGAGGGGCAGGGGCAGGGTCAGGGGCCAGGATTAGGATTAAGAATGAAGATGGAACCGGGGAAGGGTTCCATGTAAAGAGCTCTGATCCAGACATGGTGAGGCCAAGCCGTCCTCTGCCCAAAACATTCCTCCCACTCTCCCCATTGACAACCTGCCTGGTGTAAGAGCAACCATTTACAGCTGGTTGATAGTCTACGACTCCACTCCCGCATTGATCTCTGCAGATCCTGCAAAAACAATTCGAGAGGCTCTCTCCAAGGTCCTGGTTTATTATCCCCCTCTTGCTGGGCGGCTCAGAAGGAAAGAAAATGGGGAGCTTGAAGTGGAGTGCACAGGGGAGGGTGCTCTCTTTGTGGAAGCTACGGCGGACAAGAACCTCTCTGTTATAGGAGATTTGGAGGAGCTCAATCCCGCACTTCATCAGCTGCTTTTGCGCTTCCCCTGGATACTGATATTGAGGACCTTCATCTTCTGGTTCTTCAGGTAATTCTCAAGGACATCATTTTCCCATATTGTTATATTTTTTCATCACTTAAAAATATATATCCAATTTAGTCTAATTTTGCATATTCATCTTTTTTATTTTCAATAATGTACTTTTTAGTGGCGCCAAATTAGTAGAATCTACTAAGATCGCACTTTGTGTTCTCCTTCTTGCACATCTTCTACGCAGGTAACTCGTTTTACATGTGGGGGATTTGTTTTGGGATTAAGTTTCCACCATAGTATATGTGATGGACGAGGAGCAAGCCAATTTGAAAGCTCTAGCAGAGATGGTGAGGAGAGGTTAAGCCCTCATTGGAGCCAATATGGAGCAGAGAACTAGTGAAACACGAAGACCTTCCGCGCCTCCGGTTTATCACTTTGATACACTATGCCCGCCTTCAATAGTCAAAACAATTGTTCAAGCATCTCACGATATAAACTCTCAGACAATAGAATATATCAAACAATGTTTTATTGAAGAATATAAAGAATTTTGCTCTACATTCGAAGTTGTGGCGGCATTAACTTGGATGGTGAGGACGAAAGTTGTTCAAATCCCGCATACCGAGAATGTGAAGATTCTCTTTGCAATGGACGTAAGGAGATTTTTCAATCCTCCACTTCCAGAGAGGATACTATGGTAATGCCCTTGTGCTTGTATGTGCAATGGATAATGTCCATGACCTCTTAAATGGGTCTCTTTTGCGTATTATAATGCTAATAAAGAAATCAAA
This sequence comes from Taxus wallichiana var. yunnanensis, assembly GCA_018340775.1. Lineage (NCBI taxonomy): Eukaryota > Viridiplantae > Streptophyta > Pinopsida > Cupressales > Taxaceae > Taxus > Taxus wallichiana. Next base: position 659,860,694 of record CM031242.1, read on the forward strand.
GCTCTCTTTATATGAGAATTTTAGGTCGAGACATAGCAACGAATCGCTCTCCATCGGATGTGAATATGAAGTTTGACAATGTAGTTGGATTCGGTGATTGGAGGCGTTTGAAGGGCATTTTCTAGTCCCAAATTTAGATTTGTTCAAAGTTATAAAATTTCATTGTGAAGGGTAAATATTGGACCAACCCTTCAACTATGAAAAGTATTATAATCATTTTACACTTCATATGAAAATAGTAAAGAAATCACACATGTCGTAAAAAATTGAACACTTTTTACAAAGAGAGTGTCTCCCCTTAAAATGTAATAAATTCCATTTCATAAATAATGTATGAATAAGTTATATTGCGAGATCCAATAAAAAATTTAAAATTAAACTCTCTAATTGACATTGGAATTACAAAGTGACAAACAAAATTTTTAACACACATAATGAACCTAAAAATTAATGACAACACAAGGTTCTTTTACTCAAATTTAATTTGTTAAATATAAGAGAAAAAATAATTAGTTGTATAAAAATAATTCATGTTTCATCTAATAAATAGTATCAAGAAAAATATCAAACTACCAAAAAAATTGTGATCTAAATAGAAAGTTTCTCGTGTTCACCTCAATGTAAGCAAAACATATCACCAACACATTTTTTAGGCTCCCTTCAAAAAAGAAAATACCTGAAACACAAAATGAGATATAAGTCATTACAAGACACATTGATCAACATTTAGACCAAGTCAAATGTTCTTGACAAGTATTCATCAATTATTTCGAAAAAAAATCTTATTAAATTAGTAGTAAAATATTGAAAACACTTATCTAAACTTCCAAAGAATTTTTTTTATAAATAAAAAACAATAAAGAACATATTTTATAGAAAGAACTTCCAAAAACTCACCATCTATTTGTCTAAAGGAAGCGGTTTTCGAGTTTTTTTATTCTTCCATGCATCATAAATAGCATCCCAATCTACCTCATTTAGAGCATGAGGTGCACAAAGAGATAGAAACATTAGCATATCCAATGTGCTCAAAGAAAGCCTGGATCTATCATCATTCTTTATCCTATTTAACTTTGAAAAACCTCTTTCACATACGGCTGTGCTTGCTGGAATTACAAGAATAGCTTGCCATAGTTTCATCAGACATGGAAACCCGTCAAACCATTCAGGTTCACTGCCACATAGATCCCATGCTCCAAACATATGTTTTTTTGGATATGATCTATAAATAGTACAAATAAATTCATCCATCTCACCCAAACATTTAACACTGTCCACAATAGGCGAGTTTCCAACACTAAATTTGTCACATAAACATGTTAACCATCTTTTTGTTTGACGATCTCTATCTTCTGTCTCCTCATAGTAATTACGAGGACTGAAAAATTTAGCAACATTAAATATAGGTAAATCTGTGAATCTTGTATCAAGAGAATCAATTACCTTAATTATAAAGCTTTTCCCCAATTCAATGCAATCATCTAGTGTCCCTGATATTTGTGACTTAGGCAAGCTCTCAAATCTCAATGCATGTACATGTAATGTACCTGTTCCATCTGCAAACTCAAGAGATCCTCCTTGTGCCCTGGTTAGAAAAGATGATGTATGTAGAGTACCTGTCCCAAATATGCCTCTTTGAAATCTCCTACGAAGCATGTCAATTGTGATATCTAATGTAGTCCCAATGGAAGTAATGTCAATATGATCCTCTTGAAAATTTTTATTCAACTTATTTAACTCAATAAGCACATCTGCAAGTAAATGGATGCAAAATTGTACCTGAAATATTGTTGCCAAATCATACATGTTTTTCTCCTCTAATTCCCATTCTTTCAACAAAGCAGGCATGAGTTTGACAAGTCTTTCCATGACCTTTCCTCTAGAAAGCCACCTAATTTGATGAATTTGTAACACTTCCAACCTGTTGATTTGAAATGACTCCATCAACTCTCTCAATGCTCCATGTCTTTTAGCAGATTTTCCAAGCCATGAATATATTTTATTTGCAAATTTATCAATAAACTGCAACTCTGGAAAATGAGATGAAGCATCATTTGCTGCTAATGCTTCTCGATGAGCTATGCAATGAATATCTAATAAATGAGGAGCATCTCGACGAAGCTTTGTGGACAAACCTTCACGAATTCCCCTCATGGCAGATGCCCCATCAGATCCAAATCCAACTAACTTCATTAAGGATAAATTCATCTCTGTCAAAAGAGTGATCACGGCATCATACATAGCTTGAGCTGTTCCATCCTTTATTTCAAGGAGTCGTATAAATTTTGTTACACATTGACCTCTTCCTCCATTTGTCAAGTATGTAATATAAACAATCAAATGTTGTTCCATAGTACAATCAGTGCTTTCATCAACTAAAATAGAATAAAATGGACTATGAAATATATCATCTTTCAACTTTTTCCAGTAAACCTCCTTAGCAGCTTGTAAAAACTCTTTTCCGGATGTTGTATTTGTATATGCAGAATATTCATCTGTGAGAGGCATGTGTGGAGTTCCTTTATACCTGTTCAAGTCACAAATCGGCTTATAGAGCTCCAAAGATAAATCATGTATGGCAAACAAAATACATATTTTCCATCACTGATATGATTCTCTCCTTCTCAGCATCTACCATTAGTTCTATGTGTTTAGTGATTGGAATGTTACTTTGTTTATTTTCTCCCTCCAAACGTTGTGATGAAAATTTATGAGGATCGATTACTCGCATGGGTAAGAAGGCCACTAACTTGAAGGGTGGTGCTTCCATCTTTAGCAAATGGAGTATCTCTCTTATATTTGACACACCAAGAACATTTTATCCTTTCTACACCATTGCAGTCTTTTATAGCATAAGCCCATGGAAATCTTGTTTTCCATTTGGCCTTGAATGTCCTTTTAGGTTTCTTTGATGGGTGTTCCTCTTCCCCAAATTCTGCTCCATCTAACTCATGCTCTTCTTGTGCAAGAATATCAAATTCTTCATTTTGAGAATCACATGGTTGACTAGACGCCGAGAGATGCCAAATGCATCGCAGTGAGTGACAATTGTTTTTATCCTTTTTTGGACGACCAATGGAAGCCATTTTCTCAAACTTCTTACATGACACTTGTCACCTATTCCAATGAAATAATTATAAAAATATCAAAATAGTGTTTTCACATGAATTTTTGTGTATTATTTTGATAATTTACAATTAGAGATTAGAGAATATTTAAGAAAATAATTTAGAGTAATTTGTAAAATCATCACTGACACTAAAATTTCAAATATAAGATTGCACTAACAATAATATCTAATTTTAAGATGGAGAAGTGTTTAATCAATACTTTTAGTAATGAAAATATAAACTGTGCAGAGTTTATTCTATTTTTCAGTATAAGGTGACTCACAAGTGTACCTGTTTCAATGTCTGAAGCAAGATGAAAGCAATACCCCAACTGGTCCCTTTGATTCTGTACCTTAATTTGTATGAACCAGTCTGCCCCTCAGTCGCTGAATAGATATCTGAAAATGATGAAATACTTATTTAACTTACAAACTCATACAGCGTATTGGCCCTCTCCAGTTCCACAATCCAAATGAGATTTTTAATGTGTAGCTGCATTAACTACTCATGCTCATTCCCGAATCCTGCTTAACCCTTTTAAGTACACTGTAGTATGTACAGCACACAATAAGTTCTGATTCAATTTGTATGAAAGCTGCTAAGTACTACTTAAGCATGTATGGGCATTGGTACCTATGCTCAACGATCACGCCTTCATCTTGTCAACTATTAAGACTCCAAAAGATTGTAAGCAATGCATGGTTACAAAACCAGACACCCTCGGTCTCCCAATTTCCAATTAGATGTTCAAACGAGCTGCTCTGATTTCAAATCACATGCCTGTGGCAAATTTGATTGCCCATTAGCCACACATTTCACTGGTTTGAGTCTGCGCGAAAAGGAAATGAGGTCATACATGATACGATACAGATAACAGATTATCTGCGCAGATATATAGTTTTAATTGTAAATAATAGTGAATCGTGATAATACTGAAGTCTTGCGGGCCGCTGGCAGCAGGCACTATAGGCAGCATGTAAATAGGAAGATGGCGTCAAACATTATTGAATGGTAGAGGGAAAACAGTATTATAGATATAATAACAAATCAAGTACTAACAGTTAACACCGTAACAGTTAACGGAAGTGGACTGTACGCTATAGGAAAGGTAACAGTTAACACCGTAAGTTGTAACAGTACTAACCGTAACATGTAAATAGGAAGTGGACTGTAAGCTATAGGTAAGGTAACAGTTAACACCGTAAGTTGTAACAGAGTCCAGACTAACAGTTTCCCAATTTCGTGAGCAATAGCATCTAGATTCTAGGAATCTAGACTCCCGAGTCCACTGTCCTCTATTGGCAAATTCAATGGCATTCAATACAGTGCGCTGAATCTACAATTAAATTTTTTTATTCATTTGCACATGGTGATGGGATACAGACTTACAGTTTGAGTTAATGTTTATGTGGACTTCAGTTCAGGCTTCAACTGTGGAGTTGGACGGTGTCAAATTGTCAATGCAAATCTTTACAAATTACAACACATAATTAATATGATGTAACTGCACTTTGTTCTTTGTCAATGGTGTCACTGTCCCGACTCCCTCCAAAGCCGTGTTTTAGCAAATTCAATGACACATAATTAATTTGATTCAACTGTATGTTGTTCTTTGTCAATGGTGATTCACTGATTGGTGTCCAGTTCCACTGTCACTGTCCCTCCGCAGCCTGTCCCTCCAAATTCTCAACTACCTGCGTCTGCCTGTCCCTCCAAATTCTCAACTACCTGTAACCTAAGTGACATTTTCGAATTTTGCCCTTCATATGACATTTTTATTAAAATGCTACGCTTCCACATTGTCAAACAATTTTTATATTTTGAATTTTTTTTTACGGGCCAAAATGTTTCTGCACTTTTCTGACGGGTTAGAAGCCCTGGGAAGTATAGATAAAAGTTTGTGTCGAAAAGTAATGTATCACTATTGTTTAATTAATGATGAGAAGTACACATAAAAGTTTGGCACATATGTCAAAAGTATAGTTCTCATTCTTAGTATAAACCATTCCCTCTTGATCCCATTGGTATTACGCCCATGTTTTTTAGTTTCACATTGTTTTTTCCTATTTAATGAGTTTGTAATTTTTATTAATCGATAAATAATAGTAGTTATTATGGATCTTATACATAATAAACTTAACATATGATTTGACATTGAAAATTGAAATTTTTTAAATCTTTTATAATTTTTAAATAAATAATTTTATTTATTATTATATAAAATATTTTATCTAAAATAATGTAAATTGTTGAATTGTTAGAAATGACTTTTTACTATTGAGTTCCCATTATTATGTAGACACCTAATTTTGGTATGAGACCAATTAATTGATGTAGTTCTAGTGTACTTACGTGTTTATCGATTATTGGCTCAAATTAAGCTTTTCTTGACACATGTTCCATTAACCATCATTTCATTAAATTTGGTCTAATTTTAGTCTAAGCATTTTTTCAAGAAGTTCATTATCGATTTCTTTACATCTAAATTTTGGTATTTAAATATTGATTTTGGATTTCAAAAATGCTATTATTGGTTTTCAATATTTGAGTTATTGGTATCCAATAATTACATTATTGGTTTCCAATTTTTAGTTAATTGAATTATGAGGTATACTGGGGGGGCACCCATTCTCCCTATTAATTTTCACCGACATTGGAAAAAATTATAGGAAATTTATTGTGTAAAATAATTTTAATTAAAAAATGGGAGGTAAATATATTACCTTTTATATCCATATTAAAAGGCTTGCCAGTTATGCCAATTCTTTTTACATTGCATGAGAATGGGAGGCCACACATTCTACCTCTTCATGGTTATTTTGAGCTTAAATGGATAATAGGATGCCATCTAGTTCACTAATTTAAATTTTCATATTATATTTTGTTTCCAATTGTTTGTTGGTCTTTGAGGGAAAATTGGAGGCCACCCATTCTCCCTATTAATTTTTATTTAGATTGATAGAATAGGAGTACATCTAGTTCACTTAAGGATTAGTTCATTTAAATGATGAATATGAGGCCATCTAGTTCAACATATGTAATTTCCATAGTATATTTACTCATAAAAACAAAATTGAGTGAAAAAAAAACACTAGTAAATCAATTGTTTCCATTATGTTAGTTGGATTCTCTTTCCCTTATTGTTATGCATAGGACATGGTCCCATGGAGGGGGGCTCCATAAATATCTCAACAGGTGTTGTTGAGAAAATTTAGGAGCATTTTAACAATTTTAAGGTCCCGTGATTTTTATTAGTTTCCTCAACAATACCCACTGAGATATTATAGGATCCCATTAGATTTTTATAGTTATTTGTAGGTAAATAAAATCATATTTCTCTCTAAAATCACCAAAAATAATGGCGGGAATGCATATTAGATTCTATCAGCCCTAAACTGTAGGGGGAACTCCCAACCCCCTCTTGACCACCTCTTAATTTTAGGGGGCTAAAAAGTGGAGCTCCTATTTTATAGGCCTAAATTCTATTATTCCCTGTAGCTAGCTTTGAAAATGAGCATGGGGCCATCTGCGCAAGAAAATAGGAGTCCAAGCCCCTTCATGGGACCATGCTCATAGTATTTATGTCAAGCACTAGTATTATAAATACAAGAAAATGAACATTCACATTTAATATATTTCATTTTTAAAAAGAACTTCACAACTTAAGTTTCATTTATAATTAATAATCATCAATAGTTAATTTAAAAGTTCTCAATAAGCACCTCAAGTTTTTTAGAGGCCCCACATGTTTAACCCATGTACATATATGGGTTTTTTACAATTTTATCTTTCTCATAAGATATGTCAAAATCCCAACTATGTGGGATCTTAAAGTAATTAGCATTTCCAAACTCTTCAAATATGTATTTCCCCTCATCAATGAATAATATGTTAGAATCAACATATCTCTCTTCGTACACATCAATAACATCCTTTAAACTTTTCTTATATACAGATTCAAATTTCCACTCTAAGATCTCTCAAATGTATTTGATACTATACAATATTCTCTTCCCTAATTAAACACAAATTTTGTATCGCGTAACCAAGCAAAGCGTGCAAGAAAATAATGTACTTCTTTCTTATCTAAAAAAGTTAACCACAAAGCAAGATCGAAATGTTCTTTTGCAAACTCTAACTAATCGGGAGAATAAATCGTTTGGAAATATGTGTATAGAGCGTAAATTATGTTGTATTTTTTAAGGCTTGGTTCTAGGATATCCGGAACTACGAACAACAATCCTTTTATTCCCAATATTAGCAAGTTCCTTTGCAACTAAAATCAAATGTACAATATACATTATTATTAAGATATAAATTAATGATTAATCCAATAAATAACCAAATCAAAATTTCAATTCCATACAATGTTATATCATAAATAACGAGATGTAGATGAACTTTAAAATAACTTTCAAAAGTACATCCTTATTACTATAAAAATCAATAATTACATTGTAATTGAAGTTAAAGATATGAAAAACATTACAAGCATTTTAATAATTACACTAATAAAACAACAAATTTAAAAAAAAACACTTCAATGCTATAAAATAAATAGTAATAATACATTATATTAACTTTTAAATGGATTTTATTGTCTTACAATACAACAAAGTATCTTCAAAATGATTTCAAAATTGGCTTACAATGAAACTAGCTCAAAATATTCACTTTGTACTATCGTTTACAAAATTTTAACTAATGTTCTTACATCATTCTCTAAAGTGCTTAGGATATGCCAAATATGAGCCATTAACCAACTATCAACTTGCATATCATCTGAGAAAGCAAAACTTGGTGCAATGAAATAATTTTCTTGAGGAACTCCTACCATTTCATAACCGATCAATAAGGTATTTATAGTGTCATATGCTTTATGCTTTGATCATGTTATTTTTAGATCATTTACATGTTCACAATATGCATTTGTGCACATCCATAATAAAATAAATTTCTTTGCTTACCATCCCCATATTTCTTCAAAATATTCTTACTTAAATATTTAACATCTAAGAAACATAAACCGACCAAAATGCTATCTCAAATTTAGTACATATGCATTTTAACCAAAACCTTCACAAGAATATTTTGCATTTTGTATTGACCTCTCCATTAAATCTTTACGATAATTGGCCACATAGATATCCATTTCCAAAAGATAGCATTTTCTTGTGATGTTAGATGAACATTTCTCTCAACTTGAACCTTTATCACATCTTTATTTATTGGTTTTGCATCTATAACCATGCCAATTTTTGTTACATAATTAACTATCTTTGAAACATCCATAATTTGTCATGAAATTTATTTGGCTTATGTACTTCAAAAACCATTCTTCATCCAAAATACCTCTTTCAAACTCTCTATCAACTTTTTGTAGTGGTATTTCTATAAATGGAAGTTGACCAAGTGCTGCCATATTGTTCCTACAAATGAGACATTTGAACAAAGTTATCTCAATATCAATAATAATGAAAACAAACTACCAAGTGTTACCATAACGTTCATACAAATGAGACATTTGAAAAAAGTTATCTCAATATAAAAAATAATGAAAATAAACTACAAACAATTAATGACTACATCCAATTATATTTTTCACTTAAAAAAATTAGTAGGGATACTTTTTTTATATTATCATCAACCTTCAACATAAATAAAACATAAGGAGGCCTACCACTCTCGCTAAAATTATAAATTAGTATTTCATGGTATGTGAGGCCTAACATTCTCTTCCTATAATTTTTGTCATCGAATAGGAGGCCTATCACTTATTTACAATAATAGTTTTCAACCTCAAAATAAAACTATAATCAAGAGAAATAATTAGGAGGTCTTACATTGTCACTCATATTGAAAAATAATTATGAGGTAGAAAGGGAGGTCACCATTTCTCTCTCAAAGTGGAATAAATAATGTTTCTCCCTTTGTAGTCTCTATTATCACACTTTGTTTCAAAGACAATCCCAAACTCGATAAGACCTTACGGTGCTTCACCTATGACACTTGGTACCTGGTCTGGGGTGATTTCTTCCACCTTCCCTCTCAACATGTTAATAGCCACCCCTAGCTCCATGCAGACACCCTCGAACTCATCCATCCGTTCAGTGATGGAGTCTTGAAGCTCACCGATTCTGAAATCTAGCTTTTCGCGCTTTGTCTTGATTTTCTCCTTCTGGGTCGTGGTGTTAACGACCAATTGTGTGTGCTCCACCTTGTTGGTGGGGATGGTCTCCTGTAACACTTTGAGGGCTGCCTCTTCCTCTGTCACCGCGCGTCGATAATTGGCTCGCATTTTCTATAGCTATTAAAGCCCCTATCCGCTAATATATTCACCTCCTTGAGTTGGGAGAGAAAATCTTCCAACTCGTGATCTGGGATTCAATTACAACCTTGTTTTCTTCTTTCTCCTTTGTGATCTCTGCAGCTGTGGGGCCCATGTCATCCTTGATGTTAACAAGTAACATCCCCACGAGGTCCTCAAGGTACTCCATCTCATCCCCATAATCGGTCTGACTGGCTCACCAACGTCGGACATTGTCCCAGAATGTTTTTCATGAGGGCGCTAGCTCATTCATACGCCTACTTTGTATGTGTTTGTTCTCCCCTTAACCCCTGGTGTAACCTATCTATTTCCTTCTCCTTTTTCTTCCTCTCTATGATCAAGGTCCGAATAGTGGCCCCTGTATCTAGACTATGTTGGATTACCTTTGAAGACATATTTTACAAAGCATTGCATGTCTGCTCATCTGTCATTAGGTGGTTAGGATCCACCACTTTGTATGTATCTCCTCCCTTCTTCTTCAAGTGAATGGTCTCGATCGCATGATCATTGACCTCGAACTCAAGTTCCTCGGCATGGCAGTGCATGCTCCAGCTGAGCATCTTCCTGGTCTGGGCACACCTCGTCTTGATCCATCAAATCCCAACCATGTAACTTTTTTGGTGGGAGGGTGGCTGGAATCTTGCGCACAAGATCTCGTGGGGTCATCCATGAAGTCCATGTGTGGGGACATGGGTGTCCACTTCTTCCTTGTAGCTTTGTGCTTGGTTCTTTGCTTCTTCGCCCCAAGGGTGAATCCCTTATCCTCCTTTATAGTAAAGGAGTCCCCTTTATCTTCCTTTGGGATGGTGTTCTATGGTGTAGCAGCCCCACGCGTTGGACTCTTCTCAGCCCCTACAGAGTGTTCTTCTCCTTCTCCCCGCGCCTTGCCTACATCATGGTTTCCACCTTAGCCTCATGACCCTCCAATTTTGCTTCCAATTCTGCTTTGAAAGTGGTGGGGTCTTTTTCCTCTCCTTCCTCTAAGTCTCGATGTGGGGCTTGATGCGTTGGGCATCTTTTGTCTCTTTTCTTCAGGATCTTCCTTTTCTTCCTCCTCCTCCTTGCCCTGGAAATGAAGCCTCGGTGCTTTGGCCGTACCGAAGTGTTGGTGCCCTTGCTACCATTCTGTCACGTGTAGTACTTCCTATTTCTAGAGGTATCCAACCTTCCTTCATCTTGTTCTTCTTCCTCTTCCTCTTCCTCTTCCTCCTGCACTACTTTCATGGGTGGGATTGGCGTCTCGTGGCTTTAGAAAGGGAGAGTCTATAACCTCCACCTCAATCCCTCCTTGTGTTTTGGGGTGCAGCTACACGAACACCCAATGGACATACCCCTTGATGGTAACGCTAACTTGTGGGTGTAAGTCCAAAATTCTGGTTCCAAAACTTCGACGTAGGCAAGTTGAGTGCCATACTTATATGTAGCATGTAACGTGTGGACATCAACATCCACCTTGTCTACATCAAAAATCAACTTTTATGTGTCCTTGATCTGGTTGATGGCACACTTCATATATTTGGCTATGAATGTGAAGGGAGTTTGCACCATGGCCCCATCTCTCCTTGGCCATCATAAACTTCGCTAGATAGAAATGTTGGGTAACAAAAATTTTACCTTGTCTCCAACAACTTGTGGTAACTCATGGGGGATGCACCACTCATTCTCAAAATCCCCACACAAACGCTCGAACCATTTATTCATCTGAGCCTTATAAGTGCTCGAGATGGTCCCATCGTAGGTGAACTTTTTGAATTGGACTACAGGGGATGCATGCGTGGGTGGGTGAACCCAAATGTTCTCATCTGGTCTATCTAGGACACCAATCTCCTAGAACACGATCAATAACAAGATAGAGCCCCAAGTGATCTTTTCTCCTGCCTTGTTCTGTACCGCACCTCTTCGATAATGTCATTCACAATGAATTGGGAAAAATTGTAGTGTGCCCTCTTGGATACCCTGTAGGCCACGTACAGGAACCTCCGTTAATGTCTGTCCACCTTTTTGATGCGCCCAATTTTCAACTAATGAGTTGGGAGGTGACTCTCAACACTAGGTTTGGGAGATCTACAATTACATGTGCCCTACCCCCTTCTCATAGTTCAGCTTTTTTGCCAACTCCTCAATCTTGGCAGTGACACATAAATCAAGTGCCATATCCTCTCTAGTATTCTGCAGGCCCATAACCGTCTGAATCAATTGGCCCGTGATCCTCATTCTTCTTTAGTGAAATAGAAGAAATCTTTGTGCACCCACGGCATTAACCACCTAAAAAGCAAGGTAGGTTTTGCGCAAAGAAGGGTAGCTCCCATAGCTGAAAAATTCCAGTCTTTTGTAGTGCTTGTTGTACTGAGTCATCAACCTTAGGGTTTTCGAGCTCTTCCATCATCAGAGTGTCTAATAATAGGTCCACCCACATCAGATTTTCATTATCGGATGTTTTGTGGTTGTATTCGTTGATCTTACATTTATATAGCTTCAAGCTCCACTTTCGGCCTTAATAACTCCAGGAGGGTACTACATCTCTAAGTAGATCTCCATGGGATCCTCCTTTTCCACCACTAGTTTCTTTGTTTGAGCCTTCTTTGGTGTCATCTCCCTCTCCTTTTTCATTTGTGCCCTAGGTGTTATGTTCCTTTCTTTTGACTACCCTAACTCAACAACTTCCCCACTTCTCTTTCACACCACCTCCTTCTTGCTCTATTGTCTTCTTCCCTTCATGCTATGTCACAAGATTTTACTATAGCTTTGCACAAGTCCACTGGTTCGTGATAGTACTTCGCGTCATTCTTCTTGAAAAACCTTCGTTGCACTTCGAGCTCGGGAGCACAAAAGAAATTATCTAAGGCAAAGTAGTCGAAATGACTATTCTTATCTCTTATTTATACTTTATTGATGCCTTAGAGTTCCTCCGACCACGTGTCCTAATGTCGCTTTTTAATAAAACACTTTATTTCACTTAAGTCAACTTCTGTGACTTCCCCTCGCGCTTTGCAGCTATAACCTTTAGGTGCTCCAATACCACTTAAACTGCCATAGACCTCCTTCGTGCGCGCATCTCTCGTGCCGAAGTACATAACCTCTGTGTTGTCTACTAAGTAGTTCCCTATAATGTTGCCTACCTTATGTCATACCACACGATCCTTCCCTTCTTGTGGTCTTCAAATTCTTTCAACCCACCTTCATAACTACACGAATTTACGCATCTTAGCCATTATGTTGCTCATTCTTTTTCTTCACGTTAATTTTTCCAACAGTCCATTGTTGAAGTTGTTGTCCACCATGTTCAATATATCTGCTACCTCACCCCACACAAAAATGTATGCACGGTCCCTTGCGCATAGAACCTCTTACAATGCAATTAGCTATTCTGGCGCACCAACATGCAAAACCAAACCAAAAACGAAGACAAAGGACACAACCAAAAGGACCAAAAGAAATCTAAACTAATTGGCAAAATTACCTTATTTTTTACTACACAGAAGCCTTATTTATAGTAGGGATTCAACCTACTCCATTGTTGAAGTAACCATGTCCCATCCAAGTGCTTTGAAGCGACATGTGTCTCAATCGAGGATGTACGAGATGATGTATGGTCCTAACCAATGGACTTTCAGTTTCCTAGGATTATGCATAAATTTAGAGTCATAAAGAAGGACCATCTACCCAAACCTCGAATTGTTTGTTTTTGATATGACGATCATGCCATGATTTTTTCATGCCTTCTTAGTCTTCTGACTCCACCTAGCAAGTGATCGTCATTTTTCTAACTCCATTAAATTCTCCATGCACTCCTGTAGTGTTTGCTTGTCAGCTAATCCTCCTGTGCACGCAATACGTTTGAGACAGTAGCATAAACTCTACTAGTAAAATAGCTTCCACACAAAACACTAATTGAAATGGTGTGGCCTTGTTTAATCTCTTGTAGGTCATCCTATATGCCCATAGTACGGCTGAGACTTTGTCATCCCAATCTTGTCTTCCCACATCACAAATTTTGGTTAGCGTGTGACTTAGTATCTTGTTAAATGCCTCAATGGTTCCATTAGCTTGGGGGTGATAAGGGGGTGGTCTTGTGATGGGCCACCATGAACTCTGCTAACAAAATATTGACCGTCTCATTCAAAAAGTGTGTGCCTCTATCACTAGTCAGGCTTAAAGGACACCCATACATGTTGATTATGTTTTCCCATAGGAATCTTGTTGTTGTGGTTGTTGTGCAATCCTTTGTAGGCACTTGCCTATGCCCACCTTGTTAAGTAATCAAGTACAAGTAATGATATAGCATGAACCAGTCCTTCATGTGACGGTGAAATTGGTCCTACAAAATCAATCGCCCACTTCTCAAATGGTTTTGTGCTAGCTATCAGTCTCAAGGGCATCTCATCTCTTCTTCTTGGTTTTCCAAGGCGCTGAAATGGTCACAAGCCTTGCAAAACTCAATACAATCTGGTAGATGCTTTCCCACCAAAGCCCTACCAGTAGAATCTTCCGTGTAGTGGCATTCCCTACATAGTGTCCTCCTACAATCCCACCGTGTGCTTCCTCCATGATTGCAATGCGCTCATGTTCTAACACACACCAAGTATGAAACCTCATCGCAGCCTAGCTTGTATAAGTCTCCACTAATTAACATGTAGGGTGTGGCATGTATGGCTAATTGCTTCCTTTCCAAGGTCTTCATTCCCTTCGGTGCCACACCTGTTTTGAGAAACACAACAATATCTTCCAAGACAGAGGGTGTGCATCATGCATGATCTAAATATTTACGCATCTGACATTGTATCCTCAATGCTTTGTGTGTCCTCCCCGAGTCAATCCTGGATAAATGGTCAGGTCTTAAGTTACTCTTTCTGGTTTCACAACTGTAAACTCAAAATCTTGAAACAACAGGACCCATCGGCATATGCGCCCTTATAAAACATGCTTGTTTACCAAGTACTTTGATGTCATGTGGTCCATATAGAATATGAAGGGTGTTTCTAATGAGATCTTTGCCCAAATTTGTGCAGCGAATAGATCATTGACAATGCTTCGCACTTAGTAGTAGTATAGTTCTACTCTGCTGGTGTCAACTTCCTACTAGAAAAACACAAGGGGTGGTTAAAAATTCCTTCTCCAGGTTGTGCTAAGATTTCCCCAATCGTCATCCCTGAAGCATCAACATGTACATGGAATGGCTTATACCAAGAAGGAAAACATAATATGGAGTACGGTGATAAGCTCATTCTTGATACATCAAACATCATTCCGTGCTTCAACAATCCTTCCAGTGACATGATGATTTTGGCATACCCCCTTATAAAATTTTGGTAATACCCCATATTCCCAAGGAATCTACGCACCGCACTCTAGTTGGTGCTTCCTCCATGATTCTGCAACGTGCTTATGTTTTAACACACAATGGTGCAAAACCTCATCGCGTCATAGCTTGTATAAGTCTCCACTAATTAACATGTACGATGTGACATGTATGGCTAATCGCTTGCTTCCTTTCCAAGGTCTTCATTCCCTTCGATTGCCACACCCATTTTAAGAAACACAACAATATCTTCCAAGTCAGAGGGCACACTGTGATCTAAATAGTTACACATCCAACATTGTATCCTCAATTCTTTTTGCATCCTCCCCTAAGTAAATCCTAGATAAATGGTGGGTCTTAAGTTACTCTTCCTTGGCTTCACAACAATTGTATTCTCAAACTCTTGAACCAACGGGACCCATCGGGCATATGCACCCTTGTAAAATAGGCTTTTTTACTAAGTACTTCAATGTCATGTGGTCCGTATAGAATCTGAAGGGTGTTTCCAACAGAATCTTGCCGAATTTTTGTAGCACATAGATCATTGTGCAATGCTTCACACTCAGTAGTAGTATAGTTCTGCTCTATTGGTGTCAACTTCCTCCTAGAAAAGCACAAGGGGTGGTTGACAATTCCTTCTCCAGTTGTGCTTAAGATTGCCCCAATCACCATCCCTAAAGCATCAACATGTACATGGAATGGCTTATCCCAAGAAGGAAAGCGTAATATGGGTGCAGTGATAAGCTTATTCTTCAATGTGTCAAATGTCATCTATTACGCCTCTCCCCAATGGAATGTACATTCGTGCTTCAAAAATCCTTCCAGTGGCGTGATGATTTTGGCATACCCCCTTATAAACTTTTGGTAATACCCCGTATGCCCAAGGAATTTATACACACTTGCACTTTGGTGGCAGGATCCCCTAATCCACAATAATGACAACTTTGGTAGGATCCACCAACAAACCTTCCTTACATATGATATGCCCCAACAGGGTTCCAAATGGAGTAGCGAAGAGACATTTCTTGATGTTGAGGGATATGCGTAACTGCATTGGCATCTCTCGAACATCAACCGCAAATTGTCACAATGGTATTTCACTAGTCCATACATTGTCTAGTCATCAAGGTAGACTTGAAGGAACTTATGGATAAAATCCTAAAATTCCTGGACCACTATGCGTGAAAAACACACTGAGGCATGTTCTTCAGTCCAAAAGGCATGACTATGTAGGCAAAGCTTCCCCACTCAGTGGTGAAAGTTGTCTTTTCTTAGTCCTCCTTTGCAATCCTAACTTGATGATATCCTGAGAAGCCATCCATGAAGGAGTAGATCTCGTGCCCAGCTACTCCCTCTAGGATCTCCTCGGTGAAAGGGGTTGGAAAGGGATCAATGACACATACCGCATTCAAATATCTGTAATCAACATAGATCCTTATCCTCCCATCCTTTTTAATGCTAATGACCATTGGGCTTATCCATTATGATTCCTCAATAGCTTCAATGATACCTGAAGTGATCATCTTGTCTATCTCTTCCTTGACCGGACGTGTAAATTTGGATTCATTTGGTAAGGTCTCTTCGAATCGGGCACACTCCCTCCTTTAGTTTGATCTGCATCTCTCCTAAAGAGTGGTGAACTCCCTTAAGCTCATGGTACCCACACGGAAATAAATCCTGAAACTCGTGCAATAGATCAATGATCTTTGAAACCTCCTTTTCTGACCAATAATCCCCAATAGTAGCCTCCTTAGGTTCCGTTTCTGAGCCAATGTTAACCTTATTTGTTTTGAGGGGTTCATGGTAGGTGTGCACTTTCTCATCAAGCACTATTTGTTACCTCACGCATACCCATAGTATGGTTAACATCCAAGTTCTCCACTTCCTCGCCATCTATCACATAGACCAAATTTCCCTTCTCTTTCTCCATGTAAGCGCACTCAAGTTGTATCTCCTCTAATTCTTCCTCATCAGAGTGTGCTTCTAAGCTAGGTTCACCTAATAATTCCAGTATTCTATCCTCTGCCATGACATTGTCTCCCATAGTTAGGCGCTTAACAACCTATAACGCCTTGTTCACCAATGGCTTAGCACTTTGATATTCAAAAGTTTGAATCAAGTCATCTATTAACCTCCGCCAGTTCCCTATCTGACGGCATAATTCCGAATGAATGTACCATGCACGTGCATAGCCTTGCAGTGTGGAATAGAACTTGTGCACCCATAGGGAAGGAGGTAAGGCCTCTGCACCTTCCATCCAAATCCTCTCACACTCCTGGACATGATGTGAGGTGGATCCTTTCCCATCATAGACACAAAGTTTAGTGGGTGTGTTACTCTGAAGAATCTAATAGAGAGCGCAATCCTCACCTCGTGCCACCCTAGAAGATTTTCCTAATGCGTCATCCACCAACATGTTGTGGTTCCACAAAAAGTGTATATAAACATGCTCCTTTTGATCTCACATCTCCATTGAGCTTCCATGGCTCATGTAGGAAAACATTAGGGTTGTCATCCCTAGTGTAGCTTGGTAACTGCTTCCCCTCAGGTGCCTATGTGGACACACCCTTTTCACTCTTGTAATGGAGTCTCTTAATTGTGTCCCAATTAACTCATAAGTCCTATGCGCCCAATTGTCACATGCTACACTAGTGGTATCACTCATAGATTGAGTATCTTCGAACTAAATAACTCCTTCCATAGGATTAATCACCTCAGGGTCCCTGATAGTGCGCACATAGATTCTATCAAGGACTTCTTCTCCCAAGGGCTCAGTATAGGGTGTTGACTTCCCATCAGTTAAAGGGATAATAACCCGTTCTTCCTTGTTCTCAAAACTTATGTACCCCTTATTGAACCGTAGGTCAACATTGTTCTTATAACACTAAGGGCACCTAAGTAATGTTGGAAATTTTTCCGCCTTAGCTAGCACCAAGACCTCGAAGTCTCTAGTGAATTTCACCCCTTGGATAGTGATAGCAGCATCCTTTAAGACACCAATGGGCATTGCCTTTGTCTTGTTATCCATATACAACACATTTGAAGATGGTTGTAATGGGGCCTTCCCATTTGATTCCAGGCATCCAAGGTAAGAACATTAACCTCTGCACCTATATCTATCAGAATATTGCTTAGGAGCCATCCATCGACTACTGCATTCAAGGTAATATCCTTATCATAATCAATGGTGTGAGGGGGAAGGTTAGCATGAAAGACCTATCACTCGCGCTCTCCTCCAACGCGTGGTAATTTTTCCCGTAACCCTTCTCATAGAAAAAGAATGATATTCTCTTGCCTCAACATTTTGCATACCTCCTTGACTTCATCTAGATCCTTTTGTGGAGCCTTAGTGCTCTTCCTTTGCTCTAACTGTCGTGACTTCTCCTTTAGGCACTAGATCTCTCCTTGTAGGCTTTGAATTACATCCATGGTCTCTTGATAAACCTCTTTCTAATGAGTAGGGTCCAGGTACTTCCCGTGCACCACCTCTTCTCTAGTAACAGCGGCCTTTGCTTTGGTATCTCTTTGGCGTGCAACCTGACCTCACTTGCATTGTCAAAGTCTGAGTTCTAACTTTGACTCACATGTCATCCTTGGGATCCATTGTGAGTTGAACTTCTTCACACTTACCATTCATGTACCTTTATCCTTCGTTGTTGCTAGCTCATGTGTTCAAATAACTCGGGAACTCCTCATACTTGTGCTTATTTCCACACTAAGAGCATTGTAATAGATCAAGGCATTCATGTTTATAGTGCTCTGTAGATCCACAGTTGTAACAAGTTCCATGTGGGAACTCACTTCTTCCACCTCTGCAGCTTCCTCGACCTCGAAATCCTCCATAGAAGCTTCTTCCGCGGGCTCCTCCATCCGCGCATCCTTCATAGTGATGACCATCATCCTTGGAATTGTTTGTAATGTTGGTCTGGCGCACACCAATATCAATGACATCATGTATCTGGTTAATCAATCTACAATCCTTGGTGTCATGAGTAGTGGAGGTGAAAATCTTGCAATAACAAGACACATTCTTACGAGATCACGCGTTGTAGTAGAGGAAACCTACTTGCATCATGATCTCTATTGAAAATTTCACAGTCTACCTTTATGGCACATACCGATCTTCGAGGACAATTGTCCTTCGTATACCCCTCTACCTCAAAATCCATGCACCATAGGCCACTACAAGTCTCATGCGCGAGTTCGCAGAAAAATTCTCTAGTTGTTTTTCCATTACAGCAATATGAGCTTTAAGAAAAGGACTAACACTGGTATCCACACTTCCTATAGCCTCAGCACGTAGGGCAGCCTCTAAGGCCTCACGTGGGTCTGTAAAATTATTGTGCGACAAGTGCTCTCTTGAAAGGTGTTATTAGTCCTCCAATGAACCATTGAGCATGCTAAGAAGGATGAATATCATAAGAAAGTTTTGACAAGAGAGTTTTAAAATGTGCATCATACTCTCATACACTCTCTGCCATACCTTGTTGAATCTCCTTCAGCATGCTAATGTCTCTCTGTTCAAACTCAAGAATATGGAATTCAACTAAGAAGACATTACACAATGCGGTATAATATACTCTTTACTCTTGTGGGGTCATACTTAATTACCAACTATGTGCGTGCCATTACAACATTGTTACAAATTTACTTGTCTTCCATTCCGGGGTAGTGATCCCCTTTGCGTGCCTTAATAGCTCACATTTGTGTACATGTTCTGCAGCATCCTCAACACCTTTGTGATCTAGTAGATGCAAAGACATTTTGAAAAATACTTGCTAAGGTGGTTGAGGACCTTGTCCACCTGATCCAAGACCTTGATTCCCTCGATGTTTCCTATACCACTAGATCCACTAGATCTACCAGCGTTTATTCCTCGACCCACCGGATCCTCCAAACCCACCATGTATACCAAGTCCACTAGTTCTATTCCACCTCTTGCAGTGGTAAGGGTCCGAAGTGGTCGTGCCTTGTGTCCCCAATGTCGTGTTAAGCTGCGCACCTGATGATCTGTGATATTCACTACTACCGGATGTGTGTCCCACCCCGCTTCTAAACGCGATACCCAAACTTTCTGTACCGTACTTTTCCCAAATTTCATTCCAAAAAATATACCTCCAAACATAGGGAATGATTATGTAACCATAGATGTGCCAAATGAAAAGTTATACCTCCTAGGTGTTGATCGATTACTTCCACCAATATCAACTAGGTTAGTAATACTTATCTCTAGATTTAGAAAACTAAGTGTCAAGGCTTGGTCATCGATTGGATTCAAATGCATGCCGACGGCTCTCCTTTCTCCAAGTGATGAGCTCTCATCAGAAGCTAAAGGGGTCTCTCTCCCACACTTGCCAAGATGGGGTAGCATAGATTGTTCATGCTCCACGTCCTCCACATGAACCTCAATTCCTTCCCATGGATGTCTACTCCATAAATCCATCACTCCTATAGCTTCAAAGAAGCGTTATCTATCTAACTTCCATTCACAAGCTTCATTATATTTGAGTCGTCTCTCTTCCCTCTCTTTTTCAGCTGCAAGGTTTGCCATCTTCTCCACTCTAGCTTCCTCCCCAACACTCAGAAGAAGCTTAACCGGCCATAGGAAATGCTTCCAAACTCAACGTAACGATTAGGATCTTTATAGCTAAAGGGATACCACACAAGAATGATCCTTTTGGATCCTTCAAGAACTCAAACTCGGTAATCTGACGAACAGGAATACGTAGAAATCGTGTACTCTAAGGTGTAACTCATCAACACTCTATTCCACCAATGATCAACAACACATTTCCAAGTCAAATCAGCATCATGCAACCTCTGATACTCATCTTGGGTCCATACGTGAGGTCTATAGTACCATCTTGATCTAGATGCATACGCCAAAATCCATTCATACAACTCTACTGGAAAACAACAAAAGAAGGTCTCATATAACTCATGATATAAATGTTCTTCTACCCATTTACGTGCATCAAACTTAGGTCCATCACTAAATCTTTGAGCAAACTCATCCTCCATGATTTTAATCCATGCTTCGACACTATCCAAGGTCAAGTGCTCTGTCATCACGCACCATTCTCAAAATAGCTTGAAAACACAGCCCGACAACGGAACCAAAATGTAGTCTCTATTATCACCGCTTGTTTCAGCAACCAATCCCAAACGCGTCGGCATATCATCTTGTTTGGCATGGAAGCTCACCTAAGGAACGCGTAGGCACCTCAGAGTGCTGAGTCCCTCCTTTATGTGAGCTTCATGAGAATGTTCCTTCTTAACACGAGGATGTAATATAACTAGGAAACAAGTGCATTCATTCATGGAATTTAAGATGTAAGCACTAACTCCTAGCCTAATGCATTCCAAGCATAGATTAACATGATCAACTAAAGGAAAGTAGAATCAACCCATGAATATCATCAAGAAACCTGTAACACACACATGAACATAAAGGAAAAATACACAGATCAAGATCCATCACATGAGTGTTTCAAAATCACTTCATTATATTCATAAGCCAAAATATGGCAGCCAAGATTACATCAAGAGAGTTCCATTTTTTTAATGTTCACACTAGTAGAGCTTACTTTTCATCACAGATCTCGTCATTACATATTTTTCACACACTCTCATGTTAGCATAGCGGTTGGTTAACACGATGAGATCCTCTCCACTACCAATTTGAGCTTTTGGTGTGACAACAAATCATAACATGGTATCTCGGTTATCCCTCTCCATTATTAGTTCGAGCTTACTCCGGTGTGACGGCAAGTTGTGCAACTCTAATGCCGAGCAGGCGATTAAGCGAGCCCGACCTAGAGTAGTATTGGGATCGGTGACCTCCGAGGGAAGTCCCAGTGTCGTTGCCTCCTAATGTCATTGGGCCTAATTTGGTGAATACATGGTGAGCTCAAGGCTCACGTGGTTGCATCTAGATCCATCATGTGGGGGTGTGTTGGCGTAGTAACTAGTTAACACGATGAGATCCTCTCCACTACCAATTTGAGCTTCTAGTGTGATGGCAAGTTGTGTAACTCTAATACCAGCAGTTAAGTGCGCTCGACCTGGAGTAGTACTAGGATGGGTGACCTCTCGGGAAGTCCCAATGTCGTTGCCTCCTAATGTCGTTGGGCCTAATTTGGTGAATACATGGTGAGCTCAAGGCTCACGTGGTTGCATATGGCTCCATCATGTGGGGGTGTGTTGGCGTAGCAGCTGGTTAACATGATGAGATCCCTCTCCATTATCCAGTTTGAGCTTATGGTGTGACGAAAAGTTGTGCAACTTTGATACCAAATAGTTAAGTGTTCCCAACCTCGGAGTAGTAATCTTGGGATGGGTGACTGCCGACAAGTCCAGTGTTGTTGCCTCCCAATGTCGTTGGGCCTAATTTGGTGAATACATGATGGGTCCAAAGTGCTCATGTGGTTACATCTGGCTCCATCGTGTGGGGGTGTGTTAGCATAAGCAAATTGGTGGTTAACACGATGAGATCCTCTCCACCACCAATTTGACCTTTTGGTGTGACAAAAATCGTAACATCCCCTACTCCCTATTTATCCTTACTTATCTCTTTTTCCTTGCGAAGACCATCATACTCATAGAATAATCATTCTCCTTCCATCTTAACCACTCATCATCACCTGTGAAGGCCTGATGGAATCCTTTCATCATTGCTCTACCACTACCCAGGAATATGCTAGGTGTCGCCATGTGTTTCCCTCAATCGAGTGCCTTCTAGAATGCATGTGCTAGCTAATCCTTAACAACCTTGACTCCTTATCCTTTCATGATAACTGTATTGATGCCCTAGAATATCCTTTCCTTGATTTGCAAGTCTCCATAGCTTATCCACATCTATATCTGGTCATTTTTCCATTCGCTCCCTATGCGCGTCATTTCTTAGTGTCCAAAACTTACTAAGTCCCGACTCCATTCTACCCCTGGTGTGAGCCTTCACGCCTCTCCAAGAATTACTTTTGTGCATGCCTTCACACCCTGTTTTTGCATGTCACAAGGCTTTGCTCCATAGGTACTTAGTTAATTTTAGGGGTCCAAACACCCTTACAGAAAAATGACATTCAAGAAGGAAAATTAGGGGCCTCCCAATCTCCTTAAAATTATAAAACAAATTTTCATGGTATGTGAGGCCTACCATTCTCTTCTAATAATTTATCTTTCAAAGAATGAGAGGAGTAAAATTCTCTTCCGAGAATATTTTTCAACCCCAAAGAAAAAAACATAATTGAGAGGGAGAATGGGAGGTCTCAAATTCTCATGCATATTAAAAATTAATTATGAAGTAGAAAAGAAGATCTTTCTTTCTCCTCAGTGGAAAAAATATGTTATCTTTCTCAAAAATTAAAATTACAATCAAGAGGGTAAATGAGAGACCTCCTAATCTCCCTAAAATTATAAATCAAAATTTTCATGGTATATGAGGCCTAAAATTATCTTCTAATAATACCCTTCACAGGAGGATATACCTATCATTCTCTTGCAATAATAGTTTTCAACCTTAGAATAAAATAACCCAAAAGGTAGAATGGGATGTCTCACATTCTCCTTCATATTGAAAAATAATTACGAGGTAGAAAGGAGTTATCCCTTTTCGTTTTCTATCATGTTGAGGTATTAGCTAGCGACCCCCAGAGAAATAAGATAAGATGAGATAAGATAAGATAGTTCGAGGAGGGGGAGGGGGCCTCGGGTCATTTATAAATGAATTTGAGGAGGTTGGATTCCTTTAGACATAGGAGGGGGAGGGCCACCGGCCCCTATATAGATATATAGATGGGGAGAGGAGGCTAAGCTCTAAAAATTGGCATCCCTAGAATGCATAGGAAAATATGATTTAATTTTTTTATCTTGTTGAGGTATTAGCTAGCGACCACTAAGCTCTAAAAATTTTCATCCCTGGAATGCATAGGAAAATATGATTATTAAAAATAATAATTTATCATGTTGAGGCATTAGCTAGTGACCACTAAGCTCTAAAAATTGGCATCCCTGGAATGCATAAGAAAATATGCTTTAAACAAAATTATACTCTTGAGGTATTAGTTAGCGACCACTAAGATCTAAAAACAAGCATCCCTAGAATGCCTAGGAAAATATGATTAATTTTTTTATCCTATTGAGGTATTAGCTAAGAATGCTAAACTCTAACATTCACATTATTGGAATGCATAGGAAAATATGATTTAAAAAATTAATTATTAATTATGAAGGCATCTAATGGAGATTCAAGTATTTCCTTTTTCTTCCATTCATCATGAATAGAATTGTCTTGACAAAATGGTAAAGAGGAGGAATCATCTTTACATTCATACTCATCAATGTATGCTTGAAGGGACTTAAAGCTCCTCTATTTGTTTTATTTCATCATTGAACATTCATGCATCAAATGAAGAAACAAATCTAGGCTCATATTTATCTTACATAGACATAGCATCGGCCAGGATTTCGAGGCTAAGCTGAGGATCTTCAATTTCTTTTGCAGTCCTTAAAATATCTTGCACATATTTCTCCTTCAATGTTACCACATACTCACCTTCACATTGGGTCTCAAGAATATGGCTAGGAGAGACTAGCTCACTTTCACAAAATTCATTGAATATTACCATTTCTTCTTCATGAGTGGCATCGTCTTCGAGAGGCTCAAGTACCTTATTATCCATGTATTCACCATCAAGAAGGTCCTCTTCTTCAAATGGAAAGGAGAAAGCTTCATTTTCACAATTATGCTCATTAGTCAATTTTTCATTTTGGAACATCCTCTTTCTCATTATCCATATTGCTTATCATTTTGGGGTTTCCTTCTTGCAAGTCATGGCATACTTGATCTTAATCATCATGAAACGCACACGCACACGCACACGCACATGCACACGCACACGCACACACACACGCACATGCACACGCACACGCACATGCACACACACTCACACACGCACATGCACACGCACACGCGCACACACACGCACGCGCGCACGCACATGCACATGCACCACGCACACACACACACACACGAAAGCACTTTAGGATCTATCGAATCATCCCCATGTTCTTCAATTGTGTTCATCACCCTCGGGAGCTCTTCTATCAAGATAGGAAGTTTAACATTTTCTCCTGAAGTCATGAAATAGTTGCAACCTCTTGAATCTTGATATACAATGTCTTCCCTTGGATCATCTTCCTTTTGAACAATATATTTCATTTTTCTTACTAGAAGGAGCTTCTTCATGGAACCCTTGACTGGTATGGTGGCAAATGACCAGTCCAACTTTATAACTCCACCAATGTCTCTACAAAAGCTTTGGCTTACCAACATCCCATATACTACTAGCATTTTTTCCACAAGTATCTTGAGATGGATCTTCTTATCAGGAAAGTCCACAAGTGTTACTTGAATATCTTTGACTTGACCAACAAGAGGTACTTCTTTGGTCTCCATGGAATAAAAATGACCAATAGTGGGGAGAGAGAGAGAGAGAGACCAAGAGCTTTAGTAACTTTTATAGGCATGACATTATCATAGGTTCTAGAGTCAATAATGAAATTATCCAGTTTACATCCATTGATCAGCAATAC
The DNA here is from genome assembly GCA_018340775.1 of Taxus wallichiana var. yunnanensis. Taxonomy (NCBI): domain Eukaryota; kingdom Viridiplantae; phylum Streptophyta; class Pinopsida; order Cupressales; family Taxaceae; genus Taxus; species Taxus wallichiana. The sequence continues at coordinate 659,886,024 of CM031242.1, forward strand.
TATAAGTAAAGGTTTTATTTTCCCAGAGGTGGAGGGTGTGGAAGCAAGAAGGTTATGAGAAGGAGTGGTATGAGGAGCGGGAGGTAGTTCTTTGGTAGTGGCATTTTTGGAACATGAACTTGAACTAATTCCTTTGATAAACTGAACAAGTCTATCAAATTACTTGGGATGGGTTTTCAAGTACTCAAACTCAGAAATTTTAATTATATATTTCTTTGCAATGATCAATGATGTCAAAATGTGAAGAGGTGGTTGGTATATCGGGGACTATCCAGTCCTTGACATAATTAGGATTTACATTCTTAAGATCAATGGAAGTGGAAATTGTTTTATCAAGAGAAGTTGAATGAGACTTACGAAGAAGAAGAAAGATTCTTTGTTGAGGTAATGTTGGGATTCTTCTTAGTTGACCCTATGGAATTGGGTATCAGGATCCTCCTTTTTTGTTGTTTTTCATAGATTATCCATTTGAGGATTCAATTTATTATCTTGGGTAATGAGAAGAAGAGGATTCTTTCACCGTTTGCGATCGAGTGAACACTTTGCACAAGAGTAGAATTATGTGGGTTCTTCAAATTCCTCATTTCATGAGTATTCAAAATAGCCAATCTTAGCACATCCATCTTCTTCTTCTTCCAATTTGATTCATCCATTTCTTCTCTTTCATCTTCACTAGTCCCACATATTGCATTGACTGGTGGAGCTTCCAAAGAAAGCCTTTGGTGCTCTTCGCAATCGATTCTTGTTCGATTTTGGTATGATTATCCTTGAGAAACTTATTTGTTCAACATCATCAAATCATGGGTAAATTTTGCAAAAATGAATCAACTTTTTCATGTTTGGAACCATGAGCCTTATCCTTCATTGAATAGTTTTTATATTTCCTAATATGATCAGGTCATCTTCCACTCCAAGGGAAATTTCATGAGCATTGTCCAAATTTTTTGGTTGAACTCTCCGTAGGGTTCATTTTAAAATCCCCCTCTAATAAATTATTATAGGATGGGTGGTGAATGTTCTGAAAAAGGTATTCGCATTGTTGGTGAATCTAGGAAAGGATGGTTTTGGGATGGCGGTGAATGCAGTTTTTTCAAGGTGTCGAACATATGTATATGTGTTCCCATCTAGTAATAGAAATATATTACCATATGGCGATGGCACCATGATGACATGCATTACCATCATGGATTCTCTTGCTTGGAAACACATTGTTATTTCGTAAAGTTACGCCATCACATTTCTAGACACAAATAAACACATAGTCTTATCATAGGTCGGGATCACGAACAATACCAGCATATGAGATCTCCTACACATTGTCAAACATCTTAAAATGTAGGTTTATGTCTAGTAACATGCCAACATTTCCAGAACCCGAACGTTATCGCTATATCAATACTGGTCAACATCACAAATTGTGATACCTAACGTCACATTATTGTGTTTTTACATGGTTCCACATTTGTGTTCGCAAAGTAGCATTCCCATGTTTCTAGATGTTACCAGTTTCATGTTCCGACCTCGACCACATGGCCCATTCCTTACCTATATATATATACTCATCCCCATTCATTTTTTTCCCATTTGCACTTGTAGGTTTCTCTGTACTAGAGTTTTCACAACTTTGGCCATTATTCCAACTCATTTTTTCTACAATCCACTTCCAATATTATCCACATGACTAGCTCTTCATGTGACATGTACTTAGTACTAATATAACTATATGGCAACACCTCTCTTTTTCAAAAGATCAAGAATCATGGCACCAAGAAAAATTCAATTAGCACTCTGTCTTTTGTTTACAGAAACCTAGTGTATCCATAGTTAATACAACTACTAGAAGACCCAAAAATTAAAGATCAATTCGATTGGATTGGAAATTCAGGGGTTCTATGGACTACTGTACATGCCTCAATATGAGACAGACACCAAGTTGTTAGAAAATTTAATGCATTCATATAATAGTTCTGATTTCTCTTTCCAAGTTGCATTACCATCACACCAATTTTTCATCAGAATAACCCTTAATGATATTCATCGTTTAACGGGCTACCCCATCAAAATGCATTTCTGTATCAATAAAAACCATTCTACCTGATCAAGAAAATAAATTTTTAGAGTCTCATTACAAGCTTTCTGTTGAGGTTGAGGTTAATAATCCCTCCAAAAGAGGGATTAAAACTCAATCAATCAAAGACCCCTTTCTCCTGGCCATGGTGTAATGCTTCCAAACCCACGTCATTTAACAAGGAAGATACACCATTCTCCAAACCCTTACTAGTGTTAGATTTGATTGGTGTTCATATATTTCAACAAGGATATGCTTTGACCTTGACAAAGCCATTATGAATCCTAATATAGTTATTTCTTCTTGTTGTTTTATTCTTGCATTCTATTATGAGGGTTTCATGCACTAAAATCAATAGTTATTCCAACTGCATTGCATGAGAAGATGGAAACAATGTAATGTATATGGACCAAAATTTGGTGAGAATTTTTTATTAAAACATTCTATCTTGATTCTTTTCATAAAATAATCATTTTAAAATCAATTCTAAAAAATATATAATTTGTTTTCAACAGGTCAAAGTAAGTGAAACAATGGCTCGACGTGTTGCGGTATTTCACAGACATAACCCTGTTGGGCCTGAGGGGTATGGTGACAATGTTGTGTTTGATGTCACCATTACCAATGACATTATGACTGTCACTAACCCCCAACAACATAGAAGTAGAAGCAAACACATGTGTGATTCATTTGGATCATCCCACAACCATGAAAAAATGTGTACTTAGGCCAATCTAGGTTTTAATTAATCCACAATGCACAATCATGTTAATTTTGATTAAATTTGTTTATAAACTAATGATAATCTGATTCTTGACAATGACATATGTCATTTTCCTAATATGTAGCCACGTCGACATGTCACCCATGGTGTCTAATGCTCCAGACACACTTACATACTTGAGTAGTAGAATATTCATTTTGCGAAGTTCTTCGCCCTTCAATTTCAGGTATGAATAAATTGTAGATTTAAATTTTATTTATATTATTCTTGGTTTTAGGATTTTATCATTCAATTTAACTAGTTTTCCTTAAAATTAGGGCTTGCAATGCCACCACCTCTTGTACCCTTCTAGCTAGTGCCACAATATTTTGATTGTGGATAACAACAACATTCATAGCATAAAAATCCATATTGATTTTATTCTTTTTAATTTCTTAGTGTTCTCTTGTTTGACTTCATGCATACATCATACTAATATTGTTAAATTATTAATGCTTCCATATTTTTGCAACCTCGGTCTCATGTTCAACCCATGGCCACCCCCTCTCGATCAACGCTTAAGGATTACACCACACCCACCTCCCCTTCCACCTCATGGTAGGGGAAAGAGGATAGTCTTCCATGGAATGAGCATGGAACGCATAATTATACCACTTCAAAGTTCCCTTGTGATATTTTTCCTGCAAGGATCAATATAAAAACCCATGCACATAGAAGAGGTTGCACTCCAATGGTGACATGAATGCTCCAAGTAATTAGAAAGATATTGAACAAAAAGGAAAATCATGCATGAAATAATGTCTACTCATTCTCATAGCTCAAATAAGTTTTTTTACATATATGGGATTGTTGTGTAACTCCCATGCATGACACTTGAAACCCTAATTACAACTTATGACCTATGATCTCACTAAGTGAGATGAATCACCATGTGAGGTGGAAAAGATGTTGAGTGATGATGAGGCAAGTCACACACACCAACACCCCCTTCATCGAAGTTGAGGTAGAGGTCATGAAAAGTTAGAAAAGAAAGAGAACTCCCTAGACAACTAAGAAATATGTGTCATATGGGTCTTGAAAACTAAAGTTCTAATAAGTTACCTATGTACAAACAAAATATCTCTAGAAAATAAGAAGAGGAGAAGAGGACTAGAAATCTTGAAGAAGATGGGCGGCTGCAGAGGACCTCACCCCAAGAAGAGACCGCAAGTGAAGAAACTTCACCTCAGTGAAGGGCTTGGTGAAAATATCTGCAACCTGATCAAAAGTCGACAATACTGCAAGTCTATGATGTTGTCATGAATCAACTCCCAAATGAAGTGCATATGGATCTCGATGTGCTTTGTCCACTGATGCTAAACCAGATTTCGGTAAATCAATATGGTGCTCATGTTGTCATAGTAGATAATAGTAGGCTGTCAAAAGTGAATTTAAACTCTATCAAAATATCATTCAGAGAAGCATTGAGGCCTCTCTTTCAAGTAGCACACTCTTATCAATGTTTCGTGCACCCCAAACGAGGGGGGACATACATTGGGTGAAACCATCATCCCATATAACAACTTAGAGATACATCACATTATAGTACAACATAGAATTGGCATAGGTTACAAGATACAACACCGACTGAATCATACTTCGGTTAGAATCATAACACAAACACCATCGCCTAAGTTCGAAAAGCGCTTGGGTGCTTATGTCCTCTCATGGGTGCTAATGTCCTGGGGCACACATAGTCATCTTATTAGATCAAGACAATATACAAAAGACTTTACAGTAGTTTTACATTATTGGGCACAAACCTCGTGCAACATAATACATTTTATCAACTATATTTAGTTTAATTTGTACAATTCGGAACAAATAAGGGACAACATGAACAAAATAAGGACACACCATCTTCAATGGTGTTTATCATGCAAAATCATTGAAGGAGAGTAACACTAGACCTATCTCCCCAACACTTGTTCTTTGGTGTGAGATCACCCAAAAACTCGCACTTGGCATGACGTCGCCCAAAAACTCACCATTGGCATGAGATCGCCCAAAAAACACTCTTGGCATGAGATCACCTAAAAAAATCGCTCTTAACAACAATTCGGGACATTTCTCTATCCTTTTCCACCCTTCTACATCAAGCACACACTTTCCTTTTACACATTTTTACATAGTTATGCACACTTTTCTCTGATTTATCATATACATAACTTTGACTTCATTCTTGTTCTTATTTTTATAGGTTTTTCCTTACAAGAAGAAGAAGTAACAACAAGCACAAAAACACGTACAACATGGTATAATGCATATGCTTCACCCCTAGGGTCACTTTCCTTTCCTAGTTTCCACACTTCACTTTGCATTATTCCATGCTTCACTTGTCCACTCGGCACACATTTTGCCACACGCACTACATGGTTGTCAGATACACATCTCTTATCTACTTTATGTTATCGATTATTCACTCAATAACATAAAATGGGGGTAAATGTAAACACAAAATCATGCACTTGGGTACATTTATAGGTCCTAAACACATACTAGCATTCATATGATTCCTAAACAAGAAAACTAGTAATTGATGATTGTCCTTGGCCTCTTTTCTATGTTTCTTGTTTTCTATCTAGTCTTTCATACCCTACATCCTGGTCAATATTTTACTTATTTATCTTTTATGGCTCTAGACACCAACACCAACGCCTGACCAAGACAGAGCACCCAGTGCCCCCTGTCCCCTCTGGGCACCCCTGACCCTTTCTCATCTTACTTGTTCCTTTTGGGTCTCTTTTATCTTTTGGGCATCTTTTTCACTTATGGGCCGGTCTTCTAATTGTCAATTACGAAATTCAAACAAGGGAATCATATAAATACATAGTTATGTGTTCAAAATAAGGGACCAAGCACTAAACATTACTATCATCACCTAAGCTTGCATCCAAAAGGCACCTAAAGCACTCTAAAGCATCCATCTAGCATCCATTCAAGGGAAAAGGGATGCAACAACTCTACATACACTACATAGGAAGGGAATTTCATTTTTCCATCCACACATTCTATTACATAGTTACATCTAGCTACAAATTTCTATCAAGTACACATGCACAAGGCCATCCTAGGGTACGATTCTTACACACACTCACAAGAACTACATGGAGTATGAGATGTAGTGTAACACTCGATCATAAGTTCACTCTCGGGGTGACCATTAGGGTCTGTCTAACTCCCCATTCCCCGTCTTTATTTTTTGGATTTTGTGTGCTTTATGGGCTTTTATAGGTGATATATATTTTGCGGGTTACAATTACCCTCGGCCGATCAAAGAGTGAAACATAGGAGATCAACATAGAATATTCATGACACTTGTGCGACACATCCGAGATTAGATCGGAGCTCTTGTAAAGTCACAGTGCCCAAAGCCCGAGAAGAGGTCAATAAGCACCCAAACACCCCCTTGTCCTACCATGGGCACTCGTGTACGATCTTATTCATGCAGTCCAAAATTTATCCTAAACATTTATGACACTTCGCCCACTTCTGCTCAACAATTTTCCTGATCCAGAGCACTTCCAGATAAAGCATAAATCAACTAAGTCATTATTTCTATATCTCTTTCTTAGGATTTTAGACTTACTTATTTGCTTGCATCATATTATACTTAGCAGATGTATATCATAGTTTACATCAGTTACTCTATAATTAGGGTTTAATAAAATTATATTTTTGTTAAATCACAAAGGTGTCAGTCTTAGAGAGAGTTGATATTAGAAAATGTGTTGGTATTATGATTGAGATTGTATTTGGTTTGGTTTTGAGGTCTCCTAATTTATGGCAATTAGGAGTAGATGAGTGTAAAATCATATAAACTATGAAGAAATTAGCCTTAATGAAGAATATTGCCAACATAAACACAAAAACATTGCATGCAAGATGGCTACATGTGGAATGAAACACTTTTTCAATGATTTTCCTAGCTTGGATCCAAATAAATATCTTTTGTAAAAGTAATATTTTTTTAAGTGATCAAAATTCAACAACATTTAATTTGTACGTAAAGAGTGTAATTTTGTAGTTTGTAATGACTTTGACTCTGCTTTCCATACTTAGGAAAAGTAATCCAACTACAATATTTAATTATAGCTTAGTAATGGAAATTTACTTCTTCTCTAAAGAAAAGAAGTTTTAGGTTTCCAAAATGTTGAACTATATCCAGGAACAAAATTGTAAATAAAATAATATGTTTGTAGTGAAAAGATGCTTCAAGTATAAGCTCGAGTATAAAAAAGTAAATTAGAAAAATTTAAATTTATTTTACAGTTATTCCAATCATCGTATGATATTGTGTCATTTATGTCAAAGGCTAAATTGTGAATAAAGTTCCAAAGCTTTGAATTTTAATAATATGTTCAATTGTACCAAGTTTAGTATTATTACATTTTATTATTGAATATGCCACTAATATTTTTGTGTTTTGGAAGAACCAAGTATACAAGTTATTTTATTTGTTTTACTCATTGATATAGTGGGACCTATCTTTAAGTCATTAACTTAAAATTGTTAACATTGTGATGCATAGAGCTTCATTTCTCCGGTTATAAAGATAAATGATATAAAATCCACACTATTATAGTTTATAGGGAGGCTACTAAAATGTTGTTTCAATAACGTAAATATTTCAAGATCCTAGCCAAAACTTGTCCATGTTGAAAAACACACAATGTTTTTCAACTAATTAATTTTTTATTTTGGATTTCATAAAATAATAATCACATAAAGTATATGGAAGACAAAAAGAATAAAATTTTTATCTAAGTAAAGAGGTTTGCAACTTAACAATGGTGGCGACTTCTTAAATTGAAGGTTTTTGCTTGTGTCATTTGTGTTGTGTGACGACTTAAAAAAATTGCCTATTTTTATTTTGAAACTTAACAATGGTGGCAACTTACAAGAATGAAAAGAGGATTAGTTTGTTTTAATCGTACTCTACATCCTTCTCACCCCATTCCGTTCATTTTATTAGTCATCCTTTAAACTATTACATTTAATATTGTTTTTATATGTTAATGTTGAGTGGACCCGATCAAAGTGTTGAGTTAGAAGTGAAGATTGAACATACCCATCGCATATTTCTCTAAAATATCATAAAAGTAACCCTAAAAATATCTAATTATATAAGTGATACATGTATGTGATGGGTGACTACATGGATAGCCATTAAGTACATTTTGTAGGGATAATATAGAGTTCATATCCCTACACGCTAGAAATCACACCAAAGGGGTGAAATGGAAACACCGATAAGCACAAAAACAACTATTTATTGTGCGAATGAGGATCAAAGAGCCAAGAATTTGAAGGAAATTCACCCTTTAATGTAGAAGAGTGAAGATATAGAAGGAAGTACAATGGAACACTATTTTGAAAGGAAGATGATGAATTATTGAATCTAGAAAAAGAAGAAATTATTAAAGCACAAGAGAAAGAGAATGTTCTATTACGTGAAAGTCTAAGGTGGAAGGAATCACCTAGAGACATAAATATTTCAAGAACCTCTGAAGGGGTGCAAGGCAAGGAGGTGATAGGCCCTTTTTGTGTTATGGTGGATGTAGGCCCCACGAGAATGCATGAGAAAGAAGTGGCCGATGTGTATTTGAGAGGGAAGAAATGTATACAGTGGAACTCAAAACCTACGAGGAGGCACTGCAAAGCCAATTCAAATGTCAAGAATTTTGATAACATTATGCAGGATCGCATAGAGCGTGTTTTTAACCTATTGTAATGGCATCCAAGTGTACAACCTATCGTTGGAATCTTTAAAGGAGGTCACATCGTGTTTCTTGAGATGGATCAGAAGTCCTTAAGCTAATACTTGTAAAATAAAAAGGCTATTTGGATTGCCATGTGGATACCTCAAATGTGAACTCACAAATCTATATGTTGACGCAAAAATTCAACGTTCAATTATCGACGCATAATAAAAAGGATATTTGTATTGCCATGTGGATATTGAGTAATGCAATATATAATTGACTATCGAAGGCTCAAGTTTCAACCATATGCTTACCTTTAAGATTTAGTGGGAGGGTTACATTTGACGGTTGTTTAGATGTTTTTAATGATTTTAGCCATAAAATACTTGCAAATATTGAAATAATTGTTACATCAAACTCACATATTTTAAGTATGATTTGTCATTTTTCACATAGATTTATATGTAAACTATACTAATATATATTTAACATATTGTTGGTCGTCAGATAGGACTTTTAAGAAGAGCAACAGTCAGGGGACAAGAAGTCCCTCCTCTTTAATGGGAGAGGTTCCCTTATTCAGAAACGAACTTATTTACAAATGTACAGGACATGATTTGTTGGTTAAACTTGGATACCACGAAAGTGTTTTCTATGAAGGTTATCAATTACAAAAGGACTGAGGAAATGAGAGGGTGAGAATGAGCAGAAAGGCAACATGCAGAATTATAGATAACAGAGTAATTCTTTATGTATGCAAAGTCACAGTGAATTGAAAACAAGATCATTCGTATCGTATAAATAAGATGGAATTTAGAGACACAAAGTTCTGTAAATAACATCTGCCAGAACACAAAGTTTCTTAACGTAACACAGATTTATCAATCAAGGACACAAAGTTCCTTCTTGGTTATACAAGATCACCAAACGGCAAGACTAACAAACTGGAGACAAATGATCTTCACAAAGAAAATAAATGAAAGCTCAGAGATAACAGAGATTAGATAGACAATGAATGGAAAGCCCTTTTGTATTGATTTCTTTCTGATCTATTTACACTTTCAGAAAATATGCCAAGTTCTTCCTTCCTTTCAAAATGGCGCAAAGAAGGCCATTATATAGCTTACAATTCGGTTACTCTTCGTAACCGTTTCTTTTAACTAACGGATAGTCAAGGACCGCCAATCGCAATACCTTAACTAATTACAAGGAATACGAAAGGAATAGGAAGAAGAGAAAAGAATGAAGAAGGAGACAGGTGGACAGTCACTGAGAGGGACCCACCGTCTTCGGAAACCGCTGCTTGAATTTTCTTCCACGTATCAGCTATGTCCTTGCCACGAGGGACACACCAGAATTTTCATCTTGAGGATGACAATGAATATCTTTGAAAACTGATGTAACCAGCATCTTGAGAGCTTCGTCCTTCTGCCAGCTGTCCTTGAAATTTGATCTTCGGATTGATAGCATCAGAGCCGCAACTTAAATTCATATTTTAGCATATTCGGGTCGAGCGGGAAAAACTAAGTATGAATTGCATTAGGTTCACTTGGGACATGTGAGACACGAATGCGAAACACGTGGTTTGGGCGATTCGGGTGAAACAGGGAGAAGACGCACAAATGCATTTTGGGACATTTGGGATGAAAACGCGCGAAGGACGCGGTTCGGGTGTTTCGGCCGAAATTGGAACAGTTTGCATTTTTTGATTTGGGACAAAGAGCTCTGAGGTACGCGACTCGGGAGTTTCGGCCGATCGGGGAACAGAGAGCAATTTGGAACTCGGGACAGTTGGGACAAAATTGCGCGAAGGACGCGGTTCGGGCGAATCGGCCGAAAATGGAACAGTTTGCCGATTAACTTTGGGACATTTGGGACATGAAAGTGCGGTTCGGGCGAATCGGCCGAAAATGGAACAAAAGGCCCGTTTGAACTTAGGACATTTGAGACAAAAAGTTCGAGTACGCGACTCGTCTGTTCGGGCGAAAATGGAACAACTCGCACTTTTGATTTGGGACATTTGGAACAAGAAAGCGCGAAGTATGCGGTTCGGGTGATTCGGCCGAAATTGAAACAACTTGCACAATAAGTTTTGGGACACTTGGGACAAAAAGTTCCGACGGGCCCGAAAATGGAACAACTTCAGGGATTTCGGCCGATCGGGAACAGAATGCACTTTCGTACATTTGGGACAAAGCGGGACAAAAATGTCCGACAGCCCGAAATACATACAAATGACCCAAAACACAGATTTTCTCAATTTTCACGGCTTAGGCACTTTAGAGAAAACACTCATAACTCAAAATTTTGAAATTTTTTTTTAATAATGGCAAATAGTTTTTGAAAAGGACTATACCTTGAATACAAAATAAGGCCTTTAAGGAATAAGAGTGAGAAACATAGCAGAATAACCAAGTCCAGTAATACAATGAAATTCCACGTAGCCCAGAAACAGCTACACAAGCGAGACTTAACAGCAAAACATCAAAAAAACAGTAACCCGACAGCCAAGAAACAGTAAGAATAACAAAAGAGACATGCAGGACTACTTCTTGGCTGCTTGATCAACACTGATCTTGACTTTTTTCCAAGCATGAAACATACCCAAAGCGGTCATGTGGGCAGCATCCGTCTTATCGAGCTCCTCGATGGTTCTTTTGCTCTCTTTTTCATTGCCCCAAAGTGCAGCCGGGACACCGCTGAGGTTGGAAACACTTTTGGCATGCCCCACGATGAATTCCTCAATGGCCCTAAAGGCGGAAATTTTGAAATTTTACTTTTATCGGAAAGGTGGAATTTTGAGTGGACAACACATATTAATATATAAATATTTTTTTAATATATTTTATTAATATTGTTAAAATAACACTATTTTGTAGTTTTGAAGGGCCATATTTGAAAATTACCGCCACCTAATTTTTTTGTTGACAAACATAGGTGGCCATCAAATTTAACCCATGATTAAGAGTGAAGAAGACTACAAATTGCAATAATGTAAATATACATTGTAGTAGATTTGTAATTGACATTCTATGATATATTTGCATGTCTATTTACTGTGGAAACACACATTTTTCGTAGGCAACATTCATATATTATATGAGATCTTTATTTTAATTTTTTTGGGAAATTGCAAAGAATTTTCTTGATGAACATGTTTTTAATACTTGAATTAAGTCCAAAACTTATTTCCTAGCACCTTGAAGAATATATGATATTGTAATAATAAAAATGGATAGATTTGTTGGAGTGTTAATATGTCCCTATACAAGAATGAGTTTGTTCTTCAACACTAATCGTGAGTTATATTTATAAACTAGGGTTTATTGATAAAGTGATAAAAACAATATTTATATGTATAGGAACATATAAAATTGTAGTTGTGGTACACACAATAATTTGTGTTTAAAATTCAAAACCATCTTTTCACGCTACTTGTAAAAATATTAATTAAGTCGATGAAATTGTATTTATATGGTTTTGATTGATTGATTTTTTAATTTTGGTGTATGCATGTGATTGAATTAATTTAAACTAATGAAAGGAAACTAACACCAAGTAGATTCCTAACTTGGTTAATCAAAAACATAAACATCGTGATAAAGCTAGAAAGAAAAAGCTTAACTAATGTGCATTAAACATTAAATGTAATCTAATCCTCGATATTTGGATGTGCTTTGTAATTCTATACACTCCTTTAGTGAGTCGAAAGTAGCCATGTACAATCAAAGGAAATTCTCCATGGAAGAGGATGAAATGTCACCAATATGGCTTAATTGCCATGTTTAGTTCTTCCCTTACTACTTTTTACCAAGTAGAAGATATAAATGGTCGTTTGATCAATAAACATTCAAAGATTGAAATGATCTTATCATATGCATATGTCTCAAGGTGTACTAGGTTCTTTATATATCTTTCAAGTTTCGGGGATAGAGGGAATGTAGTGTAGTTTTTATTTCTTGACCAAACCCTATGCAATGGCACATCACTCAAATAGATCTTAGAACTCACCCGAAGCTCCCATAGGTACCAGATCCCTCTTTTATTTCAACTTTGTAAAGGATTTAACATGTATGAACATATATTCCATAATCATAACAACAAGATCCATGAGATCAATTTGGAAACACACATAAAGAAGTAAACATACAATTCACATAAGCACTAAGATTAGATTCACCATATAGTTACCAATAATAGAGACATCAACAATCAATATCCAACCATAATGATCCATTATATTAATCCACAATAGTTGAATACATACATATGCCTGTTATAAGTCAAGCGCGCTCATAAACTAACAACATAACCTTATAAATCATTCACTGTCTAAACCGTGCAAATCAATACATATATATAGGGGTGGGAAACTTTCCCTTTACCACCCATGCACTCTCAAAAGATGTGGCATGTTAAGAATAGCCATGTGCCACTACAAGATATCCATAGAAGCATGTAAGCTTTGTTTAATAATAAATAATATATGGTTAACTCTAGTTCTAGTCCTATTATTAGCTCCATGTGCCTGTTTGAACTGCAAGTTATTTCCTCAAAAATAGACTCTTCCTGACTACCCAAACCTCCTTATGTGTCACGTACTCCAAGTCTATATTTAGCTCCACATACCAAAAATTCACTAAGTCTTCCTCCTTTCGTCGTAGTTCTCGCACATCTCCTTACGTGTTCCACGCACAAAACCCTATCCTTCCAACATGCTCACCAGGTATATCCTTTTGTGCATTACTTATGTGTCCCTTTCACGCGCGTGAACCTTTACATACTTCAAATACTTAGCCATATTCTTGTGCCTAACATTACCCCACACTAGGTATGTTGTCTGTCCTCGATAACACTTTGTTTGATCACCCAAATAATGATAAAGAATCCTCCAAGAATCAAATAATGAAAGAATATTTTTCGGCTTGCGCCAAAAATTTAAATAATCCAAGTGCTCTTTGTGCAAAAAGGAGGGGAATTCCTTATTCACTAATTCTTCCAATGTTTTCCACCCTTCTAATTCATTGCTTTCTTGAGTAAAGGCATCCCCTATAATGGTAGTAACCTCTTCAAAAGTCAAATCCTCACCCTTAGCTTTTAGTGTGTCAACTAGAGTCTCCAATTGTTTTCCTACATTAGTTAGCATGTCCATCCTATACGTAACTTGTGGGTAAATTTCCTTCATCTTATTTTTAATCGAGGCCCTCAACAAATCAATTGCCTCCTACTTTTGCTCAACCTCCGCCAAGATTCTTTCTTGTTTCACCCTATTTCCTCTATTCTTGTCCTAGAACTCTTTCAAATCTGCCTCATCTTTTGTAACAAGTAGTCCCACTACATGATCTCTATCATCACAATTGTCATAGACAACTTCTACCATGTGAGTTGTTGCTTTCACTAATTCAATTAACTCAATGTATTGTGTTATGGTGGCTTCAATTTGTTATCTTTCTTGCTTCTTCTTTCGCGCCATAACTTCTTCTGCATATTCTAATGCAAGGGGTGGCTATTGAGTTGTGATTATGTGTGTTAAATCTTCTAGACAAAGGAAGGTAGTTTCATATTTTGTTGCATCAGAGAGGCCAGATCTAGGTGTGCTAGTAAGATCACATTAGCTATGTATTCGACCTTTTTATAATATGTGTGTGTTCACCCTTTCTCTTCCCTTAACTCCTTGTCAATCCGCAATAATATTTTCCTTCTCCTTTATCTCTCTATCCCTTTCTCTTATCTCTTTATTTTTCTCCTCCAGCTCCCTCTGCATAAACCATATATTGTTGTTCTTGTCAAAATCCTAGAACCCACCTCCACTGATAGCTTGTTAAGCACGTTGCACGCTTGTTCATCTATCAATTGCTAGGAATCAACTATCGTATACATTTCTCTTGAAATTTTTGATTCACGGGTATCTAGTAACGAATGGGCATTCACTTAAAATTATGGCTCCTCAATATGCGACTAAAACACCCAAGATAACATCTTCCTTATGCACGGCAGTGTATCCTCCTTATTGAATGATGACCAACAAAATAGTTGATCTGAAGGTATCATGCTCTAATACCTCGTGCACAAAACCTTGTTGGGATCTTTGACATCTTTGCATTATAGGTCTTTATGGGATGCATGTTTATCTCCTACTCTTTCCATGAACACCCTTAGGGAAACCTACAACAAGGTTTGATTCTCCATCCATGATGCCTTCTTATTCTTCACTCTTTCCTTCTCTGCACTACACACCACCTGCATTTACGGATGAAAATTGACATGCAACCTTCAGCCGCACTCGACCCCCCGAGGTCGTGTCAAAGCAGCCGATGTGGAAATATGTGTGGCTAACTATAGGAGGATCGGTGACTAAGATATGTTAGTGTGATCTCCTGGTAGTTGAGTTGGCAAAGGGGAGATTTAGAGGCTATGAACAGGTAGCGTAAATTCCCTATGGTTTGTCTAACTGAATCTCAATGTTAAACTAGTTTGAAGTGTCCAAATTAACTAAAATGAAACTAAAAATCTATGCTACTGCTGAAAGGGAAACTAATCTAAACAAATCACAAAAACTGAAATATTACAATCACAAACAACAATTTTCTTTATTCTAAATAATCAAATCTACTTCTACACTAAAAATAAACAAGCAAAATAACTCGGTGTGGTTATTCACCTGTGTTGAGTGTATTCTAAATAATGCTAACATAAAAAAAGAAATTTTCTAAATGATCTATGATATGTAGAAAACCTCCTACAGATATTCTCTCCTTCAGATCCACAGGGATGGGAAGAAGAGGATCCATCACTGGGAGTTGTTATTAATGATTTAAAACCCTCCTAGAAATTAACTAATTACTTGCAAATGAAAGGAAATTGATTTCTACTCTATTTGATATGATGTAACAATGATAAATTGCAGCAATGAAGGAAATCAAACAACAACTCCAACCTAGAATTCACATAATAGAGGTAAATCCAGCTATGTGATGACTTGTCCCCTCAGTTTATCCTTTCTTTCTTTGTGTGTCCATATGATTCCAAGGAATTGGGAATGCAAAGGCAGCAATAGGAGAAGGCGCTTGAGCAATGACAACTTGAAGGTAGTCTGGTTGCAATGCAAGTGGAAGAGAGATAACACAAGTGAACAGAGCTTGGCTATGCAATTTCCAGCAGGATTGTGGTAGCAATACTATGCAAGATACACAAAATTCTCAGGCCATTTGCTTGAATACAAGAATTGATTATATAGGAATTGGTTGGGATGTGCCTTCATGCACAAGGCAGCCTTGGAGTGCCAAATCATTGGGTGAAGAGGCAATTCAAACTAATTAAATCTATTTAAAAATAGAAGAGGGAAGGAATACCATGCAATCAAGACTATTTTTAGGAAATTTGGTTCACAAACACACCTTGGAAGTCAAGTTAAGTGAAATCATGCGTGTTAAAACCATGCATGAAGAGTTATGGAAAAAGCGCACAAGATCGCCACCCAAACAGGTGGCGGTCCTGACACTAAAGGCCAAAACATGCACAAAAATGAGCGAGAAGCTAGAAGAAAGCATGGAAAAGCTAAGTAAGGATGTCTAGGTTATAAAGATGTACTATGAATGGGTTTAGGAACTCGAACACCTTTTGAAAGGATATGAATCATCATTGGGGACCTTTTGTAACTGTTTTTCCGATAATGTAGCACGTGTAATTTTGGGTGTGTACTGTTGCCTCATGTTCCACCGGGTGTTCTATAATCTTTTGCAACCTCTTTTTCCACTCTACTCTCTCGCTCGGGGTCGAGAGTATGCATAATCTCATGCATTATTGTTGGCTCTAGTTTTTCACATGAGGTTTGAGTATTATATGTTCCATTTTTTTCTTTTCTCTATATCTCCACAACATGTGTGTCCTCAAAATGCACGCTCTAGTCCTCTACATCTAACTCACCAACCATATACACATATGGACTCACCTTCACTCTCGTTCTTCCTTACTCTCAACCTCTTTGTCCTTCAGGATCTCAATCTCCTTAGAGTTTGAGCTAGGGACTATTTTCTATTTCTTCGCACTGAGACCTTCCTCTTCGCAGCTATGTTCTTACATACATGCTTATTCCTACCTCCTACTCGATGTCTACCCCATGGGCATGTATGGAATAGGATTTCTATCCTTACCTCCCCTTCGCTCCTCTTGACAGGAGTTTCTTGACATCGTCATTTTTTTGGTTCGACCTTCTTCCATGCGGAGGGCTCCTTAGGAATACTTACATCATCCTCCATGAACACTCCATCAACAAACTAAGGCCTTAGATAAATGTATATTCTTGCTGCATCCACTAAAGCTATTGGTAATGTAACTAGTTTCAACAAATGTATGCTTTCTGATACATACTTCTCTTCATAGGCATGCTTAGGGTAGACAAGTGTTTAAAGCATCTCATGGTGCTCCTTATCCACTTCACTCAGATCAAATATCAATTTTTGTACCTCCTTAAACCTATTCACAACACTTTGAAAGTAATGCACTATAGAAGCAAATGGGAGTTTGCACCATGGGCTTTTAATACCATTAATTAATGTAAACCTCCCAATACAAAACGGTTGATAGACGACAAACTCGAAAAATCCATCTATAAGAGTGGGTAACTCATTTGGACTTCTCCATTCTCGCACCAAATTCATCATGCATCTATTTATACAATTTTTCCACACACGCCTTGTATGTTGGTGTCATCGTATCACATGTATACTTAGCAAACCATTTTGCAGGAGGGATCTTCTACATGATACTCCCATATCTTGTCTTTCGCCCATCGGGCACCCCAATTCCTAGAGAAAACTATCACCAAAAATATGTTTCCAAACATAATCTTATCACCATTGTGCACACCATCAATGATATCCTCTGCTATAAAGGAAGCAATATTATATATGGTTCCTTATGATATTTCTTGCATACATATAGCCATATTTTATTCACTTGTGTCCATCTTTCTTGTCCATTCACTTGGTGAGTAAGCGCATGACCATCCTCATGACAAGATCATTAAGCTTAACAATATCAAATGTGCACCCTCCTTTCTTATACTCAAACTCCACTGTAGTTTTCTTTACCTCGACATCATTAGCTAAGTCATCATCAAAAGAAACCCTAGAATTAATCAGGCCAGTATACACTTTTAAATTAACTACGCAGTAATGTGCATCCTTCTGCCTACAAAATAGAAATAGTCTTCATGTATGCATGACATCAACCATTGATATAATCTCTCAGGCTTCCCAAATAATGGAAGCTCATATATCTGCAATAGTCTAGCCTTTTTCAACAACCTCTTCACCTTGTCATCATATACCGACTTATCATTCGGGTTTCTTTCTTCCATTGGTCGAAAAATTTCTGTTGCCATGTCACGCACTATAAAATATTTTTGATGGCTATAATCACTTACAACCATGCTCCTAACATGAGATACCATTATTTTCCCATCAATACCCCATCTGGGCGCTACATATCGAATGTCATTCCTCCTGAATGTCTAATGTAGGGATTGGATATTCTTTTCCCTTTGCCCTCTTCTTTGGTGATGTGGTTACTACTTTCCTTGACGCCATTTTGGTCGTGCAAACTCAAAATTTCACCTTGTGCCTTACTCTTCCTTAATATTCTAATTATTTATCCACTAACCCTTGGCACAATACTACAATACTTCGTCATTCAAATCATGTATGTCGTGTCCTAATTTTTGAAACCCTAACCAGAAAAATATTATTTCCTTCCAAACTCTCACCATATTGTCTAAATCTATAGGGTTATCTCCAATTAAAACTCGGTTCTCACATAGTTGTGTCCTCCTTCACACTCCGATTCAAGATTCTCCAATGCGGCACACGATTTTTCACCAAATTTCTCATTTTTTCCTTAGGTCGCACATGGGCGCTAACAAATTTGATGCAAGGTAAGGTGAAATGAGATTACCCCGACATGTTATTTATAGATTTTCAGATTTTACTCACATTCATTGCTTTCCAACTATAATTGTACGACTGCATTTAATTCATCTTTTCCACTTTTCCCACCTTTTCTCGCAATTCCCATCGTGTTTAACGTGTGTGTTCATCGCACACTCCAACTTCAACCTTCCGGTACACAAACTACTCGATTGCATACCTCCTTTCATGCACTCCATGCACCAAAGTACATTAGCCTTTGCGCCTTATACCATGTAGTTATCATGTTTTCTACTTACCTTGTGTTATACATACATACGTGTTTGTACCTACCTCCTTCCGCTCTAATGTCTGCCCCATGGGCATGCTTGGAATAGAATTTCCATCCTTACCTTCCCCTTCGCTCCTCCTACGATAGGAGTTTCTTGACATCGTCATTTTTTTGGTTCGACCTTCCGTGCAGAGGGCTCCTTAGGAATACTTACATCATCCTCCACGACCAATCCATCAACAAACTAAGGCCTTAGATAAAGGCATATTCTTGCCGCATCCACTTGCTTATTGGTAATGTAACTGGTTTCAACAAATGCATGTTTTCTGATATATACTTCTCTTCATAAGCATGCTTCTTGGGGTAGACAAGTGTTTAAAGCATCTCATGGTGCTCCTTATCCACTTCACTCATATCAAATATTAATTTTTGCACCTCCTTAAACCTATTCACAACAATTTGAAAGTAATGCATTGTAAAATAAAATGGGAGTTTGCACCATGGGCTTTCTAGTACCATTAATTAATGTAAACCTCCCAATACAAAATTGTTGATAGATGACAAACTTAGAAAATCCATCTACATGAGCGGGTAACTCGGTTGGACTTCTCCATTCTACACCAAACTCATATGTTTATACCATTTGTCCACACACACCTTGTATGTTGGTGTCACCGTATCACATGTATACTTAGCAAACATTTTACTGGGAGGGATCTTCGCGCAGATACTCCCATATCTTGTCTTTCTGCCCATCAGGCACCCCAATTTAAGAGAAAACTATCACCAAAAAGATGTTTCCAAACATAATCTCATCACCATTGTGCACACCATCATTGATATTCTCTACTATAAAGGAAGCAATATTATATATGGTTCCTTATGATATTTTATTGCATACATATAGCCATATTTTATTTACTTGTGTCCATCTTTCTTGTCCATTCAGCTTGGTGAGTAAGAGCATGACCATCCTCATGACAATATCATTAAGCTTAACAACATCAAATGTGCACCCTCCTTTCTTATACTCAAACTCCACTGTAGTTTTCTTTACCTCAAAGCATCATTAGCTAAGTCATCATCAAAAGAAACCCTATAATTAATCAGGCCAGTATACTTTTAAATTAACTGCACGGTAATGTGCATCCTTCAACCTATAAAATAGAAATAGTCCTCATGTGTATGTGGGACATCAACCATTGATATAATCTCTCAAGCTTCCCAAAGAATGGAAGCTCATATAGGTGCAATAGTTTAGCCTTTTTCAACAACCTCTTCACCTTTTCATCATATACTGACTTATCATTCAAAGTTTCTTTCTTCCATCGGTCGAACAATTTCATTGCCATGTCACGTGCTATCAAATATTTTTTATGGTTATAATCACTTACAACCATGCTCCTAACATGAGACACCCACTCTTTTCCCATCAATACCTTATCTAAGTGCTACATCTCAAAGTGTGTCATTCCTCCTGAATGTCTAATGTAGGGGTCAAATTTTCTTTCCCTTTCCCCTCTTCTTTGGTGACGTGGTTACTACTTTCCTTGATGCCATTTTGGTCGTGTAAACTCAAAATTTCACCTTGTTCCTTACTCTTCCTTAATATTCTAAGTATTTATCCACTAACCCTTGGCGCAATACTACAATACTTCATCGCTCAAATCATGTATGTCGTGTCCTAATTTTTGAAACCCTAACTAGAGAAATATTATTTCCTTCCAAACTCTCACCATATTTTCTCAATCTGCAAGGTTCTCTCTAATTAAAACTCACTTCTCACATAGTTGTGTCCTCCTGCACACTTTGGTTCAAAATTCTCCAATGTGGCACACGATTCTTCACCAAATTTCTAAATTTTTCCCTAGGTCACACATGGGCCCTAAAAAATTTGATGCAAGGTAAGGTGAAATGAGATTACCCCCGACATGTTATTTATAGATTTTTAGATTTTACTCGCATTTATTATTTTCCAACTACCATTGTACAACTACATTTAATTCATCTTTTCCACTTTTCCCACCTTTTCTGCAGGTTCCCATCATGTTTAACGTGTGCGTTCATCGCACACTCCAGCTGCAACCTTCTAGCACACAAACTACTCGACCGCAAACCTTCTTTCACACATTCCATGCACCGAAGTACATCAGCCTTTGCACCTTATACCATGTAGTTATCATGTTTTTGCTTACCTTGCGTTATACATACATACATACGTGCTTGTACCTACCTCCTTCCACTCGATGTCTACCCCATGTGCATGCTTGGAATAGGATTTCTATCCTTACATCCCCCTTCACTCCTACTAACAAGAGTTTCTTGACATCGTCATGTTTTTGGTTTGACCTTCTTCCATGCGGAGGGCTCCTTAGGAATACCTACATCATCATCCACGAATAATCCATCAACAAACTAAGGCCTTAGATAAAGGTATATTCTTTCCGCATCCACTAAAGCTATTGGTAATGTAACTAGTTTCAACAAATGTATGCTTTCTGATACATACTTCTCTTCATAGGTGTGCTTCTTGGGGTAGAAAAGTGTTTGAAGCATCTCATGGTGCTCCTTATCCACTTCACTTAGATCAAATCTTAATTTTTGCACCTCCTTAAACCTATTCACAACACTCTAAAAGTAATGCAATGTAAAAGCAAATGGGAGTTTGCACCATGGGCTTTTAGTACCATTAATTAATGTAAACCTCCCAATATAAAACTATTGATAGACGAAAAAATCGAAAACTCTATCTACAAGATCGGGTAACTCGGTTGAACTTCTCCATTATGCACCAAACTCATCATGCATCTATTTATACCATTTTTCCACACATGCCTTGTATGTTGGTGTCACCATATCGCATGTATACTTAGAAAACCATTTTACAGGGGAGGGATCTTCACAGGATACTCCCATATCTTGTCTTTTGGCCCATCGGGCACCCCAATTTAAGAGAACAATATCACCAACAAGATGTTTCCAAACATAATATTATCACCATTGTGCACAACATCAATGATATCCTCTATTATAAAGGAAGCAATATTATATATGGTTCCTTATGATATTTTCTTGCATACATATAGCCATATTTTATTCACTTATGTCCATCTTTCTTGTCCATTTAGCTTGGTGAGTAAGAGCATGACCATCCTCATGACAATATCATTAAGCTTAACAATATCAAATGTGCACCCTCGTTTCTTATATTCAAACTCCACTTTAGTGTTCTTTACATCGGCATCATTATCTAAGTCATCATCAAAAGAAACCCTAGAATTAATTAGGCCAAGATACTTTTAAATTAATTACACGGTAATGTGCATCCTTCTGCCTACAAAATAGAAATAGTCCTTATGTATGCACGACATCAACCATTGATATAATCGCTCAAGCTTCCCAAAGGATGGAAGCTTATATAGGTGCAATAGTCTAGCCTTTTTCAACAACCTTTCACCTTGTCATCATATACTGACTTATCATCCAAGTTTCTTTCTTCCATCGGTTGAACAAGTTTTGTTGCCATGTCACATGTTGTTAAATATTTTTATGCTTATAATTGCTTATAACCATGCTCCTAACATGAGATACCCACTCTTTTCCCATCAATATCCCATATGGGCGCTACATCTCTTAATGTCATTCCTCCGAATGTCTAATGTAGGGGCCGATTTTCTTTTCCCTTTCCCTCTCCTTTGGTGATGTGGTTATCGCTTTCCTTGATGCCATTTTGGTCTTACAAACTCAAAATTTCACCTTGTGCCTTAATCTTCCTTAATATTCTAAGTATTCATCCACTAACCCTGGCGCAATACTACAATACTTCATCATTCAAATCATGTAAGTTGTGTCCTAATTTTTGAAACCCTAACTAGAAAAATATTATTTCCTTACAAACTCTCACCACATTATCCGAATGCAGGTTCTCTCCAATTAAAACTCACTTCTCACATAGTTGTGTCCTCCTTCACACTCTAGTTAAAGATTCTCCAATGTGGCACACGATTTTTCACCAAATTTCTCAATTTTTCCCTAGGTCGCACATGGGTGCTAAAAATTTGATGCAAGGTAAGGTCAAATGAGATTACCCCGACATGTGTTTTTATAGATTTTCAAATTTTACCCGCATTCATTGCTTTCCAACTACCATTGTACGACTGCATTTAATTCATCTTTTCCACCTTTTCCAGTTCCCATCGTGTTTAACATGTGTGTTCATCGCACACTCCAAAGCAACCTTTTGGCACACAAACTACTCGAGTGCAAATGTCCTTTCACGCACTCCATGCACCGAAGTACATCAGCCTCTACGCCTTATAACATATAGTTATCATGTTTTCTTCTTACCATGTGTTATACTACTCACTTCCCATACATAGATTTCCCTTTGGCCTTGTCCTCATTATCACCATTTAGCTTATGATAACTTACCACCATTCTTCAAAGAACCAACATCACCAATGACACGCGCACTCCTTTAGTACTTAGGCCTTTGTGAATCTCAACTCTCTTCCACGCGCTCTTGATTTCCTCCTACCCTATACTAATTGTATGTGCAGTCCTCTCGTGCATGAACTCGCATTGATAGTAATTAGCTACAAGGTGCTCAAAAACACTTATTACAACAAAACACAACTAAATTCACAAAGCATAGCAATAATGAAGGAAACAAATATAAAGGAAATGCATTAAAATGAAACATAATCTAAGTGGAAACACTACCTTATTACAAACACCAAGAAGACTTATTTATAGTAGGGCTTCAACCTACTCCCATTGAAGTAATCGGGCAATAAAGTGCCATCCAACACCTGTAATTGGAAAGCACCTAATTCTAATATATTTTTACTATAAATGGTCCCAACCAATGAAATTTCAGCTTCCTAGGGTGGCGCAAAAACTTTGAATCATACAGAAGAACCATCTTTCCCACCTCAAACTCCTTGTTCCTAATATGTTTGTCATGTCATTCCTTTTATCTTGATTTTTCTATCTTTTGACTCCATTGAGCAATGGCATGCCACTCATCCAACTACATCAACTTACATATGCACTCTTCCACCGCTTGTTCATCATCTAGGCCTCCTGCACACGCAATACATAGAGAGGGAAACATAAAATCAATATGTAACACAACCTCAGTGCCAAACACCAACTGAAAGGGTGTGGCCTTATTTAACCTCTTATAGGTAGTTCTATATGCCTAAAGTAAATCATAGAATTTATCATCCCAAACCTTTCATCCAACATCACAAATCTCTCGGTAATGTCTAGTCCAATATCTTGTTAATGTATGGCCCAATATCTTGTTGAATGCTTCAGTAGTCCCATTGGCTTGTGGGTGATAGGGTGTTGTCTTGTGGTGCGCCACCATGAATTCTACCAATAAAATCCTAATGGTCTCATTCAAAAATTGTGTGCCCCTATCACTTGTAAGACTCAACGGACAACCATATCGACTTATAATGTTGTTAAGAATCTCATCATTTGTAGCCATAGTGCAATCCTTTGTGGCGATGCTTCTGCCCACCTTGTCAAATAATCTACACAAGTTATGATTTAGTGCGTGCCGGTCCTACACATGGGTGGGGAAATAGGACCCACAAAGTCAATTTCCCATTTTTCAAATGGTTCAACACTTGGAATAAGCCTCAAAGGCATATCATCTCTTGTTCCTGGCTTCACAAGGCACTGACACTAGCCACAAAGTTTAACATATTCTTTAACATCCTTATAGAGAGTCTCCCACCATAATCCAGCCATCAAAATCTTACACGTGGTGACATCTCTAGCATAATGTCCACCTATAATCCCACCATGAGCTTCTTCCATTATTCCCTTGCGCTCATGTTCCAAAACACACCGCGCAAAACCTCATCTTAAACAAGTTTATACAAATCTCCACATATAAACCGATAGGCGCTGCACGTATTACAAGTTGCTTCTTGTTATGATCATCATGTGTGGATTTCACTAACACCTCGAGGTTTTGGTGTAACGGTTTGTTACATTTGGTATGAGAGTGACCACACATGTTCAAATCCCACTTGGTTGATTACGTCTTGTAACCGGTCCCGTGGGGTTCCTAAATGTCGGTGAAGCGAGGCTCATACGTATGGGAGTGCAGGGGAAAACCCAGCCTAATTTTGGCTCTATGGAAGCATGGTGGGATGTTATGATCCTCATGTGCGTATTTCACTAGCACCTTGAGGTTTTGGTGTAACTGTATTCATTACACTTCTTTTCCAAAGTCTTCATCCCCTTATGCACATGGCCAATACACAAGAATATTGTAATGTCCTCAAGTTCAGTGGGCGTGTGATTCAATCGAATACTTGTGCATTTGGAATAGTGTCCTCAATGTTATGCATGTCCTCACCAGAATTGATCCTTGATAAGTGGTCAGGTCCTGAGTTGCTTTTTCCTAGTTTTACCAAAACGTAAACTAAAATTCTTGAAATAGTAGGATCCACCTACATATGTACCCTTGTAAAATAGGCTTGTTGACCAAATACTTAAGCGTCATATGATCTGTAAAGAATATGAAAGGTGTAGCCAACAAGTATTCCCACGAACTTGTGTAATGCGTAAATCATAGATAAAGCATCACGCTTAGTAGTTGTATAATTTTTTTCATCTCGGTGTCGCGCTTCCTTCTCGCAAAACAAATGGGGTGGTCCACTATTCCCTCTCTTGGTTGGGCGATTGCACCAATTTCCATCCCAGAAGCATCCACATGAACATGAAATGGTTTGTCACATGAAGGAAAGTGTAAAATAGGTGTAGTGGTTAACTTTTCCTTCAATGTTTCAAATGCCAATTGTTGCACTTCATACCAATAAAACTTCCCCTTAGCCTTCAATAGTGCCTCAGGGGTGCATCAATCTTTGCATACCCTTTGATGAACTTCTTATAATACCCTATATGTCCAAGAAATCCACATACTTCACTCTAATTGTTGGGTTCTTCCAAACCCAATATTATAACAACCTTGGCTGGATCTACCAACAATCCTTTTTGCAGATAATATGCCCCAACAAAGTGCCAAAAGGTGTCACAAAGATGCACTTTTTAATATTAAGTGAGATACTCAATTGTCTACACCTTTCAAACATAAGTCTCAAATTTTCACAATGGTCTTTCACCAAACCATATATTGTCCAATCATCTAAATAAACCTACAAAAACTTATGAATGAAGTCCTAAAAGGCTTGTACCATGATGCACGAAAACAATGCAGGTACATTTTTCAATCCAAAAGGCATCACGGTGTATGTAAAACTTCCCCACTTTGTGGTGAAAGTGGTCTTTTCCTGATCTTCCTTAGCAATACGCACCTAATGATAACCAGAGAACCCATTTGTAAAAGAGTAGATCTCGCACCCAACAACTCCTTCAAGTATCTCTTTTGTAAAAGGTGTGGGAAAGGATCAATTACACATTAAGCATTCAACTCCCTATAATCTACACTAGATCCTTATCCACCCATCTTTCTTTATGATGATGACCATGGGACTTACCCATTTAGACTCCTCAATAGGTTCAATGATACTAGACTTCAACATTTTATCAATTTATTCTTTCACTTTGATGCATGATTAGGATTCATCATGTAAGGCCTCTTCCTAATCGGGTGGGCTACCTTCTTTAAGTTTGATTTGCATCTCCCTAAAGAAGGGTGTACTCCTTTCAATTCATGATATCCTCTTGGAAATAGATCTTGGAAGTCACATAGGAGCTCAATAATCTTAGCAACCTCCCGCTGTGACCAATAATGGCCTCTTTGGGCTCTACATCTATCCCAATGTTGAATTTATTCATTTTCATAGGTTCATGATACGTGCGTGCCTTTGCATCTGTTATATCCATCACCTCACACGTACCTTTAGTGTGATTAATATCCATATTATTATCCTCATCATCTTCACCATCTATTACGCATAGCAGCTTACCCTTCTCTTTTTCTTCCCAGGCGCAGACCATCTCTTCTTCTTCACTCTCTTCAAGGTCAAGGCACACCTCTAAGTCCAATTCCCCAAACATATCCAAGCAAGAGTTCTTCGGTGTTTCATGCTATCTCCCATGGTAAGGCGTTTTTCAATCTGCAGTTTATCATTGACTGGGGCTTAGTTGAAAAATAATCAAAATTATGAATCATACCTGAGGTCATCTCTTGCCAATTTTTTTTTACTCTTGTTAACTCTACATGCACATACCATGTGCACACACAACCACCTAAGGTAGCGTAGTGATGACACCCTAAACTTTACAAAGCAAATTGCATGACTAAACAAGGAAAGCTAACACCATTTCCATCCATCTAGCCAAGGTTCTAAGTCTAGGAATGTAACATTAAGATAGAAGCTTAAAATAATGCTTAACTAGTATGAAAATAATACAAAATCTAACTAAACATGCCTACTAATATGCTTGAATTACCTAACATGGGCCTAAATAGACCTAAGAGGGAAATCAAATGGTTATGGTTGCTACTCCAAACAAGGTGAAATGGCCTCTCCAAATGACTACTTGGTCATTTTGGATATCCATCTACTAACCCCATTGAAGACTTTAGGCAAGTATTGAACTTGGTTATATATCATATTTATTATATGATTTGCAAATCAAAGCACGGTGTAAAGTATAAAGGAATGAGGTGCACTCTTTTTATAGTTTTCCTTTTGGGAAAAATTATATTTTGGTGCATGTGGGACTAAAAGCCCCAAATTATATTAGAATTTCTAATCATGATTAGGCCTTTCTAATCACAATTAATGAATTACCAAGTGATTAAGAGGTATGAAGCCTTAATCAACCGCTTAAGGTCAACTAGGAGGCTAGGATAAGCTTTTGAAGCTTGCTGAGACGTTGTGGAGGTGAATGGGGTGATTTTGAGTGGTTGGAAGAGGATTTTGAGTCAATACTAGGGTATATTGATCAAATCAAGGAAAAATAGGCTTAATTAGCTTATAATCGCTAATTGTCTATTTTGAAGAGGATTTTGGCTTACAATTCATCGTAAATCGGCATCCTAAATGCAAAAGAGGTTTGGTGATCAACAAAGTGCTTGTTAACCAACCAAAGTGGTGAGAAACATTAGTTAATTAGTAAAGAGCACTAATTATAACATAATTGGGAAGAATAAGAGTGATTTGTGTGCGTTTTGGCAATAAGATTGCAAAAGTGGAATTTAGGTGTCTACATTTGCCCTTGTTTGAGGTGAAGTTAGTGACTTTACTTCAAACATAGTAGACAAACATAAATAGGTGGATTTTTGAAGAAAACTTAGTAGGAATGAAGGATGCCCCCTCGAGTGTTGATGGGGTAATAGAAGTCAATCAACAATTGAAAATATGATTTGAAATGGATAGAAGAAAATGAGTCAGAACGGGCGTGAAACCCTTAGGTATTGAAAAGGAATAAGGATAGGGATAAACGTGGTTGTTTAATGCCCGGGTGATTTTTTTAGGAGAAAAATTAGTAATGGTAATAAATGATAATAGAGAAGAAATAATTAATGGAGAAATATAGGACAAGTTCAACCTTTGCATTCAGTCTTTCCATAAGCAACCTGTTTATATCATTTTTTCCCTAGGTCTACATCATCGACCTTTATTTAAAATAAAAAAAAGTGTAAGATAACATGAAAAGCTAAATTACTAACAATTGTTTACTACTAAAAATACGTAACTCCATGCAACATACATTATGCAATGCAATACGAGAAAGTAAAATGACACTTAACTCCATGCAACATACAAAATGTAATGCAATACGAGAAAGTAAAATGACGCTTAACTCCATGCAACATACAAAATGCAATGCAATATGAGAAAGTAAACCAGCTAACCTAACAGAGAAACAAGCACAATCACATATACTCAAACAAACAATATTCAAGACAGTTGTACCAATGTTTTTTTATCAAGTGTAGTTCCGAATGTTTGTGTTGTAACTACAAGGGTTAAAATGATTCCCAAGCAATAACACATGCGAGGGAAAAACGAAGGACAAAAGTAGTCCCATAGAAAGAATTTGTGCATTATGACATAGTACCTCACAACTCACTATTGCACGAGAGTACCGACATAATAAAAATACCCAACTTTGTTAATGGAGGTAGATCATGATGATCTACATGTCATTTGAGACAAGAATAAGCAAGAACGTCAGAAAGATGGTTTTTAGGACCAATTTCGATGTTGAGGATAATGCAGGTGATACAGGCTTCAACTGTGTGCAAGCCATTTAAAAAATGAAAAACCATAATTTTTAGTAAATCTAAATCCAAAATTAATGTTACCATTGTGTATCTTGCTTCAATACCTTTCCAATGCAAAAAAACGGAGTCGTTTTGAGGTCGGGAGAAAAAGTTATGGCTGCGCAATGCTGGGTGCGCTTATGCACTCAGGGGAGCCCTTGTGTTGGCCTCCTTTTTGGATTTTTGGGTTTTATCAGTGTAGCATGGGCGCACTGGATGCCTCTGTCTTGACCCGCTTTGAGGTTTTTTTGCATTTTGTGAGCTATCATGGGCTCTTACGCGCTTGTGACCATGTTAATGAGTTTTTGCATTTTGTGAGCAAAGCATGGGCACGTGAGCACCTATGCCGACCCTATTGAGGCTTGTGTGAGGCAGCATTTGCGCTCAGGTGCCTATGCTGGCCTACTTTTTGAGTTTTTTGGATTTTGTAAGGCAAAGCATGGGCGCTCGAGTGCCTATGTTGGCCTCCTTTTTTATTTTTTTGGATTTTTACATGCAAGTATGGATGCTTGGGTGCCTATGTTGGCGTAAAGTGTTCAATATGGGTGCCTGGGCACTGTGTTGGCAGTGTTTAACATGGGCGCATGGGCACTTGTGCAACACTAAATGCACTACCTATCTTCTAGAGGCCATAACGTTTTCTCCCGACCTCGAAACGACTCCATTTTTTGCGTTGGAAAGGTATCGAAGTGAACTACGCAATGGTAAGATAAATTTTGGTTTTGAATTTTTCTTTTAGAAAATTAGGACCAATCAATATCAATCGATGTGATAAGGAGCTTACGTGGAAGAAAAGGTGCTTATGCGAGAAAAGGAGAAATGCAAGGCGCTATGCATGATGCAAGGGAACCTAGGTGCCTGTGTGCATGATGCAAGGATGCCTGGGTGCCTGTGTTGGCAGTGTTTAGCTCATTTTTGAAGTTTTTGACTGCAATATGAGCGCACAGGCACTGTGGCAACACCGAATTCGCTACCTACCTTTCTAAGGCCATAAATTTTGCTCTTGACATCGAAACGACTGCTTTTTTACATTGGAAAGGTATCGAAGTGAACTATACAATGCTAACATAAATTTGGGGTTTTGAATAATTTTTACCAATTTGTTTGGGATTTTGAATTTGTCTCACCAATTTGTTTATTTGGATGTTTTGACTTTTCCAACTAACATATTTGAATGTTTTTTATTTTTGAAACATATTTGAATGTTTTTATTTTCTATAAGTTTTTGAAACTATGTATAGAAAATGAAGAAATGTGGATGCCCCCAGTGTGATGATAGGATGTACAAGGGCAGAATCCCATGCGTATGCACAAGAAAGTGAAGATGTGGAATTTCCCCCAGCATTAGATGGGAATATTCAAAGGCAAACTCTTCATGTGAAAAATTTGGATCAGACCAATATAGATGGGCTCAACACACTCGATGAATGTAACCCAATGACGTGCTAAGAAGGAGCAAGGATTCCCTTGGTGTAAGTTGGCTAATAAGCACATGATAGAAAGAAGTAGAAGTTTGTTTTTGTGAAAGGGAACAAAGGTTCCCAACAACATGACAAAAAGACACTATTATACACATGGATGTTCTAAACTAAGTAGAAGAATGATGTGAATGTTGTGAATGTAACTTAGAAGCCTTGTAATGAAGAAGTGATCAGATAAAGGCATGAATCATGAGACAAGATACAAACTAGAGTAAGATTCGAACAAGGTCCAAAAAAAAGACACTTGGTAACATACTAATCATGTTTTCTCATAGAGATCTAGTGTGTGCACGTGTAAATTTATCACTTCTTGGAGGGGAGATTTGATTGACAATAAGTGAAGACACCCTAGCATATGTGTAGGAATGATTTATTTTTCAAAGTTGATTTTTTTAATGGATTGTGGAAGGAGAACCATGCATTCCTCTGTTGCCATCCGGATGTCCATAGCCCCAACGAAGATGCATTTGATCCTTATCACAACATTTCTCTACTTCCAGTCAGGAATCCATAGCCCCGGTTGAGATTATTAGAAATACCCCAAAAGAGAGTTATATATCAATTTGTTTTTGCTTTTAGTGTTTTCTTTCAGCTTTGTGCTTTTTGATTTGATCAGTTCTTTTTGTTTCTGAAAACTTATTTCAGCTATCTTGTTTGACAAGGGGTTAAGAACCACTAATGGCTTGATGGAAGGAGGTGGAAGTGATTACAATGATGACATTGGTTAGTGTCAACAAACATATCCAAAATTTCTTTGCAACAAGTTTTTATATGTTGATTGTGATAGGATCTCTAAGAGGTCATTCGTTCTTTAATTTACCAAGGTGATAAAAGACCAAGGCCAAACGGATACCATAGAGATAAATGTCGCAAAATGCGTGTGAATAGGCTAACCAAAATATCACTGAAGGGATGAAAATGGTAGGAAGACTTGCAGAAGAAGAACAAGAAAGGGAAGAAAGAACATCCATGTGTATGCAATACCTGATTGCAATGTGTGTTCGTTTACCTTTGATTTTTTGAAATGTTTTCTCATTTTTTTGTATTTTTTCTTTTTTGAAAGGTGGGACCGATAAGGTCACTTGGCATGATAAGATCCAATGAAATGTTAGCAATTTCCTTGATAAGGAATATTATGCATGTTTGTTTATAAAGATTCATATTATCCCTGATCTTGATGATCTTGGTGAGCTCATACTCAATAGATAACTACATTTTATCATGAAACATGGATTTCATGTGCAGGAGCTTGAGGTCCCTTTCCATAGGTTTCTACACTTTACGCCATAATTAATGGTTGCGTTGATTTGCATTTTTGAATTGCATTTGATTTTGAAATTTGATATTGTTTAAATTTTTGTGAGCTTTGGAGCTCTTGGAATTATTGATCTGAGTCTGATGAAGGAACCGTTTTGGTTTTCTATGAGCTACTACGTGACTTGTCTAATCTTGAAAAGTGGGAGAAGAAAGTAGATGAATAGAATTGATGTGAGAAATGATGGTGGGTTCGCCACAATCATTGATAGAAGAACAATGTGATGGACATGAAGGATGCAGTCCAAGAATTGAAGAGGATGAGATACTAGGAGGTGTCCCATAGACTGAAGATAAAGGACTACTAGGATGTGGCCCTAAGATCGAAGTTGAAATATCGCTTGGTGGTGTCCCATAAATAGAAGAAGATGGGCTACTAAAATTTACAAATCAAATTGCATGACTAAACAAGGAAAGATAACACCATTGTCATCCATCTAGCCAAGGTTGTAAGTCTAGGAATGTAACATTAAGATAGAGGCTTAAAAGAATGCTTAACTAGTATGAAAATAATACAAAATCTAACTAAACATGCCTACTAATATGCTTTAATTACCTAACATGGGCCTAAATAGACCTAAGAGGGCAATCAAATGGCTATGGTTACTACTCCAAACAAGGTGAAATGGCCTGTCCAAATGACTACTTGGTCATTTTGGATATCCATCTACTAACCCGCATTAAAGGCATTAGACAAGGATTGAACTTGGCTATATATTATATTTATTATATGAGATGCAAATCAAAACATGGTGTAAAGTATAAAGGAATGAGGTGCACTCTTTTTTATAGTTTTCCTTTTGGGAAAAACTTGTATTTTGGTGCATGTGGGACTAAAATCCCCAAATTAGATTAGAATTTCTAATCATGATTAGGCCTTGTTAATCACAATTAGTGAATTACCAAGTGATTAAGAGGTATGGAGCCTTAATCAACCACTTAGGGTCAACTAGGAGGCTAGGATAAGCTTTTGAAGCTTACATTGAGATGTTGTGGAGGTGAATGGGGTGATTTTGAGTGGTTAGAAGAGGAGTTTGAGTTAATACTAGGGAATATTGATCAAATCAACGGAAAAATAAGCTTAATTAGCTTATAATCACTAATTGTCTATTTTGAAGAGGATTTTTAATTACGATTCATTATAAATCAACATCCTGAATGCAAAAGAGGTTTGGTGATCAACAAAGTGCTTGTTAACCGACCAAAGTGGTGAGAAACATTAGTTAATTAGTAAAGAACACTAATTATAACAAAATTGGGAAGAATAAGAGTGATTTGTGTGCGTTTTGGCAATAAGATTGCAAAATCGAATTTTGGTGTCTACACGTAGAACTTGTGTACCCAGAGTGATTGTGGCAAGGCTTCTTGCCCCTCAGTCTAGATTCTCTCACACTTCTGAATGCGGTGCGAAGTAGAATCCTTCCCATGAAATTCACATATTTGTGAGGGTACATTGCTCCTAAGAAACCTAGTAGAGAAGGTGATTATCACTTCCCGTGACTTCAAAAAGTTATCTCTCTGTGTGTAACCCCCAATGCACGCTGCAGTCCCACACGAGTATATATAAGCATATTCCTCATATCTGTTCATTCATCAACTCGGATTCCATGGCACGCAAGAATACATCGTGGTTCCCTTCCCTAGTATACCGTGACACCTAGTTATGACCCAAGTGTCAAACAATGTCTTTCGCCCGACTACGTGAGTAACAATATTCTTGATCTCCCATCCTACTACTTCATATGTTCCATGTGCCTAGTTGTCACAAGCAATATTAGTGGTGTCACTAACTGAATGAGCATCATCCCATTGTATCACTCCCTCCTTAGATGGCTCATTTACTTCAGGATCTCTGACGGCGCGCGTAAATTATTTTTAGATCCTCTTCACTCAAGGGCTCAACATAGGGATCAACCTTTACATCTATCAATGGTATAATGATGCACTCTTCTTTATTCTCAAAGCTAATGTACCCCTTGTTGAAACACATATCTACATTATTTTTATAACACCAAGGGCGCCCAAGAAATGTTGGGAAACTATCTACCTCTACAAGCTCCAATACCTCAAAGTCTCTAGTAAACTTGGCCCCTTGAATCATAATAGTAGCATCCTTTAACACTCCAATAGGATTGGCCCTAGTTTTGTTCGCCATGTACAACACATTTGTAGAAGGTTGTAATGGTGGTCTTCCCATCTAATTCCAAGTATCCAACATGAGCACATTAACTTTTGCACCTATATCTATCAAAATATTACTTGAGGGCCATCCATTTATGACCGCATTCAATGTAATTTATTTATCATACTCATGATTATGGTGGTGAAGATTTACATGAAGGATATTCCTCTCACGCTCATGTCTTGTGTGTGGTACCTTTTCTCTCAACCATTATCCTAGTAAGGGGATGATGTTCTCCTATCACAACATTCAACATGCTTCTTTTAAACCATTTATGTCTTTCTATGGGAGGTCAACCTTCTTTGCTCTATCCATAGCGTACACATGTTCCTTCAAGCCCTAAATTTCTCCTTGTAAATTTCTGATAACGTCTATGGTCTTTAAAAAGACTTTTTATGATGTTCAGGATCGAGATACTTGACATTAATCACTTCTTGCTTTGTTATAACATGTTTTCTTCATGGGGCCTCACACGTGCATTGCCTCAAAGACAGGTAGTGACTAACAAAGGCTGTAATTCAAAATCCAGTCCAACCTTTGGCATCCATTGACCTCCATTGACTCGTCGTATTTTAATCATAACCACGCTCTTGTCTTGTTTATGTTGCTTTCTCATGTGTTCATGCAAATCGTGGCACTCTTCAAACTTGTGTTTTTTCCGCACCATGAGCAAGTTATATTATGAGTAGAAATTCATGTTTATAATGATCAGGTGATCCACATGTAAATCAAGTACCTCGAGGAAATCCTCATCTTCCACCATTGCAACCTTGACCTCTGTATCCTACATGGAATCCCCTATTCCGGTTATCACCATTATTGCACATGTCATCATGTTTCTCTCCATGATCCTTGGATCCAATTACTACATCGGTCTCGCACACACCAATCTCAATAGCCTCATGAATATGATTAATTATTCTACAGTTAACAAGTTGTCATGAGTATGAGACTTGCAAATCTTACAGTACATGGATACATTCTTATGGACCGCGTGCTATAAGAGGAGACATCTACTCGCAAAGATGGTCTAAATGACATATCTCACAATCCAACAACATGGTGCACACCGAATTACAAGGAAATCTATCTTTATTATGTCCTTCCACCTCATAATCTGTACACCAAATCCCACTGCATGACTCATGAGCTGAATTAGCCGATAGTTTTTCCAATTGCTTTGTCATAGATGCAATTTTTGCTTCCTTAAACAGTTGCTAACTCCAATGTCTACACTTCGATCGCCTCGGCATGCAAAGCCACCTTCAAAGCCTTGTGTAGATCTCGTAAAAGTCTTATGATAAAACACCCTTTTGAAAGGTGTGACCAAACCACCAAAAAACCATTGTGCATGCTTGCTAGAGTGGTGTTAGCATATGGATTTGCACGCATGCAAATGACATGCAACAGTGTGGGAACGAAGTCCCTCCTCAATGAAGGTGAGGCTGCCTTTATTGAAAACCAAAACTGTATTTACATCTGTACATTCAAAATTGTATGTGGGGGGTGTTTTGGAACATCAATGGAAGAAAAGTGAATGAAGGAGATAGAATGAAATGAAAGAAAGGAGTGGAATGGAATGGACTGAAAGAACATGCAAGAGTTAGGTAAAAACAGAGCCTAATATTGCATGAAGAGAAAAGATGAATAACCAACACAAATAAAACGGAGTTTGAGTTAGCCAAACAAGAACATGCAAAAGGGAACACACATGAGCAAGTAGATAGTCAGAGCTTGATCACTGTGAACTAGAACAACTGATTACTAATGTTGACAATAAGATCAAAGATAATATTTGCATGCAAGATTTAAACACCTAACATCTAATGAACATAAGAACACCAAATGTTACCAGAGACAATGAATGAGACACAAAGTTCTTATTCCATTAACTCCAAAATGTTTTTCACAAAGAACACAAAGTTTCTTCTTGAAACAAAGCTTGCACAAAAGTATCTTCTTCTCCTCTCTCAAAGTCACCCTTACAAATGAGCCCCTCACTTCCTTTTATAACCCAAAAGTTGGTTACGAAGTAGTTAGGGTTTTAAATGCACATTAAATAGGGCACTTAAGTGACTTTGACTTTTTCAACCAACTTTTAAAAAGTGACTAAAAATAGAAACCACTTAAGTTAAAGGGTCATAAAAGAAATGGGTACATGTGGACCCCACTTAAATGACTTGTATGCACACGTAGACATCCTAGTCAGCAATGTGCCACCTAGATCAAGACACCTAAGATCAGTGCCTTATCCATTGGGCCAAGAGTCCGCCTATCCCGATCGTACGGGAATGAACTCATTGACGTGTGCTCGCAATCCTCAAATGACAAGAGTGCTTGAGTTTGAAACTTGAGCAATTCATCCACCCTCTATCTCGAGCAATATCCTAGTGTGAGAAGATTTGTCTTCATTCGTATTCATATTCACAATTCTCCACATGCTTAGAGTACTTTTCCATGGTGAATTTGAATCTAGCACGGTCTTTCGCCATTGAGAAGATCTCCAAGAGCCAAAATTGCAATTCACTGCCTAGAGTTATGTCCTTTGTCTTTGTCACCATCCCAAAGTGTTGATCTCCCGAGCAGAATTTGTGAGACTTCAGAGTCTTGGAAATCCATCTCCTTTGCCCCATTGTGAACGAGTGGTGTTGAAAAATCATCGAAGTGATTTATGAATTCGTTGACACACACCTTAGCGTAGTATTTGGTCTTTTTTGGAGTGATGGATTCTAACATTTACGCAATCGCTTCCAAGTTTATCACTATTGGCTTGATTACCCTCTTTCAATTCTTCAGGATATCATGTAGCCAGGTGAGAACCTCTCCAAGTACCTCATTGTACATGGTTCTCGTGTTCGTTGGGAATTGATCTTCATCACGCTGAAGGGGATCACCTTCGAGTGTTGCTGAAATTAGATCTTCTTGTTGTGAGAAAGATGTTGTTGCCATTTTCTCCATTTGTGGTGATTTTTCAAATGTAGGTGGGGAAAGAACCGGATCATCAACTTTTGGTTGAGAAGTTGTGACTACTTCCACAAGTTGGGCTGGTATATTTTGAGGTACTTCATCAACGAGTTCCACCTCTAGAAATTGTGTGATATAGATTACGGGTGCCATGCATGAACCAATGCTCTGAATTATAGTGTTGAGTTGTTGATTAGGTCTGAAGAATTAGGGCAATCATGCAAAGACGAATGATGACTGGAATGAGAAATTCTCGAGATGTGCTCCTTCTTCACTTAGGTGTTTAGACGACTCAACTCACGAATGAGCCCTCAATCGTATCGCTCCTAGCTTGATTGTGAGCTCATGCATTTTCAACTTGAATTCGGACTTCCATGGCGATCCATGCCCTTCGTGTCGATCTTACCTTCTTTCCAGAACCGAACTCCCTGAGTTCTTCTCTGGCTCAACTCACTTGAATACCGAGCTTAACCCGACATTTTTGAAAAGAATGGTTTTACCACAATGCTCACGATTCTTCCTTATTATATAACACTTGTAGTAAGAATGTTTTGGCTTTGCCATAATAAGCACAATTGTACCTTCCAAATGATGAGAAAATACCTTTACCGATAAAGACCTAATGCTGCCATGATTATGACCCGTTGAAGATGCTCATATAATTGCAAAGCAAATTGTGCTTCATGAATATTCTGATATGAAATAGATCCACCTCTATGAGATTCTCTTCCATGAGTTACATCGTAAAACAAGTAATGTCTCAATAGAGAATCTTTGTAATAAACTTCATCAGGTCTCCTGGTAACACTCTCACTGTCACTTAATCGATTTTGATAAAAATGTTTTGAAGGAAAATCCCGAATTTGAGGATGTATTCGATACTGAGCAGATAACAACATAGTTGGTCGACCTGCTTGTTGGAAGCGACTTTCCAAAATGAAAAGGCGAGTCAACTCAACTAAAACTTTATCTCGTTCTTCTACTATAGCTGCAAGATTTTGCAACAACTGATGACGACTGTGGTCGCGTGCAACCAGAACATCAAGATCAACACCAACGGTTCCTTGGGATCACCCTGCGGCAGCTGTCGCACTTAGCTCTCTCTGGAGGCCACTGATTTTCTGAGATAAGTTTACTTCTCCACCCCGTAGCTGCTGCATATAGCCAATTACTTTCTCACGGCACTTTCCTAGGAGACTTTTAGTTCTACACTTCACAATCGATATCGCTGCAGCACGAGTTTGAGAATCCACACCCACCCTTGCAACATCAGGGCGACAAACCTTCATTTCACCATCAATGAATCCACGATCCAGAACACGCTGTATCAATTCATCTGTTGCAACATTGGATGGAGCGCAAACAAGCATTCGTGGTTTAGGGCAAAGTTTAGGAAGCATGCGGAACAGTGTGCGATCCATACTCTGAATAACATCATCGATTGATCCTGTGCCAATACTGTTTGCATTATTGTAGGATTGCCTGTAGCTTTCAGGAGCAAGTTTCTTAAGCAGTGCACCATAATAGTGCTGATATTGAACAAGATGAATAACATTCAACATTCCCAGACCGTGTGTGTCCTTCCCGTCCTGGTGGACCTCGCACCAAAGTGAAGGGCTAGGGTTCCTGCCGTTTAGTAGACCCAACTCCATTTGTACCAATTTCTTGTGGACCATTGAAACTCCTATGAAGCTAGTCGATAAAATTTGGTGTGAAACATTCGGGCATTGCTTTGGAGGCTGCTCCTCATTATTTGGAAAGTGCTCTGGCCTGGGATTTAAAATTGCTTTTTGCATTCTCATCCTTTGCATGCATGGAAAGCTTCTGGTGTTCTTCTCCTTCAGATGCGTGGAAATCTTCCTCTGTCAATTTGCTGGCTTTTCCCTTACACCTCCTGCGTGGGAAAGTTTGGAGCTTGGTAAACCTCTTATGCATGCGTGAGAGATTTCTATCTTTGTTGTTAGTTTCCCTGCAGGCTTCGTGGCTTTTGGTATGATTGTTCTCCTCCACGTGTGTTTCTCCCTTCTTCCTGCATGGGAGATTGCTGTCCTCTTTTCTTTTAATCTTTATTCTTTTGAAAACTGTTCCTTTCTTTCTTTCCCTCAGCGCGTGGAAAAGAATTCTTTTGTCTTTTATTTGAAAACATGCGCAGGTTTTGTATTTGGTTTGGCAGTGCGTGGAGTTCCTGGGACAGTTCTACCTCTCCTGTCTTTTCCTTCAACCAATGCGCATGTATCTCTCTTGCATAATGTTAACAAAGTATTATGTCTTCCTGAAGAAAAAGAAGCTTCTGACTTTTTCCACCGGGTTTGATGGAGGAAGTTACGAGGATTAATTCAACTTCCTCTCATCCCGGGTAGTGGCTTAAGTGCCAGGGGGAAATGGGAAAAGTAACGGGCAATTGCCAACGGGAATGGCAAAATGGGTTGGCAATCCCCGTCCAATTTCCCCATGTGGGAAATTGGGGAATTTTATGCCCGTTTGCCAATCCATGATTTGGCAATTGGCAGAGGAAAACCCACGTGCGGGAAATTTGAAGGAAATTGCCAGGAAAGTGGAAATCCGGGTTCGGGAAGCCAACCCGGCAGTTGGAAACAAAAGCTTACTTCCCCGGCACTAAAACTTGTCGGATGAACTTTAATTTATATTTATTTAATTAAATACTCCTTAAGTGATTTTTTAAAAATTAATTTAATCAAACAAGGAGCAATTAATTAATTAAATATTAATTAATTATTTTAATGCATTTTATAGCCTGGCGGGAAGAGTTCTTGCCTGAAAATCACGAAACGAAGACCGAAACGATCACAAAAATAAGACGATCGCAAGGAGTCCAATGAACCACGCAAAGTAATACTTTTCAAAATTTTCTAATTTTTAATTATTTAATTGTTTTTGACAATTTTGCATCAACAAAATTGGCGATAATGAGTGGATATCATAGGACAACTTTGATAACAAATTTAAATCATGCATCATACTCTCTTACGCTCTCAGTCATGCCTTGCTTAATCTCTTTCAGCAACTGATGCTTTTCTGTTCAAACTCACGTATATGGAACTCTACCAAGAAAGCAGCACACAACATGTTGTAATCCACATTAGTCTGGTTTGGATCATACTTCCTATACCATTTATGCGCGCACCCTTGCAAATTCATATTAAATAGGCTTGCCTTAAGCTCGGGAGTTGTGATTCGTTTCATGCACCATAGCATTTCACACATGTGCACATTCTTTGTTGCATCCTCAATGCCTCTATATTCGGAAGGCGAAGTGACAATTGTTAGATAACTGCTAGAGTTGGTGCGGATCATGCCCACTAGATCTAGAACATGTATTACCTCCAGTGTTTCCTCCACCTCCAGAACCACTAGATCCACTTGATCCGAGCCTCTTAATCCTCCCGATCCTCCTCCTATAGTGGAAAATGGGTTGGTGGATGTATTTCCTTGAGTTCCACAGTTGTATTGAAATAAAATCCCACATTCTGCGAAGTGGTAGTACTTCCTAGATGTGGTGCCAAGATTCTGCACACCCAAACTGTCCAAATGACACGCTAGAAAATATACCTCCAACCGGACCCCCAAATAACAAAGATGATGTCTGCACCACCATATATGAATGTTTTATTTGATTAACTCATGTACTCAAAGGAAAATGCAATCTACATTGCTGCACTCTATGACCAACACTAGCTTACTTATCAATAATTGTTTCAGGAAATGGAACACCAAGCGCAAGGAAAGGTCGCCACATGGGATCGAGATGTGCACCCGTGATCCTTATACTTTCTTCCGATGTGCTCTCATTTGAAGCTGAGAGAGGTTCTCTACCATGCTTACCCAAATGGGGGAGAACCAGATGCTTTAGCTCCATGTCTTCTACGTGAGCTACAAATCCTTTGCGAGCCATCTCTCTCTACAACACCATTCACTCCTCAATATCATGTTGCTTCACTAATTCCATCTCTTGTGCTTCATTATACTTAAGCTGCCTTTAGTCTCTCTACCTCTCTATCGCAATGTCTGTCATCTTTAACCACACTGCTCCTGCTCCCGCATGCGGTGGTGAGTTTAACTAGCCATAGGGAAGCACTCTAAATTCAACACCACCATCAAGATCTTAATTGATAAAGGAATAACACGAAGGTAAGATCCTCTTCCCACTCACACAAAACTCAAACTCTACAACTTCCAAGAAAAAATGCATGGAAACAACATACTCCATAGTGTAACTTTTCACAACACCACTCACCAATGATCTACATCACAAATCCAAGGTTCATCTACATTGTTAGTTGTAGAATTTGATCTTTGAAAATAAGAAACAGTCAGGGGACAACATTTCCTCCTCTTTATGGGAGAGGTTCCCTTATTAAACACAAAATAGAAAATCTAAATTACTTATTTATAATATAAACATTTGTTCAATATTTTGGTAAAGATTTTGATATTTTAAATGTCTTCATCCAAATATTTTTAATATAGAAGAGAGGAAAATAGAAGAAATGGGATTCAGAAACAAAAGAGAGAGAGAGAGAGGCACTTTCAGACATATAGATTGCAGAATAATATCTTACTAATGCTTGAAAAAATAATAAGATTTAAACTATGCATGTAAAAACATAGGACATGCATGCATTAGACACAAAGTTCTAAGCACAATATCAACTGAAAGACACAAAGTTCTTGTTTGAATATGAATAGCTTCACATGAATCAAACAAGGAAAAGAAAGAGATAAAGCATGAGAGAGAAAGAAACTTCTTCTGTATTGATTTATAGTTCAATGTTCTTTTACACCCAAGATATCAAAATCCGATCCTTTGCAATGACAAGAAAATTTCTTTAAATAACCCAAGAAATGGTTACAAAAGAGCCTTTTAGTTTCCTTTCTTTTAATCTCAAAAGTTTAATATCTAATTAAATATTACAAACTCAATTTATCTCTTGTTTCCATAACATATGACTAAAGAGATAAAGCCACCTTAATTAGATATTTTAAGAAAGGAAATTGAGAACTAGGATGTTGAGACGCAGGAGGAAGTGTTTATGCCCCCTTTTGTTTTAAGCACTTGATTTCTTAATCTTTTCAATGCCTTGGGAAATTGTTGTATTGGAGGTTGCATGAGTCCAATTTCCCAAGCACTTTTCCATTTCTTTTCCAAATTCTACGTTTTCCAAGAATTCTTTATTAGCATCTGTGATAGCTTCTGCAGTGTGCAAATTTCTTTCATCTTCTCCTTGGATATGGTGTCCTGCTTGAACAAATCTTCTTTAACAAATGTCTTGAACTAAGACTTGATTTCTTGGATAGTGAATTTATCATTTGAATTCTCCTTGAAGATTTGATAGTGAATATCCTAGAAGGCAAACATGATACAAGCTTTAAAAGATTCTCCTTTTTGCAACATGTTCCTGAGTTCTCCAATGGCCTCTTCAAGAACCTTTATCTTCCAATCAATGCTAAAAACCCATTGCTTAGGCAGATTCAAATTTGCATCATCAAACACCTTATTTTCCAAAAGGATTTGTACATCTGTCTCACTCATTAATCTAAGATCCTGAATACACTCACTCCATAATTTTAGTTCCCTATCCAAACCACTGAGTGTTGTAGTGAACTTTAATTAAATCTTAGCAATTATCTCATATGTCTTGAATGCTTCCTCAATGAAATTCAAACCTGTGATTATCAAGTCATCAACCATGGCTTCCATTGCCTTCCCATAAGTGGCATGCTTATGAATATATTTGATGGCTTGAACTTCATCACTAGATAGAATGGCAAGAGGTGGGATGGAAGCTAGGGGATTAGGTCAAGTACCTTATCTTCTGCTAATAAGGATTTGATGAAACTTGAAAAATTTTGATTCTTCTCTTCCAATTGCTCCTATGTCTACTTCCCTTTTTCAAATCTTTCAATCACTTTAGACATTGTTTCCCTCAGGTTATGCACCTCACTTTCAGGTGTTGATTCACCAAGAGAAATTCTTGTTAATTCTAGATCACCCATTGATAGGTCCTTTTCATCTTTGTCAAGCTTGGGTCTTGCAATCTCCATGAATTGTTGGCCTTGGGAGTCTAAAACCAATCTAGAGGTGACCTTAGCCTTTTTAGCTAGAGGGGAGGAGTAGTACCCAGAAGTGTTGCCACTGCATCAAACTTAGGAGCAACAATATTTGAAGTGGCCTTCCTTTTCTTGCTTTCCAATAATGGTTATACCAGGCAAATGAAGAACTAGAAGTGGAAGGAGCAATGGGCCCAAGTGTAGATGCACTCATTGTACTTAGAGTTTGTACAACAACCACTTCTAATATAGAAGTCTTAGTTTGAGTAATGAGAGCTTCCTTAGCAAATGTCTCCACAGTAGATTCGAAACTGTTTTCTTTGATTGATCCCCCTTCTCACTTTGCTTTCTTTAGGGATATTCTCATCCATCTTTTCCTGATCTTTTCCTTCACTGTCATCATCACCAAGGTCCACAATTACTCTCTCATCAGGTACTATTTTAGTTGGCTTATGAGAGGGTAGTCTCTCATTATCCTTAATAAAATCCTCCACCTTATCATCTTTCTTAGATTTTCCCTTCTTAGTGTACATAAGAGTTAAATATTTGGTGGAGAAGGGACAAATTGTTTAGTGTGTCTTCGGAGCTGCGAAAGGTATTTATTTATGAGGGGTGGAGGTATCTTAATAAGTAGACCTGGATTTTCTTACTCTAATCATCTTACTTTTCTGTCAAACCAAATTCTAGTTCTCACCAAGACATGGTTGTTGAGATCCTTCAAATCATCTCTTTCTTTAACAAATGAATCAATGGTTTCAATAGGGGTGTGCTTGATTAACCTCTCATATTCAAGAGACCACAGATTCTTCATCATCATCCTCAAATCCTTTAGGAACATTATATATACCAAAATTTATGATTTTTGCAGAGACAATCTTCCATAGTACCTTCTTCGAGCTTCATAATCATCAGAACAATCAACCCAATAGTCTTCAATATCAACAAGATGTTGATAACCCATTCTGAAATTGGTGGAAATGAACTCCTTAATATCAAAGCAAGTTCTAGGCTTATAATAGTGGAGGGTAAGAGGAGAAATGGTTCTATCAATGTTCTGAGCATCCAAGGCAGTCTTACAAGTGTAGTTACCCAATGTGATTGGGAATTGAATACCTGCAATCTTCTTATCCCTGCAGGTTCTATGCAGCTTATCCAATTATCTGCATATCTCAACCAAATCCATCTTATCACTGCAATACATAGGAATTTTTTAGGGGTTGACCTCAAATCCAGCCAATCGTATATATGAGAATTTCTTGAATTGAGTGAAAAAGCTGCCATAAACATTGATCAGTTGTTTTGCTTCATCTGAGAACCTTCTAGTAGTATCTCCTTCCAATAATCTGACAATGTACATGGTGAAAGCATCATTCACTCTCCTAAAATGATGATTATTGATCTTCAGAGTTAACTGTGGATGGTACTCATAGATGGGAGCATCCTTCTTCTCTTCAACA
Organism: Taxus wallichiana var. yunnanensis; assembly: GCA_018340775.1. Classification (NCBI taxonomy): domain Eukaryota; kingdom Viridiplantae; phylum Streptophyta; class Pinopsida; order Cupressales; family Taxaceae; genus Taxus; species Taxus wallichiana. Next base: position 659,930,485 of record CM031242.1, read on the forward strand.
AGGACAAACCTAACCATTCTCTGTAAGCCGCAATGGTGTACATCAAATAGAAGGTCATGTAGAAGGTTTGAGTTATTTGAACATTAGCCAATTGTTCAATTAGGCTGTCACGGATTATCCCCCCACAGTTCAAGCTTTACTTACCCTCACATATAATATTGATATAAGGGCACATCCAATAATGAAACTCATTGGTGGAGGGCATTCCCATTATCCTGGCAAGGAGAGTGATAACATCTAACAATTATTTAAGGAAATCAATCTCGTACATTATTTTGGGCAACCTTGAGGCTCCTTTCTTCGGGTTCTCAAACCAAGACTTGGCCACTCTACTCTTATATCGCTCATTGTCTTGATCAAAAAGAAGTTGTGTCTGGTTCCTAGTAAGAATGTTCAAGCCTTCAATTGTGGGGATTCTCAAAGCAAGTGTGAATACAATCTTCATTAAGTCGAGCCACCACTTGTCCTTGAGGGTCAACAATTTCCTTAGTATTCAAGTTAAAATAGGAACCACGAGCTAGGATTGTATTGACACATTGGATGAAACTTGAAATCCCCCACCTTTGAAATTCCACTATCCTTAATTAGTTGAGCAATGGGAGAAGGGTTTTGACCATTAATACATGCCCAGAAATCATCCAAATTGAGGTGTTGAGCCTCACTATCACCTATATCAGGTATGGTCATCTCCAAAGAAGATAAGTGCTTGTGTCCTTTGAAACTGATCTTCATTTTATGTCAAGAGCAGAGAATCTCTGTGAGATAAATTTCCTTAGTTCCTCAAGCAATGCCTTGATAATTCACAACTTCCCTTATATCTACAAATTTTGAAAATAATGGAGCAGGACTCGACCACATGGCTACAAATAGTGGAGAGGGAGAAACTGAAAGGACACCAACAAATACAAGCAAGATGGTAAAAATGACCAATTACCCGACTATTTATGCACATTTAAATCAAGTAGGTCGGGAGGTGAAATAAATGAGGTAATAAATACTCTATGCTGACCTAAAACAATGAAAATTGGAAAAGGCGGAACAAAAGTGCACAAGTAGCCCATGGGACACTGGGACATTTGGGACGTGAGTAGCCAAAATAATTGATTTGTGGTAAAGGTGGAGAAAATGTGCACAACTATCCCAAGGGATAGCGGGACATCAAGGACACATGGATCCAAAATAGCCGCCATGAGTGAAAATCAACAAAGGCGGTCTTGGGAAATGGCGGTCAGGGAGCACTCGGGACACATGGGACATGAAAATCCGAAACATCCATAGCACACTAAAATTGGATAAGTCAGACAAAAATGACATAGACAGTCCTTGGGACATCGAGACACCATTTCTCCGAAAAGTCAAAAAGAACAAAAATAAAGGAAAAGAAAGGAAATGCGGGGAAAGTGGAAAGAAAATAAAAGACAACCCGAAGGAACTTGGGACATGAGGGACAAAAATCTGAAACACCCGCATAACAAAGAAAAAGCCTTAAAACTCAATTTTTTTGAAAATGACTAACTGTTTGAAACTAGCTCTTTCTTAGGGGACCTTACAAGGACATTTTGATAGTCACCTTTGCTGAAAAAATTTAAAAATGGAGAAGAAAATTCACAACTCTTGGGGAGGTGACAATAGCTAGCTCTTTTTGGGGACATGGCTTGGATTAAGCACCGCGACAACAAGACATAGTACAAACTCTAGAATCTCAGGGTTTCTAAAATAGACCAGTGCCTTATCCATTGGGAAAAATAGAGTCAAGGATGAAACAATACGAAGAGACACCCACACAACACCACACAAAGACCAAAAATGAAAACTATACAAGACTGTACAAAGGACCACCTAATAACCTAGGATTGAAACAACTTCAAATACTACCCACTATATGGTAATGGAAGAGATGTTCCATCCATATAGTCCAAGTAGAAATAATTTTCTCCAATAAAGTGTCTGATCTTGAAAGGACCCAACCAGAGAGAATCAAATTTGCCATGACTTCCCGAGGCTCCCACCTCTTGTCCCAAAGTAGAACAATGTCTCCAACCTGGAAGTCCCTAGGTCTATCCTTTTTGTCAAATAATTGCTTTACTCTTTGTTGATGTGTAGCAATCCTATCCACCACTTGCATCTTGTCCTCATCCAACTTCTACAAGTACATGATTCTCTTCTCCAAAGCACTAGTAAAGTTTGAATCTTCAATGGCCTTCATCAATTACAAAGCTGGCAGTTCCATAGTCACTGGCAACTAAGCTTCATTCCATACACCACCTGGAAAGGAGACATCCCAATTGCCCTCTTTGGAGTAATTCTATCTGCCCAAAGAGCATCATACAACTTCTTATGTCAATTCCTCATGATTCATTAACAAACTTTTGAATGATGGTTACCAAATTCTTGTTTGTTGATTTTTCTTGTCCATTTCCTTGGGGGTAGTAATCAGAAGAATGTGTAAGAGAAATTCCATACCCATAGCATAAATCCATCATTTCATAAGAAGAGAAATTAGGGGCATTGTCAAGTGACAATTTTCTTGGTACCCCAAATCTAATCAGAATGTTCTCCTTGATAAAGTTAAATATCACTTCAAAAGTTGTGCTTTTTACTGGGATGGCCTCCACCCATTTGGTGAAATAATTAGTGGCAGTTAATACATGAGTGTGTCCAAGCACTAGAATGAGGGTTAAGAGTACCACAAAGTCTAGTCCCCATTGTTGAAAAGGTTCTTCTATCACCACTGGCTTGAGTGGCAGTGTGGCTAACTTAGGTCATCCCACAAAATTTTGGCAAGCTTCACATTTACTCACCCATTTAGTTGCATCTCAAAATAGGGTTGGCCAGTAGTAGCTTGCACGAAGGATTTTGTGAGCAATCACAACAAATGAGAAATGTCCTCCACAAGCTTGATCATGAAATTCACTCTAAGTAACCTCTTTTGATGTTCTCTATCCACACGTCTGATAAACCTTCCATGAACCCCTCTTTTGAATAAGGAATTGTCCCCATAACACATACTACGAGATCTCGGTTTAATGGCTCTCTTCTCTTTAACACTTAGATGAGATGGGCATTCTCCATAAGTAAGAAAATGGGCAATATCAACATACCATTCATCAATTAAATTAATAAATTGAACAGTTGGAATATGTGTGTCTTCTTTGGAAGAGTTATCTTCAGCACCTATAGTAATCAATTCACATAGCCCTTTTCCCGGACTAGCTTAGTTGGCATGATGTCCAAATCATACTCCTGCACCTTTGCCACCCAATTTCCTCTTTTTGTCCCGAATTCTTGTTGTGTGAGAATGGACTTAACCATTGTATCTGATACAAAGAAAAAACATGACAACCGAGGATACATAAACGAAGCCTGTTTGACCACCTTAACCACAATGAAAGCATGTTTCTCAATCTGAGTGTATTTTAATTCATGAGATTTAAGGACATAACTCATGAAAGTGATGGGTAGTTCACATCCCTCATGATTCTTCTGTGTCAGAATAATCAACCAAAGTATTCTCAGTAGCATAACAATAGATCAAGAAATCCTTCTCAAAATCAGGGCAAGCAAGAATCGAGTTCGAGCAAATTGCCTTTTTGATATTTTCAAAATATTCTTTCCCCTCTGGTGTCCAAAAAAAAATTTTTCCCTTTCATCATATGAGCTATGCTCATAGTTAGCTCTACAAAATTAGGAATAAATCTCCTTAAAAGTTTATCTTTCCAAAGAAAGAATGCACACCTTTTTTACTTATGGGGAGGGGAATTCGTTGAATAGCTTGAACCCTCTCTGGATCTATCTTGGTTCCCTCTTTGGAAATGATATGTCCCAAGAACTTACCTTCAGTGACTCCAAAAATAGAATTTTTGGATTGAGAGATACCCCATGTTCCCTACACTTTTGAAGGATAGTTTCAAGATGTTGGAAATGATCTTCCTCTTCTTGGAAAAGACAGTTAAATCATCTAGATACACAACAATACATTTTCCTTTCAAAGATCCAAAATCCAAATCCATTTCCCATTAGAAAGTGGCATCGACATTAATCAGACCGAATGGAATCCTCTTATAAGAAAAATTTCCCCATGGAGTTGTGAAAGTTGTCTTATGTTGATCAGAACATCAACCTCAATCTGATTGTACCCTGAAAAATCCATCCAACATAGATAACATTTCAGAGCCAGTAACAACTTGCAGAATTTGATCCATCATGGGGAGTGGATAATTGTCCTTGAGGGAGGCTTGATTTAGATTTTGAAAATCCACACAAATCTAGATTTCACCATTCTTTTTCTTCTTCGGCATAATATTGGCCACCCAAGTTGAGTGATGAATTAGAAAAATTATCTTTGCCTTTAAGAGCTTTTGAATCTCTTGATAAATGGTGTCTGAAATCTTGGGGTTATATTGCCTTTGTTTTGCTTTGAAAAGGCTTGATTCCTAGTTTCAGAGGAATATAATGTTGCATTTCTCTTGGCTTGAAAGATTTCAAATCATCATATGAATAGGAAAGCACATCAACATACCTTTTAATAAATTTATCATTCTATTTCTTTCTTCTTTTGTGCAACATTTTCCAATGTTGACAAGCTTGGGTTCCTCTTTACTTCCAATATTAACATTTTCATACTTCAGATTGATGAACCTCATGTGATATCTTTGACTTGATATACCTATCATGCTTGTCAAACAAATCTTCTAGGCTTACTAATCCTCTAGGTATCTTGTTACCTTTTAAATTAATACAACCATCTTTATCATATTCTTCCTCAATTCCTTCCTCAGGCATAGTGGATGTTACAGATTCATGAGGAGCAACATCAATTCCTTCAAAATACAACTGACTAAAATTATCCTAAAGTTCAATAAAAGAGAGAAAATTTTGATCATCATTGAATACTTGCCAATTGTTAGCATTATCTCGGCACACTTTTCCTATGTATCATTTTGATTGTGAAATTTTTTACACAAAGTTAGGGTGAGGAATCAATAAGGATCTCGAGACAACCAAAGTGTCTTCTCTAGTATTCTTTCTTTGGGAACAACCTCTATAGAAAAGGCATCCAACAATTCAATAGAATCCCACACCATATTCCTATAGTGTTTTAGCCTCTTGTTCTTAACTTGAAAAATCTCTCTCACTTGCTTAATGATGATATATGCATATCCTCATGCACAAAGGTTCTTAATTCCCATTTCCCTAGCCATGACTAGTCCTAAAAGAAGAGCTTCATATTCTATGTGTATTATTTGTGTTTTCAAATTGAAGCTTGTAGGAGAAAGGATAAGACTTCTTTCAAGAGAGAATAGGACCACTCTTGCTCTAGAACCAATTGAGAACAACTACCATCAAATTCAAGGATCCAGACACCATTAGGGTCATTCATCACACCTTTGGAAGTTTTCATTTCCTCTTCGACATGATCATGTAGTTCTCGTGACCGATGTCCTCATAGAGGATTTGTGCTTTAGGGTCATTGGTTTTCTACACAATGTACTCAGTCTATCTCTCAAGTAACAACTTCTTCATTTTCCCATTAACTAGAATGAGAGTGTGTGACCAATCCATTTGAATTTATCCACCTACTTCTTTACAAAAGTTTCTGCTTAGCAACATACCATAGGATGGGGGAATATCTACTAAGATAGTAGTTTTGACCCTTTTCTCTGGGAAAGCAACAAAAGCTACTTGTGCATCCTTAATCCTTCCTACCAATGGCACCTCTTTAATTTCCATGGAATAACAAGAACCAAATGTGCATGTTAAATTTAGGCCTAAAGCATGAGCAACCTTAGAAGAATCACATTGTCTGATGCTCCCGAATCAATGACACAATTACTGAGCCTATGACCGACTATAAGCAACGTGACATAAAAGGCTAAATTTTTCTCAATTACAGAAGGTGTCGTAGCCATTAGATTTTGTTGAGGTGTAGGGGTGGGAGTAGGTAAAAGGCCTTTAGAGGTAGTGGATGTAGGATTGGATTTGGATTTAACAAATTTGACAACCTGAGCAAAGGCATCGGGATGCGTCTGATAAAACTTAGCCTCTGAAATTTGAATTTTAGTTTTCTTGATGTGGTCAATTATGTCAAAAGATCCATGAGGTGGATGGGGTGTCTATGCTAGAAGGAGAGGGACACTTAGGCCTATCGGCTTTGACATTAGAGGTTGTATTATTCATTGGTGAAGACAAGGAAGTAGGAGTATTAACATTGCTTACCTTTTGAGTAGAAGTGGTAGGGGATAGGAGCTCCACTTTTCACAACAACCGGGATGATAACTAGAGCCTCCTTCGATTTTCTTGTGGGTTGGACCACTTCCTTTTTCTTACTCATTTGTTCTCAGGTCATGACAACATATGACTCGTTGTTCATATCTTCCATTAATTCATTGTAATCATTTTCATCATCATCGACTCCCTCGGTGATGAGAAAATTAACCGAGAATCATTAGCTTCTTATGGTGTTTCATCTTATTCCTCTTGAGCTCATCATATATCCTTCATCTTCATCCTCTAGTTCATGGACTTCACATGTTGCATTTACAAGAACTTTGAGAGGTGGCCCTTCAATTGTGAGTTTTAGTTGGACATGGGGCAAATGATTTCGGGGCTGAAAATTCCTTCTCGGAATATCCTTGTAAAGATTATTTTGAGCCAATTGTTTTTGATAGCTATGACATCATTTTCCAACTTATGTACTAATCGGTTGGAATTATTTCTAAAGAAGAAGAAGAAGCCTTAGATTTAGTAGGTTCCTTTTTTAATTTCCTAGACATTATTAAATAATCTTCAACACTTATGGCCAAGCATTGATTAACATCCAAAGTAGTAAGGTTGGCTCTTCTCAATGCATATCTCACTTTTGGTAATTGTGCATTTAGGAAAAATCATTTTGAATTTGATCCATAGGTCGAGTGGCTACTAGAATCTTATTGACCAATTTGTTAAACTTGGCAACAAACTCTCTCATAGGCTCATATGGTTCCTTCTTTATCTAAGAAATCTAAGCGAGGAGAGCGTGTACATCTTGAAGGTTTGAATCGATCCTCAAACTGAGTTCTCATGGTGGTCAGTCAATGATAGCTCCAACAGGGAGATGATAGAACTAGTCGACAACATTATCTTGTAATGTCTCCACAAAAATCCTAACGGAAACATCTTCATGCTCCACTCCAAGTATTCCACATGCCATAATGAATGCAACAATGTGTTCATCAGGGTGCACTTTTCCATCACCCCGAATTTAGGAAAACTTTTCCTATTCCCTTTTGGGAGATCATGCAATGGTTGAGCAAGGGCTAGAGGTCCAACCCGTTGTCCCCAAGGTAGAGGTGTTTCCATTCTTGGAAAAATGGTTTGTAATGGGACTATGACTCAGCCAACACCAAAGCTTGAATACTAGGGCTTGATTGTGTTTGTGAGTTTGTGTTTCTTGCAGTTCTATTTTTGATAGGAGGAGTACTTATGGATCTTGTTCTCCTTCTTTCTGGGGTTAAAGAAAAGGTGTGTTGTTTTAGAAATAGAAAATTTGGATCTTCAATACCACGTGCTCTTTGACCTCGTGTATATCTTATGTCTTCTAGGTGCTAATGCTTCTGGTTTGATTGAAGTTGTTTCGGTGGGATGCATAATATGTGCCCCATGGTGGGCGCTAAAAATTGTTGGTTGTAGAATTTGATCTTTGAAAACAAGCAACAGTCAGGGGACAACAGTCCCTCCTCTTTATGGGAGAGGTTCCCTTATTAAACACAAAAGAGAAAAGCTAAATTACTTATTTACAATATAAACATTTGTTCAATATTTTGGTAAATATTTTGATATTTTAGATGTCTTCATCCAAATATTTTCAATACAGAAGAGAGGAAAATAAAAGAATTGTGATTCGTAAGAGAGTTGCAGAATAATATCTTACTAATGCTTGAAAAATAACAAGATTTAAACTATGCATGTAAAAACACAAGACATGCATGCATTAGACACAAAGTTCTAAGCATAATATCAATTAAAAGACACAAATTTCTTGCTTAAATATGCATAGCTTCACATGAATTAGAAAAGGAATAGAAAGAGATAAAGCATGAGAGAGAGAAAAACTTCCTCTGTATCCTCTGTATTGATTTATAGTTCAATGTTCTTTTACACCCAGGATATCAAAATCTGATCCTTTGCAATGACAAGAAAAGTTCTTTAAATAACCCAAGAAATTTACAAAAGAGCCTTTTCAGTTTCCTTTCTTTTAATCTCAAAAGTTTAATATCTAATTAAATATTACAAACTCAATTTATCTCTTATTTCCATAACATATGACTAAAGAGATAAAGCCACCTTAATTAGATATTTTAAGAAAGGAAATTGAGAACTAGGATGTCGAGATGTTGGAGGAAGTGTTTATGGCCCCTTTTGTCTTGAGCACTTGATTTCTGAATCTTTTCAATGCCTTAGCTATGTCCATGCCTTGGGAATTGTTGTATTGGCAGTTGCATGAGTCCAACTTCCCAGACACTTTTCCATTTCTTTTCCAAATTCTGCATTTTCCAAGAATTCTTTATTGGCATCTGTGATAGCTTCATGCAGTGTGTAAATTTCTTTCATCTTCTCCTTGGATATGGTGTCTTGCTTGAACAAATCTTCTTTAACAAATGTCTTGAATTGAGACTTGATTTATTGGATAGTGAATTTATCATTTGAATTCTCCTTGAAGATTTGAGTGAATATCCTGGAAGGCGGACATGAAACAAGCTTTAAAAGCTTCTCCTTTTTGCAACATGTTCTGAGTTATCCAATGACCTCTTCAAGAACCTTTATCTTCCATTCAATGCTAAAAACCCCCTTTGCTTAGCAGATTCAAATTTGCATCATCAAACACCTTATTCGCCAAAAGGATTTGTACATCTGTCTCACTCATTAATCTAAGATCTTGAATACACTCACTCCATAATTTTAGTTCCCTATCCAAACCACTAAGTGTTGTAGTGAACTTTAATTAAATATTATCAATTCTCTCATATGTCTTGAATGCTTCCTCAACGAAATTCAAACATGTGATTATCAAATCATCAACCATGGCTTCCATTGCCTTCCCATAAGTGGAATGCTTATGAATATATTTGATGGCTTGAAATTCATCACTAGATAGAATGTCGGGGTGGGATGGAAGCCAAGGAGTCGAGTCAAGTACCCTATCTTCTCGCGCAATAATTTTTGATGAAACTTGACAAAATTTGATTCTACTCTTCCAATTGCTCATGTGTCTGTTTCCTTTTTCAACTCTTTCAACCACTTTAGACATTGTTTCCCTCAGGTTATGCACCTCACTTTCAGGTGTAAATTCACCAAGAGAAATTCTTGTTAATTCCAGTTCACCCATTGATAGGTTCTTTTCATCTTTGTCAAGTTTGGGTCTTGCAATCTCCATGAATTGCTAGCCTTGGGAGTCTGAAATCAATCTAGAGGTGACCTTAACATTTTTAGCTAGAGGGGGAGGAGTAGTACCCAGAAGTGTTGCCACTGCATCAAATTTAGGAACAACAATATTTGAAGTGGCCTTCCTTTTCTTGCTTTCTAGTAATGGTTGTACCCAGGAAAATGAAGAACTAGAAGTGGAAGGAGCAATGGGCCCAAGTGCAAATGCACTCATTACACTTAGAGTTTTTACAACAACTACTTCTAATACAAAGGTCTTAGTTTGAGTAATGGGAGCTTCCTTAGCAGATGTCTCCACAGATTCGAAACTAGTTTCTTTGATTGATCCCCCTTCTCACTTCTTTCTTCAGGGATATTCTCCTCTATCTTTTCCTGCTCTTTTCCTTCACTGTCATCATCACCAAGGTCCACAATTTCTCCCTCATCAGGTATTGTTTCAGTTGGCTTAGGAGAGGGTAGTCTCTCATTCTCCTGAATAAAATCCTCCACCTTATCATCTTTCTTATCTTTTCCCTTCTTAGTGTACACCAGAGTTGAAGATTTTGGTGGAGAAGGGACGGATTGTTTAGGTGGCACTGGAGCTGCCAAAGGTATTTATTTCTAAGGGGTGGAGGTATCTTGAGAATTAAACCAAAGCCTAGTTCTCACCAAGACAGGGTTGTTGAGCTCCTTCAAATCATCTCTTTCCTTAACAAACCAATCAATGGTTTCAATAGGGGTGTGCTTGATTGACCTCTCATATTCAAGAGAATGTAGTTCTTCATCATCATCCTCAAATCCTTTAGGAACATTATATATACCAAAATCTATGATTTGTTGCAAAGACAATCTTCCATAGTACCTTCTTCGGGCTTCATAATCATTAGAACAATCGGCCCAATAGTCTTCAATATCAACAAGATGTTGATAACCCATTCTAAAATTGGTGGAAATGAAATCCTTAATATCAAAGCAATTTCTAGGCTTATAATAGTGGAGGGTAAGAGGAGAAATGGTTCTATCAATGTTCTAAGCATCCAAGGTAGTCTTACAAGTGTAGTTACCCAATGTGATTGGGAACTGAATATCTACAATCTTATTATACCCTGCAAGTTCTATGTGTCTTAGCCAATTATCTCGCATATCTCAACCAAAGTTGTCTTGTCGCTGCAATACATAGGAAGTTTTAGGGGTTGACCCTCAAATCTAGCCAATCGTATATATGAGAATTTCCTAAAATAAGTGAAAAATTACCATAGACATTGATTAGTTGTTTTGCTTCATTTGAAAACCTTCTAGCAGTATGTCCTTTTAATAATCTGATGATGTACATGATGAAAGCATCATTCACTCTCCTGAAATGATGATTTTTGACCTTTAGAGTTAACTATGGACGGTACTCATAGATGGGAGCATCCTTCTTGTCTTCAACAGGGGAGAAACCCAACCATTCTTTGTAAGCCGCAATGGTGTACATCAGATAGGAGGTCATGTAGAAGGTTTGAGTTCTTTGAACATTAGCCAATTGTTCAGTTAGGTTGTCACAGATTATCCCTGCCTAGTTCAAGCTTTGTTTACCCTCACATATAATATTGATATAAGGGCACATCCAATAATGAAACTCATTGGTGGAGGGCATTCCCATTATCCTGGCAAGGAGAGTGATAACATATGACAATTCTTCATGGAAATCAACCCTGTACATTGTTTTGGGAAACCTTGAGGCTCCTTTCTTTGGGTTCTTAAACCAAGACTTGGCCACTCTACTCTTATATCACTCATTGTCTTGATCAAAAAGAAGTTATGTCTGGTTCTTGGTAAGAATGTTCGAGCCTTCAATTGTGGGGATTCTAAAAGTAGTGTGAATATAGTCTTCATTGAGTTGAGCCACCACCTATCCTTAAGGGTCAACAATTTCCTTAGTATCCGGGTTGAAACATGAACCACAAGCTAGCATTGTATCGACACATTGGACTGAAACTGGAAAACCCCCTGCCTCTATGATTCCACTATCCTTAATTAGCTGAGCAATGGGAGAAGGGTTTTGACCATTAATACATGCCCAGAAATCATCCAAATTGAGGTGTTGAGCCTCACTATCACCTATATCAGGTATGGCCGTCTCTAAAGAAGATAAGTGCTCGTGTCCTTTGAAACTGATCTTCATTTTATGTCAAGAGCAGAGGATCTCTTTGAGAGAAATTTCCTTAGTTCCTCGAGCAATGCAAATCGGGGAGCACTCGGGACACGCGAGACATGAAAATCAAACACCCTGCAACACACTAAAATTGGATAAGTTGAACAAAAATGACACAGACGGCAGTCCTTGGGACATTGGGACACCATTTCTCCAAAAAGCCGAAAAGATCAAAAATAAATGAAAAGCAATGCAATGCGAGGAAAGCAGAAAGTTAGAGAACAGATGGTCCAGAGGATCTTGGGACATGAGGGACAGAAAAAGCCGAAACACCCACATAACAAAGAAAAAGCCTTAAAACTCAAAATTTTGAAAACGACTAACTATTTGAAACTAGCTCTTTCTTAGGGGACCTTTACAAGGACATTTTGATAGTCACCTTTGTTGAAAATTTTTAAAATGGAGAAGAAAATTCACAACTCTTGGGGAGGTGATAACACGTGTCAAACAAGGTATGATATTCCTCCTATGTCCAAATCCTTTATTTATAATACCAACTCTTCGTTGATGCATGCGTAGACAACCACTCATATAATTATATAGGGAAGCAACAAAAGAATGACTCATAAATCTCATGATAAAGGTGTTCGTAAACCCACTTGTGCCCATTGAAATCAGGTCTAGAACCATATCTTCAAGAAAACTAATCCTAGTCGCCAATAATCCAATCTTTAATGGTCGCAAGAGTCAAATGATAAGCCATCAGTGTGTAACATCCTTGCATCAACTTGAAAAGAGGTCCTGGCAACAAAACTAAAATGTAGTCTGTATTTCTTGATCAAACTCTATACGTGTTGACACATCACTCGGACTCAATCTAAGTGCTCACCTAAGCGTGCGAATGTACCAGTTCCTCTTTTATGTCAAATTTTTCAAGGAGTTAGCATGCATGAACATATATTCCATAATCATAACAACTAGATCCATGAGCTCAATTTGGAAACACACATAAATAAGTAAACATACAATTCACATAACCACTAAGATCAAATTCACCATATAGTTACTAGTAATAGAGACATCAAAAATCAATATCCAACCATAATGATCCATTATATTAATCCACAATAGTTGAATACATACATATGACTGTCATAAGTCGCGCGCTCATAAATAAACAAAGATAACCTTATAAATCATCCTCTGTCTAAACAGCTGCAAACCAATACATATATATAGGGGTAGGGAGCTTTCCCTTCACTGCCCATGCACTCTTAAAACATGATGCATGCTAAGAATAGCCATGCGCTGCTACAAGATATCCATAGAAGTATGCAATCTTTGTCTAATAATAGCTCATCTATAGTTAACTCTAGTTCGATCCTATTATTAGCTCCATACACCCTGTTTGAACTGCAATTTATTTCCTAAAAATAGACTCTTCTTAACCGCCCAAACCTTCTTGTGTGTCATGTAATCTAAGTCTATATTTAGCTCCACATACCAAAATTCCCTAAGTCTTCCACTTTCGTCAGTAGTTCTCGCACGCATCTCCTTCCGTGATCCGCATACAAAACCCTGTCCATCCAAAGTGCACTCACCACGTATATCCTTCCGCACATTTCTTGTGTGGCCCTTCCATGCACGTGTGAACCTCTACATACTTCAAATACTTAGCCATATTCATGTGCTCGACATGTAGAATTAAAGTGATAAGTATGATCAAAAGAAATTTAATTAGTAATTAACGACTCATGGGAGTTGGAGGTGATTTAATTAATCAACTAGGATTAATTAATAGACCAAATCAAGATAATAAAATCTATTTGGAGATGATTTAAAGGGAAATTAGTAGAATTTGAAGGGTTTGAAAGGGGATTTAACTAATAAGAAGGTTTATTAATTAAATACAAGATTGAAAGGCTTAATTAATTAATTAAAAAGGATGCAACGCCAAAGCAAACACATTTTTTTTTATAAAAACATGAACTTAAAAGCTTATGACACTTATAGACAACACTTACATTATCACTTGGGACCACATAACAATAATACAATGCCTGAACTGAAACACACATGCATTACTTCGCACATATCTCCAAACAAGGAGATGATTATGTCAACTAAACAATATAAAGGAGAGTATAATACCACCAAGTTATAACATAACTTGTCAAGGGAAATGGTGTCAATACTTCCACTTATCCCTCCACTAAGGAAGGGAGACTAGCCTTTGGTTCCTCCAAGAAGTCATGCAACCACATATGAAGCACACTTATCCCTCTGCACTTATTGCTCCACTAAGACTAGTCTCACCAACCTTTGTTCCCTCCCAAAAATAAACAAGAAAACTTCATACACCATAATAACACTTATCCCTTCACCTTTAGCGATGCAATTCCCCGACATATACACATATAAAGCATACTCATGTATACAAGGAAAATACAACACATCCATAAATGCATATGCATTCCAAATGGAAACCAATTAAATCCACCAAGGTTAATCATTAAGAGAAGGAGAAAATACAATCAATCAATTATATTTCACCATGTCAAGCCTTCATAAGAGGATTGGGAGCGTAGACACCAAAATCCACGTACGCAGCTTTAATACCTAAAGTAAGCCTCTTACCTTGCGTTGAGCCAATAAACCTTCTTATTGGCTAAATCTCGCTTCCAATGCATCTGAAATCCATCAAAACCTCCTCTAGATACTCCCAGAAAGCTTCTTAAGCCTAATTGGGACCCCTAATTAATCATAATAAATTAATTAGTCTCTAAACCTAGTCAAATCTTGCTTTGACTTGCTAAAAGTGCTTTTGGACTTACCTTTTGTCCCACATGCACCCAAATCATTCCATTCTTGGAATTGAAAAACTATAAATAGACCCCTACCCCAAGTCATTTTCTAAGAACACTTCCTCCCTCTAGGATAAACTATAGTATTTTTCTTAGGATTAAGAGTATTCTTCATTGTCATTGAGCTATCATACCTTCCATTTGCATATTCCAACTCAAGCTTGAGTAAATGAGGAGAACCATATGGTTTAAACAACCATTAATGGTGAGCTCTCACTCTCAAACCCTTGAGCATCAAACAATCATAAATGATTGCTAGGATCTTCAATAGGTTCATATTTTCGTAGCTTTCAAAGAGTAGAGAGTAATATTCATGTTAGTTTGATGTTTTTTTCAAATTTATAATGCATGCATAGGTATAGCTCTTGTTTATCTCTTATCTTGATGGTCCATAGTTAAGTTTTACAAAGCTTTGGGGCTTCTTAAGTGTTCTTGCCTCATTCCATAGTTTTTCAAACTTTTCCTTGTTCACGGGAATGTTCACAAAATTAACACACACTACCAAGCCTCTAATGGCTTGCAAAGGGAACTAGGGTCAATCCATGCCACTTATCGCTCCACTAAGGTATGGGGCATAAGTTCTTGGTTCCTCTAGTAAAATAAAATGCATGCCACTTATCCCTCCACCTGGTTTATTACAAAACCCACTTATCGCTCCACTAGAACAAATCCCACATACCTTTGGTTCCTCCTTAATGTAACACAATTTTTACTTCAATTTTTATCTTTACTTATCCCTCCATAATGACCCTACCTTCCCCCATACACACAAAACGCTTGTTAGTCTCACAATGAGTACTAAACAAGTACACAACATATAAGAAAATCCACATACTACTCAAATGAGCATTAAATAACATACATCCCATCAAATGATGGAAAAATAAAATAGGAATTTACAAGGATGAAGAGAGAGAGAGAGAGAGAGAGAGAGAGAGGTCTTTGACCATCACCAAGCACATCACATGGCTTACTTTATAGTCATATAAATCATGGGTGTTAAACATGGTTTAAGGAAATTAGTACTTCAAACTCATAACACATGAATGGAGTAACAATAACTCACAACACATTGGTTCCAACAAGCATAGTACCAAAATAAAGAGGGACCAATAGACGAATAAGAGAGATGGATAACCCACAAGATTCATAAAATAAAATAATTTACTTTTCCTTTTTAGATTACTTGATCAATTACCACCTTTATTTCTAAACTTGGTTATAGAGGTGAACAAGGCTCCTTCCTTGAGTATTACAAGTTTCCATTGTTTTCATTTTCTTTATGATCATATTAAATGTTTTAACCATTTTGACCTTATTTAAGTTGTGTGAGATATTCATCACAATCTCACCATAATTCATTTCATTTACTTTTGTTCATATCTCATTTACATTCATTAATTTTTTCTTAGGTTGGCATCATTTTAGAAATACTACAAAACTTATAGGACTTTTCTTCACTTAGGGAAAACAAGATTCCAAAGGGTGTTATCTCATACAAAGCACATCATTTTATGGTTCTTACCCAACTCAAATATTTAAGGTATATGTTTCACATGTGGGACATTCAATATAATAATATGAATTTAAATGCCTTCTACGGCACTATTCCTCTCATCGAGAAAACATGTGTTAAGGGTCCTTAACCAATAATCTTCATAGGAGATCCACAAAGTATTAACTTCGTTAACACTCAAAGGGGTCTAAGCTCTACCATGAGACAAAACTTATGGTAATCAATTATCCATACCTCACAAACTTTCCACAAACTAAGGTACTTTGTTACTTCTTACCAAGGTAACGTTTCTATTTGCAAAAATGCTTAAGGGGTTTAAATTTCGTAGTTCCAAGTGTAGGAAACTAGGACCTATGTTTCAATTGCATTGTTTAAATTTCTTTAAAGAGGTAATTTGGGAGTGAGACACCCCAAATATATATTCACATGGATTTGGATACTGATAAGAGTATTAAGGACCATATACATAGATGAGGATTAGTTTTTCCAAGGGGGTCTAGCACTACGACATCTAGGAGTAAGGATTGTATTCTCACTCAAAGAGATAGGATACACATAGTGTAGTTATGTCCCCGCACAACGTACCTAAGCCATGGAAATGAGATAGCAAGGCTTGTTCCAAGTACAAAACCAGAAAATCACTTACAATAGGTTTAAAACTTTCCTTAACACGACGAGGGTTTTCGTACTTAACAATATTCAACTAAAAATGAAGGTATGATAAGAGGGTTATAACTCATTTCATTTATGTGGAAAAGGCAAGGTAATTTTCAACCAACAATTTAAGTATTAAGATGAAAATACTACAATTAGTATGATAAATGATTGATTTAATAACTCCATATCATTATACAACTTTCAATTACAACCTTAAACATACACATGGAATATCTAACTTTTAATTTATTTTAATTTTCTCTTTTCAGAATCGAAATAATTACAATTATTCAAATGTACAATATGTTGCATCATTTTATACATTTTACAATTTTAAATACAACTATAAAGTCAAATTCCTTCATTTATCTTACTTGTCATGTTACCTGCAACCTGCAACAACCATTAGAGCATGGGTCAACGATTACCAGCTGGCATGGCATTCTACCCCGATCTAACATAACTCATGATTACTAATTTTCCATTTGCAAAGAAAGAACCACTTTACATAACATGAGAGGTAAGAGATACATTTTTTTTTCATCACATTTTCAAAACTAGAGAGGGGTAGAGAGAGGAGAGAGAAACATCACATTTTCCCAAAATCAATTTTTATCGAAACAAACAACCAATTTAATATTCATGACATCATATATTAGTGCCTACGTGTTTTCCTACCAGAGAATTAACTTAATATTGGTCCACGATAGTGTTTTCTGATTTTGCTACTAGATTGCGAAACGTCCAAAATTTAGTCCAAGTGGATATAAAACCACATTTGAAAATCGATTTCCAATGGTCAAAGCACCACAATACCAATCCTATACATTCTCTGTATATAGAGAATTCATTAGAGTCGATGAGAACTTAGAACCGACTAATCGGGTACAAACGGTGGCTACTTTTTTGGGGTCATCGGTCATAGTTGGACTAGTTTGGTCTAGTCATTCAACGACCAGAGGCCTACAAAACCCCTTTGCAAAACTAACCAGCGGGGTGTTTTTCTCAAGACTAATGGTTGCAAGCAATTTTCATGTAGAAATATTAGAGGTTTACGAAACCAATATCCATTTCATCACTTGAGGTGCAAAAATGACAAGAAGCCAAAGCTGAATTCAACTTTTATCCCATGACTGCAAAAAAATGGCTAACATGGCTCCTAAAGGGGTTATGAAATGTGCTCAAACGAACTTGTGAGGTCATACCAAGGTTCAAACCAATACCCCACATGACAGGGTACCCATTCAAATATTAACCTCCCTATTTGGGGTTTGGAAAGATGTTTTGTGAACCTCTGAAATACGCATTTTATTAACTTTTGCAAGAAAACTATTGGTGTGTTTAATTGAATACTCACTCTCAAGTCACCAATTCAAGCAGGTATAATTATCCAATCTTGTTACTATGGCTTACCAAACGTCTTAGGGCATGGTTTGAGAGTACATGTGTTGATCTAATTAATCGAACAAGTTGAATGGGAAGAAGTAAACTTTTTCTACGGTTTATTTAATTAACTAAAGGCTTAGCCTTACTTTTATTAAAATTTCTATATCATTGCAAAAAGGAAAACTAGAAATATAAAAATTATGCAAGATGAGGGTGAGAAAACCATGCCTCTTAATCCAAGCTAACGAGACATTGCTCTCCGAGAATTTTTTTATTCCGACTCACGAAAGCTCCATGCTAAGGCAATTCATCAAGCGGTTCACGACTTTTCCCAAGCTTCCATGTTTTTCATATGTCCTCCAACATACTTGCACTATGACGTCTACAAATCCTGTTCTTCTCCATTGCGGTTTGGTGGAAGTCCATACTCCATTCCAAAGCTTTGAGGGCAATTTTTTTAATTCATTTATATCAACATTGTTATGCTTTAATGACACGTTTTATCAAAAAAGCTCACAGGCCTTTCATATGCTCCCTCATTTTCCATACGTTTTCCACCAATCTAGAATACAACTCACACTCACAACATTATGTAGAGAGATGTCAGTTGAAAAGGGCGTCACACACTCTGCTAACTACACACAGTCCCCAAAATAGTAGCAAAAGTAATATACTCCTAATAACTAGAACACTTGGCAAAAACCCTCTTTCAAAATATTTGATGGATGTCCAAAACCAGTAAAGAAAACTCTCCTCTTCATTCTATTTTGGCGTAGGGTGGGATGGATGTTAGAAATGCGGTGGGAAATTTAGATTAACAAATATCATTTTAAGGACATGGAAGTTTATATTGGCTTTTCAACAAAATCCATTCTTACAGGCCTTGTAAACATGGTATTCAAACAATGCCCATTTCTTTCGGGCGTTTGTCTAACAATCCCACTGCCATTTGCAATTTTTTAAAAAGAGATTTGGACGCCCTTTTAACAAAACTATTCTAGGTAAATCCGGCACCCATGACAAGCCATGTGACCATACTACGGGATACAAACCAACAAAAACAACTACTAAATGATAACAATGCCCTTCTCCTCCTCTTCCACACTCAATCTCATGGCGTCATGGGCGTCAAGAAAGGAAAACAAAAAAACAATAAGAGCTTTCCAAATATGTCGTAAGGCAGAACGTGTTAGGAAATGTTAAGGGAGGGGGTGTCAAGTCTCACAACTTCCAAAATTGTGCCTTGAGGAGAGCTAAAACTAATTCAATGCTCCTGATTTGACACATAATGGGAGAGGAGCTAAGTAAGGCGTCCAACTTACATATGCAAATCTACATTTTTCGAGGCCTTCAAATCACCTTTTTGCATTGTATTTGGTGCATTCTCTCGATGCTTGTTTTGACGTGGTCTTTGACATAATTTAAGTTAAGTGACCCCCTATCCCGTATGAGGGGGGGGCGACTCCTGCCGATATATAGCCTAGCTGCCCCCAGATAGAGATGGATAAGATAAGATATAGAGAGAGGGGAGAGGGGAGAGGGGGCCCGGGCTAGATGAGTAGGCCGTCGGGGCCTTTGATTGTATAATCTCTCCGAGGGGTCCTCAACCTCAAAGTAGCAATGCCCTATGCATGTGGACAAGATCCAAGCCGAGGGTTAGGGCTCGCTCGCTCAAGTCAACGACCCTTAATCCCGTGGCCGAATTAAGGTTTCCGAGTGCCCTAGGTAGTACTCGGAGCGTGTGCCCCCCTCCCACCCGGGACTAGTGACCCACTTGTATGTGAATGTTTTTAAACAATTATAGTATAACTCTTAACACATTTTATTAAAGCTATAAAGGTTTTTTTCTTGCCTTTTCCATAGCAAAACTATCAATGACATCATCATAATTTATTGTTGTAGCGATGTCGCATTCAATTGTCAAAATAGAAAGACTATTCAATCTAGTTTCACCCATTGTTGACCTTAAATTGATTTTTACTCTTGTTAGAGAGGAAAATGCTCTCTCAGAACTGTAATTTCCAACAAGAATGCAAAGAATCATTCGTATTGCAACATCTAGATTTGGGAACGTGGTGTCTAGTCCACTTTCTCTTAAATATTTTGATATTGATGATATAATTGTCAAGTTTTCACGTCTTGCTAATACCGGAAAAGGATGCATTTAATGTCAAGGAGGTTTCAAGTCGTGTTATATGTTTTTACTAAAGAATTAGAGCATTTCAATATTGTCCCATTATCAAGATCTTTTAAATTGTTCAAAAAACCAAACCTATCATTCAACACACTATATGCTTCATTTCTTCTTGATAATTCCCTTATTATGTTGTCTATAATAACATAGAATACCTCCACCCTCATACGATCCCTTCCTATTTGTGGAATTTCAACATCTCTTGTTTCATCAAAGTGATATTGATATTGATATTTTGATATTGATGATATACTTGTCAAGTTTTCACGTCTTGCTAATACCTAGAAATGGATGCATTCAATGTCAAGGGAGGTTTCCAAGTCTATGTTATATGTTTTTACTAAAGAATTAGAGCATTTCAATATTTTCTCATTATCAAGATCTTTTAAATTGTTCAAAAATCCAAACCTATCATTTAACACACTATATGCTTCATTTCTTCTTGATAATTCCCTTATTAAGTTATCTATAATAACATAGAATACCTCCATCCTCATACGATCCCTTCTTGTTTGTGGAATTTCAACATCTCTTGTTTCATCAAAGTGAACTTTTCTTTTTCTTTTTCTTTTATTATCAATTCGTACTCTTCTTTTCCACTAATGATCTTAGCATGTTGCTCACATGTATCGAAATTCTCTCTAATATTTTGAATATAATCTATCAATGAATTATACTAAGTCACAACCATGGTTAAGTCAATGTCTACCTTTTTTAGATATTTGCTAGTTGCATCCATTCTTTCAAGAATACTATGTCAAATACAACACATCACACAAGTTTCTAACTTGTCCAGTTTTTCGTGAATACACTTTGCTTCATGTCACATGGTAGTTGTTTGATTTTTGTCTTGTGCTATATTTAGAAAAACATCTTGAATTTTACTATATCCCAAGAAAAGTTCTTTAACTGCATTAGCTCTAGCTAACCATCTTGTTTCAGAAAGAGATTTTATGAGACAAATTCCATCTAAAAAATTTAATAAAATTTCCCACCGATAAGTTGAGGCACTTAGGAAAGTGTATATAAGTTGAAATCTTGAAAAAAATTCTATAGTTGTTGTACAACATTCTCGCAGCTAAAGATCCAACAAGATTTAAGGGATGCCCTAAACAAGGTACAAACTCAACCATACAGCTTGTGATTTTTAACCTTATTTTGTAGACATGTATATTTTCTAGACATGTTACTTGCATTATCATATGCTTGTGATCAAAACGGTGCTTGAAACTAACACTTTTAATCATTTCAAAGGATCTTCAATTTTAATCAACTTAAAAGGATTTTAGACTTCCAAAAATTGATTAAAATCTGATTTAGGACTAAATTGAAACTGAAATTAAGTTTGCAATTTACTCAAAATTTCATTGTTCGTTCGAAGCCCCAAAAATCATTGTTTTGATTTAATTGATTTTTCCAATTTTATCAATTTTGATTATAGTTACATCCATATTCAAATTTGGAATGTAAATTACTGCAAATAATTAGAATCTAAAGATAAAAATCAGAACACAACACCAAATTGTTTATGAAGTTTGGAATTCCTACGGCCCCGGGTTCGTGGTAAACTGATCCATTAATAATGTTTAAAAATTTAAATATAATAACATTTACATTAACCAATAATGAATCAAAAACCTAAAAAAATGTGTTTTAGACCTTTGAAGGACGTTAATGGAGCTCAGCCTATGTTCTTCACCTTCCCGATCCACTTGCAGATTGTCTCCCTTTAGTTCTACGCCTTCATGTGACTTTAACATAAAATAAATCTATCAAAAAAGCTCCAATGTGGATAAATGATCACACCATCACAATCGTATCAAAATTCTGAGCAAATTTTATTTATAACTCGAGATCTGGAAGTGAGTAGAAGTGCCCCAAAATTGTACTTTTCCAAAATTGCCTCCTTATTCCCTTGACACAACCCTGACACTTTCCATTACAAATACAAGTGAGCTTTATTTATACCACTTACAAGAGGGTGGCAGGTTGGTAAGGCCACTTATCTTTTAGATGAGGTGCTAGGTTCAAATCCCTCTTTTATAGGTTTAGGCACCCAATTTAGCCATTGACCCCACATTTGGTGGGAAAGGGATATGATGATTAGCTTTTAAATAACTTTTTGTCCACAAAATCCTCCTTATCCCATGGGATTGGGCTTATTCCCATGGAATGGATTAAATAAAATATTATTATTATTATTTTAAATCCAAAGCTACTAAAAACCTACCAAGTGTCACGCCCATAATATGTCATTTGTCCACGTCAGAGTGTGTCACATCATCATTTAACCACAACTTTGACTATGCATATCTTTCACATACGAACTCATATTTGGTTCATTCAAAATGCGTTTGAAAGCTTGTGACGAAATCTATACCATGGAAATGATTTTTAAAAAAATTACAAGACCATCAATTTTGCCTTATTGCCAATTGACACGTGTCACCTTACCATTGGTCCACTTGTTGCCTTATTGACCAAAGTTGACTTCCTTGTTGACTGAACTTTGATTGGATACAACTTGAGCTTAGAGTGTTCGTTGTTTACGTTCTTACAGTTGTTGGAAATCTATCTAAAGGATCTATTGCGCTGACATTGTTTAGGGAAGTTTATGGAACTTTTGACACTAAAAAAATATCCCCTGATCACTCCTCCCTACTGAGAAGACTTTTTGTCCACAAAAAGTTGTTTATCAACCTTCAAATAATGTTATCTCTTCCTGCATGGCACAAACACATACAAGAACCCAAAATAACATTATAGGTAAAAATAAATGTAAATAGTTGATTAACTAGTTACATAACTGATCAGATAATAACACCCAATTGAGCTAGTGTTCAATCAAACGCCGCAACCGTGTCAACTTTGCGCAGACAAGTGTGAGTGTCATACCCTACTTTGTAATGCCATCACAAATAATTGACTAGATAATAACACCCATTCTAATATAGAAAGCTAGTGTTCAACGGTCACTTTGTGATACAACCGATTAACAAAAATTACAATTCCATAACATAGATCAATATACAAGACATCTAAACTGCCCATAATTAGGCTAGTGTCACTGTCCATCTAAGACTGTAATAATTGCAATTATTCACTATCCGAACAAAGTAGACTATCAACGCTCAAAATAGCTATAGTCAACAACTGAATTCACGTGAATCTGCCAAAACATTGTATCGCCATCACAAATAATAAGTTAGATAATAACACCCATCTATAATAGAAGCTAGTGTTCAACTGACACTTTGTGATTATGCTGATTACAAATGCAAATATTCACTATCCAGAATCATTAAACCATCAACGCCCAAAATGGCTATAGTCAAAATTTGAATCAACGTGAATATGTAAATATTTGATTCATACACTGAATCTGTAAAGGGATAGATTATAAAATGTATGCTTACCCAAATTGGTGAAGCGCCTTAATTTGCAAATGATCACTGGTACCTTTACAAACTAGTTTGTCGTGTAATAAATTTACACCCTAATTGCAACCACATCTGATAGTTACAAAAATCAAATTTTCCCAAAATGAGGGTCTTATAAATTAGTGCAAATAACACATGTGGATACAACAAGTTTGTCTATTTATTACAATATCAAATAGGTGCTCGAATGGGTCTTATAAGCATCCATAAATTTACACAAATGACAACACTATAAAACTACAAGTTTCAAAATCGACATTCTGATGATGCCCATATCCTTGCATATTATTGTCAGAAATGGAATAACCAACCACAATGTGAGAAGATGAATATGAGTATGATGAACCTATCACTCAAATCTTCTCTACGGTTGCTTCCAAATTATTTCAAAGCTAAATATAAACATAGGATCAAACCCCTAAAATATAGCTTTGAAAATGTTTGCATACTATCACCAGTTACTGCAATGCAAACATAAAGTTGAGGAATGTTTTACCTATCCAATTACTTGGATTTCTCCGTTTAGGTGGTTTTTCCTCAGTACCAAAATGAGTATCTACACGAGTTAGATTTACAACTGTTGGTTTGAAATTATTTTCCTTTTTAACAACTTTCCAATGTTTCACTAAAGGAACATACCAACACATCTTAACATCATGACCATTCCTTTTACAATGGGAACAAAATTTAACTTCCCTGTTTTTAGGAGTCTTACCCATTTTGTCATTCCTTGAACTCTGTCTAGGAGAATGATTCCTCTGTTTAGGAGAGGTAACCTTTTTCCATTTCTCACCTTACTAAAGTGAGATTGGTCTTTTGAACTTGCCTTATCATTCATAAAAGGCATTAACTTATTTATCATATTTTTCCTCTTCCAACAATATGTTGTAGAATGATTAGTACCTTCACAAAACGTGCAAGGAAAACCATACTTTTGTCTACCAAAGCTATATTGTTTAGACTGAAAGAGAGTTTTAGAAGTTTTAGGATTTAATTTCCCCTTAGTGTTATTTTTAGTGTAAGTGGGAGGAGGTGGAATTTCATTACCTCGTTTACTTGCTTTCTTACACCTTTCATTATTCCTCCTGATGGCGGAATCTTGCAATTCTAGAGGCGTAGATCCTTGGTTGTTGGAAGCTTGTCTTCCTTCAACTGCTTTGGAACTTTCTCCAATTTCTATTTTCCCACTAGAATAACCCAAACCTGCAAACCGAGGCTGATCCTCTACCTATATTGGGTTAACATCACCTTGTCCATTTTTACTAAGGCCCTTTCCATTAAATCCCATCTTAACCATTAGTTTAGATCCAATTCCCTTAGTATGTTTTTAAAACTGACCTAAAGGAATATCTAAAATCTGAATGAAGAATTAAAATGCGAACAACTTACAATGCATTTTGTCATAGTACCTGCATCTAATTTGGAAGGCATTTCCTTCTTGTGTTCACCTTGTTGCAACTTTTCCACGAGGGCATCCTTGGTCCGTATTTCTTCCTACAACTCTTTAACAAAACCCATCAACTTCTTGCTTTGTGTAAGCATCTCGTTGACATATTCCTCTTTCTTGGTTAGAGAGGATTGTGGCTCAGATTTTAACCGCACTATTTCCTCTTCCAAGGAATAAAAATTAGCTCTCATGAAAGAGTTTACTTCCTGGAGTTGGTGGTTTATGGCTTCAAGCTCATCCAATTGCTCCTGTTTGGATGACTTGCCCATGATTCCTTATTCTTCGCAAACATAGCCTCGCACTTCCAAAACTCGCATACTACAAAAGAAGATTAACAAGCCCCAAAATGTCTGCACACTGAAAACTAAAATCAATACTGAAACTAAAGCCAAATTTTCAAACACAATTAGAAGTTAATCTAGAAATATAACTGCTCTGATACCAAACTTGCTCAAAGATTAGCAAGTTTGCAAGCGTAATAATCGACTTTGATACCAAAACTTGATCTGAAAACGGGTGCTTGAAACTAACACTTTTAATCGTTTCAAAGGATCTTCAATTTTAATCAACTTAAAAGGATTTTAGACTTCCAAAAATTGATTAGAATCTGATTTAGGACTGAATTGAAACTAAAATTAAGTTTGTAATTTACTCAAAATTTCACTGTTCGTTCAAGCCCCAAAAATCATTGTTTCATATTTAATTGATTTTTCCAATTTTATCAATTCTGATTATAGTTGCATCCATATTCAAATTTGGAATGTAAATTACTGCAAATAATCGAAACCGAAAATAAAAATCGAACACAACACTAGATTGTTTACGGGGTTCAGAATTCCTACGTCCTTAGGTTCGTGGTGAACCGATCCATTAATAATGTTTAAAAATGTAAATACAATAACCTTTACATTAACCAATAATGAATCAAAACCCATAAAAAACTGTGTTTCAGACCTTCGAAGGACATTAATAGAGCTCAACCTATGTCCTTCACCTTCCTGATCCACTTGCAACAGTGTCTCCCTTTGGTTCTACGCCTTTATGTGAATTTAATAGAAAATAAATCTATCAAAAAAGCTCCAAATCAGATAAATGATCACACCATCGCAATCTTCTCAAAATTTTGAGTAACTTTCATATATAACTCAAGATTTGGAAGTGAGTAGAAGTGCCCCAAAATTGTACTTTTCCAAAACTACCTCCTTATTCCTTGACATAGACCTGACACTTCCTATTACAAATACAAGTGAGCTTTATTTATACCACTTACAAGAGGGTGGCGGGTTGGTAAGGCTGCTTATCTTTTTAGATGAGGTGTTGGGTTCAAATCCCCCTTCCATAGGTTTAGGTGCCCAATTTAGCCATTGACCCCACATTTGGTGGGAAAGGGATAGGATAAGCCTTTAAATAGCTTTTTGTCCACAAAATCCTCCTTATCCCATGGGATTAGGCTTATTCACGTGGAATGGATTAAATAAAATATTATTATTATTATTTTAAATCCAAAGCCACTAAAAACCTACCAAGTGTCACACCCATAATATGCCATTTGTCCACGTCAGAGTGTGCCACGTCATCATTTGACCACAACTTTGACTATGCATATCTTTCGCATACGAACTTAGATTTGGTTCGTTCAAAATGCGTCAAAAGCTTGTGATGAGCTCTATACCATGGAACTGATTTTTTAAAAATTACAAGACCATAAATTTTGCCTTATCGCCAATTGCCACGTGTCACCTTGTCATTGGTCCACTTGTTGACCTATTGATCAACGTTGACTTCCCGCTGATGAACTTTGACCTGACATAACTTGAGCTCGAGTGTTCGTTGTTTACGTTCTTACAGTCATTGGAAATATCTATGAAGGATCTACTACACTGACATGGTTTAGGGAATTTTATGGGACTTTTGACACTGAAAAATATCCCCGATCAGCTTGCCCTCGACAATCTTTGATACTAATGTCATAGTCATCTAGTGTCAGAAGTACAAAATCTTCTAAATCACATGATTTGTGTCCAACCGAAAGAATGCATTTTAAAAATTGTTCAACTGGACTTCCTTCTTGAGAAAAATACCTTACCACAAATGCTAATTGGTCAGTGTGAGATACATCAGGTGTTGAGTCAACAATAATTGAAAAATATCTTACGTTGTGGATTTCTTAAACTATTTTGTTTATAACTTTTTGTGCCATAAGGTCAATAAATTCATTACATGTTGTCGTAGATAAATAAGATGGAACTCCTCTTCGTGCATTTCCATATTGTGAAATGTGATTTGCCAAAAATGGGTCAAACTCTGTAGTAAGTTCTAAACACCCTAAAAATTCCATTTCTAGAAGATCCTAATAAATTGTCACCACTACGAAAGGTAATACCTCTAGTAGCAAGGAATTTCACAGTTGCAACAATATGCTTTAAAACATTCCTCCAATACTCTACTTCATTTTGGTATTGACTTGCAAGTGTAGAATCAACTCTTCCCAAAACATTACTTCGAGTGATGAAATTAAGAATTGAAGTCCTGTGATCAGGGGAATCCTCATGCTCTCTCAAACTAGCCGATGCATTTTTCCAATCATTAAATCCAGTTTTGGAAAATGTGGTTGATTTTGTTTGAAAAAGGTGACAAGGAATGCAATAAACAACTCCTTTTGACTCTGAGTAAAGTAACCATTCTCTTAATTTTCGTTCATTGTTTAAAATTTTCCATTAAAACAAATCTTTAGAAAGATATCTAAAACAATCTGAGTATTGATGTTTTGAATTTGAAAAATCAACATTCATATCTTGTTTTGGCGTATTTAAAATTATATATTCTATTGTATCATTGTCTATTACCCATTTTGCAGGATCAAGATCAACAATGAAATGTTCATTAACGATGGGTTTAACAATAGTATTTTCATTGTTCTCCTCTTGTTGTGTGTTCTCCTTCTCTTGTGTGTTTTCATCTCCTATTGACTTTGATTGTGTATTTTTGTCACTAACCGAAGAATAATTCTCATTTTCATTAAAAACTACATTTGACTTTAAATTTTCATTTGATGCACTTAAAAATATATTTATTTTAGGTATCTTTTTCAAAAGGTTTTTTTCCTCCTCAATTTTTTGTTTAGCTTTTTTCGAAATTGAGCACCACTTAATTTTTTAGTTTTATCCATTTGAACTAAACAGTTATCAAGTTACAATAACTACCGAATACTTGTTGATAATGATGCTATAAATTATAATCAATACTATTCCAAAAGTGAAATAAAATAAATACAATCAATTACATAATAAGAATAATTAAAAATTTAAATCAAAATGTAATAATATAATTGATGCAATTGAGAACAAAATTACTGCAACATCAAATGTAAGATGCTAGAGCAAGCTTAGGGTTTGATCACTTAGCTTTATGTTCTTCCCCAAGATGAATGATAATCTACCAGATCCGGTGTTGAACTTGATTTAAAAGGAACTTTAGGCTTTGGACTTTGGAGAAAGATCTGATGTAAGCGCCTATTGAATTTTGAAATCTTCCTCCCATCTAGCGAGTGGCGGTCCAATCGAAGTCCAAATTTTAATACTGATAAATTTTAATTCTTGAATCCCTTCACACATGGTCACCGTCACACGATCTAATACAGATACTACTCTAGATCGATAGATAGTTTAGAGTAAGCGTGCACCATTTGGCATTGATGAGTGAAATTTGGTTTTTTCTTCACCATGGTCACTAGTCCGTCAGGACAATGACTTCATGTGCTCAATGTTCACAATTCATCATCATAACGAGCTGCGAAGCTCAATTTTCATTGTCCACAACTTACAAGTAGATATAATATATATTTTTCCTTTCCCAATACTGAGTAAAGGCAAAACATACAAATTACAATCGCGATCGCTGCATTTGAAAAGAACTAGATTCAACTTTCAAGGTAACCCGAATCAGTAACTCAGCATCACAAACTACAAGTCTACAATGTTGGACAAAGTGGACTTGGCCAATGGATTATTGCACTACCGTTATAGCTGCAGATGCACACTCCGGTGACACCGAGTCATCGCGGCCTAGTCTCGTAATCCTTCAGATTCACCGTTTCAACTTTCACTTGAGCACGGAGGAGTTTTTATATTAATATATGTGAACAAACATAACAATGAAACCGCAATTTGTAAACAACGAATGAGAACCACGAATGCATTGAATGGACCAATGGTTATGGGTGCGAGCATGTGGGCGTGTCGATTCTATTTAATATCAATTTTTTTTTACAAAATTGTAAATTAAGCCGACTGCCTAGTCGCCAACCTAGATTTTTTTTTGAAAATGTGGCGCTCTCCCTTTTGTGCGCCCTAGGCAACTGCCTAGGCTACCTAGGGTAAGACACGCCCGCTCAACCCTTGGTTTACGCATATGAGGGCACAATAGCCTCAACGCAACTTCATGTCGTGTCATCGGTGCGACAGAGGAAAAAAAAACTGATTATATTTAAATTTATATGATTCTATGAATATTTTATTGCAGATATATTTAAAATAATAATTTTGGGCCACATCGTACATTAAATACTTAGTCAAGATACAATAAAAATACCAAGCGCATTCACTGTGCCTCGACCGCACTAAGGCTCAAGTGAAGCTTGCAGTACGATCAGATTGTTCACACCTAAAGCACGCTTTAGCCCGCTTTTCTTATGCATGTGTGTAGGACATCACTCAACCCCTCATCTACACACCAAGATAACAAAATTTCATTATTATTTTATTTACTAACCTTTCACATTTTTCTTTATTTCCTTGAAATTTATATTTTATTATATATTAATCGTTGGACATTATTATCATTATATTATATTATTTTATTTTTAAATTTTATTTTACACCTCTTATTTTAATATATTTGTTTTATTTATCTATTATACATATTTTTCTTATCTTAGCTAACCTCAAATAGATAACCGTTTACAAATTTTATTTTATTTTATGTATATACTTCCAGGATGTTTGAGAGTGGTTTCAGACATCAAGGAGATCAAATGCAAAATCTAGATTTTGGATGGCTATCACAAATTTTAGACTCAACTAATTTTAGGTTCCCTGATTTCAAAGTTAGCCCATTTTTAGGTTCCCGTGGAATT
The DNA here is from genome assembly GCA_018340775.1 of Taxus wallichiana var. yunnanensis. Classification (NCBI taxonomy): domain Eukaryota; kingdom Viridiplantae; phylum Streptophyta; class Pinopsida; order Cupressales; family Taxaceae; genus Taxus; species Taxus wallichiana. The sequence goes on from CM031242.1 coordinate 659,960,659, forward strand.
TGGTTTCGATTCAACTAACTTATAAATGTGAGTGCATTCGAAAACACCAAATTGGGGTGTTTGGAAAGACAAGTTACCTCGCAAAGCAACCCACACCCTCACCGGTTAGGTGTAAAAGAGTGGGGCATTACAGAGGATTATAAGTAATGAAGTGTCATTAATTGACATCCATGATGGTGGGAAGACTAGTTAATTGACAAGGTATCGTTAATTGACCGAAATAAAGGGGAATGCTAGCTAATTAGCGGAAATCACTAATTATAATGAACTGAAGCGAAAAAGGACATTAGTGCAATTTTAGTATTAAAACTACGCAGTTAGATTTAGGTGTCTACATTTGGCTTGCAATGAACTATATTTTTTGGTTTATTTTTTAGCCGTGGAATACTACATCGAAGTGTACGAGTTAATGACATATGGCCTATGTGGGTTACAAAACCTTATGATAATTTTTTGGGTTTTGCTCAGACCATCATGCATCTTGTCCCACTTGACGCATTAAAAAATAAGAACACATCATGGATCTAGGGGTTAAATTTGATAAAGAAACTTAGATGTTTTCATGATTTTAGCCGTAAAATACTTGTAAATATTTGAAATAACCGACACACACGACTTGTAAATTTAAAATGTGACCGTAATTTTTATATAGATTTGTATGTAAATTATATTAATATATATTAAAAATAATTACATAAATATTAAATAGTTGATATGAAAATCACAAATTTGTAATTTTGAAGGGCAATATTGAAAAATTACCGTCATCCGAAAATTGTTATATAGACATAGGTTGCCGTCAAATTTAACCCCGCATGGATCTCCTACTTTTTCAAGAATAGTCACCGTGTTTAGCGTGCAATCTCTGGGAAGAACACTCAAAACTACCTTTTTAAAGAGCCACACTTGCACCATGTTGATGGCCCGGATTCAAACATAAAAACCGTAGCACATCATCGCAAAAATCCATCTCACCCATCAATTTTTCGATACATGTTAAAGGTCGAAGTCTTGCTCGAGGCCAAAGGCTATTCTCCCCATAGAATGCACCACCATACATAAAACTACCCATAAAAGGTACCATAAAACATGCATGCCCATGCATGGGTGGGACTTGCGCATCCATAGTCAAATCACATATTTATTATTTTTTAAAATCATATGATTGCATGTGATAAGCGCTAGACTGTTGATATTCACGAGTGCTAATAAAATTGCAAAAACAACTACAAGTTGAACAACGCACCACATTATAGTGCATGGGCATAGTGCCATTTTATATATGTAGTGCATTTTGTGCAGAGTATACCTAGCCTTCGCATGCAACTAGTACCACCAATCACAGTACCACCAATCACCATGACAAAATTAAATTGATTTCCTTCCAACAAAATTGAGAGCTAGCTATACATTAATTTCGATGTCGTTGACATGTTCATCACATATCCGACAACACCATCATTGCACCGCGTTATCTCTACATTTAATTTATTTACATCCATTGAAATCAAATACCATATACCTATGGTGTTCGATATTATTGAAAAAATAATATCATATACTTATATATTATTTAATTTTAATTGAATTAGAAAGCTTTTAAAAGATCGACTACGTTTTTAAGAATCTATATTTTATAGAATCCAAATAAGATACTTACAGGGCGGCCCCACAAGTTCATTAAGATTCTTTTTTAATTTCGGTGACCGGAAGGTCCGGTTGAATTGGAATGCCAAGCCAGTTGTGTTCGTGTGCATGCTTTTCGTGAAGTTTCCCTCCACAACTAAGCTTTTTGGTGGGCTGGCACGCCCATAAATTGCGCTGTGGGAGTGCAAAGAGAATTCAATTGCGTCCAGGAAAAATAGAAAACGGTGTTTGAGCGGAGGGATTCGAACACGAGACCTTGGCGGTGTAATGGCATGGCGATCACTGTTCGCTGCATCGAAAATAAATAGTCTTCCCGCTGGCTTTCTGAATAGGTTCGAAAGATCTGCTGTTCGAGTGTCTGCGAGCTTTGTTGGCGATTCAGAGGTGTGCGGTTCGAACCTCGGCGGAGCGACCCTCACCCAGGGTTTGTTCAATTCCCGTTCTCTGACTTCTGAGTCTGGCGCCGGGACTGCTCCTCTTCTGCAACACTGCATCAACGCAGCAACCCTCCCTGATTACATAACTACCGAAACTCTACAGATTGAAAATGGCCAGGTTTTGTACTCTGGAATGACCTCCAGGGAGCTTTTGTCGACGCTTTTTAATCTTCATTTGGTTGGCTACGAGCCGCTGGTTGATCTAGGCATAAAGTTGCTTAAGTCTCCCTTGTTCAAACACGCGGCCTTCCGAATTCCTGTGCTTTACGCCGTTAAACAGACCGCGTATTCACACTTCTGTGCCGGAGAAAACGTGGTGGAGGCCTCGGCTACGCTGCGGCGCATGTGGGAATTGGGATTGAAAGGGATTCTCGATTACAGCCTTGAAGACGCCACTGATAACGTTTCGTGTGACAATAACCTCCAAGAGTTCTTGAATACTGTCCAGACCACGCTTCGCCTCCCAGCAGGCTCGGTAATAAGTTTTCTATTTATATAAAGATTTTTATCTATTATTTTCAATTTACATTTTCAAGTTCAATTTTTGTTCTGGACTTTCTTACCATATAGAACAGGGCGTCTCACTTAAATAATTATTTTTACGGACTGTAAATAAAAATTTCTTTCAAACTTTTTAGAACAACATCTTTCTATTCATTTGACAAATTACCCTTGACCGCAACCTTCTTCTTTTCCGTCAATTCCCAGGTCCAGAAGTTGGATGTTTCCTATTTAATTTAATCATGTTTCCTCCGGATTCTGGAGCTCTGCTTTGGAAGCTCAATCCTTTTCCCACTTTTGTTCATCCCATCCTTGTTTGTCTTTGAGGTTTTTTTAATGTATATAGTTTGTTTTATGTCTTTATAGCTAAGATCCTTTTTTTCTTTTGCAATGCTATTGGTAAATGTGATTATTTTTTATTTGTTTTAAGATTTGAGCTATTTGGAATACGTTCCATTTAGAAGCTGCTTAATGTTTATTGCGCCTGCCTCTATAGGCAGGTACTTCACATCTCTGCTTCTCTCTCTCTCTTCTAGGTAGATTGGGGAAGTTGAAATCGAAAAATACCAGGATTTAATCGCCATCTCTTTCTCCATTGCCTCTCACATTTTTGCAATTACTGCATCTACCGATGACAATGAAAACAATACTGTATGAGCTGTGTTTCCAATTCTGTCTATATTCTTATCGTTATGCAACATTGACACCTGGATGTTGCAGCATCAACATCCTTTCCACGGAAGTTACCATTTGCGATACCTCGTGGTTATAGCCTCCGAACAGCATTTTTATCACCGACAGCCACAACCAATGTTTGCAATTGTATTTGTTGGAAATGATTTAGGATTCTCATCGTCTTTGTTCGGATTGATTTAGGATGCTTACCTTGTTTATTCAGATTTTTAAGTTTATTCAGCTTTTTAAATGATCCAATCCTATTAGGTTTACTGGATGATATCTTTTACCCAAATGAGTCTAATGCTACTTTTCACCCAAATGACTTCAGTAAGTTGGTGTCCTGTTCCAGAGCTAAGCATGGTCCCATGGAGAGGAGGCTCCATAAATATCTCAGGGGTGCAGCTAAGAAAATTTAAGAGCATTTTAGCAGTTTTAAGGTCCCATGTTTTTTATTAGTTTCCTCAACAATACCTGCTGAGATATTATAGGATCCCATTGGATTTTTATGGTTATTTTTAGGTAAATAAAATCATATTTCTCTCTAAAATCACCAAAAATAATGGACTGTAGGGGAAACTCCCAGCGCCCCCTCTCCTGCTACCTCTTAAGTTTAGGGGGCAAAAATAGTGGAGCTCCTATTTTTTAGGCCTAGATTCCATTATTTCCTTTAGTTGGCTTTAAAAATAAGCACAGTACCTTCCACTGCAAGAAAATAGGAGCTGTAGCCCCTCCATGAGACCATGCTAGTCCTACTGCTAGATTGACAAAATATGGCAGCTCTCTTTTCTGATGTTACCTCTTGATCCCATCCCTAGACTTTTTTCTTTTCCTATTGGTGAGTCGGTGCGTGTGACTATGAAATTAGATCCATCTTGATCTCATCAACCATCAAACTTGTCTCATTATTTGAAATGAGATACTTGTTATAGAAAGAGTGTTTGGCCTCCAAGTGCTAGTCATAATTCTATGGGGCTGTCAAAGATGACCACTGCATGTCAAGCAATATCGGGCTGTCAGACACTTTAATTGAAAAAGTGTTTCTTTTCTAGTGCTAGTTATAAGTGTATTGGGCTATTAGGGATGAACACTGCTTATGAAAACAAATGAAGAGGTATTCCTCCCATAATTATGAGACACTTTTTTGATTCGATAACTCAAATGACCAGAGCTATGAATTGGTATTACAATCAGCCACAATTGGCCTCAAGTCTACATCAAGTGCCTTTTAAATTGGGAAATGCAGTTGACTGGAGCTATCAACTGGCATTATAATCAGCCACAATTGGCTTCAAATCTATCTCAAACACCTTTTTCTTTGATTTGTAAATGCAATTGACTGGAGCTATGAACTGCCTTAAATCAACATCAGACAGCTATGACTGGCCTTACTAAATTCAGCTCATACAGTTACCACCGGCCTCAAATGCTCTGTGGGAATTGAACATGGGTGAAGCTGGGTCAACCAGCCCATTTAACCAAGCCAACAACACCACCTCATCGGCTTAACTTTAAGACACATTAATCTCCATGTTCACTTGATCTTATGTTTGAATTGATCCATACATATGCCTCTATGTGAAAATGGTTTTTGTTTTTATTTTCACTCACCTTGTCTACATCATAACCAAGTAAAGAAGCAATAATAATTTGTTTTCTGTCGATCCAATTAAATTTGTCTATGCTAAATCTCCATTTATCCGCTCACATTATTGGTTTTGGGAATTCCTAGTAAATTTTGGTATGCTAAATCTTTATTTATCTACTTCAAAAATCCAGGCATAATGTGACGTCAGTTTTGAATGCCATGGAAGTTGATAAACCACTGGTTGGATGGACTTGCATGTTTACAATTATACCTATTTGGCATATCACATGCACACTGGTATACTGAATCTTGTGGATGTTTGTTTCTTCAGGTGAGCTTTGCATGCGTGAAGATCACAGCTATATGCCCTCTTCGCCTGCTAGAACGAGTTAGTGACCTACTAAGATGGCAGCACCGCCAAAATGACAACGTAAGCCTTCCGTGGATGCAAGATACATTGCCAATTTTAGCGCCCTCCAGCCCCACCTATCACACTACTTCAGCTCCAGAGTCATTGACAGCCACTGAAGAAACAGACCTCAAACTTGCAGAAGATAGACTGCTCACATTATGCAAGGCCTGTGAAGAAAACTCACTGCCTTTGTTAATAGATGCAGAATACACATCTGTTCAGCCTGCAATAGACTATTTTACGTACTCTGCCTCTCTAAAATTCAACAAGTCTGCAAAGCCCCTTGTGTACGGCACCATCCAGGCCTACTTGAAGGATGCCCTGCCACGTCTGCAGCTGGTGTCTGATGAGGCAACACGGAGGGGGATACAGATTGGACTGAAGCTGGTACGTGGTGCCTACATCACCAGGGAGTCTTCACTGGCAGCTTCTCTGGGTGCGCCTTCTCCTATTCATTCTTCTATCCAGGACACCCACAAGTGTTATGATGCATGTGCAGGGCTTATGATGGAGAAGGCTGCAATGGCCGAGGCCTCTGTGGTTTTGGCCACCCATAACTTCGAATCAGGTATATAATAAAATAAAAAATTAAGCTTTTTTAATTTTTAATTGTTTCATTTGTCTTGCTAATGACTGAATGTGTTAATTGTTTTTGCAGGCAAGGCTGCAGCTGCAAAGGCCGAGGAATTGAATATTAGGAAGGGGAATGACAGAGTAGAGTTTGCTCAGCTGAAGGGCATGGCAGACAGCCTATCATCAGGATTAGTTCAAGCTGGATTCCAAGTTAGCAAGTATCTTCCTTTTGGGCCTGTGGATCATGTTTTGCCTTATCTTATCAGAAGGGCCGAGGAAAACCGAGGGCTGCTGTGTACCACTAAGGCAGATCGCCATCGCATCAGGTATCAAACTAAAAAAACACTTCTATAATCTTGGAGTTGATGTATTAATCTCTCGATTTTCTTATAGAAGTCACACTCTGTACATGTGTTGCAGTAAGGAATTGAGCCGGAGACTGCAAGCATTTATCAAAGGATGAGACGAAGAAATACATTAGTGGCTCTGTCTCGTTAAAATTTGACATGGCTTTGAGGGGGAGCTTCGAATTTTCAAATGTTAATGGTGAATCAATTACGATGGAAGCCCATTTTTTTTTTGGAGATTTAAACAAAGGCGAGCATTTGCCCTTCTCGTCCTTAAAAATCTTGGGTTTTTGGTGTACATATATGGATGCTAATAGTTTAATAAAGATGCCTCCATGGCTTTTTTTTAAAGCTCAATAATTAAATTGTCCGCTGGTGTTAATTTGTGGTGGTGGTTGATTGCATTAAAAATAAGAGCTCATGTCAGCAGTAGTCCCTGCTGTAAATGGAGTTTTTCAATTAGAATAGTTGGCTATGAAAAATTTCAAGATTGTTAGCTATTATTACTTAAGTCGGTTGTTGGATGTTTGCCAATCAAGATCTGCAGTATCTTCAAATTCTTTGGAGGTTGCAGTTCTTGCTTTGATGAAGCTCTAAATTTAAGCAACATGAGCATATCTTCATTAAGTGTTTGATAATATAACCCTATCAGATAGTGGGACTTAGCATTTTAGCAAAGCTTCTCATAGCTATAATGCTGAATATAACTAGAGCAGGTTTCCTCTTTCAAGGTAAGTGCTCAGCATTGTATTTACCATACTTAAATTGAAATTTCCATCTTACCGTGCCCAAACTGTAGAGATCTGAGAGAAGCCGAGTAATAGAGCTCAAAACAAAGCAATGGTTACTATGAAAGTGATTGACAATTAGATCTTGCTCCCTTGAGTACAAAGCTTTACGATATCACTTAAAGTTGTCATTGAAGTGCACTTATGAAGATAAAAAGCTAGGTGTAACTGCTCAAAACTTCGAAGTTCTCTAGCAGAGTCCATCTGAAATACCATTTCCATTTGATCAATTCCTGCCACGATAAATAACACAAACTTTGATTTGTCATTTTAAAATGTCATTACACCAAGAGGCGTTCCTACAATGGTATCTAGGGCTGTAATGGAGTGAGTTGTTCACTTTTATTGTCAACATTAAATTTGATGTCCATTTAACTGTCTTTTGATAATTCAACCATTCATTGGACTGTCACTTCAATGTTTTTTTTTCCTTTTTCTTGGAGAAATCAATTAAAAAAGTAGTAATAGCTTGGCCATATAATAATGTTTTGGCCCTTTTTTCTTGAATAAATTTTTCAAGACCGACACAATGGCATAGTTAAATTGATTCTATTTGCCACAAATCAATGGGAAATTGATAGAGAATTTAATGAAGTTATTGATTAATGTGGTATGTGAAAAATCTAAGCTAAGAACCTTGAAATTGATATCTATTGATGTATTTCATATAGATACATTTATTCTAATATATTTTTTGTATTATATATATAAATATATATATGTTTTTGGGTATACTTATACTACACTAGCATAGCTAGAAGGTGCCTTGAGATTGATATCTCTCGGCATATTTTAGATAGATGTATTTTAGATATCTATGCTAGTAGTTCATACCATCCATTTTTTTTTTACAGATTGCCTATTGAAAACTTTGAACTTTCGGTTTTTCCCCATTTCCAGATATTATGGCATAGAGAATAAAATAGAAAATGTTGTTTGACGTGTTTTGATTTGTATAATTTAAAAATTAGACTGTAAAGAATTTTTTTACAGGCTCTCACTGGTTGAGAATCTAGAAATGGTTGTGAATATTTTATGTGGAATGGCATCGAGATAGAATGATGCTTGTTGGAGTGCCCTCCTAAAGTATCTGTTATGTAATTTGTATTTGTTTCATTGCTTTGACACACTTCGAAAGATAGACTAGGACAATTCACATGCTTAACCCACTTTTGCCCAATGGTGAAAGACTAGTCTGGGGCATTCTCATCCTCCATTGAATCTATTTTCTTAGAGTTTCTATCAGAGTGACATTCTTTGAGATTCAATGGTGTTATCATAATGAATGCATACCAATATTTCAGCAACTTCATTAGAAATTTCCCTTAGACGATTTGGGTAGCCAAATTGTTCATAATTTCCTCTGTTTTGGTACTGGTAATGTAGTTAGCTCATTAGTTTAGTAATGATAATACAATGAAGAAATGACAACAATGGAAGATATTTAAGATGGAAAGAATGTTTAAAGGCACAGTTTCTTGTTATGCTTCCTAATGGTAGTTAGCAACATACAACAGATGTTAAACAAGATGAAAACCAAAGAAGTTAAGAGGGAAGAAGATTTTTGTCGAACCCACTTAAGGTCTAAACCTTCAAGTGTTCAAGGCAATTTATAGAATAATTAATTTTTTTCCTTTCAATTTAACATGATCATCATCTATGTCTTCTATAGGAGCCCTGAAACCAAATGTTACTTTTGACAGGAGTCATCCAATAGGATCTTGCATAACTTCATTTTTCAATATTTTATTTCTATTTTGCCACTCCTCTAATGATGTTTGTGTCCTTACAAAGTATTTTATAGATTACTTGAACCTTTTGCGTTTCAATTCAACATGATCAGCATATATTTTTCTATATGAGTTTTGAAACCAAATCTTACTTTCTATAGGACTTACTTAAAAGATATCCTGCATAACTTTATTGTTATTTCTATTTTTCCCCTCTAAAAACATTTGTTTTGTTATCTACAAGAAGCTTAACTCATTGGATAACAGACTGGGAAATGCAAAAGGAAGACATGACTACACCATTTCTGTGCTTAAGGCTATCTACAACTTCATGGAGCAACATGTCAAAAGTGTATGTGTGCTCAGCGACATTCCTGCTGCCATTTGGGAGCCGGGACCAGTACGGGACTTGATTCTCTCACAGCTGGACAAGAAGGATCCCTCCCATGTCACTGCCCTGACACTCTTCACCTCTCTGCAGAAGGTAAGGACAAAGATTGATAGAGCAGACAAGTGAAGAAGACTGTCCTTACTCCTGGTTTTCTGTTTTGTTGCTGTCAAGATGTTGTTTTCATGCTGCTTTGTTGCAGTTTTGTCACTGTTTTGATCCTTTTGTATAGTTTCTCAAATAACTATAGTTGGATATTCATGTATAATCTGGATGCTGATCCAAACTTGATGTATTTACTGCATTATCTGGCTTTGGAGCCTTTTTGTAATAGGGTATAGTCCCTTCAAAACTATGGACTGTATTTTCTGCTCTATCTGGCTTTTGAGCACTTTTTGTAACAGGGTATAGTCCCTTCAAAACTATTTACCCCTAATAAAAAACATTTGTTTTGTTATATGTTCCCTTTTATCTATCAATCTCTTAGCAGCATTCATTGTTGATTGTTGCTTCTCATCCTTCTTATTTTTCATTCTACTCTCTTTACAATTTAATTTCTGTTTTGAATCTTTAGCTATTTGCAAATTAACAGGTAAGTCTGTAAATGCATTACAGTCTTTTTGATTATCCAAGACAGTAGAAGTAAGTAGCTAGAGTAATAACAAATTACTGCATTCTGTTATTTATGAAATGGGTTTTTAGAAAACAAAATTGAAATCCAATTAAATGAAATGAAATTTAAATTTAACAATTCAAATTCCGAATGCCTGGATTTGTCCATTGTAGGGACTTAAGGGTTTTGTTATACAGAATAGCAGAGATAGGTTACGGTTCTAAGATTGAAGGCAAAAATGGTTTAGTGGGGAGCGTAGGTGAATGAATTACTATGAATGATTAGAGAGGTCAATTATGTAGGATACATCTCATTATATGTTGTTGCTTGTATCTAGTGCTAATTGTAACTGATTCCTGACAAAACCTTTTGTGGTTCGCAGTGGAAGAATCTTCTCCAAGGTCAGTTGCTTATCTAATTCAATTTGTTATTTAACAATGTTTGCTATATATCATAAACATTGACTTTAAACCATATGCATTCCCATTTACAGCACGTCTGTGGTGATTTGTTGCTGGGGAATCGTGGGTTTGTGCATGGATTTTCTACCATGCAGGTTTCCTTTGAGGAAGTTTCGAAGCTTGTTAGTCGTTGAAGAATATTCTTGCAACGAGGATATACATTTGTTTCCATGGGTCTGATACCATTTTTAGATGTCCCGCCTAATTGTGTTGGAAACTTTGATATCTACAGTCAAAATTATCTGAGAATTGAGATTTGGAATAGGGGAGTAACATTTTGAGAAAATTTCTTTATGTTCTTCGAATCTTGATATGCACTTGAAATTACTGCGACTGTAGTTTCTCAGTTTAGGAGTTGTTTATCGAAAGCACTTGTTCAAATAAACAGGTCTGTACCTATATTGCATTCTAAGAGTTCTGTTTAAATTAACGTTTGATATTATGATAAGGATGCTATTGGTGTATATTTTACAGATTCTTTGCATAGAATATGTGCAAACTCATTACTTGCTAGTTGAATATCCGTAGATATGAGAGCTTATATATACTCTTGATGAAATTCAATAGGTCCATTCCAATTTTTATCTTTGCTATTCGTTTTTAATTTTTATGGGCAATCAGTCGGGAGTAAGTATATGTAATTTAATCAAATTCAATAGGTTAGTTTTTTTATTAATGGTTCAAACCATGGTAATTATAGGGGCTACGACCCATTCATTCGCAGAAACATCTGTATTTTGCCAAAAATGGAAAAGTGACTTGCCAAAGATGAGTCGACTCTCCATGATATGAGCTCAAAATATTCACTATGGACAAGTACACCAATTTAAACTGACTGTACATGCTCCTGTTATATACATATACTGAGATATTATGAAAACAGACTATCTAACCAATATATTAAGCAAACCAAATTTATACATCCACCGATAAAACGGGATTGTTAAAGGTTCTCATTCTGTGTGCCATATGCTCATTGAAATTGTCAACATCATCTACAATCTGTACTTGATTTTGTCCTAAACACGTTGCATGATGTTCTGCGCCTCAACGAATTTCATCGCACTCAGCTTGTGCTTCCTCACCTCGGCAAACTTTGTTTGTCCTAGCGTGATTTGTTTTCTGTTGACTGGGCCTCTTACTAATCTCCATTTTTGAGAAGAAATATTCATATGCAGTTGTATCCAGAAACCTGTACAAACATGTCAATCTGCTGATGTGTTGGAAGCTAGAGTATAACACTCGTAAACTTTAGAGCATCATGCTGATTTGGGTTAAATCATTTGAATAGTAGTAGTCAGAGCTTCATTGTTTTTGCCATATATGAAGATAGGAACCTGGCACCTGCTTATTACCTGAAGATGCATTGTTTGGCAGATTGGATTGAATTTACCAAATCCACAAAAGCTAGTACTTTTGTATTAGGGAACAGAACATGCTCTGAAGAACCCTTAGAATTCAAAGCCATATAAAGGGGTTTCACAATTCTGATATTATTATTTTTCTTCACTGGATGGAGTACATATACCAAAACCAGGAAGCCTTCTAAGATATTAAGATAATGTTTACTATTACCAAATAACAAGAAGCCTTTTAAGATTTTAAGATAATGTTTACCATTACCAAATAACAAGAAGTAGTGTAAGATTTTAAGATACCTTTTACCACTTGCACAAATATCTTAAATACATATATTTGAAAAACATCAATAGATATCAATTTCAAGGATTTTATTTTGGATTTTACACATATCACATTGATTAATAATTCCATTACATTATGTTCATATTTCCCATAGAATGATGAAAAAATATTTTTGAGGAAAAATGGGTTTAAACTTTACAAGTATGACCAAGATATTACTATTGTTTGATTGACTTCTAAGAGTTAAAAAGAATTAAAAACTATTAAGTGATAGTTGAGTAGACGTAAAATTTATGGTCAAAATTACCTTGTGATGGTCAAATGAACATCAAATTTAATATAGAAAATAAAACCTTATACGATCATACTATCACATCACATCCCACCCCATCGTGCCATTGTAGAACACTTATCAACGTAATAGAAATTTTAGGCTCTTTTTTGTTAGAAGATAATTTTATTTGAAAGTAAATAAAAATATTGTGATTCGAGGATAAGCAAGTACAAATATTTTAAATACATCTATTTGAAAAACGCCAATAATATCAATTTCAAGGATTCTATTTTAGATTTTACACATCACATTGATTAATTATTCTATTAATTAATTTAATTCTATTAATATTTCTCATGGAAGGATAGAAGAAAATATTTCCAAGAAAAAAAGGCTTCAAACTCTATTATGATGTGATCAAGATATTACTATTTTTTAATTGTTTTTACAATTTAAAAAAAAATTGAACTTGTGACAGTTGAGCAGATGGAAAATTTATGGTCAAAATTACTTTGTGACGGTCAAATAAACGTCAAATTTAATATTAAAAATAAAACCTTACACGGTCACACCATCACATCCCACCCCTTGCTGTCATTACCAAAAACTAAAAATCAAGCTTTTTATTATTATGCATTTACTGTAAATCATTTTTGCTAATCAATTGCATGTTCATATAGAGGCCATTTTTTCTGCGTTTCAGGAGTTTCACAAAGAACCCATCCTTCATGAATTTGAATGGTCCACTTTTCCACTCATGGCATTTAGGTGGTAATGTGAGTGGATTTAGTGAATTGAACTATGAATTATCCAATAACCAGGACGTCCGGGAAGGTCACCTATTCGAAAACTTTTCCATGGGTAAGCATGCTTAAGCCTGATTAGTACTGGAAATGACCTCCTGAAAATCCTGATTGCTTGATGCTATATAGAAGCTGATGTTAAGGAGGTTATTATTATATTTTTAAAATCTCCTCCAGTTTAGTGAATGATTGATTGCGTTAATATTTTATAGACAAGGCAGAAGCTGCAGAGGTGAAGAATGCAGGAAGGGGATCAACAGTATACGATTAGTTCAGCTGAAGGACATGGCAGACAGCCTTTCGCTGGGGTTAGTTCAAGGAGGATCCAAGCCTGAAGAGCGTTATGCTGGGGGTTAGGTCATGCAAGATCCCAAGCCTGAAAACATCATTCTTTTGGGTTGGCGGATCATGTAATGCCTTACCTTATCCGAACGACCAAAGACAACCAAGAGATCATTTCTACCTCTAGGGCAGATAACCAATGAATCAGGAATAAAAACAAAGACTTCAGCAATCTTATTGTGTTATTTTAATAAATCTTGCACTTTGTATATGTATTGCAGGATTGAATTGAACCAGAGGCTGCAAGCGGTTATCACAGGCGGAAATGAAGAATTAGAAGACTGGCTTTGGCTTGTTCAATTTTTGTAGAACATGGGGTCCAAGTGGACGACTTATGATTTTCGAATCTTGTTGCTGATGCAATTATGATGAAAGGCCAGGGTTGGTGTGGAATCTTAAATGAGTATGCGAAGTGGTTCGTTTAATTTCACATATTATCTTTATAGAAAGAAATGGTTGTTAATTAGACAGAATTCTCTTTGGCAATGAGAGAATAATTTTGCATAGAATATGTGCAGCTGCATTCATAAACCTGAATAATTCGATTCCCTTTTCCTGAAGTTTCGCTATGTGGCTGAGCCACGGCCCACAATTGGTGTTGAATCATTTGAAACAGCCTTTAGATTTCCTGCCACCACGTTGCAGACTTGATGGTGATCTACAGGCCAGAGAGGAAAGTTCTCTTAAAAGATCATAATACAGTTAGAGTTAGCTGAGAGTTCGCAGTTGGACTTTCTAGAATACATTGGAGATGCCGTGATTGAAAAGGAAGATCTGTCAACGTTTCGAGCCATCCACGTGCGGCTCTTTATCAGGACAGTGAAGTCAAGGTAGAATAAGGTGTTCACTCAATTAAATAACATTATCTGCTCCGTGTACACTAGTCAGCCGACCCTATTATAAGTCAATTGTATCCACCACCATTATTATGTTATGTACATTGCTTTATAACCGGCAGCCAACTCTGGCTAATTTTTAGCCCATCATACTAGTTGGAGCTCTCAGTTTCTTACCCATCTGTTGTCTCTGGGTGGGATAGTCTCCTGCACGCCAAGATACACTCCATGCATAACGTTATAATAGTTTTCATATGCCCTTTTTGTTTAGGATCATTGGGAATGTTTCTATGGGTATAGTTGCTGGAGTACCATCCGACATGGAAGACTGAGTTGAATGTGTGTAGGGCAATGGTTTTGCCAGAAGGCGGCACTGTAGCAGAAGCTGCGTGTGGTGCTGTTATGACAAAAGTAGTAAGTTTAGCTGCAGGAAATATCATTGGAACAGGCTGTGGATGCGCAACTGACTGAATTATCTGGCTTGAAGTGATCTTGGATGTCTCTTTGTATTTGGAGTTGTTTACATCCTTACAGATCCTTTTGAACCACCTCTGCTGTTATCCACAGGCCTGAGATGCCTTTCCCTTTGCACTTGCCACAGTTAATTATTTTGAATCATTAAACAATATTGCTATGCTGTTAAATGAAATTTCTTTATTGCTAATTGAAGTCCCTATCTTCAAATCTACACTGCTATCTTTTTCTCCTTTCAATGTTGTTTATTGGGATAAAGACTAATTAGAATTTTAAATTGTTCCGTGGGGTAACTGTTTACCAGGTTGTTGAGGAAATTATTTTCTTCTTCTCGTCGTGTTTGACATGGATATATTTTCCCTGGAAATCATTCTTCCAGATCAAATCTTGAGGGGAGCATCATTGCTGGGAAGGTGGGAAACAATTAAGGAATCACCTTAAGAAAGAATGTTGAAATATCTGAGGCATGTACACAGTCGATTCCCAGTGATTTCAGTTTTAAATACTGTCATGTTGTTTGTGGCATTTTCAAGGTTGGCATGTATTACCTTGAGAATCGATATCACCTGCTGAATCTTGAATTATTGTGTCTGCTATTGCTGGATTTGATTTTGAGGACGAATTGAAATTTAGCTTAAAGGTGTTTGTAAGATGGCATTTCGTAACATCTTGTGTTGGCGGTTGGAATGCATCAATATTCTATAATCTTCGAGCTACAATTTATATTTCTATAGCATCAAATTTGATAATATGTAGTTCTGCTCATCACTTCAGAGACCAGCATACAAATGGTGTAATCGACTAATCCAGTTGTGGAGCTCAGAATTGTATGACCAAGTCTGTCATTTCACTGTCAACTAATATAGCGTACTTAATATTGTCCAGCCTAACCAACCTTTCCCTCATTAGAACTCTCTGTATAATTTATTTATTTTTTATCATGGTCCACCAGCCATAAGAAAATCTTTGCCTTTGGTCATACTTTCGCTCATATACAATCTTTGATTAATTGCTGGCTATGGGCCAAAGTATTAAGTTTATCATTTTTCAGTCTTGTGTTCTCATTAATTGGAATACCACCTTAAACTATCCATAACCCATGAATGGTAAATTCTTTGTTTTATTAACTTCAGCAACAAAAATATTCAGTTGATTACAAACTCTCATCCTAGATAGAAATAATTAGCTCCAAATTTCGTTCTTTTAAAACTGGGCTTAGTATTGCACCGAAATGTAAGATATTGTTATGTTATGGAATGACATTGTATATGTAAGGAAATTAAAGTAGTGGAACAACTTCCTACACCAATCTTGAGAAGAGATATTATGGAAAACTTTTAAAAAGTTGATCAAACAGTTATAGAAATTCTAGCAACACATTCATAACAAGAAAATAAACAATTAACACAAATCCGAGATATATGTGGGGAAAACCTTCCGGATGAAAAACCCACACTCCAAAAGTCCACTTAAGTATTTCAAATCTAACAACAAGATTACACACACTTGCTAAGCAAGTTTATTACATGAGTATCACCAAAAAACAACTTTGGAATAATTCAGGCACTATTCCAATATAACAGTACTTGCAAGACTCACCACACAAACTACTCCTTAAACCTTCAATTTATGGACCTCCGGTTATAGAAGTAACCATCCGTGGTTTACAAAACCATGTGCAAAACCTCTCATGAGGTGTATTGCATTAGAAGACAAGATTTCGGTCTAAAATTAGGCTCTCACGTCTACAAAATTCTCCTTGATTTTTGGCCCTCAAAGATGTCATTGTTAGAGTAGGTATTTACTTCAGCTCATATTCACCTAGGTACATTATTGTATTTATCTTCACCCACTTATGTATGTGGATATTTCTTTTTATTTATTTAGATATTATGAGATGTTATCTAGTTGTTAGGTATAATTGTTTCCTTGATTTATGATATTGATTAGTTCTTTCCTAGATCTATGGTATTGACTAGATCATTGATGTCTAGTTCTCTCATAAATCTATGGACTTGACTAGTTCTTTCCATAATTTATGGCTTGCTCTACGACCTTGATTGGTTCTTATATTGTTATTCCTTGCCTATATAAGCAAGGCCCATTCTCATTGTATTTCATTGAGTTCCATAATAATATATGATATTGTTGCTCATTTGTTTGCAAAGGTTTATGTAAAGTTATTCTGGCGAATTGCTTTCATCTTATTGATCGTGATGTTTGATTAGCATCTGTGTTCTTGGTTTGGCACGATCTGGTTATCATTCCTTTTAGTCACAAAATCTGTCATAATATTTCTAAAAATAACCCTTCCATGATATACTATCATATGGGCATCTTTTGACAACTGATATTTTTATTTTCAAAGCACCGACAATGTGAAACAACCGTAGGAAAAATTTAAATGAATAAATCAAATCTACGGAAATTGTAAGGTTGATACACCTCATTTCTAACAATGTCCAACTTGTCGAATACCTTGCAAGGGCCAAGGGAAACATATCATCATAGATCAATTGTTAGCGGCCGAAAGGCCCATAGACTTGGAACACCATCTAAAATTCGCCGTGCTCACAAAGCTTAGTTAATACATTTGCAACATTCGCAATCGCCTCTACCTTTTCTAGCTTCACCTTGCCACCTCGACCATATCTCTCACGAAGCAATACATCGAACATCAATGTGTTTGGTCATGACATGAAAAGTCGGGTTCCTCACAAGGCAAATTGCGCCTCGATCACACAAGAAATTGTGACTGCACCTTGTTTCAATCTAATATCGAACACAAACGCTTAAGCCAAATGGCTTCTTTACATGCATGAGTAGTCATGTCATGTACTCTACCTCAAGAGTGGACAAAGCGGTTAAAGCATGTCGCTTGCTCATCCAATTGATTGCACCACCGCTAAGAGTAAACACATACGTCTTGGTGGACCTTCTACTACCGACATCACAAATTTCAATCTAAATCCACAACCATGAATACTCAGTGGATTGTTGATCTCATGTGCCATGAAAACATATAGAGTATTTTGTTATACCCGTAAATATCTCGAAGACCCTCTTAATCGCATCCCAATGCACTCTTCCAGGGTTAGACATAAAACGAGAAAGAACTCCTATCGCTTGGGCAATGTATGGTCTTGTATAGACCATATCATATATTAAGCTTCCAATGCACTTTGGTAAGGCACTTTGCTCATGTCTTCCATCTTTGATGGGGATGAAGGACATAGTGAAATAGAGAGCTTCGTTACCAATGTAACAGGACACAAGAGTGGTTTGTTAGGAAATATTATTGATAACATTATTAAGTGTGTGAATAATAAAATACAAACTCATATTGAGTTGTATTTTATAGTTGTACGTGAGTTGTAGTACAACTTACTAGAGCTATTCTAGGTGAGATATATTGGGGATGAGTATGAGAAAATAAAGGTTGAGAGATATGAGGAAGATAAGACTTGACTCCTAGTTTATAGGATCAAGTATTTGTATAAGAAGCTCACCAGGAAATGAATAAAATACCCTGAATGAATTCTATTGTGAATTATATTTGTATTTGGTGTTATTTTATTAAATCGTGTGTTCATATTACATGCAATCTGAACCAAAATAATATTTGGTATCAGAGCGATGTTATAATCTTGTGGATGTGCATTTGTGGATTCGGATTCAATAATTTCCGTGTAAAGAACATGTCATAAGTTTTTTTCTATGATCTGGGTCCTTGTTATTTTTAATGGGTTTGAAGATGGATGTCCAAGGAAAATACTGTATAAATTTCAGCCAAACCCACATCGCGGTTTAAGAGAAACAGTGAAAACGTTTCTGGGATCTGCTTCATATTTCCACTACAGTATGCAATTTCTGAACAACTAGGTTGTTTTATTATTGGTTTGCTTTATCAGAGCAGGTGATTAGAAGATATGACAGGAGGAGGAAAATTCTGCATCAATCCCCACACTTCTCGCTATTTCAAATATTGGTGTTTTGTATTGAACTGCTACAAACTCACATCTCTCTGCAGATCATGGCCCAGCTGTAGTCTATAGATCTTTGCTCATAGTCGATGTGAAGAATAATTTTCCAACACATTCAATTAATTATGATCTGCCCACGTAGCAAGGAATTATGATCTGATCATCTCATGTTGTTTCTTCATGCACGTATTCATATTTGACTTTTTCAACAGTCCATTAGATATCTTTGTGAGTCTCCACTGAAGCGAAGTTGTGTGCAACAACCATCCGTGTTGCAAAACTTTGATCTTGACTCACTGAAATTTATATTACCAATCTCAACTTGCATTGGATGAGGAAACTCCTCACGACTCATGGATATTCAGGCTTGACCTCTCGTGCATTTGTTGACTGTGGTGGTGTGGTCATTACTAAGTATTAATGCATTATAAAGTGTTTGTATATAGTTTGTATTAGTGTTTTTTCAGTTAACTTTGATATTTAGAGTTATCTTGTCTTTGGTTTCAATGTTTATGTCACGTCATTGTGGTAGAGTCTTTACAATAAGATTTTTCTTTGTTGTTTATTGTTTAGATTATAATGTTGTACTTAATTGGATTATTTGTTATTAATTGTGCTATGTAACATTTTGAAATAGCCAAAAGAGTTGATCTTTTTCATCGTCAGAGTTGTAGTGTCGGCACTCATTAAAATTTGTTGTCAAAACTATAAAGTTGTATTAAGAAAAAGTAACCTTTAATTACTTTTTTATTGTTTCGTGTTGTCAAGTCTTTTGTTTGTAAAAGTGTCATTGTAAAAGACCATAAAATAATAAAAATTGCCTTACGGACACATTTTCGGGCAGAATCCAACGCTCGATTTGTAATCAATATGAGCTTCATATTCAAATCAAGCTAAGTTAGCAAAGTCACGATGGAGGTTGGAGGTTGATCGCGGTGACCTCTTGTCGCGTGCACCATCGACGAGGCCGCGGTACTAATTTGGTGGCCAAGTATTTTCAGTTGTGTGGTAGATAATAAAAACAGATGATATATTCCTATTATTGTAATGTGTGACAAATTCCTATATGTAACCTTCTGATGAAAAATATAATGGGAAGTAAAAAAAAGCACATGCAGTATGTATCTTGAAACGGTTCATGGAAATCCAGAAAACCACATGAGGTGAACAATAGAGTGGAGAATTGTTCATGTCCAGGTTGGTGGTAAACCTGTTGTAAAACCATAGAAGGTTGAGCGTTGCTCCCTTCATTTATATCAAGGTCATGAGCTACAGGCGTGCCGCAGGAGTTGGCATTCTATTGAGATGTGAAAATGTTTTTCTACCTTGTTCACATTAGGGGAGTGTATATTAGGAATTAATAATGTTAACAATAGGGGAGTGAATGTTAGGAAATATTATTGATAACATTATTAAGTGTGTGAATAATAAAATACAAACTCATATTGAGTTGTATTTTATAGTTGTACGTAAGTTGTACTACAACTTACTAGAGTTATTCTAGGTGAGATATATTGGGGATGAGTATGAGACAATAAAGGTTGAGAGATATGAGGAAGATAAGACTTGACTCCTAGTTTATAGGATCAAGTATTTGTATAAGAAGCTCACCAGGAAATGAATAAAATATCTCGAATGAATTCTATTGTGAATTCTATTTGTATTCGGTGTTATTTTATTAAATCTATGTGTTCATATTACATGCAATCTCGAACCAAAATAATATGGTTTACAATCCTACATGTTGAACCTTTGCAAAATAGAACAAACTTAATTACTCTAGCCAAGCCATAGTTTTCTATTCTCATGATCTCTTCTAATCTCCATCCCAAGTATGTGTTTTTCGCACCAAGATCTTCCATTTCAAATTTTGTAGAGAGTTGAGATTTCAATTCCGCAATCAAACCTTTGCATTTCTCAATAAACAACATGTCATCAACATATTAAACAATTACCATGAAACAATCACATGTTAGATTTAAAATATACACAGTGATCTCGATTTAGACCGCGTAAATCCCAAACTCAACGCATATGTATCGAACTTCTGGTACCACATCCTAGGACTTTGTTTAAGGTCATACAAGTATTTCTTCAACTTACAAATCAACTTACTTTTACCTTTCACCACATAGTGTTCAGGCTGTGTCATATATATTTCTTCCTCTAAAACACCATGAAGGAAAGCAATTTTCACATCCATTTATTCAACCTCTAGGTGACAAGCGGTTGTAATAGATAATAAAAATCGAATGGATGTCATCTCAGCAACAAGAGAAAATATCTCACCATAATCAATATCCTCGACTTGAGAGTAACCCTTCGCAGCCCAACCGTGCCTTATAATTTTCAACCTTTCTATCTCGAACCAATCTATTTCTTAAACACCCATTTACATCCAATAGGTTTTCAACCTTCATGCAATGGTATAAGGTCCCATGTATCATTATTTTTAAGAGCTACCATCTCTTCATCCATGACTATTTTCCAGGACTCTTCATCATTCATACCCAAAGCCTTGCATAGATCTCGGTTCATCAATGTTAGTACTCAAAACAAATATACACTTCTAATCATCAAGTGAATGCCCATACCTTTCGGATGGTTGCCTTTGCCTTGTAGACCTTCAAACAAGCTGAGGTGGAGAGTCTTCCACTTCTTCCTCTTTCGAAGATTCAAAGCTTGATGAGCTCTCCTCAACTTCTTGTCTATTTTGGGGTCTCGATTCAACTTTCTCGGGAGAAAAAGGAAGTTGAACCACATCCTTTTTTTTTGTTCAATTTATTTATGTTGTTCGGCTGAAAATTAAGAGGGGAAAATTTAGTCTCTCTAAAAATAACACTCTGGAATGAATTACCTTTTGGCAACATGGTCTTAAAGCTTGTATCCTTTCACACCATCGTTGAGCCGATGAAGATACATTTGAAAGCCTTAGAATCCAACTTCGTTTCTCTTCCCCTTAGGCACATGTGCATATGCCTCACAACCAAAAACTCTCGGATGTCTAAGTGAATATTTACCTAGTATAAATATTTCCCACGAGTTGTAAAATCTTCCCTTAAATCTATACTTAACCACCTAAAACCGCTTGAGAACCAAAAACAAATAAAACAAATCAATCAAAAACGAATCTATAACCATCCTAACCCCTACACTTCGACCTCCAACATCTTCCCAACCATTTACCCGAAGTCAAAACTAAATACCTTCGTTTAGAAGTGGTTTTAACCACTTTACAACTCAAAATCTCGAAAAACTAGCTTCACAACACTTTCAAGGCATTCCTAAAATTTTCACTTGTCTTTTATCAATCACATTTAGCTTTTAAATAGTCTAAAACATCATTATGCATCATCAAACACTCTTGTTATTAAAAGCTGTTATAATTATTGGAAATCACCGGTGATTCCCTTAATCGCTAACAATTGGCCTAATCACCGATGATTCCTGTCCAATCTATCTTTTATCAAATTTAGCATCTTTTTGTCAACTTTCTTCATCAATTTTCATCATATATGTTGCTTCTAACATGTATTTGAGAATGAATCTCTGTTAGATGGCAATACCTGGTCAATCACATGAAATTACCAACATTTACAACCTTCTAATAGTCCAACACCCCTTTTTCGGGAACAATACAATATCCTGCACGAGCTCACACTTTGCGCAATATGATTGCGACACCGACCAAGACATCGAAGATAAATTTGAATTCCTTCACGAGATCGAACAAGAGACCGAGGACTTCTGGTACGACTACTTTGAATGTGTCCAGTTGCATCCACCTCTTTGTGCCAATTTGAAGCCGCACATGACCTTCCCATTCACGGAGTTCTAGGGATTCTCATATTCTATCTACATATCTATATTGATTGTATATCTTTATCTTCATCCGTATCATTGATTTTTCAATCTACTTAATTGTTTAAAAGTGAGCTGACATCCTCCAAGGAAGTCCCTTTGGATTCCTGGAATCATCCTTTGTTGAGCATCTTGCCTATCCATTTATCTAATCTTTTCTGTTTAGTGTTTTTGATTGGAGGTTACTCGTAAGACAGAGGACTTACACATACATCCGGACTCGATCAACTACTATCAAACACCAGCTTCAACATCCATACATATCTACGGGTATCGTAAACTCTCGCATCTTTTGAGGTTGGTTTTTTTATTATTTCACTGCATTAATTTGAGTAGAAACGTAGAAACATATTTGAACATCTCTCGAACATGTTGAGGATGTTCCCTATATCTTTGGAAGGACTCGCTTTAGACTGGTCTCATAAAATCCACAAAGTATTCCCTCTTTTCATTCGCATAACTCGCCCAACTATTCCTTGAACACTTTTTGATAAATATCACCCATAAAATCACCATCACAGACCTATATGTTATTAAACAATTTGAAGATGAATCCATTGCGAATTTGTAGCCCGTTGGAGGGGTATAATCAATCAATTATCATTCTCTCTCCCACAGATAGAACTAATAGAATTATTTTCTGTTCATGCGCAAAACATATTTCTTCCACACTTCAAATCCAATCATTTCAAATATTTGATGAAGCCTTTGTTATGGCCCGTAAACTTGAACTTTGTGCTCTTGAAGAAGGCAAAGTAAAACTTAGACCAAAGAAACCAAAATCTAATTTCCCATCCAAATCATCTTCTAGTCAAGACAAGCCCAAATCATTAGCCAATGTCGTAGTCATCAAATCTTCTTTGAAAGAACGTTCGACCACCGAATGCTCCCACCCCCAATGTAACTATACCCCTATTGGAGAGACTTATAGTGTAGTCTTTGATAAACTCTTCACGCTAATATGATCTCCCTTCCACCCATTCGTCCTATCGACACTTCCATTTCCAAACCCTCTTGGTATAGAGATAATGACTATTGTAAATACCATAGGGTCAAAGGTCACAACATCAAAAGGTGTCGTTCATTCCGCAACACCCTTCAAGATCGATTGAAAAAGGAGAACTACATTTAGACAACCCTAATGCTCGTAGAAGAAAAAAATTGAGGTCTTTAAACAACCATTCCCGAATCATCCCCATCGAGTAGTCAACCCCAAAAAAACAACGTACAAGCCCACCATACCATAAACACCATCAATAAAATATTGCCTATTACCGAATCCACACCCACACTTACCTCTAGTAACACACCCGAATCAACATCCGAACAATTAGAAACATCCCCACAACTGTTGTTCGAGAATGAACCCTCTTCATCTCTGTAGCTACATCCTCTGCATCCATTCCTTCTAATAATCCTTCACGAACACCTCAAAAACAACCAGTCATCCAAATTACAAAAAGTTTTATGACAGCTTCGCAGCCTAATATCATCTATGTGACCCCCTAGAGTTTCCTTCCTCCCCCATCTAAAAAGGTCACCATTATAAACCATTCCACTACTCTATGCAAAGGATCAAACATCAACCCTCTATCCTTGGACCCCATCCCTCGTCCGTACCACCTATCACAAAATCAAAAAATACTTATCAACAAATAACCAAAGAACCCACACCAAAGACAATACCTCCCAAGACAGTTAAATCAAAAGAAACATCGTTGCCTTCCACCTCCGCATCAAAGGGACACTATGCAACTATGCTAGAAAAATTGCTTCAACAATCACTCATAGTGTTACCTCCTCTAAAACCATCTAACACTCGAGGATGGAAACCTTCTTGGTATAATTTTGAAGCCTTTGATGACTACCATCAGACACCTGGACACTCGTGGAAGAATGTAAAGCCTTTCATGTAGCCATTAAAAATCTTGAAGAAAAAGGCCTCCTCCTTCTTGAGTTACATACATCAAAGAAACCTCACCCAACACCTACAACATCATCAACCTCTACTATCAAATAATCCTTGAGTAAGCTCCTTCCCCATTAGGTTGACATTGTTTATATTAATACTGAGCTCGCACCCATGAAATCAATATTTCACAGATTTCATAGGTGCTCTCAAAACATCCTCAACTATTTCCTTTGATTCTACTGAAATACCATCACTTCGACCTGAGGATCATGATTTACCTCTCTTCATTATGGCCCAAATCAATGATGTCCTCGTCAAGAGGGCCATGATTGATGGGGGTACCACAATCAACATCATCTCATTCATCTCCTTCAACCAACTTCAAATGTTGAATATTCTCGCTCAAACACCAGTCCTCCTTTGAGCTTTCAACGATACAATCGCGCCCATGTTAGGTATTGTTATTTTACCTCTTAAAGTTCTCATAAAATCCCTGCCTAAAGTCTTCTATATCATAGAAGGAGAGTTCCAGTATAATATGTTGTTAGGATGACCTTGGATATGCACCATGCGTTGTGTCCCTTTGATGCTTCATTGATGTCTCAAATATGAATACAAAGGTAAGACATTCACGGTCCCCTTGCACTCCAAATCCTTTTTAAGCAATCGTAATATGATATATCATCCAAACGATATCCTTATACCAAAATCAAGATCCTCCAACGAAGCATCCACCAACACATCCATTCCATCATCCAAACTACTTGATTATTCCTCCCTTAGAGATGTTATGGAACGTCTTTTATTTGGGGAGTATCGTCTCCTCATGCTTAATTCACTTCCCACACCTAAGATATACAAAAGACCAAATAAACAAGTGTTGTACGAACCTAACGTTGGAGACATTATTTCCTACGGCCCCGCCTATCTAAAAACTAATCTCGTCTATGGGGGGATTGACCATCCCTATTTGCAATGCAACCATCAACGCCAC
This sequence comes from Taxus wallichiana var. yunnanensis, assembly GCA_018340775.1. Classification (NCBI taxonomy): domain Eukaryota; kingdom Viridiplantae; phylum Streptophyta; class Pinopsida; order Cupressales; family Taxaceae; genus Taxus; species Taxus wallichiana. Next base: position 659,985,942 of record CM031242.1, read on the forward strand.
GCCATGCCCTTCAATTCTTTATACAATCCCACTTTCGCTCAAATGTATCTCCATCGCTACGCATGGAAAGGTTTTGGATTCGGATGCTACGAACAAGGAATACATGATTTGATTGTCCAACATTCTCTCAAACCACATGAAAATTATGGGCTTGGATATGAAAATCCCTCCGTCGAATCATCTTCTCAAACCACATCTCGTACGTATCACTGAACTTGAGCCACTACCATCCATAGAATCTGATGATCCCATGGACACAAATGACACCATTTCCATCCCACCTAATTTATTTTTTAGTCAATACTATTTCCTTAGGTCCTTTAACTTATCAATCCAACCATGTCACTAAGCAACTTCCTCTCATTTGGCTAGAAATGATTGAAGAAGATTTTCCCACCATCAACACCCTCCAATGCCATGACGATCAAGAAATCTTATCCCATATGGGAGTTTGACAACCATTTCCTTCAAAAATCCTTACCACCTGATACATCAACCCTCCTTAACAAATCCACCATCGATGTAAACTTAGGAACCCCTCAGAACCTCGCATAGTTAAGGTCAGTCAATCATTAGATCCACAAGAATTAAAAGACTTCACCGATTTCTTATCCAAATATAGCCAAGATTTTTCTTGGTCATATAGTGATATGTTAGGTATTGACCCCAATATCATCGTACATAATATCATCACCTATCCTAATGCCAAACCCGTCAAATGAAGCTTCATAGGATGCATCCCCATGTGGATCTCCTTATCAAAGAAGAGTTATAACATCTTATTTCTGCTAATTTCATCATACCCATTGACTATCCACAATGGGTCTCCAATATCGTACCCATAACCAAAGCCTCAGGAAAGTTACGCATCTACACTAACTTCTCGGGATCTCAATCTTTCCTACCCTAAAGATGATTTCCCTCTCCCAAATATTGATCAGCTAGTCGACTTAACAATCGGACACAAAATGGTCTCCCTCATGGATGGCTTTTCTGGTTACAATCAAATCCTTATCACCATTGATGATCAACACAAAACATCCTTCATTACCCCTTGGGGACCTTTTGCTATCGTGTTATGCCCTCCGAACTTAAAAAAACCAGATCCACTTATCAACATTCTATAACATATATCTTCCATGATTTTATCCATAAAATAGTAGAGGATTACATTGACGATCTCTTAGGAAAATATAAACGCTAAAATCATCTCGTCGTTCTTAAATCAATCTTTATTCGTCTTATTCAATTTTTCCTTCGTCTTAACCCCACTAAGTGTGTTTTCAGCATTCTTTCCGGTAAACTCTTAGGGTTCATCATCTCCATCCGAGGTATTGAAGTAGATCTAGCCAAAATTAAAGAAATCATTGAAATGCCTCCTCCATCAAATCTCAAACATTTCATAGCCTTTGTTGTTCCCCTCAAAATTCCCCTCTTTTGAAAGTCAAAAATTTGAAAATTTTGAGTTGGCACCCTTCAGTAGTGTTTTAGTGAAGTAAGAAATTCGAAGAGATGGTGAAAATTCATTTCTTGGGGTCATTTTAGTGACTTACGGGTCTATCGGACATTTTGTCCCTCATGTCCCAAGTACCGGTGGGCCTCCTGTTCATCGATTGGCCAATTTCCCTGCAAGTCCTTGTCTGTCGGCTTTTTGAATTTTTAGCCCATTTGTCCCAAGTACGCCTGGGCCTCCTATTCACCGAGACCCGCATCGCCGAATCGGCTCTTTATGTCCTTCGCGTCCCAATGTTCCATGGACCGTTCAGGCCAGTTTTTTCCGCTTTCTCGCATTTCACCTTTTTGAGTTAGTGCAAGGTATATTTAATACACATTTATGATCTTCTCTCTCCTGAATGGCTATTTAAAGGGGCAACCGTCTATGCACTTGTCACATTGCTTGCTCATTATCTCTTGCCCACATTTTTGCAAAATCGAGTCATTTGTCCACCTTCCTGTATCTCCTTGCAATAATTTTCGTGAGTATGTTCTTTGAAGGCCATTCCTCTGTTCACTGTCAAAATGAAGATCAAATTTCAAGGGCATGAGCATCTGTCCCCTTTGGAGACTTTTGTGCCCGATATTGGAGATAACGAAGTTTGGCATTTGGATTTCGATGATTTCTGGGGCAGATTAGCATGCGACAACCTTGCTCCCATGGCTCAAATGATAAATGATAGTGGAATCACATATGCTGCTAGTTTTCCTCTCTCTATGCAATGTGCCGACACTGTGCTCACTGTGGGCTAGTTTCAATCTGGACACTAAGGATGTTGTCAATGTGCATGGTGAGTTGATTGCAAAATTAGACGTTTCCGCTTATCGTGCGTTGCCCCTACGCATTCCCGAAACAGAAGACTCCAATGTTCTCACTCTCGCTCAAGCTCAGACTCTGTTTGATCAAGAAAATGAGAAATATAAGGCTTAGGTAGCGAAATCAAGGCTCAATTTAAAGCATTCGTCAAGGATGATTTGTTTAAGGAAGAGTCAATCACTAAAGAGAAAATGAAGGATGTTTGTTCTCTCCATTCAGCTATAGCCGAGGCTAATAAGGAATATCTGGAGCATACTGAGTTTGAAAAAGATACGGAGAAATGCCTAGGCACGTGGACTCATGTTACTTCCAACACAACGATTCCAAGGGGCATGGAGATAGCAAAAGCATTGAAGAGATTCAATCACCAGATCCTCAAAATAGTGGGCCCTCATCATCCACAACCAAATGTCTCTCTACGGCTCTTGACTTTCTTCTTCTATTTTTAGTTTTGATCTCCTTGTAATTTAATTAAGGACTTTATATTGTGTATTTCCTTAATTAATATTTTGGTTAAAAGAAATGGTTACTAAATGTAACCACTTTGTAAACTATATATTGGGCTCTCCACACCATTCCAAAGGGCTGGAACTTTGATAATTTTTGAAAGTGTAAAAGAACTAAAAGCTATCAATACAGAAGATTTCCCTTCCTGTTTCTATCTGCATCTATTTATTCTCTCTTGCTTGTCTAAAGTTTGTGAATCATTAATCTATTGCATTAAGAAGATTTGTATTCTTATGGATGTCATTTCTGGAACTTTGTGTCTATGAAATAATATCTGGTGGTTTAATATGAATGATTATGTTCTATATATCATCCTTGCTCAACATTTATAAGGAACTATTTTGCTATCTATATTTCTTGAGAATGTTGTTATGTTCTACCTTTTCCCTCCCTTAGTTCTTATGTTATTTTGTATTGATGATCTACCTTTGCATTAAAACACTTTCATGATATCAGAGTTCCTCATTAAAGTAGAAAGTTGTACATTTGTAAATAGTTTTTTGCTTGCTTTCAATAAGGGCACCTCTCCCATTAAAGAGGAGGGACTTTTTGTCCCCTGATTGTTGTTTTCATTAAATTCCTAATTTGACAACCAACAATTTTTGGTGACTCGCTAGGGATTCGTTTCAACGAATTCTAGTTTTAAAGAACAATTTCTTGATCATTTCTGATCTGGTGACTCGAGATTTACTCGCGGAAGAAGGGCTCTTGGAATTGAAGATTCTTAGTTTCAACTCCTGGAGCAGCAAGGCTTTCCCCTTCCTTCAACAAGGAGAAATAGAAGAGCTTGTTCTATAAGCACACCCCCTATTGAAGATAGAGAGATTTTGGGAGTGGTATCCCTCAAGAACAACTCAGCCCTAATCTTCGCGCTTTAATTCTTGCGTTGGTGTTTCAGTTCCACTTCAAGTAATTTTTCCAAGGATGGAAACTCCATTACCTTGGGGCCAACGAGTTGGGCCTCTTGCCCTTCCTCAACCTTTACATGAGTTACCTAGGGGTAACAAAATAACTTTCCCAAGTTCAGAGGTGATGGCAAGGTACATCCTGATGAACACATTACAACCTTCATAGTTGCATGTGGAGTCCTTGGAGTTGAACATGAGGATGTCTCTGTGAGGCTTTTTGTGGAGACTTTGCAGGACAATGCGGCAGATTGGTTTTACCATCTCCCCGTTGGGACCATCACCAATTGGACTACCATGAGAACTGGATTTGAGAACCATTTCAAACCTGCAGAAGATGTGCATGCTTTGCTAGCCCAGATTTCTCAAATCAAGAAAGAACCACAAGAGCCCATGAGAGAATTTGTGGCCAAGTTCAACAAGATGATTAACAAGATCCCACAAAACACCTGCCCTGTGGATCAAATTCAAAAATGTTTCTTCCTAAACGCTCAATTTCTGAAGTAAGCTATGTCATTGAGAAGAGCCAATCTTGTAACTTTGGATGATGATCAAGAGATTAGCCGTCAGTGTTGAAGATGACCTGATCATGTCTGGAAAATTGAAAAGAGACTCTTCCAAATCCAAAACTTCTTCTTCCTCTTCCTCTACTCCTGGAGCTAATGCAGATCAGTTAGTACAAAAGCTTTCCAATGACCTCATTGCCATCAAGAAACAATTGGCTCAACATGCTCCTTATCAAGACGTTCCAAGGAAGAACTTTTAGCCTAGAAACCGTTTTCCTTCTTCTCAGACAAGGTTGGCAATCGAAGGACCACCCATCAAGGTCCCTGTTAATGCAACTTGTGAAGTTGAAGAACTTGATGACAAAGAGGTTAATGAAGACTTTGAAGAACCTGGAGAAGAGTCGAGGAAGAACTAGAAGAACTTGATGGATCTCAAGTTAATTTCCTCACTACTGAGGGCATTGATGAGGAAGATGATTATGATGAAGTAGTGGCAGAGATGAATGGTGAGTCATATGTTGTTATGACTCGAGAGTAGACAAACAAGAGAGAAAAAGTGATGCAGCCCACTAAAAATATAAGGAGCATCCCACGACTATTCCAGTGATTGCAAGAAGAGGATATCCTATTCCCACTGCATCCACACAAAAGGTGAGTTCTGCTAATTCTTCTTCTTCTACTCCTGCTTCTAAAACTTCTTATTCTCTAGCTCCAAAACTTGATAAGCCTAGGATTCCTAGTGATGATACCCCATCCACCTCTGGATCTTTTGATATCATTGACCACCTCAAGAAGACAAAAATCTAGATTTCAGAGGTTGAGTTTTATCAAACCCATCCAAAATCCTTTGCCAAAATGGTCCACTTTGTCAATTCCCATTCCAAAACTTCATCCAACACTTCTAAAGGTCTTTTTCCCACTCCCTCTTCTACATCCCAACCAAATCTTGTGGCTGCAGTCACCTCACCTAATGAGAAAATCAAACCATTCTATGTGACCCTCCTCATAGCTGGCCATAGACTCAAAGCAACTGTGTCATAGACTCAGGAGCATCGGACAATGTGATGCCTGCCAAAGTGGCTCATGCTTTGGGTCTTACCCTCACACACACTTTTGGTTCTTGCTATTCCATGGAGAGTAGGGAGGTGCCTTTGGTGGAAGAATTAAGGATGCACAAGTAGCTTTTGCTACTTTGCTGAGAAAAAGGTCTTAGCTACTATTTTGGTAGCTGATATTCCTCCTTCATATGGCATGTTGTTGAGTAGAAATTTCTATAAGGATGTAGGAGGAGAAATTCAAATGGATTGGTCACATGCCCTTATACCAGTCAATGGAAAGATGAAGAAGTTGTTGCCCGAGAAGCAAACTGAATATATTGTGTAAAAGACAGATGATCCCAAGGCACAAATACTTTATGAAGATATTGGGCATGGAAACTACATGATCATGTCTCAGGATGAGGTGAAATGTCCCAAAGAAGTGCTCCATGATCCTAATAGTGTTTGGAATTTGGAATTTGATGGAAGTTTCTCTTCAGTTGGTTCTGGGGCTGGTGTGGTATTGATATCTCTAGAAGGAAAGATTCATCCTTTCTCCTTCAAGTTGTAGTTTGAAAATACAAATAACACAAAAAATATGAAGCTCTCATCCTTGGATTGAACACGGCAAAAGAAAGAGGTGTGAGGAACCTCCTAGCTCATGGAGATGCGGAACTAGTTGTCAAACAAGTCAGAGACCTTTTCCAAGTGAAGAATAGAAGGTTGAAGCACTATAGGAATCTGGTCTGGGATTCTATTGAATTCCTTGATGCCTTCTCCATCGAAGCGGTGCCAAGGGAGAAGAACACTAGAGCTGATTCCCTAGCTGTTTTAGGGTCTTTGCTGATACCTCATCCCAATTTCTCTCAGGAAAATTCACCATTGAAATGATCCATAGACCAAGCGTACCGAGATAATGCAAACAACTGGAAAGTTTTCAATGATGACCAACATTTTCTCTCTTTCCTGGAGCTTAGGGATAACTTTGATCAATTGTATTTTGAGGGAAGTGACAATCTGCCTCGAGAGAGTGTCTCTTCTAATGAGGAAGGTGTCAAGGAGGAGATGGATCAAGATGGTTGCATCAAACTAAAAGGTAACAAGATCCCTAAAGGGCTGATAAGTCTGGAGGAATTGTTTGATAAACATGATAGATATGTCAAGTCCAAGGCTTCCAAAGGAGCTCAGCAATCTATTGAATGTGAAAAGATTAACATTGGGAGCCCTGCCGAACCCAAAATGGTGAATGTTGGAAAGTGCTACACCCAAGAGGAGAAGAAGAAGGTGGTAAATATTTTGAAGAGGTACGTCGATGTCCTTGCTTATTCTTATGATGATCTAAAAGCTTTCCAGCCAAAATAAATGCAACACTTCATTCCCCTCAAACCTGGGATTAAACCTTTCAAGCAAAAGCAAAGGCAATACAATCCAAATATTTCGACACCATCTTCCAAGAGATACAAAAGTTGTTGAAAGCCAAGATCATCTTCCCCATTCATCATTCAACATGGATTGCTAATATTGTACATGTCAGGAAGAAAAATGGTGAGATTCGGATCTATGTTGACTTCAAGAATCTAAATCAGGCTTCTTTGAAGGACAACTATCCCCTACCCATGATGGACCAGGTGTTACAAGCTGTCACATGTTGGAAATGTTGTCCATGCTTGACGGTTTCTCAGGATATAACCAAGTGGAAGTCAATACTGCAGATCAACACAAGACTACCTTTACCACTCCTTGGGGTACTTTTTCCTACAAGAGGATGCCCTTTGGCCTCATTAATGCTAGTGCCACCTTTTAGAGAGCAATGGATTTGGATTTTGGGGGTTTGAAAGGAAAATGTATTGTTGTGTATCTAGATGATTTAACTGTGTTTTCCAAAACTAGAGCAAATCACTTTCAACATCTTGAAATAGTCCTCTTGAAATGCAAAGAACATGGAGTTTCTTTGAATCCCAAGAAATCTATCTTTTGTGTCATGGAGGGAAAGCTGTTGGGACATGTTGTCTCTAAAGAAGGAATCAAGATTGATCCTGAATGAGTTCAAGCCATCCAGCAGATTCCTCTTCCCACAAGCAAAAAGGGAGTGCACTCTTTCTTTGGTAAGATCAACTTCCTGAGAAGATTCATCCCGATTTTGTAGAGCTGACTTTGAACATTTCCCAAATGATGAAAGGAAAGTAGATGTTTGGTTGGTCCTCTAAAGGAAAGGAAGCATTTGAAGGCATTAAGAAAGCTATTGCTAAGACTCCTATCTTAGCATGTCCAAATTTTAGCAAAGATTTTATTATCTATTGCTATACCATAGAGAGTACCTTGGCCGCCATTGTGTTGACTCAGAAAGATTCTAAAGACCATGAGCTCCCAATTGCATTCATGAGTTATATTCTGAAAACTCATGAGTTGAAGTACACTATGATGGAGAAACATGCTTTTGCAGTAGTTAAAGTTGTTAAGTAGTTTCAATTTTACATTCTTAACTCTCACTCTATTGTGCTTGTGCCCGATACGACTATCAAGTCTATTCTTACACAACAGAGTTTGGAACCAAGAGAGGAAATTGGGTAGCAAAGGTTCAGGAGTATGATCTCAACATCATATTGACGAAGCTAGTTTCGGGGTAAAGGCTTGTGTGAACTCATTGCGAAGGAGCTGGTCATGAGTTTCCTAAGGATGAAGTTGATGTCCCTATTATTCTGTTCCTCAGCTCGACAGATGAATGGTATGCTGACATTGCTCACTTCCTCACCTATGGTGAGTGTTCATCTCACTTAACTGCCAAGGAGAAGAGAGCTATCAAGTTAAGGTTAGCATAGTATGTGTTGTGGGAGAATTCTTTGTTCAAGTGAGGAGTGGATGGAAGATTCTTGAAGTGTGTTGACAAAGAGAAATAGAAGAAGTTGTTCTCAGCCTTTCATGATCAAGCTTGTGGGGGTCATTTCTCATCTGTTGTCACTACTCACAAAATTCTTCGTGTGGGGTACTATTGGCCTACTTTGTTCAAAGATGCATCAAAGTGGGTCAACAAGTGTGAATCTTGTCAAACCTTTGTGGGAAGACCTAAGTTGGCTACTTTACCACTTAAGCCAGTTGTGATCGAAGAACCATTTCAACAATGGGGTTTGGATTTCATCGGAACACTCAACCCACCTTCAAGTGTAGGACATACTCATGTGTTGACTACCACATATTATTTCACCAAGTGGGTGGAAGCCATCCCAGTTAAAAGTACTACTTCTGAGGTAGTATGCAATTTCATCAAAGAAAATATCTTGGTAAGGTTTGGAGTACCAAATAAGATCGTGACCGATAATGCTTCCAATTTTTCTTCTGCTGAGATGATGGATTTTTGCTATGGGTATGGAATTTCCCTCACTCATTCTTCAGATTACTACCCTCAAGGGAATGGACAGGCAAAATCAACAAACAAGAATTTGGTGACCATTGTAAGAAAGCTTATCAATGAATCTTAGAGAAACTGGCACAATAAGATTTATGATGTTCTATGAGCAGATAGGATTACACCCAAAATAGCAATTGGGATGTCCCCTTTTCAAGTGGTGTATGGTGTGGAAGCTCAACTACCAGTGATCAGTGGAACTACCAGCTTTGCATTTGATGAAAGCTATTGAGGACCCCAGTTTTAGTGATTCTTTGGATAAGAGGATCATGTATCTCCATAAGCTAGATGAAGACAGATGCAAGTTTTCGATAGGATCTTTGCCCATCAACAGAAGGTGAAATATTTATTTGACAAGAAAACCAAGATCCAGAGATTTCAAAGTTGGAGACATTGTTTTACTATGGGACAAAAGGCATGAACCTCGAGGAATCCATGGTAAGTTTGACTCTCTTTGGATTGGTCCTTTCAGAATCAAGAACTTTGCTTTGGTGAAAATTCTTTCTATCTTGATTACATGGATGGATCTTCTCTCCCACTTCCTTATAGTGGGCAAGTACTGAAATTGTTCAAATCCTAGGTGAATAGGAAGTCCTTTGTATATTATGTACAAGTGTGTGTTTGCCTTTCCTTGCCTTTGTTTTGTTGTTTTTTCCATGTGTTTCCTTCTGTATTGATTTTCCTTTGACTCTGTTTGCCCAATGGATAAGGCATTGGTCTTCTTCCCCAGAGTTTTTCTTGAATTCTTATCTTGCCTCGTTCTTGTGATCTAGTCAAGTCATCCCCAGAAAGAGCTAGTTGTTGTTCCCCTCAAAATTCCCCTCTTTTGAAAGTAAAAAATTTGAAAATTTTGAGTTGGCACCCTTCAATAGTGTTTTAGTGAAGTAAGAAATTCAAAGAGATGGTGAAAATTTCGTTTCTTGGGGTCATTTTAGTGACTTCATGGGTCTGTCAGAAATTTTTGTCCCTCATGTCCCAAGTACCGATGAGCCTCTGTTCACCGATTGGCCAATTCCCCGCAAGTCCTTGTCCATCGACTTTTTCATAATTTTTTAGCCCATCTATCCTAAGTATGCTTGGGCCTCCTATTCACCGATTCCCTGCATCGCCCATATCGGCCGAATCGATCTTCATGTCTGCCACGCGTCCCAATGTTCCATGGACCATTCAGACTAGTTTTTTCCACTTTTCCCACATTTCACATTTTTGAGTCAGTGCAAGGTATATTTAATACACATTTATGATATTCTCTCTCCTAAATGGCTATTTAAAGGGGCAACTGTCTGTGCACTTATCACATTGCCTGCTCATTATCTCTTGCCCACATTTTTACAAAATCGAGTCATTTGTCCACCTTCCTGTGTCTCCTTGCAATAATTGTCGTGAGTCTGTTCTTTGAAGGCCATTTCTCCTGCATTCAATGTCAAAATGAAGATCAAATTTCAAGGACACGAGCATTTGTCCTCTTTAGAGACTTATGTGCTCGATATTGGAGATAACAAAAGTTTGACATTTGGATTTTGATGATTTTGGGGTAGATTAGCATGTGACAACCCTGATCTCATGGCTCAAATGATAAATGATAGTGGAATCATGTACACCATTGGTTTTCCTCTTTCTGTGCAATGTGCCGACACTGTGCTCGCCTGCGGGGCTAGTTTCAATCCGGACACTAAGGAGGTTGTCAATGTGCACGGTGAGTTGATTGCAAAATTGGACGTTGCCACTATCGCCGTTGCCCTGCGCATTCCCGAAATAGAAGACTCCAGTGTTCTCACTCTCACTTAAGCTCAGACTCTATTTGATCAAGACAACGAGAAATATAAGGCTTGGGTAGCGAAATCAAGTCTCGTTTAAAGCCTTCGACAAGGATGATTTGTTCAAGGAAGAGTTAATCACTAAAGATAAAATGAAGGACGTTTTTTTCTCTTCATTCAGCTATAGCTTAGGCTAAAAAGGAATATCTGGAGCATACTGAGTTTGAAAAAGATATGGAGAAATGCCTAGGTACATGGACTCATGCTACTTCTAACACAACGATTCCAAGGGGCATGGAGATAGCGGAAGCATTGAAGAGATTTAGGCACCGGATCCTCAAAACAGTGGGCCCTCCTCAGCCATAACCGGATGTCTCTACTTCTGGCTCTTGACTTTCTTCTTCTATTTTTAGTTTGGATCTCCTTGTAATTTAATTAAGGACTTTATATTGTGTATTTCCTTAATTAATATTTTGGTTAAAAGAAATGGTTACTAAATGTAACCACTTTGTAAGCTATATATTGGGCTCTCCACGCCATTCCAAAGGGTTGGAACTCTAATAATTTTTGAAAGTGTAAAAGAACTAAAAGCTATCAATACAGAAGATTTCCCTTCTGTTTCTATCTGCATCTATTTATTCTCTCTTGTTTGTCTAAAGTTTGTGAATCATTAATCTATTGCATTAAGAAGCTTTGTATTCTTATGGATGTCATTTCTGGAACTTTGTGTCTATGAAATAATATCTGGTGGTTTAATATGAATGATTCTGTTCTATATATCATCCTTGCTCAAAATTTATAAGGAACTATTTTGCTATCTATATTTCCTGAGAATGTTGTTATGTTCTACCTTTTCCCTCCCTTAGTTCTTCTGTTATTTTGTATTGATGATCTACCTTTGCATTAAAACACTTTCATGATATCAGAGTTCCTCATTAAAGTAGAAAGTTGTACATTTGTAAATAGTTTTGTTGCTTGCTTTCAATAAGGGCACCTCTCCCATTAAAGAGGAGGGACTTTTTGTCCCCTGACTGTTGTTTTCATTAAATTCCTAATTTGATAACCAACAACCTTCAAGGTAAACCGTAGTCCATCGACATTTCATATCTCAATTAATCAACCATTGTCAACCAATTCATCACCTTATCCGTAAAGATGTTGAATTCGTATGGGATCTCAATTGTCAAAAGGATTTCGACAAATTCAAACACTATCTTCTATCACCACCTATGCTCACACCTCCTCGTGAGGGGAAACCCTTCTATCTCTACATATTTGCCATAGATCATGCTTTAGGCACTATGCTCGCTAATCAAGATGAACAATGCCATGACCAAGCCATTTATTATATAAGTCATACACTCCATGAATACGAAACACGCTATACTAAAGCTGATTTTTTTGTTGTGCATTATACTTTTCTACCTCTAAACTACGACACTATCTTCTCAATCAAAAACTTTGTTGTCACCAGCTTTAATCCACTTAAAACCATGCATTCTAAACCATACCATAGTGACTGTATAACTCGATGGATCATGCTTATGACCGAGTTTGACCTTGAATTCATATCACAAAAGTCTATTAAAGGCCAAGCCATCACAAAACATCTTGTTGAAGCACCCTTCCTGATACTCATTTTCCTCATGAAAAATTTCTTGATGAATCCATCAACACTATCAACAAACATGAATTCATTCCTATCAAAATTACTCTCTTCTTTGATGGATCTAAATGCCAGCAAGGGGAGGATCCGGTGTTGTTATCATACCTCCCTAGGGGATTCCTATTCCGCTATCATTTAAACTTAACTTTGAGTGTACTAATAACATGGCAGAATACAAATCTTTAATCATGGGTCTCACCACCGCTATCCTATTAGGTGTTCATATCTTAGAAATATACAGAGACTCGTAACTCGTTATCAATCAAGTCAAAGGAGAATATCAATGTAAAAATGAAATCTTACAAAAATATAAAGCCAACAATGACTTTATCCTTGGAGCCTTTGATCATTACACTATCCAAACAATTCCATGATCTTCCAACAAATTTGTAGATACTATGGATTCTTTAGGAGCCCTCATCCCATTAAAAACTGAAGAATCAACAGATAACCCCCAACTATCCATAGTTGTTCAAAGATTGGATCACCCCTCACATCAAAATGAACTCCCTCCTATCGACATTGTTGAAAATCATCCAATGATCTATGGTATTCTAAAACATTTGAATACATTTATGAATCAAAAATCCTCCGATTTATCACGAAACACTAAAAGATCATTTCTTCAACGTGCCACTCATTACGTCATTATAAATATCTTATATAAACATGACTTTGATGGCCTTATATTAAGATGTCTCAAATCTCACGAATCTATCAAAGCAATCTAAAAAGTCCATGACAGTATATGTGGTGTAAATTTCAATGGTAATGCCATTGCTAAACGTGTATTATGACTCAACTACTACTATCCTACTATCAACTAGGATTGTTGTAAGAAATCCGTCAAATGCCAACAACACTCAAATATTTTCCATGTTTCTAGTCAAGCTTTCAGAACCTACTCATGATCTACGAGCTTTCTCACAACAGGGGTTAGACCTCATTCAAACCTGTCAATCCTAAATCATCCTAACAAAACCATTCAATTATCACAACCACTGAATATTTCACAAAATGGGTTGAGGATATTCCTTTAACTTCAACTAAAGCAAATCAAATCGTCAATTTCATTTATCAATACATCATATGCCGCTTGGTGTCCCTCATAAACTTGTCACAGATAATGGAAAATCCTTCAAAAACAAGGATTTAAAGAAACTTTACGACGCATTCAACATTAAACCTAGATTTTTACAACCATACTATCCCCAAGAAAATGGACAGACAAAATCCTCTAACAAAACACTTACTAAAATCCTCATGAAAACAATAGATGAAGCAGGAAGGAATTGACATCTCCAAATCTTGTTTGCTCTTTGGGCTTATCGGACTAGCATCCGTACCCCTACTGGTGCTACCCCTTTCTCATTAGTCTATGGATCCGAGGTGGTTCTACCCCTTATAGTTAAAATCACATGGCTTTGTGTATCATTTTTAGAATTTATCCCGACGAAGAATATCGATAAGACCGTCTTGCATAACTAGAATTATTAGATGAAAAATTTTTAATGGCCCTTAAACATCATCAAGTCTATCAAGAACATGTCAAACATGCCTACAATAAACATGTAAAAGAATGTGACTTCAAAATTGGTGATCTCATTCTCAAAGAAAATCAAAATGTCACTACTTTAGAATGGAGTAAACGTGGAAAGTTTTCCCCTAATTGGATCAATCCATATGTCATTACTCACAAGTATGGGTTGGGAGCTTATCACTTAGCCTCCTTGATGGTGAACCTGAAAAGGAACCTTTGAATGCCTTGTACTTGTATCCTTTCTACTTGTTAAATTTTTACCATCATGACATTAGTTATATCTAAAACCTCATCCAACCACCAACCAATCATCTTGTCATCGTAATGATTCAAAAGAATTTGTTTTTCCGTCACTATCCTCATAAAACTTAAAGATGAGCACCACAAATCTATTCATTGTATCTTTCACATGGATAAGTTCCTCCTTAACAGGAACCCCACAATCATTACATCCATCTAACCTTGTACCAACTAAAATCATGTCATGGGGCACATATGTGTAAGTCGTGTACACATTTCTTTCCCCTCCTTGAAATAGTCTAGAAGGTTTTTCCTCAACTCATATAAAAGTAAAAAAATATCTAAGGATGCTCTTTATCAAAAATAATAGACTCGATCCCTCAAAGGACAACTATTCAAAAATATATCAAAATCAAAAGAAAATGTAGACTGATCCCTTGAAGGACAACTACTCTCTAAATCATAGACCAATCCCTCGAAGGATGGCTATCTGTATAAATCAAAAGTCAAAATTGTAGACCACTCCCTCGAAGGATGGATACTTATATAAAAAGGCTTCTTGCATCGATCAACCTTCAAAAAATTCAAAATATCAAAAGCATCCTAAGAAAACTTCCCTGTATTGATCAACTTTCCCATCAAAGCAAACTTCTCGCATCGATCAGTTTGCATCAAAATCAAAATATGTAAAGCTAGGGCATTTCTCTATGAAATTGTTGAAAAGGAGAACCCTCTTTCCCACATGACCTATACATAAAAACCCCTTTCATGTCCTAGGAAGGTACATCTAATCACTTCATCTCTATAACTAAGGTTTTATGTATCACTACCCACTGATAGTCTTGTGTTAACATTATTAAAGGCTAAAAGTGCAAGTGCTTTCACATCTCTATACCCATCATGTATGTATCAAATCCAAATATTAAAGAAATCATTCCATTTTTACTCCTACTTCAAAAAGATAGAGCACATTTTGATTTAACATTTTTGATCACATATTAAGTCACATCATACATCGCATCCAGTTCACATTTACCATATTTACAAACTCATAAAGAAAACATTAAAACATATGTATGAACACAACACATATGAATCAAATAATTCAAAACACAACCACATCATATATATATATATATATATATATATATATATATATATATATATATATATATATATATAATCAAAGTCCCAAATACATCATCAAAGAGTATCCGTACATCGCATATATCAAAAAGGCTTCACAAAAAGCCATATACATATAAAAATATACAATCAAAAACACATAATCACTCTCCAAAGAACCTGGACATCTCTCGAATATCACTAACACGATAACACTCCCATCATCTCCACTACCCCCATCACCATCGAATCCTCCATATGGTCCCCTAGGTGGTGACCTACACTCCCTACATTCGTAATGGGTATTTCCCTCGCTATGCTAGATGATCCACATATAACACTACATTAGGTAAATAATGTATGACCATATCCTCGTAATATGACAAATCTTCTCACAAGGACTGATAGTGATCTACACTGATCATACCCAGTGCCCCCATCTAGCGCTAGCCTATGCATGAGTCATCAAATCTGCATCAAATATAGAAGACCCCGTAATGCCTAGGGCCTTCTTTAAAGTATCCCATTGTTTGACGCTACCGATCTCGATCAGCTATTTCCTATGCTAAATGTGCTCTAAGTCTATCCTACTCAGATACCACACCATCCCTCTCTCGAATTAGTGTATCCCTCACCCCAAATAAATCATCTCGCTCTCTCCTTAGACTATCTCTCTCAGCCTCCACCATGGCCTTCTCGCCATCAACTATGTCACTAAAGCTCCCAAATCCCCCTCATCCTCCTCCTCATCCTTATCATCACTAACATTCACTACCTCTTGTGCCCCCTCTACCCGAGCACACACCCTCTTCCCCCTCTGAATCAATCTAGTCCTCTCAAACTCAACATATTATCTTATCCACCACTAGGTGTAGTTAGCAGTCACCCTAACATCATAAATAGGAACTAAGTCCCTATCCTCATCAATGCCTATACCCCCTGCTCTTCTACTATCACAAATGGATGCTCTACATTTGCTTTCAGAGTCTCTGTATCACCATACTCTTGTCTATAAAGAATAGGATCCTCAGGTACATCCTGTATCAAAACAAATTTTAGTCTGGCACGGAAAAATTTAACTATCTCATACTCCCCTCCTCTTCGTGTACTGTATTCGTAAGTCATGTCATGTCCCAAAATATCATCCTCACATCGAGACCACTTAGTAAACCCTACATAAGGCCTCCATATCACATCATTAATGTGCAATCCTCACAAACACCAACCTGCAATCTTGTCAAAATATATCTATAGTAACTCACCTTCTTCGTGCTCTTCACCCGACACTTATCCTCTCTCCATCTCATAAAACCAACATGCATATCCATGAAACCACCCCATGGCAAACCCTGCGGATGAGAAATGGCTATATGCTCGTATGCCCAACAATGCAACAAAAATTCCACATCAATACCAAACCTCTTGTGGAATTTCCAAGCCCACAACTCTCTATATATCTATGTTAATATTGTCGGTGCCCACTCAAAAAAACAGTCCGATGCTCCATCATCTCCACCACTACTCCTGTCATCATCCATGGAAACCTACCTCCTCCAAAATCAAGGAGGGAAAAAAATGAAATAGCCATCATCATCATAGTCATCTGTGTGCACCCGTCTCTCGATGGAAAATACAAATCCTGATAACCAAAATCTCCTAACGAGTAATTCACATCATCCACCTCGTCCCCATACAACCTTCACATAACACCATCTCTCTTAGACTCATCAATAGTATAGATTCCCTCTCCATGCACTTTGGAAGTCTCATGATCCTATGAATATCCTCCACTGTAATAGTAATCTCTCCTTGTCGGTAACCAAAAGTATAGGTGGCAGGATTCCACCTCTCCATCAATGCTAATATTCCCGAAAACTATGAATCCACCTATAATCCCTCATCCCCACAAATCCCACTGCCTCTACATGGGCCCAATCATCATCTGTCATATCTTCCCACACCTCCTCTAAAATAATAGGTATCCTATCTCGGAGGGTCAACTTCACATCCACCTGTATAAAAAAAAACCAACATTAAAAAAACATCCCAAAACTCTATCTAAAACATCCACTTCAAATAAAAATATTTAAACACAATTTTTCTATCAAAAATAGGTAAATCGCTAGTGATTCACTTGAATCATCGGTGATTGCTGTGAATCACAAATGATTCCTATGATTCTCAATCTGCACCTCCATACACGAAAAAATGGAAAACAAATTAAAAAAACAACAAAATTCATCAAAAACAAATGAATTGAGGACTCACCTCTACCTGCGTGGGCCTCCTATGTCTTCTCAAAGACTCCATCACTCTTTTTCGATCAAACACACTCTCAATCACCATTTTTAGCTAAGTTTCTCTCCCCAAATACAAAATATGGTCGCAACAATGAACTGTTCATAACTGACCTTGGATTTTATAGCCCCCAAAACCCATTTGCACCAAATCGCCAATAATTCATCATAATCACTCGTGATTTCCTAAATCACTAGCGATCTCCCCTACTTTCACATTCCTTCATATCCACGTCAAATTATCTTATTCTTTAACACATTATCTCATTTAAAAGGATACAAACCCTTGAAATATTAAATTTCGAACAAACAAATCATCTTAGGATGTCATATGTCTATGGGATGCATGCCCCTTGGCCCCCATCACTTGATCTCCATCATTACAACTTACCTTTATGGATCATATGTCCATAGGTAACGAACCCTTTTGGTTCACCCTATCACTTGATTCAACAATAGCATTCCTCATTTTGATACCCCTCCCTGGGGAAACTTTTTTACGAAATGCATGTCAAACTAGTGTTCCTTACACTGTGTCTGCTGATCTACCCCATTTTGAGGGGGATCATTGTACCGGAAAAGTGACAAGCGAGCATGGGAATCTACAAGTGACTCTTCCGCGTACCCGACCTCCCGAGGTCGTGCTGAGACAGCCGGTGGGGATGGAATATAGGTGGGACACAGACAAACTAGTTAGGCAATCTAATGTCTTCGACACGCACTAATGGAATTTGTGAATCTAAGGCAAAGAAGGCCCTTCTAACTTGGACTGGTGTGATAGATCGATCAGCAAGGATGATCGCTCAAGGATCCAATCAATATTGAGCTCGGCGTGATTTGATCTATGGGTTGTGGAATGCGTGGAAAATGACCCGGTATGGTTTCGTATATTTCTCCAGGATAGGGTCATATGGTGGATGGTAAAATAGTCACTCTATGGACGGTTCTCTGGCCTAGTCCAAAATTCTCTAGCTTTGTTATCCGTTGTGTCAGAAAGGATAAGCTGTTGGATGATGATAGGTGGAAGTGGAGTAGACTGAAATACTAGTGTGTAGACCAGTGTTTATGTCTAATTCTCTTATGGATTCGTTGGGCTGCGGGATTTGTGGGTCACAACCGTAGGTTCGTGTTTGTTGTGGACCAGCTATAGTCATTCATGGAATCAAGCCCTGATCCCTAGTATCCAATAATCATACGCTTTTTCAGCCTCTATGTTTAGAATCAACAGCTGTGCGATCTTCTCGGAATACCTCACAGGTGTTCTTGCAACCTGGATTCTTAGGCCGGTATCTATGTCTGTGAGGGTGTCTCCTGCATCTGGTTGTGGAACTAAGGGATCACACCCGAATTTTTGTTCTCTTTCAAACCTTTCTACAGTCATGTGGATGTTTTCCTAAGGTAATCTGTAGTTTGGCTGATTTGACCAAAACGTATGTGCTTGGTCGTCTTCTATGTTTAATCCTCTTAACTGAGATCTGACCTGCTGGAAATCTACTGTTGTTTGGAAGACTCGGATCCTAAGATTCTGGTCAATGTCAGTTATTGCTGTTATGAGATTGGGTTGAGGCACGATTGGTTCGAAAATGTATTCCCTGGGCTCCCTAGGTCCCGTAATTGTCATGCAAAAGCAGTAATAAAACAAACTATAATAAAGTGAAATCTAAGTATACTTCTAGCATATATGACTTCTTTTTGTATTTTCTGACGATTTATAAGAAAGCAGCTATTTAAAATATTTAGAATTGACAACTAAACTAATAACTTAAAACAAACAAAATAGCCGAGTGTAGCTATTTGTCTGTGCAATTTGTATATCTATTCTAAACAATGAAATAACTAATCTATTTGCAAGATTCTTGACCCTACCTCAGAAGTGAGGAGTGAATCATAGTTTCTCAGAAACTATCAATCCCCACAGCTTCCTTGGTAATGTCAAGAATAGAATTTACTGAAATAAAACAGTTAACTACTTTGTTTGATATGATTTTAACTAGAACTTTGAAAGTTAGAACCTGGATTCCGCTGAACAGTGGCGAATCCGATGGTGTGTGTGATCTTGTCCCCTCAGTATGATCTCTTCATTCTTTGTGCTCACGTAGATCCGAGAAAAGCGTGTAATGCTTGATCAAAAGGAATAGGTGTTGGAACAAGGACAACCTTGAGAATGCGAAAATAATAGAACGCGGATAGAGAGGGATAGCGCAAGAGTACAGAGCTTGGCTTATGCAATTCCTAGCGGGATCTACTGCGAATCATGCGACATGATGTGTCCAGAACCTGAAACTTTCCTGTATGAAGAGTAAAACCTGCAACTTTAATGGCTTCCTAAGCTATTCTACTCCAATGGTTTGGATAAAACAACAACACTGTTTGCACAAGTTGGATATGTGGCTTACCAACAGCTGGTCAATGCAAACTAAGCATGTAATGAACTAAACTACAGAATCTAAGCAAACTAGTAGACTGAAGTGAGGAAAAATGAGAGATGAATTCAGGGGTAGACTTCTAACTGGATTTGGATGAGATAACAACACTGCCTGCACAAGATGGGTCTGTGGCTTACCAACAGCTGAGCAATTTAACTAGAGATGCAAGTGAATTCAAGCTATGGCTTCTAAACAAGCTAACTAACTAAAACACTAAAATGAGGGAATGAGAGAAAAGATCAAACTTCAAAATCTAGCCAAGCTTCAGACCAAAAACTCCAGACCATTTGCATGTGCACAAACCATGCATTTATAGGAATTCAAACACCCAAGAACCAAAACCAAATTGAACTCCTAAACAATAAACAAAGGAAAAACACTATTCCAGGGGACCAAAAACATAAATGCATGCTCAAGTCGGCAAGGAAAGCTGGTGAAACGTTGATTTTTGCGTGCGTTCCGTCAAAAGAACATTCTGGAAAACGCGTAAAGGACCGCCGCCCATGGCCCGGCAGGGCGGCGGTTTTGTTACTTAAGAGAAAAGGGGCAAGAAAAGAGGGGAAAAGGGGAAAACAAAACACGCAGGGGCTAGAAGGGGCATGCGGGATGTTAACGCACTTTTGAGGAGCTTTTTCTGGATCCCGAACACCTTGCGAAGAGACCTGTATCATCATTGGGGCATTTATTACACCGTTCCGCAGTACAGTACCTTACAATTTTGGGTACGTACATATTGCCCCCTCGGAGAAGCGTTTTAGCCATGAAGAGGCATAAAACGGTGGGTCCGAGTATGGCAGTCCCGAAATGGGGAGTTAGAAGTTATACCTTACTCGTCCGTGTGTTGAGATGACGCCATCCGAAATTCCCGCTACCTGCAAAATGAAAAGAGAGCTCAAGTGCAGATAGATACAATAACTTGGAAAATAAATGCTAAAGCAATAGGGAATGAGGATGTACCATTCGTGTGGGGATAGAAACTTACCTCCATCAGCACTCCAAACCTGTGAAAAAGGTATTTAAAATGAATCAAGGCGCTATATATATGAAAGTGGGCCCATTTTCCTATTCATTTGCGCGAGTCGATTTGATTGATTTTGAGCTCTGGGACCCACGGTGACGGTTTCTCGCGTGAATAGAGTCAAAACGTCGCTTGAGTGAGATCGTGAGCACGCTTCCACGCACGCGGAACACCGTCGCCGCCCGGATCATAGGTTGGTTTTCTTCAATTTTGTGTTTTTCCCTCTTTAAATTTGAAATGGCAAATTCTTTGTAATGGGGGTATTTTTGAAAATGTTAGGTTCAAAAGGTCCGCCTAGGGGGGGCGCCTACTGGGTAGGCTCCATTTTTAGGTTAAATGGTCTTTATTTGCTTGTTTTGGGCTTTTGGCATTAGAGACCCCACGTGGGTTTTCGGACCACGACCGCCACCCCTGGCCGGGCGGCGGTTACACGACCGCCACCCCTGTTCGGTGGCGGTTTCATGACCGCCGCGCCTGCTCAGGGCGGCGGTTCTAAAACCGCCTCCTGCTCGGGCGGCGGTTTTGCCTGTAATGCAAAAGAACTTATTTTGGAGACTATGTTTGTACATTTTTACACTTCTATGCATTTTATGACTCTCTCGGTATTATTCAGATACTAACTTGCTCTGTTTTGTGTGTTTTTGGGTGTATGCAGGCGAGGGAGGAGTATATCAGATGGAGTCGAGAGAGAGAGTGTGATTGGCTTCCGGGGGTACTGGATGCCCTCTCAGGATGAGGAGGACACATTACAGAGGGCTGGTATACTGCGCATATCGCGCGTACCACATGTCGCACCATCTAGTCACATTCTTTGTGACTTGTTCTCATATTGGGATGCAGATCGGAACACTTTCCGATTGCCAGGGGTCCGTGGTGAGTGGACCATTACTTTGGAGGATGTCTACCGTATCCTGGGGGTCCCGATCATCGGGAGGAGACTCACACTAGAGACGGCAGGGTCCCGAGCACAGATTGCACAGTGGGCAGGCTACATGGGGGATGCAGCCATCTCCACGGGGTCGAAGAAGGGAGTGAGAGTTCGATCCATTCCTTCTTTGCCCATCCCCGTATTTCGACAGGCTATCATGGGGATCCTTGCCTCGAGGCTGATCGGGGACAAGGGAGGGGATACTTTACTATACTGTTGGGCCCCCATCATTGCACAGATAGAGGGGCATGGCCGGATATATGCACAGGGCGCAGATATTCAGGGACCACCTACCATGATTTATACGGGGAGGTGGTCCGTCTCACGAGGACAGATCTTTGAGCCACCCTACTCTAGTCATGAGTTGGGTGTATGAGCGTTTTATCCCTTATGGCAGAGGCGTGGAGGTGGCAGATCGGGGCTGTGAGGGCAGCCAGATGGTCAGATATGTCGGTGCTTAGAGCACCTCACCAGCCAGTTGCCTCCCTCACTACAGCAGATATGGAGGCGACACCGTACCAGCTTATGGCCGGTATATGGGGAGAGGAGACTCTTACATTGATCTCTTGCTCCACCACAGGGCAGCTCATCGACCGTGTGGGACGGGTGGAGGTACATCCTTTCGGCAGAGTTCCTCAGCAGTTTGGCCTTCCATATACGGGCATGCTTCCCCCAGTGGCACCAGTTTACAGATCAGTTCGCGAGGCCAGAGGGGGGCCTAGAGGCCGAGGCTGGACAGTGGTTACTCCTGGCATTCCTATTGCAGCCAGGGGGATAGTTCGGGCAGAGGGAGAGCTGGTGCACCTCGGGCACCTTTACTTCGGATTGCTGTGGGTCCTGCTCATAGCAGCGATGACCCCATAGATATTGACTCCGATTCTGAGGAGTTTACAGAGGGAGGATCGGAGGAGCAGACGGATGACAGTGATCCTGAGTGGCATGACACTCAGGACATCATGCAGGCAGAGAGGGCCGAGCAGAGTGCAGAGAGAGAGACTCTAGTTTCAGAGGAGCCACTCTCTCAGGGCCATGGTGGAGAGGATGAGTCCGTTGCGGGCGTCATGTTGCTCCCACTACAGGAGCAACCCCTTAGCAGCGGCATCCGTGGCGGGTGCTGGCCCTAGCGACCCATCTTGGAGGCCCGGTGATCCGAGTAAGTTATCCTTTCTTCCTTTCAATGCTTGTTTAATTTAGGATTTGTTTTAATTGCTATCTCTCCTTGTGTTTTGATCTTGTATCTTTTAGTCTCTTGCCTAGTTTCTAATTCATTTTTTCTTCTTTGTTTGCAGAGACTGTTGACGAGTGGCGGGATCTAATCCGCAGGGTATGCACTGATTCCCTGATGATCCCTATGGATAGGACCCGTGCGGAGCTGTCCGTAGATGCCGGGGAGCCCTCAGCAGCCGGTAGGCATACCGACGTCTTTGCTCCCGTTTGGCACGTGGCCAGGATGGTGTCGACTCTCCGTACAGAGTTGGCAGGCTATAGGACAGCCGAGTGTCTTATGAGGAGCCATTCTCGTGGCGAGACCGCGACTACCCCTCGGGACCCTGAGCCCTCCGTGCATTCAGAGCGCCGGCGTAGCCGGAGTCCTAGGCGAGGGCGCGCACCTTCGGCGGGATCGCGTAGGGGTTGAGAGGCCACTTGGCCCTTGTATATTTTGTATCATAGATTCTTTTGTATATCACGGGCTCTTTGAGCGTTTTGACCATGCCTAGTGCATGATGGCATTGTATACAAACATTGATTATTTTTATATATATGCATTGATTTTTGGATCAAAAGCTTGTCACTCATGTTTCCCTTTCTATTTCCAACTGCTTTGTGTATACTACGATGTATGTTTATATGCTTCTAGAATGTATGCAATGGTGAACAAATGATGTAATTGCTTAATTTTATTTTTGTATTTCATGATGCTGATACATGATAATGTAGACATATTGTGATTTTGAATCTTAGCTTCTGTGAGCAATTTGGATACCTCATGTTTGTTTTGGCCAAGTGATGAAAATAACCAATATGATGAATAGATTAACTTGCCCCACTCCTAACTCCACGCAACTAGTAAGATGCGAGGGCTCATCACCAAGAGCTAAGAAGGGCACAAGTTATGAAATATGGTGAAATGATAGTGATGAAAGACAGACGAAGCTTTGGTGGAACCAAATTGAAAACTACAAGCTTACTCTACCTGAATGACTTCATAGTTTTGGATGCAACTTGCTTTGCGGTTTATCCAGACTTAGACCCGTAGATGGCCACATAGTAGACAAAATCTGGATTTTTAGGATTTTTAACTCTCTTGGAATTTTGAACACCTGATTCATTCATTTTTGACTCAAAGTTTGAATAGTTTGTTTATGACCTTTTAACGTTTGCTTTGTCAAGAGGACCCCCTACACTTTGCCCCATGCTACTAGTAAGAAGCGTGGGTTTATCACCGTGGGCAAGGCATAGGCGAGTAAGGGCATTTCCATCCTTTCCCAACCCTACGTCACTAGTAAGAGACGCAAGCTCATCACCGAAGGTTGGTGGGGCAAGGAAATGTGTAAAAATAAAATTTTCTGTTTAATCACTTTTTGACTTGTCTTTTTGAGTAAAATGTCAGTATATGCTTATTTCCAAAGAGATGTGTATATGGGATAGATGTGACACCATGAAGCTTCTAGAACAGACCATAGGCAAGACACCTATCCTAAGAAGAAATCAAAGCGAGAACAAACTTGCAGATCTTGGTATGGTTACCATTAGGGCTTTGTCATGTCTATTTTATTTGATAAAAGATTCTGAGGTGATTGATGATATTGTGAAAATGGAGAGATATGATTAGAAAGTTTTATGCCAACAACATCATGAGTTTGTAATGAATTGCCTTGAGAATAGATTCTTTGATCACAATTTGTGTAAGAAACGAATGGACAAAATGATCTTAATCTATATGAAAATGCAATGTAGATAGTTATATAAGTAGCGTTAGTTGCTTACGCGTAGAAACGTTTGAGGTGAAGGGAATTGACTGTTTCACCGAATTCCTCACCTTCTAGCGTGCATAAGAGGTATGCACCATTTCCGTAGTCTTTTGTGACTCGGTATGGGCCCAACCATTTGGGCCGGAATTTTCTTCCTTTGCCGGTCTTCTTGTCGATCCGGCTGTCCAGCCTTAGAACTAGATCACCTTCGTATATGTCACGTTCATAGACCTTCTTGTTGTACTGCCGGTACATCCGGTCAGCGTAGACTCTATGTCGTTGTTCAGCATCTAACCTGGTTTCATCTAGGCTTTCTAGTTGGGAAAGACGCGCTTCTCTGTAAGCGTCTTCATCCAGAACTCCTTGTAATGAAATGCGAAGACTAGGTATTTCAACCTCGAGTGGGAGAACTGCTTCTGCCCCAAATACCAGCGAGAAAGGAGTTGCTCCCATTGGTGTTCTTATTGAGGTTCGGTGGGCCCATAAGGCCGGGTATAACTTTAAATGCCAATCTCGCTTGTTTTCTTTTACCGTCTTAAGGAGAATGGCTTTCAGTGTTTTGTTTGTTGCTTCAGCCTGTCCGTTGGCTTGAGGGTAATACAAGGAGGCCGTATGATGGCTTA
The DNA here is from genome assembly GCA_018340775.1 of Taxus wallichiana var. yunnanensis. Taxonomy (NCBI): domain Eukaryota; kingdom Viridiplantae; phylum Streptophyta; class Pinopsida; order Cupressales; family Taxaceae; genus Taxus; species Taxus wallichiana. Next base: position 660,011,203 of record CM031242.1, read on the forward strand.
TCTTGAACTTATTGCATAGTTCGCAAACTTCTTCATTCTTAAAAGAAGTTCCATTATCGGAGATAATGATTTGCGGGATACCGTACCTGTAAATAATTTGGTTTAAAATGAACTTAGCGATTATAGAACCAGGTACAGTTGTAAGAGGCATAGCTTCTACCCATTTGGTGAAATATTCAGTGGCCGTGATTATAAAATTATGGCCATCTGTGGATGAGGGAGAGAACTTCCCTATTAAGTCTAAGCCCCATGTAGAAAAGGGCCATGGAGTAGCGATTGGTTGCAAAGCTTGTGCCGGCATGTGGATCTCATGAGAGAACTCTTGACATTTATGACACCTGCGTACGAACTCTATTGCGTCATGTTCTAGAGTGGGCCAAAAATAGCCCATTCGATGTATTTTTCGAGCAGTGGCGTGGCCGCCGAAATGGCCTCCACATACTCCGCTGTGAGATTCATAGAGAATCTTCTTGGATTCTTCTGTGTCGACACACCTTAAGAGCATTCCATCGAACGCCTTTCGATAGAGAACTTGCTCTATAATAACGTACTTAGCTACGATAATGCGTAACCGCCTTCTTTGTTGCGGTGTAGCTCCTTCTCGGATACGTATGGTCCATGATATAGCTAATGATATCAACGTACCAAGGGCACTCAGAGATAGTGGGTCGGGTTTCGATGTAGTATACGCACTCATCTGGAAAATCCAAATCTACTAGATCACCTCCATCTAATGGGTTATCAGCTAACCAATCCGCAATGATTTGTCCCTTAACTGACTTTTGGTTTACAAAAGTTAATTCGAACTCTCCCATTAAGGTTATAAAACGTCCAGCCTTTTTAGACAAAGACCCTTGTGTGAGGAAAGTTCGTAAGTGGTCAGTTTTTACTACGACCCTTGTCTCTTGATTTAGCATATAGTGTCTTAGGCATTTGGTTGCGAAGACTATGGCGAGACATTCTCGTTCTGCTTGTGTATAGCGTGTTTCATAGTCGAGCAGTGTTTGGCTAATGAAATAAATGGCACGTTCTCTTTTGTTATCGTCTTCTTGGGCCAACATGCAAGCTAACGAGACATCGGTAGCCCGTGAGTATAGAATTAACGGGCGATCTAGATTAGGTGGCATTAGCGTAGGTGGTGATAATAGAAAATGCTTAACTGCTTCAAAAGCTTCATTGCAATCTTTGGTCCAAGTAATGCTATAGTCCTTTTTGAGTAGATTGTTAATTGGATGAATAGCAAAGCTCAAGTCCGGGATGAATCTTTGGATTGCACCCAGCTTTCGAGAAATGACCTGATTCCAGATTCATCCGAAGGTGGAACCATTTCGAGGACAGCCCAAATTTTGGTTGGGTCAACATCTATTCCTCGTGATGATATGATATAACCTAGGAGCTTTCCTCCCGTTACACCGAAGACACACTTCTCTGGATTTAGCGTGACTCTGTATTCTATTAGACGTGAAAGAATGACGCGGAGTACTTCGGGATGGTCACAGCGCTTCTTGGCTTTAGCCAATAAGTCATCTACGTATGATTCCATGATTTTATGAATTAGGTCGTGAAATATGTATGTCATGGCTCGCTGGTACGTAGCACCGGCGTTTTTGAGACCGAATGGCATAACAGCGTAGCAATAGGTTCCCCAAGGAGTTATGAACATGGTTTTAGCTTGATCTTGCTCGGATATTCTGATTTGGTTGTATCCCGAGAATCCATCCATGAGAGACAAGAGTTCAAAACCAGCTGTTGCATCAACGATAACGTCTATGGATGGTAATGGGAAATCGTCTTTAGGACACACTTTGTTGATATCTCGAAAATCTATGCAGATGCGTATCTTTCCATTCTTCTTGAGAATGGGAATGATGTTAGATACCCATTGGGAGTAGTCAACTGGCTTGATGAATCCTACCTGAAGGAGTTTTATTACCTCCTCTTTTACCATGAGAGCTACTTTGGGCTTCATGGGTCTTGATTTTTGTTTAATTGGCTTTGCATCTGATCTAGTGACGAGGTTGTGCACCGCAATGTGGGGTGCGACTCCCGTCATCTCTTTGTAATTAAATGCAAATGCCTTTTGATGCTCTTTGAGGATCCTCGTATGTATTTCCACTTCTTCTGGTGTTAACGAAGATCCTAATTTTAAAATTCTCGGCTCATCTTCTGTCCCGATGTTGACATCGATTGTTTCTTCGATCAAAGAGGCGTTACCCTCTTCGAACTCAGGTGGTGCTGGAGGTAAATCTAGATCATCCCCGTTTCCTATTGCGTATATGCTAGGTTCCATTTGTGAGGGAAGATCCGTTACGGGATTTCCGAAGTAGGAAGATGAATGTGGAATCAAGGATAAATCTAGCATGTGATAGGAGAGATGTAGTGCTGCATAGGCATTTAAGTAATCCAAAGTAGCCGCATCATTTCCAACATGGTCTAGGACGGTAGATTCACTTCCGCTTGAAAGAGGATTTGTCATTGTTTTTATCAATGGTTTGTCACGAATGGATACTATGAAGTGAGTATCTTCTAGCTCATTGCTTGGAGTAAAATGTGATGCTGAGGTTGCTATTGAATCGGTGAGAAGATTTTTCTCTCGCGGGATTGCTTCAATGGATATGAAGTTAAACGCCTTGCTTAAATCTAATACAACATTTTTGTAGAGTTGTAAATGTTCGGCTTTAGTTTCATATACTTCAGAAACTTGGTTTGCCACTAATTGCGAGTCTCCTAAAACTCTGATATTATCAACACCAATTCTTTTGGCTAAGGTGAGACCAAGGAGGAGGGCTTCGTACTCAGCACTGTTGTTTGTGCATTCGAAATTTAGTTTAAAGGCAAAAGGCAGGACTTTTTCCTCGGGCGAAGTAAGAATTATACCTGCCCCGCTCCATAATGGCACCTAGCCCCATCAAAATGGAGAGTCCAATACTTAGCTGGGAATATAGAGGTTGGGGGGTTCATTGCGTTTGCGCATTCTACTTCGACCATGCAGAGATCTTCTGCTGGAAGAGAGCCAACTCTAGGGAATACCCTATGCCTGCCGAATCAAAAGGTAAGAACATTGGTAAATCTTGTTCTATTAATTCAACGATTTTTGCAGTAGTCCCTAATGATACAGTTTCTTTAGCTTTACCGTCAGGGGTTGGGGTTGTTTTGGCTATGCTGATGGTTTCAAGATCTGTTGTAGGTACCAACTTTTCCTTTGGCTTTGAGTCAGTGGGTTTGTTGAGTTGGTTTGTTGGAAGTTCAAATTCGAGTGTACACCTGGTCTTTTCTTTAAATTAGCTAGGTGTAAATCGAAAGGTTTTGGATCACCTTTGGCTATAAATACCTTTCCTAGATGCAAGAATCTTACTTCTTGAAATAACGTAGAAGGGATTGCCTTCATGCGGTGTATCCATGGTCGGCCGAGGATCATATTATAATTAGTTTCCCGATCTATAATATAAAACTCAGTCAGGATTGTTTTGGGTCCTAGGGTGACCGGTAGTATTATGGTTCCTATCGAAGTGGCTTTAAGGCTATCATAGCCTCTTAATGTATTTCGAGTGGTGGAACAGTTTGTTTCACCATATCCTAATTTTTGGAGGAAAGAGAAGGGGACTATGTTAACCGCAGCCCCATCATCAACCATTGTCCGTTTTACATAATTATTATAAACCTGTACTTGCAAGTGTAAGGCTGGATCACCTCGGCGTGCGATCTCAACATCTGTAGGCATTTTACTTATTTTGAATATGAATTCGACATCTCTATCCGCTTGTCCCGGAGGATGAACATCAAAGTCTATATGATTTACCTGTGTTTCAGGTGGTGGAGTGATATTAATTAAATGACCTAAACCTAACGCTTCTAAAAGAGCAGCCCTGTGGGCAGGGGAGTTCTTTAGCAAGTCAAGGAACGAAATATGCGAGAAGGTTTTTGTTAGATCATTAATTAAATCGTAAGCACCCACAGGCTTTGCTATGATTTGCTGGATGTTATCTGTTTCGGAAGGTGATTTGGACTTGTTTGAGAGAAATACTCTCGTGTTCTTGTAACCGCTTCAATGGGTAATTCCGAGTCTAACTCTACTAATCCGACTACTTTAGGACGTGGTTGACTTCCTAGTTGCGGCGCAACTAATGGATTTAGCGAAGTCGAGGCCTCATGATCGTTGTTTCCTGTCATTGCACCCTTGTTTGTTCCAGTTGGTTTCAACCTATTGCTATCATGATTTGGAAGTGGATCGTTAAAGATCTTGAGAGGAGCATTCTGAGGGGAAACTGCCCCTGCGAACGTATTGGGTGGTGATGATACAGGATCTGCCAAAAACAAATCTGTGAAGAACTGTCTTTGTTCTTCCGGTAAACGTTGCATGAACTTGTTGTAGTCACGACACGTTCTAGTGTCATGACCCCGAATTTTGTGGAAACCACAATAAGAATTGGGATTGTAATTCCTGTTTTGTTGGTTTGGTATGTATTGTGGCCTAAAATTCTGATCAAACTGTTGCCTATTAGGATTAAAATTCTGCATTTGTTGTTTCTGGTTTGAATTTTGGTCTTGATACCTAGTTGAATTTTGGCTTAGCCCCTGTATGGGATTTCACCGTTGTTGTTGTTGTTGTGGATGGTTAAAATCCACTGTATTGATTGTCGGGGTAAAGTTGTTGTTTCGTTGGTTGTTTGTTTGTGATGGGGTATTGGCTATATTCACCTTCTTCGGTTGGTCGGTTACTCCATCGGTTGTTACACCCCGATTTTTATTAAGGATTTTAGGTCCTTGATTAGCGTTTGTGGTAGTGGGATAATTTGTAGTGTTTTGATTGGGAGCAATTAACTTCCCGTTTGCTCCATATATTTTGCGACCACTATCAATTCGCTGCTTGATCTATTCGAAGGGCACTTTCCAATACCTCATCGTAAGTTCGTAATGGGAACTTCTGAACTTCTTCCTTCACTTCTCTACTAAGCGAATGAAGGAACAAGTCACATAGTTCCATTTGATCCATATTTGGAGCGCTTGCCGAGGAATAAAGGACTGTACGCCACCTTTGGATGAAATGGGCGACAGATTCGTTATGTTCTTGCTTGATGTGTAAGAACTCCCTGATTCCTGTCCTTAACAGTTTGTTCATGTCGAAGGCTTTGATGAACTCAGACACAAGTTGTTTGAATGAATGTATGGAAGCCTCGGGTATTCTGTAATACCAATCGAGAGCAATGCCTTCCAGCGTTTTGGGGAATATTTTAGCAACAACCCCATCCCATGGGAGTAATTCCCGAATGGCTGTAGCATAGGCTTTGATATGCGCGTTCGGATCTCCCTCACCTTTGTATTTGGGAAAATCGGGAAGAGGCCTTGGAAGCATGACACTTCGTATGGTGAAATCTAAGGGCTCTTTCAAATATTCTGAATAAGTCCCTATCGCATATGTTTCAACCATTGACGGTGTCTGTTGAGGGGGCGGTGGCGGAATGGGTTGTTGATATGGCGAGCGTATGCGTTGGCAGGGGCATAAGGCAACCCTTGTATTTGAGTAAACATGCCGGGGGATGAGTACATATCCCCTTGCGGTGATTTTGAATACATGTTTAAGTACGAAGGGGTACTATCCAGAAATGGATTGTTTTGCACTAGACCAGGAGGAACGGTGCTAGAGTTGGTGGGTCTAGTTGGTGTTTGTTGCGAATACTGAGGAGTCATGCCCAACGTGCCTACTCCTGTGAGGAGATCTAATTGACTGGGATGGTGTGGAGGATTGGAACTCCCTGTTTGTATGAATTTCAAATTTTGACTCGCTTGAGCAAGCTCTAACCCTCTAACCTTTTCTATTAAAGTTGAAATGACTTCATTTGGTGAAGTCACGATATTCTGCCTTGGTGGCGTTTGTTGTATATTATGGTTTTGCAGAGGTATGTGATATCCTGCTATGAACTGATCGTTATCCTGCCAAGCATCTCTGAGAGTATTTTCTATATGTGATGGCATAGAGGTATTTTCTTGAGGAGAGAACTCGGGTTGTAATTGTAAACCTCCTACAGGTGGGTACATGCCTTGAGAGCGTCGTTCATTTCGGGAATAACGCGTTGAGTACTCGTCATCTAGAACCAAGTATGGGTCTGATTGTCTACTAATATGTGGTCTAAGTAGCACCTGAGGAGATGAAACAGATTCTCCAGTGAACGTCATATTATTTGAGCCTGAAGGCTCTGTTTGTGTTTGAGCGAGTTGTTCCAACCCCTCTGCTTGGAAGGACGAGCTATATCTAGTCCTTGGAGTTTGCGTTGACAACTGACTAGTTGAATAGTTGTCGCCCCACATTGAGAGTGAGGGTGATGATTGTCTATTCTGTTGGGCATAGTATGCCTCAAGACCCAGGAGGGGTCTGCCGTATGCATCGAATCCCGACATATTCGGGGGGTATATGAATACCCGCAGAATAATGGGAAGAAGCGAAGGTGATTTATGAAATCTTAATGAGGCGAGTTTTAAGAAGGCGTGCTAAACTTAAATGAAAGTGTAATACTATGACTCCAGACAAGAAAGTAGCGGTTTTATGTCAGTTTTACTAATCTTGTTTGTTTCACGTCGGGTTCACCAATTTTGTACGCCGGAAAAGCGACAAGCGAGCGTGGGAATCTACAAGTGACTCTTCCGCGTACCCGACCTCCCGAGGTCGTGCCGAGACAGCCGGTGGGGATGGAATATAGGTGGTATACGGATAGACTAGTTAGGCAATCTAATGTCTTCGACACGCACTAATGGAATTTGTGAATCTAAGGCAAAGAAGGCCCTTCTTACCTGGACCGGTGTGATAGATCGATCAGCAAGGATGACTGCTCGAAGGCTCCAATCAATATCGAGCTCTGGCGTGATTTGATCTATGGGTTGTGGAATGCGTGGAAAATGACCCGGTATGGTTTCGTATATTTCTCCGGATAGGGTCATATGGTGGATGGTAAAATAGTCACTCTATGGACGGTTCTCTGGCCTAGTCCAGAATTCTCTAGCTTTGTTAGCCGTTGTGTCCAGCAAGGATAACTGTTGGATGATGATAGGTGGAAGTGGAGTAGACTGAAATACTAGTGTGCGTAGACCAGTGTTTATGTCTAATTCTCTTATGGATTCGTTGGGCTGCGGGATTTGTGGGTCACAACCGTAGGTTCGTGTTTGTTGTGGACCAGCTATAGTCATTCATGGAATCAAGCCCTGATCCCTAGTATCCAATAATCATACGCTTTTTCAGCTTCTATGTTTAGAATCAACAACTGTGCGATCTTCTCGGAATACCTCACAGGTGTTCTTGCAACCTGGATTCTTAGGCCGGTATCTATGTCTGTGAGGGTGTCTCCTGCATCTGGTTGTGGAACTAAGGGATCACACCGAAATTTTGTTCTCTTTCAAACCTTTCTACAGTCATGTGGATGTTTTCCTAAGGTAATCTGTAGTTTGGCTGATTTGACCAAAATGTATGTGCTTGGTCGTCTTCTATGTTTAATCCTCTTAACTGAGATCTGACCTGCTGGAAATCTGTTGTTGTTTGGAAGACTCGAGATCCTAAGATTCAGTCGATGTCGTTATTGCTGCTATGAGATTGGGCTGAGGCACGATTGGCTCGAAAATGTATTCCCTGGGCTCCCTAGGTCCCGTAATTGTCATGCAAAAGCAGTAATAAAACAAACTATAATAAAGTGAAATCTAAGTATACTTCTAGCATATATGACTTCTTTTTGTATTTTCTGACGATTTATAAGAAAGCAGCTATTTAAAATATTTAGAATTGACAACTAAACTAATAACTTAAAACAAACAAAATAGCCGAGTGTAGCTATTTGTCTGTGCAATTTGTAAATCTATTCTAAACAATGAAATAGCTAATCTATTTGCAAGATTCTTGACCCTACCTCAGAAGTGAGGAGTGAATCATAGTTTCTCAGAAACTATCAATCCCCACAGCTTCCCTGGTAATGTCAAGAATAGAATTTACTGAAATAAAACAGTTAACTACTTTGTTTGATATGATTTTAACTAGAACTTTGAAAGTTAGAACCTGGATTCCGCTGAACAGTGGCGAATCCGATGGTGTGTGTGATCTTGTCCCCTCAGTATGATCTCTTCATTCTTTGTGCTCACGTAGATCCAGAAAAGCGTGTAATGCTTGCATCAACAGGAATAGGTGTTGGAACAAGGGACAACCTTCAGAATGCAGAAATAATAGAACGCGGATAGGAGAGGGATAGCGCAAGAGTACAGAGCTTGGCTTATGCAATTCCTAGCGGGATCTACTGCGAATCATGCGACATGATGTGTCCAGAACCTGAAACTTTCCTGTATGAAGAGTAAAACCTGTAATTTTAATGGCTTCCTAAGCTATTCTACTCCAATGGTTTGGATAAAACAACAACACTGTTTGCACAAGTTGGATATGTGGCTTACCAACAGCTGGTCAATGCAAACTAAGCATGTAATGAACTAAACTACGAGAATCTAAGCAAACTAGTAGACTAAAGTGAGGAAAAATGAGAGATGAATTCAGGGTAGACTTCTAACCTGGATTTGGATGAGATAACAACATCGCTCGCACAAGATGGATCTGTGGCTTACCAATTTGAGCAATTTAACTAGAGATGCAAGTGAATTCAAGCTATGGCTTCTAAACAAGCTAACTAACTAAAACACTAAAATGAGGAAATGAGAGAAAAGATCAAACTTCAAAATCTAGCCAAGCTTCAGACCAAAACTCTGGACCATTTGCATGTGCACAAACCATGCATTTATAGGAATTCAAACACCCAAGAACCAAAACCAAATTGAACTCCTAAACAATAAACAAAGGAAAAACACTATTCCAGGGGACCAAAAACATAAATGCATGCTCAAGTCAGCAAGGAAAGCTGGTGAAACGTTGATTTTTGCGTGCGTTCCGTCAAAAGAAGTCTCGGAAAACGTGTAAAGGACCGCCGCCTGCTCGGGGGCGGGATTCTGAGACCGCATTGCCCAAGTAGGGCGGCGGTTACAAGACCGCCGCCCAGGCAGGGCGGCGGTTTTGTTACTTAAGAGAAAAGGGGCAAGAAAAGAGGGGAAAAGGGGAAAACAAAACACGCAGGGGCTAGAAGGGGCATGCGGGATGTTAACGCACTTTTGAGGAGCTTTTCTGGATCCCGAACACCTTGCGAAGAGACCTGTATCATCATTGGGGCATTTATTACACTGCCGTTCGCAAAGACAAGACCTTACAATTTTGGGTACGACAATCACCCATACAATTTTTTTCGTGGCAAATGTGCAACAAGGAAATTGGAAGTTTCCAAGCACGACAACTATACCCCTGTGCCAAAAATTTCATGTTTTATCATTCTTAGGCACCCCAGGTCAAATTCGTCAGTCTCGTAACCACCTATTTGGTGTCAAATTCTTCCCGTAGGTGATTTAGGAAATTATATTCATTCCCCTAGGTGATTTTAGGGAGTTATGAAAAGATGCTATCTTTTGGTAGTATTGGGAAGGGCTATCATTGGCCTTCCTAGGACTGGATCAACCCCTTGGAGCAGAACAAAAGGGAAAAATTAAACATAGAGGTGAATGAAAGACCTTATAACATCACAAAAATTATTTTGGAATGTTTGGAGAAGTTTTGAATGACTTGGAGCAGTCTGAGTAAAAAACAGGGTTCACAAGCCTAGGCAGTACACATGCCTACAATAGTTTCCGGGCTTGAGAAGAAGATTTCGAGAGCTCGGATGGAGTTAGAAGTAAAATGAAACATCTTCGGAAGAGGATTCTAAAACATACATGATGGTGAAATCATATTTTTCACAATACCTTGGCACATAGGATTTTTAGGAAGTTTTTCTTAGGCACAAGTGTAGTCTTAAATCACAAATCTACTTTTCAGGATCGAGATAGTTAAATCAAGACATGAGACCCCACCATTGGATTAAAAATGACATTTCTAGTCAGGATCATATAAAATTTCACCGGGAGCTCAAGTTATAATCATTCCAAGTTGCCCTCTCAAAGGCAGTTCAGGAGTTAGTCAATTTTCGAGAGGACACATGTCAAGGCACTAGGAGCTCCGATAGGATTTCTTGTCCCAAACATCCCTAAGGTTAGGTAAAACAACCTTGGAAAAATGTACCCATCCCCCATGTGACCTCTAGGACCCTCATATGACCTTCGAGTTTACAGTTTAGACCCCCAGTGCAATTATAGAGCTCAAATCCCTTGCCGTCGGATCAAGGACACGTGTCAACTCATGTATTACCGTGGAAACTAATGTCCCTCACATCCCCCACAGTCGGGGACATCAGACCTTGAAAAATTTTCCCAGTCCACTAGGAGAGAGTTTTAGTCACCCATGTGACCTACTTCCAGCCCTCAGTGCTTTAAAGCTGATTTTTGAGCACTCATCCCCTGCCATCGGATCAAGGACACGTGTCACCTCTAGGATTTCCATGAAAATTGATGTCCCTCACATCCATTTGAGGTGAGGGACATTAGGGACAAGAAAATGTTCCCAACCCTCTCCCCCCATGTTTTTAAAAATTCAAAATTTTGACTTGCTTCCCTGCTTCTAACTGCTTCCACTCTCATGCACAACCATACATACATTCTTCCTCTGCAACTTTCTTCCATCACTCCGCCATTGCAAAAAAACTCAGACCAGATCAACCAAGGAACTGAAATACATTTCCCATGGTGATACGAAGGTCTCAGAAGGAATTCTCATCAAGCTAAGAAGGAGAAATGAAGAACGAAGAAGAGAACAATAAAATTTCCATAGCCAAAATACGAAATTTGAACAAATATTGCAAACCAATGCACGAATCAACAAAATGTTTATTGATGTTTGTTCCTCTATCCAAGACCATCAAAAACATACCCTCAGACTCTCCTCTTATGTGACAGAGCATCCATAATGAAGAAATCTCCTTTCTGGCTAAACAAAGAACATAACAAAGAAATCTCATTTCGGCTCAACAAAGAAAGAAGTGGGATTTCCGTCAAACCTTTGGGACTTCATTGCACATCAATCTAAAAATCAATATCAAAAAAATTCATTGCACATAGATCTGAATTCCATAAGACAAATTTATAAAAATAACAAGTCTACTACATAGGGACTGCTATTTCGGGAAAGTCATCGACAAAAGAACCTGTAAAGGAGGCGGAGACATTGGAGGTGCACTACAACTGAGAACTCAACAGAATGGATATTCTTCGCACTTACTAAAAATAGTAAGTAGGCCCACAAGCACCTTCTAAAAATAGAAAGTTGATCCAGAAGGAACGAGAAACGCAGGGAGAAAGAGGAAAATAGAGTCACAACATCCAGTTGAAGATCAGGGACTTGATTTTTCACACTTACTAAAAATAGTAAGTTGTTCTTTCTGGGCTAAACATGAAGTCGAAGGAGACAGACAGAATTTGACACAACCCTTCACCTTTGAGTATGGCGTGGAAGACAACAATGTCTTGTACATGAACTGAACTACCGAAGACTCCCATGACCTATAAGGACCGAAATAGAAATGTAAGACTAGATATTCACAAGTGGTTTGCTCACTGCCATAGGACACCTAGTGTCTATGCAGAGTCTCGAGTTAGTCCTAGCTTGCTCTTTCCACTATGAGCCCGAGACACAAACCATCCGATCTCGACAACAAGACAACGATTTTGGTCATCAATGGAACAATTCACTCAACTTGGCGAGTGTTCGTGAGCTAATTTGATGGAGTTTCATAGTGTGCAAGGATTTCAAAGATTTAAAGTTTCATTGCATTTGGTGATTTCCATCAACAAGGATCAAAAGACTTCATCGGGAATGAAATCTCCTCTTCTTCTTCTCTCTCCTATTCCACACAACATTCTCTCACTTTCCAATATTCTAATTTAATGTTGGGGTTTGCACTTTTTGATATGACTTTAAGTCAATTAAAAGTGACTTTAGAAACATAATGTAAATTAAGTCACCTTGATTTTATAAAAGGGACTTAAATATTTTGTAGGAATACGAATAGTCTAAAGTTAGAATTAAGACATAGGGAGGATCATGAGGAAGACGATAAGTCACCTCTCACTCTATAAATTGTAACACCATTATCATTTCAAAGGGTTGGCGATTGATCTTGTAAACTCAAGAGTGCATTGTACCCAGAGAAAGCAAAGTTGATAGGCATTTTCTTCTACTTTCCTACACTCTCAAATTTCTTCCATTCCCACACTATGTACAAATTTTGTTTAAACAATCAATACAAGAAGAAGGAGTTTCTAAATTTCTTTGACTAAGGGGTTTCTTGATAATTTGTGATCGATAAATTCTATTTGGTCTTGTTGTTATTTGAAGATTTGTTTCTTCTCATGAATGCATGTGTTGAAGTTTCTAACTAGTGTGTGTAGGAATATAATTTTTCTACTTGCAACATTAGTTCTCCTATCTAATTTCTAACTCCCCTTTCCCTCTCTATAGGAAAATTCCTCTCTTACAGTGTATTTGCAAGCTTTACCATAGGGTCATTGGAGTGTCCCTGTTGGATCCCTGATCGAAAGGCCACCATAGAAATCCACCTTTTCATGTGCACGCATATATAAAAACTACACCGGTTGAGTAAAGGGACTTAGATTCCAAGAGAGTTAGAAAGAAATCCACAAGTTTGTACACCCAAAAAAATTTCTTGCCAACACAAATCAATCTATCATCATTTTTGTCTAGCACTTTGCCTATAACAAACTACTCGACAAAAAGGGGCAAATGTAGACACTCAAAATTTACACTCCTCATTTTATTTATCATTTACATTCACCTTCACAATATATTAATCAAATACATCATTTAAATTCATATATGCCCTATCTTAAGTCTTAAATCCTCCATCATATTTACCTAGTTTAAATATGTCCCATAGTTGTAAAATCTACCCTTATATCTGTACTTAACCACCTAAAACCACTTGAGAACCAAAAACCAATAAAGAAAATCAATCAAAAACAAATATTTAACCATCCTAACCCCTACACTTTGAGCTCCAATATCTTCCCAACCATTTAGCTGAAGTCAAAAACTAAATAACTTATTTTAGAAGTGGTTTTAACCACTTTACAACTCAAAATCTGAAAAACTCGGATCACCAATGATTCGGTTGAATCATCAAAGCAATTATAAATAGCGAGTTCTTTTCTTTTTCTCCATGATCTTCAATTTTGAATCTTCGATCCCCAAATTTCTGTCTCAATCACCAACGCCCTACATCTCATCATTTGGAACAAATACATCAAGGCTATCATCATGTATCATTGTATATCATCATCAAGAATATTCAAGTATCGGAGATCAATCCATTATCACCCAAGTTGTAGAATGCATTAGAAAGCATCCTCTGTAAACTCGAGATCATCCCTGACAAGGTTTGAGGAAAATTTTAGCTTCACAACACTTTCAAGGTATTCCTAAAATTTTCATTTGTCTTTTATGAATCACATTTAGCTTGTAAGTAGTTAGAAACATCATTAGAATCATATAACACTCATTTTATTAAATTTTTACAATTATCTCAAATCGTAAGTGATCCCCTTAATCGCCAGCCGATTGGTCTAATCACCGCGATTCTGTCCAATCTATCTTTTTATCAAATTTAGCATCTTTTTGTCAAATTTCCTCATTAGTCTTCAACGTATATATTGTTTCTAACATGTCTTTGGAAATGGATCTTTGTTAGATGGCAATACTTGGTCAATCGCATGAAATTATTAGCATTTATAGCCTTCGATAGTCAACATCCCTTTTTATTGGAGCAATAGAATATCATACATGAGCTCACACTTTTCACAATACAATTTGCTGACACCAACCAAGACATCAAATATCAATTTTAATTCCTTCACGATATCAAACAAGAGGATGATGACACGGTATAACTACTTTGAACGTGTCCAGCATTACATCCACCCTTATCAGGCCACTCTCAAAGCCGCACAAGACCTTCCCATTCACATGGAGTTCTAGGGCTTCTCATCTTTTATCTACATATATGTATTGATTGTATATATTTATCTTCATATATAGCATTTCTTTTAAATCTACTTAACTGTCTCAAAGCAAGCTAACATCCTCCGAGGAAGTCCCTTTGGATTCTTGGAATCGGCCTTTACTGAGTAGCTCATCTATCCATTTATCTAATCTTTTCTATTCAAAGTGTCTTTGATCATAGGTTACTTTACTGGGGATAGGACTTATGCATACATTTGGACTTGATCAAATTCTATTAAACAATAGCTTCAGTTCCCATCTCTATAGGTATTGGTAAACCCCGCATCTTCCGAGGCGCTTTTTTATTATTATTTCACTTTGCATTAATTTGAGTAGAAACATAAAAACGTCTTTGAACACATGCATGCATTGGAATTTTATCAACAAGCACGATGTAGGAGATATATTTATCAAATAACAATTAGTGCCAAGAACTTCAATCCAAAACGTTTGTTCTAGGCCGATCCACTCAACATGCTACTAGCCTTCTCCATCAATGTTATGTTCATTATTTCTATAACTCTATTCTACCTGCAAAGAATACATAGTTGTCTTTTGACTTTTAATCCCACAAACTATACAAAATATGTAAAAGTATGTTGAAAAATACTCACCACCATTTTCGGTTCTCAAATATTTAATTTTCTTTCCACTTTGAGTTTCAACCATAGCCTTTAACTCCTTGAAATGAATGAAAACTTCATATTTACTCTTCAAATAATATACCCATGTTCTTCTACTAAAATCATCAATGAAAGTAACATAATAAACTTATTTAGTAATAAAAGTAACATTAATAGGACAAACTACATCAAAATGCATTAGTTCCAAGATACATGAAGACTTATAAGTAGTCGAGAAAATTGAACGCGGTTCTTTTTGAAATAAATACAACACTCACATAAATACAACTCCAGATTGCAATCATTAAACCCCTCAATGAGGTTCTTATTTTCAGGGCTTTTAAACCCTTCTCTCCAATGTGGCCAAGCCTTTAGTGCCATAACATGGTCTTCTCTGCAGTAATTTTGTTTCGGTATATAGAGAACCCTTGGGTAACCGAGAATCCATGACCATCGGTAGAAGAGAAAACCCTCTCTTTTTCAACGAGGTAGATTCAAGATTAGTTTTATCGAAGTGTTATTGCACTCAACCATGCATGCATCAAGTTGGTATAATGTACCCAATCTGCTTCCTCTTGCTATCACCATAACACCTCTCACCATTTTCACACCTACTTCAATAAATTGTACATGCACACCGCATCTATTAGCTTGCTAAAAGATGATAAATTTCTTGCTAGTCTTGGGATATGTAAGACACCATCAAATATTTTAATTCTACCATCATAAAATTTGACATGAATATTAACGGGACCAACAATGTCCAGAAATAATTATCACCCAAATACACCTTACCACCATCATAGTTTTCATACTTAGTAAAGCAATTTTTTTAAGAGTCATGTGGAAATATGCACTGAGTCTATAGTCACAAAATCATGCACTTTAGACATTATTTATCTCGATCTCATACTATTTAGAAGGTTCTTGAGTGAAGAAATTACTAATCAACCCCCATCTTTTTGCCATCTTGTTTATTTTATTTCATCATTACCGACCTCTCACATCCACATGCCCCGTTAGCTTCTGTCATCCAACATCATTTTATCCTCATTTGGGGTGCCTTGGTCCCATCGGGCGCCCAGTCCTTTTTACACTTTTGCGCCACTTTTTGGAATCTTTCTAGCCATTTGAGGTCTTTATCTTTCTTGTGGTTGGCCATTTTGAGGTTAATTACAAAATTAGATCAAGATAATTCTATAAATATAAAGTTATGAGACCATATTGAGGGACCTAACATCACTTACTACTATCACTCATCTAGAGTTGCATACATCTATTACATTGGAGAGCACTTGCATCCACATAGCTCCACCATCAAGGCACAAGGCTAGGACATCTACATCACACTTCATAGGGAGAGGTATTATATTCTATTCGATGGACACATGATATTACATTTCATCCATTTATTTATTTATCACTACTTCACAAAGTGTGATTAGCACAAGAAAACCTAGGGCACTTTATGCACACAATCACCAAAACTAAATTTGGGTCCAAAATGTAGTGCAAAGCTCGGTTAGTAAGCCCCTTTGTTGTGGCGGTGAGGTCATTCTTCCCATTCATTTGTATATTTTTTTTTTTAGGGTTTTGATACTTTTGTAGGTCTTTTCATCATCTTGGATTATTGGCGACATCTGGCATGGGACAACGAATTTGATGCGAAACACAATGAAGGTTCTTGATCATCTCCCACCCTATGAAAATTATTTTCAGAGATTTTGTGTAGACCAGGGCACCCAGTTGCGAGACTAGAGTGCCCGAAGTTCCCGATCCTTTCCAGGGCACTTGGTCTAGTTAGATCCTCCAAATCCATCCTTTTAGGACTTCTACATAATCGTTCATGCTTCGATTTTTCTAGTCATCATTGTGACATTGTCGGACGAGCATATGTTATTCAATTTGAGTTCTTTTGTCTTCTCTCTTGCACATTAGGGTTAACATTTCCTTTTGCATAGTTGTTTAGATCATTTACATACTTTCTATACTGCATTTATTTACTTTATGTACAATTGTTTATATCTTAGATTAACTAACCCCATATTGCATACTTTAGTTAACTTTAGTTAATCGAGTCTATCAACCATGCATTATCACCTACACAAGTGGCCAAAGCTGCAATAAAGTTATCTCCATATTTCTTTTGGGACACAAAATCAGAATTTTGCTTCTTTTTCTTTTTCTTTTCTTCTTTGCATTCCTTTCGGAAGTGTCAAAATTTTCCACAATTTCCGGCATATCACCTTGGACTTACCATGATATTTTGATCTCCCCTTATTCTTGGACTTGGAATGACCACACTACTTCTCATCTTTGCCTCATTTGTTTGGTCTTCCTCGAAAACTCAAAGCCTTTTTGCATTCAGAGATACCTTCCTTCTTCCATTTTCAAGGAATACAACTTCTTCCTAAAAAATCTTATTTACTAGAGATTTAGCTTGGTATATCTCACCCAACTTCTTCTAAAGATTATTTGAAGTAGATTCTTTGTGAAAATTTATCAGATTGAATTTGCAAGACATAGTCTAATGATACCTTTAGTTTTTCTATCCATTACATCATATTTTGTAGCCAAAGCTAGATTCGTAGGCCTCTAGACATTTTCCCCATTCGCCCCATAGATCCCAATCAATCAACATATATTCCATCTTCAACTTCCACATTTCAAATTTCATGCTAGAAAAATTATCTACCTTAATACTCCTAAATGTCCTCACCATTTGAAAAATATCTACAACAATATCACAAAGTATCCCATGCACAAGCTCCCACTCAAACCTTGATTAGGAAAAAAACCTAAGAACCCATAATTGAAACCAAAGGTGATCAGGATATGATACCACTTGTAAGGAAATTAGAGTAGTGGAACAACTTCCTACGCCAATATTGAGGAGAGATATTATGCAAAAATTAGAAACTTGATAAAACCGTTACAAAAATCCTGCAACACATTCATAACAAGAAAATAAACAATTAACACAAACACCGGATATTCACGGGAAAACCCTTCCGGATGAAAAACCCCACACTCCAAAATCCCACTCAAGTGTATTTCAAATCCAACAACAAGATTACATACACTTGCATAGTAAGTTTATTATAGGAGTATCACCGATAAACAAACGGAATAGTTTAAGCAACATTCCAGTATAACAATATTTGTAAGAGTCACCACACAAACTACTCCTCAACCCTTCAATTTATAGACCTCTGGTTATATACGAAACCATATGTGATTTACAAAACCATGTACAAAACCTCTCATAAGGTGTAGTGCATTAAAAGGAAAGATTTGATCTAAAATTAGGCTCTCACGTTTGTAAAATTCTCCCGATTTTTACCCTCAAAGATGTCACAAAAACTATCATAGTATCTCTAAAAATAACCCTTCCATGATATACTATCATATGGGCATATTTTGACAGTTGAAATTTTTTTTTCAAAGCACCGATAATGTGAAACAACTATAGGAAAAACTTAAATGAATAAATCAAATCTACGGAAATTGCAAGGTTGAGACACCTCATTTCCAACAAGATATGTATTTATTTATATTAATGGAGTACTATTTTTACCTTAGTAATGTAGGTATTTAAGCCTCCTGCCAAGGTTTGAACCTAGGGAATTTGCATGACGAGACCCAAATACAAGACTCTATAAATTAGTATGATAACATCTCCAAATCCAAATTTTATTCGGATTGTGTGTATTCTTCATACTCATCTTGCTAGCTTCATTGAGGCTAACGTGCTAGTACCTTATGTTCTCATAAGGTACCTTAGTATATACTTTTAAAAGATGATTCAAAACTTGTACAAGTATTTTTAAAATAGATGCAATTACCGATATATTTTTGTATAACTTGAAAATGTTTTGACATATTAAATCTGACCTCATGCTATTTGTTAGGCCATGTAAAATGGGCTGTTTAATAAATGGATAGAATGTACAAACTATAAATTTGTATTCTAATTAATTAAAATGAATGAAAAATATCACGAATAAATAAGCTAATAATGGTTGTTCACTACACATTCAAAGATGATTCTCCAACTAATAAACAAAACAAAAGCTCTAGCTATAAGACAAAAGATCTCTTAATAAACACCTAGGATTATATGATATCATTTACAATAATGTTACATTCCTAGTTAATCTGCAGGGGTTACATTAAGATCAAGCATGCCTCCAAAATTTTCAATTTTTTCTCGTCCATGCATTTTTGTCGGTGTTTGTTGGTTAATATGTTGTAGGGAAATGTTGTAACTTTACATTGCCATCTTTCACATAGTGTCGAATCAAATGAAATTTAATATATGGATATGCTTAGTTTGGTCATAAAATATAGAATTCTTTGTTATCCAAATTGTTGATGTATTGTCAACCATCAATGGTGTTGACAAAAATGTACCTAAAAGTCCGAAAGAATCATTCTAAGCCACAAAATCTCTCAAGTTGCCTCTGAAGTTGCCTTATGCTTTGTTTCTATTGAAGAAATTGTTTGCATTGATTATTGTACCTCAAAATTATCACTTATCTCTGTTGTTCCCAAATTCATTAAAAAAGTGGAAGTGAATTTCCATCTTTAAAACCACCAACATAGAATGAATATCCAACCAATTTGAAATTTGTTGTCTTGGATTATTTTAGCCCAAAATACTATGTTCCTTTGAGATATCAAAGGATTTTCTTATCTTTACCCAATGACTTTCTCTAGGTGGTTATATGAATTGAGAAAGAACATTAACATAAGAAATATTTGGTCTAGTTATCATATAGATCAAAATTCCAATGAGTAATATGTATTTAATAAAATCTACAAAATTCGTTGTATCTTCGTGGTCAATTTGAGATTTTATTCCATGGGTGTATCGAGAGGCTTGCAATCTTCCATTCCAAATTTTCCATCAATGTACTTCTATTAAGTGAAGAAGATGTACTTTGATTTCGAAGCACTTCATACTCAACTTGCTAGCTTCATTGAGGCTAACGTCTTTAGTACCTTATGTTCTCATAAGGTACCTTAGTATATATATTTTAAAGATGATTCAAAAATTGTACAAGTATTTTTAAAATAGATGCAATTACCTGATATATTTTGGTATAGCTTGAAGATGTTTTGACATATTAAATCGACACGGTACTATTTGTTAGGCCAGGTAAAATGGGCTTGTTTAATAAATGGATAGAATGTGCGAACCATAAATTTGTATTCTAATTAATTAAAATGAATGAAAAATATCACGAATGGGTAAGTGCACCAAGTTGGTTGACAATTAAGTTGACTTAAAAACCCAAAATTTAGTCTTTTGTGCTCACGGTTTCTAAACCGCGCTCGCGTAACTGTTTTTATAGGCTCGGTGATTTACGAACCTAAAACCGCGATCGCGGTCCTCTAAGACAAAAACAGATCCGTGACTCCTCATTTTCCCTCATTTTTCCTTTCCAACCGTGATTTCTCCTAGACCTTTGGCACTCGTGCTTTGAATACCCCCTAAAAATTACTCTTCGGACTTCTGGATCATGATAGTTTCAACCATGCTACCAAGACAAAGAGGTAAGCCCTCGATTTTGATCAATTTGTTTGCATTTTAGGTTTTTTTGTGATTTTCATGGGTTTTTCAATTTTTTTTATGTATATAATTTTTTTTTTTTTCAGTTGCTCAGCAAGCTCGTAATCTTGCAAACCATCAAAATATTCCTCAAAACCCTCCAAACAATCCTCAAAACCCTCCAAACATTATGCAAAACCCTCCTCCAAACATAGATCTACCTCCTATGGCTCCTTTTCTCCCCACGGAACCAATAGGAACACAAGTTGATATCATTGGAAGAATCTGACAAAATAAAATTGTCATTGAGAACCTTATTCAGAATATAAGACAAAATCATGCCACAAATCTGTCCCACATGACTTTAGCCAACACATTGCAAACATTGATTGGTGAAGTTGACTCCGCAACCAACCAAATAGATAGATGAAATACCTTTAGAGGTGATTGTAGGCAGTGGTATGCAAATAAATTATCCCATGCAGCCGTAAAAGACAATTTTTTTGGAAAAGACCGCATTTGTGCATTATTTATTGACCTAAGAACCAATTCCCCCCAGTTACTTGTAAATGGTTCCCAATCCATTGGTGCCATGATGACCGAATCAAGAACAATTTTTGGGACTAATGGTGGATGGTTTTTGATTATCCACCATGCAACAACAATGAGGTTCCCCTCTATTTTTTGAAGAAATTATATTGCGAGTTCGTGCTTAATGAGGTCCCAAATTATTTTGACTTTTCTGATTTTTATGGGCGAGGTGGTGGCTCTGCACAAAGTAGACTTGGTGCATGCGTAGGTCAACCAAGGATCCCCATGCCCCAAAACCCCCACTTCAGTTATCCCTCCTACAGTGAAGGAGGTTGTGGAGATTGACACACTACATGCATTGAGGAGTTCACTGACACTCTGACCCAACATAGTGAGTAGATTGCATCTGGTGATGTAATGGAGGAGGCACTGCCAATTCTAGCGCACCACACCATTGTGGATCATGTGGTGCCGTATGCACTGTGGGTGAGACATCATTTTCTGGATCACATGATTTCTTTTCTCTAGATGAGATGATGGCGGATGTTTTTGGAATTGGTGTAAAGGATCTTGGTCTTTCACAGGTAAATGTCAAATAAATATTTAATATATATATATATACACACACACACACACACACACACAATAGTTTAATTCATGTTTGAGATTTTAATATATATGTATTTCATTGTACGTTATGTACATACATGTAAAAACTAATTTTTTATTTTATTTTAAATAGCAAGAGCCAGTGAAGGAAACATCCAACGTCGACATGCTAGCTACTACAATCTGGGCATGTTACAAACGTAAGTTTCAAGTTGTACTTAAATTTCAAATTTCATTTGATTGTGCACTTTTATTATTATAATGTTTCACCTATACATGTACATATTAATATATGTTTTGTTTTTTATACGCAGGAGCTTGGTCGGTCATCGCAGCTCTGGGAACTGAGGCTACTGGCACACCTCACATGACTTTTATGCAGTTAGTTTCTCTTTACACTTTGTTTCTAATTGTGGAAGTTCACGTGGATTATGCTTTGGCTTTGTTATGTGGCAGTCATGTAGATTAATATTGATTTGTACATGTTTTTTGTATAGCTTATGACTGCCAGAGAGACTCCTCCATATATGCAGACTGTGGAGGATGCTGCTGTAGATATTGCCATAACATCTGCAGATCCACTAACTGAGGTACAATTTTTCAAATTTGTTAAATTTATTTAGGAATTATTTCTTATTACTTAAATCTACAATATCAAATTTTGTACATGAAATATTTAATTTGAAATTTAATTATTTGTATGTAGCTTACCTCTCATGAGTCTATTGTTGTCCTGCCACACGTATCAATGAAAAATTGATAGGGATCATGACATTGCGGTAAGATTTCACATGCATTTTAACTAAATTCTAAGTTTCTAAATTTTGAATGTATTTTAAAAATATGGGTGTTAAAAACTTGTTGTTTATGAATGTGTAGGTTAGGTCAGCAGTTTGCTTAGAGACGCTAGGACCACATGGATGAAATCCCTAGTGGCATCTCCCTCCACTACATCCCTAGGTCGTGGACATGCTACTTCTAGTAGGGCAAAGAGAGGGAAGATGTTTCATGATTAGATTCATGATGGATATGGATATATATATATGGGCCAGCTAGTCCTAGTTCATGATTCTTCATAGGACATTGTATATATAGCCTTATGTGACCGCATGTGGTCCTATATGTATGACACACTTGGTTTGAGATGTACACATGTTATGAACTTATATTTTCAGAGATGTGCGTTCAACACACTTAGTTTGATACATTATATATCCATGTGTTGGTTTTCATAACAATATTACTTCTATGTTTGATTCGAATTCATTGCACATGATATCCTTTTATGTATGTATATTCTATGTATATTAATTCTATATGTATGTTTGATTTAAAATTAAAAACTATGGTGCAACATATATGAATATAACGTTACTATGGTGCAACATTGCATGGTATAATTGTTAAGAAATTAAGGGAAGCATGTGTATTCCTCCATCAACATGGGTAACTTATCATTTTCCTCTTAAGTCATGAAAAATATTTCATACCTTGAATCTTGAAATAAGATGTCTTCCCTTGGGTCATTTGGTTTTTGAACTGTGTATTTAATTTTATTTATCAGAAGGATATTATTCATTTTACCATTGATGAGTATGGTGGTGTATGACCAATCCATCTTTATATCCCCACCAATATTGTGATAGAAACTTTGGCTCAACAATATACCATACGTAGCTAGCATGTCTTCCACAAGTATTTCCATCTTGATTTTCTTGTCAGGGAAGTCTGCAAATTCTACTTGAGAATCTTTCACCTGGCCAAAAAGAGGTAATTATTTTGTTTTCATGTAGTAACAATGGCCAATAGTAGGGTTGAGAGTAATACCAATAGAGTTAGAAAATTTTATAAGCATGACATTGTCAGAGGCATCGGAGTCAATAATGCAATTATTCAATTTATAGGTCCATTGACCAACAAGGAAAGATAGAAAGGTTCTTATTTCCTAGAAGAGGAGGATTTTAAGGAAATAAGGTTCTAGGAATGAGTGGTTCTAGGAGTGGGAAGTGATTCTTTAGTGTTGGTAGGATTCTTGGAACATGTATTTTTACTACTTCCTTTGATAAACTAGACGAGTTTATCAAAATGCTTGGGGTGTTTTTTTATGTACTCATATTCAGATATTTGAATTTTATCTTTCTTAAAATGGTCACTGATGTAAAAATATGAGGAAGTGGTAGGCACATTAGGAACTGTGGAATCCTTGACATGAGTAGGATTTTCATTCTTAGGAATAATTGAAATAGAAATTGATTTGACAAGAGGAGGTGTAAGAGACTTACTCAAAGAGGTAGATGGAGTCTTGGCTAAAGTAGTATTAGGATTCTTCTTGGATGACCCCATAGAAGTAGGAAATGATGTTCCTTTTTTTTTTTTTTTTTCTATCGATTCACCATTTGAGGATTAAAGTGTTTTGCTTGGGAAGTAGAAGAAGAGGCTTATTTATTTTCTTATTAGTGGGTGAATACTAAACAAGAGTAACTATTCATATCATCTATCCAAATTATTCAGGATCTTTGTTGGGTGAGTATTCACAATAACCAATAATTGCATAATCATCTTCTTCTTCTCTTTCAATTTCTGATTCAACAATTTCTTGAAAAAGTTGTAATTGTTGAAAAAGTTGTTGAAAGTGGAATGAGTTTGTTGAAGAGGAACCTATTGTAAAGGAGAAGAATCTACAACTTTCTTCTTTTTATTGTTCTTGTTATTTTTCTTCTTTTTGTGTTTCTGAGAAGAATCTGTGAATTTTTCAACAATTACAACTTTTTCAACAATTATGACTCCGTGGCACCTAAGGATGCCTTCTTTGATCCTACACCTCGGTGTAGGGACCCTCTATAATAGCCTGTCTCGGTTTTTTCCTTATCTAATCAGTGCTCTCGTTGCCCTATTGTTTGCAAATGCACCAAATAGTGTAGTTTGAGACATTGTAAGGCTATCAAATGATATATTTTACAAATGGTGGGTCGGTACCAAACCGACTACACCGACACATCCGGGTGGACAAGTGAATGCTAGAGGAGGTGTCATTTTAGTGCGTGTCAACATCGTTGCTTCCGGGCTACCTCGTTCGAGTGGAGTCCCTTAAGAGCCCTGAGACCAAAAAATCATTCAACTTCGACGGGTGAAAAAATAGACTCCATGGCACTTGAGGATGTCTCGTTTAATCCTCCACCTTGGCGTAGGCCTTCCAATCGGTGTTCAAAGCTTTTTTCCTTCTCCAATCGGTGCTCTCGCTGGCCTATTGTTTGCAAACGCGCCGAATAGTGTAGTTTGAGACAGTGTAAGGATGTCAAACGATATATTTTGTAAACGGTGGGTCATGGAACTGAAATGACTATGTGGAAACATCTAGGCTGCTAGGTGAATGCTAGAGGAGGTTTCATTTTGGTGCGCGACAACGTCGTTGCTTCCGGATACCTCGTTCGGGCGTAGTCCCTTAAGAGCCCTAAGACCAAAAAATCATTCAACTTCAACGGGTGACTATGTGCACTCTGTGGAACCTAAGGATGTCTTGTTTGATCTTACACCTTGGCGTAGGACCCTCTATAATAACCTGTCTCAGTTTTTTCCTTCTCCAATCGGTGCTCTCGCTGCCCTATTGTTTGCAAATGCATTAAATAGTGTAGTTTGAGATAGTGTAAGGCTATCAAACGGTATATTTTGTAAATAGTAGGTCATGGAAATGAACTGAATGTGCTTTGACACATCTAAGTGGCTAGGTGAACACTAGAGGAGGCATTGTTTTGTTGCGTGACAACGTCGTTACTTCCAAGGCTACCTCGTTCGGGCAGAGTCCCTTAAGAGCCCTGAGACCAAAAAATTGTTCAATTTTAACGGGTGACTACGCGCACTCTGTGGCACCTAAGAACATATCATTCGATCCTACACCTCAATGTAGGGACCCTATATAATAGTATGTATCGGTGTTTTCCTTCTCCAATCGGTGCTCGCTGCCCTATTGTTTGCAAACGCGCAGAGTAGTATAGTTTGAGACAATGTAATGATGCCAAATGGTATATTTTGCAAACGGTGGTTCATGGAACCGAACCGAATACGTGTACATGTCTAGGTGGCTATGTGAACACTACAGGAGGCTTTTTTCAGTACACAACAATGTCATTGCTTTCGGGCTACCTCGTTCGATTCTGAGTCCCTTAAGAGCCCTGAGACCAAAAATTATTCAACTTCGATGGGTGACTACACGCACTCCGTGGCACCTAAATACATCTCATTTGATCCTACACCTTAGTGTAGGGACCCTATACAATAGCCTATCTTAGTTTTTTCCTTCTCCAATCGGTGCTCTCGCTGCCCTATTGTTTGTAAACGCGCCAAATAGTGTAGTTTGAGACAATGTAAGGATGTCAAATGGTATATTTTGTAAACGGTGGGTTGTGGCACTGAACCAACTATGTAGAAATGTCTAGGTGGCTAGGTGAACACTAGAGGATGTGTTTTTTTGGTGCACGACAACGTTGTTGCTTCCAGGCTACCTCATTCGAGTGTAGTCCCTTAAGAGCCCTGAGACCAAAAAATCGTTCAACTTCGACGGGTGACTACGCACGCACTCCATGGCACCTAAGGATGTCTCATTCAATCCTACACCTCGGTGTAGGGACCCTATACAATATCCTATCTCAGTTTTTTCCTTCTCCAATCGGTGCTCTTGCTTCCCTATTGTTTACAAACACGCCGAATAGTGTAGTTTGAGACAATGTAAGGATGTCAAACGATATATTTTGCAAACGGTGGATCATGGCACCAAACCAACTACGCGGAAACATCTAGGTGGCCAAGTGAATGCTAGAGGAGGTGTTGTTTGGTGCGTGACAATGTTGTTGCTTTCAGGCTACCTCGTTCGGGCGTAGTCCCTTAAGAGCCCTGAGACCAAAAAATCATTCAACTTTGACGGGTGACTACGTGCACTCCATGACACCTAAAGACATCTGTTTAATCCTAAACCCTCGGTGTTAGGACCTTATACAATACTTTGTCTCAGCTTTTTTCCTTCTCTAATCGGTGCTCTCACTACCCTATTGTTTTCAAATGCATTGAATAGTGTAGTTTGAGACAGTGTAAGGATGCCAAACGATATATTTTGTAAACGGTGGGTCATGGCACCAAACCGACTATAAAAACATCCGGTGGCAGGTGAATGCTAGAGGAGGTGTTGTTTTGGTGCGTGACAACATCGTTGCTTCCGGCTACCTTGTTGGTAACTCCTTAAGAACCCCGAGATTAAAAATCGTTCAACTTAGACGAGTGACTACGTAGACTCTGTGGCACCTAAGGACGTCTCATTTGATCCTACACCTTGGCATAGGGACCCTCTACAATAGCTTGTCTCAAAATTTTCCTTCTCAATCGGTGCTCTCGCTTCCTATTGTTTGCAAACGCACCGAATAGTGTAGTTTGAGACAATGTAAGGACGTCAAAATGATATATTTTGTAAACGGTGTATCGTGGCACCGAACCGACTACACGAAAAAGTATGAGTGGCTAGGTGAATGCTTAAGGAGGCATCATTTTGGTGCGTGACAACGTCGTTGCTTCCGGGCTACCTCGTTTGGGCGTAGTCCCTTAAGAGCGCTGAGACCAAAAAATTGGTCAACTTCGATGGGTGGCTACGCGCACTCCATGGCACCTAGAGACATCTCTTCTGATCCTACACCTCAAAGATATAGGACCCTCTACAATAGCATGTATCAATTATTTCCTTCTCTAATCGGTGTTCTCGCTACCCTATTGTTTGCAAACGTGTGGAATAGTGCAGTTTGAGCTAGTGTAAGGTTTTCAAACGGTATATTTTGCAAACGGTGGGTCGTGGCACCGAAACGACTATGCACACACGTAGGGATGGTTTGTAAACTATTGGGGAGGTTTCATTTTGGTTCTCTAAGCTCCAGGTCCTTTTGGGCTACCTCCTTCGGAGCCAAGAACCCCCTCCACAAGTACATAAATCATTGTTAATTGCTTCTCTTTTCTTGTAAAAAATGAAAGATTCTCTTAGCTTCGAGAATTTATAATTCTCTACTAATAAAGTGACAACCAGTGAAGGTGGAAGATTTTTTTGGCACCACTAACCTGCACATAAAAGTGTTAGTCAAAGAAGTTTAAGTTTCAAATCAAAACCATACTAAAATATATACAAAATACATAAATTTAATAAAATATATGAACTTAAATTTATCTAACTAACAAATTTATATATACCAAATAAATTATATATACCAAACATGAGCATTGTAAATTCATTCCAATGAACCATCAAGATTGGATCTACTCTTAATAGTGGACATGATTGCTTCATGATCTGACTCTCGAACCTTCCAAAGAATCTTGTTATTAGGCATTCCTCGATATCTATACAGCTGAATATTTGTTGCTAGGACTAGATGCAAATATAAGAGTATTTTCCTGTGTGTTTCAAAGTCTTCAAACACCCAAGTAGAGGATTTTTTAATGGATATCGTCGAAGCCAAGTTCCAAGAACTACCACCGACCTCCCGTAGGGTACTCAATATCTTCGCCATCTATAACAGAGAAGTTAACTTCTTTATTTCCTCATTGAAATGACATAAGAAATAGTCTGTTCCTTCTTCATTGTCTTCTGTCGCAATAACTGCAAACACATGTCCTATAAAAAAATGTTTCAACTCAAATTTAAATTGTACATATTAAAATTTCAATGGACATAACTCAATACAAAAATTGTAAATAACCATAAATACCTTGTCACACCAAAATCAAAATTTCGTCAAAGTCCTTGGATGTTGCAACTTCATCTGCAGAAACAAGTTGTAATGCTTGTGGAGGTTGATAACTAGGAAGCGGAGTTAGAGGCCTACAAATCCATCCATCCACCCATTCTTGTGAATCACACTCAATAGTGACAAATTCGATACAAGATGCACAAAAACATGTCAAATTTCTTGTCCATGTGGCCCACGAAGTAGCGTTTGAGCTACAAAATGAGTGCATATCACTGGACCCAGTGAGTGTCATACAATCCTCGTAGTTAGCAATTTTTGTTCCTCTATCAACCAAAAATATCTGCGAACCGTGGAATTTTCTTAAGAACCTTGGGCTATGTTGTCAATACATTCTCTTGCAAGATATCTTTTCACACATGCCCCTATGCCATCATACTCTCGCTTTTCCATGTCCAGACTCAGTGAAACTCTAAATATATTACACACCTATCTTGACGTGCATCCTGCTCATCCAATAAAACATTTGTGCATTCTTAAACTGAGATGTGTAATTATCTGACCATATATAATGTTGTTTGAAGTGGATGTCCCTATCAGACAAGTTTCCATAAAATAATTGGAAACACCCTTACACAAATTCAGTAGAATGAGTACGATCATCATTGATATAAAAGTGGTACTCTCTTAAAAAATTTCGATCATTCTCTGTACTGTTAGGAGAATGTATAAATGTTATATGCACAAAAATGGCAACTTGTACTGAGTTGTAATATTGTGATTGAACCTCCATTTTTGGTTGCAATGTGTAATTCTCTACAAAATCAACCACTAAAAAAATAGTACCAATAGGAAATGTTTCTTTTCATATCTTGAATTGTTCATCCAACCATTGAGCTCTATGTGTATGCCTAACATACTCATAAACAATTTCATCCTTAAATTTTCTCATAAATTGAAAAATAGACATATGTTCTGTAACTAGCTCACACGTTTAGACTCTTTTCCATCTTTCAATTGGTATGCAACTGATTTATATTTATCAAACTCAACTAAATTATTTCCTATTGCACCTTCAATTTTCTCATGGATGCAACTTTCCAATTTAGGTAATCCGCCACATGTACCATAACTTCCATCTAAACAATCCTGACTATAAAAAAATTGTCCAACTTCTTTTTCACAAAATATCGTAGGAATGAAATCCCTGGAAGATATTGGTGGAACTTGAACACCACATTCTGATAACATAGTTTCATAATGAAAAATAGAATGAATACATAAAAATTTAGCATAATGCATAGCAAATTCAACATGTTGCCTACAACAAGTGGTGCGAGCGTGGTTGATTTTCACATAGAATGGTTTTAACATTTCAAAAAAATGTTGACTAATTTTAATTTCTAGATGCTCTTGTTCAAACTTACAAAAAAATTGAGTTTGAGTCATATCTAAGAAATGCTTTGGATGTGGTTCGCGATTAATAGAACCAACTCTCCATTTTACAACATCTCTTGTATTAGGTGAAACTCTAGTGTTATCATGCCAAAATTGAATAACAACTTCTCTTATAGCATTAGTATTATATTTGTCCTTACGCGGTGCTCTAGTAGAAAATGCCCAAAAATTGGTGTTATTGAGTGATTGAAGGATATTACGTCTTTCAATTGCTTTCATTAGAGTTTTTCGATTAACTTGCAACATTTGACTTGTTTGTGTAATCAAACGTTATTTTTATTGATTCACTTACAACACTAGTAACAAGTACATGACGCACAATATTACTATCCCTAGTGCGTCTCTTGACACCAACAATGTGATATACATCATGAAAGTGTTCAAAAATTGTAGGGGTTTGACCATGTATATTAGATGTTGTCAATCCTAAGGTGTTTAATGTAGGTCTCATTTTAATCAATTTCATCAAACTTACCAACAATTGACATCTTTGGGAATCATTTAAAATTTCAAAATGATTATCCCAAATTTTAGTGGCTTTTCTTCTGATTTTCCGTTCAGAAATTTTGTCAAACATTGGTTTCAAAATGTTTTCATCAATTTCAATAAAATAATTAGGTTTCTTATGAAAAATCCTAGGAGGTGTTTTTGTCAAATTTTGCTTGTCTACAGTTTCAACCTAAATTTATTTATTCACATTTTCATTATCTCCTTCAATTTCAACATTTGCTACATCACGAGTATTTAATTCTTCTTCAACATTGACAGTAAAAACATCTTCATCACGAGTATTTAATTCAACTTCAACATTGACAGAGAAACATTACCTGGTTCCTCATTGCTTACAATAGTAGGGGTTGAAGATGAACCTCTTCTTGATTCACGAAGATTCCACATTCACTCAACATTTTGAAATCTGTTTTCCTCTAATTCATTTGGTGTTTTTTACTTAATGACTTCCTTTTTGACTTCGTTTCTTGTCTCCCATGATGTTTTGCTTTCGGTGATAAGAAAAACGTAGAAAATGACAGTAATTTCATAGTAATTCATATGGTAAAGTCAAATAGTAAAAATCACATGGTAATTAGAACATTGGGATGCATATAAATATGATTTATGAACTGCGATCATGCTTTATAAATTGCACTCGTGGTTTATAAAGCGCGATCACGGTTCTTGTTTAAAACCCGTGATCGCGGTTTGTAAACCGTGATTGTGGTTCTATCTGTATCATCAAATCGACCCTAAGGCTCGGGAAATCTTTGTTTTGCCCCAACCAAAGCTATGGAAGGTCATTATGAAGTGTAAAGGGTCAAAAACATCAAATTTTCTCTTCCACAAACTTGAACCATGCTAAAAAACTGAAAACATTTCACAAAAATGGTGCCATCGCGTAGGGGAGTCTGTTTTTTTTTATTAGCTTTATAGAAATATTGATTTTAAAGTGAATAGAATAAGATAAATATCATTTTATAATTTTTTACTAACAATAGGTCTTTAAGACATTTTTTTCTCGTGAATGTTCATGTTTATGTTTAAGACTGCAACTTTTGTTTCACTTATCAAAATGTGATAAAAATTATACCATCCCAAGTGTGGAGAAATTCTATACACGTTAAAAAAAAATTTGATTTCGATATTTTTTGATATAGTTATAGTGCAGTAGGGATTTTAAAAACGGAAAAGTGCTTATAAATTTTTCTAAATCTTTTAGACCACTTTCATGGAAAAAATCATAAAAAAAATTACTTGAAAAAATACAAAATAAAATCCATCCCAAGATAGACAACTACATCTAACTTTTCACCAAAGGTAAAAAAAAAAAAACAAGATTTGGTCATCCAAATCGCAGGCAAACAGACTACAATCTTATAGGTTTTTTCAAAAACAAAAACCAAGTCATATAATTTTAAGTGTTTAATATAGCTAAACTTGTCCGTTTTTAAAAAAAATTAGTATTTTAGAAACTAGATTCTGGATGCTACGATTCATATTTATATAAATTTTTCTAATTTTGAGTGCGCGTATTGCTAATAATCCCTACAAGTTAAAATTTTGCTATTTTTGCAATATGACATCCACTTATGACCCCTTTTTTATCACAGTCGGGACATCAAACCTTGAAAAATGTGCCCAACCCTCTAGGAGAGAGTTTTATTCACCCATGTGACCCGCTTCCAGCCCCTCAGTGCTTTAAAGCTGATTTTTGAGCACTCATCCCCTGCCATCGGATCAAGGACACGTGTTTCCTCCAAGATTTCCATGGAAATTGATGTCCCTCACGTCCCTTTGAGGTGAGGGACATCAGGGACAAGAAAATGTTCCCATCCCTCTCCCCCATGTTTTTAAAAATTCAAAATTTTGACCTGCTTCCCTGCTTCTAACTACTTCCACTCCTGTGCACAACCATACATACATTCTTCCTCTGCAAATTTCTTCCATCACTCCGCCATTGAAAAAAACTCAGACCAGATCAACCAAGGAACTGAAATACCTTTCCCATGGAGATACGAAAGGTCTTAGAAGGAATTATCATCAAGCTAAGAAGGAGAAATGAAGAACAACGAAGAAGAGAACAATAAAATCTCCATAGCCAAAAAATGGAAATCAACAAATCTTGCAAACCAGTGCACGAATCAACAAACCATTTATTGATGTTTGTTCCTCTGTCCAAGACCATAAAAAACATACCCTCAAACTCTCCTCTCATGTGACAGAGCATCCACAATGAAGAAATCTCCTTTCGGCTCAACAAAGAAAGAAGTGGGATTTCCCGTCAAACCGTTGGGCGAAACGAAGTAGAATTACATGTGAAGCATCGAAGAAAAAACCCACATCAAAAATATATATATATATATATATATATATATATATATATATTACAAATGGATGAGAAAACCGGACCTACAATTTTGAGGTCCATTAATGGTTGCCACATCCGGAAGCACCTTTGCAGTCCAAAAATTAAAAGTTTAAAACATCTTATAGTTTTGAGCGGACCAGCTTGAAATTTCAGAGGGGTGATATTGGGAAAAAAACCCATATCAAAAAAATTCGTTGCACATCAATCGACTTCCATAAGACAAATTTCTAAAAATAGCAAGTCTACTACATAAGGACTGCTATTTCGGGAAAGTCATCGACAAAAGAACCTGCAAAGGAGGCAAAGACATTGGAGGTGCATTACGGATGAGAACTCACCAGAATGGATATTCTTAGAACTTATTAAAAATAGTAAGTGGGCCCACGAGAACTTTCTAAAAATAGAAAGTCGATCCAGAAGGAACGAGGAACACAGGGAGAAAGAGGAAAATAGAGTCACAACATCCTGTTGAAGATTGGGGACTTGATTTTTCACACTTACTAAAAATAATAAGTTGTTCTTTCTAGGCTAAACATGAAGTTGAATTAGACGGGTCAGAATCTGACACAACCCCTCACTTGCGAGTATGGAGTGGAAGACAACAATGTCTTGTACATGAACCTGAATGACCGAAGACTCCCATGAACTCTAAGGACCGAAATAGAAATGTAAGACCAGATAATCACAAGTGGTTTGTTCACCTGGCATATGACACCTAGTGTCAAAGAGTCTTGAGTTAGTCCTAGCCTACTCTTTCCACTACAAGCCCGAGACACGAACCATCCGAGCTGACAACAATACAACGATTGTGGTCATCAACGAAACAATTCACTCAACTTGGTGAGTGTTCATGAGCTAATTTGAAGGAGTTTCATAGTGTGCAAGGAGTTCAAAGATTTAGAGTTTCATTGCATTTGGAGATTTCCATCAATGAGGATCAACAAACTTCATCGGGAATGACATCTCCTCTTCTTCTTCTCTCTCTCTTTCTCTCTCCTCTTCCCCCAAATTTCTCTCACTTTCCAATATTCTAATTTCATGTTGGGGTTTGCACTTTTTGATATGCCTTTAAGTCACTTAAAAGTGACTTTAGAAACATAATGTAAATTAAGTCACCTTGATTTTATAAAAGGGACTTAAATATTTTGTAGGAATATGAATAGTCTAAAGTTAGAAATAAGGCATATGGAGGGTCATGAGGAAGACGATAAGTCACCTTTCACTCTATAAATTTTAACACCATTCTCATTTCAAAGGGTTGGCGATTGATCTTGTAAACTCAAGAGTGCATTGTACCTAGAGAAAGCAAAGGAGATAGCCATTTTCTTCTACTTTCCTCCACTCTCAAATTTCTTCCATTCCCACACTATGTACAACTTTTGTTTAAACAATCAATACAAGAAGAAGGATTTTCTAGCTTTCTTTGACTAAGGGGTTTCTTGATACTTTGTGATCGATAAATTCTATTTGGTCTTGTTGTTATTTGCAGAGTTTTTTCTTCTCATGAATGCATGTGTTGAAGTTTCTAACTAGTGTGTGTAGGAATCTAATTTTTCTACCTGCAACATTAGTTCTCCTATCTAATTTCTCACTCCCCTTTCCCTCTCTATAGAAAAATTCCTCTCTTGCAGGTATCTGCAAGCTTTTTCGTAGGGTCAGTGGAGTGTCCCTGTTGGATCCCCGGTTGAAAGGCCACCACAGAAATCCACCTTTTTATGTGCATGTATTTATAGAAACTACACTAGTTAAGTAAAGGGACTTAGATTCCCAGAGAGTTAGAAATCCACAAGTTTGGCCACCCAAAATTTTTTTCTTGCCAACACATATCAATCTATCATCGTTTTTGTCTAGCACTTTGCCTACATCAAACTACTTCACAAAAAGGGGCAAATGTAGACTCTCAAAATTTGCACTCATTTTCTTTATCATTTACATTCACCTTCACAATATATTAATCAAATACATCATTTAAATTCATTTATGCCCTATCTTAAGTCTAAAATCCTCCATCATATTTACTTAGCCTAAATATTATCAACTGTAAAATCTACCCTTATATCTATACTTAACCACCTAAAACCACTTGAGAACCTAAAAAAATAATAAAAAAAATCAATCAAAAACAAATATATAACCATCCTAACCCCTACACTTTGACCTCCAATATCTTCCCAACCATTTACCCGAAGTCCAAAACTAAATAAATTCATTTAGAAGTGGTTTTAACCACTTTACAACTCAAAATCTGAAAAACTGGATCACCAATGATTGGTTGAATCGTCAAAAATTATAAATAGCGAGTTCTTTACTCTTTCTCCAGGATCCTCAATTTTAAATCTTCGAGCCCCAAATTTCTGTCTCAATCACCAACACCCTACATCTCATCATTCAGAACAAATACATCAAGGCTATCATCATGTATCATTGTATATCATCATCAAGAATATTCAAGTATCTGGAGATCAATCCTTCATCACCCAAGTTGCAGATTGCATTAGAAAGCATCCTTTGTCAACTCAGATCATCCCCAGACAAGGTTTGAGGCATATTTTAGCTTCACAACACTTTCAAGGTATTCCTAAAATCTTCATTTGTCTTTTATCAATCACATTTAACTTTTAAATAGTCTGAAACATCATTTTGCATCATAAAACACTCATTTTTATTAAATTGTTACAATTATCTCGAAACCGTAAGTGATCCTCTTAATCGCGGTGATTGGTCTAATCACCGGTGATTTTTATCCAATCTATCTTTTTATCAAATTTAGCATCTTTTTTTCAACTTTCCTCATCAATCTTCAATGTATATATTGTTTCTAACATGTTTTTGAGAATGGATCTATGTTAGATGGAAATACCTAGTCAATCACATGAAATTACTAGCATTTACTGATTTTCCGATAGTCTAACACCCTTTTTTTACGGGAACAATACAATATCCCTTGCGAGTTCACACTTTTCACAATACACTTTGCGACACCAACCAAGACATCAAATATCAATTTGAATTCCTTCACGATATCAAACAAGAGGATGATGACCTTCGGTATAACTACTTTGAACGTGTCCAGATTACATCCACCCTAAATCAGGCCACTTTCAAAGCCGCAAAAGACCTTCCCATTCACCGGAGTTCTAGGGCTTCTCATCTTCTATCTATATATCTATATTGATTATATATATTTATCTTCATACGTAGCATTGCTTTTTCAATCTACTTAATTGTCTCAAAGCGAGCTAACATCCTCTCGAGGAAGTCCTTTGGATTCTTGGAATCGGCCTTCACCAAGTAGCTCACCTATCCATTTATCTAATCTTTTCTATTCAAAGTGTCTTTGATCACATGTTACTTTGTAGGATAGGACTTACGCATACATCTGGACTTGATCAAATTCTATTAAACACTAGCTTGAGTTCCCATCTCTCACAGTATCGGTAAACCTTGCGTCTCCGAGGCCGGTTTTTTATTATTATTTCACCGCATTAATTTGAGTAGAAACATAAAACATCATCTTTGAACACATGCAACATTGGCATGTTATCAAGAAGCACTCATGTAGGAGATATATTTATCAAATAAAAAGTAGTGGCAAGAACTTCAGCCCAAATCATTTGTTCTAGGCTAGATCCACTCAACATGCTACTAGCCTTCTCCATTAATGTTATGTTCATTCTTTTTATAACTCTATTCTCTGCGAGAGAATAAAAAGTTTTCTTTTGTCTTTTAATCCCAAAATCTATACAAAATATGTCAAAGTATGTTGAAAAATACTCACCACCATTTTCAGTTCTCAAATATTTAATTTTCTTTCCACTTTGAGTTTCAACCATAGCCTTTAACTCCTTGAAGCGAATGAAAACTTCATATTTACTCTTCAAACAATATACCCATGTTCTTCTACTAAAATCATCAATGAAATTAACATAATAAACTCATTTAGTAATAAAAGCAACATTAATAGGACCAACTACATTAAAATGCATCGAGTTCAAGATATTTGAAGACTTATAAGTAGTTGAGTAAAAACCGAACGTGGTTACGTTTTCCATAAATACAACACTCACATAAATACAACTCCAGATTTTAATCATTCAACCCCTCAACGAGGTTCTTATTTTTCAGTGCTTTTAAACCCTTCTCTCCAATGTGGCTAAGCCTTTGGTGCCATAACATGGACATCTCTGTAGGTAATTTTGTTTTGGTATATAGAGAACCCTTGGGTAACAAGAATCCACAACCATCGGTAGAAGAGAAAACCCTCTCTTTTTTTCAATGAGGTAGATTCGAGCTTAGTTTTATCGAAGTGTTATTGCACTCAACCATGCATGCATCAAGTTGGTATAATGTACCCAATCTGCTTCCTCTTGCTATCACCATAACACCTCTCACCATTTTCACACCTACTTCAATAAATTGTACATGCACACCGCATCTATTAGCTTGATAAAGATAATAAATTTCTTTCCTAGTCTGGGATATGTAAGACACCATCAAATCTTTTAATTCTACCATAATAAAATTTGACATGAATATTAACACGACCAACAATGTCAAGGAAATAATTATCACCCAAATACACCTTACCACCATCATAGTTTTCATACTTATTAAAGCAATTTTTGTTAAGAGTCATGTGGAAATATGCACTGAGTCCGTAGTCAAAAATCATGCACTTTAGACATTATTTATCTCGATCTCATACTATTTAGAAGGTTCTTGAGTGAAGAAATTACTAATCAACCCCATCTATTTGCCATCTTGTTTATTTTATTTCATCATTACTGACATCTCACGTCCACATGCCCGGTTAGCTTCTATCATCCAACATCATTTTACCCTCGCTCGGGGTGTCTTGGTCGCATCGGGGCGCCCGGTCCTTTTTGCACTTTCCCGCCACTTTTTGGGATCTTTCTAGTCGTTTGAGGTCGTTATCTTTCTTGTGGTTGGCCTTTTCAAGGTTAATTCCAAAATTAGATCAAGATAAATCTATAAATATAAAGTTATGAGACCATATTGAGGGACCTAACATCACTTACTACTATCACTCATCTAGAGTTGCATCCATCTATTACATTGGAGATCACTTACATCCACATAGCTCCATCATCAAGGCACAAGGCTAGGACATCTACATCACACTTCATAGGGGGAGGGATTATATTCATTTGATGGACACATGATATTACATTTTATACATTTATTTATTGCTCATTACTTCACAAAGTGTGACTGGTACAAGAAAACCTAGGGCACATTATGCACACACTCACCAAAACTAAATTTGGGTCCAAAATTTAGTGCAAAGCTCAGTTTGTAAGCCCATTGTTGTGGCAGCTAAGGTTAGTCTGTCCCATTCATTTGTATATTTATTTTTTAGGGTTTTGATACTTCTTTTGATCTTTTGCAGGTCTTTTCATTATCTTGGATTATTGGCAACATCTTGCATGAGACAAAGAATATGATGCGATACACAATGAAGGTTCTTGATCATCTCCCAGCCCTATGAAAATTATTTTCAGAGATTTTTGTAGACCAGGGGCACCTAGATTGCGAGACTAGAGTGCCCACAGTTCTGATCCTTCTCCGGGCGCTCCAGTCCAGCTAGATCCTCCAAATCCATCCTTTTTAGGACTTTTAGATAGTCGTTCATGCTTTTGATTTCTCCAGTCATCATTGTGACATTGTCGACGAGCATCATTATTCATATGAATTATTTCCTCTTCTCTCTTGCACATTAGGGTTAGCATTTCCTTTTGCATAATTGTTTAGATCATTTACATACTTTCTATATTGCATTTATTTACTTTATTTACAATTGTTCATAGCTTAGATTAACTACCCCCATATTGCATACTTTAGTTAACTTTAGTTAATCGAGTCTATCAACCATGCATTATCACCTACACAAGTGGCCAAAGTTGTAATAAAGTCATCTCCATATTCCTTTTGGGACACAAAATAAGAATTTTTCTTCTTCTTTTGTTTCTTTTCTTCTTTGCATTCCTTTCGGAAGTGTCAAAATTTTCTATAGTTTCTGCATATCACCTTAGACTTACCATGATATTTTGATCTCCCCTTATTCTTGGACTTGGAATGACCACACTACTTCTCATCTTTACCTCATTATTTTGGTCTTACTAGAGATTTATCTTGGTATATCTCACCCAACCTCTTCCAAAGATTCTTTGAAGTAGATTCTTTGTGAAAATTTATTAGGATTGAATTTGCAAGACATAATCTAATGAGACCTTTAGATTTTCTATCCATTACATCATATTTTGTAGCCAAAGCTAGATCCGTAGGCCTCTAGACATTTTCCCAACCTGCATCCCATAGATCCCAATCAATCAACATATATTCCATCTTCAACTTCCACATTTCAAAGTTCGTGCGGAAAAATTATCTACCTTAATCCTCCCAAATGTCCTCACCATTTGAAAAATATGTACCATAATATCATAAAGTATCCCATGCACAAGTTCCCACTCAAACCTTGATTAGGAAAAAAAAACTAAGAACCCATAACTAAAACAAAGGTGATCGGGATCGATACCACTTGTAAGGAAATTAAAGTAGTGGAACAACTTCCTACGCCAATATTGAGAAGAGATATTATGCAAAATTTTTAAAAACTTGATAAAACCGTTACAAAAATTTCTGCAACACATTCATAACAAGAAAATAAACAATTAACACAAACACCGGATATTCTGGGAAAACCCTTACGAATGAAAAACCCCACACTCCAAAATCCCACTCGGTGTATTTCAAATCAAACAACAAGATTACAAACACTTGCATAGAAAGTTTAGTATAGGAGTATCACGATAAACAACTTTGGAATAGTTCAAGC
This sequence comes from Taxus wallichiana var. yunnanensis, assembly GCA_018340775.1. NCBI lineage: Eukaryota > Viridiplantae > Streptophyta > Pinopsida > Cupressales > Taxaceae > Taxus > Taxus wallichiana. Next base: position 660,050,424 of record CM031242.1, read on the forward strand.
AACATTCCAAAGTATAACAATATTTGTAAGAGTCACCACACAAACTACTCCTCAACCCTTCAATTTATAGACCTCCGGTTATATACGAAACCATATGTGGTTTACAAAACCATGTACAAAACCTCTCATTAGGTGTATTGCATTAAAAGGAAAGATTTCGGTCTAAAATTAGGCTCTCACGTCTACAAAATTCTCCCTAATTTTTTACCCTCAAATATGTCATAAAAACTATCATAGTACCTCTAAAAATAACCCTTCCATGATATACTAACATATGGGCATATTTTGTGACTGAATTTTTATTTTCAATGCACCGATAATGTGAAACAACTATAGGAAAAACTTAAATGAATAAATCAAATCTACAGAAATTGCAGAGGTTACGACACCTCATTTCCAACAAAAGTATATGTATTTATTTATATTAATGGAGAACTATTTTTACCTTAGTAATGTAGGGATTTAAGCTGCTGAGGTTTGAACCTAGGGAATTTGCATGTCGAGACCCCAATACAATACTATATAAATTAGTATGACAACATCTCCAACTCCAAATTTTTTACGGATTGTGGTTATTCTTCGTACTTAGCTTCCTAGCTTCATTGAGGCTACCTTGCTAGTACCTTATGTTCTCATAAGGTACCTTAGTATATAATTTTTAAAAGATGATTCAAAAATTTTAAAAGTACTTTTAAAATAGATGCAATTACTTAATATATTTTGGTATAGCTTGAAGATGTTTTGGCATATTAAATTTGACTCTTTGCTTTATTTGTTATTTGGGTAAAATGGGTTGCTTAATAAATGGATAGAATGTGCAAACCATAAATTTGTATTCTAATTAATTAAAATGAATTAAAAATATCACGAATAAATAAGCTAATAATGGTTGTTCACTTCACATTCCAAGATGATTCTCCAACTAATAAACAAAACAAAAGCTCTAGCTATAAGACAAAATATCTCTTAATAAACACCTAAGATTATATGATATCATTTACAATAATGTTACATTCCTAGTTAATCATGGGGTTACATTAAGATCAAGCATGCCTTCAAATTTTTCAATTTTTTCTAATCCATGCATTTTTGTCAGTGTTTGTTGGTTAATATGTTGTAGGGAAATGTTGTAACTTTACACTGCCATCTTTCACATAGTGTCGAATCAAATGAAATTTAATATATGGATATGCTTAGTTTGGTCATAAAATATAGAATTCTTTGTTATCAAAATTGTCGATGTGTTGTCAACCATCAATGGTGTTGACAAAAATGTACCTAAAAGTCGAAAGAATCATTCTAAGCCACAAAATCTCCCGGGTTGCCTCTCGAAGTTGCCTTATACTTTGTTTCTATTAAAGAAATTATTTGCATTGATTATTGTACCTCAAAATTATCACTTATCACTGTTATCAAATTCATTAAAAAAGTGGAAGTGAATTTCCTTCTTTAAAACCACCAACATAAAATGAATATCCAACCAATTTGAAATTTGTTGCCTTGGATTATTTTAGCCCAAAATACTATGTTCCTTTGAGATATCAAAGGATTTTCTTATTCTTTACCCAATGACTTTCTCTAGGTGGTTATATGAATTGAGAAAGAACATTAACATAAGAAATATTTGGTCTAGTTATCATATAGATCAAAATTCGAATGAGTAATATGTATTTAATAAAATCTACAAAATTTGTTGTATCTTCTTGTGGTCAATTTGAGATTTTATTCCATGGGTGTATTGAGAGGCTTGCAATCTTCCATTCCAAATTTTCCATCAATGTACTTCTATTAAGTGAAGAAGATGTACTTTGATTTCTGAAGCACTTCATGCTCGATCTTGAAGATATCCCAAATCTATCATTTCAAACCCTTTCAACTCTTCTTTTATTTTTGTAGTATATTTTTCATTTTTCCCTACTTTGAGTAGATCATCCACATACACCATCAAAACACAATTGTTTTTTCAATTTATTTGATAAAAATATTTGTATCTTCTAACTTAAATTGATTGAAATTCATGTTAAAGAGGTGTTCAATAATCCTTTCATAACATGCACGTGGGGCTTGTTTCAACTAATACAACAATATTTCTATTTTGCACACTTTGTGATCTTGATTGTCAACTGCAAAACCTTCAAATTGAGTCATGTATATTGCTTCTTGAAGATCATGGTCCAAAAAAACAATTTTTACATCCATCTAATGAAATTTCCACCCATTTGTGTTGTCAAAGCCAATGAAGTCTGAATGTTAGTCCACTTTACTAATGGTGCAAAGGTTTCATTATAGTTTATGCCTTCATTTTGAGTATAAAACTTTGTGAAAAGCCTTTCTTCATGTTTTTCAAGCGAACCATCGACCTTGTATTTGTTGTAAAAGACCCACTTACACTCTATTGGTTTCTGATGAGTAGTGGATTAACCAATTTTCAAGTCCTTTTTTCACGATGCTTCATACTCGTCTCTTATGAATTTTCTCTAGGATTCATCATTTTCAACTTGTTTGAAATAGGTTGGTTAGTAATTGAATGCAATAATAAGTTCTTCTAAAGAATCATTCAAGCGAGCTTTTCAATTTTGTTTTGAATTTCTTCTATTTTTTTGTTGGTTGCGATGTCGCATATGCACTTCATGTGCCAATTTTTCAACTTCATCAAGATGGACATATTTAAATGTCTATGTTTCCCATTTAGGCACATTTCTTTGTGCTTTTGGTGCTTCAATATGATGATTTGAAGCTCCTTCACTTTATGTTCTTTGTTCTTGTGCCACTTTCCCATTTTTAATGAAGTTTTATTTTTCGTCTTTAGGAGTTTTTATCTTTGTTATAGGAGAATACAAAATTAAATGACTCTACACTACATGCCCCCATTGTTTGGAATATCCAAATTAATTTCCTTGTAGACATTGAACTTGGCATATTTCTCCACTTGAATTTATTGATGATTGATGTTGGCCTAATCCTTTTCCATTTCACAAAAGACGATATACCTTACAATGAGATATTTATTCTTGTTTTCATTATAGAGCCATTATGCCTTGAAGGATTTAAAATATCCCAAATGAATGCATTTATGACTCGTGGTCTAACTTATTCCTTTTCTCCTATGGGATTAATATGTAACATGTGACTCAAAAAAACACAGGGAGGTACAATGTTATTTGTGCTGATTTTTCCTAGAAGTGTAAATTTAGACCCTTGAAATATAACATTACAAAAACCATGTTCATCATGATTCTATTTATTACATCAACTACACCATTTCATTAAGTGTGTGAAACTATGAGACAATGTTTGATCATGTTTTTCTTGAGATAGGATTCAAATGCCTTTGAAGTGTAATCACGACTATTATCAATGAGTGTTCAAATGTGGGTTTGAGATTCATTTTCCACCATGGCTTAAAATTTTGAAATGTTTCGAAGGCTTTTAATTTTTGTTTGAGGAAATATATCCATGTCATTCGGTTGTAGTGGTCAATGAAAAACATGAAGTACTTGTGACCACCAACTGATAGAATTGGAAGAGAACACAAGTCAAAATGGACCAACTGCAACTTTCTATAAACTTTCCATTATGACTTGAAAAGGTTCTCTTGAGTGTTTAGCTAAAATGCAAGCTTCACACTTCTTAGATTTTGTGGGTAAGGCGGAGTAATCCTGCTTTATGCCATTCTTTTGAAACACATGAATCTAGTCATGATTGGATACTGAATATCATATGGCACAACATAATTGAATAAATTATATCTTCAATGAGATGATAAAAATTCCATGAATTTGATGGCTCACCCTTTATTTTTAACAATTTTCCTTCCTTAAATCTAGTTAATATGATATTATTATCAATTTTTCTTTTGATGGTGACCTCCCCATTTCCCAATAGAACAAAGTTCCCTTGTTGGCGAATGAGCACCAAGGAAAACAAGTTTATTTTCAATTGAGGAAGGTACGGAAATTTAAAAAATGAAATTTGGAATCCTTGACACTTTAGAGGCTCTAGTATCTAGGACTCGAGCATCGAACCAATTGGAATTAGTTGAGTAATTATTTGCTTCATCATAATTGGAAATCGCATATCCTCTTGTGAATTGAGAAAAGTTTGGGTCTTTGGTGGGGTTTTCTTCGTATTCTTGTTTGTGATAAGCTTCAATCTTCTCCCATGAAGTCTTGCATTCATGAGCCTCATGGCTCCCTTTTTTACCATATCGTTTGTAGAACAAGTGTTGTTTATCATTTTGCTTTTTCCCCCCTTTGTTGTTATTTTTTTCCTCCTTATTGTTTCCTTTACCAATATAATCATTTTTGGAAGACGAGGCCTTGGAGAAAGAACCCTTAAATGAATTTTATTTTTATTGGCATAAAAATGCTTTCTCTCGATGACTCGGTTTTTCTTTCAAAGTCCTTTTCTCTTTAGGCCATCTTTTTAACTAATTGATTTTATGCGAGTCTTTAATTGATTTCTTGAGTAGGTTTAATATTTAGGAAAAAATATTTCATCAATGTTGTCATGTATATATCAATTTTCACTGGAATACTTCAACATCATGTTTAATATCTCCAATTTCGAGGCCAAACTCATCACCACCATTTTTCAACAAAAGATTGAAATTTGAATGTGATTTTATTAATTCCAATTCTAAGTGAGAATCATATAAGTCCTTCAATTTATTGAATGATTCCCATGCAATATCAAATCCTGAATATGAAAAAATAATTCTACTTCAACCGAGGCCGTTATTAAGGCCAATTCTTTCAAATTTTTGCTTCCGCATATTTACTTCCTTTGTATACTGTAAGTAGAGTTAACTTTGTGTCCCCATCACAAATATCAAACCATAGATCATAAAAAGTGTTTTTCCACTTATCACAACCACTCCAAAGAAATTTCTTTATAGGTCAAAGTTGTGCAAACAATTGATTTTATTGAATTCATTTTGTACCAGTGAGATGGAGGGGTTCCATATTTATCCAACAAGTTTCCTTTTGATATATCATCAATCGATATACTAGACCTCTTGATATACTCACCCTTTCTATATATTATCCCGTATGTAGAAGAAGCTTTCCATTTTGATATACCCATTAGTACGTGAAAATGTGTTAAGGTATGTGAGAGTAGAATGATACGTGAAAATGATTCACTTTTAATTCATAGATTTTCATGTTTCAAGAGTTTATCTTCCCAGTTTGGAGGCCCAAGTCGAACACATGGGTGGTCATGTTTAGGATTATTTTTAACAAGGTACAAGTCCAAGTTATTTTCAAAATTTTCCAAGATAAGGTGTTTTAGTGGTCGAGTTATATTCAACATAAATTTCACTTTAGTAAATTTTGTATTATGGGATAATAGTATGCGAGTTGATTTATACATTTTTATTTAGGGTTTGAGATATACTCTACTCGAAATAGTAATGCAAGTTTGAAAACAATTAAAAGAAGAAGAGAAAACCATGCATGTAAGTAAAAGTGGATGGTTGTAGGATATCTATAGGCTCCATTTTCACATATCTTGTGAACAATTCATTTTGAGGGGAAACATCCCATTTCACCAAATTTCCAAGCAATGCATGCATGCAAGAACTCAACACCCACATCCAGTCAAACTTGGTGCTAAATTGTGTTTGATGATAAATTTTATAAATTCCTCAAGATATTTAACCCAACCAAGAAGGGAAACAATGCGGATAAAATTCTCCAATATTACACGTACCATAAGAGGAACTCATGTCAATTGCATTATTTATATCCCTCTACCCTAACTAACATGGGTAACAATAAATAAAACATAAACAAAAATTACATGGGGGTAATTTTTGGGGCTTCATTAATTCGAAGGGTTGATAAAATCGTTACAAAATTCATTTGGTCAAGAATGGGTCATCCCTACTCAAGTCTACAAGGCCCTTTCAATAAGCCCATTTTTTTGTAAATCACTGCAAACATCACATTCCATGTGACCATATTTAATTAGGGCATTTTTAAATAGTTAAAAACCTTAAGCATGCTTCCACATAAAAATGTGCAACTAAAACTTCTAACAAAATCCATTCCTTCAATCACTTGGAATATTTCCATATCCTATTTCAAAGCTCCTTTAATTTGGTTGAATGCTAGTAAAATTAAACCGATCGGAGTTGAATACATGTTTGGAGGAACCCCATTGTGAGCCATTTTATAAACATATTTTTTGTATAGTTTAGTATGTGCTTTCGTGAATTTATACTTCTACCATGTGGGGGTGGGTGCTTGATCTACTTGTAAAAGGCGGGACACCACTCCTTACATCGTTACAACAAGGTTTGAACACGGGTGGAAATATTTGAATTCTCTCATTATGAGCTGGACTACCAACTCACTAGGCACCCTTCCACATAAACATAAATTTTGACATGTCAAAATTCTTTTTTTGTTAACAAGAGATTCCATGAGATAGTTGTTGATTAAGATAAATATGGAAATATATGCCTAATATGATTGCTAATGTAGCAGTTAATAAATGAATAATTAAGTACATAAATTAACCAAAGAAAACTAAGCAATAAAATGTGAAACCCTAGTTGTAAAGAGGGTAAGAAAAGTAGTAGTTGGTTTCTTTATGAAATCTAGAAGCTGTCTTTGAAGTGATGAATGAATGAACAGAGAGGTAGAAGCGTCACACAGAGCCTCGAAAATTCTATGAGATAATAATTTGCCTAGTTTGGGGCACCTGGAGAGGGATAGGGGCACCCGTGGTTTCCCTATATCTATTTCTAGAAACATATGTCTATGGAAATGATGAGGAAACCTCCTCTGAGTGGTCATAAGGTATTTGATGTTGTTCACCTTTAGTTGTTATGAGGTCACACAATGATTGTTGAAGTCATTGGAAACATGCAATGAAGAAATGACTGTAAAACCCTTAAAGAGGCATCAAATCCTAAAAAATAAAGATGTAGAATGAGGGGTTAGATTGTCCTCAGAGGTCACAATGGTGAAAGTACGATTGAGCATTGCACTATATATCGGACCCAATGTAGTTCTATACGTGTGGGTACAGAATTGTGCCCTAGGTGGCTCTTGTACGTGTCACACTTGATAGCGAGTAAAGTAGCTAGATGTAAAGAAATGTAATAGATGTGTGCATGAAATAAAATGAACTTCCCTCTTATGAAGTGTATGCAGAATAATCAGCCCTTGTGTCCCTTGGATAGTGCTAGATGTATGCAATGGAGCTCTTAGATTCTCGATGGATGCAACCTCAGTGATGATAGCTAATGCTTAGTGCTTGGTACCTTATTATGATCACATAACTTTATATTTATATGATTCCTTTGCTTAAATTTTGTAATTAACCCCTGAAAAGTCTGACTACCAAAAAGATAAGATGCTCAAATAGCTAGAAAGGACCCAAAAAGTGTGAAAAAATTATCTTTGAGGTTAGGGGCTCCCGGAGGAGATGAGGGTGCTTGACACTGGTGTCCTAGATGGGCATTGGTGGCCATGATGATAAATATCTAGGTGTGAAAAGACATACTGAGCTAGAAAGAGTTTAAGACCAAAAGTGGCAATAGAAAGAAAGAAAATCTAGCCAAAGACATGGGTTGATTAATACTTTTCTTACTTACGAGTCATATGAATAGTAGTATGCAATTAGGACTAGATAATTACCCAAAGTGTGTGATTTTGTGTATACATTTTCCTCCACTTTATGTTGTTGAGATAATGCTTGATAACATAAAGTAGATAAGAAATGCGTAGATGATAACCATGTAGATCAATGGTGAAAAGTGTGCCACAAGACAAGGAAAAGAGCACGGAGTGATAAAAAAATGTGAAGCGTGGATGCTAAGGAGAAGAAAGTGCAAAACAATGATGATGAAGATGACCCTAGGGAAAAAATGCATGTGTAGATGTAGCAATGTTATTTTTTCAATGTCGATGTTGATGTGATTGTTGTTGTTGATGTTGTGAAGTGATGTGACTACCACTTCCCATAATGTCGGACCGACAAAAGAGAAGAAAAAACAAGTAGTCAAACACACATGTATATTATTGAAATGTGTAAGAAGTATGTAAAGAAAGTACGTAAAATACGAAAAAATGAAAAAGGAACATGTGCACCTGATCCGTGATGAGAAAAAGGGTATAGAAAGGATCCACGAAGATATTGTAGAAGAGCGGATTTTTGGGTGATCTTATGCCGATTGCTCTAACCGTGAGTTTTGTGGTGATCTCACATCACTTCATGGAAGAATTTTAGGAGAAAAGTCCGGTTTATCCTCCAACCTTTAAGCGCTTCTTGCAATGTGGAACACCACTGCATATGGTATGTATAATTTGATTCAACACGAGAGTAAAAGATACTATGTAGTACATACATGTCAAATGCTAAGGAATGTGTGTCTATAAAATCCACTTTGTGGAGTTCTATAAGACATTCTAAAATGCCAAATGTTGTGTAACTACCACTTGGTCACGAGACATCTAGGAAGGGTCAGGGGTGCCTAGGTACTACTTTCTTGGTGCAGGCATTAGTGTTTGTCTTTGTGATAATGACCCAAGTCTAATTCTCGAGCCATGTCCGATCATCTGACAATTGATTGTCCTATATCGGTACTATTCTATGTTGAATTGTGACTTTATAACATTGTATGGGGTGAATGATTCACCTAAATTATGTCACCCCTCATTTGGGGTGCATGTGATGCCATCGAAGGAGTATGTATCCCAAAGGAGAACCAATCGTTGTGTTGAAATTGTGCCCTATAGGGGGAAGGGAATGTGCTTCGTAGAAACTAAGGCACATGTAAACAAAGTGGCTAGGAGACAAGTGTTATTACAAGAAAATAAAAACATGCATGTAGAAGACAAAATGGAAGCTAAGATGCAAGAAGACAATGTAAGAACGCAAGAAGACAATATAGACCACAAAAAGAGGGTTGCAAACATGGGACACCACTCACAATGTCGTAAGACAATCAAGGCCGATGAAGTCAAAAAAAGACAATGTGCACACAAGAAAAAGATCAAATCCCGTAAACAATGTCATACAAAGAGCAATTAATGACAAACAATGGAAGTAAATAGTCCTTTATAAAAAATGTTGCACATGAAGTACCTATTAGTATGTTAGAAAGATAAAAATTATGTTAAGGTGTGTATAATCGATAATAATGTGATATGAAACAAAATGAAAAAATAACACCTATAGTGTACGAAAGTGGATGCCCCTAATAGCCATTGTGGGACTGGTAATAGGTATTGCGCCAAACATCCATGTTGCGTGTAATAGATCTGTATAATCTACTATCACAACTAGAAATAAAGTGAATGTACATGTGTGTATGATAAAGATAATTACATACAAGATATCTATCTAGCATGTGTAATAAAGTGAATATGTAAACACATAAGTAAGCAAGAGTAAATGCAACCAATATATGCAGTATGTTGTGGATGAAATGGAATGTAATTTAGTGTGGATGATAGGAGATGCGTTCCACCCAAGTGGATGTGTATGCATGTGATGAGTTTCATTTATATATACCCCTAAATAGTCAAGAATGAATTGTAAACGAGATTGCATCATTGGGAAATGTTCCGAATTGGTTGTAATATAAAGATGTGATCGTCAAAATGTAAAGCATAGAGTGTAATCATGTAAGTGATTGAGTGAATATGGTGAGGTCTATTTGAGATGTAAACCCTCAAAACTCGAGTATGGACCATGGAAATAGAGTGCGTCATAGGGTAACGAGTGCATCATGGAGAAGTAGATGTAAGAGAGATGTAGCATGAATGTGTATAGTGAGTAATGCACCTAACGTGTGATAAAATATTAGAAAAGAAGATGTCACTGTGTATAGTTCGTGATGTGTGAAGATTTGTAACATGTAGTGTGTAGTGTAGAAGGATGTCATGAATATGTCACCATTGGTAAAGGTATGTTGAATATTGTTGATAGAAATTGATTGTGGGCACATTGAGTGTGCAATGTTGTGTGTTGAGAAAGATGTGTTATGGATATGTAGAGTGTGTAATTTGTGTGTGTTGATTGTGCGCAAGAAAGATGTGTCATGTGATGTAAGAGGGGTATCTGTGTCAAAGCACCGATTGTGTAACAAGCATGTAGGTTTTTTTGAATATGCGCAAAGATTATGTTTTGTTATGGTCTAGAGGTTAATTTGATCGATAGTGTAGTGCCCACTTCCCTTTGACACCTTTTGATGCTTATTTTGATACTGTTGTTTACATTATGGACATTATTATGCTTTGATTTAGTATGATGTTAGACATTTGATCATGGATTATTGTTGATCTTGATTTGGTTATGATGCATGATGATTATTAGAGACACTCATATGTGGATGATGATATACTATTTGACATGGATGTTTTATGGATGTTGTTCGGACATGTGATTTTGGATATTATGAGTAGATCTAGAAAATGGATATTATATGATGATGATATAGTTGTTGATATAAATTATATGTGATAATGTTAAATTGCCTTGATGTTGTTGTGATTCACATATTTAGATGATTTTGTGATTATATTTATATTCATTTTGGATGTTCTGATATGGCCATGAGGCCGAAGGAGGTATTTGTGTTTTGTAGGTTAATATCACAACAAACATCGGGGATTGGAGACCAACCATAATGGAATTCTAGGTGAATTTGACAAGGTCACCATGGTAACTTGTTTTATTGTGTTGTGTTTGTTGTTGTTAGGGATTCCCATGGGGGATCACCTTTATATGTGACCATGGGTTTTGTGTATTTTATTAATGTGGTTTCTTTTATTTATTGTTGTATGTATTTTATTAGTAATGTGTCCCTTTCTTTTATTTAATTATTGTGGTAGATTAATGTGAGAAATCATATGGTTAAAATTTAATTAAATCAAATTGGGATATGGGAAAGTAATTATAGAAGTTGTTGTCTTTGTATTAAATATGTAAGAGATGTGTAAGTTTGTGTAAGAGTTGTGTAAGTCTTATTTTGGAGTATGAAACACTCCACCTCCTTGGAAATTCGAATTTGTCCTTGGGGGCTATTTTTGGAGGCTTGTGGGACAAGTAAAACTTGTCCCATACCTCTAAATTTAATTTACCAACCATACCTATGGTTGGAAGGCTGATTTTAGACCTTTTTAATGCATTTTATTAATCTTGTTACAAGTTTTGATTGCACTCTCTTACATTTTATTTAATTTGCAGTCCTTTGGGGTGTGGGCTTTTTGGAGTGTGCAAGTAAATTGTCATATTTTCACCCACCTCTTTATTGTTCTTTAGAGAATGATTTTTTTTTTTTTTTTGGAGTTGAGGATGTGTGATGTGGCATCCTACATGGATCCACATCATCCTCTTCTCTTCCCTCTTCTATAAAATTCAAACTCTTTGCTTGTTTTGGGTTGTTGAATCATTTTGCATGCTTCTTTAGGGGCACATTTTTGCTGTTTGGAGTTCTTGTGGATTGTTGAGGACATTGGAGATAATTTCATACTTGGTATTACAGTTTTGGGACTGTGTTTTGGCATTAAAGCTTGTTGTTTGGAAACAAAAGCTACCATGGAGAGGTAGGAGCTTAGCTCTTCTTTTGTGTATGAATGAATGGTGCATGTTTTTGATTTATTTGTTGGCTAGTTAGGTAGATTGCCATAGGAATGGTTTAGGAGATGGGGAATTAATGTGGGTGGCATAAGGGAATTCCGGTGGCATCATATTTTGTTGAGGAGTTTGGGTTTGGAATCCACCATGGAAAAAAATAGCTTACATTTCTTACTTTGTGCGGGGCATAAGGAAATCATGGGGGCATAAGGAAATATGTGGGGGCATAAGGAGGGATTGTGATATGTGTGGTGAAATTTATTGGTGGTTAATTGTTTGGTGGATGCCCAATTCCCATTGGGAGGCATAAGTAGCTTCTCCCGTAGTCCTTTCTCCTTTGGCTTGCATGATCAAGCCCGAGTTCTGTCTGAATGTTTTCAAATGCAGTTGTAACTTGTTGTTTTTGTTGGTGTGTTTTCTATTGAAATATGCATGTTGAAAGAATGTTGTGTGTTGTGGAATCCGAGTTATTGCCATGGGTGAATCACACCTCTTATTGTATTATGGTTGGGGCTCGGAGAGGTCAATCATGAAGGATGGATTCTCCTTTCATCCGATGTCTTGGTTGGGTGGAGAGCATTGCCTTTCCCGACTTTTGTTGTGATCAATTTGGAAGAAAAAGAAAAGTTGCATGTTGCTGTTCTGGAGTAGAAGAAGATAGTTTTGCTAGCCCCTTGTGAAATATACTTCATTTGTAACCTTTCCCACTTGAAGTGGATGAAATTTTAATGTATTTTGTGAAGAAAAGATGTATGTAATTGATTATGAAAGTGTATATTTGAAATGTGAAAGATATTTATTTTCTTCTCTGTACATTGGAAAGAAAGAAATAGAAATCTATTTGTTGCATTCAAACATTGAAAGATGTAAAGTTGTATATTTGAAGTCAATAAAGAATTGCAAGACTTTCCCTCATTTGCATTGTTGTGTTGAATTGGAATATCAGTTTGTGATTGAAATCCTTGTTTAGAAAAATGGAAAAAGAAGAAATACGTATGAAGGAATTATATTACTTTGTCTCTTTTGGAAATATATTAAATTGGAAACTAGACTTTACAATTTAGCCTTTAAATGATTTGTTTATAAACAACTAAATGCCTTGGACTAGAATAGAAATTAATTTCCACACTTGAATGATGAAATTGATAAACCGATTTTCTAGAAATGGATTTTTGTTATAAATTTAAAACTGGCAAATAAATTTAATTAATATGTACTGATTCGAGCCTATACATTATAATAGACTTGGAAATGTTTAGTATGTTGTATTATCAAGGAACTCAAATTGACAAAGAACACTTGAGAAAATAATTTAAAACATTGCAAAATCAAGCCCAATCCCTTTCATAGTCGTTTTTGTCAATTGTTGGAAAAATTTAAATTGGAATCAATTGAGCAAATTTACCTTTCTAAAACATTCTAATTCCTTCTTAGAATAATCCTCCATGTCTATTTGGCATGTTGAGTGAAGGAAGTGATCAAATTGAATCAAATTTATAAGTTAGAAATTACCAATTTGCTATTTAAAATCCTGGAGGCCGTTTTCACAAAATTGACCCCTTAAACTTTATCAAAATATAAAATTTATGTTTCTTTATGCAAAGAGGGCATCGAGATCTTTCCATAAAGTCCTCGTTTTCCTAAAAATTTCTAGCAAAAGTTATGGCCCTTTGAAGTTTTCCTACCTTGGCAGGAAAATTTGTAAAATTTTCCCACAGGGGTCATGGCCCGAAAATTTCCCTTTAAAAATCCTTAGAATTTTTTTTTGAAATTTTTTTGGGGAATTATTTTGGGAAATTTTTTTGCAATTTCCCCTAGCCCAGCCGCAACCAACCATAGGTTGCCACGTGGCATCATGGGGGTGACAGCGGGGTGGGGAAACCCTCGCAACTCTATCTGTTGAAATTTTTGTTTTGGGAAAATTTTGAGTTTTTCCCCTGCGGCTCCGCACCCGCCTCGCCCTGGTGTGACCCTTCAGGCACGTGGACCCATGCGCACCATTTACCCCATCTCCTCCCTTTGGTGAATTTCACCAGCCCGACCCCCCCACCGCACCTATCCCTCTCTTTCTCCCCGCATTGGTTCGTTGAGCGCCACGTTTCCCCTGGTGGACATGCGATGCTATTTGGTTTTCTTTTTCCCTTCGGCGAATTTCTTCAACTTTCTCCTCCGCCCGCCCTTCCCTCTCACTTTCTTCTCTCCACCGTGGTTGTTGGGTGTCACATGTCCCCGATGGACCCACGGGTGCTGCGAGCGTAAATTTGGTTTTTTCTCCCACACAAGAACAAAACTTCAACACCACCCCGCGACCCACCAACCCAACAAATGGGCTTCCTTCCCTGCTCGACACGTGTCCCCTTGGGGGAAAATTTGACCCCTAAGTTATGTCGGTCCATAATTGGAGTTTTACAAGGAGTTAGGAGGACTTCTTTATATCGTTGGAAAGGCGAGAAAATTTCCTATCAATTTGAATGACTTAGGAAATTTTGAATGCATTAAGTGTGAGAAAAATCAAGTTGAAACTTTGAACCTATTAGAGAGTGGGTATGGTGTTAATTTACCCCCTGAACCTAACTGAAACTTCTAACCCTAAAATTTAGACCTTGTGACCTTTGATAATTGTTAATAAATGAAAAGTATGTTCTAGCAGATTAAACTTGTTCCATAACCTGATAGTGTAAATTGTTGTCTTGCAACCAGGGTTGTGGACACTTCTAATTAAAAAAAAAATTATTCCATAAATTTTCGTGACTAACCCTAGGTTGTTTCTTGGGTCTCAAGTGGGTTGTTTTAATGGGCATCACACTTAGTATCGAGCGAGTGGTTCAAAAGATTTGACCATTGGGCACACTAGAAAACTTGGGACATGAAACTTAAAACCTAGCACATATTGTTTTAAATCTATAAAAGCAACTTAGTTTAGAAATTGCATATTTTTTTGTAAACATGGAAATTGAATAAAAACCTAGAAAAATGAACTAACTCTTGCTTTGTCATGTGCGGGAGGCGAGACGGGGCAAGGAGGTGAATTTTCACATAGAATTAGACTTACCACCACCGGATAAGGGTGTAGCAACTATCCTACCCCAGATCTTCTTTGAATCTTTAGGATGTCAATGTTGCTCTACGTGGAGGATTAGGAGGAGGACATGCAACTAGTTATGATAGAGCCCCTTCCATTGAGGGTCAGGTATCTCGCTCGACCCAGCGAGGAGCATAGAGGAGAGAACTCCCATATGGAGTAAGCCAAAGCAGAGTCACCACCGAGTGGATAGGGTGACCGAGTTTCAGAGTGTAGAGAGAGGTCTCGGAGCCCTAGGATTAGGGAAGAGAACACATAAATACCTAGAGGCCATCGGACCACAACTACGGATCACATCGGGAGATCCTGAAGCTCAACCATCACATTACTCAAGTGACACATGTGGATTCCAGGTAGAGGCTTGACTAGTGAGCTTGAGCGGTTAATTCAAGATTTTTCCTTGTTCTAGTAACATGAAAGCTCGTGTTGGGATCCATCGATTGAGGGATGGAGCATGAGCATGGTGGAGGACGAGAGAGAGCGAAGCTCCATGTAGATTCTAAGACAATGAATTGAGAGCTATTTGAGGAGAGATTCGGAGAGTAGATATTTGTAATGGAGGTTCATACGGCGAGAGGATCAACGAGTTTAATGACCTCGACAAGAATCTCTTTCAGTAGAAGAGTATGAGAGTAGGTTTGGACTGCTCCGAAAGACGTTGAGTACATGCAGGATGAGTAGGTGTAGATTCACAGGTTCATCCAGGGCCTGAATTTAGATATTAGAGGTGCAGTGTGGATCCACTACCCACAGACATTAGCTGAGGCTGTCGAGAAGGCCTATATAGCAGAGGAGACTCGGGGGAAGACCCAGCAGGCTGAGGACCAGTGCGGAGCCGCATACGGATAGATGCGGGATAATAAATCAAGGGGGTCAGTACCTCCTCTTCATGGTGGTCAGGGTTCAGCATAGTCATCCTTTAGGCCACAACAGTAGTAGCAGCAGTCCCGCCCGGCTCATAGACCTCCACAGAGAGTTGATGCACAGAGAGGTCAGAGTATGGGGCCTCCTCCTAGGGGTCCCATCAGGACACAGGGTGGACCTAGAGCTCAGTCAGTGGGATCTTGCCAACGAAACCTCGGTAGACCGCGAGATATATTGTCGGGATCCATGCCACGAGATTCTATGGCACCTACTGGAGGTGCTACTCATTGGGGAGGATAAAGAGGATGTTTTGGTTGTGGAGTTATTGGACACTTTTGGAGAGACTACCCAGAGAACCCTAACAACAAGGGTAAGACACAGATCTCAAGCCTACGGTTGGTGACATGGGATGCAGCCACATGATTTATGTAGTGGTTGAGAACCACCGATCAGAGCATCATAGCAGTGAGAGTCATTGATACCATAGGTAGCATTGGTGGTATTCCTACCTCTATATTGTTTGATTCTAGTTCTTTTGATTATTTCATTGCACCATCTTTAGTTGAGTGATGTAGGCTGGTGGTAGTTAGATAGGGTCTTAGTTAGGATGTCAAGATGGCTTACGAGCCAAGATCTATATAGACTCCTTGGTTAAGGAGTGTATAGTGGATTTGGGACCTTTCACCACTACCTCGATCTTCGTATCCTTCCTTTGGGCTCGTATGGAATCATTTTGGGTATGGATTGGTTATTTACACACAGGGCCAAGATGGATTGTTACCACAAGACTATATCTTGTGTAGATGATTTGGGAGTTGAGTTAGTGATTTCGAGGGTCGGGATACCCGTTTTATTTACACCATCTCCGCTATGCGGCTTAAGCGGTGTGTGTAATGGGGTTATCGAGATGTATGTTGTTACGATCAATGAGATATTAGAGAATGGGTCTAGTGGACCATCGTTAGATGATCATCCCATTTTGAGAGTTTATGCTTTGATGTCTTTCGGGGAACTACCGGGGTTACCACCCCACATGAGATTGATTTTCATATAGATCTAATTCCTGGAGGCAGAGTCTATCTCACGAGACACCTTATCGGATGACCACCCCAGAGCTCTGTGAGCTCAAGTTACAACTTGAGGGCCTTTTGGAGAAAGGCCTTATCCGTCCTAGTGTATCTCTTTGGGGTGCACCGGTGATCTTTGTGAATAAGAAGGATGGATCCTTACGGTTGTGTATTAATTACCTTGATTGAATAAGGGAATGATCAAGAATCGTTATCCCCTTCCGCATATTGATGACTTGTTTGATCGGATGAAGGAGCCACAATTTTCCTAAGATTTTTCTTAAGTCGTGGTCTTTATCATTTGAGGATTTCAGAGGCAGACATTCATAAGACCACTTTCCACACAAGATATGGGCACTATGAGTTCATAGTCATGCCTTTTGGTTTGACTAATGCCCCCACAGTGTTCATGAGTTTGATGAATGGGGTATTCAGGACCTTCTTAGATCACTTTGTGCTCATCTTCCTAGATGACATTTTGATATACTCACGTACACGTGAGGAGCACGAGGCACCTTCGCCAAGTTTTTCAGTGTCTTCGTGAGCAGCAAATTTACGGGAACTTGGAGAAGTGTACTTTCTTTCAAACATAGGTACAATATTTGGGCCATATCATTTCTAGGAAGGTATCACCGTCGATCCTTCCAAGATTAGAGCCATTATGGATTGGCCAGCACCCACTATAGTGACCGAGGTGTGTAACTTCATGGGATTAGTAGGTTACTACCGGAGATTTGTTTAGGACTTCTCTCGGATTGCACACCCTATCACTTCCCTTCAGAGGAAAGGGAAGAAGTTTGTTTGGTCAGACAGATGTGAGCAGGCCTTTAGGACATTGAAGGAGTGCCTCACTACAACACCTATTCTTACAATGCTAGATCCATAAGGTGAGTTCTTTGTTTGCATGGATGCTTCGTTGGTAGGGCTTAGAGGTGTGTTGATGCAGGAGGGTAGAGTAGTGGCTTTTGAGTCTCACAAACTCAAATATCATGAGCTTAATTATCTGACTCATGATCTTGAGCTTGTGGTAGTTGTGCATGCTTTGGTTAGATGGAGGCATTTTCTTCTTGGTTGGAGATTCACACTTAGGATAGATCATTTGAGTCTTCGTCACCTCTTCACGCAGCCCAATCTCAACGCTCGTCAACGGCATTGGATGGAGTTGCTTTGTGAGTATGACATGGAGATAGAGCATGTGAAGGGGAAGGAGAATGTGGTAGTAGATGCTCTCGTGAGCGAAGACATGTGACTATGGCTACCTCAGTGAGCACAAATTTGTGAATCGGGATCCTTCGGTAACTTCCTCTTGATATCTTCTACATCGCATGATTTGAGCGGGAGATCTAGTCTCGAGACCCCTTGAGGGGAATTTTGATGGTTTTTCTTTAGAGGAAGATGGTCTTCTTAGGCATAGAGGCCGGATATATGTTCCCAGATATGGAGGCTTGAGGCAGGACATCTTGGTAGAGGCACATTGTGCACCATATTCAGCCCATCCCAGAGTGAAGAAGATGCACACCACCTTGAGCAGGTTGTATCATTAGAGAGGACTTCGTTGAGACGTGGCCTAGTTTGTATCGGGATGTTCAGAGTTATAGAGAGTTAAGGTGAGCATTAACATCTAGTAGGCCTTCTTTATCCTCATGCTATACTAGAATAGAAGTGAGACACCATTTCCAAGGATTTCATTGTTGGCCTATCGATGTCAAGATATCACCACGATCTTATCATGGTCATGGTTTATAAATTGACAAAAGTGGCTCACTTTTCTCCAGTAAAGACCACTTATATAACTAGAGCAGTGGCACGGGTATGTTTAGATGATATTGTTAGGTTGCACGGGATTTCACAGAAGATAATTTGTGACCGCGATCCTTTGTACACTTCCCATTTTTAGACTACTATGCGGTATGTCCTCGAGACGAAGATCAACTTCAGCACAACATATGACCTCAAGACGGATGGAAAACCGAGCGGTGAATAAGATTTTATAGCACATGCTCGGGATATATGTGATGGATCAAGTAGTCTAAATGGGAGGAGTACCTGTACTTAGTGGAGTTTTCCTACAATAATAGTTTTCAGAGTTCTATAGGCATGGCTCCTTTTCAGGCTTTGTATGGTAGAGAGTGCAGGACACCTCTTAGCTGGGACAAGCTAGAGGACATGGTTTCTCTTGGACCAGCTCTTTTATAGGACATGGAGCAGCAAGTGGTGTTGATCAGGCAGAGACTACAGGAGGCACAAGATAGGCAGCAGAAGTATGTGGATTAGCATAGGATCGACCGTAGTTTCGATGTGGGCATGAAGGTGTTCCTTCATGTCAGGCCACACAAGAGCCCTATCCGTTATGGAAAAGGTTCTAAGTTAGCTCTTAGATTCGTTGGTCCTTTTGAGATTTTAGAGCGTATCGGCCCTTTGGCCTACCATCTAGCATTGCCACCCAGCTTGTCTCACATACATGATGTTTTTCATGTTTTAATTCTCAGGAGATACATTACAGATCCTTCTCATGTGTTAGATTAGATGTCGTTGAAGGTGCGGGATTAGGGGGAGGTGATGGTGGAGCCCGTTCACATCCTAAATTGTAGGACCACTGGGCCTTTGAGGGTAGAGAGGTTGATCGAGGTTCGAGTGTAATGGGAAAAATATGATGAGACTGCAGCTACATGGGAGGATGCTACTTCATTACGAGTTCAATTTCCACATTTGTTCCGGTGACTCTAGGAGAAATTCGAGTGCGGGGAGGGGATGTAGTGCCCACTTCCCTTTGACACCTTTGATGCTTATTTTGATATTGTTGTTTACATTATGGACATTATTATGCTTTGATTTAGTATGATGTTAGACATTTGATCATGGATTATTGTTGATCTTGATTTGGTTATGATGCATGATGATTATTAGAGACACTCATATGTGGATGATGATATACTATTTGACATGTATGTTTTATGGATGTTATTCGGACATGTGATTTTGGATATTATGAGTAGATCTAGAAAATGGATATTATATGATGATGATATAGTTGTTGATATAAATTGTATTTGATAATGTTAAATTACCTTGATGTTGTTATGATTCACATATTTAGATGATTTTGTGATTATATTTATATTCATTTGGATGTTCTAATATGGCCATGAGGCCGAAGGAGGTAATTGTGTTTTGCAGGATAATATCACAACAAACATCGGAGGATTGGAGACCAACCACAATGGAATTCTAGGTGAATTCAACAAGGTCACCATGACAACTTTTTTTATTAAGTTGTGTTTGTTGTTGTTAGGGAGTACCATGGGGGGATCACCTTTATATGTGACCATGGGTTTTGTGTATTTTATTAATGTGGTTTCTTTTATTTATTGTTGTATATATTTTATTAGTAATGTGTCTCTTTCTTTTATTTAATTATTGTGGTAGATCAATGTGAGAAATCATATGGTTAAAATTTAATTAAATCAAATTGGGATATGAGAAAGTAATTATAAAAGTTGTTGTCTTTGTATTAAATATGTAAGGGATGTGTAAGTTGTGTAAGTCTGATTTTGAGTATGAAACATTCCACCTCCTTGGAAATTCGAATTTGTCCTTGGGGGTTGTTTTGGAGGCTTGTGGGACAAGTAAAACTTGTCCCATACCTCTAAATTTAATTTACCAACCATACCTATGGTTGGAAGGATGATTTTAGACCTTTTTAATGCATTTTATTAATCATGTTACAAGTTTTGATTGCACTCTCTTACATTTTATTTAATTTGCAGTCCTTTGGGGTGTGGGCTTTTGGAGTGTGCAAGTAAATTGTCATATTTTCACCCACCTCTTTATTGTGCTTTGGAGAATGAATTTTTTTCTTTTGTGTTTGGAGTTGAGGATGTGTGATGTGGCATCCTACATGGATCCACATCATCCTCTTCTCTTCCCTCTTCTATAAAATTCAAACTCTTTGCTTGTTTTGGGTTGTTGAATCATTTTGCATGCTTCTTTAGGGGCACATTTTTGCTGTTTGGAGCTCTTGTGGATTTTGGAGGAGATTGGAGATAATTTCATACTTGGTATTACTGATTTTGGGGGTGTGTTTTGGCATTGAAGCTTGTTATTTGGAAACAAAAGATACCATGGAGAGGTAGGAGCTTCAGCTCTTCTTTTGTGATTATTTATTTCTTTTGTGTATGAATGAATAGTGCATGTTTTTTATTTATTTATTGGCTGGTTGGGTAGACTGCCATAGGAATGGTGTAGGAGAAGGCTATGGGGAATTCATGTGGGGGGTATAAGGGAATGCCAATGGCATCATATTTTGTGGAGGAGTTTAGGTTTGGGATCCACCATGGAAAAGAAATAGCTTGCATTTCTTACTTTGTGGGGGCATAAGGAAATCTATGGGGCATAAGGAGGGATTGTGGGGGCCATAAGGATATGTCTAGTGAAATTTATTGGTGGTTTGTTATTGGTGGATGCCCAATTCCCTTGGGAGGAATAAGTAGCTTCTCCCATAGTCCTTGTTCCATTGACTTGCATGATCAAGCTTGAGTTACATCTGAATGTTTTCAAATGTATTTGTAAAATACTATTTTTGTTGACTGTGTTTTATATTGAAATATTCATGTTGAAATAATGTTCTATGTTGTGGAAGCCAGATTGTTGCCATGGGTGAATCACACCTCTTATTGTATTATGGTTGGGACTCGGGGCCAATGATGAAGGATGGCTTCTCCTTTCATTGGATGTCTTGGTTGGGTGGAGAGCATTGCCTTTCCCCCACTTTTGTTGTGATCAATTTGGAAGAAAAAGAAAACTTGCATGTTGGTGTTCTAGAGCAGAAGGGGACAATTTTGCTAGCCCCTTGTGAAATATACTTCATTTGTAACCTTTCCCACTTGAAGTGGATGAAATTTTAATGTATTTTGTGAAAGTGGATGAAATTTTAATGTATTTTGTGAAGAAAAGATGTATGTAATTGATTATGAAAGTGTATATTTGAAATGTGAAAGATATTTATTTTCTTCTCTGTACATTGGAAAGAAAGAAATAGAAATCTGTTTGTTGCATTCAAACATTGAAAGATGTAAAGTTGTATATTTGAAGTCAATAAAGAATTGTAAGACTTTCCCTCATTTGCATTGTTGTGTTGAATTGGAATATCAGTTTGTGATTGAAATCCCTGTTTAGAAAAAAGGAAAAAAGAAGAAATACGTATGAAGGAATTATATTACTTTGTCTCTTTTGGAAATATATTAAATTGGAAACTAGACTTTACAATTTAGCCTTTAAATTATTTTTTTATAAACAACTAAATGCCTTGGACTAGAATAGAAATTAATTTCCACACTTGAATGATGAAATTGATAAACCGATTTTCTAGAAATGGATTTTTGTTATAAATTTAAAATTGGCAAATAAATTTAATTAATATGTATAATTCGGGCCTGCACATTATAATCAACTTGGAAATGTTAAAATTTAGCATGCTATATTATCAAGGAACTCAAATTGACAAAGAACACTTAAGAAAACAATTTAAAACATTGCAAAATCGAGCCCAATCCCTTTCATAGTCATTTTTTTGTCAATTTTTAGAAAAAATTAAATTTGAATCAATTGAGAAAAATTAGCTTCCTAAAACATTATAATTCCTTCCTATAATAATCCTCCATGTCTGTTTGGCATGTTGAGTGAAGGAGGTGATCAAATTGAATCAAATTTATAAGTTAGAAATTACCAGTTTGCTATTTAAAATCCTGCAGGACGTTTTCACAAAATTGACCCCTTAAACTTTATCAAAATATAAAATTTATGTTTCCTGTGCAAATAGGGCATCGATAGATTTCCAGAAAGTCCTCGTTTTCCCAAAAATGAGCTTTCTAGCAAAAGTTATGGCACTCTGAAGTTTTCTTGCCTTGGCGGGAAAATTTGGGAAAATTTTCCCTTGGCGGGCCGGCCCGAAAATTTCCCTTTAAAAATCCTTTGAAAAGTTTTTAAAAATATTTTTGGGGAGAATTTTTCTATTTCCCCGTCACTGCTGAGCCAACTAGAGGCTGCCACATGGTTGCTTGGGGGGTGACAGCGGAGTGGGGAAACCCTCGCAACTCTATGTGTTGAAATTTTTATTTTGGGAAAATTTTGAGTTTTTACCCCGCGGCCCCGCACCCCCCCCTCGCCCTAGTGTGACCCTTACGTGGGTGCGTGGAACCACACACGCCATTTACCCCCTCTCCTCCCTTTGGAAAATTTTTCCAACTAACCCCGCCACTGCGCCCGTCCCTCTCTTTCTCCCCCACATCGATTTGTTAAGCGCCACGTGTCCCTAGCAGACCCGCATGCGTGTGGGTGCTATTTAGTTTTCTTTTTCCCTTCGGTGAATTTCTTCAACTTCCTCCACCACCCCACCCTTCCTTCTCCCTTTCTTCCCCACTATGGTTGTTGGGTGCCACGTGTCCCTGGGGACTGTGGACGCACAACGTAAATTTGGTTTTTTCTCCCGCGCAAGAACAAAAATTCAACACCGCCCGCGACCCACCAACTGACAAATGGGCTTCCTTCCCCACTCGACACATGTCCCCTTGGGGAAAATTTGACCCCTAAGGTCCGTCGGTCCATAACTAGGAGTTTACAAGGAGTTAGGAGGACTTATTTATATCATTGGAAAGGTGAGAAAATTTCCTATCCAATGGGAATAATTTAGGGAAATTTTGAATGCATTAAGAGTGAGAAAATTAGGTTGAAACTCTAAACCTGGTAGAGAGTGGGTATGGTGTTAATTTACCCACTGAACCTAACTGAAACTTCTAACCCTAAAATTTGGACCTTGTGACCTCTGATAATTGTTAATAAATAAAAATTATGTTCTAGCAGATTAAACTTGTTAGGAACCCGATAGTGAAAATTTTTGTCTTGCAACCGGGTTGTGAACACTTTTAAATAATAATAAAAAAATTATTCCATAAACTTTCCCGACTAACCCTAGGTTGTTTCTTGGGTCTCAAGTGGGTTATTTTAACGGGCATCACAAATAGGCATGAGAAGAGTGTATTGTAAGTGTGAATGTTTCGCAAGTGTGTTGGTTATATAGTATGTGTGAAAAATCTATATCGTGAATGTGTAAAGTAGATGTTATGTAGAGATGAATACACACAATGTGAAATTCATAGTGTTTAATGTATAATATGTAAGGTGTATTGGGTAGGATAGTGCATAGTGTGTGAGGTTCATGTGTATGGTATGCCCTCAACAGTCAAGTGTGAACTAAAGAATGAGAGTGCATCATCGGGAAATGATGATGCAGATGTATCAAAATATGTATGATGAATGTGTTAGTTAATGAATGATGTTTGGCGACAAATGATGAAAGAGTGTATTGTATGTGTAAATAGATGGTGATACATTTATGCATGTATGAATGAGTATGTAGTAGATAGATATAATGGGGAAATGGGACTAGTTCTTATTGTAAGAAATCCATCAAAAATCATGTAAGAACAGCAAGAACATGAGTGTGTCATCAGGAAGTGGCGTAATGCACACATATCAAGATGTGTATGTTATACGTGAGAGATTAGGTGTGACCTAATGATAAAATAAAACAATTGTTGATGCTAGAGGGGGAGAAAGAGGTATGATTCCCCAAGTGTGTGATGAGAAAAGAGATCAAGTAATGTCATCTAGGAGGTTGTCATTGTCATGGTCAAAACCGAAAGGTAAAGAATCTGATACATGATAAGTAATAGTATTGGGTTGATCATGTAGTAAGCCATTTTGAAAATGGTTTTACATGCCCATTACGTATTCTTCATTAGTGAAAGGGGGTAGTGGACAACCATGTGCATACCAGCGTGTAATATTTTGTGAATAGCCGAGGAAGGAATCATTGCAAATGAAAACACAACCAAAATGCATATGAAATGAAATGTTAATATGATTAGGATCTAAGGTGCCCCAATATAGTCAAGCCAAGACTGATCCAAGTGTAAGGGGAGCAACATGAGGAGCTCGTGCAAGAAACATTGTGAGATGAAAGACACGAAGCCCATAAGTAACAGTAATGTGGATGAAACCATGATAAATATGAGGAACATAGGGTGAAGGAAATATGTCGTCAACTGTAAATCCTATCCGAGCCAAGCCATCATGTGTGCATATAGTGTCATCACAAGTAGGATCAAATGGAATATGCTCCCAATAAGAATCATTCATGAAAAGTGTACATGTAAAGGGAGGATGTGATAATGGTGGATGCACATGCAATGGTGAAGTAGATGGAACAACATCTAATGTGTGGATATGCCCCTAATAAAGTACCCTATCATTTGTAATAGCTGGAGTGGGTGATGACGTGGAAGGAACAACATCCAACATGCAAATAGTAGCCTCTAAGTTAGGCGAGAGGATCCAAAGGTTATGGTTTGTTTGTAGTAACAGATTGTGGAGTACGGATCATAGTGGTGGGATTGTGTTTGCAATATTTTAATGGTTCACGATCAATAGGAATGGTGTATTCGATACCCTTATGTAATAATTTGACACATCGATGTACTGTGGAAGGTACAACTTGCATGGCATGAAGCCATGGTCTACCAAGTAAGCAATTATATGAAATTGGAAAGTCCATGATAAAGAAAATGGTATTAAGTATTTTTGGCCCAATGGTAATGGGTAAAGTAATATGGTTGATGCATGGACAAACAAAACCATCGTATGCGCAAAGAGAAATAGATGAGGAACTAACATTAGTAGTTGAGAGACCTAAATCCTTAAGGAAGGTTAGAGTGCAAAAATTAAGTTCAGATCCATTATCGACTAAAACTTGCTTGACACCAATATTATGGATGCACATCATGATGTATAAAGGAGGATCATTGTCAAAAGCAACAATATCAGTAGTAGGATTAGCTTGAAAAGCAATGTGCTGAGAAAATACATCTGCAAATGTGTTATAGACTAATTATGGATGAATGTCAGAAGGAACGCGAGTAGTAGTCAAGAGAGTGATGATCTTATCCCTTAGCTTAGGATGGAGGAGTAAGAAATCATGAATATAAATATTCATGATGAGAGGATCTTAGAAAGATGTAAGAAGAGACAAAATAAATATCCTAAGTGTGTTCGAAGACACCGGAGTTAACCAAAATGATTAAGCTAAATATGGAAATATATGCCTAATCGATTGTTATTATAGCAAGTAAATAAATGAATAATTAAGTACATAAATTAACCCAAGAAAAATAAGCAATAAAATGTGAAACCCTAGTTGTAAAGAGGGTGAGAAAAACCTTATCCGGTTTGTTAGTGAAATCTGGATTATACCAAAGTGCTCACTAGATGAACAGAGAGGTAGAAGCATTGTAGAGAGCCTCAAAAAAGTGTGCGAGCTGATGATATTTCGGAATGGGCTGCTTGGAGAGGGATAGTGGCTCTAATGGGTGCCTTAGACCTGTTTCTAGGTGCCTATGTCTATGGAAATGATTACAAAACCTCCTCTGAATGGTTGCGAGGTATTCGATGTTGTTCTCCTTTGGTCACTATGAGGTCACACAATGATCACCGAAGTCACTGGAAACTTGCAATGAAGTAATGACTTGTAAAACCCTCAAAGAGACATCAAATCCTAAAAATAAAGATGTAGAATGAGGGTTCAAACTATCCTCATTTATCACAATAGTGAACTTACGAATTTTCACTACACTACATCTAAGAACCAATGTAGTTCTATGTGTGTGTGTGCAAAATTGTGCCCTAGGTGGCTCTTGTGCGTGTCACACTTGATAGTGCACAAAGTAGCTAGATGTAAAGAAATGTAATAGATGTGTGCATGGAATAGAATGAACTTCCCTCATATGAAGTGTATGCAGAATAACCAACCCTTGTGTCCCTTGGATGGTGCTAGATGGATGCAATGGAGCTCTTAAATTCTTGATGGATGCAACCTTAGGTGGTGATAGCTAGTGCTTAGTGCTTGGTCCCTTATTATGATCACATAACTTTATATTTATATGATTCATTTTCTTGAATTTCATAATTAAACCTAAAAAGGATGACTACCAAAAAGATAAGATGCTCAAATGGCTAGAAAGGACCAAAAAGTGTGAAAAAGGTATACTAAGGTCAGGGGCATCCAAAGGGGACGAGGGCGTCTAGAACTTGCACCACTGGTTGGGTCTTTGGTGTCCAAGATGATAAATGGCGAGGTGTGAAAAGACAAATTGAGCTATAATTAGTGTAAGACCAAAAGTAACAACAAAAAGAAAGAAAATATGGCCAAAGACATGGGTTGATTAGTACTTTTCTTACTTAGGAATAATATGAATAGTAGTATGCAATCAAGACTAGATAATTACCCAAAGTGTGTGATTTTGTGTCTATAGTTATAGGAAACAAGGTTGGTCTTGTAACCGATCTGTTCTATCAAATAAAAAATAATTTAGTCCATTTTCACTAATGATGGTATTAAGCCTTCTCACACAACAATATCAAGCACTGGTCTCACAACATTGGGTCCAGGTTGGAAAGAGTTTTCGACAAGTGCGGTCTATCTTAAACCCGATAATAACATTTGATTTGAAGAGAAAAAAATCCCACACAATAATCAATTCACATTATTATGTTTTTGTTATTATTCTTATTTACTCATATATGTATATGCCTTCAAGTAAGAGAATTTGTAACCAAATCTGCACTAACACACCAATTTGGGGTGGTTAACAAGGAACTTACAATTTTGGACTATTCGGAGGACTCACCCCCACCGAGGTTTAAAATTTCTCTCGCATCGTCACACCATATCTAACAAAGACAAAAATCGCATCTATTAACTCAAAAACTAACCATACTAGCTCTCTCTCTCTCTCTTAGGCTATTTTAAATTGAACATTTAATGCAAAAATGCCCATATGAGATAACACACTAATTGGGTTTTAACAAGGATTTTATTGAAATAAAATGAATTACATGGCTCCCAACAACACAATTTGGTGGAAAGGATGAAAGCAAGACACATGAATGATTCATAACAGGGGGCACTATAGATAGTCTACGATTAAAGCATATATAAACACAATTCGTGTATTTTATTAACCATACACTATTATAATGCTTATTATATTTATAGAGAAGAGTAGTAAGCAATTTAATTAAAATGATTAACTTTCCCGATTAATAAATTAAATAAATTATTTATTAATTCTATTAATATATTAAAGCAAACTTACTATGCAACTTAACTACTCTCAAAACCTAAGTACATCGAGAGGTGTCTCTTATGGAGGGAGTGTTTTCAAAAAGTGTCAAATATTTTCTATAAATTGTAAATTCTTTCGACAATAATTTTCTAACATCTTTCCGTATAGATTTTTCATAAACCGAATTATCATCAATGATATTTTTACATTTTAGTTTACCTCATCTTTTCATATAGATATTTTTTCTAATTGACAACTATTAATGTTGCTTTTATAACAAACTTTACATCAGATTGACCGTGTTTATAGATTATGAAGTCGGTAGTTGTATTCACTCACCAATTTTATATTTTTAGGGACACCTACATTTAGGTCATGGAAAATAGAGGAAGAAGGAGTCTATTTACAAATATCCCTTGTTTGTTTTGTTTGTGTACATAATATCTTTTGGAAAATAGAGTAAGAAGGGTGTCCATTTACAAAAATAAAGGTGTATATTGTTATTATGTTTACTTGCTTGTGAAGAAGGGATCCTGTGACTCGACAAAAAATATGTAAATGCAAAATAAAATACGTAAGAAAATTCAAACCAACAAAGAAAAGGACTAAAGAGGTGTCATTGATGCCTAGTTTCCAAACTTAGAAATCATGCATATAACAACATACTAGAGGCATAATGTAATAATAATAAGTGCATATTTTAGTGACTACACACCGATATACATATGCATGTGGATGTTTCTCTCAAGTTTAGAACAAAGATCTTAGAACTATTCAAGAAATTCTAATTTGATATTAGAGAAATCAAAGATTCACTTCAAATCAATGTACTTTTTAGGGAGTGTTGGGTCACATTGAAAATCATTAATTAATATATAAAATTTATTTGATTAAGATAAAATTTTGACATAAGGTAAATCTCGGTTTGTATAACAATCTATTTTTCATGTCAAATGGTGAATCAACCTCTAAATATCTTTTTCGGGCCACTTGAGATTCATATAAAATTTAAAATGTTTTATTTGACTTGAAATTTTATCAAAAATTAGATCTTGTCCTATACATCAAACTTTCCTTCCATGTATGAGTTTGAATAAGTATATCTGATACTTTTGGTGACATCAAAATTTGTGCTAAGAAAAATTTAAGTCATTTTGATTTTTACATGTAGGTAGATTGACTTTCTAAGCATTTTCTCTTATGTTAGGATATTTGATTCACTAATTTTTGTCGATAATCCAATTTCTTTGGGCACATATTTTTAACACATCCTTTAGGGATTTTTGTATTTTTGACATGAGAATCTAATAGACTAGTAGCCCAACATTTGTTGTTATTCAATGATTGAGAAGTGAATCTATAGTTTCCGCTCATACATATATTTTAATATCTCCACCCATTAAACATTATGAGAGGTATTTGGTGTGATATTGTTTGTAGTTGATTAAACTTAAATGTAAAATAATAGCCTAATATAATGCAAGTTTACAATAAATAAATGAATACTAAAATACTAAAATAATACCCAAGCAAACTAAGCTAGAAAATATGAAACCCTAATGTGCAAAGAGGGTTATAAGAGCCTTAGTTGATTCGTAGAGGTTGTTGGATTGTGTCGCAGTGGATCTTTGGTTGTACACAGATGGAGTAATGATCGCATAGAAGCCTTGAAAAATGTAGATCGACATATTTTGGATCTGGGGTGCTTAAAGAGGGATAGGGAGCTTGTGTGTTCCCTGGTTTGATTTCTTGAGGCCTTGATCTACGTAAATGCTCGAAAACCTCCTCGAGGTGTCACTGATAGATTTGCACTTGTTATCCCTTTTTCACGTGTATTTCATTGAATTACGCCAAATGTATCTGTAAATATGGAATGAATGAATCATCTGCAAAACCCCAAAAAAGCATCAAAACCCTAAAAAAGAAATATGCAAATGAAGTGGTCAAATTTTCCTCAGCTGCAAAAATGATGGAATTATCATGAGCATTATACTACATCTCGGACCCAATGTAGCTATGTTTGTGTGTGTAAAATTGTGTCCTAGTTTTCTCTTGTTCTAGTCGCGAGTTGGATAACGAGCAAGTAGCTAGATGTAGAATGTAATAAATGTGTGCATAGAAACAATAGACTCCCCTCTTATGAATTTTGATGCGGGTGAACCAACCTGTTGTCCCTTGTGATGGAGGTAGATGGATGCAAATGAAGTTATAGATGCCTTTGAAGGATGCAAGCTTAGGTGGAGATAGTAGATGCTTATTGTTTGGTCCCTTATTATGATTACATAACTTTATATTTGTATGATTCCCTTTCTTAAATTTCATAATAAACCACGAAAAGGACAACTTACAAAAAGATAAGATGCTGAAATGGCTAGAAAGGACCCATAAAGTGTGAGCAAAGTACAAAGAGGAGAAGGGCACCCAGAGGGGACGAGGGTGCCTTGTACTAGCATCCTAGCTGGGTGATAGTGTCCATAATAACAAATGTCGAAAGGTGAAAACATGACTGAGCAAGTAATAGTGTAAGAATGAAAGAAGAAGCATAAAGAAAATAAAGGTGGCCAAAAACATGGGTTAATCATTTATTTTCTTACTTAGGAATCATACAAATAGTAGTATATGATCGGGACTAGATAATTACCCAAAGTGTGTGATTTTGTGTCTACATTTTCCCCACTTTATGTTGGTGAGAAGAATTCTCGGTAACATAAAGTAGATAGATATGTGTACCTGATATCCATGTAGATTGATGTAGAAAGTGTGCTAAGGGATAAGACAAAGCGTGGAGTAATAAAAATATGGAGCATGGAGAATAAAGATGCAAAAATGTACCTATGTGTGATGTACCTTTTTTTGTGTCAAGTGATGGTGTTTGAATACTTGCTTCCCATACAAATGGACTGCAAAAGAGAAGACAATCAAGTAGTCAAATACACATGTATATGTATAAAATATATGTAAGGAAGTATGTAAAAGAAAATGTTGAAAATGTGAAAAAGGAACATGTGCACCTAATCCATGATGAGGAAAGAGTGTAGAAAGGATATTGTAGATGATTTTGATGCACACTAGTTTTGAGGTGATCTCATGCCACTGATCGAAGAAGTATAGGGAGGAAAGTTTGATTTATCCTCCAACCTTTAACTGTTTCCTGAAACTATAGAGATCTTTTATCTGATCTAGTTTTTGGTGATCCAATGCCAAAATAGAAGTAGTGTAGAGATGAAGGTTTGGTGTTATCCTCTAACCTTTAAATACTCTCCAGATTAAAGAACCACTGTAGATGATGTGTACTAACGCATATGCTAAGGACAACCTGACCTGTAAAAGCTGATGTGTATGAGTTCTGTAGACTATGTTGAACCCAATCATTTGTGTAACTACCCCTAGTTATAGGTTCTCCATGAAATGCATCACTATAAAAAGACCCAAGTCTCATTACGAGATTTGAACTATCTTGCACCGATATTGTGTTGTGTTTTATATTGTGTGTAGACTGTTGTATGGGATGATTGATTCACCCAAATGATGCCCCTAATATTTGGGGGTGCATGCGACATTTCTTGTAGGAGTATGCGACCCAAAAGAGTCACGACCGCTGAAACCTGTGCCGCATAAAGGGGAAGGGGATGTGCTTGGTAGAAACCAAGGCACATGCAAACAAGTGGCTAGGAAACAAACATTAGTACGAACAAGCATGCATGTAGAAGACAAGTGTAAGCTATGAAGACAATGTGTAAGCTAGGATGCAAGTAAACACACAAGAAGCCAACATAGACCAAAAAAGTGGGTTATAAACATGGGACATCACTCACGATGTCACAAGAAAATAAAGGCCAACGAAGCCAAAAACATAAAAATTTGCACACAAGACAAATGACAAAGTCTACATAAAATATAAAACAATATCAAACAAGTACAAACAATGTAACAGATAACCATGGAAACAAGTATCCCTACATAACAAATATTGCACATGAAGCACCCGTTAGCATGTTAGAAAGATAAAAAGTATGTCAAAGCATGTATAATATGATAAAGTAGTGTGTTATGAAAAAAATGAAATGATATAACCTCTAATGTACAAAAGTGCATGTCCCGAGGAGCCACGATGGGAATGGTAATAAGTATTGTGTCAAGCATCCATGTTGCGTGTAATGGACATGTATAATATGTGATCAAAACTAGAAAGAAAGTGAATGTGCATGTGTGTATGATAAATATAATGACATACAAGATATCTATCTAGCATGTGTAATAAAATGAACATGTACAAGTAAATGTAAGCAAGAGTAAATGCAACCAAGATATGCAATATGTTGTGGATGGATGGAATGGAATGTAGAGTGAATGATAGAAGCATAGTGCCCCAAGTGGATGGAAATGTATGTAGTGAGGTTCATTTATTTATGCCCCCTCAGCAGTCAAGAATGAACCGTAAACAAGAGTGCGTCATTAGGAAATGGTCAAACTATATGTTGTGTATAACATGATGTGATGAATGTGTAGTGATGATATGCGATATAGAGATGAGGTGAAAGAATGTGTGATGATTTAAAATAAAGTGTATATTACAACAAGATACCGGAAGAAGTGATGATTTATCCTAAAGCATATATCACTAAAGGATGATAGAAGAAGTGATGATGTAGCCTATAACATATATCACTCATGGATGCTAGAAGAAATGATGATGTATCTTATTTTTATGTAATTTCTCATTCAATTCAAGTTAATGAGTTAGCTACTAAATAAAGTACACAACTCAAAACATGGAGGTTTATAGTACCTCAGAAGTGTGATGTGGATGAATGGGTGCCAAGTAGCTGAGGACCTACAAATAAGACAAACTGAAAAAGAGATTGATTAGATGGGATATGCGGGGGTTTCTTGAATAATTCTTTCTCCAAGAAGTGTTAGATTCCTCTTGCGGATGTCGACCCTCATTTTTTTAGAAATACCAAAGTAAAAGTTGAGTAGAAATGGCATGCAAAAAGAAGTACTACTGGATTTTAGAATAATTAAGATCTAATATAGAAGTTGATTTAATTGAAATAAATGTGAATTAAATGATACTGGTCTAGGTCAAAAATGACCCAGATTGTGCAGAGAGGCGATTCAATGGTGACACGAGATTGAGGATCTAGAATGTAAGATGAATATGCAAACCCTGCAAGATTTGGATACAATTTGGATGCAACGAGAGGCTTGCGTATGATGGACTCAACCTACGAAGGGATTTGAGGAGCATAAAGGAAGAGAAAATGACATAAAACAATTATTTGGTAAATATATTTGACAAAGCAGGACCACTGGTTGATGGCAACCGGGGTGGTGGGTCAATGACAACTATAGCGAGGTTGGAAAAGGCCGAGGTGAAAAGGATGAAATGGATGAATTGGAAGTAAGGAAGTTGGAAAAGAAGGTTGATGATGAATATTTGAAGGCTACCGAGGATCACCTACTCCTATAAAAGGTTAGACACAAGGAAAAAATGATAATACAATAAAAGATGAATAAAACAACACAAAGATAATGATAATCTCATGAAGGATGATCATGAGTGATGTAAGCACATTCAAGGAGGTTCGGGAGGTCTATGACTATGCGGAGAATGCTTAGACACGAGATTCAATTCAAAAGTCACAAGAAATCTCCAAAATTCACATGCATCTAATGATATACGATGGGGCTTCTTTTGTGCTTTGATCGAATTTCAAGTTTTTAAGGATAAGAAAATCACTTTAAAGCTTGTAGGTGGGAAGAAAGTGGATTGGGATGTGTCATGGGTAGTTAGAGGATAAATATAGGTAGGAAAAATCATAGAAAAGTGTGGGGATGCATATTTAGAATAAAAACATCCTAAATGGAAAGTTAGTTAGGGCATAATGGATGTTAATTAATTAACTAATGTGAATTAATAAAGATGAATAAGAATTGGATAATAAGAGGGAATTTTATTTAAATAAAGGGGATGGATTTAATGAAAGGGAGACCTAGATAGGACCCTAGCAAAATATTTGTACGCGGGCAGACAAGGGTAGAGATATCGAATTTAGTTGTCTACATTTACCCCTTTTTGTTGATTGGTTTGCACTAGCAAGCCATGAGACAAAAA
The DNA here is from genome assembly GCA_018340775.1 of Taxus wallichiana var. yunnanensis. Lineage (NCBI taxonomy): Eukaryota > Viridiplantae > Streptophyta > Pinopsida > Cupressales > Taxaceae > Taxus > Taxus wallichiana. Next base: position 660,084,327 of record CM031242.1, read on the forward strand.
TGATGAGAGATGAAGAGTATGATGAGGATTGAAGAAAGGTTGATGATGATCTCCCCCTCAAATAAGGAATCGATGACGCAGAGGAAATCAATGATGCGCTTGAAAAATGTAGATGATGAAGGGTGGGTGGGTGAAGAAAAATGGGTAAAAGGATAACCAAGGAAAGATGTCCTAAGAAAAAGGATTCGCAATAACAATAAAAACTATGGCGGAAATTTTGATTTCACATGGGTAGAGGGACGATTGCGATCTCAATGGAGATAAGCAAAAATTCTCTATAGGCCGCCATGTGGGTGAAAATCACTGCAAAAAGGAGAGAATCCAATGGGAAATATCTCAAATGGACGCAAGCTAGAATGATCACGGGGTCATAGGCAAGCATCAAAGTATTCACAACTAAATGCAAAATTATGTGAAATCCTTTGTACATGAGGAATCGAGTGAAAAACTATGCGTCTGTAAGGGACAAGGATGAAAATAAATGTGCCCCAATGGGGAGAGAAGTACGGCCACAAGGTGGAATTAGTGTATAAATTAGATAGGATTGTAAAAAGTAAAATTCCCAAAGAGGGAATCAAGTATGGCCACAAATGTGCACCAAGGCAAGATGTCCTAAGATAAAAGGATAACCAAGGCAAGATGTCCTAAGAAAAAAGGATTACAATAACAATAAAAACTATGGCGGAAATTCTAATTTCACATGGGTAGAGGGACGATTGCGATCTCAATGGAGATAAGTGAAAATACTCTACAGGCCATTGTGTGGGTGAAAATCACTACAAAAAGGAGAGAATCCAATGGGAAATATCTCAAATGGATGCAAGCTAGAATGATCACGAGGTCATAGGCAAGCATCAAGTATTCACAACTAAATGCAAAATTATGTAAAATACTTTGTACACCGAGGAATCGAGTGAAAAACTATGCATCCGTAAGGGACGAGGATGAAAATAAAGGTGCCCCAATGGGGAGAGAAGTACGGCCACAAGGTGGAATTTGTGTATAAATTAGATAGGATTGTAAAAATTAAAATTCTCAGAGAGGGAATCAGTATGGCCACAAATGTGCACTTTGGGATCGTAAGGGAATAGTTTGAAATTTTTAGATATAATGCCTGAAGGAAGAATAAAGATGGCCACAAGTTGGACTTGTAAAGAATGCCCAAGGAGAGGTCATAAAAAGAAATAGGAAATCCAAAACAAAGGCTACCAAGGCAAGTCATTTACGACTAAGGCCAATCGATAATATAATAAAGAGTAGATTTATTTAGGATAAATGGATAACATATACGTGATAAAGAAAGAAAGATATGTTTAAAACAAAATGAAATAGGGATGAGATATAGATGTGACAATGATTGAGGATAGAACGCAACTAAAAATGATGACCTATAGGTATGAACGATGCTACTTCATATCAAGGAACGTACAAGGAAAAGATGTCTCTAATTGCATTGGAGGTAAACAAGAGAGGATCCAAATAATGTAAATCAAATGCAGTCAAAACATGTGTTAGTATGTAACCAATGATTGTTAGTTATATCAAAATATCATAAAGAGACATTGCTGGAATGAGCTCATAAACCTAATGTCAACATGATAAAGGGGTCCGAGATGTAATTTGTAAGCTGGAAGAGGGTTATCCATAAGTGGCATTCCCTAAATATATGCCCCAAATATGGGAAGGAAAGAACAATGCTAGAAGAATTCGATCAATGTGAGAAGCTTTCTTACTGATTGATTAACTAAAATTAACTAAATCTAAGTTAGCTAAGAACTAGTTAATCTAATCTAGGAGGACAATAACATTGTAAATAAATATTCTAAAGAAGTATAAATTGGATAAATAATTAAAGTAATAGAAATAAAACCCTAATGTGCAAAAATAAAGTGAGGAAGGAACTCGGCTGATTGCAGGTGACTATCGCAGAGTGTCATAGGTATGACAAGAAATTCCAGAAGTTGGAATGACTATACACAGGTCCCGAAAAGAGTGGATGTGAGAAGACTAGAGAACCCAGGAAGGTATTGGGGCTCCCTGAGGCACCATGGTCTACATAAATAGGTGCCCCGATCTCTAAAAAAAGCTCCGCAGTTGGTCTTCTTAGGCTTAGAAGATGGCCTGTAACCTTCGTTGTTTGTTGCAATGGATTTTTGAAACTACGCCAAATGTACCAAATGAAGCAAGATGATGTTGAAGACCTGCAAAATACAACAAGTATAAAATCCCTAGAAAAATAAAATATGCAAATGAATGGGTCAAACTGACCTTAGCTAGCATAATTGTGAGCTTACTAAACTCGAGTGTTGCATTACATTTCGAGACCGAGATGTAGTTCTAGTGTGTGTGCATGTCATGCCCTAGGTGCTCTTGTGCCAGTCACACTTTGTGAAATAACGAGCAATAGCTAGATGTAGAAAATGTAATAGTATGTGTGCATGGAATAGAATAGAATCCCTCCCCCATGAAGTGTGATGCATATGTCCTAGCTTATGTATTGATGATGGAGCTATGTGGATGCCAATGTAATAGATGGATGCAACTCTAGATGGAGTGATAATAGTGTATGATGATATGGTCTCATAAATTTATATTTATAGAGTTCTCTAGCTCTAATTTCATAATTAACCACGAAAAGGCCATCCACATAAAAGATAAACATGAAAAATGGCTATAAGAAGCCCAAAAAGTGATAGAAGGATCAGGGCACCCTAGGTGGGACCAGGGTGCCTATGGGCGGCCCAATACTAAATTTGGGTGCTCCAATTATGAATAAAATTATGGGGGATGTGTGAAAACGGCTGGGCATGTAGGTGTAATAGGTCACAACTTATGAAATAAAATAAATTAAATTGACAAAAGAGATGGGGGTTAGTTAGTACTTTATTTTGTTAAGAACCTTCGAATAGTAGTATGAGACCGAGATAAATAATTGTCTAAAGTGCATGATTTTGTGACCACAACGATTTTGATAAAATGGAAAGATGGTCAATGCGGGAAGCCTTCAATGCCATGATACAAAGAGTACTCATCCTTCGAGGGTATGGTTGACTTTATGCATATATGACATACACGACAAGAAATATATACATGATAGTCATCCTTTAAGGGATCGGTCTATTGATTTGATTTGATTTGATTTCCTTTTTTATATGAACAATTGTCCTTTGAGGAAGTAGTTTGTTTTTAATAGCTTTGATTTTGATAAGAACATCCATGAATTTTGATTTTTACATGGGGGAGAGCTGGGAATAGCTAAGTATACCACTTAAGAGGGGATAATGAATGTACAAGAGACACCCCTGGACCCTTTACATGGCTCCAATAGGTGAATAAGAGGGTGATGGATGTAATGATTGCGGAGTTCTCACCGAGATGTGAGAACCTATCCATAAGGTATATGCTACGAGCAGAGCCATGGTGCTCATATTTAAAGTCATATCTAGTAAAGTGATACATGACCACATAATTCGAATCACTATGATGAAATATGGAAGAGACTAAGATGGAGGAATGATATGAGGATATGATTAAGAGCTCACTGGAAGACATGATAACATTAGAATTTTTGCAAGTGTAAGGAATTAAGAGGTTCCACTTCCGTTTTACCATAAAGGAAGGAAAACTTTCCACACAATTTCCTTATCAAAGTCACATTCGAGGATAGGATGATAGCTTGAGCGAAGGTAAAAACTATGCACTACCCTTAAGGAAACGAAAATATACACCCCTAACAAGAGGAGTAGATGGTCCCCAATGGAAGGAAAAATATGACAACAACGATGGGTTTGGGATGGAAATATGGTGACAGGAAGTGGTATGAATATGGCCACAAAGGTGGAATTTGATGAGAAAAGAGAGGAATGGTCCCGAATGGAGGGAAAAATATGGCCACAATGACAGAATGTGAAGATATGGTCCCCCCAATGGAAGGAAGAGGTGATAATAATATTTGATTTGGATGGAGATTGTAAAATGTTGGTGACCCCCCAAAGGTTAGGAATCGAGAAATACACGTTTCGAGAAATGCCCACAAAAGTGGGCTTAAAATGATGCCAAATACGGAAAGGATTTAATCCAGAAGTGGATTGATCTTAGAATGAATTCCTCCAGCATGTATGGTCGAGGAAGATGGAAAGGGATAAAAAAGAAAGGGAGGATGCTCCCCCTAGCATTGGGAAATTTAGATGTAGATGAGATAGCGAACATCGAAGGAATTTAGATGGGATCGTCTTGGATTTGGATCAGATATATGGTTAGGGACCACAAGGGTGATTAGAAAGAAAATCAATATCAATGAAGAAGGGAGGACCTTATGTAGGGGGAGTGATGTGCGAAGGGGTGGATGAAGGAGGATGCTTAATAATTTTTATGGATGGGGATATAGGAATAGGATTTGGGTTGGTTGCGATGGATGGAGAAGGATGGCTTCTCTTAATGAGGAAGTCATCTTTCTCAATAAGATCATGGACGAAAGTTTGAAAAGCCTTATAATGCTCAATGTCTTGACCCGGGGTATGATGATAAGCACAAATGCAATTGTGATCAAACCATAATGACTTCTTATGATTAGGGATAAAATTTATTATGGGGTGAAGTGTGATGGTAGATATTCAGATTAGGTGTCGAAAGATGTCTGCATAAGACCCAACTAAAGTGTCAAGAGGAAGATAAATCTTATGGGTTTTAATAGGATGTTTGGGATTAGGTGCAGATGTAGATTGGATGGGTAAATTATGCATCTTGAAAGATGAATCAAATTTGGGAGGAGATTTAGATTTTTTGGATTGGAATTTATATTACGAGATATATTAGGTGAAGGTGCTAGCCCTAAAATAGATGAGGGTGTGCCTAGGATGGATTTTGTAATGTTGGATCACTGAGGAGAGGTAAGGTATAATTTCTTACAAGGGTAAATGGGATACTTTTGGGGATGCTTACCAAGAGTCTTAGATTTTGATCGAGAAGATTTACCCTTGGAAGGTATGAATATAATCTCAACTAATGGATTTGAAGATTGTGGTGTAATTTTTGAACTGGTTAATGTAGAAATAGTCAATTTTGAAGAAGGAGAAAAATTCCCCTTTGTGTTTTTTTATAGATGGAGGTGCTTGCTTCATAAATTTTGCAAGGGTATCATTGATATATTCACAAATTGAGAGGATGTGACTGGTGCGGAAATGGTTATAGATGTAGATATAGGAATGGATGTTGGAGAAGGAGTGAGTGTAAAAGATTGGGATGGAATGGATGATGTATTCATATGTAAAGATGTAGGTACATGCATCGAGATAGGTGTTGGGATAGTTGTAAGTGGGGTTGTAGAGGTATATGTGGTAGAAATGAGTGTAGTTGGGATTGATGTGGAAATGAGTGATGTAGGTGTAGTAATAGGTGTGTTTGATGTAGATGTGGGTGAAGGAATAGATGTTATAGGTGTAGGAATAGGTGTGGATATCATTGGGACCAAAATAGGTGTTAAAGATTAATTCAATGTGATAGATTAGGGCATGATAGAAGTGGAAGAAGTAGGAGGTATAGTCAAAGTTGGTGTGGATGTGGTAAGGGTAGGAGTATATATAGATATAAGACAAGTAATAGAAGTTAATATAGGTGTGGTAGTCATGGATATGATAGGTGTTGAATAAGGGGTGGGAATAATGTCTAAGGTAGGAACATGCGGAGTCATTTATGAGATGGGATATTTATTGATGGTGTTAATGGTGTGAGAATTTGGTAGTTGAGATTTAAAAGGGATGGATTGATTTTTGGTGGTTGATTAGGAAAATGTTGATTAATTCTTTCAAGGGGTTGGCAAGGTGAAGTAGTGGAGTTATCCGATTGGATATCCCCTTTATAAATATGTTGTTGGATGAGTTATTGAAGGAACAACACTTCTCAATATCGTGACGTTTGACTTGATGATATTTACAATAGTGGGCTTCATGCGATACCAAATAGGCTTGGGTTGTGAGTCGTCCACTTTGTTTTTATGGGAGGATGTTGGATGGAGTGTACCACCATCAAATTTTCAAATACCGAACTATAGGTTTCCCCCAAGGGGGTATAGTTCAGAGATGGTCTAGGGGCTTGTTGTTGTGACCACATACTAGATATGGGTGTAGAATAATTCTTGAAGACGATGTCATTGGTCACACTCTTATATTTATCGTTGTGTGCGAGATGACTTGGAAAATTTGGCTTTGGATTTATTCAATTTAAGTTTGAGTTGGCCTTTCTCAAGGGCACGAGTTTTGATTTTTCAAGCCATGGTGAAGGATTCTTTGAATTTTTGGAAAGATTGGATTTGCAATGTAGAAGAAATATGTTTCACGAGAAGAGTTCGATAAGTTTAGTTTGTGGAAGAGTAAATGACAGTTGGTTTATAATGCCATACCATCGAGTGAAAAAATCTATGATAGACTCATCATCAAATTGTTTAATGGTGTATAAGTCATTGATAGTGATTTTGTGTGCAATGTTAATCAAAAAATTCTCTAGGAACAATTGCGCGAGCTGGGTAAAGGAGAATAAGGAATGTTGAGTAGCCCTGTTGCACTAATACATTGTTGGACTAACCAAGGATATAGGAAAGGTGTGAAGCATAAGTTCTTGATCATGTGTAATAAGGTAACATGCATGCTTAAATGTGTGGAGATGTTGTTGGGGATATTCCTTGCTGTTAAACTTGGTAAACTTGGGAAGCTCCCAATGAGGAGGGTAAGGTTTTATTAGAACCGATGGATGAATGGGTTCATTACAGATTTGTTCATAAGATAATGTAACCTTGGGTCCCAAGGTAGCGACCTCTAAACTAGCCAACCTATTCATTAAGGTATGAATAGGATCATTCAATGTGATGATAGGTTGGGATTTTGGTTGTGTGGTATGGAAAGTAGCTTGATAAGGTGGTTGATAAGTTTGTGGATGTGTGGGTGTTTGGGGAATTGTTTGATAAGGATTAATATATGTCATGGGTTGAGATTGGATAAGTTGCTACAATGATTGATGTTGAGAAATAGGGACATGATGTGATTTTTGTTGAGATATATGATGAGTGGGGAAATGAGTGTTAAGAGGTTGAGATGGTTGGATAGGCATACTAGTGACAGAGCTTCAGATGGAATAGAGATAGAGTTGACATAAAGTGATGTGGGTGGAATGGGATCCACCAATTGAGTAGATTGATAGGATTGAAAGATTTTAGGAGATTTACAAAATAATAATTCATACATGGGGCTAGAAGGAGGTCCAAGAGTTTCTAAAGGAGTTGGAGATGGGGGTGTAGTTGGTCTAGAAAGGTTGGATTGATGAGAGATATAAGGATTAGTTTCAAGATAGGGATGATTTTGGATGACATGGTTCTCATGAAGCGGGACCATGGAGACAAGGGGTTGGGTAACCAAAGGTGTGGTATCAAGTTTAGAATCTTTTTGGGAGAGATCATTAGAGGAAGGGATGTCATTAGATGGAGTGGATTTTTGTGTTACCTCGACTTGAGGAAGGGTAACAATAGGCATGAAATAGGTGAACATTTGTTTATGTAATTTGTTAACAAACAAATCAAGCAAAAATTTTCTTATTAACATGATTAATTAAGAAATGTGAGAAAAATAAAAGGGGAGGTGGATAACGAAGGTACCTAAGCAACGGAAATCTAAGGTTGGTTTGGTGGTTATGATTGGGGAGTCTCGGCGGTTTCTTGTTGGGTGATGAAATCCCAATTAGTCCATCGGGTAGAAAGTTGTTTAGATGTGTGATTTAGATGCATTAGTTTTAGGTTGTGTGTGATAGAATGTGAGATGTAAAAAACTTTAACCCTTGCTTAAGCTATGTGATCAAGCAGGATGCAAAAAGAAAGGTTCTTTTTAAAACCAAATCTAAATGTGATCTTTCGGCAATGATACACACAAGAAAGGGAAATACAATGCAAAAAGGAGAAAATAGGGAAAAATGAGGAATACCTCGATAATTTTTTCTTTCTTTTTATCTCAAATTTAAGTGAAAAGATATCCAAGTAGCCAAACCCAACACGAGGAAGCAAAAAGTGAAGCCTTGTGCTGCAGTGTTAGTAGGCAGAAAAAAACATAGAAAGTAGAAATAAATGTAAGGGATCACCTAAGGGGTGGTTCCACTAGGCATGTCAGGAATGTTGATGTAATTTATCGTTCAATTCAAGTTAATGAGTTAGCTACTAAAGAAATTACACAACTCAAAACATGGAGGGTTTATAGTACCTCAAAAGCATGATGTGGATGAACGGGCACCAAGTAATGGCTGATCATTGCCATAGCTGATGACACCGTAAATAAGATAGACTGAAAAATATATTGATTAGATGGGATATGCGGGGTTTCCCAAAAAATTTAGCTCCAATAAGTGTTAACTTCCTTTCGCGGATGTCAACCCCGTTTGTTTAGAAAGAGTGAAGTAAAAGATGAATAGTAAATAGCATGCGAAACAAAAGTACTACTGAATCGAGAATAATTAAGATATGATCTAGAAGCTGATTTAATTGAAAGAAATGTAAATTAAATGATACAGTGGGTCAACGACAACCCATTTGTGTAGAGGTAGGTTGATGGTGACCTAAGAGTGAGGATCTAGAATGTAAGATGAATATGCAAACCATGTAAGCACTAGATCAATATGGATGCAGCAGAAAGGCTTGTGTATGTTGGATTCGGCTGAAGAAGGGATATGAGGACGCGAGAAAGGCAAAGAAAAGGACATAAAATAATGATTTGGCTAATATATTTGACAAACAAGACCACTGGTTGATCTTGACAGGGGTGGGTCAACGCACTTACCGTAGTAGGGTTGGAGAAAGGCCAAGGTTAAAAGGATGAAATGGATGACCTGTGCAAGTAAGGAAGCTAGAAAATAAGGTTGATGACAAAGATCGAAGGATCCGAGGATCACACCGCTCTGTAAAAGGTTAGACATAAGAAAAACAATGATCATATGATAAAAGAGGAATAAAACAACACAAAGATAATGCTAAGCTCACGAAGGATAATTGTGAGTGATGTAAAAAGGTTAGACATAAGAAAAACAATGATCATACGATAAAAGAGGAATAAAACAACACAAAGATAATGCTAAGCTCATGAAGGATAATTGTGAGTGATGCAAGTACATTCTAAAGAGGTCCGGAAGGTTTGTAACTGTTGCAAGAATGCTCAGGCATGAGAGTCAATTCACAAGTCATAAGAAAGCTCCAAAATTTGCATGCATATGATGATTTATGATTTATTATGGAAATATTTAACTTAGTTTTATAGGTTTGACAATGATCGGGTGGGTCACCACCGAAGCTGGGGAAATTTTCCCCAATGTGGTTACTTTTGTGATTTGATCAGGATTTTGGGGTTTTAAGGATAAGAAAAGTGCTTTAAAGCTTGTAGGTCATAGGAGAGTGGATTGGGATGTGTCACGGGTAGTTGGAGGATATAGATAGGTGGGAACAAACATAGACAAGCGTGGGCATGTAGATTTAGAATAAAAGCATCCTAAATGGAAATTTGGTTACGAAATAATGGATGTTAATTAATTAATTAATGGGGATTAATTAATTAATGTGAATTAATAAAGATTAATAAGAATTGGATAATAAGAGGGAATTTTATTTAAATAAAGAGGATGAATTTAATTAAAGGGGGACCTAGCTAGGACCCTAGAAAATATGCACACATGGGCAAATAAGGGTAGAGATACAAAATTTAGGTGTCCACACTTATAGCGTATATCACTAATATAGGAATGTTGTATGATAGAAAGATTAAATGGGTGAATATATGAGTGTGGTGAGGTCCATTTGATTTGTATACCATCAACAATCCAGTATGGACCGTGACACTAGAGTGCGTCATCGGGTAGTGAGTGTAGTGCGTAAAAGTAGATGAGTAGGATGTGGAATATGTGTAGTAGGTGTGGTGATGATAAATCATCATGTGATGTGTAATGTGTAGTGTGTAGTGTGTAATGTAGGATGTATAATATGTAATGCAAGATGCGTAGATGAGATAAGATGTGTAGATGCATAGTAAATGTAAGACATAAGATGTAAGATGTAGGATGTATGTATGTAAGATGTGTGAAGATGTGTGATGTGTAGTGTCTATTGTGTAGTGTGTGAGGTTCATGTGTATAGGATGCCCTCAACAATCAAGTGTGAACCGAAGCACAAGAGTGCATCATTGGGTAGTAAGGTGAAAGGAGTCACTTACCAAAGACCAAGTTTTCATGAAGAGGTGGAAGCATACGTGGAAAAAGTAATAGTAGTACCATGTGTTGGTGGAGGAGTATGAAATGTGTCTTGACCATTAGTAGGAGAAGTTGATTTGAAAAAATGAATTGGAAATGAAAGTGGAGTGGGATGGAGATAAATCTTGAATGGTGGCATATTTGGTAGTATAGATGACACTACAGAAGAATTGATAGGAGAAGAAGGTTGATTGATTTTGAGAGGTGGTTGCGTACTTTGACTTGGTAATGTTGTAGATGTATTGAGAGGAGGAGGTGCTATATTTATTTTGAGAGGCGGTTGTTTAGGTGATGCTTGACTTTCCATAGAACAACCACTAGAAGTGATGGTGTGGTGCTCATTAGACATAGATGAATAAAATTTAGGAACCCATTAAGATGTAGCATTTGTAGATGGGAATGCAACAAAATGTTGTGCAATGAATGAGATAAATCCTTGATGCTCAAGATGTTTGATTCTTTGTTGTAAAGCATAACAATCATTGTCATTATGTCCATTGATTTGATGATAATTACAATATGGATAACCTTGATATTTTTCTAGCTGATAAGGAGGATAGTAATGAGTAGGTGGTAAAGTGATCAATTGATGACTAAGGAGCTCAGTAAGAATGTCATGTTGCTTAGTATTGCGATCAAAGGTGAGAGGCTATGGTAATTGTATGACTTGAGGCTCATTGATATGAGCACATGTAGAAGACATAAAATGAAGATGGGATGTAGAAGGAGAACAAACATGAGCATGTGAAGCATCCTTAAGATGTTGGATTTCATATTTAAAGGCATAGTAGGTAAACGTTCCTAACCTGAAAAGATTTGGCAAGGAACATAAGACTGACAAGACGATAATCATCTTTAAAAATGGTGGGCCAATAATTGTATGAAAGAATTTGTGTTTTTTTCTTCATAGCATAGTTTCCACCACAAAATCCCTCATGACAACTTATAAGAACACTCTTAGTATGATTTTGAGTTAAACTCCGAAGCAAGACACCATCTCGATTCCTCTAAAACAAGAAATTTCCCAATATCATAAGATTAAGAGCTTAGAAGTGTAATGATCTATGTTTTCTTTTGTCTAAATGATCAGTTTAAGATTGGTTTTGAAAGTAATATATCAGGTCATGGTACCAATCATATTGAGATAGAAAATAGTCCCAATCCTGCATCGTCAAGCCAAAACTAAATTGTATGCAAACAAATCTACATTTCTCAAAGTCTGAAAATGCGGAACAACATTTAAATTTTCATCAATGCTCAAAATCAAAACATTTATTTTAGAATTTTCATTTTCAGCTAGGTGTTCAACGAGTTCATTTCCATTGATAGTCTTACATGTCTCGATCTCCGGTGAAACTATTGAACTTTAAAAATCCATTTATCTAACCTTCCATCTAAGATGGATTGTTTAAACAAGTAAGATAAAACAAGTACATTAGACCGAATAACAACCCGGTTACCCATCAACAAATGTTTGTATTTTCACAAAAAAGATACCAACATGAAGACAAATTTATTACTTAAAGGATACCGATTTAAGCATCTTTTAGAGTTTGACTGAAGTAGGCAATTGGTTTCTCTTCTCCAGAAGAAGAATATTGAGTGATCACATCACCCATAGCCTTGTCAGTCGCATTAAGATATAAGATGAATGGTTTATTTAAATCAGGTTTAGCCAAAACATGAGCTGTAGAAATAACAGATTTTACATCATCAAAAGAAGATTCAACATTATAATCCCATATAAAACCATGATTTTTCTTTAATAAAATTTGTAAAGGAGAAGCCTTATCAGAAAAATCATAAATGAATTTCCGCACAAAATTTATTTTACCAAAGAATGATCTAAGGCCAGATTCATTTTTAAGTGGGGCTAGTTATTTGATTACTTGTACCCTTTTCAGGATCTATCGAGATATCGTATTTGGAAATAACACGTCCCCAGATTTTACCCTCTGTTATGCAAAAATAGATTTGTTAGGATTTTAAGCAATTCCATACTTACGGCGGTGAGTGAAGATTTCACGAAGGTGTTCTAAGTGTTTCTTCCTCTTCATTAAGTACCTTTGTTAAGTCATCCAGATAAATCTGAATTAAACTTCAATCATATCATCAAAATAAAAATACATTGCTCTCTCGAAATTTAGCACTGCATTAATTAAACCAAAAGGCATTCGATTAAAAGAGAAGGTACTTGTTATCCCAAATTTACCCCCAGTTAATTTGGATAATTCATTATAAATGGACTTATCCATTCAAATTCTTGGATGTGCGGATGACCATCAATTTCAACCCAAGGTATCAAAGAGAAAGAGATCTCAAGATGGCTCGACCAAGTTAATCTATATGGGCAACGAGTTGGCGAGCTACGGCAAGCCAAGCTGGTCAAGTTGTTTGGTAAGTTAGAAGCGAGATGGATGCCGACCAAGTTGTGGAATGCAATGGACGAGTCGAGTTCTGAGTCAGGAGGTTTAAACATTGTTAGGTTGGATGGGTGTTAGATAGTTTAATAGGTCGAGTGCTAATAGGTGGTCCTACTTATCGCGGCGATGGTCCGACCCGATTGAATGGGGAAAATAGGAAAATAAGGAGCCACTGGTAGCATTTTACATCTGCTTTGGTCGATAGTAAAGGTACGAATGCTCTTGGCCGGTAGTGGGATTAGTGGGTCAAAGTCCGACGGTAGTGTAAGAATACTACCGTCCGATAGCATTTTGGTGCTACCGAGATGGTTATACAAGGAGTTCATAAAGGAGCGGTCGAAAGCAACATCAAGGCGTCGGTAGCGTTATGCACTGGATGCTACCAGCCGAAAAAAATATTTTAATCTACCCCAAAGTAGTGGGGAAAGCATGTTACCGACCGGTTGCATTTATGCTGCAACCGGTGACACTAAAAGGAAAATACTACCATTCAGGAGGAATAAATATGTGCAACCGGCCAAGTGCAGGAATGAACCAGACATTAATGGGAGTGGTATAAGGTGGTTCAACTATTAGTTTAATGAGGTATGATGCCCATGACTTCTCATGCAAGAAAAGTACCAAATTGTATGGCCTCCCATACCTCTTTAATGAAATTTGTCAATTGGTGAGGAAATTTTGAGGATCTTCTTCTATATATTGTAAAATTCACCTCATTTTGAGGAGAGACTTTCTGTAATGCAAAGGAACTCTGTCAAAATTGTTCCAGAGCTATTGTGAGCTAAAGGCCTCAAATTTGGGATTTTTGTAAATTATTTTTCCTTGTGCCTATATTGTAATGGATTGTGCATGTTTCTGAGCAATAAAATTGGTATTTTGTGGCTTTTCTTGCCCTAATTTGAGTTTTATTGCATATTTTTCCTTTCATTATGTTTGCAGGTATATTGTGCATGTTTATATCTCTTTGCAAGACCTTTTAATTTTTGTGCTTTATGAATATAGGGAATTAAATATTGTTTTAGACTGTGGTGCTCCTATCCACCCTCTCTTACCTTGTTTACTCCCTATTTTTCACTCACTTAGATTGTCTCACCCTTTCTTGGTGCATCACCTTCCCTTAGAGTAGATTTAATTTTATGCATTATTTTATCCATGTCTCTTTAGAAATCATTAGGGTAGGATTAGTTTAGTTTTCCATTCTCTGCACTTTAGAGAAGTTGGCACTAGGTTAGGATAAGAATTTGGCTTTCTCTGAAGGATTATCCTACTTGTAGGGTCCCATACTATAGGATAATCCCATGTTATGTAGGTTACACTAATTACCTCACACATAAATCACAAGCAATCAGGGGTGCTATAATTTTGCATTAGCAGTACCTCTTCATGTTGTAAATGTTGTTTTATGTCTATCTTCAAGATTTACGTAGATCTGGTTATATCTTGAGAAACCATCTAAAAGTGACAATTTTTTAGAACCGGTGACCTCTTTGTAAAATTTGATTGATATTTGGCAAAGGAAAGTTATCCTTAGCACTCACACGGTTAAGGTATCTAAAATCAACACAAAGATGAATGTCTCAATTTTTCTTCTTAACTGGGACCAGATTAGCTACCCAATCTGAATATCTAACAGGAAAAATGACACCACCATCCAACATTTTATCAATCTCCTTGTTGATGGTGTCTTCCAACAAGGGGCTCACTCTTCTAGATTTTTGCCTTACAGGTTTAATATCAGGTTTTATAGGAATGTCATGTTTCATAATCCTAGTTTCATAACCATTTAAATCTTTATAAGACCAATCTAAAATGTTAATAAACTCTTTCACCAAGAAGTTAACATAAGCTTTTCTTTCAGTTGTTGAAATACAAACACCTAAATAAACGAACTTTAAATTATCATCCGTACCAAGATTAACAACTATTGTTTCCCCTATAATCCTCCTAGAAGTTTCAGCAGAGAGGAAATTTTGGGATGATCCGAGGTGAAAAAATTGATTCAAGACTGACCAAACCAACAGGGAAATTATTGTTAGATAGTTGTAAATAATCACCACATTTCAAAACATAATCATCATAATCGAAATAGTTTCCTTTAAAAAATGTATCAATGTGTTCATCACAAGAAAATATAGGGAGATAGTTTCTAAATCTGTTATCATGGGCTTATATACTTGTTTAAAATAACAAAATATTTGATCAAAAATTGAGGATTTACACAAAAACACCAAGCTTTTTTGCTCTAGAATTAAATTCATGAAAAACATGATTGATATTAAATGCTTTGAATCTGTTCAATGAGAGACAAAACCTTTTGAGTATATCGCTGAAGACGATTTTGATTTGTCTTATAGATGATTTTAACCTGTCATATTATTAATTCCGAGTCTCCAAAAACAACCAATTTGATAATATTTAGACTTAAAATTTGTTGCACTCCTAAAAAAAAAGGCTTCAAATTCAACAATGTTATTAGTAGCCTCAAAAGCTAAATGAAAAGCATAATAAAATTGTCTACCAACAAGAGATTCAATAACTACTCCTGCACTATTCCGGATTATGACCATGTTCCATCAAAATACATTTTCCAAACTTCATCAGAGGGTAACAACCTAACATGTTGATAATCTTCATCATCTAAAGTGTAAGTATCTATCGACTCTAATCCGTAAGTACCCATACCGGTTCTTACAAATGAGATAAATGATGAAATCCCTTTAATGGGAGTATTCGACCATTATTCCCTTTTAATAAAGGTTATGGCATTTCCAATCGACACCCAAGTTTGATCTTTACCCACAAAAGCACATGTAGCATGTGACCAATCTCTTCCAAGAAGCATAATGTAGTTAGCTGGTATATCCAAAATGTGAATGTTTCCAATAAATATTACTCTTTCATCCTAAGCTAACTTAACAACTATGTCTTTAAATTTACCACAACATCTAGTTTGTCTAAAATCAAAACCAGTCACTTTCTAATTATCATGTTCATAAGAAATGCCTAATTGATCCGCAATAGTTTTAGACATTATATTATTTGATGCTCATGTATCTAGAATGCATTTGTGAATGATTTTGTTATGAATATTAACAGTCACATAAAATGGTGGAATATAATTAGTTGTTTAGTTGGATGTATTGAAATATTCATCCTTATCTCCTTTTTCACTTTTAGATTCACTTTTCTCAGAGCCTTCTTGTATAGCCACGACATTATTCAGATTAGCTCTATTTTTATGAGTAACAACCAACTTTTGAAACTACTTATGCATCGTTAAAATTTTAAACATGTTCAAGTTACACCTAGAATTCATCATATCAGTAACCATGTCATAACCAACATATAACATAATGGAATTGACGTATGTTTTAGACTTATAATGTTAATATTGAGAATTATTCAGACCGGAGAAGGAGCATCATCGATGGTTTACTAGAGGGAGTTTTATCATTACCCTTGTTTTTTCGGTCATATTGAAAGATTTAGATTTATTCTTATTTTCATTGGCATTATTATCCTTGGGATTATCTTTCTTTGCATTCTCTTGTGATCTGGTAAGTAACAACACAAACATCAAATTCTATGAAACTACACATGTCATCAACATATTTACCTTGATAAAATTCCACATTTTATCCGCAACCTTACAGTGATAGGATCATGATCTATTTCACAGACTCGATAATATAGTTCTTTGGGCTCATTGTTTTTTTACCTAAGGCAAACGTTGGATTTTGACCTCAAAGGTTAATTTTTTAGTTGTTGCTTGATGGTGACCAATTCATTACCTAGATTGTGGATAACATTTAGAATCTTTGTGTTATAGCGAGACATGCCTAAATAAGATCTTTGTTTGAAACCAATATTTTTAAGTTTATTTTCATATTCAATACAAAAAGTAATGGACTCTTTGTATTCAAAGATCTCTTTATCTTCAAGAGTTAACCTATACTTCAAAGGTAGAGAATTACAATAATAAAGATGAGCAATATTTTTAGGTGATCTAACATCTCTTGGTATTTTTTTCTAAGTTTAGTAAAACGAATAGTAAAATGATAAACAATTTCTCCAACATCCATCAAGATGTTAGAGAGCTCATTAAGCAATTCATATTCATCCTTGTCTTTACCAAAACAATCATTCAACCACTCTTTTGTTTCATACCAGGAAGAGATGGATTTAAAAGGTAAGTTGATAAAATATTTATAAGCTTTTCCTTGGAGAGTCTAATAAAATAGTCTCGGGAAAGTTGTTTCATTAGTAATACCAATGACAACACCAATCAAATTAAAAGCATCAAGGTGTTATTCCCATGATTCACATGCTTCTCTTTTGAGAAGATGAAGTAAAACTCAAGGATGAAAGCACATATAGATTGGGTGGGCAGAAATAGGGAATGTATATGCAATACGTAATTATAGCACTTTAGGAGCGCACCCGAAACCGGTTGGAAACAAGACTTAGCCGCTTTTGCGAGATCAAGGCTATTTTGGGGTTGGAGTGTTTAGAACGCAATGACATGAAGACTTTTAGTTCACGTAAGGTTATTTTGGGAATTGCGGTAGATCAAGCGCCATGCATAGTTTTGGTCTAATAATAGGATCTGTACTTAGAGTTGACTTTAGAAGATCTATTATTAGCACTTTCATGCTTTTGTAATCTCTTCTATAGGTGCATGGCTATTATTAGCATGTAGCCTATTTTTGGAAGGTGCATGGGTGGTGAAGGGAAATTCCCCACCCTATATATATGTGTGTGTGTGTGTTTGTGTGTGTGTGTGTGTGTGTATGTATTGATTTGCATGTTTCAATATACGGTTATTGTAGAGTTATGTTGCGAATTTGTTAGTGTGCATGATTATGGAAAATGGATCATAATGTATGAAGCTTCTATGTTTTATAGTATTAAATACAATGGGTCTTACTAGCTAGATATTGGTATTAGATGTGATTGAATATGGTTCTTGCATGGTAAATCTCATTATAGTCATTGTTTAGTCAATCTTTCATATGGTTTAGATCTAGATCTGGTTTATGCGTTGTGGTGTAATTGATTATCTATTATGGATCTGAATTATATTTGCAATCATGCTAAAATTGAAAAACCTACTCTAAAGGGACCTAGTACCCTTGCGCACTTTGAGTGAGTGCTTAGTCCAGTCTGAGTGATGTATCAGCGTGCCTTGCAATTTGTGGGTATATTCTAGGCTACATCATTGGTTCCATTGCCGAGGCCTCTTTCTCAGTTGTTTTACAGGATTTTGCATGATGAAGACGTATCATTTGACCTTGGCCAATATTGAATAGTGGGTAGACGATCTAGAAGAAGAGTATGCTTTCCAATTTAGAATTGGACCTAAGTTTAATGCACGCATGTGGGTTGAGTAGAATCTGTATGATGCATTTTATGAGATGTTCTTTGTTATCTTTCCTATAGATTTGTATGAGTGGCTGGTTACTTACGTGTATAAGAGTAATTGAAGGTATCACATGCTTTTTGGAACAGGAAGAACTCAAGGCCTTGTATGATACATATCTGATTTGGACACGCTCTGTGGATGTTTGGTTTCGTGGTGTTTTGAACAACTATATTCTTGAGTACGTAGTTTCCACTTACTCTTTCCCAAAAGTTGTTGAATTCTAGTTTTTGCGTGAGCCCAGAGGATTTTATTTACGTGATATTCCTTTGGCAATCAAGATCTTAATCATAACCCTAGATTTAGAAAATAAGCCTATGGATAGATAACCCCACCACGTCCGAGGGCGAGGAGCAGGTTTGGTAAATATGGCGGACCTAGCGGTAGAGAGACAGAGAGAAGAAATGTGGATTAAGTATATCAATGAAGTGTGTGAGAGGGTTTTGATGAAGAAACGAAAGATGACAAAGAATGTTATTGCGAAGGGAGATGGCTCGTGAAGGATTTGGAGCTCACACTGAGGACGTGATGCTAGAGCATCCTGGAAATCCCCATTTGGGAAATCATTAGAGAACCCTCTATAGATTTGGATGAGGGCTTGTTGGATGAAATACTATGGACCGAAGGCACACATCTTAACCCACCTAGAAACCTAGCCTTGCGCTTGGTTTTCCAAATTATCTGACAGCTAATAGTAAGAAAGAAAGTGTGTGTAGTAGAGTTGTAGTAGATAGAGTCAATTTGCAATCAAGTTCAGGAGTTAATCAGGGAGCTTATTCATTTATGATAGCGCAATCAACGTCTATGTTATTTGGAGGTCTATCGGAGGGTTATTTTTGGCATGTTATCGCCACAAAATGTGAGCACGTGAGAACATTGGTATAATGTTGAAGTAGCATGACTTCACAGACTATGGGAGTCTAGTTTAGCACAACCATTGGAACACAAGGAAGTGCATCCTCTGGTCCATTTCCTACTTCAGGAGGAGGATCAGGAGGGTCAAGTTCCTCTTGTGCTAGTGGATCGGGAGGTGTTGGAAACATAAGAGGAAATACAGTTACGGGTTTGTTGGGCATGGTCTGCACTATCCGAAAAAAATTATATGGAGATGTCTCTTCGTCTTGCAGAATATAGGGGCATTGAAGATACATCCAAGCAATACATATGCGTGAAATAATATAGCGCGCACCAAGGGGATTATAGTTCTAGAGTGCAAGGTGAGTCAGTTTGCAACTACATTGCAGGGGTGTGAGCACAACTAGTATAAAAAGTTTGATCTCGATCAGACTTGTGTGGAATATAAAACGCTGTGAGATGCCTATTTAAAATATTTCTATATCCATGATTTTGAATAGAAAATTATAAGTGCGCTTAATGATATTAAGTGGGGAACTACCGAGAGTGCTCGAAATACGATGCTTTGTTCAATACTCTTTTGTTTAAGTTATCTTGTGACATCCATGTGAGCTAGCATGCATGTAGTTCATTGGAGGACTGATCATGCCTTTTAGAAGAGTGTTTTCACATAAGACTTATACATAACCATGTGAGGAACTTGAAGCATCTCTACACGCTCGAGGTAGTAGGGAAGTATACACATGTGTGATCCCATTCTTGGAAGCTCATATTACAACAATGGCAAAGTAGTTAGAGAAATTATCTGCTAATTCAACACATGAGACACATAGTGAAATTTGGTGTATAGATTGTGAAGTAGAAGGGCATACTAAGGATAGTTTCCCTCATAAATCAGCATGCTCATTGTTACTGGATTGTGAGATATGTCATTTGGACCATAGTTCAAGTCAATTCCCATTCATTGTTGCATAGTGCATGATAAGAAAGAACATGTCTTGTTACTGCAAGATTTATTGGTCTTCCACTCATGATACTGAGGATTGTAGGTTGATTGATCAGATCCATGATGCCATTGATATTGGCGTACGATAGACTGGGGTTGCAAATAATCCCAAGGATAAGGGTAAGCATCATGTCTATGATCACGGTGAGGGGCACTTTAATGGTGGCCATGGTAGAGGTCGAGGTTACAGAGGCATATTTAGAGGTCGAGGTCACGGGGTGGAAGGGACTTGTTATACATATGGATCTCTTGATCACTACAAGCGTGAATGTCCACATAATATTGTGTGTTCTTTTTGCGGAAAGAATCATAGTTATGAAGAATGCCTGGACTTGTATGAACACTTAAGAAAGAAACATAAATAGGAAAATAAGGGCGTGGGAATGGTTAGAGTATAGTGCATCATGGAAGACCAATGGATGCCAAAGTTAGCATTGAATCCTAAGTTTGTACATGTGAAGATTACTACACGCACTAAGGCTACGTGTGCTAGGAAATCTTGCAACAAAAGCCTACCATTACTAAGGAGGAAGTATTGCATGCAAAGTATCCAGACCCTATGCATTAAAAGGAGGTTTATCAAGAAACCATGAAGGTAATTAAAAATTTACAAGGTGAGATACATTGTTTGAAGGAACATTTGCAAAAGTTAGAACAAAAGAAAGTAGTTGAGCTCCATCAGACATATGTTGATGATTTGAAAGAGGTGTGCAATATGTTGCGCTAAGAGAACATTATTCCATTGTTAGGGAACTGGTTGAAGGGAAACACTTCGCACACTAGGACTAAGAAGAAGAGACAAATTTTACATGTTAATCTTCCTCCAGATAGTTTGGATTATGATAAGGATATTACTCTAAATGTTGTTGTTGATGGTTAGATTTTGAGTAACATTTTGATTGATACAAGTGTGAAAGTGAATGTACTCACTTTGGATGCATGGGTTTAGATGGGTAGACCTCCATTGCAACCATCCTCTAATGTGTTATTCATGGAAAACTAAACTAAGGACACGCCCATTGGAGTTTTAAAATATGCATCCATTACTATACATGGGGCCAAGTTCATTGGGGACTTTGAGGTTTTAGCGGTTAAAGAAGAGACCATTTTCTCGCATTACTTGGGCACCCTTGGTGTTATGCAAACAATCTGATCCTGCACTTCAATAAGGGATATATCATCTTTGATAATAAGTAAGAACACATCATTATCTCTTTGACAAATGGGAAAATTACACCTTATGTAGAGCCCTTAAGTGAATAATACTTGAAAAACATTTTTGTGCGCACCATTCAAGATCCGAAAGTTCTTGAGCTATCAAAAGAAGGAGTTTTCCAATGGGATGATGCACATTCCATGAGTGACACTACAAGTGTTTCATGTGAAAATTGGGCACACATAACTTATGAAATGGTTGGGTGTGAAGTATAAAGTATAGCTGCGCATGTCAATAAGCCACACAAAGTATCAAGCATTGGGAAATAACCAGTACCAAAGTACATATGTGAAGAGAATCTAGAAGTATTCCTGCTTTTTGTGGAATTTTATGGGAATATCAGTGGAAATAAGGAACATGTTAGTGTATACTCTACATGGGATAACGAAGCTGGTGGATGGTTCACAGAGATAATCTTTTGGAGTGGAGAGAAGTGAGGATTGCTTTATCTACTAGATTTTTAAGAAGTAATGCAGCCTACTCAGATCTTTACATTTCATGGTAATGATCCTGTTCAATATCACGTTCGGTAGTGTGAGAGATGTTGGAAAGAAGGGCAATAAGTGTTACCACCTTCATTGTGGGTACATAAGCTTTATTTCACCTTGTGAGGCTATGCGCGCGCATGGTATATCTATGTTGAGTTGAATAGAGAGACTGGAAATTGGCAAGAACTTACTACAGGTATGATTCAGACCTTTGACTTTTTTCCACTAAACCTCTAGTGAATGAGGCATTACAGGTTATGAAGCACTTAACTATGGGGGATAGTGCAAAGGTGAATAATTGCTTTAGGAATTGTTTAGTGAGTAAAACTTGGTGGCACATTTTGAAGAATAATAAAATGATGCTCAACAACTTGGGTGCACCTTCTTAGAAAGAGAAAAGGGTAAGATGATCTAAATGGTTGATGATGAAGAGGTAGAGGACCTAGACATTGAACACACACAAAATACACATGAAGTCTTGGATAAAGTGCGAGATGAGAAGGCGTGCAGTGCCTACCATGAGCCTATGAAGACCAAAAAAGTGAACATTGGAACATATGTTGAACCTAAGGAAGCCATTATCAGAGATTATTGATCTAACTTTGAAGTTACCAAGATCATTGAGTTCTTGCATGACTTCAAGATTTTTTCCTAGGGGTTATCATGAATTGAAAAAATCGGACATGAATCATTGGGAGAGATGAGGATAAAACTAAAAGAAGGTGCGCATCTAGTTTGGAAGAGGCCTTACAGGATGAATCTAAACTTGCACGTCAAGGTGAAAGAAGAAATTGACAAAATGTTAATTTTTGAAATCATTATGCCCATCGAAGAGTCGAATGGGTTAAGCCCTATGGCGATCATAATCAAGAAATATGGTAGAATTGTAATTTGTGTGGATTACAGAGAGTTTAATGTTGCATGTGTCATTGACCCTTTTCCCACACCATTTACTGAAGAAATCTTGAGGAAGGGCATTGCAAGGTGTGAAATCTACTCCTTTACTAATGGGTTTTTAGGATACCATCAAGTGAGGATAGCTAAAGAAGATCAAGAGAAGACAACTTTCACCACTAAATGGGGAATTTTTTCATACACGGTTATGCCTTTTGGATTAAAGAATGCACTTGTAGTATTTTCACGCATAGTGGTACAAGCATTTCAAGATTTTATTCACAAGTTCTTGCAGGTATATCTAGATGATTGGACAAAGTCTATGGCCTTGTAAAGGATCACTATGATAATTTGAGGCTGATGTTTGAGAGGTGCCGATAATTGAGCATCTCTTTAAATATTAAGAAGTGTGTATTTTCCACACCCTTTGGAATTTTTTGGGATTCATAATCTGTAAAGAGGGTTTTCCAATGGATCTGCTAAGGTTGTTGTGATTTTGGGATTAGAAGAAACAACTAGTCAAAGTGAGGTGCGTAGATTCTTGGGGCACATAGGATATTATATGAAGTTTATCAAATGTTATGATGAGATCGCTACGCCCCTAGAGGAATTATTAAAAGGAAAAGGAAAGTTTTATTAGGGTGAGGTAAAACAATGTGCATTTGACACTTTGAAGAAAGGCTTACTACAACGCCTATTTTGCACTTTCCTTCATGGTCTAAACCTTTTCACATTCATGTAGAATCCTCTGGCAGGACCATTCACGTGGTATTACCTCATCTCGGAGAAGGGTTTGTTGATCATCCTATTTGCTTTACTAGTAGGAAGTTGATTCCAACAGAATAAAATTATACAATGACAAAGCGTGAGGCCTTGTCTATGATCTATGCGCTCCATAAGTTTCGATAGTATTTTTGCTGGCCACACCTATCATCTTTTATACAGACCACATGACATTAAAAAATCTTGGTGAAGAATCCATTTTACATGGGCACATATGTCATTGGGTTCTATTATTTTAGGAGTTCAATTTTACGGTGATGGTTAAGCCAAGTAAAAGCAATTCTTCTCCAAACTATTTCTCAAGTATTCATTCGAAGAGGACACAGAGCATTGAGGACACAATGTCAGATGCACAGTTGTTTAGGTCACACCTTGTGCCCTCAAACTTGGAAGATATTGTTGTCTTTTTACACACAAGTGTGGCTCTTGAGGAATGAAGGCCTTAGAAAAGAAACAACTTGTTATTTACACCGCACCTTACATGTTGATCAGTGGAGACTTGTATAAGTTAGGTCATGATGAAGTTTTTATTGGTGTGTACTTGAGCATGAGCATGAAGCAATTATGGAAGAGGCTCATGGTGGTATTGTAAGTGGACACTATGCAAGGGATGCCACCGTGCACAAGATTTTACTAGCTGGTCTATGGTGGGAAATTTATACAAGGATTACAAATCATATTGTAAGGCATGTGACCATTTTCAATGCCTTGGAAATCCTAGGCATAGAGATGAAATGCCTTTGAGGCCTATTACTAGTGCAAAACCTTTTGAGAAGTGGGCAATTGAATTTTTGGGTCCTATCTCCCCAGTTGCACACAGAAAAGATCACTACATTATAACTTGACATATTATCTTACAAGGTGGGAAGAAGTGGTGCTACAAAGGATTGCACGCACAACTATGACATCAAGATTTTATGTGGGAAAATATTATTAACATGTATGGATTCCATTTAATTTTAACAAGTGATAGGGGTACTCATTTCCTTAATGAGATTATCAAGATATTATTGGATGAATTTATGGTTGCAAACCATAAGACAACCCCTTATCACCCTAAGGCAAATGGAACTATTGAGGCCTTCAAAACATATTGAGCCATACCTTGACCAAAATTTGTGATGTTAGAAGGAGGATTGGGATGACAAAGTCTCTATTGTACTTTGGGTGTAGAGGATGACCTATAAGAGGTTGAATAAAGCAACACCATTTCAGTTGGTGTTTGGTGCAAAGGTAGTTCTACCCATGGAATTCATGTTACCTTCTTTACGTATGTGTATTGCGCAGGAGGTCTAGTTGATGAGAAGCCATTGGAAGAACTTATTGACAAACTAATGTAGCTAGATGAAAGGCATGCCATAACAAGATGGAGTCAGAAGTAAGAAAAATCTAGGAAGAAAGCATGACATGATAGGAACATCAAGGATAAGAAGCTTGAGGTTGGGAAAATGGTATTCTATATGATTCAAAAAATTTGCACTACCCTAGAAATCTTAAGGTGCATTGGTTGGGACCATATGTTATCAATTATATACTTGATTCAGACACTTTCTAGTTAGAGCGCTGGATGGAACATGATTCCCAATTACTTCAATGGGAGTAGGTTGAAGCCCTACTATAAATAAGTCTTCTTGGTGTTTTTAATAAGGTAGTATTGCCACTTAGATTAGGTTTTCCTTAATGCATTTCATTTATATGCATTTCCTTCATCATTGATATGCTTTGTCAATTTAATTTAGTGTTTTTGTAATAAGCGTGCTTGGGCATGCACCTGAAAGTTGATTACTATGTAAGTGTTTTCATGTATAGAGGACCATGCATACCCTTAGTGTGGGGTGGTTTATATACAAGGTTTATTACCAAGTTGAATATAGTCGATTGTTATATGGATGGGTATGCATGGAAAACAATTTGTGTAGGTGCTGAAAAGAAATATGTGGTTAGAAAAAAGAAAAAATGCTCATGAATAAAGACCACAAATGGAAAAATGGACGCACAATATAATGCAAGGTAGGTTGCAGCAAGTGAAACTACTTAGAAGAAGGTGTAGTGGCGAAGTACTTGGCGCATGAAAGCACACTAAAAAGGTCTGTGGTGAGAATTAGAGGCACACGAGAAGGTTATGGTTGTGGCGGAGATGAGAAACGTGTAAAATTTGGAAAATGATGAATTAATGTTGGGAATGATGGTAGGTGGAGAGAAATAAATGTGATAATTTTTAAAAAATATATATATAAGGAAGGGTTGTGAGACCATTTTTACCTTTGCGATTATGAATTCTTAAGCGATTTTTTTACAAGCAAGCTAGCAAGATGGTGGTAAAGTGTGAGAGAGCTATAAACCAAGTGTTGTTATATCCGATTTATGCATGGGATTGACTTATGCTCCCTTTAGAGAAGTGTTTGAGTGAAGTAGAGGCGTGTGGGGAGGAGAAATCAAGAGCTAGGTTTTGGATTGAAGCTAGGGCATGCGGTTTTAAGCTAGGCACGTAAACTTAAGTTAGAGATTGAAAGAGGTAAAAAAACAACCATTTTTCATTAAAATGGCACCAAAAAGAGAACTTGGGGCTGGTACAAGGGGAAAGAAACAAAAGGAAGTTGAGATTGAGATTGAGGATGCCCCCAAAAGTAAGTTCTCTAAAATGTAATACCCAGAAGAAATTTTCATGGGTCATGATTGGGACTCACATGTTCATTGGTGCAAGGTGAGTGACTAAAATCACAGGAATACATATAACAAGGAAGAATTGGAGAAATTACTAGTGAAAAAGAAAAATAAAAGGATAGTAGATGATATGGTCATGTACGATGATGGGTGAGAAGCTATTGACAAAGGTGGGAGATTTACAACTATATAAAACTCCCATATTTTGGAAAACCAAAGAAATTATACTAGTGGCTAATGAGAAGAGTCCATGAGGACTTTTTATACTTTTTCGGGTGACATATGAGGCTCACCGCGCCCTTGATTGGGAGCTTGACAGGACTTAGGAGTTTGGGTGTTGAAGTGAGTAGCAATTTTTCAGACAAGGAGGGTATTTTGAAGACAAGGAAGGAGTTAGGCTACCTTAAAGGAGGGCAAAATGGATATAGGAAAGCTACAAAAGTATCTTGTGGTTTAGGTGGTGACGCACCTCCTCACCAAGCTCAATGACCAGGATCAGTGGTCACAAGTAAACACATTGTGGCTACACATAGAAAAGAAGATGTCTAAAGGTGTAACCTACAATTTGGCAAGGGTTTATTATTGAAACTATAATTGAAGAAGCACATGGTGGAGATAAGATTAGTTTTGGCACTATACTTTTGTCACTTGTCTTTGTAGAAATTGGAGTACCGGATGGGCCAAGGAGAAAATTTGGAAATACCCAGGAAAAGAAATATCTTGCAGAGAGATTTGAGAAATACACTTATGATGGGACCATGAGTGGCCCCTTCAAGAAAAGAGAAGAGATGTGGTATGAGTGCTTCCACACTGCATTTGAAGAAGAGTGGAGAATACCAAAGGAACTTCTTATGGTATTAGGAAAACAAGTACAATTTGTAGTATATCAACACTTTTGCATTACGTGTTTTTAAATGAAGGATGGGAAATGGAGCCCATGGTGTAATCTTCCTTATGATTTCACTATGTGATATTTTCAAGAATCATGTACAAGTTTTCAGACACATGTCACCTAATATTCATGTGTTGATAAGGTAGACTACAACTACCACACTCTTAGAAATACTTACGTGTATCCAAGTAAGTCTCGTATATATTGAAAGATTGATTTATGATGATATAAATATG
This sequence comes from Taxus wallichiana var. yunnanensis, assembly GCA_018340775.1. Taxonomy (NCBI): domain Eukaryota; kingdom Viridiplantae; phylum Streptophyta; class Pinopsida; order Cupressales; family Taxaceae; genus Taxus; species Taxus wallichiana. The sequence continues at coordinate 660,111,469 of CM031242.1, forward strand.
AAAGCAATGAGTTTAGCAGTTGGGGAGATTGGGGATGCCCTTGTTTATATCCAACTCAAACCAAGGTTGGGGAATGGAAAGTATGTGGAGAATGAGTTCAAATTCCTATCCTACCCAAGGGAAAGCATATAGTGGGAACTTGGTAGATGAGAAATAAATTTCACCCTTTGTGGAGGAAGAGTGAGAGGAAGTGGAACTCCATAAAAAAATTGGTGGCTTGAAGCATAGGGGTAGAAGACAACCCACTGTTGAAAGGGAAATTCATGCGCATGAGGTGACCCCTCCTTTACAAAATGAGGAAGAGGAAGTATTAGAGACAAGGCGATGGAGATAGATGCGTAGAAAAGATCACCAAGGAGCCACAATTTAAAAGGGTGTTCAGAAGAACAAGGGCTCAGAGCACGGGAACATCACAACCTTTAAAGAGATCACTAGGACTTCACCAAAAAAGTAGAGCCTAACAAGAAAAAAAGGTGCAATTTAAAGCTTAAGGAGGAAGATAAGGATGAATTTAGGGAAAGTGTGTCAAGAACTCTAGTGCACTTTGAGGATGTAGAGGAGCCTCGTGATGAGAAAATGAAGAATGGAAAAGAAGGACTAAACTAGACAGAGATAGATAAAGGGCGAGCCTTCAAGCGTGTCCCATACTACACAATAAGGTGAAGGCCCGATTCTAGATTCAAGAACCCAAATTCAAAAGGGCAAGAGAACAAAGAAGGAGAAGGAAGGCAAAGACTATGTGACTATTGCAGTTGGATATGTGGATGACATAAGCAAAATCATATGTGTGTAGTTCCAGAGCACTATGGAGCCTAAGGATTTATATGGTTGGGAGCTCATGGATGAAAAAATGGTGAACGTGTGCACACGGAAAAAATTATCATGGTTGATGCAGAATCATATGGATGATCTAGATTTTGACATGTGTGAAGAGTCGTGCATTTTGTATGCAGGATAAAGAAAGCACCCCACGTATGACATGTGAATGTTAAACCTACTATCATGTTGGATGAGAAAGTAAGTAATGCCTTGGTGAAGGTATATGTAGAATTTGCGCTCATGAACATAGATAAAGCGAGAACCCTTAGGGAGTTGATGGATGATAATAAGGATAAGGATAAAGAGATTAAGTGCCTGATAGCAAAGAAGGAAAGGGTTAAAGAAAATTCAAAAGAATTAGTTAGTATGGCATAAGAAATTGGAGATGATATTTTAAGGTACAACCACACCTAGAATCAAAATTCGAAAAAATTTTTCCTTCATTACTGCTATGAGCAGCCCATGCATTGCTTCGCACTTTGGTAAAATTGGTAGATGATGAAGGGCCCGTGCATATGCCAGCACCTAAGGATCCTATAGAGGATGCAACAAGGACCAAGGCCACAATTGTAAGGAATATTGCAAGTTATGAGTCCTTGTTACATGCGTTAAAAAAAGAAACTCGAAGAAAGAAGACCATGCCCTAAATGTGTGTGTGCCACTAGGTGTTGTAATTAGGACACGAATAATTGTAGGATAATGAGGTTTTAAATGTAATAAAGAATGATACATGGAAAGGATTTCTCTTGTTAGAGAAAAATATAAGGTAATTACATGAAGCCCCATGACCCACACAAGTTCAACCAAAAAAATAAATGAAATTGAGAATATCATCGCATTATTATAATGCGTAAGATGGATTTCATGGAGTGGATTATAATATAATACAAGCATGTCTAACATCGTTATGAATATTACAAAATGAGAAAGAAGACATGACTCATGATGAGTTGGATGCCATAGTGATAGGGGAATTCCTAGATAAAATAGGTGAAGGACTATGATGATTGATCATGGTTATGGTGTCCTAGAAGCGGGTGAGGTTGAAATCGAGTATCAGCTAAAAATCAAAATCCGCATGTAAAGGATTGAGCGCCGATTAGTCCATTATTTTTGTACAAGTAATTATTTATTCTTGCATTCATTATTCTTCTTTCATGGAGATATAAGTAGTAATTACTCATTTCAGGGGTAGAAATGTATTAGTGTGGGGTAATGTTAAGGATGAAGTGTAACTCAAGGATGAAAGGGCATAAGGATTGGGTGCATGGGAACATGGTGCGTATAGAGCGCGCATGGAATTAGAACAAATCGGGAGCATGCCTAGAAACAAGTTAAAAAATACTTAGCCACTTTTGCATATCAAGGCTATTTTTAGGGTTGGAGTGCGAGAACACAATAACATGAAGACTCGTAGTTCATGCTAAGGCTATTTTAGGAATGGAACAAATCGAGTGTCATGGAGATTTTTCATCTAATAATAGGATATGTACTTAGAGTTGACTTTAGAAAACATATTATTAGCACTTGCATGCTTTTGTACTTTATTGTAAAGGTGCATGGCTATTATTAGCATGTAGCCTATTTTTGGAAGGTGCATGGGTAGTGAAGGGCAAGTCCCCACCCCTATATATATGTATTAATTTACACGGTTTGGATATACCGTTTATTGTAGAGTTATGTTCCAGATTTGTTAGCGCACATAACTATGGAAACTAGATAATAATGTATGAAGCTTCTATGTTTTATAGTATTTAATAAAATGGGTCTTGTTGGCTGAATATTTGTTTTAGATGTGACTGAATATGGTTCTTGCATGATAAATCTCATTATAGTCATTATTTAGTCAATCTTTCATATGGTTTAGATCTAGATCTGGTTTATGCATTGTGGTGTAATTGATTATTTGTTATGGATTTGAATTATATTTGTAATCATGCTAACATCTTGAACAAGCTACTCTAAAGAGGGACCAGTACCCTTGTGCACTTTAGGTGAGCGCTCAGTCCAATTTGAGTGATGTGTCAGAGCACCTTGGGATTTGTGGGTATTCTAGGATACATCATTCTCCGTAAAATTATGGCAAGGTAATACCTTTCAAGGAAGGCAATTTGTGTGGGTTTCTTCCAATGTTTATTAGATTTCCTCTAAGCCATGGGTTTAATTCATCACAATCATCATCGAACCTCCATCATCAATTACATTTCCCATGTCTCGATTGTATTTAAAAGCGGGTATACGTTGATTATTTACCCTTCTCCTCTCTTCTCTATTGTCATCATTGTTTAGAGGAGGTTGGTTCTCCATTTACAAAATATAAAATGGAGAATCAAAGATATCAACTTGAGATGTTTCAAAAAAAATTTAATCATTTTCCGATGTCCAAAGGAAATATTTTGCAAGTTTTAAATGTTTTTAAGGACAACCTCTTTTTCTTCCTAATGAATTTGTTTGTTCTAGTTAACGCTATCTAGTTGTGATTTAACTTATTTCTAAGAAAGATGATAAATTTGGAGGGATTTATCCTCTTCAATTTCAAGGATAATAACAACATTGATAAATTGTTTAAAATCCTCGTTGGTATTTCAAAAGGAAGGTTCTAATATCAACATTGATATCTGATTACATTATTTTGTTGAAACTCTTTTAATCAACATCTTTGTTCCCCCAACCCTCGTTTCTTTTGTTCACTCAAAGCCCAAATCAACTAAGTATGGAAAAGCAAGAGAAATCCCTCCACATGTCTATATGGCACACTTTTGGTATAAGGCTAAGGAAAGATTTCCCTAGACAAGCGCGAACCCTCCACGTGGTAGAAAAGATCTTCATCGGCCAGAGACTCGGTGGCGAGACCAAGTAAGAGTAGATGCACGGATTCCTATAAATGATCAAAATATTTATTCCAGATCAGAAGGTCAAACATCCAAATTAAATACGACAATGGTAGCTCTGTATTTAAAAGATTGGGGCAGAGCTAGAAAGATATGAACGGAAGCCATATCAAATTGAGAGAGAGAATGGGTCTTTAAAAGAAAATATAAGTTCCATAAAAGAAGGAGAGATTTCTAAAAGGAGAGAGGAAGGAGGGGAAGCAAGGAGTTTAGTATTTTGTAGGAATTTGGTCTCAGTAAGCCTCTGTCATAAAAGAAAAATGTAATCTATGCCTTTGAGGGCCTTATGTATTGTTTTCTTTATGAATAAAGAGTTCTTATTTTGTGCAAATTGACTTTTTATGTTCTGAATCTTCGTTCTTTCATTATAAGTAGTTCTAAATGAATGAGTAAATTCATTGTGCTTGATGCCCTTGTAATTTATATATTCATTCACTATCTATGAATCAATCACTTCCTCGAGAACGAATGTTATCATAATAAGTAGACCATGCCAAATAGCTCTTTGACTATCGTAGATAATTTGTTTTAAGTATTATGTATCTTTTTGTTTCTAGATTGGCGCATTGCCTTGTTATTTTAAGTTATTTCATGTTTTCTTCTAACCCTATGCTACACAAAGTAGAGAAGAGCTAACTTTTTTAAAATCTGGAGGTCACCTTAGGGTGCACGTCCAACTAACCTAAGGTTTTCTATGACTTTGAAGGTTTATATGCAAAGATCATCATCAACAAATTTTCTGGCACACCTGTGGGACGAGATCTACTAATTAGAGTAATATCCACTCTACCACTTGAAATAAAAAATAAATGCGAGATAAGGGAAAGAGCAAGGGAGGAAGGCGCGCTTGATTATTTACAGCTATCCCACCTCGACATGAAGAGGAAGATAGATTCAGAGATCTTTGTCCCCCCTGGACCGGACTCTCTCAACACCTCCACCTAGGTAGGCCTTTTACACAGTCAACTAGGACCCTTAGACCTATCATTATGGCTCATCTTCAACCTCCACCTCCAAGACAGTTTGTCTCTTGGGATCAGGGAAGCCCACTCATTTTCCCACGCCCCCGGTGGTGTAGAACCCTATTCCAACCAATGCGTTAAAAGCACCACCAAAATTTGGCGGAAAAGACTTCAAAACCCCTAAGGAACATCTCCAAGACGTAGCAGAGATATGTGTAGTACATTATATAAGGGAGGAAGATGTCGCCTTATGTTTGTTAGCCGCCTCTTTTAAGGGAAGGGCCTGAAATGGTACCAATACTTAACCCCTAATACTATTGGTACTTGGGACCAATTAGGAGGGGCATTGATGATAAGGTTCAACAAGAAAGGGACTGATCATCTCTCTTACAAGAACTAATTTGTATTAAAAAGGGCCCAAGAATTAATGACAAATTTTAACATGCGGTTCCATAAAACATGACAAATGATTCTGGCCCTAGCTAGACCACTTGAAAGTATGGCTATTATATTTTATTTAAAAGCTATGAATTCAAATATTTCGGTAATGATTCAATAATTGGGAGGGGATTCCTTACCACAGGTCTATAGCATTGCAGTCCAAGCTAAGAATAATCTAATAGATGCCGGGAAACTTCCCCTATAACTCTTTTACTGATAAACCCTAAGATAGCCCCCCTTCCACAAGTACAATCACCAAGCCCAAACCAAACCCCTATGTCCTTATATAATTACCCACCAAATTTTATGGCTTCAACTTCTGCCACCGCATCCTCATCTTCCTCTCCCGAGATGGATGAGATGAAAAATATCCTAAGAAGTTTTTCTAACGAGATAGTGAACCTTAAAAGGAATCAAGCAGCTTATCCAAGGAAAAATTATCAAAATTTCCAAGGTAGTCGACCCACTTATCCCTCTACATACCAAAATACTCAGAGACCACCAACTACACAACTATCAAATCAAATATTCCCGTACCAACACCACTGGGAATTCCCCATAATAGGAGAGAAATCATTGAAAGAACCATTTAGCTGAGGAGCCCAACACTTGGTGCTTCCTTGCAATAATTCTCATATGTCGAAGGACTACCCCAAGGAACTTATAACTAAGGGTAGCCGAACAACGATCAAGAGAATGTTATGATGCATGCATAGCTAGACCCCACTAGTTTGAGGGAACCCAAAGCACCGCTTTCACAACCCAAATGCAAGGAATGTCCTGGAAAAAGAAGCAAGGATCACACCATAGCATTCCCTTTTCTCTTGGGTAGAAGTAGAGGAATTCACATTCATAAATGAAGTGTTTGTCCCAAAATATGTTCAGTTTAGCTATAACACCGACTTCAAGAAGATAATCATTGAAGTAGATGCACCAACTTCAAGTTCAACCGACAAGATGTACAAAGAGCCTCGACCATCGTGAACACATCATCACCAAGAGTAAGGGAAGCTCTAAAGAAAATTGTACAGGATCAAGAGGTCCATCACCTTGATAAGGAAAGGATGAAGCATCAACCACCTCCTAAATCATCACTGGTTGGACCCATTAATGTAGTCCAACAACTTAAAAAGGCACCAGCTAATGCATCTTTGTGGGATATTCTAAGTATCCCCAAAAAAATGAGTTTCTCCAAGAAGCACTCAAATCAAACAAGGATTTGACCATCGTAACCATGGAGAAGGGACGGGTCAAAGTCGCCCGAGTTCCTACAGAGGCCATATTGTTGAACCAAAAAGGAGAGGTGAGTAAACCAAGGCCCAACCCCTTCTTTTTAACTCTTATTATAGGTAAGAAGTTATTACATAACTCCATGATAGACTCTAGTGCAAGCACTATTGTCATGCCCCAGAAATTGTAGATGCTTTAGGAATTCAATATGAACCCTTGAAGAAGGGAGTTATGCAACTAGATGGAAAATTTGTTCCAACCATTGGGATTATCAAGGGACTCCCATTACAACTCTATTCCTGTCCAAATATAATTGTTTCCAAGATATCATGGTGATTAATTTTCCACCAATCTTCGAATTTGCCTCTCCCGAGATTTCACATAGCTAAGATCGAGGGGTATATGTCTTTAGATTGGTCCCATTTAATCCTACAAACCAAGTACGGGTCCAAAATGAAGGTCTTGTCAGAACCCCTCTCCAAGGAGCATATAATGGACCAAGTGCCTTCTAGCTTCGAGGCCTCCCATGCTATGATCACCAGAGAAGAAGAATTATACGTAGAAGACGAGGAGCACCAGGATATCGACCATCTATTTAATCTTCCCCCTGGAGATCCTTTTGGGAAATTTGACTCAACCGACTTGGGTACTTATGTCATTTTCAAAGAAAAACAAAAAAATTCCAAAGGTGGAAAGGGGCGTGATGAACGTGAGGGAAGCCCTCCAGGGAATCCTCTAATGTGGACCTTACATTTTGACGGGGCTAGAATCAAGAACGGCTTGAGAGCCAGAATTTTTCTAATATCCCCAGCTAGTAAGAAGATACTCCAGTCTTTCTATTTCCAGTTCTCTTGTACTAGTAATGAAGGAGAGTACGAAGCCTTAGTGCATGGCTTGTCCACCACCCAAAAGGAGGGTATCAGGAAGTTGAGAGTATTTGGTGACTCAGAGTTTGTGGTCACACAGGTAAGGAATATTTCCACCACCAAGAACCCAAGGATGAGATCCTATCGACATTGGGTATTGGATTTGATAGATGGTTTAAAAGCCTTCAATATTAAGGTAATTCCCGTGATCAAAATATAGAGGCCGATAGGATGGCTATGATTGGGTCTCAATTCGACCCAACACATGATTTAATTGCAAATAAAGACACCATAAAAGTGATCATTCGCCCCTCTATCCCTGACAACGTCGACCATTGGTAGGTGTTTGATAATGACCAATAGGTCATACACTTCCTCCAAAGCAATCAAACCAATTTGTAAATCAACTCCAACCCAAGATCAAAGAAGCATATGGAGATCAGATAATACAACTAAAGACAAATAAACTTCCAAGGGGGTTAATTACTCTTGAAATTCTTTTTGACTCAGATGATGCTAGTTTTGACCAAAGAAAGTTTGAGGCAGTAAAGGAAGACTATGTAGAACTAGAAATAACTAGGGACAAATGACTAAAATTTGGAAATTTGGTGACCCAAAAAGAAAGAGACAGACTCGTGGCCTTGTGTCACAAATATGATAAAGTAATGGCTTGGACATATGATGATCTACATGGTTATGATAAAGACATTATCCAACACACCATTGACCTGGAAGAAGGGACTAATCCTATGCATCAAAAACAGAGGCCTATGAACCCTAAGGTAGAAGCCCTCATGGATGAAGAGTTAAGAAAGCTATTGGAGGCTTGTATAATTTTTTTGATCAAACACACGACGTGGGTCTCCAACCTGGTCCCAGTGAGGAAGAAGAATGGTGAAATATGACTCTACGTAGACTTCAGAGATCTAAATAGGGCCTCCCTGAAAGACCATTACCCTTGCCCTCTATAGAAAAAAATATTATAGACATAAAGTGCAAGCTCAAATGTTTTCTCAATTGGATGGCTTTTGAGTTATAACCAAATATGGCTCATGGAAAGAGATCAACACAAGACTGCCTTCACAACCAAGTGGGGAACCTTCGCCTACGCAAAAATGCCTTTTGGGCTCACCAATGCAGGGGATAATTTTCAAAGAGTCATGGATATCGCGTTTGGGGCGTTGATAAACAAGGTAATCCTCATATACCTTGATGAGCTTACGGTATTTACTAAAATAGTGGAGGAACACTTTGATGCCTTAGAAGCCGTGTTAAAAAATGTCAAGAGTTTGGAATCTCTCTGATCCCAAGAAATGTATCTTCGGAATTCATCAAGGAAAGCTCTTAGGACATGTCGTGTCGAAGGAGGGAGTCCCTATTGAACCCGAGAGAGTCAGGGCCATTTTGGAGCTTCCCTACCAATTAACAAGAAGGTTATTCAATCCTTCTTAGGAAAGATCAACTTTGTCAACAAGTTTATATCAATTTTTTGGAAACGATCTCACCCCGATCACTCTCATGTTAAAAAAATACATAGGTTTTAAATGGACCGATGAAGGTTTTCAGTCCTTTGAATTGAAAAAAAAGGCTATTACATCAGCCCCGTGCTCCACAACCCCGACTTCTCAAAATATTTCATTATCTATGTATATAGGGGAAAGAATAGCATAGCATCTGTGATGACCCAAAAGGGAGAACAACAAGGGGAGGAACACCCAATCGCTTTCTTTTCAAAAACTCTCCATGACTATGAAATAAGATACAATTTCATGGAAAGACAAGCTTATGCCATAGTTAAAGGTATGAAGAAGTTCAGACACCTGGTTACGCACAAAAAAATATGGGTCATGGTGGCTCACTCCAAAGCATCAAAGAATACATAATGGAGGGTGAGATAACTGAAAAAAGGGCCAACTAGATAACCAAGATCTTGGAGTATGACATAGAAGTGAAACCCACGAAGCTTGTGAGAGGCAAGGGACTGTGTCAATATTTGACACAGGAACCTATCCCAGAGGCCAATAGCGAATGGGGGGAGGTAATGTACCTACAAGAGGATAGGCTGAAGGATGGGTCTCTTGATAAAATTCATTTTATGTAAACTGGAAATTACCCATGTCATCTCCCTTTAAAAAAGAGGATATATTATAGAAAACAAGGGACTCATTTCACCATGATTGACAACTTCCTTTTAAGAGGAATTTTAATGGATTAATGTTAAGATGTCTGGAAAATGAAAAGGCCAAGAGAGTCTTGCAAGAATTACACCACATGGGAATTGAGCGGTCATTTTTCGGCCCAAACCATGGCCATAAAAATCTTGCAAGCAGGATACTTCTGGCCAAGCCTGTTCGCTGATAGTCAAGCGGAAATGAACAAATGCAAGATTTTTCTAGGTTATGCGGGTTTTCGAAGAAATGCAACATTTCCCTCAATCCCATCCTAGTTGAGGAACCCTTCGCGCAATGGGGTCTCGATTTCATTGGAATGGTTAACCCAACTTCAAGTGCTCGGACACGGTGGATCCTCACATCAAGAACCGATTATTTCACTCGATGGTCGAGGTAATTCCGCTCAAGGAGCCCACTGAAAATGTGATCCTAGGACTCTTGCAAGATATCACTACGCGCTTTAGTCCCCCCCACACTATTATATCTGAAAATGTAAAATTTCTTAGGGCATAAGGTATCTGATTTTGTGGTCAATCACGAGATATATCTAAAGTCATCCTCTAAATATTACCCACAGGGTAATGATCTGCAGACTCCACTAATAAGAATCGATAAGACTCATCAAAAGAATGGGACATGAGCATAAAATACTATGGCATGAGCATGTTAAAATAGCCTTATGGGTCGATCGGATCACTCCAAAATAGATCCTGAAAGCTTCACCATATGAAATAGTCTATGGGAAAAGTGTTGTGATGCTAATTTCCTTGGAAATCCCCACATTACAACTACTAAAAGTGTCCGAGATAGAGGAAAATGGAGCGATGCAAGTAAGGATTTCGAGATGATGGAACTCCAGGAGAAGCATGAACTTTCCCACGAGGCCATGATCAATCACCAAAAATAGTCAAGAGGTTGTTCGATCAGAAAACATCAGAACCAAATTTCTAAGTCAAAACCACCATCTTGAAATGGGATGCAAGATTAGCCAAGCTAGGGAATCATGGAAATTTCAACCCCCTGTGGAATAGTCCCTTCATAATCATTGCATGTAAGTAGCATAACTCATTTGAACTTGAAACCATGGCAGGATATCATATGTAAGTAGATTCACCCAAGCCCTTCGTATAAGTGTCTTCGAAAAATGTATCATATGTACATATTTGTTTCCCTTCTTTCTGGCTTTTGTTTTTCCCCCTTTTTTTGGTTGTCTTCACCACGTGTCCCACCACCTCTGTCCATGTCTCTTTTTTAATTTTTAGGGAAACGTGCATGCTTATTTATCCTAAAATTAAAGTTTCCATCAAGAGTAAAGCCCCATTCCTTAATGAGGAGATCCACAATCAATGCAAAATCTATCGAAAAGGCACCGAGTTCGGCACCTTGGGTCTTCTCGCTCAAAGGGACCATTATAAGAAGTGACCCTGAGTACGTGCGAGCTTTTACTCCCTAAGTATAAGTGGCTATTAAAGGTGTCTTGAGTTGTTCGGTAGGGTCATTCCAAAGTGTTATAGTCTTCTGAATTAATCAACAAGTATCAAATCCTCTAGAGTCCTTTCTAAATTCGAGAGAGACACCATGGCCACCTCCAGCTCTATTCAAACAAAAAAATCTTATGCGGGGCAACCCATTCCCCCATGGCCTCTCGTGACCTCGAGATAAAATTCCCCGATCCATTGTCTCAGACATCGATCCTTTTATGGTTAGTGACCCGACCGACGACATCTTCGACCCTAGTTTCAAAAAAAGGCCCAAAGCTTTAAGAGAAGAAACATTCTCTAGGTTCAAAACCACAGGAGATTCTGAGTCATTCGGCTCTAGAATCTAGAGCACAACTCTCGCCCAATATATGGTTCCTCTCACACACCCATGCCCAGAGCTCATACAAATGTGCACGACCTGTTTCAACTCAAAGAACCATACAATCCAGGGCTGAAATTTAGTTGTGCTAATTATAGCACACGTCGTTATGGACATGTTTTCCTAACCTATGATCAAACAAACAACTTCTATATTGTGGCCAAGATTCGAAACATATGGGCCCAATGCCAAACTAAAGCCCCATTCCTTAACAAAGAGTTGAGGCAATACGACACCAACGGTTTAGAAATTTTGGGCTTCCCCATTCCCTTAAAATCCCTCATGGCTGACTCTCAGGATGCATGCTCTATGTTGTCCTTTATTTTTGGGCAAGACTCTGATAAAGGCGTTGAGGATTGGCGGATGGTGGCCCTATTCCGGATGAGGGCTGTTAGCTCGAAACAAGCATATAGATTCAACTTTGCAAAGGTATTCGTGGTGTCAATTTGTGAGTAGCTAGAACATTTCTCGATGGCATCCACCTTTAGGTATTCGTATTTTCTCTTCCACCTCATCCTGTACCAAAATGCTCAATATTTTAGTCTAGTATATGACTATGACCTTGTGGGATGCAGAGGTAAATCCCCAAAATATTATCCCAGTATCTGCATGGACCCATATACTGTCCCATGCGTTGGACGTATATGAATTTTTCAATGCTTTTGTGGAGCCCCTTATGCTAGAAATTGATCTTGAAGGGATCAATCATAGAATGAATGACTCTATGTGGTCTATCCTCTCAGACCCAAAACATCCTTGTGACTACTTCTTCACCAAAGGGCATTCCATTATTCGGGTTCACGGATTCAAGGGCAAATCCTTTATGTTCCCGAGGGTTCTCACACCTCAGGTTGTGGGTCTTGAAGTCACCAAGAAACTTGTCCTCCTAGACATTGAATTCGACTCGACGAAAGAAGAAATCACTCTATGAACTCCCCTTTAGTAGGGGAGGAGTTATTGTTGTTAATTTTCCCCCTCTTAGGAAAAAATGGACAATGAGGTTAAAACTACACCCATAATTTCAAGCTTTGAGAGCCTTGTATGTTGTTCTGAAGGTTTCGGGATCTTTTGGGATTGTTCTTTCTTTTTGTGTCTTGGAGGTTCAAATTGGTCTCGGAACGGGAAAATCAACCCCAGTGGGATCACATGCTAAAAATGATAAAAATGATACATCATGTTTATTAGGCCTTTCTATATCTTTTCTACTCCTTGGTTTGAGGAGAAGCCAAAGATAATTAAAATGAGGGTAAAAATTAAATAAATAGAGTGGAGGACGATAGACACTCAATAAAATAGCTCATCGAGTAGGTAGGGAGCTGGTCCGTGCATTGAGAGGAACAAGGTCCTAAGTAGCTCTACGAGTCGAGCGGCTTGATGTTCATATGTAGTTGAAGAGCTCATGTGGGTTCAAACTTAGGAAAAGAGCTCGGTTGGATCAGGTGAGATTAAGTAACATAGAGTCGAGCTACTCGGTAAGGGTTCATAGCCAAATCATCGAGTTAATATCCGAGGAAGCTCGTGGTAAGGAGCTCAAGGTGATTAAATTCAGAGCTCAAACGTGGCGAGTCACATTTTGGAGATATTATGCATTTTAGGTTTTTAAGCGGGTCACGTTTCATGGATCACTATTTCACATTGGGGTCTTCGTACTCAAAGTCCGAACAGTTTGGTGAGGCATGTTTTGAAGAGGCCTGGGTAGCAAGCGGTGAAATCATGTAAGCGTCTAAAAGGAAGCGAGCTAGGTTTATGGCTCGGTGTTGTTGGATTTTCTAGAAGGAGGCCCGCCATAAAACATTTTGAGCTTGGTTAGGGTCAATTTCACGTTAACAAGTTTTAATGCAAGCCTAGAGAGAGCCAAGCCTTACAAGAAATGTTGAGCTCGAGTGGTGAATATCTCTACTTTCGTAGTGTTTTAGTAGATGCGAAGATGCTCGTGAGAGGAGCGACTCGGTGATCGAGGGCTCAAGGTGGGAGACAGAGCTCGGGAAGTGAGTAATGAAGGTCAAGCCATAACGTTGACCATAAGAACATGGAAAAATAGATCGTTGTTGAGCTCGTGGTGTGAACATGGAATGGGCAGGTGGTTTGAAATAAGTCATGATCTCAAGCTCATATAAGCTCATGGTAAGGATGCATGGCAATTCGAGTTCGGGCATCGAATTCATAATTAATGAAGGTTGAATCAACTTCAATATAAAATGACATATGGTACAGGTGCAGGCCCGAACAAGTTGGTCAAGATTCTGAGTGTTTTGGCAAGTCACAGAGGGATCCGAGCTGAGCCAATCAGGTTGAAAAAAAAGGTTGGGTCATATCATAATGGGACAGACGATAGAGTCAATTGGCTTGCACGCGTGAGATTATAGCTCACGCATTATCTCAAATGAGGATGAACTGGTGTCTAAATCTTGATAGGTCAACGAGAATGAGAGGAATAGGCTAAGTCATTCATGGGGTTGGGAATGCGGAGGATCAATGCAAAATGCTAAGAGCTCGAGCTCGCTAGATCATCAAGCTAAAAGAATAGTCGGGCACTAATTAATATCACAAAGACGTCCCAACGTGAGGAAGGAAATTCGCAAAACCAGGTAACATTGGAAGAAAGAACAATAAGGAGGAGTTCAGGATCGAGTTGATGACATGGCCAGGAATTAGTGGTTTGTATTATTAGAGTTTTAGAAGTAGATCTGACAATCGAGTAGAGCTTAGTCGAGCCAAGATCAAAAAGGGGGCGAGTTCGCAGAATTTGAAGTTTAAAGCTTTAAGGACATAAACGAGATCAGGGTCGAATACGCGGGAGAGTAAACGGAAAGGTTTGAATCTCAGAGCTCGTGGTGATAATTCCAAACTTTGGGAGTAATCCGAATTCAGACTTTCAGGCAAGAGCAGAGCTTGAGGACAGAGAAATGACTCGGATTGGGTTTTTATGAGCTCAATGCACAACGAGGAGACCCGAAAGTTGGAATCTGGCATCGTCACAAGGGATGGTTGGAGGCGCAATTACAGAGTATTGAACGCAAATCTTAAACATGATGCAAGCTCAATGACAGGAACTGATAGGTGGGGAATGACTCTCTGGTCAGAAAAGCAAGGAGTCAAACGAGCCAAGAAAATGAAGCATGACTTCAGATTTTGGGACTTACACTTTTCAGAGTTCGGAGAGTTGATAACATACGAGCTCAACTTCCGAAGTTTGAAGTACAATTTTTAGACTTCAGATTTCGAGGTTGAATCATTTCGGGTTTAAAAACGCACTCGTTTTGGAGTGTTTGGATGTTTCGAAGGGTGGTTCCCAATGACTCGGTCAGTAGCGAGGTAGTACCCGAGGTGCCAGGAAAGTAACGGATTACTCAATTAGTGAAATGCTTGGCGAAAATGGTGGCATTGGTTTAAGAATAGATTGATTCATCATTTGAGTGGTGGAAACCATACCACATATGATCGGGGGTGTTTACCAGATAAATGTGGATGGTGTTTGACTAATTAATGAGATGGAGTGGTTTTCAAAGAAACCAAAATCAATTAATGTAAATACAGTTAGAAGAGGATCATTTGATGACGAGTTGGAAAGAATCATATGCCAAGTTATGTGGAAATTGGAAGGGTAACATCCACTATGTGGCGGTATGAACAATACGTGGAAGTGAAGCGGTTTGTGATAAGCCCGACCAAGATCCAACACAATGCATGGGAACAATGAAGGTTGGAATGAGGGAGAACACTGGCTCGAGTGGTATCGCAGGAACTTGGCATGAAGGAGCTAGGCCGAGAATGTAAAAACCAAGGTGGTTAGGATGTTCCATGGGGCTCGCCCGATAATACACGTAAATCCCACTACACGAAAGTAAAGTGTAGACCAAGTCAATGATAAGGTGGCTCGTTAGGAGACGGTTGGAACATGGATAGTGATTTGGTTATCACATGAAGTAGGGAAATTCAACACAAATAACTCAGACACAAGGGTTTCAAGGAGCTCCTGTGAAGTTGGCCAATATCGTGATAAAATGAGTAGCTCGCCAACCAACTCAATGAGTGGTCATGCGAGTCATTCACCAAAAAAATCCATTGATTCCCCCAAAATGGAAAATCCAATGTTGTAGGGCACAAGGTGCTTAGAGAAAATATATTTTAATTAAATGGAGATAAATTCAAATTTTGAATTTATGAAAGCATTATGAGCTCGATGGAGCACGGTGTCGGGATACCCAAAAAGTGATTTTTTCTCAACAGGTCACAACTTTCTCCCGGTTTCCCGTTTTTCACAAAATTATAGTCATTGGAATCGCGAGAAAGAGAGATACGCCATGGAGCCATGAGAGTATGGATTTTAAGAAGTTTTTCATTCAAAAATTCATTTTTTCCTTGTTCTCGAGTGGTGCCTCAAAAGGTGGAGCTGCAATTAATGAAGCAAGCATGACCAACAACATTGATTGATTGTTTCCTACATTTTAGCCTAGATTCTAGGGTTTCTGCTTCTTTCTCTCACTACTTAGAAAGTTTTCTATAAATGTAAAAGGGGTGCTTATTCCAAGGAGTTAGACACTTTCCAAGCTACCCCTCTCTTCACAAGCTGAGATGTTGTGAATTTGTAGGCTCTTAAGCCTTTCTTCTCAAATTGTAATGGCAGCCTATGCCTTTTCCTTGATGTAATCATGCATTTTGCAAGTGCTTGAAGTAATGGAAATTATGTTTTGTGATCAGTTATATGTTCTTTCATGATTTTGTTGCTTCTATTTGCCTCTTTCATATTTGCGGCAGTGAACCGTGCAACAGGGGTTTCTTTTGCAATTTTTTGAGGCCATTGTGTTTATCAAGGAGTTAATTATTGTATATAAATGGGGTTTGTAATGCATGTTAATTCTTCCTCATGATCATCTCTCTTCATTGGCAAGCCGAGAATTTTGTCTAGCAACACCCTTTCTTGGTGCATCACCACTTCTAGTATAGGTTTTATTTCCTTGCAAATCTCTCTCCCTAATCCCTTGAAATGTTAGCATAGGTCTAGTTAGCCATTTTTCTTGCATTAGGAGTAGTTTAGTGCTAAGTTTAGGAAGTAGGAGCCGAAATTATACAGAGGTTCACCTCGAGCCCAAGTCCCACAACTTGAGAGGTGATCCCATGTTTCCCAATCACACCGAATGTCGTGTTCACTTTCAGGCCATTAGTGGGTGCAGTGATTTGGCGACAACATTTACCATACTCAAAAAGCGAGCAGACCACTGCCTCTCACATAAGTTAGCCTCTTATGGTTTCACCTTTATCAAGGATTCATGGAGGTACAACCCAGACGGGAGCATGAATACTACTCTTGTTACCAATAAAATATTTGACTCATGTAAGCATGAGCCGAGGCCATTTTTTGATTCACGGTGGAGCCCCCAGGATAAATCAGTTGATATCTTTGTTGAACTCAAGGACATCCCAACTCTGCGCTGGGAGTCGTTCCAAAAGTTCAAATACAAATTTGACCCTACTCTAACAATTGCAAAAGGACTCGAGTGGCCCTAAAAAGGAAGGACTGGAGCTCTAAAAAAATTGAAGCCTTCTGGAAATATAGGAAGGAGATTGGCTGACCACACAAAACTTTAAGGATGTCTCTAGTGATGAGTTGTGGGAAGAAAAGTGGGACTCGAGCATGATTTTGATCCACACAACTAGGACACAATTTTGCTCACTTCCGAGCGATCTATTAGATCAACTGCAAAATATTCGAGCTTCCACAGCAATAGATTCCAATACTACCTTTGTATTACTCCATTCTTCGATTCCCAGTAGTGTTGCCCATGCCTAACCCCTCAAAATCAGTAGCAGAGGGGGAATCACCTTCAATCCCGGCTCACAAGAAGCTAAATTCAGTCATGGCCTCCGTTTCTCCTCCGCCTCCACCGAGAGACTTCTCTATCAACAACACCTCCACCTAAACCTTTCCCTTGGGGAGGTTCCCCTATGTTTGTCACTCCATCACAGACTCTTCCTCCATAGGGCACTCCCCTTCTTCCACAATTCTCTACCACCATCCCAAGTTTCTCCCCCACATGATCACACCCCTTCTTCGGCCCTACTAATCGCAACGTCTTAATCACCGCCATAATCTCATATGGCCTACCACCTGGGTTTCCATTCGCAGGGGGAATGGTCTCTTCTTCCTCCACGCTTTTGAGTCAAGTAGAGTCCACTAAGGCGGCCTGGGATCAAAGGAGGGTAAAAAAAAAGAATAAGGAAATGGCAGCTCTATTAACCAAGCAGTACGGTCTTAGAAATACTAAGAAATACTTACATGTGTCCAAGTAAGTCTACATATATTGAAATATTGATTTCTGATGATATAAATATGAAAGCAATGAGTTTAGTAGTTGGGGAGATTGGGGCTGCCCTTGTTTATATCCAACTCAAGCCAAGGTTGGAGAATGGAAAGTATGTGAAGAATATGTTTAGAATTCCTATCCCGCCCAAGGGAATCATATGAATGGAACTCGGCAGATGAGGAACCAATTTCACCCCTTGTGGAGGAAGAGGGAGAGGAAGAGGAACTCCATGAAGAAAGTGGTGGCTTGAAGCATAGGAGCATAAGATATCCCACTGTTGAAAGGGAAAGTGCACACGAGGTGACCCCTCCTTTACAGAAGTAGGAAGAGGAAGTATTAGAGACAGGCGCGATGGAGATAGATGTAGAATAGACCACCGAGGAGCCACAGTTTAAAAGGGTGTTTAGAAGAATAAGGGATCGGAGCGCGGGAACATCATAACCTTTAAAGAGATCACTTAGGACTTCACCTCAAAAATTATACCCCGAGAATAAAAATGCACAAGTTAAAGCTTAAGGAGGAAGATAAGGATGAATTTAGGGAAAGTGTGTTAGGAACTCAAGTACAACCCGAGGATGTAGAGGAGCCTCATGATGAGGAGATGAACAATGACGAAGAAGTACTTGAAGGAGCTAGGTAAAAAGATAGATAATGGTGATCCTTCCGACATGCCCCATACTACACAATAAGGAGAAGCCCGATTCGGATTCAGCGCCTAGATTCCAAAGGGCAAGAGAACAAGGAAGGAGAATGAAGGAAAATAATATGTGACTCTTGCAGTTGGATATGTGGATGACACAAGCAAAATCATACGTGTGCAGTTCCAGAGCATTGTGGAGCCTAAGGATTTATATGGTTGGGAGCTCATTGATGAAAAAATGGTGAATGTGCACACAAGGAAAAAAGTATCATGGTTGATGCAAACTCATATGGATGAGCCATATTTTGACATGTGTGAAGAGTCATGTGTTTCACACGAGAATGAAGAAAGCACCCCACGTACAACATGTGAATGTTAAACCTACTGTCATGTTGGATGAGCAAGTAAGTAATGCCTTGGTGAAGGTATCTACAAAAGTTACGTGCAAGAACATAGATAAAGCGGAAACCCTTAGGGAATTGATGGATGATAATAAGGATAAGGATAAAAGAGATTAAGCGCCTAATAATAGAGAAGGAAAGGGGTTGAAGCAAATTTGAAGAATTAGTTAGTATGACATAATAAATTGGAGATGATATGTTGAAGCTACAACCACATCTAGAATCACAAGTTCCTAAAATTTTTCCTTCTGTTATGCATTACCTTCGCACTTTGGTAAAATTGGTATATGATGAAGGGCCCGTGTGTATGCCAGACTTAAGGATCCTGCGGAGGATGCAGCAAGGACCAAGGCCACAATTGTAAGGAATATTGTGAGTTATGAGTCCTTGTTACAGGTGTTAAAAATGAATGAAGAAACAAGATCAGCTCGAATGTGTTCGCGGCACTAGATGTTGTAATTAGGACATGAATAATTGCACAAAATAATGAGGTTTTAAATGCAAGAAAGAATGAGACATGGAAAGGCTTCCTCTTTTCAAAGAAAAATGTAAGGCACTTTCAAAATCCCATGACCCACACAAAGAAAGAATAAATGAAATTGAGAAGCTCATCACACAAAAGATGGATTTCATGGAGGGGATGGTTCTAGCATGTCTAACATTGTTAGAATCTTATAGAATGATAAAGAAGACATGGCTCATGATGAGTGGATGCCATAGTGACAGATGTCCTAGATAAAATAGGTGAAGCGATGAGTGATTAGAAGGCGTTAGAAGATGAGGTTAAAATTGAGTATCTCGCAATTGAAACTGCCTATAGAGGAGTCATGCGTTGAGTAGTCCATTATTTTTGCACAAGCAATTATTTATTCTTTCATTCATTACTCTTGTTTCATGGAGATACGGTGGTAATTACTCATTTCCAGGGTGGAAATGTATTTAGTGTGGGGTAATGTTAAGCATATGAAGTGCAACTCAAGGATGAAATTGCATAAGGATTGGATACGCGGGAACATGGCACATATACATGCGTGGAAGTATAACAAGTCAGGAGCGTACCCGAAACAAGTTAGAAACAAGACTTAACAAATTTTGTAGATCAAGGCTATTTTTGGGGTTGGAGTTCTGAGCACACAATGACATGAAGACTTGCAATTCACACTAGGCTACTTTGGGAATCACACGGATCGAGTGTCATGGAGATTTTGGTCTAATAATATGATTTGTACTTAGAGTTGACGTTAGAAAATCTATTATTATCACTTACATGCTTTTGTACTCTCTTGTAAAGGTGCATGGCTATTATTATCATGTATCCTATTTTTGGAAGGTGCATGAGCAGTGAAGGGCAAGTCCCTACTCCTATATATATGTATTAATTTTCTTGTTTGGATATACCATTTATTGTAGAGTTATGTTGTGGATTTGTTACCACACATGACTATGGAAACTAGATCATGATGTATGAAGCTTCTATATTTTACATTATTTAATACAATGGGTCTTGTTGGTGAATATGGTTCTTGCAGGATAAATCTCATTATAGTCATTGTTTAGTCAATCTTGGTTTATGCATTATGGTGTAATTGATTATTTGTTATGGACTCGAATTATATTTTCAATCACAATAACATCTTGAATAAGCTACTTTAAAGAGGGACTGGTACCCTTGTGTGCTTTAGGTGAGTGTTCAATCCAGTTTGACTGATGTGCCAACGCACCTTGGGATTTGTGGGTATTCTAGGCTACATCATTCTCTAAAAACCGTGGCAAGATAATACCTTTCAAGGAAGGTAATTTTGGTGGGTTTCTTCCAATGTCTATTGGATTTCCTCTAAGCCATGGGTTTAATTCATCACAATCATCATCCAACCTCCATCATCGATTACATTTCCCATGTCTCGATTGTCTTCAAAACTTGGTATACGTTGATTATTTATCCTTCTCCTATCTTCTCTATTGTCATCATTGTTTGGAGGAGGTTGGTTCTCCATTTCAAAAATATAAAATGGTGAATCAAAGATATCAACAAGATGTTTCAACAATTTTTATCATTTTATGGGTCCAAAGGCAATATTTTGTGAGTTTTAATAGTTTTTAGGACAACCTCTTTTTCTTCCCGAATTTGTTTGCCCAGTTAACGATATCTAGTTGTGATTGTAAATTATTTCTAGAAAGATGATAAATTTAGAGGGCTTTATCCTCTTCAATTTCAAGGATAATAACAACGTTGATAAATTGTTCAATATCCTCATTGGTATTCCAAGAGAAGCTTCTAATATCAACATTGATATCCGATTAGATTCTTTTGTTGAGACTCTTTTAATCAACATCTTTTGTTCCCCCGACCCTTGCTTCTTTTGTTCACTCGAAGCCCAAATCGACTAAGTATGGAAAAGCAAATGGAAGCCTTCCACGTGTCTATCTAGCACACTTTAGGTATAAGGTTAAGGAAATATGTCCCTAGACAAGCACGAACCCTCCACGTGGTAGGAAAAGATCTTCGTCGGCTAGAGACTCGGCGAAGAGACCAAGTTAGAGTAGATGCATGGATTCCTATAAATGATCTAAATATTTATTATAGATCATAACGTCAAACATCTAAATTAAATACGACAAAGTGGTAGATCTATATTTAAAACATTGGGCGGGAGCCAAAAAGATAAGAATGAAAGCCTTATCAAATCGAGGGAGAATGTGTCTTTAAAAGGAAGCAAAAGTTCTAGAAAAGAAGGAGAAATTTCTAAAATGAGAGAGGAAGGAGGGGAAGCAAGGAGTTCGGTATTTTGTAGGATTCTTACCTTAGTAAGCCTCTGTCATATAATTAAAGTGTAATTTGTGCCTTTGAGGGCCTTATGTATCATTTTCTCTATGAATAAAGAGTTCTTATTCTGTGCAAATTAACTTTTTATGTTCTGAATCTTTGTTATTTCATTATAAGTAGTTCTAAATGAGTCAGGAAATTCATCGTGCTTGATCCCCTTAGAATTTATCTATTCATTCACTATCTATGAATAAATCACTTCCTCGAGACACTAATGTTATCAAAATAGTAGACTGTTTGAACAACTCTTCGACTATCCTAGATAATCTCTTTTAAGTATTTTGTATCTTTCTGTTTCTAGATTGGCGCATCGCCTTATTATTTTAAGTTATTTCATATTTTTTCTAACCCTATCCTACTCAAGTAGAGAAGAGCCACTTCTTTAACATCTAGAGGTCACCTCGGGGTGCACGTCCCACTAACCTAAGTTATCCTACAACTTTGATGGTTTATTTGCAAGGATCATCGTCAACAATATCTATTTGTGCACTCTTTAAAGGAAAGCCCGGTTATACGACAGATGTAACACATGTGATGGTCATTTAAGAAATGATCACCAAATGAGTTGATAGTTAGAAGAAAAATACTTGTGAAAGAATGAATTATAAGAAAAAGATCCCAGTGGACTCACCAATTTGTTGTCGACATGTAAAATTGATCGACAACTAATCGGTTCTTTTACCTATTATAAAAGGTTAAGATAGAATCATACCAACTTTAATCATATAGAGAACTTAGAAAATCTTTAAGTGTTTAGGGTAGTTTATATTTTAATTCATTCATAGACGAATAAATCTTAAAATTCTGGAAAATTCCTTTAATTCACTCGGAAAGAAAGAGAATATACAAACAAAGAAGCAAAGAACAAACAAGTAAACAAGAAAGAAACCAAAACATGCAATTTGCATGTGATCAACCCTATCGATAGAGTGATATCTATGAACTAGATAACCTCTTGGAGGGAAGAAAGCAAGCTGACAACATCCTTCATACATCTATTGTATTCAGTTGCATAAATTAGTGCTTGCATATAATCTGAAATAAATCCTTTTAACTCCCAATTATAGATTATCCTTTTTCTAGATTTCATACAATGTAGAAAATGAAACCTCAATCAAATATACTTTTATTTCAGATTTTTGATTTATAACAGCAAAATGCAAGTAAAATACCAAAAAAATATACACCATGTACACAGTAATACAAGTCATAAGAGACCAACATAGTTTTTATATTAAAATGAGAAATTGATTTACAAATGAGAAGTACAGAATCACTGAAATCAACTTTGATCAAGATTTGACAAATACAATAGCCAAATGGCAGAAATATATAAACCCAAAATGCTTAGAAATCCATGTAAAAAGCCTTCATAAGCCCCTGGATATGCAAATTAAAATCTGCAATCAATTAAAGATTAGACACAAAAATCAACCTTCGATAATCAAAATAATAATCATAATAATTGGATATACCTATTATATCAAATGTTTACACTTAGATCCTCAAATTTTAGGCATCAAATCCTGTAATCAAAGCTTCATTCAGAATATTTTCACAGAAAAATATAGAATGAAATGCACTTAACTCAATATGCAAATTACCTTTGTGTTCCTCCTCGTAAATGAGCCCTTCATCTTCTTTTATGTTCTTCTCCCATAAGACAATTATAACTGACCTCTTAATAAAAATAATGGCACTATAGAAGAGGAGGCTATTTAATCGATAATAAATATCAATCGATTAAAATACTTGATTAAAATTTATGATAGATGATTAAAAATCATATCATAAATTTATTTTAGACAGATATTAATGAGAAAAAAATATATGAGGGTGGGGGACCCACTAATATTCAAATAAAACATTAATTCAAAATCACCCACATAACCATATCATTTGCATTAAATATTTCTAAACCATATTAATCAACATTAAAATATAGAGTTTAATTTTAAAACATCTATATAAGCAACCACATAGATTAAAATATTCACATCATAATATAATAATATATGTCTATCCGAATAAAAATATGACTAAGTCATAATGCCACCAAGTCTAAATAATAACTGTCTCAAAATAACAAAGTTCAAAGTCAATGCCAAGTATCAAAATCTAATCATCTCCAACTAAATCAAGAACCATGGTGTCATTAACTTCCCTGAACTCTGTGTACTCATATGATTCCAAATTTAGTATTGTATGTGTCATAACACCATATTCATCGCCATCCACTTCTAATTTCACACGTTTGACGGGACGTAACTCGACGGTATGGTCGAAGAGGACCTAACCCATTTAGGAGAAAGGGTTTAAGGTTTTGCAAAGTTCCCTAAAGGAGGCAGCGTAGGATTAATTTCTGCATTATGATCAAGGAGGATTAGATTGGATTGGCCTACGAGAACATAATTGGCATGATCAGAATGTGACCGGTGATACAGGGTATGCGGGGCATTCACTTTAGGTAAGCTACGAGCAGGCTGGTATTTGGGCAATCAATTAATTGCAAGACTTCCCAAAGGATGGGTTCTCTAGAATCAAAGTGGATTGAGACACGAGTAGGACCACTTCGGTGGACAACTATACCATGGCCCCAAAATGAGTTATAACCTCTTCTTCCACCATGAGGAGAATCTTTGCGTGGTGAGAATCTATTATTATCATGCCAACCCGCATTGGACCAAGAACCCCGTGGAGTTCCCCATCCACTCCATCCAGACCTAGGCATTTGTTCACAATTGTCATTATGATAATCATCACTTTCAGAACTAGTTCATCTCATAAAACCAAAAATTAAACAAATATGAGATCATATGATATAAAATATCATCATAACTATTAAAGTAATCTGTTGACCCATTTAAATCTCCTGAGAAACCATCACTGTTTACTCTTTTTAAAATAAACAACATATTTCTTTATGCATATCATATTTGCTCGGAAGTCAACAAAATTCGAAGAGGAAGTCCATTAAACTGTCGAATCAATCTTATATCATAAGCCACATCACATAACAAGTGTTTATATAAAACATGTTTTTACAAAACCTTGTATTCTTACAATAGAATCATCATAATTGAATAATCATAGTGATTCGTTAAAAATATTCCATAGAGCCTAGTAGAAATCATCTTTACTTTGAATTGAATCTGTTATAGTAAATAAGATACAAACACACAGAACAGATTCCTTTCAAGAAAAGCAACGATATCGTCTAACAATTTGAAACTTCAAATTCGAATGAGAAATGTTTTTTTAAACTTAAACCAATATTCCACAGTATTCAATTGAAAAAAGATATATTTGTATCTTAGACCCCACAAATGAAAATACCCAATAGTCTGAACTTCATGAAGACCAAAAAAACATACAATTTGACACAGTCTCCTAATAAACATTATTTTTGTTTCAGGAAAACAAGATCTTAATCAAAAAAATGTTTCATGGTAAAGTATACCAAATGGGTAAGATACAAACCGTAACATTTATCAATAAACTGAATCTCTGCAATTTTCATAAAGAAAAGGATGACATAGCATTATTTCATTACCCACTAGGGTTTTCAAAACTCTACAAAATCTTCAAACTTAAAATCCTACAATATATTATTTCACATATTTATCTTGAAAATAGACGAGTTTCCATACAACTTCAACCTCAAGCTTCCATTCAACAAAACATACTCAAAGACATACTGAAACCATAGCCATTTTTGAAAATCCACAGTATGATAAA
This sequence comes from Taxus wallichiana var. yunnanensis, assembly GCA_018340775.1. NCBI lineage: Eukaryota > Viridiplantae > Streptophyta > Pinopsida > Cupressales > Taxaceae > Taxus > Taxus wallichiana. The sequence goes on from CM031242.1 coordinate 660,136,617, forward strand.
CATGAGCAATAAACAACATTATTTCCATAGAGCCCATTAAACTCAAACCTCTTTTCCTTCATTCAAACTCAACATCTCACCAAACAACCTTTTAACTCAAACATTCTTCAAAAGAGCAAGAATCGAGTAAATGAAATCAAATAACAAAGGAAAGAACTCATGGCCAGGACAATAAAGAATCACAACTTCACAGAGTCCCAAAAATACTCAAACCCAGTTCGTTGAACAAAGAACCTCAAAAATACATGCAGGCATGATATACAATAATCATAGACTCAACCCAGTTTAGAAAATGATCCTGAATGCATGAAAATCAAGCATCCACAGTGAGCTAATGCTAAACATACCTTGAGATAGATTAAACACTAAATATGAGCTTCCTAAGAGCAACTTCAAGACACCAAAATGGAGAATGCAATAGTTCCATAAAAATTTAGTAGGCTTCGCCGCAGAAATGAAAAATCAAATGACAACAAAATTGACAATGATGGTAAAAGGATGGCTCGAGGTCGAGCATTCAATGCTCGAGGTACCTTGAGTCCAATGCCATAAAAACTTGCACCAACCAATAATTAATGCCCACAGTAAGCTAATTTCCCGCTCCACTATCAAGGATGCCACTTGGCATTTTTCCAAATCAAACAATGAAATCAACATCAACCGTCAAAATATGTTATGTGACATTGTTCACAAAATAAAACATTAGGTTTAAGCAATGTCAACTATGATTCGATCTCCATACCCCAAATACCATTAGCATTATCAATTGAGGGACTTAAGCATCAACTTGGTCCAATAATCCACACTCAAACGAAATGGAAGAATAAAACAAATGCCCTAAACAATACCTTTATATGGAATCCCAAACATCACATGATGCCATAACATGAAAACACACCGTTATCCCAACAAAATATCACTAAACGACCGTTGCTTAACGCTTTGATAATACAAAATTAGTGTAAATCAAAGAAAGTGACACTTACCAACATTCTTTACTTCCACCACGGAAAGAAGATATATACCAAAAAATGAGCTTGGAATTTGAAAATGGTTAATGTAAGCTGAAATTCAATCGTCATCTTGATAAACTATGATCATCAATTTGTAAAGTGCCCAAGGTATCATATTATATCAATGTGAACACCTAATCATATTAATGCCGACATGCAAATGTGAAACCACTTTAAACATGAAATGATAAACTAAAGTTTTAAATTAAACAAAGTGATCCCTCACCATATATTTAATATTAATATAAGAAGGGACAAAGGAGGACACTTGAATGAGCGGTCAATTTTTTTTTTAAAAAAAAAAGGGGGGTAAAATTTGAGGTATAACATGGTGACCATACTTGCTTCTTTATTAAGAGGAAGGCTAGATAAAAAAAAAAGCTTAAATTTTAACTCTAAGAGTGCAAGTAGGCTACTTGTTTCTTGGATCACTCTGCGCAAACCCAAGAATGATGAGTATGAAAATGGGATGCATGTCTGGCTGAGCATGAATGAAGAAAGGAAATAAAGAGATTGGGAAAGTGAGGGTAGAATAAAGTTCAATTACATGACAGATTTCCCAATATTTGAAAAACAAGTATAACTTTGTCATCATGAACGTCCAACATTATCACTATTAAGATTTACTAAATGATCAATTTAAATGCATAATCTGAAATTGAAAGCATCCAAAAATCTTACCATCCAAGGATATGAGAGCTCTTTCCACCAGTTTCCAAGCATTCTAGACCAAAACAAACAACCAACGACAAACAGGAAACAAGCCAAAAAACAAACACCGAAAACAAACCACAACAAGCCAAAACAACAAACAACCAAAAAAACAAGCTATAATACAAAATTTACAAAATGATTTCATTCATAAAAATGCTTCAAATGTTGACCATTGACTGTGAAACACAACCAATCACCATCAATCTCACGTAAATGAAAAGCATTATTACCTAATACAACAACAATTTGATAAGGCCCAAGCCAAAGAGAGTCAAATTTATGGTGTTTTCCTAGATTTTCCTAGCCTTATCCCAACAGAGCACTAAATCTCCAACCTCAAATCTTTTAATAGTGGCCTTTTTGTCAAACAATTTCTTCAATCTCTCTTTACCCTTTTCCAAATTTTCCAAGGTTGTAATCCTGGCTTCATCTAAAGCAATTAGTTCATCTAAACGTAATTGAATCTCATCTAAATCATCTAACCCATAATTTAACATTGTTTTAGCAGATGAAATTTGCAACTCAATAGGCATGGTTGCTTCAAAACCATATGCAAGTAAGAAAGGAGAAAAACATGTACCTGACTTATGGTAGTTGTTCTATCATCCCATAAGGCTTCAAAATTTTTTAAGTGTCAGTCCCTTTTGTTCTCACATATAATATTTTTCATTATGTTAATGAGATTCTTATTCATAGATTCCACTTGACCATTACCTTGAGGGTAATATTTGGAAGAATGACTAGAAATAATGGAATATTTACCCAGAAAAATTAGATATTCTTCAGAGATAAACTACGGACCATTGTTAGAAATTATTTCATGAGGAACACCAAAACAAGAAAAATTAGATTTTGAAAAATTTTTGATTTTAGAACTTTTTAAATTATAACTTCTCAAAAAGATAGAAATAGAACAAAAAAATTTTTAAAAGATAAACTACGGACTAATGAAATTATTTCATGAGGAACACCAAAACGAGAAAAAAATTAGATTTTGAAATTTTTTTAACTCCTAGAAGAACTTTTTAAATCTAATGCTTCGGAGCCAAAAGTAATGCCTAGTCAAAAATGTCTAGTCCATTAGATGAAGGAGGGTGTATATCTGAAATAAAATCAATTCCCCATTTTGAAAAAGGTCTATCCAGAATAACCATATTTAAAGGTATAACGGGTAAACGTTCGTGACCTGCAAAGATTTGGCAAGGAGCACAAGACCTGAAAAGACAATAAGCATCTTTAAAAATGGTGGGCCAATAGTAACCAACATGTAAAATCTTATGTGTTGTCATTTTCGCAGCATAGTGTCCACCACAAACCCCTCATGAAAACTTTTAAGAACCCTTTCAGTTTGATTGTGAGTTAAGCACCTAAGCAAGACACCATCCCGATTCTTGTAAAACAAGAAATTTTCCAATAACAAAAATTTAAGAGCTTGAAAGCGTAATGCTCTACGTTGTCTTTTGTCTAAATGATCAGGACAAGATTGGTTTTGAAAGTAATATATTAGGTCATGGTACCAATCATCTTGAGATAGAAAGTAGTCCCAGTCTTGCATCGTTAAGCCAAAACTGAATTGTGCAGAAAATCTATAGTTTTCAAAGTCTGAAAATGTGGAACAACATTTAAATTTTCATCTATGCTCAAAATCAAAACATTTATTTCAGAATTTGCATTTTCAGCCAAGTGTTTAGTGAGTTCATTTCCCTTGATAGTCTTACATGTCTCAAACTCAAGGTCAAACTGTTGAACTTAAAAATCCATTTGGCTAACCTTCCATCTATGATGGGTTGTTTAAACAAGTAAGATAAAATAGGTACATTAGACCGAATAACAACTTGGTTACCCATCAACAAATGTTTGTATTTTCCCAAAACAAATACCAAAGTGAAGACAAATTTCTCAATTAAAGGATACTGATTTCAGCATCTTTTAGAGTTTGACTAAAGTAGGAAATTGGTTTCTCTTCTCTAGAAGAAGAATATTGAGTGATCACAACACCCATAGCCTTGTCATTCACATTAAGATACAAGATGAATGGTTTATTTAAATCAGTTTAACCAAAATAGGAGTTGTAGCAATAACATCTTTTACATCATCAAAAGAATAGTCAACATTAGAATCCCATATAAAACCATGATTTTTCTTTAATAAAATATTTGTAAAGGAGTAGCCTTATCAGAAAAATTAGAAATGAATTTCCGCACAAAATTTATTTTACCAAAGAATGATCTAAGGCTAGATTCATTTTTAGGTGGGGCTAGTTATTTGATGGCATGTACCCTCTCAAGATCTATGAAATACCGTCTTTTGAAATGATATGACCAAGGAGTTTAATCTTTGTTACACCAAAACATATTTTTAGGATTTAAAGAAATCCCATACTTATGATAGTGAATGAAGATTTCATGAAGGTGTTCTAAGTGTTTCTTTCTCTTCATTGAGTACATTGTTAAGTCATCTAAATAAATCTGAATTATAACTCCAATAGATCATGAAAGCAACATGTGATTTCTCTCTGAAATGTAGCACTTGCATTAATTAAACCAAAAGGCATTCGATTAAAAGCAAAGGTACCTCTTCGTGTTGTAAATGTTGTTTTATGTCTATCTTCAGGATTTACATAGATATGGTTATATCCTGAGAAACCGTCCAAAAGGGACATTATTTCAGAACCGGCGACCTATTGTAAAATTTGATCGATATTTGGCAAAGGAAATTTATCCTTAGCACTCTCACGGTTAAGGTCTCTAAAATCAACACAGAGATGAATGTCTCCATTTTTCTTCCTAATTGGGATCATATTAGCTACCCAATTTGAATATCTAATAGGAAAAATGACACCACCATCCAACATTTTATCAAGCTCCTTGTTGATGGTGTCCTCCAACAAGGGGCTCACTCTTCTAGCTTTTTGCCTTATGGGTTTAATACCAGGTTTTATAGGAATGTCATGTTTAATAATCCTAGTGTCATAACCCTTTAAATCTTTATAAGACCAAGCTAAAATGTCAATAAAATCTTTCAACAATTTAACATAATCTTTTCTTTTAGTTTCGAAAGACAAACACCCAAATAAACGAACTTTGGATTATCATTCGAGCCAAGATTAACAATTATTTTCCCCTATAATCCTCCTAGAGGTTTCAGCAGAGGAGGAAATTCTAGGATGATCCTGAGGTGAAAACATGGATTCAAGACTGACCAGACCAGCAGGTAAGTTTATTATTAGACAACTACAAATAATCATCGTAATTCAAAACATAATCATTAGAATCAAAATAGTTTCCTTTCAAAAATGTATCAATGTGTTCATCACAAGAAAATATAGGCCAGTTAGTTTCCAAATCTGGTATCATGGGCCTATATACTTCTTTGAAAATGTAAAATATTTGATTAGCAAATTGAGGATTTAAAGCAAAAGACAACAAGCTTGTCTACTCTAGAATTAAATTCACAAAACAAATGATTGATATTAAATGCTTGAACTGTTTAATAAGAGACCAAAACTTTTGAGTATATCAATGAAGATGAGTTTGATTTGTCTTATATATCCTTTTAACCCATATGATTATTAATTATGAGTCTCCAAAATAGTCAATTTCTTAATATTCAAACTTAAAGCTTGTTGCAATCCTAAACACAAGGCTTCAAATTTAGTAGTGTTATTAGTAACCTCAAAAGCTAAGTGAAAAGCATAATCAAATTTTCTACCAATAGGATATTTGATAACTACTCCTGCACCGTTTCTAGATTGTGAGCATTATCCATCAAAACACATCTGCCAAACTTCACCAGAGGGTAAAAACCTAGCATGTTGATAATATTCATCATCTAAAGTGTATCTTCCGACTCTAATTTGCAAGTACCCATACCAATTTCTACAAATGAGATAGATGATGAAATCCCTTCAATGGGAGTACCTGACCATTCTTCCCTTTAAATAAAGGCTATAGCATTTCCAACCGGCACCCAAGTTTGATCTTTACCCATAAAATCACATGTAGCTATGTGACCAATCTCTTCAAGAAGCATAGTGTAGTTAGTTGGTATATCCAAAATGTGAATGTTTTCAATAAATCTTACTCTTTCATCCTGAGCTAGCTTAACAACTATGTCTTTAAATTTACCACAACATCTAGTTTTTCTATAATCAAAACCATTCAATTTCCGATTACCATGTTCATAAGAAATGCCTAATTGATCTACGTAATAGTTTTAGGCATAATATTATTTGATGCTCTTGTATCTAGAATGCAATTGTGAATGATTTTGTTTTGAATCTTAACAATCACAAAAATGGTGGAATATAATATGTTTTGGGTTAGATGTATTTAAAACCTCATCCTTACCTCCTTTGTCACTTTCAGATTCACTTTCCTCAGACCCTTCTTGCATAGCCATGACATTATTTAGATTGGCTCTATTTTTATGAGCAACAACCAACTTTTCAAATTGCCCAAGCATCACTAAAATTTCAAACATGTTCAAGTTACTCCTAGAATTCATCATATCAGTAACAATGTCATAACAAAGAAAACATAGTGGACTTGACGTATGGTTTAGACTTATAAGGTTGATATTGAGAATTATTTAGACTAGAAGGAGCATCATCTACTAGTTTACCAGAGGGAGTTTTATCATTACCCTTGTTTTTGTCAATCGTATTGAAAGATTTAGATTTATTCTTACTATCATCAACATTTTTATCTTTGGGATTATCTTTCTTTGCATTCTCTTGTGATCTGGTAGTAACAACACAAACATCAGATTCTATGAAACTACACATGTCATCAACATCTTTACCCTTGATAAAGTTCATGATTTTAGTCGCAGCCTTATAGGTGGAAGGATTGTGATCTATTTCACATACTCCACAATACAGTTCTTTGGGCTCAATTTTTGTTTTACCTAAGGCAATGTTGGATTTTGAACTCGAAGGTTGATCATTTAGTTATCGCTTAATGATGACCAACTCATTACCTAGATTGCATATATCATTTAGAATCTCTGCATTATCAACAAACATACCTAAGAGTCTCTTTCTTTAAAACCAATATTTTAAAGTTTCTTTTCATATTCAATACAGAAATTAATGGTATCTTCATACTCAAAGATCTCTTTATCTTCAAGAGCTAACCTATACTTCAGAGGTAGAGCATTAAAGTAAAGATGAGAAATATTTTTAGGTGGTCTAACATCTCTTGGTATTTTTATCTAAGTTTAATAAAATGATAAACAGTTTCTCCAGTATTCATCGAGATGTGAGAGATCTCATTAATCAATTCATATTCATCCTTGTCTTTACCAAAACAATCATTCAACCACTCTTCTATTTTAGACCAAGAAGAAATGGATTTGGAAGGTAAACTGATAAAATCTTTATAATATTTTCCCTCGAGAGTCTGAGAAAATAGTCTCAAGAAATTTATTTCATTAGTAATACCAATGACAACACCAATCAACTTAAAATCATCAAGGTGATCTTCCCATGATTCACCTGCTTCTCCATAAAATTGTGGCAAGGTGATACCTTTCAAGGAAGGTAATTTAGGTGGGTTTCTTCCAATGTCTATTGGATTCTCTAAGCCATGGGTTTAATTCATCATGATCATCATCAAAATCTCCATCATCAGTTACATTTCCCATGTCTCAATTGTCTTCAAAACCTGGTATACGTTGATTATTTCTCCTTCTCCTCTCTTCTCTATTGTCATCATTATTTGGAGGAGGTTGGTTCTCCATTTCAAAAATATAAAATGGTGAATCAAAGATATCAGTCAGAGATGTTTCAACAAATTTTTATCGTTTTCGGATCTAAAGGCAATATTTTGTGAGTTTTAACTGTTTTAAGGACAACCTCTTTTTGTTCCTGAATTTTTTGTTCTTGTTAATGATATCTCAGTTGTGTTTATAATCGATTTATAGAAAGACGAACAACTGGAGGGATTTATCCTCTTCAGTGTCAAGGACAATAACATCATTGATAAATTGTTCAAAATCCTCGTTGGTATTTCAAGCGAAGGTTCTAATATCAAGCATTGATATCTATCTATGCACTATTTAAAGGCATGCGTGATTATACGATAGGTGTAGCACCTGTGATGGTCATTTAAGAAATGATCACCGGATGAGAAGATAGTTAGAATAAAACTACTCGTGAAATAATGTATGAGAAGGAAATGATCCCCAACGGAGTCACCAAATTTGTTGTGACAAAAAATTGACCTACGGAAAATCAACCCTTTTACCTATCATAAAAGGTTAAGATAGAATCGAACCAACTTTAATCGTATAGGGAACTTAGAAAATATTCTAAGTGTTTAGGGTAGTTTATATCTTAAGTCATTCATAGAAAAATAAACCTTAAGATTATGGGAAATTCCTTTAATTCACTCAAAAAGAGAAATATTATACAACCAAAGAAGCAAAGAAAAAACAAGAAAACAAGAAAGAAAAAAACAAAAGAAACCAAAACCTCGCAATATGCATGTGATCAATCAGTATCTATCTAATGTGAGTGATATCTATGAACTAGATAACCTCTTGGAGGGAAGAAAGAAACTAGAAACATCCTTCATCTATTGTATTCATTGCATAAATTAGTGCTTGCATATAATCTGAAATAAATCCTTTTAACTCCCAATTATAGATTATCCTTATTTTCTAGATTTCATACAATGTAGAAAATGAAACCTTAATCAAATATACTCTTTTATTTCAGATTTTTGATTTATAACACCAAAATGCAAGTAAAAGTTTGACAAAGTATACACCATGTACACAAAGTGATACAATTCATAAGAGACCAATATAGTTTTTATATTAAGATGAGAAATCGATTCACAAATGATAAGTACATCATCACCGAAATCAACTTTGATCAAGATTTGACAAATACAACAGCCAAATGGTAGAATTATAAACCCAAAATGCTTAGAAATCCATGTAAAAATTATTTATAACCCCTGGATATGTAGATTAAAATATGTAATCGATAAAGGTTAGACACGGAAAATAAACATTCGATAATCAAAATAATAATCATAATAACTGGATATATCTTGTTGTATCAATGTTGACATGTAATTCCTCAAACTTTAGGTCATCAAGATGTTGTAATCAAAGCTTCATTCATAATATTTTCATAGAAAATATAGAATGAAATGCACTTAACTCATGTGCAAATTACCAATGTGTTCCTCCTCTGTAAATGATCCCTTCATCTTCTTTTATGTTATTCTCGGGCATAAGGCGATATAACTAACCTCTTAATAAAAATAATAAAACTATAGAAGAGGAGACTATTTAATCGATAATAAAGATCAATCGATTAAAATCTATGATAGATGATTAAAAATCATATCATAAATTTATTTTAGGCAGATATTAATCAGAAACAAATATATGAGGGGTAGGGGGCCTGCTAATATTCAAATAAAACAATAATTCAAAATAATCCACATAACCATATCTTTTGCATTAAATATTTCTATACCATATCAATTGACATTAAAACATAGATTTTAATATTTTCTAATATCTATATTAGTAACCACATAGATTAAAACATTCACATCATAATATAATGATATATGTTTATCGAATCCAAAATATGACTAAGTCATAATGCCACTAAGTCCGATTAACAACAATTCCAAAATAGAAAAGTTCAAAGTCAATGCCAAATATCAAAATCTAATCATCTCTTGTTGATCAAAGAATACTTGTCAAAGATCACACAAGGAGTCCGCGCAGGATAGAAGGCTAGGATCAAAGGCGCGGAAGGACAGGAAGGACCCGCATGTGGAAGGCCATATTTTGAGACTTAGCCGATTTTGAGTATGAAGATCTATTTTTAGGAGATGGCGTGCGGAACACATCAACGATGCAGAGATGTGCGTGCCATGCATTGTCTATATTTGGAGAAACGGTTCAAAGTGTTTATGCATGGAGAAAAGCTAAGAATATAATCGACACTTGATTAAGCAAGAGAACTATAGATAGCTCACTTGCATGTGTGGTTATAATTGTAAACATCGTGTGGCTAACAATAGCATGCGACTTATTTCTGGAATAGTTAAGCGGTGAAGGGCAAGTCCCCACCCTATATATATGATGTTAGGTGCATCAGAGAGGATAACTACATGTATTACAAAGATTGGTGTATGTGTGTATCATATCCATATGTGCTTTGATATAAATTGACAAGATCTTGTAAGGATATTTTGTATTTATTAATAGATGGAAGATATCAATTTGAATCTAAGTGTCATTCTGTGTAGTTGAGTATTGCATGTTATTAATTCAATGATGATTACTATTTAAGCTTGTTCTTTCATAGATCTGTGGGTAGCATGCACTGTAGAATGATGGATTAGTTATGAATCTATATGTTCCTATCTTCGCCATGCTAACATCCATTAAAGCAACCCTAAAGAGGGACCCGGCACCTTTGCGTGCTTCGAGTGAGTGCTTAATCTAGAATGAGTGATGTGCTAGCGCTACTAGGGTGTTATCTTGAAAATTCTAGGCTACATCATTGGTTCCATTGTCGGGACCTCTTTTTCAGATTGTTTTCGGTGATGATTTACGATGAAGACGTATTTAGTTAACTCTAGCAAGTATTGAGGAATGGATACATGATCTAGAGGAAGAATATGCACAACGGTTCAACAGTGGATCTGAGTTTAACACACGCACTTTGGTAGAACATAACCTGTATGAAGATTTATATGAGATCTTTTTCGCTATCTTTCTAGTAAAACCATACGAGTGGCTTACTGCTTATGCATCTCAGTGGAATTAGAGGTATCGTGCACTTATCTAGACACAAGAAGAATTTCAGGCCCTTTATGATGCTGATATGATCTGGACTCATGCGGTGGATATGTGGTTTTGTGGTGTTCTAAACAGCTTATATTCGAAATATTCAATTTCGACGTACTCTTGCCCGTAAGAGGTAGCTGAATTCCAGCTTTTTTCGGTATCCAAGAGGAACATATTTGCATAGCATCCCACTGGAGATCAAGATCTTAATGGTAACGTTGAACCTAGAGAGTAAACTGATGGCTAACTAAACTTCACCACGCGTGAAGGCAGGAACATGTTTGGTATTAATATGGTGGACCTAGTGGCAAAGAAACAGAGAGAGGAAATGTGGCTTGAGTATAATGAGGCGCGCGAGAGGGAAATAGAGAAGCAACGTTACGTTGCAAAAAGTATGACGTTGAGGAGAGATCTGACTCGTGAAGGATTTGCAACTCATGTAGAAGACGTGGAGCCAGAGCATCAAGAACTCCCCCATCTTGGAAAGCATGATAGAGATCCCTTCTCGGCCTCGCATGGAAGTGCGCTAGAAAAGACTATTTGGGCTGCAGGCGCGCATCTTAATCCACCTGGTGACCTAGCCTTTGCGCTTGGTTTTTCAGTATCTAGTACGATAAGTAACCAGTAAACTAACTTGGGAAGTAGGAAAGCAAGAGTAAGTTAGGGATCAAGTACATCAATGGTAGGATAGACGACTTCAATGTCATTTGGAGGAGCATTCCGAGTGCATCATTCACACGAGAATGTACACGCGCGAGAATCTTGGACTCACCTCTGGAAGTGGAACTACTTCACAGATCGTCAAGGTTCTCGTATAGTATTACTATCGGAAGCACAGGGAGTACATCTACATGCCTTAATCCAACTACAAAGGTGGCGGATCGGGAGGTATAGGTGGTTCTAGTTTCGGTGGATCTGGTGGTTCTAGAGGCAGAGGGAACACAAGAGGTTCTGGATCAGGTGGTCAAGGTCCGCAACAACCACATAATATCTAAATGGAGATGTCTCTTTGTCTCCTAGAGTATAAAGGTATAGAGGATGCTACCGAACATGTGCATATGTGTGAAATCCTATGGCGCACTAAAGGGATTACAAGCTGCACGAGCGAAAGGCAATTCAATTTGCTACTACATTACGGGGCATGCATACAACTGGTATAGGAAGTTTGACCCTAATCAAACTTGCGTGGATTATGCAGCACTAAGGGATGCATTCTTGAAAGAGTTCCATATCCCTGAGTTTGAGCAGAAGAGTATAAGTGCGCTTAAAGATATCAAGTAAGGCACTACTGAGAGTGTACGTGAGTATGTTGCTCATGTTAAGACACTTTTATCTAAGTTGTCTTATGATATCCACACTAGCCAACATGCATAATGGTTCGTTGGAGGATTGATTACACCTTTTAGGAGGGCCTAATCACATAAGACATACACGGATCCGCATGAAGCACTGAAAGAAGCTTTATGCATTGAGGTAGTTGGGAGCATTGACATTGGAGTCAGTCCATTCCTAGAGGCACAAATTACAGCTATGGCAAAGCAGTTAGAAAAGCTATCAGCAAATTCAGCCCATGAAATGTGCTCAGGAATTTGGTGTACAGATTGTGAAGTGGAAGGTCACACCAAGGATAGTTGCCCTCGCAGATCTGCACGCTTATTCTTGTTGGGATCGTGAAATTTTCCATTTGAATCATGATGTGAGTCATTGTCCTTTGTTGTCAGAAGCACACGATAAGGAAGACCGTATCTTGCTTTTGCAAGATTTACTGTGTCCACGACCCATGATATGCGAGGATTGTCGGCTGATTGGTTAGATCTAGGATGCCATAGACATTGAGTAGCAGCGCAGACATGTATAAAAGATAATTCTAAGGGTAGGAATGAGCACCATGATCGGGATCATAATCAAATGTGCTATGACAGGAATGAGGGCGTTTTGAAGGAGGTCATGGAAGGCAACATGGATATCATGGTGGAAATGGAGGACGAGGCCAAGGTGGAGGAAGAGGAGAGTTTCCTCATGGAACATGTTATACGTGTGAATCTCCTGACCACTACAGGTGTGAATGTCCCTAGAATAATGCATGTTCTTTTTGCAGAAGAACCATAGCTATGAAGAGTGCCCAGACTTATATGAGCATTTGAGAAAACAACATAAGCAAAAAAAAAAGGCACCAGGATGGTTATAATCTAGCATGCGGTAAGAGATCGGTGGATTCCCAAGATAATATAAGGGCCAAAGGCATTGACAGTGAAGATTACTACATGCGTTGAAGCTGCGGCGCATGTATGAGAGGCATTGCACTGAACCTTGCGATTACCAAGGAGGAGGTTTTACATGTGAGGTACCCAGATCCTGCTCATTAGAAGGAAGTTTACCAAGATACCATGGAAGTACTAAGGAATCTTTAGGGTGAGATACAGTACCTAAAGGAGTAGAAGAAATCCTCAGAGATAGTTCAAACTGATATTGATGATCTGCGAGAGGTGTGCAAGATGTTGCGCCAAGAGAACATTATTCCACTATTGGGAAGTTGGTTGAAAGGGAACACTCCACGCACAAGTCTTGAGACTAGACAGCAGATACTACATGAAAATATTCCTCCTGATAGCATTGACTATGATAAAGAGATTACTCTGAATGTTGTTGTGGATGGGTGGCTGTTGAGCAACATATTGATCGATACAGGCATGGAAGTAAATGTGTTGACATTAGATGCATGGGTACAAATGGGGAGGCCTCCATTGCAGCCATCATCTAATGTGTTATTCATGGAAAACCAGACTAAGGCCACTCCCATAGGAGTTTTGAAAGATGCATCTATCACTATACAAGGGGCCAAGTTCACTAGGGATTTTGAGGTATTAGCACTTACAGAAGTAGATAATTTTCCAGCCTTTCTTGGACGCCCTTGGTGTTATGCGAATAATGATGACTTGAGATTCAATAAGGGATATATCAGCTTTGAAAACAAAGAGGAAAGAGTTGTGATACCTTTTGAGATGGGAAGTCTACACCTATATTGAGCCTCTAAGTGAGGAGGATTTGAACAGAGTCTATGTACGCGCTATTCAGGACCCATAGGTCAATGAGCCATCAAAAGAAGGCATTCTATAGTGGGAGGATTCTCATTCTATTAGTGATACTACGAATATTTCTTGTGACAATTGGGATCATGGTACATATGAATTGGAAGGGTGTGAGGTGAAAAGCGTGGTTGCGTGCACGAATAGATTTCACTCAATTCGACAGATAGGTAGCACAATACCTTGGTATATAGGGACATAAGATCTTTCTTCCTTTCTGAAGGCCATGGAAACGCAATGGGAAGATCTAGTTACAAGGAGAGATATGTTAGTATATACACTACGCAGACAACAATGCACTGGTGGGTAGTCCACAGAGATAATCTTATAAACTGGGAAGAGATTGGAATAGCTTTGTCTACCAAGTTTATAAGGAACAATGCACCTATGCAAATCTACACTTATCATGGTGATAGAACCTGTCAACATCATATTCAGTAGTGTGAGAGACTCTGGACAATAGGACAGGAAGCATTGCCACCTTCACTCTAGGTGCATAGACTGTATTCCACGCTACAAGGATGTGCATGCGCTTGGTATGTATATGCAGAACTACATAGAGAAACTGGGAACTGGCAAGAGTTGGTTACAGGTATGATCCAGACATTTGACTACTTCTCAACTCAACCTCCTATAGCAGAGGCATTAAGATTTGTCAAGCGTTTAACGATGGGAGATAGTGCAAAATTAGAAGAGCATATTCAGGAATTATTCGGCGAGGCGAGTTTGGTGCATGTTTTGAAAAGGAAGAAGAAATAGACTCCAAATTACTTGAGCGTGCTTGCCTTGAGAAAGAGAAAGGAAAGATGGTCTACATCGTGGATGACGAGGAAGTTGAGAACCTAGATATTAAACATTCACATGGGGTGCACGAGGTCTTGGACAATGCAGATAAGGATATGCGCGCGCCTACCATGAACCCATGAAGACAAAGAAGGTGAATATAGGTTCGAGGTCGAGCTTAAGGAGTCCATAATTAGAGATTCTTGGTCATATTTGGAGGTAGCAAAGATCATCAAGTTACTCAGGGATTATCAGGACTTATTCCCTCGAGGATATCATGAACTTAAAGGTGTGCATGAATAACTGGGAAATGAAGATAAAACTTAAGGACGGTGCACGGGCAGTTAGGAAGAGGCCTTATAGGATGAATCGTAATTTAGGCGAAAAGGTGAAAGAGGAAATTGATAAAATGTTGAAATATGGAATTATCAAACCCCTTGATGAGTCAGAATGGGTTAGCCCAATGGTGATCAGTATCAAGAAGTATGGAAGGATTAGGATATGTGTGGACCACAGGGAGTGAATGCTTGCATGCGTCACAGATCCATTCCCTACGCCATTCACTGAGGAAATACTAGGAGTTGTAGGGTGCAAAATATATTCTTTCATAGATGGATTTTCCGGGTATCATCAAGTTCGGATCGCTCATGAGGATCAAGAAAAGACAACATTTACTCTGAATCGACCATTTTTTCCTATACTTGTGATGCCCTTTGAGTTGAAAAACGCGCTTGTTGTATTTTCGCGCATAGTTGTTCGGAGCGTTCAAAGATTTTATTCATAACTTCTTACAAGTATATCTAGATGATTGGACAACGAGATATGGGCTTGTGAAAGATCATTGTGACAATATACGCTTAATGTTTGAACGATGCAGACAATTGAGTATCTCTTTGAATATCAAGAAGTACATATTTGCTACACCATTTGGGATACTATTAGGACATATAATTTGCAAGGAAGGTTTTCTAGTTGATCCAGCAAGGTTGTAATCGTTGTAGGCACTGGAAGCACCTACCAGTCAAAGTGAAGTGCGCGGATTTTTAGGTCATATAGGATATTATAGAAAATTTATAAAAGGGTATGCCAGAATTGCTGCACCCTTGGAAGAATTGCTAAAGGGGAAAGGTACATTTTATTGGGGAGAACCGCAACAACGTGCATTTGAGGTATTAAAAGAGAAACTTACTATTGCACCCATCCTACGCTTTCCATCATGGGATAAACCATTCCATGTGTATGTGGACGCTTTTGGTATGGCCATTGGCGTTGTGTTAGCTCAACTGGTGAAGGTATTGTAGATCATCCAATTTGTTTTGATAGTAGGAAGCTAAATCTGTTGAAAGGAATTATATAACTATAGAGCGCAAAGATTTTTCAATAATCTATGCACTATACAAGTTTCGGCAGTACTTGTTGGCAACACCCTTTGTGTTTTATACTGAGATCATATGGCATTGAAGTACTTGGTAAACAAGCCCATCTTACAGGGGCGCATATGTAGATGGGTACTCCTATTTCAAGAGTTTGACTTTACAACCTGTGGTGAAGCCAAGGAAAAACAATTTTGGACCAGACCATTTATCTAGAATCAATTCAGGAGAGGATGCACAGACAATTGAAGAAACAATGTCGGATGCACAATTATATAGGTTACAACACGTGCCCATGGAACTAGAAGACATTGTTGTCTTTCTACGAACATGTATGGCACCAGAAGGAATGAAATCATTAGAAAAGAAGTAGCTTCTTATACGTGCGGCACCATTTATGCTAATTAGTGGTGACCTGTACACTATAGGCAGAGATGAAGTATTACGCCACTGTGTGTTAGAGCATGAGCGCAAGGATATCATGGAAGAGGCTCATGGTGGTATTGCAGGAGGCCATTATGCAGGTGATGCGACTTCCGAAAGATCTTAATTGTTGGATTATGGTGGGAGACACTATATAAGGACTGCAAAGATTATTGTAAGGTGTGTGAACATTGTCGGTACTCAGGAAAACCGAAGCCAACAAAATGAGATGCCCTTGAGATCAATTACTAGTACAGAACTGTTTGAGAAATGGGCCATTGATTTTGTAGGACCTATTTCACCAGCCACGCACAGGACTGGATCGTGCTATATCATCACTTGTATTGATTATCTTACACTGTGGGTAGATGCAAAGCACCTACAAAAGACTATATGTCACTACAACAGCGATATTTCTATGGGAGAATGTTCTTACACAATATGTATGTCCTTTAAGCTTGACAAGTGATAGAGGTACACACTTTTTGAATGAGACAATCAGGATCCTATTAGATGAGTTTATGGTTGCACACCATAAAACTACACCTTATCATCCTCGGCGAATCGAAGCACGAGGCTTTCAACAAGATTTTGGGCCAGACTTTAACAAAAATATGTGATGTTGGAAGAAAGGATTGGGATGACAAAGTGTCCGCTATGCTTTGGGCATATAGAACAACTTACAAGAGATTGAACAATGCCACACTGTCATTGTTGGTTGGTATTTGGCACGGAATTTTTTCTTCCTATAGAATTTATGTTACCTTCTTTGCGCATTATGCGCGCTAGAGGTCTAGCTGATAAACAAGATTTAGAAGAACGTATTGAAAAGATGATTCAATCGAATGAGCATCGAGCCATAACACGATGGATTCGAAACAAGAAAAGCCGGTGTAGAAAGCATGGCATGACAGAAACATAAGGGATAAGAAGTTTGAAATTAGACAAAATGTACTTCTTTATGACTCAAAGTTCTTGCGCCATCTAGGCAAGCTCAAAGTACATTGGTTGGGGCCATATGTTATCACTTCTATACTTGAATTAGGTGCTTTCCAGTTAGAAGCACTTGATGGAACACGGCTACCTGGTTACTTTAATGGGAGTAGGCTGAAGCCCTACTATAAATAATACTTCTTGGTGTTTGTAATAAGGAAGTGTTTCCATTTAGTTTAGGTTTTCAATTTAGTATTTCCTTAATGTATTTCCTTCATTGTCACTATGCTTTGTCAATTTAGTTGTTGTTTTTGTAATAAGCATGCTTGCGCGCATGAAGCTAATTATTGTATGAAGAATGTTTATGCGTAGAGGACTGCACATACTTTTAGTGTGGGGTGGTTGTCGTTATCCAAGAAAAACTGTGGGATTTGAAAGGTGAAAGGAATAAGCTACTACGGGTGTGCTTTAAGTCAAAAGAAGATTGCTTCTCAAAAGTGACCAAGGATGGAGATGAATTGAAGAACATAACATGAGGTAAGTGGAGGCCATGTTAGCTACCAGGAGAAGGTGTAGTGACGAGGTACTTAGGCATGGGAGCACACACTGAAAAGAAGTCTGTGACTAGAGGGTAGGAAGGCGCGCTAGAAGGTTATTTCGGGTGTGAAAATGTATTGCATGGAACGAACATATTTGGTCAATAAATGAAGGGATATTTGGTAGGTGAGGAGTAATAAATGCATCAAAATTTGAAAAAATTATATAAGGAAGGGATGCGGATTCATTTTTATCGTTGCAACTAAGAGTATTCACGAGAAGAGCCAAGTGCGAAGAGCCGAGTGATCGATTTAAGGTGCGAAGGGTGTGAAATCAAGAGTGACAACCAGATCTGTGCTATAAGAAGCTTACGTCCCGGTGGTGTAGGGTTTGAGTTAAGCAGGGAGACAGAAAAGAGCTAGGTTATGAAGTTTTCACCAAGGGCATAATTGAATTGAGCTAGGGTTTTATTCGCGGATTTGCATGGGTGAAGAAGAGACATTTGCAAGATAGAAATGACACCAAAGAAGGCATCTGCAGAGAAATAAAAGAAAGCGAAGAAGGTGGTCGTCGAGGAAGAAGAGATGGAAACCGAAAGTCATTTTCGGAGATGCTGATACCCGAAGGAGTCATTGTCGGCCAAGAGTGGGATTCACCCATTAGAAAAAGAAAACGAAGTGAATATAATCACAGGACCTCAGAGAACAAAAAGGACCTCGATTCCTTGCTCACTTCTAGAACAAACAAATGCATGACAGATGACATGCCAGTGTATGACGATTGGTGAAAAACTTTTGAAGAGAATTGGGGTATATTATATGAGCTGCCATATTTTGAGAAGTATGAACCTTTGTACAGTGGCTAATGAGAAGGGTACACGAAGACTTCTTCTACTTTGCGGGGCCAGAGTAAGAATTTTATCGCACTTGTTTCATCGTAATAGGTCGAAGGCCACGAGAAGAAGATATAAAGAGTGACCATAGATAAAGCCATGATTTTAAAGACTAAACAAGAGTTGGGATACAGAAGGGTCCGTGCGGAATGGACATAGACAAATTTAAGAAGCTGTTCGGTTATACAAGTTGCAGACACACTGGTTACCAAGTTGAATGATCGGGAGCAAAGTGGTTGCGGTAAATACAATGTGGTTACATGTGGCGCGTAAGATGTCGAGGGGACAATCTACAATTGCAGGCTATATTGCAGAGAAAATATTCAAGAAGCGCACACATGAAGGAAGATCAGCTTTGGGTGCATTCTCTACTATCACTTTGGTCTTCATGGAGATTGCAGTACCAGACGGACAAAGGAGAAAATATGGGAATACCCAATGGAGAACAAGTCCCCAAGCTGAAAGATTCAATAAATACCTATGCAAGGGGCCATGACAGATGAAGTAAAGCAAAGGGCAGAGAAGTGGTACGATAGGCTCCGCACGGAATTTGGGGAAGAGTGGCACATCCCAAAGGACCTACCAATAGTGGTAGGAAAACAAGTTCAGTTTTCTATATACCAACATTTCTACATCATGCGCTTTCCAATGAAGGATGGAGTCTGGAGCCCTTGGTGCAAGTTACCCTACGCATTCACTGCAAGGTATTTTCAGGAATCTGTTCATAGATTTACCGACACGTGTGACTGATCTTCAATGCAGATAAGGTAGACTGTGACTACCATACATTGAGGAAAAAGTATGTATATCCTGGTAGAAGTGCTTATACAGAGAAGATCATTTCTGAGGTGCTGAATATCAAGCCAATAAGCTTGGTTGTAGCGATTTGGGGGCAGCATTGGTGTATCTCTAATTGAAGCCAAAGATGGAGAATAACAAATATGTGGAAGGTGAGTTCACACTTCCATAGCACCGCCAAAATGGAAGCATACAATGGAGAATATCCCAACGCCTAAGCCCACAAAGAAAATCAAAGTGTAGGATGAGGAGGAAGAGTGCGAAGATAGTGGTGGTTTGGAACATAGGGGTAGGAGACATCCTACAAGTCGAGTGAAGCTGAGCGCGCGTTACCCCACCTCAGCCACAAGAGGGGGAGGAAGAGGACTTGGATGCAGTCCAAGGGGAGCATAGGTTTAAAAGAGTATTCAGGAGAATAAGGACCCAAGGTGTTACCCCAACCCCTATGCGCAAATCACCCTAACTCTCCCCACAAAAGGAAGCGACGCGCCAGAGAAGGAGGAAGTTGAAGTTGAACGAGGAGGTGGAAGAGTCTCGAGGAGAGCACACCTACATCTCCTAAACTTTCGGAGCACACGAGAAGAACATGGTGAGGAGTCAAAGGAGAAAGAGGAAGAAGGGGAAAGACCAGAGGAAACAACTACAAAAGATACTCAGGACATGGAGACGCAAGTCCCAAATTTGGAGGCTAGAATTCCTAAGCAGCAAAGGTCTAGAAGGACAAGTGGGGAGCACATTCCACCGGCCATGGGATATGCGCAGAGGACGTAGGAAAGATTATCTGCGCCCACTTCCAGAGCACACAATATCGCGAGAAGGATCTATTTGGCTACGGGAGTTAATGGACGAGGATATGGCAACCATGTGCACACGAAAGTAACTATCATGGTCGATGCACACCCACATGGATGAGCCTGAATTTGATGTGTGTGAAGAGTCATGCATTTCAAGGTAGTTGAAGAAGGCACCTCAGGCTAGACACATGACTAGTAAAGCCTACTGTCATGTCAGACGAGCAGGTCAGTAATGCACTGGTGAAAGTTTCTGCGGAGGTGGCTAGAAGAAACATGGACAAATCTACCACAATCAAAGCGTTGCGTGAAGAGTTGAAGACAAAGGACGCAGAGATAGTGCGCATAACATAGGAAAGGGACTGCATGCAGAAGAAGAATGAAGTGTTCATAAGCATCGAGAGGAGATTGGGGACACTATAATCAAAGCAAGGCCACACTTAGAACCCAAGGTACCACAGAAATTTCCTTCAAAGAATACACTATGTGGGAAAGTTGGTGGACTTGGTGCTCGAAGATGAAACTTTGCATATGCAAGTGCCAGAAAGATCAGAACAAGATGCCGAATGGGAGAAAGCATCTATGATGAGGAAAATCGCATCTTATGAAGGGTTGTTGCAGGCATTACAAGAAGTGTTGAAGAAAGCGGACCAAGCTTTAAATATATGCACAGCTCAGAGGCACTCATCAACATTAAGACCTTGGAAGAGAATAATGAGGTCCAGAAGGCCATGAAAGATGAAACATTGGGCCATGCAGAAAGGTTGACAATGGTTAAACAAAAGCGCGAGGCCCAGCACAAAGACAAGAGCCCCACAAGACTCGGTTGGAGGAGCTTGGAAAGTTGATTGCGCAGAAGATGGACCTTTTGGAAGGAAGGATTAAATCCATGTCTAATGTTGTGTTGGTTCTGTAAAATGAGAAAGGGGAAATTGCGGGATGAGTTGGAATCCATTTTTGTGGACATTCTAGAGAAGGCAAGAGTAGGCACTCATTGAATGGCAGGTTTTGGAGGCTGCAATAAAAGAGGAGTATCCAGAGCTAATACTACAAACTGATATAGAGGAGGTTGCTTTGGAATAGCCTCATAAAAATTCTTTGTTTATTCTTTCCATTCTTCTATTCTTTACTTCAAATTTTTTAAGATACCCATTGTCGAGACGACAATGATATTAGTGTGGGGTAATGTTGATCAAAGAATACTTGTCAAAGATCACACAAGGATTCTACGCGAGGATAGAAGGCTAGGATCAAAGGCGGAAGGACGGGGAAGGACCGCACGCGAAAGGCCAGATTTTGAGACTTATCCGATTGAGTATGAAGATCTATTTTTAGGAGATGGCGTGCGGAACACATCAACGATGCAGAGATGTGCGTGTCATGCATTGTCTATATTTGGAGAAGTGGTTCAAAGCGTCTATGCATGGAGACGAGCTAAGAATAGAATTGACACTTTAGTTAACTGCAAGAGAACTATAGATAGCACACTTGCATGTGTGGCTATAATTGTAAACGGCGTGTGGCTAACAATAGCATGTAACCTATTTCTGGAATAGTTAAGCGGTGAAGGGCAAGTCCCCACCCTATATATATGATGTTAGGTGTATTGTAGAGGATAACTACATGTATAGCAGAGAGCGGTGTATGTGTGTATCAGATCCATATGCGCTTTGATATAAATTGATCTTGTAAGGAGCTTTTGTATTATTTAATAGATGGAAGATATTGGTTGAATCTAAGTTTCATTCCGTGTAGTTGAGTATTGCATGTTATTAATTCATGATGATTACTGTTTAAAATTGTTCTTTTATAGATCGGTGGGTAGCATGCTTTGTAGAATGATGGATTAGTTATGAATCTATATGTTCATGTCTTCGTCATGCTAACATCCTGTTACAACAACCCTAAAGAGGGACCTGGTACCTTTGCACGCTTTGGGTGAGTGCTCAGTCTAGGCTGAGTGATGTGCCAACGCAACTAGGGTGTTATCTTGCAAATTCTAGGCTGCATCATCTCAACTAAATCAAGAACCATGTTGCCATCATCCGCCCGAACTCGTGTACTCATATGATTCCAAATTCAAGAATGTACGTGTCGCAGCTTGCATTCGCCATCCACTTCAAATTTCACATGTTTGATGGGTTATAACTCCATTGGTGTGGTCAAAGAGGACCTAACTGTTTAGTAGAATGGTGGGGTCCTTCTACGAGTTCCTAAAGGGAGGCAATGTAGCATTAATTTCTACATTATGATGAAGAGGATCAGATTAGACCGGCCTATGAGAGATAAAATTGTCATGATCATAATGTTACCGGTGATGAAGGGTATGCGGGGCATTCACCTTCGGAGTAAGCTACGCGTAAAGGTGGGTATTTGGGAATTCAATTAATTACAGGACCTCCCAAAGGATAGGTTCTCTAGAATCGAAGTAGATTGAGACACGAGTAGGACTACTTTGTGGTGGACAAGTGTACCATGGCCCCGAAATGATTTAGAACCTCTTCTTCCACCACAAGGAGAATCTCTACTTGGTGAAAACATATTATTATCATGCCAACCTGTGTTAGACCAATAAACCCGTGGAGTTCCCCATCCACTCCATCTAGACCTAGGCATACGTTCATAGTTTTCATTGTGATAATCATCACTTTCGGGACTAGACCATCTCATAAAATCAAAAACTAAACAAATATGAAATCATATAGAATATTATCACAACCATTAAAGTATCGTGTTGACCCGTTTCAGAACACCATAATTGTTTACTCTCTTTTAAATAAACAACATATTTCCTTTATGCCCATCATTATATTCAAATCAACATTCGAAGAGGAATTACATAAAACTGTCAAATCAATCTTATGTCACAGGCCACATCACAAAACAAGTGTTTATACAAAACACGTTTTTGCAAAACCTTATATCTTAACAATAAAATCATCATAACTGAATAATCACAGTGAATTCATTAAAAAAACATTCCGCAGAGCGTAGTAGAAATCCACCATTACTTCGAATTGAATCTGTTACAGCAAATAAGATGCAAACACACATAACAGATTCCTTTCAAGAAAAGAAAAATATCGTCCAACAATCTTTTCAAATTCAAATGTAAATGTGTTTGAAAATTATTACCAATATTCCATAGCATTCAACTGAAACAAAGATATGTTTGTATATTACACCCCACACAAGCAATACCCAATATTCTGAACTTCACTTAGACCAAAAAACATGCAATCCGACACAGTCTCCTGATAAACGTTTTTTAGCGCTCAGTAAAAAAACATCTTAATAGAAAAAAATGTTTCGGAGTAAATTATACCAAATGGGTAAGACACATAACCATACCCATTATCAAGAAACCGAATCTCTACAACTTTTCATAAAAAAACCGTGACAGAGCATTCTCTCATTACCCATTATGGTTTTCAAAATTCAACAAAATATAAATATTTAAAAGCTTGCAATTGCATATCGTTTCACATATTTATCTCGAAATAGATGAGTTTCCATATAACTTCAACCTCTAGCCTTCATTCAACGAAATATATTCAAGCAATCATATTGAAACCATAGCCATTTTCAAAAATCCACGGTATGATAAACCATGAGTGATAAAACCACATTTCCACTGAGCTCATTAAAAAAACCCTTTTGTCTCCATTCAAACTCAATATTTCACCAATCAACCTTTTAACTCCAGGTATTCTTCAGACGAGCAAGAATCGAGTATTTGAAACCAAATAACAAATGAAAGACTCGTGGCTAGGAAAATACAGAATCACAACTTCACACAGTCCCGAAAATATTGAAACCCAGTTCATTAATTGAATAAAGAACCTCAAAAATATATGCAGGTAAGACATGCAATATTAAACTTAGTTAAGAAGACGATCCTAAACTTCATGAAAATCAAGCATCCACAGTGAGCTAAGGCTAAGCATACCTTACGAGGAAGATTAAACATTAAATATGAACTTCCTGAGAGCACCTTGACGCCAAAATGGAGAACGAAACAGTTCTAGAAAACTTTTGGCAGGGCTTCGCCGTAATAATGAAAAATCAAATAACTCACAAAACTGGAAATGACGGTAAATGGATGGGCTCGAGCATTCAAGTCCATAATCATGCTCTAGGTACCTCAAGTCCATAATCATAAAAACTTACACCAACCAATAGTTAATACCCACAGTGAGCTAATTTCTTGCTTCACTATTAAGGATGCCACTTGGCACTTTTCCAAATCAAACAATGAAATCAACATCAATTGCCAAAATATGCTATGTGACATTGTTCACAAAATAAACCATTAGTTTTAAGAAATGTCAACTATGATTTGTTCTCCATATCACAAATACCATTAGCATTATCAATTGAGGGTCTTGAGCATCAACTTGGTCCAATAATCCACACTCAAACGAAATGGAAGAATATGACAAACACCTTGAACAATACCCTTGAATCCATAAACTCACTATGATACCACAACATGACAACAAAATTGTTATCCTCGTAGAAATATGACCAAACGACTAGTTTAAATGTCACATAATGCAAATTATTACGAGATCAAAGAAAGTGACACTTACCAACATTATTTAATTTCACCGAGGAAAGAATATATAGATCAAACAACGAGCTTGGAATTTGAAGATGGTTATTGTAAACTGAAATTCAATCGTCATCGCGAAAATCGTGATCATCAATTTGTAAATTTTCCAGGTATCATATTATATCAATGTGAACATCTAATCATATTAATACTGATATGCTAATGTTTTGAAACCAATTTAAACATGAAATGAAATCGAATTAAAGTTTTAAATCAAACAAAGTGGCTCCCACCATATATTTGCAATATTTAAAATAAGAAGGGACACAGGAGGGAACTTGGATGAGTGGTCCATATTTTAAAAGGGGGCGGTGGGGTAAAATTTGAGGTATAACAAAATGTAATAAATATGTGAACGGAAATAGTAAACTCCCCTCTTATGAAGTGTAATGCGAGATGAACCATCCTTTTGTACCTTGTGATGGAGCTAGATAGATGCAAATGAAGCTATAAATTCCTTTGATGGATGTAATATTAGGTGGAAATAGTAGATTCTTAGTGTTTGGTCCCTTATTTTGATCACATAACTTTATATTTATATGATTCTCTTGCTTGTATTTCGTAATTAACCCTAAAAAGGTGACTACCAAAAAGATAAGATGCTCGGATGAATAGAAAGGACCCAAAAATTGTGACCAAAGTACAAAGAGGACAAGGACGCTTAGAGGGGACGGGGCGCTGGCGGGTGTCTGGTGGGCGCTAGTGTTCGTAAGCGACAAATGTTGGAAGGTGAAAAGACAAACTTATTAATTAAGAGTGCAAGACCGAAAGCATAAGCATACAACAAAGAAAGGTGTCCAAAGACATGGGTTACTCAATACTTTTATTACTTAGGAATCATGCAAATAGTAGTATGTGATCGGGACTAGATAAGTACCCAAAGTGCTTGATTTTGTGTCTAATGTAGCTCTTTTGCATGTAGTTATTCATTGAATTCTTGTATTTTGGACATGAAATTGTAACCGATTGACATGCTTAGCATTTTCTATTTTTAATGATCGAGAAGTGGATCCACGAGCTCCACTCACCTTTTGAGTTCTAAATCTTTTACGTAATACATTTTAAGGGGAGATGTTAGTGTTTGTAACTAACCATACACTATTATATGTGATTAAGATAAAGGCGAAATTCGTCGATTTTGCACAAAATAGTCATAGTAAAATTTGTTGTTTTTATAATCAATTACATCCATATATATATGATAAATAAATTCTATAAAATAGGATAACAAACTAAAACAACTCTATTATATTTGTAAGTTGTTTCTAACAACTTGCAATACTTTTAACAAAATAACTATGTGATTTGTTATAACAAATCACTTACCAACTTATAAATATATGTTCACACTAATATGATTTCCTAACATTCCCCCTTAGTTTGAATGTGGGGAAGAACACACATCTCAAGAAATAGAAATAGAATCATATTCCTCTGCATACTTTAGGTCTACATACGGCGAGATTGGATCTTGCTTTGCACATGACCAATCTAATTCACCACAGTGAATCCCTTACCGAATGAACTCAACAATTCCTTCTTTCACTTCCGGTGAATGCTCTTTCATAGGTGATCGATGTTGGAAGTATGACAGACGAAGAATCTCAATAGTCAGAGGATCACTCTAGTTCAGCTTCCCTCCTATACAACTATTCTCAAATTCCAAAATGCACATTCTCCTCATTTCAATCATAATATGGGAAGGAAAACACACACCATTTTATTCTGCACACACCACACAAGTGAAAAATAGATTTCACCATACCAAATTGTGGCCCTGTCGTTGGTGACTAACAAGAGGTGTTAATTTCCCTCCTTCCTCTGTTGCCTCGACCTCCAGTGAATGATATTGCTAATTAATGCAACCTAGAATTCACTGTAAATGACCTAGGTGCACTAGCACATCACTCATCTTGAAGTGAGCGCTCACCGAAGTGCGCAAAGGCACTGAGTACCTCTTTAGAGATGCTTTATGCAGAATGTTAGCATGATAGTGCATATGTATATTCATATTCATAACCAACAATAAATAGTCCACAGTGCATAAACCATATCTAGATCTTAGAATATATAAAAGATGAACTAAACAATGACTATAACAAGATTTACCATACGAACTAGTTTTAGTCATGTTAAACACCATTATCCAACCAATATGATCCATTGTATTAAATAATGTAAAACACATAAGCTTCATACATTATAAATGTATCTTCAGGAGTCATGCACGCGACAAAACCAACAACATAACTCTATAATAATTGACACTTACCAAACCATGCAAATCAATACATATATATAGGGGTGGGGACTTGCCCTTCACTGCCCATGCACTATCTCAAAATAGGCCACATGCTAATAATAGCCATGCACCTTTAGAAAAGGATGTAAAACATGCAAGTTCTCTAACAATATACTTCCTATAGTTAACTATGAGTAGAAATCCTATTATTAGCCTAAACTATGCATGGTGCTCGACTGATGCTTGTTCCCAAAATACCCTTGCATGGACCACAATTCTTCATGTCTTTGTGTGCTCAAGCATGCTAACTCCAAAAATATCCTTAACAACAGAAACGGCTAAGTCCTAATCTTAGGCACTTCAACCATATTGTAGCGTTGCACACTCTTTTAGCACCCTACATTCGTGCGCCCAACACTTAGCCCCTTTTTATCCATCCAACACTAACTCAGCTGGATTTGGATATGAAGCTCAATGATTCCCACATTGTTTATTATTCCTCCCCACAATGTGAAATCATTAATTTTATGGACATCAGGTAACATCGAAAATGCGTTTATAAGGCAATTTTATTTATTTTTCATACTTTTGACTTTAACTCACAATGAAATTTTGACGAATAAACAAAATTGACAATGACACTTTTAACTCTAAAAAACTATTATCACCAAATTACAACACCCCCCAAATGGCCAAGTGTGGATGGGGCATTCGGTGTAATTTGTGTAACATTGGGTTATCTCTCAAGTTGTGGGACTTGCGGGCTTGAGATAACCCTCAAAGAAAGTTGGTTCTTGCTCCTAATCCTACCTACCACAAGCTACTCCTAATGCAGGAAAGAAAACTACCTAATCCTATTCTAACCTTCCAAGGAGACAGGGAGAGAGATGCATGAAAATAAACCTACACTAAGAGTGGTGATACACCAAGAAAGGAGGTTGCTAGACGATATCAAACTGCCTGAAATGGTGAGAGGTGAGCAATGGAGAGGGTGGACAAGATGCACCACATAGAAAAGATGGATTCACACAAAAAACCATGTATTTCCCATCAAACACAACTCCCAAAAGTTGTAATAAACATCAAGAAATATGCCCAGTATACACTACTGATGAAGAGAGGCAAGTAGATGCAATAAAACATGCAAAAGATGGAAAAAATGCATCACAAAACATATTCTATTGCTCCATTAAATTTGCATAGTACAACATTAGTGGGAAAGAGGCAAAAAAATGCCATTATAGAGCTTGGAAAGGAGGCTTAAAGCTCCACATTCAACCCAACATAGAAGAAAGAGAGAGGGGCGGGAGAAAAATGACTAACTCCATGAAAACCAAGAAGAGGAAAAATTCCTCCCATGAGTTTCAACCCTCTCAAAGATCATGTTGATCCTTCCAAATGCTGAGAGTTGTTTTCCTACTCCAAGTTGTCCAATTTCACCCGGGGGTAAAATTGGATAACAATTTTGGCGACTCGTGGGGCCATCTACTTGTTAAATGAAGTGCGACTAACTACTTTGAAGCCATCCATTGGGCATGGAGTCTGCGTGATCATCATGAGTTGATCTAAACTAAAAACTTTGACCCTAAAATGCCTAGGATGTTGTTTTTCACATCTAGAACTTCCCTTCGTTGCTTGCATTTTCCAACTATTGTGAGGAAATCTTGAATTTTTTTTTGTGAGAGTAGAAAATTGTCTCAAAACTTGAATTTCACCCATTCCATGCAACTATTTGTGATCGAGAGGTTGAATGTTGAACATCGTAACTACACGCCCCAACATATGATTTTTCAAACATGAATAGATGATACTAATTTTCTTGGCAAGGTGAAGCATATTGCAGAATTGGAGTGAAACACCTGTCAACTTAGACATCATGGAACTCTATTAAGTTTTGTTTTTCCTTCTTCTTAATTTCCAATTTCAAACATGTTTCCTTGAACTCTATGGAAGGTTGGAGTTGATTTCTTACTTGGGCTTCCAGATGATCTTTTGATTGCTTGCAAGTGCACTTGAAGCTAGTTGTAGTTGTTCTCAAAGGGAATCATTAAAATCTCCTCCTTAACTGATTTTAGTTTCTTTGCATTTTTTTAATTTGAAGTTTGCAACTGTTACATGCAACTATGAGTTTCCTACTACAACACCTAGAGGGCATGGTGCATTGTACTTCTTGGAGCAACATAAACAAAATCTATATAAAAATAAAAAAATCATACATGCCTCAAGTAAGACATGCAAAGTGTGCACAAAAACTTCTTCTGTTGAAAACAAACCTACTCCTACCCTACACTAACTAGAGAGATGGGAAAATTCAAACAAAACTTGCCACTGGTGATGAGAAATAACTGCCCTTTCTCACAATTGGCAGCCATGTGAATGATTTAACATTAGACTTAGCTGAAATTAGGAGTGAAAGATTGGCTACAAATTGATTTTTCACTCCACCATACATCAAGGTATCAACAAGAAACAAGACATATACCTCTTCTAGTTGTTGTTTATTTGATTCCAATAGGTATGGTAGTTGATCCTTGGCACGTTGAGGCTCTTCCTCATGCTTAGAAGAAAGCATGACCGGTTGTGGATCCTCCCTTGGCTCCAATGAAGCCAAATACCCGATTGGGAAAGGTCAGGTCCATTGATTTTTCTTGCTTCATTGAATTCCAAATTCAATAAGAAAGTCTTCATGAAGACTTTCTTAGAAAAGGTGATTGTCTATGATTAAAAAAATTTCGTGCACATCTATATACCATTGATGTGTCTCCTTGGTGAGTGGTATGGAAGAGATTACTTCTTCTTGTTATTTTCCTTCCCCTTCATTCGATGTGAGACTTAGAAGATCCGATTCTTCCAACTTTGATTCAAGAGGCATGTTACAAAATGCAAGTTGCTCTTGTACACTCTTCTTCATGGTAGCGGGCTCTCGTTGGTGAATAATGATTGATGGGGCAGAAAATTTCATGATTTCCATGAGCTCTTCCTCATCAAAAAAATCCTCCAATTTAGACAAACAATCAAGCCCTTCATTGTCATGATGTGTCAAAACTTCTTCATCTTGCATTATGACCTTCAAATCTATAATTTTTTCATCATGGTATTCTTCTTATTCAAACATGAAGCTAGTGAGTTCAAAATCTTCCAAAAAATCAAATTTTTGGAGAGATTGAGTGGGAAAGAAATCTGTAACTTCTTGTGCACTTGCTCATGATTTAGTGCCCCTAAATTTGTTTTGTTCACCTCCATATGCTCTTCTCTAACTGGAATTAGAGTTGGTTATTCTTCCTCTTCCACCTTGAATGATTATGCAGATGGGATATGATCAATCTTCTCAAACAAAGTGCCATCATGGATATTGCATTTAGAGCATACATGCGATGGTCTTCTTCTTGTTCTACTGCTGCTACAACATCAACCTTAGCCACCAATGGCTCATCAACTTTGGCCTCCTCCAAATGCTTGACCATCAAGGGAATTTTTTCAATTCCAAACTTTAGAGCCCATATTTTAAAATTCTCTATCATTTCTTCTTTGTTAGGCTCTTCTTCTTGTTTCCCTTGGCTAGTTATCTAATTTTCATCTTCCCAACATGGATTTGGGAATGCAAGAGGAGGTGTGGGTTGGGTTATAACTGATTTTACTATTTTTGTGATGGTAGAAGAGTTAGAAATTCTCGTTCCTTTGGAAGGAATGATTATTTGGAAGGGAAAAGGGAAGAATAATTGAGATGGGATAGAAGATTAGAGGATGGAGAAGGGAATTCAACATCCTGGGAAACACACAAGAAACTTGGAAAATGAGGCTCCTGCTGAGCTGATAAAAATTGGGGAGTGGGGAAAGGATTTTGAGATGGTAATGCTAGGTTTTCCCATTGACAAGATTGACTAGCATTGGTTGCAAAAAATTCTATCTCCATAATCCACTTTGTGAGTCTTGGAAACATCTCAGTTATGAAGTCAAGTTTTTAATGCGGGCTATAATGTCTTGGAAAAGGGCCCTCCCATGAAAAAGAATTCCTAAATCCAACCTTGAATGCTAGCATTTCAGATATATCCCTTAACTACACCATTTTTACCTCTAATATTTGAATTTTATCCTGCAAATCATTGTTCTCCATGTAATTGTTGTCACTACATGCATACCCTTGTTCTTGATAAGCTCCATAGCCAAACTAGTTTTGACATTGCTCATATGGGTAAGCATAGTGGTAATGAATATGATCATAGGACTGATATGGAGGATTTGACAAATGCATTGGAGGTGGATTGTATTCTGCAAGTGTGAATTCCACTATGGGAATGAAGCCATGATTGCACAACTTCATAGAATGAAATAAAATGAAAGATATGGAAAGAAATATGAATGAAAATAGATGGAAAGAAGGTCTACAAATTTAGAGAATGGATTGTTTAGACCAGATAGAGTTGTCAGATGTGTTTGTGTATGCTTCCAAAATCTAAGATTCCAACAAGAACACACCAACCTGTTGAAATGAAGTATGGTCCAAATGTTTGAATCTGCACTCCAGCTAATGATCTTGACTTCCTTTGATTTTGCCTGGGGCATGCCAAAATAATTATCAAGAAGTGAAGGTTGCACGGTGGTTGGAATGTGTTTGATAGTGGAACACCTCTGAAAGATAAAAATCTAACTTTTGTGAGGTCCCACCAGGCATGCCAGAACTGTTATCACCAAATTACAACACCCCATGAATGGCCAAGTGTGGATGGGGCATTTAGTGTAATTTGTGTAACATTGGGTTATCTCTCAAGTTGTGGGACTTGCGAGCTTGAGATAACCCTCCAGAGAAAGATGGTTCTTGCTCCTAATCCTACCTGCCATAAGCTACTCCTAATGTAGGCAAGAAAACTATCTAATCCTATTTCCATATTCTAAGGAGACATGGAGAGAGATGCATGAAAATAAACCTACACTAAAAGTGGTGATACACCAAGAAAGGAGGTTGTTAGACACTATCCAACTACCTGAAATGGAGAGAGGTGAGCAATAGAGAGGGTGGACAAGATGCACCACATACCAAATATGGATTCACATAGAACACCATTTATTTCCCATTAAACATAGCTCCCAAAACCTGTAATAAACATCAAGAAATACACAGTATACCTTATGCAATGAAGAGAGGAAAGTAGAGATAATAAAACATGCAAAGGATGGACAAAATGCATCACAAAACATAGTCTATTACTCCATTAAGTTTTCATAGTACAACATTAGTGGGAAAGAGGCAAGAAAATTCCATTACAGAGCTTGGAAAGGAGGCTTAAAGCTCCACATTCAACCCGACAGAGAGAAAAAGAGAGGGCAGCGGGACAAAAATGACTAACTCCATGAAGGCCAAGAAGAGAGAAAAAAATTCCTCCGTGAGTTTCAACCCTCTCGAAGACCTTTTTGATCCTTCCAAATTTTAAGAGTTGCTTTCCTACTCTAGATTGTCCAATTTGACCCTGTGGGGTAAAATTGGATAACAAATTAATATTATATTTGAACAAGAGACTATTTTGACTTTACAACGAGCAAAATATATTAATAGGAAAGTATATTTAATTACTTTCTAAAGCCACTGATCTACGAATTCCAAATATCATATTATGATATTGACCATTAAAACAATTTACTCACACTCAACTACAATAATATCTTTAAGTGACTCTTTACCTAAGACTATAAACTAGACCAATTCACTAGAGTAATCTTCTAGATGACTAACATTCAATGACATTAACTTTCATAACAAAACTCGACTTACGGACTTCTTTCTTCCAATTCATTCAAATTCCTTACACTTTTGGGATTGATCACCTCATAAAACTGATCTATACAAGTCAAGTTCCAATTCTATCAATGTTATGAATTGGTATTGAGAGGAGAATAGAATGATAGAGAGAGAGTGGTTTCGTACGTACCCAAAATTGTGGGGTACCGTACCACCGAACGATGTCACACATGCCCCAATGATGATACAGGTCACCTCGCAAGGTTTTCGGGATCCAGAGAAGCTCACGAAGTATATGTTAGCATCCCAAATTCTTTATCCAAGTTCCTTGTGCTTCGATTTATCCTCTCTATTCTTTTTCTAAGCTTTTTTACTTGAATGACGAAACCGCCACCTGCTCAAGGCGGCGGTCCTTCATGCATTTTCCAGCACGCTCCTTTGATCGCGACTTGCGTAATTTTTCAACTTTCACCAGCTTTTCTCAACCGCCTTAGCTCGTATTAATGTTTTATGTTCCCTGGAATAGTGTTTCTTCATTGTTTAATGGTAAAAGAGTTCTAATGGGAATTACCTTTGGGTGAATGTGAAATCTATAAATATCCAGCTTGTTTTCAAGCAAATGGCCCCTCAACTTCTCATTTCCATTGTTTAGTCTTTCAATTTCTTGTTTAGAGCTCATTTTGTTTTCATGTTTGCATCCATGCTAGTTTTCCTTTGTTGTTGGAAGCCATTCGATCTTCTTGCTTCAGTCTTGTTCATTGATGTTCATAAAAATTAGTTTAGAGCAGAGTAGTGTCATTTGTAGATTGAATCCATTAGATTTGCAGGTTGTATTCTTCACAGAAGGTAGATTCTAGAATCTCTTGGTACACTCGTGTTGTATTCCCGCAATAAATCCCGATAGGAATTGCATATGCCAAGCTCTGTCACTTGCGCTATCCCTCTCCTACTCGCATTATATTCGTTCTATATCCAAAATTTGCCATTGTTCGAAATACCTTTTTCTGTTGATGCTAGCATATACACGCTCTTCTGGACTCACGTGAACATGAAGGAACGAGGAGATCATTCTGAGGGGAAAAAATCATACACTACTAGATTTGCCACTGTTATGCAAATTCCAGGTTTTATCTGTCAAAGTTTTAGTTAAAACATATCAAATAGAGTAGTGAAATATTTCATTTCAGTTAAGTTTCATTTTCGATATTACCAGGGAAGTTGTGGGGATTGATAGTTTATGAGAAACTATGATTCATTCCTCACTTCTAAGGTAGGATCGAGAATCTTTCAATTAAGTTAATCAGCTATCTAGTTATTTAGGATAAACTCACAACTGCACAGGCAAGTAGCTACAGGGCTACCTTGCTTGTTTTAATTTTGTTATTAGATTAGTTGTCATTTTATGAATGTATTAGATTAGTTGCTCTTTCAATTCTTTTCAAAATTCTATCAAAAATAAAAAATAGAGGAATATTTATATGTTGTAGATATATTTTGCATAATTAGTTTATTTCGTTTCGATTAGGCTTATATTGATCTTGTATGACAATCATGGGATCTAGGAGCCCTGGGGAATACGTTTTTGAGCCAATCATGCCTCAACCCAATCTTGGTGTAACATTAAGCGACATAGACCAAAATCTCAGAATTGAGGTCTTCCGAGCAACAACAGACCTACAAGAAATCAGTGCACAACTAAGAGTATTAAACATAGAAGACGACAAAGCACACACATTCTGGTCAAATCAGCCAAATTATAGATTGCCTTGATAGATATTTGTATGACTGTAGAAGGACACGAAAGAGAGCGAGACATTGGTTGTGATCCACTAGTCCCACAGCCAAACGGAGACCTCCTCATTGATATAGACACTAGCTTACGTATCCAAGTTGCCAGAACACCTATTAGGTACTCCGAGAAAATCATGCAACTTCTAGTTCTAAATGTAGAGGCCGAAAAGGCATACGACTACTGGATACTTAGAATCAGGGGTTGACTCTTCATATGACCATAGGAGGTCCATAACAACCATGAACTTACGGTTGTGATCCATAGGTCCCACAACCCAATGGGCCTACAAATCAATCCAACGTTGATGTTGGTTTGCGAACATTAGTATTTAGGTCCTCTCCACTCCCACCAGACATTATCACACAACTATCATTATTAAACATAACAACCAACCAAGCTAAATATTTCTGGACTAGACTAGAGAATCGTCCATAAAACACCAAAAGATCCACTACACATTTAGCCATTCCATTTTCATGACCTTGTCGGGAGATATATACGAAGCACCCACAGGTCATCTTCCACGTATTCCACAACCCATAGATCGGATCACGGTAGAGCTCGATATTGATTGGAGCCTTCGAGTAGCTATCCTCACCAAACGATCTATCACACCGGTTTAGGTTAGGAGGGCCTTCTTTGCCTTAGATTCGCAGATCCCACTATTGTGTGTTGAAGACATAAGATTACCTAACTATCTTATCTGCATCTCGTGTGTATTCCATCCCCAGTTGTCTCGGCACGACCTCGGGAGGTCAGTGCGAGGAAGAGTTACTTGTAGATTCTCATGCTCGCATGTCACTTTTCCATCGTACAAAATTGGTGAACCGACGTGAACTCCTACCTTCTGATTTGGAGTCATATTTCTACTTGTTCTTCCAATTAGTTTACTTTTCATCTTTTCCACCTCTTTAGCCTTCACATCAGCTTCACCAACAAAATTGGTGAACCCGACGTGAAACAAACAACTGCTTCATCTTCTTTACCTCTTTAGCCTCCACATCAGCTTCACCAACAAAATTGGTGAACCTGACGTGACTCAAACTAATATTCCTCCTTTTGTTTTCTTTTCTTTCATCCACCTTCACTCTTTCCCATTATTATGTGGGTATTCATATACCCCCGAATATATCAAGATACGATGATGTATGGCAGACCTCTCCTAGGTCTTAAAGCATACTATGATCAACTAAATAGACAACAATCACCCTCGCTCTCAATGATGGGGTGACAACTATTCAGCTAACAAATTTTCAACACAAACTCCGCCTCAAAGGACTAGATATAGTTCTTCTTTCCAAATAGAGGAGTTGGATCAACTCACTCAAACGCAACAACCAGAGCCTTCAGGCTCAAACAATATGACGCTCACTGGAGAATCTGGTTCATCTCCTTAGGTGTTGCTTAGACCACAAATTAGTAGATAGTTAGATCCATATCTATTTTTAGATGACAAATACTTAGCACGTTATGCTAGGAGTGAACAACGCTCTCAAAATATGTACCCACCTATAGGAGGTTTGTAAACACAACCCGAGGTCTCATTCCAAGAAAACACCCCCATTCCTCCACCTATAGGAAATGCCCTCGGTGAAACTTGGCAGGGCACCGATCAATTCATAGCAGGATACCATATGCCTATACAACCTCAAGATATACAACAAACGCCACTAAGGCAAAATACTATGTCTTCACCAAATGAGGTCATCTCAGCCTTAGTTGAGAAGGTTAGAGGGTTAGAACTTGCTCAAGCAAGTCAAAATTTGTAGTTCATGTAGGCAGGAACTTCCAATCATCCACATCATCCTAGCCAAGTAGACCTCCTCATAGGAACAGGCACGTTGGGCATGCCTCCTCAGTATTCACAACAAACACAAACTAGAACCGCATTCTCTAATGCCGCTCCAATGGAAAATATAATACCTCCCGGTTTAGTACAAAATAATCCATTCCTGAGAAATGCTCCTCCATACTTAAACATGTATTCCAAATCACCACAGGGAGATATGTTCTCTTCTCCCAGCATGTTCACTCAACCATAGGGATTTCCTTATGCCCCTGTAAATACATATGCTATGCCATATCAACAACCCATTCCACCTCCACCCCCTCAGCAAACACCATCAATGGTCGAAACCTATGTGATAGGGACTTATTCAGAATATTTGAAAGAACCTTTGGACTTCACTATACGAAGTGTCATGCTTCCAAGACCTCTCCCTGATCTACCCAAGTACAAAGGAGAGGGAGACCCAAATGCACATATTAAGGCCTATGCCATAACCATTTGAGAACTGCTCCCTTGGGATGGAGTTGTTAAAATATTCCCCAAAAATTTAGAGGGTATCACCCTCAATTGGTATTACAGAATACCTGAAGCCTTAATACATTCATTTAAACAACTCGTTTTAGAGTTCATCAAGGCGTTCGACATGAACAAATTGTTGAGAACAGGAATCAGGGAATTCTTGCATATTAAACAAGAACACAATGAATATGTTTCTCATTTCATCCAAAGATGGCGTACAGTCCTCTATTCTTCAACAAGTGCTCCAAACATGGATCAGATGGAACTATGTGATTTATTCCTTCATTCTCTCAGTAGAGAGATAAAGGAAGAAGTTCAGAAGTTCCCACTAAGAACTTATGATGAAGTACTCGAGAGCACTCTCCAAATAGATCAAGCTGCAATAGATAGCGGTCACAAGACATATGGAACAAATGGGAGGTTAATAATCCCCAATCAAAACACTACGAATTATCCTACTACCACAAATGCCAATCAAGGACCTAAAATCCTTAACAAAAACTGCAAAGTGACAACAGATGGAGTGACTGACCAAAAAAAAATCAAACATTGTAAATGTTCCACCACCGATTAACAATCAATGAAACAAGAATTTTACCCCCGCAATCAATGTGGTGGATTTTAATCATCCCTGACAACAACAAAAGTAACAACGGAAGATCCAAACACAAGGTCCAAGTCAAAACTCAACTGGATATCAAAACCAAAACCAAAGACAACAAATGCAAAACTTTAATCCTAATAGTCAATAGCTTAATCAGAGTTTTGGACCACAACACGTGCCAAACCAACAACCTAGGAGTTATAATCCTAACTCGTATTGTGGTTTCCACAAAATTCGAGGCCATGACACTAGGACTTTCCGCGATTACAATAAGTTCATGCAACGTTTGCTAGAAGAACAAAGACAACTCTTCATAGATATGTTCTTAATGATTCTGTGACACCTATGCCAAATACTTTCACAGGGGCAGTTTCCCCTCAAAACGCACCTCTTAAGATCTTCAATGATCCACTTCCAAATCACAATAACAATAATAAATTAAATCCAAATGGGATGAACAAAGGTGTAATGATAGGAAATAACGATCACGAAGCCTCAACTTCACTAAATCCACTTGTCGCACCGCAATTAGGAAATTAGCCACGAACCAAGATAGTTGGTCTAGTGGAGTTAGATACTGAGCTGCACGTAGAAGCCATAACAAGAGCACGAGAATATTCTTCTCAACCAAATCCAATCTATCCACTAGAGCCAGATAACATTCAACAAACGTTGGTAAAACCCATAGGTGCTTATGATTTAATTAATGACTTAACAAAGACCTTCTCTCACATCTCCTTTTAGACTTGTTGAAAAACTCTCCGCCCATAGGGCTGCTCTTTTAGAAGCACTAGGTCTCGTGTCATTTAATTAACATCACTCCACCTCCCGAAACACAAGTAAACCACATAGACTTTGATATCCACCCTCCAGGGTAGCAGATAGGGATACCGAGTTTATATTCGACATAAACAAAATGCCAACAGATGTTGAAATTGCATGCAGAGGCGATCCGGCCTTGCATTTATAGGTGTGGGTTTATAATAATTATGTTAAACGCACAATGGTTGACGATGGGGCAGCAATTAATATTGTCCCCTTCTCTTTCCTTCAAAAGCTAGGATATGGAGAAACAAACTGTTCCACAACAAGAAATACGCTAAGAGGTTATGACAGCCTTAAAGCTACTTCAATTGGGACTATAATACTACCAGTCACCTTAGGACCCAAGACAATCCTCACCGAGTTTTATATCATAGATTGGGAAACCAACTATAATATGATCCTCGGTCAACCATGGATACATCACATGAAAGTAATCCCTTCTACGTTATTCCAAGAAATAATATTCTTACACCTAGGAAAGATATTCATAGCAAAAGGTGACCCAAAACCATTTGACATACACCTAGCAGACCTGAAGAAAAGACCAGGCATTCACTCTGAGTTTGAACTCCCAACAAACCAACTTAACAAACCAATCGACTCAAAACCGGAAGAAAAATTAATACCTACAACAGAACTAGAAATTACGAACCTAGTCAAGGGCATCCCAACCCTCAAGGATGAAGCTAACGTTGTAGAAATAGTGTCATTAGGAACTACTGCAAAAATTGTCGAGTTACTAGAACAAGATCTACCAATTTTCCTACCATTTGATTCCACAAGTATGGGATGTACCCTAGGAGTTGGTTCTCTTCTAGCAGAGGAACTTTGCATGGTAGAAGTAACCGAAACAGAAGAAACAGATGCAAAGAATGTCCCAGCATCCATTTTCCTAGTAAATATTGGACTCTCCACTTGATGGAGCTAGATGTCACTATGGAGCTGGGGCAAGTGTGATCTTTACTTCTCCTGAGGGAAAGATCCTACCTTTTTCTTTTAAGTTAAACTTTGAATGTACAAACAACGACACTGAGTACGAAGCCCTCCTCCTTGGCCTCCTCATAGCCAAAAGGATTGGTGTTAATGACATCAGAGTGTTAGGAGACTCACAATTAGTTACAAACCAAGTCTCTAAAGTATATGAGACTAGAGCTGAGCACTTACAACTCTATAAAACAACGGTATTAGATCTAAGCAAAGGATTCAACTTCATATCCATTGAGGCAATCCCACGAGAACAAAACCTTCTCGCAGATTCAATAGCAACCTCAGCTTCACGTTTTACCCCAAGTAATGATTTGGAAGATACAAGTTTCAAGGTATCACTTCATACTATCAACGAACCCTCTTACAACACATACAAGTGAGAATGAATATCCTATCTTACATCATGTTGACGGTGATAAATTCGCTCTCAAAGATCTAAATGCCTATACGAGCTACACCTTTCTCACCCTATAGTTGATCTTTCCCTAATACCACACTCCTCTTCCTACTTTGGAAATCCCACGGTAGAGTCTCCTCCACAGAAGGATCTCGATATCTACAAGATAGAAAATGGAGAAAGCTTGGAACTACCTCTAGCCCCACCTGAATTTGAAGAAGGTAATGCTTCTTTGATAGAAGAAACCATTGACATAAACATTGGAATGGAGGAAGAACCAAGAATTTTGAAGTTAGGATCCTCGCTAACTCCGGAAGAAATAGAAATACACACCCAAATCCTCAAAGAACATCAAAAGGCCTTCGCATTTAATTATAAAGAAATGACAGGTATCACCACAAGTTGCGGTACATAATCTTGTCACTAAACTAGATGCAAAGCCAATTAAACAGAAGTCAAGACCAATGAAGCCAAAAGTGGCTCTCATGGTAAAAGAGGAAGTAATAAAACTTCTCCAAGTAGGATTCATCAAACCCATTGACTATTCACAATGGGTATCTAATATCGTTCCCATCCTAAAAAAGAATGGGAAGATACACATTTGTATAGACTTTCGGGATATTAACAAAGCTTGTCCCAAGGATGATTTCCCATTACCATCCATTGATGTTATCGTTGATGCAATAGTTGGATTTGAACTGTTGTCCCTCATGGATGGGTTCTCAAGGTACAATCAAATTAAAATATCTAAACAAGATCAAGCCAAAACCACATTTATAACTCCCTAGGGAACTTATTGTTATGTTGTCATGTCATTTGGTCTTAAGAATGTCGGCGCTACGTATCGAGCAATGACTTATATATTCCACGATCTTATCCATAAAATTGTGGAATCATATGTGGATGACTTGTTAGCCAAGGCCAAGAAACGTTGTGATCATCCGGAGGTGCTCCGTATCATCCTCTCATGACTAATTGAGTATGGTGTCACATTAAACC
Organism: Taxus wallichiana var. yunnanensis; assembly: GCA_018340775.1. Taxonomy (NCBI): domain Eukaryota; kingdom Viridiplantae; phylum Streptophyta; class Pinopsida; order Cupressales; family Taxaceae; genus Taxus; species Taxus wallichiana. The sequence continues at coordinate 660,177,289 of CM031242.1, forward strand.
CAGAGAAGTGTGTGTTTGGTGTAACAGGAGGAAAAATTTTAGGATACATTATATCTTCACAAGGGATTGATGTTGATCCGGCCAAAATATGGGCTATTCTCGAAATGATCCCACCTTCAGACGAGTCTAGAATCAGGTCATTTCTTGGGAAACTCGGTGCAATCCGAAGGTTCATCCCAGATTTAAGCTTTTCCATTCATCCAATCAACAATCTACTCAAGAAAGATTATAGTGTCAATTGGACTGAAGATTACAACGAGGCCTTCAAAGCAGTTAAGCGCTTCTTGTTGTCACCACCCACGCTAATGCCTCCCAAGCCAGACCGCCCTTTGATCCTATACTCATGAGCCACTCATGTCTCACTGGCTGCATGCTGGCTCAAGAAGACGATGATAAACGAGAACATGTGATCTATTTCATTAGTCGAACGTTGCTTGATTATGAAACACGTTACACACAGGTAGAGAGAGAATGCCTTGCCATAATTTTTCTAACAAAATGTTTGAGACATTACATGTTAAACCAGGAAACAAGGGTCATTATAAAGATAGACCATTTACGAACATTTCTCACACAAGGATATTTATCTAAAAAAGTTGGTCGTTTCATAACCCTAATGGGAGAATTTGAGTTAACATTCGTAAACCAAAAATCCGTTAAAGGACAAATCATTGCAGACTAGTTAGCTGACAATCCACTAGATGGGGCGAGCTGGTAGATCTAGACTTTCCGATGAGTGTATATACTTTGTCGAAACCAGACCCCCCATTTTTACATGTCCCTATTATACTGATATCATCAATTTTATCATGGACCATACATACTCGGAAAGTGCCACGTCACAACAAAGAAGGTGGTTACGCATTATTGCCACTAAATATGTTATTTTATACCAAATGCTCTATCGTAGAGCCTTCGACGGCATGCTTCTAAGATGTATTGACATAGAAGAATCCAAGAGGATTCTTCATGAATCCCACAGTGGGATATGTGGGGGCCACTTCGGTGGTCATGCCACCGCTCGCAAAATACATCGAGATGGGCTATTTTTGGCCCACTCTCGAACATGACACAGTGGAATTTGTACGAAAATGCCACAAATGTCAAGAATTCTCTCATGAGATTCACATGCCAGACAATCCGCAACCAATAGTGACTCCGTGGCCCTTCTCCACGTGGGGTCTAGACTTGATAGGAAATTCTCTCCTCATCAACCGATGGCCATAATTTTATAATCACAACCACGAGAATATTTTACCAAATGGGTGGAGGCCATGCCTCTCACCACCGTACCAGGTTCGGTGATTGCCAAATTCATTTTGAACCAAATTATCTGCAGGTATGGTGTCCCACAAGTCATTATCTCAGATAATGGCACATCCTTTAAGAATGAAGAGGTTCGTGAGTTATGTAGCAAGTTCAAGATAAACCATCACATGACCCTCTTTACTACCCTCAAGCTAATGGGTAGGATGAAGCGACAAACAAAATGTTGAAAGCTATTCTCCTCAAAATAGTAAAGGAAAACAAATGAGATTGGCATTTAAAATTATATCCGGCCTTGTGGGCCCACCGAACCTCAATAAGAACACCAACAAGAGCAACTCCTTTCTCGCTGGTATTCGGAGCAGAAGTAGTTCTCCCACTTGAGGTTGAAATACCCAGTCTCTGCATCTCATTACAAGGGATTCTGGACAAAGAAGCTTATAGGGAGGCATGCCTCTCTCAACTAGAAAGCCTTGACGAGGCTAAGTTAAACGCCGAACAATGGCACAGAGCCTATGTTGATCGGATGTCTTTGGAGTATAAAAAAGTCTATGAGTAAGAAATATATGAAGGAGATCTAGTTCTAAGACCTGGGACGATCGGATTGATAAGAAAACTGGCGAAGGAAGAAAGTTCCGGCCCAAATGGTTGGGCCCATATTGAGTCATGAAGGACTACGAAAATGGTGCATATCTCTTTTACACACTAGAAGGTGAGGAATTTGGTGAAACTGTCAATTCCTTGCACCTTAATCGGTTTTATGCATAAAACGTCAAATTCATTACTAGTACATTATAGCTACCTACATTGCATTAGTCTCTTAGCTGCTTTATTATGTCCATTTCGTAAAATGATAGTTCAGGAGCTTACTCTTAAAAAACTGTTACAAATTTTTGAAGATATTGGCAAAAATATTCATATCACATCTCTTCAAACATCATCAAATATTTTCAAATCTTCTCATCAATTTCGATAGAAAAACATTGATGGAAACCATACCAAGACCTGCATACTTGGCTTTGCTCTTTCTTTCTACTAGGTAAAGTTGTCCTTGCCTATGGTCTGTTCTGGAAGCTTCTTGGTGTCACATCTATCCCTCTTAAAATCTCTTGGAATGAAAGGATATCCTAAAGTCTTAGATCAGAAATGTCAAATGAAATCAAAAGCACCAAGCAAACAAAATATTTTATTTTACACACTTCTTTTCCCCATCAACCTTTGGTGATAAGCCCACATCTCTTATTGGTGATGTGAGGTTGGGAAAGGAAAGAAGAGCCCTTACTCACCTGTATCTTGCCTTTGGTGACAAACCCATGCTTCTTACTAGTAGCGTGAGGCAGGGTGTGGGGGGTCTAGTCACACAAACTAACAAATCTTGGTATGCTAAAAACACAAGTCAAATTATGTTAAGAGAAAGCAAATATCTAAACATCCAAATTCCAAAGAGATCAAATCCTCAAAACCAAATTTTGTCAACCAGGTTGTCATTTATGAATTTTATGAATTTAAGTCTAGATAAACTGAAAAGTAAGTGGCCTTCTAAGCTTGGTAGTAGTTCTGAGTAGGGTGGGTGTGTAGGTCCAAATTTGGTTCTTGTTCTTGGTTTGTCTGTCTCTCATCATTCCATTCAATCAAGCTCATACAACTTGTGCCCTTCCTAATTCTTGGTGTTGAGCCCTCGTGTCTTACTAGTCACGTGGATTTGGGATTGGGGCAAGTTCATCTCTTTATCACTATGCATTCATCACATTTTGCCAATATAAGAAGGAATTACAAACGTTGCCCAAAGAGTTCAAAAGTTCAGTACTACCATATGTTAGTATCATCTCATATCAGCACGACAAAAACATATAAAGTAAAACATTCTATTTACTATCATTTGTTGTCCATTGCATACATTCTGGAAACATGAAAAGAAAATATTCTAAAAACATCTAACAACACATTTAGAAAATGAGTCACAAAATTCAAGATACCAAGAGTTTAGATCCAAAGAGATATATATATATATATATATATATATATATATATATATACAAATCAGGTTTCATATACAATGCCATCATGCACTAGGCATGGTCAAAACGCTCAATGAGCTCCAGAAAAGTACAAAAATACTCGTATAAACAACCTAACAAAGGTCACTACAAAAAGAGCCAAGTGGCCTCTCAATCCCTATGGGATCCCTCCAAAGGTGCACGATCACATCTAGGACTTTGGCTACGCCGGCGCTCTAAGTGCACTGAGGGCTCGCGGTCCCAAACGGTAGCTATAGCCTCACTATGAGAGCAGCTCCTCCTAATCAGGCGCTCTATAGCCTTATACCTGGCTACCTCGGTATGGAGGGAAGTCACCATCTTGGCCACATGCCAGATAGGGGTAAAAACATCGGTATGCCTACCAGGCTGTTGAAGGCTCCCCTGTATCCCTGAGATAGCTCAGCATGAGTCTTCTCTGTGGGGAGCATCAGGGTATCAGTACATACCCGGTGAATCAAGTCTCGCCACTCATCAGCAGTCTCTGCAAGCAAAGGAGAAAAAAATTAGAAAATAATCAAAAGGTGAAACCAAGGATGAACAAAAAGAGAGATAGTAACTAAGGCAATCCTAGCTAAAAAAATATCAAAAGAAGAGTGACAACTCACTCAGATCTTCGGGCCTCTAAGAAGGATCTCTAGGATCCACGCCTACCACTGGACGCCGCCACTAACGATGTCCTCCTCCTACATCTGGGACAACATGGCGTCCTACCATAGACTCGTCCTCTCCACCTAGGTCCTAAGAAAGTAACTCCTCTGAGACTAGAGTCACCCTCTCCACGCTCTGCTCTGCCCTCTCAGCCTGTAGGATCTCCTGAGTGTCATGCCACTCGGGATCGCTATCCTCTTCCCCACCCAACTCGCTGATCTCCATGTCCTTGGTCTCCTCCTCTATCTCTCCCCTATGAACTCCTCAAACTCAGAGTCTATATCAATGGGGTCATCACTACTATGGGTAGGACCAACGGTAATCCGAAGTAAAGGTGCCTGAGGAGCACCGACTCTCTCTCAAGCACGTACCACCCTCCTGGCTGCAATAGGGATGCCAGGAGTAACAATAGTCCAACCCCGGCCTCTAGGACCTCCCCTAGCCTCCCAAACTGATCTAAACACTGGCACCACTGGGGGAAGCATGTCAATGTAAGCAAGGCCAAACTGCTGAGGCACTCGATCAAAGGGGTGTGTCTCTACCTTCCCCATCCTGTCCACAAGTTGTCCTGTAGTAGAGCGGAAATCAAAGTAAAGGTCTCCTCGCCCCACAACCCCACCATGGCCTAATAAGGTGTGGCCTCCATATCCTCAGTAGTCAGGGAAGCAACTGGCTAGTGGGGTGCTCTAAGCACCGTCATCTCTGTCCATCTAGCTGCCCTCACGGCCCTAGGATCCTCCACCTCTATGCCTCTCCCATAAGGGATGATGCGCTCATAGACCCAGCTCATAACTAAGGTCGGATGGCTCAGCGACTGTCCTTGTAATCGAACCACCCTATACAAGTCGTGATAGGTGGTCCCAAGTATATCGGCTCCCCAAGCATAAATCGACCATGTGCCTCAATCTGTGCGATGATGGGGGCCCAACAATAGAGCAAAGTATCCCCTCCCTTGTCTCTAGATCAATCTCGAAGCAAGGATGCCCATAATGGCCTGACGGATCAGAGGGATGGGCAAGCCAGGAATAGAATGAACATTCACCCCCTTCTTTAAACCAATGGAGACAACTGCATCTCCCATATAGGTGGCCCACTGAGTCACCTGAGCTCTGGATACTATTGTATCAAATGAAAGTCTCCTCCCAATAATCGGGACTCCCAAAATGCGGTAGACATCCTCTAGGGTGATAGTCCACTCACCCCTAACACCTGGAAATCGGAAGGTGTTTCGATCTGCATCCCAATAAGAAAATAAGTCACATAATATGTGACTGGCAGGTGCAACGTGGGGGACCCGTGCGATCCTCAATATGCCTGCCCTCTGGAGAGTATCCTGCTCAGCCTGAGAGAGTGCATCTAACACTGTTGGAAGCCAATCACACTCCCTCTCTCGGCTCCATCTAATGTACTCTTCCTTCTTCTACAAAACACCCAAAAACATGCAAAAAGAAGCAAGTTAGTGCCAAGATTACATTGGAAAAATCATTAAAGCAAGTAAGAATACTAAAAATGCAAAAATAAACTCAAACTAGTGTTGTTTTAACACTCTGTAGAGGACCACCTCCTGAGCAGGGTGGCGGTTCCGTAACCACCGCCTTAAAAGGCGGTGGTCCTATAACCGCTACCCGCTCGAGGGTGGTGAACCTGTCTCGCGACTACAAACGGGTCGCATGCCCTAAAAATGCTTAAAAATGCAAAATTTGACCATTTTAGCTAAAACAAAAGCCTACCCATTAGGCGCCCCCTAAGAGACACATTTAAAATTGACATTTCTAAAAATAACCCCCCCATGACAAAGTTTTCATCATTTTTACATTTTGGGTGTAAAATGTTAAATCAAGAAGAACTAACATGAGATCTCGTGGATCAAGGTTCTGCTTGCGGAGGCATGATTGCTATCTTGATACGAACATTTTGACTATACTCTTGTTGAAAACCATCACCGTGGGTCCCAGAGCTCAAAAACTATCAAATCAACACACGTAAATGAATAGGAAAATAAGCCCATTATATATATATATATATATATATATATATATATATATGGTGTTTTTACTCATTTTGATTGCCCCTTTCACGAGTTTAGAGCACCGACGAGTCACGTTCTCATCCCCGCACAAATGGTAAGTCCTCATTTCATACTAATTTAGTATTTATTTTTCGATTTATTTTATCTATCTGCACTTGAGTCCTCTTTCCATTTTGTAGGTAGCGGGAACTCGGATGGTGAAATTTCGACACACGGGCGTGTTAGGTATAATTTCTAGCTTCCCATTTTGGGACCGCCATACTCGGACCCACCGTTTTACGCCTCTTCATGGTTAAAATGCTTCTCCAAGGGGGAAATATGTATGTACCCAAAATTATAGGGTATCGTACCACCGGAACGATGTCACACATGCCCCAATGATGATACAGGTCGCCTCACAAGGTGTTCGGGATCCAAAGAAGCTCACAAAGTATATGTTAGCATCCCAAATGGTTTATCCAAGTTCCTTGTGCTTTGATTTATCCTCTGCTATTCTTTTCTAAGCTTTTTGTCCTTCAGTGATGAAACCGCCACCCTGATAGGGCAGCGGTCTCGTGATTGCCGCCCTGCTAGGGTGGCGGTCTGTAACCACCACCCTGCTCAGGGCGGCGGTCCTTCACGCATTTTCTAGCATGCTCCTTTGATCGTGACTTGCGTAATTTTTCAACTTTCACCAGCTTTTCTCAACCGCCTTAGCTCATATTAATGTTTTATGTCCCCTGGAATAGTGTTTCTTCATTGTTTAATGGTAAAAGAGTTCTAATGGGAATTACCTTTAGGTGAATGTGAAATCTATAAATATCCAGCTTGTTTTCAAGCAAATGGCCCCTCAACTTCTCATTTCCATTGTTTAGTCTTTCAATTTCTTGTTTAGAGCTCATTTTGTTTTCATGTTTGCATCCATGCTAGTTTTCCTTTGTTGTTGGAAGCCATTTGATCTTCTTGCTTCAGTCTTGTTCATTGTTGTTCATACAAATTAGTTTAGAGCAGAGTAGTGTCATTTGTAGATTGAATCCATTAGAGTTGCAGGTTGTGTTCTTCACAAAAGGTAGATTCTAGAATCTCTCGGTACACTTGTGTTGTATTCCCACAATAAATCCCGCTAGGAATTACATACGCCAAGCTCTGTCACTTGCACTATCCCTCTCCTACTCGCATTATATTCGGTCTATATCCAAAAGTTGTCATTGTTTGAAATACCTTTTCATTGATGCTAGCATATACACGCTCTTCTGGACTCACGTGAACACGAAGGAATGAGGAGATCATTCTAAGGGGAAAAATCATACACTACTGGATTCGCCATTGTTTTGCAAATTCCAGGTTTTATCTGTCAAAGTTCTAGTTAAAACATATCAAATAGAGTAGTGAAATATTTCATTTCAGTTAAGTTTCATTTTCGATATTGCCAAGGAAGCTGTGGGGATTGATAGTTTCTGAGAAACTATGATTCATTCCTCACTTCTAAGGTAGGATCGAGAATCTTTCAATTAAGTTAATCAGCTATCTAGTTATTTAGGATAAACTCACAACTGCACAGGCAAGTAGCTACACCGGGCTACCTTGCTTGTTTTAATTTTGTTATTAGATTAGTTGTCATTTTTTGAATATATTAGATTAGTTGCTCTTTCAATTCTATTCAAAATTCTATCAAAAATACAAAAATAGAGGAAATATATATATATATATATATATATGTTGTAGATATATCTTGCATAATTAGTTTATTTCGTCAGATTAGGCTTATATTTATCTTGTATGACAATCACGGGACCTAGGAGCCCGGGGAATACATTTTTGAGCCAATCATGCCTCAACCCAATCTTGGTGTAACATTAACTAACATAGACCAAAATCTCAAAATTCAGGTCTTCCGAGCAACAACAGACCTACAAGAAATCAGTGCACAACTAAGAGTATTAAACATAGAAGATGACAAAGCACACAAATTCTGGTCAAATCAGCCAAATTATAGATTGCCTTGATAGATATTTGTATGACTGTAGAAGGACCTGAAAGAGAGCAGACATTCGGTTGTGATCCACTAGTCCCACAGCCAAACGTAGGAGACCTCCTCATTGATATAGACACTAGCTTACGTATCAAGTTGCGTAACACTGTTAGGTACTCGAGAAAATCGTGTAACTTCTAGTTCTAAACGTAGAGGCTGAAAAGGCATACGACTACTGGATACTTAGAATTAGGGGTTGACTCTTCATATGACCATAGGAGGTCCACAACAACCATGAACTTACGGTTGTGATCCACAGGTCCCACAACCCAACGGGCCTACAAATCAATCCAACGTTGATGGTTTGCGAACATTAGTATTTAGGTCCTCTCCACTCCCACCAGACATTATCACACAACTCTCATTATTAAACATAACAGCCAACCAAGCTAAAGATTTATGGACTAGACTAGAGAATCATCCATAAAACACCAAAATATCCACTACACATTTAGCCATTCCATTTTCATGACCTTGTCGGGAAATATATACGAAGCACCCACAAGTCATCTTCCACGTATTCCACAACCCATAGATTGGATCACGAGAAGAGCTCGATATTGATTGGAGCCTTCGAGCAGCTATCCTCGCCAAACAATCTATCACACCAGTTCAGGTTAGGAGGGCCTTCTTTTCCTTAGATTCGTAGATCCCGTTATTGCGTGTTAAAGACATAAGATTACCTAACTAGCTTATCTGCATCCTGTGTGTATTCCATCCCCACCGGTTGTCTCGGCATGACCTCGGGAGGTCGGGTGTGAGGAAGAGTTACTTGTAGATTCTCATGCTCACATGTCACTTTTCCATTGTACAGATTTCCTCTACACATCTATGCCTCAATCCACACTATTTGAATGTAAATTTGTTGGAACAATTTATTAAATTTGGTTTAAGCACTTGAATCTTAGACTACGATATTGAATTTTCAAAATTCTTGTTATTTTTGTTGAGACGTCTCATCATTACCATGACTTGAGCATATGATCTATAAAGCACAGAGACATGTATACACATATATAATAAATATCCTAGTTCCTAAAAAAATGGTGATTGCATAGATTCCTACGTTGGACTCGGTTCGATATTTCACTCTAGGGCCTCTAAAAATTGGTGAATATGAAACCTCGCATGGATTAAGATGAATTGTGGGTAACAATGACACAAATTATTTGATTTTGTAACCATTCAACTTGTTGCACGCTGAACCCAACTCGACTTAGATGTTTTTGGTCTCAAAATTTCCTTAGTGTAAACATCTCTCTTTGGTAGAACTACGACTTTCCTGCAAAGACAACTTGAACACTCAATAAAGTAGTAGATTGGTGTATATATAATGATATTCTAATGCAAACATTACTATAGATATACAAAGAAACAAAAAAATGTTCTCAAAGACAAAACCAAGGTGATCAACTCTAAACTCAATGCGAGAACCACGAAAAATAAAAAGTGTCACAATACATGGAACATGCGTTGTCAAGATAAGTGACCTCATAGTACAACATGTAGACACCTAAAATATGCTTACACTTAGCATTTCATCCAATCCATTCAATTAACGACACTTTGCTAATTCCCTATTCTTTGCTCCATTATCGATGTCCATTCATGACACTCTTTCGGTCATTTTCTTCCCATATTCAACTTATTTAGCTAATATCTCTCTTATTAGCTAAACATTCCTCCTTTCGACCATTCGAGAACCTCCCTAGTTCTCTCTAGACCACTTCGCATGCTTCCTAGGCTATCTATCAGTCCACAAATGGTTATCCATACCCTCCTAACTCTCGGTGAGTCTTTAATCACTTGTTAATCAAGTTTAACTAGCCTAAACCCTAGTTAACTATCCTAAACCAAGCTTAACTAAGCATAAAGCATGTTTATCCTAATCTAATCTAAAAGTGATTTTAAAGCTTTAGTCCCACATGCACCCAAATTCCAAATTCTTCTTAACCAAAAACTATAAATACAAGGCTAAGTCTACCCATTAAAAATTACAACTTTACATAACAAAACCAAAATAAGCCTAAGAAAGCTTGGATCTCATTTTTATTAGCTTCAAGCTAATTATACATTTGATCTAAAGCTTCCATTCCTCCATTGTTGAGCTAACACCTCCATTTGCATCCTTAATCCAAGTTTTAAGTAAAATAGAGAGAACCATTGGCCTTAAAGCCATTAATGGTGAGACTCCATTCTTGAAAGCTTGAAAACCATAAACAACTAATCACCCCTTTGATTGCTAAGTTGATCTTTTTAGGTTCAATTTCTTAATTAAGTAATCTAAAGAGTAGAGAGTAGTATATATGCTAGGTTTTGATGTTTTTGTCAAAGTTATGATGCATGTATAGGATTAACTCTTGTTTATCTCTTATCTCATGGTGCATGGATGAGTTAGAAAAACTTTGAGGTTATTTAGCCTCATTCCATAGCTTTTTCAACTGTCCATTGCATACATTTGGCATGCCGGTGGGACACTTAGTCCATCCTCCATTAATGGAGGTATTTTAAGCTTTTCAAAGTTCACTTTCATGTTTTCTAGGAGAAATAACTTGTTATTTACTTGATTTCATTTTTTAAACGAGCTAAATCATCCTTGTTCATATATATTTTGTGGGTTTGAACTAGAAATAGGCTTCTTTGACTAACAAAAACCTGTTTGCTTTTGAAAATTTTCAAATTTTGTGACTTTTCCAGTTTTTCGTGGGGTGATCGCAGGCCGAATCTGTGAGCGCACATGTCATCTTATAAATTTTCAACTTTGTAATTTTACAAAGGTGAGCGCAGTATCGACATCAGATTGTGAGCACACACATCAGCTTGTATTTTCAACATTGTCATTTTTACAAAGGTGAGAACAAGCATCGAACCGTGAGTGTAGGCATCGAACTTTGAACGCAAGTTTCGAACTGTGAGCACACATGTCAACTTGTATTTTCAACTCTATCATTTTTATAAAGGTGAGCGCATGCATCAAGCTATGAGCGTAGGCATCAAGTCGTGAGCGTAGGCATAAAGCGTGAGTGTAGGTGTCGAACTATGAGCACAGTGTCGAACTAAGACTGCAGATTTCAAACCGTGAGCGCACAGGTCAGCTTGTATTTTCAACTTTGTCATTTTTACAAAGGTGAGAGTAGGTGTCGAAGCCGTGAGCGCAGCGTCGATTTGTGAGTGCGAGACATCAAACCGTGAGTGCACACATCGGCTTGTATTTTCAACCTTGTCATTTTTACAAAGGTGAGCGCAGTGTAAAACTATGAGTGCACATGTCAACTTTATCCAAATCCACCCCTAGGGTTGATTTGATAACATACATCAAAATTCTTGAGTCCCAGGCAAATGGATGGATTCAGGGAAAAAATCATGTTTCTAGGGTCCCCTCAGAAATTTTTTCTAACTCTCCTGTCCAGGTTGAAAAGAGCAAGCTCTGAGAAAATGTGAAAAAGTTGCAGAAAATAAGCTTGGGCCAGGAAAAATTGTGAAAATCGGCTAAGTCCTTGTCCTAGAAATAGTTGGGACATTCGGGACACCAAGGCGAGTTCGGCGAAACACCTCAGCGGCCCACAAAGCTTTGGGACATGTGGAACAAATGTACGTGAGGGACGCGAACAGCCGGTTTGGCCGAAAAGGAAAATTTTAGCTCGGGGACAATCGGGGTGTCGGGACGCGAGGGAAGCGGTTTAGCGAAGGAGAAGAAAATTGACTAACTGCTCGGGACATTTGGGCCTTGAGGACGCGAACCGCCGGATAGCGAAATGGAGAACTTTCGTACTAAGCGGTTGGGACATCGGGGCGCGAGGACGCGAAGGACACGAAAAAGGTGAAGCGGCGAGAGAAGCAAAGGAAGCCATTTCGGGTGGTTTAGAAGATTTTGTCCCTGCAAGCACTGGGAAATTTGGGACAAATGGACGCAAGGACGTGAACAGGCGGTTCGGCCGAAAAGGAAACTTCAAAGACAAGGAAAAGTGGGACAAAGGGACGCGTGGGACGCGGATAGCCGAAGGAGCCGAAAGCCAATCAGATCACGCCACGTGTCACCGGTAGAAAAGGGACATGGAAGCCCATTTCGGGTGGATCAGAATTTTTGTCCCAGCAGCACTGGGACATTCGGGACAAATGGACGCGAAGGGCGCGAAGAGCCGGCAGACCCGCGGACCAATCAAATCATGACACGTGTCACAAGAGGGGAAAGTCCAAAAGTCAAAGGGTGAGGTTTCAAGCATTGACCCAAGCCAATAAAAGGAGGACATGTGTCCAATGAAGCAGAGAAAGAGAGAGAATCACGTGACCAATCAATGCATGCCACGTGTCATCCAGGTGGCAGAGCGCGGGAAGAAATTTCAAAATGCATTTTCACTGTTTTGTGCCCTAAATCTTCAGATCGACATATCTTTCGATCCAGAGCTCAGATTTGCACGTTCTTTATATCAACGGAAAGCTTATGAAATTATCTACATGATTTTGGGGTTAATCTTGAGTTTTGGTGTAGTATGGAGAGAGAAAATGAGAAATGGCTCTGACACGTGTTCATGGCCAGAAGTGACATTTCAGCGACTAGATTTAATGCAAAATGGGTCGCATTCTCCTAAAATCTGGTCAAAATGATAGGGTATGGGTTTGTAAGGTCCCCCATGCCATTTTAATGCATTTGTAGTCAAGGAGGGATGGGCTCCCATGTTTTGTACGTTTACGTCCCAGGCTCGACCATATGATGTAAAAGCGATTTGGCTCATTTTCGAAGGGGAACATTTCTTTGGATAGCAAGCTTCTTCTTTCTGTAACAAGTGATTTTTGCAAGTATCAGACCTCTTCTAAAATTGTAACAGGTTTTCTACCTTTTTGATGTTGTAATACAAGGGTTTTGACAGTGGAAATGACAATACAGGCTCTGTGATCAGTTTTCAGTCCTCTGTTTGTGTTGCTTGTTTCATTTCAGACCTCTGATTACATCTTATCAGCTTGTGCATGATGTTTTATGTTACATTTTATGATCTGTGTCTATCTGCAAAACAAGAAGTGTTCACCACTCCTCCTTTGGTGTATCACCTGTTAGTTTAGTTTCATTTTTGCACTTTCTATCTCTGTCTCCTTGGATTTTAGAGTAAGATTAGGTTTCAAACCTCTGTAGTTTTGCAAAATATAGATCTAAATCAGAGGAGTTTGAGGAACCAGCCTCTAATATGGAGATTCCTCTCTCAGTTTCACAAGTCCCCACACTTGGAGAGAGGTTTCCATGTTGTGCAATCACACTGGATGCTAGAGTGATCAACCTAGAAGCATGATCTGCATCCGGGGTCTTTGTGAGTGCTGCAACGGTTTTGGCACGCCCGGTGGGACAAGAGGTCTCATTTTTATTGCAGCAGGGTTGATGTGCATCTGCTGCAATCTTCTTGCTTAAAAAGAGCTATTGTTTGCATATCTGGCGACTCCAAGGGGAAGAACCAACTGGTTCCAAGCTCGGGCCTGAAAACTCATGAGAAGAATCACCACAAGGTCAAGAGTTGGAGAAGAAGAAGTGCTGTTTGAATACCTGCAACTATCTCTGAGAAGAAGGCAAAGAGGAAGAAGGATTCAAAGGTCTCCATCTCCACCAAACAGAACTCTCTCAACTCCTCCACCTGGTAGACCTTTCATTCAGTCAACAAGGGTTTTAAGACCAATCAGAATGGCTCAGAACAATCCCTACGTCAACTTCACAGGCAGCAGCCCACTCGCTCTCAATGCACAACATCCAGTTCCTATTGCAGCCTTGAAGAACATTCCGTACTTCACTGGAGAAAATCAGACTACTCCAGGTGATCATGTTAAAGATATTGCTAACCTTTGTGCAATTCATGAAATCAATGAAATGCAAGTGGCTGTCAAGTTACTGGCATCTTCCTTCAAGGGTAAAGCATTACAATGGTTTAGGAGCCTTGGAGCTGGTTCTATCACAAACTGGAATCAGTTGTGTATTGCACTTCACAAGCAATTTGGAGAGAGGGAGACAACTTGTCTCTTTTGGAGCAGGTGACAACTATCAAGAGAGCCCCAACGAGCGGTAACCGACTTCAACTTCAGATTTCAAAGGTCTTGGGATAGGATTCCGGTGGCGATCGAGGAGCCAACAATGAAGGTGCTTTTCTATATTACCTTAAAGCTTTGAATTCGATATTTCTATGTTAATTCAATCTATGGGAGGCACCATGACCTTACTTTGCTACTTATAGCATTGCCATTAGAGCCGAAAATTGTCTTATTCAAGGTGGTAAGCGGCTCCTAGGCCTCCCATGCCCTTATATCCAAACTTAGAAAATCCAAGCACTAGTCAAGCACCCACTTTGGCTCCTGTTCCCACCCCTAGAAATCAAAGTTCAAGTGAAACTTCTACTTCATCCTCTAGTGCTTCAAATGAACTCCAAGAGGTCATGAAACAGTTGCAAAATTTGGGAAATGAGCTGGTTACTATCAAAAGACAACAAGCTCAAAGTGCTAGACCGTATCAGCCTCAAGCGCAATACCAGGCTAGGCCCCCATACCAACAAAATAGGTCACCAAATCAGGCTGCAAATCAAAATCAAAGCCAAGTAAGGCCTCCTGCCAATAGACCATTCCAGCCCTATAATCCAAATGCCATATCTGCCTCTAAGGCATTAGTGCCAACCCAGAACAACATTGCTCAGGAATATGATTGGTGCTTTCCATGCAACGAGCCTCATAACCAATCCATGTGTTTCAATGGTGCTCTCAATCAAGCACTAATGGTGACAACTACTGGTGTGGAAGGCGAGGGCAGTCAAGGAAACAGTCAACAACAAGAAACATTCCAACAACAATCAGCCCCAAATGACACCACATTGGTGAACTGGCAAGCAGAAGATTTCTGTGGCATGAATCAAGTAGTTTCTCAAGGTGTTGCAGCCAACACAAGGTCAAAAAGGAGAAATTTGGGTGAAGAACAGCCATTAGCCCCAGCCAATCCACAACCTTCCACGGCTCCACAAATGATTGGCAAGCAAAGTCTAGTTTCAAATGCACAAGGGCAGCCAAGAACAGCCCCTAGGCCAACTCAAATGCCAGCTGTTGCTGCCCATGTACAAGGGGTGAACGTGCAAACCAAGGGACAACAAAAGGATACTTCATCCCCGTTCAGTATCATTGAACAGATGAAGAAGACTAACGTCAATATATCAATGTGGGAATCCCTATCCATCCCAGGCCAGAGAGATCTGCTGCAAGCTGCCATGAAGGACTGGCCAATTTCAAATCAGCGGGTTCAGATGCAAGACAAGGTACTCACAAATGCTGCCCAGCCTGAAGGAAATCATGGAAGACAACAAGGTAAAATGTTGAAGCCCCCTCCTTTCTATGTTTCATTAATCATTGGGGATAAACTAGTACACAATTGCATGATTGATTCCGGGGCAAGTAGCTCAGTGATGCCCAAGCAAATAGCTGATCAGCTGGGTCTCCAATATGAAGTAATATCTAAAGGGGTAGTGCAATTGGATGGGACAGCAGTAGAAACCATGGGAGTAATTAAAGGTTTGAATCTTACCTTGCATACATGCCCCAACGTTACCGTTTTACAAGATGTGTCAGTGATAGATTTGCCACCACTCTTTGCCCTATGTTTATCAAGGGATTTCACAGCCAAAATTGGAGGCTACTTATCTGCTGATTGGTCACACATGTTGTTCAGAACAAGATATGGTACTAAGGTCACAATCAGATCCGAACCAATTGCAAACTTTCATATTGAGCCTCATACTCCAAGCCAAATCAATGCCAACTATTTAGCATTTGATCAAGAAGATTATCAAACAGATGAAGCCGACACCAAAGTTGGAAGCATTCCAGATTTGACTCTTGATGAATGGGCAAGCAAGGTACATGCTTTTGATCCCTACCAAGAAGTAGAAGAATCTGAACTAGGAGTCTATTGCATACATGAAGAGAACCAACCTATTCCTAGCATCACCAAACCAAACCATAAGGATGACAATGAGGTATGGAAATTATTTTTCGATGGATCAAGGAGTAGGCAAGGTGCGGGAGGAGAGCTATGCTTGTTTCACCTCAAGGCATCAAATATTATTCAGCTTTTCGTTTCAGTTTTCTTGTTCAAACAACACAGCTGAATATGAGGCCTTGATTCATGGACTTCATTGGGCTAGGAAAAAGGGCATAAATAACTTGCAGGTGTTCGGGGATAGTGAGCTGATCATCAATCAAGTCAGGGGACAACATGCTACAAAGAATGACCTGCTGAAGAACTACAAGAATAGGGTATGGGACCTCATTGAGGATTTCGAAGCTTTCAACATCGTGTCCATACCCAGGAAGAAAAATGAAGCCGCGGATAGGCTCGCAGTCAGTTGGAGCAACGTTTGATGTGGTTGACAACATCAAAAGGAAAAAACACAACCACATATCCATGTGATTGTGAGGCCAATAGTTCCAGATAATAATATAAGCTGGCAGGTGTTTGAGAACGATCAACAGATCGTCAATTTTTTACAAGAAGAGGCTGAATTCTCAGCTAGGAATCAGGATAGACTAGAAGCGGTATGGGGGTCAAGTAGTGCATTTTGCGGAAAACAAGCTTCCCGAGGGTTTAGTAACGTTGGAGTCTATCTTCAACCCTAACGACCGATTCCGTAAGGAAAAGGCTAACATACAAGTCAAGTCAAGAGAAGATTGAGCCAATTCCGGTTGGGAAGGCAAAACACTTCAAATTGGTAAAGTGGCCCTTTGAGCGGGAGAAATCAGATTTCATACGGCTTTGCAAGAATTTCCGGATGTCTTCGCTTGGAGCTATGAAGACTTGAGAGGATTCAATCAAATTTGGCACAACATACCATAGAATTGGATCAAATGCTAAGCCCATCAGGTAGAAGCAGAGACCTGTTAACCCTCACATTGAGCCTCTAATGAAGAAAGAGCTAAATAAGCTAATAGAGGCAAGCATTATATTCCCGATCAAGCACTCAAGCTGGGTTGCTAACTTGGTTCGGTCAGGAAGAAGAGCGAGAGAAATCAGGTTGTGTGTGGACTTCCGAGACCTCAATAGGGCATCTCTCAAAGATCATTACCCGCTTCCTTCGATGGAACAAATATTGCAAGTAGTATCCGGTTCAGAGAGATTCTCTCTCCTAGATGGCTACTCAGGGTATAATTAGGTGATGGTGAAAGAAGAGGACCGATTCAAGATGGCTTTCACCACCGAATGGGGGACCTATGCCTACAAGAAGATGCCATTTGGGCTATCAAATCTTTGGGACCACTTTCAAAGGGCAATGGATATGGCATTCAAGGGTTGATCAACAAAATAGTTTTGATATATCTTGATGATATCTTTGTATTCTCCAAAAATGCGGTGGATCACCTTTTCATCCTCAGGCGAGTGTATTTCGAGAGGTGTAGAAAATTTGGGGTATCATTGAATCCCAAAAAATGCATATTCCTGGCTCACGAGGGGAAACTTCTAGGCCATATTGTCTCGAAAGAGGGACTGGCAATTGATCCAGAGAGGGTTGAAGCCATAAGAGCACTACCATTGCCAAGTCACAAGAAGGCTCTTCAAAGTTTCTTGGGAAGGATAAACTTTGTTCGAAGGTTTGTCCCAGATTTTGCAGCCCTTGTCAAGCCCATCACCAAAATGTTAAAGAAGAGCATGGCTTTTAAGTGGACAATAGAAGGCAAGGAGAGTTTTGAGGCAATCAAAGAAGCTATCTCTCAAGCACCAACTCTCATCAACCCAGACTTCTCCAAGGATTTCATCCTCTATGCATTTGGAGGTGATGACACTATTTCTGCCATTCTAGTACAGCAGAACAAAGATAATGATGAGTAGTCGATTGCCTTTTTCAGCCAGAGCCTAGATGACTGCGAGGTGAGATACTCTTTTATTGAAAAGCATGTACTTGCAGTAATCAGAAGCTTGAAGAAATTCAAGCATTTAGTCTCAAACAACAAGGTCCAATTGCTGGTCTCACATGCTGGAGTTAAGGACTTCCTCCTCAACAAGGATTTGAATGAGAAAAGGGCAGGTTGGATCACCCGTGTCATGGAATATGACATTGATATCAAGATCACCAAGCTAGTAAGAGGAAAAAGGGTGTGTGAGCAGCTGGTTTTGGGAAGCAAAAGGAAGTATGCAACGAAGAAGAGGCTATTTTGTGAGTCGGGACAGCCATGAGCCAAGTGGCAATCATGAAGAAGACAATGCTTCCCCCACTCCTTGCTGGACTCAAGGTATTATGCACTTCTAGGCACGCAGGCCTATGCCCTCGAGAGATGAACAAGACCCAAAGGAGACACTTGAGTTGCAGGCTGTCCCGTATGCCATTGTTGATGGAGTTTTGTTCAAGAAAGATGTAAATGGAGTCTTCTTGAGATGCATTAGCACAAATCAGATTCAAAGGGTGTTGGAAGAGTTCCATGATGGACCAGTGGTGGCCATTTTGCACCAATAGTGAAATCTCTAAAAATCATGAAGGCTGGTTATTATTGGCCTAAAATCTTGATGATTGCTATGCATGGATCAAGAGGTGTAAGAATTGTGCATTCTTCACGGGGAAAAGAGAGACTTGCTGCCCTTCCATTGCATCAATCTCGGTTGACCAGCCATTCATGCAATGGGGTTTGGACTTCATTGGAGTCATTAATCCCAATTCAAGCCAAGGGCACAAATGGATTTTGGCGAGCCACTGAGACTACTTCACCAAATGGATGACGGTAGCACTCAAAGAGGTGAATGAGTCTAGCATCTTAGACTTTTATGAGGGGATAACAACAGATTTGGTGTACTGCTACAATAATCTCGATAATGCATTGGCATTCATTGGATCTAGGGTAGGGTGATTTGAGTGAAATTTCATCAAGAAGCGGTATTTACCTAAGCACTTCATCGAACTATTACCCTCAGGGTAATGGCCAGGCCGAGTCTACAAACAAGAATTTGTTGAGGATCATTAGGAGGACTCTTGATGAGAATCAGAGGTCTTGGCATACCAAGCTGAAATCAGCCTTATGGGCTGATAGGATCACTCCCAAAAGATCCACAGGTAACTCTCCATTCAGGCTTGTCTATGGAAGAGAGGCAATCTTGCCCATGTCACTTGAGTTGCCAACGTTGGAACTCATGAAGCAGTTGGAGTTGCTGGAATTTGAGCCCATGGAGGTGAGGTATGCAGAGTTGATGGAGCTGCAAGAGATCAGAAATCAGGCATCCCAAGCAATGGAAAAGGATCAAGCTGTGATCAAGAAGACCTTTGATAGAAAGGCCAAAGATAGATCTTTTCAAGTTGGAGATCTAGTGTTGAAATGGGATGTGGATAGAGAAAAACCGGGAAGGCATTCAAAATTTGATGCCATTTGGAGTGGTCCATACGTGGTCACAAAGTGCAAGAACAACAACGCTTTCCAATTAGCCTCACTGGAGGGTGAAGAACTGCAGATTCCAGTCAATGGAATCTATCTCAAGCGTTGCTTCTAGAGGGAAGTTCACTACCTCTGTAAATATTAGATTAGATTTTCTTTCCTCCAAGTGCTTGTGCACATTGTTTTGCTATAGGTTAGTTTTGTTTTCCCTAAGTGCTTTGGCACAGCTTGCTGTTCATGGAGATGTTTTGTAGTCCTTGCTTTTATCAGGAGACATTCCATCTTCCTCCTTGCACATTACGAGTCGATTGAGGTTCTAAACAGAATATTTGATGACTCCATGCCCAATGGATTGCTTTGTGCAAGCTGGTATCTTCTACTTAGCAGAAAGGATCCCCGTTGAGTCACCAAATTGTTATCCAAATCCACCCCGGGGTTGATTTGATAACATACATCGAAATTCTCGAGTCCCGAGGGCAAATGGATGGATTCGGGGCAAAAATCATGTTTTAGGGTCCCCTAAGAAATTTTTTCTAACTCTCTCTAGGTTGAAAAGAGCAAGCTGCGAGAAAATGTGAAAAAGTTGCGAGAAAATAAGCTTGGGCAGAAAAATTGTGAAAATCGGCTAAGTCCTTGTCCTAGGAAGCAGTTGGGACATTCGGGACACCAAGGCGCGGTTCGGCGAAACGCCTCAGTGGCCCGAAAGCTTAACTCAGGACATGTGGAACAAATGTACGCGAAGGGCGAAGGACGTGAACCGGCATGGGTTCGGGATCGAGAAAGGAAAATTTTAGCTCGAGGGAAAATCGACCGTCGGGACATTTGGGCCTTGAGGACACGAACCGCCGGATCGGCGAAATGGAGAACTTTCGTACTGTAGCGGTTGGGACATACGGGCGCGAGGACGCGAAGGACGCGAAAAGGCGAAGCGGCCGAGAGCAAAGGAAGCCATTTCGGGCGGTTCGGAAGATTTTGTCCTAGATAGCCTTTGGGACATTTGGGACATATGGACGTGAAGGATGTGGCGGCGGTTCGGTAAAAGCAGAAACTTTAGCACTGAGGACAGAGTGGGACAAAGGGACGCGCGGACGTGGATAGATGAAAGAAGAAGCGAAAGCCAATCGAGATCACGCCACGTGTCACCGGTAGAAAAGGGACATGGAAGCCCATTTCGGGTGGATCGGAAGTTTTGTCTCGCGCGTAGCCTTTGGGACATTTGAGGCAAATGGACGCGAAGGGCGCGAAAGAGCCGGCAGACCCGCGGACCAATCAAATCATGACACGTGTCACAAGGGGGAAAGTCCAAAAGTCAAAGGGTGAGGTTTCAAGCACTGACCCGAGCCAATAAAAGGAGGACACATGTCCAACGAAGTAGAGAAAGAGAGAGAATCATGTGACCAATCAATGCATGCCACGTGTCATCCAGGTGGCAGAGCGCGGGAAGAAATTTCAAAATGCATTTTCACCTGTTTTGTGCCCTAAATCTTCAGATCGACATATATTTTGATCCAGAGCTCAGATTTGCACGTTCTTTATATCAACGGAAAGCTTATGAAATTATCTACGTGATTCTAGGGTTAATCTTGAGTTTTGGTGTAGTTTGGAGAGAGAAAATTGAGAAACAGCTCTGACGCGTGTTCATGGCCAGAAGTGACATTTCAGTGACCAGATTTAATGCAGAATGGGTCGCATTCTCCTGAAATCCGGTCAAAATGACAAGGTATGGGTTTGTAAGGTCCCCCATGCCATTTTAATGCATCTGTAGTCAAGGAGGGATGGGCTCCCATGTTTTTTACGTTTTCTGTCCCCTGGGCTCGACCCATGCAATGTAAAAGCAGATTTGGCTCATTTCGAAGGGGGAACATTTCTTTGGATAGCAAGCTTCTTATTTCACCTGTAACAAGTGATTTTTGCAAGTATCAGACCTCTTCTAAAATTGTAACAGGTTTTCTACCTTTTGATGTTGTAATACAAGGGTTTTGACAGTGGAAATGACAATACAGGCTCTGTGATCAGTTTTCAGTCCTCTGTTTGTGTTGCTTGTTTCATTTCAGACCTCTGATTACATCTTATCAGCTTGTGCATGATATTTTATGTTGCATTTTATGATCTGTGTCTATCTGCAGAACAAGAAGTGTTCACCACTCCTCCTTTGGTGTATCACCTGTTAGTTTAGTTTCATTTTTGCACTTTCTATCTCTGTCTCCTTGGATTTTAGAGTAAGAAACCTCTATAGTTTTGCAAAAATATAGATCTAAATCGGGGAGTTTGAGGAACCACCTCTAATCTGGAGATTCCTCTCTCGGTTTCACAAGTCCCCACACTTGGAGAGAGGTTTCCATGTTGTGCAATCACACTGGATGCTAGAGTGATCAACCTAGAAGCCTGATCTGCATCCAGGGGTGATGTGAGTCTGCAACAACGGTTTGTAAAATATGTATGCTCTCTCCTCGCACCTTCTAGGTGATCTTGGGGATCAAAATCATTTCTACAACTTTTTTTGTCACATGTAAAAACATTTATTTTATGTTTTTAAAAAAGATGAAGTACTTTCCATATGATTTGTTTTAGTGGAATTTTCACATTGTGTATGCTCTTCCTTTGCACCTTTTTTGGTGATCTTAGGAATCAAAAGCAACGTGTAAATTCTCTTTCTTAAATATTAGTATTTGATGGAAAATTACTAACTCTTTGCATATAGGACCTAACAATTGTCACAGAAAGAAGTTGAAACTCAAACACAAACCTTCTAATACATGTGTTTTCATACAGTTGTCAAACAATGTGCTACTTAAAACCACATTAAGCTAAACAAGATAAAAACACACCATTCCCTTCACATTGTATTGGAGGTTTTAGAAAATGGTACGTCCCTATCCTCTCAACTGGAACATAACCCCTTTGGCATAACGCCTTAAGCTACAACAATGGGGGTGGTTCCAGGAACCCTAAAGTAATCCACTTCTGAGTAACCTCGTGGATGAAATAGGAAGTGCTCTACTTACCCACTTGACTAGTACGCATTGTGAGTTAGAGTCAAAGATTGTCTGTATCGTGGCTTCAGTGATGGTACAACTGAACACACTAATTTCTCATTGTATCAGAAGGGGGTACCCTAAAGTCGGGATACTCCCAAATCAGTCATTACAACTCTTTGGGAAAATCACGCTCACGTCTAGACAATCTTCTGACACCTAGTTGAGAGAAATGATTAAGAAGGTCATTTTGTCTTGGAGCCCACTTTGCTAGTTAGTTTTCACGTCAAGCCATCACGAAGTGAAAAATCACTTGGAGTCTAAACCTTACTCTTTGAACAAGGTAAAGAGCCCACGTAAGTTTGAGCTAAGTGTCTTTCATCACAAAAGTTAGACAACATCTCACTTAGCTTAGCTTCTTTCTCACCTTCGACGAGGCGAAGCTCTGCCCAAGTGGCACTTTATTTTTCATCTTTTCAATCTATACCCATTCATTCTAACTCCCTAATTTTGGGGTGAGAAGGGAGCATACCTTGCGAGTCTTATCAAAGATGGTATTCACCACTTTTTTGTTCATTTACACCCATCCATGTTTGCGGCTGGGTTGTTAAACATCTAAAGTACGCAAGTATGTTTTCGTATCTTTGATAGTCCTTTGATCTTGATTTCAAGATCATCATCATAGTTATGATTGATTCATCAATTGATCTCCCTTTGACGTGTTACCTTGTTCACATTGTCTCAACATAATTAAGATACTTATGTCATGTTTTTCGTAAATGTGATCTAAGTATCCGCATTGTGGCGTTACGTTGCGCACATTTTAGCACATCCTTAGTATACTTTGACTTGGTTTAAATTCAAACATTGTTCCAAATATTGATGGGTGTTGCTTACTTTATTTTGTGTCGTTTCAATACCAATATCTCACTTCTCCATGAAGCTTGATAGACGTGTCCAATTTGGTGGGGTTACGTAGCTTATATTTGTAATCCTCTCCCTTTGATGTTTAGGCCTTGCTTGTCTCTAAACTGGTCATAATATCCTTTGAGTGGGAATCATATTTACCCTTTTTTAATATTTATGCCTTGTTCATTTTAAGCTTGACGTAAGTATTGACATTGTGTTGATCATCTTTGCATCAAACTATCATTTTTCACACACATTTTACATAGGGAGTATTTCCATCGAATGGCTTTATGTTTCATACTTGAATGATTGTTCCTTGTGGCCATTCATCTCGGAAAAATTGTTTTCTAGGGACGATGTCTATTTTCCTTAGACCTTCTTTGTAAAATCACGCACATATCTCCATACTTATGAAATGTCTAGTTGGCTGCCATTGTGTTGCCCAAATCAACATGTCACTTCCTTCCCTTTGAAGGATTTCCATCACACTATCTAGGTCTAGAAATTTATGCCTAAACGACACCGAAAATGACTTATTATTGTGTGGTTTCTCACACTTACGAAAATACATAACCTAGGCTTAGGAATTCAAATTAAAATATTCCCATTACAACTAAGCCTCATTTGGTTCTTTGCTTTAGAGAGCCCGCCTGGTACCCTGTTCCCCACCTTCAACTCATAGTCGGTGGTATGGTTTAGATAGTTCTGATCCAAATTATTATTCGGGCTCCCCCTCTTCTTCGATTCGAGATCCAAACTCTGTTGAGGACTCCCACTCTTCTTCTGAAGATTCAGATCCTAACTATAATTCGGATACCCCTAGATCAAATCTCGAATCACGGTCCTCTCTTCCTTCACAAGACCTTTATTCCAAATCACCTCAATGATGTCTTCCTCCTTTGAATACCGGTGTGACTACAAGTTCCATCGATCGAACATCTAATTCAGGTCTTGAGTTAGGGTCCTCCCTTTCTTCACAAGACCTCCTTCATCAGTCATCTCAACGACCTCTTCCTCCGTCAAAGAGTTCCACGACTTGGATTCCCTCTAATGACTCATAAAATTTGACTCCTACATCATAACTCAATGGATGGTTATGCGATCCTACTTTCCAACCTACATTACGTCATCTTATAGGAAAATGATCTAAGACCATATCTAAATCGTCCATTCATGAGACGCTTGCCTCCAATCCTACTTCCTCTCTTGAGTCATCTTCTTCTGTCAATCAATATTCCCCACTTATCGGACCTATTTCTTCTATTCAACCTTCTATGGCCAAAGAACAACAACCTCTACTAATTGATTTCTCTCATAATGAAGGAACAATTAGACTACATGAATATATCCCTCTAGAGGATTGCAAACAAGGATTCTTTTTGGAACTCGATACGCTCACATATTGGAGTGAAGAAGTTGATTCCTTTTATCATAACATAAAGGAAGATCCTAAAGTCATAGAACTTGATTCTTCTTCTGTTATTCCATCTTCACCTTCTTTTGAGCATGATGATATGTCAAGGTCTAGCATTGATCCATGGCCTATCTTCTCGTTACCAACTCATTCCTTATCTATCATCATTCCTCAATCAAAATCCTACCTTGGGTCATTGAGTAGCCCATCGTCTTCTTCTATAATGAAGCCACCCCTAGGTAGCCCTCCATTTTCTACTTATGGGTCACCTCTTGGTAGCCTATTACCTTCTATTATTGGGCCATGTCCTAGTAGCCCTTCATCCTCTTCTATCTATGGGACCCCTCCCGGTAGTCCCTCCTCATCTATACTTGGGCCACGCCCTAGCAGCCCTTCGTCATCTTCTTCTATTCTTGGGCCATGTCCTCACGGCCCAATTCCTT
Source organism: Taxus wallichiana var. yunnanensis (assembly GCA_018340775.1). Taxonomy (NCBI): domain Eukaryota; kingdom Viridiplantae; phylum Streptophyta; class Pinopsida; order Cupressales; family Taxaceae; genus Taxus; species Taxus wallichiana. Next base: position 660,202,387 of record CM031242.1, read on the forward strand.
CCATCGAGGGTCATATTCTAGCATCCCTTCGTCACCTTCTATTAGTGGCTCACCTCCTGGTAGCCCATCGTCTTCAATTCTTGGACTGTATCATTTTCATCCATCACATATTTCTTCTATTAATGGTTGTGGCAAGCCCACGGTCATTTCTCACATCAGTTCTAAACGTCCACGTTCACTTTCATCTCCTTCTTGAGATCACTCAAGTCATGCATCAACTTATAAGAAACCCAAATAGTTTCTTAATCAACCTCAGGTCAAAACTTCTAAAATATCGAAAGCCCCCAAAAACTCGAACAATCTCAAAATTATAAATTAGGTACAATTTAAGAACACACACCAATGAAACCATTAAGTATGGTGAAAAGTGCATAAACCTATAGATAGGGAACTCAAGATCCTGCATACGAAATCCATGTTTCAAGATAAATCCTAGTCATTTTTGAGTACGAGCTCACCACGATCATCGAGATTGAGAAAATATTACACTTGATAAGAAAACATGCCTAGTCTCCCTTATCAAAGAAGTCACAAACATCGTTGTTGGATATTACCACATAGAGTGACTTTTTTGGTCCCACCTTTCCAAAAAATATCAAAAATCTAAAAATCAAAACAATTCAAAAATACAAAAACATGAGAAAACATAACAAAAATCAAAGGTACAAAGATCAAACATTGTAATCAGGTATTGCGTACACATGGATGTTATTTCTTCCCTTTCTTGCTCTTCTTTTGTAAGTCTTTCTATCATTTTCATCCCTTCAATGATATGTTAGTTAGCCTATTCACACGCATTTTGTGACATTTTATCTCTATGGTATATGTTTGACCTTGGTCTTTCATCACCTTGGTAAATTAAAGAACGAATGACCTCTTAGAGATCATATCACATTCAACATCTAATAAACTTATTGCGAAGAAATTTTGGACATATTTTTGACACTAGCCAATGTCTTCATTGCAATCACTTCCACCTCCTTCCATCAAGCCATATGTGGTTCTTAACCCCTTGTCAAACAAGAGAGCTGAAATAAGTTTTCAGAAAGTAAAAGAATCAAAATCAATCAAAAATAAAAAGCTAAAAGCTAAAAGAAAAATCAAATTGATATATAACTCTCTCTTGGGGTATTTCCAATAATCTCTATTGGGGCTATGGATGCTTGACTGGTAGTAGATAAATGTTGTGATTAGAATCAAATGCATCTTCGTAAGGGCTATGGACACATGGTTGGCAGCGGAGCAATGTATGGTTGTCCTTCCACCATCCATTCACAAAATCGCCTTTCAAAATCAATCATTCCTACACATTGGCTAGGGTGTCTTCACTTGTTGTCTATTAAATCTTCCCTTCAAGAGGTAATTAAATTCCACGTGCACACACTAGATCTCTATGAGAAAACATGATTAATATGTTACCAAGTGTCTTTTTTTGGACCTTGTTTAGACTCTTGCTTAGTCCTTATCTCATCTCATGATTTGTTCCTTTGGCTAATCACTTCTTCATTGTGAGGATTCTAAGCTACATTCATAACATTCGTTGTTCTTCTACTTCATTCAGAACATCCATGTGTATAAGATTACTTTTTGCCATGTTTGCGGACACCTTTGTCACCTTTCACAAAAACAAACTTCTCCTTCCTTTCTATCATGTGATTTTATGTTAACTTATGTTGGGGGCATCCTTGCTTCTTCCCAAAGACTTCATTGGTTTCCGTTCATCATCATGTTGAACCTATCCATAATGGCCTTGGGTCCCGCTTATAATCAGTAAAGAGTCTTCCTTTGAATACTCCCACCTAATTGTTGGGGCATTTTGACATCTTCACCTTTCTCATACGTGTGTGGCATTCTTCCCTTGTACATACCATCTATCGCTAGGGGCATCCACGTTTCTTTGTCTCCCTATACATAGTTTTGGAAAACTTTAAAAAATAAAAAACATTCAAATATGTTAGAAAAATTTAAAAATTCAAATATGTTTCAAGAAACATCAAAAACAATATAAATCATCCTAAAAAAATGTCACTCTTTGGTTCTCACCTATTCATGTGTGTGACTCGCGGATCATCTTGATCTACCTCCATCAACAAAAGCTAGGTTGTTTAATTTTTCTGTATTCTGGGGCACAACGAGTTGCCTGGTACTGTTTCATAGTGCACATTTCTTTTTCATCGGACCGAAGTGTCTTCCATTATTCTCCTCACATGTATCCTTGTTTGGGGCACCATCGTCAACCCTTGTAATTAATTTGAATAGGTTAGAACTGAATCTTGATAATAAAAACATTGCATTATGTTTCTATGTTAGGTTAGCTTGTTTACTTTCTCGTATTGCATTGCATTTTGTATGTTACATGGAGTTAGTAATCTTTTACTTTCTTGTATATATTCTCTTTCTGTCATCTTTTCAATCGTCAATTGAGTTCTTCTATCACCCCATTGACAATCGAGGGGGCATCCTTCTTTCTACTCATCTTTCTTCTATCCCTCAATTTTTTTCTACTTGTTTATGCTTGTCTACTTTCTTTAAAGTGACGTCACTTATGCCATCTCAAAGAGGGGAAAATGTAGACACCTAAAATATGCTTACACTTAGCATTTCATCAAATCCATTCAACTAATTTCACTTCATTAATTCCCTATTCTTCGCTCCATTATCGGATGCCCATTCATGACACTCTTTCGGTCGTATTCTTTCCATATTCAACTTATTTGGCTAATATCTCTCTTATTAGCTAAACATTCCTCCTTTCGACTATTCAAAACCTTCCTAGTTCTCTCTAGACCACTTCTACAGGCTTCCTAGGCTATTTATCAGTCAAAAATGGTTAGCCAGACCCCTCCCAACTCTCAATGAGTCTTTAATCACTTGTTAATTAAGTTTAACTAGCCTAAACCCTAGTTAACTAGCCTAAACCAAGCTTAACTAAGCATAAAGCATGTTTATCCTAATCTAATCTAAAAGTGCTTTTTAATGTTTAGTCCCATATGCACCCAAATTCCAAATTCTTCTTAACCAAAAACTATAAATACAAGTCTAATCCTACCCATTCAAACTTACAACTTTACATAACATGAAACCAAAACAAGCCTAAGAAAGCTTGGATCTCATTTGTATTAGCTTCAAGCTAATTAGACATTTGATCTAAAGATTTCATTCCTTCATTGTTGAGATAACACCTCCATTTACATCCTTAATCCAAGTTTTAAGTAAAATAGAGAGAACCATTGGCCTTGAAGCCATTAATGGTGAGACTCCATTCTTGAAATCTTGAAAACCATAAACAACTAATCACCCCTTTGATTGCTAAGTTGATCTTTTTAGGTTCAATTTCTTAATTAAGTAATCTAAAGAGTAGAGAGTAGTATATATGCTAGGTTTTGATGTTTTTATGAAAGTTATGATACATGTATAGGATTAAATCTTGTTTAGCTCTTATCTCATGGTGCATGGATGAGTTAGCAAAGCTTTGAGGTTCTTTAGCCTCATTCCATAGCTTTTGAAACTTTCTATGCATACACAACATTACATGCGTTGTTGAGAATTCCGTTTCTCGACATGAGACCTCTCGAAAAGGCAAGCGCTAGCCGTATTTCAAGAGTTGGTTGTATTTCAAGAGCAGATGAAACATTACAAACACATTCTTATTGATATCCGCTAGCGAGAAGCATTCCCTTCCAATGAGAACGTCATCTTGAAGGTAGATCTGTAATTCTCGTTAGGGATCTTTCCAAACTCCCAACTATAAAGGACATACCGATTTATGGGGAAGCACGAAAGGAAAAAAGTTATGGAAATTATTTTCTTTGGTTGTGACTCGACACGATTTTCTATCAAAGGGGATAGTGTAGATCGGGTGAAGTTTCATAGCTTTTCACAAATTTGAGAGATGTGAATCCCATGATTGACGATTGGAAGTTTTTAATGTCCGTAATTGATTCTTTCTTTGGTGCAAAGGAAAGTTAGGTGTTTGACTCTTCTAGTCATTTGTTTTCCACGAATGTCCCAGTGAAATTTCATAATAGGAACATGCTTAGGAAATTGAATGTGCCTATGACATGAGTTATTGCAGCCCATGTGAGAAAAGTGACATATAGAGATAATGATGATGCCCCGGTTGGAGAGTGAGATGTTGCTTTGCAGGGTCAAAATTTCATGTTGGTGTGAAATTTGTGGGTGGAGGAGGAGTTTGGTGAACATATCTCTTGGGACAGGTGAGGAACATAATGTATTCTCCATGAACAAAGCCTCCAGATTTGTCAATATATGTTTTCATGGAGTTTGAGAATTATGTCGGTGTTCTGTGGGATTTGAGTCACCCCAAGTATGTACCTGTGCCTCCAGTATTGAGGGGACATCATAGAAAATTTCCTTTGAAGATGTCATGGGCTCTTACGATTCACAAGTCACAAGGACTCACTCTCAGAGAGCAACAAGGGTTGACGTTCACGGCGATATCAAGAGTGAAGTCTCTTGATGGATTATGCATATCTCCTCCCTTTTCTTTTGAGTGTTATTCTAAGATGAAGGATGGTGCATATGTTTCTCTTAGGAAGAGGGAGGAAGCTCACATTGAAATGCGAACAAAGATTGGCTCTTACGACATTAGTCGCTTGTCCTTGAGTAGTGAGAAATGTATTTTTTCCAATGTTTTGATAGTTTTGTATTTGTGTTATTTTCTTTAGTGGCGTATGGTGATCAAATTTTTTGAACATGAACAAGTAAAATTACAATGACGTTTGTCGGTTATGCGTAGCATAAATTTTGATTTTGTAAATTCTCATTTATTTCTACATATTTATAGTTGATGTTTGTATACAATTAATTTCATTAATACAATATGAACTCTTTTACATTTCATGGTGTCTTACAAACTCGTCGTCATGTCACGATTACATGTGAAATCATGTGTTACAAAGATTCTTATTCAAGGGAGCTCGACATTTTAGTTTTCATTTGTGAACGAAAAATAAGTGTGAAATTAGAGAACAAAGCTCTTTGTTTTTATAATTTGACATGTGTGAGTTTAAATATTTTAATTGTAAGGATTTAAATGTATTGGCAATGTTAATTATAATATTTTAATTTTTACGAAATTTATTTTTAAATTTTAATTAAATTTTACTTAATAATTTGTTATTGATTTTAAATTATAATAAATTTTAATTTTAATTTTAAATTTTTATTTTTTTTTTAGTTATTTTTTATTATTATTATTGGCAAATAGTTTTTTGAAAGGGACTATACCCTTGTACACCAAGGCTCAGAAGCCAGAATTGATAGTTAAAGCACAAGAGATGGATCAAAATCCAGATAGAACAATTAAGCCCGACAGCAGAAAATAGACTGCAAAGTAAAAACCAACAACCGACAAAGCAGTAGCAAAAAAAAAACAGAAGTACAAAGAAACAAATAGCAATGGCATATCAACACCATTGGAAGCAAACTACTATCTAGCTAAGAAAAATGAGACCGATGAAACCTAGCCAACCAATAGCAGATATGAGAATCATCTAGGGGAAGACTTACCCTTCAGAGCGGTAGATTTTTTCTTTTTGTTGACCGTAACCCACCTTGATGGAGCCTTCGCGGTTAGAGAAGAAGACAAAGGAGGAGTATTTTCCTTAGTCGCATTTGTCCCATTTATAACAGCCATGTTGTTATTCTGAGAGAGATATTTATCATTTTCCATGTTGCCCTCAACAACTTGTGAATTTTTCATGTTGCTAACAATAACGAGTTTGAGATAAAGGGGTTTTTCGTTGACACTCGATTCATCTACTTCTTTAGATTCAAGATCCTTTCTATCCACAAAAATCAGGTGCTCGGGAGTGCGTCTTTCCACCAGTTACGCTTCTCATGTTGACGTTTTTCCATCCGACAAGCAGTAGAGGTGTGTCCTAATCCAAAACACCTTCTACATCGAAAAGGTAGACCTTCATAATCAAGAGTTTGTGACCAAGTTCTATTTTACACTCGAAGGTCTATGGTAGCAGGAAGATTTTTATTAGTGTCAAGTTCCACCAGGATCCGGGCATAGGTAGTATGGGTGTAATTAGTTGTTTGAGAATCAATGTGGAGTGTAGTACCCAAGGTATTGCTAATGGTTGTCGAGACATTCATGAATCCGACTGGAGAGGTAAATGGGGCAGCCTGATCCAAATAGGTTTCCATGAGAATGACTCTGTGTGTGGGTTAAAGGATGGGAACCAAGGTTTCATGATTAGATATTTTGACTCGCAGGTCCAGAGCTTGGAAGCAATGATGTCTTTATCAACAATTGAAGAGAAAACCATAATGAAAATGCCTTTAGCACATGGATATAATTCTATCTTACCGATTAAAGATGAAGTCCAGGCTGGAGATCCACGTGTGAAGAACAGAAGGTGAGCCATAAACCCGGAATCTATAAATCGAGCATGCTCTTTGTAGTAGATCTCAGATGAAATGACATCTTCCCCAAATGTAATACATGGGGTGATGTCTGCAGGTTTCATGGAGGATTCCTTGCTTTTTAAGACGTCTTTGAAGGAGGTTTCAAGAGATCCGCGCCTAAACTCATTACCCAGCAATGGAAGAACAGGTAGATCTCCCTGTTCCAGCTCACCACGATCCTTGCCTTTCCCAGGAACACCCCCAGATGGTGATTGAATAAGGCTAGGGTTTGCAATACCGTTCGAGCGAACAGTCGCAGCATTGGTAAAGGCGAGGTCGATCCACGACCAAGGAACCCCTGAAGCCGATTCGAGCCTCCACCGTCTGGCTGAAGAGCTCCAGATTGAACTCATGGATCAACAGGGTTCGCAGGCTTGCGTGTAGCGAGAGCAAGGGCGTGCGTAGACACCATAAGGGCAGGGCAGGGCACGAGGGCGCAAGGGCTGAACAGGGGGCGCGAACAGAGGGCGGCGAGGGCGGGAGGGCACGGACAGAGGCCGGATAGAGGTCGAACGGAGGCCGACGAGGCCGCGAGGGCGCGGTGAGGGTGCGTGATGGGGTAACTTAAATTATTAAATATTTTTATTAAATTACATTATTTTTTATGTAATATAATTTTTTTAATTTTTTTATTTTTATAATTATTTTTATTTTTTAATTAATTTTGATTTTTTAATTTAAATTAAAAATTTTAATTATCAATTTTTAAAATAATGAAATGTAAATTATTAAAAAATATTAATTTTACAATGTATAATAATTTTAAAATTAATAATAAAAAATTTTGTCAATTTTTATTGATTCTTATTTTTAATAATTTTTTTATTTTAAATAATTTGAATTTTAGTTTATTTTTTAAAAAAGCACATCCATGGCTAGATTGAGTAAATGGAAATTACATAGAAAATACCCATAGGTAATCCAAAAAAAGCTAAAATGAGATATAACAAAAAGAAAAATATATCAAAGAAGCTTTGTCATCTTAGTAACAACATTTTTAATAGCAGTAGAGGCACTCTTCTCTCGCCAACATGTCAACCAGACAAACACCTCAACATAATCTTTGTCAATGATAGCTCTGGTATTATCCATGAAATATTTCCAATTTTAAGAACACCAAAAGCACGCTGAAGCTTTTCCATAATGGAAGTTACCACCTCGACCTGACTATCGCCCTATGGAGGCACCTCCGGAGGTTGATTTTCATCGATATCCATGTCAACATTCTTAGCTGCAGCTCGAGGAGAATTCATAGGCTTCGAACCGGGGAATCGGGTAAAGAGTGGCAAGACACATCGTGGCTTCAGAGATGAGTTGTTCGAACTAGAGACCAGGAGGTACTCAAGGTAAGGGCCAAGGGAAAGTGAAGGTCAGGTGAGGCCGTGAATCGACCAAAAGAGGGGCCGAGGAGGCACCACCGGAGAATGACCTAGAGTCGGCCAAGGGATTGCCAATAATGGCCACATCCAAGTCGAATTGGATGAGATTTGTTCATGCCACCGATCGTTGTTGGGTTTAGAGGAGGGGGAAGGACATGAAGTGGGGGATGGGAGAGGGGAGACAGAGGGCATACGTCAACGCTTACCCAATATCAGGGGAAAATGGATAAGCTCGGTGGGAAGCAATAAACTAGAATGACGAGATAAATCAAACCCCGATGCAAAAGAGGACCCTCCTTTTGTTGCTAGATTTATTGAGATTTCAAGAGATTAGAACAGGAAAGCCAAGAGATTGATCTTCTTACCATGATGTGGGTGGAAAAGAAGAAAGAAGTGAATCCCGTAGACCAACTTGTAGTGCCCATCAATTGTGAGGTATCACATTATCACCTCTCGCCACTCTATCCCACAGAGGATACAAAGAAGCTCGCTCATAACCCGAAAGATATTTCTAAGGTTCCTCACCATGGTTGAGAAAATCATCCAATTATGCATTTAGGGACCTCTTAAAGTACACCTCTCCCACCGAAGGTAACCCGAGTCACCATTGCAATTAATTTTGTAGAGATGGTGAACTTTGTATTACCAACTTGCACCTTCCCCCATTTCCATGAATCCAGAACGCAACAAGAGACCTGTGTCGAGTGGCCCAAAAGTCGTTCCATGAAGGTGGTGATACCACCTTCCTTAAGGATGTCCTAGACCTCCTCATCTTTGTAAAATTTGGCGCATGACATAGGTTCAATGTGTTTTATCCCCCGCATGATGTTGATCAACACAAAAATGCCAAGAAAATCATTGGGCCCTAAATTTATAATTGTGAATAGATCTTCCTAAATGGACCTTCACATGAATCCACCATGTATGGAAATTATTACTAGAAATAAAAGCAAATTTGGTCAAAAAATCTTCTTTTAAACCAGCGTCACTATCGCACATACCATCTTCTTTCAACTGTATTTTCTTATTTATGATGATGATAGGGCAACCACTTCCAAGATTACGAGGGGATTTCCACATACTCTTGTTGACTCTTGATGTAGCGTTATAAAAACCAATGTGAGGGATAAGTAGAATCAAACATATATTAATGCTTGAGAGGATAATCATTATGTAAACTTCTAAGGAGGTCGTTAAGGAAATTCCCAATCCATATTTAATGATCCTCCATGTGGACACTCATATTGGAAAGGAGGTCTCGCAACCTTATTACCTTATCTATGCACATGTTGATATTTGATTTCTTGGAATCTAGATTGAAGAATTCAAATATCTTATATGATGTTTATTATTGTCCATTGACCCAATTCTTTAGATTTTAAATTTTTATAAGATTTAGGGAATCGCTCTCCACTAAAAGGCACTCACGACCAATTTTAAGAGACATTTCCAACCCCCTAAGGAAAACCATGGCTTCAACACGCTGATTGGTGCCACGCCAAAGCTAACAAAGAAGATCAACAAGAGGGAAATCATTCATGTCACAAAGAATGGCACCCCCTCCAGAATTACTTAGGTTTCCTTTGGATGTTCCATCTGTTTTAAGTTTCAACCAACCAAGGGAAGGAGGAATCCAAACAACAAATCGCTCGCACGAGAAACCAATGGTTTAACCTCCACTTGAAAAGCCGATCTTGACACCAATTTAGAACCACATAAATTCAGTTTTTTCTTATACTTTTTCTAGATATAGTTGATATTTTCTGGAAGAGGATAGCAATACTTTTGACCACCTATGTTGGGATCATAGCTTGCTCTTTAAAAATACGCCTATTTCACTCCTTCCAAATACCCCATAGGCCATGAGGGAGAAGAAGTTTCCAAGCGAGGGAGAGGATCTCGGTGAGAGAAGGGGGAGAACCATTGGTTGAAGGCTTCAGACAGAGACGATGGGAATATCCATGACACACCAAGATGACTCAAGAGCTGACCCCAGATAGAGTGGGTGAAAGGACAATGGAGAAGAAGGTGAGAAGAGGATTCTAAAGCTGCAAGATAGAGACCACATCAAGAAGGAAGAGATAAGCCTATATTATTTTGATATTTTCACCTAAGATGATGGAATTCCTAAAGGATAACCATGCAAAGAGACCAATCTTGGGGGTGAAAACAGAGAGCCAAATATGATGAAGAGGCAGGCCAGGGGGTGTGAGAGTTTGAAGGAATAGTCGTAATGACAATGAAATTTCTAGAAGGAGAAAGAGGCCAAATGCTCTTATCTTGTGGTAAGGAGAAGGGGATGTATTGAGAAGACATAAGAATTTCAGACTCATTAGATATTGAATTTAGATGGTGTTACTGACCGACCAAACTGGTAAGGACCAAAGTGGTTTAGAGTTGATGATCTGAAAATATTTTCGACTTTCTTGCCACACTTAGATATTAAGGTCCTTTTGATCGGATCCCAAGAAGGATCTTGAGCAAGAGGCTTGTCCCCAATCCACCAATCCAACCAGAAGTCAATTTGGTGACCATTCCCAAGATGCCATTTGGTGCTAGCACGCAACATAGGAGAGAGCTCACAACAAAATTCCAAATGGTAGAACCTCTAGGGGGTCCGAATGGAGAAAAGTTCTCTATATGAAGAAGATAATTATATCGAAGGAGTTGAACCCAAGAATCAGAACTCTCATAAGAAACCTCCCAACCAATCTTAGCAAACATGGCTTTGTTCATATCAACAATTATTCTAAGCCCCAAACCACCCGAGAGGGTCAAAAGACAAATTGTATTCCAAGACACCAAGTGGATTCTTTTCCTTTCTTCAACACCAAACCAGAGAAAATGTTTTGAATTTTCTCAATGGAATTGATCACAGAAGATGGCATTTTGAGAAATGACATAAAATAGATAGGCAGACTCTGAAGAGTAGCTTTAACCAACTGAATCTTACCTACCTAGTTCAGTAGATCACCCTTCCATTCGGCCAATTTATTTTGATAGCATTCAATAACCGGCGTCTAAAGGCTTTTGATTTGTTTTCCTTTAAAAAGGGGGTCCCAAGATAAGAAGAGGGAAAATCAACAATGTTACAGCCAAAAATGTCAGCAATATTTCTTTGTCTACTGGGTGAGGTGTTTACGAAAGAAATACAACTTTTAGAGAAATTTATAAGTTGTTGTGAGGCCATTTGATAACACTCCAAAATTTATTTTAGGGCCTTGGCTTCCACCACCAAAGTTGCACTCATGAGAAGAGTATCATTTGCAAATTGGTTGTGAGTAGCAACAAGAGATCTAGTAGTAATTTTAATGCCATAAATTATGGTAGCTTGTTTGGAAGCTTACAAAGCCTTGCTTAAAGTGTTCACCATTAAGATGAAAAGGAAAGGTGAAAGAGGGTCACCTTGTCTAATCCCCCTACTGTTTTTAAAGAAGTCAGCCGATATTCATTCACTAGAATAGAAAATAAAGGTGATGATATGCAAGTGAAGACCCATTGCACCACTTGTCACTGAAACCAAATCTCTTGAGCACTCTTAACAGAAGACCCAGCTAACTCTATCGAAATATTTTTGCATGTCCAACTTAAGAATCATCCCACAGTCTTAAGCATGTTGAACAGAATGAATAGCCTCATGAACAGTGATAATACCACCTTGAATGAGATGGCCACCCACAAAACCATTTTGTTGTTCAGAAATAAGCATATTCATCAACAGTTTTAGTCTCTGTCGCCATCACTTTCATGATTATCTTATAAGTAGTATTGCAAAGGCTTATCGGTCTGAAATTAGAAACCAATTTAGATCCAAGTGATTTGGGAGCCAAAGCAATGAAGGTAGTATTCCACTCTTTTAAAAGAGAGTTGTTTCTCTGGAATTCATTCACAACATTATACAAATCATCCTTTATAATCTCCCGATAGATTTGAAAGAAAGTTCTTGGAAAACTATCTCGAACACGGAGATTTATCTCCTTTCATAGTGAAAATATATTTATGTATCTCATGCATGGAGAAGGGTTGCCTTAGGATTTCATTCATACCATCGGTGACCAACTTAGGAATGTGTTGTAACATTCTTATCATGTCATTTCCAACAAGGGTACTTCTTCCTATGTTTAGAATAGAAAGAAATAAGCTCATTAGAAATATCATCTTTAAGAAAAAAATTTACCTTTAGAGGAGAGAAGCTCCTTGATTTTATCTCTGCTTTTGTGTTTAGAAAGCAATGGCAAGGAATAATTTTGTGTTCGGTCTCTTGCTAACGCCAAAGTACCTCGGCATTTGTCTCCAATAAGTTTCTTCCTCAATCAGAGTGTTGTGATAATCACTCATCAGGGAGATTTCTTGTTTGTGGAGCTGATCCGTTCTACCCTCCTTTTCAATTTTAGCTGAAATGCCCATTATTTTTTGAGTGAGTTGTTGTTTACGCAAGTGAATGTTACCAAACACTTTAGTCTTCTAGATCTTGAGTTGCTTCTTGATTTCTTTGAGCTTTTTAACAAACTTGAACATTGCAGATCCTTGAATGTCCACTTTCCACCAACTCTTGATAAGGTCGTCTAACCTATTATTCTCCAACCAGGCTAATTCAAATCTGAAGGGAGGATTTTTAGTCTTGTGACTAGATTCATCACTTAAGAGCAGTCGGTTGTGGTCAGACGTAACTCTAGGGAGAGTATTGAGATAGAAGTCCAAAAAGTGCAAAATCCAGTCCATTGAGCCAAGAGCCTTGTCTAGTCTACTCTGAATATGATTGTTCCCTAGTCTGCGGTTTGTCCATGTGAAGGTAGCTCCATGCAGATCCATATCAAAAAATTCCCCCTGCCTGATAAAATCAGCCAAAGCCTACATATTGTTGGGGTTAGCAAGGGAGCCACCTAGATTTTTAGAAGGGTAGAGAGTGCTCCTAAAATCCCCCACAATAAGGCAGGGAAACTGAGAGCAGCTCCTCTTAAATTCCAAAATGTCTTTCCAAATATTCTCCCACTGGGAGTCCAAATTAGGGGAAAATATTTTAATCGTTATCCAACCTACGTCAGAGCCAACTTCCTAAAAGAACATTCCCAAGAAGTTTGGATTTTTGATGATGCAGTCACCATACAAGTACTTTCGGTTTCCAGAGTGTGAAACTACCTCTAGAGTTCCCAGAAGAAATATGAGAAGCAAAGGAGGCAAGTGGGCCACATCCTGGGAAGGTTGTCATCCACTTTTAGCTTAGTTTCCTGTAACATGATAATATCCGGAGAGTATTTGAGTCTGATGTCTTTTAGGACTCTCTTCTTTTGCAAAGAGTTGAGCCCCCTTATATTCCAGGAGATTAATTTCATTTTTAGATTTGGACTTGTTCCCCACCACCATGGGGAGGGTGCTTTGAGTTCCTTGCGCCACATTGAGTGCTGATTCTTATTGGAGCTTGACATTTCTAGGAGTTCTACCTTTAGTCTTCTCAACTCCCACATCAGCTTTCTTACTAGTGCTTCTAGTCATTCGAGGATGGTTGTTGTCTCCAGAGGCGTAGAAGGAGAGAGGGGCACATCCAGTTCGATGATCGGGAGGAAAGAAGAAAAATGGAAAGAAAATGGAGCATCAGCGAGGGGACGATGAGATCGAACCGAATCCTCAAGGATGACAACATAGGTATTAGGCAGAGAGGAAATCATAGGAGCAGTGGAGTGCTCGATGAGGGGAATCTCCCCATCTTCTAAAGCAAGTAAAAGGATTAGAGGTGTTAACCTTTGGAGCCACCTCAAGAGTAACCTTGAGGATGAACTTACCCTTCTTCTTAGGGAAGATTCAGAACTTTTTTCTTAGGTTGAGGTTTAGAAGGGAAAGCAAGAGCCCTGTGTCCAATGCTTTTGCTAGATGGAGCAAGCTTGAGGGATATATTCAAATTCTATGGGTTGTGACCAAACTCCAAAATACGGCAAGTAGGTAAATAGATTTTGGGAGCGGGCGATTAACATCAGCGTTAACACAAAATCAAGCATGAATGAATCTAGATTTGGTCTTAGTGGCTTGATCAATGGTGATAAGAGATCCCATGGATAGAGCAATACCTTCAATGACCTGCTGGATCCCAAAACTCTAGAGGGAGGCTTGGTAAGAGGACCCAAATTGGTGCGTGCGTCATCATTTTAGAGTGGGGATTGAAGCTCGGTGTTTATTTTTACTTGTAGAACCCTCTCCTTCCAAAGAACCATGGTTCTCGAGAAGGGCCTATGCAAAACTCTCTTTGAGACTGAAAGTGAAGAGAATAAAACCATTAGGTATGGCAGTAATCTCTAGAGAGCCACACAGGGGCCATTTCAAGTGCGCCCATTTTTTTATGTCCTCCAAATGAGGTTTGGGACCAATGGGTTTCAGCAACCAGTGGAAAACTCCCTCGAGGTAAGATCCCACACAAAGTAATGTGGGAAGGAATCTGCAGAGACAGTGTCCCATCAAGCACGACAGGAGACAATTTATACGTATGAGAAGACGAGGAGGACCCAGCCACCACGTTTTCCACACCATCTACCGAGGGCTAGGTAACGAGGCCACCTAAATCATCGGGTGGGATCGCGAGGTCCGAACCGGAAGGGTCCGACATCGGAGCGAGCACAAGGGGACGTAGAAAATTCAAATTTCAGCAAGTGGGAAAAATGCAAAGGATAAGTATCAATAGTATATATATATATATATATATATATTTTTAATTTTTATTAATTATATATATATATTTATTGATATATTTTTTTAAAAAAATCGTTCTTTAAAAAAATCGTTCTTACTTTTGTTAAATTTTTATCAATTTTCATTAATTCTTAATTAAAAATTTATTAAATTAATTTTTAAATGTAGAATTTTTTAACAAATTTGTTACTTTCTATTAATTTTTAATGTTTGATTTTAATCAATTTTGATTCATTTCTATGAAATTGTATTTTTATCATTTTGTTTAGTAATTTTTAATGTTAAATAATTTATATGAAATTCTAATTTTTATCCATTTTTATTAAAAAAATTCCTAATTTAATTTTATATTTTATGAATTTAAATTTAAACTTATTTTTATTTTTAAAATTTAACTAATTTCAATTTTTACTTTAATTAATTAAAATTTTAAATACTTATAAAATTTTAATGTTATTAATTTTAATTTTTAATTTTTTGATAATTATATTTTATTTTAATTTTTAATTTTTATTTATTTTTAATAAATTATATTTATTTCTCCATTTTGAAACTTTTCTTAATTTTGGGTTATTAATTTATTATTATTTATTACTTTTTAATTTTTACCTTTTTACTACTTTTTAAATTTTTTTATTAATTTTTAATTTTTATTATTTTTAATTAATTTTTAATATTTGTTTAGTTTTTCATTTTTGTTAATGTTTTTTTCATTAATTTGTTTGAATTTTTAACTTTTTATTAGTTTTCTATTTTTTAAATTTTATTAATTTTTATTAATTTTAATTAATTTTGAATTTTTAAAAAATTTAATTAATTTTTATTTTTATTTTTATTATTATTTTTATTTTTATTTTTTATTTTTATTTTTTATTAATTTTAAATTTTTACTTTTTAATTTTTATTAATGTTTTATTTGATTAAAGTTTTTGAATTTTTACCGTTTTTATTAATTCTTATAAATTAATAAAAAAATTCATTAACTTTTATTATTGACTTTTTATTTATTTTTTAATTTTTTTATTAATTTTATTATTTTCAATTTTCATTAATTTTAAATTTTTACCGCCTTTTTATTTTTTAATATTTATTTAATTTTCATTTTTTATTAATGTTTTATTTTATTAAAGCTCTTGAATTTTTAACTTTTATTAATTTTGAGTTTTTTTAAGTTTTTTTATTAATTTTTATAAATTAATAAAAAAACTTAATTTTCATCAACTTTTATTATTTCTTAACTTTTTATTAATTGTTATGATTTGTCATCACACCAAAAACTTGAACTAGTAGTGGAGAGGGATCTCATTGTGTTAATCGGTACATTGCTACGCCAACACACCTCCACACAATTGAACCAAATGCAACCACGTGAGCCCTGAGCCCACCATGTATTCACCAAATTAGGTCCAACAACATTAGGAGATAACAACATTGGGACTTCCCGAGAGGTCATCCATCCTAGTACTACTCCAGGTGGGCGCGCTTAATTGCTCGGCTCGATACCATGTTACCTCGCTTAACCGCCTAGCTCGATACCATGTTACCTCTCGACCTAGAGTAATACTTTGGGATGGGTGACCTCCCGGAAAGTCCGGTGTCATTGCCTCCTAATGTCGTTGGGCCTAATTTGGTGAATAGATGGTATCGAGAACCAAACAATTAAGCACGCTCGACTGGAGTAATCTTGGGATGGGTGACCTCCGGGAACTTTCGGTGTTGTTATCTCCTAATGTCGTTGGGCCTAATTTGGTGAATACATGGTGAGCTCAAGGCTCACGTGGTTGCATATGTTGGAAAATTTATATGTTATTGTGAACATTATTTATGTGTGTATTTGTAATATATGAGTTGTCATATAAACAAATCATATAATTTTGTAATAGTTTAATTATATTGGTGAGTTGTGATGATAACACACGTAGATTATCTCTAGAGAGATATTAGGAGTTGAGTGAGAGATATGAGGGATTAGAGATAGGTGGAGAGATTAGTGGATAAGACTTGACTCCTAGTTAATAGGATCAAGCATTTGTATAAAAACTCCATCTCTACATGAATAATACATCCTGAATGAATTAAATTGTAATATTTTTATATTCGGTGTTTTATTAGTGTGTTATATTTTATTGTTTCTACATTTGAATCTGACCCAAAAATAATATTTGGTATCAGAGTAGGTATGCAAACCTGACAATGGATTTTATGTGATTGAGCAAGAGAGAATTTTTAAGAAAATATGTCTGAAGAATAGATTGTAGTTTTCGTTCTAGGATTTGGGTTTCTCTGAAACTTATTGGGTTTCACGAAATATGGGTAATACAACTACAAAAGAACTCGGATAATATTTTTGGAGAAAAATGCATTTCACCGAGCCTGCATTATATAAGTTAGGAGTTTATGTAAATGTTTCTTTTACCACACGGTATTCAGTTCGTGGTTAGTTCATGGGAGATTGTAGACCTGCCATGCCACATGGATTGCATGTACCGCCATGCCACATGGATTGCATGTACCTTCCTTCCAGTCATGTATTCATTTGGTCATTATTTTTTAGTCTCTGATTTATTTTGACCATCACATGTTGTTTTGGTTTTTGTTTATTTTTAAGAAGAAAAAAAAATGTGGTATTTCTTCTCTCTCGGTTAATTCATTAGGGAACAAGTCTTATTTATTGTTTAGTTACGTAAGTCTAAGTTGTTTTTTTAAAGTTATTATATATTTTTATTTTGATTGTTTTGTTTATTTCGTTTTTAGATTATGTTTATTTGTTAATTTTATTTGTATCATTACAAACATCATAAAGTCGTCTTAAGTTTAAAGGTTTTGTTGTATTGTCTTGTTCATCGTCTTTTGTCTAAATTCGAGTCAAAATTTTTAAAGTCATTTTTGTGTCATTTAGGTGATTATTAGGAAAATTGCAAAAAAAAGGTTGCTCGTATTTCTCCTGGTCGCATTTTCACTTGTACGCGACAACCAAGTTCAAATTGAGGGGGAATTTCATATTGAGCTTCATTTTCAATTTTTTTGAGTAACTAAGCAGTTTCAGATGGAGGAAGGAGGCAACGAGAGGAAGGAGGTTAATCAATGACCTCTTGCCGGCCCCACAAGAAGGGGCCACACAATGAATTTGTGGCATTTATTTTTGTTGTGTTTAATTTTCATTGTGTGTTGTAATAAGAACAGATGATTTATTCTTGTTCAATCTTGTAATAAGTGAGCTCTTGTGTGAGTGATATTTCTTGTATTTTCCCTTGAATGTAAAGATGGGGGTGGGGAAACGTGTACGCTACTATGAAAGTGGTTGGTGGTCCACTAGAAAACCAATTTGGGAGTTTGTAAATCTCTTCGAAAATCACATACAGAGTGGTTAATGGTTCCACTAGAAAACCTGTTGGAGTTGATGGTACTCTTTGAAAACCATCGGATTGTAGAACATGAGCAGGTACTAGACAGAACTCACCCATGTTCACACTAAGGGGGTGAATGTTAGGAAATTTATATGTTATTGTGAACATTATTTATGTGTGTATTTGTAATATATGAGTTGTCATATAAACAACTCATATAATTTTGTAATAGTTTAATTATATTGGTGAGTTGTGATAATAACACACGTAGATTATCTCTAGAGAGATATTAGGAGTTGAGTGAGAGATATGAGGGATTAGAGATAGGTGGAGAGATTAGTGGATAAGACTTGACTCCTGGTTAATAGGATCAAGCATTTGTATAAAAACTCCATCTCTACATGAATAATACATCCCGAATGAATTAAATTGCAATATTTTTATATTCGGTGTTTTATTAGTGTGTTATATTTTATTGTTTCTACATTTGAATATGAACCAAAATAATAGCATTTGGCTCCATCGTGTGGAGGTTTGTTGGCGTAGTAATTTGGTTAACACAATGAGATCCCTCTCCACTACTAGTTCGAGCTTTTGGTGTGATGATAAATCATAACATTAATTTCTATCAAATTCAATTAATTTTTATTTTTAATTTTTTAATTAATTTTTAAATTATATTATGTTTTTTATTAAATTTTAATTTCTATTAATATTTAATTTTTTGATTAATTTTATTTTTTATTTTTTATAAATTTCTAATTTTAATCAATTTTAATTTTTATCATTTTCTTAAATTAGAATTTTTATTAATTTTAATTTTTATCAAAAAAATTTAATTGTAATTAATTTTAATTAATGTTTTTTTACTTTTGTAAAATTTTAATTACTTTCACCATTTTATTTTTTTACTAATTTTAAAGCTTATTTTTCAAAATTAATATTAACTTTTTTAAAAAATAATCCTAATTAATTAAGAGGCATATCACCTGTTAATAGCACCAAAGGTGTTATTGCTTAAGTACATACAAATTGTTGCTTTAGACAATGAGTTAATAATATTATTGTAAACAATTTATTAGACAATTTCATCCGTTTATTAGGAGAGCTTTTGTTTTGCAACTCGTACTCTTTTAAGTTCACATAGGCGGTTGGAGTGTCATCTTAAAATGTGAAGTGAAGCGCCATTATTGGCTTATTTATTTCCTAAAATAAGGGGGAAAAAATTATATAATTCAATTATGTAATTCAAAACACACGACCAAGTTTTAATAATTATTCTCTCATTCAATTAATGTAATTCGGATCACACAATTACTTTTAAAACCAATGTTCTTTGTTCGCATATTTACAATATGGAACACACATTCATTGCCATTCAATCATATAACAGATACCATATGCTGTTGTAAATGACTCGAAGAACTACCGATCTCCCATTTTATGGCTCGGAGTTTCAGCGATCTCTCATTTCATGACTCGACCGAATTACCGATCCTTCATGTTAATCCATGCATTGTATACTAAGTATACAGGGTTCTCTTTACCATTTCCGGTTATCGAAGTGTTCCATTTAAGAGGCCTATCTGAATATCTGTTACTGATATTCATCTGATATCCTGCTTCTTAAACTAGGTGATTAGGACAACGCAACCAACAACTTGCGATACTTTGGCCAAAGATTTTCACATGCTTTGCATGATCATATTCCCAGACGTTATACGCCTCAATGGAATACGTCCTTCACCTCACTTCATCTGTTATCTAGAATGGTCTTTTCTGACCTCTGTCAGTCCTTCTGTCCAAGGTTAAGCTCTAACCCCAACTAGCAATATGAAAGAGTATAGGAAGACACTCGCGGTGACTAAAGGTACGCAGACATACTGTGTCGACCCTAGACGACTGCGTGTGTCTAGTTACCTTTAGTCCTCTGGAGTCACCCCGTATACGCGGTCACATTCCTATCCTCATCCAAGTAACTTGGTCCCAACTTATGTAAACTTGATGATTTGATTTGGGAGGGCGTTGTAACATGTCGGGCCGCAACATTGTGTCGTCATGAAGGCCCCACCTTCATGAAGACACCAGAATGCAGTTGGCGTGTGTCAAGGTCCTACGGAATCCTCTCATCAAGGAATACACATCCAGCTTGAGTGTGATTGGATTATAATCTTAAATATTTAAGATCAATTTTCAGCAACCATGCTGATCCTTTAACCTCATTGCTCGTTACAGTTGCATAGCTAAGAGAGAGACTTAAATTGTCTTATAGCTTAATATACGTTTACTCCTCCATACCGAAGGATTGCATATTTCCATCTTGGTTCTTTACTTCAAGCTTCAGACTAACAGTCCACTACAGCTTAACGTAGTAAGTTCAACCTATTAAACTTAACCAAGTTTTATCCGCAACTGTATTTAAATTCAGAATTCCATCTTATTAGACGCCATTTAAATGAGGCCTAATTCCAAATGAATGTATTCATTTAATCACCATAACCTTACTTCAATTAAGGTTTGTTACGAATAGATATGTTTCCTCATACCAAATATCCTCTGAATTAAACATTTCGAGGATATTAACGAAATCCGAGTACGAGGTTCAACTGCCTCTTTTATTGATATTCCTCAGCTTATAAACTAATTCCGAATATCATTCAATTAAGAGTTCACATTCACTTAAACCCTTTTCAATGTCAATCTAAAATTCATATTAACCCAAGTATGAATTAATTGCACATTCCAACTTAAAAGTTGCATTCAAGTAAAGAACAGATATTATGTCCCTAAAAATCTGTCAACTATCATTTGAATAAATCCAAATCAATGAATAAAATTATATTCTCAATCTTATTCAAATAGTTTCAAAGTGATACAACCATTAAAATATCACACCTTTCCTTGTATTCAATCCTTAAGATTTAAAATCTATACAATTTACCAACCCATATTTGAACTTCATTTATATCAAACAACATTACAACACATAAGGGAAGAAGAATGCAACTTCTTCTTTTCCCATTTCCTCGTAGAGGAATAATAAACTATCAAATACGATCCATCCTTAGCTACTCAGAAGAAGCATCAGAAAACAACATGTCTTCATTTTTACTCAAGGAAACCATCTACAAAATTTACTTGCACGGGTCAGTTCATCGAACTGAGCATATTAAGCACTTATCATTAAAATGAGGTGCTCTTAATTAACTGTCTCAATAAAAGAACTCTACTTTTATGAAACGTTAATAAATTGAGATGGACATCATCCACGAATTAAGTATTGATAAGGATGAACAACTTAACAACTCAATCATCTAATTACCATCACAATCAAACAAAAAGATTTACTAACTTTCTCCCAATAATTACTACAAAAAGTAATTTCCTCTAAGTAGTTTCAGATTAAAACATCTGTAAGAACTAATACACATATGTATATAATGTTGTTCTAATGTATTTGCTGTCAGTTCCATTTCCTTTTTAATAGTTGAAATTTCAAGAGATATATTTTAATTAAGAATTCCAACAGAACTACTTCCCTTTCGTACCACTCATTTAATTTCAAACAATCAAATGCAGAAGAGAAAAGTAGTCATTCACCATGAACACACTGGTGTCAATTCTCAAAATTCAACAAACAACATAATACTTCTTTCAAATCAGAAAGAAAGTAAACAACAATTAGATGCAGATGATTACGCCTAAGGCAGTATGAAATTCATTCAATATCAAATATAGAATTTCAACTGTATAAGAGAAGAAATAATCATTACTTCAAATTATCCATCCAATATTCTCTTTCTTTTCATCATAACTGTACTGAATAATTTAAACAAGAAGTGATATCAATCAATGATAACAGCCAAAAGAGAAAGTAATTGAAGTCAATAATCAATAAAAAAAATATCATATTACCTCTTCTCCTTGCTTAGCTGAATATCAACTTATTCAGTGCCAGCTTGTTCCCCATAGGGTGATTTTCTCAACAATTATAATTTAGAAATTACAACTTACTAACTACCATTCCAGAAAGTTGGCCAGAATTCATTTGCATCTGGTCCGTAAGCATCAGTATCAAAAGTACCTCTAAATACAATCATTTCCTTTTAATTTTTTTCACCCAACGGACATTCTCGTCCAGATATAAACAAGTAAGAGTGTACAACAACAACAAATCATGCTTTCATCATAATAATAAAAGAATTCACTTTCCAAACACCAAAGTAAGAAATCCACTCATATTTTGTTTCAATGAAAACAATGAAGAATTTTCGTAAAAATATATATATATATATATATATATATATATATATATATATCATTGAGTTCAACTAGACACAAAATATAAATTGTATGCTCTACCCAGTCCATTCTATAGACTGACTACCTTGTTCCCATTCAGATCAGAACTTCTTTCCAAACAGTCATATACGAATACCAAGAACAAGCAGGTAGAACATCATATCAAACTAGAACAAACAATGTAAAGATGCTACTATGATCTTATTGTCCCTGGAAGGATTCATACGCCATACATTGTAATATGACAAGAGAAACAATCATACAAAAGTCTTGTCAATATTTTTACGGCTTTCCATATCCATTAGCGCACACAAATCATAGACAACAATTTGCACATTGTTGTTACCTTCAGCAAGATCGACCCATAATGCACAATGAAACCCTATTACCATTACTTTCAGAATTCAAAACAACAAAAAGAGAAAACTCGTTTCATTAATTATTTCAGTAAGGAAACACTCATTTTCTTCAAAACGCAACAAGAATACCCAAATCGTGTTTGTTTTATAATGACATCTCAAACCAGAGGTCACACCGAATCATTTTATCATTTCATTTTTTAAGAAGAACACAGAACTCATAAAACAATACTCACACGGCTAGTACATTCATCAACTCAAACCCATAATGGGTAATAGGAACGAATACCCAACACTGTCAAACAAAACTCATACAACAAGGACAGATTTATTTCATTTACTCACTTTGCAAAGAAATACCCAATTCGTATTCATTCCCAACAGGCATCTCAACACGAAAATCACATTAACAATCAACAATTCCATTTACAAAAACACCCAACATAAGAGCAGAGTTCTTTTAATGAAGACACTTAAACAAGAGAAAAATGGTTTAAGGAGAAGGGCTCAACATGCCTGTAAATTTTCTCGTGGCTTGAAGAAAACCACGCCACAGGAGCTATTCTTCTCCACGGCGACAACAAAGCAAGGATCTCCCAACAATCTCTTAACTTCCACAGACTCAAAAATAGCCGTGGCTACTCCAAACAACAACAACAATAACCAAAATAATAGCAGGTTTGAAAGAACCATGAAAGAAATGCAGAGCAGATCTCAAAACCCGAAAGAACACAATGACCACCAAATTTCCTCTATCCTCTTTCCAAGGCGAGCTGGTCACTAAGACCAAGACCATTAATGCATTGAATGCATTATCTTTTTTTTTTATTTCCACGCCATCACCGACTCGGTTTGGCGAGTTTCATTTTTAAAGTTTTGCATGCTATTTCCATCTTAGCTACATAGCTAGTTGGATGTCTCCAACTTTTCATGTTCCCGCCAAACTTGGCGTTTAAACTGCAAGGACATCATTTACTGTCCTAATAAATTTCTAACCTTTCCATCTTATCCGCTCACCAACATGTGTCCATAGGTCCCCTCCTTAGGTTAGTAATAGTTTAGGTTTTTCACCTAGGTTGCAAATCATTAGGATTTTCCATAATTTACATCCCATGCAATTTAAAATCCACGTAGGGTAGTAGTTAGGTTATAGGCTAAAACATAGTTATAGGTTAGAATTTAATCCCATAGTATTTTACTTAATAGTTTCCAACAAGTCTTACTGACTGGCGTTCATAACTAGTATGATGCAAGACGTTCCGTCTAACACGCACATCTATACACTGAGCTCTTGTATTAAAACTCTTTCTGCCTTACGCTCTCTGGCGTTACTGTGTGTATGTGGTTTGGGAATCGAACCTTTTCCTTGGCATCAAGGTACCGGATATTTATACCTGAAATCAGGTGCTGTAACATTTATAACAACCTTCAGTCTGGTTTCAGACTTCATTCCTTATAGAAAATAAATCGATAAAGCGATCTCAAAGAAGGCCACAGCATACCTTGGATCAATGGAATTGATTCAAGGTGTGCTGTCAATCAACAATAAGAGTTCATCAATCATATAAGCAAGTCTGTTGTCTCACTCTTGCAAAACACAAGTTATAACAACCTCCATCCCAAGTAAACAAATTAGTAAACAAGAGTCCAGATTAGTAACACATTCTTTTTAAGATTAAAAGATATATCTTAACATAATTATCCTCATTTCCATAGTTACAACATCATGAAAAGAGATTATCATAATAGCTTATAAAAATCAAGGCGTTACATTCCTCCCTTCTTAAAGAATCATCGTCCCGATGATCAAATTAGCCAATTCATAGAGTTTCCAGGACAAAATTCAATTATCGTCCTTCCATTCATAAGTTCATACCAAAAATAGATTTAATCATCAAAACAATGTTTTAAGATAACTGTAAAATAGACCAGTAATTGTCTATATTTGGTAGAATTATCAGTTTTTCGAATTCAATTTCGATCAAACAAGTATGGAAAAGCAGATCTCATTTCTTCGAGATTTTCCCAAGTTGCACTTTCTTCGCTAAACTGGTCCCATTGGACCTTACATTGATTCACTTCGTGATTTCTTAAGTACAACTAGTGAGTTCCCAGCACTCGAATGGGCTTAACCACGATTATTCCTGGGTCTTGGACCTGCAAGGAATTCCAATTCAGCACATGTGATAAATCTGTTACGTATTTCTTAAGCAAAGAAATATGAAAAACATCATGCATTTGTGATAAAGCAGGAGGTAATGCTAGACGATAAGCTACAGGGTTGATTATTTCAACAATTTCAAAAGGTCCCACATAACGAGGCGATAACTTGGCAGCCTTGCCAAAAGTTATAGAACTCTTTTTCGGCTTAACCCGAAGAAAGACCTTCTCACCAAGTTTATAATTCCTATCAACCCGCTTTAAGTCTGCATAACTCTTTTGCCTATTGGCAGCCTCCTTTAAATGTTCCCTGAATCATTTTAATTTGTTGTTCCATTTCGTAAGGATTTCTGGCCCAATTACCTCTCTGTCCTCTACGTTGTCCCAACTAACAGGGGTTCTGCATTTTCTTCCATACAATGCTTCAAAAGGCACATCTTTAAAGAGGCATGGTATGTATTATTGTAGGCAAATTCAACCAGCGGAAGGTATTCCTCCCATTTATATTGCTGGTCCATGCAATACATTCTTAACATATCCTCTAAAACTTGATTGACTCTTTGGTCTGTCCATCCGTTTCTAGATGATATGCAGAACTAAAGTTTAATTTAGTTCCCAAGGCCGCATTAAGCGTTTGCCAAAACCTTGATGTCATCCTCGGATCTCTGTCCGATATGATCAATTCGGGTATTCCATGCAATCTAAAAATTTCATGTACAAATCTTCTTGCTAACACTGGTGCATCATCTTTTAAATTACCAGCAATGAAGTGTGCCACTTTGGTTAATTTGTCGATGACAACCAGGATGATATCATGCTTATTCCTTGACATAGGTAATCCTTGAACGAAATCCATCGTTATCACTTGCCATTTGTACTGCGGAATGCTATGGGGATACAATAATCCAGCGGGATGCATATGTTCCGCCTTAACACGCTGACATTCCAAGCAGTGTGTCACAAATTCCACCACATCCTTTTTCATTCCCTTCCAGAAATATTGCTGCTTGAGATCAGCAAGCATTTTTGTAATGCCAGGGTGTCCAGAAAAAGGTGAATTATGAAATTCAGTTAACAATTTCTTTCTTAAATCATTTGCCAAGGGTATATATACCCTGTTTTCAAACCTCATAATTCCTTCATTATCAAAATGAAATCCCTTATACTTCACATCCTTTGGATCTGCAGCAAGTGCTATTTTAACTTGCTGGAAATAAGAGTCAGATTCCATGACATCTTTCACCTCATCCTTAAACTGAGTTCTTAATGTTATAAGAGCAGAGATGTGCTTCCTACGACTCAGAGCATCTACCACCCTATTTTCCTTGCCTTTGATGTAGCTTATATCAAAATCATACTGAGATAGAAATTCTAACCATCTTCGTTGTCTTGCATTCAGGTTTGGTTGAGTAAAAATATACTTCAACCCCAGATGGTCGGTTTTTAACTCGAAGGGCTTGCCAAGAAGGTAATGCCTCCACATTTGAAGTGCATGAACAATGGCAGCGAGCTCTAGGTCATGTGGAGCATAATTTTGTTCATGTAACTTAAGCTTTCTACTTTCATAAGCTATGACGTGGTTATTTTGTAACAGAATGCCTCCAAGACCTTCTCCAGACGCATCCGTTACAACCGTAAAATTTCCATTTGGGTCAGGTACAGTCAAAATAGGTGTTGTAGTTAACTGTTCCTTTAAAATTTTAAAGGCAAGATTCACATTTGTCAGTCCAGACAAATTTCTTATCTTTCTTTTGCAGTGAAGTGATTGGGGCAGCAATTTTTGAAAAGTCCTTAACGAACTTTCTATAATATCTTGTCAGCCCATGAAGCTTCTTACTTCATGCACATTCTTAGGCGCAGGCCACTCGGTTATAGCTGCGATCTTTGAAGGGTCTACAACTATCCCATTCTTGCTTATAACGTGCCCCAAATAATGCACCTCTGCATCATAAAAGGAACATTTTGATAATTTACCATACAACCTTCTCTTTCTCAAAACTTCCAGCACTATCCTTAAATGTTCTTGGTGCTCTTCGACATTTTTGGAGTATATAAGAATGTCGTCCAAGAATACAAGCACGAACTTGTCTAGGTATTCTTGAAAAATATTGTTCATCAAATTCATGAAGGCGCAGGTGCATTCGTCAACCCAAAAGGTAACACCGTGAATTCATAATGCCCGTACCTTGTTCTAAAAGTTGTTTTATGAATATCTTCTTCCTTTATTCTCAGCTGATGATATCCAGATCGAAGATCTATTTTTGAATAGACTGATGCTCCATGCATCTGGTCGAACAGATCATCAATCCTAGGAAGTGGATATCGATTCTTAATGGTTGCCTTATTCAACATTTTGTAATCAATGCACAGTCTTAGTGTGCCATCCTTCTTCTTTACAAAAATTACCGGTGCTCCCCATGGTGAGACGCTTGGTCTTATCAGCCCTTTAGTCAAAATTTCCTGTAATTGAGCCTTAAGCTCCACCAACTCGAGGGTGGTCATTCTATAGGGTGCCTTAGATATGGGTTCGGTTCCTGGCTTGATCTCTATTGCAAAGTCAAACTCTCGTTTGGGCGGAAGACCTGGTAACTCCTCGGAAATACATCACTGAAATCCCTTAATAATGGATACTTTTCCATGAAATCATTATCTTCCTTGGCATTTTTTGTCATTCTTACGGCATACAAAGTGCAGCCTCTATTTTTAGCCCTTTTTAGTTGCATAGTTGTTAGTTTCCTAACTGCAACCTCACGCTTTACACCTTGAATGACTGCTACTTGCTTTTGCAGTCATCAAAACAACAAATCTATTTTTCATAATAGTCGACCTTTGCCTTATGTTCCGCCAACCAATTAACTCCTATAATGATATCATATGACCCTAAAGGAGTGACATACAGGTCAACTTCGGTGGAGAAACTGGGCAAGTCAAGAATTGCCCCAAAAAGGCACATTTCGACTGTATGGACAACATTATTCCCATAATGCACTGTCCATGTCTTATCCATTCGTTTAGCTTTCCTTTTTAATTTCATTGCAATTTTAGTAGAAATAAAACATTCAGTAGCTCCAGTATCAAAAAGTATGACTACAGGTGTACCGAATAACTTACCCGAACTTCTATGGGTGTAACTTACTTTTCAGCTTGTTTGTTAGCCACCGCAGTGTGTATCCTATGCTGCTGATCGCGATCATCCTTTTTCAGAGGACAGTGACTCACGTAATGGTCTTTTCCACAGTTGAAGCAACCTCCAACTGGCCCCTTCCTAGGCTCGAATTTGCTACCAGCCTTGAAGTTATCACTCTGGCTTCCATAGGACTTTTGTCCATTACCACTAATTTTTGCAAAGTTACTCCGCACACTATTTACAGGTTTGTTCATTACTGATTTCTTATTGTTATCCACAACAAAAAATTTTGTTTTTCATACCAAACCTTTTCCAGGGTCCCTTTTTGGGTGCGAGAGATGAAGAAGAGTTGGGAATCTTCTTCCTAATCTCCTCCTATGAGCAGAAATTGCTCTCAATTTCTGTTCCTGTCTTATTGCCTTTTCGACAACTCCTTCCATAGTGGTTGGACCGTGGACATCCACTTCGCCACCAATGATGGGATTCAGTCCCATTATGAACTTTCGTATTCTGAACTTCTCATCAGCTTGGTACTGCGGCACATACTTAAGGAGTTTAGTAAACCCTTCCCAGTATTCTGTCACCGTCAGCCTTCCTTGCGACCAGTTCTGAAATTCAGTCATTTTCCGATCAAAATAGAGTTGAGGCAGCCACCGTTGCCTAAAATAACCTTTAAATTGATCCCAAGTTATGTCTCTGTTTGACAATATTCAACTCAACCTTACGGTTGTCCCACCATGATGATGCTTCATGAGAAAGCTGATATGCTCCCCATATCGCTTTGGTCTCCTCGGAGAAGTTTCTTATTGCAAAGTACTTCTCCATTTCACTGAGCCAATTTTCAGCTCCGTCCCCAAGTGTTGTTCCATCAAACTTTGGAGGACTTATTCTCTTTATATCATTTGTAAGTTCAGCTGCTAATCTTGCCCTTTTATTTTCAGGATGATTAGGAGCGTTCGCATTACTATTATCAACACCCGGATTCCCTCCATTGGTGTTGTCCACAGGAGGTGGCTGATCATTCATATCAGCTTCTTCTTCCTCCTCCTCATTTCCCATTGATTGTTGTTCCAAAACAGTCAAATGATCTCTCGTATCTAGTAGGGAAGCAAGGATTTCATCTAGCTTTTGAGCAGTAGCTGCTTCTCCACCCGAGTAACGGGTTGTTCGCAACATTTCCTCTTGTTCTGACCATTTTCTATTCAATAAGAAAATGTAAACCTTATTAAATTATGGACTCATTAGGTCCAAGAGCTGCAACCTTCAGCTCTGATACCAAGATGTAACATCCCCATTTTAAGACACTAGAACAAGGGAATTTTTTTTATATATATAATGTTCTCTATTCTGAATTATGTAATTCAAAACACACGACCAAGTTTTAATAATTGTTCTCTATCCAATTAATGTAATTCGGATCACACAATTACTTTTAAAACCAATGTTCTCTATTCGCATATTTACAATATGGAACACACATTCATTGCCATTCAATCATATAACAGATACCATATGCTGCTGTAAATGACTCGAAGAACTACCGATCTCCCATTTTATGGCTCGGAGTTTCAGCGATCTCTCATTTCATGACTCGGTGACTTACCGATCCTTCATGTTAATCCATGCATTGTATACTAAGTATACAGGGTTCTCTTTACCATTTCTGGTTATCGAAGTGTTCCATTTAAGAGGCCTATCTCGAATATCATCATATCGATATTCATCTGATATCCTGCTTCTTAAACTAGGTGATTAGGACAACGCAACCAACAACTTGCGATACTTTGGCCAAAGATTTTCACATGCTTTGCATGATCATATTCCCAGACGTTATGCCTCAATGGAATACGTCCTTCACCTCACTTCGTCTGTTATCTAGAATGGTCTTTTCTGACCTCTGTCAGTCCTTCTGTCCAAGGTTAAGCTCTAACCCCAACTAGCAATATGAAAGAGTATAGGAAGACACTCGTGGTGACTAAAGGTATGCAGACATACTGTGTCGACCCTAGATGACTGCGTGTGTCTAGTTACCTTTAGTCCTCAGGAGTCACCCCGTATACGCGGTCACATTCCTATCCTCGTCCAAGTAACTTGGTCCCAACTTATGTAAACTTGATGATTTGATTCGGGAGGGCGTTGTAACATGTCAGCTACAACATTGTGTCATCATGAAGGCCCCGCCTTCATGAAGACACCAGATTGCAGCTGGCGTGTGTCAAGGTCCTACGGAATCCTCTCATCAAGGAATACACATCCAGCTTGAGTGTGATTGGATTATAATCTTAAATATTTAAGATCAATTTTCAGCAACCATGCTGATCCTTTAACCTCATTGCTCGTTACAGTTATATAGCTAAGAGAGAGACTTAATTTGTCTTATAGCTTAATATACGTTTACTCCTCCATACCGAAGGATTGCATATTTCCATCTTGGTTCTTTACTTCAAGCTTCGGACTAATAGTCCACTACAACTTAACGTAGTAAGTTCAACCTATTAAACTTAACCAAGTTTTATCCGCAACTGTATTTAAATTCAGAATTCCATCTTATTAGACATCATTTGAATGAGGCCTAATTCTAAATGAATGTATTCATTTATTCTCCATAACCTTACTTCAATTAAGGTTTGTTACGAATAGATATGTTTCCTCATACCGAATATCCTCTGA
The DNA here is from genome assembly GCA_018340775.1 of Taxus wallichiana var. yunnanensis. Lineage (NCBI taxonomy): Eukaryota > Viridiplantae > Streptophyta > Pinopsida > Cupressales > Taxaceae > Taxus > Taxus wallichiana. The sequence goes on from CM031242.1 coordinate 660,232,847, forward strand.
ATTAAACATTTCGAGGATATTAACGAAATCCGAGTACGAGGTTCAACTGCCTCTTTTATTGATATTCCTTAGCTTATAAACTAATTCCGAATATCGTTCAATTAAGAGTTCACATTCACTTAAACCCTTTTCAATGTCAATCTAAAATTCATATTAACCCAAGTATGAATTAATTGCACATTCCAACTTAAAAGTTGCATTCAAGTAAAGAATAGATATTATGTCCTTTTAAAATCTATCAACTATCATTTGAATAAATCCAAATCAATGAATAAAATTATATTCTCAATCTTATTCAAACAGTTTCAAAGTGATACAACCATTAAAATATCACACCTTTCCTTGTATTCAATCCTTAAGATTTAAAATCTATACAATTTACCAGTCCATACAACTGAACTTCATTTATATCAAACAACATTACAACACATAAGGGAAGAAGAATGCAACTTCTTCTTTTCCCATTTCCTCGTAGAGGAATAATAAACTATCAAATACGATCCATCCTTAGCTACTCAGAAGAAGCATCAGAAAACAACATGTCTTCATTTTTACTCAAGAAACCATCTGCAAAATTTACTTGCACGGGTCAGTTCATCGAACTGAGCATATTAAGCACTTATCATTAAAATGAGGTGCTCTTAATTAACTGTCTCAATAAAAGAACTCTACTTTTATGAAACGTTAATAAATTGAGATGGACATCATCTACGAATTAAGTACTGATAAGGATGAACAACTTAACAACCCAATCATCTAATTACCATCACAATCAAACAAAAAGATTTACTAACTTTCTCCCAAATAATTACTACAAAAGTAATTTCCTCTAAGTAGTTCCAGATTAAAACATCTGTAAGAACTAATACACATATGTATATAATGTTGTTCTAATGTATTTTTTGTCAGTTCCATTCCCTTTTAACAGTTGAAATTTCAAGAGATATATTTTAAATAAGAATTCCAATAGAACTACTTCCTTTCATACTACTCATTCAATTTCAAACAATCAAATGCAGAAGAGAAAAGTAGTCATTCACCATGAAAATACTGGTGTCATTTCTCAAATTCATCAACAACATAATACTTCTTTCAAATAAAAAGAAAGTAAACAACAATTAAATGCAGATGATTACGCCTAAGGCAGTATGAAATTCCTTCAATATCAAATATAGAATTTCAACTGTATAAGAGAAGAAATAATCATTACTTCAAATTATCCATCCAATATTCTCTTTCTTTTCATCATAATTGTACTGAATAATTTTAACCAAAAGTGATATCAATCAATGATAACAGCCAAAAGAGAAAGTAATTGAAGTCAATAATCAATGAAAAAAAATATCATATTACCTCTTCTCTCCTTGCTTAGCTGAATATCAACTTATTCAGTGCCAGCCTGTTCCCCATAGGGTGATTTTCTCTAACAATTATAATTTAGAAATTACAACTTACTAACTACCATTCCAGAAAGTTGGCCAGAATTCATTTACATATGGTCCGTAAGCATCAATATCAAAAGTACCTCTAAATACAATCATTTCCTTTTTAATTTTTCACCCAACGGACATTCTCGTCCAGATATAAACAAGTAAGAGTGTACAACAACAACAAATCATGCTTTCATCGTAATAATAAAAGAATTCACTTTCCAAACACCAAAGTAAGAAATCCACTCATATTCCGTTTCAATGAAAACAATGAAGAATTTTCAATCCGTAAATTATATATATATATATATATATATCATTGAGTTCAACTAGACACAAAATATAAATTGTATGCTCTACCCAGTCCATTCTATAGACTGACTACCCTATTCCTATTCAGATCAGAACTTCTTTCCAAACAGTCATATACGAATACCAAGAACAAGCAGGTAGAACATCATATCAAACTAGAACAAACAATGTAAAGATGCTACTATGATCTTACTGTCCCTGGAAGGATTCATACGCCATACACTGTAATATGACAAGAGAAACAGTCATACAAAAGTCTTGTCAAGCATTTTTACGGCTTTCCATATCCATTAGCGCACACAAATCATAGACAACAATTTGCACATTGTTGTTACCTTCAGCAAGATCGACCCATAATGCACAATGAAACCCTATTACCATTACTTTCAGAATTCAAAACAAGCAGAAAGAGAAAACTCGTTTCATTAATTATTTCAGTAAGGAAACACTCATTTTCTTCAAAACGCAACAAGAATACCCAAATCGTGTTCATTTTATAATGACAGCTCAAACCAGAGGTCACACCGAATCATTTTATCATTTCATTTTTTTACAAGAATGCATAGAACTCAAAAACAATACTCACACGGCTAGTACATTCATCAACTCAAACCCATAATGGGTAATAAGAATGAATACCCAACACTGTCAAACAAAACTCATACAACAAGGACAGATTTATTTCATTTACTCATTTTGCAAAGAAATACCCAATTCGTATTCATTCCCAACAGACATCTCAACACGAAAATCACATTAATTGAATCAACAATTCCATTTTACAAAAACACCCAACATAAGAGCAGAGTTCTTTTAATGAAGACGCTTAAACAAGAGCAAAATGGTTTAAGGAGAAGGGCTCAACATGCCTGTAAATTTTCTCGTGGCTTGAAGAAAACCACGCCCACAGGAGCTATTCTTCTCCGCGCGACAACAGCAAGGATCTCCCAACAATCTCTTAACTTCCACAGGCTCAAAAATAGCCGTGGCTACTCCAAACAACAACAACAATAACCAAAATAATAGCAGGTTTGAAAGAACCATGAAAGAAATGCAGAGCACTCAAAACCCGAAAGAACACAATGACCACCAAAATTTCCTCTATCCTCTTTCCAAGGCGAGCTGGTCGCTAAGACCAAGACCATTAATGCATTGAATGCATTACTTTTTTTTTTATTAATTTCCACGCCATCACCGACTCAGTTTGGCGAGTTTCATTTTTAAAGTTTTGCATGTATTTCCATCTTAGCTACATAGCTAGTTGGATGTCTCCAACTTTTCATGTTCCCGCCAAACTTGGTGTTTAAACTGCAAGGACATCATTTACTGTCCTAATAAATTTCTAACCTTTCCATCTTATCCGCTCACCAGCATGTGTCCATAGGTCCCCTCCATAGGTTAGTAATAGTTTAGGTTTTTCACCTAGGTTGCAAATCATTAGGATTTGCCATAACTTACACCCCATGCTATTTAAAATCCACGTAGGGTAATAGTTAGGTTATAGGCTAAAACATAGTTATAGGTTAGAATTTAATCCCATAGTATTTTACTTAATAGTTTCCAACAAGTCTTACGACTGGCGTTCATAACTAGTATGATGCAAGACGTTCCATCTAACACGCACATCTATACACTGAGCTCTTGTATTAAAACTCTTTTAGCCTTACGCTCTCCGGCATTACTATGTGTATGTGGTTCGAGAATTGAACCTTTTCCCTTGGCATCAAGGTACGGATATTTATACCGAAATCGTGTGTCAGTAACATTTATAACAACCTTCAGTCTGGTTTCAGACTTCATTCCTTATAGAAAATAAATCGATAAAGCGATCTCAAAGAAGGCCACAACATACCTTGGATCAATGGAATTGATTCAAGGTGTGCTGTTAATCAACAATAAGAGTTCATCAATCATATAAGCAAGTCTCTGTTGTCTCACTCTTGCAAAACACAAGTTATAATAACCTCCGTCCCAAGTAAACAAATTACAGTAAACAAGAGTCCAGATTAGTAACACATTCTTTTTAAGATTAAAAGATATATCTTAACATAATTATCCTCATTTCCATCATGAAAAGAGATTATCATAATATCTTATAAAAAACATCATGAAAAGAGAAATAAACAAATATTTATTTTTCATTAACAAAGTTCTTATCACTGTCTTTATATTTTGTTATCGCCCATCTTTATCTTTTTGTTGTCTCCCATCTTTATCTTTTGTTGTCACCCATCTCTAAAGTCTTGTTGTCTCCCATCTCTAAAGTCTTGTTTTCATCCGTCTCTAAAGTTCTTGTTACTGTCTTTATCTTTTTTTCATCGCATGTCTTTATCTTTTTTTGTCACACGTCTTTATCTTTTTCTATCACCCGTCTCAATATTTTTTTGTCGCACATCCCTAAAGTCTTTTTGTCACCCGTATCTAAATTCTTGTTGTCACTCATATCTAAAGTTCTTGTTGCTTCGTCTTTATCTTCTCGCTATCACTTGTCTTTATCTTTTGTTGTCGCCCATCTTTATTTTTTTATGTCATCTGTCTCATATTTTGTTGTCACGCATCTCTAAAGTCTTGTTATTGCCGTATCTAAAGTTCCTATCGCCCGTCTTCATCTTTAGTTGTCTCTCTGTCTCTAAAGTCTTGTATCGCCCATCTCTAAAGTCTTATCACCCATCTCTAAAGTCTTTATCACCCATCTCTAAAGTCTTGTTGTTGCCGTCTCTAAAGTCTTGTTGTTGCTCATCTCTAAAGTCTTGTTGTCTCCCATCTATAAAGTCTTGTTATCACCCGTCTCTAAAGTCTTGTTTTCTCCCATCTCTAAAGTCTTTTTATTGCCCTAACTTTTCTAGTCGCGTGTCTCGAAACCCAAACCCTAGCAATACCCCTTCCTACACTCATTTCACACACTTCTCACAACTTATTTTCCACAATTATCGGTGCTCGCATGGTCACACGCAACCTATTCAACTCTTGATGCTCATAGGTTTCCTATTCAACTCTCAGTGCTCATGGGTTTCCTATTCAACTCTCAATGCTCATAGGTCACACACAACCTACAGGTTTCCTATTCAATTCTCAGTGCTCAAAGGTCACACACTGACCTATAAGTTTCCTCTTCAATTCTCAGTTTTCACATATCATAATATATTGTTTTGATCATAGCGCACATCTTTTTGGATGGTTTTGATTATAACCGAAAGAGCCACCCGCCATGTTAAAGAAAAAGAGGAAGCATTTAAATTTGTATCTTGAGTTCTTTTTTATTTTTATCGCAAAGTATTTTTTAAACTATGAGATGACATTGACTATAGAAAAGCCATTATCAAAGAATCATAACTTTAGAAAGGCCTATCGACCAATTAGGAAAAAATATATATTAATAAGACAAATACAATTATGAAGCGTGACCAATATAAGAGTTCAAGTTGTGGAAGTGTTTAGATGGTGTTTTTTCCCTTCTTTATATTGTGGTTGGGTTTCATAAAAAGAAGAACATTTTTGTAGGAGATGAGTTATCTTTGTAAATATTTCAACCTGCATGAGATTGGGATTGGGATAAAAGGAAAAATGAGTTAACCATTATGTGTTGTCCATTTCGTCTTATTTTTCTAATAAATCTCGGTGTGTAGATTGACTTCATTATTTCCTTGGACACCCTCTTCTTATTCTCCTATAAATCATAAATTCAATATATATTTTGGGATACTCGAGACTCTCACCCATCAAATCAAAGGCGGTATATGTCCACAAATATAATGCAAACAGTAAATTGATATCGACTACTTTGATCACACACTTAAAGAAAAACAACATTTACATCATCTCCATTTGACGATAATGAAACTACAATGTAATCATACACGCATAGGTTAAATTTGACGTTTGTTTACATGTTTTTGTGTTTTTAGACGTATTTTACGGTTAGATTATATTTTCAACTATAACACAGGATGGGCACAGTTTTTCCAAACCTATCATATTGACGTTTGCATTTCAAATTCAATTATTCTTCAATTTTCATATAGTTCCAATATTCAAGTAATGACTCGGGACTCAAGACTTGGAAGGTGCGATTTACGAGAGAGTGGGGTGTTGAGTTGTGAAGAGGAACACTAATTAACATATTTAATTCTGCAAAGTGGCCGAACTAGGATGATATTGTTAATTTGTTAATTTTGCAATATTACCATTAAATAAAGTAAAACATAGGCTAGACCGTAGGCCTGTAGCCTATAGAGTAGAAACATTGAAGGTGTAGGGTCGAAGCGGGTGGCTCAAGAAATTTACTATCAGTTACGTGATTTGCGAGTTACAACCACTATTCCCCATCCACATTCTACCCACTCGCCCATTTACCACTTACTAGTTCCCATTGGTCCACTAGTACAATGTTGCCCAGAATGTGAAAATATCTTGCTAGTTAGTAAAAATTGCTTGAAATATACTTGAGATACTAATTAAAATATTATGCATGAACATATCATGCGAAAAAAACATGCAAATGAAATGTAATCGCATAACTTTGTAATGCCTTAGCACCCTCTCGCACATTCACTGCGGAGAGGGAGAGACAGATTCTGCGTAAGATAACTACTAATGGTGTCGATAAAATGATTGAGATTATGATATCATAAATTGAATATTTTAAGAAGAGAAATTATATTAGTCTGGGGCGATTGGTTAGGGTGAATGGCACTTCACGAAGAGTTCCTTATGAAACACGAGATGTAGGGGCTCACATGACACACCTACGATTGTAAAAATTGCTATACGCTACGATGTGCAAATCTCAAACCCGCAAAAGGAAAAAGAGAAGGCTCAATTATAATAGTGGTAATGTAGATCCGACAAAGAGAGATCCTTCTATTAGTTTGTAATAAGTAAGAACTATAAGTAAAATTACTTGTTATTTGCTAGTTTTTTTAATTTCCTATATCGACGTTATTTCCTATATTGATATGAGCGACATCAACGAGGTTTTGGTTCAACTACATCACCGTTTCTAGTCGATGAATGGATTCATTATCATCAACTACCACCTGGTCTTCCAACTTGAAATGTGTTCAAGAAGACATGAATGCCCATCGGACCAATGACCTTGAAAGTTAAAAATGTAAGGTTCAATTGTTTCAAATGAATCCAAGCTCCAGAAGACAACAAGCTAGTGATATTATGGGTGTATAACAAAACTTTTTGTTAATGGTTAATTAGAAGCGTGTGTAGTGTGGACTTTTGCATTTGCATAATGAAGGTTTGCTTCAAAATGGTGCTTGTCTGGTAGATATCCTCCTCCAATAGGTATGCCTATGTACCTATGTTGAAGTTTAGAGTTATAAATTTTTTGATATCATGCTCCAATAATACAAGAAAAAAGAACCAAGTTAAATTCTATCATATGAAATATCACTATATTAGTAAAGTACATATTTTTCAATTCAAAATATCATATTTTGAATAGTGAGTATCATACATCATGTCTTCTACCATGTGAAATATCATTATACTAGTAAAGTATGGATTTTTCAACTCAAAATATCATGTTTTGAATAGTGGGTATCATACATCATGTCATGTATCATTGAATCCAAAATAAAATAAAATTTATAATACATTTAGTTTAGTTCAAAGAATATGAAGATGGGATAAACATTAGGGTTATTAGAATGTACAGACCTCAAACCTAAAAAATGAAAGTCAAAAATAAAAAATAAACATCATGTACAAGGTGATATTAGTAAGGAAACCGTCACCCCAAAAAATCATAACGGATAGGGGTGACCGTCAAATTTAACCCCCACATGATACACGTCTATGAGAAAATGTGATTGTCTGATGTGATGATATCCATTATTCTGGTCGTTCTTGAACAGTATAATAAAATCGACAAGAATATTTTTGAAATTCATCGGAATCTTGAACGATGTGACATAAAATCCCATTCCGTGACGTCCGTATTCCTCGTTGCGAATCACATGCATTTGTAACGCGCTCGGTGGACATCGTATCATTATCGGAGATGTCCGCCACCTTTACGAGTGGAGGTTCCTCATGCTCTTTGTTTTTTTCCACCAATACTTAATTGACATTTGAAGCTTAAGTTCCGTGACCCGTCAATGGCCAATGGTTAGGTATATTAATGTGTGGAATTTCGGGTCTCTCTTTCAATTACTACCAAATTGAATACATATCAAAAGGATTTTATTATCCTGCCGAAAGGCATGGATATAGTTTTCACATGTGGAATATTTCATTTGTACATTATAGTTTTTTGAAAATAATTTTTCTTTTACAATTTAAAAATATCACTTATCTTACATTCTATTGGTCTGCCCCTTTATTTGGCACTGTAGATGGGAGAAAAAATATTGTCTTGCCTTGCTTTAATGACAACCACTGTGCATGACACCAAAGGTGTGGTTACGGGGCTCAAGGTTAGTTTATGCACTGTCTTGCTCAACTTTATTGATATGTGATTGCTGGATAACAGCGAGTTATTAGGTTCTTTTCCATTTTGATTTTCATCTTCAGGGTATGCGTCTCTGTATTTTCAATACATTACTAATCCATTAATATGTGATTACATGTGGTCTCGTCAAATTTACTTGGCTTTTCTGGTGAAAGAACCTTCACAGAGGAAGATATATCAAATTATTTGTAGGAAGAGTATTCCTTGATCTCGAACTAGGAGAACGGATTTTGTTCGAGTTCAAAACTACTATAAAGGGGGATTTGGTGATGACAAATTGCAAATATTAATTGTGACTTATGGGTCTCGTACAAGATGTAAGAATACCCCACTTGCGGAAGAATGTTTGGGTTTGTAACATTTGTATTCTGAGAATGTGAAAACCATACTAGCCAAAGGAAATCCCCATTATGTTTGGCTTCTCGTGCTCTTGAAAAATCTATCACAGCGGCGGAGATATATTCGTTGTATATATCACCGTGGGATTCGATGTAGTGTGTACAACCCCCGCAAAGAATGAAATATGGGGTCTGAAATATACTGGGTTGTCCTTTGCCTATCCTTCTTTGCCCTCATAAATATCGCAGAAACTATGTGTGCCAAACATTTCAAGGTAGATTTTATTTTGGTTTGCAAAATGACCCAAAATGATGTTTTTTGGTTTCCATCTATCCGAGTCCTCAACCAATTATAAACCATTTGTCAAGCATGCTCTCCGCCGCCGCTCGTTCGACTTGATTAGTTCCTCGTAAGTGAGTAACATTTCATTTTCAAGTATTAGGGTTTGCGATGTTGAAACTTTTTGGCCTTTTCTAAAGGCGAAGGTGGATATGATTTTGGCTGTGCGGATAATTATTCTCATATATTAATTATGAGTGTGTTAAGAGGATCCAAAATGCTAGGATTCAGTTAGGAGGACACTAATAAGGTGGATTCGGGATCTAAAAAACATACCTATAATTTGCGATGAAGTTAAAGAGGGTGGGAATTTTCACATTTCTTTACCAAGTCGGTTGTAATGAAAGTTTTGTGGAACCGCTCAAAGATGGGATTTCTTGGTCGTTGGGAAACTTAAGATCGGATAAATAGAGCTCTCAAATATTTGGGGTCATAGGATTCAACAAAGCATTGGTTCTAACGCACATACTATTATTACATGTCTAAAAATCAGCGAACAGTTCCTTCACCGAAAATAGATATATGCAGAGATTTCGCTGTTCGATACTTTTCGCAAAATATAATGGTTCCTCTCTTCGCAATTTGAAATTTAAAATATGATCAACAATACTAGAAATTTTCTTGATAGATCGGTCATTCAATTCGGAGTCATTTTATTTGGAAGTTTAGTGGAATTTCCAGTAGTATCATGTAAGAAGAACGTAGCGGTTTAGTGGGCATTTAACGGTTTAATGAGACATAAATATCACCTTTGAAATTACCGAATGGGTTGTGCCCAATATGTTACTAATGTTTGCATACGGTGACTATTAAACAACTATTTAATGCGTTGCACAACTTTTGTGCCTTGTCCCTTGGGATAAGTATACATCTAGTTTTACGAAATACTTTCTATATAAAATGTTAAGCAGTTTCTTGAAGTTAATTTTGGTGTCAGCAAGAGTGTATTTACATTTTCGTAATTGCGTTAAAAGGCATGTTCCAAAGTTGAGTGGGAACGATTAACTCTAAGATATACCAGACCAAACAAACTTGTGTACATCAATGTTGTTTGCAGAAGATTATCCACCATCGATATATTTGAAACCGTCGCTTATTAACACTTTGTCATTGGTTGGTTTGTACCTATTATTGTTGCGACATCACTATAACAAAAGACATGGATTTTCTCATGAGACAGTCACGCCTGTTCCACCGTATGCAACAAATTGGTCTCTAGGACTCTACATAGACCACTTTATTTTGATTTTGAGGTAATGAAAGAGCACTATGACGATGCCACCAAGGTTGTCTCTGATCTCTTATCCTCCTTCACAAAATTGTATCCCAGCACCGCTACACAATTCCCTTACTTGGATAACTCTCAAAGGTCGGTCCTGCATACGGGGGTGTTTTATGTATGTGGTTATTTTTCCTTCATTTGTGGGGATTAACGTATTTCTTATTGTTGGGTTGCCAAAATATTTTTTAGCTATGAAATCATCTTTGTATATGCTATTTAATAGGCACCCATGTGCATTTTAATAGAATGAATTTTTTCCATATTAATATTATTGTTGGTTGTATTTATTTTTTAGTAAGTTTTTCGAGCTTCACTCTTACATATTTATTGTTGTAGTCCATGGTAGGATCTTCATGTTGGACATCCTTGTGCTGGAAGTGGTGGGAATGGTATCATGCAAGTAGGTTGCAGAAGAAACAATATCTACAAAAGATTAGTGTAATGAATAAATGCACTCTGATTTGGAATTCTAATATGTGTTTGCATGCTCTTAAAAAATATGAGAACAATAAGATCAGGTGCCATTTATCATCACCCCTCTCACTGAAGTCAATGTTGTAAATGTTGCTTGAACTGTCACCTAAACTGAAAACAATTTGTTTCATGTTTTATTCTTGTCAAGGACACAAAATTGCTTAGTGCTCATCTTCTGGCAGATTTGCCATATCATGGCCTTGTTTTATTTGCCTTTTTGTTATTTCTTTATCCACTTTGGGAAAAGCCTTCACATCCATTACCTTGTCTCTCATAATTTATTAGCCTTTAATCAACTAGCAATCACATGTATACAATGCAATATGAACACCGAATGGTATATGTTATTTGATTTAGAGGATAGTCATTACTTTTATAGTTAATGTTGATAAGAGGTGTGATTGATTTTTGTAGGAATATAGATGAAGCGTTTACATCTAAAGGTTATATCTCTACATTTCAAATTTGTTACAAATTTGTACATATACATTTACAAATCTTATATCATGAGTGGTAGCCTTTCGTACATTTGCGGACTATTTTATTTGAACTAAACATGAATACTTCCATACATTTGCATATTTTTATATCATGAGTGGTAGCCTTTTGCTTATGCTATGCCCATCTTCGAGATATATCAACCTATCCCTATTATTGTTCTTAATCATTAAAGGCCCTCTGGAAGATCCATCAAATGCACATTGAACTATCTATCACGGACCACTAAATGTGCAATGAGAGCTCTGTCATAGTCCACCAAATGTCCATTGAGATCCTTTGTAAGTTCAAATCATGTTCTTAGTTCTAGGTCTTTAATCAGGGGTATTTTTTATGTTTAATCCGAATGTGTTGCAGAGAAATACTATTGAGAAAAGGGACTTGTGAATCAACCATATTGGTCTTTGAGCTACCGACAAGAACCCGAGCAGACAATACCTTCCATGTCTCACGCATGACAAAAGTATATGGAATAATGTCAATACGTTATAGGCTTTTCCACCCATAGATAGTGGAGGACACGATCTTTGAAGAATTATCATCAAATAAAGACCTAGAATTAGACTCCTCCAGTAATGCAAAATCAGTAAATTACCTTCCTGGCTTCCTAAATTTAATTTTATGCCTCCATTTGGATGAAATGTTTTGAAATGTAGCATAACAAAATGTATCTTTGCCTCATCTTTGTTTGTGTTTATTCTAAAAGATTGCTTGAGCTTGTGAATGTAGATCTAGATTTTAGTTTATGAATATTCATCTTCTTTGACTGAAATAACCTTTTGAATTTGTGGAGAAAACTTGATAATTGAAATTCTTTGATCAGATTCATGCACTGATATAAAGTCTAGTTGTTCTGGTTGATATTGTGATGATGTGCTTGTGAAGGAACACAACTTTTCATTGACGATTCCATCAAAAGTTTACTTGAAGTTCCTCTCCATACACTCTATCCATTGTAGCAATGGTAGTTATTAGATAGACGTTTTGAAATCAACAAATCTATTAGCAAATTTGAATTAGAAACTGGAATATAATAATTCTCAAATGAAAAATATTTATATATTTTCTAACTTGGAAAACAGAAATATCTACATTTACATTTAAAAGTCCTCCAGTAGTAGTTATGGCTTAGTAATTGTTTTCAAGGATAAGAAAACCACTTTTGTTTATGTTTAAATTGCAAGGTATGCCTGATGGTCATATAAATTTAGCTAAATCAACTAATTTTCACAGACTAATTTTCTTGTGTTGCACAATTGTTGCATCTATGTCAAGATTGGATTTGATCCTTCATTATTGACTACTTGAGTTAGTCTATCTCTCAACTTTGTTAGAAGGTCATCTGGGTTCATTTTTCACAATAGAACCTATGTCTCCTCTTCCTAATCCTCATATTTGATTATATTCCTACCTCTTAATAGCGTCAATGCTATGAAGAAAACATCCTTGAATCCTCAACCATTAGATATGACATTTGATGTTTTTATTGAAACTTGTCCCTAGTAATGAGAGCCCACATTATCGATATGACGAATGAGGCCTAGGAGGATAGTAGAACATATTAACGACAAAATGGATGGTGATCTTCTTGGTCTGATAAGAGAAAACACCAAACGCTAACAAGGATTAAATAGTAGGTGCTACACGAGTCTATAAGTGCAAATGAAGAGTTGAAAGAATGGAGAGAAGTAATTTAATTGCCTCTCATGAATCCAAGGGACATGAAAGACTGAAAAATTATTGCATCAAAGAGGCGTAAAACATCTCAAAAGGCTCATGTTGAGGGCTATGCCATATGCCTGCCATGTTATGTTGCTTGTAATTTTCATTTGCAATATGTAGTGAAGACACTGCCATGGGATTTATGGGTCACTAAGACTATGACAGTGGAATTTGCACATAATTTTAGGCTATGGGAAGTAAATTTAGCCTTCAGAATCATGTCTTATATTTTCACCTGGATTTAATAGGGGTTTGGGCTTGATATCTTCTACCGATTTAGTTTAATCAATTGTAGGAAAGCCTATTTACTATTATGTCTAAATACTTTGTTGTTGCAAATTATCTCTTACAAGTTGAGTTACTATATGGAAGGTTGTTGCTTTAATAGTGATATCAGCACTAGACTAAAGCTTTCCCCTTGAGTAGGATGGCCCAAAGCTTTGAAATTGAGCACTTGAGCCCAAGTAAATCAAAAGAAAGGATTTAATAAGTCCCATCAAGAAGTTGACACTCTTGATAACTTGTAAAGAGAGATTACTACCTGATTTGAAGATTGATTTCGAGCCAAGTTCTGTGAGAAGTTAAGAACATTTAAAACCCTACAAATAGGACCTCCAAATCTGGCTATGACATCTTTAATCATGTACCAATGGAAGAAGGGAAAATGTTTACTAATATTGAATTTCTTGAATATGATGGCAAAGATATGAGGACCACCTAAGGTGGGTAGAAAATTATTTCACTAGATGTGAGTGGATGAGGCTTGGAAGAATGTCATGGTTGTATTGTCATTAAAGGGGCTTGTAAGAGAATAGAAGAATGGTATAACTAGTCAACCTGGTATTGAAGTTAAGACTTGGATCTTAAAAATGTTGAAAGGATTCAAATGTTGCATTCATAAGAAAACTTGCACCTAAAAGTGACAAACTAACGGTTTTGAATGGTGGATCTACATGAATTATGTTGACACTATGTGCATGTGTACTTTGCTTAAGCTAAATTAAATGAAGAAAAACTACCACTTAAAAATACTAATATAATCTAGCTAAGACAAAGCCTAAGCACCATCAAGATAAAGAGCTAAACAAGATCTAAACTAACATCATAACTTTGAAAACATAAGATCAAAACTAGCATGCTATTTAAAATCTCTACTCTCCTAGATTACCAACAAGAATGAATGGACCTATTTAGCTCCAATGGCAATCAAAAATTGCTTGTTTGATCCTTAAAGAATGCAAGAATAGGAAGCTTAGCTCTTAACAATGGTGACCTCTCAAGAAAACAAAAGGCAAGCTCTTAGTCTCTTTGTTATATGCTTTGCATTTGCTCTCTTAAGAAGTTTAGGTGTAGGTATAAAGGTAGAAGGAGGGATCCTTATATAGCCCAATGGATAAAGGAAACACTTCATCCCTTTGCATGTGGGATAAAGGTAAAACATGATTAGGAATGGATAAGGTTGCTTTATAAAAGGTAACCTTACTTTAGAAGGGTTTAATTTATGCTTAGCAAGTCATGGGAGTTGGAGGGGTGCTTTAATTAATCAAAGGTGATTAACTAATAGGTAGATGTAAGCTTATAGAAGCTAATTAGAGGAATATTAGTACGATTTAGGCTATTAGAAGGGGATTAAATCAATTAAATATTGATTTATTGGTTAAATGGAAGGGAAAGCTAATTAATTAATAATAATTAATTAGTCTAGGTAGAAGGGGTGATTTATTAACAGAAGGTTGTTAATTAGGTATTGGTTGGATAGAGCGACTTAATCAATTAGTGTATTGTAATTAATTAACAACAATAAGAGGGAATATGAGCACTTTTGACGATATGTCGTCGATTTGCGAGAAAGGGGATAATTAGCGCAATTTAAGTATTTAAATTGCTTGGGCATAATTATAGGTGTCTAAATTTTGCCCTTTGGGGTGGCATAAGTGACAGACGCCATTTCAAAGATAGTAGAGATTAAGAAAATTTTGAAGGGATAGAAGAAAAATTAGTAGGAGGGAGAGATGCCCCCTCGAGAGTTTTTGATGGGGTGATGAAAGAAGACGATCGACGATCGAAAATGGGAAGAGGCAAGATGGGAAGGGTGAGACAAGATTAGGGTGAGAAGAAAGTGACGCAGTAAAAATATGGAGGAGGGGAAAGAAGAGCTTAGCCTCTAGGCCGTGTGTATTGGAACAATTTTGATGTCATCATATTACCACAAGAGCTACGTCATCGGTCCTTATGAAAAATATAAGCATACGACAAAGGTAGAATGACATGAAAAGCCATACTACGAACAATTGTCCATTGCTGAAAATACCAACTCCACGCAACATACAACAATGCAATGCAATACAAGAAGGAAACAAGCTCATCTAACAGGGAAAACATGTACGAACGCACATACCCAACCCAAAATGGTCAAGAAAATTGTACAAATGTTTTGTTATTAGTGCTAAAGAGATCCACAAGTTCGTGATTGACGACAAGGGTTAAAAATGATGCCCCGAGCAAGGACACATGCAAGGGGAAATGATAATGGACACGGGTCCAAGAAAAGCATTGTCATGCGCAACGAAATAGCACTGTGCAACAAATGTGCCCTAGAGTACCGATGAAGCCAACAAGCTTAGCTTTGTGAATGGTGTGAATCCTAGGTGATCCGTGAGTCGTATTAATCGGGAAGATGTGAGACAAACCAATAGGATATGGAGAAAATACCATGCACAAGACACAAGTTTCAGCCGTAATAAGCAAGTTACCATTTTTGTAGGTTTTTTACTTTTTAGGATTTTGTGAAAAATTTGCCCTATTTTTTTGGATTTTTGACATATATATTGTTTTTATTTTCTAGTTTTCCAAAATGTAGTGGATAGTAGAAGAAAATAGAAGAAATAGAACAAGGGGGGGCCTAGGCGCAACAAAAAGTGCCCTAGGTGGAAGAAAAAAAAACAAGTGACAAAAATGTCCTTGTTTAGTGGAAAAATTAATAAAAAATAATTATTTACGAGAGTGTGGATAAGAAGAAAAATCACCTAGGAGCAATAAAATTGTCTGAGGGAGAAGAAAGGGGTATCAGATAGCAAAAAAATGCCCCAATACGGTGAAAAATAAGAGAAAAATAATTATTTAATGAAAATAATTATTCCATGGTGAACAAAGGAGAAAATGATGATCGAAACGGGCCTCCAAGGCCTCCTGGTGGTGAAAAACAGGTTAATATACCCCTAACGGGTTAATATACCCCACCTAGGGGGAAAACATCGCGACCAATTCATTTTAACCGAGCCATTTAGAATTTTTTACTATGAGGCTCTGATAGTGACGAGGACAATGGTGATCGCATGAGACCAAGTGAGGCGCGTAGATGCAGTCCAAGGGTACAGCGACACACAGACGATGACCCCTTCATGAGTATCGAACCCTTACTCATTAATTTCAGTCATTAATGCTCTAAATTTAGCTTTTAGCCCTAGAAGTTCGTCGGCTTGCACGCAAGACGCATGTGTGTAGCACAAGCATCCTTTGGGGGTGCATGTGCCGTAACACACACACATGCACGCACACACATGCATGAGTTGCACACACCCATGCGCACACACACACAACACATATGTCCGCACATGCACACACACACAGGAAAGGAGGCACACATGTGAAAAAGCATGGCACACACATGAAAGGGAGGGTGCACACACTTGGGGGTACATGCGCGCAAGCGCAAGTATAGAAATGATGGTGCAAGCACCGAATGTGTGGCACACATGCAAAAAGGAGCGCAAGCACCCGAATAGGGGCGTAAGTGCTAGAAGACAAATACGCGCATGTGCACATGCCCAAAAGGAGGCCCACATGCCCGAAAGGGCACGCGGGCGTCCCTGACAAGACCGTGGAGGATAGATAGAAAAATGTCAAAAAGATGACACTTAGAAGAAATTTTAGGATGTTTGGGTTAACCCTAAAATGATAGATAGATTTTTAGAAGAAATGCTAGTAACTGATGAGTGATTTGATATTTTGTAGAGACGGTTGCTAGTTTTACAGATGCATGAGGAGCCACTCCGGATAAAGCAGAAGCTAGAGGGGAGTATGCACCGGCGAGATCGGTGTGCCATGGCTATACTCCTCGAGGCGGTGGGGCTAGCCTTGTGTCTCCAATGCCCTCCATTACATTAGACCATGGCCTACTAACTATGCTAGCCAAGCGATGGCATAGCAAGAGTCAATGTTTCACATTACCTACAGGGGAGATGACTGTGACCTTGAGGACGTATGATGGATCCTTCGCGTGCCGATCATAGGCACCTTGATTGAGTATAGATCTGGTGTAAGGCTGATCAGAGTAGTATGCAATGATATTTTTGATGTAGATGACATACCACATGACGGTATGACCATAGCTCTACACGAGTGTATTTCAAACCTTCATTGCATCGAGGACCTCTCTACATTATGTCTCTTATCAGTGGGTTCTTACTCACTGATAAGACAGGGACGTCGTTCCGAGAGGACTATTACCTTTGGTACATGGCATTTTCAGTGGCAAGAGATACTACTGGGGACAGTGCATTTTGGCCCACTTATATTGGGATTTACATTTGATTACATACCATGGTCAGAAGACCGTGGGTCTAGCCTCTTTACTACAGATTTGGTCATGGGACCATATTGCCATCGGACGCCCTGTGGGCACTTTATGTGTCTGAGACCCCAAGGAGCCATCTTACATGGCATGGGTATCAGCTGGTGGTGATGTACGCGGCCATCTAGGCAGCCTATTCAGATATAGGTGAGAGTTTGACGAGCTGCCAGAGATAGATATTATTTGGCGGCCTTATAGACATTTCCAGTGGCTAGAGGATGCCATAGAGCTCAGTGTGTGCTCAGTAGAGCACTTTATCATCGGCAACCGCAGCTACATTATAGAGTTGTATCGAGTTGACAGGTGCCAGTGGTAGCTTGGCAGAGTATAGGGGGTTCCACAGATGGATATATGGTATGCATGCAGATATTTAGAGAGGCATACCATGGGGCCTCACATACCGGTGGCCCGAGCAAGGTGAGTTTCACACAGGTGGTCCCACAGGCATGGGACCTAGCATGGCAGGTGCGGGACCCGGGACTACAACAAACTATGCAGCTTGGTATGCCACTGTGTTACCCTAACGTCTCACTATCCCATGAGGAGGCCCTTGGGCAAGCAGGTGCTCACCCACCTATAGAGATTTGACATGGGTCCGAGCAGAGAGATAGAGTAGTGGGGCCGGATCCAGGATCCTTTTGATGGCATTCCACATGATGGGTAGGGTGCCACACCTGAGCACAAGGACCGAGGCCATAGGGCCCGATTCTCACCTCTCCTAGAGTGAGGGTCGTAGAGTAGGGCTAGTCATCCAAAGCACCCTAGGGACCAGTCCTGGTGGCACAGACAACCACATAAAGTGGCATAGATAGCCACAATACAATAAAGTATCGCAACAAGATTTAGCTGAGAGAGACACAACTAGAGTAGAGAGGGATGAGGCTCGAGGCTAGTGTGTGACCGTTACAACGGAGCATGATGAGGCCCGGACCCATATTGTCACATTACTTTTAGAGTGAGATCAGGCTCGGGCCCAGGCTAGCCTAGGAGATGACAGAGTGGCATGACAGCAGTCGAGATGCGAGAGAAGGCGCACATGGGGCTCGGGATATTGAGCCTCCTATACAGTCCCTGACTCAAAGTGCGGATGGTTTGCTTCAGAGGGATCATGTATACACACAGTCGTAGGGCCTTCTTACACAGAGGGATCAAGCACGAGCCAAGGTGCAGATCACATGCAAAGAAAGATCAAGAGGCTACCTCTTCGAGACAGTGAGGCCGATTTAGGTAGAGTGACAAGTGAGCGTGATGTTTCCCTTCAGGCAGCCCTCGCCTCTAGAGATGTTGACTTGATACATGATGCTATGAGGCTCGGTGGTGAGGATTTATTTTATAGGACTACCTATTTTAGGGTAGTTCCCAGTAGCAATGAGTGGTACTACCTCGCAGTTAGAGAGCGAGTATGATAGGCTTTGGTCACGGAGATCAAGCCATTCAATGAGATAGATTAGGTAGCCTATGCCGTAGTAGCCGATCTGGACTGGGGCCATCTTAGCCACCATTGTTCTGTCGACCAGGTGACAGAACTAGGAGCCCCGACGAGGGTGAGAGTTGTGGTTGAGCTCCACATTATTTTTGTTGCATGATTGTTTGTATACATGCCTCTTATGAAGGCTGGTTTTGATGTATAGTTTCGTATACTTTTATTTTGATGATGCCTCGTGATGAAGGCTTGATTCTTTTTGATGCCCCTTTTTTATGGCACATTGTATCGATGATGTATCATTTTGAGTACCGATCTAGACAGTTTATACTTGTATAGATATATGGACATTTTTGATGTATCATCTTTGTATGCCTCAGTTGAAGGCATTTTTGATATAGAGTAGTTTTGATACATGCCTTTGATGAAGGCTTTTATCCTGCTATATGTACCATTCTTTTGTATGCCTCAGATGAAGGCTTTTATGATGCACTGTCGTGATGTATATCCATTTTTGACACAGATATACCATACATGTATGATTTAGACATTTGTATATGACATATATATATGAGATGGACACGTGTTTATTATTTCTCATGGATAGATAGATGTGTTTATGATGTATTCTGTTTTGATTTGACATGTATATGTATCATGATCTTGTTGATGTATCACATGTGTTTTTATTTCCAGATGATGTGATCTTGTAGAATATATCAAATGTGCTTTGTTTATGAGATGTTCCATACTTAGTGGATGGGATGATATGATGATAAGGGTGGGGGGATAGATTTTGATATTTGCAATCCCTCTTGCCCCATTTGATGATACAATATGTGATGATTAGCTTAGCATTCATGTATGATGTATACTTAGATTTTTCTTGATATATGATGTATAGATGATGTTAGATGTGATGATAATGATGGTAATGTGATGTTATGATAACAAAACAATGCACATGCAATAAACACAATCAAATGCTAAGAAAGAACATAATGAATTAACATAATACACCATGATTCACTAGCATGCAAAAACACACCTCAATATGCACAAGCAAGAATAAATCTAATCTAAGCAAGAAAATATGAATCCTAACAAAGTACGCCCAAGCAACAAACAACCCAAAAGCAAAAACATAAAACAACTATACAAGCAACAAGCAAAGCAAGAAACAAGACAATGCAAGTAAATGTTTTTGTAAGATTTGTTTTCATGCAACAATTTTCTATTGTTTTTGGTGTTTTGAAACAATTTTCTATTGTTTAGGTTTATGTGAAACAATTTTCTATTGTTTTTGTGTTTGTGAAACAATTTTCTATTGTTTAGGTTTTGTGAAACAATTTTCTATTGTTTAGGTTTTTTGAAACAATTTTCTATTGTTTTGGTTTTTGTGAAACAATTTTCTATTGTTTAGGTTTTTGTGAAATAATTTTCTATTATTTTTACGTTGTTTTCTAATGGTTTTCCAGAGTTATGCACAGGTAACCAAGAAAGCATGGATGCCCCCAACGTTAGAAGGGGAATATACAAGGGCAGAAGCCACACACTTATGAACAAGAAGGTGAAGTCGTTGAATTGCCCTCAAGCATAAGATGGGGAATAGCAAAAGACCATGCCCCTCACAGATGAATAAAAGAAGACAAAGCTAGATCAAGACCTTACAAGACTGGGCTCACAAGGAATCTCAAAGGTAGAACTAGGGCTAGGCCAAGCAAAACTATCCTCCAGATGCAAGATGCTTGTGAATAACGAATCCTCCCAAGGTGCCGGAAACCAATTTTCACCCAAGGACTTATCTAAAGTGCCATAATTGCATGGTTTTCACTTGTGGACAACCCTTTTTCTTTTTTTTCTCCTTGATTTGTTTTGTATTTTTGATCATTTTACCATGTTTTTGAGTTTTTGTTTTTTTGACTTTTCTCGCGCCATGTTTAAGCATAGAACCGCTTAAGATGCATGGCGTTCATGGGCTCACGGAGCTCATCACCATTGGGGTGAGAAATTTTGTATGCCCCTGTGCCGTACTTGGCGACTATAACATAGGGTCCCAACCAATGTGGTTCGAACTTCCCTTTCTTTTCTCATTCCGCTCTTGTGTTGAACTAGTTCTCCTTCATGACTAAATCACCAACCTCAAACTAACAAGGGATGATTCTCTTGTTGTAGTTTCTGGAGACTCTATTTTGATACACTTTTAGGTGATTAAGAGTGTGAATGCGCCTCTCATCTAGGAGCTCCAATTCAGCCAATCTTGCTACCCAGTAATCCTCATCTTTATCCAAATAGTCCCTAAGAGAAATTCTCAGGGAAGGAAGTTTGATCTCTAAGGGGATGATAGATTCTATCCCAAACACTAGAGAATATGGTGTCACACCCGTAGGAGTGCGAATGGAGGTTTTGTAAGCCCAGAGGGCTGGATGGATTTGTAAGTGCCAATTACAACCTATTTTGCTGACCATCTTCTCCATTATCCTCACCAAAGTCTTGTTTGTGGCTTCAGCTTGTCCATTACCTTGAGGGTAATATGGCATGGACCATTTTAACCTGATTTGGAACCATTGACAAAGACATTTTACAGTTTTGTTCTTAAATGACTTCCCATTATCTGTAATGATGGTTGCGGGAATGCCATATCGACAAATGATATGATTCATGATAAATTTAGAAATCTGGGCTCCTGTTACATAGGTTAAAGGGACAACCTCCACCCATTTTGTAAAGTATTATGTAGCCATGATGATATGTGTATGACCATCAGATGAGGTAGGAGTAAGTTTTCCTATCAAGTCAAGTCCCCACTTAGAGAATGGCCATGGGGTAGTGATAGGTTGCAATGGTTGTGATGGAGCATGGATGAAATTTCCATACTTTTGGCAAAGTACACATTTCCTGACATAATTGCAACAATCGGTTTCCATGGTAGGCCAATAGTAGCCTACTCTCAATAATTTCTTAGCTAAGACCATTCCGTTTGTATGTGCTTCACACACCCCTCATGTACTTCTTTGATTACTTGGATTGACTCCGTCACATCAAGACAACGTAATCATGATTCCCATCATAGCCACGACAATAAAGTATACCTCCTAAAAGGGTGAAGCGGCTATTTGGCGAATCGGGGTTTGCTTTTCGGAACAGGAGATATTGGGAGGGAACATGTTGTCCTTGAGATAGGTAAAGTTGGGCTCGTACCACAGGAGTTGGGACCAACAACATTACAAGCCGAAAAGATTCTGGCATATCATACGCATGGGTTGGCGTAAATTTTCTACAAAGAACGACATGTCATTATTCCCTGGTGGAATACGAAGCATAGAACCCACTGTCGCCATGGCATATGCTGATCTATTTTGCACTCTTGGGATTTTTTCAAATGTAATGCACACGAAGTACTCCTTTAGAGTTTCTACCAACTTTTTGTAAGGTATGAGCTTGTCATCCTTAACCTTATATTCATCATTAACATGTTTGATAATTAATTGAGAATCACCCACAACCTTGACATGATGAATATTCCACTTGATAGCTAGCTTCATCCCTGCAATAAGTGCCTCATACTCTGCAATATTGTTTATGCAAGGGAAGCTCAGGCAAAAATCCTATGGTATAGGATCACCAGAAGGAGTAATAAGGACTACCCTCGCACTGAATCGTGAAACGTAAAAGACCCGTCAAAATGTATCGCGCATATGATGATTCTTCAATGTAGAGTAAGGAGGCATCTGGAAAATCTAGATTCAAAGGTTCGATTGCCTTGCAAATGTGCTTCATGCATTTGGTCGCACAAGTACTGTCCTTTAACCGACTTCGATGTACAAATTCTATGTCAAACTCACTGAGTAGAATGATCCAATTAGCCATTCTATGTGTGAGGGGGTTTAGACATAAGTAAGTACTTGAGTGGGTCAACCTTGGATATTAGCTTGGTTTTGGTATTCAATAGAGCAATGGAAAAGTTTTTGAAAAGTAAAAATAACAGCCAAGCAAGCTTTTTCAATTTGAGGATAATTGAGTTCATAGGCGATGAGGGTGTGACTGAGATAATACACGGCTTTTTCCTTATGACCAAGGTCGTATTGGGCAAGTAGTGCACCAATAGAAAATTACGTAGTAGAAATATAGAGCAAGAGTGGTTCTCCAGGAGTTGGAGGCATGAGGACAGGTGGATTAGCCAAGTATTATTTAAGCAAAGCAAAGGCTTGTTGTTGCTCTGATCCCCAGATGAAGGTGACATCCTTTTTAAGCAAGTGGGTGAATGAGTGGCACTTATCTGTAAGTTGGGAGATGAAGTGGAAAATAGCCTATATTTTCCCTTGTAAGCTTGTGTAATTGCTTAATATTCTTAGGTGGAGGCATTTCAGTAATAGTAGACACTTTAGCAAGGTCTACCTCAATTCCTCTTCTTGATACAATGAAGCCCAACAGTTTTCCTGATAGCACACCAAATACACACTTCTTTGGATTCACCTGACCTTGTACTCTCGTAGGCGCTCAAAGATACGTCGTAAAATGACAGGGTGATCTTCTCTTGTCTTATACTTTCCGAGGATGTCATCCACGTAGTCCTCCATGATATCATGAATCATATCATGAAAATCACTGTCATTACCCGTTGATAAGTAGCTCCTGCATTTTTGAGACCAAAGGGCATCACCTGATAACAAAAGGTACCCCAAGGAGTCGTGAAAGCCATTTTGTGTTGATCTTCTTCAGCTATCTTGATTTGGTTGTATCCTGAAAAGCCATCCATGAGAGATAGCATCTCATACCCTGTTGTTGGGTCGATAATCATGTCAATATTCGGCAGCGGAAAATCATCTTTAGGGCAAGTCTTATTAATGTCTCTAAAATGCTGTGTAGATTCGGATATCGACAGGATTTTTCTGAGCAGAACAATGTTTGATATCCATTCAGAATAATCAATAGGCGGATGAATCTGCATGCAAGCAATCTTTCCAACTCTTCTTTGACCAGTAAGGCCACTCTTGGGTGCATCTTTCGAGTTTTCGTTTGATAGGCTTAACGTTTCGCATGCAAAACTGGTCGGGTTGTGCATGACCAAAGTTGGATCTAAACATGGCATGTATTTGTAAGACCATGCGAACACATCTATAAACTCTCGCAAAGCATAGTGAATGTATTTTGTTCTCTAGAAGAGAGTAATGCTCCCAAATTTACTATCTTGGGGTCTTCTTCACGTACCAATATTCACATCAATGGTTTCTTCGACTAGTAATTTTGATAAGTCCTCCATACGCGTAAGATCGGGAGGGAGGTTGATATCTTCGTCAAGGATTTCTCCATGAGATTTTCATCCTTGGCGTGGTCACTTTGTTTGTCCTTTGATTTTTTTATTTTTTTGGCCAGTGCCTCAAAGAGGTTTTCACTGTGCGACTTGACTTTGGTTTTTCTTGAGGCTTTACGTTGGAACTTTTACACGCTCACTTTTCTTTAATTTTTGCTAACCATGAAGCTCACCTCCTTGCCGAAGTAGGCGCAGTATCCAAGTCAATAAAGAAACCCTTCTTGTGATCTCCAATGGGAATTGTATCCCTTATGCCCATGAACTCTGTGATAGCTTTGTCATTCTCGAATAAATCTAGTGACATGTGACGTTGTTGGTCCCATTCAACAAGGGAAGGGTATCTAAGGTCAATGGTTGGTTACGTAGGGGGTTATAGTTAGGACAACATTGTTCATGAATAGGTTTGTGGAGGTAAGGTCCTCATATTAGCTACAATGGGAATCCGTATCACCTTCTCAGATAGTCATAGCTATCCTCACGTTTAGAACAAGTAGCATATAAGGGTGAATCCCAATGTCGTATCTTTCTGTTTTGAAATGCGGAAGAGACACGGGGTTCTCTCTATCCTTGTTTGTTTATTCCACATCCTAGGCCCTTCAGAGCCCATGGAGTACATCATTTTACTAGATTTCTCGTATTCAAGGGTTTCATAACAGGATGGTTGAGTATCCTCGAAGACCCAAGTTGTAGGTGGATCAAGAAATTTTTCCTCGACTAACAAGCCTCCAGGGTAAGAATGACCTAATAGTGTGTTCATTTTTAGGTCTTCTGAAGCGATAGTTGGGTCAACCTCTAGTCTTGGGTGACAATGAGAGGTCTGAAACCAAGAGGGCTTGCTGCACATTATATTCTCTACAGCCATATTCAAGGATTTTCATCTCCCATGAATCAAAAGGAGAGGTTGATGTAGACGCACCATGGGTGCAAGAACTGAGAGAATCTGAGTCTATCTAAGATTCCATGGCCTTAGATTGGAGAGGGACCGCTATATTGGCAAAGGGACATGCATATGTGCCCCTTCATGTAAAGCTATTGAGAGCTCTACAGTGAGCGAAGGGCTCTGAATCTCCTTGTATTGTAATGGTGTGTCCCTCATGCTTCAATTTAATGCACTGATGGAACGTCGATGGCACGGCTTACATGGCATGAATCCATGGTTGGCCTAGAAGCATATTATACAAAAGTTCCAAGTCCAGGACATGAAACTTTGTTTGATGGCAAGTGGGACCCACCTCCATGGGTAACGTGATTGTGCCCGTTGACTCCCTTTCCGCGTTGTCGTATGTGGTGATAGTGATGATATTGGACTCAAGATCTGCCTCAGTATGTCCTAGTTGTTTAACCAACTTGAGTGTACAAATGTTCAACCCAGATCCGTTATCCACAAGCACCTATTTGATCTTCCTGCGGGTGACAACTACCTCAATATATAAAGGAAGATTATGTGTTGGATTCTCAGTAGGGATCTCCCTATGGTTGAAGGCAATATGTTCATTTGGTATGATGTTTGCCACTGTGGCTTGAAGGTGTGTAGGATTGACCTCTAAAGGCACTCCCGACCCCTGAAGAGTTTGGTACAGAATGTCTTTGTGTACATTGGATATCTTAAGAAGATCTAAGATCAAAATATTAGCAGACGTCTTCTCAAGTTGTTCTAAAAGTTTATATTTACCAATTTGTGGGGTTGACAAAGAAGGTTCCAGAATCACGAGGCGTGCATGCCTCATATGCTGCAAAGACAATCCTTTCCCTTGATTCGGATGTGTTGATATGGTTAGTAGGAGAGCGAATACACCCAATAAGCGAATCATAATGATTGTTGTCTTTTTGGTGTACAAGTAATTTGCTGCTTTATAACCTTGGGATGACTCTCCCGATCCGGCTTTGACTTTTTCGATTTATCATGATTGGGAATGGATCTTTATATATCCCCATTTTCTCATTAGGTGTTTGCGTTTTCCTCTGTTGTCCACCTCTATCTCCCCATTGTTAATGAGGTCCACGAATATAATGACGAAGTCACAAACATTTGTCTGTCTTATGCCCCTTGACACGATGTATTTCATAATATTCATGCTCCTTGTACCATGAAGGTTTTGGAGCATTGTCGTGCCAAATGGTTACGTCGTAGGATGTCATCATGTGGGCCGCATCTAATTATTTTAGTATAACCGACAAAGGTTCATTAAGAGATGTGAATGTTCTTCACTTTGGTGGTGGTTGAATTGGTCCTTTAGTCGGTTTAAAAGGTTGACTAGTTTGGACCGTTTGTACACGTTTAGAATCGGTGATCCTATCTCCCACCACATTTTTATTTTTGTTAAAGACCTTCGGCTTCTCCATGGATTTGACATTTTGATTATCTCTAGATTGGGTTTTGAGGGTTCCTTTGGCAATGAGAGCTTTCTCTATCTAAACCCCTTTTCGATGACCTCCTCAAAAGTGCAAACACAATGCATTTGGAGGTGGAAAGCTATATCTGGGTTTAGGTTGGGAATGAAAATACTAACCAGCTTGTTTTTCAGGGAAAGTGCAAGGGAAGTGACTAGCTATCCCTCTCCATCGTTGGAGGAAGTGGCAAAAGTCTCATTAGGGCGTTGTTTGGCACCACATAAATCTACCATGGTGACATCACTCTCTATGTTGTATGAGAAATGATGCATGAACCTTTCTGCCAATTCTGGCCAGGTGAAAATTGATCCCGAGGCAAACATGTGAACCACTCCAAGGCTTGACCTCCGAGACTCTTGGGAAAATTTCACGATGAGATAATTGTCACTATAAGACACCTCTTGACATGCCATATAGAAATCTTTGACATGATCCGTGGATCTCCTTCCCTTTATATTTGTCAAATTTTGGCATATCAATTTCTTAGGAAAGGGTTCAAGGGTCATAGTCTTGTCAAAAAGATAGGGGCATAATTCTTCGTATTGATACTTTCTAATGCTCCCTATATTGCTCTCTTATAGGCTCGTGAGTGTCTCTTTCATAGACATTTGTACCTCTTGTGTGTCTTGTGCGAGTAATTGTTCTCTAGTGGGAGAAGCAGGGATATATACACGATGATATCCTATATCTTCTTCTCCTTGGTTTTCTCTATTGAGTTCATTGATCTTAACCTTAGGCTTCAAATTTTGAACATTTTTTATGCCTTCATGCGTACATGGGAGGTCAAAGCAAAGCTAATTGTCTACTTAGGTTACTAATCTGTTGTTGAATTGTGGTTTCTTCTTCTAAAGGTTCTTCCTCCTTGTATTGTGGAGGTTCTTCACCCATCTCATGTTTTGTCTTGTTTCTACGTGGAACTTTGATAAAGGGCATTCTATGTCCCACCACTTTATCATTCCCTGTGTTGGAGGTAGAAGCATGTCCATGCATCAAAATATCCTCCATATTAATAAGGGGTCGTTCTTCCTCAGTAGCGTTATTCACAGGTGGGATTGTTTCATTTTCAGTGGGCAATTTGACCCCTAATTCTACGACCTGTGCTAGCACTCTATCTTTATTTCTGAAAAGAAACTCATCTAATAAAGTAGGGTCAAAATTGAATTCTACATGTGGGGATTCTAATTCATTTCCACTATGATCGACCATATCTTCTATCTCTTTTTCCACATAAAACAGAGGTCCTAGATCATGTCTAATGAAGGGATTCGACCCTTGTCTATTAGAGGCTTCCCAA
Source organism: Taxus wallichiana var. yunnanensis (assembly GCA_018340775.1). Taxonomy (NCBI): domain Eukaryota; kingdom Viridiplantae; phylum Streptophyta; class Pinopsida; order Cupressales; family Taxaceae; genus Taxus; species Taxus wallichiana. The sequence continues at coordinate 660,260,761 of CM031242.1, forward strand.
GATTGCGCTTGTTGTTCCTCGTATGTCTATTTCTTGAGTCCTAATCGTGTTTTAGGAGCCATGTTTTTGTGATAGTTTCACTAGGGTAAGTTGTAAATGTGTTCAAAACTTTGTGACCACACCTAAGTGAAATGCAAGATGTATTGTCAAGAATATGAATGAATTAACAATGTGAGAATACCAATGTGATAGAGTGATAAATCACTAGTGATACAAATGTTTGGTATCTAAACCTGTCAAATGAAGTACCTCCTAGACTACATTTCAAAAATTAGTTTCGTGTCGCAAGATAATTAACAAGATGTTCTTACTTATGCTAAGTTCACGAAAATGAACAAAACGTAAGTAAATACAAAAATTCATTGTGACCCCTAACAAGATATATACTAGGAGTGAGCTCAAACACAATTAAAACCTATATCTCAAAAGTGCTAATTACAATTCATGAATGACATAACAATATCACCAAGATATGTTAACCAAACTTTGTGAGAAAGTAAGGTATTGATATCAAGGTGTTATTGGTATAACACGCACAAATAGAATAACACCCAAAGACTCTTCAAAATCGAGGTAATAATAGAACCAAACTAAAAGCTCAAAGTATAGCTAGGAATAGTTTAAAATGTGTGCAGTGTAACCTTACAATATAGATATTTATGTTGAGTTTACAAGAAACAAGACATAAATATCAAAATTGTAGTGATACGATACAAACAAGCTAACCCTTCTAAGGAAGTTCAAGATGATGAACCATGCCTAATTCAATGATGATCTTGAAATGGGTATCAAGATCACAATGGCCACCAATGATATGAAAATGTATTCACGCACTTTAGACATTTAACTTACCTAGCCGCAAACATGGATGGGTGTAAACAGACAAAAAAGTGGCAAAAACAATCGATTGGTAACACAAAGGTAGTCATTCTCCTTCTGATCAACAAAGTGTCAAAAGAATGTGAAGGAAGCAAATAAAAAATGGTATGAAAAATGTTGGCTTCACTTCGGCAGAGTTTCACCTTGCCCTAAGGCAAGTAAAAACTAAGCGAAAGTAATGCGTCACACATTTCGTAATAAAAATATGGTTCACAACTCAACCTTTGTTTTACAATAGTCAAAGTGGGCTCTGGATGAGTATATTTTCCTAGGTGGTTCTCTCATCCTAGGTGTTAAAAAATTATCCACGAGCGGGATGATTTACCCAAATAGTCCTGACTATCTTGGGAGTATCTCGACTTTTCCCCCTTCAAGCACAATGGGCAGTAAATACATCCACCTTGTACTTAAAAGGGTCGCGTAGGGACAACTTGTAACGCTATCTCACAGAGGAATCACTAGTCAGATAGGTAGTGTGGAGCACTTCTCGTTTCATCCACAAGGTTCCCTCTTGTGTGGACTACTTTGGGGTTCCTGGAACCACCCCCATTGTTATAGCTTAAGGCGTTATACCAAAGGGGTTATGTTCGATTGAGCGGAGAGGATGTACCCTTTTCCAAACCCGTAATACAATGTTTTGAATATGTTGTTCTTTTTATCTTGTTTAATTAGGTGTGGTTTGCTTGAACACCTTTTAGCAACTTGTATAACAATTGTATTAGTAGTTTTTGACTTCATTTTGATTCCTCCTTTCTTTGACAAGAATTTTTAGGTCCTACACTCAAGCATTAGTAGTTTTCCAAGAAAATCACATTATTTAAAAGAGGATTAAGAGTTGATTTTGATTCTCAAGATCATCCAAGGATGCAAGAGAAGAGCATACACAACAAATAATCCAACTAAAAATTAAAGAAAAGCTTTGTAATCAATGAACCATACAAAAATCTTGATAAATGTTCATTCCCTTAAACCAAAAGTGAAAGATGAAGTTTCCAATTTACCAAATGTTATAAAATGAAGACTAAAGTTACTTTTGATTCTCAAGATCACCCTAAGGTGCAAGAGAAGAGCATTAAAAAACTTTATCCCAACTATATAGAAATGGAAAACTTCAAATCAAAGGACCATTGAAAAATTCTTTGTAAAAGGTTCATTCCCTTAAGCAAAATGAATAATCAAATTTTCAAGTTTAATCCCAATGTTAAAAGATAGAGATCAAACTTACTTTTGATTCTCAAGATCACCAAAAGGTGCAAGAGAATATCATACAGATGCTTGGTATAAATTGAGTAAGCATGGAAATACAACATTCATCAAAACATTAAACATGTTAGAAAATGACCAGTTTTAAAATAACGAAAAAACTGAAATTTCTATAAGTATAAATCTCAAATTTATGTTTTCATTGCATAGTTACCTTCAATACCTTTCCAACGCAAAACAAATGGAGTCATTTCGAGTTCGGGAACAAAAGGTATGGCCTTCAGAAGATGGGTTATGCATATGCTCTTATGCTCACGGGTATGCACTTGACATGCACTCAAAAAATGTCAAAAAAAAGGTCCCTTAATTTGTAAAATGGTCAAATTTTTCCAACCAAGATTCAATTTTGACAAAAACCCATCACATTAATACATGAATAGAAGACTCAATGTTATCAAACATAAACATACATGCTCAAGAATTTAAGATTTTCAAGAAATTGCCAAAATTAGCATGTAGAATGATGAAAAAGTAAGCTCTAAAAATGAAAACATGATGAAATCTTGAAATTTTCTCACCAAGATTTAATTTTGACAGAAACCCACCACATTAATATGTAAATGGAAGACTCTGCAGCACTATCAAACACTAACTTACATGCTTAAGAATTTAAAATTTCCAAGAAATTGACAAAATAGACATGTAGAATGTTGAAAAAGTAAGCTCTAAAAATGAAAATATGATGAAATCTTGAAATTTTCCCATCAATTCCAATTTTGATAGCATTTCACCTCCTTTATACCTACTGAGAAGACTCAACACATGCAAACTCAACAAAACAAGTTAATAAAAACAAGTTAGATCAACATGTGTAAAAGAGGGTTAGTAACCAAAATGAAACTTAACTACAAAAACTTGGAATTAAGTGCAAAGGACAATGGAGTAGGTCCCACCGGGCATGCCAAATGTGTGCATGTGTACTTTACTTAAGCTAAATTAAATGAAGCAAGAACTACCACTTAAAAATAGTTCTATAATCTAGCTAAGACAAAGCCTAAGCACCATTTAGATAAAAAGATAAACTAGATCTAAAATAACATCATAACTTTGAAAAGATAAGATCAAAACTAGCATGCTATTTAAAATCTCTACTCTCCTAGATTACCTACAAGAATGAATGGACCTATTTAGCTCCAATGGAAATCAAAAATTACTTGTTTGATCCTTAAAAAATGCAAGAATAGGAAGCTTAGCTCTTAACAATGGTGACCTCTCAAGAAAACAAAAGGCAAGCTCTTAGTCTCTTTGTTATATGCTTTGCATTTTCTCTCTTAAGAAGTTTAGGTGTAGGTATAAAGGTAGAAGGAGGGCTCCTTATATAGCCCAATGGATAAAGGAAACACTTCATCCCTTTGCATGTGGGATAAAGGTAAAACATGATTAGGAATGGATAAGGTTGCTTTATAAAAGGTAACCTTACTTTAGAAGGGTTTAATTTATGCTTAGCAAGTCATGGGAGTTGGAGGTGTGCTTTAATTAATCAAATGTGATTAACTAATAGGTAGATGTAAGCTTATAGAGGCTAATTAGAGGAATATTAGTATGATTTAGGCTATTAAGGGGATTAAATCAATTAAATATTGATTTATTGGTTAAATGGAAGGAAAGCTAATTAATTAATAATAATTAATTAGTCTAGGTAGAAGGGGTGATTTATTAATGGAAGGTCATTAATTAGGGTATTTGTTGGATGGACGACTTAATCAATTAGCGTATTGTAATTAATTAACGATAATAAGAGGAATATGAGCACTTTGGATGATATGTCGTTGATTTGAGAGAAAGGGATAATTAGCGCAATTTAAGTATTTAAATTGCTTGGGCATAATTATAGGTGTCTCTGAATGCTATTAAAAATTAGTCCTGAAATGGAACACTTAATGGCCTAACTTTTCAACATTTATGAGTGGTATGAGTTATTCCTTATGTGGATGGCCTCAAACCTCATATTGGTGATGTTCTTGCAGCAATTTGAACTTTGGACAAAATCTAATGATAAAGTAGTTAATATTAGCATCCACTTTACTACCAAGAAAGGAAGTAAAGGGCACCTTTTGGCTCCTCTAGTTTCTCAGTGAAGAAGGCTTCTTTCAAGGGTGCTTTGAAGCAATTAAATAAGCCCATGGATTTTGGATATAAGACCCAATTAAAGAGGTATTGCTTGTATCTACGACAAATCTCCATCTCGTCAAGTCCCAAGAAAGCCCTTGAGCAATGGAATAAGAGGACTCTCCAAGGAACTAAAGAGGGGATGGAGAACTAGGATCTATGACCATAGTCTGCTAGGATAAAACTCCAAAAGTTGTACCTCAAAAAGCAAGTTTGGATCATTGCAGTAAATATAATTATACAATTGTTCTTCACTCGGGGCACACTGAACTGAGTTGAAGCTCAAATATTAGTGGATTCAAGGTGCATTCATAATTTCTTTCTAAAGAATTTGTAAAGAAAGCATGCACATTGATGCAATAAGATTCATATTACTATGGTGTGTAGCTAGAAAATAAGCAAAACATCAGAGCATTTTTGCACCAAAGTTCCAATTTCTATTAAATGTGTTTACTCTTTAGTGACAATTAAGATTTTGACTAAATGAAGATTAATAGGCATGTTGCAATCCTGGGGTTACAAGTGTATCCACAGCTATGATATTTTATCTCACCTTAGAGATCACATCCTTTTGGTTGTACAAGGACAAAGTCAATATTCATTTTCTCTTTTATTTATGTTATAAGCACTATGAACCGGTGAAGAGGGGAACTAATTTTCCCACACTCAAAAATGAAAAATACTAAGACACAATCATTCAGAAAAAGGGACTAAACTATCCAAGGAGCTAAAGAAACCTATCAGTCAAAGAAAATTCCCTATTTACTCAGTTACAAAAATCTTGAGAGACAATGATTCCAGCCAGAAAGAATGGCTTCCATAGTCCATTCTGAGCCTTCATCAATTGAGTTCATACTTCATTGTATCCATATGCAGTCTTTCCGCTTTTGTTCTTAGTCCTCTGCATTTCCCTGTGGATTCACAATTTTCTTTAGACTTCTTGGATTCCGATTGTGAGATGGCGTGGATTTCTGTAGAAGCCAAAATGTTTTCATCCGTATTCTGAGAATTTGCTTCTTCCAAATCCTGGAAAAGATTCACGCTTTCAATTACTCGATTCCTTAGCTTCTTTTCAACTACCTGTAGATGTGGTAGGGAATGATATCTATCTCTGTAACTTGGCTCCACCACTATCCAAAATTGCAACATTCATACGGTCTCTCTAGATGCACAACGCTTCAGGCCCTCATATTGCGAAGGACACCTCTCACAAAAAGCGGTCATCCGAAACATGTAATCGCCGATCAAAACAACTTTAAAAATTTGAAAATGTTAAAATGCCCACAACTTTAATCATGTGGGGAAAACGTCGAAATGATAGTCAAATTTAGGACAATGGGGTGAGCATTTGGAGACCCTTTTCCATAGGGAAATGCCTTTGGCATAATTAAAAGGCTTGAAATGACATAATATATAACATCTCTATATTTTCAATATATATGGGTTTAATGGTAGAATATTTTCTCAATTAAATATATAATAATTAAGGTTTACTTTTTAGAGGCTATTTATACTTATCAAACAAATTTTCATATAAAAATGACTCATGTTTCAAATATAAGTTACAAATAATCCTAATTTCAAAATTTGAATTCGGATAATAATTATCTTTGGGGGATTAATCCTAGGTAAACTAGGTAACTATTTAGGGTGTTAGTGAATCGGGGGTGCCTAAATCTAAATATTTTCAACATTTTTAACTCTTAACTCAAGTACAATTTTGTTTGTATTGTTACCCATTCTTTAATGTAACTCTAGATAATTCAAGTGTGTAATTTTTTTCTTAGAAAAGGTTTGTGTATTTTTATAAAGTCACTGTGTGGTTAGTAAAGGCAAGTATAATTGAAGGAAAAAATATATATAATCCTCTATTAAGTAATGTTTTCGGGAAATACCTCTTTTGATGGAGGAATTAGTAGGCTTGCCGCTTGGTTCAAATACCACTCTTCACAAAACCATGGAAGTTATCTCATATTAATTCTCTCCATCAATGGATTATTACTGTCCTTATTTGATAATTTTATAGGATATATTTTTATTTTTATTTTGTTTGAACTTATAGGATATTTTTATTCCTTTTGTATACCAATTTATCTAAATTAGTGATTTATTATTATCCTTATGAAAATTTTAAAATAAAATAATGTACGTAGCTTTTATTTATTTATTTGATGGAAAAAATTATAAACTAAAATTTTAAGAAAGGCATCCACTTCAAATATTGTCAGGGCACTCCCAACCTTTAATTCAACTCTAAATCATACACTATTTTGAATATTAGTTTTATTATATTTATTTATTTATTTATTTATTAATACTATCAAAAGCACCTCGGTGTATACTAATAATTATGACATGCCTTATATATATATATATATATATATATATATATATATATATATAATCCATCAAATGACACCTCAACTTATATTATATTGATTCACTTAATGTTTAGATAAGGAAAATGTAGAGACCTAAATTTGACAATGATAAGTTTGGCTTTATCTTTACAGATGACTTGCACACACATCCTAATCCTAATTGACTTATTTTTCTTTGCCCCACGTGACTTGCTTTACCACACACACTTGCTCGGTTGTGCATATACTCAATTGCATTCATCTAAAGTAATATTTCACTCTCACACATCTCACCTAGAATCTTTCTTAGACATCATGTATTGTCTCTCCAAAATTGTATAGATGAGGACCAAGCCATCTGCAATCCAGGACGAACCATATGGTCTCATTCCTGCTCTCCAACAACTCTTTTTCTAATTTGATATCCTTCTTTGGGTAATTTGATAATTTTTGACTCCTACTTTGTAGGAGATCATTATATTATATATGTAACCTCTCTTTTTGTCAATGCATATCATCATCTCAAGTTTATTTGTGTGTGCAATCTAGGTATTCATGCAATTTATTTTTGGAAGCTCTACCCAAATCATTAGGGTCACGTAGGAAATTGGATAGAATAGCCCAATGTTATCAAGACTATGTATTTTACATGTGTGACATATTAGGAGCAAAGAGTCAAGATTCTCAACATGAAAAACAAAAACATTGAAAAATAGATGAAATGAAAATTGAAGTGGATATGAAGGGGAGTGAAAATAAGTAAAAACTAAAAGCGAAAATATGAACCAATTAAATTAAAATTGATTTGAATCAAATGAAAATATATAGGCACTCTATAAATAGAAAAGTATGAACCAACTAAATTAAAATTTGACCTAATCAAATGAAAATATATACTCTAAAAGGTGTTGCCTAGCCATCCACGAGGTTCCACTCAGGAGATACTCGTAAAAAAAGGGATGAGGCCAAGATCGTGCCCGGGTGACTTTGGTGGAGTGGATACCCCTCGAGACCTAGTATCTAAACTAAAGGAGACCTGGTTAAAATCCAAGCCTTCAACAAAAAAATAAAATAAAATAAAATAAAAATATATATATATATATATATATATATATATATACACACACACACTAAGTAAATAATTATGTTGAAGGCATTACTTACAATCGATTACTAGTGAGTGCATGCTAGCCAACTTAGACATATATCATAGAATCAACGGTGAATATTTGTCTCTCTTGCATGCGTTGAAATCGGACGTTCTCAAAGAATTGCTTACATTCTCATGATGTTGGCATTGTCATTGATATCGGAGGTTTCACATAGCTCTTCATTACTCATGCAATAGGTATTATGAATAGGTGGCTTTCACCATGATGGGAAGGTGCCTCTCAACATGACGTGTAGGTGGATTTCAACATCTAAAGAAATGTTCTTTCCATACGGAAATATCTCGATGCAAAATACAATCTTCTCAATAATATGGAAGCGTGTGAAGTTTTTGCGAGATAGAAATGATGGTCATTACTTAGCAAATTGTGTTGCAACTTTACGGGTTGTTGGATTTTAAACTATTATTCATCATCCTCAAAATATGGTTGGAAAAATCAAATGAAGTTGCAGCACCCTGATAAAACAAAACCACTCCTATTATTTGAATCCACCATCTGGGCCATCTTCTGAAGAATAGAGGCATATAATCTGTACTGTCTGAAATGTAGTTTTAGAATTTCTCCAAAACGTGATAACATCCTCATAGGAGTCTTAAAGCAATTTTTTTACTAGAAATTTAGTGAAAATTATTTGTAAAATGCCTATGGGAAGCTGTTGGGATGCCCCCATTAAAACATGACCCAGATAGTCCTGTTCACACAAGTGCATCGATCCTCCAGGTAAGCAAGCTCGTCAATCAACTACATATATTTCTAAAGTAGTTTCTTTTAATGGGTTTCATTGTTTTGTTTGATGGGTATGTAGTTTCTTTGTTATCGAAAACTAATTCACATGACTAATATCGAAAAATAACACAAGCTAACTTCATTAATAAAAATATGGAAAGAAATGCATAACACAAAGAACACAATATTTTCAGACAAATTGTCCCTGGAAAACCCCTAAGGGAAAACCAGTTCTACAGATGAGGAATTATATTAACTTCAGCAAATTAAGAGATACAAAGATTCCTTGCCTCTACTAGCAGAACTCGACAATCTCCCAACTTCTCCCGATATTCCCCCACTGTTATCCCCAACGCTATCACTGCGCCCTTGCTAACACTGCAAGACTATTTGCTATCATTGCAAACTTACAAACTCATTTGCTAGCACTACAAATGCTTCTCCAAAACTTGTGTTCTCTAAATGCCCAATGACCTCCTTTTATACTACTCTCATTGGTAAACCAATGGTCGAGATCGATTCTCAATCGACGGCTGAGATACATAACAACTTAACAACCATAACAAATAGGTTGCAAGGTGTCACTAAAGGAAATCAAAAATTAGAAAATAATTAATTCATACTCAACAATAAGATAACTATTATCTAATCTTAGCAAATGGACAAACAACTATCCAAGCTAACAAACTAACACTCCCTCTTAGCGAGGAAGCTATTCTGCACGACACCCATCTTATCTCTGAAGAAGATAAATTTTGCCTTCCCCAATGCCTTAGTCAGAATGTCTGCTACCTGCTCCTCTGTAGGTATGTATTATAGTTGAACAATACCTCATTGTACACAATCCCTGATGAAGTGATACCTGATATCTATATGTTTAGACCTATCATGAAACACTGGATTCTCAGACAACTTGATGCAACTCTAATTGTCATAGTGTATCACAGTAGTCTCAACCTTCTAACCAAACAAGGCCACTAGCAACTTCCGAAGCCATATAGCTTCACATGTTGCCATGCTTAGCGCAATGCATATTCTACTTGATGAACTCAAAGCCATACACTTACGCTTCTCTTGAACCAAGAAATAAATCCTGATCCTAAACTGAAACAACACCCTGAAGTGCTCCTTTTGTCTATTGTACTACCTACCCAATCTGCATCAGTATAGCCTATCAACTTGATTCCTTCACCTCAAACATATCTGATCCCATACTCAACTGAACCACACAAATAATGCAACACATGCTTAGCCATTGTCCAATGCACTCTCTTTGGCTCAACCATGAACTAACTAAGAGAGTTTACTGCAAATGCTATATCCGGCCTGGTGTTGACCAAATACATGAGTGAACCAATTAACTGCTTGTATAAGGTGGGATCTACATCTTTGTCCTTAGATGTATCTACCTTCCTCCAATTAGTGATCATAGGTGTAGACATGGCTTTGCAATCCTCCATCTCAAATCTCTTCAAGATTTCAATGCAATATTTCCCTTGACCAAGGAAAATCTCTCCATCTGTCTGCCACACCTCCATGCCTAGAAAATAGTGCATGAGTCCCAAGTCCTTCATCTCAAACTCTTCTGCAAGGTCCCTCTTGCACTCCTCTATGAGCCCTAGTGTACCTGTAAGAAACAAGTCATCTACATATAGAACAAGAATGAGAGCCTCGCCCCCAACCACCAAGTAGTAGAGGTTACCATCTACCTCACTCTTCACAAAGCCCATTTCTTGCAAGTATGTATCAATGCGCTCATACCACGCTCTAGGAGCCTGCTTGAGTCCATACAAGGCTTTCTTCAATCTGCACACGTGGGTCTCTTTGTTGTGTGCTACAAAGCCTTCTGGTTGTTCTATGTATACCTCCTCCTTCAATTCACCATTAAGGAATGTTATCTTGACATCCATTTGATGGATCTGCCATCCCATCTATGTTGCAAATGAGATTACAGCTCATATAGAAGTATACCTAGCCACTGGAGCAAATGTCTCCTCATAGTCTATTCCCTCCTTCTAAGAGAACCCCTTTTCCACAAACCTTGCCTTGTATTTCTTGATGCTACCATCTACACCATGATTTATCTTGAAGATCCAGCGTGATCCAACTACTTCCCTATCTGTTGGTCTAGGCACTACCTCCCACACATCATTATGCATTATTGAAGTATATTCCTCAACCATAGCATCTCGCCATACCTGATGTTGTGCAACCTCTTGATAGTTGGAAGGTTCACTATCTACCAACTGGTGACTAATGCCACATAGTCATTGAACTTGGTTGGTTCTTTCCTCTGTCTTGTACTCTTCCTAGGAGCTCCCACAAACTCCTGAGTATCCCTTTGTGTGTTTGAACCTCACGGTTCCTGCTGCCAACTAGTAGAGGATGAAATATCAACCTCTAAATCTTCTAGATGCATATCTGCTGCACCAATTGCTCCATACTCTGTGAATCTTCACTACCTGAGTCTATGCTTGTACTAGTAACTGTACTTGAGCTTTTCTACCCTTGACTTGGACTTGGAGATTTTTTTGGCTGCTCACTTTGATCATCTGCTGGAAAATCTCTGGACCTTCTAAACACTTTGTCCTCCATGAACTTGACATCACGTCTGACAATAATTCTTCTAGTCCCTTGGAATAAAATCCTATATGCCTTTGAAGTTTCACTGTACCCAACAAGGTACCCCTTCTCTGCAGTCTGATCTAACTTGGTACGTGTATCTTCTGGAATATGACAATATGCCAAACTCCCAAATATCTTGAAGTGACCTACATCTGGCTTCTTCCCTGTGAAAGCTTCCTCTGGTGTCATCTTCCCTAGTACCTTGTGTGGAACCCTATTCTGAATGTAAACTGCTGTACTACATGCCTCTGCCCATAGATAGCGGGGCATGTCCTGGTCATGTAGCATAGCCCTTGTTGCCGATATAGAATGGTTCTTCCTCTCAGCAACTCCATTCTGTTGTGGATTGTAAGGAACCATCCACTCTCTCTTGATTCCTTCAAGGTACACAAAGGAAGTCATTTCCTTTGACTCGCCTCCATTATAAAAGCCGAAGAACCTTTATCTTCCAAAGGTGATTCTCCGCAAGAGCCTTGAACTCTTGGAAGCGATTTGAAAACCTCATCCTTGGTCTTGAGAAGTATATCCGGGTCTTCTGGAGAAATCAATAAATGTAACATAGTACACAAATCCTCTTAGAGACTTTGTCGACATTAGTCCACATGAAAATGTACTAGATCAAGAACACCCTTAGATCTATTTTCACTCCTTGGAAAATATGCTTGTGCAAACTTCCCAACACACATCCCTTACATACATCATCATGCTTTATGTGCTCACCTCTAGAACAATATATCACTCTCACGAAGCAATTTAAGTGCTCACATGATGAATATGGCCCATCCCTCCTATGCCAGGGAAGTGATGGCAAATCACAAACTACACCTGAATGTCTCTAACCTCGATGGGTTGAACTCTCGGTGTGATTGCATAACATGGAGCTTTTCTAAGTGAGGGACCTTGCGAGAGAATCAAAAAACTCTCCGGATGAAGGCCGGTTCCTACCTGCATTCGTGATGCACACATAAAAATGTAGAGGGTTTACTCAAAACCTAATCTAATCTTTCCAAGGAGACGGGGTAAGAAGATGCATAAAATAAAACCTAAACTACAAAGGTTCTTGCACCGAGGAATGAAGAACACTTCTTGTAAATAAACACAAACCATAAAAATGCAATGTAAGATCATGCAGATAACTAGATTTATAGTGAAGATCAAGAGGATGCAAATGAACACAGAGAGGGTTGAGAGTCATCCACGGACATGCATTATTTGCTCCAAATATTGATACAACACACTACAAAAATGCCAAGAGGCAAAGTTGCATTACGAGTTTTAAATGGGAGGTTTGAACTCCACAAATTCATTCCAACCATGTAAGAGAAGAAGGGAGGGGCAAAACAAGAATTTCCAACCTTTAGAAAGAAGCCCTCCTTACAATTTATAGGAAGAATGAGAGAAAAGAAGAGAGGAATTCCACATCTACCCCAACCACCTCTAGGTTGCATTTAATTCATCTCATTATGGTGGTAGGTGATAACCCTAGCAAACTAAAAAGTGGAAAACTGTATTTTGCATTTTTAAGAACTCATTCCCACCCAATTAAATATATTGCGCGAATAGTTGGATAGAGGACCTCGTAAGCTTTCCTAAAAGTCCAACCTTGCATGAATCCGAGCTCAGGATGTGAGAAAGTTATGGCCATCGCTTCTTTGTGAAAGTTCTTCTCATTAGCGCTCAAAATGTTGCGCCTCATCGAAGGTGCACCTTGGCGCATCCATATTTGTGTCAACATCCCTTTAAGTGTGCCATAGGCACATCATTTTTCATGTCAACACCTCTTGCCATGCCTCTACATCCCCTTGCGCGCCAGGCGTGATTTGGCATGCCGTATCTTCTTACCTACGCCATGGGCGCATCCATTTCATGTCAAGGACACCATCTTGCCTCTCTCGATTCCTTCTAAGGTACACAAATTTTAGCGAAGTCATTTACTTTTGTACCTGGGCGCATCCATTTTCATGTCAAGAACCTCTTCCGTGCTATCTTCCGACCTGCGCGAGTTTAGCGACTTTTCAGAGCGTGTCGACATCTTCTTACTGCGCCAAAACTTCATCCTTTTCTTCAAGAAGTATTTCTTTGTGTGCCCTTAACCTATGCCTGGAGAAATCCATTTTCATTTCGACAATTTCTTTGTAGTACCTTAACCTACGCCCGCGCATCCATTTCGTTTCGACACTCTTTGTTGTCCCTTAATGCACCTTGGCGCATGCATTTTCGTAGATCGACACACTTATGATTTCATTGCACCCTTAAAACATGATGCCTTGGTGCATCCATTTCGTGTCGACACTCTTTGTTGTTATGCACCTTAATGAATTTTGCGCATCCATTTTTTGTCGACACTCTTTGTTGTACATCCCTTACATACATCATCATGCCTTGGCTCACCTCCATGGAACATCAGTCTTTGAGTCTTCATGAAGCAATTTAAGTGCTCCATGATGAATATGGCCCATCCTCCTATGCCATAGCTCTCCAAGATCTCTAGGATTACTGCTGCTCATAAGTGCCTTAGGAGTATCAAACTATAACCTATAAAGGTGACCACTCCTAACTCCAATAGTTATGGGTGATTTCCAATCCTTGTGCTTAATCAACACATGTGTCCCTCTAAAAAGTACATTATACCCTTTATCCTGAAGAACAAATACATAAAATCAGATTCATACCTAAGCTTGCACATGCAAGACATCATGAAGTGGAACTATCTTTCCATTCTCCCTCTGAAACTGAACAGTCCCTTTCCCAACTGGGTTGAGCTTGGACAAGTTCCCCATAGAAATATGGATATTGGTGTCCTCCTCCTGGTAACTGGAGAAGTACTCTCTAACTCCTGTCATATGAAATGATGCCCCACTATCTATATACCAAACACACTATGAGGTTGAGCTGACCATACAAGCTATGAGTGCAAACTCATCCTCCAATCTCCTAGAGAGCTCCTCTGCACTTGCTGAAGCCGCCACTTGGTTCTTTCCCTTCTTATCATTCTTCTTCCTTTGCAGGCGTTACTAACATAGTGGCCAAACTCGTGACAACCATAACACTTGACCTTAGACATGTCCTTCTTCTCACTTTGAGAATTTGATCCTTTGCTAAATCCCTTCTTTTCTTTCCCTTTTCCCACTAGGGAAACATTTTCTTGTTCTCCCTCACTTTTCTGACTCTTGTTGGCCCCATTGACAAGACTTAGTCTAAACTCCTCCTGAGTGAAATCAGTCCATAGTCGATCCCAACTCGGTAAGGTGTCTCGTCCACTAACAACTTGAACAAAGACATCCCACTATTTAGTAAACCCATTTAGGGCTATTCTTACTAGCTCATCATCATCTGGCTTATCTCCAATAGCTGCTAACTCATCCTTGACGAGTCTAAGCCTGGTGAGGTAACTTGTAACGTCTTCTCCCTTGTTCATCCTGGGTATTCTTCAACTTTTCTCTGAGAATCAGCTTCGGTTAGTGGTAGCATTCTGGTACAGATTCAGAATGGCATCCCACATCTTCTTCGCCGTATCTAACTCAGAGATGTGTGGAACAATATGATCCTTGACACCATCAAGGACAATCCTCCTCACCTTGGCATCCTCTTTCTTGTATGCTGTAAGATGTGTTGCTCTGTAGGTACAATTACAATAGTGGTAACATAATCCTTTATACCATTCTCTTCCAACAATAAAGAAAGTCTGGCCTTCCAGACACCAAAATTCGAGGCACCATCTAATCTGTCCTGATCTCTCAAACCAGCTGAAGCCATCTCAAAGGATAAAAGTAAAAAGAATTTAAAGAGATCAAACTAGGTTATAGAAACCCTCAATTTCTTTCCTAGGAAAACCTTTTTCTACCCTTAACATAGCTTTGATACCATGTGAAAATTCTATTGCAGTCACTGATTATTAATCTCCTATCTTAAAAGATTATTTAACTACCGAAAACTAATTCACAACTAATATCGAAAAATAACACAACTGCAACTTCACTAATAAAAATATGGAAAGAAATGCGTAACACAAAGAACACAATATTTTTGGACAAATTGTCCTGGAAAAACCCCTAAGGGAAAACTAGTTCTACAAATGAGGAATTATATTAACTTCAGCAAATTAAGAGATACAAAGATTCCTTGCCTCTTACTGGCAGAACTCCGACAATCTCCCAACTTCTCCCATTGATATTCCCCCACTATTATCCCCAATGCTATCATTGCACCCTTGCTAACACTGCAAGACTATTTGCTATCACTGCAAACTTACAAACTCATTTGCTAGCACTGCAAATGCTTCTCAAAACTTGTGTTCTCCAAATGCCCAATGACCTCCTTTTATACTACTCTCATTGGTAAACCAACGACCGAGATCGATTCTCAATCGACGGCTGAGATACATAACAACTTAACAACCATAACAAATAGGTTGTAAGGTGTCACTAAAGGAAATAAAAAATTAGAAAATAATTAATTCATACTCAACAATAAGATAACTATTATCTAATCTTAGCAAATGACTTCTCTCTTCAATTTTCACTTTTCCATACATTTTGATAGATAATATTTTCCAGAAAACAAGGACTGTCCTACCCAATTGCCAACAACATTCGTTCCCTATGAGATAAACTTAGTTAACGCAGACACCAAATTGGACAGCATATACTGAAACTAATTCAACCCCCTGAATTCAGAGGATATTGCAGATATAAGGCCTTCAAATCAACCACTCAAACAAAAGTATCACCCAGATAGGGTCAACGAGTGGAGAATGATTAACCGAGACTGGCTGAAAGCAAAAAAAAGAATATACAAGGACAAACTTATGGTATAAAATAGCTACACAACTGTAAAGAACATCTTAAGTTTTAATAAATTGCAAAAAAACAAAATCCCAAAAGGCAGGCTAAAGTTGTTACCCAAAGACCTTATCACTAAGATTTCTATGGCCGATCTATTTAGTACTCTGTCATTAAAAAATACCTCTGGATAAACCGAATTTTTTTCTCGAAGTTCTTTAATAATGGGATGCCTTGGATTGATCTCAAGGACTCTCTTCCCACGCATGTAACCTTGCTTGTTGGCATCTGATAGAGTTTTTGATTGCATAATTCTCTCCATGTTTGCGCTCCATCCATATTTAGATGTGATAACGACTCCGGGGTATCAACCAACATGTTGCTTATTTTTACTGAATCCACATTTTCAGTGGAAAGAACATCCTTCCACGAGTTAGTTAGTTCTTTAAATGGCTCATTAATTTCCTTGTCTTTCGAGTTTTCCCAATTTTAAGGCCTTCCTTAGAGACATTCTGGAATTTCTTGTCTTCATAGTCCATCAAATACTGCATTAAGTACTCATCAACTGGATCTGTGAAAAAGATGACTTGCAAAATGGCAATCTTAGTATACAACATGACCATTTGGATTTCACAACATATGGGAGAACAAGCCAGTAAATACCTAAGCAACTCTAACCTTTAATGCTTAAACAAAAGCAAGATTTCAAGGACTCAAGCAGCTATAAGATGAGCCACACACCTCATAGTTTTTCTTCCTCTATTTCTCAAGGAATGGGGGCCTTTCCAGTTACTCCTTGTTAGTACCAGTAATGTAGTAGATATCCTTTTGGTTCTTTCTCATTATTACTATGTATTGGTCCAGTGACGCAAGTTTATCACCCGACTTTGTGCTATTTCAAAAAAGAATACCATATTAATAGAATATACTACAAGGTCATCTGATTAGTTATTAGGACCTAAGAACCCTACTTGTTCTGGTTATTGATATAATCAACGTTTCACATGTTCTTGGGTTGTTTTTAATTAGAGTTAGATATGGACAACTGCAATTTCAAAGTTCGGTTCTCAAGACACTAGCTTGGTCTTTTGGTGTGCATTTATATTTACAAATATATCAACTCCAGTGTATCATTTCACTCTTTAAAACCCATGTTTGGTCTATTGGTGGGTTGATCAAAGGGTTGTTTCTTGGTGAAAAGCAAGGCCATCTGGAATAATTTTCTTACAATCCCAAGATCCCTGTAGGTTGCTGCCAATTCTGTATCACGGAGTTTCCATGGTTTGTGTTTTACGCTTTTGATAGAATCTGTGTTCACATGCCAATGTCAAAGACAACTCCATCCACATTTGATGACATAGAGCTTCCGTATGATCATGATATGTGTACGAAATTGTAAGTCACAGGTGTTGAGTATGATACATTGATATATGTTCATAAACTTTAGAGTTATTTTAATTTTTTTGTTAATTTACTCTGTTTCTTTAAATAAATTATCCTTTTGTATCTCCTCTGGTGTGAGGTCTGGTTTTGAGATTTCTTATTTCTATTGGACTAATATCTCGTCAAATGTCCATTTTAAGTGATTATGGGAATCTTTGCTGCTTCAAATCCCAAGGATACAAGGTAAGTTTAAGCAGAAGTATAATTATTTAAAATACAATGAATCTGTTGAGTGTTTCATGCATAATCCAATGTTTAAGAGCAGCATGGGGTTCAAAATTATTTCATTTTGTCAGCATGTTCCCATAAAAATTCAAAGGTTTGGCCTGCAAAACATTCATGCCATACTTAGTTGTAATGGTTGTCCTTGATGTATGCCAAGAATGCATTCGTACTTGTTTCTCATCAAACTTCCATTTTAAGTGATAGTGCGAATCCTTGCTGCTTCAACTCCCAAGGATACAAGGTAAGTTTAAGCAGAAGTAGATTTTTTTGTGGCTTAAATGGTTGGTTTTTTTTTCCTTTTCCTTTGGAATAGAACAAATATTCCAATTAAAGTTTCTCATAGTTCAATTAAGGATAAATTGACATCAGCTATGGAGATTTCATTATCAATTTGAACAATAAACGATAAAAAAATCAGATAATAAAAATGATAGGGGCTCTTTGTGTCATAGGCTTCTTTTGGCCTTGTGAACGTTAGAAGATAGCTATCTATCATAAAAATGGATCATAAGTTCCCTGTAAATGACATGGTTCGCTTTAGCAAGTTCAATAGAAAAACATTGACCCGTGAAACATGTACGATGCATGCATCTCAGTTGAGTCTCAAACATGGAACCTTTTCAAATTTCCCCGTTTTTAGTTTGTCCTCTTCATACACATATTGCACTGTCATGAATAATACCTATAAGATACAAACCATATGCGTTGGAACTCAATGTCCTCCCTTCCATCGAACCCCTTCTTGATCACCCCTCATCCTTTCCCTCTATTTCACTTCCTCATTTTTTCATTCTTCACTCCATCCCCTTCGACGTTTCCATCGTACACTTCACGTATAATTGCTAGTTATTAAAAAAACATTGAGAACCTTATCAATGAGAATAAATATCACGAATAAACGAAAAAAATAGATTTATATCGAAACAAATTGATTGAATAATAGGCACCCCTCTTATTTAAAAAAATATAAAAAAGCCAAGATTAAATTTTTAGCCTTCAATTATAAAATACAATAAATATTATTTATAAAAATATGATTCATATAAAATCCCCTTGAACAAAATTAACTTACTTAAAAGAGGGTTTCTTGAAATCGGTGTTGGATTTTGCAAGGTGTTTAGGCGTTTTAGTCTTTTTAAATGTCAAAATATAGCCACGTTTGAAAATGACCATCATAATTGTGAGTAAATATATAATTTAAATGTCAAAATGACATGTATATTAAAAATTTTATCGTGTCAATATACATATACATATACATATTAAATTAAATATTAAATAGACACTTCACATTTTAAATTTGTGAAAATTATGACAAATATAACATAAATGAAAATAGAAACTTTGGAATGTAAATAAAATAAAAATAATAGAATTATCTTAATATCTTATTAATGAAATATAACTATATGCATATCTCATTGATAAAATAGAAACATCCATTACTTTTGATTTTTAATTAGTTTTGTTTGATTTCTTTTTTAGATTTATTATATTTTTTTTGTACTTTATTGATTTTGATTTGTAATTATTTTTTATTTGTTTGATTTCTTACAAATAAAGATTGGATAATAGACTAGATGCATTTGATTTGAGATTTTGTATGAAAGGTGAAATATGAAGATTGGCCTTACATGCTTAGAAGTTGGAAGTTGGAAATAGAACTCATTTTCAAAGCAAAACTACAAATTTGTATTGAATTAGTCAAGATTGACCTTACATGCCTAGAAGTGGGAAGTTGGAAATGGAACTCATTTTCTGCAGAATTGTTAACTTTAATGATGTTCATGGATATTCAAAATTGATTAGTGCAACATTACATTTTTTTGAGAAAAAATGAAAATATGAAAAACAATGAATTTGATTAGTCCAATCTATTATCCGTAATTAAATAAATGTCACATAACTATGAGAGAATATTACAAAGAACTTCAATATCCTTATAAAAATCAACTCAATTTAGATATTTTGTAATTGTTATTATCAAAACAAATTTGACGTGCATATTAAATTTTAATCCGCCAAACAATTTTATTGTGACGCGTAACATTGAACGTCAAAATCCAACACTGGTTGAAATTAATTTTCAACATATCCGACAGCACCGTCCGATGTGGCGACAGCGACAGACCGCAAAATGCGGGCCTGACTTTACCCCAACTGAATTCCACCCTGGACCAGCTACGACGATGGCGACACTACGCCTTTTTATTAAATCTAAAAACAAATTTTAAATTCAAGCCCACGAATCAAGATAGAATCCACGTAGGCCCTGTTGCAGAATCTACGTGTCAGTTTACGTCCCCACGCACGGCCCGATCCAATCGGTAAAAAGCCAGCGTGCCGACCGGTTGTTCGGTGATGTTTTGGCCGACAACAAATTGTTTCTTTGTCCATAAATTTGGGCACGATTAGAGGCATTTTTGTCAAGGAAAGCATACAAACCTTTGGTTGAGTGGAGCCGGAGGATTTGAACACGAGACCTCTGAGGTGTAATGGCATGGCGATCATTGTTGGCTGCATCCAAAAGAAATAATCTTCCTGCCGTTTTTCTGAATAGATTCGAAAGGTCAGCCGTTCGAGTCTCTGCAAGTTTTGTTGGCGATTCAGAGGTGTGCGGTTCGAACCTCGGCAGAGCGACCCAGGGTTTGTTCAATTCCCGTGCTCTAACTTCCGAGTCTGCCCCGCGGCCTGCTTCTCTTCTGCAAGACTGCATAGATGCAACAGCTCTCCCCGAGATAATATCTCACGGGAACCTGCAGATTGAAAATGGTGAGATTTTGTACTCTGGAATGACCTCCAAGGAACTTTTGTCGACAGTATTTAATCTGTGTCTCGTTGCCTACGAGCCGCTGGTTGACCTGAGCATAAAGGTGCTCAAGTCTCCCTTGATGAATCACGCCGCCTTCAGAATTCCCCTGCTTCAGGCCGTTAAACAGACCGCCTATTCGCATTTCTGCGCCGGAGAAAACGTCGCAGAGGCCTCTGCTACTCTGAGGCGCATGTGGGAATTGGGGCTGAAAGGGATTCTCGTTACAGCCTCGAAGACGCCACTGGTAACATTTCGTGTGACAATAACCTTCACGAATTCTTGAATACGGTGCAAACTACGCTTCGACTACCCGCCGGCTCGGTAAGAACATTTTATGGGATTCATTTTTATTTCTGTTTCTGTTAATATTTTGAAAGGAAATTTTTGTTCTGCTAAAGTTAAGAGTTTTGACTTCGATTTATTTTTCTGTCACTGGAATAAGCATAAATGTATAAACTCGTGCATCTGAGGCTTTGTTTTATGTTGTAAGATTGCAAGTGTATTGAATGATGTTCTCTCCAGAGCTACGGCAGTCTTGATATTGATTAATCTTTATCATGTTGTCCCTTTTTTCTTCGCTTTACAAGTTTACTTGTTTTTGGCTGTGGGGTATGTAGGCTGTTCCGTTCCTTTCAAGTTACATCTCCCTCTGATTCTGTGAGATTTTCTATTTGACACGTTTCCTCTAAATCTTGATCTCTTCAGAGGACAAATTCAAATAAATCTTGATCTTTTCAGAGGACAAATTCAAATAAAAATGAAGCTCAATCTGTTATCCTTGACCTTTATATCTGTAAACAACTGTGACAGCTGACAAATGTATATATGGAAACAACTGTAGTCACATATTTTTGTTTGCTTTCATATCGAATTTGAACAGTGTTGTTTCCATATATGCACGTTAAAAATGTTGTGAAAACTGTCAAAAGAGTGCTACACATCTTATATTGTTAATTTGTTTTTCAGGTAAGCTTTTCATGCGTGAAGATCACGGCACTCTGCCCTCTTCACCTGTTAGAGAGAGTTAGCGACCTGCTAAGATGGCGGCACCGCCATCCTGACCAAGTAAACCTTCCTTGGATGCAAGACACATTGCCAATTTTGGCGCCTTCCAGCCCGGTTTATCACACCACTTCAGCCCCGCCGCCATTGACGGCAAATGAAGAAAGAGACTTCCGACTGGCGGAAGAAAGGCTGCGCAGGTTGTGCAAAGCCTGCGAAGAAAACTCGCTGCCATTGCTAATAGACGCAGAGTACACATCCGTCCAGCCTGCGATTGACTATTTTACTTACTCTGCCTCCCTGGAATACAACAAATCTGCGAAGCCCCTTGTGTATGGCACCATCCAGGCCTATTTGAAGGACGCCCTGCCACGTCTGCAGCTGGCGTGTGACGAGGCAACGCGGAGAGGGATACAGATCGGACTGAAGCTAGTACGTGGCGCCTACATCACCCGGGAGTCCGCGCTGGCGGCGTCGTTGGGCGCGCCTTCGCCCATCCATCCTTCTATTGAGGAAACACACCGTTGTTACGATGCCTGCGCGGCGGTTATGATGGACAAGGCTGCAATGGCCGAGGCCTCTGTGGTTTTGGCCACCCATAACTTCGACTCAGGTAACTTTTTTTTTCAAAGAAATGAATTGCTTTATTTTAACCTTTTTTCCTCTGATTAATTAAATCTTGTTTCAACAGGCAAGGCCGCTGCTGCAAAGGCGGAAGAATTAAATATTAGAAAGGGAAACGATAGGGTGCAGTTTGCTCAGCTGAAGGGAATGGCAGACAGCCTTTCATTGGGGTTAGTTCAGGCGGGATTCCAAGTGAGCAAATATCTTCCATTTGGGCCGGTGGAACATGTGATGCCTTACCTTATCAGAAGGGCCGAAGAAAACAGAGGCCTTCTCTCAACAACTGGTGCAGATCGCCGACGCATCAGGTATAATGACTAACCAATTTAAACGATTCTTAATTATCCTGTAACTATTTTGTTGCTGTGAAATGTATTAATTACATTGCATGATGTGCAGTAAGGAATTGAACAGAAGACTGCGAGCGGTTATGGCAGGTTGATATGAAAAATACACGACTGACTTTTGCTCTTACTAAAAATTCACGGCTGTCCAAGAGTGATGAATTTTCAATGATGATAAAATTACACGCAGATTCTGAGCGAGACTCCGAGCTTCGGGTTTTTAAAAATACTGCGTGGTTTATGTATGTAATTGATGTTTCTTGTTAATTGACAACGCCTTCGTGGCTCTTTTTAAAGCCTCATGAGTTGTCCCTTTGTCCTGCTGTTGTAATATTTTTGTATTTTAATGTAAACAATTATTACAATAGTAAAAAGATTGTTGATTTTAATTTGTGTGAATTTTTGTTATAATGTTTTAAAATAAATTTAAAATTAAAAACACCAGAAATTTTATCTTGTCTACTTGAAATTATTTAAAAAGAAATGATACAAAGCATAGCTGAGGATTATAAAAGTCAAGAGGGCTTTTACAATATAACAAACAACTGGTATTTTTAATTTTAAATTTTTAAATAATAAAGGAAGTTAGAGTTTTAGCTTTGTGATTGTCATGGATGTTTATGGTCATTTTATTTTTGTACTTTCATTCTATCAACATTATTTAGGGGAAAAAGTATTTAGAGATTTATCTCAATCAAATCCTTCTAAAAAAAAAAAAGTTTCAAAAACAACATACAATGCAATTCAACATGTAATCAAATATTTCAATTTTTAATCTTTCAATCCTTATTCTTTCAATGGATACATGGAGTGATGAATGCTTGTAGACATAAGTAAGTTTTTACATTTCCTCATATAAAAATGAGATTCTAAATGCCTTTTTACATATAAATAACATTTAAAATTAAACTAAATACTCAATGATTATATGTGAAAAGAGGTGAATAAATAAATGGATTTAAAACATAAAGTAAGATGATAATAAAACAAGATTTTCAAAATGGTATGAGATAAACAATATATTGTATAAAATGGTAGGATTAGTACAAGAAGACTTGCATTAATTCATTTAACTCAATAATTACATAAATATATAAACATGATAGCAACTAACTTATCATGTATGATAAATTAGATGTCTACATAATGTTCTTCTATGATGTGAGTGTGTGTATACATATAAACGTAAAACAAACAAACATTGATCAAGAAAGTTTTATTGTCACCACCTTACCATTTGTTGAGAGTTTTTGAAGATAGTATAAAGAATAATAACTCACTAAAAATTAAAAGGAAAGAGATACAACTTTCATCCTCATATTGTAGGGATAAGAAAATCTTGAAACTAACATCCATGTACCCTTGTGCATAGCATATAAAGACTTAAAATATATATAAGTAAATTTTTGTGTGTACCAATAATCAAAGAATTTTTAAAATCTAAAAATTACAAGAAAATAAAAATACACAATACTTAATTATAATCAAAATTAAAAGAGATTAATATCAAAAAAATTTACATAGTAATTTCATTATGTGACACTACATGTAATTGCTTCCACATAGAAGGACGACGCGAGTACCATAAAATCTAGAGAGTGGAGATAAAAGAATCGTATAATATGCTCCTTTTATTACTAAATGAAATATGATCTTAATTTGGTGGATTAGAATTAAAAAGCAACGAAAACCAAAAATTAAAAAAAAGGTGGAATTATTATAATTTTTGAAGTTAGAATGGGTGACATGTTCTCCACCAAAGAAATTGGAGTAGATTGAAGGAAGAGTCCTTTTATAGGACGAAAGTAAGTGGGATCTCCTATGTTTGTCGTGAATGTGATGCAAAATCCTCCAAAATAGTAGGTATGGTGGACAATAGCAAGCACGTTGCACTTGCATTGCATTGCATTGGTATCCTCGTGTGAGTCGTGTCGACAAGTTGCAGGCAATGGACAAGTGGGAGTTGGACAGCTGACAGCTGTCAGATATTCAAGTAGATTCCGACAGTGACACCCTGTCAAGTTGAATGCTCTTTTCCTATTCGAACGGCGAATAAACTTTCCAAGATCCTATGTGGAATATGGAAGCGCATGCCAATTGCCAAACCTGTGAAGAGAATATACCTAGTCTCCAGATTCCTGTTTTTCACTTTTACGAAAGTGCATTTGAGTGGGGATTCCAATTTCTGGGGAAAGTGATTTTGAAATGGAATCAAATTCACTCGACTCATTGCAAACCCACCAATAAAAAAAATTAAGAGATGTTTCCAAATTCCAAGGGCATCTGTTATCTCTTTATTATCCTGCCCAAGCCAAGGATAATAAGGAGATAACAATTAGTCATTGCATCACTTTCAAATTACATCATGTCATGTGTATTTAAATAGGTTTAGTTAAAGTTTTAGACTCAATTTTTTTATTTTGGCAACATTTTATTGGTCAAGTCTTTATTTGTAATTGTTGAGGGGAAAAGGGGATGTAGTGTTATGTTTTTAATGAATTTATTGTGCGGTGGCTAGTTTTGTGTGGCTCGATTACTGGGTGTGGCTCAAGGTTATGGCTCAAGGTTATTGTTTTGATGGTATGAAATTTTCTGTACCATTTTCATCTACCCTGGAGGAAAAACCGGTCTCGACAGGAGGCGCGAGTCTCGGCCATAACCACGCACAAAAATTTATTGCAACAATTTTTAATTAACCCAGAAATATATTTACTGTTATTCAGTTGTTTGTAATTACTTTTGATTGTTTGTCTGATTCCTCAACTACGTGGTTTGTTTATGGGAAGATTTGGAAATAGTAAATGCCCATGTACAGAAAGCATGTCTAGAAGGGCTTGAACTTTGGTCATCATAGTGGCAACTTCTCCACCTTATGGCTACACCATGTCTAGTGGATTCTTGTTATGGTACGGTTTGGAGGTCCCACTTCTTCCATTCATAACTCAAACCCTATAAATGGAGCATCACAATCGCTACTACTGAAGACCTTGTCTCGCGGGAAATCCTCCAAATTCAGGACAAATTTCTCTCCATTTTGCACTCAAAGAACACCATCGAAGATCTGTTTACTGCCCAAATTTGAATGTTCAAAAACAATAGAACCAAGTAAGCCTACATTATTTGTCATGCTTCGCGTGACTGCAGCCTTCTGCGGGCCTCTCCTGCTTTCCGTGAAAATTTTCAAGAAAAAGTTATAGAGTCACAAGAAATGCGAACATGCTCTGCCTTACTAGAACGAGATTTATTTGTGCGGAGAAGATAATAAGTGAATATACAACGACAAAGAAAAACATGATGGGTTAATTCACTTGCATCGATCCTACCCGACTCTAGGTATGTTAAAGTTCTATAAAACCCTCGATTGTCGTGGTGTGCAAATATCCCTTTCAATGAGCATTCTAATGTAGCTTAACTTGTGAAGTCTTTATAACTTGGTGGGTTGCTTAAATATAAATCTATCCTACTCTCTGCTTCACCCCAAGAGTGTCACCTCTGATGTTAATGTGTTTGGAAATGTGTTTGAATTTAATGGAAGAAAAATTACATTTAATTTTTGATTAATTATACCGTGTTTGCAACTTACAAGATACTATCTCTAATTTTGCATAGATGGATAAAAAAACACTAAAAATACTTTGAACCCATAAAAGTTCAAAACTTAGAACATGCTTAAAATTTCATATGTACATAGATTATTATTTAAATTCTACAACATATCATCTAAATTTCTCTAAAGTACAATTGAAATAGAAGTATCTAATGTTCTTTATTTTTAATTTTGGCATATAAAAACAACATTGTTAAAAAATCATTATACTCACCTTTCATCTATAAAAGATAAAACACTTAATATATTTTATACTCATGAAAGATCAAAACATTCAATATGCTTAAATTTTCATATGTGAATGATTATACTCTATGTTCTACAATATATCATCTTGATTTTTCTCAAGTATATCTGCAACAAAAATATCTAGTGTTTTTTTTCTTTTGGTGTTTAAAAAACATAATCACTTTGCTCAAACATTACGAAATGTCTCATGCACGATAGAATCATACCCAAAACTATTTTGGAGTTTCGAATCCAATGCCATCACTTGCTATATTTCATGAAACATCTCTATCAAATTACTTTGTCTTAATCTAAGAAAGATTTTGATACAAAATTGTATCACTAAAGTTGATAATAGTATACCTACTTGATGACATTCACAATGAAATCTTCAATATCGACTTTTTTTTTTTAACATAGAGCCCTTCTACAATGATTGAAAAAGCTCATTCCCCGCCAAAAAGTGCATTGAACACACACGTCACAATTGAGAAACAACGCTTTTTTAAAAGCACTTCCAATCATGATTATTGTTGATGTTCCTACACAAAACTTTTTACCAACTAGTGAAGTGCTTAAGATTAATTATGATGGGTTCTACTATGAGTTTTACTTGGTTGTTTATGTAGGTGACCAGAATTTATCACAATAGTATTATGCCTCCATTTTTATAAAATATATTTCCAAATATATTGTAAGCACCATTTACACTCACATTTTTTTTTAAGTTCATATTTCAACCACACATTTTTATCTTTGTTCAACTAAAGACTTATTCAAAGACAAGTCCTCAAGATAACAAATTTGAATGTGGAAACAACTCTTAAAACAATAATAAATAATATATGATCAATTAACAAAAGTGACACATTTTTACTTGCTTATAGGTACCTTGACAAAGCTTAATTTACTTTGATTGTAGATGATGCATACAATAATGTACACAAAGAGATGATGTGCAAGCTTCACATTTTATAGAAAACAAGATTTCTATCTCATTTAAATGTTATGAATATGTGTACTAATTTGTTTCAATGTTATATCAATTCTGTTCTTCTCATTAAATGTGTTTGTTTTCATAAGATTGTACGTTACCTTAAAGAATAATCCTCATATTCTTAATTTTGCTTTTTCCAATGTGATTTTTCCTTGTATTTATTCTAAGTCTATCCTTTCCAACTCAAGTGCATTTGCTTTGGTAGGATTTGTCATTTCACGGCCTTGTTATCAACCTAGTTAATACTTAAATAATTATTTGTATCAACATCACCTATCATGTAAGTCACATTCATTGTATTCTAATATACCTATGTAATCAAATATACCATGTTGCATTTAATATAATATAAGATATTTTTCATCAAAAATGTTATCACTTTAATACAATAAATATTAAACTTTCTTAATTTCCTTACACATTTGGATAATAATTTTAAATAATTGTATTTTTCTTGGTATGGATTGTCTTTATAATACTTGATTGTTAGTGACTTCTTCGTAAAATATATTGTTGGATTTATGTATTTACATTTTTTTGAATTTAAATTATATTTTTATTAATATACTTGTTGACACACAATGAATAAGAAAATTGTAGACATAAATAAGGTTAAGAAGTGCCCACATAAAAGCGGGACCAAAATTGTATCATGAAAGTATAGCTCTATAGCTAAGGGAACCATAATCGTATTAATATGGTTCTAAAGAAAAAAATCAAGAAAATAAGGAAGTTAGAAAAAACAAGAGAGGAGAGAAAAAAGGAGAACGTGTTAAGAGACAACCCAAAACAAGAAACACATGCCAATAAAGGCTTAATTTAGACAAATACTAAACAAACACAAAAGTGCACAATTTAAATTTATAACAAACAACTATAGATGCCAAACCAAATTAGCTATGTAACACGTTGCAACCATGTGTACACATATCATACCTAATTTTATTAATTGATTACTATAGTTTTTTTCTAAAACCACAATAATATAATTTTCAAAATTAGACTTTTGAAGCAATACACACTTTTCCCGTAGAGTAATACACACTGTGTCCTACATATGGAGCCACTCATTAACAACAAGTAGTGGAAAACAAGTCTAACAAAGTTGAAGTAAACCTAGAAAATGAGGCAAAATGAAAAACCTTAACCAAAAGCGTAACACTCTAAAAGATATTGATCCAATTTCATGAACATGTTTGTATGCTCATGGCTATGAAAACCTTGTTTAATTTTATAGAGTTCCCTATTATTCACTCGAAATAACTATCCTTCCTCCAAACCCTAATAGGAAAACTAAGTCTACAAATTGAGTAAGCTTTTGTTTTGTTTTGGGCCAACCATAAACTAGAGAAAATAACAACATTTATCGTGCCCCTAAATAGTTGAACAATTTGGAAAGAAGAACACAAGTATAATGTAATTCAACACAAAGCCCAATGCAATACAAATGTCTCAACCTCTAATTTCACAATGGATGCAACAAGTAGTAAAAACTACATGCCTCTTTAAGTGTTTGAAATATAAATTTGACATGGACATGTTTCAATAATAAATGAATTCCTTACTATTACAATTTTTGTATAGTTAATGTATAATCGTTTAGTGCGTGTTTGAATGTACTAATGCATTTATGTACTTGAGGACATCTTGAATCCAAATTGGAACCCTTATATTGGCATGCACATTGACACATAATGGGTAATAGAGGAAAACAAAGAGCGGTTCACAAAGTTTAGGCACCCTATTTAAGGGTTAAAAGGGCTCACAAAAATGGGAGCCAAAACCATAGAGATACAATTCTAGAGGACTAGAACTTTATTGCTATAATTATAGAAAAACACCTAAATTTTCAAGATAACATATAAAGGAGAGAGAAATCATGAGGAAGAGATAGTATTCATGGTCAAATGGAGAATAAAAGAGCTTCGATAAAAGGAAGATAAAGTTGCAAGGAAATAACAAAAAGTTAAATTTTATAAAATACATAGGAAACACATGCAAACAAGAGCTTTATTCTACTATGGCTCATAATACTTATGCACACATGTCCCCTACTATGTTTGTCTTTACTAGTACTATATCTACAATATTTTTGACCATTTTCAAGGAGATGGTTCCCATAATGAATTTGATGCTAATATCCACACTCTTCTATAGGATGATGAACTATTATTGATCTAGATGGAATTTTGAGGCTTTGGATATTTTCTAAATCTCCTAAACCATTACAAATGAAATGTGAGCATTTCGATATCTTTCTAATGATACTAGGAATGGTGGAAACAAAGATCATGAGCTTGAGATATCATTGGTCAAATTTTAGGCTTGAAAGGGTCAATCTGGCGGTCAAAGTGTGACACATGGCAAAAATGAAGTTTGATCAAATGGAATTTTTTTTTGGAACTTCGGTCTTCAACTCTCGGGATCGAAAAGGTGGGCCCCACTATTTGTTGGTGGGGCCCTCAAAGAAGTTTCAATACACTCTTTTGACGAAGGGTCTTTGTCATTCTTA
Source organism: Taxus wallichiana var. yunnanensis (assembly GCA_018340775.1). Taxonomy (NCBI): domain Eukaryota; kingdom Viridiplantae; phylum Streptophyta; class Pinopsida; order Cupressales; family Taxaceae; genus Taxus; species Taxus wallichiana. The sequence continues at coordinate 660,290,470 of CM031242.1, forward strand.
TTCATTATTGCATTGCCACAAGTTTATTATATATGCCTTATATTATCATTATAATGTCAATATGGGATTTGATATTGTATTACATTTGTAATGTTTCATTCGAGACCGAATTGTGTTAGTCATTCTAACTAGGCGAGCTACCACCATTTGCATTGAAGACCGAGCTATCAACTCGACGAGTTACACCTTACTCACCACCATGTGGACTATCAAATACACACAACTCGGCCATTACCTACCACCCTTACCACCTTGGACATGTATTATAAACTTAGCGAGGCTCGTTTAATGTTGTTGAGTTGTGGAGCTCAATTACTTAAGTTTAGCATGCTTTATCAACTTCTTTGGAAAACACAAGATGTCGACATCGATAACCTATGACCAACATCGGTTAGGAAAGGAGGAACCGCCATTGGTTAGGGCTAACCAACATCGGTTACCTATGCATGAGTGTTTTATTTAACTCACGGGAATTAGATCTAATTTTAGTATTAAAGTAGATCTATTGATTGTAATTGCATGGCTAAGTGCCCTAAGTTTGTATAAGGTATTTATAAGCTAGAAAGCTAGGGTTAGAAGTAAGGATTGATGATTATTGTGAAAATAATTGTGTGAGAGATAATTCTTGGAGAAGAAGGAAAAGCTTGAGAGAAAGAAAGTATTGTACATCGTGAGAGGTGTGGAAGATTGTAAATCTTTAATGTATATCTTTAAAGCTTTGGATAATAGATTAGCTTGTTTCTTGGTGGACATAACCCACATTGGGTGAACCACATTAAATCTGGTGTTGATTTATATCTCTTGTTTTGTATATTTCTTCTGGTAGAATATCCATTTTTAACCCCAACAACTGGTATTAGAGCTTTGTTTGAGGGTTTTTGTGTCGAAAAATTTACTCACAGAGGGTTTTTCGATTGAGTGGGATCTACAACAATGGAAGAAGAAAACAAATACAAGGTAGAGAAGTTTGATGACGAAATTATCTATTATAGAAGATGCAGATTGAGGATTATCTATATCGAAGAGATTTGTACTTACTTAGATGGAAAGTCTAGACCTATGAAGATGATTGATGAAGAATGGAATATTCTTGATAGAAGGCTTTGGGATCTATAAGATTGAGCTTGGGAGCATCGTGGCTTCTAATATTATAGAAGCAACATTTACGATAGAGTTAATGAAATCTCTTGCTAATTTATATGAAAACGTAGTGCTTCAAATAAAGTTTATTTGATGAAGAAACTATTTAGTTCTAAGATGCATAAAGGTGGATTTGCATCTAGTCATTTGAATGATTTCGATCTAATGTAAATAAGTTAAAATCGGTTGATATTTTGTTTGATGATGAAATGAAAGCACTCTTATTCTTATGTTCTTTTTCGATAGTTGAGATAACTTGGTAATGGTTGTTAGTAATACAACATCTGCCAATAATATTTTGAAGTTTGATGATATGGTTAGTATAATCTTCAATGAAGAAATTCGCAGGAATAGTACAGAGGAATCATCATCTGGAAATTCTTTGAATGTAGAAAGTAGGGGCATGCAGAAGGAGAGATCCAAGAGTAAGAATAATGAGAAATCAAAGTCTAGGAATGGCAGATCTAAATCCAGAGGTAAGGGAATTACTGTTGGAATTTTGGAAAGAAAGGACACACAAAGAAATATTTTTGGTCAAAGGATAAAGAGAACGAACACCTTGACAAAGGCAAAGAGACAAATCTGTTGTAGTAGAGGTAATGGAAGATGCTCTTATTCTTTATTTGGATAATAGAATAGAATCATGGGTTTTAGATTCATGAGCTTCTTTCCATGCAACCCCTAATAAGGGTTATATAAGAAATTATGTCTAGGGAAATTTTAGGCATGTTTATTTAGGTGATGATGAACCTTGTAGTATTCTTTGGTAAAGGGAAGTTCATCTAAAATTGTAAAATGAAAATAGATGGGTATTGAAAGATGTGAGGCATGTGCCAAGCCTCGGGAGGAATCTTATTTCTACATAGCAACTAGGTGAATTTTGTTGCATGGTTACATTCACATTCGACTCTTGAAAGTCACCAAGGGTTCCCTTATTGTGGCAAGATACAAGAAGTTAGGAACGTTATATTTATCTACTTGTGTTATTGATTACTTTTTTGTATTATCTACTTGATTCGAGATGCATGCATGTGGCATAATCGGTTGGGCCATATTAATAAAAAATGAATGCAGATCTTAAACGCTAAGGGTAAGTTATCGATTCAAAAGAGTTAGATCTTGATTTCTGTGAGCATTGTGTCTTTGGAAAGCAAAAGAGAGTAAGATTTCTCAAAGTTGGGCCAACTAAGAAGGATCATAAATTAGAGCTTGTACACTCGGATGTGTGGGGACCAGCCAAGTAGCTTATCATGGAGGATCCTAATATTATGTTACTTTCATTGATGATGCTACAAGAAAAGTATAGGTTTATTGTATTAAACAAAAATATGATGTTATCGAGACTTTCAAAATATGGAAAGCCCTTGTTTAGAATGAATCAAATTCAAAGTTAAAGTGCCTTAGATCTAACAATGGTGGTGAATATCGTAGCAAGGATTTCAATTATTATTGTTTAGTAAATGGAATACATGTAGAAAGGACGGTTCAAGAAGACAAAAAGAGAATGGTGTCAGAGAAAGAATGAACAAGATAATCATAGAACATCTTTAGAAGTATGAGGATACATGTTGGATCGCCCTTGTAGTTTTGGCGAAGCGGTTGACACAATGATTTATTTGATTAATCTGTGGGCCTTCAAGGTCACTAAATGGAGAAATACTAGAGGAAGCTTAGACGGAAAATAGGTAGACATTTATTTTCTTGAGTTTTTGGTTTCAAAGATTTTGTGCATGTTTATAAGGAAAATAGAAAGAAGTTGGATGCAAAATCCAAGAGATGTACTTTCATTGGTTATGGATCTAGTGATTTTGGATTCCATTTTTGGGATTTAGAGGATTCTAAAATTGTTAGGAGTCGTGACATTGAATGGAATGAAAAGAGAATGTACAAGGATCAAATTTTGGTACCTAAGGATGAACTGGTTGAGAAGTTTGTGAATGAAAATGAACTCTCATATTTAAAATTCATACCTATAGGGTTACACAGATAACTCAGAGTGTCATTTGACCACCGATCGACATCGTTTGATGAACCAAGTATCGGTTATGCTCGAGAATCAAACATCGGCTACGAGTGACCGAAGTTGGTCACTATCAGAATTGGTAGAAAATGTCCAGGAGGTCCAGAATGAGCCTCTGGTACCCCAAAATCCTATGAGAAGGTCACAAAGGGTAAGTAAACCTCTAAAAAGATTTACACATTCTTTATCTTATTTATTATTGAATGATAATGGTGAACCATAAAGTTTTGAAGAAGCATTGAAGGGTGAAACCCATGTATATAGCGGGAGCATGGCATGGATGAGGAGATGGAATCCTTGGAACAAAACCAAACTTGAGATTTAATTAAGTTCCCAATAGGAAAGAGGAAATTATAGAACAAATGGGTTTATAGAATCAAGGAAGAAAAAGGGTGGACAGAAAAGGTATAAGGAAAGACTTGTAGTAAAAGAATTTACAGGCTAAAAAGCGGGTATTGACTTTGGTGAAATATTTTCTCTTGTTGTTAAAATGACTTCCATAAATGTATTGTATTGAGTATAGTTATAGTACATGATTTTCATTTAGAGCAATTAGATGTGAAGACAAATTTCCTTCATGGTGTTTTGTATGAAGAGATTTATATGTGCAGTAGCCATTGGGTATGAAGTCAAGGGTAAGGAGAAATTAGTGTGCGAGTTGGAAAAGAACCTATATGGGCTCAAGCAAGCTCCAAGGAAATGGTACATGAGGTTTGATAGTTTCATGCATAAGCATGGTTATTTGATATGTGAATCTAACCATTGTTTTTATTTCAAGAATCTTGAAAATGGGAGCTTTATTATTTTGTTACTGTATGTGGATGATATGCTTATTACGGGATCTAGTATGTAGGACACTAGTTAGCTTAAGGGAAGGCTAACTCACACATTTTCTATGAAGGATTTAGGAGCTAAAAAAATCCTTGGCATGCAAATACATAAAGACATGAAAAAAAGAAGTTGTATTTGTCTCGGGAGGATTATATCTGCAAGGTGTTAGAAAGGTTTAAAATGTAGAATTCAAAAACTATAAGTACACCTATGGTTAGACACTTCAAATTGAGTAGATATCAAAGTGTCCTTCATCACATGAGGAGGTTAAATACATGAAATGAGTACCATATGCTTCAAAGTAGTTGGGAGTCTTATGTATGCTTATGGTTTGTACTGCAGACTAGAAATTGCATAGCAATGAGAGTTGTGATTAGATTTATGGCCAATCCATGAAAAGAGCATGGAAAGTAGTCCAATGGATACTAAAGTATTTGAGAGGCACATCTAGCATGTAGTTATGCTATGGAGATTCAAATATTTATTTATGTGGCTATGTTAATTCGGATATGGCTAGAGATCTAGATGGTAGAAGGAGCACTACTAGATATATTTTCACAGTAGGTGGGATGAAAATTAGCTGGATATTGAGATTGTAGAAGGTTGTGGATTTTTCTACTATAGAGGCAAGAGTATGTTGCAACTATAGAGGCTAGTAAAGAGATGATATGGATGAGAAGGTTCATGGAAGAGTTGGGAAATGAGCAAGATGATTGCAAATTGTTTAGTGACAGTTAGAGTGCAATTCATTTAGTAAAGAAGTCAATGTTTCATTCTAGAATGAAACACACTCGATTAAGATATCACTTCATATAGTAGGTATTGGACGATGAGTAACTGAAAGCTGGAGAAGATTCATACGAGTAAAAACCCCGTGGATATGCTAACGAAGCCATTAGTAAATGAGAGGTTAGAGTTACACTCCACTTTTGTTGGTCTTTGAGTTTGAGACTTGAAGAGGAAGAAAAAATCTTAGGAAAGGATCCAAGGATGATGTTATACAGGTATAGTGCAGTAATTTATCTCCAAGTGGGAGATTGTTGAAATGTAGAGCTCAATTAATTTAGTTTAGCATGCTATATCAACTTATTGGAAAACACAAGAATCGACATTGGCAGAAAGGAGGAACCGCCATCGGTTAGGGCTAACCAACGTTGGTTACCTGTGCATGAGTGTTTTATTTAACTCATGAGAATTAGATATAATTTTAGAATTAAAGAAGATCTATTGATTGTAATTGCATGGCTAAGTGCCCTAAGTTTGTATAAGGTATTTATAAGCTAGAAAGATAGGGTTAGAAGTAAGGATTGATGATTATTGTGAAAACAATTGTGTTAGAAAGAATTCTTGGAGAAGAAGAAAAAATTGAGAGAAAGAAAGTATTGTACATCATGAGAGGTGTGGAAGATTGTAAATCTTCATTGTATATCTTCTGAAAGCTTTGGATAATAGATTGACTTGTTTCTTGGTGGATGTAACCCACATTAGGTGAACCATGTTAAATCTAGTGTTGATTTATATCTCTTGTTTTGTATATTTCTTCTGGTAGAATATCTATTTTTATTGCATGTATGCTTAGATATGATATATTATCTATATAACCGGTGTGCTAACCCCAACAAATACCTCACTACCCATGTTTTCAATGTGGCGGTTTTAACTTTGCCACCCACATGGTATTCAAACCAACTTAGTCTAGCCACATATATAGCTCGATCATTTATTATCCATCACCACCAAAGTTACTCACGTGGAAAACCATTATATGTGTGGCCATAACCATAATAAAACATCCAACCCTTCTATTTTTAAATATCATCCTATGCACTTGGTGGATACATGTGGGATATACCCACAATAAACATTATAAAGTGACATGGTTATTTAATGGGCTTCGAACCCGTAATCGTCTTTGTCAAAACATGTGCCTAAATGGCACATTACACTAGATTAGTGAGCTAGTAAGGGATCTTGTATCTATTTAAGGAGACATTGTGCAAGACTGCGTAGGGGCAATTTAAACCCGCTTGCAGAAATCATCAAATTTGGAGCACTTATGCTTAAAACTAGTCTTCAAGGTAAACTGATGAAATATTTAGAACTTTGTTACACTCCTAATGGTGCAATCCCTTTCCATTTTGGAAGTTTAGTGACGTCGTTCTGAGCTACAAAAGTTACTATTTGTGAAATTTCTAAAGGAGTAACCTCAGCAAGTACTTTGGAAAGGTGAAAGATGCTTTACTAAATTATGTTAGTGTCTTTTGAAGGTCCAAAAGTAAATTTTTGTAATTTGTGATCTAATTTTTTGATTATAAGGGTTATTGTACTTATAATTTTAGAAAATTTTAATAGATCGGTTTGTATGAACCCGGAGACGTAGGCTTGCATGCCTGAACTCTCGTTATCAATTTTTGGTGTTGTATTTCACATTCCGATTTCTAATTTTTATTTTTGCATTTCAATCAAAATCTACATATTAAAAATCAATAACGGCATCTCAAATAAATTAGTAGAAATGGGAATCTAATTCATAGATGGCCTTGATCAAACAATGATGGAAAATCGGTTTGGATCGTTTGATTCAAATTTGTGTAAATTTTTAATTGATTATTTAGAGTCCTAAAATTAATTAATTTGAATATCCAGGCAAACATTATTTTAGTAGAAGTATTTATGGTATGTTTACGAATCAATTATTTACACAATTTTTATAGTAAAAAACTTAGCACATTAACGCCCTTCTATACATTTATAGAGATAAAAATAATGTATAAATGCATCTAAGATCCCCAAGATGACCATTTAATATTCAACTATGGCTACATCGACTATTTCTACATCCATTATGCCTATATATTTGAGGAAACTAATATCACCATTCAAAATGTTGCAATGTTTATTCCTATGTCTACTAATATTCCTACATCTATTGTGCATACTCTGTGGGACTTCACATTCCCCTTCTAAGAAATAGGCTCTTGAGAATCTTGTGCACAATTTTCAAGATCAAATATTACAATTACAAGAAGGTTCATCTACCTATTCTAATGTCATGGACTCTACTCAATACTTATGTTGTCCAAAATAACTCCCCTAGTTATTTTGATAACTTACATCTTTAGTTTGAATCAAGTTCAATATTACAGATGACACACAATCTAATTGTTCCCCTTGGCATAATTTTCTTAGCTAGCGGTTCTTCTGCGTGCCCTCGCATTCCCTTCCTACTTGTTCTTTGTGCCACATTTTCCCTTGACTCCTTCTAACGTAATTTTCACACGCTTCCACCTCCCCTTTATTATTCTATCTTTTCTCATTTCCTCTCAAAGACAAAACACTTATGTACACACTTTCATTCTAGTAGTCTCGCAACCCTATATACTTACCCTCCAAACTAGCTAAGTCCTAGGAATGAGTTCCATTCATTCCCTTTCCCTCACTCACTTCCTTCACATTCTTCGTAACACATTTTGCCTTTCTCTCACATGTTGCACACTTCTTTACTTCTTGGATTGATCCACATGCCCTTCCCTTTCTTGTCTCCACACATTCCTCAATCAAATGCTCGCACTCGCTTATATACTTGCATATCCTTACATATATGCACATTTTATTCCCACTTCCATATGCACCCCTTTACGTGCCCTTATTTTGCATTCTCATGCCTCCTGTTCTTACGTGCGCACCTTGTACAACTCTTCCACGTTGAGTCACCGTGCCATGCGGCAACTTTTCATATTGAGTGCGCGACACAAAACCTATCAAAGTGCACTAACAGGTGTTGAATCCTTTTGATGAACTAATGTGTGACACATGGTAGAAAATAAAAAAAAAAATGAACGGTTAGCCGATCCTTCATCCAATTAGCACGTGCCACATGTCTTGTGTGTTCGGTTTGTCTATTAGATCTTTTGATCATCATAACTTCGTTTTTGTTACAAAGCTTGGATTCCCACGAGCCTAGGCTTGTTGGAAATATTTTTACGTGGGTTACACATTGGACCATTCAAAATCATATTTTGGTGGGATGTGGTAGGTAGAAAATAGGGAAATGTCATTCGTGCCATTAATGCACACATCCAGTCGACCCAACCACACAAATTTGATTAGATCTTGCCTCTTTCCTTCTTCCACAAATAAAACAATCACGAGGAGGCTTATCTCATCAGCCTTGTAGGTAGATTTACAGGAATTTATTGCTTGTTGTTGGTGGTTGGAAGTTTGAATATGAGTTTCCCTCTTCTTTCTCCTCCTCTTCTCTCCTTCTATAAATTCAAGGGGATTTCTCATTAAAAAGAACCCCTCTTTGTTATAACAACACCATGATAAAATGGTGGCTAACTTCCCATGAGTTTCAAACCTTGAACTTGGTCTCTACAATGTATTCTCACCTTCTTCCATGAATGTAACTAAATGTGCATCCTTTAAGCAATAAAATTGGGTTTTTTGGCTATTCTCTACCCTATTCTCGTGTTTTATGTGTTCTTGCCTCTCTGTTCATGTTTTTGGCATGTTGTGCATATTTCCTACTTGCAGGTTCCATTTTTATGTGTTTTCAATGCATGGGAAAGCTGATTCTACGTGGTTCTTTGTCTCATGGCACACTTTTCTTCCCTCTCTCCCATGTTTTCTCCCTTTCCTTCCCCTTGTGGAGAGCGATCGACCCCTCTTTCGATGCTATCACCACCCTTTTAGCTTAGGATTTCCCTTATGCATCTCTTTCTAACCTTGGTCCCTTGGAATGCTAGTTTAGGATTAGATAGCTTCATTTCTAGCATTTTGAGTAGTCTTAGCAATAGAAATAGGTAGAGGAACTAGCCTTCTCTCGGAGGTCTGTCTCTGCGTGCAAAGTCCCACACTGGAGAGGCAGGTCCCATGTTGCTCAAAACCCCGGTTCATCCCGACTGGGATGGGTGTGAATTTAGCTCCAAAAGTTTTTGGCATGCCTAGTGGGACCAGTTTAAAGAGCTATACATCTTCATCTTAGCGGGTTTTTATGTGTTCTTGTTAAGATCTAGCCTTTGGAGGTAGGTTTCAACACATATGATGAATCCCAACATCCATATCCACCGGATTCAACAGCTTTTGCACCCTATCATCAAAGGAGAATAAACATAAAAGTGCATAAACACATGCATAAGGCATTGACATCAATCACACAAGACATATATTCATGGATGAGCGCATGCATTAATAGGTGTAATCAAGGTAAATAATTTGCACTTGAAATTTTGAAAGTTTCACTATTTTTATCATGTGAGTGAGTATATAATATGATATTTTTTAAGAACTATCTATTTTGACATCGGTTTATAACAAAACATCATTTTTGGATTCATCTCTGCACTATGATCTCGTGCTCGATTTGCGTCATGATCCACTGTCAGTAACTCTTTCAAATCAAAAAGACAAATTTTGGGATGGAAAATTTTAGGCCTTCTATTATAATGGAAGCCATCAATGGAAGCTTGAAGCTTCAGTGATCACAATTTTTCCTAAGAGGATAAAGATCATTGGAAAGCTTGGTGCAATCAGTTTTTAGGATGAGGAGTCATTGGAAAACCTTCATTTTCACAGTCATGGCCATTACAGAATGATTTTGGAAGTATGTCTATTATTATCTAATGTTTTGTAGTTTTTATGGCTTCAACAGTGGCACCAAGGTCGAACTGTAAGTAAGAAAAATGAACTTGGAAGCAATTTCTTTATATTTTTGAGTTACTCAACAATTAGATTAATTCATGGATGTGAAAGTTGTTTGTGCTTTAAATATAGGGTTTGTATGGCTTGGAATGGGGCACATTTTTGTATCCCTTTTAATTAGACCAAGTGGGAAAAGAAAATTTACCTCAAAGATATGGTGACAAACAACATTGCATGGTGAAAGTAGAGGGTGATGGGGAAAACATGCCCTATCACCGTGAAATGTCAATCGGTTACATGAGAAACTTGAAGAGGGGAATATGGGCTAGAGAGGTGAAAAATTTTGTATACTCTTTGTCCCCTTGGGATTGGGGACAAGAGGGTCAAGAAAGTGTGCCATCACCGGATGATGCCAAGTGTTGCTCTATGATGTATTGTGAGGGAGATGGGTTTGGCTTGACTAGCACTTTGTCGGGATGAACTAGGTCACATGAGGTATCGGAGGGAAGGGTTAAGGTGGGGCATAATGTGTCCTATCTATCCCCTTAGGAAAGGGAAAAGAGGAAAAAAAAATTCCCTCACCAAAAGGTGATGTAGTCACTAAATCATGTAATTTAGATATTATTTATCCCAATTTCATACTACTATTTAGAAGGTTCTTGAGTGAAGAAAGTACTAATTAACCCCTATCTTTTAGCCATCTTCTCTTATTTTATTTCATCATTCCCAACCTTTTACACCTACATTCCTAGTCATCTTTCATCACTTTGCATTAGTTTAGCCTTGAATGGGGCACCCAAGCTATTACTAGGGCGCCCTGGTTCCACCATGGGAACCCCAGTCCTTCTTGAACTTTCCCACCACTTTTTGGGCTCTTTCTAGCCGTTTGAGATCTTTATATTTTTGGTGGTTGGCCATTTCGGGGTTAATTATGAAATTAGATCAAGAGAACCCTATAAATATAAAGTTATGAGACCATAATGAGGGACCTAGCACTAGTCATTACTATCATCCATCTAGATTTGCATCCATCTATTGCATTGGAGATCACTTGCATCTACATAGCTCCATCATCAAGGCATAAGGATAGGACATCTGCATCACACTTCATAGGGGGAGGGATTTTATTCTATTATATGCACACATTCTATTACATTTTCTACATCTAGTTATTACTCGCTACTTCACAAAGTGCGATTGACACAACAATACCTAGGGAACATTATGCACACACTCATTGGAACTAAATTTACATCTGAAATGTAGTACACCACTCAATTAATAAGCCCACTATTGTGGCAAATTTGAGTTCAATCGACCCATTCATTTACATTCTTTTTTAGGGTTTTGATACGTCTCTTTGGTCCTTTGCAAGTCTTCTATTCATTTTGGAATATCAACAACATCTTGACTAGTATAACGAACTTGATGCGACACATAACAAGGGTTTCGAGACCATCCGTCGAACTGTAAAGATCATTTCCAGAGCTTTTCATAGACCAGTCACTCATTTTGTAGACTAGAGCACCTATACGCACCCCATTCCATTTCTAGTTGCTCCAGTCTAGAGAATTATCCGAGATCCATCCTTTTTGGGGCTCCTTCACAGTCATTCCTACTTCCAGTTTCCACAGTCACCTCTATGACAAAGTCCCACAGAATCTCCTTTTCAAATGAGTTATTTCCTCTTCTCTCTTGTACATTAGGATTTATATTTTCATTAGATTCATTACTTGGGTCATTTACATACTTCTTTACCACATCTATTTACTTTATTTACAGTTGTTCATAGCTTAGATTAACTAGTGCACCACATCCACATTTTAGTAAATCATTTTGGTGAACCTGATATTCAAATGCACCTTCATTCTAGGGGTTTCTTGTATTTTCTATCATGGCTTCTAATGTTTGTCAAGTCTCTTTGCTTCAATTGATTCAAATGCACCCATCTTGTAAAGACACTCTTCAAAAAACCCTAGAGACTATGTGTCTGCCTATCAACATGTTGCATACCCAAGTCAATGCTATTTTGGTTGTCTTTATGAGGACTCCCTTGATGCCAATTCCAATCAATCTATTTGCAAATCCATTCAAGCTCTTCGTTATATATTTCAAAATAAATTTCAGGCTATGGAATCCACAATCACATCTCTTAAATATGAAATTCAACAACTTAAGGATACTTCTTAGGCTCACGATTGTTCTTCTTCTCATATTCATCATATGTCTTCTACATGTGCTCATATTAGTGAAATTGAAGTCATACCACTTCCTATGCCTATCACATTTCATTTCAATGCTAAGAAATAAAATATTCTTCCACATCTCATCACTCATAGAATCATTAGCTTGCCACCTACTCATGGTTATCCTCCTTATAGGCTTGTCAAGTATCAAGGTCTTCCATATTACAACTATCACCAAATTAATGGGCATAATGACAATGATTGTTATGCTTTACAATGAAGTATAAAGTACCTTGCATGTCGGGGTTTTCTCTCCTTTTTGTATAACATTCTAATACATATGATACATCCCATTGAGTTCCTAAATCTGATCCATCTATATCTAATGAACATCAGCCAACGTTACTCAAGATCCTTTTACAAAAAAATATTCTTCAACATCTCATCACTCATAGAATCATTATCTTGCCATCTACTCATGGTTATCCTCCTTATAGGCTTGCCAAGTATCAAGGTCTTCTATATTACAACTATCACTTTGAATTAATGGGCATAATGGCAATGATTGTTATGCTTTTTACAATGAAGTATCAAGTACCTCGCATGTTAGGGTTTTCTCTCCTTTGTTGCACAACATTCTAATACACATGATACATCCCATTGAGTTCTGAATCTGATCCATCTATATGTAATGAACATTAGGCCAACGTTACTCAAGATCATTTTACAATAAGGGTAAGTGCACCAATATGGGGGGGCCAAAAGGGGTCTTAAGTGGATGCATTTTTCTGAAAAAAAAAAACTTCAACTTGTACGAGTTTTTAAAAATAGTTACACTCAAAATTGGAAGATGTTGCGAGATATATGAATCGTAGAATTTTGAGTCTAGTTTCTAAGCTACTAAATTTTATTGAAAATGGATAAGTTTAAGTGGATCAAACAACTAAAATACCAACATATGCTCTGTTTTTGTTAAAATACATAATAGGTGACTTTCATGCCCCCACCATTTTTTGAGCACCATTCAAGTATTTTTAAAACCTTCAAGAAAAAGATAAATAGAGCATCTAGTTTGGGCTCCATTTTTTTAGATTTTTTTAGTGAATATTTTTATTTATGATTTTTCTTATACAAAAATTTTATGTTTTGAAAAATAATAGAGCTCATTGTGTCCCCTAACTACGTAAAAAATATCGAAAATTAGAATTTTTTTGAATATGTATATACTAGCCTAGTTTGGGCTAGTATAATTTTTTTAAAATTTCAATCACAAAAAAAAAAAGATACACCATGAAAGATAGACATATTTTCATTTCAAAAATAGCTATAAAAAAGCATAATTAGAAAATAAATAATATGGAAACCTTATATTAGTTAGAAAATTTGAAAAATTATATTTTTAGAAAGAAGAGACTCTACTCTACGTCATGGTGTAATTTTTAAAAAATGGATCAATCGTTTTATTTTTATTTATCATAGAGGAAGTGTCATTTTTACATTTTCTTGTAAAACTCGTTGTTTTTGTGTTTGTGCGGGTCCATGCCTCGAGCTTGGGGATCAAACGGATCCCAAGATTTGAGGCATGGCTTGGGAAAAGAGAATGCAAAAAGCGTATGCATTACATAACGCGTACATGCACGTGTAGTATAAACATAACACATATGCATTACGTGTGTAGTATAAGCATTATGTATACTTTTACATGCTTCTATTTACATATATAAATGTTTAAGTATAAGTGTTTATTATTATTTATATTTTATTATTTCTTTAAATTTATTTATGTAAATATAAGAAATTAGGGTCACTCTACACCTTATGGAATTAGTTTCACAGCTCCATGAGTCATGGTTTAGGAGATAGTTTTTTAAGTATAATCTGGTCAATACATAGGTAATTTTCTAGGATTTCAGCATTCATCCTAAATCTTTTAGCATTTAACTTCTACAATCAAAACCCTAAACCATAGGCCATAAACCTAAACACTAAACTGTAAACCTTGAGCCCTAAACCATAAACCCTAAACCTTTAACCATGATCCCTAGACCCTAAAACCTAAACCCTAAACCCTAAACCTTAAACATTCAGCCCTTACTCGTGAGCCCTAAACCCTAAGCCTTAAGCCCTAAACCCTAAGCCATAAGCCCTAAACCCTAAACCCTAAACCATGAACCATGAACCATGAGCCCTAAATGCTAAACCCTAAACCCTGAATCGTAAAAACTAAATCCTAAACCCTAAACCCTGACCCCTAAACCCTAAACCTTAAACATTGAATCCTAAACCCTAAACCCTAAGCCTTGAACCCTACACCCTTATCCCTGAGCCCTAAAATCTAAACCCTAAACCCTAGACCATATACCCTAAGCCCTAAGCCATAAACCTTAAACCTTAAACCCTAAACCTTAAACCCTAAACCCTAAACCCTAAACACCGAGCCCTAAACCATAAACCCTAAACATTAAATCCTAAACCCTAAACCCTGAACCCGAACCATAAACCCTAAAACCTGAACCGTAAACCATAAACCCTTATCCCTAAACACTAAATCCTTAACCCAAAACCCAAAACCCAAAACCCTAAATCCTTAACCTTGATCCAGTAAACCCTAACCATAAACACTAAACCCTAAACCCTAAACCTAAAACCTAAATCCTAAACCATAACCCTAAACCTTGAACCCGAACCCTAAACCCTAAACCTTAAACCCTGAACCATTAGCCCTAAACCCTAAACCCTAAACCCCAAACCTTAAACCCTAAATCCTTAACCTCGATCCATAAACCCTAACCATAAACACTAAACCCTAAACCCTAAACCTAAAACCTAAATCCTAAACCATAACCCTAAACCTTGAACCCGAACCCTAAACCCTAAACCTTAAACCTTGAACCATGAGCCCTAAACCCTAAACCCTAAATCCTTAACCTCGATCCATAAACCCTAACCATAAACACTAAACCCTAAACCCTAAACCTAAAACCTAAATCCTAAACCATAACCCTAAACCTTGAACCCTAAACCCTAAACCCTAAACCTTAAACCCTAAACCATGAGCCCTAAACCCTAAACCCTAAACCCCAAACCATATTTCATCAATATTTCCTAGTCTCATGCCTAGAACCATCATTAAGTTTGCTTATAGAACTACCTTGTTTATGAGAGGTGGGAAAAGTAACTAAAAGGATATGACATGTACCTTGTGCCTTATAATGCATATATTACACATCTCTTCCAAACTTGTTTCTCCCCACATATACTTTCATTCTTGAATGTAAATTTATTCACACTCTGAAACAAATTTCACATTTCTCATATTTCCATGTATGGTATTATGTAAGCCAGGATGACCCATTGGAAGCTGGAAAAAATAACCATCACAACAAAAAAATTAATCTTAAAGGAAACAAAAGAAACATAGAGAATATATCAATGCAGAGGTGTAGGATCATAATTGAATTTCCTATAGTATCCTCTCCTCTGGAGAAATATAAAGTTCAAGTGTTCTCTTTGGAATGGATAGTAAATTTGTGACAGAACTTCCTAAAGTGTTTAAAATAAGCAAAAAAGAGGGGAATGGCTAAGAACACTAAGGGGTTATCAATCGCTTAGTAAATCTTTCTTGTTTAGTTCTAAATAGGAGTTACGGCCTACGACTTAGTGGCCTTCCATTCATTAATAATTCCTTATATGATAAACCCATGGATGTTTTTAAAATCCCCTAAACAAAAAGATAGGGGTAGTCATCAATCCTAGTGAAGGGTGTGATGTGATTTCCAAGCAACTTGAAATTCATATAGATTTAGAGGTCATAACACGAATTTACAAATATCTTCATCATATAAATGGAAGCCAAGTAACAGTGTCTCCCTGTACATCCAAGGATTGAGGACTACTGTGTTCTTTGGAAGGATTAGAAAGTAAGGAATATGACATTTCCCTCATTCAAAATATCAACAGATGAAAAACATCAAATTTTGATGACTCTCTTTGAATGTTACGCCTCAAATTCGATGAGCCTTGAAGTACGTGACCTAAACCCTTAACCCTCAACCATGAGACCTAAAACATAAACTATAAACCCTAAACCCTAAAACCAAAATAATAAATCCTAAACCCTAAACAATAAATATTAAACCCTAAAACCTAAACCCTAAACCCATAACCCTAAACCCTTGACCACGGACCCCAAACCCACGAGCCCTAAGCCCTAAACCCTAAATACTAAATATAGAGCCTCGAGCTCTAACCCCTAAACCTTAAACTAGTAACTATGAACCCCGATCCTTAAGCCATAAAACATGAACCATGAACCCTAAACCCTAATCCCTAAACCATAAACCCTAAACTTTAAGCCTTGAACCCTACACCCTAATCCTTGAGCCCTAAACCCTAAACCTTAAACCTTGAGCCGTAAACCCTAAATATAAAGCCCTGATCTCTAACCCCTAAACCTTAAACCAATAACTCTGAACCTTAAAACTTGAGTCATAAACCTTAAACCATGCACCCTAACCCCTAAACACTAAACCATGAGCCCTTAGCCCTAAATCGTAAACCCTAAACTTTAACACCTAAATGTTAAATCCTAAAGGTCCCTAAATCCTAAGCCCTAAAAACTAAATCATATACCCTAAACCCGACCCCTAACCCCTAAACTCTAAACCCCAAGCACTAAACCCTAAGCCCTAAGCCCTAAGCCCTAAGCCTTAAACACTAAATCCTAAACCTTGAACTCGTGACCTAAACCCTTAACCCTAAACCACGAACCCTAAATCTCAAGCCTTAAACCCTAAACCACGAACCCTTTACCCTAAACCCCGAACCGACCTTTAAACCTTAAACCCTAACTCCTAAACCCTAAACCGTAAACCCTAAATTCTCAACCCTAAACCTTAAACCTTGAGCCCTAAACCCTAAACCCTCAACCCTAATACCTAAACCCTAAACCCTAAACCCTTTTCCCTAAACCCTGAACCTTGACCTTTAAACCTTAAACCCTAACTCCTAAACCCTGAACCATAAACCCTAAATCCTCAACCCTAAACCTTAAACCCTAACTCCTAAACCCTAAACCATAAACCCTAAATCCTTAACCCTAAACCTTAAACCATGAGCCCTAAACCCTAAACCCTATACCATAAACCCTAAGCCCTAAACCCTAAACTCTAAGTCCTAAATCCTAAACCCTAAACCCTAAACCATGACCCCTAAACCCTAAACCTTGAGCCCTAAACCTAAGCCATGAACCCTAGGCCTTAAGCCATAATCCCTAAGCCAAAACCCTAAACCTTGAACCCTCAAACATAAACCCTTAACCCTAAACCCTAAAAATTAAACTTTGAAACCTAAACCCTTAACCCTCAACTCTCAACCCTAAACCCTAAAACCTAAACCCTCAACCCCGATCCCTAAACCGTTAACCCCGATCCCTAAACCATAAACCCTAAACATTGAGCCAAACCCTAAACCCTCAACCTTGACCCCTAAACCCTAAAAATTGAACCTTGAGCCCTAAACCAAAAACCCTCAACCCTTAACCTTGAACCATAAACCAAAAACTCTAAACCCTAAACCATGAACCCTAAGCCCTGAGCCCTAAACCCTAAACCCTAAAATCTGAACTATGAAAGTGTAAACACTAAAACTTAAACCCTAAACTCTAAACCTTGAGTCCTAAACCCTTAGCCCTAAACCCTAAACCCCGAGCCCTAAACCCTAAACCCTAAATCATAAACCCTCACCCAAAGGAAAGTCCTAAAAAGATCATTCAACGTGTTTCAGTGTGTAGGGAATAGTGTTTAAGGTGACGGTCAACTCATTTACTTTGTATGAGATAATACTTCCTTAACGCCTAAAAAGGTATTTTTGGCCATTTTGTAGTTAATTGAACACCCTTTAGAACAAGCTAAAATGAGCTAGTCATGTCACCGAGTTATCAAGGACCATTATTTGTGAAGTATTAAGGCATCATTTGTCTCCATAAGAGACATATGAGAAAAAGCATGTATGAGAATCATGAATTTGATTCCATGAAATAATGCTTTTAGAGCTAGGAAAGGTGAGGGATGATCTTTATATGGAGCACCATGTTTCTAAGAATGAGCAATCATCCGAGTTCCTTGATCGATGCAATTCACTTGGTACTATTCATAACAACTCATTCAACACCTAGTAGTGTTATCACACCTTAAGGAGGAGGCACATTACAATCACCTCATTTTGGCCATAGGACAGGAATCACATTCAGGGAACAATCCTCTATCTACAAAGTGAGGATCTCTTTTTAGTAAGAAGTAGACAAACATCATAAAGTTAATTCATGGTCACTAAAGTGAATTATGGACCAAATTTAAAAATTAATACCAATTCAAGTAGTGGCAGGGCAAAAATCCATTTTAGTAGGTCAAAAAACCTAAAAATGACTATATGCTTTCCCAAAACAAAGACCGACTACAATATATATGCCCTAAAAGTTTTAGGTCATTTGTTGAAATCCTGAAAATGAGTAAGTATTGACTAGATTAGATTTTGAAAAACTATCTTCTAGATTATAACTGTTGGAGCTACGAGACCACTTCCATAAGGTGTAGAGTGACCCTAATTTCTTATATTTACTAAAATAAATTTAAAGTATAAGAAATAATAAAATAAATCTTATACTTGAACATTTATTTTTGTAAGTATGCCCCACCAAAACACATATGTATGGTCCATACTACACAAAATGCGTACGCATTTTGAATTGCTTAAAAGCGCGTACGCATTTTGACTTCTTAAAATTCTTACGCATTTTGAATTGCTTAAAACGTGTACATGTTTTGAATTGCTTAAAATGCATACGCATTTTGACTTGCTTAAAACACATACGCATTTTGACTTGCTTAAAATGCATACGCATTTTACTTGCTTAAAACGCGCGTACACATTTTGACATGCTTAAAACACGTCGCGTTACATAACACGTATGTGTTATGGTCGGTGATTCCCAAGCCAAACAAATTAAAACACGAGCGCATTTTTGTTTTTTTAGATTCTTGTCCGCTTTTTGGCCCCCAACTTTGTGTACTTACCCATAAGTCAAATGCCTCCTAAACAACTGTCCCTCAAAATTAATTCAACACCACCTCCTACTAAGTTGTCTGCGGTCTCACCAATTCAAACCACGTCACCACCTCCCACAATCAATCAACCTTCTTCTCCTATCAAGTCTTTTGTAGTGTCACCAATACCACCAAAGCTACCACCATTCAAGATTCCTCCCCATCCTACTCCACTTTCACATCTAATCACTTTTGTCAAAGTAACTACTCCTTTTATTGATGGTCAAGACACATTTAAAATTACATCACTATCGCATGGTATTTTTGTTGTTTCGTCCTACCATTGTGTTGGCCCTCACTCTTATCATGACATAGACAATGCTCTCCCATAATGGCATGACACCTCTCGTGTCATTGCATAGATCTCCATCATCATAGTACATTTGGGGGCATAACACTCACATAATCCCCCCTTATCATCTTAGCATAGGTGCATATCTCATCTTTGCATTATCATACATTCAATATTCTCACATAGGCATGCTCATCACACACTTTAACGTCGTCACTATCTCGATGACACACTCTTTTGCTTTGGTTCATACTTGACTATTGAGGGATTATTACACATGAACCCCACACACGCACACTAGGCATACACACCACATCTATTCATACATTATGTGTCATACACCATACATTCTACATTTAGTCTACAACATTTTGAAATTTGTGCATTTATACATCATACATCATGTTATTCATCATTATGCATACACCATTGTCTACGCATCTTACCTCTTACAGTACTTATCCTACATCTTTGCATTATTCGTTTATCTACATACCATACGTATTACACCACGCATTTTCACACATACTATACTAGTCCTCACCGTCTATGATTCTATCATTACATCATCTTACATATTACATTACTAGTCCATCTACGTACATGACACTTTACACATTCTACACACCTTGTATTTTCATTCTACACACAACGTATTTACACAATCTACTCACCACATGGTCATCACCTATACTATATTATGTTCTACACAATGCACTCATTACCCTATGACACACTTTAGTTCCTCGATCCATACTCGATTGCCAAGGGTTTAAAAATCAAATGGACCTTACACTCATCACACATTTACTATTCAACCTTTCATTATGCGACATTCCTAGGCTAGTGATATACGATTTATGCAAAATCATCACATATTCTATCATTTTGTAATTGTATACTGCTTGTAGGTTACATCACCACTCCCTCTTTTCATCTTGTAGTGATATATGCTTAGGGCTAAATCATCACTTGCCTATTCATCCCATAGTGATATACAATTAGGCTAAATCATCACTTATACGTTCCATCATGTCATGATATATGCTTCGGCTATAGGGTTCATGCACACATCATTGCTAGGTCACATTTCATCACTACACCTACACATTCATCACAACACGCTAGACATACACTTTGACCATTTCTCGATGACACACTCTCATTTATGGTTCATTCTTGACTATTGAGGGGAAAAACAAATGAACCTCATTGCATACATTTCCATTCACTTAGGGGGTATGAGGCTCCTATCACTCCATTTTTCATTTCATTACATCCATCCATAACATACTACATATTATGGTTGCTTTTACTCTTGATTACTTTTGCTTGGTCATGGTCACTTTATTACACATGCTAGTTAGCTTACTTGTATGTCATTTATATACATCATCTAAACATGCACATTCACGTATATTTCTAGTGGAGATCATAGATACATGTCTCTTGCATGTAGCCTGGATGCGCGCATTCTACCATTCCTACACTAGTGGTTGGGGGCATCCACATTCATCTCTCACATGTGTTATTATTTCATTTTGTACTTAGCACTCTACATTACTTACTTCTACATGCTTTTGACATACTAGTTATCTTTATAACATGCTAACGAGTACTTCATGTGAAAAATTTGTTATGCATGGATATTTTCCTCCATACTTGTTTGTTCCATTGTCTTCTACTATTTTTTTGTATGCATGCCTTGCCTATGTTTGGTGTGAACACTTGCTTATTGTTTTTGCGACCATGATGGCCTTCTTGTCTTATGGCATCATGAGTGATGTCCCATGTTTGCAACCCAATTTTTGTGGATTAATTTTCCTTCTTGCATGTTTACTACATTACTTGTATCTTTTACACTATTTTTATAGCTTATAACCTACTTTTTATATGCATGCTTGTTTGTACTAACACTTATCTTTGGCTAGTCTCTTGCTTGTGCATCCCTTGGTTTCTACAAGCACTTTCCAAGGTACAATTCATGTGGTAGGTCCTCCTTTGGGGCTGCATTCTCCTATCAGCAATGCCACATGCACCCTCAAATAGGGGGCATCATTCGGGGTTTATATACTAAAACAACACATTTACATTGGTTCGGATTCGGTGCACTTTTCCGCCCTTGGTATTGTGGGTTATCATACAACAAGTGGGTTCATACCACTATATGAAACCCATACACAACAGATTTTGTAGGACATGGCATCCTTAGCATTATGGGCAAGCAATTATAAGATCGAAGGTTTGTTATTAGCTAATTTTGACTTTGCAAAATTATAAAAAAATAATAATAATTTTTTGAAATTTTTCAAAAGTGTTACTTTGCATGGTTCATTGCCCTCATCACGACCGTCTCATTTTTGTGATAGTTTCGGTCTTTGTTTCATCCTTTTTGGGCAAGAACTCTTCCCCCAGGCTTTAAATTGCGTTAAAATACATTAAAATTAATTAATTAATCGCTCCTTGTTTAATAAAATTAACTTTTAAATAACTTGAGAGTATTTAATTAAATAAATATTAATTAAAAGTTCATTCGACAAATTTTTATTGCCGGGGAAGTAAGCTTATGCTTCCAATTGCCAGAATGCCAATTTGGCTTCCCGAACCCGAATTTCCCCTTTCCCTGACAATTTTCTTCAAATTTCTTGCTTGTGGGATTTTCTCCACCAATTGCCAAATCATGGATTGGCTAACAGGTAGAAATCTCCCAATTTCCCACATGGGGAAATTGAACGGGGATTGTTAGCCCACTTTGCCATTCCGTTGGTAATTGGCCGTTACTTTCCCCGTTTCCCCCTAGCACTTAAGTCCACTACCAGGAAGAGAGGAAGTTGGATTAATCCTCATAAATTCCTCCGTCAAACTCGTTGGAAAAAGTCATGCAAAGGTTTTGATTGCTTCTTATTTCTTCTGAAGGACATAATATTTTGTCACATCCCATAATACATGAGAAACTCATGCCAAGAAGGAGGAATATCCATCATCTGTCTACGCAGTCTGAAGGAGGAGAACACCAGAAGCTTTCCATGCATGCCAGGGATGAAAGAGGATAGTCTCCATTAAAAAGAAATCTCCACGCATTCATCTAAACAACCATTTCCCACGTGGAGAGATAAAGAAACCTGTGCATGTTTAAAGAGAAGACAAGAAATCTCTTTCCACGCATTGGTAAGGCAAGCACACTTGAAATTTTAGAGCATTTTTTTCACGCACCCATCCAAGGAGCTCCCATGCATGCAAAGGAGGACAACAAAATTAAAAACTTAAAAATCCATTCCAGGAAAAGAGAAGCCACGCCTTGGGGGAAAGACAGGAAGGAGTTTGAACATAAAACAATTTTTTTTTCCACACATTCACAGTCCAAAAGAGCAAAGCCATGCATGCACATGCACTGCCAAAATCAAACAAAAACCATACAGGGAGAGAGAGAAAGCAGGCCGCTCCCAGTTGAAGGAAGAATCCACGTGAGGTAAAAAAAGAAGACAGGTTTTGTCCACGCGCCTAGGAAGGAGGTTTCAAAGTAAGATAAAACAAGAATGCCCATGCATGATCGGTAAGAGCCCACACATTGGCGGGGAAAGTTTTTAAATATTTTTGTTACCCAAACATTCACCACATTTTTTTGAGGAAACAATCCAAAAAAATTGAAAATAGCAAAGGAGAATCCACACGTGGAAAGGAGAAAGGAAAAGAAATAAAAAAAAGAAAGCGAGGCCGTGCACTAGCCAAGGAGGACAACGGACCATGCGCCCAACAAAGGAGAATCCACACGTGGGAAAGCAAGAATAAAAATTCACATTCCAAGGAGAAATAACAATAGGAGAATATCCACGCTCAGGAAAATAAGAATCTCCGAGCCTGGTTTGAAAACAATTTCCAACGCAGTGAGAGAAGGGAAGGATTTAAACGCCATAGCAAAAGATTAAAATTGATCCGCGCAAAATATTAAAATCGGGAGATTTTAATTAAAAAATAAATATCATTGTTATGACCGATTTGGAACTCGAGCTTAGTCTCGATATGTTTGTATTGACATTTAAAAAAATGTAATTCGGGACAATTATTATTATTATTTTAAAAATAATAATAATAATAATATAACAGAAAATATTTTTCTTGCATCGACAGGGTTTTGGAGACTAAGACTTGACCCTGATTTGCGTTGTTTGGCATGCTTGAGTCACTTTTCTATTAAATTCATAATGGCCAAAAATCCAAATCTGCGGGGAGATCGAGGAAGCCAGTGGAGAAATCTAACAAATCCACCCTAAAATATGAATTCCAAGGAATTATCCCTCCCAGTTCCATTAAGTCGGCATATGACAACATCACCGATACAAATCTAGGTCACATCAATGTGCAACAGTTTTGCGAGTGGGTGAAAACTGAAGGCAAAACCATTTTCTCAGATAGACTTTACCATAGTGGTCTACCCCAAACAATAACATTTCCTGTCTCGGTGCAGTGTCCGAATTGGTTATTGCTTGCACGGAGCATTATGACCTTGAGAGACGAGGAATTTTTAAAGATAATCGTGAGCCTTTCCTCTTAATCACACCAGAGCACATTGAGGAATTTCTTGGCATACCCGACTTTCCCAAGAATGCAGATATCACTCGCCAGTCAGCACAAGAATTATGGGATGAAGAACCCCTAAGATGGAGCAAGATGGTTAACAAAAACTGGTTAGTAACCAAGAGACCTTGAATTGACAGGCTCCCCAAAGAACTGTACCGCATTGAGTTCGTAGAAGAAATCGGGGACATGATTACTCTTATAAGTTGAGTTTTTGGTCTACCTTCTGTTAGGATTTTCCACCCATGGATGTACCAGTTTATCTATATCATCCTAGCCAAGAAAGAGTTTGTGGATTGGGCCACCATCATCAGTAACACCCTTCACAAACAATTGATAGAAGTTAAGATGATTGGATGCTTCTACATGACATCATATCTGACTTATGTGGTAGCAAGAAGAAAGCTATTTTCAGGACTTGAAATGAGAGGAGTCATGTGTAAGGAATTAATAGAATCTAATGTGGAATAATTCCTCGAGAATCGCAATAATAAGAAGTATGAGTAGAATTACAGAAATGAAATATGCACAACACGAAGACAATATTTAACGTGGTTCACCCAATGTGGGCTACATCCACCAAGAACACTTGCTCAGATTTTATTACAAGCCAACAGTCTTCACAATTACAATAATAAGATCTTGTTTGGAGCTGCACTCAACAAACCTTCCCGAATTCACACTTGAATTCACACACACTATTCACCTTCACAAAACACACTGATATATATCCTATTGTATGTCCATCTATTTATAAGTACATCAATAGGTAGCCGAAGAGGCGGTTTTACAAAACAATGGAAACCAAAAAGCCAACAGCCCATAATGGTTACCCATTACCCATGGGTTAATAAACCACCCATGAAAATTTACTTGGGGCTTTGCCCATAGTAAAAATATATGAGTGTAACACATGGAAGCTGTACCAAACTCTAACATGAAAATAGGCTCCACAAACATAACATCATGGGGCCGTCAAATAGTGTTTTTCATTATTACCCTCAACTTAGTTTCAAAAATAGTTCTCACCATTTTAGAAGAGTCAATGATGCATTCACCTTCCGCGTGATCGGAACCTGAATCGGAATACTAAGGAAAGGTTTTCTAAAGAAGCCATGAGTGTCATTTCCCAATGGGGAACTTGGTTTATTCAATTTTCATCTTTTTCCTACATTCGTGTCAGTGGTTTTGTTGGTACCCCATGGAAACTTCCTAAGTACGTCAATGAAAAATGGGCATTAATGGAGCTGGTGTGACAATTATTCCAAGTTCACTACCTTCTTAGTGACAAACACCATTTAGGAATTCATTTCCCAATTCAAATTGGGGAATACCAATGTCCAAATCTTTTCAGTGCACAACTCATGGAAAAAGAGTTCTCTCTCATAACCATCCATCCATATGTGAAGAGAGCCAGTTTGATATCAATGGATATATGCAAAATATTCTGGGAGAAAAGTACCAACATAATCCTACCATGGAAGATTTATGGGCTGCTTGTTCGGATGAACATGAGGTAAGAAGACGGGAGTACTCTCACCTAACACTTGCTCAGATCAAGGCCTTCCACATCAAGAGTCCTCCCGATTCATTCATAGATGATGATGAGGATGTCGTCGATCCCTCATATGATGTCGTTGCCTTTACCCCATTTCCTTGAATCGACTGGACCAAGAGAGATGAATTTTCTCTTGATGGCAAGAACCAACCAATTATTGAAAGAAGCATATCTTGGTATGACAGAGAACTTGCCAAATTGCAATCAATTCCAGATCATGTTTCGGGATCACAAAAATTACCAATATGAGGGGGTCTCCATCCGACCAAAGTATCTTCTCAATCAACCTCATTACCATCCAATCATACACAACAGGCAAGAAAAGAGTGGTTGCCAAAATCCACTTTGCCAAGTAACATGTCACAAGGAGGAAGATCTAAAGATCCTAACCCTGAAGAAGGAAGAGAGCGTGTGTCTGGATTTTCTACCTCGAGTAGAGATTCTTCTACCCACATCGTTAATAGTGCTCAAAATCTGGTAGCAAATGATCCTCAGCCATGCTTCAAATAAGCATCCACTTAGGTGTAGGTAATTCAAATATCAAACACTTCAGAGCATGTAGTTCATGAAGGGATTTCCCAAAATCTCCGAATAATTAGGAAGTGGATATTGAGGTTGTGTCTCCTCAAATCAAGGTCGTAGATAGGATTCAAGCAGGACCTCATGATGTCAAGAATAATGAGAATATTGATTCGAGCTCCAGGATTTTGTATGCTGAAATAGTGAATGATACTCCTTCTGGGTTGATTCAAGTAAAGAAAAGGAAGAGAGTTGTTAAGCCAATTGACATTGATTTTGATGCCCTTTTCAAACTTTCAAATGATGCCATTCCTAAGAATCCTAAGGTTCTTTCTTGAATAATGGTGGATAATGATGGAAACAAATTTGTAGACCTTTCCATTCCACAAGTGGATAAAGAGCGCAATGCTATGACACCTACCGACTATGAAGTTTCTAGACTTGGACTTGGAAGATCTACATTAGAAAGTGACATGGCGATGGCTCGAGATTCAATTGATATCATGCTAAAGAGACTTGAGAAATACAAGTCTCAAAACTCTCAGCTCAAGGCCAAAAAGAATCAATTGGTGGAATATGTTCAACATTTGATAAATCCCATATCATCCACCTTCCCAGTACCTAATGCAGTGGCTGCCCCAGATGAAGATACTCTCAATTTGTCAAAGGAAATAAACACATTGGGCCATGTCACTAAAACTTGGCTTTGGAATTTTTTTTTAGGCTAGGGGACGATCAAGACCGTGGTTAAGCTTCATGAAGATGTCAGTGCGTATCTTGATCCAATTATTTCTTTCAAAGAAACTTTTGTTTCTACTATATCAAATTTGGATGAGATATTGCCCAGTTTACAGGAGATGACAAGTATGGAATCTTTAGTTTTAGCTATTGAAGGAATTCTCAAATTTGAACATCGAGGACATGTTTTCTTTGGTGTCTGCATCTCAAATCAAGAAAAACGCTTCTCGAGGATTCTATGATCCATTATGAAAGCATGTGCAATGAAGCCTTCACTTCACTCTCCTTGATTTAGGAATTCATGGCTGAGATTCCTTGTAACCTCGTAAATGAGCATAATCAAAGGTGTTCATCGGAGCGAGGTGCAAGAATAGTTTTGACAATTGTTCAAGGACATGTACACTCCCGCCAACAATTTCTTGTCAGTTTCCAAGGAGCGGTGCATCAAATTAAAGAACTTATTTGAGAATGCTCAATCCAAAATTGTTAATTTAAATGATATGCCAAGTAGAATTCTTGAATTGTAGGTATTTTGTGAGGCTATTCTTCGACCAAGTGAACCTCCAGAAGAAGAAAAGATGTTTGAAACTTTAGGAAGGTTTAGATCCTTTCAACTGGCAAAAGCGGCAGATCCTAATTTCACCGGCGGTGCAGGGAGTTGATTTTCTTGGTATCTAATGAAGTGGGAGAGTCCATTTCTCATATGCTTGAGATAGGCGGACCCCATTTCAATGGATAAGGCACTGGTTATTATTGTATATTTTAAAAGGTGTTGTTATTTGTTTTCGGGAAACAATGGATATTTTAAGTAATTTCTATTTTTGGGTTGTCTTTAATAAAGTTGTTGAAAAAGTCAAAGGTCACTTAAGTGCCTTATTTAATGATCATGTAAAACCCTAACTACTTTGTAACCAACTTTTGGGTTATAAAAGGAAGTGAGGGGCTCATTTGTAAGGGTGACTTTGAGAGAGGAGAAGAAAAACTTTTGTGCAAGCTTTGTTTCAGGAAGAAACTTTGTGTTCTTTTGTGAAAAACATTTTGGAGTTAATGAAATACGAACTTTGTGTCTCATTCATTGTCTCTTGTAACATTTGATGTTCTTATGTTCATTAGATGTTAGGTGTTTGAATCTTGCATGCAGATATTATCTTTGATCTTATTGTCAATGTTATTAATCAGTTGTTCTAGTTCACAGTGATCAAGCTCTGATTATCTACTTGCTCATGTGTGTTCCCTTTTACATGTTCTTGTTTGGCTAACTCAAACTCCGTTTTATTTGTGTTGGTTATTCATCTTTCCTCTTCATGCAATATTAGGCTCTGTTTTTACCTAACTCTTGCATGTTCTTTCAGTTCATTCCATTCCACTCCTTTCCTTCATTCCATTCCATCTCCCTCATTCACTTTTCTTTCCATTGATGTTCCAAAACACCCCCACATACAATTTTGAATGTATAGATGTAAATACAATTTTGGTTTTCAATAAAGGCAGCCTCACCTTCATTGAGGAGGGACTTCGTTCCCACACTGTTGCATGTCATTTGCATGCGTGCAAATCCATATGCTAACAAGGTTACAAAGTGGGTGTTCCTTCCTACACTACTTTAGCGGTGGCGTCGGATCACCAAAAAAACCAGGATGATATAGAGATCTCTTCACACATAGTTCGGGGAAGAAATTAAAGGTTGGAGGATGCAAAGCATTTCCTCTCTATACTTCTTCGGCCTATGGTGTTGGATTGCCTAAAAACCACGACAATATAATATATCCTTCCACACTCTTTCTCTCGACATGGATCAGTGCACATGTTCCACTTACACTTTTCATTTGCATATTTTTCATTGACATAATTTTACATGCATCTTTCACATTGCATTTTTACTCTTACATACATACATATTTGAATACTTGATCATTTTCTCCTCAAGGTCTGGTCATATGAGATACAAGTAGTCAAATGTGGGAAACAACAACAACAACAACGTCAATAACAAACACTTCGCGACAACACACACTTTACTAACCATGCGGGTTCACTACACACATGTTTCTTCCCTAGGTTCACTCTCATCACACTTTTTTACACATTTTTCATCTTTAGTTTCTACGCTCCTCCATCATTTTTATCACTCCACGCTTTGTCTAGTTCTTGACGCCTTCTTCATCACTCTACATCAGCATTAGGTACACATATTTATCTACTTTATGTTACCAAGCTTTTAGATGCACTTTAGATATTATTTATCTTGGTTTCATACTACTATTTAGAAGGTTCTTGAGTGAAGAAAGTACTAATTAACCCCCATCTTTTGGTCATCTTCTCTTATTTTATTTCTTCATTCCCGACCTTTTACACCTACATGCCCAGTCATCTTTCATCACTTTGCGTTATTTAAGCCTCGACCGGGCACTCGAGGCTTATACTAGGGCACCCATGGGCGCCCTGGTCCCACCATAGGTGCCCCGATCCTTCTTGAGATTTCCCACTTTTTGGGCTCTTTTTAGCTATTTGAGGTCTTTATCTTTTTGTGGTTGGCCTTTTCGGGGTTAATTACGAAATTAGATCAAGAGAACCCTATATATATATATAGTTATGAGACCATAATGAGGGACCTATCACTAGTCATTACTATCATCCATCTATTGCATTGGAGATCACTTACATCCACGTAACCCCATCATCAAGGCACAAGGTTAGGACATCTACATCAAACTTCATAGGGGATTCTATTATATTCCATGCACACATTCTATTACATTTTCTACATCTAGCTATTGTTGGCTACTTCACAAAGTGTGATTGGCACAAGAACACCTAGGGAACATTATGCACACACTCACCAAAAATACATTTGGTTTAGAAATGTAGTGCAACGCTTAGTTAGTAAGCCCAATTTGTGGAAGTTGAGGTCAATTCGAACCATTCATTTGCATTCTTTTTTAGGGTTTTGATAATTCTCTTTGGTCCTTTACAACTCTTCTATTCATCTTGGAATATCGGTGACATCTCGAAGCATTATATCGAACTTGATGTGACACTCAAGGATTTTATACCATCTCGCCAAACCTATAAAGATCATTTCAGCTTACTGCATAGACCAGGTGCCCATTTTGTAGACCAAAGTGCCCATAGGCGCCCTAGTCCCTCTCAGGTGCTCCAATCCAGAGAATCAACCCAGATCCATCCTTTTTGGGAATCCTCCACAATCGTTCTTGCTTTTAGTTTCTATGGTCACCTATGTGACACAATCCCACTTGAATCTCCTATTCAACTAAGTTTTGTCCTCTTCTCTCTTGCACATCAGGTTTCTATTTTCATTAGACTAATTTTTGGGTCATTTACATACTTATTTACCAAATCTATTTATTTTATTTATATTTGTTCATATCTTAGATTAACTAGTGCACCCTATCCACATTTTAGTTAATCAAGTGACATGTGCCACTCAAAAAAAAGGCTAAGTACGAGCAACACACTTCCATAAGAGAGAACTTGACGAAATGATTCTTGGAGCTCCGAAGGTATTTTCACATGAAATTTTACGATTTTTACTCCCAAGGACATTTCAATAACAATGGGGTAGGTTTAATAGCATGAATATGTTCTAATATCCAAAAATGTCCTCTTTTTTTTCTTTGGGACAACAAGGTGTGTCTGTACGGATTGAGATGCCTTGAGAAACGCTTATCTCTTGAAACAAAAGTGATGATTACAACATGTATATAATTCCTTCATATTTCCAATTCATACTTTATTTACTTCCAACTCCCTCTATAGCTCCTAGACTCACTGGTGAAGTTCGGTACCAAATTTGATTTGCATAATCCATACACCTGAAAAACCCAATGTTCCACAATCATCCCTAAACCTCCAAAAATTCCCTTAAAATTCATAAATAATTAAAAAAAACCTTCATGACTCTTCAATACCACCTTCATATGAATGCGGGATTTTAGATCCTTAATGAGGGTGCACACTTGCCTTGAAATGATCAAAATTGGCCTTTTTATTCATACTAGAAGACTAGTCTTCAATTTCTCTTCATTGAATGGAATTGGTGATCATGAAACATAATTTTAAACACATGAATATGATTTTTCATCATATTATAAGTACTTGTAAGGTCAATATGGTTATGAAATAGAAGAAAAACTGACTGGGAGAGGGATTCAGGAAGACTCTGGAGAATTTTTTCAAATTTGGCTTAGTTATCATGCTTGAAAGTTTGAATTTTTGAGCTATAAATAATGCATGACAACACATAACTTACTCTAGGACATCTCCTACAATTCCATACCTTATTATTTTGTAATCACATTTCTAGAGATGAAGCACCTCCAAGTCATTTCTAGATTTCTAAGTCACTCTTAACTCCCATATCAAATATTTGTTTATGTAACCATCTAAGTTCACTTCTTCTCTTGTGCTTTGAGTAATCATTTCTATCCTTAAATATTGTAATTTTATTTGGGAGATATATTATCTTTTTCATATTAATGTTTATTAATTAATCAAAATGTACAACCTCTACTACCCTTACGACCTTAAAGAAATAAGAACTAATCTTGATACAAACCCTTTATTTAATTGTTTAGGTGTAAAACATTTCCTCCAACATAAGGATATTACATGGGTTCATATAAGATTGAATGTGCAATCTCAAGTTGATATCTTGCTCTATATGAATTCCTAATAGGAAATTCTTCTCATGAGTTATTTTCCTAGAATGAACGCTTCAAGCTGTGAAAAAATTAATTTCTTTATCAAGGATACCCTCTCATCGTGTTCTTCTTATAAAAAAATTAAACACTAAAACTTAAATGACCATACCTAAAATACCTATGACTAATATTTATAATATAGCCTTAAAAATATTAGAAAATTCATTATGTTTTTTCATAGAAAGCATCTTATTATTTTTATGTGCAGTTTTCTTCTCCAATTGTTTGATAACATTACAAGAATCGAAGGAAGATTTAACATTATATGTGTGTTTTGGATCATTTGTAGATGTGGGATTAGGCATTTGAGGTATAGTTGATGTGGAATGTTGTTTCTTTTTTTGGTACCCAAACCTTTTTATATTGTGTTGTCACCGCATAATTAGGAGTATCGATTTTGACATTAGTCATGGAGTTAGTGTTGGGTTTATAATATTAAGTGGGAAACTACTTATTTATAAAACTCATCAAACACCTTTGTGTGTTTTGGTTTATACTTATATTTAAAATATAAGCATGCCACCTGGGTTGGATTTTAAGAGTGGATCATGACCACCCACCTTGTATATAACAAGGTGATCTCATTAGAGATTGGTTACACGAGGTTTTAACATTTATGTGAGCTATATGTGTAATCGGATTACAAATACAAGACATAATGTCACTTGGCAAGGTTCATTTTAAGAGACCTCTTAGAAATCGGAGGTGGAAAATACTTGGCGAATATCCTTGGAACCGGTTTCGCGGGAAGGCAATTTTTTTGGGGGTCGACAACAAAATTTTCTCCTAATTTTTAAGAAATGTGTGAGAAGGTTGTAGATGTGTGACAGATTTTTGTCACATGTCAACAAGGTGGTTAACACGTGACAACAAATTTTTGCCATGAATCTGTAGCCTCTTTCCTCTGGTCACGAGACAACAAAATCTCCATGTTGTGCATCAACAAACTCTCTGTCGCACGTCTACTTCCTCTACACTCATGTCGACGTCAACAAACTCTCCATGTCACGCATAAACAAACTCTCCATGTCGCACGTTGACAAACTCTATGTCACTCGTTTATAGCCTCTGCCCTCCTGTAATGCATTTGTAGCCTCCGCCCTCCTGTCGTGCATTTATTGTACTTGATAATACATATGCCCCTAGGTGGTATGAGTGATCTAGTAGTTTTCTACCTGAAAAATAATCTAGGATTATATAGGGGATAGTTTCAAGGATAGGAAAAGCTGACCCGTAAACAAAACTAAACTGTAATTTTTAGGTGAACAGGTCACTGACCTGCGCTAGAAAATTTACCTTTTCAAATTTTTCAAATATGGAATATTCATCATATTACGAATATTCACCACTAAAATTATCCCTGTCACTTGGTGACATTTAGGATGATATTTCTAGTATATAATCAATATGGCTTTTCTAGAACTAAACAATTTTAGTAGGGAAGATATTGTAAGTGCTTGGGATCACAAGGATGATTAGGTTATGCATGGATACCCCACTAAGACTCTATTTGTACATGAAGTTTGTAAATTCCTCTTTTTTATTATGAATATACCATGAGACAGGACACATGAGTATGCCTATGTGTGCCTTTTGGGGATTCCCTAGGAAAATCATTAGGTACGAATAGAAAAGAATTGAAGAGTTTCAAAAGAGAAAAAATAGGTGGAGACGAGCATGTTGATCACATAGGGCACAAAAAAGAATAAAACATGAGTGTTAAGGAACAATAGTAACATAAAAACAACGGTGAAGAAGACACAATTTACAAACATGTGGGATCATGATTTACGATTACAAACATGTGACATCAAGGAGTGAAGAATGAAAGAAGTGTGAATACATCAATCACCATAAATTAAGATTCACAAGAGTGTAAAATACAAAACAAAAGTGATGGACTAAAACACCGGTGATCGATAAGGACACGTCCCCTCTCCCTCTCAAACTAATGTTTCTAGGGATGAGGAAGTACTTGGGACTTGGGGACCTCAGGGGACATCCCCCAATCATGAAAACATCCACGACTATCGATAAAAATGTATCAAAGAAGAATAAGAATGAAGAAATTTTAACGTCCACGAGGCTATCAAAGATAGTCTATGGGACAAATTTAGGTTCCCAACATAGCAAAAAGTGCACTTGGGATTTTTTTAAAATTAAAAATATAATTTTTTAGATGTTTGTGTCTCAACCCTAACCCTAATCATTTATGTTCCCTAACAACACTTTAAGCACTCCAAAAAACTATAAATGAACCTCAAACCCTCATTCCAAATCACAAAAACACTTTACAAGGTAACAAGTGCAAGGGTGAGAGAAAGTAAAGGCTGCAAGAGTGGGAGGTTGTGAGTATTAGTAAGAGACAAAGTCAAATTTGAAGAGCAAGTGCCAAGTCTTGATCAATCAACCATTCAAATTTGAACACATTCATCAAGCAAAAAGCTCTCACGACTTTAAGGTAAGCCATGACTCTTCATCATTTGGCATTTTGCTATTTTCATTGTTTAATTTAAAAAAATGGATTTATGATATTATATATATATATATAATTTAATTTTATAAATCATTAAAAGTAGTTAATTAAATTATTGAATTGTTCATGAAAATGTATGAGCTTATAAATTTATAAGATGTTACTTTTTATTGTTTTAGGTTGTTAAATAACAGTTAGAGAACCCTAAAAAAGCTGGTTAACAATTTAAAATTCTTGTTTTGAGAGGTTAAATATTTAAGATTAAGGATTCCTATTTTTGTGTATATCCTTTGAATCTGTGCTTCGTGTAAACTGAAGTAAGAAAAACAAAAATAAAATTCTTGTCTTGTACTCTTGAGTCCTTGCATAAATTAATTTATTAAATTTATAAATTTCATTTCTTGTAGTGTCATTATAAGTTCTCACAATATGAGTAACAAAGAGGGTCTGTAAGTGCTTATGGGGGTTGAACTTGAATCTAAGACTCATAGTATAGATGTGGAGCGGGCTGATAGTAATTCCATTAGGAGTGTAACTGCTCATTTTAGTTGCCATTCCAAGTTATTGAAACTTTTTCCGAAGGTCCCTTCAACAAGAAGGCCTCTTTAAAACAATTTACAACTGAACCACAACCTCCATCAAACCTTGAGACAACAAAGGACACTAAGTGTTATAAGTGTAATTTTTGTCAACTTGAATTTTGAGGCACCCTTACAAGAGTGAATGTGCACCTATTTCATATTTGAGGCAAAGGTGTGGATGTATGTGGAAAATTGTCACTCAAACAAAGGGCTGAAATAAATAAATTGTGGGGTAGTGGTGATGAAACACTTGTAGTTGTTACTATGCCATTGAGGGGTCCTACGCTTAGTTATAAAATTTACAACAAGAACTTCTTCTTGCCTGGCCATCTAGTTTAGGGATAACAACGTTTAAGGGGAATGTAGAATGACTAATAGTTATGCTTAAAACATAGGGGCAAACTTATTCATGTGCAATATAAGGATGAGGCAGATAATGTCATTGGCAAATTTTTCTTTGCCAATGCCATTCCATTCCATATAGCTCACTCTCCTTAGTTTATGGATATTGTGGCAAATATAATAAGAGTAGAACCATCATATGTGATACTAGGAGAGATAAAATTGAGGAAAACAATCTTGGATAAAAACTATTCCAAGATTAATATTCTAATGGAGAAAATGAAGACTACTTGGGTCATTAGTGGATGCAACATAGTCATGGATGGGTGGATGGACATTAGGCATCATCCACTCATCAACATCATGGTCACATGTACAGATGGCCCTTACTTCCTAAAGGCTATTGATTGTTCAAAACAATGTAAGGATGCTGATTTTTAGTTCTAAATCCTTAGAGATGCTATTGAGGAGGTTGGATCGGTGAATGTGAAAGATACTGACCCGTGTATGTAGAGTTACAAGGAAGTTGATTGAGGCGAACTATAAACATATTTGTTAGACTCCTTGTTGTGTGCATGCCATGAATAATGTACTCAAGGACATGGGAAAAATAGGTTGGATTGAATCAAAGAGGTCGTTAATGATGACAGAGATATGAAAATTTTTATCTACAATCATCACACTTCACATACACTCTTTAGGACCATATCCAAGAAGGAAATTTTGAAACCTATGTGGACTAGATATGCATCATATTTCACTCTCTTGGAGAGGAAGCTTGAGTTGCAAGAGGCATTACAAGTAATGGTCATGAAAAGAGAGTTAAAGTCAGGGCTCAATTCTAAATCATAGTAGGGGAAGAGGGTGAAGGTGGTGGTGAAGAGTGACATATTTTGGGATGATGCAAAATACATTATCTCCATCATTACTCCAATGTTCAAAGTCATTACATATGGGGACACTAATGCACCTAGCTTTGGAGAGGTGTATGAGTGTGTTGATAATATACTTAGCAAAATAAAGGTCGTTGTACAAAAGAAAGACCCCACATTGCAATTCTAAAATGAACATATTCAACCAATCATTCACCAAAGATGGGAGAAGCTCAATAGTCCCTTACACATGGTTGCCTATGAATTGAACCCAAATTGATACATACTACATACATAGGCCTAGCATAGTTACCCCCATAGAAGATGTTGAGGTGAAAGTTATTCAAAAGATGTATGATTATACAAATGTTTGAATCATTTGACTCTTGAGTGATCAAAATTTGCCACTTAAGGGATATCGAGGAAGAGGCCAAGGGTTAAATAGTGAGACTATGTCATAGGAGGACCCATTTTTTGGTGGACTTGTGCATGGGCCTACTTCTTTGACAACCACACTACCCATTTGTCTGCCGCCCGAATTTCTAGTTCTTCTACTACTGAGAGGAACTGGTCTACTTATAGCTTCATCCACTCTATCAAGATAAATAAGCTTACCTCTAGGAGGTGAAGTAGCTTGTAGTTATGCATAACACCTTGCATCTTATTTATTGTAACACGCTTACATATAAGGACCATTTAACAACTTTGATGGTATGTAGAGCCAAAGGAGCTAACATAGGTTGATGATGACGTGACATGAATGAGTTTGGTTGGTATTGGTTTGGAGGAGCTTTACCTCGAGGAGTCCAACAGTTCGAGTGATGAGTAGTTTGGCACGAATTTTAGGGATGGTTAGAGGCATTAGGCCATTGGCCGATTGTATTTGAAATTTGAATGTAATCATAATTTTGAATATAAATTATGATATAACTATTAATATATTAATACTAAGCATTTTCATTGTTCAATGCAATGTGTTTAGTATTTCAAAGTTTCATTTATTATTCCTTATACACATTGTAGCAAGGAGATGCGTTCCCCATGGAAACACATTTTGGAGACACGAATGTGTTTTGAAGATGGGAAACACGTCTTGAGATGTATCCCATCCTTGAATACGGTCATCGAAACGTTCAACATCTTCCACCCATCTCTAAAAATGAACTCGAAAACCCTAAAAACCATGAGTTTTTTAGAAAACGTGCCTACCTTTTTATTTTAATAGCACCATCAATTAAAAAAAAGGCGTTTAGATCAAATTCAAACTTGCAAAGGCTATTTCTCACATTGGCATATATTTTTTATTTCCTCTACCTGCATTTGTCATTTATGTCCTTAATCTAATTGGTTGTATGCTCATTTTCCATGCTTGACGCTAGGGTTTTTCTTCTCATTTTCCCTAATCGTTGCTTTGGTTTTCCTCCTTGGTAGTTTTTCTTTGGTCCGGTTTCCATGTTCGCTACTTTGATTTACATTGGCATGGCTTTTCAAAGTTTCAAGTTTTATAGTGTTGCCACTTGGGAAAACAAGGCCTTGGGCTTGCGTCAAGCTTCCCTTTATTTATTTTTGTAAAACTCCACATATATGTGGAGTGTAGTTTAGGTTAAAAAATAAAAAACTTAAAAATTAAAATTTAGATGATAAAATATAACGTAGATGTTATAAAATTAGCAATCCCATGTGTACAATGCAATTTGAACGTGGAATGGTATATGTTTTTTTATTTGGAGGGATAGTTATTACTTTTGTAGTTGATGTTGATAAGGGGTGTGATTGTTTTTGGTTGTGTAGAAATATAGATGAACCACTTCATTTAAAAAGTGTAAACATGAGGTCTAACCCTTAAAACAATTCAATATGCAAAAAAGTGCTATAATGTACAAAGCTTGGATGGAAAGAACTATAAATTGCATGGTTCTTTCTCGGCATTTTAAAACTATAGGTATTTGTATGTCATTAAAAATGCGTTGTTGGTTTACATAAAGAAGCGAGCAATAGTAAAATGGTAATATTGAACATGTATGTTGAAAAGTTAGATTTTGTAAGTGTAGAAATATAGATGAACCACTTCATTTAAAGGTATCATCTCTACATTTCAAACTTGTTACAAATTCGTACATATACAATTGCAAATCTTATATCTTGAGTGGTAGCGTTTTGCGGACTATTTTATTTGAACTTAACATGAATACATGAAGACTTCTGTGCATGTGCATGTGTTGATAAGGGGTGTGATTGATTTTGTAAGTGTAGGAATATAGATGGTGTAATACATTTAAAGGTATCATCTCTACATTTCAAACTTGTTACAAATTCATACATTTGCAAATCTGGTACATGTGCAAATTTTATATCATGAGTGGTGGTCTTTTGTGGCCATTTTTTTACACACTAAACATGAATACATTTTATACCGTTTTGGATAGTTGATTTGGTAGTTGATGTGGTTTGCAATTATATTGGGGTAATTGTGTTAGTGTTGCATCGGTTGTTTGGTTGGTCTTTTGTTGATTTTTTTTTTTTTTTTGGTACACTCGTTAAGGTGTGTGATTGATAGTGGTAGTGTAGGAATATAGATGTAACATTACATTGATAGGTTGTATGTGTACATTTATATTTGTTACAAATTCATACATATAAAGTTGCAAATCTTATATCATGACATCAGAACTAAACATGTATACATGAAGACCTTCGTACATTTGCAATATTTATATCATGAATGGTAGCCTTTTGTGGGCAATTTTATTTTCTAGTAAACATGAATACATTTGATACCCCTTGAACAACAATGCCACTTTGGATACAAGAACTATTGAGTAAAGTAGTAGTGGAGGTGCTATCAAAGTAGAGGGTAGTATTTACGAAGGGTTGAGGGATAATAGTCTTGACTCCTCCTTTATTCTTGGTCCAAGTGTTAGTACATGTGCCATTTTTTAGTACCTTTGGAGTGAAAAAGGAGATGAAATGTGCAGATTTTCAAGCAAGAGAACTCGGAGAAAGTTGTGAATGTCAGACCTTGCCTTTTAGTGGTTCCAATGTCGACAATTGCTCTATGCAAAGTAAGTCCCTGGGACTTGTGGATAGTTAATCCCCAGGCCATTTTAATCGACAATTGTCTTCGATTCCCTCTCGAAATAGGGGGTATTGGAATATATAACGGGTTGGAGGGATCCCAACATGGGTTGTTGTATCTATCAAATTTGACAAAAACAAATAAAGGTAATGATGGTGGTGGCATTGATGCGTCATAGAAAATGTCGGTGATTGTTCCTATAGCACCATTTACGAGGCCTACGTCAACCCATAAATTTGTAATAAGCATGATTTTTTGTTGTTTGCACAACAGAACTTTGTGTTCTAACTGATCATCATCATGATCTCCTATTGAGGCTCACCTGTTACTTTCAACAATGGATTGGGCAATCGGAATGTTTAATGCTTTCAACATCTTAAGGTTGTGGGAGTCCACGAGATCATTTTTTGCAAACAAATTTGGTGTGTCCTTAAAAATGTTGAGCTCTATTGAGTTAGGTGTGTGTCTGTGTGAGACATTAGGAATAAAAGGTTGAGCCAATTCATCGAAAAATAAGACTCTATAGTTTATACAATGCAATTTTAGAGTACTAAGATTTATGAAAACATTTCAACAAGGAAAAATGACATATTTATTTGTGTTGAAGGGAAAGTTAAGAATAATACAGGGGTAGAGCATGATATAGTAATATGAAATTCTTCAACCTATACAATCTTCTTCTACGTGATGTTAGTTTCTAGACTTCAAATAATAATACTTCTATAAGTAAGACACAATTATACTTCTTAGATAGCATTGCTACATCCCAAGGACTATAGTATGGAATTGTAAACCAAATTGTCATTAGAAATGAATATTAGAATCACATGCAACACACACCGAGATTATCAAAGTACACCCAGAAAAGAATAATATTAGAGCTAAACATTTACAAGGTATAATTTTAAGAATCATAAATGACAAATTGAATGAAGACCTATCCATAGATCCTTCCAATTTTTATACCAATATAATAAAAAATGAACACAAGCAACTAGTTATATTCTCATCCACCTAACTATGATTGGGAAATCTAGGATTTGAGATCTAGGCTTTATAAATCTCAAACAACCTCAATAAATAACATTTAATCTCAAAGACTAATTATAAGTAATTAGAGACAATGCCAAAAACAAAACAATACTTGATCCTATATCTATGTAATGGAATCATAACACCAGCACATGATATAATACAATTCAAGAAAAATATCAAATCCCAAAGCTTTGATAGATAAAAGCCCATTCATATTGGGAATCTGTTAAACTAGTGACACTTTGGATGTGGAAAGAGGTACATAGGATATGTGACCATCACTCGAGAAATATAACATCGGAACGAGGGACATAATTACATTTGAGTAGGTAAAAATCATGGTAAATCCCAATAAGGTTTCCCAGGAAAGGATTCTGAGCTGTAATTTTGTTTGAAATCGTCAAGCTTGTAAGATGGAGATGCTTACTTGGTTGTTCCTGCTTTCAGCATGTATATCAAGAGTTTCTAACTGAACTTCTAAGTATTGTAGAAATCGACCAAGAAATGAGTCTTATATGGAACATTTCACTTATAGAACAAAATAACTCTAGAAACTGAGGGATGTGTTTCCATAAAAAGAAGGTTTTGCCTCTGTATTGAGGTAAGCCACTGCCTCATAATCAAGCTTAGATGGACCAAAATCGTCCTATGCAATATCTTCTGTATTAAACATTAGAATTATAAGACCATAAGCCATGAATGAGATAATTTGTACATTATAAAGGTAGTGATTTTAATACTCAGGTGAAGCACAACCTACACTGTAAACACAGAGGATAAAGCAGTAGAATCCCCTTATTTTTCAACTTCCCTCTCATTGGAGATGTCTTTACGGATCACTTGCTAATGGTGACTGGTGCATATTCTCTGTTGAAGAAATTTTCCTTTGACCTTAGGCACTCTTAGGCATCCTAATAAGCACAAATTAGTGTTTGAGCTCCGAGCCTTACCAACTGAAAGGATAAAGCAAAAAAACATGTGCACATCTTGATCTAGAGAAGCCTATAGAGGACAATATGGGGTTGGAGGACTTTCTTTTCAAATTTATACCATTTTGTTTACATAATAGCTAGTTTGAAAGAAACCATTGCACACATATGGCCTTATCCAATACTGGTATACCCATATCCTCATTAATGTTAAGAACGAGACTGCCTGCCACTGCATCCAAGGCCACCTTGCTCAATCTTTTGAAGACACATGTATACAAGAGTATTGGCAATCTCATCTTGATGAAGTTTCTTCTCTCCAGAATACTCATTGAAGAAAACATGAAGAGCCTAAGAAACCTTGTGTAGCTTTCCCTTCTTGCGAATTATGATAAGGATAAATTTAAAAATGTTAAAAACCACCACAAGTAGAGATCAATTGAAATTTATTTCATGTAAAAGCTAAATTATCCATAAGGCCCTTGAAATTTTGACTTTCAATTGAAGTTAAACATCTTAAATTTTTAGGTAGAATTTAATACACATTTGCAGGCTCTTGTATTTCAATCTAATAATTTTTTGATACTCATGCCAATGCTAGAGAAATTCTGATCAGATAGAAATGCAAATTAATTGACTGAATCAAATGGACAGTGAACTGGAAATCTATAAACATGTCATTGAATCATTATACTCAATAAGCACTCTATTTCCTTGGTGAAACAGTCATAGAGGAGAAGTCACCCGCAAATAGTAGAAGCCCCAAATCAATTCCCATAAAATTTGAACTATGTCTCATCAAAACATAGTCTTCTAATTACAGATCAAGAGATCTTACCACAACCAATAACAGACACAAGTTGAAGGGCAGGCGTTGGAGCATAAAAAAAGGGGAATATAAAATGGAATACAGTTTGCAAGCTCATGTTTGAATGGTGAAGAAAGATTAAGTCCATCAGCGATGCCAGTACATATTCACGTGTCGAGAAATCCTCATAATAAAGATCCACCGACTGACTGTAGGGCCAAACTTTCCGCACCACTAAAAATAGGAAAACAAAAAATAGACAAAACAAAAAATGAAAAATACGGGGAAAAGCTAAACCGCCCATCATGATCGTCATTTATGCCGTCACAATTAATCTCCATGGAAAAACGTTCAAACGGCCATAAAATTTGACATAGTTATTGAAACGACCGCAAGGCCCTTTCCCATAGGGGGACACCTTTGGCATGATTAAAATTAAAATATTTAGGTTTAATTTTAATTTTCTAATCTTGTTTTTAATACTAGCGCAATCGCATGTGTACAATGCAATGTGAATGTCGGACAATATATGTTATTTGATTTAGAGGGATAGTTATTTCTTTTGTAGTTGATATTGATAATAGGGGTGATTGATTTTGTAAGTGTAGGAATATAAATGAAGCATTGCATTTAAAGGTTTTATTTCTACATTTCAAATTTGTTACAAATTCGTACATATACATTTGCATATCTTATATCACGAGTGGTTGCATTTTACGGAGTAGGTTGTTTGAACTTAACATGAATACATGTGCAAATTTTCTATCATGAGTGGTAGTGTTTTGTGGGCATTTTTTTACAAATCTTATATCATGAGTGGTAGTGTTATGCGGAGTAGTTTATTTGAGCTAAACATGAATACATAAATACTTCCATACATATGTAGATGAAGCCTACAATTTGTTTGTACAAATGGAGGAATTTGGTCCTTTTCTGAATGAAGTGACATTTAATGCAATTATTGATGGAATGTGCAAAGATGATAGGATGGACATGACTCAAGATTGTTTTCATATCATGTCCGGAAAGGGAGAAGAAGAAATCTTTGACGATCATGTTGTCAGAGGGTACAAACAGAGACCTATTGAGGCTTAATTTCTTACGAGATTTACATTTTCATGGGTTTTCAAGAAGGTAGGGATGTCAAAGTGTCTTGCTTTAAGATTGGGGTCTGAATATCCTCTTAATACAACCACAATAGATGTGTTGTCAGAAAAAAGATCACAAAAGCCAGTAGAAAGTAAGATGTTTCACTAAATCTAATAACATAACTTATATTGAAAAATCCCTTTGATTGCTTGCCACTATTGGAAGCTTGTTCCATTTGAAATAACTCAAATTTCCACACAAGATATTAGTACCCCTTTGGTGATATTTGCAAGTCCTCAACATCCACTAAAGTGTAGACTTCTACATGGTTTTGTTATTGCAATATTATACATAGTTTACAGGTCATATTAAGCATCATATCCAACTCCCAGTGGCATGCTTAATTATGGGTAGTATTAAGCATTATCCCTGAGTTCCAGTGACATGCTTAATTATGAGTAGTATTAAGCATTATACCTGAGTTCCAGTGACATGCTCCATGAGAGCTCTAACAACAAGGGTGTTGTATTGTCTATATCTGTCCACTAAGTATGTATCACTAACGGTGATATTGGGTACAAACAGACAAGGCAATGATTCCCATTTTAGAACGTAATAACTATCCCTCTAAATCAAATAACATATATCGTTCATCGTTCACATTGCATTGTACACATGCGATTACTCATACTATCTCAAGTAGGTTTTCTATCTTTAAAACTTCAAATAAATTGTTATATTTATTAGATTATGCGGCACTTTGGTATATTTAAAAAATGATGCATTAGATTCATGGGTGCTAAGACAAATTCTAGATATAGAATTCATTATGATAATTACTTATGCATCATATATAGTAAATGTCGTCTGTACTATGGTGTTACCTAGCTTCTGCCTCCAATCGAGCATCAAATAAAGGACCAATTGAAGAGAAGTTTTTCCCATTAGCCACTGTTGGTGTTCCCTTTCTATCTATGGATTCTATCACCAACTGGGACACTTCCATCAATAATCTGAACGAGGATGCAAGGAAATTGATTACTTTAAAAGCGGCAATGATGAAGCATATCTCCAGTCACATTTGATCAAACCAAGAAGACATTGACCCTTTTCCTGCCAAGATTTGACAAATCAGATATCAAACTATCTCAAGTAGGTTTTCTATCTTTAAAAATTCAAATAAATTATTATATTTATTAGCTTCTACGACACTTTGGTATATTGAAAAAATGATGCATTAGATTCATGGGTGCTAAGACAAATTCTAGATATAGAATTCATTATGATAATTACTTATGCATCATATATAGTAAATGAAAACATAAAGATCATGCATAAGCGTTCTAATATTGGCAGGTTGATACAACATTACAAATGAATCATATAAAATAATTAGTGCATTTACAAATCAGATACATTAACCATCA
This sequence comes from Taxus wallichiana var. yunnanensis, assembly GCA_018340775.1. Lineage (NCBI taxonomy): Eukaryota > Viridiplantae > Streptophyta > Pinopsida > Cupressales > Taxaceae > Taxus > Taxus wallichiana. The sequence goes on from CM031242.1 coordinate 660,334,431, forward strand.
CTAGCCAACATCTATTCATAACATACCAAATTGTAAAGTAGGGAGGTTTTGAAGAAGAGAAGTTATTCCTAATGTCCACCAAAATCCTAGCTTGCACATGCCAGACACAAGATATTTTGGTTAATCAATCATCTGTAGTTCTTTTATATATGCTTTGAATCCAACACTCAGACTGCATGTGAATGGTAATTGAAAGTATTTGAATTTCGAGAATCCTCAATCCCTTTGATTAAAATTTGCACATCAGTATTGTCCACATGGACAAAGAAATGGGAATGGCACCAAAAATTTGAGTTTGGGCTTTAAATGAAAACTTTCATGTTCCATAAAAATTCAAATTATCAAACTTCAAATCCATCCTTGTGTTTCTAGAAAACAGTGTTTTTCTGTTCCAATACATGAAAGGTTTCCTCAATATTGGTGGGGTTCCAAGAAGTCTTAACAATGTTGTTGGGTGGCTTGGGTATTTTCAGGTTTTATACTCCACAATTCGTCAACGAAGAAACTTTCTATTAAATGACTATTATTGGTGTCCTATTATTCTTTGCAGTAATATTATTGTAGATAGCCCAAGTTGCACCAACGAAGATGTTTTTGGTGCTTAAAAACTTGCTTAGGAAGAAACTTTCTATTAAATGTCTATTATTGCTGTTTTTTTCTTCTTTGCAGTAATATCATTGTAGACAACCCAAGTTGCATCAACAAATTTTTATTTTGTGCTTAAAAACAAACTTTCGAAATGTTCAACTTTAAACAATTGAAATTTAGATAAAACGAGGACTTAAAATGAGAAATGGAGATTATTTTCTGCAGGTGTGTCTAAGTTATGTTTATTTTCTAAATGTAACTTATTTATGAGAAGTTTGCATAAATATAATAAAATTTCTGCAACTCGTAACAGGAAGAGAAAATGAAAGGGCTAAAAGATACAGTGCCCACAAACCCTAATCCAAGATCAGAAAGGGTAGACACGACTTGAACTTCCGCAGCGATCATTAAAGCCAAATCCGTCAAATTTTGTAGAGGAAGGTCAGAAATCCAACCACTAGCGCTATTGCTATTTCCGGTATCCTCTAAGATTGACACCTCTTTGTTACAAACTACAGTTTTAATTGATGGTCATAAGTTGTGACTTGTAAGGATAACAGGAAGAAAATCTCGCACTTTTGGACAAAATACTAAACAACAAGCTTGATCTGCACTTTATTGAAGCACAACAGCCTAAACAAGAAGCTCCCTTGTTCCCCATTTTATTGAAGCAAAATAGCATTTCAACCTAATAGGCATGCAAACATTGACTTGTGATAGGTACACACACTGCAACTTTAGTCGTATGAAGATATCATTGATCTTTATGACTTAAAAGCTATCATTAACTACCTTTACTAACAATGTAAATTAAAAAACAGAATCAAGCAAATAGAAAATCTCAGCAAGCTTGCTAATTGTCAACTCAATTATGACTGACAATTTAAGTGATAAATGCATGCTTCAAACAAGAATACTAAAACATAAAATATGCACTAAAACATCGATAAAAGAAGGAACAAAGACTGCTAAATTGGAACTCTGAAATATTTTCCCAAATTACCATTTCATACATCAATATAATATCGAAATTGTAGTTTAGATCAGGTACAAACTCATAAATAGTCTGCTTGTGTGTGAGTCCATTAAGACTTCAGAGTATCTTACAAGGAATAAACCTTCTGCATTTCTTATCCTAGTGTAATAAAAAGAGAGAACAAAGATTGATCAAGGATCGTGTTCTGAATAATGACTATTGGGGGCCAAATGATCTCTCTATCAATTATTGTCTCTTGTAAACCCTTCCACTTGCCAAACATTTCCTCATATAGTGCATATGCCCCTCTCCTCCCTAGCTCTTCTTCCAACACTTCAAACAGTTTCCTATGCAACTTTGCGATTTGACAATAAGAAACACAAGAATCTCTATGCACTTGGTGAAAATTCTTAGCCCCCTGAAGCTAGCTAGGGTTGATACCACTATTCCCAAAGAGGTGGTACTGCACAATTTTAAGAGAAGATTTTATTTTTTACAGTTTTACATAAAACAAGTTGCATGGAATGAAACGGGTATTTTAGTGCACGTCTATGATTCATACATATCCGCAGAGCTAATAGAATGTGTACTCCCCAAATTTGGCCCCAACTTCAACCATCCAGTGAGAAAAATTTGGAGATAATACATAGAGGCATCAACATAAAAAAATCCATTCACGACCTCACGAAATATTCTTTCCATAAGATTTTCAAAGGGGATTTTAAGCAAATACGTCTGTCTCGTGAGCCACAATTTGGGCGACATCATTTGTATTGGCATTTTTGTTACGTTACAGGCTATCCGTGTGGTATTGGGAAGTTTAGTGCGGGCAGAGTGGGCATGGTGAGGAGTGAGCACCGGGGAGACTGTAATACCTCTTGCCACCGGTCTGGTTGAGAGATTCAAGAGCGACATCAGGTTTCTGAATCCTAGAGATGACATAAACACACGTAAAGATGAAATTGCCAAATAGAAAATAACAACATAACTTAACATGCACGAAGTTTTAAACATGGATTTGCCAATAATCCAGTTTTTGTACTCATTGTAACCTTTAGTAAAACATGGGAGGAAACACCCCAGCTAGGGGCACAATTTTACAAAACAATCAAACCCATTATCAACAGTCAAATTAATAGGAGCAAACAAAATTAGCAAAATACACATCAAACAATTTGTAATAATCATAGCTACAGTTCTGACCTTCTGTCTAAAATATGTTAGAAGTACAATCCACTCTATGGACTACAAAGCCACAATAGATCAGTGGTATAACGACTTGTGTTAGTGGGACATCCTAGGTTTGAGCCCTAGATGATGCATGAAAAATAATAGGACGTCCTAGGTTTGAGTCCTAGCTGATCCATGAAAAATAACGAAGTGCACATCAAACAATCTATGACACTCATAATTACAGCTCTAACATTATTATCCCACGTTACCTAATAATAATCAGGTTGGGTAGCCTTCCGTTTAGTTGCCATAGTTGAGGACTGTCTCTTCCTCAAATTCACATGGAGACTTGCACCCAGTCTCGTTTGTCTAGCAATTTGGATGTTTTATTCAATCCAATTCGGGAAATTGTCTACACCTAAGTTGCAGACAATATTTTAATGTTGTATGCAGGTAGCTGCCGCTCATATTCTTACTATGTGGTTCATCTCATGAAACTATAAAACACGAAAAATTGAATCATCCCCTTATAAATTGGAGCATAGATTTTTCTGGCCAGAGATTTTGAGTGGAAGCTGGAAAAGGGGTGTATAGATTTCTTTTTGCATTACCTGCTCACAGAATATGTGAAACTTTTCTACCAAATTACACTATGTTTTTAGAACTTTTTTATTGTTCAATTTGAGCATAAAGTTTCATAAAACTCTTGCATGATGCTGAAAATGTTCTGTTGCATTGGACCAATTGTCTGCATCTGCTATGGGACCAATTCCTTACCCGTGGAAATCTAAAAGATAAATTTTTTGTTTCAAATACTATCCATCAAGTTTTGAATATAAATATACATAGATTTGCCAAAATAGAAACAATGGCAAATACTGTGTTCTATAATACATATTTTTATTTTTATTCTTTTAAGGGCAAAGATCCGTCAAGTATCCTGTACTTGCAAATATTTTGAACCCTTAGGATTTTCCCTGACTGTAGGAACTCATTATCAGAGCAATCAACAGCCTCTCTGCCTCCATTATTGCTGCCAAGACCTTGATTTCATCATCTGGTTTTCTTAAACAGCTTGCTTCGGTCCTAAAATATGGACACTCCACGGTCCAGCAGTTGGCTGCATCTGCCATATGCAATCTCTCTTTCAATAAGGAGACCAAGAAGGCATTGGGTGAGGCTGGTTGCATCCCGTCCCTTGTAAAAATGCTTGAATCCAAGCCCAGTTCTTTTCAAGAAATGGTTGTACAGGCGCTATCAGATTGTAAAGTAGGGAGGTATTTAGAAGCAGAGAAGTAAGTTGTTCCTAATGTCCACCAAAAGCCTATCTTGCACATGCGACTTGAACTTCTACAGTGATCATTAAAGCCAAATCCATCAAATTTTGCAGAGGAAGGTCAGAAATCCAACCACCAACGTTGTAAATTGATGCTATAGAAATGAATTCAAACAACAAACATTGCAAAGCATTGATATTTGAATGAATTCAAACTACCCTTACTACGAACAGGTGATATATTGCAAAAAATGAATACCACACGTATGATATAAAACCACCCAGATTGGAAGTCCACCACTCACCTCCATTTTATTGCACATAGGAATCTGCACAAGCACCATCGGATAGTCCTCCATCTTGGCGCCCTGCTCCAGATCACTGTCCTCATACTCAAAATTTGGCACAGGGCTAATCTTTTTGAAGCGAATCCACAAACACTTCAGAGAAAAAATCATCCTGTCCAAAGAATGGATAAGAAACAACACAATGCAAACATTCACCAAAGTCTGAAGAGGAAAACATGCAACTGCCGCAAAAACAACGAAAACAACTTAAAAACAGTTTTAAAAAGTAAAAACTACTGGAAAACGTGAAAACGTGTAGACGGCCGTCAAACCGTCAAAATTAATATAGTCGCAGAAACGTCCACAAGAGCCTTTCCCATAGGGGGAACGCCTTTGGAATAGTTAAAAGTTATTTAGATTTTTTTCTAAGTTTTAACTTTTTTAATTTAGTTTTTAAATTATATTACTTATAGTCAAGACTATGTTATAAAAGTTAAACTAAAAGATTTAGGTTTTAGTTTTAGTTTTTTAATCTACGTTTTTATTTTTAATTCTAAAAGTTATTTAAATTTTCTTTTAAGTTTTAAGCTTTTTTAATTTAGTTTTTAAATTATTTTTACATATAAAACTTAGATCATTAGATGTTTTATGTAAAATTTAATAAATTAAAGTATTACTAGCAATCACATGTGTATAATGCAATGTGAACCTTTGAATGGTATATGTTATTAGATTTAGAAAGACAATTATTACTTATTATTACTTTTGTAGTTGATGTTGATAAGGGGTGTGATTGACAATACCGATTTTCTATTAAAGCGAACAAATGTTGCAAAACACATTAGAAGGGATGTTAAATAACAACGAGTTGTGTAATAATGGAATACAAATGCAAGTGAGACATGTAAGTTTGCTAATACTCACTCTCAAGAATGTAGTGAATGTGAAGTGTTGTTGTCAAACTAGATTGAAAGAATGACTAAGTGCTTTAACATATTATCTCTCCATGAAACTAAAATGAGATAGAATATGCAATTATATATAAACAAATCTGAAATGGTTATGGTACATTCCAAATTTCTTTATTACCTCAATGAGTTTGAGAGCATCATTGTTTGAGATATTTTGTGCATATGTTACAATCATAGCATTCCATGAGACCAAATTTCTTTGAGGCATTTTGCAAAAAAAAAACGGTACATGTTATTTGTGTTATAGGGATAGTTTTTTTTTCGTAGTTGTGTTTGTTTAAACTATGGGTGATTGATTTTGTATGTGTAGAAATATAGATGAGTCACTTCATTTAAAAAGTGCAAACATGAGGTGTTACCCTTAAAACTATTCAAAATGCAAAAAAGTGATATAATGTAAAGAGCTTTGGATGGAAACAACTATAATTTACATGGTCCTTTCTCGACATTTTAAATTTCTAGGTATTTGTGTGTAGATGAAGACATTAAAAATGTGTTGTTGTTGGTTAACATAAAGAAACGAGCAACAATAAAAATGAAAAATCGAACATGTATGTTGAAACGTGCAATTTTGTAATTGTAGATACATAGACGAACCACTTCATTTATAGGTTTCATCTCTTCATTTCAAAGTTGTTACAAATTTGTACATATACATTTACAAATCTCATATCATGAGTGGTATCATTTCGCATTTATTTTATTTGAACTTAACATGAGAATAATTATATCATGAATGGTAGCCCTTTGAGCGTAATTTTATTTCTAGTAAACATGAGTACATTTGATACCCCTTCAACGGAAATGGCGTCTAGGATAGAAGACGTGTTGAGTAAAGTAGTAGTGCAGGTGCTATCAAAGCAAAGTGTAGTCCATTACATAAACTTTTGGTGGGTTCTCGAGCCACAATAAATCACGGACGTGTGTGGAGCCTCTATGTTGCCATTCATACCTACGAGACGACGTAACATAAATATTAGCTATCTAGTCTGGAACAAACTTATTAAATTGTAGATTTTATTACCTATACCAATAGTCTATTGTTGGGTAAGTGCACCAAGTTGGGGGGCCAAAAGGGGTCTTAAGTGGATGCATTTTTCTGAGAAAAAAACTTCAAATTGTATGAGTTTTTCAAAATAGTTACATTCAAAATTGGAAGTTGTTGTAGAAATATGAATCGTAGCATTTTGAGTCTAGTGTCTAAGCTACTAAATTTTATTGAAAACGGATAAGTTTAAATGAGTCAAACAACTAAAATACCAACATATGCTCCTATTTTTGTTAAAAAACATAATAGAGTGACTTTCGTGCCCCCACCATTTTTTGAGCACCATTTAGTATTTTTGAAAACCCTTCAAAGTAGAAAGATAGCTAGGAGCATCTAGTTTGGGATCCATTTTTAAAGATTTTCTTAGTGAATATTTTTATTTATGATTTTTCTAGTACATAAATTTTATGTTTTGAAAAATAGCAGAGCTCCAACTTTGCCCCCTAACTACCTCAAAAATATAAAAATTAGATTATTATTTTTTGAATATGTATAGAATTATGCCTAGTTTGGGCTAGTATAATTTTTAAAATTTTTGATCACCCAAAAAAAGATACACCATGAAAGATAGACATTTACACTTCAAAAAATAGCTATAAAAAGGCATAGTTAGAAACTAAATAATATGAAAACCTTATATTAGTCAAAAAAATTGAAAAATTATATTTTTAGAAAGAAGAAACTCTGCTCTATGTCGTGGTATAATTTTTTAAAAATGGATCAATTGTTTTATTTTGATTTATCATAGAGGAAGAGTCATTTTACATTTTCTTGTAAAAACTTGTTGTTTGTTGTGTTTATGCGGGTCCATGCCTCGGGCTTAGGGATCCAAATTGGATCCCAAGTCTTAAGGCATGGCTTGGGAAAAGAGAAAATGTAAAACATAACACGTACACATTCTGTGTAGTGAAGGGTGTGATGTGATTTTCAAGCAACTTGAAATTCATATAGATTTAGAGGTCATAACACGAATTTACAAATATCTCTATCTTTATAAATGGAAGCCAAGTAATAGTGTCTCCTGTACATCCAAGGATTGAGGACTATTGGGGTCTTTGGAAGGATTGGACAATTAGGAATATGATATTTCCCTCCGAAATATCAATAGATGAAAAACATCAAATTTTGATAGCTCTCTTTGAATGTTCGGCCTACAAATTTGATTAACCCTGAACTCTGTGACCTAAACCCTAAACTATAAACCCTAAACCATAGACCCTAAAACCAAAATAATAAATCCTAAACACTAAACACTAAATATTAAACCCTAAAACCTAAACCCTAAACCCATAAACCTAAACCCTTGACCCTGGACCCTAAACCCTAAAACCTAAATATTAAATCCAAAGCCCCGAGCTCTAACCCCAAACCTTAAACTAGTAACTCTGAACCCCAAACCTTAAGCCATAAACCATGAACCATGAAACCTAAACCCTAATCCATAAACCATAAAACCTAAACCTTAAGCCTTGAACCCTACACCCTAATCCTTGAGCCCTAAACCCTAAACCTTAAACCCTGAGCCCTAAACCCTAAATCTAGAGCCATGATCTCTAACCCCTAAACCTTAAACCCATAACTCTAAACCCCAAACCCTGAGTCATAAACCTTAAACCATGCACCCTAACCCTTAAACCCTAAACCCTGAGCCCTAAGCCCTAATTCATAAACCCTGTTAGGAAATAAGAGATAAAATATGCGGAATAATCCCTTACGAATCGCAACAAAGTAGAAACTAATATGCGGAAAATATTACAGATCTCAAATAAAAGTGTATAATAAGTAACACAACACAGAGAGACAAGATTTAACGTGGTTCACCCAATATGGGCTAAGTCCACCAAGAATCACTTGCTCAGATTTTATTACAAGCCTCCACTCTCTCAATACAATACCCAAATCCGTTTGGAGCTATGCTCAACAAACTCTACAGAATTCACACCCGAATTTAAAGCACATCTGCAATACATTTGCTTGTCTATGTATCATATGCATAAGACCATATAAATAGACAACTGCTTAAGTAGTTTGATACAAAGCTGTGGGTATCAAAACCATGGGAAAAAACCATGGGTATCAAAACAATGGATCTTGAAAAACCATGGGCCCAAAAACAGCCCATAATAGTTACCCATTACCCATGGGTTAATAAACCACCCATGAAAATTTGCTTCGGGGGCTTCACCCCCGTGACCCACTCACCGGCGAACAGGATGTCATCGTAAAAATACCCAGAGTGTAACACATAGAAGGTGTACCACGCTCTAACATGAAAATAGGCTCCACAAACATAACAAACCATAAACCTTAAGGCCTAAATGTTAAATCCTAAAGGTCCCTAAATCCTAAACCCTAAACCCTAAAAACTAAATCATAAACCCTAAACCCCGACCCTAAACCCTAAACTCTAAACCCCAAGCACTAAACCCTAAACCCCTAAGCCCTAAGCCCTAAACACTAAATTCTAAACCCCGAACTCGTGACCTAAACCCTAAACCCTAAAACCCAAACCCTAAACCGCGAGCCTTAAACCCTAAACGCTTTACCCTAAACCCGAACCCCGACCTTTAAACCTTAAACCCTAACTCCTAAACCCAAAATATAAACCATAAATCCTCAACCCTAAACCTTAAACCATGAGCCCTAAACCCTTAACCCTTAAGTCTCAACCCTAAACCCCGAACCCCGATACGTAAACCCTAAACCCCGAACCCTTTCCCTAAACCCTAAACCATAACCTTTAAACCTTAAACCCTAACTCCTAAACCACCGAACCATAAACCCTAAATCCTCAACCCTAAACCTTAAACCCTAACTCATAAACCCTAAACCGTAAACCTTAAATCCTCAACCCTAAACTTTAAACCATGAGCCCTAAACCCTAAACCATATACCATAAACCCTAATGCCCTAAGCCCTAAACTCTAAGCCCTAAATCTTAAACCCTAAACCCTAAACCCCGACCCCTAAACACTAAACCTTAAGCCCTAAACCCTAAACCCTAAACCCTAAACCCTAGGCCCTAAGCCCTAAGCCCTAAGCCAAAACCCTAAACATTGAACCCTCAAACATAAACCCTTAACCCTAAACCCTAAAAACTAAACCCTGAAGCCTAAACCCTAAACCCTTAACTCTCAACCCTAAACCCTCAACCTTGATCCCTAAACCCTAAACCTTGAACCTTGATCCATAAAATCTAAACCTCAACCTTGACCCCTAAATCCTAAACCTTGAACCTTGAGCCCTAAACCCTAAACCCTCAACCCTTAACCTTGAACCATAAACCCAAAAATCTAAACCCTAAACCATGAACCCTAAGCCTTGAGCCCTAAACCCTGAACCCTAAAATATAAACTACGAGCCTTAAACACTAAACCTTAAACCCTAAACCCTGAGCCCTAAACTCTAAATCCTAAATCATAAACCCTCGCCCAAAAGAAAGTCCTAAAAAGATCATTCAACGTGTTTCGGTGTGTAGGGAATAGTGTTTAAGGTGATCGATCGACTCTTTTAGTTTTTATGAGAGACTACTTCCTTTGAAGGCCTGAAAAGGCAATTTTGGAAATTTTGTAGTTAATTGAACACCCTTTAGAACAAGCTAAAATGAGCTAGTCATGTCACCGAGTTATCAAGGACCATTATTTGTGAAGTATTAAGGCATCGTTTGTCTCCATAAGAGACATATGAGCAAAAGTATGTATGAGAATCATGAATTTGATTTCATAAAAGGATGCTTTTAGAGCTAGGAAAGGTGAGGGGATGATATTTATATGGAGCACCATGTTATCCACCTATTTTCTATGAGGCGAAGACATGACCAATGAAATTACAAGCAATTTCATCAACAATGAATCATGCCGATGACTTTAGCCAACACATTGCAAACATTGATTGGCGAAGTTGACTCTGTAACCAACCAAATAGATAGATGGAATACCTTTAGAGGTGATTGTAAGTGGTATGCAAATAAATTATCCCATGCGGCCGTAAAAGACAATTTTTTTGGAAAAGACCACATTTGTGCATTATTTACTGACCTAAGAACCAATGCCCCCCGTAGTTACTTGCAAACGGTTCCCAATCCATTGGTGCCATGATGACTAAATCAAGAACAATTTTTGGGACCGATGGTGGATGGTTTTTGATTATCCACTATGCAACAACAATGAGGTTCCCCTCTATTTTTTGAAGAAATTATATTGCAAGTTCGTGCTTAATGAGGTCCCAAATTATTTTGATTTTTTATTTTTATGGGACGAGGTGGTGGCTCTGCATAGAGTAGACCTGGTGCACACGTAGGTCAACTAAGGATCCCTCATGCCCCAAAACCCCCACTGCCTTCAGTTATCCCTCCTACAATGAAGGAGGTTGTGGAGATTGACACACTACATGCATTGAGGGAGCTCACTGACACTCTGACCCAACATAGTGAGCAGATTGCATCTGGTGATGTTGGTGGAGGTGCGATTCTAGCACATCACACCACTATGGATCATGTGGTGCCGTATGCACTGCATGGGCGAGACATCATTTGCTAGATCACATGATTTATTTTCTCTAGATGAGATGGTGGCAAATGTTTTTGGAACTGGTGCAAAAGATCTTGGTCTTTCACAGGTAAATGTCAAATAAATATTTAATATATATACACACACACACACACACACACATATATATACACACACACAATAGTTTAATTCATGTTTGAGATTTTAATATATATATATATTTTCATTGTACGTTATGTACATACATGTAAAAACTAATTTTTTAATTTATTTTATTTTAAATAAAGCAAGAGCCGGTGAAGGAAACATCCATCGTTGACATGCTAGTTCATCAGAATGGGCATGTTACAAACGTAAGTCTCAAGTTGTACTTAAATTTCAAATTTCATTTGATTGTGCACTTTTATTATTATAATGTTTCATGTATACATGTACATATTAATATACGTTTATCTTTTATACGTGCAAAAACATGACGGGTCATCATCTCGCTCGGGAACCGAGGCTATTGTCATGCCTCACGTGACTTTTACGTAGGTTAGTTTCTCTTTACACTTTGTTTCTCGATTGTGGAAGTTCACGTGGATTATGCTTTGGCTCTGTTATGTGGTAGTCATGTAGATTAATATTGATTTGTACATGTTTTTGTATAGCTTATGACTGCTAGAGAGACTCCTCCATATATGTAGACTGTGGAGGCTATTGTAGATACTACCATAGCATCTGTAGATCCACTAACTGAGGTACAATTTTTCAAATTTGTTAAATTTATTTAGGAATTATTTCTTATTACTTAAATCTACAATATCAAATTTTGTACACATGAAATATTTAATTTGAAATTTAATTATTTGTATGTAGCTTACCTCTCATGAGTCTATTGTTGTCCCTGTCATGCATCAATGACAAATTGATAGGGATCATGACATTGTGGTAAGATTTCACATGCATTTTAACTAAATTCTAAGTTTCTAAATTTTGAATGTATTTTAAAAATATGGGTGTTAAAAACTTGTTGTTTATGAATGTGCAAAGTTAGGTTACAGGCCTGCTTAGAGATGCCTAGGACCACATAGATGAAATCCGTAGTGGCATCTCCCTCCACTACATCCCCTGTGTCATGGACATGCTACTTCTAGCAGGGCGAAGAGAGGGAAGATGTTTCATGATTAGATTCATAGGACGTGGATGTACATATATATATATATATATGGGCCAGCTGGTCCTAGTTCATGATTCTTCATAGGACATTGTATATATAGCCTTATGTGACCGCATGTGGTCCTATATGTATGACACACTTGGTTCGAGATGTACACATGTTATGAACTTATATTTTTAGAGACGTGCATTCAAACACACTTAGTTTGATACATTATATATCCATGTGTTGGTTTTCATAACGATATTACTTCTATGTTTGATTCGAATTCATTGCACATGATATCCTTCTATGTATATTAATTCTATATGTATGTTTGATTTAAAATTAAAAAACTATGGTGCAACATATATGAATATAACGTTACTATGGTGCAACATTGCATGGTACAATTGTTAATAAATTAAGGGAAGTATGTGTATTCCTCCATCAACATGGGAAACTTATCATTTTCCTCTTAAGTCATGAAAAAATATTTCATACCTTGAATCTTAAAATAAGATGTCTTCCCTTGGCTCATTTGGTTTTTGAATTGTGTATTTAATTTTATTTATCGAAGGATATTATTCATTTTAACATTGATGAGTATGGTGGTTTATGACCAATCCATCTTTATATCCCTGCCAATATCGTGATAGAAACTTTGGCTCAACAATATACCATACGTAGCTAGCATGTCTTCCACAAGTATTTCCAGCTTGATTTTCTTGTCAGGGAAGTCTATAAATTCTGGCTTGAGAATCTTTCACTTGACCGAAAAGAGGTAATTATTTTGTTTTCATGTAGTAACAATGGCCAAATAATAGCAAGGCTGAGAGTAATACCAATAGAGTTAGAAAATTTTATAAGCATGACATTGTCAGAGGCACTCGAGTCAATAATGCAATTAGTCAATTTATAGGTCCATTGACTAACAAGGAAAGATAGAAAGGTTCTTATTTCCTAGAAGCTTGAGGATTTTAAGGAAAGAAGGTTCTAGGAATGAGTGGTTCTAGGAGTGGGAAGTGATTCTTTAGTGTTGGTAGGATTCTTGGAACATGTATTTTTACTACTTCCTTTGATAAACTAGACGAGGATTAAAGTGTTTTGCTTGGGAAGTAGAAGAAGAGGCTTATTATTTTTATGAGTGGGTGAACACTAAACAAGAGTAACTATTCATATCATCTATCCAGATTATTCAGGATCTTTGTTAGGTGAGTATTCACAATAACCAATAATTACATAACCATCTTCTTCTTCTCTTTCAATTTCTGATTCAACAATTTCTTGAAAAAGTTGTAATTTGAAAAAATTGTAATTGTTGAAAAAGTTATAATTGTTGAAAAAGTTAAAAAAGTTGTAATTGTTGAAAAAGTTGTAATTATTGAAAAAGTTGAAAACGGTGGGTCGTGGAACTAAACCGACTATGCCGACACACCTGGGTGGCCAGGTGAACACTAGAGGTGGCATTATTTTGGCGTGTGACAACGTCGTTGCTTAGGGCTACCTCATTCAGGCGTAGTCCCTTAAGAGCGTTGAGACCAAAAAATAGTTCAACTTTGACGGGTGACTATGCACACTCCGTGGAACCTAAGGATGTGTCATTTGATCTTACACCTTGGTGTAGGGACCCTATACTGATAGCCTATCTCAATTTTTTTCCTTCTCCAATCGGTGCTCTCGTTGCCCTATTGTTTGCAAATGCGCCAAATAGTGTAGTTTGAGACAGTGTAAGACTGTCAAATGGTATATTTTGCAAACGGTGGGTCGTGGCACCAAACCGACTGTGCCAACACATCTGGGTGGCTAGGTGAACACTAGAGGAGGCATCGTTTTGGTGCGCGACAATGTCGTTGCTTCGGGCTACCTCGTTCGGGCGTAGTCCCTTAAGAGCCCTGAGACCAAAAAATCGTTCAACTTCGATGGGTGGCTACACAAACTCCGTGGCACCTAGAGACATCTCATCTGATCCTACACCTTAGTGTAGGGACCATTTACAATAGCATATCTCTATTTTTCCCTCTCAATCGGTGTTGTGCCTGCCCTATTGTTTGCAAATGCACTGAATAGTGTAGTTTGAGACAGTTTAAGGATGTCAAATGGTATATTTTGCAAACAAGTGGATTTTGGCACCAAACCTACTACACCAACACATTTGGATGGCCAGTGAATGCTAGAGGTGGTGTCGTTTTGGTGCGCAACAACTTCATTGCTTGAGGCTACCTCGTTCGGGTGTAGTCCCTTAAGAGCCTTGAGACCAAAAATCGTTCAACTTCGACGGGTGACTACGCACACTCTGTGGCACCTAAGGACATCTTGTTTGATCCTAAACCTCGGTGTAGGGACCCTCTATAATAGCTTGTCTCGGTTTTTTCCTTCTCCAATCGGTGCTCGTTGCCCTATTGTTTGCAAACGCGCCGAATAGTGTAGTTTGAGACAATGTAAGGCTATCAAACGGTATATTTTACAAACGATAGGTTGTGGCACCAAACCGATGCACCAACACATCCAGTTGCTAGGTGAACACTAGAGGTGGCATCGTTTCGGTGCGTGACAATGTTGTTGCTTCCGGGATACCTCGTTTGGGCATAGTCCCTTAAGAGCCTTGAGACCAAAAATCGTTCAACTTCGACGGGTGGCTACGCGCACTGTGGCACCTAAGGATGTCTCGTTTGATCCTAAACCTTGGTGTAGGGACCCTCTACAATAGTTTGTCTCAGTTTTTTCCTTCTCCAATTGGTGCTCTCGCTGCCCTATTGTTTGCAAATGTGCCAAATAGTGTAGTTTGAGACGGTATAAGGTTGTCAAATGGTATATTTTGCAAACGGTGGGTCGTGGCACCAAACCGACTACACCAAAACGTTTGGGTGGCTAGGTGAATGCTAGAGGAGGCATCATTTTGTTACGCGATGACATCGTTGCTTAGGGCTACCTCATTTGGGACGTAGTCCCTTAAGAGCCCTGAGACCAAAAAACCATTCAACTTCGATGGGTCGCTACATAGAGTCTGTGGCACTTAGAGATGTCTTGTCTGATCCTAAACCTTGGTGTATGGACCCTCTACAATATCTTGTGTTTGTTTTTTCCTTCTCCAATCGGTGCTCTCGCTGCCCTATTGTTTGCAAACGTGTCGAATAGTGTAGTTTGAGACAGTGTAAGGTTGTTAAACGGTATATTTTGCAAACGATGGGTCGTGGCACCAAACCAACTGCATGGACACATCTAGGTGGCCAGGTGAACACTAGAGGTGGTGTCATTTCTCTTGTGCAACAACATCGTTGCTTCTGGGCTACCTCATTCAGGCGTAGTCCCTTAAGAGCCCTGAGACCAATTTTTTTTTCAACTTCGACGGGTGACTACGTGCACTCCGTGGCACCCAAGGACATCTTGTTTGATCCTACATGTCGGTGTAGGGAACCTATACAATATTTTGTCTCGCTTTTTTCCTTCTCCAATCGGTGCTCTCGCTTTGCACAATTGTTTGCAGACGCATGAGAATAGTGTAGTTTGAGACAAGGTGTAAGGTCGTCAAACAAGTATATTTTACAAATGGTGGGTCGTGGCACAAAAATGACTATGCTAACATGTTTGGGTGGCCAAGTGAACACTAGAGGAGGAATCGTTTTGGTGCGTGACAACGTCATTGCTTTCGGGATACCTCGTTCGGGCGTAGTCCTTTAAGAGCCCTGAGACCAAAAAATTGTTCAACTTCGACAGTCACTACTCGATTCCGTGGCACCTAGAGATGTCTTGTCTGATCCTACACCTTAGCACAGGGACCCTCTACAATATTATGTCTCTATTTTTTTCCTTCTCTAATCGGTGCTCTCGCTGCCCTATTGTTTGCAAACGCGCCAAATAGTGTAGTTTGAAACAGTGTAAGGCTATCAAATGGTATATTTTGCAAACGGTGGGTTGTGGCGTTGAATCGATGCACCGACACATCTAGGTGGCTAGGTGAACACTAGAGGTGGCATCATTTTGGTGTGTGATAATTTTGTTGCTTCTGGGCTACCTCCTTTAGGCATAGTCCCTTAAGAGCCTTGAGACCAAAAAATTGGTCAACTTCGATGGGTGACTACGCGCACTCCATGGAACCTAAGGATGTCTTGCTTGATCCAACATCTCAAGATAGGGACCCTATACAATAACTTGTCTCAGTTTTTTCCTTCTCCAATCGGTGCTCTCGCTGCCCTATTGTTTGCAAATGCGCCGAATAGTGTAGTTTTGAGCAGTGTAAAGGTCATCAAAGCGGTATATTTTACAAACGGTGGGTCATGGCACCAAACCGAATGTGCTCGGATGTCTTGGTGGCAGGTGAATGCTAGAGGAGGTGTCATTTTGGTATGCGACAACGTCATTGCTTAGAACACGTTGTTCAGGCGTAGTCCCTTAAGAGCCATGAGACCAAAAAATCATTCGACTTCGATGGGTCGCTACGCAAACTTTCTGGCACCTAGAGATGTCTCGTCTGATCCTACACCTTAGCGTAGGGACCCTCTACACCAGCCTATCTCAATTTTTTCCTTCTCCAATCAGTTATCTCGCTACCCTATTGTTTGCAAACGCATCGAATAGTGTAGTTTGAGACAGTGTAAAAGGTGTCAAATGGTATATTTGCAAACAGTGGATCATGGCATCAAACCGACTATGTTGAAACATCTGGGTGGCTAGGTGAACACTAGAGGAGGCATCATTTTGGTGCATGACAACTTTTTTGCTTCCGGGCTACCTCGTTCGGGCGTAGTCCCTTAAGAGCCCTGAGACCAAAAAATCATTCAACTTTGACAGTCACTATGCGGATTTCTAGCACCTAGAGACATCTTGTCCGATCCTACACTTGACATAGGGACCCTCTACAATAGTTATCTCGGTTTTTCCTTATCCAATTGGTGCTCTTGCTGCCGTATTGTTTGCAAACACGTTGAATAGTGTAGTTTGAGACAGTGTAAGGTTGTCAAACAATATATTTTACAAACGGTGGGTTGTGGCACCAAACCGATCGCTCAAAATGTCTGCAGGTGTCCGGTGAATGCTAGAGGAGGTGTCATTTTGGTGCGTGACAACTTTTTACTTCTAAGATACCTCGTTTGGACGTAGTCCCTTAAGAGCCTTGAGACCAAAAATCGTTCAACTTTAAGGTCACAACGTAGACTTTGTGGCACCTAGAGACATCTCGTTTGATCCTACACCTTGACATAGGGACCCTCTACAATAGTATGTCTTGGTTTTTTCCTTCTCCAATCGGTGCTCTCACTGCCCTATTGTTTGTAAATGCGCCGAATAATGTAGTTTGAGACAATGTAAGGCTGTCAAACGGTATATTTTGTAAACGATGGGTCGTGGCCCCGAACCGACTACACTGATATGTGTAGGTGGCCATGTGAACACTAGAGGAGGCATTTTTTGGTGCGTGAAAATGTCATTGCTTCCGGCTACCTCATTCAGCGTAGTCCCTTAAGAGCCCTAAGACCAAAAAATCATTCAACTTCGACGGGTGACTTCGCGCACTCTGTGGAACCTAAGGATGTCTCGTTTGATCCTACTCCTCGGCGTAGGGAACCTCTAAAATATCATAGCTCAGCTTTTTTCTTTCTCCAATTAGTGCTCTCGCTACCGTATTGTTTGCAAACACGCCAAATAGTGTAGTTTGAGATAGTGTAAGGTTGTCAAAACGGTGGGTTGTGGCACCGAATTGATTGCTTGTGACACATCTAGGTGGCCGGTGAACACTAGAGGAGGCATCATTTTGCTTTGCATGAAAATTTCATTTCTTCCGGGCTACCTCGTTCAGGCGTAGTCCCTTAAGATCCCTCGAGACCAAAAATCATTCAACTTCGACTGGTGTCACACGCAGACTTTGTGGCACCTAGAGATGTCTTGTTTGATCTTACACCTTGGCGTAGGGACCTCTACAATAGCTTTGTCTTGTTTTTTCCTTCTCCAATCGGTGCTCTCACTACCCTATTATTTGTAAACACACTGAATAGTGTAGTTTAAGATAGTGTAAGGATGTCAAACGATATATTTTGCAAACGGTGGGTCGTGGCACCGAACCAACTATGCACACATGTAGGGATGGTCTTGTTAACACTTAAAAGGAGTTTTCTTTCGGTTCTCTAAGCTCTAGGTCCAGGATACCTCCTCCAGAGCCAAGAGAACCCCCTCCACAGGTACATAAATCATTGTTAATTACTTCTCTTTTCTTGTAAAACAATGAAAGCTTCTCTTGGCTTCAAGAATTTATAATTCTCTACTAATAGTGCCAACCACGTGAAGGTGGAATATTTTATGGCACCACTAACCTGCATATAAAAGTGTTATTTATAGAAATTTAAGTTTCAAATCAAAACCATACTAGATATATATAAAATACACAAATTTAATAAAATATATGAACTTTAATTTATCTAACAAATTTATATATACTAGACATGAGCATTGTAAATTCATTCCAATGAACCATCGAGGATTGGATCTACTCTAAATAATAGACAAGATTACTTCATCAATCGACTATCGAACCTTCCAAAGAATCTTGTTATTAAGCCTTCCTCGATATCTATACAACTGAATATTTGTCGTTAGAACTAGATGTGAATATAAGAGTATTTTCCCTGTGTGTCTCAAAGTCTTCAAACACCCAAACAAAGGAGTTTTTAATGGATACCGCCGAAGCCAAGTTCCAAGAACTACCACCGACCCCTGTAGGGTACTCACTATCTTCACCATCTATAACAGGAGAATTCAACTTATTCCTTTCCTCGATACAATGACATTAGAAATATTATGTTCCTTATTTATTGTCTTCATCGCAATAACTACAAACACATGTCCTACAAAAAGAGGTTTCAACTCAAATTTAAATTTTACATATTAAAATTTCAATGCACATAACTCAATACAAAAATTGTAAATAACCATAAATACCTTGTCACACCAAAATCAAAATTTTGTCAAAGTCCTTGGATGTTGCAAATTCATATGCAGAAACAAGTTGTAATGCTTGTGGAGGTTGATAAGCAGGAAACAAAGTTAGAGGCCTACAAATCCATCCATCCACCCATTCTTGGGAATCACACTCAACATTGACAAACTCGATACAAGATGCACAAAAACATGTCAACTTTCTTGTCCATGTTGCCCACAAAGTAGCATCTGAGCTACAAAATGAGTGCATATCATTGGACCTAGTGAGTGTCATACAATCCTCGTAGTTAGCAATTTGTTGTTCCTCTATCAACCAAAATATCTACGAACCGTGGAAATTTCTTGTGAACCTTAGGCCATGTTGTCAATACACCATTCCACTATGCTCTTTACATATTTCAATTTAGCACCATATTTGTACTCCAACTCTTCTCTTGCAAGAGATCTTTTCACGCATGCCCCTACGCCATCATGCTCTCCTATTCTATGTCTAGCCTCAGTAAAACTCCAAATATGTTGCACACCCATCTTGATGTGCATCCTGCTCATCCAATAAAACATTTATGTATTCTTAAACTAAGACGTGCAATTATCTGACCATATATAATGTTGTTTGAAGTGGATGTCCCTATCAAACAAGTTTCCATAAAATAACTGGAAACACCCTTGCACAAATTCAGTAGAATGAGTATGATCATCATTGATATAAAAGTGGTACTCTCTTAAAAAAATTGATCATTCTCTTGTACTATTAGGAGAATGTATAAATGTTATATGCACAAAAATTGTAACTTGTACTGAGTTGTAATATTGTGATTGAACCTCCATTTGTGGTTGCAATGTGTAATTCTCTGCAAAATCGACCACTGAAACAATAGTACCAATAGGAAATGTGTCTTTGCATATCTTGAACTGTTCATCCAACCATTGAGCTCTGTGTGTATGCCTAGCATACTCATAAACAATTTCATCCTTAAATTTTCTCATAAATTGAAAAGCAGGAATTTGTTCTATAACTAGCTCACACCATTTAGACTCTTTTCCATCTTTCAATTGGTATGCAATCTGATTTATATTTATCAAAATCAACTAAATTATTTCCTATTACAGCTTTAAATTTCTCATGGATGCAACTTTTCAATTTAGGTAATTCGCCACATGTACCACAACTTCCATCTAATCAATCCTCGACTATAAAAAATTGTCAACTTCTTTTCACACAATATCGTAGGAATGAAATCCTGGAAGATATTGGTGGAACTTGAACACCATATTCGATAACATAGTTTGAATGTAAAATAGAATGAATACACAAAAATTTAGAAAAATACATAGAAAATTCGACATGTTGCCTACAACAAGTGGTGTGAGCGTGGTTGATTTTCACATAGAATGGTTTTAACATTTCAAAAAAATGTTGACTAATTTTAATTTCTAGATGCTCTTGTTCAAACTTATGAAAAAATTGAGTTTGAGTCATATCTAAGAAATGCTTTGGATGTGGTTCACGATTAATAGAACCAACTCTCCATTTTACAACATCTCTTGTATTAGGTGAAACTCTAGTGTTATCATGCCAAAATTGAATAACAAATTCTCTTATAACATTAGTATTATATTTGTCCTTACATAGTGCTCTAGCAGAAAATGCCAAAAATCGGTGTTATTGAGTGATTAAAGGATATTACGTCTTTCAATTGCTTTCATTAGAGTTTTTCAATTAACTTGCAACATTCAACTTATTTGCGTAATCAAACATTATTTTTTTATTGATTCACTTACAACACTAGTAGCAAGTACACGATGCACACTATTACTATCCCTAGTGCGTCTCTTGACACCAACAATGTGATATGCATCATGAAGGTTTTCAACAATTGTAGAGGTTTGACCATATATATTAGATGTTGTCAATCCTAAGGTGTTTAATGTAGGTCTCATTTTATTCAATTTCATCAAACTAACCAACAAATGACATCTTTGGGAATCATTTAAAATTTTAAAATGATTATCCCAAATTTTAGTGGCTTTTCTTCTGATTTGTCATTTAGAAAGTTTGTCACACATTGGTTTCAAAATGTTTTCATCAATTTCAATAAAATAATTAGGTTTCTTATGGAAAATCCTAGGTGTTTTTGTCAAATTTTTCCTATCTACAGTTTCAACTTGAATTTCTTTATTCACATTTTCATTGTCTCCTTCAATTTCAACATTTGCTACATCATGAGTATTTAATTCTTCTTCAACATTAATAGTAAAAACATCTTCATCACGAGTATTTAATTCAACTTCAACATGTGACAAGTAGAAACATTACCTCGTTCGTCATTGCTTATACTAGTAGGGGTTGAAGATGAACCTCTTCTAGATTCACGAAGTTTCCGCATTCGCTCGGCATTTTGAAAGTTTTTGCCTCTAATTCGTTTGGTGTTTTTTTACTTAATGACTTCCTTTTTGACTTTGTTTCTTGTCTCCCATGCTATTTTACTTCCAATGATAAGAAAAACGTGTAAAAAACAACAAAATTTTGATAATTCATACGGTAAAGTCAAACAATAAAAATCACATGGTAATTAGAACATTGGTGAAAGGAATGATAACTAGATCATACCAAGCCAAGAACACAGATGCTAATCAAACACCACGATCAATAAGATGAAAGCAATTTGCCAGAATAGCTTTACATAAAACCTTTGCAAACAAATGAGCAGCAATATCATATATTATTATGGAACTCAATGCAATACATTGAGAATGGGCCTTGCTTAAATAGGCAAGGAATAACAATCTAAGAACCAATCAAGGTCGTAGATCAAGCCATAAATCAAGGAAATAATTAGTCATCAGAGAACTAGTCAAGACCATAGATTTATGAGAGAACTAGACATCAATGATCTAGTCAATACCATAGATTAAGGAAATAACTATACCTAACAACTAGATAATATCTCCTAATATCTAAATAAGATAAAAGAAATATCCACACACATAAGTGGGTGAGGATAAATACAATAAAGGTAAATAAAGTACCTAGGTGAACATGAGCTAAGGTAAATACCTACTCTAACACCCCCTCAAGTGAAGCTAGGGGCCAAAATAGATGTGGCATGTCCACAAAGTATGAGTCTTGACAACTAGGCCTAATGAGGTACTCATGTACAATAAGCTGGGGGAAAAAGAGACACCGTAAGGTACCCAAAACCAAGAACAACAAAGTGAAAGAGAGTAAATGATATAATAGAATAAGATTGTAATGACCAAAGAGGGACGGAAGCCTCACAAATATTATTGATCATGAAATCAGATTACATAACAATGCAAGAGATATAATATTTATAGATATTAGAAAGCCTCATATGGATAGACACGACACCCTAGCGAGGCACCAACTACGAGATGATAAGACCCATCTCACATGCACATGTAATAACTACTAATACCAATATTGAATTTTATCCATCATAACAATATCGAATGCAAGTCACTAGACTAGAGTGCACATGTTGCACATTATTAAATAAAAGACAATGCAATAAAATGCAATAAATATGCCTATGCTAAATTATGCTAACATTCCCCCTTAATTTTTCATAGTTTCCAATGAAGTGGAGAGGAACTCTCGAACGAGCAGTGTGAATTTTTCACGTGCAAGTGACTTAGTGAAAACATCTCGCTTTTGTTCGGTGTAGGGACAAGCTGGAGCTGTATGTTGTGCTTCAAGACATTCTTGCGTATGAAATGAACTGTACTTCAATATGCTTGGCTCTCTCATGAAATACTTTGGATTGCGAACAAGCTTGAGAACTCCTTCATTATCAACATATCTTTGGAGTAGATTTCTGTTGTGGTAGACCAGTTCCTTCCAGTATTCTACGTAGCCATATTGCTTCATAAATAGCTTCACCGCAGCTCGATACTTTGCTTCGTAGAAGAGCGAGAAACAAAGTTCTATTTCTTGCTTCCCATGATATCGGTCCAGATCCCATAAAGAAGATGAAGCTTGATGTTGACTTCCTATCATCCATGTTTCCTGCATGATCTGAATCTGAATATCCTGTCAAGAAGAAGTTGTCGTTCTTCTTGTACTCTAGACCAAGGTCAACTGTATGCGATATCTCGGTATTCTCTTTCTTTGCTTTCCAATGACATATTTTCGGTTCTTGCATGAAGCGTGATAAATAGTTGACTGCAAAGTCGATATCTGGTCTAGTATATGTCAGGTAAATGAGACTCCCGATCAACTGCCGATAGAGAGTTGCATTCACCGGTGGTGATGGATCAGAACGAGATAACTGAAGTCTCACTTCCATAGGTGTAGCAATAGGAGTGTAGTCCATCATCCTGAATTTCTTGAGCATTGTCTTGGTGTATTTCAACTATGACACAAAGATATGATTCTCTTTTTGCCATACTTCCAACCTAAGACAATAGTGCATGAGCCCGAGATCTGTCATGTCGAATGATCGATTAAAATCCTTCTTTGTTGCATCGATCATCTTCACAGAACTACTGTAATGACTAGATCGTCGACATAAACAACCACAATGTCAATATCCCCCCTTTCTTTTTGAGGTAGAGATTGGGGTCTTAAGGATTCCTTTTGAATCCATGACTTATGAGATGCTCATCAATTTTGATGTACCATGCTCGAGGTGCCTGTTTTAGGCCATATAGAGATTTTATGAGTCTGCATACCATCATCTCTTTTCCTGGTATTACATAACCCTCTGGCTGAGTCATATAGACTTCTTCTTGTAAATCTCCATTAAGAAAGGCACTTTTCACATCCATTTGGTGGAATTTCCAACCAAATTGTGCAGCTAGAGCAAAGATCATCCTGATTGTCTTGATCTTGGCTGTGGGAGCAAATGTCTCCTCATAATCAATGCCTTCTTGTTGTGCATACCCCTTTGCTACAAGCCTTTCTTTATACTTGTCAATAGTCCCATCTGATTTGTACTTAGTCTTGAATATCCATCTACATCCAATGGGTTTCTTCCCTGGTGGAAGGTCGACAAGTTGCCATGTGTTGTTCTTCATCACTGATTGATACTCTAAATCCATGGCATCTTTCCAAGCTTTTGATTGTAGGGCTTCCTAAACTGTAGATGGCTCAACTGTTTCAACAACTCTACTCATTAGGGCATAATTGACCTCTTCACGAGCTTGACTGTGAGTTCTAGGTCCAGGATTGGATGATGTGCTAGGTGCTTCATCCAAATTTGCATCTCTTATTAATTGAGTATACCATTTAGGTAACTTCTTAACCTGCTCCATTGGCTTGTGGTGGATCCAAGTTTTCACCATCATCCAATTCATCACTGTCATCTTCAGTGGGAACATCAAATTCTATCTTCATCAGAGGTGTATTATGCATGTTTTTAAGTCGTTGAGTGGAGCATCTGCTTGTTTCTTCTCAAAGAACTCAACATCCCTACTTGTGTATACTCTCTTTGCTTTTGGATCCCATAATCTGCCCAAGTGCTTCTTCACCTTGTATCTAATGAATATCGGTTTCTCGGCTTTCATATCCAACTTGTTCCTATTCTTCTTGGGTATGTACATGCTAGCTTTACACCCAAATACTCTTAGGTGTGCAATTGATGGTTTCAATTTGACAATGCTTCTTGAGGTGTCACTCCTTCAAGAGCTCTTTGTGGGCACTCTGTTCAACAAATAGATCGAGTTCTTGCAGCCTTCACCCAAAATGCCTTTGTTAAACCTGAGTCATCAATCATACATCGCACCATTTCCATGATAGTATGATTCCTTCTCTCAACTATACCATTCGATGTGGTGTGTGAGAAGGAGGAATTTTTCGACGAATCCCATGAGCTTCCGGGTAAGTCTTGAACTCATTGCTTGTGAATTCCCCCTCAACGAGGCGGAGAGTTTTGATCTTGCAACTAACTTCATTCTCAACAAGTTCTTTGAACTTACGAAATGTCTCAAAGGCTTGAATCTTGTTTCTTAGACAATATATCCACATCTTTCTTGAGTAGTCATCAACACAAAGCATGAAGTATTGACATCCAGAATGACTTGGTTACATGGGCCCGCAAAAATCGGTGTGCACCAAATCAAGCTTTCCCTTAGCTCTATATGTGTTCTTCTGGAAGGGTACTCTGTGTTGCTTTCTAGCTAGATAATTGTGACACTTGTCAGTGTTGTGCTTGAGTGTAGGCGAGACATTTCACCATGTTTCCCTTTTGAAGTGTTTGGAGATAGCCAAAATTGATGTGACCATATCTGCGATGCCATAGTTCTACAGATTGTGTGTCTTTGGCCACTAAAGCTTGATCATCCTTATGGACAAAATCAAGTTGGAACATGCGTCCCACATTGGAGGCTCTTGCTACAATCTTGGAACCTCTTGACTTATCTCTTATCAAGCACACTTTTTCTCCATTATTACTGTCAAAATCTAACTTCAAGTTGTGATCAAGGAGTTGACTAATTGATAGCAAATTATTGGTCAACCAGTACATACAATACATCTATGATTTTACAATCATGTTTTCCAAGAGGTAGTGAAATGTTTCCAATCCCCTTGACATTGTATGATGAGTCATCACCTAATGACACATGGTTCTTGTTAGGTGAGTCACGTAGTGTGTAGAACCAATCCTTGCATCCAGTCATGTGTCGAGTTGCACCCGAGTCAACATACCAGATATCTTGTGTGGACTTGGTTTCTTCATCAAATTGAAGCAGAATACATGTGGTGTCCTTCATCTGAATCATCCTCATGTTTGGCAATGTACCCTTGTTGTTTGGGTTTTCTTTGCCAATTACCATTTTTTTGCCCTTGATTGTTGTTGTTGTTAGACTTCCCTTGATTTGAATTGTTGTTACCCTATTGGTTATTGGGTTTTGAATTGCTTGATGAACCCTTTTTGTAGGAATTATACCAACAATCTTTGATGTCATGTCCCCCTCTATTGCAAATGGGACACTTCTTGGTGTTGTCTCGTTGACTTTGATTTTGTTGGGACTTCCGTGATTGGACTGAAATTTCCCCTTTCTTTATGATTGGAAGATAGTGCTTGCTCATCTTCATGATCTTTGTTGTTCATTGCCTCTTCTTGTTAGAGTAGATTGACCAACTTCTCAAAGGTATTTGTGTGCTCACTCATATTGATAGTTGTCACAAATATTTTGTAGGAAGGAGGAAGTGCTCACAACACAATTGGTACGAGGTCTTCATCACTTATCTTTTTCCCAATGCCAATAGAGATTCCCTCAAAGTAGACTCATCTTAAAAAAATTTCAACCTTCTCATTATGCTTGAACTTTAGAGTGTGCAGTTGTGATAGTAGGTTGAGGATGACATTCGTGTTCTTTGCCTCATAGACTATGCTCAACTTATCCCATGCATCCTTAGCCGATGTGGCATCTCTAATGTGGGGTTGCACATCATCTGTTACACTAAACAAGATGATCAGCTTGGCCTTTTGATTGGCCTGTCAAATTGAACTTGTTGTCTTCCATCATCAAGTGATCTTGTTGTTTTTCCATCTACAACTGTCCATAGGTCTTCAAACTCAAGTAACATCTTGATCTTCGGTTTCCATGCAACATAGTTGTCTCCTCTAAGTAGTTGTGAATTTGGAAAGAAAAAATTTGGTGCTTGTGCACCCATTTCTGCAATCTGAATTTCTGACAAAGGGTAATGCTCTTATCACTTCAGGTTTATGGTCTCCCTCTCAATATACCGTCAGGCCGATATACCAAACCTTTCTATATACGCTCCCTTCCGATATACCCATCGGTACGTGGAAGAAGATCACCCTTTCAGTATACCCGTTAGTACGGAAAGAGGTGTTAACACACGTGAAAGAATTTAGTACGTGGTATGTAGACAGTACGGAGAGGGGTTTGTGCAAGCACAAACGGATGGGAGGGCTCAAATGTGTGTGTATTGTGTCCTTATTACTCCCCGTCGATTTTATAGGGTCGATGCCTAGACAACGCGTTTAGGCAATTTTGTGTTAGGCATTAAGTGCGGTAGTAGTTGTGGACGGCATCACCCGTAGCGCTTCCAGGAGGCACCGTATATACCGACGGCACTGCTATGAGATCAAAGATCTCGTGTGATAGAACAAACATAAAATAAAAAATTTACACTTTTTTTTTCACTTTATGCACCAAGATTAGTACAACATGCTCTAAAAGTACATCAAAATGAAGTTTTTGTGTCCCCCCTCTTTACAAAAAAGGGTCTAGAATCACAAAATACACAATTTAGGCCAAATATATTTTTTTACCCCCCAATAGGTGTTTTTCCGCTAAATTTAGCGGTGGCTTTAAATGTGTTTGGTGAGCTTCTAAATTTAGAAATCTTCCAAAATTTAGTAATTTCTCCAAATTTTCAAAAAAATAATTTAATAAAAAATATGGAGAGAGTGTGAATTGAACCGCTGACCTGTTTGTTCCCAAGATCCAAACAAACAATTTGAATATTGTTTTCATCTTTTCTCACAAACCGTGATCTAGGTTTTTCTAAAATTTTGACAGCAGCATCATACAATATTTTTCTTAAAACCCACAAAATTTTAGAAGAATCAAAATCTTAGTTTTTGAGATCTTACCAATTTACTAGCTAGATTTGAGTTTTTTCGAAAAAAATGATCCGACTTGTACAAAATTTTCGTCACATGTAGAGGCGAATCGAAGATGATATAAATTGAAAAGTTGTGTGCCTCCTTCTTATCTTTCCATAAAAAAGGCACATCAATCCGATATTGTATGAAAAAGTTACGTCCTTTTTTCTAAGAGCTATATTTGGAATTTTGTTGTGACGAGGCTGCTTTAACCTTTGCTCCCGAATTCTTCACACCTCCACTTTCGGATCTGATTTTTTTACTCTCTTTTTTTTAGATCTGCAATTTTTTTCAAGATCTTTTTCTCCTTGTTTTTTTAAGATCTCTTATTTTGTCACAAATCCCTTTTTTTTTTTCTTTGAGATCTTTTTTTTTTAAAAGATCTCCAAATATGAAATATTCCGCTTGATATGTTGGATCAATTGGCTATGCAATGACTAATTAAAAAAATTACCTTCCAAATAAGTGGATAGGTCAAATTTTAGTTGAGGTATGCTTGGAAGGAATGCAGGCTGCGGGATGCTTCAATGGCTCTCCTTTGATGTAGATCTTCTTCTCTAATGTATCCTCTCCAATAGTGCTCCTCTTCAACCTTGCTTAGATAGAACCTACTCGATACCAAATGATAATAATGGTATAGCTCTAATACCAAATGATAGAATAGAATAAGATTGCAATGACCAAAGAGGGACGGAAGCCTCACAAATATTATTGATCATGAAATTAGATTACATAAAAATGCAAGAGCTGTAATATTTATAGATATTAGATAGCCTCATATGGATAGACATGACACCCTAGCAGGCACCAACTACGAGATGATAAGACCCATCTCACATGCACATGTAATTACTACTAATACCAATATTGAATGCAAGTCACTAGACTAGAGTGCACATGTTGCACATTATTAAATAAAAGACAATGCAATAAAATGCAATAAATATGCCTATGCTAAATTATGCTAATGATAAAAACCCGCTCCAAGGCATCCCAAGAAGCTCGGCTCAAAAAAACTCGTACAATCTTTGAAGAAGTTTGGTCTGAATCCTTTGCTCGATCATAGAACTCAAAATCAACCGACTTTGGACTTCACGAGAATAGCTCCATACTGAGGAGCTCACAAGCGGAGTGATGTCGAAAGTGTAAAAGAAACACCAAACATAATTCGACCAAGCTACTGCTGCAAATAGGTGTGCCATGATCCAAGAACAATAACCAAAGCAACAAGGAAAGGACACAAACTCAAGAGTGTCATGATTTAAGAAAAGCCAAGTTAACAAGGCAAGGACATG
The DNA here is from genome assembly GCA_018340775.1 of Taxus wallichiana var. yunnanensis. Lineage (NCBI taxonomy): Eukaryota > Viridiplantae > Streptophyta > Pinopsida > Cupressales > Taxaceae > Taxus > Taxus wallichiana. Next base: position 660,363,227 of record CM031242.1, read on the forward strand.
AAACCCGAAGAAGTAGGATCACACACCACACCCTCCCATCTGCTTGAATGGGTGGAGTGACTTCTAAAATCTGTATGAGTTGCCCAAAATCAACTACTTGAACACTAACAAAATAACACTAGACTTCACTAGAATAGATCCCCCATAAGAATCATCGACATGCCAAAAGTGTCAAAAATACAAATTTGTAGTGTCACTCCACCCATTCAGCAGTATGGGAGGGTGTGGTGTTGATCTTGCTTCTTGGGTTTCGCGTCTTTACCTTGTTACCTTGGATTTTGTTGGATCGTGACACTCTGGAGTTTGTGTCCTTGCCTTGTTGCTTTGGTTATTGTTCTTGGATCGTGGCACACCTATTTGTAGAAAGAAATTGGTCGAATTATGTTTGGTGTTTTTAAATTTTTACAAGCACTTTTGTAAAAACGCACTAAAACCGAGTTACCGATCAAAAGATACAAGCTTTTTAATATTTTGCTCTGTTATTTATTTTAGTTGCCCTTTGAAAAGCATGTAGAAAACAACAAAATTTCACAGTAATTCATACGGTAAAGTCAAACAGTAAAAATCACATGGTAATTAGAACATTGGGATGCGTATAAATATGATATATGAACCGTGATCGCGCTTTATAAACCGCGACCGCAGTTTATAAAACGTGATCGCAGTTCTTGTTTAAAAAATCACAATTGTGGTTTGTAAACCGAGATCATGGTTCTACCTGTATTATCAAATACAACCCTAAGGCTGGAAATCTTTGTTTTACCCCAACCAAAGCTATGGAAGGTCATTATGAAGTGTAAAGGGTCAAAAACTTCAAATTTGCTCTTCCACAGACTTGAACCATGCTAAAAAACTGAAAACATTTCACAAAAATGGTGCCATCGCGTAGGGGAGATTATTAGCTTCATAGAAATATTGATTTTAAAGTGAATAGAATAAGATAAATATCATTTTATAATTTTTACTAACAATAGGTCTTTAAGACATTTTTTCCCACAAATGTTCATGTCTACGTTTAAGACTGCAAATTTTGTTTCGCTTATCAAAATGTGATAAAAATTATACCATCCCAAGTGTGGAGAAATTCTATACACGTTAAAAATATATTTGATTTCGATATTTTTGATATAGTTATGGCGGGCAAATGGAAAGCGCTCCATTTTCTAAATCTTTTTAGACCACTTTCACGGAAAAAATCATAAAAAAAAATATTACTAGAAAAATACAAAATAAAATCCATCCCAAGATAGACAACTACATCTAACTTTTCACCAAAGGAAAAAAAACAAGATTCAAGATTGTCATCCAAATCGCGGGCAAACGGACTACAATCTTATAGGTTTTTTCAAAAACAAAAACCAAGTCATATAATTTTAAGTGTTTAATATAGCTAAACTTGTCTATTTTTTAAAAAAATTAGTATTTTAGAAACTAGATTCTAGATACTATGATTCATATTTATATAAATTTTTCTAATTTTGAGTGCACGTATTGCTAATAATCCCTATAAGTTGAGATTTTGCTGTTTTTTGCAATATGACGTCCACTTATGACCCCTTTTTTGTCCACCATCTTGGTGCATTTACCCTGTAGCTCTCTACTCTCCTGCCATATCCATATAGAGCCCCACTAGAGAGATATTCTCTAATTGTTCCCGATACTATTCCAAGTATCGTGTCCCCATAGTTCTCTATAGGCCTTATCGGTTCAGAGATAGAGAGTAGGGGTAGGGGGTTGATGATTACCAATGATTTCTTGAGACTGAGGCACAAAGGAGTTGACAAATACCTTGCTTTTGTAACTAACTACACCTCCTCTCATTGACTTTGGCATATTCTCACTACACTACACTCTATACATATATTGCACCCATACACCACAGTCACTGGCATACTTGCCTTCTAGAATAGTGTGACTGAAAAAAATGTCTTTAGGTGTGATTTGAAGAAGCTTTTGATTCTGCACAAGAGAAAAGAAACATAACAAACAATTATGGTCTTAAACCTTGCACCATTGGCTGGAATGATTTATGGACATGGCTCTTCACATGTATGATGACATAATGAGAATCAAAGAAAATATAAATGAGAAATATATAATTGGCTATGGTGTTACAAGCACTATTTATAAATGTGTTCTAAAGAATTGTAATCGAATTCTATAAAGAGACTACACAATCATTACCCATAAATCTTGTGTGAAGTTGGAACTAAGCTCGAAATATTTGGAAGCATCAAGCATAGGGATTTTGTGAGTCTGCATGGATATTCACTTTCTCCACCTGGAAACTTGTTGTTTTATGATTACACGGTAAACGGAATTATGTGGGACATCCTACACGATGAGTGAAATCATTATGTTATGAAGAAAAATGGATCTATACATTGTAGATTCATATTTTGAAATAGAAGAATCCAATCAATCTCTAACCTACAATATCAAATCAAATCAAATCAAATTTACAGTATCATCTTTTAAATTTTCCCATTCTTTTTACATGCACCTCTTTTCCTCGCAATCTCCTTAACTCAGGTTGATATTAAATCAGAATAATCAAATGTGCCCACAATCCACTGGGGCATCAACACAGGCTTCTAAAGATGTACAACTCACCCCATATTCAAATTTGCTTTAATTGCCTTGAAACTTATCACACTTTTTTGCAAAGTTTTATCGATGGTTGTGTAAATAGCAATTTATTTCCATTTTTGGTGATTTCTAATTCTATGGAATGTATAATGGTTTGTTGCCAATATGTTTATTAATGCATATACATTATAACTCTCTCATTTACTAGTATTATGGCATATTCATTATAACTTGTTAGAAGTCCAACGAGCACAATTGGTGAAATCTCTGGAACAAGTCATAAAATCTAACTGACTACACCTCCTCTCATTGATTTCGGCATATTCTCACTACACTACACTCTATACATATATTGCACCCATACACCACAGTCACTGGCATACTTTCCTTTTAGAATACAAAGTAGTATAAGCATGATGTTACCAAGATCATTCAAAACTTGCACCAATATATCAAAAATCAAAACAATAAAATAAATTCTTCAACAATTACCTTCCTATATGAGATAAAAAGTATTGATGCAAATATCCAAGGCTTTCCAAATTCCACTTTCTATGTCTTGGTTATGGATTACAAACATTAAATTTCTTCAGCAAGGACCACCAACACAATAGAAGTTTTCGTAATACAAATAAGAAATGATAACAATTGGCCTTAATTAAAATGAAAATTCAAGAACCAAGCATGCCCCAAAAATTTAGTATACCCTCTCTATTACCAGGAAAATATGGCCACACTCTAAGCACTTATTTAATCTCTGTTTTCAATCATCACAGGAGCAGACCATTTCATCCAAACCAAAAATATTTAAATTAGATGAGTTTTCTTAATACTCTGGCTGGAACACCTCTTCCACGTAGGCAAAACCCAAGTTGGGGAAACACAAAATGGGTTATCAAAATTATCCAGACGGATAATGTAGGGGAATTCATGTCCACAAACTTACAATTGCTGCAAAGCTCATGTAATTTAAAGGCAATATACTACTCTGTACACTCCATAAACAAAGTTGTGGAAAGGGAAAACAAAATGATTATGGAGATAACTCAATAAATGTTGAAATAAGGTATTTCAAATAAATTATAAGCAGAGATTGTTGGTATTGATGTAACAATATAAAGAAAGTTTTGAAAAAGACAATGCTTGACAAATGAAATGTGTATTGGAACAGATACATAGTGACCTCTGTGGTCTTATGAAAACCCAGTCATTGCATGGTTCAAAGTACTTCTCTTATCTTAATGTTTCAGTGGAGTTGTAGAAAGGAAAATTTGCAGGAAAATCCCGATTCTCCAGAGTCAAGACAAATAATGGAGGAAAATTCATGGCAAAAGAGTTTGAATTACTGCAAGGCTTGTTTAACGAAAGGAAAAACCAATAATTATAATAGAGAAGGACCAATATATATTGGAAGGTTAAGGTATTTAAAATAAAATTTGGGCAGAGGTTTACATGGTGCAGTTCATTTGTTAAATATATGGTCCTACAGAGGAGTACTTGAAGAAGGCTGGTCGGGTTCAGAAACAACAAGCAAAACATCTCAAGCTTTTCGAATCTAAAGAGTATGTTTTAATTTCTTAAGATTGAATGATTAAGTGAATCATTTTCCTATCAGATATAGTAATAATATAGAAGCCTATAGATTGCTTCATTTACAATCTGAAAAAAATAAAAATCTATGAGCAGAGTGCTAGATGAAAAATCAGACTTGAATCAAGTTGATTCTTGATAGAACAAGGTGAGGTGCACAAAAAGTGATCAATCAGGAGCCAAAATAGATGGAACCTCATTCTGAAGCTATGAATGCTCAGGATTTAGACTCATTTATATCCCTCGCTGGTAAACCTCACTCCATGTAGCCCTCCAAGCTAATGTTTTCTTGAGTAGGCTAAGAATTATTTTATTGGAACTCTTTCACATGTGTCTGTCCTCTGACCTTGGAAATCATGGTGCTAAAAATAGAGTGAGAAGATATGACTACCCTCTTAATTAGTATCTTTTGTGTTTGCAACCAAACATCGTTGCACCAGCTAATAATATCTTGGCAGTGTGGACTCCCGTCTCTCCACCCTCTGATATGTAAAATGACATATGTGTTGTTAACTTTAATATCAGATCTGGAACATCCATGGCTTGCCCCCATGTATCAGGTATAGTCAGTCTTCTCAAATCCTTGCACCCAAGGTGGAGTCCTTCTGCAATTAGGTCAACATTGGTAACTACAAGTAAAATCTTTAAGCTTTCATACTTCCTTTCTTTACTTCTAATAACTAATTAGAAGTAGGATGTAGGACGATAAGATGTCGGATGTAGGAAGCTTTTATAGTCATGCCATCTTAGATGTAGGATGATAATATTAAGCTCGTAGCTGAGAATTCAGTGAACTTGGGAACTTCTCTGTGAACTAAAGTAATAGGAGATGCTCAAATTTAAGCAAAGATCTGGATAACATTCTGATTTGGACATTTAATAATTCAAATTTGTTAATCCCTCGCTGGTAAACCTCACTCCATGCAACCCTCCAAGCTAATGTTTTCTTGAGTAGGCTAAGAATTATTTTATTGGAACACATCGATAAATATATATTAATAAAAAAGATAAAAGTACGAGATGGAAACAATAAGAGGGTGGTTGGTTGGTATAACCACCTTTGGTAAAAATAGCTCAAAAGCTAAACGAGACACAACAACAAACAGTAACTGATTGACCAAGAACCAAAGCTATAGAACTGGTCATAAGAGGAGGCTAAGAAATATAGTTCTACTACTACATACAAGTATAAACAGAATTTAAATGCATACCTACATAATTCAATTTAACGCAGGGGATTGACTGGAACTTGGAGACCTGAAGAATGAAATTATAGTGTTAGTAACCAATATTTAAAGGTTAATGCATGCAAAAGCTATAAAATAAAATTTAAAAATAGTAAAGCCAAAACAACATGCAAAATCAAAAAAGCAAAATTGTTAAAAATAGCAAAAGCAAAATTGTTAAAAATAGAAAAATTGTCGGTCTTCTCAAAGCCTTGCACCTAAGGTGGAGTCCTTCTGCAATTAGTCAACATTGGTAACTATAGGTAAAATTTTTAAGCTTTCATACTTCCTTTCTTTACTTCTAATAACTATCCCTTGTTGGTAAACCTCACTCCATGCAACCCTCCAAGCTAATGTTTTCTTGAGTAGGCTAAGAATTATTTTATTGGAACACATCGATAAATATATATTAATAAAAAAAGATAAAAGTACAGATGGTTACAATAAGAGGGTGGCTGGTTGGTATAACCACGCTGGTAAAAACGGCTCAAAAGCTAAACAGCACAACACAAAACAAAACCTCATTGACCAAGAACCAAAGCTGTAGAACTGGTCATAAGAGGAGGCTAAGAAATATAGTTCTACTGCTACATACAAGTATAAACAAAATTTAAATGCATACATGTAGAATTCAATTTAACGCAAGGGATTGACTGGAACTTGGAGACCCTGAAGAATGAAATTAGAGTGTTAGTGACTAGTATTTAAAGGTTAATGCATGCAAAAGCTATAAAATAAAATTTAAAAATAGTAAAGCCAAAATAACATGCAAAATCAGAAAAGCAAAATTGTTAAAAATAACAAAAGCAAAATTGTTATAAATAGCAAAACCGTCATTTAAGCCGTCAAATTAGACGTAGTCCCATGAATGTTTGCAGAAAGCCTTTTTCGATAGGGTAACGCCTTTGACATAATTATTGGTTATTTTTAATTAAATTTTTATTAATATATATTTTATTTTAACTTATTTATTAGTGTTTAATTTTCAATGTTATTTTTTATTTTTAATATTAAATTATTCATTATTTTAATTATAATATTTTAAATTTATGGTAAGGACTAAGGTATGTTAGGATTGAAAGATGTCTCTTTCCATTGTGGAAATATTGTGATCGGGTTGCGACAAGAAAAGGAAGTGGTGACACATCAATTATCACTGCGCAATTTGTATGGGAAGTCATTTGTGGTACTTTCATGAGGGTGCGAAGTTATGAAGTGAACAAGAAAGGATGAAGGTAAAGGGCCTAATTTAAGCTCTTATGCTTCAGGGACAATTGCACCTCAAACCCAATGTAGAAGAGGAACTAAGGAAACAGAATCAGAACTAGATGTATCTTCTAAACATGTGTTGAATGCAGAATAGGGTGTGGGTTCTTCTCGTAAGAGACAAAACATTGGTGTTTCAAACCCCATTGGAGACATGTTTGGTGTGCGTAGTCGAGATGCGATTGATACAACAATTACTCATTTCTTTCATGAAAATAGAATACCATTCAATTTTGCACACTCTCCTTATTATGAGGAGATGGTTCGTGCGATTAACAATGGGTCAACAAGGTATAATGCCCTTTGGATATGAAAAACTTTGTGTGACTTTAATGTGAGAGAAATCAATGATAAAGGAAAAAATTGCACTAGTCAAAAGAGTGTGGTCTATAGAAGGATGCAACATTGTGATGGACGATTGGACTGATACTAGAAACCATCCACTTTTGAACGTTATGGTGACTTCTTCCAAAGGCCCTTATTTTTTGAAGGCAATAGATTGTTCAAGGCAAGAAAAAATGCAGAGTTCTTGAAGGACCAACTATGTGATGCAATTGAGGAGGTGGGGGCATCACATGTTGTCCAAGTTGTTATAGATGTTGCACCAATTTGTAAAACAATTGTCTTGCTAATACAAAAGACATACAAACGTGTTTTGGACGCCATGTTGTGTGCATGCATTGAATAATGCAATGAAAGTATAATGTCCCCTTTTTAAAAATAAAATAATTAATAAAATTTTAAGTGGGCCCTATCAATTCTTCATTTTATGGGCAACTCAATATTATTATTATAAAGGTATTTTTAATACTCATTTCTTTTGTCAGCAAAAAGGATTAAAAAAATAAAAAGGTGATGGAAAGGGAAAAGGAAAAGGAAAAGAAACTTATATTTTCATAAAGAGGTTGGTCTTTTGAGTGCGTGCTTGAAGATCAAGGAGAAACATCTCCCAAGGAGGTCGATCCTTATGGGGATCATGTTTTAGATATTTGGCACCACATATGAGCTATATAAGTGGTTCACTTGGCTCATTTGTGTATCATATCTCTTGTCAAAAAATTATAACTTGCATAGTTTTTGGGTTGATTGTTCAATCACTTCCATTTAAGGGCGAAAATCCTTTGGTGTGGCTAACAAGGAGGATGAAACCCTTCCTTGCTTGATTGAAGAATGAAAACTCTTCAATTTATTGGGGATTCTCCATTCGAAGTTTCCAAAGTACTTCAAGAGGATTGATATTGCAAATTTTCAATGAAGGTTTGATCCTAGAGTGATTTGCAGCCCCTTTCCTAGGGTAGTGACTTGCTTGGAGATGGAGTTAGGTGTCATCTAGGCTACATTTCTTCATTTGGAGTTGATATTCATATTCCTCATAATTTTAGAGGTTGATTGCACACTTTCATGAGATTTTTGGGGTTTGGAATCTCCATTTCCAGCCATTGTTGTGAGCTGTAATTCTGTTGTCATAAATTTAATTGCAGCTGTGTAGAATTTCCAAATTTGCATATACTTTGGAGTGTTTTTGCTTGGTGTTTGTTCCATTTGTTGAGTATAATATTTTGGAGAATTTATACATCCATTTTCAGCTTGTTTGGAGGGTGTTTGATGCCCTAAAAGTGCAAATATAGTTTGTTGTTAGGGTTTATAATATTTTTGGTTGGTTGTAAAAATCAGTTTACTCTCAATTGGGATTTGTGCTATTTCCTTGTTTTTCAGTTTCAGCCCTGAAAGGGACATTGATGGTATAAGAGCATCAATCTTCCTAGCTTGAGGGTATTTGCGCAAAGACGGTGACAAAGAATATAGACGGATAAGTGCACGAAGTTGGGGGGCCAAAAAGTGGACAAAACACGAAAACAGATGAAACACATACATGTTTTGCTAAAACGCACTCGTGCTTTAATTGTTTTGGATTGGTAATTCTGAGTAACCTATAACACGTATGCATTGTAAAGAAGGAAAAATGCATACGCATTTTAGAGAAGACAAAATGCGTACATGTTTTAGAAAAGACAACAAGTATAAGATTTCTTTTATTATTTCTTATACTTTAAAATTATTTTAGTAAATATAAGAAATTAGGGTCACTTTGCACCTGATGGAAGTGGTCCCGTAGCTCCAAAATTTATGATCTAGAAGATATTTTTCAAAATCTAATCGCGTACTTATTTTTTAGGATATCATCAAAGGACTTAAAACTTTCAGGGCATATTGTTTCACACAGAATTTTGTTACTGAGAATAGAGTTATTTATATCTTTTCATTCTCTTGAGCAACAGATAAGGGTTAGGGCTAGGAGGAATACCTATTGAGTGTTGGGAAGGTGTGTGCATACTTGTAGAGATATCAGGCCGATTGTGAAGAGCTCCTTTTGTCCTGGGAAGGACTACTGTAAATAAGAATGCAAGACCACCAGATTATCATTAAACAATAAGTGAGGAACCGCCTTGGGCCTAGGAAATATTAGACTTCCTTTCGAAGGTGGTCAGTTCCCTTTTAATACAAATTAATGCAAATGATAATAAAGAAGCTATTGCGAAATCACGATTTAGGTACCTCGTTACTAAAAGCAATAGAGACTAAACTACCAATAATAAAATGTCATGTTGTTTGTTTGGTCACTGGTTATTGATACGTTCAGATCAAGTTACAGGGATAGACAATTTGGATATGAGATTGTTTGGAGGTAAATAGGTGAAAGGTTGGTTTTTGGTATAAGTCACAGTGACCGATGTCGATCATTGGATAACCAAACGTGGTTATAAAACCGTACTGGTAGGGGATAACCGATATCAGTAGGGGCAGTGATTTAGGGGCTTTTAAATGGAGGTTGGTTGTAAGGTGGTTATGGGGTTTAGAAGGTTGGTAGATGGTTGAGGGGAGTAGTAGGGTGATAGAGAAGACTCAGAGAGTGAGAAAGCTATCTTTGGGGAAATATAGAGATGGATGAATGAAGGTTAGGTGCAGGGTGCTGCCGGGTGGTAGATCCAGGAGTGAGCTTATAATCACTATGAATCAAAAGTTCACAAAGTAGTGTCTAGAAGCATACAAGGTAGTAAAAGAGACTACTTACTAGTTTCGATGCGGGTGCAAGTCAAAGGAGTGCAGTGGCAAAGGAAAGGCTCAGTTGGGATGATCCAACAATCGGAAGTGAGCTGATGAAACTATCCTCTGACTCTCCCAATGTTTGGATGAGTGTGACCGTGATCTAGTTGCTCAGTTATAGTCTTGGGCTCAATACTCCTCTCTGCAACCTCTTCTCTCTCTCTCACTTGTCCCTCTCTTGCAAAATGAATTTGGATCCCTTTGTTTTGGTTGGGGGAGGTCATTTATAGGGAACCGATGGCGGTTACCTAACCAACACCGGTCGCGTAGGGACCGATGTCGGTTAGGTCAAAGTTGGCTATTTTTAGTAAAATAGCCAACTTTCCCTCCTTTTCTCCCGAGGGGTCAGTTGTGGGCTTGGTCAAGTCATTATTAGGTTTGTTTTGGTGCGGGTGAGGGGTGATGAGTCATGGGTGTGGGTCTGGACCAAGTTATAGGTCTTAATTAGGTTAGTTTAGGGTTAGGGCTAGGTCATGGTGAGGTGGTGAGGTGAGGTGGCAGGGTTGGAGATGTGGATTTATTAATTATAAGGTAATTAATAAATAATTAAGTGTGTAAGGTTTAGGTGGTGAGGTAGGGTTAGGTTGCGAGATGAGATGCGGGGCACAGGGCGTCGTAAGACCCAAATTTGGTGTCTACATTTTCCCCTTGTTGTCATGTAGCTTGTCTTGTAAAGCTGCACTGATAATAATAAGAAGTGGTTGCCCCATTAAGGGTATAGGTAATCCCCCTCAAATCTATCACAGATTGAGGTGACGTGAAATCAGGGATAGGGTTGATAAAGGGTGAATGATGATGAGATGATGGTAAGATGGTGGGGTAAGTTCAAGGAAGCAGACACACGTTGAAATACGATGAGTGCGACCGAGGTACACGATTTGAAGAGAAAACAAGCAATTCATAGGAAAAGGTCGATAGTTTATCCAAACAAGATTGATATAATCACGGTATCCAAAGCATAGGAAGTAGCTCCGGGGATATAACGGGTAAGGTACCGTAAGCGTTTAGGCATGTTTGGCAATACCAAATGGTTGGTGTGGTTGAGATAAATGACATGGTCTCGGTCTAGGCAAAGCTGGTCGGTTGATCAATTCAAGTATCCTAGTCATACTAAAACATGAATAGGTGAGCTCGATTGAACAAACAACTACATGATGGGTGGATAGAATCGTAATTTGTGGGCCTCGGTTTAGGTACTTAATTAGTGCGGTCTTTGGTCGGGCCGATTGGTTGGGTGCGGCTGTGAGTTGGGCTGATTGGTTGGTTGCGGCCTTGGGTCGAGCCAATTGGTTGGTCGCGCCTTAGGTTGGGCTAATTGATTGGTTACGGCCTTGAGTCGAGGCCAATTGGTTGTTGCGGCCTCTTGGGTCAGGTGATTGATTAGTGCGGCCTTGGCTCAGGCCGATTGATTAGTTGTGGCCTTAGGTCGGGCCGATTGGTGAGTGTTATCAATATAAATACGTGAAAATATTTATATTTTTAAGGAAAACACAACACATGTTAGGTTATGGTAGGGGATGGTCAAGCTAACCTTGGGAGACCCCATGTCTCCTAAGTGCTACCTAAATAGCCCATTACACAAAGCAAGGAGGGGCCTCAGACCGATGTAGTTCTCCCTTAGGACCAGGGAGAGGTGAATTCAGGAAATTTGGTTGTGGTTAGGTAATTTGTTGGTTGGTAAAAGTTTGATGTTGGTAGGGTAATGTTGTTGGTGTTGGTAAGGTATTGGTGGTGTTGGTGTGGGTATAGGTGAAGCGAGGGTTAGCTTACCCAAGCATAGGAAACCATGTCCTGATTAAGGTCAACACATAATCCTAGATTCGGGTAAAAGAGGCAAAAGTGTCCCATAGTTGGAAAGAGCTAAACAAACCACGTATTATCGTAGGATGAGCTTGAATCCCTAGGTACCTTGCATAGGTGAGAAGTCGATAGGTGAAAAGAGTTGTATAATCACAATATATCGGATATACATCACGTCCCTTGAGTTTTGTTTTTCTAAAGAATGGTGAGGTGAGGTGGATGGTATAGCTAGAGCGCAAAGAACTTGTTATAAGGTGATTATTCTGACGAAAGAGAACCAAACCTAAATAGACAAGTCCATGACTCAAAAGTTCTTTTGAATACGACTTTTATTTTTACGGATATAGGACCGAGCGATGCGGGAAGTCTATATGCGATATGTATTTTGTTGTTCTTGAGGTTTTCACAAAGGCGATCAATGCGAGAAGCTCGACGATAGAGGCTGACTTTGTATAGTTGTCCTTGAGGAGCGATCTACTTATAGTAGCAGATGTGGCTTTGCACATAGTTGTCCTTCGAGGAGCGAGTCTAGTTTATAGCTTAGAGGTCAAGATGTCACTTTTGGCATGAAGCATCTAGTTTTGCGGGAAGTTTGACTTAAGAATATCCCTAATTGTATAATTGATAACTTGTTATTTTGATACTTTTAAGTCATGGACCGGACTAAAAAGGGGAAGGCATCTTTAAGAGGAGGTGATGATCAAACCACGTGAGTTTGATTCTACTTTGAGATGCACGAAACAAGGTGTATGAGGTGGTAAATGAGCTCAAGGGATGAGCACAAGGTAGATAAGAAGTGATGTAACACTAAATTCAACAGTAGAATGGTTGGAGATGCAAGACATTAAGGGGTTTAGGCTCAAGTTTACCATTAAGTGAAGCTAAATGATAAGTACCTGATCCGTAAGTGTGAGTGATAATGTAAGGCCCAATCCAATTAGGAGCAAATTTTCCACGTTTTCTCTTTTCTAGTTTGGTTACATGTTGATTCTCTTTGAGGACAATATCACCAATCTTAAAGGTACGCTCATGAATTCACTTATCATAAGCATGCTTAATGCACTTTTGATAAATTTGAAGGTGGTCAAGAGTTGTAAGATGACGCTCGTCAAGAAGCTCCAATTGGGCTAACCGCTCTTGGCGGAAGTCATCATTGGTGAGAATATCCTGGAGAGATATTACGAGGGAAGGGATTTGTATTTAGTGGCGAAAGGTAAAGGTAGAAAGGGCGTACCGTCCTAAGGTGGGATAAGCACGGGTGGCTGCAAGAGATAAGCTTTAAGAGCCTCAAAGGCTTGGTGGCACTCCTCGTTCCATTGAAAGATAATGTCCTTTTTAAGGAGATGATGGAAAGGTTGACATTGATTTGATAGTTGTGAGATGAAATGCCGGATAGATTAGAGTTTTCCTTGCAAACTACGCAATTGTTTTAGGTTAGTGGGTGGGGGCATTTCTAAGATAGCTTTGAATTTAGCTGGGTTGACCTCAATGCCACGCAAAGAGACAATAAAGCCCAGGAGTTTTCATGAAAGGACACAAAGACACATTTCTTTGGTTGAAGACGAACACAGTATTGTAACAGGCGATCGAAAATAATGGTTAAAACATCGAGATGTTCACTGCGATGTTTGGATTTTCCAAGAAGATCATCAACATAATCCTCGAGGATAGTGTGCATAATGTCATGAAAAATGTAAGTCATAGCCCACTGATAGGTCGCACCAGCATTCTTAAGGCCAAATGGCATGACATGATAGCAGAAGGTCCCCAGGGGGTAATGAAGGTAGTTTTATGTTGATCGGTCGGGGCTACTAAAATTTGATTATATCCCGAGAAACCATCCATGAGAGAAAGCATCTCATGGCCCGTAGTGAGATCAACAAGTTGATCAATGCTAGGTAGGGGGAAGTCGTCCTTTGGGCAAGCGAGGTTAAGGTCCCGAAATCCGTACATATCCGAAGTCCCCCTGTCGCTTTAGTGACAGGTACGACATTAGAAATCCATTGAGGATAGTCAATAGGTAAGATGAAAGAAACAGAAAAAGAGTTGTTGAAGCTCTTCTTTAACCAAGAGGGCAATGCATGGATGCATTTTTCTTAGTTTCTATTTAACTGGTTTGGAGTCTAGTTTTAGAGTGATGTTATGGACAACAATGTCAGGATCGATTCTTGGCATGTCGGTGTAGGACCAAGCGAAAGCTTGATTGCGAGCACAGAGGAAGGTAGTGAAGGTGGCTTGTTCTAATGCGTCGAGAGATTGTCTGATATTTACAATGTGAGGATCATCCTCCATGTGGATGTTGATTTCTATAGTCGACTCATTCAACATGGTTTGGGTTTTAGATGGTAAGGTGCATTGAATATAAGAGTCATCCGCACCAAGGTAGGTGAGGATGGAGTCATCATCCTGGCACTCCACAACATTAATCGAAGGTGAGTCTTCTTCGATCATGTCTGGATATAAAAGGGGGAGAGAAGATGGGTCTTCACCATTGCGTTGATAAGTGAGAGGACCTAGGAAGATAGCATTCACGAAAAAAAAAAAAAGTTAGGAGGGATAGATTCCAGGTCTATCGACTCCGTGGGTGAAGATGGAAAAATGGGCGTTGATGGTTCGGAAGGGGTGACTTCATCGTCTTTACGGATACAATTAACCGAGGTTTCTTGGTGTAGGTGGTTCAGAAAATCCAAGACCACTACGATCTTTGTGTTTGCGTGTAGTCATGGGAATGATCGTATGTCGGCCTTGTTCATAAAGACCGAAACCAAAACCTTTCCAAGCACAATGCAAGTTAGGAAGGTGAGGGTGAAATGACGGTTGGTTAGATATTGAAAATCAGATTGGAAGGGAACCAAACCAAGGGGAGGTTCAGGGGTGACAGAGGATGCGTTGACACCCCCATACGTTAGGTTGGTGCGGCAATTAGGTGGTCCGTAGGAGATCACCTCCCCCACACGATGGTCATAGGTAGAATGCGCATGTAACTTTCCATACTCTTGTGGGGTATGGAAGGTGCTAACGTTATATAGGCGGTACTCCCCAAAGCATAAGGTGTTGAAAAAAACCTACTAATGGATCGAAGTTAGGATGTTGTCCGCGGGGAAGGAAGAGATATTCGCGTCGGTGGTTTCATTGGTTGAAGGTGTGGGTGCGGCTAAGGTTGATGGTTGAGGCGTGGTTGAAGTAGATGGTTGTGTCGGATCAATAGGCACCTTGGTAGTACAAGCACATCATTAGGGAAGTATAACATATTATAGGTTTTGAAGGGGAAGCATTACATTTGTGACGGTGCATGACTTCCCCTCATACTAAAATTTTATGCATCTATGTAAGGTGGAGGGAACGCATCCCATAGACCGGATCAAGGGTGGCCTAACAACATGTTGTATTGGAACTCTCGCTCAAGGACATAGAAGAGTTCAGGAAAGGTACGTGGCCCTACATGAATGTTAAGGATCACGGTGCCTAGGGTAGAAGTAATAGCATCATTGAATGAACGCAACATGGTGGGGTTGGCACACATGCAGCTAGGAGGGATATTCATCTATTGGAAGGATTTGGAAGAGACGATGTTTAGGCTAGCGCCCATGTTGATCATAACACGATGTACCCGGATGTCTTGGACGTAAGTCGAGATGAAAAGAGCTAGGTCAGGATCTTCTGCACCAAAGACTACAATTTCTTCTTCAGAAAAACTTACATCAGCGACTTGTTGTACGGGACAAGAGGTGGTTGTGGAGGTAGGTTGTTTGGTGAGATAAGTGACGTGGTTGGGTGTTAAGATGGAGGTGATGGGCAGGGTTTCGTTAGGTAGGACCTCTATCCCTTGAAGGATCTCAATTAGAGCTTTTCGATGAGATTCAGATGTTTGAATGAGACCATAGAGTGTCATTTTTATAAGAGATTGGTGAAGTTGTTTGATCATGGTGCGATGGGAAACTCCATCAGAGACTGGATAGGTAGGTCCACGAATAACCACTTTAGGTGGTGGTGCAATCGGGATGGCGGAAGGAGAAAGAGAGGCCACAGGTGTGCTCTCTTTAGCTTTTCCATTGTTTTTCTGACCTTGAGTAGCAATGCTAATCATGTTGATCTCGTGAATACGAGATGAGGAAGATGGCAGTGATAAGTCATTGTTCTCGAGAGGCGGGGTTGCAATGATGATAGATTTTAGCGAGGCGGGGATAGGTGGTATAGGAGAAGGGATCGAAGCTAAGGGATTTTCCCTTCGTAAGTTGTCTTTCTTAGATTTTCTATCGGAGATAGGCAACTGGTGAAAGATGGCATTCAAAGCTTTGCATCCTTCTACATTGTGTCCTGGTGTGCGGTGGTAGGAAAAAAATTTAGATTCATCATAACCTATAGGTCGAGGTTTAGATGGATCATAGGGTCTGAGTGGGGGTAGGGAAATGGTCACATCCCCTACCAACATAACAAGGATCTTGGTGTAAGATCCTTTGAGTGGGTTAAATTCGGATGAAGATGAGCCTTTTAATTGAGTGGGTGTGATTATTTATTGTTTTGGTAATGGTTGGGTACGAGTGGTTCGTACGGGTGGTGGTTTAGGAAAGGGATTTTGATGATTGGGTTTAACTAGGTGTGGCTTCTTCTACGCATAAGTCATGTTTAGCTTGTTAGATGATGAGGCCACGAGATGGCGTGGTGGCGAGGAAACAACCACGGGAAAGCAGGAGTGATAGCAAACAAGTCCTTCGATGATCGAGTTTTCTTAGGGTTGGTAGGTAGGCAAGATACTTGGGGTGACAGTGTTGAGACGCCCGTGGATTTTTGTATGGGTGCAGAAGGTGCAGGTCGTGTTAAAGAAGACGTGGGAGGCATGGTGTATTGAGGCAAGGTGGAGGGGTGAGGCCCCAATATAGAAGGTAGGTGTGACGGTGAGGGTTGAAACCGTGACTGCTTTGTATCGGTGTGATCGGGGGTGAGGGTTTTAGTTGTGGTGGAGCGCAGAGATTGGACTCGAGGAGATTGGGTCTGTCTCTAGGTGGATTGACGACTTTATTTTTGGATAAATCTAACCGTTTACATGGGTGCGTCGGGTTGGGTATTGGTGAAGTCCCAAGTGTAGGGGAAGGTTTGGTTAGGCTGATAGATGTGGATGAGGTATTCGGTAGAGATGAGGGGGGTGAAGGTGAGGACATAGGAATTTTGAGATTTTGTAAAAACTTCAGGCATATGGTAGAGGTGTCTGGATTAGTCATCTGCATTTGAGTAGAGCATGGTGTACTCAAACATTCCCATAAGACTCATCTATCTTATGGGGATGATAATCTTCATGTGTGGATGGAAATTTTGGTATGGAAGAGAAGTGGGATGTGATTCCGAGTCCATTTTGTGTGTGATACTGAAGGAGTGAATGAGGTATTTGTATCAATGGGTGTTAAGAGGTCAACGAGTCATTTGGAAAGATTTAGGTGATGAAGAACTGATAGGGAGGAGGGCATGTTCTAGAGGATCCATCATGGTTAAGGAGTTTGGTGATGTAGGCTCGAGGGGTTTCTCCTCTAAGGATGATAGAAAAAGTGGTAATCCTTCCTCTCTTGTAGCAAGAGTGGTGGAAGGAGATGTTTGGGAAATAGATAGGTTAGATAACATCCACTCACAGTCTTGCAAGGATGTGGTGTAAGAAGGTTCTTCTGTGAGAAGATAACTCTAGGCGAGTTGATTCCTTTATGGGTAAAGGAATAGTGGGGATTTCCTCTTGTCACGATGAAGGAGAAGGGGGTGAGGACCCTTACGTTAGTGAAGAGGCTCGATTAAGAATTTCCTCGATGGAAGCCCTTGGTTGGGAGTCAAAAACTGCATGGACCTCATGCACACTCTTCTCCTTGGCTGAGGTTTCTTGGTTTGAGTTACTATTAGATGAATGGTTTGGAAATGGTTTGTTGAAGATTTTTAAATTTTGATTAGTAGGGGCATTAGGATTATCAAGGGTTATATCCCCTACATCAACCATTTCTTGCACTATGTTTTTCAACATCTTGAAGTTTTTGTGGTTGTGTCCCTTCATGCGATGGAAGTTACAGAAGTCATTTTCTTTATACCAAGAAGGTATAGCGTGGGTGGAATCAAACTCGGAGTGAGGTTTAACACGAGGATTTATACTTATAGGTGGATTTTGGTTGGGTATTAGACGGTGCTTGAGATCGACCATCACTGCGTGTACGACTCCTTTTGATTTTGAAGCAGCCGATGCATGAGAGTTGGTGGTGTTGGGTTTGTGGGTGGAGTCTTGGGTTCGAAATTTGAGTTTTGTTGTGGAACTTCAATTTCTCCTCCTCTAAGGCTCGAATCTCTAGTTTCCGAAGCCATAGTAAAGGCCTCATCAAAGGTGCAAAAGTTTGAATTTGGAGGGTGGGAGAAATGTGTTTAGCGCGAGCCCGCGTAAAGAGTTCGATGAGCTCGGCACGAGGTAAGGCATAAGTAAGTTGGTTGATGGGGCCCCACCATCGTCCACGAAATCTGCGATAGGCTTGTCTTCAAATTGTTGGATGGCATAGATGTCGGTAATGGATACTTTTGGCAATATTGATGGAGAAGTGATCCAAGAAAGATTGGGCTAAGCTGGTTAAAGGAGAAGATTGAGTCTTGGGCTAAAGCACTATACCACTCCAAGGAAGGTCCTAATAAGGACATGGGGAAGGTATGTAGTAGTAAGACATCGCCATGAGCAATCGGATAGCGAGGCATGTCTAAATGATCGCAAGTGTTGTTGAGGGTCCTCCTTACTACTAAAGTGAGTAAATTTTGGTAATTCCCATTGAGGAGGATATGTATGAAGGGGGATAGAAGGATGAATAGGCTCCCGAAAAACTTTCTCATATGTCAGGGTGTTACGGCTTCCTGAAACAGAAGCCTCAAGATTTTGCATCTTGTCCATCATCTGTTTGATTAAATCATTGGTTGGGTCAGATGATGGTGCTTTCGTCATAAACAGAGGAGGATTGGGCCAAGAGCCGCTACTAGACAATGGTGGGGTTGAATGTTGATAAGGTAACGGTGATGAATGTGTTGGGGCAACCAAATAAAGGTGTCCTATATAAGATGTTGAGGCCCTTAGGATGAGTGCGGAAATGAAAAGGTGGGTGGAGCACGAGAGGAAAGCTCGTGTGGATAGATGGTAGAGAGCGAGTTATGAAAGAGGCAACTGCGGGAGAGATGAGGTATGGGAAGTGGATGGTAGTGATATGTGGGGCCCAGTTAACCAAAGGAGGGCTAATTGGTGCAGTATGAACCACCAAAGCCTTGGTGGAAGACGGGGCTAAGGGTGAAGACAAGTGATGCGAGTTATTAGGAGGAAGGGGCTAAGTGGCGGCTATACTAGTAGGCATACCAAAGAGGAGTTGACCGTCGAGTGTACGGTCAGGGGTATGAGACAAATAATATTGTACGGCGCAAGGATTAGCATCCAAAAATTTGGCAAAGTCCGGATCTCCTATAGGGATCTTGGGAAAAGCACTGGTGTCCGTAGGATTCCCCGTAGGATGCAAAGGGGGTGACTCAGGAAAAGACACGGAACAAGCATGTGAAACCATGGCTGCGGCTTGTTGTCGGGTGATAACAACCATGGACAAGAGGATACATCACAGAATTATTCAATCGGGAACATAAAAAACAACAAAATGTTATAATTGATAGGTTGTTGGTTTGTCGGGAAGCTGTGAAACACAAGAACGATATCGAGTCTAGTAACCGATGTTAGTCAGACGGTGGCAGGCGTCGGTCAGTGTAACCGATGTCGGTAGAAGAGGACCGGTGTTGGTCACTGTGAAGGCAAAGAGAGAATGTAAGAGGCTTGGTTTGGGGATAACAAGGCTTAGTATACCCACCAAATTGTTTGAAGTGATCACAGAGACAGGGTATAACAGAGAAAGCAGAGCGAAAGAAAAAAAAACAAGCAAGATACACAAGCAAATCAAGAAACTAACCTAGGATTAGTTTTAATCACTTTAGGCTTATGCCTTAGATGCAAGATGATGTCAATCCTAAACAAAAGACCTACGGGAGATGTCAAGTTTGTTTTGTCTTGTAAGGCTACCTCAATTGGGTGGAGGAATACCGCGGGAAGGGGGATGTTTGAGATGTTGTGTAGATTATGATGTGATGTGGTATGTGTTGTACGGTGAAAGTAAGATTAATTTCTCGTCAATACCATGGATATCACCCCACATGTACGACCTCTTAATTAATCTACGTTCACTAGAATTAAAAACAAGAAGCATGAATGTGATGCACGTGTTTTAAACCCAAATCGAAAATGATATTCAATGAAGCAAAGAAAGAGAAGAGGTTAAGAAGATGACTTTCACTAATGCAAAGATGCGAAAAGAAAGACAAGTTCTTTTACCAAAATGACAAAATATTTTTGAATATTTAGAAGAAAGAAACATCAAGTGTGCTCCTATATGAAAAAACAAGCAAGAAAGAAGGAAACCCGAAAAGGGTCCCACCAGTCGTGCCAAAATGTTTTGCATAGAATTTTGTTCAGAATAGAGTTATTTCTATCTTTTCATTCTCTTAGAAGCAGATAGGGGTTAGGGCTAGGAGGAATACTGTTGAGTGTTGGGAAGGTGTGCGCATACCATAGAGAGATCAAACCGATTGTGAAGAGCTCCTTTTAAATGCAGGAAGGACTACTGTAAATAAGAATGTAAGACCACAGATTTTCGTTAAACAATAAGTGAGGAACTGCCTTGGGCCCAGGAAATATTAGAATTCCTTTCGAAGGTGGTCAATTCCTTTTAATACAAATTAATGCAAATGATAATAAATAAGCTATTGTGAAATCACGATTTAGGTACCTCGTTACTTAAAAGCAATAGAGACTAAACTATCAATAATAAAATTTCATGTTGTTTGTTTGGTCACTTTGGTTATTGATACGTTGAGATCAAGTTACGAGGATAGACAAGGTGGATATGAGATTGTTTGGAGGTAAATAGGTGAAAGGTTGGTTTTGGTATAAGTCACGATGGCCGATGTCGGTCTTTGGATAACTAACGTGGTTATAAAATAGGTACCGGTAGGGGATAACCGATATCGATAGGCGATGATATAGGGGCTTTTAAATGGAGGTTGGTTGTAAGGTGGTTCTTGGGTTTAGAAGGTTGGTAGATGGTTGAGGGGAGTAGTAGGGTGATAAAGAAGACTCAAAGAGTGAGAAAGCTATCTTTGGGGCAATATAGAGATGGATGAATGAAGGTTAGGTGCAGGGTCTTTGCAGGGTGGTAGATCCAGGAGTGAGCTTATAATCACTATGAATCAAAAGTTCACAAAGTAGTGTCTAGAAGCATACAAGGTAATAAAAGAGACTACTTATTAGTTTTTGATGTGGATGCAGGTCCAAGAAATGCAGTGGCGAAGGCAAGGGTCAGTTGGGATGATCCGGCAATTGGAAGTGAGTTGACGAAACTATCCTCTGACTCTCCCAATGTTTGGATGAGTGTGACCATGATCTAGTTGCTCAGTTACAGTCTTGGGCTCAATACTCCTCTCTGCAACCTCTTCTCTCTCTCTCTCACTTGTCCCTCTCTTGCAAAATGAATTCGGATCCCTTTGTTTTGGTTGGGGGAGGTCATTTATAGGGAACCGATGGTGGTTACCTAACCGACGCTGGTCGCGTAGGGACCGATGTCGGTTAGGTCAAAGTTGGCTATTTTTAGTAAAATACCCAACATTTCCTCCTTGTCTCCTACGGGGTTAGTTGTGGGCTTGGTCAAGTCATTATTAGGTTCGTTTTGGTGTGGGTGAGGGGTGATGAGTCATGAGTGTGGGTATGGACCAAGTTATAGGTCTTAATTAGGTTAGTTTAGGGTTAGGGCTAGGTCATGGTGAGGTGGTGAGGTGAGGTGGCAAGGTTGGAGATGTGGATTTATTAATTATAAGGTAATTAATAAATAATTAAGTGTGTAAGGTTTAGGTGGTGAGGTAGGGTTAGGTTGCGAGACGAGATGCGGGGCACGGGGCATCGTAAGACACAAATTTTGTGTCTACACATATATATTGTAGTCGAGTCTTTGCTTTGGGAAAGAATATAGTCATTTAAAAGGTTTTTACCTTCTAAATCAGATTTTGGCCCTACCACTTTGCTTGAATTGGTACAATTTGGTCCATAATTCACTTTAGTGACCATGAATCAACTCTATGATGCTTTTCTACTTCTTATTAAAAGATATCCTCACTTTGTAGATAGAGGATTGTTCCTGAATGGGATTCCTATCTTATGGCCAAAATGAGGTGATTTTAACGTGCCTCCTCCTTAAGGTCGATAACAATAGTAGGTTTTGAATGATTTGTTACGAATAGTACCAAGTGAATTGCATCAGTGAACTTAGATGATTTCTCATTCTTAAAAACATGGTGCTCCATATAAAGATCACCCCCTCACCTTTCCTAGCTATAAAAGCATCTTTTCATGGAATCAAATTCATGATTCTCATACATGTTTTTTCTCATATGTCTCTTATAGAGACAAACGATGCCTTAATACTTCACACATGATGGTCCTTGATAGCTCGGTGACATGACTAGCTCATTTTAGCTTGTTCTGAAGGGTGTTTAATTAAATACAAAATGGCCAAAAATGCCTTTTTAGGCCTTCGAGAGGAAGAAGTCTCTCATCAAAATTAAATGATTCGATCGATCACCTTAGACACTATTCCCTACACCTTTGAAACACGCCGAATGATCTTATTCGGAATTTCCTTTGGGTGAGGGTTTATGATTTAAGGTTTAGGGTTTAGGGCTCAGGGTTTAGGGTTTAGGTCTCGAGGTTTAGGACTCAAGGTTTAAAGTTTAGGGTTTAAGTTTTAGTGTTTAGGGCTCATATTTTATATTTTAGGGTTTAGGGTTTAAGGATCAAGACTTAGGGTTCATGTTTTAGGGTTTATGGTTTAGGGTTTAGGGTTTAGAGTTTAGGGTTTGTGGTTAAGGGTTGAGGTTTAGGATTTATGGTTTAGGGATCAAGGTTCGGGGTTTAGGGTTTATGTCTCAAGGTTTAGGGTTTAGGGTTTAGGGTTGAGAGTTAAGGGTTGAGGGTTTAGGGCTCAAGGTTTAGTTTTAGGGTTTAGGGTTGAGGTTCAAGGTTCGGGGTTTTAGTTTAGGGTTTAGGGTTTGGGGCTCAAGGTTTACGGTTTAGGGTTTAGGTTTTAAGGTTTAGGGTTGAGGTTGAGGATTTAGGGCTTAGAGTTTAGGATTTAGAGATTAGGTTTTAGGGTTTAGTTTTTAGGGCTTAGGGCACTGGGTTTAGTTTTTAGGGTTTAGGGTTGAGGTTTTATGTTTGAGGGTTGAGTTTAGGGTTCGGGGCTTAGGGTTTAGGGTTTGGGGCTCGAGGTTTAGGGTTTAGGGTTTATGTATTAGGGTTTAGGGTTGAGGTTGAGGATTTAGGGCTTAGAGTTTAGGTTTTATTGTATAGGGTTTATGGTTTAACACTCAAGGTTTAGGGTTTAAGGTTTAGGGTTTAGGGTTTAGGGAAAAGGTTCGGGTTTTAAGGCTTAGGGTTTAGGGGTCGGGGTTTAAGGCTCATGGATATGTATCACCCATTCACTCACTTTGTAATGTTCTATGTCTTACCCATTCTTATAAGTATTAACAAAGAGTATTCAACTAAAAAGGGTTCATCTACTTCGTAGGAAAAACATTCAAGGGAGTCATCATAATTTGATGCCTTTCATCAACTGATATTTTAAATGAGGGAAATTACAGATATCTAAGAATAATTTGGTACAAATAAATGTTACCCAATACAACTATCTTCTTTTTCCCATTGCATGTGAACTATTTCACTCACTGTAATGTTCTATGTCTTACCCATTCTTATTAGTATTTACAAAGAGTATTCAACTGAAAAGGGTTCATTGACTTCGTAGGAACATAATCCAAAGAGATTCATCGAAATTTGATGTCTTTCATCTATTGATTTTTTTAAGGAGGGAAATGCCCACCTCTCATAAACAAGGTAGTTGTAAAGAAGACTTAATGATGGTTCTAGGAACAAGAATAGGAAATATGGTCCTAAGATATTCAAAAAATGAACTCACTCATGAGACCTACGGAAATATATGAGGTTTAGGGGTTAGATCTTAGGGTTATGGATTTAGTGTTTAGGGTTTACGACTCGGGGCTTAGGGTTTAGGTTTATAATTTAGGGTTTAGATCTTAGGGTTAAGGGTTGTGAGTTAAAGGTTTAGGTCACGAGTTCGGGGTTCGGGGTTTAGGGTTTAATATTTAGGGTTTAAGGATTAGGGTTTAGGGTTTAGGATTTAGAGCTTAGGGTTTAGCGTTTAAGGTTTAGGGGTTAGGGTTTAGTGTTTATGATTTAGTTTTAGGGTTTATGGTTTATGGTTTAGGGATGTTTAGGATTTAAAATTTAGGGCTTAAGGTTTAGGGTTCATGGTTTAGGGTTTAGGGCTCATGGTTTAGGGTTTAGGTGTTAGGGTGCATGGTTTAGGGTTTATTGCTCATGGTTCAAGGTTCAGACTTACGGGTTTAAGGTTTAGGGGTTAGAGCTCGGGGCTTTATATTTAGGGTTTGGGGCTCGGGGCTCGGGGCTTAGGGTTTAAGGTTTATGGTTTAGGGATTAAGGTTTAGGGTTTAGAGTTTAGGTTCATGGTTCATGGTTTATGGGTTAAGGTTCGAGGTTCGAAGTTCTTGGTTTAAGTTTTAGGGGTTAGAGGTCGGGGCTCTGGATTTAGTGTTTAGGGTTTAGGGCTTAGGTCTCATGATGGTTTAAGGTCTAGGGTTTATGGTTTATGGTTTAGGATTTATTGTTTAGGGTTTAGGATTTATTATTTTGGTTTTAGGGTTTAAGGTTTATAGTATAGGGTTTAGGTCTCATGGTTGAGGTTAGGGTTTAGGTCACGAGTTTAGGGTTTAGGGTTTAATGTTTAGGATTTAGGGCTTATTGTTTAAGGTTTAGGGCTCAGGATTTAGGGTTTAGGATTCAGTGTTTAGGGTTTATGGGTTAGGGTTTAGGGTTTAGGATTTAGTTTTCATGGTTTAGGGTTTAACATTTAAGGCTCATGGTTCATGGTTTAGGGCATAAGGCTCGAGGTTTAGGGTGTAGGGCTCATGGGTAAGGGTTGATATTTAAGGATAAGGGATTAGGGCTTAGGATTTAGGGTTTAAGGTTTATGGTTTAGGTTTTAGGGTTTAGGTTTAAAGTTTAAGGTTTAGTGTTTTGATTGTAGAATTTAAATGCTAAGCGATTTAGGTGAATGCTAAAATCTTGAAAACTACCTATGTATTGACAGATTATACTATAAAAAACTATCTCCTAAACCGTGACTAATGGAGCTATGAGACTTGGGTTAGGGTTTAGGGATCAAGGATTAGGGTGTAGGGTTGAAGGCTTAAGGTTTAGGGTTTATGGTTTAGAGATTAAGGTTTAGGGTTTAGGGTTCATGGTTCATAGTTTATACCTTAAGGTTCGGGGTTCGAAGTTACTAGTTTAAGGTTTAGGGGTTAGAGCTTGGGGCTCTGGATTTAGTGTTTAGGGTTTAGGGCTTAGGGCTCATGGTTTAGGGTCTAGGGTTTATGGTTTATGGTTTAGGGTTAAGGGTTTAGGTTTTAGGGTTTAGGATTTAGTTTTTAGCTTTTAGGATTTACTATTTTGGTTTTAGGGTTTAGGGTTTATAGTTTAGGGTTTAGGTATCATGGTTGAGGTTAAGGGTTTAGGTCACGAGTTGAGGTTTAGGGTTTAATGTTTAGAATTTAGGGATTATATTTTAGGGTTTAGGGCTCATGCTTTAGGGTTTAGGATTCAATGTTTAATGTTTAGGGTTTAAGGTTTAGGGTTTAGGGTTTAAGGTTTAGGGTTTAGGGTTTAGGGTTTAACATTTAAGGCTCATGGTTCATGGTTTAGGGTTTAAGTTTTAGGGTTTAGGGCTTAAGGCTCAAGGTTTAGGTTTTAGGGATCATGGGTAAGGGATGAATATTTAAGGATTAGGGATTAGGGATTAGGATTTAGGGTTTAAGGTTTAGGGTTTTGATTGTAGAATTTAAATGCTAAATGATTTAGGTTGAATGTTGAAATCTTGATAACTACCTATGTACTGAGCAGATTATACTATAAAAAACTATCTCCTAAACCGTGACTAATGGAGCTGTGAGACTAGTTCCATAAGGTGCACAGTGACCCTAATTTATTATATTTACATAAATAAATTTAAAGTATAAGAAATAATAAAATATAAATAATAATAAATGAAAAATTTATACGAGTTATACTATACAGAATGCGTACACGTTATAGTGTGTATGCGTTATAACGCATGCACGTTTTTCATTTTATCTTTTTCCAAGCCATGCCTTAAGGCTTGGGATCTAGTTTGGATCCCCGAGCTGAGGCATGAACCCACACAAATGTAGCAAACAACCGTTTTGCGGGAAAATCTTAAAATGCCACTTCCTCTATGATAAATCAAAATAAAACAATCGATCCATTTAAAAAAGTTATACCATGACGTAGAGCATAATTTATTCTTTCTAAAAATATAAATTTTCAAATTTTCTGACTAATATAAGATTTCCGTATTATTTGTTTTCTAACTATGCCTTTTTATAGCTATTTTTTGAAGTTTAAATATGTTTATCTTTCATCGTGTATCTTTGTTTTGGGTCATCAAAATTGAAAAAGAATTATACTAGCACAAACTAGGCATAATTCTATACATATTAAAAAAACAAAAATCTAATTTTTGATATTTTTTGAGGTAGTTATGGGGCACGGTCGGAGTTCCGTTATTTTTCAAAACATAAAATTTTTGCACTAGAAAAATCATAAATAAAAAAATACTAACTAAAAAATCTTAAACAAATTCTAACACAAACTAGATGCTCTTATCTATATTTCTACCAAAGGGTTTTCAAAAATACTAAATGGTGCTCAAACAATGGTGGGGGCATGAAAGTCACTCTATTATGTTTTTTTAACAAACATAGGAGCACCTATTGGTATTTTAGTTGTTTGACCTACTTAAAATTATCCGTTTTCAATAAAATTTAGTATCTTAGAAAATAGACTCAAAATGCTACAATTCATATTTCTACAACATCTACCAATTTTGAGTGTAACTATTTTGAAAAAATCATACAAGTTGACGTTTTTTATTTTTCAGAAAAATACGTCCACTTAAGACCTCCTTTTGGCCCCCCAACTTGGTGCACTTACCCAGACATGGATTGATGACCTAGCTTCTTACCAAAGAAAGAATTCATTTCAGAGGTTGAACACAAAATTCAGTGGGTCACAACATTATGGCCATCTATGAAGAATATAGGGATCTTTTGAATGAGATCTGTAATGCTTATTTCACTTGCCAAAATCATAGGGGGTAAGCGAGGAAGGTCAAGGTTGGAGCCTAGACCTCGTGCGGCACAAATGGATCTTTAAAATGCTTTGGGGAAAGTGGAACTCTCCACATTTGATGGCTCTAATAAGGGGACAACCGGAGCATGGAAAAATATGCTAGGGATAAAACCTATACCACAAGAATACGTTAAGGAGCCAAACCCAAAGTGGGTTTTTCTTGAAAGAAGAAAAAGACAAATCAAATCTTCAAGAGGGTCTTGAGGAGTCCTAAGAAGAGCATGTTTAAGGACATGGAGAGGTGTTGCTAATTGAAAAACCAAAAAACATTTTTTGATGTAGCGAGAATATCAATGAAAGAGGAAGAAGTCATGGAGCATGAGCCAAGGAAAGAAGAAAATTTCAGTTTGTAAAAGTGTGGAAATAATTTGGTGGTTGAAGCCAAATCTCCAGTTGATAATAATGATGTTCATCATGCTAGAATTTTACAAACAATCAATAAGAAGAAAATCGATGGTGTTCTTGACTTCAACGAGAACCATGATGATGTTTCATACATGTGTCAACAAAATATGGAAGGAGTCAAGGTGGGAAGATCTTCACTTGTTGAAGAAGTGAAGGCAAAGGAGGGTGAGCTCCTTGTGGGCAGCCCAAGGTATGACCATGATGACCATATTTCTGATTTGTTGTTTCCTCCTATGTCGCTGCCATATTTTTTTCATCATAGAAAATATTTTAAGAAGCATGTTAGGTCCAAAGAGACAACTTGCAACTATGGGCATGTTGCTTCTTCTATTCAAGGCCAAGATTGCTTTGGCATGGGTGGTCTCTAGAGGATCAAGGTAAATGTCATCTCTTGCACTTGGAATGGAAGGAAAATTATGAGAATGTATATAAAGTTTGAGGTACATTTGAACTTCATTTTGAAGAATGAGATGCTACAAAATGGATTTATAATCCCTTGCACCAAGACGATCCAAAAACTCAAGATCACCTTGGGAAGGCATGTGGTTATTGATGTTATTGGTATTGGAGGTATGGATTTGGTACTTGCGATTCAATGGTTGCATTCTTGGGGTGAATTTACCCAAAACTATTAAGCTAGGGAGTTGAGATTCAAACTTTGTGATTAAAAGGTTTTGCTTCAAGGCATGACAATTGGAGCTCCTCAAGTTGCTACAACAAAAAGGATGGAAAGAATTACCAAAAGAAGGCAAGATCTATGAGCTACACACGGTAATATCTATGGCTGATCCCATAGGTAGTCGTCCATTATTAGCTTTGGATGAGCTAACATCAATGTTATGAACCATAGGTTTAATCATCCTTTGAATAGATTGGGCAAGGAAGTCCATTGTGTCCACTAATATCTTATGACTTGCAATCAACTTATCAAATTTGGATTCTTGATAATCTTGATAGGCCATATTATCCTCTTCTCTTGATTGATTCCCTTTGCTTCTTTGGTAGTATAGAAAACCCTTATTTCCCCCTTCCATAAAACCCTAGGCTAGGATGATCGAGCTCTTATACCACTATAATGTCCCTTTTTTTTTTTTTTTTTGGGGGAACTAAAGAATAAGGAATTAGCACAAATCCCAATTATATCAAATCTGATTTTTAAACCAACAAATTGAAAATTAAACACAGTTCAATTCAGCGATCATATTTTC
Source organism: Taxus wallichiana var. yunnanensis (assembly GCA_018340775.1). NCBI lineage: Eukaryota > Viridiplantae > Streptophyta > Pinopsida > Cupressales > Taxaceae > Taxus > Taxus wallichiana. Next base: position 660,391,801 of record CM031242.1, read on the forward strand.
AGAACAATAGTACAAAAATGGATGAAAAACACTTGAAACTCTTCAAATAACCTTGTCAAAACATAAATATGTATTTTAGACATCAACCAAACCAATTTTCAATATGAAATCTGATTAAAAACACCGCTGGAAATTAATTAAAAATCAGCAAAGTAAAAATGCAATGAAAATTATGAATGCGGCTTTACAAACCCCAAACGTGAAAAAGAATAGTAGATTCGACTTTATAAATTACGAGAAAACCAAATATGAAGACAAGTCTAGTTTCGTAGCCTAAAAGGCACCAAATTTCACACTAGGGTAAGCAGCTCCACCTAGGAAAGGCTCAACAATGCATGTAAATATATGAAATTGTCTTCTCTTCTTACAAATCTACAATATGCCTTCAAACCAAACAAGGATGGAGGGTTTTCATCCCCCAACCATCCATAAGAAGGTTCTTTGTCCTTCTTGGAAGAGCCACACACTTGGATTTTCGCCCAAGAGTGGAGAGAACAATGAGCAACATCCCAAAAGTCCAATTTAGAGAAAAATGCGCCAAAAGTAGCTTCTTAAATGCACCAAACCTAGCCGACCTGCTAAAAAGAAGAACACACTAAAAGAAAACATTAAAAATTAGAAAATAAAAGTGCAATGAGAGTTCACTTCCTTTTCCAGCTCACTCCACTTCTTTTCCATGGAAAAGGGAATGGCAAGAAGTCCAAAATCATGCTCTCAAGTTGGAAAAGGGGACATTACACAACCCTTTTTAGGTTTATTTGGGTTTTTATCCTCAAGCACCCATCGATGTAGTTTATCCTACACCGACATCAATAGTAGCAACTCCTTCAACTCAAAAGGAAGTTTTAAAAGTTGTTAAATTCATTAAACACATTCACTAACAAGTGCAATCCATTCTATAGTAGGAAAATGCTAAATACAAACAACGCCTTGATCAATACCACACATCACACAATTTTTAGGTTGGTAATCAGATATGGCTTCACTTACAAAAGGAAAAATTAATGGGACCTTAACACACACTTCATTTACTTCAGTCAAGCCCTCCATTATCACCAAACAAGTAGGAGATAACACTTTCGAGCTTGATCTTATTTCTTACTTTTGTTGGATACTTCAGGTGTTGCATAGACTCTTCAATATTTAGAATCCAATCCTGACTCTGACGCACTAAGAGAAATAAAAAAAATCGTTGACGCCAGGATCATACAGACAAGACAACAAGAGGTCCCTCTCTTTTAACTAGTCAAAGTCGGTCAGTACCTTCCCAATTAAAATGGTTTACAAAAATAAAATTTGCCAATAATTTTCCACACCTTCCATAGATGCACATAATGGGGACCATTTATCTTCAAGGACGCACAACTAACTGACCCATGAGGAAGTAAGACATCAAATAGTTCATGACATCTCAAGGTTGCTTTGCAGCACAATCTAGCTTCACCAATGGTTTCAACATCATACTACACACATGTTTGCATACCACAAAGTTATAACTCATCTATGATATTGCACAACTCCTACAATGTCAGTATTGTACCATGCATAGCTCTGCAATAATGTCAACAGAAGATGACAAACTAATGATTAGTTTATGAGGTATTCATTTTATTACAATGGTCTAACTGATTTTTCATCTAGCTCCCTTGTATATTGATACATTCATCTATTCTTTGTAGAATAGGAATAAGCATATAGAATAACGAGAATGTAGACACCATACAATCCACATTTCAAATCTTGTACAGGACTTTACATAATATAACTTTGCAATTAAATTTTTCATCTGTAGATAATTAGTTTCTCTGCCCTTCTCCTTGTTTCAAGCACTCTAGTATATCATTCGGCCTCTATTATTCATTATACATTTCGGTAATAACACCTCTAGACTCTAGTTTGATATGTTGTCCATCAGGTCTCACTTGGGCCCCAAATCAAGTGCAAAGAGATATTGGACGATATTGATCAAACAAGCCTATGTGCCTTGTTTATTTTAGGAATAAAGGTCAATTTCATACAATTCAATTGCTTAAGCATTAGATGATTTTTCCTTGATTCTATCATCAACACCAACATATCTAATTTGAAAAGATCCTAAAAATATTGATAGAATAAGCTTGTGAAACCATGTAGCCCCAATGCTTTGCACGGGCCAAAAGAGAAAACAACATATTTGAGCTTTACTTCAATAATGGGTTTCATAAGAATATTTTGTCCTATTACTGTGACCAAGGTGGATATATATTGGAACATATTTTGTTGATTATCCGAGATTTGAGCCTCATTGAGCATCTCATTAAGAAATTTGGGGTAGTAGGAGGTGGCATGTGCAAATATGTCAACTGGTCCGTGAAAAATTTCCCATTTTCCCCTTGAAGCCTTTGGAATATATTCAATTGTTGTTTATTTTTCTCATCAATGACATGATGTTAGGAAATAAGGGATAAAATATGTGGAACAATCCATCATGAATTGCAACAATAGAAACTAATAAGCGAGAAAATATTACGGATCTCAAATAAAAGTGTAGAATAAAAATAACACAATGCAAAGAGACAATATTTAACGTGGTTCACCCAATTTGGGACACGTCCACCAAGAATCACTTGCTCAAATTTTATTACAAGCCACTGCTCTCTCAATACAATACCCATATGTGTTTGGAGCTATGCTCGACAAACTCTATAGAATTCACACTAGAATTTAGACACATTTGCAATGTTACATAAACCCTACCATATGCACAAAAACACATAAGTAGAAAACTACTTTAGCATTTTTACAAAAGCTGTCCCATAAACCTATGGGTGAAAAATCTCACCCATATGAGAAAATCACATTTCTTAGTATATTGAGCATGTTTTTGAGGCCAATTTCTTTCTTGAGGAGAGAAAGCTGTGGAAAGTGTACAATACTCTTAGTGTACAGTCTTCAAAAATTTCTCACATGAAAACATGATCCACAACCTAACAATCTCCCACTTGGAGACTAGTTTTCCTCTGAGCAAGCTTCTCAACCCTTCACTAGTTTCCGTGAAGACCAACCAAAGCTGAACACAACTTCAATTTTTCCCTTGTGACCACCTTGGTCATCATGTCTATAGGATTTTGACTAGTATGAATCTTCTTGAGCTTTAAGTTATCTTCCTCCAAATTTTTCATAATGAAATGGTACATAAGATGTATATGCTTCGTCCTAGAGTGGAAAGTATTTTCTTAGCTAGGTGTATAACACTCTAACTATCACTATGCAGCTTCCCTTCCTCCTTCTTATGTCCCAGATCCTCAAGCAATTATTGTAGCCAAATTATCTCTTGACTTGCCTCGTGGCAGCAACATACTCAACCTTTGTGGTTGACAAAGCCACCAACTTATGTGGTCATGAAATCCTGCTCACCGTTGTCCCACCTATAGTGTAAATATAACCTAGCATGCTCCTCCTACTGTCTACATCTACAACCATATTTGAATGTACATAACCACACAAAGTGGTATCTGATCCACTATAGCAGAAAAATGTCCCCATGGTCCCTCTCAAATACCAAAGGATCCACTTTACTATCATCAATGATCTCTACTTAGATCACTCATAAATCTACTCACCTCTCCCACCGCAAGGGAAATATCGGAGCTTGGTGCACATTATGGCATACATCAAAGCGCCAATCACTAATGATCAAGGTACCTTGGACATCTTGTTTTCTCTCTTGCTCTGTCTTGGTACACTACTCCTTTGATAACTTGAAATGGCCTACCAAAGGAGTCCAGTTAGGAAATAAGAGATAAAATATGTGGAATAATACATTACGAGAATCACAACAAAAGAGAAACTAATATGCATAAAATATTACAGATCTCAAATAAAAGTGTAGAATAAATAACACAACACGAGAGAGACAAGATTTAACGTGGTTCACCCAATTTAGGCTATGTCCACCAAGAATCACTTGCTCGATTTTATTACAAGCCTCCACTCTCTCAATACAATGCCCAGATCCATTTGGAGCTATGCTCAACAAACTCTACAGAATTCACACCCAAATTCAAAACACATCTGCAATACATTTGCTTGTCTATCTATCATATGCATAAGACCATATAAATAGACAACTGCTTAAGTATTTTTACAAAACCGTGGGTATCAAACAATGGGAAAAAAACAAAACTGTCCCATAAACCTATGGGTAGCCGAAGAGGTAGTTTTACAAAACAATGGGTACCGAAAAACCATGGGCCCAAAAACAGCCCATAACGGTTACCCATTACCCATGGGTTAATAAACCACCCATGAATATTTGCTTCGGGGATTCGCCCCCGAACCCCCTGACCCACTCACCGGTGGCGGGACCCTTTGTAAAAATACTCGAGTGTAACACATAGAAGGTGTACCACACTCTAACATGAAAATAGGCTCCACAAACATAACAAGTCCTAACCATTTTAGCATCCCGCATATTAAAAATCTCCAAGACCTTCTTAATGTAATCTTCCCGAGATAAAGTCACCACTACCGTTCCTTCCTATCTGATATATCCTCATACTAAGAATTTGTTTGGCTACCCCCAAATCCTTCATAACAAAGGATTCACTTAGTTGTTTCTTGAGTACTTGTATTTCCTGCATGTTTTTACCTACAACCAACATGTCATCCACATAAAGACACGAGATAATATAACCGCCATCCTCAAATTTCTTTGTATACACACAATGGTTAGAATGGAATCTAATATAACCTTGCTCCATCATGAAGTTATCAAATTTATTATACCATTGACGTGGAGATTGTTTTAAGCCATACAAGCTCTTCTTCAGTTTGCACACCATCTCCACTTTACCTTTGACCTCATAGCCTCTAGCTGCTGCATACATAGATCCTCCTCCAAATCACCATGGAGAAATGTAGTCTTTACATCAAGCTATTCTAAGTGTAAGTCTTCTACTACAACTATTCCAAGAATAGTTGTAATAGAAGTCATTTTTACTATAGGATAAAAAAATTCATCAAAATCTAAACCTTTTTTTTGTGCAAACCCCTTGACCACCAACCATACCTTGTATCCTTTCTTTCCTCATTCTTCCTCTTTGACTCTGTACACCCACTTGTTCTCGTAATGTTCTTTTGCCTTGGGTAGCTTCATGAAATCCCATATTTGGTTCTCCATGAGATCCACGGTGCTCCTCATCCATGGCTTTCTCCCACTTCTTCCTAGCATCTACTTGCATTGCTTCATGAAAGTTCTCTCGCTCTCTCCATTGTCAAGTGAGTAATAAATAATAAAGAGGAGGAAAACGTTTAGGTTATCTTCTTACCCTAGAAGACCTCCTCAATATAGGAGTTTGGGGTTCTTGTTGAGGAGGTTCTGAACTTATTCATGTGTCAATTTCCCATCCGAAAGATCTTCTACCACTTGCATATTATTTCTTGGATTCTTCCCTCTTTTCCTACAACTGTTTCTTATACATGCCTTTCTCATTAAAGACCACATCCCTAGACCGAATGATTTTCTTGTACTTAATACTCCAACATTTATATCCAAAGTCATCACCACCATAACCAATGAAATTACATTTTCTAATTTAGCCTCTAGCTTGGTCCTATCATCCTTATCTATATGGACCAACACCTCACATCCAAAGAATCTAAGAAATGAATAATCAACTTTCTTACCATACCAAACCTCCTTAGGTATGCCTCCATATAAGGCACTTGAGGGTCCTCTATTTATTAAGTACACAAGCTGTGCTCACCACTTCTGCCGAAAAAGAAAGAGGAAGTATTGCATGTAACCTCATGCTCCTAGCATGTTCCATTATTATTTTGTCCATTATTTCTGACACCCCATTCGCTACGAAGTTTCTAGAGCTGTATTTTCCTATGGATTCCATTATTAGAACAATAATCATCAAATTCATTGTTCTGCAATACTCCCCTCCATTATCTCGACTGAGACATTTTAGCTTAAGACTGTTTCATTCTCCACCAAGGCTTTCCATTTAAAAAAGTGTCAAATACATCAGATTTGTTTCTAATACAATAAACCCAAACTTTCCTTGCGTGCATCATCAATAAAAGTAACATAATAACTTGAACCCCCAAAAGATGATACCTAAGCCGCCCCCACACATCGAATGCACGAGCTCTAACTTACTCTCTTTCTTTGTAGGTCCAACCTTGAGAAATCTTACTCTTTTTTTTCCCATATATGTAGTCCTCACAAAACTCCAAATGTGTTTCGTATATCCAGGAAAATCCTTCTTCATGATCTCCATGCCCTTATGGATCATATGACTAAGCCTATAGTGCCACAATTTTGTATCTACTTCTAAAGTCACAAAATTACAAATATTAGTGCTATAAGTGGTTAAATACAAGGTTCCAACCTTCTTACCTCTTACCACCACAAGAGCACCTTTGGTAACCTTCCAAGAGTCTACTATAAATATCATAGTACAACCATCACTTCCAAACTTCCTGTCGATATCAAATTTTCTCTTAATGTAGGTACATGTCCGACATCCTTCAATAGCCAAGTATTCCCATTCTACATCTTAACTTGAAAAAAATCTTTTCCAACTATGTTGTAAGGCTCATCATCACCAAGAAAAACATGCCCAAAATCTCCTTGAACATACTCAACAAAATAATGCCTATGTGGAGTAGAATGGAAAGAAGCCCCGAATCTAAAACCCAATATTCAGTAATATTGTGCAAAGAAAGAATCAAACATCTTGAAATACATTACCCATTGCCACATTTTCCTGCTTTTTTCTTCCTATCGTTTCTTCTTGTCCCGAAGCTCCCAACAGTCCTTCTTTACATGCCTAAATTTTCGACAATTCCATCATACTATCTTGCTTTTGGATTTTGACCTTGCTCAATCCTTCGATTTTCGATCGCTTCCTCTATTATTTTGTCTCCCTCTAGTTTCCATCACAAAGTATTCCTTGAAGTAGAATATTCCCAAAGATTTTCTTCACATTTCCTTGCTTAGAATCACCCCTACAACATCCTCAAACTTCAACTTTGAGTTATTTAGAATCGAGTTGCTTACCGTTGTTACTGTGCTATTCTAACTCTTAAGTAAAGAGTACAGAATTAATAAAGCCCTAACTTCTTCATCAAATTATATTATAACCGAAGCTAGCATATTTACAACTATATTAAAATCATTTAAATGATCTGCTACCGAACCATTCTTAGAAATCTTCATATTAAACAACTTTTTCATTAAAAAATCTTATTAGAGGTAGAGGGTTTTTCATACAACTTCCCTAATGCATCCACTAGTTCTTTTGTAGTCTTTTCCTTTGAAACATTAAATAATAATGAAGATGCAAGACAAATTCGGATTGTCCCAAGTGCATTCCTATCCAACAAATCCCATTTTGCATCCGTCATGCTTGAGGGTTTTTTCACATTCTCAAACAATGAAATATAAAGATCCTTCTGATAAAGGTAATCTTCCATCTGCATCTTCCAAGGATTGAAATTTTTCTTGTTGAATTTATAAACCCTTGATCTTCCATCATCTTCCATAGCTCCCACTCAAGCTAAAATTTTCCCTGTGATTCAACACTTGAAAAACCAAACCAGGATCTAATACCAATGGTTAGGAAATAAGGGATACAAATATGAGGAACAATCCCTCACATAATCACAATAATAGAAACCAATATGTAGAAAACATTACAGCTCTCAAATAAAAGTTCGAATAAAAATAACACAACACAAAGAGACAATATTTAATGTGGTTCGCCTAATTTGGGTTACATCCACCAAGAATCACTTGCTCAGATTTTATTACAAGTCACCACTCTCTCAATACAATACCTAGATTTGATTGGAGGTATGCTCAACAAACTCTATAGAATTCACACCCGAATTCAGACACATGTGAAATTTTACATAAACCCTACCATATGCACAAAAACACATAAGTAGACAATTGCTTTAGCAATTTTATAAAACCGTGGGTATCAAAACCATGGGCCAAAACCATCTCATAAACCTATGAGTTAAAAATCCCACCCATATGAGAAAAGCATGTTTCTCGGTATATCATATATGTTTTTCAAGGCCACTTTTTTTTCTTGAGGCGAGACAATTGTGGAAAGTGTACAATACTCTTAGTGTATAGTATTCAACACTTTCTCACATGAAAATAGGCTCCACAACCTAACACATGAAATTATATATTGTTGGAGTCTCCTACTTTAGTCCATCTTTCCCAAGAACTTTCATAAAAGTGTAACTCTTCTTTTTATGAAATTCTAACAAGGAATGAATTGTTTGTTCTTGATGTTCTAAATTATTAACACACCCTCACTCTCAAATTTGAATCAGTATTATGATCACTTAGACATAAGATTTGATTCCTATGAGTATGATAACTTGCTCATCTCCCTTTTTGCCATTGTTGGATTTTTTTCCAATGATATACCTTAATTTATTGATGAATTTGTACATTTGAAACACCATACAAACTAGAGCACATTCCAATCCTCCGAGACAATAGGCCAATGATCAAACAACATAGTGTTTGCATCCCAAGCTTCAATTCTCTTATGGAACACATTCCAATCCTCTAAGAGGAATACCCTGTCCAAGTTTTTAACAATGTAATTTTTCCCTTTCCTTGAGTTCATCCGTAATGTCCCCTTCTTGGGACATTTTTGAAATTGAAGACTTAAAGACTCTCAACACATTCTCTCTTCTCAGGGACTTAAGGTTTGAGCTTGAAGATGATCCAAATATGTGTTTTATATATTTTGTAACCCTTTGGTATGCCTTGCACTACAAGGAGGGCTCTCTAGGATCGTTAAATGTGCACATAGGTTAGTTACTTTTATTTATTTAATTAGAAAATAAATAAAGTGCACATAGTCTTAGTATTAAATATTTTATTATAATGAGAGTTTATGTTTTCCCTCCAAAATGGAAAAGGTCGGTCATTGGATATTGCACCCCTTGGTTCTATAAAATGAGATCACATTTCCTTTAGAGGGTTATGTTGATTGATCATTTAATTTCACTCCATGCTTTGGGAATATTGGGATGTATGCCCTAGCTCTTACATTGTGCTCTCTCTCATTTGGATCCATTATTGAAGAATTTTAAAGACCCTATTGTTCTCTCCATTGTGTTATCTTTTGTTGTATTGAGTGAATTTATGCAATATTTCCTCCATTCTAACATTGGTGATTTGCTCTAAGGTGTGGCACAATTATTTGAAGCATAAATCTTCATGGGTGAATGTTTTGTGGTACTTTATTATCATTATTATGCTACAATTTATTAGAGGCAAATTGACTGGTTTAGGGTTTGATCTATCATGTTTTGAGGTTGTTTATGCTAGATCTATTTGTTTATGTGTCTAATAAATTAATTCATATCAAGGGCTGATTATTTGAGGGTTTTAGAAGGGTTTTGTGAGCTGAAAATTATTTAAATATTTTATTCTAACCCTAGCGACTTGGAGGCATATTTCAAAGGCATATTTGAGTGGGTTTTAGTGTTCAAAAAATTTAGTTTGTTATTTCATTTGAAAGCTCGTGATTTATACTTTATTTTACAATTCGTTTCACATCAAAACTCCAAGTATTTTATGAAATATTAATTTTTGAAGTTTCAACTATTTTGAGTGCATTTTAATTAATTAACTATTATAAATTTAAGAGCTATAGTTTGGATCAATTTAATATTGAATTTGGTTGTAGAAATTAGGAGGAATAAGGAGAATGTGATTTCATAATTTTGGAGCTAATTTGATGCCCTAAATGTGTTGTCCGACCTAATATTTAGGGTTAAATTAGGGTTTTATGTTGGTTGTGTAAAAAATGATTTTGGGATATTATTCTTTATATTTTGTGGCCCAAAATCCAAATTTTGAAGATTTTTCTTGAATGGTTAAGCGAGAAATAATTTTGGAAGATTGTAGAGTTGGGGTGTGACTATTAATTATTTTTCAGCTGTTAAAAATCTTATTTGAATGCATTTAAATTCTAATTGTTTTCTTCCAATCTATCCCACCACCTTGGTTAGTTCCAACCCCATTTGGATTTGAAATAGTTGACATTGGGGTATTTTAGGTTATTAGAAAAGGGTTTATCCATTCTTATCTAATTTTTGACAAGTATTTCGTATTTTCTAATTTGTCCTAAGAGGGGACATTACGGTGGTATCAAAGCATCTTTCCTCTACTCTTGTGGGTATTTTTATAGATTTTTTTGGGTCATGGGGTTGCAAGTCCATGAGATATGTAGGACAAGTTATATAGGCTTGGGAGATGGCTCAAATTTACTCCTCTCGAGAAGAGTGTGTTGCTCAAAACTCTTGAAGAGGTGATAAGTTTTTATGTTTGGTAGAATAATCGGATTATGGTTCTACGTTTTCAATTCTTGATCCATTGGTGACACATTTGGCTAGATCCAATTTATTGAGGCATGAGGAGGTGGATGTGAGACTCTTGGTCATCACATGCATTAGTGAGATCACACGGATATCAGCCCCAAGCTTGCCATATGATGACATCACTATGGAGGAGATCTATGAGCTCATGATTGGAAGCTTTCAAAAGCTTTGGGACACCACCAACCCTCACTTTGGCAAGAGGGTTAAGATCTTGGAGAACATGGCTAAGGTAAGGTCTTGCATTCCAATGTTAGATCTTGATTGTGATGATCTCATTTCACATATGTTTGAAGTCTTCTTTGATGTTCTACATGAGAATCATTCACATGAAATAATGGATGTTATGCAAACTATAATGTCCCTAATGTTGAATGAGTATGAGGAACCTCCACAATCTTTGCTATCCATACTTGTGGAAGGATTGGGACAAGAGAAGTCATGCATTGCTCACTCCTTAGCAAGAAGAATTGTGAATCAATGTTCAAGCAAAGTGAAGACATGCATCCAAGGTATGGGTCCTTTTGTTTTTGATGATAAATGTTTGGCATCTAATGATTGCATGGATTTGAGTGGGTGCAAGGAGAAATCAGATTTGGTTGATGGGCATGAAGAGGATATTAGTGTCAAGCATATGCATGATCAAGGAGAAATGATGGCAAAGGAACATGTGATGGAAAAATCAGATTTGAGGGGAGTAGTTCAACCCCACCATGAGCCATTTAAAGGGAAAGGAGAAGGCATGGTCAATGACCTCACCATAGAAGGGTATACTCATTTATATAATATATCATTTGTGTCTACTTCTATGTGGGAAAAAGAAGAAATCTTGAAGCATTCATTGCATGGTAATAATGTTTTGATTTTCGAAAAATTATTAGTGCCTACTGATTGCATCAAGTTGAACATGAGTGCAAAAGGAGAAGGTTTTTAAGAGGACTATGAATATGGGCTTGTGAAGAGGTATGCTTATGAAGGATGGACACCATGGGATGTTTATGGTAAATTTCAATTTGCTGTAATTTTTCGAACAATAGGCCATAATGGGAAAATGGATGAGGTTTTTCACCCAAGCATGAGTCTTATGAATGTCCCAAGTCATTACCCACCAAGTATGAATGCTTGTGAGGAAGAAAAAGGGGCTTTGGATGAAGAAAATGGTGAAGAAAAGAGCATTGTTCCAAACTTAGAAATTTTGAGTTTTGTAAATGTTGGGAGTAGCCCAAGGTATGATTTTTCATATTTTATTTCTCCTTCCATATTGAGTTTTGATGGGTATGATTTTGAGCATGATAGGGAGATGGATATGATGTGCAACATGGGGTATAATGGTCACATTCTTGCTCTTAACATTTGGGTGCACGATGGAAAAGGAGAAAGAGTGATTATCACTCTTCCCAATGATGGAAGCTATAACAATAAGCTTGCTAGTCCATATGATGAATTCATCACTAGAAGGCACAAAGCTATGGTAGCTTCATGTGTTTTGCTCCCTCTCGTAAGGGAAAGTCACTGGCACAATGTAAGGTATAAGGTTCCTTGGTTTTTCTATGATGATATTCATAAATACATGCACTATATTTCAACTTTCTCCTTTCTTTGTGAGCATAGAAGAAGAGGAAATTTGTGGTGTCATCTTGCACATGTTGCTCCATGTGATAAAAGGATTTGAATATTACAAGCTCTATTTGGATATATGGATATCATCTCCTTTCTTTTTTCAAATAATGGTAACTCCTATCTCCTTGGAAGCCTTGGAGGAAGGATGGATCACATGGACTACACCTTGCATGGTAAGAAGTCCATTTTCAAATTTTGAACAGCAGTTATGTCTTCCACTTGGATGTTTGATTGATGTGCTTCCTAAGGTAAAATCAACAAAGGATAGGTGTTGGGAATGTTCGGTTGTTGTTACTTGCATGACTACAAAATTTTGGGCTTCAATGAAAGGTTTGGAAAGAACATGGTAGGAACTCTTCTCAAGGAATTTCATTTTTAGTGTGCTTATGGATAATTTTCAGTTTGTTATAGATGAAATTTCAGTTACATGGGAGCCATTTTTATTCACTAGATTGATGTTCCTTCATGTTGGGGAAAAGATTTTAAAATGTGCTAGCTACTATCCCGTCATTTTTATGATTGATATCACTATGACCAGCCTCCCTATCACTTCTATAATTTAGATTTTTGTCATGCATTTGATGATATGGTTGTTGGTGATTGATTTTGGCTCATGGGTGAATACTTTGAGATGGAAACCAACCATTATAATTTTGATTTTGAAGAGAAAAGATGATTACAACAATTTTGGAGCCACATAACAGAATTTGGGGGCAACCCATACATGGTGGAGACTAGTGAAACATTCGCACCATGGAGACACGTTGGAAAAATGATTTTCAACACTTATTTTTCTAACTTGTTTTCTTCATGTGCAAATTTGAAAAAGAAATTGCAGCTGAAGACAATCATAACTTTTAGGAGAAAGAAGCATCACAAGTTATTACAAATGCTTCACCACTTGGTTGGCATGGGATCCTGGTTTTGGGAGTGCAACATATATGCACTCGGATGCATGAGCTTGCTTTATTGCTTGAGGGCAAGCAATCTTGGGAAGGAAGAAGCGTAATGTCCCCTTCTTGGGACATTTTTGAAATGAAGACTTGAAGACTCTCAACACATTCTCTCTTCTCAAGGACTTGACGTTTGAGCTTGAAGATGATCCAAATATGTGTTTTATCTATTTTGTAACCCTTTGGTATGCCTTGCGCTACAAGGAGAGCTCTCTAGGTCGTTAAATGTGCACATAGGTTAGTTACTTTTATTTATATAATTAGAATTTAAATAAAGTGCATCACATATTCTTAGTATTAAATATTTTATTATAAGGAGAGTTTATGTTTTCCCTCCAAAAGGGAAAATGTCGGTCATTGGATATTGCACCGCTTGGTTCTATAAAAGGAGGTTGCATTTCCTTTAGAGGATTATGTTGATTGATCATTTGATTTCACTCCATGCTTAGAGTATTGGGATGTATGCCCATGTGATGTATGCCCTAGCTCTTACATTGTGCTCTCTCTCATTTGGATCCATTATTGAAGAATATTGAAGACTCCATTGTTCTCTCCATTGTGTTCTTTTGTGTTGAGTGAATTTATGCAATATTTCCTCCATTCTAGCATTGATGACTTGCTCTAGAGAGTACGGCGCAATTATTTGAAGCCTAAATCTACATGTGGGTGAATGTTTTGTGATACTTTATGATTATTATTATTGCTGCAATTTATTAGAGGTAAATCGACTTGGTTTTGGGTCCGATCTATCATGTCTTGAGGTTGTTTATGCTAAATTTATTTGATGTTGTGTTTAATCAATTATTTCAGAACAAGGACTGATTATTTGAGGGTTTTGGAAGGGTTTTGTGAGCTGGAAATTATTTAAATATTTTATTCTAACCCTAACAACTTGGAGACATATTTCAAGGGAAGATTTGAGTGGGTTTCATTGTTCAGAAATTCAATTTGTTAGCTCATTTGAAAGCTCATGATTTCTACTTTATTGTGCAATTCGTTTCATGCCAAAACTCCAAGTATGTTGTGAGATATTAATTTTTGAAGTTTCAATTTGTTATGGGTGCATTTTAATTAATTAATTGTTGTTATAAATTTCAGATCTACGATTTGGATCAATTTGATATTGAATGTGGTTGTAGAAATTAGGAGGAATAAGGAGAAATTGATTTCATAATTTTTGGAGCTAATTTGATGCCCTAAATGTGTTGGGCGACCTAATTTTTAGGGTAAAATTAGGGTTTTATGTTGGTTGTGCAAAAACTAATTTTGGGATATTGTTCTTTATATTTTAGTGGCTCAAAATCCAAAGTTTGAAGTTTTTCTTTGATGGTTAAGTGGGAAATAATTTTGGAAGATTGCAGCAATTGGGGTGTGACTAGTTATTATTTTCCAAATTGTTAAAAATCTGATTTGAATACATTTAAATTCCAATTATTTTCTTCCAATCTATTCCGCCACCTTGGCTAGTTCAAACCCCATTTAGGTTCAAAATAACTGACATTGGGGTATTTTAGGTTGATACAACAAGGTTTATCCAGTCTTGTCTAATTTTTGACAAGTATTTCTCCATTTTCTAATTTGTCCTAAGAGGTGACATTACATCATCCAAGAGAAAGAGCCTTTGAGAAAATTGGAGTTCCATGAGATGAGTATCACTCTCTAAATGATCAAAAGCCATGGTTGTTCGACTATTGAAAAAGACACCACCCTTCTTTTCATGGGGATGTCTAATAAAGTTGAAATCCCCCATTAGGATGAGATGAGATTTGTTAAGAGCATTAACCCAAGTTGTCGACATTTCTAGTGGTGGATATGATTATTTCCACTCGGGGGAATGTAAATATTCAACAAATATATTGATGATTCCAACCATAAGAGTGAAAAATAGCATAATGCGCAAGCGGAAGAATCTGTTCAAAAATAAAGGCATACCTAGCTGGAATCCAATGAAAGAAGATTTTGGATGTATATGAAGATACGGATTGTTTGATTCCCAAAGCACATTTGGATATTTTTTCAGAGAAAAAAAAGGCATTTGTTGGGTACCATTTCACCTCTAAAATTCCATGAGAGAATCCACATTACAAATCAGTCATAGGGATTGGCACAATCTCTCGAAATTGCTGCATCATATCTTGCCTTAGGCATCAAATCTGGATCATTCACTCCTTGATAATAATAGGCCCACATGAAGAGAAGAAGCAACTTCTTGTGCCTCAATCCTTAGTAGTTGTATACACATTCATTGTTCAAGAAAACAATCCTTGCAAAAGACAAGATAACACAATAAAATACCATGTTGTCCATATGTAAGATAAGGAATTAAAAAGCCACACATTGGTCAAATAAAACATCCATATAAGTCCAAAACTAGCCACGCTAAAGAGAGGACAATACATGCATAATCACAAAGAGGAAGTCCATGCATTGTAGAAGACCAATAGACCAAGGTAATGTTGTCACAAAATTGCAAGAAGAGGAGGAATGTGCATGAAGAGAAATCACGTGAATCGTTTGACAAAATTTCAAACAAGATATATCAGAACAAAAAAATGAAATTAATGAAGAAAACAATAGATGCGGAACGAAGGCTGCTTGCGGGTTGTATCTGTCAAAGTAGTCAACTTTGGAGCTTGATATCTCAAAGTAGGGTGATTCTCATGAAAAACCAATCATTGCCCACAATTTTTCTCATGTTAAGGTGCTTCTATACTCATTTTCAAATGCACAACACCTCATTTGATATTTTTCACGAACCCAAATAAAACACAGTTCGTTTGAATTTCGATGTAAACACAGTTTCAGCTTTTCAGAAGGCGTACTTTGGGAATCCGTATTTTGGGTCTGAGTGATTGTTGAGAAAAAAGGGTTGTTTATTTAAATTATTCCCATCATTGTATAATCCTTTGGCAAGTTACAAATGCACATCACTTCATTTGATATTTTTCACGAACCCAAATAAAATGCAGTTTGTTTGATTTCGTTGCGCGCACAATTTTCAGCCTGTCAAGTGGACTCACTTTGAGAGTTGATATTTTGAACTTGGATGATCATCAAGAGAAAAGGATTGGTTATTTAAATTCTCCCCAACTTCATGTGCCCCCTTACTAAGTTGTAGATTCCCAGAGTGACGTTTGTTATTTTTCCCAAGCTAAAATAAAACGGAGTTTTCATAGTTTCACACCTGCATTTTCGTGACAGTTTCAGAGAAGTCATCTTTGACCTTTAATATTTGACTGAAGAATTTGATTTGGGTGAAAAATATTGGACACATAGACTTTTGGTACCTTAATAGACTCCCTCAACCAGTGAGAGCTTCTCAGAACAAGATTTGTTATTTTTCCCAGGGTAGTTTATGAGGTGATTTGTTCAATTTTGAAGTCTAGAAGTAGCCGAAACCAAGCTTTTGTCACATCTTCAAAATCATGTCATCTTCAAACAAAGTGGTGTTACGGTATGAGTTATAGGGAATTCTACCCACCTCAATGCTCCATTCAGAGTATGAGAACATCACCAATACCAACTTGGGACACGTCGATGTAAGTCAATTCCACGATCACATATCAACCGAAGGCGAGTCAAACAATTTTGGGTGCTTTTTTCGAACGGTGTCTCATGCCCGAAAGCCTTCCCAATGTCCATACAGAGTCCCAAATTAATCATCACTTGCAAGGATCACTATGACACCTGCACAATGTGGTGATTCAACTCCAACATCTCGGAAGCAAAACCGACTTCGACTTGTGAGCTCCAAGTCTCGGCTTTGTGGCACTGATGCTTCTCGATAGTGCCAATAGGTCACCTCTAACTTCCTTAATATGCGGTATAGGTTGTAGCTATTGGAGAAGGTATCTTCTGAGTCAAAATCCATGGTTATCGACAAAGATCAATAATGGGAGAAGTGTGTCAACATCAATTGTCTTCACTTGATTGTTGTGGTGAATCTATTCATCAATAAACCAATACCAATGACAAGTGCAGGTGTGTCAATCATCAAGTAAGGCCACATCATTCAAGTGTGTCCATATCAGCTCTCAGTTAGCAGCGAGCACGATACTTCATTAATCAGTCTTAAAGTTGGAGCATTCTCAAATTAAATGATCGTGAGTGAATCAGAATGAAAACACTTTGGGATGGTGACAAAGATGAAAGACATAACTCCAGGAAGTGAATTTTAATCTCAAATCTTGGAAGATATTGTCAATGATGAAATATTGAGAGTTGGATTTTGATAATCCAAGGTGGCATAACGACTACGGTCTCGCAATAAATGAAGAATTCACTAGGAAAGGTATTTAGAGCATGTGGAGAATTGTGTGTAATTATGAATGCAAATGCAAGTAAAGACAAAACTACTCACACCAGGATGTTTCTCAAATGGATAGGTGGATGAATTTCTCAATTTTCAAGCTCGAATCTCTTTTCATCTGAAGGATTGTGGAGCATGGTCAATGAGTTCATTCCCATATGACCGGGATACGAAAACTCTTGAACCAATGGGTAAGGCACTAATCTTAGGTGTCTTGATCTAGCTGGCATGTTAGTGACAAACATGCCTATGTGTGTGTCCAAGTCATCTAAGTGGGGTCCACATGTACCCATTTCCCTTTATTTATCTACTTTTCCTAAAGTGACTTTCAAATTGTCATAAAATGATGTTGACTTATTCAAGTTAGTTGAAAAATTCAAAGTCACTTAGGGTGCCCTAATTTAATGTTCATTTAAACCCTAACTACCTTGTAACCAACTTTTGGGTTATAAAAGGAAGTTAGGGGCTCATTTGTAAGGGTGACTTTGAGAGAGGAGAAGAAAATACTTTTGTGTGCAAGCTTTGTTTCAAGAAAGAAACTTTGTGTTCTTTTGTGAAGACATTTTGGAGTTAATGAAATATGAACTTTGTGTCTCATTCTCTATCTCTTGTAGCATTTGATGTTCTTATGTTCATTAAATGTTAGTGTTTAAATATTTCATGTGAATATTTTCTTGGATCTTATTATCAAAGCTATTAATCTATTGTTCTTGTTCACAATGATCAAGCTATGATATTTACTTGCTCATATGTGTTCCCTTTTACTTATTCTTGTTTAGCTGATTCAAACTTTGCTTTATTTGAGTTAGTTATTCATTGTTTTCCTCTATGCAATATTAGACTCTGATTTTACCTAGCTATTGCATGTTCCTTCCATTCGTTCCTTTCCATTTCTTTCCTTCATTCCATTCCATCTCCCTCATTCACATTTCTTTCCGTTTGATGTTCTAAAACACCCCCACATACAATTTTGAATGTACAAATGTAAATATAGTTTTGGTTTTCAATAAAAGCATCCTCACCTTCATTGAGGAGGGACTTCGTTCCCTCACTCGTTGCATGTCCTTTGCATGTTTGAAAATCCATATGTTAACAATTTTTGGTGACTCTATTGAGGATTTAGGAATCGTTAACTGCGCTTAAGTTAAATCCTTACAACTATCCCCTTTACACAAGCTCTAGTTCTTTAACCGAATCTTGTGTCCAACAAATTTTTCAAGGAGATATTGCTACCAAACTTTAGATAGTAGCTTGGGAAAACTATGAAAACTTGCATCAATTTGTTGATCAAGGAATACTTGTCAAAAATCACACAAGAAGTCCATGCGGGATAGAAGGCCAAGATCAAAGGTGCGGAAGGACAGGAAGGACCCGTGTGCGGAAAGCAAGTTCAGATTTCAGGACTTAGCTGATTTTGGGCATGAGGATCTATTTTTGGAATATGGTGTGCGAAACACATCAACGATTCAGAGATATGTGCACCATGCATTGTCTATATTTGGAGAAGCGGTTCAAAGCATCTATGCATGGAGGTAAGCTAAGAATAGAATCAACACTTTAGTTGAACTGTAAGAGGACTATAGATATCATACTTGCATGTGTGGCTATAATTGTAAGCATGCGACCTATTTCTTGAATAGTTAAGTGGTGAAGGGTAAGTCCCCACCATATATATATATATGTTAGGTGCATAGTAGAGAATTATTACATGTATCACGAGAGAGCGGTGTATGTGTGTATCAGATCCATACGCACCTTGATATAAATTGACAGTACTATAAGGAGCTTCTATATTTATTAATAGATGGAAGATATTGGCTGAATTTAAGTGTTATTCTCTGTAATTAATTAGTTCATGTTATTAATTCAATCATGATCACTATTTAAGCTTGTTCTTTCATAGATCTATGGGTAGCTTGCACTGTAGAATGATGGATTAGTTGTGAATCTACATGTTTCTCCTTCATCATGTTATCATCCTACTATAACAACCCTAAAGAGGGACCTGGTACCTTTGTGCGCTTTGGGTGAGTGCTCAATCTAGGCTAAGTGATGTGCCAATGCGACTAGGGTGTTATCTTGCAAATTCTAGGCTACATCATTGGTTCTATTGCCGAGACCTCTTTTTAGTTGTTTTTAGGATGGTTTACAATGAAGACATACCGATTAACTCTAGCAAGTATTGAGGAATGGATACATGATCTGGAGGAAGAATATGCACGACGGTTTAGCAATGGATCTAAGTTTAATGCACGCACTTGGGTAGAATAGAACCCGTCATAACAATGACTTATATGAGATATTTTTCACTATCTTTCCTGTAGAAATTTACGAGTGGCTTACGACTTATGCATCTCTGTGGAATTGGAGATATCGTGCACTTGTTTGGACACAAGAAGAATTTTAGGCCCTTTATGATGTTGATCTGATATGGAATCACGTGGTGGATACGTGGTTTTGTGGTGTTCTAAATAGTTATATTCTGAAATACTCAATTTTGACGTACTCTTGCCTAGAGGTCTCTGATTTTCAATTTTTGAGGTATACAAGAGGAACATATTTACACAGTATTCCATTGGAAATCAAGATCTTAATGGTAAATTTGAACCTGGAGAGTAAACCGATGGCTAACTAAACTTCACCACGTGCGAGGGTAGGAACAAGTTTGGTATTAAGATGGCAGACCTAGCGGTAGAAAAGTAGAGAGAGGAAAGGCGGCTTAAGTATAATGAGGCGCGAGAGGGAAATAGAGAAGTAATGTTCTGTTGCATAAAGTATGGTGTTGAGGAGAGAACTGGCTCATGAGGGATTTATGGCTCACGTAAAAGATGTGGAGCCAGAGCATCAGGAACTCCCCATCTTGGAAAGCATGATAGAGATCCCTTCTCACCTCACATGGAAGTGCGCCAACAGAGACTACTTGGGCCGCAGTGCACATCTTAATCCACCTGGTGACCTAGCCTTTGCACTTGGTTTTTCAAGTATCTAGTATGACAAGTAATCAGCAAACTAACTTGGGAAGTAGGAGAGGAGTAAGTCAGGGATCAAGTACATCAATGGCAGGACAGAAAACTTCAATGTTATATGGAGGAGCATTCTTAGGTGCATCATCTACATAGAATGTGAGTGTGTAGAATGTTGGATTCACCTCTGGAAGTGGAGCTACCTCATAGACTGTAGGGGTTCAGTATAGTACTACTATCAGAGCACAACGGAGTACATATACAGGTCATACTCCAGCTATAGGTGAAGGATCAGGAGGTATAGGTGGTTCTAGTTCTAGTGGATCTAGTGGTTCTGGAGGCAGAGGGAACCCAGGGGGTTTTGGATCAAGTGGTCAAGGTCTGCAACAACCACAAAATATCTACATGGATATGTCTCTTCATCTCTCATAGTATAGAGGTATAGAGGATGCTTTTGCCGAACATGTGCATATGTGTGAAATCTTGTGGCACGCTAAAGGGATTACAGATGCTAAGTGAAAGGAAATTCAATTCGCTACTACATTATAGGGGCACGCGCACAACTGGTATAGGAATTTTGACCCTGATCAAACTTGCGTGGATTATGCAGCACTGAGGGATGCTTTCTTGAAAGAGTTCCATATCCCTGAGTTTGAGCAGAAGAGTATAAGTGCACTCAAAGATATCAAGCAAGGCACTACTAAGAGTGTACGTGAGTATGATGCTCATTTTAAAACACTTCTATCTAAGTTGTCTTATGATATCCACGCTAGCCAACATGCACAAAGTGGTTCGTTGGAGGATTGATTACACCTTTTAGAAGGGTGTTGTCACATAAGACATACACATATCCATGTGAAGCACTTGGAAGCAATTTTGCATGCTGAGGCAGTTGGGAGCATTGACACTAGCGTTAGTCCATTTCTAGAGGCACAGATTACAGCTATGGAAAAGTTAGAGAAGCTATCAGCGAATTCAACCCATGAAACACGCTCAGAATTTGGTGTACAAATTGTGAAGTAGAAGGTCACACCAAGGATATTTGCCCTCATAGATCTGTATGTTCATTATTACTGGATTTTGAGATTTGTAATTTGAATCATGATGCGAGTCACTTTCCTTTGTTACAACATGCAATAAGGAAGAATGTATCTCACTTTTGCAAGATTTACAGGTCCACGAACCGTGATACTGAGGACTGTTAGTTGATTGGTCAGATCCAAGATGCCATAGACATTGGAGTACAACAGACAAGTATAACAGACAATTCTAAGGGTAGGAATGAGCACCAGGATCGAGATCATAATCAAATGCGCTATGACAGGAATGAGGGGCATTTTGAAGGAGGTCATGGAAGGGGACATGGATATCGTGGTGGATATGGAGGATGAGGCCGAGGTGGAGGAAGAGGAGAGTTCCCTCGTGGAACATGTTATATGTGTGGATATCCTGACCACTACAGGCGTGAATGTCCTCAGAATAATGCATGTTCTTTCTGCGGGAAGAACCATAGCTATGAAGAGTGCCCAAACTTATATGAGCATCTGAGTAAGCAACATAAGCAAGAAAACAAAGGCATCGGGATGGTTAGAATCCAACGTATGGTAATAAATCAGTGGATGCCCAAGATAATAGAAGGACATATGGCATTGATAGTGAAGATTACTACACGCACTGAAGTTGCGCGCACGTGAGAGGCATTGCACCAAAAGCCTACGATTACCAAGGAGGAGGTTTTGCATGCAAGGTACCTAGATCCTGCTCATCAAAAGGAAATTTACCAAGATACCATGGAAGTGCTAAGGAATATTTAGGGTGAGATACAATACCTAAAGGAGTAGAAGAAAGCATCGGAGATAGTCCAAACTGATATTGATGATCTACGGGAGGTATGCAAGATGTTGCACCAGGAGAACATTATTCCACTCTTAGGAAATTGGTTAAAAGGGAACACTCTGCACGCAAGCCTTGAGACCAGACGGTAGATACTACATGCAAATATTCCTCCTGATAACATTGATTATGATAAAGAAATTACTTTGAATGTTTTTGTGGATAGGTGGCTTTTGAGTAACATATTAATAGATACAGTGGAGGAGTAAATGTGCGACATTAGATGCATGGGTACAAATGGGGAAACCTCCATTACATCCATCATCTAATGTGTTATTTATGGCAAACCAAACTAAGGCCACACCCATAGGAGTTTTGCAAGATGCATCTATCACTATACAAGAGGGCTAAATTCTTTGGGATTTTGAGGCATTAGTACTTACAAAAGCAGATAATTTTCTAGCCTTGCTTGGATGCCCTTAGTGTTATGCAAATAACATTGACTTGAGATTCAATAAGGGGCATGTCAACTTTAAAAACAAAGAGGAGAGGGTTGTGATACCTTTGATAGATGGAAATTATATGCCATATGTTGAGCCTCTAAGTGAGGAGGATTTAAATAGAGTTTATGTACGTGCGTTATCCAGGACCCAGAGGTCAATGAGCCATCGAAGGAAGGCATCCTACAGTGGGAGGATTATCATTCTATTAGTGATACTATGAGTATTGCTTGTGACAATTGGGCTCATGGTACATATGAATTAGTAGGGCACGAGGTGAAAAGCATGGTTACGTGCAAGAATAGACTTCATTTAGTTCGACGAATAGGCAGCACAGTACCTTGGTATACATGGGTAGAAGATCTTCCTACATTTTTGAAGGCCATGGAAACACAGTGGACATATCAAGTTAAGAGAAGGGATATGTTAGCATATACACTGCGTGGGACAACAACGCACTGGTGGGCAGTCCACAGAGATAACCTTATACACTGGGAAGAGATTGGAATAGCTTTGTCTACTAGGTTTATAAGGAACAATGCACCTATGAAAATCTGCACTTATCATGGTGATCAACTGTTCAAAGCATCACATTCAACAATGTGAGAGACTTTGGACAAAGAGGACAGAAGCATTACCACCTTCACTCTGGGTGCATAGATTGTATTCCACACTCCAAGGATGTGCATGCACTTGGTATGTATATGCAGAACTACATAGAGAAACTAGGAACTGGCAAGATTTGACTACAGGTATGATCCAGACATTTGACTACTTCTTGAATCAACCTCCTATAGCATAGGTATTAAAATTTTTCAAGCACTTAACTATGGGAGATAGTGCAAAAGTAGAAGAGCATATTTAGGAATTATTCGGTGAGACGAGTTCGGAGCATGTTTTGAAAAGGAAGAAGAAATAGACTCTAAACTACTTGAATGTGCTTACCTTGAGAAAGAGAAAGGAAAGATGGTCTACATTGTGGATGATGAGGAAGTTGAGAACCTAGATATTGAACATTCACAGGGGGTGTGTGAGGTTTTGGATAGTACAGCCAAGGATACGCGTGCCTACCACATACCCATGAAGACAAATAATGTAAATATAGGTTCGGAGACCGAGCCTAAGGAGGCCACAATTGGAGATTACTAGTCAAACTCGAGGTATCAAAGATAATCAAGTTGCTCAGGATTATCGGGACTTATACCCTAGAGCATAACATGAACTTAAAGGTGTGCATGAATCACTTAGGGAAATGAAGATCAAACTTAAGGATGGTGCACGGATAGTTAGAAAGAGACCTTACATGATGAATCCTAATTTGCACGAAAAGGTAAAGGAAGAAATTGATAAAATGTTGAAATCTGGAATTATCAAGCCCCTTGATGAGTCAGAATGGGTTAGCTCAATGGTGATCAGTATCAAGAAGGACATAAGCATTAGGATATATGTGGACTACAGGGATTTGAATGCTGCATGTGTCATAGATCCATTCCCTATGTCATTTAATCGAGGAAATACTAGGAGTCGTAGGGTGTGAAATATATTCTTTCACAGATGAATTTTCCGGTTATCATCAGGTTAGGATCTCTCAGGAGGATAAAGAAAAGACAACCTTTACTACCGAATGGGGTAGTTTTTCCTATACTATGATGCCTTTTTGGATTGAAAAACGTGCCCGATGTATTCTCGCGAGATAGTTGTTCGGGCATTCAAAGATTTTATTCACAACTTATTACAAGTCTACCTAAATGATCGGGACAAAGATATGGGCTTGTGAAGGATCATTGTGACAATCTTCGCTTAATTTTTTAACACTGCAGACAATTGAGTATCTCTTTGAACATCAAGAAGTGCATATTTTCTATGCCATTTTTGATACTATTAGGACATATAATCTGCAAGGAAGGTTTTCTAGTTTATCCAACCAAGGTTGCGAGTCATTTTAGGCCTAGAAGCGCCTACCTGTCAAAGTGAAGTGTGTGGATTTTTAGGTCATACAGGATATTACAGAAAATTCATAAAAGGGTATGCCATAATTGCAGCACCCTTAGAAGAATTGTTGAAGGGGAAATGTACATTTTATTGGGGAAAACCTGCAGCAACACGAATTTGTTGTATTAAAAGAGAAACTTACTATCGTGCCCATTCTACGTTTTCCATCATGGGATAAACCATTTCATGTGCATGTGGATGCTTTTGGTATGGCCATTGGTGTTGTGCTAGCTCAACTTGGTGAAGGTATTATTGATCATCCAATCTATTTTGCTAGTAGGAAGCTGACTCCTATTGAAAGGAATTATACAACTACAGAGCACGAAGCTTTGTCAATGATCTATGCATTGTACAAGTTTTGACAGTCCCTGTTAGCAACACCATTTTTGTTTTATATAGATCACATGGCATTCAAGTACTTGGTAAATAAGCCAATCTTACAGGGGCACATATGTAGATGGGTACTCCTATTTCAAGAATTTGACTTCATAGTTGTGGTGAAGCCAGGGAAAAGCAATTCTGGACCAGACCATTTATCTAGAATCAATTCAGCACGGGATGTGCAGACAATTAAAGAAACAATGTCGATGCATAGTTATACAAATTACAACGCATGCCTATGGAATTAGAATACATTGTTTTCTTTCTACGAACATGTATGGCACCCAAAGGCATGAAATCATTAGAAAAGAATAAGCTTTCTATACGCGCAACACCATTTATGTTAATCAGTGGTGACCTTTACAAGCTAGGAAGAGATGAAGTGTTACGTTGTTGTGTATTAGAGCATGAGCACAAGGATATCATGGAAAAGCTCATGGTGGTATTGCAGGGAAGCCATTATGCAAGTGATGTGACTTCCGAAAGATCTTAATCTTTGGATTATTGTGGGAGACACTATATAAAGACCTCAAAGACTATTATAAGGTGTATGATCATTGTCATCGCCTAGGAAAACCAGGGTAAAGAGATGAGATGCTCTTGAGACCAATTACTAGTGCTAAACCATTTGAGAAATGGGCCATTGACTTTGTAGGACCTATTTCACCAGCCACGCGTAGGACTGGATCATGCTATATCATTACTTGCACATATTATCTTTCACAATGGGCGAAGCAACACCTACGAAAGACCTTACTTAAGCTACAATGGATAGATTTTTGTGGGAGAATGTTCTTACATGATATGGATGTCCTATAAGCTTGACAAGTGATAGAGGTACACACTTTTTGAATGAGACAATCAGGATCCTATTAGATGACTTTATGGTTGCACACCGTAATACTACACCTTACCATCCTAAGGAAAATGGAACTGCTGAGGCCTTCAAAAAAAAATTGGGACACAATTTGACAAAAATATGTGATTTTGGGAGAAAGGATTGGGATGAAAAAGTGTCACTGTTCTTTGGGCATATAGAAAAACTTACAAGAGATTGAACAAGGCCACACCGCTTCAATTGGTTTTTGCGCGAAAGCTATTCTTCCTATCAAATTTATGTTACCTTATTTATGTATTGTGTACGCTGGAGGTCTAGTGATGAACATGTTTTAGAAGAACGTATTAAAAACCGATTCAAATGGATGAGTGCCGAGCCATAACATGGTGGAGTCGAAGCGAAGGAAAAGGCCAAGCGTAAGGCATGACATGACGAAACATAAGAGATAAGAAATTTTAGATTTGACAAATGGTCCTTCTTTATGACTCAAAGTTCTTCCGCCATCCAGGCAAGATCAAAGTACATTGGTTGGGGCCGTATGTTATCACTTCTATACTTGAATCAGGTGCATGCCAGTTAGAAGCACTTGATGGAACATGGCTACCTGGTTACTTTAACAGAGTAGGTGAAACCCTACTATAAATAAGTCTTCTTGGTGTTTTTAGGTTTTTAATTATGTATTTCCTTAATATATTTCCTTCATTGTCGCTATGCTTTGTCAATTTAGTTGTTGTTTGAGTAGAAAGAACGCTGCACGAGATGAAGCTAATTATTATATGAAGAATGTTTATGTCCGTGAGGACTGCACATACTTTTGTGTGGGGTGGTTGCATAGTGATCTAAGAAAAAGACCATGGGAATTGAAAGATGAAAGGAATACGTTGCTACGGGTGTGCTTTAAGTCAAAAGAAGATTGCTTCTCAAAAGGTGACCAAGGATGAAGATGGATGAAGGAACAATATAACGCGAGGTAAGAAAAGGCCATGATAGCTACTAGGATAAGGTACGGTGATGAGGTACTTAGGTGCGGAGCGCACACTTAAGAGAATTCTCGTGACAAGTGGGTAGGAATATGCACTAGAAGGTTATAGCTAGGCAAAAATATGTACCGCGTGGAATGAATGAATTTGGTCAATGAATGAAGAGATATTTGGTAGGTGAGGAGCAATAAATGCATCAAAATTTGAAAAAATTATATAAGGATGGGATGTGGATTCATTTTTACCATTATAACTAAGAGTATTTGAGAGAAGAGCCAAGTGCAAAGAGCCGAGTGATCGAGTTAAGGTGCGAAGGGTGTGAAACCAAGAGTGACAAACTAGATCTGTGCTATAAGAAGCTTGCATCCCCGGTGGTGAAGGGTTTGAGTGAATCGAGAGATAGGAAAGGGGTAGGTTATGAAGTTTCCACCTAGGGCATAATTGAATTGAGCTAGGGTTTGATTTGCATGGAGTTGCAGGGGTGAAGAAGAGACATTTGCAAGGTAGAAATGGCACCAAAGAAGGCATCTACGACATGTTGGTCCGAAAATCTGTCGGGTGGACAGATATATGGATAGACAAGCCAACAATGTACAGGCATAGCCCATCTTTGAGTCAAAGAAAGTGGCGGTTTATTGTTATTCTACCAGCGGGGAATCTGCAAGTCTCACAATATTCTGCCTTCGGGGTTTTAGGATCTCATCCTAGTAGAGGTGTTTCCAATGGTAAGAAGAAGGGGAAGAAACGAGATGAGGAGATAGGAAAGATTTGAAGGGAGAAAAGAAATTAATTCCAAAGCAGAAAGGTCAGAGGGTCTATGTTTTGGGCTGGTAGTAAACAGAGCTGAACTTACTCGCATAGACGAACAAAGCAATAATGATGAATAAATGACAATAAAGCAGAACTAGATTCAACAGAACAAACATACAGATCTAACATAAGAAAGCTCTGATGTATAACATAGGTATTCAGCACAAAGTCTAAATATTGTATTAATATTTCCTTCTGTTACAAAAAGCTCAAAGTCTTTTCTTCTTACTTCTATTTTTCATCTGAAAAGTATCCACACTTGAATACAACAAGTATCCAAGTATATATAGAAGAAGGAGAAGAAAGAAGGCCAAAGGAAACCAACAACTAATTACAAAATATCTACAAAATATCTAAAAGTCAATGTTGACTTTGGACAACTTGGTGGATGACAACATCCCATGGTGCAACATGGATGAGGTCATCGTTTGTACCAACATACTATTAGATATTTACAAAAAGAGAAGCCAAGAGGAAGAGAACTATTCATCGTCGTCTCACGGTTGGAAGGGGGTATCTTGCTTCTGCTGTTGTTTGGGAGAGGTGATGTGGAACTGAGTCCGATATTCCATGAACTTGGTGATCATGGGCTGAAGTTGATCCTGAGCAGGACCCTTCGTGTGATCACCGATGACCTCACAAGTCTCCCGCTCATCTCTAAGTTTTTCAGGGAGCTTGAAATAATCATTACCTGCCTCCATCAGGAACCCCACAAAATCACGGAAAGCCAGAAGGTTGTTGATACATTCGGTGTCAAAAGTGGATTCTGGCCCTAACCCTTGTGAGAGGATCTCCTTGAAGATCCGGATAGTTTCGTCTGCCTTCCTCAAGGCAAAAGAAGGAGTAAGCAAGCCTGGAGACATTCTCAGAACAATTTGTTCCATTTGATGCATTGAATCTAGGGCTTCTTCCTTGACTTTGTCGATCTTTTCCAGGATGAACTCCATCTGGTCAACTGGTAATCCAATGCAGCAAGGATCTTGCTGGGTACCCTGGGGTGACTGAAGACGCCAAATTTCACTAGATCATCGACTGAGTAGTCGAGCATTTTCTGGAATGTTTCGTGTTGCAGCCTTGCATGGTCCAACTCCTCGGAGATAGGTCCTGCAATCACCTGGAGATCTTTGTTCGCTTGATTGATGTTCTGATACAACTCGGTGAACTTGACTATTACCTCCTCACTATCTTTGAGGATTTGATCCCTCCAGGTGGAAACTGCCATACCTTGTTTGCCAATTTTGGCATACTCGTTTATCTTGTCCTAACTTAGAACCTCAGGAGTTTCCGTGGCAGTTGTAGGAGGTGCACTGCCCATTTTCTGCAGGGCATGGAGAAGATTTTTATTTTGTTCCTTTAGCAACCTTTTCTCCTCCTTTGCTTCTTGAAGTTTCTTACAAAGGGCATCCACTGCAGATAGGGCCTCTCCTTGAAGGATTTCCGAAGACGTTCCCATTGTGACTTGGGTCACTGTATAATCTGTCGGAGACAAATCCTTTTACCCTTTAAAGGATCGGGATATGCAATCTCCATTACTCTCTCTCCCGATGCACTCTGAGAGAAGCGGGTTATAGGCTTTTGCTTCTTAGTCCCCTTTTCCGGGATGATGGAGAAGTCCATTGGTGCGATAGGGGCTTTCCTCTTATGTTGGCTTAGGTGCTGAGAGATCCAAGTTGGACCTATGGGAGTGGGACCAGAAGTGGAAGAGGGGGCAGATGCAGTAGTGTAAGGGAAATGCGTAGAGACACTTGGTGGCGGCATTGACAGAGAGGCTAGCAAAGTGCTCATGGAAGGAGGAGACACTGCAGGGGAAGTAGATGTGGGAATGGAAGGGAGGCGGGAAATGAGAAAAGAAATGGTGGGGGATAGCTCCGCGAGAGAAGAGAAGATGGATGACGAGGAAGGGGGAACAGTAGAAGATGGGGGAGAGGACACGACCAAAGGAATGGTCGCTTGGGTCACGCGAGGAGGAGAAGGAGGAGAAGGAGAAGGGATAGAAGGGATCTTAGCGATTCTAGTGAGTGGCGATGTCCCGAGTGGGTGTGCCCATCGAACACCTTCCACCGCTTCTTTCTCTGGGGAAGCCAGAGTTACAACTTGTTCTTGTGCAATGGAAGGAGGACTTTCAGGAGCTCCTTCTTGAGCAGTGCTCGATTCACCTTCCTTATCCTTTCCTTTGACCTTTGGCAGATGCTTTGGCCTGACAGGTGCATTTCCCAATGGAGACGTAGTGAAATCTACCCCAAGGTAGATGAGGCCATTCATCCTACACCAGTGCTCTGGTCCACTCGCAATGTCTCCTTGACCCTTTCTTCAATGGTCTGGGGTGCTTTTGTTCTGTCGATTGCAGCAAACGGCCAGTTGTCCCCATCCGTGTCAAGATACACCTAATCAACTTCTTGATCAGTAGTTTGATAACCTTTTGGGACGATGGCCACGCCATACTGAATAATCTCTACCAGGCCAGGTGAGAGTGATCCTTCCTTCTAAGTTCGACCTCATGATACAGGTCGATATAGATGTCCTCGATCTGTGGAAGGTGGATAGGATCAAGTTTTTCCTTGGGAAGGCAATTCCTTGGATCAAAAGTGGGCCTCGCCGGGAAGTTGTGCTTCAGATTGAGTAGTTCTAGCTCGGCAACCATTTCCCGGGCTTTGTGGTGAGAGATGCATGTGTATCTACCCACTGTAAGGGGGAAAGGAGTTCCACCCTTCTTTCTCTTCAGGCACTTCTCATGGTATGTCACGAGCTGTCTGGATAGCTCCAACAGGATCAGCTTGGGGCCGGCATATCTCGGTAATTTGGTGGGCTCACCTAGGAAGTTAGCTGCCCTGAGATAGGTGAAGGTGGGAAATTGTGTAAATAAGGCCCCCCACTTCTCTGTTGCTATGAAAATGCTCTTGGTCGTTCGACCGTGAGTCATGTTTGGCCTCAAAAGGCAGACGATGCCATAGAAGAAAGCATCGTTAATCTTTGTAAACTGTGAAATATTGTTCTCTAGCTTCAGCTCTGGATAGTATTCATATATTTTTACTTGGGGCCAAACCCCACATCGGCTCAATGCTGGATAATCCCTTTCGAGGCTGCAACATAGACTACATAGGAGTTCATGTAGAACCTCCCCATTGTGGTGAGTTGTTGGAGTTGTTCAGATATGGTGCTGCTTATTATCTCCGCCCACTCAAAGCGTTGATCAGGTACATTCTTGTTCATGGTCTCCAGGTACCTGAGCATCCATTTATGAAAGTAATGGGCGTCAGAAATCCCAAATACTCTGCTTAGGAATGTGATAGTATCACTCAGTTCCTCGGAGAAGTCGCTACGGTGAATAACCTGTGGCCATCTGGTTATCACCTTCTTGTTCTTTAGGTACACCTCATTCATCAGTTGCATGCACTGGTCTTCATTGTCCTCCCATGCCTTAATGCAGTCTTCTTGGCTCACGGCCACGAAATGCCAATGGTGAGGGATGCCAAGCATGATTTCGAAGTGTCGGGCAGTCAGGTTGATTATGACCTCACCCTTTTCATTTTCGACACATCTTGTGTCTTTATTGTAATGTGGGCCACCACCATCATGAATTCATTGTTTCTTGCTTGACCGACGGGATCCCTCCGAAAAATACAGACCACTACCCACCAGTTTGTCCATCCAAGGACTTCCTGTGACTCTTCTGGTTCTGGCCCAGAAATCTTCCATGTCAATGTGACCGAGCTCAGAGTCTCTTATATCCAGGTCACATTCTCGCCTAGGACTCGGGCATTCGACCCTCGATACTTGTACTTCATCTCTTCCTCTATAAGTTTAGCTTTTTCCTTTGATTCGGTCAGCCTCTTGCTTGATGTAGACATATGTGGATCGAGTTCAGTTGCTGATCTGATCCGCAAGAAGGAGGAGCGAAGTCCAATGCAAAAGAGCCATGTTAGCCGTCAGATCTTCCATTAAAGCATTGACAAAATGAAGAGTTAGTAATTTTAACGCCTCTGGGCGCAGGGCAAAAGGACATTATAGGTTGCAGGGTTAATAATATGGCGCACAGAAGGAGGGTGTTACAAGGAACAAATTAGCACCAAAGGGTGCAGGGCGCGAGGATCTTTGCACATGACATTTTTGTTATTGTAAGCAGAAGTGCGCCTGTACCATTCATATGTGTTTTATACTGGGCGTAGATAATTTTCATGTTGCACGGGGACAAGATGTGCCAATGGCGCATATATTTTTCATGTTACATGGAACTTTGGTGCGCCGAAGGGCGCAGGGTTGATGTGTGTAACATAGGCTTTATGTGCGCAAAAGGGAACTTAAGTACAATGCGGCACAATCTCATGCAAGCCTTCCTGCACCATTGTTAGGTTTTATTTGGTTTCACATGGCGCGGGTAATTTTCATGTTGTAAGAAGGATCAGTGTGCCTTCTTGGCAGCAACTGTATTTTATGTAACAGGCGTGGTGAATGCGCCAAGAGGAAAAAGTAGTCCAAAATGGACTGTTAAGTTTTCTTCTCTCCCTGATGGGTTTGAGTGTGTTTTTAGGCCATTTCCTTGTGGATTCGGATGGTGAAGGTGCGCAAAGAAAGAGATCCAGGTCGGATTTTTGAGGCGGAGCCCTCTATAATGGAAAATCTAGAAAGAGGGATGGAAACTTGACTTGGGAGAGAGATTGCAAGAATAGCAGAAGGGGAGGGTTTCTTGACTCTATACATCCATTATATCCTACCACAAACAACCAACAAAAATGAAAACACAAGAGGAACAAGGACCACTCACCGGAATATATAGGACGTGAGAGACGAAGCGGGGTCCATGAATCATGACACGAGGACGACAGGCATGCTGACAGGTGCAGAGGAATAAAATTATCACGTGTTTTCAATTGTGAAAGTGACAGGGCGGATGCGCCTATATATAGGCGAAGGTGTAATAAATGTGCCAACCACTTTTACAAAGGGCACACCAAAACACGTGTCGACACGTAAAACTTTACACCCTTTGGCACAGATAAATGCATGTCAACACGAAATTATGTGCACCTTTAGTGCATTTAAAGGACTGTCAACACTAGATTTCAAGAGCCGAGGCACACCAAAACACGGCGCAACTTTTGTGTTGTTGACATGAAGGCGCATGCACCTTGGCGTAGGCAGGAAAGACGCATCATGGGGAGGCGCAATAATTGTTGTGTCAACACCTCAAAGGGTGTGCCAAAGAAAATGAAGAGGGTGTAGATAAATTGTGTTGCACAGACAAAAGGTGCGCCCTAGCCAAAAGGACCAAAATGACTAAGTTCGGAAAACTAGATTTCCCGGAAGGGATCTTAAGATCATTCCGAACACTTTCGGTCCCATCACGGGACCGAAACAAAAATTTGGTAGGGTTACCTGTAAAATTGCCCTTGTCAATTTTACGGGATAACAGCTGGCTCTTTCTGGGGACTATCTTTGAGTGAAACTTAAGGGTAGAGAATCCTGATTTTCATGTGCCTATCCATTGGGCAAGAGAGTCAAAAACAAGGGCGACGACAAAAGCAAACACACGACAAAAAGAAAACTGTACAAAGAAGAGAGCAAGCTCTACTTCTTGAATATTTTGAGATGTTGCCCGCTATAGGGAAGTGGGAGATCAGTTCCGTCTAGATACGAGAGATAGAAGCTATTCTCTCCATTGAGCCGTTTGATCTTGAAAGGTCCTCTCCATAGGGAGTCAAATTTTCCATGCATGCCCTTTGGCTCTTTTCGTTTGTCCCACAAAAGGACGAGGTCTCCCACCTGGAACTCTCTTTGCTTAGATTTTTTATCGAACAGTCTCTTGACTTGATTCTGATGTTCGGTGATCCTATCGACCACTCTTACTCTCTTTTCTTCAAGCTTTGCTAGATACATGATCCTCTTTTCAAGAGAATTTTGGAAAGTCTCATCTTCAATCACTCGTGCCAAGCGCAGAGTAGGAAGTTCCATAGAAATGGGAAGCTCAGCACCAATTCCATATAACACTTGAAAAGGCGACATACCGAGGGACCTCTTTGGAGTAATACGGTCTGCCCACAAAGCGTCATACAATGACTTGTGCCACGTTTGCTGATTCTTATCGACTAGCTTTCGTATAATGGTCACTAAGTTTTTATTACTGGATTCTGCCTGACCATTTCCTTGGGGGTAATAATCCAAGGCGTGAGCCAAGGTTATCCCGTATTCATAGAAAAAACTAATAACTTCCCGTGAAGAGAAGTTGGAAGCATTATCAGCAACAATCTTGCTTGGAATGCCAAACCTGACAATGATATTTTCTTTGATGAAACTACAAACAACCTCGGAAGTGGCATGCTTGACAGGTATGGCTTCCACCCATTTCGTGAAGTAATATGTTGCTGTCAGGACATAACTATGTCCGCACTCGATTGGGGATTGAGTGCACCGATAAAATCAATTCCCCACTGCCTGAATGGTTCATCAATGACGACCGGCCTGAGGGAAAAAGTAGTCAATTTTGGCTTACCAACAAATTGCTGGCAAGGCTCACACTTTGCTACCTAGGTGGCTGTATCTTGGAAAAGCGTTGGCCAATAATACCTAGCCCGGATGATCTTGTGTGTTGTCACGGAAGAGGAGAAGTGACCACCACAGGCTGAATCATGAAAACTTTGAAGTAACTTTGTCTGTTGTGGTTTGTCAACACATCACAAGAAGATGCCATCTATTCCACGTTTGTATAAACCGTCATCCCAGATGACATATCTGGCTGCTCTGAGCTTTATAGCACACTTCTCCTTTGTAGTTAGATGAGCTGGGCATTCACCATAAGTGAGAAAGAAAGCAATATCAGAATACCATTCATCGCTGGTCGCGACAAATAGAACCATGGGTAGTGAATCGGCTTTCTCCAGCTGGCTTTGTGCTCCATTGGTGCAATCATTCTTTTCCTCGGGGTCTTTGAATCTCATCTTTCAGCCATAAGGTGACATAGGCCCCCCCCTTACCAACTTATTTGGTTTTATATCTAGATCATACTCCTGGACTTTTGCGATCCAATTCCCTCGCAAACTCCCTAACTCCTGTTGAGTTAAGATGGACTTGACTACCGTGTCAGGAACTAGAACTACCGTATGAGAGTTTAGAATGTAGTACCTGAAGTTCTTGACTGCTTTGACAATGGTGAAGGCATGCTTTTCCAACTGAGACATCTTCAATTCATGAGGCTTGAGGGGGGAGCTCATAAACGCAATCGGGGATTCAACATCCTCAGAATTCTTTTGCATTAGGATAGCTGACACTGTATGCTTAGATGCATAACTATACATGATAAATTTTTGGAGAAATCAAGACATACGACTGGCACATGGGCGACGGAGGCTTTTATCTCCTCAAATGACTTCTTTCCTTCTTCGCTCCACCGGAAAGCTGGTGACCCTTTCATCATGTTTGATATATGGCGAGTCTTCTCAAAGCAAAATTAGGAACAAAGCGTCTGAGAAAGTTTACTTTTCCAAAGAAAGAGTGAACGCTGGTCTTGCTTGTTGGTAAAGTAAGGCTCTGGATAGCCCTAACCCTTTCAAAGATCTATCTTCATCCCTTCCTTGCTTACAATGTGTCCCAGCAACTTTCCCTCTGTGACTCCGAAAACAGACTTTTTAGATTCAGGGAGATCCCGTGCTCTCGGCATCTAATCAATACTTGCTCCAAATGATCACAATGATCATTTTGTTGCTTAGAGAACACAGTTAAGTCATCCAAGTAAACTACGATGACTTTTCCCATCATTCCTTTGAATGCAAAGTCCATGGCCCGCTAAAAAGTGGTGCCGGCATTGGTCAGACCAAAAGGCATCCTGTTGTAAGCGAATGTACCCCAAGGGGTAGTGAATGCTATTTTGAATTGGTCTTCGGGTGAGACTTCGATCTGATTGTAGCCTGAAAAACCATCAAGCATAGACAACATTTCTGATCCAGTTACTGCTTACAGAACCTGATCCATTATGGGAAGGGGGTAGTTATCCTTTAAGGATGCCTGATTCAGGTTGTGAAAGTCTACGCAGATGCGTATCTCACCATTTTTCTTGCGTACTGGCACAATATTTGCAACCCAGGTACTGTGATGGATAGGAAAAATGATTCTCGCATCTAGCATTTTTTGTATTTCCACCTGAATGGTACCCGAGACCTTGGGATTGTAGTGCCTTTGTTTCTAATGAAAGGGTTTGACATCATTCTTCAATGGGATGTCGTGTTGGACGTCCTTTGGCTTGAAAGACTTTAGATCGGCATAGGACCATGCCAATACATCTATGTATTTCTTCAGCAACTTGACAAATTTCTGCTTCTCTTCGGGTGTGCAACATTTTCCAATGTTTACAAACTGTAGATGTTCTACCAAACCCAAATCGAATGATTTGGTTTCGGGAGGAGTTAGGATCATCTCACCTTTTCTTTTTGACAAAATGATCATGCCTGTCAAACAACTACTCTAGGGAAACCAGGCCTTTTGGGATTTTATTTCCTTTGAGCTGACATATGCCGTCGTTTCCTTCGGATTCCCGTTCTGATCAGTAACAGACTCACGGCATGTGGAAGTGGATCCTTCAAAATGAAGCTCACTAAAATTTTCCACTTTTTCAAGAAAGGCAATGAGTTGATTGTCATCATTGAATACCTGCCAGTGCTGAGAATTGTCCGGCACGCTTGGGCGGAAAACCACCTCAATGGTATATGTGTCTGTTTTCAAACCTGGGTGAGGGAGCATGAGGGATGCTGAGACGGCCAATGAGTCGGCCATGTCATTCTGAGCTCTAGGAATGGCTTTTATTGAAAAAGTGTCAAACTCCTCAATGTTGTCCCATACCGCATTGCGATAATGTCTGAGCCTTTCATTCTTCACTTGGTATATCCTTTTAACTTGATTTACGACCAGCTCTGCATCACCCTGTACTTTTAGATTTTTGATTCCTCTTTCCCTTGCGGCTTGCATGCCAAGTAGCAACGATTCATACTCAACAAGTATTATTCGTTTTGAAAAGCGCAACTTGAAGGAGAGAGGGATAATCTCCTCCTCGGGAGATATTAACACAGCTCAGCCGCCGCATCCACTAGTCGCACAGCTGCCATCAAACTGCAATGTCTAGATCTTGTTAAGATCCTCTGCTTGGACGAGGACATCCATTTTGTCAGACTCAGTAGACAAGAAATAGTTTCCCATCACGATGATTCGAAGAGAATTTTAGCTTTGGGGTCATCGGAATTAGTAACCAGTACTTCTTTCATGATTCCGGCTCCAACATTTGCATTATACCTTTGTGACGGGATTCTAGCCTTAAACCAGTCCATATGAATCTCTCCACCAACCTTGCTGCGAAAACTCCTTCCTAATAGAATTCCATATGCTGTCAGAATATCGGCAACAAGGAAAGTCATCTTTACTCTTTTCTCTGGGAACGCTGCAAATACGAACTGTGCATCCTTGATTTGACCGATCAGCGGAACCTGCTTGGTTTCCAAGGAATAACATCTGCCAAAAGGCTTGGTAAGGGTGAGGCCCAAAGCATGGGAAACTTTTTCCGGCATGACATTATCAGAAGCCCCAGAATCAATTATGCAGTTGCTTAGTTTGTGGCCATTAATTAGGAGGGAGAGATAGAAAGGTTCTATCTTGCCTGATGCAGAGGTCGAGGCAACGTTTATGCGGGACGAAGGAGGAGTAGAAAGGATTCCTTTCGGGGAAACCTGAGTGGTTATGACAGCCTGGCTTTGAATGTATTCAGTTAACCTTACAAGCTATTCGGGGTTTGACTGAAGATACTCGGCTTCAGACATTTGGATCTTGGTCTTTTTAGCATGATCAATAATGTCAAACGTGGCCAAGGGCTGCGTTGATGAAGAAATGAGTCCTTCATTTCGCGGTGGTAGAGTAGGATTATTGGCCTTAATAGGAACATGAGAGGGCTGATTCGGAGGAGACACAGGGGCAAAATATTTTCTTGAAAAAGACCTAGTGACTGATTGAGCAGAAGGGGATTACCTCTTTTTACGATGATTGGAGGAGTGTTTGACACGGCTTTCTCTTTCTGCACCTTGGCAGCAATTTCTACCTCTTTTCCTTGCGAGCGGGTGAAAACAACATATGATTGTCCACTTGCATACCCTTGGGTACCCTCTTCTTCATCAGATTCCCCCTCATCAAATTCCATATACCCGATAGTAGAGTCGCCAGTCGGTTCACCGACATCTTGATCATCTTCACCTAGTGATGAAGGTTCTTCATAATTTTGCTCCTCTTCTTCGATTTTAGCTAAAGCATTGACCGGAGGGGCCTCGAGCACCAGCCGTGGAGCGGTTGTGGGTAGGCGGGGCCTTTGTGAGACGTTGTTAGAAGTAAAGTTCCTTCATGGAATATCCCGGTACAAAGTGCTAGGAGAAGTCTGAGCTAGCTACTTTTTTAATGCGAGCAGGTCATTTGCCATCTTTTGGAATGCCGGATCGGATGAAGTGGCGGGAGAAGGAGCTGAAACTTTCAGCTTTGATGGCTCTCGCATTAATTCGCGAGATATTAGCAAGTTTTCTTCAACGTATGGCAACACTTGGGCGAGAACCAAAGTAGCGACTTGCTCTTGCAAGAGTAAAAACTTACTTTTGAGCTCATGGCGTTGACGAAGAAACACTTCTAATTTTAAGCGTTGGCAGCATGTGTTAGGTTGTGGAGCCTATTTTTCATGTGTGAAAGTGTTGAAGGCTGTGCACTAAGAGTACTATACACTTTTCATGTATCCTTGCGAGAATATATAGGACGTGAGAGATGAAGCGGGGTCCACGAATCATGACACAAGGATGATAGGTGTCTAACAGCGCAGAGGAATAAAATTATCACGTGTTTTCAATTGTGAAAGTGACAGGGTGGATGCGCCTATATATAGGCAAAGGTGTAATAAATGCGCCAACCACTTTTACAAAGGGCGCACCAAAACACGTGTCGACACGTAAAACTTTACGCCCTTTGGCGTAGATAAACGCATGTCAACATGAAATTATGTGCGCCTTTGGCGCGTTTAAAGGACTATCAACACTAGATTTCGAGCGCCAAGGCGCACCAAAACACGGCGCAACTTTTGTGTTGTTGACATGAAGGCACATGCGCCTTGGCGTAGGCAGGAAAGGCGCATCACGGGAGGTGCAACAATTGTTGTGTCAACACCTCAAAGGGTGCACCAAAGAAAATGAAGAGGGCGTAGATAAATTTTTTTGCACAAACAAAAGGTGCGCCCTAGCCAAAAGGACCAAAATGACTAAGTTCAAAAACTAGATTTCCGAAAGGGATCTTAAGATCATTCCGAACACTTTCGGTCCCGTCACGGGACCGAAACAAAAATTTGGTAGGGTTACCTGTAAAATTACCGTTGTCAATTTTATGGGATAACACAACAGTAGTAAAAGGAAAGAAGAAGGTAGTCATTGAGGAAGAGGAGATGGCACCCGAAAGTCATTTCTCGGAGATGCAATACCCAAAAGGATTCATTGTCAGCCAAGAGTGGGATTCACCCATTAGAAAAAGAAAAGTGAGTGAATATAATCACAAGACGTCGGAGAACAAGAAGGAGCTCGATTCCTTGCTCATGGTGAGAACAAACAAACACACGACAGATGACATGCCGGTATATGATGATGTGGGTGAAAAACTTTTGAAGAGAATTGGGGTATATTAGTTGTATGAGCTTCCATATTTCGGGAAGTATGATCCCTTGTACCAGTGGCTCATGAGCAAAGTGTACACGAAAAATCCTTCTACCTTATAGGACGTAGAGTTAGAATTTCATCAGCACTAGTTTCATCGGCCACAGATCTAAAGGCCACAAGAGAAGACATAAGAGGTGATCTTGCAGATAAAGCTGAATTTTACAGACCAAACAGGAGTTGGGATACCTAAAGGGTCCACATGGAATGGACATAGATAAATTGAAGAATTGTCTAATTGTACAAGCTACAGACACCTGGTTACTAAGTTAAATGATCAGGAGCGGTGGTCACAAGTAAACACTATGTGGTTGCATGTGGCGTGAAAGATGTTGGAAGGGACGATATATAATATTGCAGGCTATATTGTAGAGAAAATAGTTGAAAAAGCATGCACAGGGGAAAGATCAGCTTTTGGGTTGTTCTCCTATCACTGGTCTTCATGGAGATTGGAGTACCAGATGGGCCAAAGGAGAAAATATGGGAATACCCCATGGAGAACAAGTCCCAGTGAAAGATTCAACAAGTACCTATGCAAGGGGACCATGACAGATGAAGTAAAACAAAGGGTGGAGAAGTGGTATGACAGGCTCTGCGTGGCATTTGGGGAAGAATGGCACATTCCAAAGGACCTACCAGCAGTGGTAGGAAAACAAGTTCAGTTTTTTGTATACCAAGCATTTTTGCATCACACATTTTCCAATGAAGGATAGATATTGGGGCCCTTAGTGCAAGTTATTTTCAAGAATTTGTTCACAGATTTAAAGATACACACAGTGGTATTCAATGTAGACAAGGTAGACTGTGACTACCATACATTGAGGAAGAAGTATGTATATCCTGGCAGAAGTGCCTATACAGAGAGAATCATTTCAGAGGTTCTAAACATCAAACCAATAAGTTTGGTTATAGCAGATGTGGGAGCAGCATTGGTGTATCTCTAGTTGAAGCTAAAAATAGAGATGGTGTCACCTAGATTTCACCCTAAAATTTGTGACTACCCTATCCGAAATTTTTTCGTACTTTTAAAATAATGGGTCATTTTGTGTTTTTATTGCCTGAAAGTTCTTTTATTGCGTCAAAATAATCCCAAAGAGCCATATTAGCCTTTTTCACCAAATACCCAGATGCCCAAAATTGTTATATTCTGTCATTGCCGAGATTTATCTCATGGGAATTTGTATTTAATTATTTTGACCCCGTATGAGGCTATTTGCGCTCTGTTCTAACTTTGTTATGATCGAATATGTCATTACTCTTATGTACCAAAAGGGTTTTAACTTGGAATAAGTTTTGGGCTTTATTTGTAACTTTTGGCAATTTTTCATGTTTTTGTGTTGTCCGTTTTGTTTTCTTGTGAAATTTCTCTAGAACAATTCCTTTGCCGGGTAAGCCCGATTTTGGTCGGAGCAGCTGGAAAACATATACGCACATTATGCCTGGAGGAAGTCGCCATCAGAGGTCTGGATCACTGGGAAAAAGTGAAGTCATGCATGGAAAAGCCCCTGCGGGGATGGGCACATTTTTGGAAAACAAAGGATTTAAGCTGCAATGGGAAAAATAGAAGCCGCAGGCAGGGTGGGAATTTTATACCTGCCTAGCAGGGTACTTTTTCCCGTGTTATAAAATTCACTTAAGCTGCAAAGTGGGAAAGTTAGAGGCTGCAGGCAAGTGGGAATTTATTGTCTGCCTTGCAGGGTAAAAATTCCCATGATAAAATAAAAGGAAAGTGACTTAAGTGAAATCATGGGATTTTAGTGCCTACCTTGCAGGGTAAATAATCCCATTGTCAAAGTCAAATCACTTAAGTGGATCATGGGATTTTGGTGCCTGCCTTGCAGGGTAAAGAATCCCATTGTGGAAAATTCTTAAAAATAGAATTATATGTGCAAAAAAGTGTGCCCCCTTTGGTGAGATGATGACAGCCTTTAAGTGATTATTTTAATTAATCTATCCTTTCAAAAAGTGCGCCCAAGCTTGGAGGAAGTCAACAAGTCAAAATTGGAATAAAAGAAATGAATTAAATACATTAAATTTAATTTATTTAGTGGCTGCCCCCTTCCTCTCAAAAAGTGCGCCCCATTTGGGAGTTATTTAATGATTTTAAAGGCATTAAAACATTAAATTAATTTCTATTTTTAGTGGCTATGGTCAAGGCACACTGTGAAGCTTAAGTGAAGTGATGTGTGAAGGATTAAATTGGATTAATTTAATTTATTGGATGGCTGTCCTTAAACATGCTATTTTTAAAAGAGAAGAGCATGATTTTTAATTAATTAATTGCCTTTAATTGTTAGGGCAATTATTAATTATAGAATTGTGAAGGTTATATAAGCATGGGCAGCCATATGGGTGAATTATTTGATTCACAGGTAAAGAATTGCAGCCAAGTGGAAAAGTGCGCCCCCATTAGAAGAAGGATTTTGCTCAGGCAAGGTGGCAACAAGGCTAAAAGCTTCCAGATTTGGCGCATGCTTTGAAGAAGGTTGATCTTTGTCTGCATAATTGTTTGCACAGGTGTTACAAGAGCTCAGGTGTTGTTGAAAGGATTCATGCTCTCTTTATGTGCAAATTAAACACCATTTTTGGGGCAGCAGGCTTGAAAAGTGTAGATTTTTACAATTAAAATTCACTATTCATGCTTCGGTGGCCATTTTTGTCTAAATAAATTGCAGGAATTCATTACAGGTGTTTTACAAAGGAAAAGGAGCTTTTATCAATGTCCAATACATTGCATATATCCTCCGAATCTGAAGAATTGTCCAGATCTGCACCAGTATTGAAGAAATCCGGCCAAGTAAGAAGAAAAAGAATTATTCAGATGAAGATAGACAAAGCTATGGCGAAGAGAGATGAAAAAGAAAGCACGATGGAGTCATGCATTGCTTCCAAACTTGCAGACATAGGAGACACAGATCTAGGCCCGGAACCTCTTTCCGATTTGATTGATAGATCCAGAGCGGGAAAGACTTCACTCATGCGTGCGGTTAAAAGCAGTGGAATTATCCAAGCTACAGCTTTTCCATGTACAACCCAGTTGCCAGAACTTGTTATGGAGTGCGCTAGATCTTACCATCCTTCATCCAGATCAGTGCGTGATGCTTCGGGAAAGACAATAATTCGTTTGGATGTAGAGTTCATCAATTATTGTTTGAAGATTCTAGTGTGAAAGGTGGTGACTTCCATTAGCCTTCAGGATGCCGGCAGTAGGTGGGAGAAGCATAGAGTTGATTGCGTGAGCATAATGAATAGCCGATACATGAAGAAGCCTAGATCTGCTTCAAAATTCCGAGAACTCTTCTGCGGTCCAATTTGGTGCAGGAGGTAGATGATGTCGTCAAATTTCTATGCAAGATGAATGGCGAGGCGAATGCTTACACTTTCCGTACATGGATGTATGCTTTCATCAGGACCATTGAAATCAACAAGGTTGATTCTATAATCAATTGGTCGGAAATTATTAGCAACAACATTGGTGAGCAACTCCGGAACGTGAAGCATACTTTCAGCTTCAAGATGACTTCATACTTGGTGTATGCTGCAGCTTCACAAGGCGTCTTTTCCAAGATGGATAGATGTGGTGTTCTTTCTAAGGACCCCATTTTTGAGTGCTACCCACAGCTTACTGTACCTGCATGTGAGAAAGATTTCAAAGTGATCAATGATGAATTCTTCTATGATTTCATCTGCAGGCTAGACAAAGACTTGAAGGCCAACAGGGTAAGCAAGGAAGTGTGGGAAGCTGTGTCCAAGATTGGCAGTCTATTCATTCAATTTGTAGATTTCACATACCTTAGGGTTACGAGATTTTCTGGAGAACCAATAAAGATGCCCAGGTATCCAAATGATAGATTGATCATCATGGAGCTAAGCAGGCAACTTATGGAGTTACACGTCCTTCAGTCAAAGCGGCACAAGTCTATGGGCTTCTTTCCAATCACTGTGGGATATTACAGTTGCATTAGCATTCATAGAGCTCGGGAATGGAGGCGCAAATGTTATCCAAGTATGAGCAAGAGTTATTCCCTACATGGCTGAAATTCTATCCATTTGGAGTAGCCAAGAAGACAATCTCCCAGGAGTACGCACATGTGCCTTCATTAGAATATTTTTGGATGAAGTGCAAAAATGAGTACGAGGTTAGAAAGAGAGATTTCAGCAGGCTATCAACAAAGCAAGTGTTCAACTTTGGACTAGCGCGGATACCTGCGGATCTTAAAGATGATGGGAATGTGGTACTTGACACTTACCATCAAATGGGAGGAGATAAAGCCATACTGCAGAATAACATAGGAGGCTGCAACACAATTGAAGAAAGGTCGGGAGCTATGTTGGTGAATACTTCAAACTGGTTGCTGATGAAGGGATATTGCCTTGATGAAGCATTGATGAATCAAGTCATGGGAAACTTCGGTGCAGGAGATTCCTCAAGCAAAAGCACGCAGGAGAAAGTAGCAGGAAAGTCGAGAAGTTGAAAGTGCATAGAAGATCTCAATCCAAGGAGAGGATCACTTCTACGACCATGACTTTAACTCCGGTTTCTCCAGTACCCAATACTTCACCAACTATTGCACCGCAACAGTAGGATGTTTCCATGCCTCCACTGAATCCAGTGACATTCATCTTCTCCCCTTAGCCACTTCGTTTAGCGCCTATTCCAGAGGATACATTGAAGCTGCAAATGGTGGAATTTGAAAGGGATTTGTCCTTGGATGATTTAGAAGATGGCAGCCATAACACTGTGGCACTTTCTGACGGAGAGGATGCAGAGCGAGAAGATGGTAGTACACTCAGCGACTTCTCATTCTCTGAGAAGTAACTTCTCGGAATGGTTGGCTTCGCAGTTGGTTCCAGAAGCGAGAATGGAGATGAACTTAGAGGAGCACGACTTGCAGCTACTCCAGAATCTAGGCGGAAGAGACAGAAGGCCTAAAGTTACCAAAGCAACTTCTAGGTTGATCATCAAGGATTCGGGAGAGAAGTTTGTTGAGATATCAATTCCGCGAAGGAAAGATAGAAGAGGAGCTCACGGAGAGGATGTGACAATAACCAAAGTACCCCTCGATCAAGCCACCACTGAAGGATTGAAGCAGACACACAGACATTGATGGATGCTTTATTCCTTAGGCTTGACAGTGAAAAGGCGGAGAAAGAAGAG
The DNA here is from genome assembly GCA_018340775.1 of Taxus wallichiana var. yunnanensis. Lineage (NCBI taxonomy): Eukaryota > Viridiplantae > Streptophyta > Pinopsida > Cupressales > Taxaceae > Taxus > Taxus wallichiana. The sequence goes on from CM031242.1 coordinate 660,436,250, forward strand.
CTGCAGAAGCAAGTATCTCAATTATGTGAGATCATAGCCAAGGTTGCTAAACCTTCCATTCAGCCCATTTCAGAGTAGGTGAGTGATCATCTTATGCAGGAAATGGAGGACACAAGCAATCCAAGAAAGGCTATTGATGAATGGAAGGATTTGATTATTCGTCAAGCTTCTGTACAATTTGGGAAGTGCCAACCCGCCTAAAGGTTATGGATGATGCAGAAAATAAACTAAAGCAACTGATGGCAAACATAGAAGGCATGAATACAGTTGCAGAGAGTAACCTAAGTATTTTGGCCGAGATCAACAAGCTTTCGGGAGATGTATTGATTGCAAAACAGATTGTGTACACGGACGGATCGGAGAGGGGAAGCGGCTAGAGTTTGCAGTATCTTTCCATTTGGAAATCTGCAGAGTTTTGCTGAAGAGGATGCAGACACTTGAGAGTAGGACATTAGATTTACCAGACAGTGTCATTTCTTTCATTGAGGAGAGAGTGTACGGGAATCTCACTTCATACGTGCGGATCATCTCAACTAAGGTGCCTAATTCCCTAGAAGGATCTCTTCTGATGATACAAAAGAGAATTGATAAAGCTACCAAGCCTTTCACGATGAACTCTATCAGTAGAATGGTGTCACGCGCAGGCAGACATTGCAATGTTTGGGCCGAGTTTGGAAGATGTGGAAGCATGCATTAGAGTGTTGAATGAAGGGTTGTTGCAGTTCAGGACAGAGAAAGAAGAAGTCGCTAAAATAGATGGAAGGATGTTGAATTACATGTTTGACAAGTATATCCGATATCAAAACAAGAAAAAGACATAAACATTACAGCTGGCATGACTTCTTCTATTCTTTCTTCTTCTATTTTCTATGTTCTCGGATGAAATTGTAAAACTTCTAAGTTATTGGTTTTGCAACCATTACTTAGAGTCATGTAGAACCATTCTATTAGTTAAGTGATACATGTGTCACTTAAGGAGAAGATAGTTGAGGATGATTGCCAAATGTCATCTTTACTTGTTGTTTATGTTTCAGTTCAGTTTGTGTTTTCCATTTGTACTTTCCCTCCTACATTCTATAAGTAGGAGAAGAACCTCTAGTTTAATCATCGATCAGAATTTGTAAGCAACAATCTTGTGTTCTAGACTTTGTGCTGAACCCCTAAGAGCCACTTGGAGCAAAGGAATACAAAGGAGCAGGTTTCCAGAGAACTTTGTGTCACGGTGTACTGTGTTTCTTGCTTTTAATCTTAGATCTCTTGATAAACTTTGTGTTATTTTAGATCTAGATCTAGAGCTGCCTTTGTTTTATAATTTTGTGTGTTCATATCTATTAAGTTTCTTCTATGTGCATGCAATTAGCTCTGCTATCTACTAATTGGGATGCACATCTTCCCCATTTCTTCTCTATATTTCCTTTACTTCCTTCTTCTATAAAATACTTCCTTTCTTGAACAACTACTTACTTGCTGCAGAACTTCTTAGTTATGGTTCATGAACTAAGTGGTTAAAGTAAAACCCCTGATAGATAATAACACATTTTTATTGAAAAATCTGACATGGGAGCCTCACCGGTTAAATGAGGGAGATTTATCTCATGACTGCCTAGGTTTGATGCTATGCAGAAAATCTAGCCAACAAAGTATTTGGCGACTCTGCTGGGGAAACAACTATCTTTGTAGATCAAGGTTTATCTATTGAAGATCAGAGTGTTTTTCATACAAATCTCAACCCGGCTGAATGTCCATTCACCCGATTTGTGAAAGACGCAAGTAAGGATCGATCATTTCTTCCAACCGTAGGAGAAATTCAATTTCAATCATCCTCCTCAAGTTAGAAGTGCTGTAGATCTAGTCTCTCACCAGGAAGGAGAGTGCACACCCATCCATATCTCTGGATCGTATTCAAAGCATAATCCGGTGGCTGAAATAATCCATCAAGTCTATCAAGTCTACACAAGGAGGAGACGTGCTGAAGTCAACATGGGGCATCAGCTAGTACCTATTCCATGGGGAGTAGCTTTTGGACCTCTGAACTTGGCTCCACCTATGCACGAGCTGCCAAAGGGATCCAGAAAGAATTTTCTAAAATTCTTTGGAGATGGAAAGCAAAACCGGATGATCATTTGGCGGCCTTCTTCATATCCTGTGGTGTGCTTGCAGTAGAGCATGAAGATGTCTCAGTCAGACTCTTCATTGAGACTCTACACGACTTGGTGGGAGAATGGTTCTATCGGCTAGCTCCTGGCACCATAACCAACTGGGCGACTATGCGTGAGAAATTCTGAAAAGATTCAAGCCTACAGAGGACGCTAGCACGTTGATCACCCAACTGACACAGTTAAAGAAAGAGCCAAACGAGAACATGCGGGACTTTATTGCAAGGTTCCAAAGGATTTTATACAAAATCCCCACTTCTGCCGCATTGAGTGACGAAAATCAAAAGACGTTTTTTATAAACGCTCTATTGCCTGAAGTTGGATATCAGCTGAGAAGGGCAAGACCTGTAAATCTACTTGAAGCACAAAATGCTACCGTGGAGGTTGAGGATGACTTGATCATGGCTGGAAAACTTAAACAACCATCTCACAAAGGTGATGGTGCTTCTTCTAGTACTTCAGATCCTTTGTTACAGAAATTGGCTAATGACATGTTACAAATCAAGAAGCAGATCTCTCTAGAAAGGAGTGCAACCCCTAAAGAATAGTTTCTACCCAGACCTTCAATGGTCAAAATCAAAACCAAAACCAAAACAGACTTGCTGCTGCACCGCAGTGGTTGGCAATAGAAGCTACTCCAAGGAATAACTTGGAAACTAATGAAGAGGATCTCGACATTGATGAATCATTCGATGATGAAGAATTTATAGATCCACATTTGGTGACTCCAATATTGGTTACCTAGACTATGAATCGACGATGGCTATTATGAATCTTTTGAAGATTCTGATGGTCACACTTTTGCGGTGTTCACAAGGTCTCAGATGTGCCAAAATGCTGAAGCATCCACAAGCGGCCGAAGAGAAAGAGAAGATCCTGGCCCGGATGTTACTATCTTGAAAAGAGGTAGCACTCTTCCTTCTTCATTAGCGCCTAAGGATAAATATTCAAATTCTTTCAATTCGCAGCAAAGAGCCAACGCACATCCTGCTGAAGCAAGTCAAGCTTTCGACATAATTGATCACATCAAGAGGAATAAGGTCCAAATGTTAGAAGCTGAGTATTTGAGAGCATTTCCTGATCAGCTGAATAGATTGGTCAAATATGTGCAAAGTAATGGTCCTAGCCCAACAAATAATACTTCATGGGGTATCTTGTCAAGCCCAAAGAATACTCCCCCTTCAAATAATGTGGCTACAAGTTCTTCTCCTTCTACCTCTTCTCCTGCTACATCAGAAAGGATCAAGCCATTCTATGTATCTTTGCTCATCAATGGACATAAATTAAGCAATTACATTTTGGATTCTGGAGCTTCTGATAATGTCATGCCTACCAAAGTTGCTGATGCCTTAGGTCTCACATTGATGAAAACCATCGGGAGATGTTATTCAATGGAAATGCAAGTCTCTCTTGTGGGGAAAATCAAGGATGCGCAGGCAGTACTTGCTTCTTTTCCAGATAAAAGACTGAAAACGACTATCCTTGTAGCAGACATTCCAGTCTCTTATGGCATACTTTTGAGTAGAAATTTATGCAAAGAGCTGGGTGGAGAAGTCAAGATGGATTGGTCTTGTGCACACATACTAATCAAAGGAGTAAATCAGAAGCTGGAACCTGAGAAGAAATCTAAGTACATAGTATCAAAGTCTGAGGATCCTAGATCTCAGATCTTGTTTCAGGAATTGGATCACAGAGTCTATTATCTAGAAATGGATAAAGAAGATGTTCAACCGGTGATTCAAGAGCCGCATCAACTTAACAACAAGATTTGGACTCTGGAATTTGATGGCGATTCTTCATTCATTTGGATGCAGCGCGAGCGTTTTCTTATCTCTCCTGAAGGGAAGGTGCATGCACACTCCTTCAAATTGATGTTCGAAAATACTAACAATATAGCTGAGTATGAAGCGTTGTTGTTAGGCATGGAGTAGGAAAGAACAATGGGAATTAAATTATTACATGCAAAGGGAGATGTTGAGCTGATCATGAAGCAGATAAGAGGCCTCTACCAAGTCAAAAAAAAACAAACTACGGCACTATAGAGATCGGGTCTACTCTGCTATCCTGGATTTTTCAGCGTTCTCGGTATATTACATTCCGAGAGAACAAAATTCAAGAGCTGATTGGCTTGCAAGAACTACAGACTTTGTTAAATCCGGATCAGCCTCTGCATTCTTTGGCAGGGAGACTACAAGGTGGAGATGCTCTTTCACCCAAAGGTTCCTGACAACGTCTAGCAATGGCAGGTTTTCAACGATGACACGCAGATTGTTGCGTTTCTCCAACAGAAGGACAACTTTGAAGAAATCTACTATGAGGGAAGCAATTCACCTCCTAGGTAGACTACTGTTGGAGAAATGGATGTGGACGTCTCAAGAAGTCAGGAGATTATCCAGCTAAAGGGAAATAAAATTCCCAAAGGTTTGGTATCTCTTGAGGAAATGTTTGATAAGCATGATCAGATGCTTAAGAAAAATGAAGAAAGTGGGGAAGGTTATTCCTCCGACACACAATTGCTAAATTTGGGAGCCGGCAATGATCCCAAATTAGTAAATCTAGGTAAGTGTTGCTCAGAGGCTGAAAGAGAAGCTTTTACTGAGCTTCTTAAGAAATATATGGATGTTTTTGCCTGGTCTTACCAGGATCTAAAAACATATCAGCCTGCATGGAAGTTCAACACTACATCCCACTTAAACCAGAACAGAAGCCTTTCAAGCAGAAGTTGCGGCAACACAACCCCACCATTTTGGGAACCATCTTTGTAAAAATCCGGAAGTTGTTAGATGCAAAGATCATCTATCCCATACATCATTCGGAATGGTTGATCAACATAGTCCCCTGTTAGAAAGAAGAATAGTGAGATTAGGTCGTGTGGATTTCCGTAACCTTAATCAAGCTTCACTAAAAGACAACTACCCCATCCCCATCATGGATCACACTCTGCAGGTGGTCACTGGATCTGAGATGCTCTCCATGCTTGATGGCTTCTCAAGATACAATCAAGTAAAGGTGGCGATGAAGATCAATACAAAACGGCATTCATCACACCTTGGGGAACCTTTACGTGCAGAAAATGTCATTCACTGATTAATCTTTGGTCTTTACATTTCAAAGAGCTATGGATCTAGCCTTTGCTCATCTCAAAGATATAAGCATAGTGGTGTATCTGGATGATCTGACAGTCTTTTCCAAAGATAGAAGTGCACACATTTCAAACTTGGAAGAGGTTTTCATACAGTGCCGCAAGCATGGTATTTCTTTGAATCCCAAGAAATCCATCTTTGCTGTAACGGAAGGGAAACTACTAGGGCACATTGTTTCTAAAGAAGGAACAAAGATAGATCCAGAGCATGTCAAATCCATTCAGACATTGCCTTTGCCCACATCCAAAAAAGGAGTTCACTCTTTCTTTGGAAAAGTTAATTTTCTCAGGAGATTCATTCCTGACTTTGCTGAGCTAACCCGTCATATTTCGAATATGATGAAGAAGACACAAGATTTTAAATGAAGCAGCCCAAGGAAGGAAGCTTTGAGAAAATTAAAGAGGCCACAATAAAGCTCCAATCTTGGTTTCACCCGACTTCAATAAAAATTTATTCTTTATTGTTATTCCTCCGAACACACCATGTCGCAACATCGATGCGAGAAAAATCAAGAGGACACGAAGCTCCTATTGCTTTCATGAGTACGCCTCTTAAAGCCTATGAGTTGAAATACACTCCCATTAAATCCATCCTTACTCAACAAGAGTTGGGATTATTGAGAGGCACATGGGTGAAAAAGGTTTAAGAATATGACCTGGATATTAAACCAACAAAGCTGGTTCGAGGAAGAGGTCTATGTGAATTGATGACGGAGATGAAAACATCAGTGCCAGAAGCAGATCAAGATGAGATAGATGGAGATTTTCTGCAAAGTACTTTTTATAGATCTGGTAGAGGAGTGGTATAGTAACATTTCTTACTTTCTGACGTATGGAGAATGCCCAGATCAACTTTCCAGAAAAGAGAAACGAACCATCAAACTGAAATCCAAATATTTTGTTCTTTGGGATAATGGTTTGTACAAGAGGGGAATTGATGGCATATTTCTCAGATGCATTGATAAAGCTCAATAGGATCAACTACTACAATAGTTCCATGACATGGCTTGCGGTGGTCATTTCTCAGCCCGAGTCACTGCACACAAGATCCTTAGAGCAAGGTATTACTGGCCCACCCTTTTTCAAGATACTACAGATTGGGTAGCTAAGTGCCAAGCATGCCAACATTTTGTTGGGCGTGTGAAATTTCTGCATTACCCCTAAAACCCATTGTGATTGAAGAACCTTTCCAACAGTGGGGAATGGATTTTATTGGTATGCTTAACCCGGCTTCTAGTGCCGGTCACCATTATATTCTAACAACTACTGATTATTTCAGTAAGTGGGTAGAAGTTATTCCTATGAAGAATGCCACTTCCACCGAGGTGTGTAGTTTTATAAAAGAAAATATTATTGTCAGGTTTGGCGTGCCCAGCAAAATTGTAGCAGACAACGCTCTGAATCTTTCTTCTGAGGAGCTGGTGGAATTCTGCTACACTTATGGGATCCAGCTGGTTCATTCCTCAAACTACTATCCACAAGGGAATGGTCAAGCTGAATCTAGTAATAAAAACTTGGTAACTATCGTGCGCAAGCTTGTAACGGAAAATCAAAGGACTTGGCATAAAAAAATTTGATGCATTATGGGCTGATAGGATCACACCAAAAAGGGCGATAGGCATGTCCCCATTTCAGCTGTTATATGGTAGAGACACGGAGCTGCCTCTTACCTTGGAACTGCCTGCCCTACAACTTTCTAAGGCCCTGGAGGATTCCACATTCACAGATGCTATTGATAAAAGAATCATGTACCTGACTGAATTGAGGGAAGTACAAACTCAAGTTGCAGATAGGTTGACAGAGCATCAAAGGAAGGTGAAATTCATCTTCAACAAAAAGGCCAGGGAAAGAAAGTTTGAAGTTAATGACTGGGTCCTTTTATGGGACAAAAGAAGAGAAACAAAAGGCATGCATGGAAAGTTTGATTCACTATGGAAAGGGCCTTTTGTGATTAAGAGAATCGCTGGAGTGGATAGCTTCATTCTTGCTCATCAGGATGGAGTTGAATTGCCATTGCCTTTCAATGGACAACAATTAAAGTTATTAGGAGATGAGAAGCAGGCTAAAACCTGTATGTACATAAATAAATCTTTGTTTGTTTTTCCTTGTTTTGTCTTGTTTTGGTGTTGTGTTGTGTTGTGTTTGTTTGCCTGACCCCATGCCCAAAGGACAAGATACAAAACCAGAGATGATGGGATCTCATCTTTTCCCTTTTTCATTCTGACAAAGAAAAAGATGTCCACAGACAGGAGCCGACTAGTGTCACCCAGATTTCACCCTGAAATTTGTGACTACCCTATCCAAAAAAATTTCGTACTTTTAAAATAATGGGTCGTTTTGTGTTTTTATTGCCTGAAAGTTCTTGTATTGCATCAAGATAATCCCAAAGAACCATATTAGCCTTTTTCACCAAATACCCAGATGCCCAAAATTGTTATATTCTGTCGTCGGGATTTGTCTGCGAGAAATTTGTATTTAATTATTTTGAGCCCCGTATGAAGCTATTTGCGCTCTGTTTTAACTCTGTTATGATCGAATATGTCATTACTCTTATGTACCAGAAGGGTTTTAACTTGGAATAAGTTTTGGGCTTTATTTGTAACTTTTGGCAATTTTTCATGTTTTTGTGTTGTCCTGTTTCGTTTTCTGTGAAATTTCTCTAGAACAATTCCTTTGCCGGGTAAGCCCGATTTTTGGTCTGGAGCAACTGGAAAACATATATGCACATTATGCCCAGAGGAAGTCGCCATCATAGTTCTGGATCACTGGGAAAAAGCAAAGTCATGCATGGAAAAGCCCCTGCGGGGATGGGCGCATTTTTGGAAAACAAAGGATTTAAGCTGCAATGGGAAAAATAGAAGCCGCAGGCAGGGTGGGAATTTTATACCTGCCTAGCAGGGTACTTTTTCCCGTGTTATAAAATTCACTTAAGTTGCAGTGGGAAAGTTAGAGGCCGCAGGCAGGCGGGAATTTATTACCTGCCTTGCAGGGTAAAAATTCCCATGATAAAATAAAAGGAAAGTGACTTAAGTGAAATCATGGGATTTTAGTGCCTGCCTTGCAGGGTAAATAATCCCATTGTCAAAGTCAAATCACTTAAGTGGATCATGGGATTTTGGTGTCTGCCTTGCAGGGTAAAGAATCCCATTGTGGAAAAATTCTTAAAAATAGAATTATATGTGCAAAAAAGTGCACCCCCTTTGGTGAGATGATGGCAGACTTTAAGTGATTATTTTAATTAATCTATCCTTTCAAAAAGTGCGCCCAAGCTTGGAGGAAGTCAACAAGTCAAAATTGGAATAAAAGAAATGGATTAAATACATTAAATTTAATTTATTTAGTGGCTGCCCCCTTCCTCTCAAAAAGTGCGCCCCATTTGGGAGTTATTTAATGATTTTAAAGGCATTAAAACATTAAATTAATTTCTATTTTCAGTGGCTATGGTCAAGGCACATTGTGAAGCTTCAGTGAAGTGATGTGTGAAGGATTAAATTGGATTAATTTAATTTATTAGATGGTTGTCCTTAAACATGCTATTTTTAAAAGAAAAGAGCATGATTTTTAATTAATTAATTGCCTTTAATTGTTAGGGCAATTATTAATTATAGAATTGTGAAGGTTATATAGGCATTGGCAGCCATATGGGTGAATTATTTGATTCATAGGTAAATAATTACAGCCAAGTGGAAAAGTGCACCCCCATTAGAAGAAGGATTTTGCTCGTGCAAGGTGGCAACAAGGCTAAAAGCTTCATTTGGCGCATGCTTTGAAGGAGGTTGATCTTTATCTGCATAATTGTTTGCACGGGTGTTACACGAGCTCGGGTGTGTTGTTGAAAGGATTCATGCTCTCTTTATGTGCAAATTAAACACCATTTTTGGGGCAATGAGACTTTAAAAGTGCAGATTTTTACAATTAAAATTCACTATTCATTCTCCGGTGGCCATTTTTGTCTCGAATAAATTACAGGAATTCATTACATGTGATTTACAAAGGAAAAGAAGCTTTTATCCATGTCCAAGACATTGCATATATCCTCCGGATCGAAGAATTGTCCAGATCTACACCGGTATTGAGGAAATCCGGCCAAGTAAGAAGAAAAAGAATTATTCAGAAAAAGATAAACAAAGCTATGGCAAAGAGAGATGAAAAAGAAAGCACGATGGAGTCATGCATTGCTTCCAAACTTGTAGAAATAGAAGACACAGATCTAGGCCCGGAACCTCTTTCTGATTTGATTGATAGATCCAAAGCGGGAAAGACTTCACTCATGCGTGAGGTTAAAAGCAGTGGAATTATCGAGCTGCACTTTTCCATGTACAACCCAGTTGCCAAAATTTGTTATGGAGTACGCTAGATCTTACCATCCTTCATCTAGATCGTGTGTGATGCTACGGGAAATACAATAATTTGTTTGGATGTAGAGTTCATCAATTATTGTTTGAAGATTCCAGTGCGAAAGGTGGTGACTTCTATTAGCATTCAGGATGCCGACAGTGGTGGGAGAAGCATAGAGCTGATTGCGTGAGCATAATGAATAGCCGATACATGAAGAAGCCTAGATCTCCTTCAAATTTCTTGAGAACTCTTCCGCGGTCCAATTTGGTGCAAGAGGTAGATGATGTCATCAAATTACTATGCAAAATGAATGGCAAGGTGAATGTTTACACTTTCCGTACATGGATGTATGCTTTCATCACTGACCATTGAAATCAACAAGGTTGATTCTATAATCAATTGGTTGGAAATTATTAGCAACAACATTGGTGAGCAACTCGGAACGTGAATCATACTTTCAGCTTCAAGATGACTTCATACTTGGTGTATCTGCAGCTTTGTAAGGCGTCTTTTCCAAGATGGATAGATGTGGTGTTCTTTCAAAGGACCTCATTTTTAGTGCTACCCACAACTTACTTGTACTGCATGGGAGAAAGATTTCAAAGTGATCAACAATGAATTCTTCTATGATTTCATCTGCAGGCTAGACAAAGACTTGAAGGCCAACAGGGTAAGCAAGGAAGCGTGGGAAGCTGTGTCCAAGATTGGCTGTCTATTCATTCAATTTGCAGATTTCACATACCTTAGGGTTACGGGATTTTCTAGAGAACCAATAAAGATGCCCAGGTATCTCGAATGATAGATTGATCGCCATGGAGCTGAGCAGACAACTTGTGGAGTTACACGTGCTTCAATCAAAGTGGCACAAGTCTATGGGCTTCTTTCCAATCACTGTGGGATATTACGGTTGCATTAGCATTCGTAGAGCTCGGGAATGGAAGAAAAAATGTTATCCGAGTATGAGCAAGAGTTCTTCCTTGCACGGCTGAACTTCGATCCATTTGGAGTAGCCAAGAAGACAATCTCCAGGAGTATGCACATGTGCCTTCATTAGAATAATTTTGGATGAAGTGCAAAAATGAGTACGAGGTTAGAAAGAGAGATTTCAAAAGGCTATCAACAAAACAAGTGTTCGACTTTGGACTAGCACAGATACTGCGCAGATCTTAAAGATGATGGGAATGTGGTACTTGAAACTAACCATCAAATGGGGGAGATAAAACCATACGCTGAATAACATAGGAGGTTGCAAAACAATTGAAGAAAGGTTGGGAGCTGTGTTGGTGAATACTTCAAACTAGTTGCTGATGAAGGGATATTTCCTTGATGAAGCATTGATGAATCAAGTCACAGGAAACTTCGGTGTAGGAGATTCCCTCAAGCGAAAGCACGGAGGAGAAAGCAGCAGGAAAGTCGAGAAGTTGAAAGTGCATAGAAGATCTCAATCCAAGGAGAGGATCACTTCTACGACCATGACTTTAACTCCGGTTTCTCCAGTACCCAGTACTTCACCAACTATTGTCACTGCAGTAGTAGGACATTTCCATGCCTCCACTGAATCCAGTGACATTCATCTTCTCCCCTCAGCCACTTCGTTCAGTGCCTATTCCAGAGGATACATTGAAGCTGCAGATGGCGGAATTCGAAAGGGCTTTGTCCTTGGATGATTCAGAAGATGGTAGCCATAAGACTGTGGCACTTTTTGAGAGAGGATGCAGAGCGGAAGATGGTAGCACACTCAACGACTTCTCATTCTCTGAGAAGTAACTTCTTGGAATGGCTGGCTTCGTAGTTGGTTCCAGAAGTGAGAATGGAGATGAACTTAGAGGAGCACGACTTGTAACTACTCTAGAATCTGGGCGGAAGAGATAGAAGGCCTAAAGTTGCCAAAGCAACTTCTAGGTTGATCATCAAGGATTCGGGAGAGAAGTTTGCTGAGATATCAATTCCGGCAGAAGGAAAGATAGAGGAGGAGCTCACGGCAGAGGATGTGACAGTAACCAAAGTACCCCTCGGTCAAGCCACCACTGAAGGATTGAAGCAGGACACGCAGACATTGATGGATGCTTTATTCCTTAGGCTTGACAGTGAAAAGGTGGAGAAAGAAGAGCTACAGAAGCAAGTATCTCAATTATGTGAGATCATAGCCAAGGTTGCTAAACCTTCCATTCAGCCCATTTCAGAGTAGGTGAGTGATCATCTTATGTAGGAAATGGAGGATGCAAGCAATCAAGTAAAGGCTATTGATGAATGGAAGGATTTGATTATTCATCAAGCTTCTGTACAACTTGGGAAGTGCCAACCCGCCTAAAGGTTATGGATGATGTAGAAAATCAACTAAAGCAACTGATGGCAAACATAGAAGGCATGAATATAGTTGCAGAGAGTAACCTGAGTATTTTGGCCAAGATCAACAAGCTGCCGGGAGATGTATTGATTGCGGAACAGATTGTACCGGACGGATCAGTCGAGAAGGGGAAGCAGCTAGAGTTTGCAGTATCTTTCCATTTGGAAATCTGTAGAGTTTTGCTGAAGAGGATGCAGGCACTTGAGAGTAGGACATTAGATTTACCAGACAGTGTCATTTCTTTCACTGAGGAGAGAGTGGATGGGAATGTCACTTCATATGTGCGGATCGTCTCAACTAAGGTGCCTAATTCCCTGGAAGGATCTCTTCTGATGATACAAAAGAGAATTGATAAAGCTACCAAGCCTTTCACGATGAACTCTATCAGTAGAATGGTGTCACTGCAGGCAGACATTGCAATGTTTGGGCCGAGTTTGGAAGATGTGGAAGCATGCGGTAGAGTGTTGAATGAAGGTTTGTTGCAATTCAGAGACAGAGAAAGAAGCAGTGGCTAAAACAGATGGAAGGATGTTGAATTACATGTTCGACAAGTATATCCGATATCAGAACAAGAAAAAGACATAAACATTACAGCTGGCATGACTTCTTCTATTCTTTCTTCTTATATTTTCTATGTTCCTAGATGAAATTGTAAAACTTCTAAGTTATTGGTTTTGCAACCATTACTTAAAGTCATGTGGAACCATTCTATTAGTTAAGTGATACATGTGTCACTTAAGGAGAAGATAGTTGAGGATGATTGCTAAATGTCATCTTTACTTGTTGTTTATGTTTCAGTTCAGTTTGAGTTTTCCATTTGTACTTTCCCTCCTACATTCTATAAGTAGGAGAAGAACCTCCAAGTTAATCATCGATCAGAATTTGTAAACAATAATATTGTGTTCTAGACTTTGTGTTGAACCCCGAGAGCCACTTGGAGCAAAGAAATACAAAGGAGCAGTTTCTAGAGAACTTTGTGTCACGGTGTACTGTGTTTCTTGTTTTTAATCTTAGATCTCTTGATAAACTTTGTGTTATTTTAGATCTAGATCTAGAGCTTCCTTTGTTTTATAATTTTGTGTGTTCATATCTATTAAGTTTCTTCTATGTGCATACAATTAGCTCTGCTAGCTACTAATCGAATGCACATCTTCCCCATTTCTTTCCGTATATTTCCTTTACTTCCTTCTTCTATAAAATACTTCCTTTCTTGAACAATTGCTTACTTGCTGCAGAACTTCTTAGTTATGGTTCATGAACTAAATGGTTAAAGTAAAACCCCTGATAGATAATAACACATTTTTATAGAAAAATCTCGACATGGGAGCCTCACTTTGGTTAAATGAGGGAGATTTATCTCATGACTGCCTAGGTTTGATGCTATGCAGAAAATCTAGCCAACAGTTTTTGGCGACTCTATTGGTGAAACAACTATCTTTGCAGATCAAGGTTTATCTATTGAAGATCAAAGTGTTTTTCATACAAATCTCAACCTGGCTGAACATCGATTCACCTGATCTGTGAAGGTGCAAGGAAGAATTGATCATTTCTTCCGACTGCAGGAGCAATTCAATTTCAATCATCCTCCTCAAGTTAGAAGCCACAGATCTAGTCTCTCACCAGGAAGAAGAGTGCACACCCATCCAGATCTGGATCGTATTCAGCATAATCCGGTGGCTGGAATTTTCCATCAAGTCTATCAAGTCTAAACAAGGAGGAGACATGCTGAAGTCAACATGGGGCATCAGCTAGTACCTATTCCATGGGGAGCAGCTTTTGGACCTCTGAACTTGGCTCCACCTATGCACGAGCTGCCAAAGGGATCCAGAAAGAATTTTCTAAAATTCTTTGGAGATGGTAAGCAAAACTCATATGATCATTTGGCAGCCTTCTTCATATCTGTGGTGTGCTTGCAGTAGAGCATGAAGATTTCTCATTCGAGACTCTTCATTGAGACTCTACATTACTTGGCGGGAGAATGGTTCTATTGGCTAGCTCGGCACCATAATCAAGAAACCCCCAATGCTTCTAAGACCATACTCACTAAGTTGGCTAATGATGTGCTAGCTTTGAGAAAGCAAGTTGTTAAAAGTAGTATAATTGTTACTTACAAAGAGATCCCAAGAAAAGGATACGTTCGTAACAAAGCCGAGTGCGGGAGTTCCAACAAGGCTTGTTATTGAAGTAGTTCCCAACTAAATCAAAGTGTGATGTCGTTGAAGAAAGATATGATGAAGTTGAGGTATTTGAAGTTGATGAAGAAGAGCTAGACTGGAACATTTGAACCTAAAGTTAAAGAACCAGAATAAATTAATAATCATTTCTTGAGTACCATTCATAAGAGGAAGAGGAATATGAAGAAATTGTAGAAGATATGACTATTACCCTTAACATAAAGAAAGGAATCCCATTGAGCCGTCCTATCACCCATTGAAAGTGGACTCTCACCAGAGGCATGCGTAAGTCCGAGTCTCTCTTTTATGTGAGTTTAGTGGGAAACATCATCTATGATTTGTGTAAGAGATTTAGAAGGGAATTTAGGACATACAAGAACCATAGGGATTAGAACAGCCTCTAGATCCTTGCAGTCATTTTAGACCAAATACTTAACAAAATCCATAATGTGTATTATGATAGAAAGAAACATACAAGCATCCTTACTTAGCATGAAAGGAAAGAGAACTCATGAGAGAGAAGTATGCATCAGAATCATTGATATTCATGTATATATATAACAGGTAACCTCATTACATCCATTAAGCCATTTACAGTGTCATAGAGAAGCGGACCACAATCATACATTGTAATTAGACTTATGTAACAAATCTATTCAAAGAAAAGAAAATTACAATCCCTAAGAATAATGCATTCTCTCCCGAATACAACTATCCACTAAGAGTCCTCACAATATTTTCTGTAGAGCTCGCCCATACTCTTCGTCTCTCCATTTTACTTTGTAGGAACTTGTATTTATAGCTTTCTGGGTGCCAACTCACCCTCAGCACCCTCGGATCCGGTGCAAGTGTCGAATGTGGTCCTCCATACAAGCATGCTTCTCCAGGCCTGAGCTTTCCACTTTATCCCATGATGTGCTTCTAGAAGCTTCTAGCATACTCCTTCACAGGCCAACTGTCATGCCACGTTGGTATCTTATCCACGTGCAACCGGGTCATGCTTTTCACGTGTTCGCTCCGGACGTCCAAATCAACTAAGTCCCGAACCCTTGGCTTTGTCTTCACATGTCACATGCGCTACGGGCTTAAATCCTTCTCTTAATCCCTCCTTTATGTGCTTTTTCCTTGCGCGCCATTCCATAACTGGGACCTTGCGTGCCTACGCGCCTTCATACTTGGTCAATATTTTAGGGTCAACATCACCCCACACTACACCTGTTCTCCATCTGCGGAAACACTCCACTTAACCAAGATGTATGTTGCCTTAAGGAACCAAGGTGTAGTCTTACATTTTGCAAAAGAATAAAGGAATGAAAGAATTGGGGGAGAAGGAAGAATGGGGGCATTAACTCAGCAAGCTAGGAAAATCCTTCCGTAAGTCTGCCTCCAACTTGTTCCATATGTCGACCTCACTTGTGCCTTCTGACAGAGGTCGTCGATCAGGGTGCTCACCTCATCAAAACTTAGGCCAATTCCCTGGGCACCCAAAGTATCAATGATCTTCTCCATCTCCTTGCCCAGGTCTTCGAGTGTGTCCATCCTCCTGGTAATCTGAGGGTATAGTTATTTCAGCCGGGCCTTGATTGATCCCCTTAATGTTTCAATTGCCTAAATTTTATTTCTACTTTGGAAAGAACCTTGTCCCTCTCTTCCTGTTTCCTTTATTCTTCTCTTAGAACTCCTTTAGCTCCACTTTATGTGTGGTGACCAAGGTGCTTGCTACCTTATCCTGTTTGCACAAGTATCATATGTGGCCTCAGTAGATTGGGCAGCGACTTTAACCTCTACAGAGCACCTTGCTATACTTAGCAATGAGCGCTACCACCCTCAACTTGTCCTCTTTCTTTAAGTGTGTGACCACTTCCTCTATAGACTCAAGGCCAAAGGTCATCTCTCCATGGTGAGGATGTGCATTAGATCTTCTAAGCATTCCAGAGTGGATGCATACTTTTGTGCGGGTGGCGCTAGGTCTGGGTGCTTTAAAATGATGGCACTCTTGATAGACTCCACCTTCTTGTATACTTCCTGCACCTTTGTCTTCTCATCCTTTAGCTCACGCCTCAGTTGTGTGTTGATCAGTTCTTCTTGCTTCAAGCTCTTGGCCTTCTCAGCCAGCTCCTCTTCTTTCTTCCCTAGCTTTCCCTCTAGCACTCTTATTCTATCATTGTGCAAAGAGCCTAGCCTTTGTCTTGACTGTGACCTTGTTGAGTGCGTTACAGACCTGCTCATTCGAGATTTCTTGGGCATTTACTAAGGGATTGGCTCCCTTAGACTCTAGTACTATTATGATTACTCCTTGGCAGACTACAAAGTCTGGCTCGTTAGTGTGGGATTCAAATGCCCAAGAGAGCATCTTCTTCATCTGGGGTATGCGCCCTCCTTTTCAAATGACCCCATGGCTAAAAGACTTTCTGTGGGTATAGTTCTCTAGAATCGTGCGCGTAGCACCTTCTTTGAGTCATCAACATAGCCCATCACTTGTCTTTGCTCTGTATCAAGGGTCCTCCTACTCGAGCGCACGCCTTTGGGAAAACTCACCGTTAGAGTGGACCTCCTCCCACACTATCATGCTCCTTTTCAATGTTTTCCTCTTTTCCTTCCCCTAGCACTATGTCAGTGTTGTGCTCCAACTCTTGGTCTACTAAGGCCTTGAGCATTTTCTTTTCCTCTCTCTCTCTGCTACCTCAGTTATTTGCTCCTTTGTGAAGCTTATGGGCTCCTGCTTCTCTGTGCCAATCTCCTCATTCCTTCCCATGTCCAGGTGCATTCTCCATCTGTGTGCCCTCTTGTGCCGTGTGTGAACACAAACTCTTGTTTCTATTCTCCACTCTCTTCTTCTAAATCATACACAGTTGAAGACATGTGGCTCTTGGTCTCTTTCAGGCTCATCCTCCTCACTGTCATCTTCTTCACTCTCATCCTCTCTTCCACCCATGTACTTCTCCAAGCTGTCGGTCTCCTCTGAGTCAGCTTCCTCTTCCATCCTCTACTTTTTCCTGAGAGGTGATTCTTTGATAGGGGACTCAACCTTCTCTTCTTTCTCTGGTGACTTCTCCTTGGTGAGGGGTTGTTCGATGCCTCTTCCTCTAGTGTCTTTTCCTTTACCGGTGATTTATTTCTACGTGTACGTAGGTGCTATGCTTGGCACTCATTGATGGCATGCTTACCATTTGAGCAGTCTGCACACTTGGTGCTTCTTCACCTCTTCCCCTCTTCTTGGGCGCGGGCCTCTTCCTACCCATGGGATCTTAGGTATGGAGACATCATTCTCTAGGTATGCCTTTCTCAAACTTTGGTCTTATGCGGAGGTATACGTGTGCCACGGATCCTCCTATAATGGGAAATGTTATTGGTCTAGTCATTTGTACTTCATGTGATATGTATCTTTCTATGTATGTGTGCTTGTTGCGGGGTAGTTCAACTTTTTGCGCAACTCTCTGTGGTCGATCCAAGCTTCCAAGTTCAGCTTTAGCTTCTTGGATTCCTTGAATCTATTTACTCCCACTTGGAAGTATTGAGTTGTGAAAGTGAAGGGAAGCTTGCACCATGGGCTCCATGATTCATCTATTAGCCTGAACCTACCCAGGCAAAAATGTTGGTATACTACAAATTCAGCTTCTCCTTTAGTGACTATTGGTAGTTTTTTAGAATCCTCCACTCTACCCCGAACGCGTTCCTCAGGCACGTATACCACTTCTCTAGTCTCATGCCTTGTGGGGTGTTTTCATTGTGTCACATGCATACTTCTTGAATCTCTTCGTGGGTGAAGGATCCTTGGTAGGGTACTCCCATACAAATTTTTTTGATGCGTCAGGCACTCCAATCTCTGAAAACATGATGGTTAGTAGGACGTTTCCGAAGAGGATTCTATCACCTTCCTTCATGCAACTAACAATATCTCTCCATGATGTATGTAGACAAGTTGTATATGGTGCCCTCCCTTGAAACATGTAACCATGGTTTATTGACTAGGTCCATCTCACAGCCATTCAAATTTGTTACGGATGTGTGGCCATCTTCATCACTGGGTCCTTGATGTCTGAGATGTCGTAGTACCTCGACCCCTTCTTGCAGGCATATTCGGTGATGGTTTCCTGAATTGCCTCCTTGTCACCTAGGTCATCCTCCAAGTTGTCTCCTTCACATATGAGGCCTGTGAACTATGAGATGAGTTGAGGAGTAATGCACA
The DNA here is from genome assembly GCA_018340775.1 of Taxus wallichiana var. yunnanensis. Taxonomy (NCBI): domain Eukaryota; kingdom Viridiplantae; phylum Streptophyta; class Pinopsida; order Cupressales; family Taxaceae; genus Taxus; species Taxus wallichiana. Next base: position 660,454,596 of record CM031242.1, read on the forward strand.
TCTTGTGCCCTATAAAATGGAAGTAATCTTCATGTACTCGTGACATTAACCATTGGTATAGGCACTTTGGTTTTCAAAATAGGGAAACTCATAGAGTTACAACAACCCTGCCTTCTCCAACTTGACCTTAACATCATCATTGTAGATGGGAAAGCCCTCTAGTGTTCATTTACTCGTGGGGCACACTAATTCTAGTGTCATTTCCTTCTCGATCATGTTTATTTGATGGTTATAGTCACTCACAGGCACATTCCTCAGGTGGGACTCCCACTCCTTACCCATCATTACCCCATCGAGTATTGCATCTCCACATACCACTCTTCATTTGTATTCATGTTAGGTTCTTGCTACTTGGCCTTGCCCTTGCCCTTTCCTTTCTTGGGTGCCATTTTCGAGGTCCTCCTATCACTTCACTCCCTCCTTGTTACTCTACTCTTCCACTTCTTCCAGCCTCAGATCTCAAACCTGTGATGAAAAACCTCTTGAACCCGTGCCCTAGTTTTCAAACCCTAACTGGGATAAAACTTCCACAAGACGGCACCTCCTCACAAATTTTCTCATGCCCGTGAAACCCCTTCCTTCTGGTTTGCAAATCCAAACTGGCTGCTCATGCTTCAACCTCTCAGATCTTTCTTCACATGATCAAATCTGGAAACCCTAGTTTGTAATAGATGCAAAAATCACTTCTCTCTCTATTCGTAAAGTGAAAATGAAAGTGCCTCGACCCTTTACTTATAGCTTTTCCCTTTTTGAGCATTAAATGCTACTTCACCTACCACCTATACTTTTTTCATTTAATGTGGCTTTTTTCAAAAAAAAACCAAATCTTCAGCACTTTCACTCACGTGCCCAACATGCGTAAAAACTCCTCCAACCTTTGACTGTGTGCTAACCAATCCAACCCGATAGGAGACTCTTATGCGTAAAACCCGTGTCGAAGGCACTTCTTCTGTCCTAATTTTTGCTCTCACCTACCTCATGTTGCTTAATGCACTTTCTCCTCCTTAGTATGTGGGATCTAAAAGTAGCTTTATCTGGCACCAACCATCCTTCTTCCATCTTTTCTCTCCATACACCTCTTTCAACTGGGCCATTCAATAGGGATTTTTAACATACACTTCCTTGGCACTCTAACCATGCACTCCTTCACATTACTCCACCCCACACTTAAAATGATGCGCGGTCCTCTGTGCACTCACAAATTCTCAAAAGTAGCAATAAGGTTACCGGCACCCAAGGCACAAAACAAAACAACAACGCGAAAGGGAAACACAAGAAAGGGAATGCATAAAGGAAATTTCTAAACTAACTGGAAAAAATACCTTATTTACAAACACTAAGAAGACTTATTTATAGTAGGGCTTCAGCCTACTCCCATTGAAGTGTCAAGAAACTTCGTCCCATCCAGTGCTTATAACTAGCATATGCTCGAATCAAGGATGTACGAGATTGTGTAAGGACCCAACCAATGGACTTTTAACTTCCCAGGATGGCGTAGAAACTTAGAATCATATAGTAAAACCATCTGCCCAACCTCAAACTTCTTGTTTCTAATGTGGTGATCATGCCAAGCCTTCTGCTTTGCTTTTTCTATTGTTTGGCTCCACCTAGTGAGTGATCATCTCTCATCCAATTTCATTAACTCATCAATCCTTTCTTCCAGCACTTGTTCATGGCTAACCCTCATGCGCGTGCTATTCACAGAGAAGGAAACATAAATTCAACCAAAAAAATAGCTTCCGTGCCAAACACCAATTGAAATGGTGTGGCTTTGTTCAACCTTTTATACATTTTCCTATAAGCCCACAATATTGCCGATACTTTGTCATCCCAATCTTGTCTTCCGACATCACAAATTTTGGTCAGGGTATGACTCAATATTTTGTTGAATGCTTTCGTGGTTCCATTTTCTTGTGGGTGATAGGGCGTAGTCTTGTGATGAGCCACCATGAACTTTGATAACAGGATCCTCATGGTCTCATTCAAGAAATGTGTACCCCTATCGTTGGTCAAACTCAACGGGCATCCATACCTTGTGATAATGTTCTCCCATAAGAACCTTTCCATTGTGGCTGCTATGTAATCTTTAGTTGGGGCTGCCTCTGCCCACCTTGTCAAATAATCCATGCAAGTGATGACATAACGTGACCCAGTCCTACGTGCCAGTTGGTGTAATAGGGCCTACAAAGTCTATTGCCCACTTTTCAAAAGGCTCCATGCTAGGGATAGGGTGCAAAGGAATTTCATCTCTCCTTCTGGTTTTCCAATGCATTGACAATGGTCACACGCTTTATAATAGTCTCTACAATCCTTGTACAAGGTTTCCCACCACAAACCTGCCATTAATATTTTATGTGTGGTGGCATCACCTGCATAATGCCCACCCACACTTCCTCTGTGTGCTTCCTCCATGATGGCAGTGCTCATGCTCTAATACACACCTACGCTAAAACTTCATCACGTCCCAAACTTGTATAAGTCTCCACTGATTAACATGTAGGGCATGGCGTATGTATGGCCAACTAATTTTTCTCTAATGTCTTCATTCCTTCTAGCGCCACACCTTCCTTTAAAAATACTACAATCTCTTCCAAATCGAGGGCATGCGCCACAACCTAAATAGTTGCGCATCTGGCATTGTTTCCTCAATACTCTGTGCGTCCTCCCTAAATCAATTCTTGACAGATGATCAAGCCCACAATTGCTTTTCCCAGGCTTCACTACAATGGTGAATTCAAACTCTTGAAACAACAACACCCACCGACATATGCACCCTTGTAGAATAGGCTTGTTCACCAAATACTTTAATGCCATGTGGTCGGTGTAAAACACAAAGGGTGTTGCCAGTCAGATATTACTAAACTTGAAAAGCACGTAGATCATCAACAATGCCTCGCGCTCAGTTGTGGTATAGTTTTTCTCTGCTGGTGTCAACTTCCTGCTTGTAAAACATAGAGGATGATCAACAATCCCTTCACTGGTTGTCTGCTTCTTTGCTCAATGGCGGTCCCTGAGGCATCTACATGGACATGAAAGGGCTTGTCCTAAGAGGGAAAACATAATATAGGTGCGGTGACAAGCCTATCTTTTAATGTATCAAATGCCCTCTACTATGCCTCTCCCCAATGGAAGGCACTTTTATGTCTAAGAAGCTCCTCTAAAGGTGGTGATCTTGGCATATCCTTTAATGAATTTCTTATAATAGCCCATATGCCCAAGGAATCCATGCACTGCGCTCTGGATAGTAGGCTCCTAACCCCACAATAACTGCAACTTTAGCGGGATCTACCAACAAGCCCTCCTTACATATGATATGCCCTAATAAAGTCCTAAAGGGTGTAGCAAACACACACTTCTTAATGTTGAGGGATATCCTCAACTGCCTACACCTCTCAAACATTAACCTTAAATTGTCACAATGGTCCTTAACTAGACCATACACTGTCCAATCATCCAAATAGACCTGAAGAAACTTATGTATGAAATCCTGGAACACTTGCACCACTATGCGTGAGAAAACAACAGGTGCATTCTTCAACCCAAAGGGCATGACCATGTATGCAAAACTTCCCCACTCAGTGGTGAAAGTCATCTTCTCTAGTCCTCCTTTGCAATCGGACTTGGTGGTACCCTGAAAATCCATCTGTAAAGGAATAGATTTCACGCCCAGTGACTCCTTCCAAAATTTCTTCAGTGAAGGGGGTCGAAAAGGGATCAATGACACAAACTACATTTAATTCCCTATAATCCATGCGATCCTAATCCACCCATCCTTCTTGATGTTGATTACCATCGGACTTATCCACTTTGATTCTTCCATTGCCTCAATGATCCCAGAAGCTATCATTTTGTCTATCTCCTCCTTAACCTTCACGTGCAAATTGGGATTCATCGGTAGGGCCTTTTCCTAACCGGGCACACACCATCCTTCAGTTTTATCTTCATCTCCCCTAAGGAATGGTGAACACCTTTGAGCTCATGGTACCCGCATGGGAATAAATCCTCAAATTCGTGCAGTCAGATCAATGATCTTAGATACTTCCTTCTCTGACTAGTAGTCTCAATAATAGCTTCCTTAGGTTCTTCTCCTGAACCGATGTTAACCTTCTTTGTCTTTAAGGGTTCATGGTAGGTGCGCGCATGAGTATCTGCACTATCCACTACCTCGTGCGTCCCTACAGAATGGTTAACATCCAAGCTTTCTAATTCCTCTCCATCAATCACATACACCAAATTTCCTTTTTCTTTTTCCAAACACACACGCTCAAGTTGTAACTCTTTTTTTCCTCTACTTCTTCTTCAAAGCGCCCCCAATCTGGTTCACCTAGTAATTCCAACAGCCTATCCTCCATCATGGCACTATCCCCCATGGTAAGGTGCTTGATACCCTGAGGCCTTATCAATTGATGGTTTGGTACTCTGATACTCAAAGGTTTGAATAAGGTCAGCCGTGAGCTCTTGCCAATTCCTTGTTTGGCGGTGTGTCTCGAATGAATATACCATGTGCGTGCGCAACCTGCTAGTGTAGAATACAACTTTTGCACCTAGAGGGATGGTGGAAAAGCTTCCGCACCTTCTCTCTAGACCCGTTCACACTCCTAGATATGGAAAGAGGTGGGCTCCTTCCCATGGTAGTCCTTGATGATGGTGGGCACATTGCTCCTAGAAAATCGACAGAGAGAGCAATTCTTACCTTGTGCCACTCTAAAAGGCTCTCCTGATGTGTAGCCCACCACGAGATGCTATGCTGAGCAAGGACATAACTTAACATCCCTCTTTGTTCCTTCTCATCCCTCCACTAAGCTTCCACCTCCTGTAGAAAGATCTCAGGGAAGGCTCCTCCTGAATACTTGGGTAGTTCTTTTCCTCAAGGCACCGAACCATGTGCCTTTGTTACCTTGGTCACCGACCCTCTCAACTTGTCATCCCATCAATTCATAAGTCCATTCACCCAATTGTCACATGCTAGATTGGTGGTATCACTCACTGACTGAGCATCTTCAAACTGGATAACCCCATTAGTAGGGTGTATCATCTGGGGTCTACGATTGAGTGCACATATATATCTGTCAGAACTTCTTCCCCCAATGGTTAAATATAGGGTGTTGACTTCCCATCAGCCAGGGGTATAATGACCCATTCCTCCTTATTCTCAAATCTGATGTACCCTTTGTTGAACCGAAGGTCTGCATTGTTCTTGTAACACCAAGGGCGCCCAAGTAGTGTTGGGAAATTGTTTGCCTCGGTGAGTGCCAAGACTTCAAAGTCCCTAGTAAACTTAGCTCCTGGATAGTAATAGCTACATCCTTAAGACACCGATGGGCATTGCCTTAGTCTTGTTTTCCATATACAACACATTGAAGATGGTTGTAATGTAGGTCTTCCCATCTGATGCCATGCATCCAAAGTTAGAACATTAACCTCCGCACTTATGTCAATGAGGATATTACTGAGGAGCCATCCATCTACAATTGCATTCAACATGATCTCCTTGTCATAGTTAAGGTTGTGAGGGGGAAGGTTTACATGTAAGACCTACCTCTCGTGCTCTCCTTCGGCGCGTGGTACCTTCTCTCTCAACCATGATCCTAGCAAGGGAATGATATTCTCTTGCCTTAGCATTTTACACACCTCCTTGACCTCATCCAGAGTCATCCTTTGGCACCTCGACTCTCCTTCCTTGTTCCTCCCTCTGGATTTCTCCTTTAGACACTGGATTTCCCCTTATAAGCTTGAATGACATCCATGGTGTCCTGATATATCTCCTTTTGATGCGCGGGGTCTGGATACTTTCCATGAATGACCTCCTCCCTTGAAACCAAGTTCTTTGTCTTGGTATCTCTCTTACGTGCGTGCAACTTACCCTTGTTGTTACCAAGACAGGCTCCAAACCTGCATCCCGTGTTACCGAGGCATCCATTGTATGTCTGCCTTCTTAATACTAACCATTGCATAGTGCCCTTGTCCTTCGGTGCTGTTGATTCATATGCTCAAACAATTCGGGAACTCCTCATACTTATGCTTCTTTTCACACCATGAGCACTGCAATGCAATGAGTCAGGCATTCATTTGTAATGATCTGTAGATCCACAATTGAAACAGGTTCCGCGTGGGAACTCACTCCTTCCTCCTCCGTGGTTTCCATGACCATAGAACCCTCCTCGAAAACCTCTTCCGTGCACACCTCCATCTGTGTGCTCCTCATAATGGTGATCATCACCCTGGAACTACTAGCAATGCTGGTTTGGCACACCCCATGATCAATGGCCTCATGGATCTGATCAATGAGCCTACAGTCCTTAGTATCATGGGTTGTAGAAGTGTAAATTTTGTAATAACAAGATACATTCTTCCGGATTGTGTGCTATAGCAAGGGCACCTACTTACATCATGGTCCCCATGACAAATTTCACAATCTACTGCCATGGCGCATATATTATCCTCTGGGGAAATTATCCTTAACGTGCCCCTCTACTTCACAATTGTGCACCAAAAACCACTGCGAGTCTCATGGGCTGAGTTTGCTAACAATTTTCCTACTTGCTTGGCCATAAAACAATCGAGCCTCGAGAATGGGCTAACACCAGTATCAACACTACTAATAGCTTGGTGCATGTGGGGCAGCTTCGATGCCTGTGGTAGTTTGTAAAATTTTTATGAGATAAGGCCCTTCTAAAAGGAGTGATCAACCCCCAAAAAACCATTGAGCATGTTGTGAAGGGTGAATATCATATGATAATTTAGACAAGAGAGTTTTAAAGTGCACATCATACTCCCACACACTCTCTGCCATTCCTTGTTGAATCTCCTTCAAAGCGTTGATGCTCTTTTACTCAAACTTAGGAATGTGGAATTCTACCAAGAATGCATTCTTTAAAGTAGTATAGTCCACCACTATTTGATGAGGGTCATACTTCCTATACCAGCTATGTGCGTGCCCTTGCAACATGGTTCTAAACTGACTAGCCTTCCATTTCTAGGGTTGTGATACCCTTCACATGCCATAGTAGTTCACACTTGTGAACATGTTCGCATGACATCCTCAATACCTCTATAATCGGGAAAATGTAGAGACATTTCAAAGAAAACTTGTGGGGGTGGTTGGGGTCCGAATCCTCCTGAGCCAGAGCCTTGGTTTCTACCTATGTTTCCTCCGCTGCCTGATCCACCAAGTCCACTAGGTCCTGAACCACCAGATCCACCGGACCCACCAAGTTACGAGAGTGGTTTTGAACCCGAGTCCACCCCATTAGGTTCCATCGAGTTGCACACCTATACCTACTGCTGTGACAATGCCCCACTCCTAATAGTATACCCCACGCCACTCCCAGATGCGAGACCAAACACTTGTGTGCCTATACCTTGCCCTGAAAATTCCTAAACTTTGGGCTGGTGTTTGCTGACCATAGAAGTCCCAAATGAGAAATTATACCTCCTAGGCGTAGACCGATCACCTCAATGTAACCAACTGGACCAGCAATATTATCCCCCTAATTTGGAAAACCAAGCGCCGGGTCGGTCACTAGGTGGGCTCGGATGTGCGCCAGGGTTCTTCTTTCTCCGCGTGACGAACTCTCATTAGAAGCCAAAGGGGTTTCTCTCACGTGCTTGCCAAGATGGGGTCACACAAACTGCTCAGGTTCCACGTCCTCTGCGTGAACCTCAAATCCTTCTCGCAACATCTATTGCCGCCATACATCCATCACACCTGTAACCTCACATTATCTAGCAATCTCCCTTTCACGTGCTTCACCATACTTGAGTCATCTTTCCTCCCTATCCTTCTCCATCGCGACATCTTCCATCTTCCTCCACCCTAGCTTCCTCACCCAGTGCTTAAAATGGTTTAGCTAGCCATTGGGAAAGCCTCTAAACTCATGGTAATCATCAAGATCTTCAGAGCCAAAGGGACAACACGTAGAAAATGATCCTCTGGGCTCCCACAGAAACTCAAACTCAGTAACCTCCGGACAGGAATATGTGGAAATGGTGTACTCCAGTGTAGCTAGCCAATACTCCTTTCCACCAATGATCCACAGCATGGGTCCACATTAGATCTGCATCTTGTAGCCTTTGGTATTCTTCTTGGGTCCACACATGCGATCCATAATGCCAACTTGATCTAGATGCATAGGCTGAGAGCCATTCATACAACTCCATTGGGAAACAATAGAAAAAGGTCTCATATAGATCATGGTAGAGATTCTCTTCTACCCATCTACGTGCATTAAACTCAAGTCCAGTGTTGAATCTCTAAGAAAATTCATCCTCTGTGCTCTTGAACCATGATTCAACACTTTCCAATGTTAACCACTCTGTCATTACTCATTACACAGATCATGATGTATGTTAAATCCCACTACAACTTCGAAAAGAGGTCCAGAAATGGAACCAAGATGTAGTCATTTTTACCCTTAACATAAAGAAAGGAATCCCATGCACGTGGCCTATCACCCAACAAAAGTTGGGTGCTCACCCGAGGCATGTGTGGGTATCGAGTCTCTCTTTTATGTGAGTTTAGTGGGAAACATCATCTATGATTTGTGTAAGATATTTCAGAAGGAAGTTAGGACATACAAGAACCATAGGGCTCAGAATGGCCTCTAGATCCTTGCAATCATTTCAGACCAAATACTTAATAGAATCCATAATGTGTATTATGATAGAAAGAAACATACAAGCATCCTTACTTAGCATGAAAGGAAAGAGAACTCATGAGAGAGAAGTATGCATTAAAATCATTGATATTCATGTATATATATAACGGTAACCTCATTACATCCATTGAGCCATTACAGAGTGTCATAGAGAAGCAGACCACAGTCATACATGTAAGCACTGGACTTATGTAACTAAGCTATTCAAAAAGAAAATTACAATCCCTAAGCATAATGCATTCTCTCCCGAATACAACTATCCACTAACAGAGTCCTTGTAATATTTCTGCAGAGCTCCACCCATACTCTTTGTCTCCTCCATTTTACTCTGTAGGCGCTTGTATTTATAGCTTTCCTAGACTGCCAACTCACCTTTCAGCACCCTCAGATCTGGTGCCAAGTGTCTGAATGTGGTCCTCCATGCAAGCATGCTTCTCCAGGCCTGAGCTTTCCACTTTATCCCATGATGTGCTTCTAGAAGCTTCTATCATGTTCCTTCCTAGGCCAACATGTTGCATGGGCTAGCACCTTATCCACGCGTGCAACTAGGTCATGCTTTTCACGTGTTACGATCGGACGTCCAAATCGACTAAGTCTTGAACCCTTGGCAATGTCTTCATCGTCACTTGCACTACGGGATTAAATCCTTCTCTTAATCCCTCCTTTGCACGTTTTTTCCTTGTGCGCCATTCCATAAGCTTGGGACCTTGTGTGCCTATGCACCTTTATACTTGGTCAATATTCTAGGGTTCTAACAAGTTCAAAAGAACTAGTATACGAGACATCAAATACGATCATGTTTCCCAAATTTGATATCATTGATCATATCAATAAAACAAAAATTTCCATGTCACAGCAGAGTACTTGAAGTCAATAAGGATCAACTCGAGAAATTGGTCCAATTTATCAAAGGTATTTATCTTATTCATTCCTCTAAAGGAATTCGAAAAATTCCAATGATGGGAAGACTCAAAATATTGTGGCGGCTAGTACACCTTCAAATGAAAAGGTTGAACCTTTCTTTATGTCCTTTTTGATCATTGGATCCAAAATAAGTAATTGCATCATAGATTCTGGAGCCTTGGATAATGTGATGCCTGCAAAAGTAGCACATGTTCTTAGGTTGACTTATACGAGAACATTCAGATCTTATTACTGCATGGAGACAAGACAAGTTCCTATGATTGGGCATATTAAAGATGCTCAAATGGCTTTAGCTCAATTTCCTCAAAAGTGACTCAAGGTAACCTTTCTAGTTAACAACATTTCCATTTCATATGGTATGTTGTTGAGCAAGAAATTTTACAGAGATATGGGTGGTGATATTCAAATGGAATGGTCTCATGTTATGATCCCTATTAGTGGAGAAATGAAGAAGCTAATGCCAGAAACTCAAGAAAATTTCACCGTAACGAACCGATGACCCCATGTGCACAAGTCTTGTTTCAAAACTCAAGTATGGGTAATTATATGATGACTACAGAGGTTCATGCACCTAAGGTCACTTTCCAAGATCCCAATGAGATCTGGAATCTTGAGTTCGATGGAAGTTGTTGCTCAATATGTTTTGGTGTAGGAGTGGTGCTTATATCTCCAAATGGTAAAATGTTTCCTTTTTCTTACAAAATCCAATTTTCAAATACTAACAACATTGCAGAATATGAGGCATTAATCCTTGGCCTCCAAGTTGCATAAGAGAAAGGGATAAAAAAATTGAAAGTATTTGAAGATGCGAGTAGATCGTGAAGCAAGTAAAAAAATCCATTTCGAGTAAAGAATGATCATTTGAGACATTATAGAAATAAAGTGTGAGACGCGATAGAAACCTTTGACGATTTTTCCATAGAGTTTGTACCTCATGTAAAGAATGACAAAACATATTATCTAGCGGCATCGGCTTCATTTATGATCCATCATTCGAGTTTGATCAAGATAAATAAACCGTTGAAATGGTTCTTAGGCCAAGTGTTCTGACAATGCGAGAAAATTGACAAGTCTTCAATGATGATCAAAAATTATTACCTTCTTGAAAAGAGGGATAATTTTGAGCAGTTGTAATTTGAAGGAAGTGATTTTGAATTTCACAAATCGACATACTCACCCATTCAAAAAGGAGTTAAGAATGAGGATCTTGGTGTTGGCACCATTCAACAAAAAGGAAATAAAATTCCTAAAGGATTGGTTTCACTTGAAGAAAGTTTTGATAAACATGATAGATTTATCAAAGAGAAAGAGCAAGTAGGACCTACAAATTCGCTAATTGTGATAAAGTTGACATTGGTACCAAGGACAAACCTTTCTGGTCAACATTGGCAAGTGTTTCTCACCTAAGGAGCATAAGAAATTTGTAAGCCTCCTTACCAAATATTTTGACGTCTTGGCTTACTCATATGAAGACTTGAAATCTTTCCAACCTAGGGAAATGGAACATGCCATACCCTTGAAACTGGTGCAACTCCATTCAGGAAGAAACAAAGACAATATAATACCAAGATAGAAGGAAAATATTCCATGAGTTTCAAAATATGTTAGGCCTTACGAATAATGTTTCCTATTCAACATTTAACTTTTATAGTTAATATTGTCCCGATCGGGGTTCATTTTAAGAGACCTCTTAGAAAGCGGAGGTGGAAAATACCTAGCGAATATCCTCGGAACTGGTCTCACGGGAAGGTGAATTTTTTGGGGGTCTGACAGAAAAATTTTCACCTAATTTTTAAGTGGTGGGATAGAAGGCTACAGATGTGTAATAGAGATTCTTGGCGTGCATCAAAAAGGTGGTTGATGTGCATTAATATACCTCATTGACGCATGTCAACAACCTTGTTGATGCACGTTAATGAGGTTTGTTGACGCATGTCAACCACCTTGTTGTTGACGCGCATCAGCAAATCTCTATCGCGCGTCTGCAACCTCTGCCATCTGGTCACGCAGCAAAAAAAATCTTCATGCTGCACATCAAAAACTCTCTGTCACACATCTACTTCCTCCGCACTCCTATCACGCATCAACAAAATCTCCTTATCACACATCAACAAACTCTCTCCCTATCATACGTCAACAAAATCTTTTCATTCGTGCATCTACTGACCTCTACCCTCTGTCACGTGTTTATTGTACTTGATAATACATATGCCCCAGGTGGTATGAGTGAGCTAATAGTGTTCTACCTGGTAAATAATATAGGATTATATAGGGGATAGTTTCAAGGGTAGGTAAAGCTGACCCCTAAAAAAATTAAACTAGTAATTTTTAGGTGAACAGGTCACTGATCCGCTAGAAAATTCACCTTTTCAATTTTTTTAAAATGGAATATTCGCCATATTATGAATATTCACCACTAAAATTATCCCTAGTCCCGAGTTCACAAGAAAAATGGAGAAATTAAAATTTGTGTGGATTTTTCGTAATCCTAATTAAGCTTCCTTGAAGGATAACTATCCACTACCGGTCATGGTCCATATTCTATAGGTAGTAACTGGATCAGAAATGACATCCATGCTAGATGGTTTCTCCAGCTATAATCATATTAAAGTGCCTAGAGAAGACCACCATAAAACCACGTTCACCACCCCTTGGGGTATGTTTGAGCATAGAATAATGCATTTTGGTTTGATCAACGTCGGTACAACCTTTAAAAGGGATATAAACATGGCATTTGTAGATTATAAATACAAGACCATCATGGTATACTTAGATGAATTGATGGTTTTCTCAAAGAAGTGAGAAGATCACCAAAGATATTTGGAGAAAATATTGCAAAGTACGAGACTTCATAGAATATCCCCAAATCAAAAGAAGTTCATGTTCGAAGTTACGAAGCAAAATTCCTAGGTCATATTGTTTCTAAAGAAGGAACCAAGATGGATCATGAAGGCATTCAAGCTATCAAGAATCTTTCCTTATCCACAAGTAAGCACGGAGTTGAGTCATTCTTTGGGAAGGTAAAATTTTTGAGATCATGCCATATTTTTTCGAGCTAACCAAATAAATTGCTACTATGATGAAAGGTAAAGAATCCTTCAAATGGTCGAAGGAAGGTAGAGAAGCATTTTAAAAATCAAGGATGCTATCATGAAATATCCTACATTGGTGTGTCCTGATTTTAAAAAGGATTTCATAGTCTATTGCTATGCTTCCCCGCACACAATCTCTGTCATCCTGACTCAACACAATCAAGAGGGAATTGAATATCCTATTGCATTCATGAGTTCTGGATTCAAGAAACATGAACTAAATTACACTCCCCTTGAGAGGCATGATTACGCGAGTGGTTACAACCTTGAAACATTTTAGGTACTATGTATTGAATTCTCACACCAAAGTCTTAGTTCTAGATACTGTAGTTAAATCAATGTTGACACAACAAGAACTAGGATCTAAAATAGGTAACTAGGTCTCCAAGATCCAGGAATATGAATTAGATATCAAGCCTACCAAGTTAGTTTGAGGAAGAGGAATCTACCAACTCATCGCACAGAACGAGCCACAAGATGACTCTGAAGAAGAACTGGTTGAAGAAAGTTTACCACTAGTAATTTTTCGTCGCATTACCACAAATGAATGGTATTCTTATATAGCTTACTTTATCACATATGGTGAATGTCCTGAGAAGATGACAACAAAGGAAAAAAGAGAGTGACAAATACGTAATTTGGGAAAATACTTTATTTAAGAAAGGTATTGATGGCATGTTTCCCAGATGTGTTAATAAGGAACAACAACCTGTGTTACTAGAAGCCTTTCACAATCATGCTTGTGGTAGTCATTTCTCTGGACTAGTGACAACTCATAAGATTTTGTGAGCACATTATTACTGGCCCACTATGTTTTCTGATGCTAAAAAATGGGTAGCCAAATGCTAAACTTGTTAATAATTTATTGGAATACCTAAAATAATGATTTTCCTTTGAATCTAGTTGTTATTGAAGAACCCTTTCAACAATGGGGTTTAGATTTTATCAGGGTCTTGAACCCAAATTCTAGTTCTAGTCATACTCACGTGCTCACTATAACTGACTACTTTACGAAGTGGGTATAAGTTATTCGGTGAAAAAAACATCAATTGCAGTAATATATGACTTCATCAAAGAGAATATATTAGTTTGTTATGGAATTCCACAATGAGATCATGACGGACAATGCCACCGGTTTCTCTTCTACAAAGATAATAGGTTTTATTTATGGGTATGGGATATCTTTATCTCATTCATCAAATTATTACCCTCAAGGAAACAATCAAGAAGAATCTAGTAACAAAAACATCATTACTATCGTGCACAAGTTAGTCGAAGAAAATCAAAGAACTTGGCACAAGAAGTTATATGATGCATTATGGGCTAACCACATAACTCCTAAAGGAGCAATTGGAATGTTTCCATTCCAACTCTTGTATAGAACTGATGGTCAAATTCCCATCACATTGGAGTTACCAACATTACGATTGGCTCAAGCAGTTGATGATGAATGCTTCGCGAATTTGTTGGATAAAAGGATCATGTTCCTAAACAATCTTGAAAGTAGAGAATTCAAGTGGAAAACGGGATCGAGGAACACCAATCAAAGGTAAAGAATATGTTTAATAGAAAAACTAAGGAGAGACAATTTTAAATCAATGACTTAGTTCTTCTTTGGGACAAAAAGCGTGAACCAAAAGAAGCTTTATTCACTTGTGGCTAGGCCCTTTCAAAATCATGCATTTCGTGGAGATAACACATATTACTTGTCATATCCTAATGGAACTCATTTGCCTCTACCCTACGGTGGGCAATATCTCAATCACAATCAAAATTGAAAATGGGTTGTTCCCCGTATGTACATATCTAACTAGGGTTGTTAGTGTCCATCTCCATTTCCTTTTTTTTTTGTTTCCTCTCTTTTGTCATCTTGTTTTTGTGCACCGTCGTCTTTAGGATCTTGTTCATTAAATTTTTATGTCGGGTCCATTGTTGTGTCTGTGAAGTCCTTGTCTGGATTACGGCCGGTTGGTATCAACTAATTTTGACTTCACAAAATTACAACGTAAAAATTTCCAAAATTTTCCAAAGTGTCATTTCTCGTGATTTATCACCTTCGTCACAATCATTTTATTCTCCCAATCATTTTTGCCTTCATTTCGGGTAAGAAATTGTCTCGCCATATCACAAACCATGTTTAAAATTAATTAATTAATATTTTATTAATTGTTTACGCTTTTATTTAATAAAATTAATTTTATTGAATTAAGGGTTTTTAATTAAAAAATATCAATTTAATCTTCATTAAAATTGATCAACATATTTGGAAGAAGTTTTCTCACTTCCCCGTTGTCATGAGCAATTAAAATTCTACCTCAATTGTCGGGAATGCCAAGTTGGCTTTCTGCTCCAAATTTCTCTTTTTTGGCAAAGTTTCCATTTTCCCAAACTTGTGGGAAATCCCCTTTTATTTTCCAACAACCAGATATGGTAGGAAAAAATATCTTCCATTTTCCCATGTGGGGAAATGAAGAGGAATTACCGACCCACATTGCCATTTTCATGGGAAAATGGTTAAAATTATCCCCATATTCTCACGGCAATTAATGCCCACTACCCGGAGAAAGAGGAAATTGGTTATTTCAATGGGACGAAAGAAGAAATGGTTATGAGGAAGCTTCTTGAATCCTCGTAATTTTATTTTGTGAAACTATGTGGAAGAATCCGTGTTATTGAAGCTCTTTATTTCTAACTTATTTTTGTTATTTCCACCGTGAAGGAACATTTTTCCAAGAAAGAATTCTTTCCTAAGGTTCCATAGCATATTCTTCACAAATAATTCCACGCCATACTCCGGGAGGTATTAATTGATTCTATGTGCAAATAAAATACCAATATCCACACATACCTAAAGGATAAAGAGGCACATAAAGCATAGAAGAAAATACCAAAATCCAGGTAGTTGTTCACGTGAGGGACAAAAGAGAAAGGAAATTCATTCAAAAGCCACATTGGGTAGCCCACACAAGGTAAAAATTCAGAGGAATATCACACATTTTCCAAGAGAAGTTTCCATACCAAAGAAGATTGCATATTCACGCATTGTTTGAATAAAAAAATAGGCCATTCAATAATCCACACAGGTAAAAGAAAGTTTTCCATGCACTTTGGAAAGGAACAACTGGTCTATCAAAATACCACGCATTGTGAAGGAAACCCACACTAAAGGAGGAAGGCTACATGTGAAAGGAAGAAGGTAATAAATACCAAAACCAAATCTCATGCAACCAAGAAGAAAATAATAGGCCCACGTGAAGAGAAGAAGCAACTACTCACACCTCAATCCTTGGTAGTTGTATACACATTCATTAGTCAAGAAAACAGTCCATCAAAAGCCGGGGAGGAAAAAGAAATAACACAAAAATACCACGATGTCCATAAGTAAGATAAGGAATTAAAAATCCACTCATTGGTCAAATAAAACATCCATATCATTCCAAAACTATCCACACTAAAGAGAGGACAATGCATACATAGTTGTCAAAGAGGAAGTCCACGCATTGTTAAAGACTAATAGACTAAGGTAATTTCGTCACACAATGATTGCAAGAAGAGGAGGACTGTGCGTGAAGAGAAATCACATGAATCATTTGACAAAATGTCAAACAAGGTATATATTTGTTGGCCTGAAAATCTTTCGGGAGGGAAGATCTATGGATAGACGAGCCAACAGTGTGCAGGGCATAGCCCCTCTTTGAGACAAAAAGCGGAAACCGGTTTATTGCTATTCTACCAAAAGGAATGCATGCAAGTCTTACAGTATTCTACCTTCAAGGGCTCGGGATCTCATCCCGGTTGGGGTATTTTCGATTGTGAAAAGAAAGGAAAGAAGTGAGGAGAGGAGATAGGATAGATCTGAAGGGAGAAAAGAAATGAATTCCAAAGCAGAAATGTCAGAGGGTCTATGTTTTGGGCTGGTAGTAAATAGAGCCGAACCTACTTGCATGGACGAACAAAGCAATACTGATGAAAAAATGACAAAAAAGTAGAGATATATCCAGTGAGAATAAACGCATAGATCGACATAAGAAAGATTAGATGCCCATAACACACATATTCAAAGACAAAGTCTTAATATTTGTATTAATGCTTCTTACATTACAAAAGGTGCAAAGCCTTTTCTTCTCACTTCTATTTTTATCTAAAAAATGTCCACACCTGAATACAACAAGTATTCAAGTATTTATAGAAGGAGGAGAAGAGAGAAGGCAAAAAGAAACCAACTAATTACAAAATATCTACAAAATATCTAAAAGTCAACTGTTGACTTTGGGCAACTTGGTGGATGACAACATCCCATGGTGCAACATGGATGATGTCATCATTTGTGCCAACATACTTTTAGATATTTACAAAAAGAAAGCCAAGAGGAGGAAGGCTATTTGTCATCGTCTCACAGCTGGAAAGGAGTACCCTGCTTCTACTCAGGAGAGGCAATATGGAATTGGGCCCGGTACTCCATGAACTTGCTGATCATCGGTGAAGTTGATCCTGGACAGGACCCTTGGTATGATCACCGATGACCTCACAAGTCTCCCATTCATCTACGAGTTTTCAAGGGCTTGAAGTAATCGAGTACTGCATCTACTATCAGTACCCTACAAAATCGTGGCGAGGCCGGAAGGTTATTGATGGATTCAAAGTGTCAAACGTAACCGGCCCTAATCCTTACGAGACGATCTCTTTGAAGATTCGAGATAGTTTCATCTTCCTTCCTCAAGGCGAATGATGGAGGGAGAAAGCCCAGAGACATCCTTAGGATAATTTTCTCCACTTGATTCATTTCATCTAGGGCTTCCTCCTTGACCTTGTCTATCTTCTCCAGGACAAATTCCATTTGATCAACCTGGTAGTCCAAAGCAGCAAGGATTTTCTTTGGGTACCACAGGGTGATCGAAGATGTCAAATTTAACTAAATCGTCTACTCGTGAGTTGAGCATCTTCTTGAAAGTCTCATGTTACAACCTAGCATGGTCCAACTCTTTGGAGATAGGTCCTGTAATCACCTGGAGTTCCTTGTTCATCCAACCAACGTTCTGATATAACTCGATGAACTTGATGATTACTTCCTCACTGTCTTTGAGGATCTGGTCTCTCCAGGTGGATACTACCATGCCTTATTCACCAATCTTGGCGTATTCATTTATCTTATCCTAACTAAGGGCCTCAGGAGTTTCAGTGGGAGTTGTAGGAGGTGCACTGCCCATTTTCTGTAGGGCATGGAGAAGATGTTTATTCTACTCTTTCAGTAGCCTCTTCTCTTCCTTTGCTTCTTGCAAAGGGCATCCACTGCATATAGGGCCTCTCCTTGAAGGCTTTCGGATGACGTTCCCATTGTGACCTGTGTCACTGTATAATTTGTAGGGGACAGATCCTTTTTATCCTTTGTGGGATCGGGATACGCAATCTCCATTACTCTTTCTCCTGATGCACTCTGAGAGAAGCGGGTTATAGGATTTTTATTCTTAGCCCCTTTTGTTGGGATGAAAGAGAAGTCCATAGGTAAATTGGGGACTTTCCTCTTATGCTGACTCAGGTTCGGGGAGATCCATGATGGACTTAAGGGAGTGGGACTAGAGGTGGAAGAGGGAGTAGCTGCGGTGGATGAGGGGAAATGAGTCGAGACACTTGGTGGCGGCATCGAGAGAGAGGACAAGAAAGTGCTCACGGAAGGAAGAGACACTGAAGGGGAGGTAGTCATGGGAGTGGAAGGAAGCTGAGAGATGAGAGAAGAAATGGTGGGGGACAGCTCCGTGAGGGAAGAGAAAATGGAGGAAGAGGAAGGGGGAACAGTAGAAGATGGGGGAGAGGATACAACCAAAGGAATGGTCGCTTGAGTCACATGAGGAGGGGAAGGAGGAGAGGGAGAAGGGATGGAAGGAAACTCAACAGTTGTAGCAGTGGCAACATCCTGAGTGGATGTGCCTATTGGGACACTCTCCGCCGCTTCTTTCTCTGGAGGTACCAGGGTTACAACTTGTTCTGTGTGGTGGGAGGAGGGCTCTTAGGAGCTTCTTCTTGAGTGGAGCTCGATTCTCCCTCTTTATCTTTACCTTTTCCCTTTGGCAAATGCTTCGGCCTGGTAGGTGCATTTCCCAAAGGGGATGTGGTGAAATCTACCCCAAGGTAGATGAGGTACATATATCTCTGCACTAATGCTCCGTGTGTTTGTAATGTGCCCTTAACCCTCTCCTCTATAGTGCAGGTGCCTTCGTCTGTTAATCACGGTAAATGGCCAATTTTCCCCATCTGTGTCTAGATATACATGATCAACTTCTTGATCGGTTGTTTGGAAACCTTTTGGAATGATGGCCACGCCATATTGAATGATTTCTGCCAGGGCCAGGTGGGAGTGATCCTTTCTCTTGAGTTCAACCTCATGATACAGGTTGATGTAGACATCCTCGATCTATGGAACATGGATCAGATCGAGTTTTTCCTTTGGGAGGAAATTCCATGGATCAAAGGTTGGCCTTGCAGAAATTGTGCTTTAGATTAAGCAGTTCTAGCTCTGCGAACATTTCCTGGGCCTTGGTGTGAGAAATGTAGGTGTACCTACCCACTATGAGGGGGAAAGGAGTTCCACCCTTCTTCCTTTTCAGGCACTTCTCATGATATGTTATGAGCTGTTTGGACAGCTCCAACAGGATCAACTTAGGGCCTGCATACCTCGGTAACTTGGTGGGCTCTCCCAAGAAGTTAGCTACTTTGTGAGGTAGGTGAAAGTGGGGAATTACATAAATAACACCCCCACTTCTCGGTTGCCATGACTATGCTCTTGGTCATTCGACCGTGAGTCATATTGGGCCTCAATAGGCATATGATGCCATAGAAGAAGGTATCATTGATCTTGGTGAACTGTGGGATGTTGTTCTCGGTTTTAATTCAGGTAGTATTTGGATATTTTTACGGGGCCACACCCGCATCGGCTCGGCCATTGGATAGTCTCTCTCTAAGGCTGCAACATAGACTACATAGGAATTCATGTAGAATCTCCCCGTTGTTGTGAGTTGTTGGAGCTGCTCAGAGATGGTGCTGCTGATGATCTCTGCCCACTCAAAACGCTGATCAGGCACGTTCTTATTCATTATTTCAAGATACATGAGCATCCATTTGTGGAAGTAATGGGCATCAGAAAGCCCAAATACCCTGCTTAAGAATGTGATGGTGTCACTCAGTTCCTCAGAGAAATTATTACGGTGAATAACCTGTGGCCATCTGGTTATTACCTTCTTATTTTTCAGGTACACCTCGTTCATCAACTGCATGCATTTGTCTTCATTTTCTTCCCATGCCTTGATGCAGTCTTCCTGGCTTATAGCCACAAAATGCCGGTGGTGGGGAATACCTAGCATGATCTCAAAGTTCCGGGCAGTGAGGTTGATTATGACATTTCCCTTTTCGTTCTCGACACACCTTGTGTCTTTGTTATAATAGCGGGCCACCACCATCATCTGACCCTTTGATATTTATATTTCATCTCTTCTTCTGTGAGTTTGGCCTTGCCCTTCGACTTGTTTGGTCTTTTTCTTGATGTAGACATATGTGAATCTAAGTTGAGTTACTGATCTACAAGAAGAAGGAGTGAAGTCCAACGTAGAAGAGCCATGTTAGTTGTTAGATCTTCCATCAAAGCTTTGTAGAATGAGGAGTTAGCAATTTAAAAGCCTCTGGGCGCAGGGCGCAAAAAAATTGCAGGGAGCAGGGTTAAAAGTATGGTGCACTGAAGTGGAGTGTTGCAAGGAAGAAAATAGCACCAAAGGGCGCAGGGCGCAGGGAAATTGCACATAACATCAATGTTGTTGTAGACAAATTTGAGCCTGCACCATTATATAAATTTCATAACTGGGCGCAAATAAGTTTGGTGTTGCGTAGGGCAAGGGATACGCCAATGGCACGAGATATGGGACTGTTACATGGAATTTTGGTGCGCGCAAAGGGGCGTAGCATTACAAGGTGTATCACTAACTTTATGTGTGCCAAGGGGGCCTTTGGCGCAGCGCAAGAAGAGATTGCATGACAAACTTTGTTGGTGTAAGCAGGGTTGTGCCTGCACCTGTGTAAGGATTTTCTAGTTTTTTTTTATGGCGTAGAAAGGATGTGTGTTGTAATTAGGGACAGTGCGCCCTCTTAGCGTGACTATGTTTTTGTTAACAAGGATGGTGATTGCACCAAGAGAAAACTGCACCCAGAACCGATAGCTATTAGGTTTTCTTTCTTTCCGATGATTTGTGGTTTTCAGGCCTCCTTCAACATGAATTTTGACAGCGAAGGGGATAGAGCGAAGAAGATCACGGGTTCATTTTGAGACAAAGCCCTCCGAGGCCAGCAGATATGGAAGGAGGGGAAGACTATTTTTGGGGGAGCCACTTAGGTTTATATATTTAACCAATAGCAAGCAAAACCATAACAAAGCAACAAGAAAATCTCACAAGAAAAGTAAGAGCCACTTACTGGAGATATATAGACTGGGAGGAATGAAGTGGAGTCCACGAACGCGACACGAGGATGACAGAAGCGCCGACAAGTGCAGAGAAATAAAGTGTTCACGTGTTTTCAATCGTGAAAATGATAGGACGGATGCGCCTATATATAGAAAAATGTGCAATAAATGCACTACCAACGTTTTCAAATGGCGCACCAAAAGGTATGTTGACCTAAAGATATTTGCTCCCATTGGCACGGTTATGCATCATCGGCGAAGAAACTATCTCGTGCCTTTGGCACAAATTCGGGGCATCAACATGGGATTTTGAGTGCTTTGGCGCCTTTGCTTAAGGGTGCAACATTTTTTGTTGCCATGTGTCGGCGCATGCAAGAAAGGTGCACAAGCTGTTGTGTTAACATTCCAAAGGGTGCGCCAAAGGAATACAAGGGGGCATAAATAACTTCCGTGTTGCATGAACAAAATGTGCGCCCAACCAAAAAGGGACCAAAATGACTAAGTTTGAAAAACTGGATTTTCTGAAAGGGATTTTGAGCCATTAGGATATCTGAGGGACCTTGACGAGGACCTAGAACAAAATTTTGGTATGGTTACCTGTAAAATTTCCCTTGTCAATTTTACAAGATAACAATATCAACAAAAAAGGAAATTAATGAAAAAGCGATAGATGCGAATGAAGGATGCTACGAGGTTGTATTTGTTGAAGTAGTCAACTTTGGAGCTTGATATCTCGAAGCGGCAGGTGATTCTCGTGAAAAACCAATCATTGCATGTAGTTTTTCTCATGTAAAGGTGCTTCTATATTCAATTAAAATGTGGAAACACCTTATTTTATATTTTTCATGAACCCAAATAAAATGCGAGTTCATTAAAATTTCATTGCGTGCACAATTTTAGCTTGTCAAAAGGCCTTCTTTGAGAATTTGTATTTCGGGCCTGAGTGATTGTTGAGAAAAACATTTTATTTCTTTAAATTCTTCCCATCTTCTTATACTCCTTTGCCAAGTTAAAAATGCGTAGCACTTCATTTGATATTATTCACGAACCCAAATAAAACGTAGTTTGTTTAATTTCATTACTGCGCGTAATTTTCATCGTGTCAAGTTGAATCACTTTGAGAGTTGATATTATGAACTTGGATGATAAACAAGAGGAAATAATTGGCTATTTAAATTCTCCCCAACTTCATGTGCCCCCTTCTTAAGTTATAGATTCCCAAAGTGGTGTTTGGTATTTTCCCGAGCTAAAATAAAATGGAGTTTTCACAATTTCACACCTACATTTCTTGTGAGTTTCGGAGAATTCATCGTTGCCCTTTACTATTTGATGAAGAATTTGATTTGGGTGAAAAATCTCTAACACATAGACTTTTGGTACCTTAATAGACTCCCTCAACCACCAGAGCTTCTTAGAACAAGATTTGTTATTTTTCCAGGGTAATTTCGAGGTGATTTGTTCGGTTTGAAGTCCTGGAAGTAATAGTCGAAATCAAGCTTTTGTCACATATTCACAATCATGTCATTTTCAAACAAAGAAGTGTTGCAGAGTATGAGTTTGGGGCATTTGACCCACCTCAATGCTCCATTAAGAGTATGATAACATCACCGATACTAACTTGGGACACGTCGACGTAAGTCAATTCCGTGATCGCATATCAACCGAAGGTGAGTCAAAATTTTCAAGCACTTGTTCCAAAGCATTTTTCATGCCCCAAATCCTTCCCAGTGTTCATACAGAGTCACGAAGAGGTCATCACTTGCATGGATCACTACGACACATGCCAGAGTGACAATTCAACCCCAATGGGTGCAAAGCGGAAGTGACTTCGACTTGCGAGCTCTCAGTCTCATCTCCGTGGCACCGATGCTTCTCGATACAGCCAATAGGTCACCTTTGACTTTCTCATTATGTGGTATAGGTTGTAGCTATTGGAAAATGTCTCTTCGGATTCAAAATCCATGGTTATCGGTAGAGATCGATAATGGGAGAAGCTTGTCTACATCAATTGTCTTCACTTGATCATTGTGGTAAATATATTCATCGAAAAAACAAGACCAATGACGTGTGCAGTTGTGTGGATCATCAAGTAAGGCCACATCATTCAAGTGTGCCCATGTCAGCTATTAGTTAGCAGTGGACACGATACTTCATCGGTCGGAGTCTTGAAGTTGGAGCTTTCTCAAATTGGATGATCGTGAGTGAATCAAAATGACAACACTTTGGGATGGTGAAAAAGACAAAATACATAACTCCATGAAGTGAATTGTAATCTCAAATCTTGGAAGATATTCTCAATGGAGAAAGATCAGCCTTTGAGTCGACAAGCCAAGGTGGTGTAATTACTACGGTCTCACAACGAGATGGAGAATTCAACATGGAAAGGTATTCAGAGCATGTGGATAATTATGTGTAATTGTGAATGTGAATGCGAATAAAGACAAAACTACTCACACCAAGATGTTTCTCAAATGGAGAGGTGGATGAATTGCTCAAGTTTCATGCTCGGATCTCTTTTCATCTAGAGGATTATGGAGCACATTCAATGAGTTTATTCCCGTATGACCAGGATAGGTAGACTCTTGGCCCAATGGGTAAGGCACTAATCCTAGGTGTCTTGATCTAGTTGATATTTTGTTGACAAGCATGTCTATGTGTATGTCCAAATCATGTAAGTAGGGTCCACATATACCCATTTCCCTTTATTTATCTACTTTTCCTAAAGTAAATTTTAAATTATTATAAAATGATGTTGACTTATTCAAGTTAGTTTAAAAAGTCAAAGTCACTTAGGGTTACTTAATTTAATGTTCATTTAAACCCTAACTATCTAGTAACCAATTTTTGGGTTATAAAAGGAAGTTAGGGGCTCATTTGTAAGGTTGACTTTGAGAGAGGAGAAGAAAATAATTTTGTGTGTAAGTTTGTTTCAAGAAAGAATCTTTGTGTTCTTTTGTGAAGACATTTTGGAGTTAATGAAATATGAACTTTTGTCCCATTCATTATCTCTTGTAGAATTTGATGTTCTTATGTTCATTAGATGTTATTGTTTAAATATTGCATGTGAATATTGTTCTTAGATCTTATTATCAACAATATTAATCTATTATTCTTGTTCACATTGATTAAGCTCGATATTTAGTTGCTCATATGTGTTCCCTTTTCCTTATTCTTATTTAGGTGATTCAAAATTTGCTTTATTTGAGTTAGTTGTTCATTGTTTTCCTCTATGCATTATTAAGCTCTGCTTTTACCTAGCTATTGCATGTTCCTTCCATTCGTTCCTTTCAATTTCTTTTCTTCATTCCATTTGATCTCCCTCATTCAAATTTATTTCCATTTGATGTTCCAAAATACCCCCATATAAAATTTTCCAAGAGATGTTAGTTCCTTGACAAATATGTTTTATGCCTTTGGAGCTCATGATGCATTCATTGGTACTTAGAGAGCTTGTTTTGGATTACTTGATTGTCTTGGTGCTTGTTGTTACTAGTGTGACCCGTACTAACCTGCTTGGGTTTCTTGGTGATGCGTATATGATGTCCTTGATATGTTTTTGGTTGAAATGGCTGACCTATATGGCCATGTCTAACCTAGAGGTATAACGAGCTAGTATCGTGTATATAAAGGCTAGTGTATTTGCTCATCATGACTAGTTGTGATTATTTGAGCTGAGTGAGCTATAGAATAAAGAAGAATGGGTCAAATGGTTTAAGGAATAAGATGAGAGGAGGTATGAAGGATTAAGGATAAAATATGCAAGGTTAATAGACCTAATCATCCCATGAAGAAGATGGGTTGAGCGAATTAGGAGAGAGTGTGTTTGTATAAAAATATCATCAGTAATCATCAATTTTAGGTGGTTTATTTGGTGCTTAATCACATTATGGGGTTGTAGGCTCATTGTAGGATTGGTTCCCTACTAAACTAGGGGTTGGTGATCCTTGTGGGTTTGCTTCCTCACTAAAAATCTTGTTTGATGTGTAATATTCTTTCAAGTCCTTTGTTATGAGTAGTATTAGCATAGGTCTAAATGGGTTTTCTTCCCCTTGAGATTTTCCCACATATATATGGTGTTGTACACCTAATAAGCTTACAACTAGTTATGAATTTTGAATGGTTAATTTGAATGTTAATGAATGACATGGAAAAAGAAGTTAAAGTTTTGTATGGTGATTCACCCCCTCTCATTCATTGTTCTTCTAACATCATTCCCTTGTGTCTCTTAGCACAATGAGTAATGGGCATAAATATAAATAGAATAGGAATGTCCATGTGTAATAGTTATATAGTGTGATCCGCTTAAAATGATAAACTCATTCCCTTTATCCCTTATGACCTTAAGACATGGTTTGTGTGACTTTCTCTTTCCAAGACATATCTCTCGGACCTTTTAGGCTTAGTAATGGAGGATTTTAGACGTTTGAACCTATTTTGAGTGATTTAGACCCATGGTGGCTAATCTAATATATGTGATACTACATTAGGAGTATTTAGGAGATCCTTAAGTGCTTTAGTAATGTAATTTACAATGTATGCTCTTGATAATTCTAGGTGAGTTCAAATGGTGAATTAGAATTACTTATATGGGATTTTGTAAATTAATTGTCACATTAATTCCAACCTGGAGGATAGGAAATGATCGATAATTGATTTTCAAATTGCAAAAAGAGTTTTTAGAGAATGGGATATCAAGCCATGTAATCTAACCTAGGCCATGTTACATGTTCTCGAGTGATAAAATGATAGATAAGTGTATACGAGATGATAACGTCTAACAAGAGAGAAAATCATGTGTTTATTGGTATTAGATTGCAAGTGTAAGTCATAGTATAATAATAAAGTCAAACTTGTCATTTCAAAAGGATAAATTTGCCGAATTTAGGTATTTATAATTATAAGTACACAATACGTTGATGTTTAAAAATCTACATCTAAAAACAATTGTTTCATTTACTACGATTTTTTAAGTTTATGAAGTAAATAAAACTTTTATATAATACCATACAATAATTTATTAAACATAAAAAAACTTCTTTAAAAAAACAATTTTGAAAATAGAATCAAGGTATCAAAATCATATTTTCTCTCATTTATGATATTTAACATATTTTCATAAGTAAAAAATAGTGTGGAAAAAGTGTGGTGCAATTGTGACATTAAATTTTCTTGAATTTACTCCACAATTGCTCCATGTTTACACCATATTAGATGAAATAAAAAAACAACAAACATAAATGACATGAAATTGTCACAAACATGGTGTTATTGATATGAAAATGGTACTTAAATTTCACAAGTACTTAGAATTTTTTAGATGATCTAACTTATCGATTCAACATTGATCATGAGTTCAATTTACTCAATTTTGGGTGTCTTGAAATCCCAAATCTTAAACTCTTCAAATATGAGAAATTAATCTAATTTTTCCAACTTGAGATCATTTCTTGAATTTAGTAAAAATCAATTAAATTATTCACAACAGAATTTCATACTACACTCAAAACTAAAATTTTTAATTCACAAATTTGAATAATGCATTCCTTAAGCTGTTGTAGGTTATGGATACTAAAATTATGATTTCGATCCAATTTATCCAATTGTGTGATTTCTTTATTAATTAATTAAATAAACTGATTTGAATGTTTTTATTTGATCAAAAGCTTCTAAAAGCGAAATAAAACACCACTGACTCGAAATTGATATCGGAGTTCACTCGAAGGCTACGTCTCTAGATTCACAGAAAGTGAATGGATCTATTTCATGTCCAATGAATTATAATTAACCCTTCAATAATGAATAACATATCTTTATACTTGCAAATTAGCTGATTTATGTCCCAAGGAACTCTGAAATATAGTAGAAATTTTCCCAAGAATGATATGTGGCTCCTCTGATGCTTCTCCTATTAGTTTGCTGTGAAAATGCATCTGAAAAATTCCTATAAATTTAAATGTGCAACACCTATGATAAAAAGGTTTACACATTTGGAAACTATAGGAAAATTTGAGCAACTTTCATTTTTACACCATCTAAAAATTCGGCCATTAAAGCCCTCAAAATCTCTGTTGAATCTTGTTGCCTTCTTATGGTCTCCTCCAACATAGAGCTCGAGCTATGTTTATAAGAGTGAGCTCATTTCTTATCACCACCGTGCTTGGTGGAAATTCAATTATGGGGAGATATTTGGGAACCTGAGGTGCATGGTTCAAATCCCGGTGGTGTCATGTTGGTGGAGAGGTTGTTTTGCTATGTGGGAGGTATATCCCACATTATCACCATGGCGGTGGGATTGGGGTTTAAATTAGTACTCACCTACCAATGTCTACATGACTTTGGTCATGCTTAGCCCTTTTTTGGGCTTCATAATCTCTATTGAGCTATGAAGATGTTGAGTTGTGAGTGTCAAGTTATCCGTTGGGAACCTTGCTAAGTCCTATGTCATTGTGTAATCTGCCATCTTGTTAGGAGATAAGGTGATTTGCTTTGTTTGAAAGTTGTGCCAATAAATGTGCCAAACTATAAGGATAACTCTGTGCAATGTATATTGGTCCACGTGATCTCTCTAAGATATATGTTTCATTAAATTGTAGATTGTTTAGAATGAAACAGATAAGGTAAGAAGGCCAAGGAGAAATACATTATTATGTTGGTCAAAGGTTAATTAGGCAAATAAATGAATTCCTAATCCAAGCCGATTGTCGAGAACTCCTTTTTTTCTAGGAAGGACTACTTGTAATACAAAGCAAGACCACAAGATACAATTAATAACAAAATTTAGTGGAAATTTGATGGTAATTTAATAAAAGGTAGAATTTGACTTCTTTTTATCGTGCATAGAGGATGAATGGTGGATAGTTGGGTTCGTAATAATGTCAGGAAGACTCATGAACATATATAAGTCATGTATGGAGAGCCAGAAGGTTGTGGGTGGTTTGATGGGTAGATTGGTAAGAAGGTGGGAATGGAGGAATGTAAGAAAGAATAAGATCCAATAATAAAATATAATGAACCTACACTTTAAACAAGTACAAAATGATGAAAATCAAATACACTTACTTGTATTTGCGATTCAGTTGGTGAAGGAAGGAAATGGTTGTTCCGTGAAGAACGTTTTGGTCTATGTCATGGAAATACTTCCCGAGTTCTCCCGTGAATGCTCTAATGACTTTTGAAAAATATCATGTGCTTGCTTGGGCTGTGGCCAAGTGTATTTCGTGGTTAGCATGTTGAGAAGTGTCCGGTTCATGCTTGAGTGCAATAGATCTCCCAAAACTCAGAATTACCAACCCCTCTAAAAGGTTACCATACTATATATAAGGTGGTGACGATAGTTAGGGTGATCGACATCGGTTGAGGATAACTAGCATTGGTTAAGGTGGGAAATCATAGGTTTTCCAAAAGCAGGTAAATCATTTCTATTTTTGGCGTGCTCGATTTTTAGTCTAGGTATTAAGTGAGGGTTAGGACCTAGATAAGTGGGAGTGTTGTTGGAGAAGGAATAGGACTTTAATTTTTGGGTTTGAAAGAGTCTCGGTTGGTTAACATAAGTGGAAGCTCAATCTTAGTTAATTAATAGACTAAGAATAAGTCCATGGTGAGGTGTCTAGCGATGTGGCTAGGTGAGGTATAAATTAAATTAATTAATAGTGTGAGGATTAACATTAATTTGATTGTAAGTAATTAAATTAATATGAATACGTGGTAAGGGGTCATGGTTAGGTGAACACGTTACATGAATTAATTAAAGGGGACCAATGAGAGTGTGACCCAAATTTGGTGTCTACATTTTACCCCTTTTTGTTGCATATCTTGTATTGGTAAGCAACGCAAAAAAATATGAAGTTAGTGTTTCAAGTGTGAGCGAAGGCTAGGTTGCCCCCATTAGGGTTGAAGGTAATCCTCCTCAAAACATGAATCAATGAGGTAGTAATTGTAGTTGGTGATTGGTTTGATGCACATGTGATTGAAGAAAGTGAGGATTAGTAGGTAAGGGTACAATAAAGTTGGGTAATGGGTAGTGGGTAATAGGTAATGGGTAATGGGTAATGAATAAGGGCAATCAAACGCATGCACACATATAGATTGTGATGCGGTACAGGTGGAAGAACTTGCATACTCTACATCGTCCAAGGTTAAAGTGATTTAGGTATCAAGGTATAGGATATGGTCCGAAACACAACTCAAAGTTAGGTGCGGGAATGTTTAGGTATGATCTAGTACACCAAATGTATGGTAAGGATAAACATCATGACAATAGGAAAGGTAAGGTTATTAGGCTAAACAACATGGGTAACAACATCACAAGGTATAAGGAATACACAAATTTAGATCGGCACCAAGGTGATTCGGAGGTAGGGTATAGGTAAATGACACATTCCTAAACGTAGTGAAGGACATGTACTGGTAAGTTAGGCTTGTGAGTGAGGTGTAATAGGTGTTGGTAAAGGTAAAAGGTATTTGTTCAATAATGTTTTGAGGCCAAAATGGGCATAATGTGGGAGAATTTCTATGATGGGTGGTGATCGATGGTGATGGGGTAACCAACATC
This sequence comes from Taxus wallichiana var. yunnanensis, assembly GCA_018340775.1. Lineage (NCBI taxonomy): Eukaryota > Viridiplantae > Streptophyta > Pinopsida > Cupressales > Taxaceae > Taxus > Taxus wallichiana. The sequence goes on from CM031242.1 coordinate 660,484,263, forward strand.
GGTTTCCTAGGGCACGACATGACCGACGTCGGTCATGTATATTTGGGGTTAAAAAGGGAAATTTCCACTTTTTACAGAATTATTTGTCATTTGCTATTTGTATAAAATGACATAGGAGACGAAGAAATGTGGAAAATAATTAGGTGAGGTATTGAGTGAGTTGGAGAGTTGTGTGGCAAGTGATTGGCTTTCGATCGGCGGGACCCAAAGATCAATTCAAGTGATTTTTTTGGTTTGGAGGAGAGGAGTTGAGTTGATAATGACGAGAGGTGGGAGAGGGTGTGAGAGTGCATTTGGTATAGAAACCGAGGTGCCACCATGTGGATGGTGTCGAGTAGAGGTATGCTATAATTTGAATTTCTCATTTGGTTGAAAATAATGTTGGAAACATGGTTTTATTGTAAATTTGGGTTGGGGTTGTAAATTTAAATTTGTGAATAAAATGGAATGAAATGAAGGGTAGGAAGGTCATACATAGGTTAAATAGGGTTGGGGAATGAGGCTAGGGCAAGTTTGGGTGGGTGGGAGTAGATTTTTAGGTTGTTTTGTGAATTTTTAATAATGGGGGACAAGTTTCATTTTTAGTGATAAAGACCGACGCGTCGGTCAAGTTTTGGATGACGTTGGTCGGTGCTTGCCGGCATCGATCAAGGCTTAGGTGGTGACACTTTGAGTTAAGAAGGACTGATGATGGTTAAGTTGACCGGTGTCATCAAATTTAGGAATAGATAGGTAAAAATGAAGATATGTAGGGGAAAAATAGGTGCGAGATGGGTAAATGAAGGCTTACGTAGAGGGACGAGGGTAACATGATATGTTCACAATGTGGGGTCGGGAAGTAGGTGAGCTGAACTAGGAAAGGTAAGGATGATAAGGGTAAATGGGTGTAAATATGCATTGGGTAAAAGGGGTAGTTGCTAGGGTTGTTGTGTTGGTATGGTGTAATAGGTAATAGGTATGTTGATATGGTAAAGTCTTGAAAATGTCTTGTTTGGATGATGTAGGCTAAAGAACATCTCGGGATGTGTGATAGAGTACCACCTCTATTGGTATGGATGCACCCAACATGACTACGGAGAAGTGGGAGCATATAGCGAGGTCGGACTTATCGGGTCGGCGTTATAGGAAGATAGTGCTAGATCACAATAGGATGGTTGCTCTCATCAATAGATGGGATTCAATGACCAATACCTTCCACCTACCAATAAGAGAGATGACCATCACCTTGGAGGATGTGTACCATATTCGAGGTTGCCTATTGTGGGGAGCCAGTTTATTTGATCTCATCTTAGGCCTCCATGGAGCTGATAGTGGTTGTTTTTGGTGAGGCGACGGGTCTAAAAACCTATCACAAAGTGCGAGTCTCACATATGAGGACATGTATGTAGCCTACAAACGAGAGACGAGGTTGTCTACACTAATGATGGAGGAGGTAGGTTGTTTTACACTTATAGATTCCGAGGGTGGGAGATTCCCATGAGCAGCGATGGGGTTGCTCCAAGATATGATGGAGGAGTAGATCTACTTTGCTTGGGCATCGGATTTCCTAGTGCAGCTATATACGGAGCTATGGGCCTATGGGAGATTTCGGCGGTTCAAGATGTGTTGTAATTTTTTCCTACACTATCTCTGGGCATGCGAGCACATCATGTGTGTGTGCCCGGTGCGTCTTCCATGAAAAGATTGGTTCAAGGGTGGCTTTCTTTGAGTTGGATATAGACATTGGGTACCATTTGGTGAGCATCCGAGGGTGACAAGAGGCATGTATGATTTTATATACTACAAGTGATTGTTGGAGGGGCTCTCAGGAGCTAATATTGTGTGGAGGCCATATATTGGCTATCCCTTGTACAAGTTCATGATGGAGGAGTTGGAGGGATTACAATTGTTGTGGTGGATTTAGGGGTGATGTGTCAACGAGCATGAGATGATACACTGTAGACAGGGGTTAGACAATTTTTGGCTGCCATAGGACGTGCCTCCACCCTTCCCATAATACCGCAGAGATGACATGGAGATACCCATGTCTCCACCACGTCCGAGTGATCCGACAAGGGTAGAGGAGCATGTTCGAGACCATCGCATTGATGACGTGGGAGTCACCGATGGATACAGAGCGGTGGTGGGTAGCACAACCATGAGCAAAGCATCACCAAGGCAAGGGAAACAAAATCTTGTTACTGATCATAGTGCGAGAGAGATTCCCTACTGAGGAAGGTGGCCACCCTACAAACGTAGATCACGAGTTTCCATGGTTAGTTAATAACAACACATGCACAGTGGCTACCCTATAGGCCTAGGTGATGAACTTATAGGCCCGATTGGCACAAATATAGGCTGAGTTGAGGCTCCTGCACGGGATGGGGCATAGATAACCACTCTGCATGCACAATTCATAGGGTTGTAGGGGGGCACGACAGTAGCCTGTATAGGTTATGGCTCTGAGTTCAACTAGAAGCATATGTACCTCTACGAGGCCCAAGGATAGGGTCCCATATTACGGGCATTAGTGGTGGGACATGGTCTTATCATACGGGGGAGGAGGATAGGGATAGTGATTGTGAATACATGAACCAAGGAAATTAATAGCATGGTAGAGTTCTTAGGCTCCGGTGAAACCCATGGCACCCCAAAGACAATATCGATGGCGAGGTTTAGGGACACCTGAGCGAGGCTCACTACTACCAGGATCACCTAACGAGCGCACCTCTGGATGTTCCATATTATGTTGAGTTCAAGGCACAAGATGCCTCAAGTGAGAGGATTGGATCCCGCACTCCTCACAACTCAAAGATCACAAGGGGCCGGTGAGCCCAAAGACGGGGGGTCAAGGCAAGGCTACTAGTTTGCGGAGGACGGCCCGAGTGATGGCAGGAGAAGACAAGGTCAAAGCCTATGGTTGGTGGAGAGATGCTAGCAGGGCATCGGACTAAGGGAGAGGAGGAGGAGACAGATGAGATGGGTGTTAATGGTATCGGATGGGGAGATGATTGATACCCACATGTGATATATCACTATTTTGATTGTTTTTTATACATATATCGGCCTACGTGCCGAAGATAGTGAGGTTGTATATGAGCATTTTGAGATAGTTGTATTCATTTGTATACGTGTACATATGTATTGATACATGAGACTCTCCCTATGTATAATTTGATGGTGTTTATTGGATGTATGATGTAATTGTCTTTAATTGTCATTATTATAGCATATTATGGAAACTAGGTGAGTTAGGCATGATAGAGTTAGGTCGGCTAGGCATGATGGAATCGGAGTCGAGAGGCATGGTGAGTCAAGTTATCTAGGCATGGTGAAGTTTTAGGTCATAAGTATGATTGATTCGGGTTGTAGGCATGGTTGATTTAGGTTTGTCTAGGCATGGTTGAGTTTGGGTTTTGTTTTTGCTTTAATTTCCAAGTTATTGGTATGATGGAAAATAAATGATGATGTATATGTATGTTATGGTTTTGATTTTTAAAATGTTCGATAAGCTTAATTAATGTAAAAATGATTTAGGTAATATATGGTTATGGTGGTGAAATGGTAAATGTGATGGAAAAAATGCATGTTTATTGTGGTGGATTAATTTCCATGTCATTGATGTAAATGAAAACTAACTAGGATAGAATGTGAACTTAAAAGGGGAAAAGTGAATAGGGGTAAAAGGTATAGAAAGGGAAAAGATGAAAAGATTAAAGACAAAAGATGGGAAGGTGGTCGAGATAACCTCCAAGGCCCCATGCCCTCGTAGTCTTTGCCTACATAGCCCAAATGAAAAGGGGCCTTAGATCGATGTAGTTCTCCCATAAACTAGGGAGGAATATGATGAGGTAAACAAAAAGGGTTAGTATGTTTTAGGGACGATTGAGTCTAGGTCATTTAGGTATGTTGGATTTTAGATCATTTAGGCATGGTTGAGTTTAGGTCATTTTAGGCATTGGTAATATAAAGGTTGAAATAAGGATGGGTGATTTTAGGTTGATTTTGGTGAAAAAGGAACTTTCAAAATGTAGGTGTCGAAGTTACGGTGATAAGGCCAAAATATGCCTCATCAATTTACAATAAATGATCTTGTTTTATTCTCCTTTTTATCAAGTTTGACTACATTTTTGTGAATTTTGTTTGATCTAGTATAAGTTAGGATGTAATTGTCCATCTTTTGTTGGATTTAGTTATAATGTCTAAAAACTTTGTAATTCCTAACAAAGTGTGTGGAAATTCAGTTTTTGTAATAAAACAGTCACAATACATCAGAATAACAAAGTATGAAGCAACCAACATGTTTTTGGAACATTGGCTTCAATACAACTTAGCTCGAAACCTCTATGCTTAGTTCGGAACTCCATCACACAGAAAAGGAACTCTATCACTTAGTTCTAGAACCTTCAGACTTAGTTCCAGAACTCCGACACTTAGTTCTGGAACTCCTGCGCTTAGCTCTGGAACTTTCACAGTTAGTTCCAAAATAGTTTCCTTTGGTTCTGGAACTTCTCCAAAGTTCTAGAATCAATGGGAATCTATTTATTTTGAAAACATCCGGTGATAAAGAAATCAATGGGCCTTCTAATTAGGAGAAAATCAATAGATTGTTGATTCTTCATACCCCAAAAATGTTAGGGTTAGCACACCGATTGTACAGATAATATAGTAGATCTAAACATACATGCAAATAAAAGTGGATATTCTACCAGAAGAAATATACAAAACAAGAGACATAAATCAACACCAGATTTAACGTGGTTCATGAAGTGTTGGCTACGTCCACCAAGAAACAAGCCAATCTATTATCCAAAGCTTTGACAAGATATATAATGAATATTTACAATCTTCCACACCTCTTAGATGTTTAGTACTTTCTTTCCCTCAAGCTTTTGCTTCATCACCAAGAATTCTCTCTCACCAAACTTTTCAAGTTCTTTCTAATTCTTATTAATCTTCTCCTTTCTTACTTCTAAACCCTAGCTTTTATGCTTATATAGTCATTTATAGACTTAGGGCACTTAGCCATGCAATTAAAATCAATAGAAATACTTTAATGCTAAAAATAGATCTAATTCCCGAGAGTTAATTAAAACATCCTCACAAGGTAGCGACGGTGGTTAGCCCTAACCACTACTAGTTCCTTCCTTGCTTGACCGATACCAGTCCTAGGTGACGGTTGTCATTTCCTCCTTAAGCGATGTTGGTTCTTTGTATTTTCCAGCAAGTCTCCATTGCATGCTGAACTAAAGTAATTGAGCTCCACAACTCAACAATCTCCCACTTGGAGATTAATTACTGCACCATACCTATACAACGTCATTCTTAGATTCTTCCTTAGCTTTGTTTCTTCCTCTTCAAGTCTCAAACTCGAAGACCAATAGAAGTGGATTGTAGCTCCAACTTCTCCTTTGCTAATGGCTTCATTAGCATATCCACAGGGTTCTTGCTCGTATGAATATTTTCCAGATTCAACTGTCCATCCTCCAATACTTTTCGTATGAAGTGATACCTCAATTGAATATGTTTCATTCTCGAATGAAACGCTGAGTTCTTTGCTAAATGAATTGTAATCGACTATCACTTTGAACATTTTACAAACAATTTTCTCCTATCCTAACTCTTTTATGAACCTACTCATCCCTATCATCTCCTTTCTAGCCTCTGTAGTTACAACATACTCGACCTCTATAGTAGACAAAGCCACAACCTTCTACTGATCTTGAAATCCAGCTAACTTTCATTCCACTTATTGTGAAAATATACCAGTAGTGCTCCTCCTACGATCCATATCTTCAGCCATATCTGAATCAACATAGCCACGTAATGAAATATCTAAACCTACATAGCATAAATGCATGCTAGATGTCCCTTTCAAATACGAGTATCCATTGGACCGCTTTCCAATACTCTTTTCCTAGATTAGCCATATATCTACTCACAACTCCCACTACTTATGAAATGTCGATTTTGTACAAACCATAACATACATGAGACTTCCAACTGCTTTGAAGCATGTGGTACTCATGTCATGTATTTGACATCCTCATGTGATGAAGGACATTGATCTTTGGTCAATTTGAAGTTTCCGACCATAGGTGTGCTAACAATTTTTACATTCTCGCATGTTGAACCTTTCTAACACCTTGTAGATATAATCCTCCCTAGACAAATACAATTTCTTGTTTTCCTATCTCTATGTATTTGTATGCCAAGGATTCTTTTTACAACTCCTAAATCCTTTATAGAAAATGTGTGAGCTAGCTTTCTCTTAAGCTCACCAATGTCCTACATACTAGATCCTGTAATAAGCATATTAGCCACATATAGTAATAAAATAATATAGCTCCCATTTTCAAGCTTCTTAAAATAAACGCAATGGACAGATTCACATCTCAAGTAACCATGCTCATGCATAAAACTATCAAACCTCATGTACCATTGCCTTGGAGCTTGTTTGAGCCCATATATGCTCTTTTTCAACCTGCACACTAGTTTCTCCTTACCCTTGACTTCATACCCAAGCGGTTGTTGCATATAAATCTCTTCATCCAAATCACCATGAAGGAGCAGCGTCTTCACATCTAGTTACTCTAAATGTAAATCTTCTCTCTGCAACTAAACTCAATATAGTACTAATATAAGTCATCTTTATAACGGGAGAAAATATTTCACCAAATTCAATACTTACTTTCTATGTAAATACCTTTTACCTGCAAGCCTTGCCTTGTACTTTTTCTATCCACCCTCTTCTTCCTTATTCTGTAAACCCACTTTTTCTACAATTTTCTCTTACCTGCTAGCAACTTAACCAAATCTCAAGTTTGGTTATGTTCCAAGGAGTCCATCTCCTCATCCATGCCATGCTCCCACTGAACATGAGTCTTATCCTACATTGCTTCTTCAAATCTCTCAGGTTCACCACTATCAGTCAATAATAAATAAAATAGAGAAGGTGTAAATCTTTCTAGAAGTTTACTTACCCTTTGTGACCTTCTCATAGGATTTTGGGAAGTCTTTGGAGACTCAATTTCGACCTCCTAAACATTCCTATCCAAATTTGATAGTGACTAACATTGGTCACCTCTAAGCGGCGTCGTTATTCTAACCGATGTCGGTTTGGATCCTCTGTAACCGATCTTTGGTTATTTTGACCGATCTTGGTCGAGTCAACTAACACCGCATTCTTGTGTAACCACTGACGGTAATTCTTTTTAAAATGATAGTTCATTTTCATTCACAAACTTCTCAATTGGTTCATCCTTGGGTACCATTTTTTTCCTGTACATTCTCTTTTCATTCCATTCAACATCATGACTCCTACTAATTTAAGAATTCTCTAAATTCCAAAAACGGAAGCGAAATCACTAGATCCATAACTAATGAAAGTGCATCTCTTGGATTTTGCATCCAATGTTTTCCTATTTTCCTTATCAATATGCACAAAAGCTTATGAACCAAAAAGTTTAAGAAAATAAAGATTTACCTCTTTTCCGGTCCAATATTCCTCTATTATCCATCCATCTAATGAACTTGAAGGCCCATAGTTAATCAAATAAACCATTGTATCAACTACTTACGCCCAAAGCGTAAGGGAAATCAGAATGTATCCTCATACTTCTAGCACGTTCCATGATTGTCTTGTTCATTATTTCGTAACACCATCCTCATGGTGTTCTTGGAACCATTCTTTCTCTACATATCCCATTCACTTTGAACAATAATAATTGAAATCCTTACTACGGTATTCACCACCATTGTTAGATATAAGGCACTTTAACTTAGATTTTGATTCATTCTCAACAAGGGCTTTCCATGTTTTAAAAGTCTCAAAAACATCAAATTTACGTTTAATAGAATAAACCCATACCTTTCTTGTGGCATCATTAATGAAAGTAACATAATATCTTTGGGATCCTCCATGAGAAGCTACCTAAGTTGGTCCCCACACATCCGAGTGTACAAGCTCCAATTTTTATCCTTCTTAGTTGCCACAACTTTGATAAATCTCACTCTCTTTTCTTTCCAAAGATATAATGCTCACAAAAATCAAGATCTAAATCTTTCAAATCGATAACTTACCCTTAGCCTTTAAGATCTGCATTCCTTTTTGACTCATATGACCCAACCGGTTATGCCCACATGCATGCATCGAATATAAATTAGATAATACGAGAAAAGGAATAAGTAATATAGGTAGATAAATATAACGTTCCTACCTTCTTACCTCTTACACACCAAAAGCACCTTTGGTGACTTTACAAAAGTCTCTGTAAAAGTAACCATGTAACCTTGAGATTCACCTAGTGGCCTTGCAGAAATAAGATTCCTCTTGAGGTTTGGCACATGCCTCACATCCTTCAATACCCATGTATTTCCATTCGACAATTTTAGATGAACATCCCTTTACTAGTAATCTGCAAGGTTTATCATCACCCAAATAAACATGCCTAAAATTTCCCTGGACATAATTTCTAAAATAACCCATATTAGGGGTTGCATGGAAAGAAGCTCCTGAATCTAAAACCCATGATTCAATTCTACTATTTAAATAAAGCATAAGAGCATCTTGCATTACCTACGATGTAGAAAGATTTGCTTCTTTACCTTTGTGCAGTTATTGGTTCTCTTTTTCCTTTGACAACAATATTTCTTTGCATGTCCTTTATTTCCACATTCCCAACAAGTAATTCCCTTACTTCTAGATTTAGATATGTTATCCCTTGAATTTGATTTCCCATAACTCTTACTCTTGGATCTCTCCTTCGCCGCCCCGCTTTCTACATTCAAAGCATTTCCAGATGATGATTCCTATGTACTCTTCCTATGATTTTCTTCATTCAAGATTATACTAACCACATCATCAAACTTCAAAATATTATTATCAGATGGTGTATTACTAACAACCATTACCAAGTTGTCCCAACTACTAGGCAGAACATAAGAATAAAAGTGCTTTTACTTCATCATCAAATGGTATAACAACTGATTTTAAGCGATTTACAATAGATCGAAATCATTCAAATGACTAGATGCAAATTCATCTTCATGCATATTAGAACTAAATTGTTTTTTCATCAAATAAAATTTATTTGAAGTACTAGGTTTTTCATATAAATTATCAATATATTTCATTAACTCTACCGTAGAAGCCGCTTCTATAATATTGGAAGCCATGGATGCTGTTAGGATCAATCTTACAGATCCCAAAGCCTTTCTCACAAAAATATTCCATTCTTCATCAATTATCTTCGTAGGTCTAGACTTCTCATCCAACGGTAAGTACAAATCTCTTTGATAGAGATAATCCTCAATCTGCATCTTCTATAATTGATAATTTCAGCCGTTAAATTTCTCTACCTTGTATTTATTATCTTATGCCATTATTGTAGCTCCCACTCAATCAGAAAACCCTCTTTGAGTAAATCTGTCAACACACAAAACCTAAAACAAAGCTACGATACTAATTGTTGGGGTTAGCACACCGATTATACAGACAATATATCAGATCTAAGCATACATGTAAATAAAAGTGGATATTCTACCTAGAAGAAATATACAAAACAAGATACATAAATCAACACCAGATTTAACATGGTTCACCCAGTGTGGGCTATGTCCACCAAGAAACAAGCCAATCTATTATCCAAAGCTTTGACAAGATATACAATGAAGATTTACAATCTTCCACACCTCTCAGATGTTTAGTACTTTCTTTCCCTCAATATTTTACTTCATTACCAAGAATCCTCTCTCACCAACCTTTTCAAGTTCTTTCTAATTCTTGTTAATATTCTCATTTCTTACTTCTAAACCCTAGATTTTATTCTTATATAGTTGTTTATAGACTTAGGGAACTTAGCCATGTAATTATAATCAATAGAAATACTTTAATGCTAAAAATAGATCTAATTCCCGAGAGTTAATTAAAACATCCTCGCATACGAGTAACTAATGTTGGTTAGCCCTAACCGTTTAGGTTCCTTCCTTGCTCGACCGATGCTAGTCTGGGTGGCTACTCTTTGGTTCCTTCTTAACCAATGTCGTTATTGTATTTTCTAGCAAGTTTCCATTACATGCTAAACTGAATTAATTAGCTCCACAACTCAACAATAAATACGTATGTAGGATCGGACATAACCATTTGTGTGTGTCCAACAAGGTTCCTAGATTCCACATCTACTTTGAGCACTATTTTATTTCATGGTAACCTATTGATAGATGGAAAACTATTAAGCACTTTTGATTGTAAATGCATCTTTGGATGATGAAATATATAAGGACATGTAGATAGATTAAAAAAATAGATTATATATATGATAGACATACAGTGAATTTTGTAAGACAGAACATTTTAGTAATAAGATAGCCATTTCATTTTGAGAGAATCATACTTTTTCAACTCCTAATTCAAGGTGGAGCAAGGGCCCACTCCTCCAAGAAGCAGGATTCTTTGTTTTATTGGTATTTATATTTCTAAGCAATTCATGTAAATCTATTAAGTGTTAATTTTGTAAATGCTTTTGATTCTTTAGTTGAATTCTATCACGTACTTGTCCTTGTAGGTGTTATAGGTTAGAATCTTATTTCCTTGCAAGCATTTTCAATAACATTTTCAAACATGTGTTTACTTCCAACAATTTTTTTCATTCTGAAGAGTGTGTTTACTTCTAGCAATTTGTTTCATTATGCAAGAGTGTGTTTACTTCCAGTAATTTGTTTCATTCTGCAAAAGTGTGTTTCATTTCTAGTAGCACGTTTAATTCTGAAGATTTATTTATTTCAACAATGAGTGTTTATTTCAGCAAGTTTCTTGTAGTATAGTTTTAATAAGGCTTTGGCCAAGGAATCCTAAAGACACTACAAAAATCCCCCGGAAATATAAAAATAATAAATACCTACAATCAATTACTAGATCACTAAGATTATTCTTGTTGCATATAGCTTCAGACACACCCCTGGTTTGAATATGACATCAACTAAGAGTTGATTAAATGAAGGGAATAACGACACCCATCATTTTTGGTGATGTTTTCGTGGATCCACTAGTTAGAATTGTCTTATTAGGTGTCAATAAGAGCAATAATCATATATCTAATAATTGAAAAATCTTCCCTACGTTATCATAAAATTTATGAGTAGACCAAGAGACTCAAAGGGTAGATTTCTCCCAAAAATATTTCAACAAGAACTACAAGAATTAGAAGCATCATTTTCTCCTATTAGATAAGAAGTAGAACTTCCACCTTTGGAATTTTTGGATCAATCACCAGAAGGAAGTGGAACTTTTAGGAGAAGGATTATATCCCAAGACCCGCTTAGAGAAAGTTTTGACTCTCAATTGAGTAGTCAACCTCCTACTCCTAAATTTTCACCTACACCAAAGCAGATCACATACTACATTGATTGGGGAAAATATCTAGAAGATATTGTAGATATGGCACGAGAAGCTGAAAGAGAACCTGATAGGACTTTTACCTATCCAATTCAGTTGGAGGATGATGATACACCTATGAAGAATATTTCACCTGCACACTTGCCTACATTTAGAGGGATGTCATCTGAGGATCTGACCAATTCTTATTTGAATTTAAAGTATTGTGTCAGACCTATGATTACAAAATAGAAAAATAAAAAACTCAAGTTGTTTCCATCCACTCTGAAAGATACAACAATGAGGTGGTTTATGGGATTAACATCCAATTCTATTACCACCTAGGCACAAATGGAAACTTCCTTCCTATACAAATACCAAGACTATTATCGAGGGAGAAACAGGAAGGAAGAATTTTTAGGATCAAATAGGAAGAGGATGAAAATATGGAAGATTATTTAGATAGATTCCTCTTTGTAAGTAAAAGGTGTGGATTTTTACTTCAAGAAGAGCTAAGAAAAACCATTTTTCTTAAAGGTATGGATGATGAATCTAGGGAATCCCTTAACTTAATGGGAGGTGGAAACATCAATCAAATAAGAATGAATGATATTAAAGACCTTTGTAGAAGTTATTCAAGAACAAGGGGTGGACCTAGGAAAGGAAAAACTGTGAAAACTACAAATCAAGACATGAACAAACTTATGGATGAACTAGCAAACTTTAAAATAGACATCCTAGTTCAATTAAATTCCACCATGGATGGATTGCAAGCCAAAGAAAATGCTAATATTGAACCATTAGCTATGTATTGTCCTAGATGTAGAAAGAAGCATGCACTAAGAGATTGTCCTTTGGATAAAACAAAAATGTGTCTTATTTGTGAATCTAGGGAACATGAAGCTAATGTTTGTTCTCTTCTTCCATTCATAAAAATCTTCTTAAACAAACTAGCACTTCATCCACTACAGAAGAAGTAAACTTTTTCCAGAGACAACCTAGCCAAGGGTAGTTCATACCAAGATCTATTCCTAATCCCTGGATGATGCCATGGGTAGCTCAGATAGTACCAAAAATTGGGGACAACCACCTTGGACCCCTCAACCAACATGGAATCCCGAGTTGGGTAGGACAAGCTTGGTATGCTTAAGGACACCAACAACCATGGTTTGGTCAGAGTAACCCTTATACTTGGTCACAACCTAGGTGGAACCCTAATAACTATGCTCAAGGAAGAACATATCCCAACCAACATCAATAGGCCATAATGGGTTCTCCAGTACAAGGTTCACAAACTAAAAATGTGGTTCAAACACAAATGCTAGCACAACCAGTGGCTAATCCCAAAAACAAACAAACAACCCATGTCTACAAAACAGAGAAAGAAAAATTATTTGATCTTAATGTCATGGACTGTAAGGATATTCAAACAAGATCTGGAAAAATAATTAATAGTAAACTGTTATAATTACTAAGATGATAGAAGAAATTGAAACCCCTAGTTTAGTTGTTCCTAAGGAGGATGAAAAAGAAAAAGAGGGCACGATAGCAAATCTACTAAAAATCCATTTCTAGAAAGATTTAAAGAAGTTATTGAGACCAAGGAATCTGAATTAGTGCAATAATTAAGGAAAATAAATATTGAAATACCATTGTTGCAAGCAATCAAGGAAATTCCTAAATTAAACAAATTAATCAAAATGTTATGTTTGAAAAGACCTAGAAGGAAGAAGCAGTACCCTAGGACTATTAAGGTAGATGGGAAACTTGCTGATTTATTAGTAGGAAAAATCTTACTTCCCAAATATGGGGATCCTGGAAGCCTGTTATTTCTATCTCTATAGGAAATAAAGATATACATAATGTTTTGGTTGATTTGGGAGTAGCTATAAATGTGATGATAGTAGACACTTTGAAAACATTACCATTAACATGTATACAACCTACTAGCACCATATTGCAGATGGAAGATCAGTCAGTAGCAAAACTAGAAGGAATCATTGAAGATGTGGCAGTTATGGTGGAGTCATGGGAGTATCTAGTGGACTTCCTTATATTACAACCAAAAGGTAAAACACTTGGTTATCCCATTATTTTGGGTAGACCATGGTTAGCTACTGATTGTTTCCTTAATTGATTATAGATCAGGTGATATGACTATCTCAAATGGTAAGAATTCTAAGCAAATTTCCTTATATCCTTCTGCATGGCCTTTTATTGATAATCAAGAACAATTATGGGTTGATGATCCTAATACTAATAAGAAATTTTTTTCTTCTTTGGCTATGATAACATTGCAGGATCACATAAGAGAGGTGGATAATATGATTAATCATCCATTAAATGATCACTAGTTTTCTAGGGAATAATCAGGGATAGTTATGGAACCTTCGGACTTAGTTCCGAGAATAGGCATACTTATCTTTAGAACTAGAACAATTCCAAGAATATGCAAATAATTTTTCTCGGATGAATGAGATTTATCTTGGGGAGGGGAAGAAATAGCTACTGAGAATCATTACCTTGAGTCTCAAAGATATCGGGGAACGGTGAAGAATTTTTGGAAGCGGCGGTGTGACAAGGAGTTTGACCAACAACAAGATAAGTATCATAACTTTGCTTCTTGTCATTTGTCCAGTGTTCTTTCTCAAGTGAACTTTAGAGCGTTGTTGCATATCATTTTTGTTACCACATTCATGTCCACTAAACACCCTAATAGAGACTTTTCAACAAATCGATTCATCACACACCTGGAACCAAACAAATTGAGATTCAACTAGGTAAAATTTTTGACATTAAAAAGCTGGTTGGAAAATTATCAAGAAGCTAAATTATTTGGTGTTTTGAAAAATCATACTATATATTTTTACGGGGCTATACAGACATGAAAGGAATTCATCCAAGTATTTGTACCCATCACATTTATACTGAAAATGTCAAACCGGTTAGGCAACCTCAGAGAAGGATCAACTCAGTCTTGAGGGACATAGTCAAGCAGGAAATTGAAAAGCTATTTCAAGTAAGATTTATTTACCATATCTCAGATAGTCAGTGGGTGTCTGCTCTTGTGATTGTGCCAAAAAAGAATGGGAAATGGAGAATTTTTGTCAATTATAGGGAATTGAACAAAGCTGCACTTATAGATTATTTTCCCTTACCATTCATAGATCAAGTTTTAGACAACCTTTCAGGTTAAAAATATTTTCCTTCCTAGATGGTTTTAGTGGATATAATCAAATCAGGGTGGCTGCTGAGGATTAGAAAAAAACTACCTTTACTTGTCCATGGGGTACCTTTTCCTATGGGTATTTCCATTTGGACTATGTAATGCTGTAACAACATTCCAAAGGGATGTACTAGCAATCTTTGCAAATCTAACCAATGATTGTGTGGAAGTATACATGGATAATTTCACTGTGCATGGAGAAACATTTGATGATGCCTTCAAAGATCTGGACAGAATATTAACAAGATGTGAGCAACATCATTTGTCTCTTAGTCGTGAGAAATTCTTGATGATGGGTGATGAGGGGATTATACTAGCACACCACATTTCAAAAAGAGGAATCAACTTGACCAAAACAAAATCAAGATTATTTTAGACTTACTGTTCCTCAAACCCTATGGATATCAAGTCATTCTTAGGGCATCTTTGGATACTATAGGTGTTTTATTAAAGATTTTAGTAAAATTGTTGCCCCCATGTTTAGTTTACTTACCAAGGATTGTGAATTTTGTTGGGATAAAAAGTGTCAACATGATTTTGAAGAAATTAAAGAAAAATTAATCATTGCCCCAATATTGAGAGGACCTAATTGGGAGAAACATTTTCACATCCAAACAGATGCCTCAAATAACTCAATTGGTGCAGTTAGGGATAGAAAGAGGAAGAAGGGAAAATGTATGTTATTTACTACCTTAGTAAAAATCTTACTTCCACTTAAAGAAATTACACTACCACTGAAAAAGAATTTATTGCTATGATTTATGTAATTAATAAGTTCAAACATTATATTACATGTTACAAAATATTTGTACATATAGATCACTCAGCAATTAAATACTTAATGAACAAACTAGTGGTTGAAGGTAGGATAATTAAGTGGTTATTAATTTTACAAGAATTCGATATTACCATTGTGGATAATCCAGGAAAATATAATGTGGTAGCTTATTTCTTGTCAAGATTAACCACTATAGGGGAGCAAGATCTAGTTAAAGACAACTTTCTAGATGAAGAATTATTTTCTATTTTAGCTGATACACCATGGTTTGATGATATGGTAAATTTTATTGCAAACAGGAAGTTCTCCACTTCTTTTACTAAGAAACAAATCAAAATATTAATCAAAACCAATGCACAATTTAAATAGTTTAATGGAATGTTATTTAAATGTGGTCTGATTGGTTATACGTAGGTGTGTGTGAGAAGATGAAATCTATTACATACTCAGGGCATGTCATTATGAACCAAGTGGAGGACACTTTTCAGTGAAAAGAACAACACAAAAAATACTTGGCACTAGCTATTATTGGCCATCTCTGTATAAATATGTGAATAAATACATCAAGCAGTGTGATCCTTGTCAAAGGATGGGACAACCAACTTTCACCAATGAAATTCCTTTGTAACCTCAAGTAGTGATTGAACCATTTGAAAGGTGGGGGTGGAATATGTTGGCCCTTTTATTCCTCCTTCACAAGGAAAGGAGCACATTATTGTATGTACTTGATTATGTGAAAAAGTGGGTAAAGGTTCAGGCTTTAACAAATGCTAATGAAGATGCAGTTGCTGATTTTCTTTGGCACAAAATTATGATGAAGTTTGGTGCACCAAGAAGCATAGTTTCAGACTAAGGTCCACAGTTCATGTCCAATATGATCTAGGCCTTCACAATGTATTATCAGATCAATCATAGGAAGTCATCTCCCTATCACCCGAGAATAAAATGGGCAAGTTGAGGTGTGAATAGAGAATTGGCAAATATCCTTACGAAAACAATTGAAGTAGGTAGAAGAGATTGGGTAAAGAGGTTACTTGAATTTGTTTGAGCTTATAATACAAATTTGAAGACTACAATTGGGTTCTCACCATATGATTTATTCTATGGGAAAAATCCCTTATTACCCATTGAATTTGAACTACAAACATTGAGAACAACAACTAAATTGGGTATTGAATTGGATGCAACACAAAAGGAAAGAATTCTATAACTCAATGAATTGGATGAGCTGAGATTAGAAGCACTTCAACAGAAAGAGATAATCCAAGACCAAAGGAAGAAGTGGAATGATACACATATCAAGGAAATACAATTCAAGGTAGGAGATTGGGCATTATTGTTTGATTCCAAGTACTAGCAATTCAAAGGAAAATTGAGAACCAAGTGGTTAGGACCTTATCAGATTGAGAAGATATTTGACAATGGCTCTATTCAGTTACTTCCCATTGATGTCAGAAGGAAACTTCTAGTCAATGGACACAAGATGAAACTTTATAGGAAGCCTCCTACCAAGGATGAGTTCTTAAAGCAGATTGAAGTAGACAAGGAATTTGATCATATGGAAGAACCTAGTTCTTCCAAAATGATCAAGTAATCAGATGCATGGATCCAAAATAAAGGGAAGAGAATGAAAACCAAAAAAATGGCGTTCTCTTCCCCAAAAAAATGAAGAAATGAATATATATATATATATACAAGAAAATGGCATTCTCTTCCAAAAAAATATCTCAAAGACCAATTGAAAACCAGAAATGGTGGTTGGTCTCCTCAATAAATGGCTAATTCAAAATAAAAGGAACTTCTTTGGAATTCTAGTTGTCTTTTCTAACCGTTTTTCCTTTTTCACTTTTTTTAGGAATGATGAGTCATCAAGGTGGAGGAATTACATTAGCAAGGATGGTAATTATGTCTTGATCTTATTAAAGGTTAAATTAAAAGTTCACATGTGTGATTAGACTTGATTTAAGTAGTTGGTATGATGAGTCATTTATTGTACATTATGATTAAAAGTAAGTAATCATGAGGGTGATGTTGATTGAACAAGTAAAAGTGGTGGTGTATTAATAATGAGCTATCATTTGGGTGGAATAAACAAAATTGAGAAGCAGTTGCAGAAAAATTCAAGGAAGAAACAATAGAATTATATTTGAATTATGCAGCTAAACCCAACAGTTTCGCATTTAAACCCAATAGTTCCACAACCAAATCCAGCAGTTTTGTAGCTATCTCCTAATAGAGTAAGGATTTGAAAGAAGGAAGAATTTGAATCGTCCTCTTTTCCATGGGGATAAAAAAGAAGTTAGAGCCAGAGGATGATATACAACTTCTTGTAGATGGAGAAGTGGTAGCCATTTTTGAACAAACAGGGGTAGCTAGAGTTCCTAAAAAAATTCTAAAAGGAAGAGATTTTTTTGTAAATTTATAAGAATCCAGAACTAAGGTTAAAAGCATTGTAATTAATTTTACTGTAAATACAATGAACAATGTATCTAGGGTACCAATTGTACATGTCCCAAATCCTGTCAAGGGGACCCTAAAAGAACTGGTGGAAACCTTGATACAAGAGGGGGAATCTGAACCCCAATATATTTATAACACTAAGAAAATCATCAAGGGGGTCAGAAGAGCCAGCTTGCCCAAACCCTTGTGAGGGTAGTATAGGTGAAAAGGGGCCTCGGTCTAATGTACTTCTCTCATAAGCTAGAGAGGAATATGGTGAGGTAAATGGAAAGGGTTGGTATTCGTTTCAACAAGTAGAATGGTTGAAGATGCAAGGCATTAAGGGCTCGGAGTTCAGGTTTACCTTTGAGTGAAGACAAACAATAAACACCTGATCCATAGGCATGTGTGACAATGTAGGGTCCAAGCCAATTAGGAGCAAATTTACCCCATTTACTTTTCTCCTCTTTTGTTATATGTTGATTTTCCTTTAGGACAAGGTCACCGACCTGGAAGGTTCATTCTGGATACGTTTATCATAGGCACATTTAATACATTTTTAGTAGATTTGGAGGTGATCGAGAGCATTGAGATGATGTTCATCTAATAACTTGAGTTGTGCCAAATGGTCCTCGTGAAAATCATCATCGTTGACCATATCTTTCAGTGAGATACAAAGAGAGGGTATTTGGACTACGAGAGGCAACACAACCTGCTCGTGCCGTAGACCAAAGAGAAAGGTGTGGCAGCAGTTGAGGTACAAATACTAGTGTGATAAGCCCATAAGGCTAAAGGAATGTGCGTGTGCCAATCCCTTCCAGATTGTCAACCACTTTTATCAGAATTTTTTAAGGTTTTGTTGGTGGATTCTACTTGGCCATTTGTTTGAGGATAGGAAGGTGAGGAGAAACTAAGTTGGATTTGAAGGTGTCACGAGTTTCGTAGGGTTTTTTTGAATTGTTTACCATTGTCTGTGATAAGTCGGTGAGGAACACCAAAGCAAAAAATAATGTGATGATTAATGAATTCACATATTTTCTCGGCCTTGGTATAAATAAGAGGTATGGCTTCCACCCATTTAGTGTAATATTCGGTAGTGGTAATGATCCATTGATGACATTGGGAAGAATGAGGATTAATCTCTTCGACTAGATCCAAACTCCATTGAGAGAAGGGCTAAAGGTCTCTTACAACTTGTAAGGCGTGACTAGGGGTATGATGAAGATTAGCATGTTGCTGAAAATTTACACAATGCTTGACATAATCACAACAATCACAGTTCAGGGTTGGGTAGTAATAGCCCAGGTGAAGAATGCATTTAGCGGACAACCAAACCACTAAAGTGGCCTCCACAAATTCCATCGTGAACTTACTTAATGGTGTAGGGAATTTCAGAAATCATAAGGCATCGTAAGAGGATAGCATCAAAACCATGTTTATAAAGAAGGCCACCCATGATAACATAACAAGAGACACTTTTGAGAAAGGCTCGTTGTCCATTGTGAGTTAAATCTAGAGGCAAAATAGAAAGGGAAAGATAGTCAACAAGCTGCTTATACCAAATGTCACGTGGGTCAGGTTCAATGCTTCTGACAAGATTGATGTCTCAAAATAGATAAGAATGTGATTGAAACCTTTGTACTATGACAAATATTTTTGAGTCGGAGGTTGAAGTGGGAATTTGAGAAGCTAGACATGCCATGGTATATGTAAATTTATTAGTGGAACGTGGGGTGGTTTCAAGTTCATAATGGTCAAAGGTAGTCAAAATTCTATCAACATGATGTTTATACTTTTGAAGTATCTCATTAAGACATTGGTATATACCATTAACTTGGTTGACCACCAGTGCCGATCGTGAAGGTGTTAATTGATTTAACATTTAAGGATATGGTAGTTTGAAGACCTAACACAAGTTCTTCATATTCGACAATATTGTTAGTACAATAAAAGTCTAGTTTGAAAGATAATGGCATAGGCTCACCGTTAAGAGGAATGAGGATAAATCGACACCACCCCCACTTTGAAATTTGGAAGCATCGAAGAATAAGGTCATTTGGTAAACAATATCATCTAAAGTGAGGGTAGTGATAGATTCACCAGGGGAAATCAAAGTTAGAGGATTGATTTAAGGAGAGGGGTGCTTCCATGAGTCTGTCTCTAATTGTTCATCCTTTGATATATTTTTATAGGTGAATTTGAGGTCTAGGTCTGCAAGAAGTATGAGCCATCGTGCAACACGTTGATGTTGGTATGGCTTGGTGTACATATATGTAAGGGGTCAGTATTGGTGATGACAAATGTTTTATGGTTGAGTAGGTAATGAAAAATTTTAGTAGCAACAAAGACTAAGGCTAAAATGAGTTTTTCAATGTAAGTATATCTAGTTTTATAGTCTAAAATCGTATGAATTATATAATAAACTACTTTTTCCCTCTGTTTCTCGTCACGATGAGAGAGTGTGAGACCCAAGGAGTGATCGTAGAGAAATATAAAGGTAAAATGATTGGTCATCCTTGGGGGAATGAACATAGGTGGTTGGAGGAGGTATTTTTAAGGAGTCAAAGGATTTGTGACAGCCATCATCCCATTTGAAGTAGACATCCTTTTTGAGTAGGTGATGAAAGCAAGGTGGCAGTGATCGAGAAAGTTGTGAAATAAAGTGATGAATAGATTACAACTTGCCTTGCAAAATATGAAGTTGCGAAGATTAGTATATAGAGCAATCTCGAGGATAGCCTTGATTTTAGTGGGATCAACTTCAATGCCACGTAAAAAAATGATAAAACTAAGGAGCTTGCCAGAGAGAACCACAAAGACACACTTCTTAGGCTATAGGTGAACACAATACTTGATCGGATGGTCAAATATGACATTAAGTAATACAAGGTGGTTGACCTAATGTTTGGATTTGGGAAGAAGATCATCTACGTAATATTCTAATATGTGAGGCAAAATGTCATGAAATATATAAGTCATAGTCCGCTAGTATGTAGCACTAATATTTTTAAGGTTGAATGGCATGAAACGATAGCAGAAGGTCCCCAAAGAAGTAATGAATGTAGTTTTGTGTTGATCTCCGGGGAAAGTAATATTTGGTTATAACTTGAGAAACCATCCATGAGTGATAACATCTAATAGTCGGTGGTGAGATACACTAGTTGATCAATACTAGGTAAAGGAAAGTCGTCTTTGGCGAAAGATAAGTTAAGGTTGTGGAAATCCATGAAAATTGAAGTCCCCTATTTCTTTTGTGACAAGAATGATATTAGAAATCCATTGGGGATAATCAATGGGTAGGATTAAAGAAACCAAAAGAAGGTGTTGAATTTATTCTATGATAAAAAGGGAAATGCAAGGATGCATTTTCCGAGCTTTGTTTCTCAAGTTTGGCTTCAAGAATAGTTACGATATTGTGGACCACAATGTTTGGATCAATACTAGGCATGTCAACATACGACCAAGAAAAAACATTGTTATAGTCTTAGAGAAAAGAGGTAAAAGCTTCTGCTTAGTGAAATCTAAATATTGGCCTATCTTTAGAATGTGAGGGTCATCCTGAGTGTGAATGTTGATCTCTATGGTAAATTCATTTAACATGGTTTACATCTTAGAAGGTAACGATCGGTGAATATAAGAATCTTCCGCACCAAGATAGATGAGAATAGACTCATCATTCTGACATTGAACGACGTTAATAGAAGGTGTATCGTCATTGATCATATCAAGATACAGGAACGGAAGAGAAGAGGGAGCCTCACCATCTCATTGATAAGTTAGAGGCCCAAGGAAAATGGTGTTTACGAAAAAAAAAAGGTTAGGAGGAATGGATTCTAGATCTGTAGACTCTGTGGGAAAAGGTGGTGAAGTTGGTGAACAAAGTGGGGAAGGTTTATCATCCTCAATGAGTTCGAATCGATCATTCTTGGGAGATGGTTTGGTAAAACCAATACCAATGTAGTCTTTATGCTTACGAGTGGTGCATGGGATGAAAATATGATGGCCATGTTCACGGAAACAAAATCAAATCCCTTCCACACATATTGATGGAGGAAGGTGTGGGCGAAGCGATGGTTGGTGAGAGATTGAAGGTCAAAGGAAAATGGTTGAGTTTGGGAAGGTGGCTCGGGTGAGTAGGTAGAAGCATCAAGTCCCCCATATGTTAAATTGGTGCGAAGGTGGGGAGGAACATAAGGGAACACTTCACCTACGTAGTGATCATAGTGTGGATGTTGTTAAAGTTTACCATACTCTTGCGGAGTAAGGAATGTATCAATATTAAAAATGTGGTACTCCCTTAGAGTCAAGTGTTGAAAAATCTCTTCTAAGGAGTGATGTAGTTAGTATGTGCGTAGGGGAATAAATGAAATATTAGACGGTTGGGAAGAAGAAGCGTTGATTGGTTGAGAAGTAAATGGGTTGGCGGATGGGTCACTGCGAAAAGTGTGCGTAAGAAGTAGGAATAGGAGAGTTAGGTGCGAATAATTTTTCTGCAACATTGGTGGAAGGGCCATAGGTGAAGGAGTAGTGGTAGTGGTGGTATGCCTTAATGGGTAAAATGACATCATTGGATCGATACAACATGTTACGGGTTTTGAATGGTGAAGGGTCAACTAGAATAGTATACTTATGTCCTTCATGTTGAAATTTTAGACAATGGTGTAAGGTTAAAGGAACACAACCCATGATGCTGATCCAAGTTAGCCTAATAGCAAGTTGTACTTGGATTTCCCCTTCTAAGAAATAGAATAATTACGGAATGGTACAAGGGCCTACACGGATGTGGAGAATGATGGTGCCCAGTGTAGAATTCATGGCATCGTTGAATGAACACAACATAATTGGGTTATTATGCATGAAATTGGTAGGGATGCACATTTTTTTGTACGCATGGGAGGAAATGATGTTAATACTAGAACCTCCATCGATCATAACACGTTAAACGTGTATATTATCAATGTAGACAGAAATAAATAGGGAAGGATCAGGATCATTTGATTGGAGAGGTACAATCTCATTGTCATAGAAACCGAGAGTGGCTACTTGATGAGAGGTAGGGGTGCAAGGAAAGGGATTAAGTGGTAAGAGAAGCCACATGGTGAGGAGTGATAATGGATGCCAAGGAGTAGGGTCGTTTGGTAAAACCTCAATAGATTGCAAAACCTCCATGAGGGCATGTCGATGAGACTCATAGGTTTGGACCAGGTCGTACAAATACATTTTGAGGGGAGACTGGTGTAATTATTTAATCATTTTCTGATGGGAAACCCGTTAGAAATATGGTAGGTGGGTCCACGGATGGTGATTTTAGTACGAGGTGATGGTGGGATATTGGGTAAGCGGTGACAGATGGGCTAATTGTTTTCTTCTTTCCTTTGTCCTTCTCAGGTGTGATTTGCCACTGGATCATGTTAATCTAAGGAAGAGGGTAGATGCGAGAAGGTGTGTCATGAAATATATAATGACATGAGGATAAAAACCTAGTCTTTGGATAAGATCCTTGTGAAATGAGTAGGGTGCGGTGGCATGTTGGTGGGGTTTTGGATACTTTTCTTATGTCGACCATATTGATCTCAAATTTTAGAGGAGGGTAAAAAGGCTATGGAGGTGGAGATGAAGGTCAGTAATTAAATGAAGAACGATGAGTTGTGGTGATAGGTGAAGGTAGAATGGGGTTCTCATCCAAGAGATCATCATCGTCAAAATTATCTTCAAGAGGACATAATTGGAGAAGAACTGTCTTAAGAGCCTTACATTTTTCCACATTATGCCCTAGCACATGATGGTAAGCGCAATTTTTGCCCCATTAAACCCTTCTAGTTTAGGTTTGAGTGGGTCGTAAGGTCGAAGTGGTGGAAATGTGATGATAGAGGTTTCTAAAAGATTAGCTAAGATATTGGCATAAGATCCTGTTAATGGATCACAATGTGAAATACGTGTGGATGATTTTGGTTGGAGAGGTACCACAGGGAATGGAAGTGGAAGTTGAGTCGGTCTACCCCTTTGTTTGGTAGGTAGTATGGTATTGGGTTGGGATTGTACCTTCTTGGGTAATGATGTAATATATTATCTAACATGTTGAAGGTGGCATAGGTTTAACTATCTTTTGGGAGGAGAGTGGTTTTTGGAATTTGGTTACACCTTCTTGGGTAAAGGTGTAGAGGAGTGTGTGATGTAGAAGGAAGGCATATGATGGAAGGGGATGAGTTAGCAAGGCGATAGTAGAGGTGCGGTGAAAGGTGTGGGAAGAGGCAAGGTGGAAATTATTGGTTGAAGGGAAGGAAATATCCGAGGTAATACGGAGGATCTGGAAGTGGTGCAAGTAATGGAGAAGGCATATGTCATGTAGGTAATTTGGGTGTGAGTAGGGATCATGATGAGGAGGCGAGTTGTTTTGGTTTTAGTTTACCTTGGATAGGAGGTTGCTTGGCCAAGGTTGATGGGTGAGGTCCTAGGATAGATGGAAGGGGTGAAGGTGATAGAGGGGTAGTGGGTGAAACTAGTGCATGCGGTCTAAGAGGTTGGGTCTTCATCTTAGATGGGGGGTAGGCATTGTATTGGTTTGTGAGGACATGACTAAGTCAAGTTTGATAGGGGGTGAACTAGGATTGATGTTTTCATGACTCCCAATGTGGCCATGGGTTTGGGTATGGCGGAAGATAAAGGTATAGGTAAGGCTTTAGGCATTGGAAAAAATTTGTTTAATGCTAACGTTTTAGGTGTGAGCGAGGGTGATGAATAATAAGTCGTTACAACTGGCATAGGCATGGTTTATTTGGTTATCGAAACACCATTGCATAAATCGTGGAAGTATCAATAGAAAACTCTTGCATCCGAGTTGAAAAAGGAAGTTGAAGGTGTCCCCAAAGTAGGGAATTGTCAACATAATCTAAGTGGTCATCCAAACATGAAAACAACACTGTTGTAGGGGAGGATGATGTTTATTTGGTAGTAATCCTAGTAAAGAATGTCTATGAGATAGGGAAATGGTTGGATTTAGACTCGTGGGTAGAATATCCGAGAGAAAATTGACATGATCTTTAAAAGCCAATGGAAAATTATCCCCAATAGGAAGGGCCACTATTAATGGATCCTCTTTGAGTAGGTGAGATGACAAGTCAGATAAGGTAGGTTCATCTTTCGGCGAAGAGGAAGGTGAACATGACTCATCTGTGGGTAGGAGAGTTAATACTGTGGGTTTTTTTTCTAGTTGAGAGGCATGTGGGGGAAGTGCGGTGGTAGATCTGAAAAAATCCTTCATGGGTGAATGGGGAGATAGGAGTGACTCTCTCGTGGGTAAAGGAGTAGATGAGACGAGGTTCTTTTATGGATAAAGGGGCTCGTGTAAAAATATCCTCGATAGATGGAGTAGGAGGAAAGTGAGGGAGCGCTGGTATGATGTCAAAAACAACATGAAATTCATGAATATTACTGTCATTGGTAGAAGGTTCAGCTGGTTAGGTTAGATGATGGGTGTGATTTGGGAATGACTTCTTAAAAATGTGAAGGTTTTGATTAGTCGGTGCGTTAGGGTTTTCCAAGATGATATCTCCACTATCTCACATTTCTTGGACAATATTCTTGAAGGTGATACTGCTTATCGTTGTTGTGACCTCGAATGCGAGATGTAATTGCAATAATCATTCTATTTGTACCATGCATGCATAGGATGAGAGGGGTCAAAACTAGTATGTGGTTTGACGTGTGGAAGAGTGATTGCTCCAGCATTTAGAAGATTTTCTAAAACCGAAGAATAGGGTTTTCCTATGGGAGTGTGTTTTCATTTCTCCCGCTTGAACTGGAAAGTATGAACATGAGAAAGGTTGGAAAAATGTTTTGCTTGATTGGATGGGTGAGATGGGACAACTTTCAAAACCACCGCATGGGCAGATCCTTTTGCTATGGAGTATTTATTTTGTGGTTTGGAAAAAGAATAGGTATCGTTTGTTTTAAATGCAACATTCTTGTTTCACAATTGTATCTTCTTCTCTTCAATGGCATGAATCTCAAGTTTTGAGACATGGTGAACACCTCATCAAACATGCGGAAGGTTTGAACTTCAAGAGTCGGAAAGATGTGCCTAAAGACACGCCTACAGTAAAAAACTCTATCAACTTGGTTTGATGAAGTTGAAATATGAGTCTGGTTGATTAGACTTTACGATCGAGCAACAAAATGTGATAGATTTTTCTTCATATTGTCGTGTCAAGTACAAGTCTATCATGGTGACTATTTTGACAATATTGATAGAAAAATGGTTCATAAAAGCTTGGGCCACTTGGTTGAATGAGAAAATGGATTGCCTACGTAGAGCACTATTCCAATCCAATGTAGGTCCTTTCAAGGACATTGGGAATATTCGTAGGAGTAAAGCGTCATCATGAACAATCAGATAACACCCATGTTTAAAAGACCGCAAATGTTGTTGCGGGTATTATTTGATGTTAAACTGATTGAATTTAGGAATTTCCCAATGCGTAGGGTATGGGCGAATGGGAATGGATGGGTGAATGGGCTCGTTGCAAATCTCATCATATGTCGGAGAGTTACGTGAGCCAGAGACAAATGATTCTAATGTGTACATCTTATCCATCATCATTTTAAAAATATCATTAGTAGGTTGTGATGGTTGGGTACTCCTACAAGTATAAAGGGGAAGATTGTGGAGGTGCGATGTGGATGACATCCCAATATGTGGTGGTGTCGAGTATGAAAATTTTGAGGGAGGGATAGATGCAAGTGGTAAGTATCTTGAATAAGGAATAAATGAAATCGGTGGTGTTGGTAATAAGTATAGGTAGGTGGAATGGATGTAATGACTCTCGTAGTAATCAAAGAAAGTGACTCGGGATAGAAAGAATGAGGTTTTGGAAGGGAGTGTGGGCTATCGACATAAAAGGTGGCTAGGATGCAATAGGTATATGGGAAATGGAAGACATGGGTAAGATGGTATTTAAAGTGAGGGATGTAGGTGTGGTAGATGTGGTAAGGGTGACAGATGACGTGGATGTGATAGATTTTGTAGGTGAAGAAAATATCGATACATTTGGGTCGAGTTGGGACACTACCGGTGTTAAGGTGGAAGACGGTAAAGCTGAGCTAGTACTAGCCGATGCGGGAATGGGTGCGAGGGTAGGAGGAATGGACACAAGCATGTCGTACACAAGGTGGCCTGATGAATCCCGAGTATATGAATGGGCTAAATAATACTACAAAGCAACATGGTTTTGGTCGAGGAGTCTTGTGAACTCCTCATCACCAATACTAATGATGATAGGATGACTAGGATCCATACGTGACAAGATGGAAGGCGATAATGGGCTAGGTGGTAGCTCTTTGAAGGATAACGTGAAATACGAGGGTGTTGGCTTGGATATGAGTCAAAACCACGTGAGTTAGCACAGACCTAGTAACTTGATCTCTGTAGATGATATAAAAGAATAGGAGTGGAGAAAAATAGCTCAGAAAGGTGAAAAATGGTGTTGTTTTAATCGAAAAAATAAAACATAGGAACCGATGACGGTTTGGTAACCAATGACGGTGATAGAGGGTAACCGATGTTAGGTTAGGGTGACCGATATCGATTCAGTTACTATAAAAATTAGAAGCTTTGCAAATGTGTCTATCAAGCTATCAAGAATATTTCCTTACCCACAAGTAATCCTGGAGTTCACTCATTCTTTGGGAAGGTAAACTTTTTGAGATTGTGCCATATTTTTCTAAGCTAACCAAAGAAATCACTGATATGATGAAAGGTAAATAATCCTTCAAATGGTCAAAGGAAGGTAGAGAAGCATTTGAACAAATCAAGGATGTTATTGTGAAATCTCCTACATTGGTTTGTCCCGATTTTAAAAAGGATTTCATATTCTATTGCTATGCTTCCTCGCACACAATCTCTACCATCCTGACTCAACACAATCAAGAGGGAATTGAATATCTTATTACATTCATGAATTTTGGATTAAAGAAACATGAACTGAATTACACTCCCCTTGAGAGGCATGTGTATACGGTGGTTACAACCTTGAAATATTTTAGGTACTATGTATTGAATTCTCACACCAAAGTCTTAGTTCCGGACACTACAGATAAATCAATGTTGACACAACAAGAACCAAGATCTAAAAGAGGTAACTAGGTCTCTAAGATCCAAGAATAAGAATTAGATATCAAGCCTACCAATTTAGTTCGAGGAAGAGGACTCTATCAACTCATCGCAGAGAATGAGCCACAATATGACTCTGAAGAAGAACCAGTTGAAGAACATTTACTTGCTAGTAGTTTTTCGTCAATACCACAAATGAATGGTATTCTGATATAGATTACTTTCTCACATATGACGAATTTCCCGAGAAGCTAATAACTAAGGAAAAAAGAGCTATCAAATTAAGAGTTGCCAAATACGTAATTTGGGATAACACTTTATTTAAGAAAGGTATTGATGGCATGTTCCTCGATGTGTTGATAAGGAACAACCTAGGTTACTAGAAGCCTTTCAAAATCATGTTTGTGGTGGTCATTTCTTTGGACCAGTGACAACTCATAAGATTCTCGCCCACTATTTTTTCTAATGCTCAAAAATGGGTAGCCGATTGCGAAACTTGTCAATAATTTATTGGAAGACCTAAACTAGCATATTTTCCTTTGAATCCAGTTGTTATTGAAGAAACCTTTCAACAATTGGGTTTAGATTTCATCGGGGTCTTGAACCCAAATTCTAGTGCTAGTCATACTCACGTTCTCACTAAAACTAACTACTTTACGAAGTGGGTAGAAGCTATTTTGGTGAAACAAACATCTATTGCAGTAATCTATGACTTCATCAAAGAGAATATATTGGTTTGTTACGAATTCCACAAAAGATCATGATAGACAATGCCACCAATTTCTCTTCTATAGAGATGATAGGTTTTTGTTATGGGTATGGGATATATTTATCTCATTCATCAAATTACTACCCTTAAGGAAACAATCAAGCAGAATCCAATAACAAAAACATCATTACTATCGTGTACAAGTTAGTCGAAGAAAATCAAAGAACAAGAAGCTATATGATGCATTATGAGTTGACCGCATAACTCCCAAAAGAGCAATTGGAATGTCTCCATTCCAAATCGTGTATGCAACTGATGGTCAAATTCCCATCATATTGGAGTTACTAGCATTACGATTGGCTCAAGTAGTTGATGATGAATGTTTCGCCAATGCACTAGATAAAAGGATCATGTTCCTAAGCAAGCTTGAAGAGCAGAGAATTCAAGTGGAAAATAGGATCAAGGAACACCAATCAAAGGTAAAGAAATTTTCAACAAAAACTAAGGAGAGACAATTTCAAATCAATGACTTAGTTCTTCTTTGGGACAAAAGGCGTGAACCAAAAGGAAAACATGGGAAGTTTGATTCACTGTGGCTAGGCCCTTTCAAAATTAGGCATTTCTGTGGAGATAACACATATTACTTGGCATATCCTGATGGAACTCATTTGCCTCTACCCTACAACAGAAATATCTCAAGCACAATCAAAATTGAAAATGGGTTGTTCCCGTATGTACATATGTAATTAGGGTTTTTGGTTTGTTTCCATTTCTTATTTTTTTAGTTTCCTCTCTTTTGTCATCCTATTTTTGTGCACCGTCATCTTTGGGATCTTGTTCATTAAATTTTTGGGTCTAGGTCTGTTGCTGCGTCTGTGAAGACCTTGTCCCCAATTAGAGTCAGTTGTTATCAACTAATTTTGACTTCACAAAAATACAACGTAAAAATTCCCAAAAATTTCCAAAGTGTCATTTCTCATTATTTATCACCTTTGTCATGATCATTTTATTCTCCCAATCATTTTGACCTTCATTTCTCCCATTTTGGGTAAGACCTTCTCCCGCCATATCGCAAACCGTGTTTAAAATTAATTAATTAATATTTAATTAATTTCTTACCCTTTTATTTTAATAAATATTAATTTAATCTTCATTAAAATTGATCCACATATTTGGAAGAAGTTTTCTTGCTTCCCCATTGTCGTGGGCAATTAAAATTCTGCCTACAAATTTCTACTCTAGATTTCCCCTTTTCGGAAAAGTTTCCATTTTCCCCCACTTGTGGAATATCCTCTTTTATTTGCCAACAACTAGATTTGGTATGAAAAAATATCTTCCATTTTCCCATGTGGGGAAACAGAGGGGAATTTCCAGCCTACATTGTCATTGTCATGGGGAAATTGTTAAACTTATCCCCATATTCCCCTTGCAATTAATGCCCACTACATGGAGAAAGAGGAAATTGGTTATTTCAACACGATGAAAAAGTAAAGGTTATGAGGAAGCTTCTTGAATCCTCATAATTTTCTTCTGTGAAACTCTATGGAAGAAGTTATGTGATTGAATCTCTTTATTTTTAACTTATTTTTGTTATTTCCATCATGAAGAAACATTTTCCGAGAAAGAATTCTTTCCTAAGGTCCCATAGCATATTCTTCACAAATAATTCCACGTCATACTCAAGGAGGCAACAATTGATTTTACGCGCAAAGAAAATACCAAGATCCAAGCATACCTGGAGGATAAAAAGGCACATAAAGCATAGAGGAAAATACCAAAATCTAGGTAGCTTTTCACGTGAGGGACAAAAGAGAAAGGAAATTCATTCGCATGCCACATTGGGAAGCCCATGCCAAGGTAAAAATAAGGAGGATTGTCACACATTTTCCAAGAAAAGTTTCCACGCTAAAGAAGATTACAGATTCATGCATTGTTTGAATAAAAAAACATGCCATTCAATAATCCACATAGGTAAAAGAAAGTTGTCCACTCACTAGAAAGGAAAACTGGTCTATCAAAACGGCCACGCATTGTAAGGAAACCCATGCCAAAGGAGGCAAAGCCACAAGTGAAAGGAATAAGGTAATAAATACCAAAACCAAAGCTCATGCAACCAAGAAGAAAATAACATGCCCATGTGAAGAGAAGAAGCAGCTACTGCTCATGCATCAATCCTTGGCGATTGTATACGCATTCATTGGTCAAGAAAACAATCCATGCAAAAGCCAAGGAGGAAAAAGGAAATAACACAACAAAATACCACATTGTCCATAGGTAAGATAAGGAATTAAAAAGCCACACATTGATCAAATAGAACATCCATATCATTCCAAAACTACCAACGCTAAAGAGAGGACAATGCATGCACGGTTTGTCTAAGAGGAAGTCCACTCATTGAAAAGACCAATAAACCAAGGTAATGTTGTCACACAATTGCAAGAAGAGGAGGATCGTGCGTGAAGAGAAATCACGTGAATCATTTGAAAAAGGTCAACCAAGATATAAATCAGCAAAAATTTAAATTAATGAAGAAAATGATAGATGCGAACGAAGGTTCTTTGCAAGTTTATCTGTCAAAGTAGTAAACTTTGGAGCTTGATATTTCGAAGTTGGGTGATTCTTGTGAAAAACCAATCATTGCCATAATTTTTTATCATGTTAAGGCACTTCTATATTCAATTGTAAATGCACAACAATTCATTTGATATTTTTCATGAACCCAAATAAAACGTAGTTCGTTTAAATTTCGTTGTGCACACAGTTTCAACTTGTCATCAGGCCTACTTTGAGAATCGGTATTTTGGGCCTGAGTGATTGCTAAGAAAAATGGTTTGTTTATTTAAATTCTTCCCATCTTATTGTACTCCTTTGCCAAGTTATAAATGTGTAGCACTTCATTTGATATTTTTCACAAACCCAAATAAAACACAGTTTGTTTAATTTCGTTGCGTGTGCAATTTTCAGCCTATCAAATGGACTTACTTTGAGAGTCAATATTTTGAACTCGGATGATCGTCTAGAGAAAAGGATTGGTTATTTGAATTCTCCCCAAATTCATGTGCCTCCTTCTTAAGTTGTAGATTCCGAGAGTGATGTTTGGTATTTACTCGGGCTAAAATAAAATGGAGTTTTCACGCTTTACACCCGCATTTTCCTGACAGTTTCGAGAGAAGTCATCGTTGACCTTTAATATTTTATTGAAGAATTTTATTTGGGTAAAAATATCTTACACACGAACTTTTTTACCTTAATAAACTCCCTCAACCAATGATAGCTTCTCAGAACAAGATTTGTTATTTTTCCTAGGGTAGTTTTAAAGGCGATTTGTTCAATTTTGAAGTTTGGAAGTAATAGCCAGAAATCAAGCTTCTGTCACGTCTTCACAATCATGTCATCTTCAAACAAAGTGGTGTTATGGTATGAGTTTCAAGGCATTCGACCCACCCGAACGCTCCATTCTGATTATGATAACATCATTGATACTAACTTGGGACACATCGACGTAAGTCAGTTCCGTGATTGCGTATCAACCAAAGGAAAGTCTCAATTTTCTCGGCACTTGTTCCGAAGCTGTTTTTCATGCCCGAAATCCTTCTCAACATCGATAAAAACTAAGACCAATGACTAGTGAAGTTGTGTGGATCATCAAGAAAGGTCACATCATTCAAGCGCCCTGTCGCCTCTCAATTAGCAAATGGACGT
Organism: Taxus wallichiana var. yunnanensis; assembly: GCA_018340775.1. Classification (NCBI taxonomy): domain Eukaryota; kingdom Viridiplantae; phylum Streptophyta; class Pinopsida; order Cupressales; family Taxaceae; genus Taxus; species Taxus wallichiana. The sequence continues at coordinate 660,516,578 of CM031242.1, forward strand.
GATACTTCATCGGCCAGTCTTAAAGTTGGAGCGTTCTCAAATTGGATGATCGTGAGCGAATCAGAATGGAAACACTTCGGGATGGTGAAAAAGATGAAAGACATAACTCCAAGAAGTGAATTGCAATCTCAACTCTTGGAATATCTTCTCAATGGAGAAAGATCGGGAGCTAGATTCTGATAAGCCAAGGTGGTGTAATGACTACCATCTCACTACAAATGGATAATTCACCATGGAAAGGTATTCATAAAGACGTGGAAAATTGTGTGTATTTTTGAATGTGAATGTGAATAAAGACAAAACTAGTCACACCAGGATGTTTCTCAAATGGAGAGGTGGATGAATTGCTCAAGTTTCAAGTTTGGATTTCTTTTCATCCGGGGGATTGCGGAGCACGGTCAATGAGTTCATTCATGTCGACCGTGATAGGTGGACTCTGGCCTAATGGGTAAGGCACGATCCTAGGTGTCTTGATCTAGTTGGCATGTTGCTAACAAACATGTCTTTGTGTATGTCCAAATCATCTAAATAGGATCCACATATACCCATTTCCCTTTATTTATCTACTTTTCCTAAAGTGACTTTCAAATTGTCATAAAATGATGTTGACTTATTCAATTTAGTTTAAAAATTCAAAGTCACTTGGGGTGCCCTAATTTAATGTTCATTTAAACCCTAACTACCTTATAACCAATTTTTGGGTTATAAAAGGAAGTTAGGGGCTTCTTTTTTAAGGGTGGCTTTGAGAGAGGAGAAGAAAATACTTTTGTTTGCAAGTTTTGTTTCAAGAAAGAAACTTTGTTTTCTTTTGTGAAAACATTTTGGAGTGAATAAAATATGAACTTTGTGTTTGATTCATTATCTCTTGTAGCATTTGATATTCTTATGCTCATTAGATGTTAGTGTTTAAATTTTGCATGCGAATATTGTCTTGGATCTTATTATCAAAGCTATTAGTCTATTGTTCTTATTCATAGTGATCAAGCTCATATATTTACTTGCTCATATGTGTTCCCTTTTACTTATTCTTGTTTAGTTGATTTGAACCTTTCTTTATTTGAGTTATGTATTCATTGTTTTCCTCTATTCAATACTAGGCTTTGCTTTTACCTAGATAGTGCATGTTCCTTTCCATTTCTTTCATTCATTCCATTCCATATCCCTCATTCACATTTATTTCTGTTTGATGTTCCAAAACACCCCCTATATACAATTTTCAAAGAGATGTTGCTTCCTTGACAAATATGTTTTATGCCCTTGGAGCTCATGATGCATTTGTTGGTTCTTTAAGAGCTTGTTTTGGTTACTTGAGTGTCTTAGTGATTTTTCTTGCTATTGTGACCCCTATTGACCTGATTGGGTCTCTTGGTGATGCATATATGATGCCCTTGACATGTATTTTTGTTGTAATGACCTACCTATATGGCCATGTCCACCTAGAGGTCTAGTGAGCTAGTATCATGCATATAAAGGCTAGTGTATTTTCTCATCATGATTAGTTGTGATTATGAGAGCTCAAAGTGAGCTAGAGAAGAAAGAAGAATGGGTCAGATGGTTTAAGAAAAATATAAGGAGAGGTATGAAGGATTGAGGATAATATATGCAAGGTCAATAGACCTAATCAGGCCATGAAGAAGAAGGATTGAATGAGTTACGAGAGAGTGTGTTTGAAGAGGGTTTTGAGAGAGAGGAGCTAAATTATAGATTACAATATTTTTGTAAAAAAATATAATCAGTTATCATCCATTTAGGTGGTTTAGTTGGTGCTTAATCACCTTAGGGGGTTGTAGGCTCCTTGTAGGATTGGTTTCCTACTAAACTAGGGGTTGGTGCTCCTTGTGGGGTTGGTGCCTCACTAAAAAAATATTGTTTGATGTGTAATATTCTTGCAAGTCCTTTGTTATGAGTAATATTAGCATAGGTCTCAGTGGGTTTTCTTCCCTTGAGATTTTCCAACTTATATATGGTGTTGCACACCTAATAAGCTCACAACTGGTTATGCATGTTGAATGGTTAATTTGAATGTTAATGAATGACATGGAAAAATAAGTTAAAGTTTTGTATGACTGATTCACCCCCTCTCATTAACTATGCTTCTAACATCATTCTCTTGTGTCTCTTAGCACAATGAGTAATGGGCATAAATATAAATAGAATAGAGATGTCCATGTGGAATAGTTATATAGTGTGATTTGCTTAAAATGATAAACTTGTTCCCTTTGTCCCTTATGACCTTAAGACATGCTTTGTGTGAATTTCTCTTTCCAAGACATATCTCTCGAGACCTTTTTAGGCTTAGTAATGGAGGATTATAGACATTTGAACCTATTTTGAGTGCTTTAAACCCATGGTGGCTACTCTAAGATATGTGATACTACATTAGGAGTATTTGGGAGAGCCTTGAGTGCTTTAGGAATGCAATTTACAATGTATGCTCTTGATAATTCTTTGTGAGTTCAAATGGAGTTCATCAAACTTACTTATATGGGATTTTGTAAGTTAATTGTCACATTAAGTCCAACCTTGAGGATAGGAAATGACCAATAAATGATTTTCAAATTGAGAAAAGAGTTGTTAGAGAGTGGGATACCAAGCCATGTAATCCAACCTAGGCCATGGTACATCTTAGTCCCACACCGTATGGTCCCATATAAGAAGTTAGTGATGTTAAATTAAGGTTTTGGGTGAGATTCTTGTGAATGATATACTGATTTTGATACATATTATCGAGTGATAACATTGATAGATAAGTGTATAGAGATGATAACGTCTAGCAAGAGAGAAAAGTATGTGTTTATTGGTATTAGAATGCAAGTGTAAGTCATAGTATAGGAATAAACTCAAACTTGTCATTTCCAAAGGATAAGCTGCCAAATTTAGGTGTTTATAATTATAAGTACACAATACCTTGATGTTTAAAAATCTACATCTAAAAACAATTGTTTCATTTACTACAATTTTTTAAGTTTATGAAGTAAATAAAACATTTTTATAATACCATACAATAATTTATAAAACATAAAACAAACTTATTTAAAACAACAATTTTGAAAATAGAATCGAGGTATCAAAATTATATTTTATCTCATTTATGAGATTTAACATATTTTGATAAGTAAAAAAAATAGTGTGGAAAAAATGTGGCGCAATTGTAACATTACATTTACACCAAATTTACTACACAATTGCACCATGTTTACACCATATTAGATAAAATAAAAAACAACAAACATAAATGACATGACATTGTCACAAACATGGTGTCATTGATTCGAAAATGGTACTTAAATTTCACAAGTACTTAGAAAATTTTTAGATGATCTAACTTATCAGATTCAACATTGATCATGAGTTCAATTTTCTCAATTTTGGGTGTCTTGAAGCCCAATTTTTAAACTCTTCCAATATGATCAATTAATCTAATTTTTCCAACTTATGTTCATTTATCTGAATTTAGTACAAATCCATTAAATTATTCACAAGAGGAATTTCATCTATGCACTCAAAATTGAAATTCTTAATTCATAAATATGAATAATGCATTCCTTAAGCTGTTGTGGGTTATGGATATCTGAAATTATGATTTAAATCCAATTCATCCAATTGTGTGAATACTTTAATAATTAATAAAATAAACTAATTTGAATGTTTTTATCTTATCAAAATATTCTAAAACTGAAATAAAACACCACAACTCAAAAATTGATAACGGAGTTTGCCCGAATGCTAAGTCTCCAGGAATCACATAAATTGAATCAATCTATTTAACATCAAATGAAGTACAATAAACCCTTTAATAATGACTAATAGATCTTTATACCTGCAAATGAGCTAATCTATGTCCCAAGGAACTCTAAAGAATAGCGTAAACCGTCCCAAGAACAATTTGTGGCTCCTACAATGTTTCTCGTGTTGGTTTCTTGTGCAAATGCATCTGAAAAATGGCTACAAATTTAAATGTAAAAAACCTATAAGAAATAATTTTACACATTTGGAAACTATAGGAAATTCTAAGCAACTTTCATTTTTACACCATCCAAAAATTCAGCAATTAAAGCCCTCAAAATCTTTGTTGAATCTTGTTGCCTTCTTATGGTCTCCTCCAACACAGAGCTCAAAGCTCTATTTATAAGACCGAGTTCATTTCTTATCACCATCAAGCTAGGTAGTGAGTCAGTTATGGGGAGAAATTTGGGAACCTAAGGTTCATGGTTCAAACCCCTGGTGGTGTCATTTTGGTGGAGCAGTTGTTTTGCTATGTGGGAGGTATATCCCACATTATCGCCATGGAAGTAGGAATTGGGGTTTAAATTAGCTCTCACCCGCTAATGTCTACGTGACTTTGGTCACACTAAGCCCTTTTTTTGGGCTCCATAATCTTCATTGAGCTATTAAGTCTTTGAGTTGTGAGCGTCGAGTTATCTGTTAGGAACCCTGTTGAGTCCTACGCCATTGTGTAATCCACCAAACTGTTAGGAGATAAGGTGATTTTATTTGTTTGAAAGTTGCACCAATAAAGGTGCCAAACTATAAGGATGAATCCTATGCAATGTATATCAGTCCACGTGATCTCGCCAAGATATATGTTTCACCAAATTGTAGATTGTTTAGAATGAAGCAGATAAGGTAAGAAGGGCAAGGAGGAATACTCATTATTACTTTTGTCAAACCTTGATTACACGTGTAAATAACTTCCCGATCTAAGTTGATTGTGGATGAATCCTTTTTTTCCGGGAAGGAATACCGTAATACAAAGCAAGACCATAATATATAATTAATAGCAAAAGTTAGTGGATTGACTAGCGTAAGCTAGATCTAGGAAGTGTGATACTTCCTCGATGGTTATCAATCCACTGATATATAACTCAATATAAAATAACTGAACATGCAAATAAAATAATCTAATGCTAGTGTTTTGATTTAGGTGTCTCAGACTACTATCGTGTTAATTCCATTAAATGATTGATAACTACACTTTGGTAAAGGTCTCAAGTCGAGTTGCGGAGTTAGCGTGTGGTCCGTGGGTCACATACATGTTTTGTAAAATATTTGGTGCATTGTGGTTGATTTTGGGTGATTAGGAAGTTTGTTGGTCTAAGGTAGTTTTACTAGGCACAAAGACCGATGTCGGTCGGGGTGACCAAAGACATCGATGTCAGACTGAGTATGGTGATGATGGTTTAGGATGACCAATATTGGTTATTGTGGGTAATGGTAACATGTCAAAAGTGGGTGTCTAGGCTCACTTTGTGTTTGCACAAAGAGTTTTGAAGGTCTGTAGTGAGGTTGTAGGTGGGATATCAGGTTTGGGTAAGGTTTCTAAGGTTTTGGGGATGCTAGGGGTAGTTTAGTGAAAGTTGACATGAGACACAATAAGCGACGTCGGTGGCCGAGTGATCTTTGGTGAAGAGGGGAAACGGTGATGTTAAGGTGACCAACATTGGTGGGGAAATTTTGGTGGTAATTAAATAAAAGGTGGGTTCGTAGTAATGTCAAGAAGAAGACGGGAACGTATAGAAGTCAGGTATGGAGAGCTAGAAGGTTATAGGTCTCTTAATGGGTAGATTGGTAAAAAGGTAGGAATGGAGGAATGCAGGAAAGAATAAGATCCAATAACAAAAGATAATGAACCTACACTTTAGGAAAGTACAAAATGTTAAAAATCAAACGCACTTGTATTTGCAGGTTTCGTTGGTGAAGGAATGAAATGGTTGATCCGTGAAGAATTTTTTGGTCTTTGTCATGGAAATACTTCTGGAGTGCTCCCATGAATGCTCTAATGCCTTTGGACGAATATCAAGTGCTTGTTTGGTTTTGTGATCGAGTGTATTCCATCATCTCGGATGTTGAGAAGCCTTTGGTTCGTGCTTGAGTGTAATAGATCTCCCAAAACACAAAATGACCAACCCCTGTAAAGGTTACCAAACTATATATAAGGTGATTGACGATGGTTAGGGTGAAAAATGTTGGTTGAGGGATAACCAACGTCGGTTAAGCGGGAAATCCTAGGTTTGCCAAAAATAGGCAAATCTTTGTTATTTTTGGCATGCTCTAATTGTCAATCTAGGTCTCAAGTGAGGGTTAACACTTAGATAAGCGGGAGTGTTGTTGGAGAAGGAATATGACTTTAATTTTAGGGTTTGAAAGAGTCCCAGTTGGTTAAGATAAGTGGAGACTTAGTCTTAGTTAATTAATAGACTAAGAATAAGTCCATGGTGAGGTGTCTAGGTGATGTGGCTAGGTGAGGTGTAAATTAACTTAATTAAATTAATTAATAGTGTGAGGATGAACATTAATACAATTGTAAGTAATTAAATTAATATGAATGTGGGGTAAAAGGTCATGGTTAGGTGAACACATTACGTTAATTGATTAAAGGGGACCAAGGGGAGTGTGACCCAAATTTGGTGTGTAAAATATAAGTAGAATTTTACCTAAACATTGTGGTAATATGGTGATCAACTCGAATAATGAGAAGATAGTAGAGATCAACTCAATGGCACTGAGCTAGCAATATAGATCACCGAGCCAATTATCACATCTTGTAATGTAAAATTGAGCTTGAAATACAAAATCAAGCTCATTGAGCTCATGGTGGCAAGCCACATGGTGGGTTGAGGGCCCACCACATTGGAAAACAATATGAAGCTCTCACGGTGGTGGGCTCCCTTCCATTACAAAATTTGAGCCTCTCATTCTTTTCATCATAACTGAGTCAAATACCGGAGGCTCAAAACCATATCGAACAACCTTTTCATCTTTTTCTCCTTTCCATGTGTCATGTCCAGATTGGATTGTTGACCAGGGTTGACCTGTTTAAGACCTTAACTTTGATCGGCGATAGAATCTACATACGGACTCCGTTTTTGAAGTTCAACATACCGTGAAAAAGGTTTCGAGAAGACCTTTTAGTATGGTACAAGTTTAGGAAGTTTAGGAAGATATACATAGTGAAAAATTCTCTGGATCAGTTATTCATAATTTATGTAGTAGTGTGCATGAAAGGATGCAAAAAAATTAAGTGGAGACCAAGGAATAAGTGTGCGAAGTATAGATACATATCTAAGACTCTAGAGAAGATCTTATTTGAAGAAATATTAAAACTAATAAGAAATTTTAAGAAGGAACACAACGTGAAGATGTATAAAGAAATCCATCATATATTTCATCCTTGAATGAGAAATGGTTCTTTGATGAAAATGGAGATGCATACTTGGAAGCTTTGAGTGTGTCCTGTAATAAAACATGGCTAGTCAACTATGGAGAATCCAATAATATGACATCTCATAGGGAGTAGTTTTGTGAATAAGATGAATATGAAGGTGGTAACTTATTTAGGAGATGAATCAAAATCACTAGTTCTTGGGTTAACAAAGAGAGAATCTTATCTTCTAAGATGGGAGGATCATACTCTCCATGGATTCATAAACATACCAGGTCTAATGAGAAACCTAGTTTCAATTAGCAACATGTGTGATGATAGAGTGTGTGTATTTCTCATAAAGGATTTCTACAAAATGGTGCATGGTGCAATGGTACCATCAACAAGAGTGTGCAATAAAACCATGTTCAAGCTATATGTGATTATATTTATTAGTTCTTGAAAAAACATCATTTTTCCCAAGTCCAATGAAGAACATGAGAAACTAAACATGTTTTTGATAGGTAATACTATGATTTAGTACAAAATACTAGATCAAATTGTTAAGAAAGGATTGAAATCATTGCAATCAAATAAATGGTGTAAGGGATCACAAATAATGCCTTAGAATTTGACTTCTACAAGCATTCTTTTTATGACAAGTAGAGAAAAGTCAAGTTTCCCACAAATAATACACATGAAAAAGGTATCTTGTATGTTATACATAGTGATGCATTCATTCCAGTAAAGGTATTATCACTTGGGAAAGTTTTTCTCTATGTATAATTCATATATGACTTTTCCCATAACACAAGAACACACTTTCTCTAGAAGAATTGTAATTTTTTTCAAGAATTCCAAAGAGTTAATTTTTTTTTATAGAAAACCAAAAGGATTAGAATATCAAAGTGTTGTACATGGATAAAGGGTACACATTTAAATCAAAGAAATTATAAAAGTAGAATTTGAAGACAGGGAAATCCATACACACCTTAGTGAAATGTAAATACAAAGTGAATGATCAAAATATTAATTGATAAATCCTTGAGTATGATGAGTGATGTGCATTTGGAGCAGAAGTTTTAGGTTGAAGCAATGATCACTAGTTTTTACTTGGTTTATCACTCACCATCATGAAAAAGGGAGGATAAGACTACTCCACATGAATCTCATAATGGTAGGAAACCATACCTTAAACACTTTAGACTATTTTGGTGTGATACATAATTTTATGTTCCAAAAAAAGATAAGGCTTGACTATTATTATGATAAGTGCATCTTAATTGGATATGAGAATGGTGTTAAAGGATACAAGTTGTTGAATACCAAAAAAAAAAAAGAATTTGGTTTACATGTGGAATGTGATCATCGAGAATTGAAGATACTTTTCATGCAAAAGGATGGACACTATAGTATAATTAAGTTAGAACGTCCATTAGAACAACCAAAAGAAGAGTAAAAATGGTGCATATGAACTAGGAGTCCGAGGAGCGTCTATCGAATACAAGTTACTAATTGATAAGAGCAATCAAATGAGGAAGAATAACTTCAAATCCATATGTAGAGTACTAAAGAGGTAAATCTCATCAGACATTCATTCATACTTCTTAATTTCGGTAACTAATGGCAATGATATGAAGATAGTGTGTGAATCTCTTATATCCACTAAGAGCATGTTCTATAATAAATCCATGGAGGAGATTGATACTCTAGATAAAAATGGGAATTGGAATGTGATAAAGTTGCCTCTTAGAAGAAATCTCACAGTTTTCAAGAAGAAGCATAATGCACAAGGTAAGCTAGAGAAGTATAAGGCTCACCTAGTTGCAAAAAGATAGTCTCATGTCGAGGGAATTGGCTTCAGTAAGGTATTCTCTCCTATTGAAAAATCAAATTCAATCAAATTAATTTTAGTTACTTTGTTGTTGGATATAATCTAGAGATAGATCAAATGAATGTTAAAACAACATTTCTAAATGAAGAACTTGAAGAAGAAACCCACATGAAATAGCCTAAGAGTTCCATAGTCAATAGGAAAGAGGACTTGATCTTCCAATTTTATAAGTCCTTGTATGGATTGAAATAATCACCAAGGATGTGGAATTTATTTGATAGTTATTTACTAAAATTTGGCCTTGTTTACAATAAATCAAAGCCTTGTGTGTATGTCAAAGAAGAATGAAATATTTTTTCATCATAGTTATTTATATAAATGGCATGATGCTGATTAGAAATTGTAGAAAAATAATCAAGCAAGTTAATTCTCATTTGTTCATTCAATCTAACATGAAAGATGTTGGTGTTGTAAAGTTCATTTTATAAATGAAAATGATGAAGGAGCATGCAAATATGAATATATGACTCGGATAGAATAAATATGTTGAGATAGTGTTGGAAAGGTTCAAAATTTGTGATGAAAAACTTTTGAGCATAACTTTCCTAATTGGTTAGAAAATCCTAGCCACACAAAGTTTGGTCAAAAACATAATATGAGTTGGAATACATGTGACTCATGGTCCATTTGTAAGTGTAATGGGAAGCATAATATATGCAATGGTCTTCAAAAATCCTAAACTTTCACATAAAATGGGAGTAGTTAGCATATATGTGCCCAATAAGCAAAAGGAACATTGGATTAAAATGAAAATAATCTTTAGGTATTTGTGCAGAACTTATGACTATGTTATTTGCCACTAGGGAAGTCTTTGTGAAAGCAAAGAAGTAACTTTACATGGTTTTGTATGTTTTGACTTGGGTGGAGATCTTGATATGTAAATGTCTTCTAGTGGGTATGTTTTCAACTTGTTCAATTGAACTATAATTTGGATGAGTAAATGTTGGAAGCATGTGTTGTGATATCAATCACTGAAGTTGTGTAATTATAAGCCAATCACTCAAGTAAGGAATTGGTTTGGATTAAGAGATAAAGTTACATAATTGAGTTCATACAAACAATAGCAAGGATAGCATGTGATTCATAGAGAGTGATCTGTCTAGAAAAGAATCGAGTATGATTCATTATGTATATTGATGTGTAATATCATTTAATAAGGGAAAAGTGGAGGAAAAGAGGATACTATTATAGAAGGTATATACATATCTAAAAGTTGCATATTCATTGACTAAGGCAATAGTTATTGAGAAGTTCTCTTAGTGTTTGACATACATGGGCTTGGATGGCTACAACCAATGAAGAATGGGTTCATGCTCCATTTATGTAAAGTGTGAGAATGTTTCAAAATTCCATAGGTTTACACATGGACATTGATGCACAAGCTTGCACAAAGGTATATATATAGATATACATGTACACGTGGGAATTATGTGGGACTTGAGAAATGTTGCATGCAATTTTGTGTGTGGGAGATATGTGCGTAGTGGGAGTTGTATTACATTGTCCACTCGCATTGTGTAACATTGGAGTGTAATATTGATGTATTACCAACACTTGTCTAGTTAGGAAGGAATACTAGAGGTGTAAAGTGATGAGTTAGAGAATATTTTGACACAATTGGTGAAATAAATATTTTAAATTTATGATATGATGGTTAGAGAGAATCTTTGGATTTTATGCTTATAAATTAAGATACATGGTGAAATAGATGATCTTATACTAACGTGACATGACAGTTAGAGAGAATCTTGGGATTGTATGTTGTTAAATTCATAAGATACTTTAATGTATGAAACTACTTTCAAAGCATGTAGATTCTTAAGTTCAAAACAATGAATTGTTGTAACAATCATGGAGGAATGATTGTAACAATTATTGTGGTTGTTGACTTTTGCTAAATCATTCATGTCTTAACATATTATATATAGATCAACTATACTTAAGGATGATATAGTTGTGTATTGTAATTGTACTCTTGAAATGCATGGACTATTGAATACTTGAAGGTACTCTTATGATATTTTTGTGTTGGGTTGAAGTTATTGCAATAAGAAAGATTATTGTTATGGATTTTTACTTGAAAATGTTTGCTTAGGATAATCACGTATTTTATTTTGTCTAATATTTTTATGTGTTTTTAGATCTATGGTTTACTCTAGTTTGGTTCCCTCTCCATTCACTTATCCTTGGTAGACTCTAGTTTGTTCCATGTTTGAGGTTTACTCCAATGGTATTTTAATCAATTTTTTTATTAATAAAACATACAATAAAAGAAGGGGAGAAATTACCAAAAACATGTCTACCTTAATTCATTATACATTATGTTGGGATCCTTCCAAAGTTGCATATGCCAAACTAGAAAATATTCTTAGAGACTTCTCGTGGGATAATTTTGAGGGACACCAAAGGTTTCATAGAGTTGTGTGAGACATTTTTTGTCAGCCCAAAGAAGCATGAGGTTTTGCGATTTCGGATATCAGACTCCAATGAAGTACCCTTAGCACATCAAATGGATACTTTGAAGCCTAGAAGGATATGAAGCATGAATAATCCTACTTAGACATTGCATCAATCAAGAGACCTATTTGGGTCATCAATCGTGGAAAGGCCTTGAATTCCAAACTCTTCTTATTTTTCCTATCAGTGAAAATATGTGGCACCCTTTGTGGCTAAAAAAATAGACACTTGGGAATTCTCAAAACAAATCTCATATGAGTAGGGGATAATTTCATATCGATACTCTCAATCAAATCTCTTTCCTTATGGTAGCCTCCCATTCTTAATTTCCATAATGTCCTATTCACTATGGTGTCATGGATTAAAATCCTTTGAATCTTAAAAATGGAATTTGAGGATGCTAAGTCCATTTCAAAAATTACAAATTCCCTCTTCTGGATTGCCTTGGTAGAGAGATTGGTATTGGGAAACGGATACCATCTTTTGTCATTATAAACCCCATATTGGCTACCATCTCCTCATCCCAAATCATGTTTGGGTGACTCCTTAAACCAGTATGGGAATCTCAAGTCCAAGTATAAGGTTTGGGCCTGAAGGTTTGATAACATGTAGAATGCTTGCATTGAACCCAAAAAGTGTATTTCCTATGGTGCCTAATGTATCATGGTCTCCATATTGGAGACAAACGCAAACACATGGGGGTTTCAAACCTTGCTTGTCCCGCTTGCCAACAACTAAAGTCAATTAAACACCTCTTTGGTTTTTCCGCATGCCAAGTGGATTTACACCCTTTTCCTACCCTTCATCCTTGACTTTTTAGTTGGGAAATGGTTCTCCTAGGACATTCAACCATTTTTCCTGCAAAATTCAATAGTTAATTGGAAAATGTTTAGGGTTGATATTCTATTTCATATTTGTAAAAAATAGAAACTTTACTTGTTTTAATAATGTTTTTATGGATAGAGACTTCGTTGTGACTAATAAAGTTATTGTGATATCCAATGTTATGCTCCAAATCTAGGCTCAAGAAGTAAAAGTATGCCTAGAGGCGGAACACATGCAATCCCACTTTTGCATTGGGAAATACCCCATGCACCATCATCGGGTGCCTCTAGACTCACCATGTCATTGTTCTCTCTCTCATGATTTGTGGATGGAGAAGTGTTGATCTAGATGTTCGCGGATTTCGTGGTGGGGATTTCACAAGTGCTGCTCCAAATGTCAAAGAAGTTTCTCTCCTCGATGCTTAGCTCCTTATGATATTTCGATGCTCTTCTCCCCTTTCTATGAAAAAAATTCATCTCTGGGCTTGACTCTCGCCATCTCCCCCACCACCAATCCCAACAACACACTGATGAAGAAGAAGAAAAACAACAACAAAATGATGGGTGGGATCCCATCTCGGACATGACCCACCCCTCTCCCCACCACTAATCCTAACAATAAAATGATGGGTGGGATCCCATCCCTGTAAACGAGCCACCCCTCTCCACCCCTCTCCCCCACCGCCAATCCCAACAACACACTAAAGAAGAAGAAGAAAATCAATAATAGAATGGGTGTTGTTGTTTATTTCTTGTTCCCTTTTTGTGGTTAAAAATCACACTTTTATTATTTTTGTGGTTAATAAACACACTTTATTATGTATACCTATATTTTGATGTCCTCCGAGATGAGATGACATTTCCTCGAGGCGCTCTTGGTTTGATGTGACTTACATTCGGGACGTGACTTTTCCACTTCTTTTTGTATAATTAAATGTACAACATCTCTTTTATTGATAAGAATGCATTTTTCAGTCACAAAAAAATCAGTATACATTGAGAATAAACCAGATTTAAATTTAAAAATAAAAACCAAACTTAAAAACTAAAATACCATATTTCAAGGTTAATATATATATTAAAAATAATAAAATGTGAAACGTTTGAGTAAATGTTTTGGAGTAATTTTTCACGAAAATTGCTACTTCATATCAATAATCTAAACTTCAAAAGTTTTTATTCCTACAACATTTAGTTGCAGTAGTATATAAATGGGCTCCATACATGAAACATTTGAGACTTACAATTTTGTATCCCATCAGTAATCACGAAAATTCCAACTTTATTCCAAAAAATCTGTTCGCAATCCCATCTATAATCGAAACGAGGTCAACCAAAAACCTGCCAGCAATACAAATCCACCAAATCCAACACATGGTTTAAGCCTGTGACTCCAGTTACTCTCTGTGGATTTTGGTGAAGAGGAGCTAACAGGGGGTGAAGATTCAACAAAAAAATAAATTAATCCCATCAAAATTAATCTGAAACATTTCCAAAACCTTACTAACTGAAAATTAACTCTTAATAGAAATTACTTTACACAATAATAAAGACTTTACCAGTTTCAAAAATCTTGGCATCTGGAGAAGATGGCGATAACTTTAAAATACCTGCAAATTCAACAAACTAACCAATTAATTGAACCACCACAATTATATTATTATAAAAAAAGTCACAATGAAAAAAAATTAGCCCAATATTACTGAATTTTTTTATGTGTACCTTATAGTCACATATGCTTTAAAACATAAATAACAAACCATTTCTTATCTTATTCAATAAAAACATTGACAACCTATTTCTTATGTTGTTCAAGGAAGACATTGTCCTATTTACTCAAACTCTATGTAAGGGTGTAAATTTTGTATAGAGAGTATTAAACTATGGTCTTTAAATATAGAAAAAAACGGTTGATAATAAAAAAGATAAATACAGAAAAAATATGATTTCATTTATCTGCTGAAAACCTTCTAAATAATACTGAAAAATAAAAATCCTTTTAACTCTTAACTATAAAATCTTAGAAGTGTTCATAATTTAAACATTTATGATATACAATAATAATAAATAACATTAATTTTCTAGATCCTATATTTTAAAATTTTATCACTAAAAATATGAAATGTTATATGGTTCAATTGTTATGATCTATGGTAATATGGCAGAATGCTGAATATTGGTAACCATGCAGCAATTGTTTTTATTATGGGCCAACAGAACCATTATATCATTAGCAAAACCATCATATGGTATAGGGGAAGGGAAAAGTAGACAACTTAAAAGTTATTGTTTGAGGAAGAGACATTTGACAAAATATTTTCTGATCAAGAGTCATATAGAACATTATGGGCAGGTTATCACTTCATATCAATAGTAAAACTATCATATTTGTAACAAAACAGTCATATGTTATAGGGGAAGGAAAAAGTGGACAACTTCATGTCATTGTTTGAGGAAGAAGGAAAAAGTAGACAACTTCGTGTTATTGTTTGAGGAAGAGACGTTTGACAAAATATTTGTTGATCAAGAGTTATATAGTAGAAGATTATGGGCTGGTTTTCCCTTCATATCGATAGCAAAACCAGTGGCAAAACCATCATATGGTATAGGGGAAGGTAAAGGTAGATAACTTAACATTATTGTTTGAGGAAGAGACCTTTGACAAAATATTTTCTCATCAAGAATTATAATAGAAGATGTAGCATCTAAAAAGGATTGGATTTTATGCATACTAAGACATCCTATGTAATAACTTACAACATTTTTATTGCGCCTCTCAATCCCATAAATTGATTGGTCTTGTTGATATTATTAAAATCTTCCTTTCATTCGTTCCAAATTTCCAATAACCTTAAACAAGAATTCATATAACTGAATGTTTAAGAATTATGAAAAGTCAGCAGAAACAAACTGTAGAAAGTCGGCCAACGCTCATTCATGTCCAAATCAAGTTTAGGCAACGGAATGGTACAACACAAATCACAATGTCTCAGAATTTCCTATAAACGTCTCAGATTGCTTAAAATAAAAAAAAATAAAAAACTATAGCAGATCCATATAAATTACCCAACAAAAACATTGTGATGAATTTCCGAACATTACATGCACAAACGAATTCAAAGCCATTAAATCAAAAAAGGATATGGCATCAAACCTATGCAGTCGGAGAGCTTTCCGGTGACTTTACAGAGAGTGGGCATCTGAGTAAGCCTTGTCTGGTTAAGAGAAAACCCTGCAGCAGGATCAGAAGTATCCTTCATCAAAAGACACAGACACCTTCGATTGTTCGCACGAACTATGCCAACATTGGTACAACAATCCTCAGGAGGCTGTTTCCCCGTCCCTTCCAGAAATTCCAGACAGGGTGACAGATCTTGCAATGTGGATGCACATTCTTTTTCATCGCTCTGCAAATCCCCAGATACCACACAAAACAACAACAATACAACCAGAAACCCAATGTACAGTGCCTCCGCCATTTTTAATCAGATACATATACAAATACAGGATTCTATTCTCCTTCTTATAGTTTGAGAAAGACTAGATCAACAGTGCTTCATGAGTGAATGTTTAGTGCTAAAAATAAGGCTAATCAATTATTCTTTGACATTTCTCCTGCGTGATCTGTTTGAGCGTTTTCATGCATTTACCTTCTTCTTATTCAAAGTTTGAGAGGTGGCGGTATTTTCTGCACTTCCGTTCCATAAATAGTTAGTTTATTTATGGGCAATTCCTGCGCAGATTACATTATACAAAGTTTCCACTAGTTAATTTGCATGATAAATATTCCTTATGTCGAGTTAAAGTTGTGATTAGTCCACAAACTTATTGTTCCCCACCCAGACTCTCTCTCTCTCTCTCTCTATATATATATATATAGATTTTTAATGTTATTGTTTTTTAAAATGTTACATGCATCTTCTTATAAATTTCAACAAAAAATAAAAATCCCCCACACACACTATATGTATATATAGAGAGAGAGAGATTTTAATGTTATTGTTTTTTTAGATGCTACATGCATCTTCTTATAAATCTCACCTCCGAGTTTAATAAATTTATTATTCTACATAAACTTATTTTAAAAAAAAAAAAAAAAAAATTGTTGAGAATACTTCATTACTAGTATAGATATCTTAAATACATCTATTTAAAATATAACAAAAGATATCAATTATTAGACATCTATTTACCTATACAAGTGTAGCATAAATATATAAGTAACAATTAAACATAAATATAATAAAGATATTATAATAAATGTTTCTATATAAAAAACATCGTTAGATATCAATTCCAAAGTTCTTAGGTTTGATTTTTTACATACCTTTTTAACTAACAACTTTATTAAATTCTCTATCAATATATTTTTTTGACTTGTGGCAAATGGAATCATTTAGGGAAAAATCAATTTCTATTCAAACCTCATTTTCGTCATCAACATGAATGAATGTGGATGTTAACAACTCCGAAAGTCAATCATTACGACAACAACCATTTTTTTGTAATCAAATAAATAAAAGTAAAAAGTATGGAAGGATTAGATTCATCGAGACATTAATACATTGTACATAGCTAAAATGAAGGGGTTTCCACTATATGTTACAGTTGCACCTCCACCCATACCATTAATGAAAGGCGAGGATCCACTAGACCCGCAATGTAATGTATTCTCCAAACGCGAACCTTTGATTTAGGCATGGTATCTATAGGTACAACTCACCTTTTGATGCAAGAAAAAATAAACACATATGATTCATTTGATCAACCCATTCATTACAAGATAATTGATTTTTACTAACTACATTTATCATACAACCCTTCATCTAATAAAAAAACACTTATTGGCATAATAATTCATATGTTCATTTTTTTTTTAAATGAGCATCTAATAATTGACTTTGATGTAAGAATGTCTAGATAGAGTCAAAAGTCTTCTTTAAATACATAAGAGAAAAATTTATCAATATTTTATTTTTAATAACATTGATGATGATTATGAAATCTTTCCCACAACCAATGTTTGATCCCTATATCAATATAGACCTCTAATTAAGGCCAAGACTTTAACCACGTTATTTGTGAACCAAGGAAACGCGGTTTCATAATAATTAAGAATTTTCTCCCTTCCTTTCCTTATGACAACGTGAATTCACAAGCTCCTAACATTGCCTTTGGAAGTCGAGGATAAGAGATCCTCCAAATAACCCTCTTTATAATCCGCACAAGGAATTAGTATATGTATTTGGTGTCATGTATTATTATTTATGGGTGAAGACACTTTAGTTTTAAACAATTTTTGGATCATGCTTTCTATTTTCAAAATGAATCTTTCATGAGATAACTCTATATTTTGTTCATTTTATTGTTAAACCATGCCCAATCCTAAGGAAGGTCACAATGAAGGGAAAAATGATTTAGAGATTCAATTTCAGCCTAGCACAATACATAACAAGAATGCATTGATTTGGAGATTTAGCTTCAACTTTGAATTATTGGTGTTATATTATTAAAATTAATTAATTTTATGACTATTGCATCTTAACATTATAGTTTTCAATTTAATATCTAAATAAAACTATTTTATAATAAAATATATATTACTTGTATATTAACATTTACAATTACTTTAGAATTTAGGAATAAAATTTTATATTAAAAAGAAATTAATTTCTTGATGATTATTTTATGAAAAAAACTTAAATTTAATTATATAGAGAAATATACATGTAACTATAATAAAACAAATATAATGATAGCTAATTATAAATTCCAAATTGTGTATGAAGACAAACTTGTAGTGTTTATAGGCATAATTTGAATAAATCGTTGTCATGGATATATTATATATATGAATCTAAACCTAAAAACACATTATTGGAATTGCTTTAGGAACCTCACCCATAAATGCGGGTATCATGTTGTGAGCACTTAAAAGAAGTGTTGGGAGTGCCATGTGTACTTCTAGTAAGTGTTATAAAACTCCAAGCTATATTGATGACTATATTCACCTATTTGCGATCTTCCATTTTCTTGCTCCAATCTATGCACTATGACTCATACACACTTGTAATATCGAATTATATATTCCCTTGAGAATTTATGTAAAATAAAGTGATTTTAGGGACATGTATTAAAGGGATGTCATTTTTTTAGGCTCCCAATTAGGAAACTAGGACGTAAAAAAATAACAAATTACATATAAGGAAATTATAGAAATGAAAATTACACAAATAAAAATGACTTCAACCAAGGATGTGATAGTTCACCATAAATAGAATAATAACTAAAAATGATAGGTCCACTTTAACGATCAATTAATCACTTTTATGTCTATATAATTTCTCTATGAGTGTTAGTTAGATATAATGTGTAGTTGATTCTTAAACAAACTACAATTATTATGTATTAATATAAAATTTAATTTAACTTAGGTCCTTTTTTGATTCGATTGCATCACACTAATCCATGCTCTTACCTTAAGCTTTTTGGTCACTTATGCAACTCAATGTTTATAACATGTATACACAATCCCTCACATCCTACACTTTTCACGAAAAACTCTTGAATACATGACGCCCACCATAGAAGATGACATTTGTTCCTTCATTCAAAATGGTTAGAGCCCCAATTTAGGTTAAGGGATTCCCATTATAGGGTTAAGAGGTAGTGTCCTACCCCACATAATTTTTAAACATCGATGTTGATTTTTGTATGAAAAAAATAAGTGTTTCGTGCACTCTACACAACATTCAATAACTTCATGAGAAAATTTTGTACAACATTAACCCTTTATCCAACACCCATAAATTTGCCACATTGAACATCCAAAAAATATTGTGGTGACATGGACTCTACATTGCATGTTGTGTCATGCTAGGTAGCAATGTTTTAAGGCTCACAACATGCCAAAACATACAAAAATATGTTATGCACATGGCATTAAATGGAATCCCAAACAATCCCAATTCCATAATAGCTCTTTATCCCTTCATGGTTGTGTAATTTATGGATACATATCTATAACATTAGATAACACTTAGATGGAAAAACATAAGCAATAATATGTTTCCCTTGAGAGTATGCCATATATTTAATAATACAAATAAATATTATTTTATTATTTTACTAATTTTCATATATTGCTCGTATTGCTTACACATTTACGTATAATATATCTAAATTCTCATTTAGAGTGTTGTCCCTTAGATCTCATGGATCCAAAAAAATGGTATTAAAGTGAACCATATTGTATATCCCATCGAATGAGGTATAAATTTTAAAGCTCGACATCAAACCATGGGTTAATTGCTGGGAATTGGGGGGCCAATAGTGGGTCTTAAGTGGATGTTATTTTTCTAAAAAATGAGAAACCTCAACTTGTAGGGTTTATTCAAGATTCTTACACTCAAAATTTGAAGATGGAGTAAGATAAAATATTGTAGAATTTTGAGTTCAATTTTTGAAATATTTTTTTCTTCTAAAAATAGTCAAGTATGACTAGGTTAAAGAGGTTAAATTCAAATAAGTACTCTATTTAAAAAAACACACAATAGATAGCTAGTCGTGCACCTCCACATTTTTAGCATTATTTAATATTTTTTGAACTCTTTTGGTGGAAAGTTACATGATTTTATCTAGTTTGGGATGCATTTTTAATTTTTAACTTGAATATATTTTTAATGATTTTCAAAATAAAACATCCTTGAAAAATAATAAAGAATGGATTCCCAACCATGCACCCCCTAACTATCGACAAAAAAATCATTTTTTAACATGTATAGATTTAGGCCGAGTTTGTGAGTGTATATATATCTTTTAATTTTGTGAACAAAACAAAATATACATAGACAAATATATACATGTATAATTGTAGCATAAAAATACATAAAAGCCATAATTTGAAACAAATATAGAAGGGATCCTTAAAGTAGTCAAAATGTTAAAAAGGTAAAATTTAGCAAGAGGAGAGTGTGCTCGATGTTGTATACATATTTGTAAGAAATATATCGATAGTGTTTCATGGAAGAAGATGTAGTTTGTTATGTTCAATTAAAACCTTGTACTTGGCTATGTTTGTACATGTGTATTCCTTAAGAAAGAATATAAACCATTTATGAGCCTTGAGGTAGGTGTATGAATGTTTACACAAGATTATCATATATGCATAATGACACATAGATAATATAGTGTACTTGTTATAATGCACACATGTTCATGTACAATCTAGTTTTCCATAATTTTTGTAGGTGTGACATTTATCATGCCTAGTAATGGTGGTTAATGGTTAGTTTTGTTTTTTTTGTTCCCAATAATATACATGATTATATTTATAAATTTTGTAATCAATTATATTAATAGAAACACATGTGATTCTAAAGGTGAAGTATATAAAAATAGAATTAAACTTGACTTTTGTCTTGAATTGAGCATAATATACGTAAATATGTGTATATGATGATATTTAGGTTTCATTTGGCCCTAATTTTATTACTGAGAATGAATCAAAGTGTTGAATGTTAGATCATAGAGTAAATTATGGTCCATTTGATTTCCTTGAATGTGTTTGCAACTATAGAATATGATTTGAGGCTCAATTAAGCTCAATTCCATTGAGACTAAGTGTAGACACTTAAATTTGGTAACTTATCCTTTTGGCAATGACAAGTTTGGAAATGTTACCTTACTAATACAAATTCTCACATTCTAAGCTTAGTCAAGCACATCTTGTTATCTCTCTCCCATATTTCTCATCCCTAAACTCTTCTCTATCACTCATCTAGAAAATATTAATTATACAACACAATAAATAAACCCTAGGCATGATTCCCGAACTTCAAATTTTATCTCACCATCTTCTTGGGAAAAATCATATAGTTTTATCCATAGTGGACTAGGTCTTGGCTGACCTATATGGCCCTAGCCCCTTTCATCTTTTGAATTTGTTTTCAATTTGAGTATATAAAGTGCATCATTTCATCTTCCTAGGATAAACCTTAGCATAATATTTCACCTATGGAAGGCTATATAAGTAATTCAATATCACTTCATTACTCACCTCAAGCTTTCATAAACTCTTATTATAAATATCAATACAAAAGAAATTATGAATCTCCCAAATATTCCAAAAGTGGTTTCACATCACTTAGGGTAGCCATTACTACATGTCTGAAGAAGTCAACTAGTTCAAAGATTCTAGATTACTCCATTTCCAAGCATGTAAAGGTCCTAGGGCCATGTCTTAACAAGAGAAAAGTCACTCTAATCGTTATCAAAGGTATTTAATGGACAAAAATGTTTATACTAGCAAAGTTGAAGCACATAAAATCACACCAAGTACTACATTAGGTACATTATCTAAGTTTTATAGTTATCCCACTACCCTTGAGTAAAGATACGAGAATGGAACTTGTAGGGGTTGGCTTAGATCACATTCACACTTGCACCTATACCTAAGAGAACTACATGAGGCCTAATCGCACTTGAGGCCATGTAGTGCAACACTCAAACTAGCTTGGTAGGGTTTTAACCACCAAGGGTAGTTTAACCTCACCACATATTGATTTCTCATTTTCTTATTCTAATGTTTTAATGAAGGGTATTATAGGTATATAGTGTTTCCACTTGTGGGTCAATATATGTTGTGCGAAGAAAATTTCCATATAATGAAGCATATTTCTAGGCAAGTGAAGGGCAAATAAAGTTATAGAACCTCACTAAAAAATTTAAAGGACTATACAATAGACATTAGGATCACACAACATAAGGAAAAGAACATAAAATAGTTGTATGATCCTATACTAGATAAATTTTTAGTTATAATCTTGTAAACAAAAAATCTTGATCTCGAGATCAACCAATTTTCCCCATCTACATATGTAAATATCCTCGAGATCCAATATGTAATCTAATTCTTCATCTCCTCTTGTGTATTTGAGGTATCATTCCTACAAGTTTTAATAAATTGTTATACTTATGTATGGTTGAATGTTATTTAATTAATCCAAAATAGCCTCTTGCAATGAAACCTTACATCTTTGTTGCGAGAAAATTTGTCTTGTGGACAAATTGGTGGGTTTCAAGCCAATGCTATGGGAATCTAAGTCCCTCTACTTGAACGGTGTAGCTTCCATATGTGCATGCAAAAATGGTGGATTCCAATGGTGGCCTTTCGACCAAAGATCCAACAGGGACACTCCACTGACCCTGTGGCAAAGCTAGCAATTTCTCACCAGAGAAGAACTTTGTCTAAGAAGGGGAAAGGGAGTGAGAATGGAGGTAGGAGAAATTAATGTTGTGAGTAGAATATCAGATTCCCACACACATTAATTAGAAGTCTCATTTACATGCATTTATAATTGGAAGAGAAACAAATCTGCAGGAGAAGCTACAAGACCGAATGAAACTCATTGATCACAAAGTACCAATTAATTCCTCAATCAAAAAGGCAAAAAATTCCTTCTTTTCTTATTGAAGCTTGAGAGAGTTTGTACATAGCTTGAGGATGGAAGAAATTCGAGGAAGAAGAGAAGAATAGAAGAAGTGTGGCATTTTCCATCTTTTCCAGGTACAGAGCACTCTGGTCTTTTTTGAAATCAATCGCCAACCCTTGGAATGACGTCGAGAAGTCATTATATTCTTCGCAAGAAACCGTTACAACATTACAAATCATTCACGCCTCTTGAATTCCTTTATCATGAAGAAAACGCTCATGGCGGCTAAAACCAGACCTTGCAAAGCAACCATTACATTTGATTTGCTAGTTTAAATCTAGACCGTTTGATTTGCTCCTCTAACTTTGAATTTGGGTCATCCACGTGGGGGAGAGGATTGGAGCAGTTTCGGGGGGAAGCCTTTCGCATTTTGTGATTTTTATGAGATTTGGAAATTTGGAACAAATTGCCATGACCCGCTTTGACTTTTCAACTAGGACATGTGGCACATTCTTATTGGAAATGGGATAGCAGCCCTTTCCTTCACATTATAACCTTTTTGGAAAAAGGCTCAAAACTCGATTTCATCCACCTAGGCCCATTTGCTCTAATTTGAATTTTCAACTAAAACATGTGGCATGCTCGATTGGGAACGGGGAACAGTTCTTTTCTAAATATTTTAACCTTTGACCCTTCCCTGTGGGATCGAGATTTTACTTTTCCCCGTGGGCTTGATCGGGGTTGCGGGTTCCTTTTTAATTTTTCACCTTTTTCACAAAGGCTCAAAAGCTCAAATCCCTCCCGGTCCGCTCGTCGAATTGACTTTGCCACGACGAGCTTTGCCTTTGAATTTTTCCCTGCGACGTGGCGATCCGGCACCGATCCGGTAATTGGCCCTTTCTACCCCCGGAATTATGCCTCTCAGTAACATGTGGAGCCATCCGCTGAGCCTTCCATACTTAGCTGATTTTACTCTTATTTTGAACCTGGGACACATGGAGACCCTACCCTCGGTGAGGGCCCTCGGAATTTCGCTTGAAATACGTCGTTGTGACACGTGGAGCCGTCTGCTGAGTCTTTAAAGTATAACTAGACCACACCAATCAGGGAGACCCACGTATCATTGGGGGATGCTGAGGAAAAATTTTACGGGGAAAGAAATGCCCATCGTTCCCGACTATGGAAAAATACACAGAGGAAGAGAACTTTGTCATTTTGAGTCCAATTTTTGAATTTTCTTCACGAGCTAGAGGCATGAAGGCAAAAAAATGATTCAATGACCCAGGCCATGGAACAAGTGAACCATTTTGATCAAAAATGGGAGGGGAAAAAGGATATTACGTGCACAGACCAGGAAGAGGAGGATTTCTAAAAAAACGAGCGACACAGAGGTTTAAACAACTCAAGGGCACGATTTTAGCTAATTTCTTGAATCTCAAACTTGCCTTAGACACCAACAAAGGGTGTGAGCTCAAAATTTTGGATTTGGCTATGAAAACATAGAGTTGTTTTCGAGGGAGACAACAATCTTATATTGACTTATGTTGCATTTTTATAATTATTAGGGTGTAAAAATTTGGTGAATGTGCACACACAAATTGATATAAGATGATAGGTATTGGATTGGTCCCTTACCACCGACATTAATATTTGGGGATATGTATTACACTATACATGTGTTTTTATTTCATTTCAAGCTTACTTTAAACTTCCTCGTTATACTTAACTACATATATTATGTATATGATATATTTTGAACTAACATGACTAACTCATGTGTCTCATGCAACGCTAACCTATTATGTCCTATGTGTATTTTCACCATTTCTTATTATAACTTGCTTGTTTCATTACTTTATTATTTTCTCATGTGGACTATATGATTCCTTATTTAAAACAACATGAGTTCCTTGATTATCTTGTGACACCATGGGTGTCCCATATTTGTGGCTCTATGCATATCTTGTATGCAAAATTTTGTATGTAGGCTAAAGTGCTTTCTATACAACTATCTTGTGACATTGTGGGTGTCTCATGTTTTCATATCAATGTATTTATGTGATTTTTTTCTATGTTATTGCTTATTTTAGCTTGATTGAATATTTATTCATTATTGTTCTTACTTCTATACACATGTACTATTGTTTTATTGATTGTTGTGTGTTGCATGTTATTTTTTATGCACCATGAACTCTACCATGTGTATCCCATTTTATAGGTACGAGTTCCTAATGGTGGACACCATTATGGCCTTCTATGTGATCCAACCTAGACAATTATACTTATCTGAAATGGGTACACATTTTATCTTTTGATCCGCACACTTAAATTATTTATCATATGTGCCTAAAAAGAAGAGGCGTCCATTAGGAAATATTATACATCTACAACAAATACATGTAGACTATAAGACACATGAACATGTTTTTATAAGGTAAAAATCCTTATAAATATGTACATATACTCGAAAAGTGGTAGAAGTCAAGACTAGTAAAAATCATACCATTCATGTCTAGAATTTAGTACGGTCATGAACCTTTCGGATGTTCTCAATCTAGGGCCGATTCTTAGAATTTTAAAATATTTTTATATTATTATAGATATTACAAACATCTAGTACAAATTTAGACATAAATGAAACATTTCAAAGCATTATACAATGAACATGAGTACTTCATTCCTTCTTTATTACACTATTAAGATATCGTTACAAGAACAAGGATTTGGGGCATGCGTATTCTTCTCCTTTGCATCACTCAACATTAAAATATTTAGAATTAGTTATATAACACATAGTGGGGCATGATGTATCGATTCCTTTTTTACTATGTGGTTTACTCATAAAATTGAGCCTAGATCTATCTACATCGCCTATTATTGTTCGGGGTTGTGGAAGTGTAGACAAAAATCATGCACTTTGGGTTATTATATAGTCCTAAATACATACTACTATTCATATGATTCCTAAGAAAAGTACTAATTAACCCATGTCTTTAGCAACCTTTCTCTTCTTTCTGTTTCCAATTTTGGTCTTACACCCTTACTTGCTCAGTCTGCCTTTTTATACTCTAGATTTTATCATCTTGGACACAATTACCCAACCAAGATGCAAACGCTGTGCACCCTCGTCCCCTCTCGGGCACCTTTGACCCCTTTGTACTTTAATCACGCTTATTGGGTCCTTTCTATCAATTTGAGCATCTTATCTTTTTGGTAGTCGGCCTTTTTGGGGTTAATTACAAAATTCAAGAAAAGGAATCATATAAATATAAAGTTATATGATCATAATAAAGGACCAAGCACTAAGCATTAGCTATCACCACCTAAGGTTGCATCCATCAAGCATCTAAGAGCTCCATTGCATTCATATAACACCATTAAAATGGATAAAAGGGTTGGTTATTCTACATACACTTCATATGAGGGAAGTTCATTCTATTCCATGCACACATCTATTATATTTCTTTACATCTAGTTATTTTGCTCACTATCAAGTGCGACACACACAAGAGCTACCTAGGGAAAAATTCCACATACATACACACATAACTCGCATTGGGCCTAAGATGTAGTGTAGCACTCGATCATAATTTCACCATTATGACAAATTTAAGGAAACTTTGACCCCTCATTTTGCATCTTTCTTTTTAGGGTTTGATTTCTATTTGAGGGTTTTGTTGGTTCATATTTCATTGCATGTTTCCAACATCCTCAACGATCATTGTATGACATTAGAGAGAAAAATTCAAACAAAAGAAAACAACTTAATACCACTCGAGAGGAGGTTTCTAAGATTTTTCGTAGCCTCGGGCGCTAGAAATAGGACTAGGCACCCACAGGTGCCCTTGTCCCTCTCCAACCTATCTCTTCGATCTACATTTTTCTTGTCTCTATACACCACTCTTGCTTTACTCTGTTCACCTTTTTAGGACTTCAATACACCCCAAATTTTATTATGAATCAGCTAAGTACCTATTTCTCCTCCTTACAACTAGGGTTTCATAATTTATTTCTTAAGTGCTTGGGTGTAATTTTTGTATTTAACTGTTGCATTTATTTTTATGCAATAATAACATTAGATTAAGCATATATTTCACATTTAGCTTAATAATTTTGGTGAACTCGACCACTTTCACGCTTAGGATCCTCATTTTTCCTCTATCATGGGTCATAAAATTCCTCAAATTTATTTGTCTGATTTACTTAAGATGCATCCCAATTCCAGTTGTTTTGTAAAAATCTTAGACACCATGTATCTTCCTCAAGATATGCCACCACACAAAATAATTCCTATCTTTGATCATCTATCGACGACCCTAGTCTTTGTGATCCTCCATCTAATCAATCCATGTTGGACTCAATTCAAGCTTTACATTATTTATTTCAAGACAAATTTTAGGCTATGGAATCCACGATTACATCTCTCAAATCTGAAATCCAACATCTTAAGGATGCTTCTCAGGCTCATGTTTGTTCTCCTT
The DNA here is from genome assembly GCA_018340775.1 of Taxus wallichiana var. yunnanensis. Lineage (NCBI taxonomy): Eukaryota > Viridiplantae > Streptophyta > Pinopsida > Cupressales > Taxaceae > Taxus > Taxus wallichiana. Next base: position 660,543,808 of record CM031242.1, read on the forward strand.
ATATATCTCATCTTCATGTTATGTCTTCTACATGTGCTCATATCAGTGAGCCTCAAGTCTTTCCATTACCAGATCCTCTCACGTTTAATCACAATGCTAAGAAAAATGACATTCTTATTGAGATCCTTAGTCATCAATTGATCACTTTACCATCTACTCATGACTATCCTCCTTATTGTCTTGAAAAATATTAGGGTCGTTCATATTGTAATTATCATCGAATCAATGGACATAATGACAATGAATGTTATGCTTACAACATAGAATCAAGCATCTTGAGCATTAAGGTTTCATATCATTCACTACATACAACATCATGTTACATCCTCCTCTCCAATTGTTACATCTCAATGGGTTCCTAAATCTGATTTATCTATATCTAATGAGCATAATGCCATCGTTTCTAGGGTTCCTTTTACAAATGTCAAGAACCACCTAAGAAACTTCCTTTCAAAATTAATAATCCACCCCCTCCTCTCAAGTCATCTGCAGCATTATCCAGCCAAAATACGCAATCACCTCTCAAAATTAGTCCACCTTCTTCTCCTGTCAAGTCTTCTATAGTGTCATCAATCCCACCTAAGTTACCACCATTTAAGATTCCTTCTCATCCTACTCCACTTCCGTTTCCAATTCATTTTTTCAAAGCAACTACTCATTGTACTCATTATCAAGACACATTTCAAATTTCACCACCATCACATGGTCCTCCTATTGCTTCTACCTACTATTGTGTTTTCCCTATTACTTATCATGATATAACCGATGCTCTTCCACAATGGCATGATATCACTCATGTTGTTGCATAAATGTCCATCCTAATACACTTGGTGGGCATCACACTTATTCTCCCCTCTAGCATTGACATGTGTCTTATTCTCTCATCATTTCACATCTAGACTTTCACATACAACATAAACATCTTGATACATGTTTGTATCGTCATTACCCAATGAAACACTCTTGTGCTTTGGTTCACACTTGATTATTGAGGGAATCCTATACACATGAACCTCACACACACACACTACACTACACATTACATATCACACATTGCACACTACACACTTCACATCTACAACACACATTTCCCATCCTACACATCTTTGATATCTTCTTCTTACATCTACTATACATCTTACGCACTTTGCGCTTTCTACCCATTACACATATTACACCTATATAACATCTTCTTCTTCCTACACATCATACATATTGTGTGATTTCTACATCTGTTATTCATATCTTCTTCTATACATCATACACACTTTGTGCTACACACTATACACATCTTCAACATCATTTTCGACATATACTAGGCATCATACGTGCTTTGTGCCTCCCACACTTACACACTCTATAAATCTTATGTTGCACATTACACATCATCATACTCGACACATTCAATACACATATTTCTAGCATTTCTTAGTCACACTACACATTACATATCTCACACAACACACATTATACACACACGACATCTTCCTCTCACAACAACTACTCTACACATTCACGATATATATTTTTGACATCTACTTTCACACATTGCAATCATTACCCTATGGCACACTCTAGTTCCACGGTTCATACTTGACTGCTGAGGGTTTCAATATAAAATGAACCTCACCACACTCACTCAATCATTCACTCACACGCTTACACTTTGCGCTTTCATGATCACATTTTTTCATACACATAATTCAAACCATTTCCCAATGACACACTCTTATTTATGGCTCATTATTGACTTCTAAGGGGGCATATAACATCAATATATACATACACATCCACTCAGGGGGATACTAATCCTATCATTCACACTACATTCCATTCTACCTCATCCACAACATACTGCATATCTTGGTTGTATTTACTCTTGATTAATTATGATTTTACATGTTCACTTTATTACACATGCTAGATAGATATCTTGTATGTCATTATATTTACCATACACACATGTGCATTCACTTGATTTCTAGTTGTGATCACAAATTTTATAGATCTATTACATGCAACATGGATGTTTGGCGCAACACCTTTTACCAATCCCACAGTGGCTCCTAGGGGCATCCACTTTCGTACATTACAGGTGTTATTATTTCATTTTGTTTCATAGAACATTAATTTATTGGATTATACACACCTTGACATACTTTTTTATCTTTCTAACATGCTAATGGGTGATTCATGTGCATTATTTATTATGCAGGGCTATTTTCTTCCATAGTTTTTTGTTACATTGTTTGTCATTGCTTACTCTTTATATGCTCTTGTTTGTGAGCTTTTCCCTTTGTCTTGTGTGCACACTTGTCTGCGCTTGTGGCCACTACTCGACTTTATTTTCTTTTGATATCGTGAGTGGTGTATGTATGATGGAAAAGTGACAAGCGAGCGTAGGAATCTACAAGTAACTCTTCCTCGCATCCAACCTCCCGAGGTCATGTCGAGACATACGGTGGGGATGGAATATACATGGGGTATAGAAAAACTAGTTAGGAAATCTTATATCTTCGACGCGCACTAATGGAACCTGCAAATCTAAAGCAAAGAAGGCCCTCCTAACCTGAACTGGCATGATAGATCGGTTGGCAAGGATGACTGCTCAAAGGCTCCAATCAATATCGAGCTCTGGCGTGATTTGATCTATGGGTTGTGGGATACATGGAAAATGACCTAGATTGTTTCATGTATGTCTCCAGATAGGGTCATAAGATGGATGATGGATATATAGTGGATTCTATGGGTGATTCTCTGGTCTAGTCCAGAAATCTTTAGCTTCGTTAGCTGTTATATCTAACAAGGATAACTGTGTGATAATAGTTGGTGGAAGTGGAGAGGATCTAAACACTAGCATCCTCAAACCCGTGTCAATGTTCGATTGATTTGTAGGTCTGTTGGGTTGTGGGATCTGTGGATCACAACCGTAAGTTCATGGTCGTTGTGGACCTCCTATGGTCATGCGCAAAATTAATCCCTAATCCCTAATATCTAGTAGTCGTATGCCTTTTCAGCCTCTATATTCAAAACTAAAAGTTGTGAGATCTTCTCAGAGTACCTTACAGGCATTCTAGCAACTTGAATTCTTAAGCTAGTGTCTATGTCAATGAGAATGTCTCCTGCATCTGGCTGTGGGACCAAAGGATCACAACCGAATGTTTTCTCTCTTTCAAGCCCTTCTACAGTCATGCAAATATTTATCTAGGGTAATCTGTAGTTTGGTTGGTTTGACCAAAACGTATGTGCTCTGTCGTCTTCTATGTTTAATCCTCTTAACTGTGGGCTGATTTCTTGGAAGTCCGTTGCTGTTTGGAAGACTTGGATTCTAAGATTCTAGTCTATGTCAGTTATTGCTGTAACAAGATTGGGTTGAGGCACAATTGGCTTGAATACGTATTCCCTGGGCTCCCTAGGTCCCGTGATTGTCATACAAAAGAAACAATATAAATCTAACTAAAGCAAAGTAAACTAAGTATGTAAAAGTATATCCATAGCATATATAAATTCTTCCTTTTTTTGTATTTTCGATAAACTATTGAATGAAATTGAAAGAGCAATTTTAAAATATCTAGAAAATGACAACTAAGCTAATAACAGAATATAAAACAAACAAAGTAACCGAGTATAGCTACCTACCTGTGCAGTTGTGAATCTATTCTAAATAACCAAATAACTGATCTAATTTATTTGAAAGACCCCGATCTTACCTCAGGAGTGAGGAATGAATCATAGTTTCTTAGAAACTATCAATCCCCATAGCTTCCCCGCAATATCAAAAGCGATATTAACTGAAATGAAATGATTCACTACTCTATTTGATATGTTTTAACTAAAACTTTGATAGCTTAAACCTAGATTTTATAGAATAGTGGCGAATCCAATTGTGTGTGGCTTTGTCCCCTCAGTGTGGTCTCCTCATTCCTTCATGCTCACGTGAATCCAGAAAAGTGTGTAATGCTAGCATCAATAGAAGTAGGTATTGGAACAATGACAGATTTGGGTGCAGACTGAATACAATGCGAGTAAGAGAGGGATAATGCAAGAGAACTGAGCTTGGCTTGTGCAATTCCTAGCAGGATTTATTGCAAGTCATGCAACACAAAACATCCAGAACCTGAGACTATTATTCTTGATGAACAAAACCTACAACTCTAATGGCTTCAAACTGAAAATGAAACTATCCTATCTCAATTGATTGTATGAAACAGTAATAACACTAAAACAAGAAGATCATGTGGCTTCTAAATAGCAAAACAAGACTAGCTATGCATGCAACAAATGAAAACTATTGAATTCCTAAGCAAAATTGAAAGACTAAGCTATTGAAATGAGAAAATGAGAGACAAATTTGAGGGGCCATTTGCTTGAAAACCAACCAGCTATTTATAGAATTCCCATTTACCCAAAGGTGAAATCCAAATTGAACTCCTTTACAATAAACAATGGAAAAACACTATTCTAGGGAACCAAAATCATAAATACGAGCAAAGGCGGTGAAAAAAGCTGGTAAACGTTGAAATTTTATGCGAGTCATGATAAAAGGAACGTTCTAGAAAACGTGTGAAGGACCGCCTTGCTTGCTCGGGCAACAGTTTCATCACTGAAGACCAAAAGCAAGGAAAAGAGGGGGGAAGAGCAAAACAAAGCACGTAGAGGCTAAGCGGGGCATGCGGGATGTTAATGTACACTTGGAGAGATTTTTGAATCCCAAACACCTTGCGAGGATACCTGTATCATCATTGGGGCATGTGCGACATTGTTCGGTAGTGTAGTACCCTTACAATTTTGGGTACATACAGTGTCCCATATTTGTAACCCATTTTTCATGGTCTACATCGTCTTCTTGTGTGTTTACATTATCTTCTTGTATCTTAGCTTACATATTGTCTACTTAGCATACCTTTTTCTTCTACATGCGTGTTTGTATTTTCTTGTACTAACACTTGTCTCCGAGCCACTTTGTTTACATGTTCCTTGTATTCTACCAAGCACATTTCCTTCCCCTTGTAGGACATAGTTTCAGCATAACGGTTAGTCCTCTTTTGGGCCACATACTCCTTTAGTGACATCACATGCACCCCAAATGAGGGGGCATCATTTATGTGAATTATTCACTCCATACAGTGTTATACACAACACAACCAAGTATCAGTATAACAAAGTTGTCGGTTTGAGATGGGACTCATAATCAAACTTGGTCCTTAGCACAATGATTTCCTTCCTAGATACTTGTAACTAGAGGGAAATTACGCAATGATTGGTAGTTCAACATAGTCTACAGAACTATAGAAAGTGACTTTTATAGGGCATAAAGTTCTTATCACTTGCATTTATACACACCATTTGTAGTGGTGTTCTACATTGTGAGAATCAGTTAAAGGTTGGAAGAAAACACCATAATTTTCTCCCTACACTTATTCCATGACTTGACATGAGATCGCCCCAAAAACTCATGGTTGCTACAACTAGCATGAGATCGCCCAAAACTCGGTCTTCTACAACATCTTTCAGGATCCATTCTACACCCTTTTTCTCATCACGGATCAGGTGCACATGTTCCTTTTTCACATTTTCAGCATTTTTACATACTTTTTACATACATACACGCATATTTGGCAACTTGTTCATTATTATCTTTGGTAGGTCTGTATGTATGGGAAGAAGTAGTCAACATCATTCACGACACTAACAACAACATCGGAATAAAAAAAAAGCACATCGCAACATCTACAAATGTGTTTCCGCCCTAGGTTCATTTTCATCACCACTTTTTACATTTTCTCCACCTTAGTATACACACTTCACATTTTTATCACTACACTCTTGGTCTTGTCCCTCAAGCACACTTTCGTCATCGATCTACATGGTTATCAGGTACATATCTCTATCTACTTTATGTTATTGAGATTTCCTCTCACCAACATAAAGTGGGGGAAAATGTAGACACAAAATCATGTACTTTGGGTAATTATCTAGTCCTGATTACATAGTACTATTCATATGATTTGTAAGTAAGAAAATTATTATTTAACCCATGTCTTTGGCCACCTTTATTTGCTTTTTGTTTATATTTTTTGTCTTACACCCTTACTTTCTCATTCTACCTTTTAATACTCTTGACTTTTATCATCCTGAACACTAGCTCCTAGCCAAGACACCAGTGTCATGTGCCCTCATCCCCTTTGTGTGCCCATGATCCCTTTGTACTTTAATCACACTTCTTGGGTGTTTTCTAGCCGTTTGAGCATCTTATCTTTTTGGCATCGACATTTTTGGGTTAATTATGAAATTCAAGCAAAGGAATCATATAAATATAAATTTATGTGGTCATAATAAAGGACCAAGAACTAAGCATTAGCTATCACCACCTAATGTTACATCCATCAAGCATTTAAGAGCTCCATTTCATCCATCTAACACCATTAAAAGGGACACAAGAGATGGTTATTTTGTAGACACTTCTGTTGGAGCTCAAACTTGCACCCATCTTAGATCATGTTGAACTGATTTGTTAAGACAACAAAGGGACTGTCTCCAAGTTGTGGGACCTTGCGCACTTGAGATAGACCTCCGGAGAAGGCCAGTTACCTATTTCTATCACTACTGCTACTCTTGATGCTAAAATGGAAATCCTAAGATAAACATGCCAAGGGACCATGGAGAGAAGGATATGTGAAAATGGAAAACTAAAACTAAATAACATGATAACACTAGAAAGAAGGGGAATGAACACGACCAAATTTGAGAAAAAATGAAAAAAAAATGCAAACATGGAGGGTAGGATAATGTAACATAGTCTAAAATATAATCAAACATGCATTCTCATCGGACATAATGAAAAGAGAAAATGCAAGGGACGTGAGCATGCACAATGAAAATAAAAGCAAGAAGATGCAATAAAACGAGTTAGGAAGAGAGTAACCAAAAAACAACTTTTATTGCTTCCAAAAATGCACAATTTATTACAATGGTAGAAGAGGCGATTATCCACATGTAGAGAACTAGATCTAAAGGTCTATAACTCAAAATGCAAGGAAATACCTATGTAAAATAAAGGTATCCAAGCCTTTACAATGAGTAAGGATCTTACATTTATAGATGAATGTAATAGAGAAGAGGGGAGAAGGAGGAAAATCTGATTTTAATCTTCAACCACCAACCAACAATGAATTATTGCAAATCCACCCGTGAATCTGTCAAATTCACTTCCCCCATGCCTGCTGTTTCGCATGTAGAAGAAGGAAAGAGACAAAATCTATAGAAATATGGTGGTTGAATCGATTAGATGTGTGCATTAATGATCAAAAAGATGTTTCCCTATTTTCTGCCTACCAATCCTGCCAAAAACTAAATTTGAAAAGTCTAACGTGTAGCCCACATCATCATCTTTCAAATGTGACTAGGTGCGCATGTGCGAGCCTTGGAGTAAAATTTATGACGATTTGAAGGTCTGTAGTGAAAATTGAACATGTGAGAAACGTGGCGCACACTAATTGAGTGAAATATTTGAAAAATTGTTCATTTTTAATCGTTTGTGCCATGTGTCACACACTAGTTCTTTGAAAGGATTTGGTGCCCTACTAGCACACTTTTATAGGTGAGTATGATACAATCATGTCTAACATGTTTCCATGTAGCATAATAACCGGTGTGGAAGAAGGCGCAACACGTGAAAGGAAGAGGTAGGAGAATGCAGCAAGTAGGCATGTAAAAGTGACGCACACGAAGGAATGGATGCACATTTTAAAAAGAAAATTATGCAAGTGGGGCATGAGAATTCAAATGAGGAGGGCACATAGTAAGGAAGAAAGGGGTGCAAGAGGTAAAATAGGAAGGAAAAAAGGTGTGAGGTGTGCAAGCGCAAAGGTATGAGGAAGTAGAAGCAAAAAATAGGGAGGGTGCATGATGTGCACATAATATTTAGAGGAAGGTGAATGCGTAGAGAGTGTGCGTGACGGAACATGGAAACAAAAATAATAAAGGTAAAAGAAAGGCAAGGGCATGTAAAGGAAGAAGAGTGCATAAGGTGTGCGAAAGACAATAACGAAGGGAATGTGCCAAGGAGACAATTGATAGTGTGCACAACCAAAATGAAGCTTCAGAGTCAAAATGGGAACGTAAGTTGTTAAAATAAGTTGGGGAGTTATTTTGGACAACAATTTGGTGAATTTTAGGGCCATCGCTACTAGATTAAATAGATCAAGAGGCTGGAGCATCCATTGGGCATGGAGTTAGTGTTTATATGAATTTCTGATCTACAACCTTGAAGAAATGCCCCTGAAGTCACTTGATGAAACTTTAGAACTTTTTCTTAATCCTACAAAACTACCGATAAATGTTGAAAGATGATTGACATCCTATAAGAAATAAAAAGAGCACGTACAAAGATCGTGAAAGAAATAACTATGTACAAACAAAATAATGTGTGTGCAATGCACTTGGAGGAATTGAAACTACTCTAATGTATACAATGATGCAGAAGACTCAATGGAAGGGTTTGAGATAAATCCCATTAACTGGGATTGATAGTGCACCTCCATCAAGGTGAGACAAATCAAAAGATTTATCCTCCTTGCATGAACTGATGATGTATGGGCTACTCCAAAGTGCATCAAACTTTGAATGACACCTTGGTTTGACTTTGTTAGCATCCCAATTTAAGACTAAGTCTCCAAATTTGAAATTTTGAGGTCTGGCCTTTCTATCAAACCACTTCTTTGTTGATTTTTGATGTTGTTATAGCTTGATCATGACAGATTTCCTTAATTCTTAAATTTCAACCAACTCTTCCATTCGACTTCTCTCCGATCCGCACCCTTAAACTCGTAGCTTTTGGGAAATCTCTAATGAAGGAAATTAAGAGATAAAGGAAGTCAAGCTTCCTTTCCATAAATAAGTTTATATGGTGAAATACCTATTGCCTTCTTCACCATGATCACTAGTGTCCCAATGTCTTTGGTTGATATTCATTTTCTGCTTCATGATTCTATTTAGGTTCTTGTTTTGACTTTGCCAAGTCATTACCCTGAGGGTAGTAGTTGGAAGAGGTATTCAAGTAGATTCCCAGGATTAGCACCCAATCAGAAATTTTGGTACCAAGGAAGGATTTTGCATTATCAAATATAATGGTTTGAGGAATGCCAAACCTGGTTATAATACCTTCGAGAAAGTCAAGGATGACTGACTCAATTGATTCCTTGAGTACAAAAACTTTTTCCATCTGGTGAAGTAATCCTTAGTTATCAACACCCATTTGTGCCCAACACTCGAAGAGGGATTTATCATATATATGAAGTCAAGACCCCATTGTGCAAAAGGCTTATCCGCTTATATTGGTCGAAGGGAAAGTGTTTCCAGCTTTCTTCTTTTCTACAAAGAAAGTGCATTCTTCACACTTCATGACCCACTTGTGCATGTATGTGAAAAGGGTAGGCCAAAAGTATCATGCCTTTGTAATTTTTATTGTTGTAGTCTTGGAATAGAAGTGTCCACCAAAGAATCCATCGTGAAATTCTACTAACACCTTTTCAATTTATGCGTCGTCAATGCACCTCAACAACTTGCCATCAATTTTTATTTTGAAGAGGGTGTCATCAATCAATGCCTATAGAATATAATGCAGCCTCAGATGTCACCTATTTTCTTTATTTAAATCAGAAGGATACATGATAGATGAAAGGAATGTGATCATGTCCTTCATCCAACTATGTGCGTCGGGATTTTCATTTTGTTCGAGTTCCATAATTGGGAGATCTTTGTCGTAAACAAAGAAGTCTCAGGTTCATTTTGCGCATCCTCAATGAGATGCTTATAGATCATGCTACCTCTAACTAACCACGTGAATTTGATAGTCACATCATATTCCATAATTTTGGTCTCCCATCTTCCTCTATTTTCACTAATTTCTACTCCCATGATAAATTCTCTCACACTTGAGTGTGAAACTAGCACCTTGATATGATTTGTGGTGAGCATGATTTTGAAACTCTTGAGCACGCACATGATGGCATAGACATTTTTTTCATGTGATTATATTTCAATTCATAATACTTTAGTGTCTGACTGAAGAAAGCCACTGGCTGCTCCAGTCCTTGTTCATTTTCTTGTGTCAAGACAACAACAACACTCGCATTAGCGCCATAAGCATAGAGGATGAAATCCTTAGAGTAATTTGGGTTGATGAGTGTTGGCACACAAGAAATTTCTTGCTTGATCTTGTTGAAGCTCTATTTTCCTTCTGTTTTCCATTTGAAGACTATGTCCTTCTTGAGCATGAGGGTGATGGGCCTTATTGGTCCTACAAAAATAGGGATAAAGAACTCGAACAAAATTGATCTTACCTAAGAATGAATGAAAGGATTTCTTATGTGATGGTAGGGAGAGAGAAATGATGGAAAAAATGTGCTCAGGATGAATGGAAATACCATCCTTAGAGACCACATGGCCCATGATCTTTTCTTGTGCCACAACAAAATTGTACTTCTTGGGGTTACGAGACACCCCAAACTCTCTATATCTCTCAAAGAATGTTTCCAAATGTGCCATATGATCCACACTCTACTTTGAGAAGACAGTTATGTCATCTAAGTAAACCAAGATGAACTCATTAATATAACCTTTGAAGGAAATATACATGATGCGCTGAAATTTCACACTGCATTTGATGAGACCATAGGGAATCTTCAAATATGCATACATTCCTCACTTGGTTAAACGATATTTTGAATTGATCCTCTTTCTTGACTAGGATTTGATTGAAGCCAAAATACCTATCCAGCATAGATAACTTTTGCATTCCAACCACAAATCTGTAAAATCTTCTCCATCTAAGGTAAAGGATAGTGATCCTTCAAGTATGCCTTGTTCGGATCTCGAAATCAACACAAAGTTTGATTTCACTGTTCTTCTTGCACACTGGAACAAGACTTGTGACCCAAGTAGATTATTTGATTGGAAATATTATCTTCGCCTCGATGAGTTTAGACAACTCTTTCCTCACGAGGGGCTCTATCCTTGGATTGACTAGTCTCTTCTTTTTTGTCTCGATGGGCTTGATATTAGAACAAGGTCAATGGAATGTTGAGCAACACTTGGATCAAATCCTTTTAGGTCTTCATACTTCCATGAAAATATGTCAATGTATTTATAATAGAGAGAGATAAAGGCTTGATTTTCATCACGCACGTAAGCTTTAGTGAGCAATAACTCTTTACTGCACTAATGTGATGGGAAGCAGTCTTCTATGTAGCACACATGTACTTTTCTTAACCCTTGAACTCATCATCAGGGCTGAACATTTTCTCTAAGGTGACCAACCCTTTATGCAAATTATTTGTCTTTATTTGAATCACTTGGTCACCATAACTTTCATGTAAATCCGCTTGCATGCTTGAGGAGAAATCACCTTCATTTTGAATGAACTGGATGATCTGCGTGTCACTGTCAAACACCTACCATCTTGTATTGTTGTTTGGAATAGATGGAGTGATTACCATTTTGATATGTCGTGTGTTACCCTTGATAAAATTCTTAGTAGGAGAAAGCGTGAGCCAAGCATGTCCATCGATATGCTTCCTTGTTCATTTTCCTTGGTATCACCGATTCGAGATCATCAAATCTCTCAAGGAGGTCCCAAACTCTATGTTTATAAGCTTTGGGGAGCTTATTCTTTGCATCAATCTTGTTTATGACCTGGTGGATGACCAATTATGTGTCCTTGAAGATCTCGTAACACATTAACTGTTTCTTCTCATTAATAATGAGACCATGCACCAACACTTCGTACTCGCCATATTGTTCGAGCATGTAAACTATAACCCATGTGGGAATAATAACCTCTCATCCTTTGGGTAAATAAGAGCCACACCTACACTTATGTTATTTCTACTTTTAGAGACGTCAAACTACATATTCCACAGACTAGAATTTTCTTCATTTGGTTTAAGCGCGTGCATGGAAATACAACTTCTTCTTCAAGGATGCAATATGTACCAAGACTAGTTTCAAAATCTTCAAGCTCTTCAGCATATGGATCAAATTTTTGGTGCCTTTCTGCCCACTCATCTAACACTAAATCAAGTATAGGAGGAGGAATATGATACTCTTCATAAACTTGTTCTTGGCCTTCTTGGATTAGGTAATTAGCTTGGAGAGGGATGGGTCATATGACTCAACATGATAGGAAAATATTGGCTCAGCTTGTATGGTAAACTAGGTACCATACCTTGTCTTGAGTAACATATGGGACCAATCAAAAGACAAGTAACCACCCACTTTGGCAGTGAAATCTCTTGATAAACACAGGGAAAACAAAGGAGGTAGGTCAATGATTAACACATCTTGAGTTATTATGAATATTAGACATGCATGGAGGATTAAATCAAGACTCTTGATGAATCCTAAAGTGGTAATAGTTGATCCATCAAGTTTTAGGACTCCAATGGACAAAGGGATGTACTTAAGACCTAAGATATCAACAATTTTCTTAGGCATGACAAAAGAACTAGCGCCTGATTCAATCAGAAAATTATGCACAAGGTGTTTGCCTATGATCAAGGACATATATAAGGGTGGAGTTTTGACAACCTTACTTACTTTTTTCTCCTCTTCTTAACAGATATTGAAAGTGGCGCGTAGTTTTTGGATAGCTGGATCAACATGTAGAAGTTGGGCCAAATCTTCATGTAACATGCCGCATTGTCATGGAATGGCCAAGGTGTCCCACATTGTGACATTTATATTTTTCTTCTTCATTTGGTCCACAATGTTGAATGGAAGGCCTATTGACTTATGTATCGAGGCGTAACAACATATTTTCATGATCGCTCAGTGCAGAGCGGCAGCTCCTTAGCTTACAAAGAGGCTTGACCTACGAAAGGAGGGGCATGCGCTACTTATATTAGAGCATTACGCGGAACCTTGCATGTAGGAGCTTGTATGCCATTACTTTTGGATATATTAGATGCATCTATTTTATTTTAAGGTTCACCACATGTGAGAGGAGCTTAAGGTTGAGCACCCCACTCAATATATTCTCTACTTGTACATTGTTTTATTAACAAACTTGAGCACATAGGTCTACTATTAGGAGGAGTGGAATGCACACAGAGCCCTAGAGATGGAGATGTGCACATAGAAGTTCTAAAAATATTCTTCTTGGAGATAGTGGAGGTACTCAAAGGCCACTTCAATTGCTAAACTTTGTCTTATATGCATTCTTCTTGTAAAAGTGTGCAGATCTGCTCAAAACAATAGAAATGAGTGTTGGGAGTCACTAAGTGTGTTAAAAACAAGCCTCAAAAGGATGGAAATCACTAAGCCAAAGATAACGAGAACTTAGTAATAATGAAATTTAATCTTTCAATGCTCGGTCCCATCGTGTATGCCGGAAAAGTTGGAGCTCAAACTTGCACCCATCTTAGATCGGAGTTGAACTAAGTGTTGAGATAGCAAAGGGACTTTCTTTAAATTCTGGGACCTTGTGCACTTGAGATAGACCTCGGAGAAGGTGGTTACTCTACATATTTCTATTGCTACTCGCTAGTCCTAATTTTTAAATGGAAATCCTAAGATAAACATGCCAAGGGACCGGGAGAGAATGATATGCGAAAATGGAAAACTAAAACTAAAGAAGGTGATAACACCAGAAAGAAGGGGAATGAACACGACCAGCTTTGATGAAAAAATGAAGAAAATTTAGACAGGAGGGTAGGCATGTGTACCACAGTTTGAAACACACTGAAACATTCATTCTCATGAGACACAATGAAAAGAGGAAATGCAAGGGATGTGAGCATGCACATCAAGCTACCAACGTGAAAATAAAAGAAAGAAGATGCAATAAAACAAGTTAGGGTAGAGAGTAGCCACAAAACAACTTCTATTGCTTCCAGAAATGCACAATTGATTATAATGGTAGAACCGGATCTGCAACTCAAAAATGCAAGGAAATACCTATGAAAACCGAGAGTATCCAACTCTTTACAATGAGAAATGCTCTTACATTTATAGTTGAATGGAATAGAGAAGAGGGGGAGAAGGAGGGAAAATCTGATTTTAATCTTTAACCACCAACAACCAACAATGAATGCCTACAAATCCACCTGTGAATATGTCAAATGTGCTTCTCCATGTCTGTTTGGCATGTAGAAGAAGGAAGGAGACAAAATATGCAGAAATATGGTAGTTGGATTGATTTGATGTGTGCATTAATGATCAAAAAAATATTTCCCTATTTTTCACCTACCAAATCCCACCAAAATATGATTTTGAAAATTCCAACATGTAGCCCATGTCGTTGATTTCAAATGAGACTAGGCACATGTGTGTCAGATCCATAGAGAAAAATTTATGATGATTTAAAGGTTACAAGTCTGCAAACCAAACACACAAGACATGTGGCGCACACTTGATTGATCAAATATTTGGCCAACTGTTCATTTGTGCCATGTGTCATGCACTAGTTTTTGAAAGGATTCAAGTGCCCCTCTTGGCACACTTTTATAGGTTGAGTGTGATACACTCATGTCGATAGGTTTCACGTAGCACAATAACTGGTGTGGAAGAAGGCGCAAGGCGTGAAAGGAAGAGGCGCGAGAATGTAGTAGGTAGGCATGCAAAAGTGGCACACGCGGAAGAAATGGATGCATATTTTTAAAAGACAAGTATGCAAATAGGACATGAGCATTCAACTAAGGAGGTAATGTAGCAAGGAAGAAAGGGGCATGTGAGGAAAACTAGGAAGGAAAAGAGGTGTGAGGTACGCAAACATGGAGGTATGAGAAGCGAAGCAAGAAGCGAGGAGGAAGGTGAATGCACAAAGTGAGTGTGCACAAGGGGGATGGAAAAATAGAAGAAAGGAAAAATAAAGGGAAGGGCATGCAAAGGGAGAAGAGCGCACAAGGCGTGCGAATGAAAACAACCAAGGGAGTGTGCAAGGAGATAACCGATAGTGTGTGTAACTGTAAAATCAAGCTTTAGAGCCGAATGGGAACGTAAGTTGTTAAAATAACTCGGGAGTTATTTTGGAAAATAAATTCATAGGAGTGAATTTCATTCTATTCTATGCACACAACTATTAGGTTTCTTTACACATAGCTATTTTTCTTTCTATCAAGTGCGACACGTACAAGAGCCACCTAGGGCACAATTTCACACACACACACACATAGAACTACATTGGGTCTAAGATGTAGTGCAACGCTCAATCATAAGTTCACCATTGTGACAGCTGAGGACAGTCTAACCCCTCATTTTGCATCTTTTTTTTTTAGGATTTGATGTTTATTTGAGGGTTTTACATGTTCATATTTCATTGCAGGTTTTCAACATCCTCAACGATCATTGTGTGACCAAAGGTGAACAAAAGTGAACAACTTGTGACTTCTCAAAGGAGGTTTCTTGAGCTTTTTCATATACCCAAGTGCTAAGAAAAATGCCTAGGGCACCCATGGGCGACCCTATCCCTCTCTAGGATCCCATGTCCATCCTATCTCTCCGGATCTGCATTTTTGGGTCTCGTGCGACGCTCCTGCTGTTTTGTTTACCTCGGTCAACACTTTTGTACACCCTAGATTTAATTGTGAATTAGATAAGTACCTCTTTCTCCTCCTTGCAACTAGGGTTTCATAATTTATTGCTTAAGTGATTGGGTGTAATTTATGTATTTAATTGCTGCATTTATTTATTGCTACAATATCATCATTTTAGGCATATATTTCACATTTAGCTTAATCAGAAAGGTGTCAAAGTAGCTACGTTATTTGTAGGAATTGATACCTCTCATATTTCACATATTTATGAGAAAATATAGGGGTTACTAAAGATTTAGGTACATGATATTTTATCTTAACATGATACTTCAATTCTCCCCCTCTCTCTTGTTCGGTGATTGGGTTTCATGCAATCAACAATCTAGTTTCTCCTTGTACACAATTTCAGATTGATCACCCCAAATCATTTAGAATTTTAATAACAACTTAAATACTCTATAGTAGAACAAAAACATGAGCCCCTCCTCTGTATAATAAACTTGATTGTATTCCTTCCATGTTTTACATCTCATTTAATTTACCTTATGTAAGTTCCAATTTACAAAATTTACAAGCATAATTTACATTTTAAGTTATAGTTCAATGTCTATCATATATAATGATTATTTTTGTGTTGTAGGTTTCATCACAGAGCATGCCAACACCAATACATTGGAAGACAACTATTTAACAAAGACAAAGTGTGTATGCACACTTAGATATGTTTTTCCTTTAAGAATGCAATTTTTAATTACACACTTAAAGGGGAAAATGTAAACACTCATTTGGTAACTTATCCTTTGGAAATAAAAAGTTTGGCTCTATTCCTTTGCTAATATGAATGCTCACATTTTAAGCTCAATCAACACATCTTTCTATCTCTCTCTTTACTTACTCATCCCTACACTCCACTCTTTTATTAATTTATGAAATATTAATGTAAAAAAGCATTAATTCAATCCTAGACATGTTATTGAAATTTAGATTTTATCTCACTATTTGTTTGGGAAAAACCATATAGTCTAGTCATTGTAGACTATGGTCATGGCCAACTTGTATGGTCCTGGCCCCTTTCATCTTCTAATTCCACTTTAAATTTGAATATCTCCAAAGGCACCATTTTATCTTTGTTGGGTTATCTTTAGCATAATATTTCACATACGGAAGGCTATATAAGCAAGACAATATCACTTCATTACTCACTTGAAACTTTAATAAGATCCTATTACAAATATCAACATAAAAGCACTCAAGGATCTCCTAAATATTCCAAAAGTGGTTACACATCACTTAGAATAAATAGGTTTGAAGTGCTCAACCATGTTAAAGAATAGGTTTGAAGCACTTGGCCATGTCAAAGAGTCTAGATTAATCCATTTACAAGCATACAAAGGTCCTAGAGCCATGTCTTAGGAAGACCAAAGTCATTCCAAGAATTTCCTAGGGTCTTGAAGGGACAAAAGTGTTAAGTCTAGTATTTGAATCATACCACATCACACTACTACCGTGTTGGGTACATTATATACTCTATAGTTATACCACTATCTTTATGTTAAGAGACATGATAGAACTCATAGGGGTTGGATTAGATCACATTCACACAAGTTGTACCTACACCAAAGAGAACTACATGAGGCTTGATCCCACTCTAAATAATGCCTTTGAAACACTTGAATTGGTTTGGAAGAGGTTGAATGGTTTGGTAGGGGTTGACTACATAGGTTAGTCCAACCTCACCACATAATAATTTCTCATTTTTTTATTCTAATGCTTTGATGAATGGTATTGTAGGTATCTAGGGTTTCTACTTAATGCATGTCACTAGAGGTTATGTTGAGGTCATGTGAAGAAGAGTGATATACAAATAATATTTCTATGTAAGTGAAGGGAACAAAAAGATACAAAACCTCAATATAAGAAGGTCCAAGAAAATGAAAAAGGGAAAAATCATATAATTGATGTACAATCCTACACTAGAGCATTTTTCATTTGCAATCTCAAAATGAAGAATTTTCAGTCTCGAGATAATCTTTCTTTCCCTATATGTACATCCAAATATCCTCTCGTTACACTATGTACAACTAATTATTCATATTCTCTTGTGTATTTGATCTACTTTTTTATCACTTATCATTGTTGCAAGTAGTAATCCTCTATTTTTACTATGCATGGTTAAATGTAAATTAATTAATTCAAAATAACCTCATGTAACAAAATCTTACATCCTATATTTTGTTATTTCACATTTTATAATTATTAGGTGTAAACACTAATATAAATAGTGAATTAATGTATTCAATGGCACAATCTAGGAGCATTTGATTCCACGAACTTTATTATGAATGTCTATAGAATGTATTAGAGGCTAAGTTAGCCTCAATTTCATAAAAAGGTGAACTAAATATTTAATTAGTTCAATGATGTAGAATTAGGTTCATTTGAGCCCCTTGAACCTAGTTATAACTATAAGATGTTGTTTATTTCTTAATTAGCTATAATGTCATCAGATATTGACCCATTTAATTAATTAGTACATTTATAATGTGATTTTGGAAAAATCAATCCCTTAAACATTATTATAATCAAATACATATTAGGATGTTCAATATGGGGCTTAATTTTCTAGCCCCAATTTCATCATATAATGAACTAAATTGAGTTAAATGGTTCATTGACGTGGGAAAGTAGGTCGAATTAAGCCATATTAAGATACATGATAAGTGATTGGGGATAATTTGGGATAAATTGAACCACATAAAGTAAATTTGAGCCCATTGTACCTAATTATGACTAGGATGTGATCCAAGGATTAATTAGCCCCAATTCCATCACACATTAAGAGCTAATTAGCTAAATTTTGTGTAATTAGTTTCTTGTTTTGGGATATATCAAGCCCCATGAACCAAATCATGGTTATATAAGATGTGATTTAAGGCATAATCAATATGAATTTCATCTCAAAATGAATAAATTTCATTTAGTTCATTCACGTATAGGAAAATGAGGTTGATTTTGTTGGTGTGTATTATTTTCCACATCATTAGGTGAGTCATCTCACTTAGGTGAGATTGTAGGTCCACGTGTCATTTAGGGGTCATTAGGAGATTCTCTTATGCGTCAGCAGTGTGTCATATGCGTCATTAGGAGTTACACTCTATTCTCGGGAATGTAACTCCCCTCTCCACTCGACTTGTCATGATTACAGCATTGGGGTTACTCAAAGACCTCCTTTATGTACACCCCTTTGGATCGATGAGATAGAGGAGAGTTTTGTGGCTATTGAGGTTCTTCCTGTTAGTCGAATCTTTGCATGCACATTCGGTTGTTTCTCACTCCTCCCAAGAACTCTTCACAGTGTCGCTCACACATCTGTTGATGTGCATGTCATCCCTCGTGATCCTTTCTTGCGGGTTTTCGTACCCTCTTACATGGTATCAGATTAGATCTTGTGGATCCATGCACTCTTCGGCATTTTTCATGAATTTTTGGCTTCCGACGTGATTTACAGTTCTCGTTGCATGTGTCATAATGGATATTTTGATCGTGCTCTTCTTGCATTGATTTGGGCATCATACCTCTTTCCCGGGTTTTGATCGTGGTTCATTTGGTCATGTTCAAGTTTAGTGTCCTTGACTGATCGAGTCTCTAGGGTTGCATGCATGATTTTCAACTCACCTTGCTCAGACGATTGATTCGGTCTGTCCTCTTCGTGGTTGTTCTTGAGCTCTCTGCATTGGTTTTGTGCATGGGTTTTGTTGCTCGCATTAGATCCTCCTTTGCACGCTCCATACAACTCGGTCTACTTCGTGATTGGCTTGGTCTGCACTCCTTGGGTATTGTATTGGATCTTTGGTTGTGGGGTAATATTGTGTTTGAGTTTGGATTTCCTTGACCATTTAAGAGTTTGGAACTTGTTTTCTGTTTCCATTCACTCATTCCAACTCATGTACCCTGCAACTCCATCTGCCTTTGCATCTATGCCTTCGTGCTTGACCTCTATGAGCTCATCTCTTGCTACAATGATTACAGATTCATTTGTCTCTACAGCTCCCGATGGATCACGACCCCATCTACATCAACCTTTGGGCATTTTTCGTTTGGAACCGTGTTTGCTGCGTTTGAAACCGTGTTTGGAACCATGTTTGCTTGCATTATTTTGGGATCATAATTACACTATCACCCCGGCTCCCACACTTATTTCCAACTACTGTGCTCACCTTGGCACTCAACTCTGCTACGTGGAGGTTCTCTACACCACTACATGCCTGTTATTTTACTCACAGTGCACTGTGAACTCTGCTCGTGCTTCCAACACACGTTGTCACCCCCTGGTCTCCTCAACCTGTGCAACGACTTTGCACCATTGTTTCTTTGTGTTGGATGGTTGCTTGGAGTCTTGCACACCGTTTCTTTGCGAGACCTACAACGTCTCACCTCCCTAGCGTTACACCCTCTACTGCCTTGTTCCAACGGGCCTTCTCTTGTAGCCTTTCACGTGTCCTCACACACCTGGCTTGGGCCTGTCCACTCCTGCACATGGGCTCAACTTTGCAGACTCACCTACACTTTAAGTGGTGCGAAACCCTCCAACTCGGTGCATTGATTGTGGACTCCACAACAACTCCCAGCTCCCCAACAGAGGTAGCTTCCAGCTTGGTCCACCACATGGATTGACACCTCATCTCGGGCCCACTCCCTTTTAGAATTATTTGCAAGTTAAAAAAATCCCTATTTTTTAATGTTTTGAGGTAAAAACATTCCTTGTATGGCATTGTAAAATATTTTAAGGCTTTATTTTTCTTGTATTATGTCCTTCATTTGTGTGTCGAAGATGGAAGGCGAGGTTTGGGGTTGGCAAGAGGCTAATCCCCCCTCGCAAGTAAAACAAACCCTACCTGAAATTTGATGCCATTTCCAACAAGTACCCACACGACACCCTTTGCACCCATTTCAGGAATTTTTTTAATGTGTTTGCAGCATTTATTAGCATTTTCCATCAGTTGTGGGAATCGTATTTATGCTATAACTTTTGACTCATTGCTCATTTTTAAGCGCTTCTTTAGTCAAATTTGCATGATTTTTCACACATTACATGATGACATTATCAGTTTTTGTAAACATACTACTTTATAAAGTTCCGCATTCTAAGGGGTTCACTAGTACTCTTGGGTTTTCACATGCAAATGCACTATCGACCGAGTCCGATGTCTTGCTTTCATGCACCTTGCACTTTTGATTATGCATCATGGAGAGTGCTCTTTCCAAACTTGAGTGTCGTAGGATCACTTTATAGCCTCCGCCACTTCTCACCGGAGAGGGAACTATTTAGCATGGTGTGCTTCTATGGAACGTTACTTCACTCATGAGGGTCTTTCACCCTTCTTACTTGGGCCAGTTCCTACACCCACTGATCATCATCATCTAGAGGATTTTCTCGACACTTGTGACCATGTTTTTGGTCACATGATGATGCATGTCTCTCGATCTCTCTGGTTTCATGTGGCAGACTCAGATCCACCCCACCATGTCTGGAGCATTCTTAGTCCCTCTATGGAGACCCTTCACATACTTCCGTCATTGTTGTTGTTGCTGATCCAGTTGTCTCCTCTTGTTCTTCATGTGATGAAAGTTCCACTGACACAGACTCGCTTGGTTCTACTTCTGATGACGAGGATTGTGCACCCATTTCTAATAGCGAGAGTACTATAGAGGACTTTTCTCCTCCTCTCACTATTCCAGAGAGTGTTGAAACTTCCCACATCTCATCGGATATCGAAAGCGATCTCCTACTCGGTCTCATACACAGTCACCACACCCACGTATTTCCCACCTTTAGTGTGTGAGGCCCCCTCCACTCCTTTACCTTCATTAGATGACTTATATCTGTTTGACATCGCTCTTTTGTTTTTTGAGCCCCCTCATTGGGACGAGTATATACTTGAACTTCG
Organism: Taxus wallichiana var. yunnanensis; assembly: GCA_018340775.1. Taxonomy (NCBI): domain Eukaryota; kingdom Viridiplantae; phylum Streptophyta; class Pinopsida; order Cupressales; family Taxaceae; genus Taxus; species Taxus wallichiana. The sequence continues at coordinate 660,565,289 of CM031242.1, forward strand.
TCATCTTTTCGTAGAGTACACTTGTGATGTACTGCAAGTTATGAATCCATCTACAGGTATTTCATAGGAGTTCATTATCTCTGTTGTTAGGAGTGCCCCTTCTGGGACTCTTACCACTTCCACTTTTTCGGAGACCTTCATTGATCCACCCTTACTTGTGGATCCATTTTCTATTATGGGGGATGTTTTTTTGCCTTCACATTAGTTGGACATCCTTTCTACAAGTGTTCACCTTTCATACTCTTACAGTTATGCACTCATGACATTACCTTCGGTTCCTTTGCACTCACTTGCTAGACCTATGTCACACTTTCATGGACCAGACTCAGAGTTCTTCGTGTTGCTTGCCTTCGGTTTCCTTCGCAGAGTGGGCAGACTTCCAAAGCACATCATTTATGTCCCTCCTAAGGGCAGGAACACATTTCAAAGTGTGGAGGGCTCTTCTTCGCCCAGAGGCGAGAGGATCTCTTCATCGACATTCTTCTAGGAGACTTCCTAGAGTTACGAGAGTTCGAGATCCGTCCATGGCATCTTCTGCATCCCTCTCATATCCCTCTTCTTCTCTCTTCTTCTTCTTTATGAGAGATTGCCTCTTTGTACATGGGTACCTTTTCAGGCTCGTCTATAGCTAGGACCCATCTTTGGCATCTTTCTTAGATTAGAGAGTTTTTTTTTGTCTTGTGGTGGATTTTTTTCCCACTGGGTTTTCCTTCACTACTTAGGACTTATTTTTGTGTGTGGGTACCTCATCAAACTTTGTGCTAGGACCCATTTCTCATTTTTGACTTTCCACCTCATCCTAAGTTACGATGAAGGGGGGTGTTGGTGTGTATTATTTTCCACATCATTAGGTGAGTCATCTCACTTAGGTGAGATCGTAGGTCCACGTGTCATTTAGGGGTCATTATGAGATTCTCTTATGCGTCAATGCGTCATATGCATCATTAGGAGTTACACTTCTATTTTGGGAATGTAACTCCCCCTCTCCACTCGAGTTGTCATGATTGCAGCATTGGGGGTTACTCAAAGCACCTCCTATATGTACACCCCTTTGGATCTATGAGATAGAGGAGAGTTTTGTGGATTATCGAGGTTCTTCCCGTTTTTGAATCTTTGCATGCACATTCGGTTGATGCTCACTCCTCCCGAGATCTCTTCACATTGTCGTTCACATGTCTGTTGATGTGCACGTCGTCCCTCGTGATCCTCACTTGCGGGTTTTCGTACCCTCTTATAGATTTATACAAGGCATTAACATAATTATTATTATAGGATGTAATTTATGGCTCAAATATCCCTAATTTAATTATAAATTAACTAAATTAGTCAATAAATGTAATGAATTGCATGATTTGGGATAAATTAAGTGTTGTGAACAATATTCCAATTACGTAGGATGTAATTTAATAGTCAAGAAACCCTAATTTCATGACATAATGAACCAAAGAGTTGATTGGTTCAATCACATAGAAAAGTAGGGATAATGTGAGCCCCTTAAACTCGATTAAATATGATTTCAAGATCAATCATCCCTTGTTTCATCGTATAGTAAGTCAATTAATCAATTAGTCCAATGAATAATTTTTTTATGCCAAATTGAGCCATGTGCTCCCATGATTCCAACTATATTGGGTTGTGATTTGGAATTAATTGGATTCGATTTCATTGTAGAATGAACCAAAGAGTTATTAAATCAATTCAAGGATATGATTTAACAAAAAAGAATTTTATGATAAACCCTAATATTGCAAAGTAATTTATAAAAACTATGATATACAACTGATCTAGAGGATAATTCATGGGACAAGAATTATCTAAACCTCCCAAGATTGCTACGGTACATAAGTAGACTCTATGATCTTTCCAACAACTACAAGAACATGGAAAATGGAGCCCATACACAAAAGTTGTGGCTGATCAAAGTTCACCAACTCTTGAATGAGATTGGGTCAATTTGGTGAGTCATATTACGATGTGGTAAAAGTAAAAAAATTGGGTTTAGGTGAAAATTTCGGGTTTATGTTTTGGACCTCACGGTATTTGACACATGATATCGTTATCTTCATCATGATAAAAAAAAATATTGCCAATGTGGTGGGTCCTCAAGCCACCACATTGCCGCATCATCAAATCGGCGAGTTAATGTACGAGTTGGGAGAGTTATATTAACAAGTTATGTTGGTGAGATAATACTTGGTCGGGACCAAGATGAACATACATTGGTGACTCATGTGATGAGCCACCTCAATACCATGGTGAGTTGTATTGACCGACTAGCCGGATAGACGGAAAAACATGGAATACGTGACAAAACCACATCACCAAGAAGTGATCAAAGTCTCAAAAACTCTAAATGTATCACTATTCCCATGAATGTGGGATAATCCACATAGATGTGGATAATTCCAAAAAGGAAAGTGGCGAAAAAAAAGTCCATAGCGAGGAGATACACCACATGGACGTGGCAATACAAAGTGGACTAGTCAACAACCCACGTTGTACCTTTACATGCAAAGCAATGGTGAATTTAAAGGGATCGAGATAACACCCACGTGGAAGGGCTATGCATAGGATGAGTGATCGGTGTGGAGGATAAGTGGGGTGTTGTTTATTAAAAGGTGGCCTATGAGGAATGATAGGTGGGAGGTTAAGGAGGTTAAACCCACGTATATGTGGGATGGGATTTTATCCCAAAAACTATGCAAACCCTTTAAAGGGTATTTAGCCCATATGGAGCCCCAAACACTTAAACTAAAGAAAATATTTTGGGATAAATATTATCCTCAAATATATGAATTTTTTTAATATGAAATGTGGGGAAAAGCTAGGATAAATAAAAAATCCTTAGAAATTGGGCCCACCTAGGCTATAAAATGCCTACCCCTCTCTCACTCCAAACACACGGAGCTGCTCATGTGATCCATTCAAGCATTGAAGGATAATTATAAAGGAGAATAATTCTTATATTGTATTAGTATAGGTATTATTATTTGAGGAGAGATAAGTCCTAATTTTGTATGAGGCAACATTGTAAATTACGAGAGTTATTATCAACTCACCGAAACTGTTGCAGAGCGCCTGGATTCTGACTTTGGATCCATATGATATTTCGCATTGGAGATCAAATCTTCGGCATTAGAAACTTTTCGTGAAGGAGGTTCTTGTTCTTTTGGCATCAAGTTTATTATAGTTTCAATTGTGATTTTTTACTAGAGTTACAATTTAGAAGTGGATAATAAATCGGTTTAGTTTCGAACCCGAAGATGTAGGCATTCTGTTGAACTCGTTATCAACCTTTTTGAGCAAAGTGGTTATTATTCTTATTGTGCATTTGATTTAATGTTGATTTTAATGGTGCAATTTTAGAAAAGGAATTGATTTCCTATAAGGGTCCTTGGTCGAAAAAAAAAATTGTTAGCCGGTTTACGGATAACCAATTGTTATAGTATAGATGACACGAGCAATAAGCTAATAAAATATGAAGCCCTAAGCAAGAGAAGATATAAAGATAATTTAGTTGATTTGTGCTTGATCTGGGATTGGTGTAGATTGGGAAAATTGTTGAACAAGAAGGGAAGACCATTGTAATCACTTATGATAAATTTTGCAACAGATGACGAATGAAGCGAACATGGGTTCCTCGATTAGGGCAAGGATGCCTAGCCAATGGTGATCAAGCTACAGTGGTGCACATGAATGCACAAAAGATCAAAATTTGATTTTGAAGTGTCACAAGATTGTTGTTGATGTTTGTTATTGGTCACATGTATACTTTGATCACTAGATGTACTTATAACCTGAAAAATAGATGTTCACCTGTAAAACCCACAAAATTGCATCAAATCCAAAAAATAAAGATGCAATATGGGGAGTCGTATTGACCTAGCATGCAGTCACATGACCGAGGGAAATTATGATTGAGTGGTACACTACATCTCAGACTCCATGTAGTTCTTGTGAGTGTGTGAAATAATCATGCCCTAAGATGCCCTTGTGTAAGATGCACTAGATAATGGGCTATATTTGCTAGATAAATGCAAATGTGTGTATGGAATAGAATGAAATTCCCCTTCCTATGTTGTGTATGCAGAAAATGTAGTCCTTTGTCCCTTGTATGGATGCTAGATGGATGCCTTTGAGTGTTTTGGATGCCTTTGGATGCAAGCTTAGGTGATAGTAGTAATGCTTAGAGCTTGGTCCTTTATTTTGATCACATAGTTATGTATTTATATGATTCCCTTGTTTGAATTTCGTAATTGACAATTGGAAGGCCAACCCATAAGAAAATAAGATGCCCAAAAGATAAAAGAGACCCAAAAAGAGAGAGTAAGGTAGAAAGACACTAGGGACGCCTAGAGGGGATGAGGGTGCCTGGGCAGGCTGGCGTCATATCTCGGATGCTAGTGTCTTAACTCATAAAATATAAGAAAGTTAAGTCCATCTGGGATGTAGGGTATGTAAGACCAAATAGAAAATAAGAAACACAAACAAAAGGCCAAATATAGTTGTTAATTACTAGTTTTCTCTCTTAAGAATCATGTAAATACTAGTATGCTTTTAGAACCTAGAAATGCAAATCAAGTGCGTGATTTTTTATCTACATTTTCCCCCACTTTATGTTGTTGAGTGAATACTTGATAAAATAAAGTAGATAAGATATGCTTACCTGATAACCATGTAGAGTGTGTGGTGAAATGCGTGTCAAGTGGACAATTGAAGCATGGAATGATGTAAAACTAAAGCATGGAAACTAGGAAAGGAAAGTGACCCTAGGGCATGAAGCATATACATTTCGTTGTACTTGTTGTTATAGATTATTTTGCCACTTCTTGTAAGGGAGATCCTGTAAAAAGAAGAGCAAGAATATAGTCAAAGTCTTGTACATGATAAATCAAAGAAAATTGTGCATGAGTATGTAAAAGCAATAGTAAAGTAAAGTATGCACCTCATGTAGAGGAGTGTAAAAGGATAGAAAAATGTTCAACTATTGTGAAGACTGAGTTTTTGGGTGATCTCATGGCAATAGTGAGTTTTTTTGGGAAACCGCATGCCAAGCACGAATTTTTTAGGTGATCTCACACAATGTGAGTTGTTTGGGCAATCTCATGCCAAGAATGAGTTTTTTGGGTGATCTCACACCACGATAGAAGAGTGTTGGGGAGAGAGGTCTAGTGTTACTCTCCATCCATGAATTCTTCCCAAACAATCACCACTATAGATGATATGTTCTTGTTTTTTCCTTTTGTCTTGAATTATTTTTGAATGTAAGCTGATTATAGGAGATTGATTGTAGTCTATATTTTGAGGTCAAGCACACGATACTATAAAATTGTTCTATGAACTGTTGTAAACTATATTGATTGGATAAAATGATTGTATGTGCCCGAGGAAATAGGATCTGGGAGAGGACACAGGCACTCGACGCTACTATTTGGTGTTGGGCGTTGGTGTCGTGTTGTACTAAGGACCCAAGTTATATTTTGAGCCATTATGTGACTATATTTCAGCTCTGCTCCTATACTATTCAGAATATATTACATCTCGAGATTTTTTATGGGGTGATTTATTCACCCAATGTATGCCCCCTCATTTGGGGTGCATGTGACATTGATAGGAGCATGCAGTCCAAAGGAGAGGACTGAAACTAAGCTGAAATGGATACCTTGTAGGGGGAGGAGACGCGCATGGTAGAAACCAAGGCACATGCAAACAAGATGACTAGTAATATGTGTTAGTGCAATCAAAGTAAGTATGTAAGTAGAAGACAATGTAATAAACAAGTAAAAATACAAGATGGACTACAAAGAGTGGGTTTCAGACATGGGACATTGCTCACAATGTCACAAGACAATCAGGGCCGAAGTGGCCAAAAGCATACAATGTGCATACAAGAAAAAGGGCATAGCCTACAAATAATAACATACAATGACAAGCAATGGAAAACATAATGTATCAGACAACCATGGTGGCATATAGTCCTACAAAGAAAATGTTGCACATAAAGCACTCACTAGCATGTTAGAAAGATATAAAGTATGTCAAGACATGTATGTATCCATGAAATAAGTAATGTGCTAGGAAAAGTAAAAAGTAGCATATAATGGAAAGATAACACCTATAATGTGTAATAAAGTAGGAAATGTAGATGCCCCCAGGAACCTCAGTGGGACTAGTAAAAGGTATAGTGCCAAGCATCATTGCTGTATGTAAGAACCTATAAGATATGCATTCACAAGTAGAAACCAAGTGAACACACATGTGTATATATAAATAAAATGATATACAAAATAGTCGACTAAGATAGTAAGAAAAGTGTGTCATGTAAGTAGTATAAACAAGCAAGAATAAGTGCAACCAAGATATGCAATATGTTGTGAATGAGTGGAATGGAATGGAATGTAATATGTGAATGTGATAGGAGTAGATTTTCCCCAACGGATGTGTATGAAATGAGGTTCATTTATAAAATACCCCTTGACTGTCAAGAATGAACCAAAGAATAAGAGTGTGGCATCAAGAAATGGTTTGAAAAAGAGATGATGGAAATATGTATCAAGAAACATGAAGCGTGAAGAGTGGATGGTGTGAGGTTCATCTCAGATTTACACCCTCAAAAGTTGAGTATGAACCATGGAACTAGAGTGCATTATAGGGTAATGACGATATAATGCATGTGTAAAAGGGTTTGAAAGTATTTGGAGAGATTTGACATGAAGTGTGGAGCATTAAATATGAGTGTAGGGTCTAGAGATAATTGATAGTGTTAAGGGGGAAGTGTGATGCCCTTAAGTGTGTCAATATTGAGAGCTACATGATGATGTAAGAGATATATTGTGGTGGCTATGAAGTTTTAAATGTATCATACGAAAGTATATTGTTATCAAAATGGTAGGTAGGAGAAAGAGTAGGTTCGGGGATGGATTTTGGGTTGAAAGAGGAAGTCGAAAGAGTTCGTCTAGAGTTTGTTGGTATTTCTTAGTGATTGGTTTCTTATTTGGGATTAGTAATGCCATATAAGACTTGAGAGGAGGAGTTGTTGGAATTATTTTGAGAGGAAGTTGATTAGGTGGATCTTGACTTCTTGACCATACAAGGAACATTAGTAACGGTGACATGATGCTCATTAGACATAGATGAATCAGATTTAGGAACCCAGTGGGATGCAAAAATTAAAGATGAACATGTAGTTAAATCTTGTGTAGATGAAATGAGACCATAATGCTTAAGGTGGCTAATTTTTTCGTTTTAGAGCATAGCAATCATTGTCATTATGTCCATTGATTCGATGATAATTACAATATGGATGACCTTGGTATTTTGCAAGTCGATAAGGAGGATAGTAATGAATAGATGGAAATTTGATCAATTAATGAGTGAGGAGATGAGGAAGAATATCATTTTTCTTAGCATTGTGATCAAACTTGAGAGGTGTGGGTAGCAATGAGACTTTGGGATCACCGATATGAGCACATGTGGAAGTCATAAAAGTAGAATGAGATGCGGAAGAAGAACTAGCATAGACACGAGAAGTATCCTTGAGATGTTAGATTTCATATTTAAGAGATGTAATCATGGATTCCATAACTTGAATCTTATCTTAAAATAAACATTTAAAGGTTTAATGGACTCTAGGATAGGTTTATTGGATGGAGGATTAGGAGCAATAGAGTCATCAAATAGATGATAAAAAATGGAACTTACTTGAGTGGGTGGTGTATTGCTCGGTAGATACATAATGTCTAGCGTTTTTGGAGAACATCCTTATAATTAGGATGCATTGAAGTAAATCATGTAAAGACATTTGAGAAATTTTAGGAGCTATGGAAGAAGAAAAATGAGGATCTAAGAGTATTCAAATGCAGAGTCACCAAATGATTTAACAAAATAGGAATTTTATGCTAAACCCTAATATTGCGAGTAAGCGATAGAAACTATAATATACAATTGCTATAGTATATATGAGATAATAAATTAGCCAATAAAATATGAAACCCTAAACAAGAGATGAAATAAAGATAACTTAGTTTATTTGCACTCGATTCGAGATCAGGAAAACTTATGAATATGAAGGGCGGACCATCATAATCAATCAATATAAATTTCCGCAACTAATGAACGAGGCTAGACGTGGGCACCTGGATTAGGGAAATGGTGCCTATGCGTAGGTGACTGCTACAAAGCACCTATGACCGCACAAAATCTCAAAATATGATTTCTAGAGTCTCACAAGAGTGTCATTGATGTTCATTGTTGGTCACCTATATGTCGCACTTTGATCGTTGGATGTACCTATAACTTGAAAAAGAAATGTTCACCTAAAAAACCCATAAGACCACATAAAATACAACAAAGAAAGATGCAATATGGGGAGTTAGAGTGACCTGCATAACCACCCGACTGAGTGAACTTATGACCAAGCACTACACTACATCTCGATTCCTTGTAGTTCTTGTGAGTGTGTGAAATAATCATTCCCTAGGATGCCCTTATACAAGGTGCACTAGATAACGTGATAGATTTGCTAGATAAATACAAATGTGTGTATGGAATAGAATAAACATACCCTTTCTATGTGATAGGTATTAGAAAATTTGTACACAGATTTTGTCGAGCAATACAATATTTATTTCTCTCTGTATTATCTCTACAAAAACCATTATATAAATATATAGGATACATATATCCTATTATTAGGGATGCTCTAATCCTATAATCTCTCAACCTATTAACCAAATAATACTACCGCATATTATTATTTGTTATTCATAACAATAATGTACCAAATAATATATTATAATATGTTACAAATAAATTGTAACCGTACTAACAAGATATTAATTACCAATGTAAATACTAATTCCTAACATTCCCCCTTAGTGTTTACATGGTAGAAAAACATTCACACTTCCTCTACAGCTTTCCACCTCTACACACTCATGATCTTGGCAGACACTCGAGCTAAAGGTAGAAGAAGGAACACATCATATTCTTATCAACCAAACACTATTGGGAATACATCTGACCAAACTAGTGTGGGAACACGTATAAGAACCATCTTCTTATCAACCAATCACTATAGGGAACACATCTGACCTACTCAATGTGGGAACTCAAGTAGGAACCATCTGCACAACCTTCAATGGTTTTACAAAGGTTTACCACAAACTTAGGTATGAACATGAACACATATGACTATTCAACCTCTTCAAGAATCATGATGTTACATTTCACTGTGTTATTTTTTCTTCACTATGTTATTACATCAGGGAATAATGTAGGAATAGCCACATACACATGTGAATAGGAATGAGCCTTTGTTCTTATTTTCCACACCACACTGAAAATATAAAAAAAAATAAACTCCACACCACACAACTGAAACTTGAACACTGCAAAACTAAAAAACATGTACTCACACCATAAAAATGCCACCACAACTACTATGTGGCTCCGTCATTGGTGATTGATGAGAGGTAGTTGGTTCTCCTCCATCCTCTGATGCCTTCGTCCTCCAATGAATGATGTTGCTAACTCAACCGAATTTGGATATGAAGCTCAATGATTCTTACATTATTTATTATTCCCTCCACAACGTGAAATCATTTATTTTCTAAATGTCGAGTAACACAAAATGTATACGTAAGGCAATTTTTTTAATTTTTAAGACTTTTGAATTTAACTCAAAATGAATTTTTGACGAGATAGATACCAATGACTAATTATACAAAGTTGGTAATGATAAAAAGACTATTTTATTGACATTTCTATATAGATGGTGATAACATTAAACAAAATTACTATCACGACAACTTAGACACAAAACTCTTTATAATGAGGCGTTGAACATAATATTATGACAATAGAATTATAAAGATTATTTCATGATTTCAATATATCAAAAATTCAAAAATGTATCTCTACAGACTTCAAACTCATAACCAATTACGAAACCATGAGAATAAATGAAATGACTCAAGTCTATAAACTTACAATAGACATAAGATTGTATGTTAAAAACAAAATTTTAAAAGATAACTAAACACAAGGACACAATTTATATAGACTATTTTAGACTCTAAAAAAATGACGTGGACCTTATAATAATACTCAAACCTTTTTAGAGAGAGAGAGAGAGAGAGAGAGAGAGAGAGCATGATCTATTACCTAGACGTGTCGATAGAAGAACATGAGACAAGCACAAGTGTAATAAAGATCTTGGGCATTTGAATAATTCTCATGCATGGAGAGAGCATATGCACATTCTAATATAACAAGCAATAATAAATATAAGGATTTGTTTCAGTATATATATATCTGTAGATGTGTTTTATATAATCTCATATTTTCCTCAATATAATAAACATGAACCAGATGCCCTTTGAAAATTTCAAAACTTAATATGATGTCTTCACACCAACTACGTCTAGCTTTTTTCACCATCTCATCCACTAGAAATTCAATCGGGTGATTTTTTAGGTCGTGTTGAAAATAAAAAGGAACGATAACCAGATCGTACCAAGCCAAGAACACAGATGCTAATCAAACACCACGATCAATAAGATGAAATTAATTCACCAGAATAAATTTACATAAACCTTTGCAAACAAATGAGCAACAATATCATATATTATTATGGAACTCAATGAAATACAATGAGAATGGGCCTTGTTTATATAGGTAAGGAATAACAATCTAAAAACCAGTCAAAGTCATAGATCAAGCCATAAATCAAGGAAAGAACTAGTAATCAAAAAAATAGTCAAGACCATAGATTTATGAGAGAACTAGACATCAAGGATCTATTCAATACCATAGATCAATGAAAGAACTAGTCAATACCATAGATCTAGGAAATAACTATACCTAACAACTAGATAATATTCCCTTAATATCTAAATAAATAAAAATAAATATCCACACACATAAGTGGGTGAGGATAAATACAATAAAGGTAAATAAAGTACATAGGTGAACTTGAGCTAAGTTAAATACCTACTCTAACACCCCCCCCCCTCAAGTGAAACTAGGGGCCAAAATAGAAGTGACATGTCCACAATATGAGTCCTGACAACTAGGCCTAATGAGGTACTCATGTACAATATATCCATGAAGAAATATTGAACCAAAAGAAGGAAAGAATCCTAATATAAGAAAAGAGAAAGAAGAAGAAGAAGGAATATGTTTGTTAGGAAATAAGAGATAAAATATGCAGAATAATCCCTCACAGAATCGCAACAGTAGAAACTAATATGCAGAAATTATTACAGATCTGAAATAAAATTGTAGAATAAAATAACACAACACAAGGAGACAATATTTAACGTGGTTCACCCAATTTGGGCTACATCCACCAAGAATCACTTGCTCAGATTTTATTACAAGCCACCACTCTCTCAATACAATACCCAGATTTGTTTGGAGCTATGCTCAACAAACTCTACAGAATTCACACCCAAATTCAAAACACATCGCAATACATTTGCTTATACACCTATCATATGCATAAGACCATATAAATAGACAATTTCTTAAGCAGTTTGATACAAAACCGTGGGTATCAAAACCAAGGGCAAAAATCGTGGGTATCAAAACAATGGGCAAAAGTGAAAAAACCATGGGCCCAAAAACAGCCCATAACGGTTACCCATTACCCATGGGTTAATAAACCACCCATGAAAATTTTCTTGGGGCTTCACCCTGAAACCCCTGACCCGCTCTCACCGCGAGCGGGACCATTGTAAAAAAGTCCGAGTGTAACAAATAGAAGGTGTACCACATTCTAACATGCAAATAGGCTCCACAAACATAACAATGTTCTCACGAACACCCCCCAAGAATAAATTCTGAAACCCCAAGCATTCCACACAACTCAAGGTAGCGAGGTGATGCAAAAGGTTTCATAAAGATGTCCGCAACTTGTTACTGAGTCGAAATATACTCCAAGCAAAGAACTCCATTCTTAAGTACCGACGAATGAAGTGGATGTGTATCTCAATATGCTTGGTCCCTTTGGTGCTCAATTGGGTTGCAAGAAATGTGAATTGCACTTTGATTGTTACACCAAATACGTCGGTGAATCTGTGGGAATCTAAAGTATGTCAATAACTATCGAAGCCAAATAATTTGTTAACTCGCTGTAATTTTTCCTGTACTCTGCCTCTGTAGATGAAAGTGAAATAGTTTGTTGCTTTTTACACGCCCAAGAAATTGGAGAAGAAAAAAATGTCACTACTTATGTCAAGATCAAAGAAATTAACAAGACTTAAGTAATAACAAGGAGTTAACCCGATCTCCAAAAAAAGTATACTAAAATCATACCCAAATCCAATCAAGACCTATATTCCAAAAAGATTCGGTCATAATTGTGAGTGACACAACAATGTCACCAAGATATGTTAACCAAACTTTGTGAGAAAGTAAGGTATTGATATCAAGATGATATTGATATAACATGCACAAGTGGTAACACTAACACTTTTTGAAATCGAGGTAATAATTGGAATCAAACAAAAGCTAGAGTATACTTAGGAATTGTTAAAGTGTATATAGCGTAACATCACAATATAGATATTTAGGTCAAGTTTACAAGAAACAAGATGTAAATACCAAAATTGTAGTGACACGATATAAACAAGATAATCGTTCAAAGGAGAATCAAAGTGATGAACCAAGCCTAACTACGATGACGATCTTGACTTGGGTATCAAGATCAAAAATGCTACCAATGATATAAAAATGTCTCCACACACTTTAGACGTTTAACAACTCAGCCACAAACATGGATGAGCATAAATAGACACAAAAGTGGTGAATATAATCAATTAGCAACACAAGGGTAGTCACTCTTCTTTTGATCAACAAAGTGTCAAAAGAAAGTGAAGGAAGTAGATCAATTGGTGTTGAAAAATGTTGGCCTCACTTGAAAGAGTTTCTCCTCACCTTAGGGCAAGTGAAAAACTAAGCAAAAGTAATGCTTCACACATTTTGTGATGAATGATAGCTCTAAACTCAAAACGGTTTTGATATGGTCTAAGTTGGCTCCTGGTCAAAGATGGCTTCCTAGGTGGTTCACTCAACTAGGTGTTACAAGTTATCTAAGAACGAGCTCTATTTGCTAAGAAAAGTCACACTAACTAATTCTTAGAGTATTTCGGCTTTACTTTACCCCTTTCAAGCACAATGGGTAATAAATGTATCTATTGTGTACTCTTATTGGGGTCTCGATACGGATAACTTTGACGCTAAATCTCACAAATGGTAAAAAAGTCAAGTAGGTTGTGTGGAGCACTTCTTGTTTCATCCGCAAGGTTCCCTCTTGCGTGGACTATTAGAGTAGGTATTTACCTTAGCTTATGTTCACCTAGGTACTTTATTTATCTTTATTGTATTTATCCTCACCCACTTATGTTTTTGGATATTTGTTTTATCTTATTTAGATATTATGAGATATTATCTAGTTATTAGGTATAGTTCTTTCCTTGATCTATGGTATTGATTAGATCCTTGATGTCTAGTTCTCTCCTAAATCTATGGTCGTGACTAGTTCTTTGCTAACTATTTATTTCCTTGATTTATGGCTTGATCTACCTTGAATAGTTCTTAGATTGTTATTCCTTGCCTATATAAGCAAGGCACATTCTCATTATATTTCATTGAGTTCCATAATAATATATAATATTTACGCTCATTTGTTTGCAAAGGTTTATGTAAAGCTATTCTGGTGAATTGCTTTCATCTTATTGATCGTAATTTTTGATTAGCATATATGTTCTTGGCTTGATACGATTTGGTTATCGTTCCTTTCATGGTATCGAGCCAAGTAGTTAAGCATGCTCGACCTGGAGTAGTACTTAGGAGTGGTGACCTCCCGAGAAGTCCCAATGTCATTTCCCAGAGATCACGTGATTGCATTTGGATCCATTGTGTGGGGTGTGTTAGCATAGCAGTTGGTTAACACAATGAAATCCCTCTCCACCACGAGTTCGAGCTTTTGGTGTGACGGCAAATCATAACATGGTATCGAGAGAAGTATGGGAGCATGTGGTGTTGATCTTATTTCTTCGAGTTTCATGTCCTTACCTTAATACCTTGGTTTTTCTTGGATCATGACACTATAGAGTTTGTGTCCTTGCCTTGTTGCTTTGGTTATTGTTCTTGGATTATGGCACACCTATTTGGAGTAATTGATCAAATTATGTTTGGTGTTTTTTTCTTGCACTTTTGACATCACTCCGTTGATAGTCTCCTTGTATGAAGTTATTCTAGTGAAGCCAGTGTCAGTTGTTTTTGAGTTTTGTGATCATGCAGTGGATTTAGACCACAGTGCACACCAAACTTCTTCAACATTATACAAGTTTTTTGAGCCAAGCTTCTTGGGATGCTTTGCAAAGTAAGTTTTTACTCTCTTTATTTTGTTGTTACTGGTTTTGGGTACCTTGCGGTGTCCTTTTTCCTAGTTATTGTACATGAGTACCTCATCAGGCCTAGTTGTCGGGCCTCATACTATGGACATTCCACTTCTATTTTTACCCCTAGCTTCACTTGAGGGGGGGTGTTAGAGTAGGTATTTACCTTATCTCATGTTCACCTAGTTAATTTATCTACCTTTATTGTATTTATCCTCACCCACTTATGTGTGTGGATATTTCTTTTATCTTATTTAGATATTATGAGATATTATCTAGTTAGGCATAATTATTTCCTTGATCTATATTATTAACTAGTTCTTTCATTGATCTATGGTATTAATTAGATCCTTAATGTCTAATTCTCTCCTAAATCTATGGTCGTGACTAATTCTTTAATGACTACTTATTTCCTTGATTTATGGCTTGATCTACGACCTTGACTGGTTCTTAGATTGTTATTTATTTCCTATATAAGCAAGACACATTCTCATTGTATTTCATTAAGTTCCATAATAATATATGATATTACTACCCATTTGTTTGCAAAGGTTTATGTAAAGCTATTCTAGTGAATTACTTTCATCTTATTGATCGTGATGTTTGATTAGCATTTGTGTTCTTGGCTTGGTACGATCTAGTTATTATTATTTTTATAAACTACTTTGGGGTTCCTAAGACCACCCCCATTGTTGTAGCTTAAGGCTTATGCCAAAGGGGTTATGTCATAGTTTTAAGCGGATGGGGCGTACCCTTATCCAAACTTGTAAATCAAGTGTTTTGAATGTGGTGTGTTTTTTTAATCTTTTAGACTTAATGTGCTTTAGTCGTTTCGCTATTTGGAAATTTGTAAAACACGTGTAGTTAGAATAATTTGTTTCAAACTCCTTTCTTTGAGAAACATTTTTAGGTTATGCACTCAAGCGTTAGTAGTTCTCCAAGAAAATCACATTATTTAAAAGAGGATTAAGAGTTGCTTTTGATTCTCAAGATCATCTCGGGATGTAAGAGAAGAGCATGCACAACAAATAATCCAACTAAAAAGTAAAGAAAAACTTTGCAATCATTGAACCATATAAAAATCTTGATAAATGTCCATTGCCTTAAACCAAAAATAAAAATGAAGTTTCTAATTTACCAAATGTTATAAAATGAAGACTAAAGTTGCTTTTGACTCTCAAGATCACCCTAAGGTGCAAGACAAGAGCATACACAAACTTGAGCCCAACTATATAGAAATGGAAAACTTCAAATCAAAGGACCATTGAAAAATACTTTGTAAAAGGTTCGTTCCCTCAAGTAAAATGAATAATCATTTATTTCCA
Source organism: Taxus wallichiana var. yunnanensis (assembly GCA_018340775.1). NCBI lineage: Eukaryota > Viridiplantae > Streptophyta > Pinopsida > Cupressales > Taxaceae > Taxus > Taxus wallichiana. The sequence goes on from CM031242.1 coordinate 660,581,019, forward strand.
AGTCTAATCTAATTGTTAAAAAGATAGATCAAATTTGTTTTGATTTTTAAGATCACCAAAAGGTGCAAAATAAGAGCATACATACGCTTTGTTTTAAATCAAGTAAAACATGAAAATACAACATTCATCAAAATATTAGACATGTTAGAAAATGACCAGTTTTATAATAAAAGGAAAAACTGTAATTTCTATAAGTATAAAGTTTGAATTTATGTTTTCATTACATAGTTAACGTCAATACCTTTACAACAACAAAAAATCACTTCGAGTTTGGGAGAAAAATTTATGGCCTTCGGAAGATGGGTTACGCATATGCTCTTATGCTCATGAGTATGCACTTGACATGCGCTCAAAAAATGTAAAAAAAACCGTCTCTTAATCTGTAAAATGGTCAAATTTTTCTAACCAAGATTCAATTTTAACAACCCATCACATTAATATATGAATAGAAGACTCAACGCTATCAAATATTAACATTCATGACCAAAAACTTAACATTTTCAAGAAATTGACAAAACTAACATGTAAAATGTTGAAAAAGTAAGCTCTAAAAATGAAAACATGATGAAATCTTGAAATTTTATCACCAAGATTCAATTTTAACAGTAACCCACCACATTAATATGTAAATAGAAGACTCAACACTATCAAACACTAACCTACATGCTCAAAATTTTAAGATTTTCAAGAAATTGACAAAACTAGCATGTAAAATGTTGAAAAAGTAAGCTCTAAAAATGAAAACATGGAGACATCTTGAAAATTCCCCTTCAATTCCAATTTTGACAGCAATTCACCTCCTTTATACTTACAAAGAAGACTCAACACATGCAAACTCAACAAAACAAGTTATGTCAATATATGTAAAAAGAGGATTAGTAACCAAAAATGAAACTTAACTACAAAAACTTGAAATTAAGTGCAAAAGACAATGGAGTAAGTCCCACCGAGCATGTCAAATGTATGGAAGAATTTGTTAGCTATGCAAAGAGAATTAGAAATAACACCTAGTAGTCCTGAAACAAAGCTAAATCAAAATATATGCATCATCATGCTTAGAGCTTAAACAAGACTAATATACCAACATCCTTGCATTAGAATATGAATAAACATTCAAAGTAACATGTTAATCCATTAATCTCTATATCTATTGAATGCTAATCAAATTAAATGAACCTATTTAGATCCTTAGCAATCAAAGGGTTGATTGTATGTTTGAATCCCAAGGTTTTCAAGAATGGAGTCTTGTCAATCCATGGCTACAAGACCATTTGACATATCTCCATATGACTTCAAACTTGGAAGAATGAATGCAAGAAATGAAAATAGCTAGCTCCTCCAATGAAGAATGCTCTAAGATGATAAAATGGCTATAGCTTAGGCTCTATGCTCATTTAGGTGTAAGAAGAAAGGTAGGAGGAGGGCTCTTTATATAGCCCAATGGATAAAAGAATCTCTACATCCCTTTACATGTGGGATAATAGAGAGGTTGGGTTAGTTGTGGATAAGGGAGGTTTAGAAAGGGTTGAGTCAACCTTAGGAGAGTTTATTTTGTCCTTTAGTGACTCATGGGGTTTGAGGGGATTTATTAATTAACCAAAGTGATTAATTAATAGGTGTGCAAGCTTATATAAACTTTTAGAGGAATAGTTAGTATGATTTATGTTATGAGAGGATTTTAATCAAATAAATGACGATTTATTGATTAAATAGAAGAGAGAATTAATTAATTAAGAATAATTAATTAATTTAGATAGAAAAGGGGTATTAATTAATTAGAAATAATTAATTAATGTAGATATAAATGAGAGCTTAATTAATTAGAAATAATTAATTAATCTAGATAGAAAGGAAGCTTAATTAATTAGAAATAATTAATTAATCTAGATAGAAAGGGGAGTTGATTAATGGAAGGTCGTTAATTGACATCGTTGTTGGATAAAAGAGTTAATTAACTAATGTAATGTAATTAATTAACGATGATAACAGAGAAAATGTGTGATATTGACGATATGTCGTCAATTTGTGGGAAATGGTATAATTAGCGCAATTTAAGTATTTAAATTGCTCGAGCTAAATTATAGGTGTTTACACATGTGGAAGTAAGAGTAATCTCGGATGAAAAGGAGATGGAGTTGGCTTGTAATCAACCATATCAAAGTGTTGAAGAAGATCATGAGTGTACTTTTCTTTGACCCAAATGAATCCCACAATACATCGAGAAATATACAAACCAAGGAAATAATGCAATAACCCAAGATCTGTCATGTCAAATTGTGTAGAAAGAGCCCTTTGAATAGTTTGAATGTGGGAAGAAGAGATTTCAGTAAGTAATAGATCATCAACATACAAGAAAAGTATCATAATATCCTCACCAACATGTTAGAGATACACTATATGATCGAAGTGGCAATGAACAAAACCAGTAGATAGAAGAAAAGAATCCATCTTCTCATACCAAGGTGAGGGCTTGTTTGAGACCATAGAGAGACCTTCGGAGCCTATAAACAAGAGAATAATCCTACACAAATCTAGCATGTTACTCCATGTATATTTCCTCTTGTAAATCTCCATGTAAGAAGAAACTCTTCACATCCATCTGGTATACGGGCCACCCCTGTGATGCAACAATAGCAAGTACAAGGCGTATAAAATCCATCTTGGAAACATGTGCAAAAGTCTCAGAGTAATCAATACCTTCAACTTGTGAAAAAACCCTTGCAACAAGAAGAGCCTTATACTTGTCAATGGACTTGTCAATTGCATATTTGGTTGATAAACCCACTTACATGTAACCATCTTTCTTCCTTTAGGAAGAGAGACCAAATCCCAAGTATGATTTTTCATCAAAGAAGAATACTCAGTGTCGTCGCATCATCTCACTCCTGTATCCCATGAGCCTTTGAAAAAGGCTGTGGATCCTCGAAACTACGACACAAAATTCGGAACCTGTAGAATGTGTGTGATGATGCCTAGTGGGTGGAAGATCTGTATGAAAGGTATTGCCTCATAAACTATAGTACTATGAGCCCACATAGGCATAGTGACAACATCGAGTAGGAATAAGATCCTCAATGACATATATAACCTCCTCATCTACCTCCTAAAATAAAGGATCCTCAAGATGAGATGATAAAGAAAAAGAAGGCATGAAAGAAGATGAAGGATCATGAGGAGTGAATTGCTCATCAAAGCTGAACATGTTTTCCAAAAAGAACATCATTAGTATCGGGATCTAAAAGTCGATAAAGTATCATGTCCTCACAATACCCTATAAAGATCAAGGGTTTTCTCTTCTTATCAAAATCTTTCCTTTTCTTCTTTGGCACAAATTCCCAAGCATGACTCCCAAAGACTCAAAAAATGAGACATTTAGATTAGTGTTGGACCAATCTTCCTCTGGAGTCAAATGTTCAAATGCTCTATGTGGTGTGCGATTCGAATGTAGTTAGCGCAATTAACTACTTCTGCCAAATAGATAGGAGGTAAATCTCTAGAATGCATCATACGGCTAACCATTTCCTTCAAAGTTCTATTCTTCCACTCTGCTAAGTCATTCTATTGTGGAGTATGAGGAACATAATGTTGATGAATAATGCCTTGAGTTGCCAAAAATTAAAAAATCATTGTTAAAGTACTCCCCCATTATCAATGCGAAGGTTCTTTATGCAACTCAAAGATTGTTTCTCAACCAAAGCCTTGAAGACTTTGAAGTGTGAAAAAACATCACTTTTGTACTTGAGAAAATAAACCCAAGTATGCCTCGAGAAATTATCAATAAAGGTAAGTGCATACTTAGCTCCATTGAAAGAGGGGGTTGAAAAAAACATCAAGTCACTATGCACAAACTCAAGTGGTGAAGAAGCTCTCTTAGAAAAATTCTTAGGAAATGGATCTTGGTGTTGTTTCCCTAATGCACAGCTAGAGCAAATTTCTTCAAGACAAGAAACTCTAGGAAGACCATCTACCATACCATGAGTGCTCAACTCCTTCAAATATATGTAATTAATATGTCCAAATCTTTCATGCCAAATCTTAATCTTTAAATCTACATGAGAAACCAATCTTGTCCCTATAGAAGAAGTGTCATAAAAACCCTCAAAGTGATATAGTCTAGAACTATGATCGACAATATCCTGAGAAACAAGTGAATAAGGCTCCAAAAAAGTTCTTACTTCTGCCCCATGTGGTGTAAAAGTCACTCTTTTCCTTCGACGAATGACAAATTTGATAAACAAAAAGAAAATTTGTAGTGATGTTAGGAACATGTAGTGCATCTTGAATCTGCCACCATCAATTTGCATATCACATTTTCCCTCAACAGAAAGAAAGTAAGAATCTCCAACCTCAATTTTGGAAGTAGAACTCAAACCTAGAGAAACAAAAGACTCCTTGGAAGAAGTCATGTGATGAGAAGCACATGAATCTATACCCAACTTATTTGTCTGCAAGTGGTGACGAAGATCTCCCAACAACATTATGTGCTTTTCCATGCTGATTAGGAGGTGGAGTGGAGATGTAAATTTTATGTTTCTTAACTACATCATCTAATGTTTGCATTTGCTTATAACACCTATGTTCTTCATGACCAATACCCCCAAAAAATAGCATGAAAGGCTAGACTTATTCTTGGATTTAGAAGACTCCTTGGTTTTAGAGTTGTTATCTTTGGGTTTAGGAGCACTTTGAGATGGAGAAGGGGTGGATTTGGTTTTACTTTTTGGTTTTCCCTTTCCCTTGGGATTAGATGCAACTAATGCCTTTTTAGATGTAGAAGACTCAAGGTGAAATAATTTGGATTCTTAAATCGAAATTTTGAATGTGTCACCTAAGACATCCATGCTAGAGAAAAAGTAGAAGAAAATATTTGAAATGGTCCTCTCAACTTGGATAAAATAAAGTAAACAAACTCTTCATTTTTCTTATCTCTTCCACCCCCTTCAATTGTGTCAACAAATGCTTGAACTTGGTAAGATAGTCTATAATTGTTGGAAAATCTTCATGATTAATAGAGGTGATCTCAATTTCAAGTTGCATGGCTCTCATATGATCCACCTTACCAAATAAATCCTTTAATTTCTCCCATATTTTGAAAGGAGAGTCACACTTTTCAAAATGAAACAAAAGACTATCACTTACATAAGTTCCTAGCAAACCCATACAATCATCAAATTTGCACTTACTGGAATTTCTCATATTCTCTAGTGAACATTGGTTATTATGAAGAAATTAAAGCCCATAATCATTTCCGCTTAATTATTGTTTCCATTCTTGATTTTCATGTGTGGTAATTATGTGTTGTTAATGGCTTAACATGATCTAATGTGAAAGTAGATGCCATCCTCAAAAAATCACCAAAAGAAATGCAAGAACCAAGTAATGCAACAAGAGCCCCCCCAGATTTTGGCACTTTATAATGATTGTGTGTTAATATATGAAACTTTATGATTATATTACGATTATCTAAATAAATATTTCCAATGGAAAGAGCACAAAAAAAGTACTTTTGCAAAAATAACACTAAAAACCGAGTTACCGATAAAAAGATACAAGCTTTTCAATATTATGCTCTACTATTTATTTTAGTTGCCACTAAAACAAAATAAAATATTCTTTCCTTCACCACACAAATAAACTGAAAGAGGGTTGGAGTTGAGCACATACTAGGAGGAATCACAATATTTAATCCCTCATACGACCATACCATATGACCAAGGGCTAAGGATTTTAATGGGTTTATACTCCACTTACTATTCTAGGGCGTGCCGTTGGTTTTCAAAAAAGTCACATCCAATTGCTTCTTCTGGTAAAACATATTATTTCTAGCTTGTGTTGAAAATAACCTTCACTTGCCCAAAATAGTATTCTCGCGGATTTTCCCAAAATAACAAATCGTGCTGACCACCCGTGGACCTCTGCGAAAAAAAGGAAAGAAAAGCTTTTTGGAAACCGCATGATGCATGCCAACCGAGAATGTTGCACCCACAGAAGAAAAAAAAACCCAGATCGGATCTCAAAAAAATTGGAAAAACCTAGAAAATGATTTTTGGTTTTTTCTCTAGGTGACAGGAATCGAGGAAAACCAACACATTTCTTTGTACAACAAAAAAATGAATGCCTCCACAAATGGTCATGTCTACAACTGAGTCACTCTTAGGGTTTTTAACCTTAGGATCCAATGGAAGCCTTTGTTTTACATAAAAACTCATGCATCAACAAAATACGGACAAATACCGATTATATGAATATAAAAGAAAATGCTTACAAAACGAAACTTAAAGACAGGATGTCAACAACTATCTCTGCTCGATACCATAAAAATAACGATAACCGAGATCATACCAAGCCAAGAACAAATATGCTAATCAAACATCAAGATTAATAAGATGAAAGTAATTCGCGAGAATAACTTTACATAAACCTTTACAAACAAATGAGAAATAATATCATATATTATTATGAAACTCAATGAAATACAATGAGAATGGACCTTTCTTATATAGCAAGGAATAACAATCTAAGAACCAACCAATGTCGTAGATTAGGCCATAAATCAAGGAAAGAACTAGTCAAGACCATAGATTTATAGAACTAAACATCAAGGATCTAGTCAATACCATAGATCAAGGAAAGAAATATACCTAACAACTAGATAATATCCCCATAATATCTAAATAAATAAAAAGAAATATCCACACACATAAGTAGGTGAAGATATATCTGATAAAGGTAAATAAAGTACCTAGGTGAACATGAGTTAAGGTAAATACCTACCATAACAAACAAGTGCTACATATATAAGATTGGTGAGAAGGAAGTGACATCCAGGACAAACATGAGATTAGGAAGCGTCACAAAAAGACAATAATCATAGCCACGAACAATGGACCTCCTTTCACAAGTTTGTAGTTGAAAAATTAACCAGCGTTCAATGTATTCAAAAGCAACGAATCAATGGTAGAAGGAATCTGTTTAGACTGTTCACTATTTATCAAAAGTTGAGTTGAATACAAGATCTATTTTACACACAAGATCTATTTATAAAAATAATAAACATAGACAAAAAGACCAAAGATAACCATCAATTACTAGTTTTATCTCTTACGAATCATGTAAATGCTAGTATGCTTTTAGGACCTAGAAATGTACCCAAGTGCATGATTTTGTGTTTACATTTACCCCCACTTTATGTTGTTGAGTGAATACTCGATAACATAAAGTAGATAAGAGATGTGTACCTAATAATCATTTAGAGTGTGTGGCGAAATGCACGTCGAGTGGACAATTGAAGTGTAGAATGATGCAAAATTTAAGCGTGGAAACTAGGAAAGGAAATTTACCCTAGGGGTGAAGTGTATACATTATGTCATACCTATTGTTGTAGCTTTTTGTTGGTTCTTCTTGTAAGGACATACGTGCAAAAAATAAGAGCAAGAATGTAGTTAAAGTCCCGTATATAATAAATCATAGAAAAATGTGCATAAATATGTAAAAGTAATAGTAAAGGAAAGTGTGCACATAATGTAGAGGAGTGTAAAAGGATAGAAAAATGTCTTGAACTATTGTGACTTTAAGTTGTGATCGGGGCTCAATCATCCCCATTTTATCACATATTGAGCTTATTAATCAATCGGTCTAATTAGTAGCCCATGTTTTAGGACTTATTATGATTATATACAAAGTTAATTGGGACTCATTTGGACCCAATTTCATTGTTGAATGAACCAAATAATCAACATGTTCAATCATGGAACTAGTTGAGGTCCAATTGATCCAATCAATCAATCGGGGAGGGAATTGGGGACCAATTGGGCCAATAAAATTAGTACAATTTGTACCATGGTATAGATCGAATTGATACCCATGAACATGATTATGATAAGGTAAGATGTGATTTGGGACTTAATTAACATTAATTTCATTGTAAAATGAGCTAAATAGTTGATAGGTTCTATCAAGGAGCTAATATGCATCAATTTTTTTGGGATTTGAATCTAATTAATAATTTAGATTATTTTGGGCTTAGTTATCTCCCATTTCATCATAGATTGAGATGTTAAACCTAATTCTAAGCATGAGATATGCAACATTGTCTTGCCCATAAAACTCATGACTTCAAATAATCCACTAGTTAGTTGTATAACCTAGTAAAAAATTGAGGCAATTTTTTTTTTTAAGTTAGGGCAATGGTTAGAAACCGCTTAGGTAATATTTTAATAAAACATCAATGATATTTTTCCACCATTTATGGTAAATCGGGAGCTAAAAATATACTTGGTAAAGTGTGAACTTCAATTCAAGCTTAGGTATTAAACCAAGGGTTTCGCCACGTCGACCACATAATAAGATTCATCATGACTCAATAAAATGGTCTATATTTTATCTTGGACCTTAGCTATACCAAGAGATAACAATTTATCCTTTAATATTCTTCTTTATTTTTGAGCCACAACTTAGTTCTATAAGGGTGATTTTTCTACCCCATGGATTTACTTGTGTACATGTTTGAGAAAAAAATCGTATTTTACAATTCTATTAGTATAATAAGTTAACCAATTTACTTGGATCAACTAGAGGTTTAGACATTGTTATATAGGTAACAAAGTAACTATATGATGGTGCATCCATCTATTAGGCCATTTACTAGTTTAAAAGACAACTAGTCCAAAGTTTTTCGTTGTTGAATTTAATGTTAAACATTTAAAATTTATCAAAAAGGAGATTAAGAGTATCATACCTATAAGATACCCCTAAGTCTAATTTAACCATAGCATCCAATTGATGAGAGGGGAAAGGTATTAGGCCACTCACAAAAATGAAAGGTAAAAACATCAACTTAGCGAGTGTTACGAGTGTTTATGATTACTCCATGTGACCATTCTAAAAGCTTACTTGGGTCTTGATTTGGAGGTTCGACCGTCTACTATAAAATAAATTGCTTAATACCACCATGTATCATGCCAAGGAAATAAACCCTTTTTAACTTAGGAAGTCAACAATTATGTCCACTTGTCAAGAGAGAAAAATTGGGTTAAATTAAATCCTTATGATCTATTTATCCTAGAACATTGATATTTAGTTAGAGCAAGGAAACAATAAATATATTATTCTAACTTAATATTATTTCATTTCCCTTTTCTATTACTTATTTATTTTTCATACATCTCTCTCATGTATTCTTTTAGTTTTTTTTTCCACGCTAATATTTCGGAGAATATTAGTGCGTTGATGGATGAATCTCTTCTTTCTACTAGCCTACAAACTAGCAATCACATGTGTACATTGCAATGTGAACGCCGAACAGTATGTCTTATTTGATTTAGAGGGGTAGTTAATTATTTGGATAAAATTGTGTTAGTGTTGCAATGTGTTTGAGACAATGGTTGCATCATTTTTTTTTTGGTTGGTTTTTTATTGAAAAAGGTTTTTTTAATTGATAGTGTAAGTGTAGAAATATAAATGAAGCATTACATTGAAAGGTTCTATCTCTAAATTACAAATTCGTACATATACATTTGCAAATCTTATATCATGAGTGGTAGCCTTTTGCGAACTATTTTATTTGAATTAAACATGAATATATGTAGACTTCCATACATTTGTAGATTTTATATCATAAGTGGTAGCCTTTTGTGGACAATTTTATTTGCACTAAACATGAATACATTTGATACATTCGATACCGCTCTAGATACAAGAAGTTTGAGTGTTAAAGACACAAGAATGGTAGACTATTTCTCAGGGTCCGTGTTGTTCCATGAAGAGAAGTGGCGGCCGTGTTTTTCAGATTTGCATCTGTTACAAGAAGGAAATCCTTCAAACAAACTTTTTTAATTCCAGGGTAATTTTCCAAACAGATTGACCAAGTTTGGATGTTCACCAACAAATCTATTCTTTTGTGAAACTGGTGTTAGGCTTGAATAGTCTGCAACAAGGGCAGGAATATTGAAAATATTTTTGTCTGGAAAGGGGTGGGGTGTTCTATTTGAGCGGATGGTGGATTGTAAGGTGGAAATCAGTTAGAAGGAGAGGAGGAACCAATTGTACATGTACAAGGAACCGAAGAAAGGTTGGTACATGATGCAGTTTCATGTGGTGACCCAAATAAATTGGAAGACATGGCAGTAGTAAGTAAAGATGAGTTCGTGCAGAAGGAATTGGTATGGTCATGCAAGATTGTTTCCATCCAGTTACTTTCGAAATGTTGGTTGGCAATCCTTCACTAGGTTATTGGACCTGCTTATAAGGATTCTGTGATTTTTGAATTGTCCTATTGTTTAGGATATGATTAACAATAAAGGAAGCTAAACATCTTATTTATTCACTTTAACCTCACAAAGTATATATACAGTATTCCTATAACTTGAGAAGATAATACTCCTTGAGGAAACAACAAAGCTAGTTGCTACTAAAGCAACACAAATGTAATCATTTTATCACAAAAAGCCTTAGACATGGAACCAAACATATGACAACTTTGTAAACAATTAGAAAGGATAGTTAGTTCTCCCCTTATTGAGACAATTTTGAAATGCAAAATGTCTCTCTATTTGGAAGAATGTTGCAGGTTTCAATTTGGATAGAATTTAGAAAGGCATAATCCTATATTCTTGGCGTTTACACCCATCTAAAAGGTAAGGGTGCCATGGACAAATCTTTACGGTTACATTGACAAATTCTCTAGGCAAGGGAGGATTATACCCATTGACATTATCAAGGTACAGTTTTATGCATCTTCCTTGGGTATCCTCCTTACTTTGAATTATTGAAGAATCACTTTGTGTGACTCAAACCTGGGTGACCCAGCAGGACAATATAATTTTTCCTACACTGCAACAGGATTATCAGCCAATGTAGGTGAGTGAAAGGCATAGATGAAATGAATACTACTTGAAAATAGCCACTAAAGCAAAGACTTAAATAATCCAACAAAGTACAATATCTAAATAAAGGTTAATCACTCCCTTCAGAAAGTCAATTATGAGGAAATTGAAATAAATTTTGAGGAAATTGAATAATATCCATCTCAAAACCAATAATATATAATCACACCTAAACTAAAACTATTAGTAAAATGTGATTATACACAGATTATGAATACACATAATAATAAAGGTTTCAGACAACATGCAAAAAAAATACAGAAATATGTACTTCCAAGCCTTCTCTTTGAGCACAAAAACATATAGTCAATATGGTAGCTAACATATGGAACAAAAAAAATACAATAGTTAATTGGCATGCTATAAAACTTCCCCAACATAAATTTTGGTAGATCCTTTGCTCTCCCTGTTCAAAAATGCATATTTTCTCGCTCTGTTTTAGGACGCATCTTAGTCTCCTCGGAACCTTTCTGACTGAGTGAAACAACATAAGCTTATATGGATTCCATAAATTAAATTGATTTCTCAAAATAAAAGAACATTAACATGCAACATTGATTGATGCTTCGCCATGCCAGTCAAAGCAACTGTTGTCGACTTTAAATTTTAGGAACCATAATCATCTGTATTTATATCCTTCAGCAACTCAATGTTCATTATTTTCAATAAACATGTTTACTGTCAACAACTACAGACTCCAATTTTTCCCCACGAGTATTGTCCAGGAAAGTGTGTTCATAAACAAGCAAATTTTGGGATTATAAGGCTAGTAAAGAATTATGAAAAATAGTAAGAAGATTGTGCTAGTGATGTAAATAACATGCCCAAAATAAACAAAAAAGGCTTTAATCACTGGCAGGTGACATATCTAAAACTTAAGCAAAGGAGGAAATGGCCATGGCCCACACCATATTTGAGGAATTTAATCCAGAAAAATTAGGCTAGCAAAGAGAATATGGTGTAGATGTTTTGTCAACAAAGCTAGAGTATATAGGTGAATATTAATGCTACTGTGGAAGACTCATTGAGACAAGGAATTCATGAAGCTAAAAAAATGAAAAACTATATAAGAATTTACAAGTCTGCTAGGATAGAGATCAGGTAAGAGACTTTTTATGTAGGGAATTCATTTTTGAGTAAAAATATTGAACATGTTAATATAGTGTAAGATCTCTTCCTGTTTCATAGACTCATAACCAATCAATTGATAGCTCATGCAATAAACTATGATAATAAGCTCAATGTCTCACCCTAAATATCATCCCCAGTATATTGACCAGTTTGTTGCACCATGCCCAAGGTAAATGCCAAATTTTTTTATCAGAAATCCTAAACTTCTACAATCTACACATACATTTACATGTAAATTTTGTTTATATATTGACCATATCATTCAATGATGTCCCAATCCAATGGTATGGCATATTTCAGTAACTTAATTAACCCTGATTATTACTTCTAGCTTGCAGATTTCTTTGTGCGGGTTGTTCCATATTACTTGGTGGCGATGGTGGTGGTGGTGGTGGAGATCGCTGGTAAGCATTGTTCTGCATTTCCCTTCGCCTCTCAAAGTTCCTTGACCGATCAAAGTTTCATGGTCTATCGTTAGAACATCTCTCATTACAGCGTGCATTGTTCCTCACCCACTCCTCATGGTACTTAGGGTCATAGGGAACTGCTTGTCCATTAATGAAAGGCTCCCCTAAATGATCACAATCCAATAAAAAATAAGGCATGCCCAATTCCATCTAACTCAAATATGTGTAACAGATGGTGCAAATCCAGAAAGAATACAATGTAAGATGAAAATGAATTTAAATGACTTACACAGCTAAACAGACTACAATAGCATTTTCACAAATTAATAAGAGGCTAAAGAAGTGATGAAATATTAAATTACTTGAAAAATTAAAATATTTTAAGACAGTTGCTTTTCCATGCCACCAATAGTGGAGAGTACAACATAAGATCCACTCTGGCAAAAGGAATGCATCTAAGCAATAACAGAAGATATGACAAACCAAACCAAGCAAAATAAGTTAAACTAACTATGAACACTGAAACCCATAAATAATTTATGTTTATTTGAGAATGCATTTTCCTGAAAGAAATCAAACACAAATAGAGAAACATTCATTGAAGCACCCTAGCCAAAACTGTAAACATAACCACTTCTAGCTTCTCTAAGAAATGTACTGCAAATACTGAATCTGAGAGGGTATTGGATTGAGATGATGTAGTAGCTGTAAAAGCTCCTTTGGAGCTTCTCTGTAAATCATTTCCAAAGTCCTTTGTTCCCTGTATTATGCTTCTGTATATGAGAAGAGAAGCCAACATGAAGGCAAGAATAACCCATCCTCCTCTCTCACAATGCATCAAAATTACATTGTTATGGCCCTCCAAGGTTAGCCAGCTCTCCCCTGACCGAAAAAGTGATGAATCATCTCCAATGGAAGCAAGGGGCAACCCTCATACTGCTCACCAAGATGGGTATGGGTTGGCACTCCTCTATTTCAAAGCCCAAGTGCTTATTTTGTGGAAGAAGGCTTTAGTGATTATTTGCAATATCAATGGTGTTGTAAAGTAACAAGCTTCATGAATACCAACGTTAATAACTATTTACCTATAAACCCTTTTGTTGGATTTGTGGAGATTAGATCACATGCAGTCTATTGGATCAGCTATAGTGAAAGGGGTCTTATGGAATCCATTGAAAACAACCAACAAAACTTCTTTACCTAGTGTTTCCTACCTTTTGTTCAATTCTACAAAGAAGTCGGCAGGGAAAATCAAAATTATGATTCCCCAACTCTTCAGCAGTAAAACCCCAAGGGTAGGAAAATAAAAACAAGAACATAATTCATCAACAAGACCTGGAGGAGCAACCTAAAGTCTTGAATGATGCAGTGTGCAGTCTCCATTTCACTTATTTTTGTTATCTAACTTTTTTGTTTCCGCTCTCGGCCTATATATATATACCTTGCTTGGGCCTACTGATTCCTGGTCGATCATAATGTCCCGCTTAAGCTTACTACCAGAGTCATTTCCTTGTTTTTTTTCCATAGGGGGCAACATAGGCACATTATTATCTCATTTTCTGTTATTATTGTCAATGTTAGTTGTTAAATGCCTCCTTACATCACAAGGCTCTGACTCTGCAACGCTCTTGCAGAAATGCATGAGATCAAACAATGCTTTGTCTTGAATCTTCCCATAGTGCGGAGATTTTCTGGCTGTAAAGAATCACAAGGCCATACGTCAACATATGTAACCCTCTCCAGATCCCTCCCAAGTTTACACAGGTCTTTTACCAGGTTTCCTTGCAGCTTTGTGCATGAATTTCTGAAAATCCTGTGGCTAAGCGGGATGATTTTCTGCGTAGGATCCAGCTTATCCAACATAGTACTCGCATTTTCCCTCCTTGCTCGAGTAAAAACCACAATTAGATATCCTATTGTAATTAACCTGGCCGCAATTTACAAAAATAAAACAGAATTCAAAATGTTTCTAAATATATCCTATTGTTTCCCTTTTGTTTTTCTTGAATAAGGATAAGCAAATACAACCGAAGCTATTAAATTCAGGGTGGAAACTAACCCTCAAATTTAACCCTCAATTAATTTTAACCACGAAAATTTAACTCCTGTGTACTTTGAAGCGTGGTAAATCTTATTCAGATCGAGAAAGTCTCAATTCAAAGTCTCTTCTTTGAAGTAAATTCAAAGGATAATATAAGCCTAAATGGAAATTTCAAATTGAAATCTCATCGTAAATGTAAATTCAAGTGGTTTTATTCGGAAGCAGCGTAAAAATAATGCCGATCAGATCAAATTACCTTCCATCATTTTATCTGCAGGTTGCAAGGCTGAAGCAGGAGCTTAAAGATGCCAGAAAATACAGGGCAGAAGAGGAGGTTAAAATTGCATGCAAAAGTGAAAACGACGTGCAAACAACAGTCAAATTTAATCCCTTTGGAAAAACGTCTAAAAGGCTGTCAAATTTAGCATCGCTGCAGAAACGTCTGGAGGTCCTCTACCATAGGGGGACGCCTTCGGCGTAATCAATTTATATATAATAGAGGGGAAGTATTTTGTGTATTATTTTAAGAATCTATTCTTTTTTTTTTTCTTATTAGTCTTCGCCGAACGCAGAGTTTCTATTATAGGTTTCAAGTTTGGTTAACTAGCTATTAGTATTGCCGAAGGCAGTTTCTATTATAGGTTTCAAGTTTGGTTAACTAGCTATTATTAATTGTATTTTTGAACCAATAAAACATTGTTATTACTTTCATTATTAAAAATAAAGTTTTTATATTGATAAACATTATTAAACTTGTACAATTTTTAACAAAATAAATATAAAAATGTATTTATCTTTAATCTGATTGGCCTATAAATTAAGATGTTATTGGCAACTTCAAGTAGTTTCAAGAAAAATATAATGTCATATCATTGATTATAATAAATGCAAGTATATCGGATGCCAACTCATTTGGAGACGACTACCCTCCACTGAAATTGCACCCATGTATGTGCGGAGTCCATTTTTTTACCATGCTTGCCATCACATGCGCATGCAAAAGGCATGACCTGGCAACAAAATCGGCGCGCAGAGGTAGTCAAATCACGATGCGCTCGTATGCACGGAGGATCCCTGTATCGATTCTCGGGTCTGCGCCGCCGCTCGTGAGGGGTCATGTATTTAAGGAGGCATGTGCAAATGGTAGATCCAAACGCCTAACCACTTAACCATTATTGAATACCAAAACACTAACATTTAACAGTTAGAAGATTTCACTTTTGAAGAACTATTGCAGACCATACTAGAGGCATCAGACGGAACCGATTTCTTCATTATTCTGCACCAAAGAAAATCATCAGTCATCTATTCACATTTGCGGCCACTAGGAAGGGACGTTCCACTACACACAGGAGACTGTAGTCACAGGTATTTTGACATTGAAAATCAAAGGATATTTAGGAATATATAATTTGGTTTATTTTTAATTATTTATCTTTATATACAACCATGATATTGTCCCCACATTTGATGTCTTTTCCACAATCTTGCATCGATGTTGCATAAGGGAGGGTGTTGTTTTCTTCCAATTCAGTGTGGCATTCTTTTTTGTCTGAGATGTTACTCCCATTAGCACAGGCAGGATTACCATAAGTTTATTGTCAATCCACAAATCAATAATGGTTGGGCCTCTCAGCATATCACTCTACTAAAATTGGTGTTAGAAAAAGTAATTATCACCACCAGGCATTGTTTGTGATTCAAATCCATCACATGACAAAACTTCTTACATTTTGATAGCGGTTTTGGGGAGGAAAGCACTTCTGATGTTATTGTACTCAAAATCTATGTCTTGCAGCGTTTGGCTTTCAATAATGCTGAAATCGATCCGAAAATAACCGATTATTACTACCTAATCTCGGACCCTTAGTAGGCTTTAATTATTTGCCGATAATTTACTCCTTTTAAGTAATCAATTTAAAATAATGCAAGACAATAATGAAAATTACACACAGATTGATTACGGAGTTCGGCAATTGCCTACGTCTCCGGGTTCATGATCGAACCGTTCCACTAGTCAAAACTTGTAAGTTACAATAGTACTTTCACAAGAAAACCTAATGGAATTTTACTTGCCTATCAGTACACCAGTTCTTCGGACGACAAGGGTGAAAAATAGCACCCGACTTCCACCTTCCTAATGCACAATCTCCTTCGGCTTCGATCAGCCTTCCCGACGCAAACAATGCGAAGCTAGCACTCCGGTCGACAATCCAGGATTTGCACGTATTGGTGTGGAGCTATGGGCCGACTAGGTAGTTTGAATAACTCCTAGCCACAAATATTTCATCTATTATTGCCTAACAAATAATAGGTCAATAATATAAAAATATACAATGCCTAAATAATTTAGGTCTTCACACAACAATTTCTCATTCTCCTCTTGGCTCGGACTTCGCCTCCAGCTCTAGGAATGAGCTTGTCTCCGAGTTTGTGTGTAATGTGTGTGTATTACAATAGAATGGGTTCCCTATTTATACCCAAATAGGACCCCTTATAATATGCACTAAACAATTATCCATAGGCTATTTTAGCCTTCACCCGTACATGAAAAATGGGATTAAATCCCTATGTGGGCGGATATATTTTTAAATGGGTTAAAAATCCCATGTTTGGCGCAACATTTGTTTGAAAAGGGTTTAAAATCCCATAAGGGCGCATTTGGCTAAGGTTCCACATGTTAGGCAGTGGGAGATAATGCCTAAGGCTTTAAATAGCCTTTCCACGTGCATGTGTCAAAAGTGGTCAATGACCACGTTGGGCTTATAACCGCCCCCCCTACCACCGCTTACCACCTTCTTCCACGTGGAAACATATGTTTGGTGGCTGTGTAGGAGTTAATATTAATGTATACACATTAATATATATATGTGGCATTGGCATATATGCGCGCCATTTGGAAAGTGGACTTACCAATATAATTTCGACCCCTCTAATGTGGTATGAAATAATTAACTCGGTAATCCTGTAGTCCACTTGTCGTCTCCCGATAGGCAAATCGAGAAAATTCGACGAGTGTTGGCAAGCCACGTGTCATAGTGCGATTCGGTCCAATATTGACCAGTTGACCATAGTTTGACTTTCCCGATGTCTGAACTTTGACCAAACATATCTAGAGCTCCCGATGTCCGTTTGTCGCGTTCTTATAGTCGTTGGAAAGCTCTCGAGATGATCTTCTGCACTGACACCATTTAGGGATGTTTAGGGAACTTTTGAAAATGATCCCCTGATCACACCTCCCCACTGAGAAAAGCTTTTTGTCCCAAAAAGCTTCCATACTGTCCTGAATCTGAAAAACTCTGCTGCCACCTCGGAAGTGCTGCTGTAGTAGACCCTTGGGTCTTCTCCTCCAACCTTCTCACTTCGACAACTCTGCTCCGATCCTGGGACTTGTGGGTTATGGGCCCACGATGCTTCCGCTGCGCCACTCTGATATCCGAAGAAGACCTCCACGCCTCCGCTTTGTTGGTCTAAGTCAAATGAAACTTTACGAAGAGCTGTCAAGTGGGACAAGAAGTCCCTCCTCTTTAATGGGAGAGGTTCCCTTAGAAAGGAACGAACCTATTTACAAATATACAAAACATGATTTTCTGGTTGAACTTGGATATTACGAAAGTGTTTTCTATAAAGATCATCAATTACAAAAGGACTGAGGAATGAGAATACGAGAATGAGCAGAAAGGAAACATGCAAAATTATAGATAACAGAGTAATTCTTTATGTATGCGAAGTTACAGTGAATTGAAACAAGATCATTTGTATCATATAAATAAGATGGAATTTAAAGACACAAAGTTCTGTAAATAACATCTACCAGAACACAAAGTTTCTTGACATAACACAGACAAATGATCTTCACAAAATTAAATGAAAGCTTAGGGATAAAAGAGATCAGATAGACAAAGAATGAAAAGCCCTTCTGTATTGATTTCTTTATGATCTATTTACACTTTCAGAAAATAAGCCAAGTTCTTCCTCTTCTCAAAATGGTGTGGAGAGGCCATTATATAGCTTACAAATCGGTGGCTCTTTTCAGAACTACTTCTTTTAACTAAAGATTAGTTAAGGATTGCCAATCACAATACCTCAACTAATTACAACGAATCCGAGAAAAATAATTAGAAAGAAGAGAAGAATAAGGAGAAGAAGAAGTGGTTATGAATGGGAGGGACCCACCGACTTCAAAATTTCTTTGATTGAATCTCTTCAATGCCTCGGCTATGTCTCTGCCATGAGGGAAATAATGATGACGTGTTGGCATGTAGACTCGAGCCCAAAATCCGAGGCACTTCTCCATTTCCTTATCAAACTCGACATGAGTATGATAATCTTTATTTGCTTCTTCAATGGCAGATTGAAGAGAGCAGATCTCCTTCATTTTCTCTTTGGAAATGGAGCTTTCCTTGAATAGATTATCTATAACGAAAACTCTGAATTGAGCTTTGATTTTTTGCAGGGAAAGAGGCACACCAGAAGTTTCATCTTGAAGATGACAGTGTATATCTTTGAAAGCAGATACAACCAGTGTCTTGAAAGTCTCACCCTTCTGCCAGCTATTCTTCACCCAAAGCCTCCTCCAAGACTTTGATCTTCGTATTGATAGTAATTCGGAGGGCAGAGCCACAAACTAGACTCGGGAAGGAATTACAGAGGGAAGGGATACACGCGCAGGAATCTAGATTGCAAGGGTTCGAGCAAAGGATAGCATGGAAGCAGTGCAAAAAATGCATAGGGGGTTCACTCATAATATAGCCGTTTAGGAGAGAGAAAGATAATGAATGCGCATTTAATACATACTTACCAATTTGAATAAGCAAGATATTCGGGTAGAGTGGGAAAAATAAGCACGAATGGCACTTGGTTCATTTGGGACATGTGAGACGAATGTGACCAATGCGCGAAACACGTGGCTCACAACCTTCCAAATCGATTTGGGCGAAGCGGGAAAAGACGACACAAATGCCTTTTGGGACATGAAGAACGAAAGTGTGTCAGTCGGCATCGCGACTCGGGTGGTTTGGCCGAAAATGGAACAACTTGCCCATTGAACTTGGGACATTTGGGACGTGAAAGCGCGACGGGCCCAAAAAAGAAAAACTTCGGGAAACCACGATCGGGAACAGAGCGCCGTTTGAACTTGGGACACGTGGGACATGAAAGCCGCGAAGGATGCGGTTCGGGAAATTCGGCCGAAAATGGAACAACTTGCCAAATTAAACTTGGGACATTTGGGATGTGAAATGTTTTTGGCTCGAAAAAAGACAAACTTCGGGAAACCGCCGATCGGGAACAGTTAGCGCACGTTTGAACTTGGGACACGCGGGACAAAAATGTCCGACAGGCCCGAAAAACACACAAAATGACCCAAAAACGCAGATTTTCTCAAATTCTCGACTTTTAACATTGAGTATAATAGAGAAGACACTTAAACTCAAAATTTTGAAATTTTCACTTTCTTAAGAGCAGGGGAATTTTGAGTGGACAACACGCTTGATGGTGCTAAGTTTCGAATGAAACCTCAACGCTCCTTTTAAATGCGGTGCTAAGCTTCTTGATATCTGACAACAAGGTCTTTTTTTACTCTATAACACAGGCTCCTGGCTCTGAGTTGATTCACGTAGAATCGAACTGGTTTGAAGGAACTCCATGTTACGTAGAGCTTTGATTGATCCGATGTCGGTGATGGACAATGCCTTGTCCCTTTCTGCACTTCTCAACGCCTCGATGCATGATGCTAAGCCTCTTTCAAGACCTCGAGCCTCCAATGCATGATGCTAAGTCTCTGTAGACCTCAACGCCTCCGATGCATGATGCTAAGCCTCTTTCAAGACCTCGAGCCTCCAATGCACGATGCTAAGTCTATTATGACCTCAACGCCTCCGATGCATGATGTTAAGCCTTTTGCAAGACCTCGAGCCTCCAATGCATGATGCTAAGTCTGTTGATCAACTACCATTCGTATGTGTGGTCGCAATGCCTTGACACCGAATGACGTTCCGAGCTAATCCTTTGAGAGATCCTCTTGTTGACATACTAATATCATGTACCATTCTGCTGCACGGTCGCAATGCCTCTACACAGAATGAAGTTCCGACCGAATTCAAAGCCAACGGTGATTCAGCTACCATTCTGCTGCACGGTCACAATGCCTCTACACAGAATGAAGTTCCGAGCTGATCTTTTGAGAACTCTATTGTCTGCACAAATGGCAGATCAATCTCCAAGCTTTATATGAGTTAATTCCTGTATCCAAGCTGTAATAGGTACTCACAAGCTGATTAGGAGATATGTTTGGAGCATTAATCAAATTTTCTAAGTAAGAAAATCCACTGAGTATTGTAAACCTTTCTCTCAGCATTTTCTCACAATATATGATCTCCAAACTTAATACTGCATATGATCCATCAATCTGAATTATGCAATATATAATTGAAAAATTGTTGACTTACCCATTTTAAAGGACTTTCACTTTCAGGTATTACCTGGTCCTGGGTTGAATTGTCAACTAGTGGTGGAGTAGAAACTTCCTCTTCCTTTGCAATAGGCCTCCATTCCATCTTTGGCTTGTCATTACTCTGATGGCGAGATGGATGCAGTTTCCAGCAATTTTCCACCCGATGCCCATTCCTCCGATAATGAGCACAAAAATTCCTCTTAATCTCCTTTTTCTGGGATGAGGAACTCTTTTTGCCATTTCTCGACTCTGCATGACGAGATTGGTCTTTCTGATTTTCCTTGTTCCTGACGAATGGCATCAACTTCTTCATCAGTGTCCTTCTCTTCCAGCATCTAGCCACTGAATGATTATGCAATCCACAAAAAGTACATGGAAAATAATTCCACATCTTCTGAAAATCATAACCATACTTCTTAAGCTGAAAAAGTGGATCAGAAGTTTTACTGTGCTTATGATTATGGTAAGAAACTAGAGGTGGAATCTCATTACCTCTTCGCTGATTTCTCTTACCACATCCTACCTGTGACGACGAAGCACAACTTTCCTGCTCAGAATCTTCTTGCAGGACTAGTGGGGTAATCACTTTGCTTTCGGAAGCTTGTCTCCCGTCAGTGTTCTTGGAGCATTCTCCAATTTCCATTCCCACACTAGGATAACCCAAACCTACAAAACGAGGACGATCCTCGACCTGTATTGGGTTAGCAATACCTTGGCCATTTTTACCAAGGCCTCTTCCATCAAATCCCATTTTATCTAGTAACTTGGATCCAATGCCTCTAGTATGCTTTTCAAACAAACCAAAGACTTCATTACCTGAATCAAAACCGAATGGGAGGAAGAAGAAGATTCCGTGGTGAACAACTTACAGTGTAATCATCTGCCATGGCCTCTGCATCTGAAGTTGAAGGTATTTCCTTCCTTTGATCACCACATCTGCAACCTTACCAAGAGCTCATCCTTGGTTTGCAGTTCTGATTTCAAACGAGCATTCTCCTCTTCCAAGGAGGAATACATGGATCGCAGGAGAGAGTTCTCTTCCTGGATCTGGTGATTATAAGCTTCAATCTCTTCGAGCTTCACCTGTGTAGACATCTTGCCCATAGTGCACTTGTACCCTGTTCACACAAATTGAACCAACTGCACCAATCTTGAAGCAATCACTCTGTTAATCAAATTTACTGAAAAACAAATATGGAGCTAAACCAGCTCTGATACCAAACATGATCCGAAAATAACTAGATTATTACTACCTGATCTCGGACCCTTGTAGGCTTTAATTATTTGCCGATAATTTACTCCTTTTAAGTAATCAATTTAAAATAATGCAAGACAATAATGACAATTACACATAGATTGATTACGGAGTTCGGCAATTGCCTACGTCTCCGGGTTCGTGGTCGAACCATTCCACTAGTCAAAACTTGTAAGTTACAATAGTACTTTCACAAGAAAACCTAATGGAATTTTACTTGCCTATCAGTACACCAGACCTTCGGACGACAAGGGTGAAAAATAGCACCCGACTTCCACCTTCCTGATGCACAATCTCCTTCGGCTTCGATCGGCCTTCCCGACGCAAACAATGCGAAGCTAGCACTCCGGTCGACAATCCAGGATTTGCAAGTACTTGGTGTGGCGCTATGGGCCGACTAGGTAGTTTGAATAACTCCTAGCCACAAATATTTCATTTATTATTGCCTAACAAATAATAGGTCAATAATATAAAAATATACAATGCCTAAATAATTTAGGTCTTCACACAACAATTTCTCATTCTCCTCTTGGCTCGGACTTCGCCTCCAGCGCTCTAGGAATGAGCTTGTCTCCGAGTTTGTGTGTAATGTGTGTGTATTACAATAGAATGGGTTCCCTATTTATACCCAAATAGGACCCCTTAAAATATGCACTAAACAATTATCCATAGGCTATTTTAGCCTTCACCCGTACATGAAAAATGGGATTAAATCCCTATGTGGGCGGATATATTTTTAAATGGGTTAAAAATCCCATGTTTGGCATAGAATTTGTTTGAAATGGGTTAAAAATCCCATAAGGGCGCATTTGGCTAAGGTTCCACATGTTAGGCGGTGGGAGATAATGCCTAAGGCTGTAAATAGCCTTTCCACGCGCATGTGTAGTGGTCAATGACCACGTTGGGCTTATAACCGCCCCCCCTACCACCGCTTACCACCTTCTTCCACGTGGAAACATATGTTTGGTGGCTGTGTAGGAGTTAATATTAATGTATACACATTAATATATATATGTGGCATTGGCATATATGCGCGCCATTTGGAAAGTGGACTTACCAATATAATTTTGACCCTCTAATGTGGTATGAAATAATTAACTTGGTAATCCCCGTAGTCCACTTGTCGTCTCCCGATAGGAAAATCAAGCAAATTCGACGAGTGTTTGTAAGCCACGTGTCACAAATGCGATTCAGTCCAATATTGACCAGTTGACCATAGTTGACTTTCCCGATGTCTGAACTTTGACCGAACATATCTAGAGCTCCCGATGTCCGTTTGTCGCGTTCTTATAGTCGTTGGAAAGCTCTCGAGATGATCTTCTACACTGACACCATTTAGGAATGTTTAGGGAACTTTTTAAAATGATCCCCTGATCAAATCCAGAGTTCCAGAGATGGAATTTCTAGCTAGTCTCCTACTCATACAAAATCACAATTAACCGTGTTAATTGACTCCACAAAATATTGGCAATGGTCACTAAAAAATAGGCATAGGACTTAAACAGAATACTCACATGGTTTCAAGTTGCGGCAAGTTAAAAACATTAGAAGGAAACGATCCATTCAACTTTCCATTTTCTATCACGCTGTGAAACAATTTAAACACGAACTAAGAAAAGGGTATCAGTATTAGTTAAGTTTCTTCTAGTAATCTATTTAGATCAGCGCTTAGATTACTTTGGACTTAGATTGTGGTTAACAAGTCTAAGGAAGAAAACCACAGGGGAACTTGGGATACATCGAATGAATTGTTGTTGAGGTCCCTGCGAATACCACACCCAAACAATATTATTAGACTTCACAACATAGATGGGGGATCTTTGGAGGTAGACTAGCTTGCTAGTCTATATTACTCACAAGTATTGCAGGTTGCTCATCCCGGATAAGTCAGGAATAGTACCGTTCAATTTATTGTTTGAAATATGCCAAAAGTACAAATTGATCCCAACAGTTACCATGCTAATCTCAATATATTATCTCTCGGAATGAAACAAAAAAGCTAATGCCACCTTTACGACTATTTTACCACTCTTTGGGAAGAGACACACTTCAATCAAGGCATGTTATTTTAATACAAATGTTTTGAATCTTACATACAAGGGAGAGTAGATTTGTCATGATTGATTAGGTCTATGATTAACATGAGTAAATCACAAGTGTGTTCTTCATCTTGATGAAAAACACAATGTGTTTTTTTAACGTGCTGAAAAACACAAGTGTGTTTTTCAGCACGTTGAAAAACATGACGGTTTTCCACACTGTTTCATTTACGAAATTGAATTTTATGAAATCACACTAGTATGAACTTAATATTTGAATTCATATTTGTCAACAAGAACCTTAATAATAAATGTCTTGAAATATAATGTTCGACAATCTCCATTTTTTCCATCTACTTCTAGATATATAGTTATAACATTTTTTTTGGATTAAACAAATGTTATCACCAATCATGAGTCAGGGGACCACATATCATATTAAATGCATACTTACATTTTTAGGGAAAATTTTTTCGTTCGATTTTTTGTTAAGATGGAAAACTCACCGTGTTTTTCATCAACATGGAAAACACACCGTGTTTTTCAGCATGTTGAAAAACACGATGGTTTTCCGCATGTTCAGGGTGGCTTATTTGAGTGTCAAGTATTAGTTTGTGTTTGTTTCCATTGATCGAGCCCTAATACACCTAATGTGACAATTGAACATGTATTAGGGCTAGATTTCAATCATTTATAGCAATTGAATCCTAATACATGTTAAATTAATGTTAGGTGTTGTATTATAGTTTACGGTGTTGTAATTGTGTTATTTAATATGACAAGTTAGTGTTTAGGGCATCATATCAATGTTTGGGTGTTTAGGGTATTGTATGATTGTTTAGGATGACACATTAATATTTAGGACGTTCTAATTGTGTTTTGTAAAGTGACCCATTAGTTTGTAAGGTCTCATTATAGTTTTTAATGCTCAAAGTATCTCGATTGTCAATTATGTTATTTAGGTTGACTTATTAGTGTTAAGGTTCTTATATCAATGTTTGATGTTTAGGGTGGTGTTAAGGTGTCCTAATTATATTATTTACAGTGATCCCTTAATGTTTACAGTCTTCTAATAATGTATAATGTGTCATATTAGTGTTTATCAAGTCTTATAAAATTTTAGGGTAAAACATTAGTGTTTTTTTGTGTCTAATTTATGTTATTTAGAGTAACCCATTAGCGTCCAAGGTTTTGCATCAATTTTTGAGTGTTTAGGATGTCATATTAGTGTTTAGGGTGTCATATGAGTTGACTAGGGTATTACAGCGATGATTATCATTTTGTATGAGACCATGTGTTTCATTAGTGTTTAGGCTATCCTAATTATGAAATAGAGGATGAATCATTAGTGCATAGAGTATCATGACATTATTTAGGGTATTGTATCGGTCTTTAGGGTGTTAAATTAATGTTTAGTGTATCCCAATTATTTTATGTGGGGTGACTAATTAGTGTTCAAGGTGTCGTATAAGTGTTTAAAGTGTCCAAAATTAATTTAATGTGGGTGACTTAATATTATTTATGGTGATAGAATTAGAATAATTATAGCTAATATTACGTTTTCATTCATCATTAGAATTAGAATACTTTTAGCTAATACTTCTAGAGATGTTATGTTAATGTTATAAACAATTTTTAAATTTATTGTTCATTTTATATAAACAATCATGCAAAAAAATTAAATGTTTTGTTATGTGGAAGGAATGCAAATCAAATCTACAATATTATCTAAATGAAGTTAGTGATCATATAATATTTCCAAGCATAAGTAGGTTATTGTTCATTTTATATAAACAATCATGCAAAAAAATTAAATGTTTTGTTATGTGGAAGGAATGCAAATCAAATCTACAATATTATCTAAATGAAGTTAGTGATCATATAATCTTTCCAAGAATAAGTAGGAATTACACTAGTATGTTAATAAGTGAGATCGATGAAAAATATGTATTACCTAATACTGTGAAAATAGGAACAAATTTATGTTCTTGATATACACATGGATGGCTTAAGAAAACACTTGTGGCAAGTTTTTACATAGTTTCTTGGGCATGCGTGGAGGATGGCCCAAGATAATGTTCTAGAAAGATGGCACAAACAACCTGACATGTCGTGTTCTATGGTTAGTAAATTTAAATAAGTTTCATCAGCTCAACATGTGATGTCGATATATTCTACTCCACATGTCTTGAACTCTATAGTGTCATGTGACATGCGCAAGTGAAATCCCTTAAAATTACTATGTTCTAACTAATTGTAAAACACTAGGAGTGACATTACAAAAAAACAACTATTGACATTGGGAATATTAAACAACAAGGACTTTCTTTCTGAGATATCTCGAAAGTACAGTACCTCAACAATATGTGTATCAAACTCTTTTTCTTCTTCAAATGATAGTAAAAAATGGAGTATGGGGCTTATATTGAATTCTACTAGAACGTGGGAGGATAATGGTGTTAAATGTATTCTAGATTTGATTTGGAACGTTGTGCACGTGATAGGTATGCCTAGGAATAGGTATGAATTTTGAATTTTTAGGGTTTGTACATGACTCTATAACTTGTTTAGGGTCTCGTAATAGTGTTTAGGGTGTCATATCAATGTTTAGGATGTCGTATTAGTGAATAATGTGTCCCAAATGTATTATTGGTGGTGACACATTAGTGTTTTATGTCATATCAATATTTCAGTGTTTAGGATATCACATTAGTTTTTAAGATATCGTTTGATTGTTTATGGTGTCATATTAGTGTTAAGTTTTCCTGATTATGTTATTTAGGATAAACCCTAAATTCTAAACCCGAACCTTAAACCCTAAACCCTAAACCCCAAACCCTAAACCCTAAACCCCAAACCCTAAACCCTAAACCCCAAACCCTAAACCCTAAGCCCTAAACCCTAAACCTTGAACCTTAAACTTTAGAAAATAATTATAGTTTTCATTATTATTATTAATTAATATATTTGAAACTGTAAGAAAAGGTGGCAATTTGATGTCATATCTATTACCTAATACTTTGTAAATAGGAACAAATCTATGTGCTTGATATACACAAGGACAAATATAACATGAAACTTTATCTTAAGTATAAATATATCGAACAATTGTTTAGAAGCATGTTTTCAAAACGAATGACGTGTTCAAATATTTTGTTTAGTATATAGACACTAAATAATAGTGTGAACTAGTTTATTATCATGGTATTATTGTAGTCACGTATTTGGTAATAAATGATAGAGGGTTCGATAATTTCTACAATTTGCGTTTATTAATCACTGGTATGAGAATAGTTAATTATGTTGATATTGCGTTGGTATTGGTTAAATATGCATGTGATCTTCGAGCTCTTAGTTGTAATTTCATTGCTCTTAGTTGTGTTAAATTAAATACAATAGTAAAACTTTGATTTCTGGATGCATTATAGTTGTAAATATTGTGAATGTGGAGATCATTTGTGTGTGTGTGTGTGTGTGTGTGTGTGTATTATTAGTTATTAAATATTGATAATTGTAATGTTGTGAATCCCTGATGTAAGTTGAAGCTATAAAAATTATGTGATATCATACTTTGACTCTCAATTTGGCATATGGGGGCAAGTGCCTCTGCAAAGACAGGAATCGGTGTGTGCTGAAGGGGCTTTCCCCTTAGGATGCCACATCGATATGCCCAACTATCGTTGCATGATGAAGGGACTTGCCCCTTAGGATTCTGCATCGATAGTTGGGCGGTATATTGTGCTGAGCAGAGGTTTTTAAAGTCACCCACCGACCTTCCACTCAGAAATGCACCCTCTCGTAATATCACAACCATCCCTTTTGCAATGGACGGTTGTGATATTATGGGAGGGTGCATCTTGGGTGAAGGATAGCCGTTGGCATTTATCGATACTTGAATTTTTCATGGATATGAGCTTTCTGATGTTGTGATTATTTTATCATATTGGATGACGTATATTTGATTTGACATGTACCATACTAACGTTAATTGTATATTTATGTTTTGTACTAGTTACTCTTTTGTGCAGTGAATAAGAATACCATGAGCTAAATTTGTCCGATCCTGTTTGTAAAACGAAGAGATACAAAAATACGAGCTTCGCGTAAACTGAAGATGAAGGGTGTTCGCATAAAAAGTTTGAAAACTGCAAGAATTCCTAAAAATAGTCATCAATTTATTAACAATTTATAAATTATATGTATATTATAGATAGTTTAGTATGCCAATGAATACTAGTTGTTCATAATGTATAGCAAATATTTTTATTACGATTCAAAATTTTAGCACCAATTCTAAAATTCAAATAAAAGTGTGAAAATTTTGAAATATCTATATTCCTCAATTTTAGTTTGTAAGTTCAATTTTTTCAAAAAGAACGGTATTATTTTATTGTTGTTTAATTATTGTGTTTTGGCATGCATAAATGTATATATATATATATATATATATATATATATATATATATATATATATATATATATATATATATATATATATATATATATATATATATACACACTATTTTCTATGGAAGTTTCTCTCCACATTGAATAAGTGTATTTGAAATAATATTAATTTTGTAACAGTCTCTGTCACATTATATTTATTATGTCGCATTCTTTGTCACATTATAGATGACCATATTGTGATATGCTTCCAGTAGGTAGTCCTATAAATTGTTATTTTCCTTGAATTTCAATACTGTGTTTTATACACGTGGCTTTTGAATTAGACAAAAAATTGAATGCTTGCAATGTTTTAAGATGGTATTCATGTTGATGATGATCAATCATAACTCAATTTATTTCAAAAAGTATGAAATAATTATTTCATTAACGATACAAAACTTCATGTAATAATTTTTAGGATGGGAAGGAGGCCCAAATGGCGAGCATGATCGATCTTCCTGTCCAAGAGATTACAGAGGAAAAGAGTCAGTTTTCATATGATGACCTAGAATGGACACCAATAGGGGATGAGCCAAACATCGACATTTGTGTCGTCATACCGCTCATGCAAGACTACATGCATTTCTAAAGGGGGAAGGTTCTAACAAACGTTTTGAGACTACCTTTTCCCGCACAAATCACAATTCAATAAATATAGAAAATCCAAAACCACATACAACCAAATCATATTCTAGGTTTGGAAATTCGCTAAAAAATTATTTTTTTGTACGTTCTTTTCGTAAACAGTTGTATAGCATTTGATGTTACCATTTTTAATGCAGTTATTGGTGTTCGTATGGTCCAGACGACAATAGAAATAAGTCAGTAACAAGTGACAAAGTGAGTAGGTGTATAATTAAAAGGGGTTGCCAATGTCATTTCAATGTGAAGATTTTTTATGGGAGACTGACAATGGCCATAATATTATATAACCATCTGTTTCATTGTGATGTAAATGGTGAGTGTTGTCATGGGATGAACAAAAATACCATTAATGATCCTACATCTGAATGTTGCCCCGTACTTATCAAATGAATGCAAAACTTATATCGAGAGTCTTTTGTTAATGGGAGTCACCATGGACATGGTGTACGATAAATATATAGAGGATCCATCAAACATGGGTATATCGAGTAGGAGGGATGAATACATGACAAGAAAGGACGTGTTGAATGTGTGGAAAAGAGTTTGTTGCAGAAGGTCTCAAAAGCATGTCGATGATGCCATGAGCGTGAACTTATGGCATGTGGAGGAAAGAGACATATTTTTCTACTATCAACGCCAAATGGAACCACCGTTCCATTCATTATGGGGTTGCAAACACCGTGGATGTGTGAGAGAATGGTTCAACATTCACACAATTCCATAATCTCCATGGACTCGACGTTTGCTACCAACAAATATGGCGTAAGTAATTGGAATGAATTTTGAAATGATGTGTAATTTACGTATCATTAATACTATTCCCTTTCTATTATATTAAACCCCATGTTACCATTTGATGTCATATTTCTTACTAGTACCAATTATACACATTGCTTTTTTTATGAGCAAGAAGTTGGGGTGCCCGTAGCATGGGCCATTTCTTCAAGGAATAAAATTGAAGATATTTACGGGTGGTTGGTGGAAGTCCAAAAATGAGGAAAACACCTTCGTGTCGATTGGCAGATCAATGCGTTCATTACGGATGATGCGTCGGCTGAAATCCAAGCCATCATGTGTGTTTTTGGTTGTCATGTAGTGTTATGCCTATGGCACGTGCGTAGGGCATGGTTGAAAAACGTGCACAAGTATTGTAGCAAGGAGTCTAGGTGGAAGATTTTCGAGAGACTAGGTACCATCATGTATGGTTCGAAATGCATCACGAGCACACATTTCAAATCATTCAAGACTTATTTAATGAATTCAAAGAGGAAACTAAGTTCCTTGAGTACTTCAGGAATACATGGTGTGAGAGTAAAGAACGTGTTGGTGAGTACTATCCTTTGTGTGTTTTCTTATTAATTATCATCAATTATAATTCTTGGTTTATAATGTCACTGATTTTCAATCCGTGTCGCTTGATAGCTATGTGGGCAACAAATTTTAGAAACTTCTCCCATGCAAATCAGGAAACAAACGCATCCATTGAATCCTACCATTGTTTTTGAAGACTAGATACTTGTGTGATAGAAAAAGAAATGTACTCGCCGGATGGACTATTTGTTCTACACACTTGTGTATAAGGTGGAGCCATTTTACAAACACAAGAGGAAGTTGTAAAATCTAGCTTCTTGACCAATTTCAAAAAAGAAAGACATCTATTGACAGTGGTTGAGAGAGCAAAGAGTATTCTTGATACAAATTGCCTTACAATTACCCTGATTGCAATCAATTGTGGGTGAGGATCCAAACAACTAGAAGCACATGGTATTTGGTAAGGCAATGCAGAGCCTTGGACGTATGCGAATGTGCTTGGGCTATCAGAGGAAACACATGTAAGCACGTGTTGAAGGCGTTGGATTTTTGCAAGCAATATGTGTCGATGTCATCATATCAAGCACTAGAAGTGACAGGTAGTTCAATGCCATCATATGTTACCGATGTAGATTGCTAAGCATAAGTTGTAACGAAATAAGCATCGTGTTGAATTTCTTTTCATTTCACGTGCAGGAGGCAATACTTATGGGGAGACAAGCAGGGTAAATGAAGACACATTCCGACATGGCCCCTCTTCATCGTATCCAACAACAGAAGTTGAAGGTAATTTAATGTCATCGTATGTGGCAAGTAGTGATATAGATTGCTAAGAATAAGTTGCAACAAAAAAAGCATCGTGTTGAAATTGTTTTCATTTCTTGTCTGCGCACTAATACCTATGCAGAGACAAGCACTATAAACGATGGCATGTTATGGGATGGCCCCTCCTCACCACCTCGACACTCACTGACAGTTGATGGTTAGTTGTTAATGCCTTCAATCAATTAATCGATGCCAATGATAATGTTTGTCACACATATTTATGATTAGGTGGCATTGTGTATTCATGTGTACTATGATATTGAAAAACCTAGTGTGTAAATAAATAATTTTCTATAATGTCTTATACGTCACAGGAACTCCTAAAACAGTTGGGGCTGGTGGTTTGATGATAGAAAGTGATTCAGATTTTATGGAACACACATCCAAATAATTCTTGAAGTCAGTCTTTGATACACGACTGAGTACAAATGAACAAAAAAAACATTCTTTGAATGTGTTCAAAGGTTTAGGAGAGACCTAGAAGCATCAAATATGTTGGATGTTGCTTTCAAAGGAGATGTCAATGAGATTTCCACCACCCGCATGCGTCCATGGTTTAGTGCAAGTAAAAAATGCCACCGCAGTGTGAGTAAGAGGCCTGTCATTGTAGAAGATTTGAACAATCACGCTGAAGACTACGAATGCTTCCAATTTCCCAATGGCAATCATGCAAAGAGGAGACAAACCACACAAATGGAACATACAGGTTAAAACATTGAACTATTAGTGTCAACTATTCGCAAGATATTTTAATTGTCGAGGTGAAGACTAACATATTGATCATTTATTTTGCAGGTGGTTCAAATGTTGTTGAAACATCTCCCACCGCCACTTATCTTTCAACAATTTAGCATCTGCGCAAGGTTTGTATTGAATGTCCTTAATATCATAACATTTATTTACTGTATGTAAGCTAAAAATCCTTTGATACCTTGTCTAATATTTAATTCGTTGTGTTGCAGATGCAACGGATATGCAAATGGTGTATCTTACAGAATGAGCAGGTTGAGCTTTGGAAAGTAAATGTATGGCATGTTGAGCGGGCCTAAATTATAATTGTAAACATTTCAATTCATGTATATGATATTGTACATTACGTATATTTAAAATACATAAATATGGAATGTGTACAACTGACCTACTCTTTGACTATTTTTAGAGTTTTTTAAAAAGTGCTTGGTGGTGTTAGCCAACGTAGAACCGCTCACGTAATATATGGATAGTATAAAATATTTTAACAAATAGAAAGTTGATGTAATTATGATGAAAATATGTAATCAACAGTAGAAAATTATCATGTCGAAGTTTAATTGCTACTATCAAAGTGCTGAAAAATAAACCTTTTTCAACACTATATAAAATATTTCAACACGTTGAAAAATGCACGGTGTTTTTCAGCACTTTGAAAATCGCGATCACGTTCACCAAAAGGCGCAACCCGCAGTGCTCTTCCTTCTCGTTGTAAACATTGAATCCACATCAACTACTTTTCAAGTGGAGAAGGGTTCAATTTTTCCAAAGCGATGGAAAAAGGGGTGCGTTTTCGCCACATTGAAAAACACGTGGTGTTTTTCAGCAGTTTGAAAATCGCGACCCGTTCTCCAAAAGACGCAACCCACAGTTCTATTCCTTATCATTGTAAACATTGACTCCACATCAACTGATTTTCAGGTGGATAAGGGTTGATTTTTACAATTCGATGGAAAAAGTGGCATGTTTTCGCCGGCGTTGAAAAATGCATGGTGTTTTTCAACACTGTGAAAATCACGATCACATTCACAAAAAGGTGCAACCCACGGTGCTCTTCCTTCTCGTTGTAAACATTGAATCCACGTCAACTATTTTTTAGGAGGAGAATGGTTCAATTTTTCCAATGCGATGGAAAGCGGGTTTCGATTTTTATGCCACGTTGAAAAACACACAGTGTTTTTCAGTACTTTGAAAAGCTCGACCCGTTCTCTCGAAAAGCGCGCAACCCGCCAGAGTGCTCTTCCTTCTCGTTGTAAACATTGACTCCACATCAACTACTTATCAGGTGGAGAAGGGTTGAATTTTTTCAAAATGATGGAAAGTGGATTACGTTTTCCGCCACGTTGAAAAATGCACGGTGTTTTTCAGCAGTTTGAAAATCATGACCACGTTCTCCAAAAGGTGCAACCCATGGTGCTTTTCCTTCTTGTTGTAAACATTAAATCCACATCAACTAATTTTCAAGTGGAGAAGGGTTGAATTTTTCCAATGCGATGGAAAGTGGGGTGCATTTTCTGCCATGTTGAAAAATGCACGGTGTTTTTCAACACTTTGAAAATCACGTTCACCAAAAGGTGCAACCCGCGGTGCTCTTCCTTCTCGTTGTAAACATTAAATCCACATAAACTAATTTTCAGGTGGAGAAGGGTTCAATT
Source organism: Taxus wallichiana var. yunnanensis (assembly GCA_018340775.1). Classification (NCBI taxonomy): domain Eukaryota; kingdom Viridiplantae; phylum Streptophyta; class Pinopsida; order Cupressales; family Taxaceae; genus Taxus; species Taxus wallichiana. Next base: position 660,614,864 of record CM031242.1, read on the forward strand.
TTTCCAATGCGATGGAAAAGGGGTGCGTTTTCCACCACGTTGAAAAATACACAATGTTTTTCAGCACTTTGAAAATCCCGACCCCATTCTCCAAAAGGCACAACCAAGGTGCTATTCCTTCTCATTGTAAACATGGACTCCACATCAACTGCTTTTTAGGTGGAGAAGGGTTTATTTTTACAATGCGATGGAAAAAAGTGGCGCGTTTTCTACCATGTTGAAAAACACACGGTATTTTTCAACACTTTGAAAATCGCGATCACGTTCACCAAAAGGTGCAACCCACGGTGCTTTTCCTTCTCATTGTAAACATTGAATCCACATCAACTACTTTTTAGGAGGAGAAGGGTTCAATTTTTCCAATGCGATGGAAATTAGGGTGCGTTTTCCGCCACGTTGAAAAACACACGGTATTTTTCAAAGCACTTTGAAAAACCCAACCCTGTTCTCTCGAAAGGTGCAACCAGTTGTATTTTCCTTCTCATTGTAAACATTGACTCCACATCAACTACTTATCAAGTGGAGAAGGGTTCAATTTTTCCATTGTGATGGAAAGTGGGTTGCTTTTTCGCCACGTTGAAAAACACACGGTGTTTTTCAACACTTTGAAAATCGCGACCCCATTCTCCAAAAGGCGCAACCCACAATGCTCTTCCTTCTCGTTGTAAACATTAAATCCACGTCGGCTGATTTTTAAGTGGAGAAGGGTTCAATTTTTCTAAAGCAATGGAAAGTGGTTTATATTTTCCACCACGTTGAAAAACAAAAGGTGTTTTGGCAAGAGTTTGAAAATTGCGACCCCGTTCTCTGAAAGGCGCAACCCGTGGTGCTCTTCCTTCTCGTTGTAAACATTGACTCCACATCAACTACTTTTCAGGTGGAGAAGGGTTGAATTTTTCCAATGCGATGGAAAGTGGGTTGTGTTTTCCGCCACGTTGAAAACGTAAAGAGTTTTTCAGCAGTTTGAAAATCGTGACCCCATTCTCTAAAAGGTGCAACCATTAGTGCTTTTCCTTCTCGTTGTAAACATTGACTCCACATAAACTACTTTTCAGGAGGAGAAGGATTGAATTTTTCCAATGCGATGGAAAGTAGGGTGTTTTTTCCGCCATGTTGAAAAATGCACGGTGTTTTTCAGCAGTTTGAAAATCATGCGACCACGTTCTCCGAAAGGCGTAACCCACGGTGCTTTTCCTTCTCGTTGTAAACATTGAATCCACATCAACTACTATTCAGGTGGAGAATGGTTCAATTTTTTAGAAGCGATGGAAATTGGGGTGTGTTTTCCGCCACATTGAAAAACGCATGGTATTTTTCACCGGTTTGAAAGTTGTAACCCCATTCTTTGAAAGGCACAACCCGTGGTGCTCTTCCTTCTCATTGTAAAAATTGAATCCACATCAAATAATTTTTAGGTGGAGAAGGGTTCAATTTTTCTAAAGCGATGGAAGGTGGGGTGCATTTTCCACCACGTTGAAAAATGCACGGTGTTTTTTAGTAGTTTGAAAATCATGACCTCGTTCTCCGAGAGGCACAACCCGTGGTGCTCTTCCTTTTCGTTGTAAACATTGAATCCACATCAACTCCTTTTTCAGGTGGAGAAGGGTTCAATTTTTCCAAAGTGATGGAAAGTGGGTTGCGTTTTCGGCCACGTTGAAAAATGCAAGTTGTTTTTCAGCAGTTTGAAAATCGTGAGCCCATTCTCCGAAAGGCGCAACCTGCGGTGCTCTTCCTTCTCGTTGTAAACATTGAATCCACATCAACTCCTTTTCAGGTGGAGAAGGGCTCAATTTTTCCAAAGCGATGGAAAGTGGGGTGCATTTTTTGCCATGTTGAAAAATGCATGTGTTTTTCAGCAGTTTGAAAATCGCGACCGTTTCTCCGAAAGACGCTACCCTCGGTGCTCTTCCTTCTCGTTGTAAACATTGAATCCACATCAACTACTTTTTAGGTGGAGAAGGGTTCAATTTTTCCAAAGCAATGGAAATTGGGGTGCGTTTTCTGCCATGTTGAAAAACACACCTTTTTTTCAACAGTTTGAAAATCACAACCCCGTTTCTCCAAAAGGCACAACCCACGGTGCTCTTCCTTCTTGTTGTAAACATTGAATCCACATTAACTACTTTTTCAATTTTTACAAAGCAATGGAAAGTGGGGTGCGTTTTCCACCATGTTGAAAAATGCACGGTGTTTTTAGGCAGTTTGAAAATCACGACCCCGCTCTCCGAAAGGTGCAACCAGCAGTGCTCTTCCTTCTCATTATAAACATTGAATCCCCATCAAATCCTTTTTCAGGTGGATAAGGGTTCAACTTTTCCAAAGCGATGGAAAGTGAGTTACGTTTTCGCCACGTTGAAAAACGAATGTTGTTTTTCGGCCAGTTTGAAAATCGTGACCCCATTCTTTGAAAGGCGCAACCCGCGGTGATTTTCCTTCTCTATGTAAACATTGACTCCACATCAACCGCTTATCGGTGGAGAAGGGTTCAATTTTTCCAATGTGATAGAAAGTGGGTTGTATTTTCCGTCATGTTGAAAAACACACGGTGTTTTTCAGCATTTTGAAAATTGCAACCCCATTCTCCAAAAGGCGCAACCCGCGGTGCTCTTCCTTCTCGTTGTAAACATTGAATCCACATCAAATACTTTTGAGGTGGAGAAGGGTTCAATTTTTCAAAAGAAATGGAAAGTGGGGTGCATTTTCCGCCACGTTGAAAAATACACGGTGTTTTTCAATAGTTTGAAAATCGCGACCCCGTTCTCTCGAAAGGCCCAACCAGCGGTGCTCTTCCTTCTTGTTGTAAACATTGAATCCACATCAACTACTTTTCAGGTGGAGAAGGGTTCAATTTTTCCAAAAAGGCGAAAAGTGGGTGCGTTTTCCACCACGTTGAAAACGCATGGTGTTTTTCAACGGTTTGAAAATCACAACCTTATTCTTCAAAATGCGCAACCCTCGGTGCTCTTCCTTCTCGTTGTAAAATTGAATCCACATCAACTATTTTTCAGGTGGACAAGGGTTCAATTTTTCCAAAGCGATGGAAAGTAGGGTGTGTTTTCCACCATGTTGAAAAACGCTTCAAACAGTTTGAAAATTACAATCCCATTCTCCGAAAGGTGTAACCTACGGTGCTCTTCCTTCGATTGTAAACATTGAATCCACATCAACTCCTTTTTCAAGAGGAGAAGGGTTGAATTTTTCTAAAGCAATGGAAAGTGGGTTAGTTTTTTGCCACGTTTAAAAATGCATGGTGTTTTTCAAAGCCAGTTTGAAAATCGCGACCCCGTTCTCCCATAGCGCAACCCGTGGTGCTCTTGCTTCTCGTTGTAAACATTGAATCCGCATCAACTACTTTTCAGGTGGAGAAGGGTTCAATTTTTCCAAAGCGATATAAACCGGGGTTCGTTTTCCGCCACCTTTTAAAATGCACAGTGTTTTTCAACAATTTGAAAATCACAACCCCGTTCTCCAAAAGGTGCAACCCGTGGTGCTCTTCCTTCTCGTTGTAAACATTAAATCCACATCAACTCCTTTTTCGGGCGGAGAAGGGTTCAATTTTTCCAAAGCGATGGAAAATAGGGTGTGTTTTCCACCACGTTGAAAAATGCACGGTTTTTCAGCAATTTGAAAATCGCGACCCCGTTCTCCAAAAGGCACAACCCACGGTGCTCTTCCTTCTCATTGTAAACATTGAATCCACATCAACTACTTTTCATGTGGAGAAGGGTTCAATTTTCCAAAGTGATGGAAAGTGGGGTGAGTTTTCCACCACGTTGAAAAATACACGATGTTTTTTAGCAGTTTTAAAATCGCGACCCCGTTCTCCCAAAGGTGTAACCTCGCGATGCTCTTCCTTCTCATTGTAAACATTGAATCCACATTAACTCATTTTTATGTTGAGAAGGGTTCAATTTTTATAAAGCAATGGAAATTAGGGTGTGTTTTCCACCACGTTGAAAACGCATGATATTTTTCAACTTGAGTTTGAAAATCGCGACCTTCAAGTTCTCCGAAAGGCACAACCCGCGGTGTTCTTCCTTCTCATTGCAAACATTGAATCCACATCAACTAATTTTCAAGTGGAGAAGGGTTCAATTTTTGTAACATCCCCATTTTAAGATACCGAACAAGGGAAAAAAAAATTGATAACGTTCTCTGTTATGAATTATAAAATTCAAACACACGTTCAAGTTTTAATAATTGTTCTCTGCCCAAACAACACAGTTTGGATCACACAATTTCTTTTAAAACTAATGTTCCCTGTTCGCATATTTACAATATGGAACACACATTCAATGCCATTCAATCTTATAACAGATTCTATATGCTGCTGTAAATGACTCGAGGAACTGTCGATCTTCCATTTTCATGGCTCAGAGTTTCATCGATCCTTCATTTCATGACTCGGCAACAACCGATCCTTCATGTTCGTTTATGCATAGTATATTATATATACCAGTTCTCATAACCGTTTCCGGTTATCGAAGTGATCCATTTAAGAAGCCTATCGAATATCTGTTACCTGATATTCATCGACATTCCTGCATCTTAAATTAAGTGATAAGGACAACGCAACCAGCACTTGCGATACTTTGGCCAAAGATTTTCACATGCTTTGCATGATCATATTCCTAGATGTGATACACATCAACGGAATACATCCTTCACTTCACTTCACCTGTTATCTAGAATGGTCTTTCCTGGTTCCTACCAGTCCTCTCCGTTTAAGGTCAGATTTAAACTTCCAATTTCCAACTAGTAATATGAATGAATATAGGAAGGCACTCCTGGTAACTAAAGATACGCAGACATACGGTGTCGTTCCCCACAACTCCGTGTGTCTAGTCATCTTTAGTATCCTGAGTCACTTCGTATACCTGATCATACTCCTATCCCCTGCCAAGAACTTCACATTCAGCCTATGTATTCTTGATGTTTTAATTCGGGAGGGCATTGCAATATGTCAGCTGCAACATTGTGTCGTCATGAAGACCCCGTCTTCATGAAGACACCTTGCTGTAGCTGGCGTATGCCAATGTCCTACGGAATCCTCCCATCGAGAATACACATCCTGCTCAAGTGATTTGGATATGATCTTAATAATTAAGAATCAACTTTCAGCAACCATGTTGATCCCTTTATCCTCGTTTCCGTTACAGTTGTATATAGCTAAGAGGACTAAATCCGTCCTTTAGCTTGCTATGCATCTTCTCCTTCGTGTCGAAGGGCTGCATTTCTCTACTTGGTTCTCTTCTTAATCATTGGATTAAGCAGTCCGTTACCGACGGACGTGATAAGTTTAACCTATTAAACTTAGCCAAGATTTTCCCAACTGTAACTAAATTCAGAATTCTAGCTTATTAGACGTCATTTATACGAGGTCTAATTCCCGAGAAATGTATTCATTTGTGCTCCTTAACATTACATAGTTAAGGTCCATTAGTTATGGATATACTTATCCTATATCCTTTATTCTGAATTTAACATACGAGATCATTAATGGAGTTCGAAAGCGAAGTTCGATTACTCCGAAGTTAATTGATATTCCTTAGCTCCTAAGCTAATCCTGAATACCTATCAGTTATGGAATCATATTCTTCCTAATCCTTTTTAATGTCAATTAAAAATTCATCTTTACCCAAGTATGAACTAATTGCATATTTCAACTTAAAAGTTGTATTTAGGTAAGAATAGATATCAGTTCCCATTTAGCATCCATCCAAGGACAATTAAACAATTCCAAATCAAGAAATAACATTATATTTCCAATTTAGTCAACAATATCAAACTGATATAATTATTAAAATATCACACTTGTAATTGTATTCATCATTTCATGTCATAATCCATACATTTTCCAATCCAACTGAATGGACATTGTTTACATAAAACATCATTACAACTCATAGATAGAAGAATATACTTTCTTCTTTTCACAATTCCTCGAAGAGGAATAAAAGCAACAAATACAATTCATCTTCAACCAATCAAGAAGCATCAGAAAACAACCATGTCTTCATTCTAATCAAAGTTAGTTCAATGAACTGAGCATATTAAGCACTTATCATTAAAATGAGGTGCTTCAACTAACTGTCTCAATAAAAGAACCCTGCTTTTATGAAACGACAGTAAAACATCAATCACGAAATAGGCACAAAAGAGAGATCAGCATAACAACTGAACTATCAAAATATCATCACAATCAGCCAAAGAACTGCTGTCCCAATTCCACATAACCGTTACAAGTCTCAATTTACAATATTTGTAAAGTTAGGAATACAAGTAGCTTACTGCTGATATAACATACTGTTATCCTTTCCACGCCTTTCATTAATAATAAATGCAAAGGATGAAACTAACTGAAATGTAAACCCATTACCTTCCTTTCAGTTCATGCATCATATTAGATTCCAAGCAATCAAGCACAGACAAGAAAGCGAACAGCAATGCAGATAGTTGCTCCTATCTAAGCACTACAAAATTCATTATTAACGAATTACAGATTTCCAACTGAATGAAAGAAGAAAAGATCATTTTTCCAAGTCATTCATCCATATCCCTATTTCTTTCCACATGACTGTCCTAAAAATGGAATCCAAACGAGACACAAATCAAGATAACAGTTCAGAGTGAAACTTACAAAATCCATTCGGAATTCACTTTCCGGCAGCAAGAATAATTTCATTTATAATCAGCTTTAAATGAAAACAGGGAAGAATTCATCATCCATATCCATACTTCATTTGAATCAGGCTCATATGAAAATCCGAAACAGGTTAGTACAACATTGTGTTTATCATAGATCAAATAGTATAAGGATGCATACCATATATTTACCGTACTAGAAGAAACCATATTTCTTTCACTGTATGTTAAACAGATAAACAGTTATACAATCATGCAATCAATTATTCACATGATTTCCTAATCCTATGGACGCATTCCGTTCAAAATAACATTTTATTCATTGTTGTTACCTACAGCAAGTCCAATAATCACCTGACTACGGATTTTACCAAATCAAAACAGCAGACAGAAGAAGAATTCCCTTCCCATAAATGATTCTACCCGAATCCATTTTTCAAGTTCATGATAGTATGCAGAACTCCAGAATGCAAAAATCAGATGTCATTACCTTTATCAAAGTAAACCGTACAGGGTGTCAAATACATGGATCTGATACAGTCAAGACAACCCACACAAGCAAGACAAAATTTCTATGCATTTATTCTTTTGTTCAGCAATCCAAGGCTAAGTCGTAATCACCAAAACAGTCCGATCTTAAAAGACCGATCAGCATCAATAAACACAACTAATCATCATACCTTCTTAGCAAGAAAATAGTATATTTCACTATGAGTTCAGAAGGAGAGACTATTTCTTTTCCAACTTCCACGATTGCTCAAAATCGTATTTGTCCATTTACTTAAAAGAAGAAACACAAGCAATAATTGTTTTACCAGCATATCCTTCTAACCGAGTCCGCATTGCTCAGATAGAACTCACAAACCCATCTCTTAAAGATCAAAAGAAATGCTATTTCTTTTCAACGAAACAACAAAAAGAAAAAGAAAAGTCTTATTTCTTTTAAGCGAGAAAAAGAAAGAAACAACAAAAACGTGTTACCATTTCTTCCCTCAAACCCAATTCGTATGCTCATACAAAAACCAATGTTGTATTCATCATAATCAAACACAACAGAAAGAGAAAGGAACTATTTCCTTTTTAAAAGAAATTTCAGTATAGAAACGACCTCATGCAACTCGTACATCCTGTACAATTATATCACGAAAGACCATATAACAAAGAACATTCTCATAGCAGTGAAAACAACCCACACAGTCTGCCAGTTCTTTATATAATACTTAAGCAGTGAAATACCCATTCCTTAAAGCTCGAAAAGAAATGATATTCCTTTTAATCCCGAAACAGCAGATAGTAAACAAGAAAGATCTTATTTCCTTCAATGAAAACTTCAGTATAGAAACGACATCAAGCCGCTCACACAACCTATACAATCGTATCACAAGTTCATGTGACAAAAGAACAATCGTACAGCAATAAAATAACCCACACTGCCTGCACAGTTCCATATCATATTTTACAAAGAAAAACCAGTTCGAATTTCCATCTAACGTCAACAACCAGCACAACATGGAGGTATTCCATTCAAAGAAGTGCAAAGACAGTTAAACACAGCAACCAGGGACGATTTTCCTATCATTTCCAAAAATGACAGCAAGGGTCAACGAACCCAAATCATATCAACACAATCAACAATCACATAAACCCAAAACCCAAGAGCAGGGTTGTTTTAATGAGACATTTAAACAAAGCAAGAATTTTTAAAGAGAAGGGCTTAACATGCCTGTGATTTCTTTTCCAAACTTGAAGAAAACTGCGTTTGCCGAAGTTATTTCCTTCCACGGCGACAGCAAGAACTCCTCAACACTCCTTTCCTCTTCAGGCTCAGCAACAGCCTCAAAATCTCCAAGAACAGTGACAAATCCAAAGAACTGGTTCGACTGAACCAGAACAGAAAAACCAAATGTAGAGCAACTTTGCAAAAGCCTGAATTGAAAAAATGAAAATCAAAATTCCCTCATACACTTTCCAAGGCAAGTGGTCGCGAGGACCAAGAATAATTAATGCATTAAAGGCTCTGCCTTTTCCCAACTTCCCACGCCACTGCCAACTTGAGTTGGCGAACTCAAATTTTCAAATTTCACAAGCAAAAACCAAATTTAGCTCCATCTCCAAACAGATACCTCCGCCTCTTACCTGCCCCGCCAAACTGGCGCTGTCCACGTATGGACTTTCCATTAAATGCCAATGAATACCCCCTTTCATCCTTATCCTCTCCCTCCAAGGGTCTGCGCGCCCCTTTAGATTAGGATTAGTTTAGGTTGTATATTAGTGTTCAACCTAGGTCATAGTTTAGCCTTAGGTTATTAGGACTTAGGTTTATTTCCCTTTTTTTGTAATTTAAAAATCCACTTAGGATAGTAGTTTAGGATGCATGTTAGGACTTAGGATTAGCTTAGGATTTAATTCCTACTAACCACTAACACTAATCAACCCCTAACCCAATCTCTCAACTAACTCTCGTAACTATGTTGTGCAGGACGTTCAGTCCTTTGTATCTCATGCCAAGGCCACCCGTGTCCAGGCATTTCTTGCCTCACGAGGTTTTAAATTCGACAGTACAGGGTTCAAGGATCGAACCTTTGTCGTTGGCATTTACGTGCCAGCTGCCCATACCTGCAATCAGGCGCTGCACATTCATATCAACCTCCGGTTTGGTTCCAGAGTAAATCGACACAGAAATCACAAGAAGACCACAGCATACTTTGGATCAATGAAATTGATTCAAGGTGTGCTGTCAATCAGCAACGAGAGTTTAGCAAGTATACGACAATTTGTCGTCACATCAGCAAACACACAAGTACAATAACTGCTGTCCTATGCAATAAATCACAGCATGCAAGAATCCAAGTTAGCAACACATTCTCTTAAGATCAGAACATATCTTAACATGTTTTCCTTCATTTCAGCAGTTATAACAGTATGAAAAATATTCACCAAGTTAACTTACAAATCAGTGTTACAATTTTCCAAAGCGATGGAAAGTGGGGTGCATTTTCCGCCACGTTTAAAAATGCACGGTGTTTTTTAGTAGTTTGAAAATCACAACCCCGTTCTCGAGAAAGGTGCAACCAGCGGTGCTCTTCCTTCTCATTGTAAACATTGAATCCACATCAACTCCTTTTTCAAGTGGAGAAGGGTTCAATTTTTCCAAAGTGATGGAAAGTGGGTTATGTTTTCCACCATGTTGAAAAATGCACAGTGCTTTTCACTGTTTGAAAATCACGACCCGTTATCTAAAAGCGCGAACTGCGGTGCTCTTCCTTCTCGTTGTAAACATTGAATCCACATCAACTAATTTTCAGGTGGAGAAGGTTCAATTTTTCAAAAGCGATGGAAAGTGGGGTGTGTTTTCCACCACATTGAAAAATGCATGGTGGTTTTCAACAGTTTGAAAATCGCGACCCGTTCTCTCGAAAGGCGCATGACCAATGGTGCTCTTCCTTCTCATTCTAAATATTGAATCCACATCAACTCCTTTTTCAGGTGGAGAAGGGTTTAATTTTTACAAAGCGATGGAAAGTGGGTTGCATTTTCCACCACGTTGAAAAACGCACAGTGTTTTTCAACAGTTTGAAAATCGCGACCCCGTTCTCGAAAGGCGCAACTCGTAGTGCTCTTCCTTCTCGTTGTAAACATTGAATCCACATCAACTACTTTTTAGGTTGAGAAGGGTTCAATTTTTCCAAAGCAATGGAAAATGGGGTGTGTTTTCTGCCACGTTGAAAAACGCACGGTGTTTTTCAACAGTTTGAAAATCGTGACCCCGTTCTCACGAAAGTTGCAACCCGGTGCTCTTCCTTCTCGTTGTAAATATTGAATCCACATAAACTACTTTTCAAGTGGAGAAGGGTTCAATTTTTCCAAAGTGATGGAAAGTGGGGTGCGTTTTTTGCCACGTTGAAAAACACATGGTGTTTTTCAATACTTTTAAAATCATGACCCCGTTCTCCAAAAGGCACAACCTACGGTGCTCTTCCTTCTCGTTGTAAACATGAATCCACATCAACTGCTTATCAGGTGGAGAAGGGTTGAATTTTTCCAAAGCGATGGAAAATAGGGTGTGTTTTCCACCACATTGAAAAATGCACGGTGTTTTTCAGTAGTTTGAAAATCGCGACCCCGTTCTCGAAAAGTGTAACCCGCGGTGCTCTTCCTTCTCATTGTAAAAATTGAATCCACATCAACTAATTTTCAGTTGGATAAGGGTTCATTTTTTTCCAAAGTGATGGAAAGTGGGGTGCATTTTCCGCCACGTTGAAAAACGCAAGGTGTTTTTCATCAATTTGAAAATCGTGACCCCGCTCTCGAAATGTGCAACCCGCGGTGCTCTTCCTTCTTGTTGTAAACATTGAATCCACATCAACTCATTTTTCAGGTGGATAAGGGTTGAATTTTTCCAAAGCGATGGAAATTAGGGTGTGTTTTCCACCACGTTGAAAAATGCATGGTGTTTTTAGTAGTTTGAAATTCACGACCCCGTTCTCGAAAAGCGCAACCCACGGTGCTCTTCCTTCTTGTTGTAAACGTTGAATCCACATCAACTACTTTTCAGGTGGAGACGGGTTCTATTTTTCCAAAGTGATGGAAAGTGGGGTGTGTTTTCGCCACATTGAAAAATACACAGTGTTTTTTAGTAGTTTGAAAATCGTGACCCCATTCTCCAAAAGGTACGACCGCGATGCTCTTCCTTCTCATTGTAAACATTGAATCCGCATTAACTCATTTTTAGGTTTAGAAGGGTTTAATTTTTCCAAAGTGATGGAAATTAGGGTGTGTTTTCCACCACGTTGAAAAAGGCACGATATTTTTTAGCAGTTTGAAAATCGCGACCCCGTTCTCCGAAAGGCGCAACCCGCGGTGCTCTTCCTTCTCGTTGTAAACATTGAATCCACATCAACTACTTTTCAAGTGGAGAAGGGTTAAATTTTTCCAAAGTGATGGAAAGTGGGGTGCATTTTCTCGCCATGTTGAAAAATGCACGGTGTTTTTCAGCAGTTTGAAAATCGTAACCCCGTTCTCCAAAAGGCGCAACCCGCGGTGCTCTTCCTTCTCGTTGTAAACATTGAATCCACATCAACTCATTTTTCAGGTGGATAAGGGTTGAATTTTTCCAAAGCGATGGAAAGTAGGGTGTGTTTTCCACCACGTTGAAAAATGCATGGTGTTTTTCAGCAGTTTGAAAATCACGACCCCATTCTCTAAAAGGCGCAACCCACGGTGCTCTTCCTTCTCATTGTAAATGTTGAATCCACATCAACTACTATTCAGGTGGAGACGGGTTCTATTTTTCCAAAGTGATGGAAAGTGGGGTGTGTTTTCCGCCACATTGAAAAATACATGGTGTTTTTTAGCAGTTTGAAAATCGTGATCCCGTTCTCCAAAAGTGCAACCCGCGATGCTCTTCCTTCTTGTTGTAAACATTGAATCCACATTAAATCCTTTTTACGTTTAGAAGGGTTTAATTTTTCCAAAGTGATGGAAAGTAGGGTGTGTTTTCCACCATGTTGAAAAACGCACGATATTTTTTAGCAGTTTGAAAATTACAACCCGTTCTCCGATAAAGCGCAACCGCATGCTCTTCCTTCTCGTTGTAAACATTGAATCCACATCAACTACTTTTCAAGTGGATAAGGGTTCAATTTTTCCAAAGTGATGGAAAGTGGGGTGCATTTTCTACCACATTTAAAAACGCACGGTGTTTTTCAACAGTTTGAAAATCACAACCCCGTTCTCGGAAAGGCGCAACCAGTGGTGCTCTTCCTTCTCGTTGTAAACATTGAATCCACATCAACTCCTTTTTCAAGTGGAGAAGGGTTCAATTTTTCCAAAGTGATGGAAAGTGGGTTGCATTTTCCGCCACTTTAAAAAATGCACGGTGTTTTTTTGTTTGAAAATCGCGACCCCGATCTTTGAAAGGCGCAACTGCGGTGCTCTTCCTTCTCGTTGTAAACATTGAATCCACATCAACTACTTTTCAGGTGGAGAAGGGTTCAATTTTTCAAAAGCAATGGAAAGTGGGGTGCGTTTTCCACCACGTTGAAAAACACAATGTTTTTCAACAATTTGAAAATCGTGACCCCATTCTCTGAAAGGCACAACCAAATGGTGCTCTTCCTTCTCATTGTAAATATTGAATCCACGTCAACTCCTTTTTCAAGTGGAGAAGGGTTCAATTTTTACAAAGTGATGGAAAGTGGGTTGCATTTTCCACCACGTTGGAAAACGCACGGTGTTTTTCAATAGTTTGAAAATCGCGACCCCGTTCTCTGAAAGGCGCAACCCATGGTGCTCTTCCTTCTCGTTGTAAACATTGAATCCACATCAACTAATTTTTAGGTGGAGAAGGGTTCAATTTTTCCAAAGCAATGGAAATGGGGTGCGTTTTCCACCACATTAAAAAATGCAAGGTATTTTTCAATAGTTTAAAAATCGTGCCCCGTTATTTGAAAGGCACAACCCGCAGTGCTCTTCCTTCTCATTGTAAACATTGAATCCACATCAACTACTTTTTAGGTGGAGAAGGGTTCAATTTTTCCAATGCGATGGAAAAATGGGTTCAATTTTGTAGTCTTAATGAATGGTAACACACATTTAAACTAACATCAATCCATTGTAATGTATACGCAGTATGAAAATTACATGCTTCAATGAGAACTTGAAATTCAAATTCTCTATAATATGTACATTAACTAGAAGTAACATTCACAATACTTGCACATTTTAAATATTTTTCCATTTTAAATATTTTTAGTATGTTTTGATGGTATAATTATTATTTACTCTTTTAAAAACTATAATATACGTTTAACCAACACCTGTTGATGTCAAAGATCACATGGAAAGTGTCATTTTATTACAAAGTCATATTTTATGTCAAAGGTCACTTGGACAGTCTTCGGTGTGAGAACTGGCACTTTTTTCCTCAGTCGACGCCTTGGCCAGGATGTACATCTTCTTCCATAATTCTTTGTGGCCTTCGTGAATTTTAACAATGAATTAAAACTTGCTACTTGATTTTCAAAACTTTTTTGTTGGATTCACATGTCGTCTCCCAATTCTTAATTTCTAATTCCAACTCTTGAACCTCAAGCTCCAACTCCATCTTCTTGAAAGCACCTAGTAATTGGTCCAATAATTCCTTATTTATCTTTGACAATTTTAAATATTGCAGTCTAAGTCTTTCACGCTCGATTTTATAAAACTTTTCCTTGTTCATTGCATGTTTCAGTTCTATTTCCGCATTGAACTGACTGGGGACAACTCATCTTCTTGTCCAGCTTCAACATTTTCATTTGCAGGGCTCTCTACAGTCTTTCCAAACACATTAGTACTGGGACTATAGAATTTTGCATAGTCTTTCAGTTCCGGCACTGGTAATGCCTTGCGCTTTCCAACCTTCTTTTTTCTTGTCATCTAATTAAACATGTATTTAAACAACCAATTAATATTTGTTAACATTCAAACATAATTGTAACCATATACCGTACACGGAAGCAAAACCCAACAAAGTAACCATATACCATTTACCGTAATCCACATTCATAGTCACATTAATACATTAACCATATACACAGTGACAACATCATTATTTATACAATAAATGGAATGTCACATAACAAGAATAAAAACCATTTAATGTGCTATAAACAGAACCACAAACCATATTCAATTTAACAAGAATGTAATACTAAATCATAAACGTCAAACACATTAAAGTAACAACCTCATCACACATATATACAATTGTCCTCTAATCACACTTGTCTTCTAATCACACTTATATTACTCTTCCTTATTCATCACATCGCATACCAGATATAACAATTGAAATACATGATCTAAATACTAATTAATGTGCACATCATAACATCAACCGAAAAACAACCATATTAGTGTAAAATCACATACATCTAATAATCATAATTTAACCACATACGTCTATCCATATCATCTATTATGCTAAAAAGGCAAAATTCATCAAATATAACTAATTTTTTGCATACCACATAATCAATATCTATACATATATGTCTAATATATAAGTAAAATTTGTCAAATATGTAAGTGAAATATAAAAGTTCTATGACTGGTATATTCATTTGTTATCATTGTCTTGGGTGGGAGTGCCTGGTGTTTTTTCCTCAATTGTCGCCTTGGCGTGCATGTACATCTTCTTCCATACTTCCTTTTGATCTTCGTGTGTTTTAAGAATGGTATTAAAGTTTTCTACATGAGTTGTGAAACATTTTTGTCCGCTTCACGCATTGTCTCCCAATTCTTAATTTCTAGTTCTAACTCCTGAACCTCGACCTCCAACTCCATCTGCCTTGAGGCAATTTCTCCTATTTCATCCAATATTTCCTTGTTTTTTTGTAAAATATAAATTTTCCAATGCAAATATTTCACATTGGTTTTGATATATCTTTGTCTTCTTTGTTACAAGTTTCATTTCTAAATCCATACGAACTGACGGGGAAGGGTCGTCTTCTTGTGTAGCACCGACATCTTTGTTTGTAAAGCTCTTTGCATTCTTTTTGAATGGATAAGTGTCACTATCGAATGATTCATAATCATTTGGTTCTTGCACAAGTGAAGCCTTGCGCTTTCTAGTCTTCTTTAGTCTTGCCATCTAAATAAACTGTATTATAACAATCGATTATTATTTGTTACCATTCAAACATAATGTGAAAGGAAATAATGCACTTAACTTATACGTAACAAAATATTATCATGGATGAAATATATATGAAAGTTTCGTAACCACATCAAACCCAAGTACGCATACATGGATGTAGAACGCAACTATGTAACGATAAACCACAAGCCGTAATCCATAATACACAAAATTTGAAAAAAATTGTGAATTATCTGCGATTAATTACTGAACATGTCAAACCCAAGCAGGCATACAAGGAATAAGAACTCAACTATGTAACCACATACCAAAAACCGTAATCCACAATCCATAGTCACATCAATACATTAACCAGATACACAGTGACAACATCATCATTTATACAGTAAATGGAATGTCACATAACAAGAATAAAAACCATCTAATGCATTATAAACAAATCGTAAATGGATAACTCTATGTAACCCATAACCACAAACCATATTCAATATATCAATAATGTAGTACTAAGTCGTATACCTCAAACACATTAAAGTAACATCATCGTCATATACACATATATACTAATCGATTCCTCACAATCAATGTTATACATAAAGGTTTTCATCTCCTTCATTGCCTAGTGTTAGCCACAGACAAAACTCCATCATAAAATCTAATACATTTCTTCTCATTTCTATGAACAGAATTTGGCGTGATGCCAAGAATGGGTGGGGCATCCGATGTCTTTATCCGAGTATGGCACATTGTCTCAACATGTACCGCATCATCCTGAAATCCAACCATATAGTAAATAAGTGAACGTAGATGAATCTCTCAGTTAAACACATAATTAAATTAAATCATTCATCCAAAATGTCTCACTACTTGCCTCTTCAGGAGTGTCAAGTCTGATATCACTGAGATCCCAAATAGAAAACCCTTTGACACACTCTACCAAAGTGTTTACAAATGTATTAGGGTAGGGAAATGGAGCAGTGGGAACAATGGCCTCAGAAATAATCACTTTGACAGTAAATTTGGGGAGTGTGATGCCATGACACTTCGCGTGCAGGATACTATCACAAACCACTCCTCTCGCGACAACCATATCATTTGACATTAACCTAACTTTGGCCCCACCAGGAAAATCCTATAATAACGACAATCTCAATTACATTAATAACTTTTTCTTAATTTCACCAAAAAGAATACAGAAAATCAAATGAGAACATTCAATAACTTACTAGTCCAGTTCCACCCTCGCTCGTATTGCCAGAATGGTGTTTGTGTCCCTCTCCTCATGCCTCCCCTCATCACCCTCTCTCTCCTTAACTTGAAAAGAAGTTTCAACTCCGAGATTTTTCATCTCCACCTTTCTTACCTAACATGAAGCTATCTCTCCAATAAGATCGAGACCACATGGTGATTGAGAAGGGGGCGTCTTATTGCAAAATGTCCACCTATAACATTCGAGACATCAGAAAATCAAAGTATCAACAACATAAGGCAACATACATTTTTCGAGTGCGTGTTAAGTGGTTTTTACCTCTCTCTATTTTGCACTACGAATCGAGTGACTCTTTCGGCTTAAGTAGTGACACAAGGGAATGTCATAATCCTACGCATGCCTACAGTTAGTATATACAAAAATACTCGAAACTACATTGTATCTTTACCTACGAAAGACCAATAATTACTTACGTTATCATTCGTAGGGGGTCAAAAAATTTCTACTTGTTCCGCCCTCTTCTCTAGCTTCTGTTCATGATAAAATATCAAGTTTTTGATTTCCAACCTAACATTATATTTAAATTTCTATAATAATCTTAAATTTACCTCATTCCGATATTTGAGTTTTTATTTCCTCTCACTCTCAACCAATGCTCCTCTCTCGCCTTTCTCATCTCTGCTGAATCGTAGGCACACATTGCATCATCCACCTCCCTCTTTCCTTCTCGGCTTAACTCCTTAAATCGATATTTGCATTCTTTTTTGCAAACTCGATTGATAACCCTCCTCCGCTGCAAGTAGAATCGTTGCCTCAGGACGTAGTTCACATCCGCCTCCCTCTTTTGCACGTATGCCCTACTTCTATCTTGAGAGATAGGTGATCATTTCCCCGTATGCTTACGGCCACGCTTACGAGGTTCCACAAAGGGAAGATTGTGTTCTACTTGGTGATGTCTATTTAGTCTATGCAACTCAGAAAACCTAACATCCCCACTATCAAGCACATGATCCATGCTGACAGACATAATGAATACGACCATTAACATATTCAATTTTATATTCTACATGTGTCTCATGGATATCTGAGCGAATGGGCTCTAAAGGACCATCTGACATATTGCTATCAACTATTGGAGGATCATCTCCCTTTTCTTCCTTTGTGACGCTTGTAAAATGCGTACACACCATGTGATGTGAAGGTACTTGTATCTACATATTCCAAGTGCATAACTATTAGCCCGACATAAAATATTAAGTATTTTGGAAAATAAGTAATGTTCACATATTCGAATATTATCATCATAGAATGTGAAGAAACCTGTATGAAAAGACATCAATTTCATAATTGTTATCCCAACAAATGACATAATTATTACTACGACAAACAATTAATGTTCACAAAGTTATATATTACCGTCTCATTATTTATGTCTTCCCAAAAACATAAGAACGGATTTTCAACATGGATCGGCCCATGTCGTCGAGCTTCCACATGTTTCATTCATGTCTATTGTCATAACCATCGTTGAAGCGACACATTGTAAAACAAGTTAAACTAAAACAAATGGTGCACAAACTTATTTATTCGTATTTTGCATTCATATTGAGAAAATCGTGCACAATAAATTATTTGTGACAAAATTAGCTACACACATTATTGTTTTT
Organism: Taxus wallichiana var. yunnanensis; assembly: GCA_018340775.1. Classification (NCBI taxonomy): domain Eukaryota; kingdom Viridiplantae; phylum Streptophyta; class Pinopsida; order Cupressales; family Taxaceae; genus Taxus; species Taxus wallichiana. The sequence goes on from CM031242.1 coordinate 660,633,024, forward strand.
CAAAACTGGATACTCGACTCTAGATGTTTCGAACTAAACATGAAATGTGAATTGCAAGTGTGTTAAAAGAGAAGATAGGATAAAGCATGATGTATCCAAAATGCTCGGTTTATCAACCAACACTATATGATGTATCATCATATTATCCACAAAATATATAATATATACGTTAGAGACAATTCACATAATATTAGTTATTCACAATCTAATAAATAATGTATGTCTACCATTACGCAAAAAGGAAATACACATATATCATATTGAAATGTCTTCCATGGCAAGTGCTAGCAAAGCTACCACTTCTTGGTTTATAGTGTCCCTAGACACTTGACATACATCTAACCTACCTCTGTTAACTTTTACATGCACATATGAACATTTTGCAATGCGAGATACACTCTCTAGCACTTGAACTCGAAGAATTGAAATATATACATTGTTACATTGGTATACATTAGTCATTTGTTTCACAACAAGCATATCGTGAGAAAACACACAAATTTTCCAAACATCGTGGCGTATCACTTCCTCAAGACCCAATATCAACGCCCTATACTTAGCCTGGTGGAAGGTCATAGTGGCATTTTCGACAATTGTACCTCTTTCTACTATCTTGCTTCCATCAGGGTCATATAATATGAATGATGAACATGCAATATTTTCGGAGGTATTCGACACTCCATGAATTTCCAATCTCCAAATGGAAACCATGCTTACCTTTACAATGGACAAAAATATATCGTAAGCAAACATTAAAAAAATAGAATGAACACTTCTAATTTGAATTTTTCAATACAAACATCTATAATTTAACATATGACAAGGCCCTAAAACATTTTCTCCTGAGTTCGTTCATTAATAACGATTTCTTATTGGAGAGTCAATGGAGTTAGTACTTTGTCTACTAAAACTAAAACTAAAACTAAAACTTCCTTACAATACTAAAACTTCGTATTTCGTATGTTAGACTAAAGTGCAAATAAATTTTGGAATATATTAGAATCGTAATCACGAGTTTGGTTCCATTCCACTCATTTTTTGAATAGATAACTTTATATTGCTAACATATAATTAATACAAACACAATTTACATTTTTTTAAGATATGTTTTCCGATAATTACGAGTTTATAAATGTAATGGGTAAATATTAAATTTGAATAAATCACTTAATAAATTGATTAGTATATTATGAATAGATAGATTTGATCTATTTCGCTTGATATCAATATCTATAAACATTTGATTAAATATAGTATTGCTAACGACATTCCAATAATTGTTATAGCCTATAGTATTGCGAATGACATTCTAATAATTGTTATATTTTATTCACTAAATAACCATTGTAATGTATATCTAGTATTTAAATTACATGCTTCAATGAGTACTCGAGTTCTCTAGAATTAACTCCTTTTCAAACAATATTGGTTTTCTATATTATGTATATTAAGTAGGCTACAGGTGCATCTCTATATGAGTTGAACTCATATTACAACACTCTTTACACATAAATAAATGATTGGAAATGATAATTGCACCAATACAATCCTAAATTGGACAAATGATGATAATCCCATACTTAGTGAATTAGAAAATCGTTACCATTACACATTTCCTACCAAAATATAATTTTAACATAAATGAATTTTAATAATCTAAACTTGCTATACAAATATCTAAACATTAGTAATTTTAAAACTATAATCCATAGAAACACGTATTAATACTAAGGAAAACATATTTAATCAAGAATATATTCGAACAACAAAACAAAATATATTTATGTTGGTGTGAATCGACATCCAAAAAAATTAAATATTTATATAGGTTTTTCTCAAACACGTCATAAGTTTTTTAGAACAAAACATAAAAAACCGTAACTATTTTTTTTTTAGCAAAGCAAACTTGGAGTTGCTTCCATGTGCAATCTTTTTTGCACAATTTTTGGGATCTATCGCTGGTTTTATGATCGGAACTCCCATCTTTCTTAGCTTATGTGGAGGCTTGTACTTATGGGCATCCTCCATCATGTCATACACTAGACCATATCCTCGCGAATGCGCCCTATAGTGTGGAACTTAGACAAATAAATAACAGAAGTTTCTGGCAAATTGAGCCAGGCCTTAACCATCACTACAATTTCTGGTTTGGGTGGCTTAGTCTATTGATGATGGTCTATATAGACCACAAATGTGGACCTCCTAAAACATTCCTCCCTTTGGAATTTGGGAGTTGTTAACGTTATCCCTATGGGATTCGCAGGAACTAGAACTTTGTGTATTCATTTTCGCCATGCAAAATACAAACTGAATACAACAACACACATGCAAACAAAAATATACAATTAACGTTAGTACGATACATGTCAAATCAAAAATACATCATCCACTATGATAAAATAATCACAACATCAGAAAGCTAATATCCATGACAAATTCAAGTATTGATAAATGCCAACGGCTATCCTTCACTCAAGATGCACCCTCCCATAATATCACAACCATCCATTGCAAAAGGGACTGTTGTTATTTTATGGGAGGGCGCATTTCTGAGTGGAAGGTCAGCGGGTGACTTTAAAAACCTCTGCTCAACACAGTATACCGCCCAACTATCGATGTGGAATCCTACAGGGCAAGACCCTTCATCATGCAACAATTATTGGGCGTATCGATGTGGCATCCTAAGGGGCGAGCCCCTTCAACACGCACCGATTCCTATCTTTGTAGAGGCACTTGTCCCCATATGCCAAATTGAGAGTTAAAGTATGATATCGCATAAATTTTATATCTTCAACTTTCATTAAACATTCACAACATTACAATTACCAATATTTAACAACTAATAAACACACACACACACACACACACACACACACACACAAAATGAGTTCCACATTCACAATATTTACAACTATAATACATCCAAGAAATCAAACTTTTCCTAATGTATTTAATTTAAAAAGCATTAAGAGCAATGAAATCACAACTAACGGCTCGAAGATCACATGTATATTTAACCAATACCAGTTCATAATTAACTAGTCTCATACCAATGATTAATAAACGCAAATTGTAGAAATTACCGAATCCTCTATCATTTATTAACAAACACGTGAATACAATAATATCGCAATAATAAACTAGTTCACACTATTATTTAGTGTCTATATACTAAACAAAATATTTGAACACGTCATTTGTTTTGAAAACATGCTTCCAAACAATTGTTCAATATATTTGTACTTATGATAAAGTTTCATGTTATATTTGTCCTTGTGTATATCAAGCACATACATTTGTTCCTATTTACAAAGTATTAGGTAATAGATATGACATCAAATTGCTTCCTTTTCTTACAGTTTCAAATATATTAATTAATAATAATAATGAAAACTATAATTATTTTCTAAAATTTAAGGTTCAAGGTTTAGGGCTTAGGGTTTAGGGTTTGGGGTTTAGGGTTTAGGCCTCAAGGTTCGGGGTTTAGGGTATAAAAGTTGAAATATAAATATTGAAATGAAATAATTGATCATAATAAGAAAAGTTATATAGAAAATGTTGTGGAGTTAGGAAACCTAACAAATGCATTCCTACTATTTGAATAAAATATGAATGATTAGAAATTGGACTTAGACACCCTATTAAGCACGAGCCACCAAATCTAAATAGAATGCAAATAAGTGGATATCAAAGTTAGAAACCCTATGATGCACAAAGTTCCAAATATAAATAAATTATGGGTCCCATGTCCAATAATTGAAGCTAGAAACTTTGTCAACCACATGACTTTGATTCTTCCACACTGAATATGAAAATGCATACGAACCTTAGGTTGAATAAGCATTTCTCAGAATATGATTATCTAATATGTGATCACCTTTTTATAATTTAGGATAAGCTAATAAAGTTCACATTTCAAAAGGAAAAAATTAGATATAACATATGCAATAAGTTAAATTTTATTAAATCGTCAAAAAACACCATAAATATAGACATCGAGTGTTAGCATTTTTGGCATTCTAAGTCTTAAAATAATATTTCAATATTGATATCATTACACTAGCACTGAGTTTATTCGTTACCTCTGCCTCCCCCCCCAATGTTGGAGATAACTCCAAGGCCTCAACACTATAACTAGTAACTATGGTTCTTCTTGTAGTCTCCCTCACGACTCTTTAACATATCTTACTAGATACTCAGGCAAGTCCACTACTGTTGCTCGAATGAATGGGGATCCACCCACCATAAAAATTATCTTGTGAGATTTGTCAACTCTTGAACTCATACTATAATTGGACAATATGCCCATGTATCATATGTCCCCATATACGAGCACCACATAATATCCCCTTAATCTCATATAATCACTTGCTAATGAATTCCAAGCCAAACACACAAATAAGGGAAACTTTGCGACAATATGTAGATGTTTCCCCATTACTATATGCATCATGAACATCTTATAAATCTGTGTCAAAAAAGAATCACTAACCTAATCACCATATTTTATAGGGCTAATATATGATAAATGTCATGGTACAAATGTACCAAATTTATACTCATGTAATGTATTATTCCTTGATCTAGCACCACTTGACACATGGCTATACAAAAACGTGGAACATCTTAACCTAACTTGTGACAAAATACACATGTCACCGTAAAGTTTAAAATTGCCTTATAAAAATCGATAATGGTTACAACATATACATCCCTCAACCACACTAGGTAGGAATGTAGATTATAACAATATGAGGTTTTGAATACCTATTTACTTTCTACCTCTCTACGATGTCATCTTGAGTGCCATAAAGCATGGGTGTACCCACAAATCAATTACCCTAATATTACAATTGTAGATCTCTTATCGACAAACTAGAATAAACTTAAGATATTGCATGTAAGGTAATAATGATCTATAGGGATCCTTTCTCAAAATAGTATTAAATAAATGACCATTCTAGATCTAACCCACAAAAAAATACCTAGCTCACAAAGTGATCTAGGTTTGTAAGAAAAATTTATGTCGAAAGGAGGTTATATGTTCCTTTTATATACATTGTATGTCTTTAGGGTCTCCTAGACCTAATTTAGCCTCTCTTTATAGCTATCTAGACTTGGCCTAGTACATATTTACACCTTTCTCAGGATTTGGACCTAATTTAGCCTTCCCTTTATAGTGTATTTGGACCTTTCCTAACACCCTTACCTTTGAGAGATATCTACATTGATTATACTTACTTTTTATACTCGTTTGTATACATTGCATTATACTTTTCTTTGAAGTCGTTTATTATTAGGGTTACCATGAGTAATTTTTAAAATGTTACATGTGGTCGAGATGATGGATCCAACATCCATTCACTTGAACGTAGAAACTTAAGTAAAGGTATGCATATTTCATTATGTTTAACTTCTTAAGTTATTACTTCTTTATAGTTATTTACCTAGATTTTGGTATAGTAGGTCCAATTCCCAAATCACCATCTCAAATTACACTAAAATGGCATGTGATGAACTTTGGGTAGAGTATATGTATATGTATATGTATACAAGTTGGGAAAAGGCCAACTTTCCCAATCACTTACTAAAGTTTATAAATCTGCCAAGTGTACTTTGTTTATGTAGATATGATATTATAAATTATTTACATGTGGGGTTTGGATGTCTATCACCAATACCTTCCTCACAAATAAAACTTGACAAAACATGTACATCCATAACTTAAACATGTATTTGAAAGAGTTTAAATTTGAAAAGGCATAATACATCCATAACTTAAACATTATTTTTCAGTTATGGATTAGCAGTCATGAATTTTAACGTGGTTTCATCACTCAAGTTCACCAAAAATGCCAATCTTGCTCACCAAAAATTGGCCGTATGAAAACAATTGAACAATAGAGACTATTTGACATTATAAAAAAATGCAGACTATAAATTCAATTATAGTAAGAAATTAGTCAAACATTTTGAAGAGATTCTTTGAGGCATTGGGCAAAACAATTCACTGGAGACATTTTGTCAAACATTTCGCAGAGACATTTTGTCAAACAGTTCATGAGACCATATTTTGCCAACCATTTTGTAGAGACATTTTGTCAAACAATTCACATGCTCCCTTTAACCACTATAGATTTTATTAAAAATGTCATTAGTTTTTCTGCACATAACCAATTTGGATAAAATACATGCTCCATATGGGCCAAAGCAACGTTGTCCAGTTAACCGGTTTGTCGAAGTGTGATGAAATACGGGAGAAAAGGTGGTTTTGAGGATCTCTGTGGGTAAACTTTAAAGCTTTATTTCTTGTAGGCATGATCTCGCCAAACACGTTTCCTATAGTCCCCAAACACGTTACCTATATTGTATTTCTAATATTAAATGAAAATGTATATCAAAATCCGAGAGGAAATATTTAACTTTTCAAATGCGGGGGTGTGAATTGATTCAAAGGAGAGGGTATGGTACGGCTTTTGGATTTTTTATTATTGGTTCTTCATAAATTGAAAACTAGATATCTTAGGTTTTTGTGGGTGTTTCTGATCCAATCTTTTGAGTTCTGATTCTTGTCCTTCAGACAATTTGGAAGAAACAAAGTGATTAGCAGGCCTATGGGGACTCAATGGGAAAGAAAAAACCTCATCCTGTAATACAAACTAGTGGAATCAATGCATTTTAGAAATGATATGAACACTGGGACATTGAAACTTACTGTAGAATGGAGAATTCCTCTGCAACGAACGTTGTCCTCTGCAACGATCTCCTCTAATGGCTCGCTGAAATAGACTCCTTCCTCCCTTCGGCTTCTTCCTCAAAAATTGCGGTCTTATTCTTTTCCCCTCGTCTCATTATCAGGGACATTCCTCATTTCAAATGCAGGTTTGGGTATGATTCAAAGGAGAGGGTATGATTCGAAGCACTCATTGGCGCAGAGGGAGAGGGGGCACGCAGATTAATAATTCAAATTTTCACAACTGGCGTCTAGGTCAACGTAAATATCTTCCTCCTCTGGGTTGTGTGGTCCCCACGCCTGTTTCCAGCGTGACGTCAGGATTCCGGGTGAATGTGGAATGGTCCATGCGGGAGGAAGGCACCATCCATGGCGGGGAGGCACCATACATGGGTGCATTTTCAGTGGAGGGTAGCCTCCGGCACTCATTTGCCTTTAAACCTATTTCAATGTCTTCCAAAGTGGATGCCAGCTCATTTATCCGTCCACCTGATAGAAATGGCACAGTTCCTAACGACACAAACACCACTGAACATGGCTACTGTTTGCCCTGATACTTGGAATCGGACTCGGATTCGTCCTCCACCGCTACGCCGGACTCGTGTTGCCTCAACAGACCCACAAAAATCACAGGGCTTCGGATGAATTCTGTCATATATTGCAGATGATTCTCTTCCTCTTCAAAGAAGGGTGTTATGAATAAGATTTGTCACTTTGGAATCTCCCTCGTCAGGCACGAACGAATGTAGTACCTATCAGGATCCGAATAGCTACAAGGAGATGACCGCGGACAGAGAATCTGGCGGCCATCGCATCAATTCTTATGGCGTTTTTGGTTCCGGATCCGTCCCACCTCACTTGGCTGAGAATGTAATCGCTCTCCGCGGGACTGAAAATGTAGAAAACCAGGGAGGGGATACCCAGCTTGGCCTCCAATGTGTCGGGAGGTCGTGGATTATGAAATCCAGCTAAAGGTGATGCAAAAAAATTTCGAAGGGCTTCTCTAGTTGCCCGAATGCCGCATGAAGAAGATACGACATTTCTGACTTAATGTCAGATGTGCATTCGACGCCGGGAAGAAGCATGTCAACTAATGGCAACGCCAATTCAAGGAGCTCGATCCACTCCCTGACAACGCCATATTAACTATTTGCAGACGTTGACACGAAAGACACTCTTGCCAAAGCCTTGCAGAGATTAATGAAAGGATTAATGTGACCTCGTCCCATCACGACTTGAAACTCTCTATTGTGCTTGCGCTTGCGCTTGACTTCCTGCCTCCAACTTCCTACTCACTTTTCTCAATTTCTCGCTTTTCTTTGCTTTACAGAATCATACATTTCAACAACACCTACATGTCAAATATTGATTTTGCACACAGATGCATTGTAATTTTTTCGCTTGCCTCTTCCAGGCAGTAATAAACACTTATCGAAAATCGGATAGGTGATGGATAGATAATTTGGTCATGTAGATCTTGATCATTTTCTAAACTTGCCAACTCCCACAAACATCATTTTCCTGTAACCCAAATGTTGAAAGCGAATAATTTAAATGGAAAACCACCGTCATCCATTTTGGATAGATTAATGAATGATCCCATTACTAACGAAATTTAATATAGTATTTGAGTTTTGTATTTTGACTATGCGTCCAGATTTAGAAGAGGCATAAGAAATTAGTGCGCCAAATGGGCTCTCTTTTAAGTTTCCCTTGATTCCTTTCATGTAGTTGTTGAAAACTTTGCAATTGCCTTTTGCCATTGAAAAGAGTAAAAAGGAAAGGAGTCAATCTCATCATTTTGGTTTTATTATCAAATGAGTCCTTGTTGTATCTGTTAAAATCGTGAGAATTATCATTGAATGAATTGAATGAAAAGCATAATACAAACAATTTACTTTTATGGTTAGCGCATATAATTCTTAAGTTTTTCATGTAATTAAAATCACTTTTGTTTTTTTTGGGTTCAAAATTTCCATTGTCAGACAATCATTCAAGGCAGAGTATGTAAAAGCTCATTGCAAATACAATCATGGACCTAAAAACGCCATTTAAGCCAGAAAATCTATCGTTACAAAATATGAGCTTTTCTACTATTTAAAATTTTCAGTCACAATATTTCTGTTAGTGTGTAACGTACAGTAATTGCTTCTAGATATTTGGGCTTGAGCGGCATACTATCGTTGCCTATGTACCTATTTTCCAATTTGGTCTCAATATTTTTATAATGCAATTTGTTGTATTTGTTTAGGCTGACTAATTACTCCAGCTTTCTGTCGTCTTTGCAAATAATTGTAATTTGTGACATTGCTTGATGCGAAAGTTTAATATATGCACGAAAAACATTTAACAAAATGCTGAATAAGATGTCATAGCTTTCGAAGACATGGATTTATACTTGACACGTTAACATTATTTTACCCCACATAAGCAATAAGTGTCCATTCCAATCGGTTCACCTTTTCCAACATACTACCAACATATACATTGAAATTTTTATTGGCAAAGACTTTGCAGCATGGTGCTCTTGTTTCAATTCGGATACACACTATGTGTGTGAGACCATATGGGTGTAGGTATATATATTTGGTGAATACAAAACACCTACGAGAAGCCTCCAATGTGCAAGTGAGAGTCAATATGTAAATCCATTAGAGAGAATGATCCTTAATGTTGGGGTTGTAATATTAAGTGGGAAACTAACTTAATAAAACCCACCAAAGACTAATGGTTATGGCATATAACTTATGTTTAAAACATAAACATGTCGGAATCCACATCTTGTGTCGGGATAAGTGCACGAAGTTGGGGGGCCAAAAAGAGGACAAGAATCCGAAAAAAGTTCAACTCATTCGCGTTTTAATTTCTTGGCTCAGGAATCACCAAAGCATAACGCGTACATGTTACATAATGCATGCACATTACATAACACGTACACGTTATGTTGACTAGAAACAAAAAAATAGGCCCGAGCCTCTATCATTTTACCTCCCTCAAACGCGAGTTTCAGAGCTTGTTCGTGCCCTCACATTTTTTCATTCAACTAGATCTCAAGCTCAAAGGATCGTTTCTAGATCGCCGGGAAGATCTGAATCGATGATAGCACCACGGAGAAGAGGTAAGCACAATTATTTTCTCAAAATTGCATTGAAATATGATCATTATAGATTAAAATTTGAATTGAGTACATATTTTTTATTGTTATAGTTAAAGGTTGAGGGAATCAACCACAACCAAACCCTGTTATTCCTGACATCCCTCCCGACACTCCCACAATTTCTCAACATCCCTCGAGTAGTCAAGAATATTTAGCAACCCAAATAGTTGAAAACAAAATTTAAATTGAGGATTTAATCAAAACAATGAGGGATGCACAATCTACAAACCCCCACCGCACCTCTCTTGTAAACACATTGGAGGCATTACTTGTTCAAATTGACGCAAAGAATGGTGTAAATTGATCGTTGGACAACTTATAGAGAGGGTTGTAGGGTTTATTATTCCAAAAATTGTCATATGTGGATGTAAAGAAAAAGAAATTTCAAAAGAACTCATATGCGCCTTATTCACGGACCCCCGCACTAATCTTACTATTTCGTTGGCATGTAAACGATTTCCCATCCATTGGTGCAATAATAATTTGATTAGAAATAATTTTTGGGACCGATGGTGGATGGTGTTTGATTTTCCACCTTATAATAACAACGAGGTGCCACTATACTTTTTGAGGATACTCTATTACGAGTTTATCCTCAACGAGATCCCAAATTATTTTGATTTCCGAGATTTCGGGGTGGGAAAAGGATCTACACAGATCGACAGTGTGCACAACGTGCACCTATTCAGCAGCTAGATTCCCTTGCACGAAGCCCCTCACCCGATATTGTCCCTCAAGCAGTGAAGGAGACAGTAGAGATTGATACACTCCACGTGCTTCAGGGGCTATCTACGACCCTTGTTCGACATACGAGGGAGATTTCTGAGCCAGATGCTTGCGGAGGTACACAGAGTATTCCCTCAGGGAGTACTAGCATGAGGCCACATTTTTGCTCATCATGTGGTAGCATATGTTTGGGGCTCGAGGAGGATGATACTTTCATGCATACTGATTTTAGTGCACTGGTGCTAGGGGTGAACACGATAATGTCACTATGTCATATGTCCTTTTGAGTGATACATTTGGATTACATTCATCGGCGTCACCTTCGCAGGTAAATTTGTTATGTTTTGTTATGTGTGTTACAAAAAGTTTGGAGTACCTGATTTACTTATATATGTTAAATTTTTGAAATAATTGTATTTGTACATGTACATGGATTGATATTATAGTGCACGGAGGCGCATCTTCATCCCGACCACATGTAGCGAGCACCATGCATACACATACATTCACAGAGGTAATTTAGAATGTTAATTATGTAAAATTTTCACATACATGTGTGTGTGTGTGTGTATATTAGTTTTGAAGTCAAATATATGTATGTTCTTGTATGTCCATCTAACTCACGTGATATACATGTTTGATAAAGATGTTGACTTCACTAGACACCCCACCATCTCTGCAACAAGTAGATAAAGGTGTTGCCGCTGCGATTTCATCTGTGCAGCAACTCACTGAGGTATTCAAACAACACGTAATTTTTTTAAATTTATCGTGTAATTCATATTATGTTAAATTACATGTTAGTAATGTCTTTCATTGTAGAATTATTAAATTATGTTAATAATGTCCTTCATTGTGTGTATGCAGGAGTTACCTATGACAGGTAGCAACCCTATTCATTTGATTCACAGGCATGGCGGGGTAAAAACAATAGTTCTATATTGATAAAATTAGTTAAAATATTGTCATTATGTAGATACATGTACTTAGCTCTATTTTCGCTAATTTTGATGTTAGATTTTCTGATCTTATGTGTATGTAGGGAACTTCAACCCCCTCCATTTTGACTTCAAGGGCACGGACTCCTCCATCTCATCGTCTTCGTACCCCGTTCGTACTATAGGAGCTCCCGATGACTCATCTGAGCGTGAGATGCAAATTCGGCGTGATCGACAACTTGCGGTAAGTTTGTGTATTTATGTAAATACTTTCATTCTAGCATGGTCTTAAATACATGTTGAAAACATACATAAATTAAATTTTGACAAAAAAACATTGTTTGCATTTACTGTGCTCATCTACTGGGAAAGTATTCAACGGAAGAGGACTCGAAGCATGGGCTCAGATGATCCAAAGTCATCTCATGGATCTCCATCTTTGCCTAAGGGAGGGCCTTCTTCGATCAAGGCCAAGAGAGGGATAGATTTTGATGAGTAGGAAATATATATGTCTTACATGACATTATTTTTGTATGCCTATGTGCATGGCATTGTATGTAAGCCTATATGGCATTTGAACTTGATGTTATATGACCTATTTGGGCATTTTTATATTTATTATGCACATTAAAATACTATTTGGAACTTGATAATTTTGTATGAGACCTTACATTTCGATATTATTTTCGCATGAATCTAATATGATGTGCACTTGACAATATTTAAGACATTATGGATTATGTTTTCATTTATTGGTGATGTACATGTACTAGCATTTTCAATGTATAATATACATCAAACTTTGGAAATTAATATTTATATAATGTATGTATATTAAGAGTTACCTAATCCGAGTAATTATTCATTCAATTTATCAATGTGTATATGTGTATTTACCTTACTTGTGCTTCTTCTTGCTCATGATCTCTTTGTACGGTTCCTATCTTATCATGCACTTACTACATTCTTCTATGCTTCGTAGTCTTCTCCCTTGTTAAAACACCCGACAGCTTGTCAAAATTTGATTCCTTTCATCTCGTTGATATTTTGAGAATGTCTCTCCATATACATTACTCCAATACTTGAGAATGTCTCCAGATGCAATGACATTCGATTCGGACACTCAATGATTCTTGATTGTCTAATCAATTCCAATTCGTGTTACTACCTTTAAATCTATAGGCATTTCAAGTTATTTTGAAATCACGGCTTGATGACTACCCCTATCCTTTTTAAGGTGCTTTTGAAAGCATCCATGGGTTTATCATAACATAAATTATCAATGAATGGAAGGTCTCTAAGCCGTAGGCCAGCTGACTCCCATCCAAAACTAAACAAGAAAGATTTACTAGGTGATTGATAACTCCCGTGTGTTCTTAGACATACCCCTATCAAATTCATTCTTAAGTCAATCTAGTCATTCAGGGCTCTTAAGCGACTACGCCGGATGAGGTAGCCCTACACTGACTTAGATTGCATTATTTCGCGTGTTTACAAACAATAGGACAACAAGAGAACCAGATAGAGACAGAGAAATCTGCGAGAGGATTTCGTAGAGGGCCTCGAAGTGGAGCTCTCAGATCTGACGAGACATCTCTAGGTGCCACGGAGTCCGATTAATCATCCGTCGAAGATATGGCGTGTTTGGGCCCAGGGCTCTTAAGCGACTACGCCAGGCAGGGTAGCCCGAAAGCACGGGGAGTGTAGTGAACCAAAACAAAGCCTCCAATAGCATTCACCAAGCCACCCCAATGTTTTAGCATAGTTGCTTCGGTACCACGAGATTCCGTTTGCAAACTACAGCCTCTGGAAGCCCTACACTGACTCAAACTGCACTATTTCTCGCGTTTGCAAACAATAGCACAAAGAAGAGAACCAGATGGAGACGGAGAAAACCGCAAGAGGATTTCATAGAGGGCCTCAACATGGATCTCTCAGATCTAACGAGACATCTCTAGGTTCCACGGAGTCCGATAAATCACATGTCGAAGATATGGCGTGTTTGGGCCTCAGGGCTCTTAAGCGACTACGCCCAAACGAGGTAGCCCGAAAGCACGGGGAGCATAGGGAACCAAAAAAAATACTCCACTAGAATTCACTAGGGAATTTGGATGTGTTGGCGTAGTTGGTTCAGTCCCACACGCTACCGTTTTCAAAACACAAAGATCTAGCTTGACCTTTGTTTGACTTAGACTACATTATTTCATGCGTTTGCAAACAATAGGACAGCAAGAGAACAAAATGGAGATGGAAAAAACCATGAGAGGATTTCGTAGAGTACCCTGACATGGAGCTCTTGAATATGACGATATGTCTCTAGGTGCCACAGAGTTCAAGAAATCACTCGTCGAAGATATGGCGTGTTTGGGCCTCAGGGCTCTTAAGCGACTACGCCGGACAAGGTATCCCGAAAGCACGAGGAGCGTAGGGAACCAAAAATAATCCTCCACTAGCATTCACTAGGCCATTTGGATGTGTTGGCGTAGTTGGTTCGGTCCCACATGCTACCATTTGCAAAATATAGCATCTAGCAGCCTTACATTGACTTAGACTACACTATTTCACGTGTTTGCAAACAATAGGACAATGAGAGAACTGAATGGAGATGGAAAAAACCATGAGAACACATCAAAATGGCCTGGTGAACACTAGTGGAGGCTTCCTTTTGGTTCCCTACGCTCCTCGTGCTTTTAGGCTCCTCCTCGTGTGGGCGTAGTCGCTAAGAGCCCCGAGGCCCAAACATGCCATATATTCGACATGTGATTTCTCGGACTTCGTGTCACCTAGAGACATATCATAAGATCTAAGAGCTCCATGTCGGGCCCTCTATGAAAGCCTCTCACGGTTTCTCTCTGTCTCCATCCGGTTTCTTGATGTCCTATTGTTTACAAACGCATGAAATAGTGCAGTCTAAGTTAGTGTAAGGCTGCTAGATGCTGTAGTTTGCAAACGGAAGCTCATGGGACCAAACCAACTACGCCAACACATCCAAATGGATTGGTGAATGCTAGTGGAGGCTTCATTTTTGTTCCCTACGCTCCCCGTGCTTTTGGGCTACCCCATCCGGGCGTAGTCGCTTAAGAGCCCTGAGGCCCAAACACGCCATATATTTGACGTGTGATTTCTCGGACTCTGTGGCACCTAGAGATGTCTCGTTAGATCCAATAGATCCATGTCAGGGCCCTATATGAAATCCTCTTGCGGTTTTCTCCGTATCCATCTGGTTCTCTCGTTGTCCTATTGTTTGCAAACGCGAGAAATAGTGCAGTGAGAGTCGAGTGTAGATCGCGAGAGGCTGTAGTTTACAAACAGAAGCTCGTGGGACCAAACCATTTAGGCCAACACATCAGGGTGGCTTGGTGAACACCAATGGAACATTAATTTTGGTTCCCTACGCTTCTCGTGATTTCAAAGCTACCCTGCCTCGGGGCGTAGTCGCTTAAGAGCCATGAGGCCCAAACACGCCATATCTTCGACGGGTGATTTCTCAGACTCGGTGGAACCTAGACGTCTCATCAGATTCAAGAGATCCATGTCGAGTCCCTCTATTAAATCCTCTCGTGCTTTTCTCCATCTCCATCCGGTTCTCTTGTTGTCTTATTGTTTGTAAACGCACAAAATAATGCGGTGAGAGTCGGTGTAGGGTTGTCGGGGATTTGTAGTTTGCAAAAGGAAGCTTGTGGGACCAAACCATCTAGACAAAAACATTCGTATGGCCTGGTGAACACTAGTGGAGGTTTTGTTTTGGTTCCCTATGCTCCCGTGCTTTCACCTACGTCGTCCGGTGTAGTCGCTTAAGAGCCCTGAGGCCCAAACATGCCATATCTTCGACGGGTGATTTCTCGGACTCCGTGGCACCTAGAGACATCTTGTCAAATCCAAGAGCTCCACATCGGGGTACTCTACAAAATTATCTCACGGTTTTTTCCATCTCCATTCAGTTCTCTCGTTGTCCTATTGTTTGCAAATGCACGAAATAGTGTAGTCTAAGTCAGTGTAAGGTTGCTAGATGTTGTATTTTGCAAACGGTAGCATGTGGGACCAAACCAACTACGCCAACATGTCAAAATGGCTTGGTGAATGCTATTGGAGGCTTTTTTTTTTGTTCCCTACACTCCCCATGCTTTCGGGCTACCCTGTTCGGGCGTAGTCGCTTAAGAGCCCTGAGGCCCAAACACGCCATATCTTCGACATGTGATTTCTCAAACTCCGTGGCACCTAGAGATGTCTCGTCAGATTTGAGAGCTCCATGTCAGGGCCCTCTATGAAATACTCTCGTGGTTTTCTCCATCTCCATCTGGTTCTCTCGATGTCCTATTGTTTGCAAACGCGTGAAATAGTGCAGTCCAAGTCAATGTAAGGTTGCTAGATGTTGTAGTTTGCAAACGGAAGTACATGGGACTGAACCAACTATGCTAACATGTCCAAATGGCCTGGTGAATTCTATTGGAGGCTTCATTTTGGTTCCCTATGCTCCCCGTGCTTTCGTGCTACCTCATCCAGGCGTAGTCACTTACGAACCCTCAGGCCCAAACACGCCATATCTTCGACAAATGATTTCTCAAACTCTATGGCACCTAGAGACATCTCGTCAGATCAAAGAGCTCCATGTTGGGGTACTCTACGAAATCCTCTCGTGGTTTTTTCCATCTCCATTCGGTTCTCTCGTTGTCCTATTGTTTGCAAATGCACGAAATAGTGTAGTCTAAGTCAGTGTAAGGCTGCTAGATGTTGTATTTTGCAAATGGTAGCATGTGGGACCGAACCAACTACACCAACATGTCCAAATGGCCTGGTGAACACTAGTGGAGGCTTCGTTTTTATTCCCTACACTCCCTGTGCTTTGGGCTACCTCGTCCGGGCGTAGTCGCTTAAGAGCCTTGAGGCCCAAACATGCCATATCTTCGACGGGTGATTTCTCAAACTCCATGGCACCTAGAGATGTCTCGTCAAATCCAAGACCTCCACATCAAGGCCCTCTACAAAATCCTCTCGCGGTTTTCTCTGTCTCCATTCGACCGAGTCGGTTTAAGGTTGTCTATTGCCAATCACCCGAATAATATAGGTGGTTCATACAATATAGGTGGTGAAATGAGAATTTTAATAAGATATTTTTACAATATAGGTGGTGAAATGAGAATTTTTGTTTGTTGTTCCTTTCTAATATTTAATTTTTCTTAGCTTCACTTGGCTTTGAGAATCATAAATTCTCTCTTGACAATGCTAACCACGTGAAGGTGGAAGTTTTTTTGGCACCATTAACCTACATAAACATGTTAGTAAGCTATTAAATAGAATTTTAAATCATACAAAATTTAAACAAAATCATTTGAGTAAATATTCAAATTAAATTCATGAAGAACATACCTTTGCAAATTCAATCCAATGAACCGCAAGGATCAACTCTATTCTCGACAAGAATAAGAATTACTTCATGATCGATTCACGAACCTTCCATGATTTTTGTTTGATGGCCGACCTCAATATTTGATCAATTTAATATTTGTTGCAAGGACCAAATGTGAATAGTGAAGTATCTTACGATGTACTTCATAGTCTTCAAACAACCAAATGTTTGATTTTTTGATAGGATATCATCGAAGCCAAGTTCCAATGACTACCAGTCGATCCAGCTTGGATACTCGAGGTCTTCACCATCAATGACCTGTGGAAGTCAAAAAAATTCCCCTCTACACGATGAGATAAGAAGTAGTTTGTTCTCTCTTCGTTAAATTCCGTTCATGATAACTACAAAAACGTGCCCTATGTATCGCAAAGTAAAATTGGTCATCAATTTATAAATACATTAAGAGTTCACCATTTAATAATTTATAAATCTAAAACATGGCATGTACATATATGTATGTACCTTGTTGCACTAAATCGAGACTTGGTCAAATTCAAGTGATGTTGTCATTTGATTTGAAGACCTCTGCAAGTTGTAATGCTCATGGAACTTGATGTGTGTGGATTGGAATTAGAGGTCTACAAGTCCACTCATCCACCCACTATTGTGACTCACATTCATTTCATGCAAAATCAATGCATGATATACAAAAACATGTCATGCACCTAGTATAAATAGTCCAAGCATTTGCATCTGAACTACGGAATGAGTGCATATCACTTGATCCTGCAATTGTCATACAATCTTCAAATTTTTTCAGATGTTGTTGCTCTATCAACAAAAATATCTATGAACCATTGATCTCTCTTGATATTCATGGCCCATATTATTGACACACCAATCAACAATGCTTTTTGCATCTGTAAATTTAGCACCATCCTTGAACTTTAACTCTTCTCTTGCAAGTGCTCTTTTCACACATGCTCATGCACCATCATGCTCTCCTTTTCCATGCCCTGCCTCAATAAAACTCCAGATATGTTGTACATTTGTTTCTTTGTGCATCCTACTTAGCCAATAAAACATCTCGTGCATTCTTAAATTGTGATGTGTAGTTGTCCGACCAAATGTAATGTTGATCGAAACTAATGTTCCTCTCATTCAAGTTCACATAAAACACTGGAAACCATGGGGGTTCACTTAGTAAAAGTATGGTATAACACGTGCGTTCGAAGGGTATTAAAGAATACCCTTAATTCTAGTTTCTACCTCTAATTATTCAATTGATAATACCCCCTCCTATTATATTATTATAATGAAAATACCCCCTTATTTTTCCATGTACCTTACTTACCCATTTTTCAATTACAATTTTATTCACCCCTTTTTATTTCTACCCTAATATATTAAACAAAATATATATTATATTTCTCACTCATTTTTTTAATACACATTTCCTCTCAAAAGATAGTTTGAATCCATTGAAGACCTATTATAATTCACCTTATATATGTTAAGCTTTAATCATTTATCAATAGTTCTTCAAATAATTAATATGGTGAAATAATATCACTTGTGTTGAAAAGCATACTCAATCCTAGTTTTCTACCATCTTATTATTTCTTAGTTAAGAATCTAGATTTCTTTATTAAAAAAGAGATTATAATTTAATTTATGACCACACTCCTTTTCAATTTTAAGGTATTTACTTTTAAAAACTAGAGTTCAAATGTTTTAGTTTTATATTAAAATTAAACCTCCCTTTCCTTTGGCCCACCTCTCCAACCTACCCCCAATACTTGATTCAAAACATTAATAAATTAAACCCTTTCACCCCCTCATATCTACCGGTATATTGACTTTAATTTTATTAATTTTAATTACCTCAATATGAACCCACGTGTTAGGATTTTGCCTAGCTAATGAACCCCGTCTTTGGAAACACCCTTGTACATATTCTGTAGAATGTGTCTGATCATCACTGATGTAGAAATGATACTCTCTTAATTTTTTTATCTTGCTCAGTGCTTTCAGGAGAGTGCATGAATGTTATATGCATGAAAATAGAAACTTGCACTGAGTTATAATATTGAGACTGAACCTCCATTTGTGGTTGCAATGTGTAATTCTCTGCGAATTCAACTACTGAAACAATAGTACCAAGTGGGAATGTGTCCTTTCTTAACTTTAATTGTTCATCCAACCATCGAGCTCTATGTGTGTGCCTTGCATACTCATAAAAAAATTTCCTCTTTGAATTTGACCATATATTTTGATACAGGTAATTTTTTGTAACAAGCTCACACCTCTTAGATTCTTTTCCATCTTTTAATTGATATGCCACCAATTTATATTTGGTGAAATCAACCAATTATTTTCCTATTGAATATGTACTCCTCGTGGATACAATTTTTTCAGATTTGGCAAGCCACCGCATACATTACACATTCCATCCAAACATGTTTTGTTATAAAAAAATTGTCTTGTTGATTTTTCACAAAATATTGTCGGAATAAATTCCCTTGAAGATTTTTGTGGGACATTTATTCCACACTCTGCAACATGATGTCAGTATGCAAAACACTATGTATTTGACAAAAAAACATCATAATGCATTGAAAATTCAACATGATGCCTGCAACAACAAGTGGTATGTGAGTGATTGATTTTCACATAAAAGGGTTTGCTCATTTCAAATAATCTTTGGCTAATGTTAATTTATGGATTTTCATTTTTAAACTTAGAGAACAATTGTATTTGAGTCATATCTAAGAAAAATTTTGCACACATTTCACGATTACGAGAACCTATTCTTCTTTTTTTGTATCTCTTCTATTTAGTGACACCCTTGTGTTCTCATTCCAAAATTTTGCAATTAATTCTTTTAGAATATCAGATGTATTCTTGTATTTTCATGGAAGTTTGCTAGAGAAAGCCCAATAGTCAGTGTTATTGACTAACTCAAGACGTTTACGTCTCTCTTGTTTTCATTAGTGTTTTTGTGTTTAGCTTTAAAGCACTTTGCTTGTTTTTCTAATTAAGCGTTTATTAACTATTTTATCACTTACTATACAATTATTTAGTGCATGTCATGTAGCATTACTATCTTTGGTGCGTCTTTTGCCACCTACAGTCTGGTATGCTTTATGTATGTTTTCAAGAATTGACGCATTTTGATCAACAACATTAGATGTTCTTAACCCCAGGGTCTTCATTATAGGTCTCGTCTTAATTAATTTCATCAATGAAATAAATAATTGACATCTTTGTGTGTCATTTAAATTCTCAAAGTAATTATCCCAAATTCCACTAGATTTTCTTCTCGCATTTCTTTCATACATTTTGTTAGGCATTGTTTTTATAATGTTTTCATCAATTTCAATTAAGTGAATTGGTTTTCTTCGTGAAATGGAAGGAGGTTTTCTTAGAAGTGAAGATTCATTTACAAGGTTACTTTCTTCATTCAGTGTTTTCATACAAATTTCGAGGTTAACATTTGGATTCTCAAGTAAGGGTTCAACAATTGGATTCATATCAATTTCTTCATCCATACCAATGTTATCATTCAATTCAATATCATTATTCATTGCAAAATCATTATTATCTAAATTTTCATTATGTATTTCATCCCAATTATCTAATACATTAGCTACATTTGGTATAGCGGATGTACCTTGCCCTGCTCGAAGTTTTTGCATTCTCTTCAATTTCTTTATTCTCTTCTCTTCCAATTGCTCTAGTGTCTTATTCTTGACTTTCCTCTTGTCCTTAGCTTGATGTTTATCGCCCATGATTAGAAAAAATCAACTAGTGGGGTAGGGGAAAAAATTAAATACTAAAAAATCGTGCAAGAATGTAGAGAATATTACAGACAAAACAGAATGTTTGCAGAATTCCCGTGAAAGAGATGAAAGGGACGTTAGGGGGCACAATATATAAAACAAAGAAAAACGCGTACGCGTTATAACGCGTACGCATAACGCGTATGCATTTTTGTTTTCTCTTTTCCCAAGCCATGCCTCAAGGCTTGGGATCGGTTTGGATCCCCAAGCTTGAGGCATGGACTTGCACAAACACAACAAACAACAAGTTTTTACAAGAAAATATAAAAATGACACTTCCTCTATGATAAATCAAAATAAAACAATCGATCCATTTTAAAAAAATTATACCACGACATAGAGCAAAGTCTCTTCTTTCTAAAAATATAATTTTCAAATTTTCTGACTAATATAAGGTTTCCATATTATTTATTTTCTAACTATGCCTTTTTATAGCTATTTTTTGAAGTGTAAATATGTCTATCTTTCATGGTGTATCTTTTTTTTTGGGTGATCGAAATTAAAAAAATTATACTAGCCCAAACTAGGCATAATTCTATACATATTCAAAAAAATCTAATTTTCGATATTTTTTTAGGTAGTTAGGGGGTACGGTCGGAGCTCTGTTATTTTTCAAAACATAAAAATGTTTGTACTAGAAAAATCATAAATAAAAAAATATTCACTAAAAAAATCTAAAAATAATGGAGCCCAAACTAGATGCTCCTAGCTATCTTTCTACCAAAGGGTTTTCAAAAATACTAAATGGTTCTCAAAAAATGGTGGGGGCACGAAAGTCACTATATTATGTTTTTTTAACAAAAACAAGAGCATTTGTTGGTATTTTAGTTGTTTGAACCACTTAAACTTATCCGTTTTCAATAAAATTTATTATCTTAGAAACTAGACTCAAAATGCTACGATTCATATTTCTACAAAATCTTCCAATTTTGAGTGTAACTATTTCGAAAAACTCGTACAAGTTGAAGTTTTTTTGTCAAAAAAATGTGTCCACTTAAGACCCCCTTTTGGCCCCCAACTTGGTGCACTTACCCATCGGTAGTGTTTAAATTTAAAATATAAGAGTGACCCAAACAAGCCACCCGCCTTGATATACAACAAGGCGATCTCTTTGAGATTGGTTATGAGAAATGATAACACATGAATGAATGTGCACTATATCTGTGAGCGGACTAATGATACATGATGTGAATGGTGTGAAGATTCATCTCTACACATGAGAAAATGTATATGACAGTTTATAATTCTTATGTGAAGGTGTAATCATTTGTGGATTCAAGGAAATAATGGAAGTGTGCGTGGAATACATATTCTCAATAAAGATAAGTGGTTTTTTACCGATAGTTTTTCCCACTTAAATCTGTGTGTATTGTGTTCATTTAATTTCATGTTTATGTATGAAATATAATATCTAATATCTAATTCATTATATGATGTAATTCGTTATAACTAAGTGTCCAATCATAAACTATAATCCTTGGCTTGTTTATTTTGGTGGATATATAAATCTATGTTATTATTTATCCCTTTGTTTCCTGACTTGGTATTAGAGCAAGATGTTTGTGGTTGTGTACAAAAAAATTGTTTTTTTGGGTGCAAGATAGTTTTTAGATCAGTTTAAAGAAGATAGCTTGAAGATTTCAAAAACCGTGAAATCCTAATTCTGAGCATTTACAACTTTTTCAAAGACTAGATGTGCAAAAATCCAATTCCCTATCAACTTAATTGATGTTGGAATTTTTGAAAGTTCAAATTAAGTGTGGAAGATAAAAATCAAGTGTGTACTTGTGTTCCTTTCTCCCACATCCTTTTGAGTGATTGGAATTGTATTTTTTTGTCATTTTCGGTTTTCCTTAGATTTTTATAGTCTTTTGAGGGTTTTCGCAGTGTTTAACAACATTTCTATGTTTTACACAAATTTTTCTTAGCTTTATGGCATATTTAAGTGTTAAAAAAATTTCTTTGCTTTGTGGCTCTATGTTCTATTACGTGGTTTATTTTTGTGTGTTACGTAAATTTTTATTTGCTCATGCAACATTCTACCTTGTTTCGTGGACTCCCTTATTTCACGAACTTCCCTTTGTTTTGTGACTTTTTTTCATGTTTATTTGTCTCACATATTGTTCTGCAATCCTTTGTTCCATGGAATTTTTCCAAGTTTATTTATTTCACGGATTTTACCTTATTATTCCGCAGAAAACTAACAGTTCAAAAACCCGTGGAACATTGTTTCTTTGTTTCGCGGCTTTTGAACTTGGAAATTTTTAGATCTTCTTTGTTCTTGCCTCTCACGGCTTGTTATTTTTCTTTTCGTCCTCCCTTATGAGTTATCATTCCTTATTTGAGTGTTTTTATTAAGCTTCATGCATTTCCCTTTGTTTCAATTCCATAGAAAATTATTTCCTTCTAACGCGGATATCCAGAATTGTTAAAACTTGCATAACACTATTTTTCCAAATTTGCTAATTTTTTAAAAAATATGATTAGTTCATCTAATTTATCTTTAGATAAATCTCAATTTTTAAATGGTAATAACTATATTATTTGGATAGTTAGACTTAAATCCATCTTTATGGCAAGAAATCTTTGGGATCTAGTTAGTGGTGTTAAAAACAACCCGCTGGGAGACAAACTAACCCTGAAATATTGGGTGTTTTCTCTCAAAAATCCCAGGAGGCCATGTTAATCCTATTGCAAAGTATCGAAGATGAATTCTTGTTACACATAGGACACATGGAGTCTCCAATTGATGCATAAATGCAATTGAAAACTATGTATGAAGGCATTCATCTTTCTAAGATAATAAAACTAATCATGGAACTGTTTACAAATCCAATGAAAGGAGATAAAAAGAAATTTAATTATCTAGCTAAGATTAAGAACATTAAGGCTCAAGTTAGATGGTTATAATTGTGAATTATTTCAAGATAAGTTGTATTTTATTATTTAGATTAACATACATGAAAAATTCAAAAATTACATTTCTATTTTTAATTATAAGTATCAAAATGAATTTGATTTACCTGATTTAGATACCTTTTCTTCTCTACTCATTCAAGAAGAAAGAGTGATGGATAAATTTGAATAAAATATAATTTCTCTCAAGCATTATTCCTCCAAAAACAGAAAACATTTAAAAATACAAATAACAATAAAACTAATCAATAATCAAACTTTAAATCTAAGTTCAAACCTAAGAATAATCAAAAGTTTAAGGTCAAGTTTAATGACACATGTACCAAATGTGGTTGATTTATTTCATAAAGCAATTGCTTGTTACTCTAAAGTTAATAAGGTTCATAATAAATCTAAAAATCAAAACAACAATAAAAAGAAGAAGAATAGAAATCATAATCAATCTAAAAATCAAGTTAATAATGTTGAGCAAACTATTGCTCTTTATATTGCTCTTTCAGCCTCTAATGACAATGAATGGATTCTAGATAGTGGTGCATCTAGGCATATGACATATATTCATGAAATTCTTTTTGATGTTGTAGAATTTCATGAGAATATATATCTAGGTGATAATTTTGTCATTAAGTCTGAATGTTGTGGTAATGTTAAGTTAACAAATGGAACCATTAGTAATGTTTTATTTGTTCCTAACTTAAAGAAAAACATTTTATCTTGTTCTCAACTAACTAAAAAAAACTACAAAGTTGTGTTATTAAAAGATAAATGGTATGTAAAGAATGAGCTTGGTAATATTATTGTTGTTAGTTTTTAGAAGAATGAATTGTATATCTTTGAAGGATTTGTTGTTGAATCTTGTCTTTCTTCTTCTTCTTGTAATGTTGTTCAATTATGACATGAAAGGATTGGGAATGTGAACTTTAAAAGTTTATTTGAAATATCTCGTCTTAACCTTGTTATAGGACTCCCTAAGTTGAAATCAGACCATGAATCTTGTGAAAGTTTCTTGCATGGTAAGAAACATGTTGAACCATTTCACAGACATCATGAGTCTAATTCCTCTAACTTGCTTGAGTTAATCCATAGTGATGTAATATGTCCTTTGGAATTTCCTTCTCTTAGTGGAGCCTTGTATGTTAGTTTCATTGATGAATTTTCTAGAATGAATTGGTCTTATTACATTAAGAAAAAATATGAAGTTTTGTATAAGTTTCAAGAGTTTAAATTCTTAGTTGAATACGTGGATAATCTAAAAAAAATCATAATTGATAATGAAGGTGAATATGTCAATAAAAATTTTGATGCATTTTGTATGTCCTATAGAATTCAAAGAGAGTTAACAACTTCATATTCCCTCAACAAAATGACATATCTGAAAGGAAGAATAGAAAAATCATAGAAATGGTTAAGACCATGCTTCATGTGTCCAAAGTGCATGAGTTCCTTTAGGTTGAAGCCATGAACATTATTGTTCATATCCTAAATAGATTTCCTACTAAATCTTTACATCAAACTACACCTCATGAAGTCTGGACCAAATGAAAAAATATGATCTCCCATTTAAAGATATTTGGTAGTCTTGTTTCCCTTCTCATTCCTAAAAATAAAGACAAAAACTTGATCCTACCTCCTACTCTTGCATTTTTGTTGGGTATGGTGGTCACACAAAAGGATTAAGAGTGTATGATCCAATCAAACATGTGATTATAGAGAATAGGAATGTTCATGTTCTAGAGAAACCATTTTGTGAATATTCCTCTCTTCCTTCCTCTACGTTTCCTGAGTCTAAAACTCTTCAATTTGATAATCCTTCTTTAGACAATATGGAAATTGATTTCCAAGAGGTTGATCATCCTTCTTCTAATATGATGGATGTAGATATTGAGGAGTATTCTCAATCGTGTCTCAATCTAGAATTCTTAAATGGGCTCAAAATTTGATTTCTAATTCTCAACCTAATAATCTGAGAAAGATGACCCATAGTCAACATTCTTATCATGCCTTGTTAACTTTGTATGAGGTTGAACCTTAATATTTTGAAGAATTCAACCTTTATGAAAGGTTGATTAATTCTATGAAAGTTTAATAAAATGCTCAAATAAAAATTAAAATTTGGAAATTAGTCTCTCTTCTTCATAAAAGAAGCATTGTAGGATCTAAATGTCTGTATAAAATTAAGTATAAATATATTGGTAAGATTGAAAAATTTAAGGCAAGATTAGTTGCTACATTATTTACTCATAATCATGGTTTAGATATGTTGAAACGTTTTCTAATGTTTCCAAAATGAGCACTTCTAGAATTCTTCTAGCTCTAGTTTCTCAACATGGATGAGAGATTCACCAAATGGATGTGAAAAAATATTTTTAAATGGTGATTTGAAAGAAGAAATTTACATGCATCAACCTAAAGGGTTTGAAGAACCTAGTAAGAAATTATATGTGTGTAAGCTTTAAAAATCTTTGTATGGTTTTAAACAAATTCCTAAAGTTTGGTATGCTAAGATATGTAGTTTCTTTCAAGATATTGGGTTTAAAAATTATTGCAATGATAATGATTTATTTGTAAAATCTGAAAGCAATCATATTATTATTATTATTATATTATATGTTGATGATCTCTTGATTACTTGTGATAAGAATCTAATTCTTACAATTATAGAGAGAAGTTAAAACAACATTATTAAATGACTGATTTAGGAGTGTTAAATCATTTCTTAGGTATGGTTATTTGTCAAAAACACAAGTCTATTGTTGCATCTCAAGCACGGTATGCTTCTAACATTCTTAAAATATTTAGCATGATTGATTGTAAGTCTGTGTAGACACAAATACACACACATATTACTATTTTACTATGTCTTTGAGTATTTCGTTATATGCATGGACCTTAAGTAAGAAAAGTATTCACTAGTGACACAATCCCTTATCCATTTAATTTTTTTGATTGATTTCTATCGTATTGCTCTCCTACATCTGTCATTTTATACCCAGTTCTGGTTAGGTCATAGGGATCCCCATCCGTCTTTCTATTCACATCTCGTTGTCATTTATTCTAGGACACTAGCACCCATTCTCGGACACTAGAGCCCGTGTGCCTCGTGTCCATCTTAGGTACCTCTGTCTTGTTTATTATTTTTACTTATTTTTACATTTTTGGTTGGCCTTTTTTTTTTCTTATCCCTATTTGGTTTTCTTATACTTATCTCAAGCTCATAGTCGGTCTTTTTGTCACTAGTGTTGAAATTCAAACAAGAGATTCATTTATATACACAACATACGCACTATTATTCCATATGACAATTCTAAGGGGCACTCACATCTACATACTATCACTACAATCAAAGGGACTGAATTTTGGGCTATATACGTTGTATAGAAGGGGAAGTGTTGAATTCCATACTACACATTTACATCTTATCTAGTTGTATCCAACTATCTTGGCATCATTAACATGAGGAAAACCTAAAGACATTATTTCACACACAATCACAAAGAACTACATGGATTCTTGAATTTAGTGCAACGCTCGGTCGTAAGTTCACTCTTCGAGTGACCGTTGGTATTAGTTTGACTTCACATATTACATATTTTATTCAGTTTTGATGTTTTTGTGAGCTTTTGCAAGTAGCTAGAGTTTATTTTACGGGTTACATGTACTTTTGGTGATCAAGGAATGATTATTAGGTAGCCAAAAGAAACCAACTATGAAATTATTTCAACATAAAAGAAACCATATTCACTAGCGCCCGAAGGAGTCTCCAAAGCACCAGATGCCCTTGCCCTATTGTTAACACCCCTTTATAGCCTCGGTGAAAATTTCTAGATATTTTATCTAGCTCCTATCACATCATCTCCTTGTTTCACCTGATTCTTAGACGTTTCTTTGAAGTATTGACGAAACAAATAGGGTAACAGGCGTATGAGGAATACTGTTGAAATGTTGGTTGATGGGTTGTTGTGCGCGTATGACTTCTGAATCCACAGCTGATCGTGAGAGCTTCCTTTTGGCTAGGAGGAACTACTTGTAATGGAAAGCAAGACCACCAAAAAGAGTTAAACAATATGTGCAGTGAACTGCCTAGCGTGTGCTAGATCCGAGAAGTGTGATACTTCCTAGACAGTTGTCAATCCACTGTTTAAAACAATTTAATGTGGGTAATAAAGTAAATCCTATTGTAATTAAAATGATTTGGGTATCTCATCCAAAATACAATAAGAAAGATCTAATCTAACAGGCTAAGTTAAAATAAGATCTAAAGGTCAAATAATTGGTTTTGGGTCTCTGTAGGTCTGACAGAGGTCTTAAGAAGATCACAGGTGAATAAGGGTGATGTGAAATTAGGTGGATAGGTCACCATTTCCGGGGTTATATGGGAAAATACGAGACCGATGTTGGTTAAGGTGACTGACGGCGGTTGGGGGTAATGGTGCGATTCTTGTGAAAACCGGGAATACCATAGAATGAGTTGTGGGTCTCCTTTACGATTGCACAAAGGACTTGGGTTGGTCAGAATGAGGTATTAGGTGGTTTGGGTAGGATTTTACGAGGTTTTAATGGGTATGTGGAGGGGTGAGTATGAACGGAGATCAATGGGTGGCTGAGGAAACAAAGGATGACAATATAATGATGAAACCAATGAACCAGAGAAGTACAACGTACTACTTACTTGGATCCTAGTTCTGGACACTTGTGAGTGTGGAATGAAGGTGTTGGCAGGAGGCTGAAGGCTGTAGATGATCACCAATCATAGGAAAGCTTCTGCATGGGCTGCATGTACATTCCTTTTGCTTGGTTAGATCAAATCCTTGTTGGGGTCGGTGATAGATGGTTGTGCAAGGGAGAAATGCTTGATCTCCTACCTTGCATGCGTGTTCTCGCTAAAATTCATTCTCAGAAGATGCAATATCTCTCTGAAATGTCTCAATGTTTTTGCTAATATTTTTCCAACCTCTGAAACAAGGTTGTTTTGGGAGTTAAAAGGTGACCGACGGTAGTTCCGGCTTAACCGGCGACGGTTAAGGGTAAGCGGTGTTGGTCAAGGCAGGATTTCCTAGGTTTTACTAAGCTAGGGAGATCCTCTTGATTTTCTAGGATCTTGTGTCGTTAGCCCGCGGATTAGACTGGAAGCTTCTTGTAAGCATGAGGGAATATGGTTAGAGGGAATGTAGGCATTGATTTTTAGGGTTTGGTTAAGTCTTAGTTAGTTATGGCAACTTACTAAGAATAGGTCTGGGGTGAGGTGGCTAGATGAGGTGGATGTGGATATTATTTAAATTAAGATATTTAAATAATAAATATGGTGAGGATAATGAATTAATTTAATTATATTAATTAAATTAATATTAGTGGGGTGAAGGGGACCATGGCTAGTTTAATGTAATGAAGAGTGTTCATTTGTCGAGGGACCAAAGGGAAGTGTGACCTAATTTTAGTGTCTACATTTTTCCCTTTTTTGTTGTGTAGCTTGTATTGGTAAGTGACGCTAACAAAAATAAGATGTGGTTGCCCCATGTGTGGGTGAAGGTGATCCCCTTTAAACCAAGAATTGACGAGGCCGAAGGTAGAATCGGTGAGTGGTTTGATAAAAAGTAAATGTGGGAAAGGGCAAGGTGTTTAAGGTCTATGCGGGGCAAGCTAGGTAATGGGTCGGGGTCAAAGGTAAGCAACAGTCAAATGCACACACACGTATAAACTACAACACACTACTAGGTTGAAGATCAAGAAAACTCTACATTGTCTAAAGTCAATAGGTTTATCCAAACAAGGTTGAAGTGATTCGGTATCCAAGGTATAGGATATGGTCAGAAACACAACGTAGGTTAAAGTGCAGAACGTTTAGGTATGTTCCAGTACACCAAAGTTAGGGTTAGGATAAATAGTCACAGTAATAGGCTAGGTAAGGTCATTAGGTCAACAACATAGGTAACAGTGCCGCAAGGTATAGCGAACACATGAGGTCAAAGGTCACTAGCGATGGTCCAGGTCCAAATATCTAGGTCACGGCACGTGGTAAGGCCAAGGTAGGGGTAAAATAATGAGTCCCCAAAGGAGGACAAGGGTAGGCAGTCAATGATGAGGTCTGGAGGGTGAGGTAGATGGTCGGGGAAAAGGTTAGGTGGGGTAATGGTCGGGGGGTGATTGGTTGGGTGAGGTAAAAAGGGAGGGAGGGTAGGTGAAGAGGGTAAAATTTAGGACAATGTGAAAGTGAGGGTAACCGATGTCGGTCAAGGGTAACCGACGCTGGTATAGGGAAACCGACCACGGTAAGGTAGGGCATGAGACCGATGCCGGTGAAGGTGAACCGACGTCGGTTAGGTCGGGTTTGTTATAAAAACAAAAAATCCATGTGTTTTGTTATTCATTTGTCATTTAGAAAATTGTGAAAATGACAAAAGAGAGAGAAAAGAGGGAAAAGTATCCAAAAGAGAGCAAGAGTAGTGAGTTGGTGGTGTGAACAATGGGTGATTAGTTGGTGAGAGGTGGGTCCACAGGATCGGTACGTGGGATTCAATTGGTGGAGACGTGGGTGGAGATTTGGTGATGGCAGAGGTAGGATAGGGATCGGGCGGTCCACCGGTTCAATGGCGGATGTGCCACCGAGATGACGGCAACACGATGAGGTAAGAATTCATCTCTAGTGGTATTGGATTAAATAGATTGGGTGATTGGGAAATTTTGTTTGTAGTTTTTGTTTTTGGTAAGGGGGAAAAAAATTAAATTTGGGAATGGGAGGGAAAGTGGGTAAAATAGGAATGGGGAGGGAAATAAATGGGATAGGAGGGGATGGGATGAGGTACAATGGAGGTTTAGGTAATTTTAGGTGGGTAAAAGGGGCAAGGGGGTGTTTTTGAAAAAAAAGGGGGTTTGGGGATCGCAGGTTTTTACCGCGACGGTGGACTCGGCATTGGTCAAGTATGGCTAGCGTCGGTAGGCGTGTAATCGCATCGGTCACTAAATAGGTGACTGATGTCGGTTAAGGGGTGATCGGGGTCGGTTAAAGAGAACTGGAACCGGTTGGGTTGTGGGGGATAAGAGGCCAAAAGTGCCATAGGTTGGGTGATTAAGATGGGTAGGGGTAAAATAGGTTGTTGGGAAACGATAGGGGGAAAGTATGGGTGTGATAAATGTAGATTAATGTATTGTTTGTATTGGATGTAGGGGAGAGATCGGTTGTGTATGTAGGACAGGTTCCACCCCCGTGCATGTGACAATGACGTGGCGCAACAACCCGTGAGGAGCTACAAGCATGTAGAGACGGTGGGCCTTAGTGGAGTCTCGATGCTATCAAAGCACATAGTCCTGGCAGCCTAGTGTGATGGTTGCATTCATCGATAGATGGGATGCCGTGACCAACACATTCCACTTACTGATGGGTGAGATCACTGTCACCCTAGAGGACGTGCTCAGATTCTACGGCTACCCATATTGGGTACGCAGGTCTATTCTATCTCCTCCGAGGCCTCAGAGGATCTGATGCTAACGATGTTTGGCAAGGGCATGGCCGAGCTGACATCCCATAGTGCCAGCATTCAATATGGAGAGATGTACCTAGCCCATCCGGAGAAGATGAGGCTAATGGTTCTATTGATCGAGGCAGTGTGTTGCTTTACACTACCAGATGTAGAGGGTGGACATTTTCCCGATCATTGATGGGGGTACTCCACGATATGATGATAGAGGAGATCCGCTTTACCTGGGTGCCAACATTCGTGGTGTATTTGTACAAAGAGTTATGGGCATATGGGCAGTTGTGCAGGAGTTCAACTTATGTTGTACCTTCTTACTACACTTTGGGTGTATGAGCACATAGTTTGTGTGTAACCAATAGGGATGCCCCAAGTTGATGCCTTTCCACCGTGGGCCATGTATGAGTGGGGTATAGGAAATGGGTGCCACTATGGGACACAAGAGATCTAATGAGCCCACACATGATGTGGCCTATTTTCGGTGACTATTGGAGGGGTTGTCGGAGTGGACATTATATGGAGGTCGTATGTGGGATTCCCGCATATAGGTAGATGTATGAGGAGTTAGCTGGACTCCAACTTTTGAGATGGATACAGAGGTCGCTATGCCAGTGGAGCACAAGATGATCCTAGTCGGTGAGTCATGCGGCGATTTGGGCTATTACAGGACATACCTCCGTCCTTCCCAATACCGATCGGAGAGACAACGTGAGAGGCCCTTACCTCTTCCACGGCCGATAGTGCCCACAGGTAAGGGAGGAGTAGGCAAAGTGGACCAAAGAGATAGATGATGCCAAGGTCACAAACAGTATAGACAGAGTGGACGGCTCACTTATGAGCCATACCACCTAGACCGGGGTAGCCAGATCTAGCCACCATCACGGTGTAGAGAGACACCCTACAAAGGAAGGTGGTTACTCGATACGAGCTCGAGAGGAAGAGGTAGCAGAGCTACATAGGTGGACAGTGGCTGGCACCGCAGCTCAAATGGTTGGTGGTGGGGATGGAGATGAGGAGGGGGTGATGGTCAGGTGGCGGCCTTATAGGTGCAGTGGCGAGGTTTGTAGGGCCGATTAGCCACACGGCCCAGTATAGATTGGGGTCTTACAGCCCAATAATAGGCATAAAGGGGCGGGGCACCACCCACAAGCATCGGGACCAGTCCCGGTTCTCGGGAAAGTGGGGACAGGTCGCGTAGTCGAGGGGCATCAGAGGACCGAGGCCTATGGGGCCACCACATACCATGTCGATAGCTAGGTTACGGGATGCCCTAGGCAAGACTAGCTGATGGCGGTTGGGATAGACTTTCTATCCTATGGAGAGTACCGGGCATAGAAGGCGTCAAGTGAGAGGATGAGATCCCACACTCACAGTGTGGAGATCACATGGGGCCATCGAGCTCTGAGGCCAAATCAGGGAGAGGCCACTAGCTCACAGAGACAAACTCCATGTGAGGTGTCAGCAGGGACTCAACCAGAGGGTACAGGCGATACGAGAGATGGAGGATATCCGCCGAGATGCCTAATATGTGGCACCTAATTTTTGATGTATGATAATCATTTTTTTATATATACCGGCATGTGTGCTGAAGTTAGTGAGGATGTACGAGAGGTTTTTGTATATTGTGAGCATATACCGGCATGTGTGCCAAAGAGATTTTGTATTGGTGTATTATTTTATTATATATATAAGACCGACCTGCATGCCGATGACATTTTGTATTGAGCATCACTGTGCGCCGATGATTTTGGGAAGATGGACATGATGAGATAGCCATGTATATTGTATTGAGATACACATTTATTTATATGAGGAGATATATGAGATTATTTCTTTGTGGATGTTTTGATGAGACTTTCAATTTATTGGTGCGTTGATGAGATTTGTTATGTGTTATTTTGATATGGACAGAAATTAGGTGAGTTAGGCATGATGGAGTCGAGTTGGTTTAGGCATGGATCGAGTCGTTCAGGTTTGTTTAGGCATGGATTGAGTCAAGTTTTTTAGGCATGGATTGAGTCGGGTTTCATGGGTCTAGGCATGGTTGAGTGCAAAGTAGGTGAAGTTTGTGATTTATTATTATGTGCAAGGAATGATAATATGAGTCATATGTGAGATGTGGTATAATTTATGCATAATGATGGTAGAAAAATGGTAGGCGTAATAAATGTATGTTGTGATGAGGAGTAAAATATGAAGCAATTTGTTATGTATGTGGTTTAATTTCCAATTTTGGGTATAAAAGGGAAACTAAGTGGGGCATGATGCAATGTTAGGAAGATAAGAGATGACTTGTTTAGGGTAGATAGTGGCCAAGCTAACCTCCAAGGGCCCCATGCCCTTGGAGTGTTGCCTACATAGTCCCGGAAAAAAGGGACCTCAGGCGATGTAGTTCTCCCATGAGCTAGGGAAGAATATGATGAGGTATGAAAATGAGTTAGTAGGTTTTAGGCATGGTGTGGGTTTGTAGGTCTGTTAGGTTTTGGGTGGGTTCAAAGTAAATTGATATAGGTGATGTCAATTGTGGCGAAAGAAGAAGGAGATTACCCCAAAGGTAAGCGTCGAGGACCAAGTCTTGTATAAGGTAATCAAAACATAAATAAAGACGGTCAAAAGATAAGAGGGGGCAATATCTGACCACCGATTGGTTAGGATCATACCGAGTAGATCACACCTTGGAGGAAGTGATGAACATAAGACCCTAAAGACATTGCATGATTGATTGTTCTAAGGTGAAAGGTTGTCACATGATCACCAAATGTCCTAGTTGCCAAGAGGTCCCTTGAGGATGTAGGAAATGAGAGTGGGGATTGTGAAAAGGATGAAAGGTGGTTAATTTTTATAGGGTATGAGGTGGCATACGCTTTGGGCAAGAGATCCTAGGTCACAATGGGCAAGTCCATGACTAAAATTTTTTTTTTTACTTGTATTTGAGATAGACTGATCGATGCGGGAAGTCTATATGAGGTGAGGAAATTAACTCCTTGAGGTCTTCATGAAGTTGATCGATGTGGGAAGCTTCATATTCTCTCTCTCTCTCTTTTTTTTTTTTTGAAAGAGATTTACATAGTTGTCCTTCGAGGGAGAATTCTATTTATAGCAGCGATGTGGAGAGAAGAGATGTCCTTTTGAGGGAGTCATCTTTTATTGGAATTTTGACTCAAGGATTTTAATCCCATGTGAGATTTTAAAGTCATGGACATGACCAAGGTGAAAATAGGATTCTTGATCAAAAATCAAGGTGAAATGACCATGGGATCTCATCTAAAGGTAGACGAAAAGTATCCATGAGAATCATGTTATGTGTAAGTGTCATGGTACACATATTCAAGAGAAGATAACAAGTTACGGGTACCCACATGATTCTTGTTTTAATCATTGATGAGTGTATGAAGTGGAGCACTCAAGGGACGAGCATGGAAAGAGGCAAAAGGGGTGTAGGACTATGAGTCAACAATAGAATGGTCGAAGATGCAAGGTGTTAAGGGGCTCAGGTTTGGGTTTACCATCAAGTGAAGATAAACGATAAGAACCTGATCCATAGGTATGAGTCATGATGTATGGTCCAAGCCAATTAGGAGCAAATTTTCCCGTTTACTTTTTTCTGCTTTGGTTATGTGTATATTGTCTTTCAGAAAAGGTCACCGACTTGGAAGGTTTGTTCATGGACACGTTTTTGTAGGCACATTTGATACATTTTTGGTAAATTTGAAGGTGATCAAGAGCGTTAAGACGACGTTCATCTAATAACTCTAGTTGTGCTAAACGGTCCTGAAAAAATTCATCATTATTAAGCATGTCATGGAGATAAATACGGAGTGAGGGAATCTGGACTTTGAGAGGTAGAACAACCTCTATACCGTAGACCGAGAGAAAAGGTGTGGCGGCGGTGGAAGTGCGAATACTAGTGCGATATACCCATAGGGAAAAAGGAATATGTGTATGCCGGTCCTTCCCAAAGTATCGTTAACCACTTTCATGATAATTTTGTTTAGAGTTTTATTAGTGGATTTGGCTTGGCTATTGGTTTGTGGGTAGTAAGGTGATGAGCGAGCTGAATACTAAAGGCGTCACAAAGTTTTTTTGCAATGTTTTGTTTTTGAATTGTTTTGCATTTTTCGTGATGAGGTGATGAGGCGATGAGGAACACCAAAGTGACAAATGATGTGATGATTGATGAACTCGCATATTTTCTCATCTTTCGTGGAGATGAGTGGTATGGCTTCCACCCATTTTATATAGTATTTGGTAGCGGTGATGATCCATTGATGGTTTGGGAAGAATGGGGATTGATCTCTCCGACAAGATCCAAACCCCATTGAGAGAATGGCCAAAGGTCATGAGCGACCTGTAAGGTGTGACTAGGTGTGTGATGAAGGTTATCATGTTGTTGGCATTTTACACAACGCTTGACGTAGTCACAACAATCATGATTAAGGGTTGGCGCGATAATAGCCTAGGCGAAGAATACGCTTAGCAACATTGAGGCCAGGCCCCTGAAGTGACCTTCACATATGCCATCATGAACCTACTTAATGGTATAAGGAATTTCAAAACTTGTGAGGCATCGTAAGAGAATACCATCAAAGCCATGCTTATAGGAATTTCCCCAGGATGATGTAACAAGAGACCTTTTTAAGGAAGGTGCATTTTCCATTACGAGTGAGGTCAGGAGGTAAGATGGAGAGAGAAAGGTAGTCGGAGTATTGTTTGTACCAAAGGTCACTCGGGTCGGAGGTGATGGTTCCGATGGAGTAAACATCGTGAGGTAGATAAGAAGGTGATTGGAGTCATTGTATGGTGACAAAGATTTTAGAATCGGTGGGCGAAGCGGGTATTTGGGAAGCTAAGCAAGCCATGGTATCTACAAATTTGTTGGTTGAACGTGGGACGGTTATGAAGGGTGTAACTGTCAAAGGTGGTCAAAATTATGTCCACATGATGTTTATACTTTTGAAGGATCTCATTATGACATTGGTATATACCATTGACTTGGTTTATGACCAATTGAGAGTCACCAAAGATATTGATTGATTTGACATCTAGAGCATATGTGGCTTAGAGACCTAATACGAATGCTTCGTATTCGGTGATATTGTTTGTACATTCAAAATCAAGTTTGAAAGACAGAGGCATGGGCTCACCATCAAGAAGAATGAGGATAATACCAGCCCCTACCCCCACACCGACACTTGGAACCATCGAATAAGAGTGTCATTTGATAGGTGGGTTCGCCCAAGGAAAGCCTAGCAATTGACTCATCGGAAAGTCAAAATTAGAGGGTTGATCCTGAAATAAAAATAGGTGTGACTTTTGATGAAAATTGGTCAAGATGGCTTCATAAGCCCTTGATGGACCTTTGATGAATGAATTCAGGGGTCGGTGGTACAATAATGGCAAAGTTTGGCGGAGTTGGTGGAAAAAACTAAGGCTAAGCAAAGTTTTTGGGATGGGTGTATCGAGTTTCGTAGTCCAAAAGAGTACGGCTTATGTAATAAACCACCTGCTCCCTGTGTTGTTCATCACAATGAGCGAGCATGGCTCCCAAGTAGTGATCGGTAGCAGGAAATGTATAGGTAGAAAGGTTAATCATCTTTAGGTGGAATGACTATGGGTGGTTGGAGGAGGTATTGTTTGAGGGACTCAAAAGCTTTGTGGAAGTCATCATCCCATTTAAAGGAGACATCCTTCTTGAGTAGATGATGAAATGTTTGGCACCGATCAGATAATTGTGAAATGAAACGGTGAATAGACTGCAACTTACCTTACAGGCTACGGAGTTGTCAAAGGTTATTGGACGGAGGCATTTCTAGAATGGCCTTGACTTTAGCAGGGTCGACCTCTATACCACATAAGGAGACAATAAATCCTAGGAGCTTTCCTGAGAGAACCATGAAAACATATTTCTTAGGTGAAGGTGAACGCAATATTTAATGAGGCGGTCAAAAATGGTTTTAAGGACGGAAAGGTGCTCGAAGCGGCATTTAGATTTGGCCAATAGATTGTCCACATAATCTTCCAACATGTGATGCATAATGTCATGGAAGATGTAAGTCATATCCCGTTGATATGTGGCACTAGTGTTTTTAAGGCCAAAAGGCATGAATCGATAGCAGAAGATCCCCAAGGGGTGATGAATGAGGTATTGTGTTGATATTTTGGGGAAAGCAAGATTTGGTTATAAATTGAGAATCCATCCATGAGTGATAGCATCTCGTGACCAGCGGTAAGGTCAACCAGTTGGTCAATACCGGGTAAGGGAAAATCAGCTTTCGGGCAAAGCTAGGTTGAGGTCATGAAATTCCATGCAAATGTGGAGTCCCCTGTCACCTTAGTGACAGGGACAATGTTATAAATCTAATGAGGATAATCAATGGGTAAGATGAAGGAAACAGAAAGAAGGCGTTGAAGTTCCTCTTTGATGAGAAGGGAAATGCGAGGGTGCATTTTCCTCAACTTTTGTTTGATGGGTTTGGCATCGAAATGGTTACGATATTATGGACCACTATGGTGGGGTCAATACCGGGAATGTTTGCGTAAGACCAAGTGAAAGCGTGGTTATGATCTTTGAGGAAAGAAGTGATGGCTTCCTATTCATCAACATCTAAAGATTGACCAATCTTTAGGATGTGCGGGTCATCCTGAGTATGAATGTTGATCTCAATAGTCGATTCATTTAACATGGTTTGAATCTCAGAGGATAATGACCGATGAATATATGAATCATCCACACCAAGGTAGGTAAGTATATATTCATCATCCTGACATTGAACGATGTTAATTGAAGGTTTGTCGTCATCGATCATTTTAGGATACATGAAGGGAAGAAAGGAAGGGGCCTTTCCCTCGCATTGATAAGCCAAAGACCCCAAGGAAATGGTGTTTATGAAAAAAAAAAGTTAGGAGGGATAGATTCTGGATCCATCGACTCGTCGGTGAAGGTGGCGATGAAGGTGGAGTGGGTGAAGAAGGTGGAGAAGGGATGATGTCCTTGATGAGCTCAATGCGGGTTTGTTTGGTAGGTGGTTCAGAAAAGTCGATACCACTATGGTCATTATGTTTATGGGTGGTACATGGAATAACTGTATGGCGGCCTTTCTCATAAAAGCCAAAACCAAAGCCCTTCCACGTGCATCGGTGTAGGAAGGTGTGGGAAAAATGGTGATTGGTGAGAGACTAGAAATCAACGGAAAATGGGCGGGTTTGTGATGGTGGTTCAAGTGTGTAAGTGGTAGTATCAAGTCCCCCATAGGTGAGACTGGTACGAAGATGAGGAGGACCATAAAGGATGCATTCTCTTATGTGGTGATCGTAACGAGGGTGTTGGTGAAGACTTCCATATTCTTGTGGAGTAAGGAATGTGTTGACACTATATAGGCAGTACTACTCCCCAGAGTGAGGCGTTGAAAAACACCTTCCAAGGGATCGGTGGTTGGTATATAGGTAGTTGGAATGGATGATGTGTCAGAGGTTGATGCAGGGGTGGAGCTAATGGATTGGGAAGCTGATGGGTCAACCATTGAGG
This sequence comes from Taxus wallichiana var. yunnanensis, assembly GCA_018340775.1. Taxonomy (NCBI): domain Eukaryota; kingdom Viridiplantae; phylum Streptophyta; class Pinopsida; order Cupressales; family Taxaceae; genus Taxus; species Taxus wallichiana. Next base: position 660,671,677 of record CM031242.1, read on the forward strand.
TTGTGGTAGCGGTATGAATGGAGGAGGTATGTACGGTTGAAGCAGCGGCTATATTGGTAAGTGGAGGTGTAGGTGAAGTGGTAGCGGTCACAGAGGTAGACAGCTTAATAGGTATGAGTACATCATTTGGTTGGTAAAGCATGTTGCATGTTTTAAAAGGTGATGGATGGATTGGGTTGGGATAGTGTAGGTATGTCCTTCATGTTCAAACTTTACACAACGATGCAAAGTGGAAGGAACGCAACCCATAACATGAATCCAGGGTCTGCCAAGTAACAAGTTATATTGAAATTCCCCCTCTAAAACGTAAAATAATTATGGGATAGTGTGGGGCCCACGTGAACGTGTAAGATGATAGTGCCTAGTGTAGAGGTGATAGCTTCATTGAATGAACACAACATGATAGGATGTTTATGCATGTAATTGTTGGGTATGCGCATTTAAGCGAATGCATGGGATGAAATGATGTTAATGCTAGCGCCCCCATCGATCATCACACGTCATACACGTATATCATCTATGTGGACAGAGATAAAGAGACTTGGAGTGCAGGTCGTCATTGGTTTGGTGCGGTGCGATCTCTTCCTCTGAGAAGCTAAGGGAGGCTACTTGGTGAGTAGGGTGAGGTGTGGATAAAGGTGGAAATTTGGTGAGAGAGGCTACATGATGGGGTGTGATAATGGAGGCTACGGGAGTAGGGTCATTAGGTAAAACCTCAATAGATTGAAGAACCTCCATGAGAGCTTGACGATGGGATTCCGAGGTTTAGATGAGGTCATATAGGGACATTTTGAGAGGAGATTGGTGTAATTGTTTGAGCATCGAGTGGTGTGTGACCCCGTTAGAAACATGATATGTGGGACCGCGGATAGTGATTTTAGGCATAGGTGTGGATGGTATGTTGGGTATAGGATTGGTTGATTGGTCGGTTGCCTTTTCCTTTCCTTTTCTTTTTGAGCATGGGTAGCAACATGGATCATGTTGATCTGAGGCAAGGAGTTAGGTGAAGTAGGTGAGCCATGAAAGGTATAGCGGCATGAGGGGAAAAAGCCAAGTGGTGGGAAAGAACCTTGTGAGATGAGCTGGGCACATCGACATTTGGGTGGAGGTTTGCAAGTTCTCTGATGCGAACCATGTTAATTTCAAATCTTGGAGGTGGCTCTAGGAGTTGTGGGGGTGAATATCATGGTTGTTGAGTGGGAAGTATGGGAATGGGTGTTGGTGAAGTAGGGTCCTCATCGAGAAGGTCATCGTCATCAAATTTGGCTTCAGGAGGACACAACTGGATAAGGATGGTTTTCAAGGACTTGCAGTTCTCCACATCGTGCCCTAGCACACAATGGTAGGCACAAATTTTAGTGTCATCAAACCATTTTGGCTTGGGTTTGAGAGGATCATAAGGTCTGAACAAAGGTAATGTGATGACAGAGGTCTCAAGGAGGTTGGTTAAGATTTTGGCATATGACCCTGCTAGTGGGTCGCAATGGGAAGTGAACATGGGTTTGGGTGTAGGTGCTTGTTGATTGTTGAGGAACAGTCCTTACAAGAGGGGGAGTAGGTCGAGCTATGGTTTTAGGTGCTAACGTGGTCTTGGGTGTTGGTCATGTTTGTCTAGGTAGGGGTATGTTAGATGAACTAGCAGAAGGGTGTATGGTTGTTTTGACTACCTTATTGGGAGGTAGGGTTTTGTCTTTGGGTTGCACCTTCTTGGGTAAAGGTGATATGGGTGCACGGGATCTAGAAGGAAAAGCGGATGGGGAGAGGGTGAGTTACCAGGGGGATAACGGAGGTGTCTTTGTGAAGGTAGATGATGACACATGTCGTGTAGGGGTGTGAGGGACAAAGACTAAAGTATAGTGGGTAGTGAAGAGGTTATGGAGGGTATGGAGGTATGGGTGGTAAATATGTTACAAGTGCGAGTGTAAGCCATGTTGGGTGCACAGGTAGGTTAGAGATTTTACGAGGAGGGATGGGATGTTTTGTTTTTGTTTTTATTTTGGTAGAGGTGGAGGCTTCTTAACCATACCAGGAAGTTGAGATCCTAAGACGGATGGGATAGGTGTAGGTGTGATTGGCGTAGCCGGGGTATGAGTTCTATGGGTTTGGTTTTTTGTTTGGGTGCCGGAGTGGGTTTGGTGTTGACTTTGGAGGATGTAGCTAAATCCAGTTTGATAGGTGGATGAGTAAGCTGGTGGTTGGGGTGACCCCTAAGGTAGTTATAGGTTTAGGTGAGGAAGATGATGTAGGTGTGGGTTTGGATTTTGATGTATGTTGGGTTATGGGTAAGGGTGTGTGTTGAGTTATGATGGGTGTCGTGGAAGAATTTGTGATAGAGGTGGTTGTGTTCGTTTCGATTGGTCGAAATATTTTTGGGTAGATAGTGGAGGTATCGGAAGTTGCATCTACATCTGCGTTGAGACAGGAAATAAAATGCATCCCCATAGTAAGGACCTATCCACATAATCTAAGCGGTCGGCCAAACGTGAGAACAACATGTCTGTAGGTGGAGTTGATGAGGACCTAATGGAAATTCCCGTAGCATGTGTTTTAGAGACGGGGAATTGGCTAGCTTCCGCTTCTGTGGGTAAGAGAGCAAAAGTAGGTCTGCAAGATCTTGGGTAGCTGATGGAGAATACTCACCAAGAGGTAAATGTATCTCAACTGGGTCTATGATAGGTGGAGGAGATGATGAGAGCTCCCCTGCAGGTGAAGGATATGATGGGTGCTCCTCTGTGGGTGGAGGAGGTAAATAAGTATCTTCCCTTGACTAAAGAAGTATTGTGGGTATCTATTCTCTAGGTGGAGAAGCCAAAGGTGAAAAGGTCTTGATGTTAGAAGAAGACTCCTCCATAGGTGAGGGAGGAGGTGAAAGGTGTTCCTCTATGGGTGAAGGAATATGGGAAGTTGGTTCGATGTGGAAGGAGGATTTTAGGCTAGAATCTCCTCTATGGAAGGAATATGGGGAAATTGGGAAGCAACAAGTGCGTCACTAAAAATAGTGTGGACCTCGCGGGTATGGGTATCATGAGTTGAGGTCTCACCGGTTTGATCAGATGAAGGGGCATGATTGGGAAATGGTTTCTTGAAGATGTGTAGGTTTTGGTTGGTAGGTGCATTAGGATTATCCATGGTTAACTCACCTTTCTCGAGCATTTCTTGGACAATATTTTTGAAAGTGATGTAATTGCCATCACTATGACCCTTTACTTGATGATATTTATTGAAGTTGTGTTATTTATACCATGCGGGCATGGGGTGAGTAGGGTCAAAACCAATGTGTGGTTTTATAGGTGGAAGAGTGATGGCCCCACTTTGATAAGCTTTTCTAAGACAAAAGAGTAAGGCTCCCCAATTGGGGTGTATTTCCGTTGTTCTCGTCTGAATTGAAAAGTCTAGACGGGTGAGAGATTAGATGAGGGGGTAGCCTGATTTGATGGATGAGTTGGATGACCTTGAGTACCACTACATTAGCATTGCTTTTGGCCTTTGAATAATTGTTTTGTGGTTTGGAAGAAGAAGAGGTATCATTTGACTTGAATGCCGAATTCTTATTGTGTAATTGGATTTTCTTCTCTTAATGGCTCGAATCTCTAACTTTCGTGCCATGGTGAATGCTTCGTCAAATGTTTGGAAGGTTTGAACCTGCAGGGTAGGTGAGATATGTCTAGCACAAGCTCATGTAAAGAGTTCGATGAGTTCTATTTGTGGCAGTTGGAAGGTGATTTGATTGATTAAGCTACACTAGCGAGTGACAAAATCTGTGATAGATTCGTCCTCATACTGATGCGTGGAGTACAAATCAATCGTGGTAACCTTCTTGACGATATTGATGGAGAAATGATCCAAGAAGGCCTGGGATACCTGATTGAATGAGAATATAAAGTGTCTAGGTAACCCACTATACCAATCTAATGTAGGTCCAGTCAGAGACATGGGAAAGGTTCTCAGGAGCAAAGCATCATCGTGAGCGATCAAGTAGCACCCATGTTTGAAAGACCGCAAATGTTGTTGCGGGTATTCCTTGCTATTGAAGCGATTGAATTTAGGCATCTCCCAATGTACGTGGTATGGATGAATAGGAATGGATGGGTGGATGGGCTCGTTCTAAATCTTGTCGTAGGTGAGAGTGTTGCGAGAGCGAAAACCGATGCCTCCAATGTTTGCATCTTATCCAACATCAATTTGATTAGGTCGTTGGTAGGTTGCGATGATTGGGTGCCTCCTGTAGCATGAGAGGGTTGGTTTTGGGTGTATAATGGGGGTGGCATTCTAGTATATGGTGTTTGCCATGTAGGTTGATTGAGAAGAAGGTAGTGAAATAGGGGGTACGTACCTAGAGTGAATAATAGATGAAATGGGAGGTTCTTTGATAGTACGTATATGGAGGCGGAAGGGTCGATGGTAACCCTCGTGGCAATGGGGGCTAACAATTGTGGAATGGAAAGGACCATGTTCTGAAAAGGGGTAGAGATCACCGACACCGGAGGTGGTAGTGTAGCTATGGTTATATGCGAGACATTAGGGGTGGATGAGGTTACGTTTTGGGTGGTTGTGAAGTATGGTGGATGTGGCAAGTGCAAAAGAGGTAGCAGACGCGGTGGTCATAGTGTGTATAGGACTAAGCTATGACATGAATGGGGGTAAGGTGGAGGTAGATAGTACGAGAATCAGAAATGGGGCTGGGAAGTGAGTGAATGAGAGCCGGGGGATAGATACGGGAATGTCGTATATCAATCAGTGACTGAGGCATCTCGAGTGGATGAGTAGGAAATGTAAAATTGTAAGGCGGAAGGGTTTTGGTCAAGGAGTCGTGTGAACTCCTCATCTCTGGTAGTGATAGTGATGGGTTGGATAGGATCCATGGATGGTGATAAAATGGAAGGCGATGAAGGGCTAGGTGGGAGTGGTTGACAATTAGCGTGGAATATAAGTACACTTGCTTGTCTTCAGGTTAGCACCATGTGAATAAATACTGATCAGTTTGGGCCACTTCTCTGTAAAATGACACAAGAAAAGTAGGAACAGGTGAAGCATGTAATAAGAAGTGGATTAAGTACCAGATATTGGCTGGAAAGTGACACATGATAACGATTTTGGTCTAGGTAAACCGACGCCGGTTAGGGGTAACCACTTCTGGTCACTGTGGGAAATGGAAAGTGAGTGAAAAACAAGGTATAAGGTCAAATCAGGTATGCCAAATCTGATGAGTTTTACAATGTCAATGGGAATGATAGTAGTGACAGGGACTGTGAAAAGTGGAAGAAGATGAATAAATGTCCTTTTGGGTAGGTTAACAAAAGGACTAGGACCGACGCCGGTTGGGTATAACCGACGATGGTGAGAGGGTAACCGACGATGGTCGTTGGATTGACACCGGTCATTGTGAAATTGAAATAGTGATGAAAGAATAGTGGTTGTGAATTAAAATATGATGGGGAATCAAACCCAGAATTCTGAGAATGATGAGAATATGGTCCAAGCACACTCAGAAGAAGTCGGAATACACCAACTATGATGAGGAGCATGCGAGGAGAAATAAAAGTAAATGAAGAACGTGACCTCTCACCTCAAAACGCAAGCCAAGCAGAAACACTAAGAAAAATGCGATCCTAAGAGTGCCTTTTCTATTATGTTTGTTTAGCTTAAGTTATTTAAGGACTAACACATGAATTGTAAAATAGAGCTTTTTGGTGAGGATGGCTTCCTACGAAAAAGGAGATCTATAAGGTGAGGTTTCAGGTTTGTTATGGTGGGGGTGGGCTTTGCTCTGAAGTATGACTCGGAGACAGAGCGTCGAAGTGGGAGTACTGCTACCAATCCTCATATTAGCATCGGTGTGATCGTTGTGAGGCGTTCCAAGGAAAGATGTTGTTTAAGAATATGTATTTTTGAATTTTTGTGAGGTTTGGTAAGACTTAGAGAAAGAGAGATGTGCTTTCTATGATTCGTTTGTCAACCATCAGCTGGGAATGACTTCACGTATAGGTTGCCCTCAATTAATGTGAGCTAATGCAGAAAATAGAATGAAATGCAATGAGTTTTAATCCCAAATCGAAATATGGAATTCAATGACACAAATAGATGAAGAGGGAGAGGGATGCTCTTTCACTAATGCAATGCAAATGAAATGGTTCTTTTTAAGTACACCAAAAGAAAGGTTTCTTTTAGAGAAAATAGAAAGAAAGAGAAGGTTACCCAAGAAGAAAATTAATGTGTATGCTTTTCAGAAGGGAAACAAACACACAACTTTTCCTAGGAATGAATAAAATGCAAGGAACCCCGGATGGGTCCCACCGGGCGTGCCAAAATGTTTCACCTAATTCTTAGACGTTTCTTTGAAGTATTGACGAAACAGATAGGGTAACGGGCATAGGAGGAATACCTATTGAAATGTTGGTTGATGGGTTGTTGCATGCATATGACTTCTAAATCCATAGCTGATCATGAGAGCTTCCTTTTGGCTAGGAGGAACTACCTATAATGGAAAGCAAGACCACCAGAAAGAGTTAAACAATATGTGTAGTGAATTGCCTAGCGTGTGCTAGATCGGGAAGTGTGATACTTCCTAGATGGTTGTCAATCCACTGTTTAAAAATTTTTAATGCGGGTAATAATTAAGTCCTATTGTAATTAAAATCCTATTGTAATTAAAATGATTTGGGTATCTCATCCAAAACACAATAAGAAAGATATAATCTAACAAGCTAAGTTAAATAAGATCCGAAGGTCAAATAACTGGTTTTGGTCTCTGGCAGTCTGACAGAGGTCTCAAGTAGATCACAGGTGAATAAGGGTGATGTGAAATTAGGTGGATAGGTCATTGTTCTGGGTTGTATGGGAAAATACAGAGACCAATGCCGTTTAAGGGTGACCGACGATGGTTGGGGTAACTAGTGCCGATTCTTATGAAAAATTGGGAATACCAAAGAATGAGTTGTGGGTCTCCTTTGTGATTGCACAAAGGACTTGGGTTGGTTGGAATGAGGTATTAGGTGGTTTGAATAGAATTTTACGAGGTTTTAATGGGTATGTGGAGGGGTGAGTATGAACGAAGATCAATGGGTGGCTGAGGAAACAAAGGATGACAATATAATGATGAAATCAATGAACCAGAGAAGTACAACATACTACTTACTTGGATCACGGTTACGGGCGCTTATGAGTGTGGAATGAAGGTGTTGGTAAGAGGTGAAAGGTGTAGATGATCACCAATCGTAGGAAAGCTTTCTGCATGGGCTGCATGTACATTCCTTTTTCTTGGTTAGATCAAATCCTTGTTGGGGTTGGTGATAGATGGTTGTGCAATGGAGAAATGCTTGATCTCCTTCCTTGCATTCATGTTCTCGCTGAAAGTCATTCTTAGAAGATGTGATATCTCTCTGGAATGTCTCAATGTCTTTTTCCAATCTTTTTCCAACCCCTGAAACAATGTTGTTTTGGGAGTTAAAAGGTGACCGATGGCGGTGGTTCGGCTTAACCAATGACGGTTAAGGGTAACCAGCGTCGGTCAAGGCGGATTTTCTAGGTTTTACTAAGCTAGGAGATCCTCTTGATTTTTACGGGATCTCGTGTCGTTATCCCACGGATTAGACTGGAAGCTTCTTATAAGCATGCGGGAATATGGTTAGAGGAATGTAGGCATTGATTTTTAGGGTTTGGGTAAGTCTTAGTTAGTTATGGCAACTTACTAAGAATAGGTCTTAGGGTGAGGTGGATGTGTGGATATTATTTAAATTAAGATATTTAAATAATAAATATGGTGAGGATAATGAATTAATTTAATTAGATTAATTAAATTAATATTGGTGGGGTGAAGAGGGCCATGGCTAGTTTAATGTAATGAAGGGTGTTCATTTGTTGAGGACCAAAGGGGAGTGTGACCTAATTTTAGTGTCTACACTCCTATCGAGATCCAATATTTAAACAATATTGAATACCTACGGAGTTACACAGAATCAACTAATTCACTTATCTATTCCATTTATTTATGATCTTGCATTGTTTAAGTGCTTAGCATCTATATTTTACTATATTTTATCATATTAGTTACTCTAAAATTAGATTTAATTCAGTTTTTATTAAATCATTTGGTGAACCCAATTCTTATTCAAACTCCTTGCCCTAGGATCCCAAAACCCCTCATGGCTAAAAATAGGTCCTCATTTCCCAAGCATAATATGGCCTATACATGCATGCAACATGTTTTTGACAATACATCTGCATAATCTGAATTTTGAGATCTCTACCTCAATCCTTCTAAAACTCCTTGAATTCAAAAAAAACCTTTAATGTTGGTGTCGACACACCGATATTTACATATTCTCTCTTGACTAAAGCTTTCAATAATTTTCCCTCATCTCCCATAGCCACCAATGTTGCTTCATCGTCTCCTCATATTATAGCAAATGATACAATTAATATAGATTCTTTGCATGATGAGGTTCTTACTTGTGACAATATGGATGCTAATAATTCTACTTCTAATAATGACAATGTAAATGTGAATGATGATGCTTCTATTAGTAGTCAAGATGAATGTAAAGATATATCTCCTACTCTTCCTACTTCTAAAATTATTTCCAATGATTACAATGATAAATCTGATGCTAGTACTCCTAGAACTTATTTGTATGTTGATGATAATATTGATGAAATACTTTCTTGTGAAAATATGACTAATAGTGATGTTGATTATGCTTCGATCTTGAAAATTTTAGTGACAATGTTACTTCTTTTAAGGCTACCTTGAATGTGAATTTAACACTCTTCTTTATTCTACTTCAAGTTGTTTCTAATATTATTAATTTAAAAATAAGCTTTTTGTAAACCCTAAGTATAGAGTAACTAAATGTAAACTATGATATATAGCTGCTAGATACAATTTGACACAAACACTAAGCTAATAAAATAGAAAAACCTAAGTGAAAGAGAGAGGGAGAAGGAATTAAGTGATTTGCACTTTTCTTGAACCGATCTAGACTAGGGAAACTAATTAACAAAGAGGGAAGACTATCATAACCATGCACTTTGTAAAATCTAGAACTATACGATAAGGTTGGACTAGGGTGCACGAATCAGGGCAAGGGTACCGGGAGCTAGAGACCTTTACTCGGGTGCTCATGATCACAAGCAGGAGCTTAGAATCTTATTTTCGGAGTGTTGCAAGAGTGTCACTAATATTCACTGTTAGTCACCTGTATGTCGCCATATGAAATAAAGATTCACTTGAAAAAACAACAATACCACATCAAATCTAAAAATACGATGCAATATGGGTAATTAGATCGACCCAGATGGTCACTCGAAAGAGTGAACTTATAACCGAGCAATGCACTACATCTTAGACTCCATGTAGTTCTTGTGAGTGTGTGTATAAATTGTGCCCTAGGATGCCCTTATGGCTAGATTTGCTAAAAGATAAAAAAATGTGTCTATGTAATAGAATAGACTTCCCCTTTCTATGATGTGTATGTAGAAAATTTAGTCCTTTTTCCCTTGAATGGATGCTAAATGAATGCCTTTAAGTGATTTGGATGCCTTTAGATGTAAACTTAGGTGATAGATAGTGTGTTTAGAGCTTGGTCCTTTATTTTGATCAAATACATATGTATTTATATGATTCCCTTGGTTGAATTTTGTAATTGACAACTGGAATGCCAACCCATAAGAAAATAAGATGCCCAAAAGATAAAAGAGGACCAAAAAGAGCGAGTAAGATAAAAAAGAAGTCAAGCGTATGGGCGGCAAAGTGTCCTGACTGGGCACCGATGTCCAAATTCATAAAAGATAAGCAAGTAAATTTTGACTAGGTTGTAGCATGTGTAAGATCAAATAGAAAATAAGAAACATAGAAAAGAGGCCAAAGATAGTTGTCGATTACTAGTTTTCTTGCTTATGAGTCATATAAATGCTAGTATATTTTTAGGACTTATAAATGTACCCAAGTGCATGATTTTGTGTCTACATTTTCCCCCAACTTATGTTGTTGAATGAATAATTGATAACATAAATTAATTAGAAGATGTGTACCTTTTGTTCCTGTAGAGTGTGATGGCAATAGTGTGTCAAGAGACAAGTGAAAGCGTGAAGTGATAAAAAAAATGAAGCGTGGAAAATAGGAAGACAAAGTGACCCTAGGGTTGAAGCATATTATGTTATACCGTGTTGTACCTATTGTTGTTCTTGAATTGTTGATGTAGGGCTACTTCTTGTTGTGTATTAAGGACGAACCTAAAAAATAAGAACAAAAGACTAGTCAAAGTCATGTATTGTGAAAACTCTATATGAAATATGTAAACGTATGTAAAAAGTAGTAACAACGGTAAAAGGAAAGTGTGCACTGATGTATACAAGTGTAAATGATAGAAAAATGTCCTGAAAATGTTGTGTAGAGCGAGTTTTTGGGTGATCTCACGCTAAGAGTGATTTTTTTGGGCGATCTCACGTGAAGTGTGAGTTTTTGGGAAATCTCACGCCAAGTACAAGTTTTTTGGTCGATCTCAAGCTACGGTAGAAGAGTGTTGGGGAGAGAGGTCTAGTGTTACTCTCCTTCCATGACTATTTCCCGAATAAGCACCACTTGTAGATGGTACATCCCTATTTTGTTTTGAGTTATACCAAATTAGTTCCGTATTGTTTTGAATTGTTCCAACTAAATAATTTGTTCTGTTTGAAAGGAGATAAAATGAATTATACTAGTTGAGGACTAATCTCGTACTATAAAAACTTCTCTATAAAATGCAATAGATTGTGTTGATCCGAGAAATTGGCTATATTTTCCCTCGGGACATAGGCATGCAAGAGAGGACACAAAGCACCAAGGCGCTTCTATCTGAGCCTAAGCATTGGTGTTTGTGTTGTAATAAGGACCAAAGTCGATTATGGGTCATTTCGTGACTTTGTATCTCTATTATGTTCTTATATTGTGAAGACTGTACTATAGCTCTGAGATGTTGTATGGGGTGATTGATTCACCCAATGTATTCCCCCTTGTTTGGGGTACATGTGACACTAATAGGAGCATGTGATCGAAAGGAAAGGACCTGGAATTAATCTAAAGTGGATACCCTACATGGGAAGGGGATGTGCATGGTAGAAACCAAGGTACATGCAAACAAAAAGGCTAATAACATGTGTTAGTGCAATCAAAGCAAGTATGCATCTAGAAGAAAATGTGTAATCAAGAAAGAAGACAAAATAGACTATGAAAAGCAAGTTTCAGACATGGGACATCGCTCACAATGTCACAAGATAATTACGTCCAAAGCGGTCAAAAGCATACAATGTGCACACAAGACAAAGGGCATAGCCCGCAAACAATAACATACAATGAAAAATGATAGAAAGCAAGATAAATCAGACAACCATGGTGGCATATAGTCTGTAAATCAAACATTGCACATGAAGCACCCGTTAGCATGTTAGAAAGATAAAAAGTATGTCAAAGTGTGTATGTACCAATAGAAAGGAGTGTGCTAGGAAATGGAAGTAGTAAATAATGAAACAATAACACATGTGATGTGTAAGAGTAGTAAATATAGATGCCCCCATTTGTGGTTGGCCTTTTCTGGTTTTCTTATCGTATTTGGTTTTCTTATCCTTATCTTGAGCTCATAGTTGGCCTTTTGTGTGACTATTATCGAAATTCAAACAAGAGATTCACACACACACACACACACACACACACACACACACACACACACACACACACATTATTTTGGCTAGAAATTATAAGGGGCAATCACATCTACATACTATCACTACCATAAAAGGGATTGCATTTTGGGCCGCAAAAACTACATAGGAAGGGGAAGTGTTGAATTCCTTACCACACATTTGCATCTTATCTAGTTATACCACGCTATCTTGACATCAATGGTGCGAGGGAAACTTAAGGACATTATTTCACACATAAGCGCAAAAAACTACATGAAGTCTAAAATGTAGTGCAATGCTCGATCATAAGTTCACTCTTCGGGTGACCGTTAGGGTCACCCGATTTCACATATTGCATATTTTATTCATATTTGATGTGTTTGTGAGCTTGTGCATATAACTAGGGTTTGTTTTGCAAGTTGTAGGTAATTTCGGTGATCAAGGAGAGACTATCGGGCGACCAACATAGACCAATATGTGTGAAACCCTTACGACACAAAAGAAACTAAATTATGAGCATTTTACGGTCATTGGTGCCTAGAAGCACTCTGCGGCGCCCGAGACGCCCTTGCCCTATCAGTAGGTGCCCTTGTCCATCCTCAATGCAGAGTTTCAAATTTTTATCGAGCTCTGTCACATCATCTCTGTCATGTTCCGGTGTTTACATGAGTCCCGACTACCTATAGATTTCACAAGAATCATCTAAGTCACTTATCTCTTCCATTTTCTTATGGTCTTGCATTGCTTGAGTGCTTAGCATATGTATTTTATCGTATCGCCATCTTTGTGAAATTAAATTAAATTTAGTTTTCATTAAATCATTGTCTCTATTCTTATGGAAGTTGGAGTTAAATTAGATCCAAAACCTACTTGTGATAAATTTAATCCTACTTTATATAGACAACTTGTTGGTAGTTTGATTTATTTGACTATCACTAGGCCTAATATATCCTATGCAATTGGAATTGTTTCTAGATTCATGTAGGATCCTTATGAAGGGCCATTGAAAAATGACAAAAAAAGATTTTAAAGTATATCAAAAGTAAAATCAATTATGGTTTGTATTCTTCTTCTTGTGATGATGTAAATTTATTTGATTATAGTGATTTTGACCATGTTGTTGATATTGTGGATAGAAAATCTACTTCTGGATATGTTTTCAAGTTGAATGTAGGTGCAATCACTTGGAATATTAAGAAGCAACCAACAATATCTATCTCTTATATTGAAGTAGAGTATATAAGTGTTATGGAAGCAACAAAGGAAGCTATGGCTGAAAATATTGTTGGATGAACTTCATATGGGCATCAAAAAAAGTACTCTTCTTCTATGTGACACCAAAGTTGCATTGCTCTTGCAAACAATCCAATTCAACATCAAAGAACCAAGCATATTGAGATTCATATGCATTTCATTTGGGAGAAAGTTTTAAATGGTGACATAGACCTCAAGTTTTGTTCTACTGAAGATCAGGTTGCAAACATTTTTACAAAGCCATTGCATAGTACAAAGTTATGCAAATTTCATGTTATGTTGGGCATTTCAGAATTTGGTTCAAATGATCATGTGAATGACCTTGATCTTCACCTCTAAATCAAATGAGCTATGGCCTTTCAAAGTTTCCCTTGAGGGGAAATAAGGAGGAATGAACATGTTTTGCATGTTTTTTGCAATGCCACCTCTTAAACTCCGATTGTGCCATTATAAACTCCATATACTATTTCCATTTTGTTTAAGTAAATTATCACTTTATGTGAGTTTACTTGTAATACCTAATGAAACATTAGATATGAAATATTCTTGTTTTATAAAAGACTCCATAATCTTATGTAAGACTTCATATGTAATCACTTTATCTTGAGAATTCTTGTTGTTCCAATGTGTTGCAGTTTTTATAAAATCCACGGAACACTTGCTCTTTGTCGCATCTTTTTGAAGTTCGCAATACACTAAAACAATGTACCGCAATTTTTCTAAAACCCACGGAACACCGCATCGGTTTGCGTCTTGTTTAAGTATGTGGAATACTATAGTAGTGTACCGTAGAGTTGCAAAATTCGTAAAATCTTGAAGTAATTTGCCGTGGAGTTACAAAATCCACATAACAAATATTTTATTTCATGCTAGCCTAAATCACTTAGATGATTTATGGATTGTAATTCTGTTTATATAAAAAGGTGATTTAGTATATGTACTTTAAAACAAACCTTATATATTTGCATGCTAGCCTAAATCTTCATATGATAATTTATGGATTGTAACTCTATTTTGTATAAAAAGGCAATTTTGCATGTTTTCCTACTTAACATTAAGGGGGAGTGTTGGGGTTGTAATATTAAGTGGGAAACTAACTTAATAGAAACCCGCCAAAGACTAATGGTCATGACATATAACTTATGTTTAAAACATAAACATGGCGGAATCCACATACTTGTGTTGGCAGTGTTTAAATTTAAAATATAAGAGTGACCCAAATAGGCCACCTACCTTGATATAAATCAAGGTGATCTCTTTGAGATCGGTTGTGAGAAAGAATGACACATGAATGCATGCAAGTTGTATATGTGAGCAGACTGATGATACACGATGCAAATAATGTGAAGTTTCATCTCTACACATGAGCAAATGTATATGACAATTTATAATTCCTCTTTGAAGGTGTAAATTGTGGATTCAAGGAAATAGTGGGAGTGTTGGGTGAAATATATATTCTCAATAAAGATAAATGAATTTTTAGTGGTTTTTTACCGAAAGTTTTTCCCACTTAAATCTTGTGTCTTGTGTTCATTTACTTTAATATTTATGTATGAAATATAATATCTAATTCATTTTGCAATGTATTTCATCATAGCTTGTTGTTCAATCATAAATTATAATCCTTGGCTTGTTCATTTTGGTGGATTTATAAATCTGTGTTATTATGTATCCTCGTGTTTCTTGACACTTAATTCAAATGAATGGATAAACTCATACTCATGGGGTACCGTGAGTTACAATTTAGACGCAAATCGAAGAAAAATGCTTGACAGTCATCACTATTTCATTTGGAGGCAAGCATAAATATATTACGTGGCTAAATTACCCTCACACTAAACTGAATATGACACACGAGATGAAGCAATGATTATGATAGAAAACTTAAACTCTTAAATAGACACTAATGCAAACTAACAAATACACATGAAACAAAGGCACTATCACATGCTATTGTGGGCCATGGGTGTACATATCATCAACTAAAAATTTGCCATTACGTAGTGCAATGCATGAGAGATCTGCCCTTGTACATTTCTTACAGAGGATCATCTACTTTGATACCAAATGAAGATTTGGATAGAGTTCTACGTCGTATAATTCATCATTTTATTCAATATAGTGTTTTCCAATATATAGGTAAGTCCAACCCTATATGGTACGAGACCTATTATATCTCCTAAACCCACTATTCTCAACATGGACGAGTTGTTATAACAACTCGTAACACAAATATCCCACCTATAATCTTTATTCGGGTGAGTTGTTCTAACAACTCACACTTACATAATACATTCAATATAATATTTATTAACCCATACATGTGAACACTAAACAACATTTTCTTAACATTTTTTTATTTGAGGTATCAAGTTCTACTAAACAATACATATAAGATCCATTATTGGGTACCAAAATTCCCAAATTGATGCCACTATAGTTCTGGTTGTGCCACTAAAGTAATATGGTTCTAGTTGGGGTTCTCTCTTTGGGCTGATTTTTCTAGGTCTACTTCACATCATTGTTTTTACTTATTTTCCAATGTTTGTTTTTGACAATTGTCTCTCAAAATGTGACAAAACATGTATCACTAGAAAACTGTGTTCTCTCCAAGTGTTTCAACTCAGATTTTTCCTATATTCCTAGAATATCTATTAATACAATTTGGCACGATCTATTAAGTTGTCTCTATATAGACTTGATTGTAAAGTGTTTTGGTTAGTGTATTATTAGTGCAAAACCACATTCCACGTCTACAAACCGAAATAATATTGGTTATTAAATATAATTATATTTAAAAAGAACTATAGCCCATGTAGAGATTAAATCATGTGTAGGTTTGCAGCATACGTGGAAAATTGTATTTAAAACATAGTTTCATCTTCAATTGAGCCAAAGTGACACGGACCACGAAACTATAGATCAAGGTGTTATGATAAAAAAATTGTAAGTCACCCAAAATGTGGAGAATTACATGTAAAATATATTTACCATTCCATAAAGATGTGTTAGATTATTGGTGATGATGGATTGCAGAGTGTGATCCAAAACAAGGTTTTTAGAGTTTGCTACATAATTTAATGACAAGTTTGTTTGATCATATTTATACACTTTTGAGTTTTATCATGAAAATCTTGTCTTTGCCTTTTCATTTAACGTAAAGTGACAACCAATATTCTTAATATGGACGAGTTGTTCTAATAACTCATAACGTAACACAAATATTCGCGTGATGATAGATTGCAGAGTGTGATCCAAAACAATGATTTCAAAGTTTGCTACGAAGTTTAATGACAAACTTGTTTGATCATATTTATACACTTTAGAGTTTTATCATATTTATAGACTCTCTTCAATAGTTTCTTCTTCATTTAACGCAAAGTGACAGAACATAAACAGAGTATAGATCAAGTTATTGTAATGTAAAATGAAAGACATCCAAAATGAACCTATGTATTGAGCAAACAAAGCTGTAGTGAATAAACCTCTACTTAATAGCTACTATATGACATCCCTGTAAAGAGAAAAGCTGACATAAGCCAGGCCAAAAACAGGCCACACATTGAAGGTGTTAGTTGATGGCTGGAGCTTTTGCTTGATGATGAAGTGCTTGTAGAGCTGGCTGAAGGGTCGTGTGAGGTGCTGCCGACACTGCCAAAACAACAAAGCAAATCAAGAGGACATCTGAATGAAAATATCCTGTTACTATGCTTAAAATATCTCTAAATCTATCCCTGGGAATAAACAGTTTGTATCAATTGATGGGGTATAATTTGAATGGATATGTTCAAGTTTGGTGATATTAAACACTGCCATCAATTTATTGAAGTACACAACAGAATTTCCTTTCCCTGCATAGTTTAGATACCTATAAACCAAAATAGAGTATATATAGATGGTTACTAAGAAAACACAGAAGGATGTTGCTTGTGCATTTCTATATATAAAAGTTGCAATGCTTGAGAATTCAAAGAAAGAGATTTACATTGGTATTTGTTGGGATCTTTTGAGAAGAGTTACAAACCGGTTTTGCAATTAGTCACAGTCTACCATGCATCAGCGTATCCATTTCATTTCATAATATGATGTTTGTAAAATGGAATCTAGATGGATCTAGAAACAACCCACCCATTTTACCAATTAACCAACATCTTGCTAGCAAAATGCCACTCTCTAACACAAGCATATGCATGATCTTTGGGAAAGTATATGATAATATTTATATAGATATTTGTTTATGCCACTGAGATGAGCTTCTTGTGGCTGTTCTTAAACATGTAGTTTGATTACAGGGTTTATTGCAGGGAACTATGCTTTTTAAAAACTTAATGCGTTCTATCTAAGATAATATCTTTGATCTACATAGTGAAAACAAGTTGCTAAAGAACTACACAAATTTCTAAACAAAAAAACAATGAATCTCATACAAACTACACACGCTATCTAAAGTTGAAATAATTTTATTCCGCCATTCTGCAAGACAGAGTATGTATGCAATCTGATGTGATTGCATCCCAAGTTAATGGAGCAAATTCTAATTGTATTAAGGGGAATGGAATGGTTTTCTTGAGTACTCTGAAGAACTGTACAAATTTCTAAACAAACAAACAATGAATCTCCTATAAAATACACAAGTTATCTAAAGTTGAAACAATTTTATTCTGCAAGACAGAGTATGCATGCAAACTGATTTGACTCCACCCCAAGTTAACGGAGCAAAATCTAATTGCATTAAGGGGAATGGGATGGTTTTCTTGAGTACTCTGAAGAACTTTACAAATTTCTAAACAAATAAACAATGGATCTCCTACAAAATACAAAATAGCAAGTTATCTGAAGTTGAAATATTCTTAGATTCAGCCATTCTGCAAAACAGAGTATGTAAGCAAAAAGATGACTTCATCCCAAGTCAATAAAAAAACCAATTCTTATTGTATTAAGGGGGTCTGACACGGTTTTCTCCAGTACTCTGGAATTTGGATTTAACCATCATCATTAAAGAACAAATAAAAGTGGAAACATAGAAGTAACTTCCATGCTCAAATCTATCTAGTAAGAAGTGTTACCTGAATTGATTATGGTTAAGTAGACAGTGTCCATAAAATGATAACCCCATGGAGAATCTTAAGATCGGTGCCTCTAACCTTAAAAAATAAAGTTGAAAAAATGTAGCAGAAAAAGGAAAAAACCTCATCCTGTCATCATATTGAAAGTTTTTCAATAAATACCAGAATGGCATTTCTAGCAAAGATAAAATCATGATATCTCAACTTCAAAAGATAAAACAAAATAAAAACAATCCCACTCCCATTCCAAATGTATTTACTGTATTTGACATTGAGAAACTGTATTGTCAATCATTCACCATATACAACACACTGCTCTGAAACAGAGCCAGCTCCTTTTTGGAAAAAAAAAAAAAGCTGACCAACTTGAAGTCATATGAATCTGAAGAGGGTGCCTAAAACTGCTTACCAGGTGTAGAAGTGGAAGAAGTGCGGTTAAAGATCTGAGCTTCTGAAGAGTTTGGAGACATGTGCAGCAGAGCTGCAAAAACAATGAAATGAAAAGCAAGTTATACAGCTAGGGTTCTTTTTCCTGCAACAAAATTTATGGGCAAAAAAGCAGCTCAAACCCAAAGATGTACCTGGACATGTGGAGATGTTTGTTGCCACTTTACAGACCTCAGGAAGCTGCAAGGCCAGAGTAACATTGATGGTTATGCCCAGCTGAGGATCAGTGCTGTCCTTAATGAGAACACAGAGGCACTTGGGGGTCTTTTTGTGGAGTTGGAGGAGACCATTACAACAATCTTTAGTGGGTATGTTGGCATTGCCCTGCACGTAAGGTATACATGCTGAGAGTGTTGTAAGCTGAGATCCACATTCTTTCTGGTCTGCTGCAAAATTTGCCAGTGTACCAGAGAGTAGGAAGCAGAATGATATTGCAAAAAACAGGCGGTTCTCTGCCATGACGTATCTTTTTCTCCTTAATCACTTTGTACTAGGAATTTCTTGGGACCATGGGAATAAATGCTAATGCCTCAACCTTAGTACAGGATCAAATATTTATTCACATATATGCCTTAAATTAAAAATACAAGAGTGCTACAAGAGAGTGGGGTGACCTTACAATTCATGGTCCACAAACTGTAAAACAAAAACATCAAGAAGCCAATAAAAGCACACCATTAAGGTAACTGAAACAAAACAAAATTAAAGAGACACAACCCGGACAACTGTCAACAACATTACGAGATGGTAGCTCTTTTATTTTTATAAAAAAAAATTAATAATAGTGCACATATATTATATACTCCCATACAAACTTAGTTTTTGAAAAATAAAACATCCTTTTTAAGAAAAAGACACCAAATTTTACCTCCATAAGATATTATGAATTTTCAATTGATATTTCCTTTTCAAAATTTAAAAATACATATTTTAAATGACAATTTATTTAAATAACATTTTATATGAGTAAAAAAATTAAAATTGAAATTGAAATTATCTTATAACAATTATATATACATTATATTTTAAATCATACATTAAAGATTAACTCACAAATATTAGAATATCTCACAATAGTTAATTGTGAATAGTAAGACACTCAAATCTATGATGTTTATAGCCTTTATTAAATATTTTTGAAATCAGTAACTTTTGTGTTGAATGTTTACATAATAAATACATTTTTTTCTAAAAAAATTATGTTTTATTTGAAATAAAACTTACCAATTTATCTTGAATTTAAATTTTAGTTTTATCAATTTAATTCATATATACTATAAACTCTTATATTGAAAAATTGAGTGAATATATCTTAAATTTATTTATTGAAGTACATTTAGAGATATTAATACAACTATAATATTGATCCGTAAACTTCTACTTTGGAACTCTACGAATCACACAAATATGCTGTCCTACTTTCAACTTTGGAAAATGACAGTTTGATTGCAAGATTAGAGCTTTGTGACTGATTTTCTAGTGCTATAGAAAAGAAATTGCAGAGAGGGAATTAAAACAACTTCAACACCAACAATTTTTATCCTGGAAACCTCCAAGGAGGAAAACCAATCGGGAAGGGCAACTGCTCTTTCTTCCCACTTTTATTGGTCTAATATAGACAATTACAGATTACAATAAGTATGAAAAGAAGCAACAATGTAAACCTTCTCTCCAATTACTTGCTTGCTCTGTTTCTACACCTTTCTCCTACAAATTCCACTCCAGCACTGAAGATCTCTGCTCACTGCTCACATTACTCTCTACTTCTTGATCTCTTTGGATCTTGAATGATTGATTTGTTCGAATGTCTATTCTCTTGCTCCTTTCATGCATTTATAGGCCTTCCCATGTCCTCCCGTGCACTGGAGGATGTGAAGGGGCATGGAAGGGAAGAGACGCGGTTGGGCGCTTCAAATTTGCGGTCATTCGTACTCAATTCTTCTTTTCTATTCTAAAGTGTCAGGACCGCCGCCCTGAGCAGACCGGCGGTCACGGGATCGCCGCTCTGCACAGAGAGGTAGTGCCTTCTGAGAACCTTTGTTTACCTCATTTTATTCATTTTTCCTTCTTCTTCTTCTTGGTGTTGATGGAACTAATGAAGTGGTGTGTTTTTCTAGATCCCTATGGATCATACCTCCCCTACTTAGGAGGCTTTTGGTCCCACAAAAGCTTAGTGGGGGAGTGGTAGAGGAATCAACTCCCTCTCGTCCTCCTTCGAGTACCACTGGGTCTGCCTCGGTGTCTTCTCTCGTCCAACCTGCCAAGACTCATGTGGATCTCTAGTTTCTTTGCTCAGTGCTACATCCTCCTCCAAGTTGCCTCGAGCACAATACTCTTTGGAAGGCAACTTTTGTATCTCTCCTTCTTTTTCATGCATAGATGGCGTTAGTGGATGCGAGCTCTTGTAACTTGTTATCGCGTGCATCTGCATGAAGTATGGCCTGAAGGTTTCTTCTCCAACCTACTCAAGTATGACGAAGGTCCCATACTGTAGTGGTTGAGTCCTCTTCTGTCTTTTCCTCTTGAGATGGATTGGCCAAATCCTCTCCAAGTACGTTGTTGCTATAGTCACCACCGTTCCTTGTATCTCCTCTTCTTCTTGTTGCCCCATGATCAGGTCCAGTGAATCCATAGGTAGATACGGTGACTGCATAATGGAAGTTTGTTTTGCTCCTTGAATGAGCAATTCCTGTGGTGGCTTCTTCTATAAAAATGACAAGTGCTATCCAAATTCTCCATCCTTTGGTCAAAAGTATTCTGTGCTCTCACGTCTATTTTGTTTTCTTCCAATGAAAGAAAACAAAACTGATGATTTTCCTGAATAAGTCTTGGTGCTTGGTTGGCACTTACCATAGCCTTCTTTGATTTGCTTTGGTGTGCCCGGATGTTAAAACTGACTCCATCCTTGACCCATCTGAACCGGTTCTCCCTCCTTGTGAACACAACATCCCTGGCATACAAGTAAGGACTTCAAGACAACGTCAAATGCATCAAGTGGAATAATACCAGCCTATAATAAATCTATATATTGTGTATTTATCCCAAACTAAAACTTACACTTCCTTGTAACTTGGATTTCTACACCCTTCTTCACCCATCCTAGTGGGTATGGATGTAGATGTGTGTAAGTTTATAGACCAAGCTGCTCTACAACCGCATTAGAAATCAAATTTGACTGAGAACCAAAATCTACTAAAGCATTTACCTTAGTCTTCTTGATTTGGATTCTGATTTGAAATAGCTTACTCATCTCTTCTTCTTCTACTGCTCTGTACATGTTAGTGGCCATGCATCCCAACCTCTCATCTACATTTGAATCATCCTCAATCTCCACCTCTTTCTGTCTTCACAGTGACCATGGATTTCTTGGAATCCTTGGTTCGGTGCTTTGGGTGCAATTCGGATGCAACTTCCAACATGTGGTGTCAGTATGTCCATTTATATCACAATTCTTACAGAAATTCTTAGGATCTTTACAAGTATGCAAAGCAGTAGCAACATGTTTACCTTTCCATTTACCTCTGTTACTTGTCTTCCCATGTTGTTTATCTTGTTGTTATGTTGACCGGTCTCCCTTTGGCTCTATTTCTCCTTGCTTCTTCTCGTCATCAATGTAGTATGCTTGTATACAAGCTTCATTGAGATCCTTGGGCTTCATGGAGATTACCTTCCTCGAAGGTGAGTGTGAAGTCCTCCCAAATACTTGGTCAGAATGTCCTCATCCTCCAAGTCCATATTAAGCAACATGGCTTGTCTCGAAATTTCGTAGTGTAGTCTTGCATGCTTTGACCGTTGCCCTGTCTAAAGTACTACCACTTAATCATCATGTCATTCTTATGGCCAATAGGATAGAAGTTAGCTCTAATCAATTCTTTAAAACCTTTCCAAGTACTAACAATAGGACATTTCTTCTTCTCACAAGTGGCTAGATGGGTTTCCCACCAAACCAGAGCATGACCTTCCATTTTGAGATGTGCAAAGGTTATCCTTTGTGCCTCAGTGACATTGTGCACACTAAAGTAGACTTCCATTTGTTTTATCCATTTATCCAATAATTCTGCATCTACTTGTCCTTCAAAATTCTTTATTTCCACTTTTGTTTCAACTTTAAAAGGTGTATGTGCAGATTTTACCTTCTTGCTTACAATTGGCGTCTCTTCATGCTCTTCCCATTCTTCCTCTTTGTGGATCTTTCCGATACCGAATTTCTCGGCTAGTGCTCGAACCACCGAGTCCATGGAATCTTGCTTAACCGAAGTCATCTTTTGCAGATCTGAAAGTTCTTCTTGTTTTCTATATAATCTATCCATCATGGTCTCTAGCATCTCGACTCTACGGACCAAGTTCTCTTCCTCCATTTGAGCTCGAATTCTCTGTTTCCACTTCTTCGTAGAAATATCTGGCTCGCAAGGTAAAACTTCTTCATCTTTGGACCTTGTCACTGTCTTACAAAATCACAAGAAAGATTCGAATACCACAGTCCTGGATATATAATCAGCTCTGATACCAAAATGATCCGTAAACTTCTACTTTGGAACTTTAAGAATCACACAAATATGTTGTCCTACTTTCAACTTTGGAAAATGATAGTTTGATTGCAAGATTAGAGCTTCATGACTGATTTTCTAGTGCTATAGAAAAGAAATTGCAAAGAGGGAATTAAAAAAACTTCAACACCAACAATTTTTATCCTAGAAACCTCCAAGGAGGAAATCCAGTCGGGAAGGGAAACTGCTCTTTCTTTCCACTTTTATTGGTCTAATATAGACAATTACATATCACAATAAGTATGAAAAGAAGCAACAATGTAAACCTTCTCTCCAATTACTTGTTTGCTCTATTTCTACACCTTTCTCCTACAAATTTCACTCCAACACTGCCCACCGATCACATTACTCTCTACTTCTTGATCTCTTTGGATCTTGAATGATTGGTTTGTCTTCGAATGTCTATTCTCTTGCTCCTTTCATGCATTTATAGGCCTTCCCATGTCCTCCGTGCACTTTGGAAAATGTGAAGGGGCATGGAAGGGAAGAGACATGATTTGGGCACTTCAAATTCACGTCCATTCGTGCTCCATTCTTCTTTTTTGTTCAAAAGTGCAGGGCCGCCGCCTGAATGCACCGCGATCCACAGGATCTGCCACTTTGGCTGGGCGGCGGTTCCTTGAGAACCTCTTTTACCTCATTTTATTCATTTTCCTTCTTCTCCTTCTTTGTCTTGATGGGCCCTGATGAAGTGGTGTGTTTTTCGGATCCCTATGGATCAAATATTGTAATGGGTTTGTAATTTTTTTTTAAAATAATTTTATATTTTATCACTAAATTTTTATAAAAAAACACAAATTAAATTTAAAATAATAAAATTAAACAATTCACTATATTACCCTCCAAAATTGTCAACATTATAAAAACTTATCAATATAATCACAAATTTTATATAAGATATATAATGCAATCTATAATATTAATATTCAAAATATTCATAGTTTTAGAAAGCTCTCTTATTTCAAAATTCCTCAAATATGTAATTATATTAATAGCTAGGAATTAATTTCTGGTCGAGATCAAAGTTCCCAAAGAATGGACATTGTCAAAGAAGTTTCTGGAAAATAGCCAGCCTAAGCTAGAGAATGCCACAGCAGTTGATGAATCAAAGTCCAATGTTACTTTGTCTTTTAGATCTAAAAGTTCTTTGTCTAATATACCCAGATCTAGTTCGGTTAGATCTGATAGTTCTATTTTCTCTTTAGGAGAGTCTTCTAGAAAGTTTGTTAAAGAACAAACGTATATTTGTAGTCATAATAGTCTTGTACATGACCCCAATACTGATTATTTATGGTGCAAAGATTGTGAACAACTGATAAAGCGAAATATGTTCCATCTAATGGTCCAACCATTAGTATGGCATCTAGAGCATCTCATGTTTCTTCTTCATTTCCATCTTTAGACAGTACAGAAGTCTTATCTCCAGACTCATCCCAAAAAGTTGTATTTTGGTATCAAAGGTCTGTAGATAGGCATATAGATCCATCTGAGTCCTCCAAAATGCTTAATTGGACCAATAAAGTCTGTCAAAAATGTGCATGATAGGCTTCAGTCACAAGAGTCTATCTTAGCAGAGATGGAGAAAACATTGAAAGCCATAGAGTTAAATAAAAAAGGAGATGTGTCTGCTGCTTTAAAAATGTTGAATTCTAAAATAGATGATGTTAGTATGTGTATCAAGAAGGTAGAGAAAAGTGTTGAAAATACCTCTGCATATGTGTCTACTTGTCTAGATATACCTAAAGTTGTTACTAGGAATGTTGTAGATATTGTTCAACCCATAATAGATCATACTATAGATATAAAAAAAGATGTGTCTTCTAAGCTAGGAACCACCCATAAGCTTGTACAGTCTAGTCTGCATCACCTAACTGAGTCCACTACTGAGATTAGTCAAAAAATAGATTCTGTCCAAGAGTCTGTGAGTCCAATACCCATCATGGTTCCACAAGTAGAGAAAATCTTGGAAAACACCAAGAAGCCAGAAGAAGTAGAACCTGATTGGTCACAAGCAGTGTCTTGGAAAGAAGTTACAGAGCTTGTTGGATCTTCATCACAAGCATAAAGCTATTTTATCTCAGTACAGTCCATTATTTATATCTGAGAAAAAAGATGATGATAAGAGATCAATTGGAATGGTAAAAATTACTCCTGAAGAAGCAGAAAGCATGTTTTTAGGAGAATCATCTGGAACAACACCTGAGCCATTGCATGGTACTGCAAGAACTCAGACACTCCAGCCCAATTGGTATAAATTAGATTGTCATTCTATTGAGGAAATCAAAGAAATGATTCATGGAATGATAGGATGGGCTAATTCTCAGGTAAATTTGTATAGAAAAGATCCGCATTTAATAGCTGAAATGATTGCTAACGGTTTTGTTGGCATAGTTAGAGAATGGTGGGATGTTAATCCACACCAAAAAGATATTCTACAAGGAGGATACTCTGCACTAACTGCTGCTCTTATTAAAGAATTCATTGGTAATGTTAATAGTAATAAGCTCCAGAATACTTCTTTATTCTTAAGAGCTAGATTATGTGATATGAGCAGAATAAAAGAGTATCAGTGTTATATGCAAAAGTTGTATTACAATTCTGGCAATATTAATGATCCTACAATGAGAATGAGATATATAGAATATTTTCTGCTTATTTTTCTACAGAATATAAGAAGGCGATGCATGGAAAAACTCTGATGAGTTAAGTCTTGGTGCCATCAATCAGATCATTGATGAGACTAATGCTCGACTTTGCGAGAAAAGAAGGATCGTAAAGAAGCTATTAAGGCTCAAAAAGCCTTAGGCCATAAGTTCTGCCAGATGATTGACATTGACCCTTTTGGCTGTAATTCTCAGTTGCCTTCTCACAAAAAGAAGGTATGTACAGAATGTTCTTCTTTTTCAAAAGGGAAGGGTCAGGGTAAATATGGTAAATACAACAAGTAAATTCAGAAAATTCAAGAGAAAGAATAAAGATTCTTTTGAAAACAAAGGCCCATAGAAAAACATATTTCAAAAAAAAGAAATATATGGGTAAAAGGAAAAAGTTTATTCCCATCTATTTTTTTGTCGAGGAAAGCACTATGCTAATGAGTGCCCCCAGAAAGAGATCAGATAAAGGTAAAGCTAAGATTAATACTCTTGCTGCCAAGGGTATTACTGATAAAGAATATTGTTTGATAAGTGATTCAGATAGCTATTCTTCAGATATTTCTTATCAGTCTTCTAATGAAGAATTTCAAATAAATGTTGTACAGTACTCAGATTCAGATATTGATAGTACTAATTCAGGATACAGTTCTTTGCCATCATTTGTAAATATGGTGGTATGTGTAAATATGAATGCTAGCTTTCCACATCCCATGATGCCTTTATCTTCAGAGCTTCTTCTCAAACAACTACAATTGAGACAAAGTGAGTTCGAAGACTGTCCCCCTTGGGACACTGCAAGAAAGATATTCCTTTCAAATAAAGTCAGAGAACTTGAAAGGAAATATTCTCAGTCAGTTGAGAATTGAACAAGATAATCAAATAAGAAGAGAAGAAGAAGAAGAAAGAGGAAACGAAGTTGTATTGTCAAGAAAAATCATATTCACCAGTCCCTTCAAGGCCTCCATTTCAAGGACGTATTTGTCAAAGGAAAACTCCTACAGGGGAAGAGGTCGAGGAAGAGGTGGAAGAGGTTCTCCTCCAAGGAGAAGTTTTCCATTCTTGTTTCGTAAGAGAATCGAGAAGAATAATTTCAGGTACTTGCTTCTCTACTACTCCTACTACGATATCATGATTCCCGATCTTGAAGACCTGGAGAAGAAATAGAATTGAATTTCTCCAGAAAGTGATAGCAAAAGCTACAAATGAGTACAAAAGACTCATTGAAGAAGAAAATAGAGATAAAAAAGAAGCTGAAGATGAAGAAGATTTTGAAGAAGCTTATCAAAGCAAATTCTTCATCAAGATGCAGAAGCATCTGTCTCAGCTGAAGAAGTAAATACAGAGGTATGCACAATAAAAGGTGCTCAAAATCCTTTCATTTCTATCATGATTTGTATTCCTAATATCAAGCCATATTCCATAGATGCCATGATAGATACTGGAGTAGATATTAGCCTATTAAGGTCTAAAGCCATACCTCCTGATTGTTGGTCTGAGACATACCTTAAAATCAATTTTGATAAAAAGAAGTCATCTCTAGGTATATAGCCTATGTTCCTATTAGGATAGAAGGTTATGAAAGAACCCTGCAATTTTATCAGCATGATATGATATCCTATGATTGCCTAATAGGAGTAGATGCCCTACAAGAATGTGGTACTTTCAGTCTTAACAAAGATTTTATATCTTTGTTTAATCCAGATGTTCAAATTCCTAGAAAGTACTCATTTAGAACTATAATTCCTTTACCAGAGCCCAAAAAAGAGTCTAATCATGAATGGATTCATAAATCCATAGCTCTGTGTAAAAGTAACATAGATGATATTTTACAAAGATCAAAAAAGATCTTTGTTCTGATAATCCACATGCTTTCATCTCTAGAAGAAAGCATATTTTTCACTAGATCGTAGCTGATAAAAGATGACAAAGGAAATGAAGTTGTTCCTAAGTTCAAAGCTCATCACAGAGGAATGATTCCCTCTGAGAGAAAAGAATGTCAGAAGAAATCAAGAAACTACTTCAAGGAGGATTCATTCAAGAATCTAATTCTCCCGGGCATGTGCTGCATTCTATGTCAATAAAAGAAGTGAGCAGATTCGGAAAAGAAAAGGCTTGTAGTTGATTATAAGCCTCTGAATAAGTTTGTCACAATGTTCAACATCCTATTCTGCTAAGGATGATTTGCTTGCAAGAATTAAAGGATCAAAAGTTTACAACAAGTTTGATCTAAAAAGTGGTTTTTGGCAGATCTTCCTCAAACCTGAAGACACATTCAAAACTGCATTTGTGGTACCAGGAGGTCAGTATGAATGGAAAGTTCTTCCTTTTGGTTTGAAGACCGCACCATCCATATTTCCAGAAGAAAATGGATTCCATATTTGGTGAGTTATCTGAATTCTTGATAGTATACATTGATGATATACTAATCTTTTCTAAATCACCAAAGGAGCATATTGATCATCTTGAAAAATTTTATGAGACAGTATATCAAAATGGTTTTGTCTTTCCCACTAAAATGGATATTTTCAAGGATGAAATGAATTTTCTTGGAATCAAGATAAAATATGGATCCATAGAAATGTAGAGTCATATTGTGTCTAAAATCCAAGAATTTCTGATCAAATTACAGAGAAAGAACAATTGCAAAGATTTCTTGGATGTGTAAATTATGTTGCAGGATTCTACAAAGACATTGTTGCTGACAGAATTCTTCTTAATAAAAGATTAAAGAAGAATGCCCCTACCTGGTCTGAGGAAATGACTCAGGCTGTTAAAAGAATTAAGAAGCAAGTTCTGAACCTTCCAGCTATGTCCTTGCCAGGTCAAGGATTGAAAATCATTGAAACAGATGCTAGTGAGCATTATTGGGAGTTGTTTTGAAAGAAAAGACAGACAACAGTAAAGAGAAAATTTATAGGTATGCATCTAGTTCATTTCAAGGTTCTGAATTAAAATATCATTCAACTCATAAGGAAATTCTAGCTGCAAAGAAAGCCATTAAAGCTTTCTTGTTTTTTATTCAAAATGAGCATTTCATTCTTAGATCAGATTTGAAAGATTTTAAAGCTAGAATGAATAATGGTGATCCAGCCAATAAGACTGCATTCAATAGATTGCAGAGATGGGGAATGTGGTTCGATAATTTCAGTTTTGATATCGAACACATTAAAGGAAAAGAGAATTCTCTTGCTGATTTTCCAGCAGAGAATTGAATCAATCCAGGAAAGTGAATATCACTCAGGTTTTCCATGAGTTTGTAGAATGCATTTGGAATACTGCTACTTGCCAGAATTATCTGGAATCTAAGAAAAGAAATGATAATGAAATGTCTTGGGAAGCTCAACATTTGCTTCTCTCAAGAGGAATCATTTTAGTTTCTCCATATCAGACTACAGAAGTAGCCTGTAGATTTGTAGATCCAGAAGTTCCAACAACAGAATTTCATACAAGGCAAGATCCAATGGTATTCTGCACACTGAATTGGCAATGGAGACATTTCAGATATGTTGAACCTCCTGCTGATGATATTCCAGTTGAAGGACGAAGGCTAAGACAGGTTGATCCCAGACCAAACACTCTGGAGATTTGAGTTTTCTAGACTCTGGCCAGAAGGTCATCCTCTAGAGAATGACATATGGAATCGGCCCAGTACTCCTGGAGATAGGCAGTATATAGCAAATCATTTTAAGTATTTTCTTTTAAAATTTCTGCCTACCAAAATTTCTAACAGTCCGTTGTTAAACATAGAACCTGATACTGTTAGGAATATTTTGATCAATTGTAAAATTCGTGGTATGTAAAGATTAGTTATTATTTAAGGACTAATCTTCAACAGGGACATCATGCGAATCCCAATGGACAACTCTGGAGAAAGATCATCCTTCATCATACCATGAACGTGCATCCTCCTGCACTGGTCAATTCTTGAGGATTCCGGATCAGTATCTTTTTCCAACAAGGAGACATCTCAACAGAGATATTGATGGAACAACATCCTTATCCAGACTTTGGTATGAGCGAAATACTCATGATCCTACTTTGCAGAAAGACATGAGTGGGAAGAATCTTCCAGCTCATCCGATGAAGACATTGGTCCTAGTGTCCAATATAGTCCGTAAAAGCTATGATGACAGGCTTGTTGTCATCTTTAAATAAAGCTAGATATGATTCTATCTTTAGGTCATGTCAAAAGCATGGTGGACCTCCCCACTATCTAAAGGCGTTATAATGGGTGGCGTGTACCCATGTGTCTATTCCTACTTTTCTTAGTGGGAATATTTTGTCTACCTAGGTTACCGGTTCCCGGTCTCTAGGTTGCCCTTTGATCCGGTGAAAAGCCTCTCACATTCCTATATATAGGTGTGTTGAGACTCATTCACTACATCGAGAATTGGGATTTCTAATACATTGGAGAAAGAAGGAGCTACATCCGAGATTTTGATCTCATAGAGTATGCTTTGCATATATTTTCTGTAAGTAATTAGTCTATAAGCATTTAAGTCGTATACTTAATTTGAGAAGCATTTAAGTCGTATACTTAATTTGAGAATTTGAGTATCAGTCGCAGGCACTGCATATACTTAATTAGTCATTACAATTATGTTACGTATTGCTCATGATAAGTGACATAGAATTTTTTTAGCAAATTTGCGGTGCTTTAATATTGTGGGCGGAACCTAAGCCTCTTGGCCACTATTTACATTGTTAGGGAATATCACATGTGAATAGAATTGGTTTTATATGAAATTTGTGTGAATGTGGACTATCGATGTGTCATAGTTCAAATGTCCACCGTGGTTTTTTCCAAAAGTCGTTGTGGGCCCACTTCCTACTCCCAATAAAATTCCAATGATTATGTATTCAAAGCATTTCAAAGGTAGGACCTTATTTTCACGAGAGAACCAAGATATTGTATTTAAAAAACAATAAATAGTAAATATTTGTATATAATCTCAAATTTTTAATCCGTTATTCAAGTATATTGCATTAACGATAGACTACAAAATGGATGTGATTGTCACATTTGGCATAAGATAAGTCATGTCGAGTGTGGATATTAATTAAAAATAAAATTAGGTGTTTGTGGGTTTGTGGAAAGTTGATAGGGAAAAGTTTATTGGTGTAAAATTTGAAATATGTATTAAAAATTATATAAATAATTATTTTTATTCAATATATTTTATTATTTATAATTTTGTAGTTAAAGAAAGATTTATTGGATAATTGAATTTAATAAATAACATATGATTAGTGGGAAAGGTTTGTCGCTCTTTTCAAAAATGTGTAGATTCGCTTATAAATAATAATAATCAAGGCAATTCCATGATAATGCAAAAAGATTAAGCGGATGATAGTGACATGTCTTGTTTTGACTATAGAATTGTCTTAGAATAACATATTAGTGTAGGCCGCCACTTTTGAATGAAGACTTTGTACAAAGATGTACCTAAAGAAATTTTTAGGACGAGGCAAGTCATCAAGTTTCATATATTTAGTAGACTTATACTAATCTATCACCTAGCAACAATGAGAACCAAATCATCGTGTATTAATTACTATCAACACCTCCTCTTCCATTGGTTTATTTTGCAATTAAAAACAATGCGGAATGACATAAATAAGCACTGTTCATTTTGACGATTTGTAAATTCTCTTAAAAGAAAAATCCTACAAAATGGAATGACATTAATAAGTGACATTTCAAAGACAAAAAGTCTAGATAAATTAAAATAACACTACTTGAAAAGATGAACTGCATTTTTTGTGAAACTTAACTTACAAATTCGAACTACATTAGAAAATTGAGGAAAAACTTTAGTTTACAAAAAGAAAAAAAACCATAAATTTTAGCATTGCTAGAACCACATAAATAAGTAATCCTTCTTTACACACAAATGTGCATGCACACGCAAACTTAAAATTTAAAAATAACCTTCAATTTCGAAGATATATACATTTGAGAAGCTAAAATGCCAAAAATAGGCTCAATATTTCTTCAAATATTTCAAAAACATGTTTACACACTAAAATGCATGGATCGAGTCATAAGCTTTGCCAAAAAAACTTACAAAAAATCTTCTTTTTCTTCAAAAGCGTGCAAAGGAAATTTATAGAACTTGAACTCAATAATTCATTCATTTTCACTCAAATGAGAAGCTAACCCTTGACCTCATAGATAACGACCCTTAAATGTAGGAATAATCTATCAATTGATTGATGAGGAATGATGCGTTTCGTATAACTCGGGGACAATGGTTAGAAGAGTGGTTTTATTTCAAGAATAACATAGTGCGAAAGGATCATACAAAGAATTTAATGGAATGGATATCCCTTGATCCTTGGAATTACTACGCCAAAGAAGGTCGATTATTCATACACCATTACCAACAATGTAAAGTCACAAATATATTTGATGAATGGATATTCTAGAGTCCTTGGCCTTGGTCCTTGACACTATGTTAAAGAACCTTTAATAAAAAAATGCACTCAAACGTTTTCTTGATTTTATCGTGTTAATTGATTGAAACAAAAATTTAAATGTTTACGATTTTATCATGTTACTTAGATGGAAACAAAATTATAATAACTCTTCTTTTTTAAAGTTGTTTGCTCACAAATCCATCCATAAATGAGATCATATTTTAAGGTCGATGACAAGAAATTTGTAAGATTTTTGGCTTGCTTTTTACCTTTGAAGTGCAAACAAATAAAAAAACATATAGATAGACATACGATCATGTAAAATTTTGTAATGCAAAAATGAGAGGGTAGAGCATTGAAAACAAAGTGCATATTTTTATGTTTCCCATTCTCTCCCACTTCTATTTTTGTCCTATCAATTGTTTATTGATGCACCCAAAGCATGAAAAATAAAATAAAAATAATTTTAAAATTGAAGGCAACTAAGATGAACATTTTCAAGAAATTTCACTTATAAAGGTTTACTAGCCAATTAAACTTAGTAACAAATTTTAAAGTTGAAGACGAAAATACCAAAGTACCTATCTATAGTAATAATAATTGGTTTTATAGTCTACGATGTCAGTGACCTTTTTTTGGGCCTATAAGTGGCTTATAACATATGGAACTTCCTCATACTCATAATATGCAGGAGACACTTAATTGTGCTTCAAATATGAGGCATAGATACTCAACTCCTTGCAATATTTGAACTTGTGACATCTCTTTCAATAGAATAAATTCTGCACCATTAGGCCAACTCAAGTGTAATGTTATCCCAAAATCACCCCTCAAGGTGAATTGGATAATTTACATGATTTTTCAAGCTCAAGCAGGTAGAATTGGTTCAAGGCCCAAAAATTAGGTTTTAAAGGTCCCTTTGGCTCTTTTCTAACCCCTCATTTAAGGAAAAAAATCAAGGAGTTAGACAAAATGGAAAATTTCTAAAAATTGGCTTCAAACTAGTGTATTACTGAGATAAATCAGTTTTGGAGCCCAGCCGCATTGGTATGTGCGGAACATCCGTAACTCCGCATGACATTTGAAATGGCTGATTTACAAAGAAATCAGAAAAATCAGGTTTTGAGCCTGAGCCGCATAGGTATGTGCGGGACATCTGGGACCCGCATGGCCAAAATGGCCGATCTCGCAAAGAAAATGGCAAAATCGGGTTTTGGAGCCGGGCCACAAAGGTACACGTGGGACATCCAGACCCACAACCCCGAAATCGAAGGGATATGCGGAAAAGGTGGAGGTCAACGGCCCTCACGGCCCGGTCAACGTTGGGACAAAAGCGGGACGCTAGGAGCCGATTTGCCCAATTTACAAGGTGGGTCTAGTGTGATGTGGGTGAAGTGGAGATTTTCGACCCAAGTCACACAAGGGACATCCAGACACCAAGACCCAAAATACGATATAGCCACATGCAAGGGAAAACAGTGCAAATCAGACCCCAAACTTCAAACGGCCATAAATTTTGACCCCGAGCTCTGATTTTCACAAAATTTGACTTTCTAGAATGAGCACGACGTCCTCTACACCACATAAATTGGATTTATTATTTTTAAGGAGGGTATATTTGTGAAAATAAAAGAAACATCCTAATCATCAATCAATCAGATGCTCATTCCTGTTAAATGACAGAAATGTTTGGAAAACACAAAATAGTTACCCGCACTTAGAAGGCCATAAATTTTGCATTTCTTAGTGAAAACGCACAAAATTTGTACCATTGGAATCTTGATTTCAAGCTTGACGCACAGAAATCAAGAAATCTAGAATTTAGCTAGTAATAGATGGTGATTTTGCATAAAACGTGGCCAGGTTCAAAATAATGTTTTATTTGGTAGCCGAGATGCATTAATGAAGCATAGGCTAACATTTCTCACTGGTTGCAAGTTATGGGACAGTATTGGGAGCCTTTTGCAAGAAAAAAACACCATTTCACTTCATTTACTACCTCTTGCAAGTGGTTGAAGGACAGATTTAGGGATTTTCATTTTTCCACTCTCTCTCTCCTCTTAGAAATCTATAAATTGGAGTGTTGGGCTCATTATAAAAGGGGAGATAGTTTTTGAGCAGAAAAACTCTATCAAAATTGCTTTTTGAAACCAATGTACTGCAAGCCCTTGTAGTGGACTCCTTACATGGTAATCCAGGCCCTTATTTTGTTATAGATTGAACTATGCATATCAATGAAACAATAGATGTAATTTTGCATATGTATCTTCCCATGCTGTGTTTGTTTGCATTCCTCTTGCCCCTTCAATCTCATTGCATATATATTGTGTTTATTTTTGCTCTTGTAGGAATTCATTATCATTGTGTATGTATGAAATGTTGTTGTGAATGCATTTTGTTGGACTGTGGAGAACTGTAATCACCTCTTCTAGCATGCATTTTGCTTCTACTTTTCACACATTGGAAGGCTATCCTCATCCTCTCTTTTTTGGTGTATCACCGCTTTAGTGTAGGATTTGTTTTCATGCACTCTCTCTCCCTGGTCCCTTAGAAAGTTAGATTAGGATTAGATAGTTTTTTCTGCATTAGAGTAGATTGTGGCAGGTAGTTTAGGAGAAAGAACCAACTTTCTCTGGAGGTCTATCTCAAGTAGCAAGTCCCACAACTTGGAGATAGTACCCATGTTATCCAATCACACTGTGAGCTCAAGCACACACACTTGTGCAAACCATAGGGTGTTGTGATTCGGTGATAACATGTACTAAAGTGTAATGAAATGTTAATATGTAACAACTTGAGATGTACTCTTGAGAGCAAACCATCTTAAAGACAATTGTCACAGTCTGTTTAAGTATGGACATAAAGATGGGTACTAACTAGGACGAGATGTACCTCAAGAGTAGTAATAATGTGATTTATTGGAGTGTTTAAATATGTTTGAAGTTGAATGGTAATTGTTATCCAATTTTTCCCCTCAGGAAAAATTACACAAACATGACCTTGCACACTGAGAAAATGGAGGGATTGATTCAGCCATCGAAGCTCACATTTTGATTCCGATGGTCGTCAGAAGGCGGGCATGACAGGTGGAAATGATGTTGGAGGCAAGAAATAGAAGGAAGCTCAGAGTTGAGCTAAGTGAAAATGGGGGCCCTCGAAGCTCGAAGTTTTCAGACTTCGTAGGTTTTATAGTTTGGAGTTTTGGCGGATAAGCAAGGAAAAAAATCAAAGGGTTCGAAAGCCCAAAACTCGAAGTCCGAAAAGGACCCGAGAGTTTTTAGGGTCAACTACCCTTTCGGGCTCAACAACGCCATATATCGGGGATGGCAGATTCCAAACTCCAAAGTCTGAATTTCAGACTTTGGAGGTCTTAGCAAGGTCGAACAATGAATAGTGCCTCATGCCTAGAAAGAAAAAGGTTTGAAACCCAAAGTCCAAAATTCAGATTTTGGGCTTTGAGGTCCGAGAGGTTTCAATAAATCAAGCAGATGAACAACCTCGAAATCCCAAAACTCAAGTCATGAATCCCTAAAACCCAAAGTCCTGAATCCCCAAAACCCTCGAAAATGAAAAGTTCCAAAACCCAAAGTTTGAAATTGCGACTTCGGGGTTTTGGCATTTCGGAACTTTGAAGCCCTGTAACACGAAAGTAATAACTTGAAGTCCGAATTTTAGACTTCGGAGTTTCAAGGTTATGTCAACTCAAGAGGATGAATAGTAACCCAACCTTCAAAATGGAAAAGCCCAAAGTTATGAATCCCAAAGGTCTTAAATTTCATATTTTGGAGCTTACAATGCATTGGCGGAGTCCAAAAGAGAAGATTAACCATCCGTATTTATTGCAGAATGACACTCCCATCTTCGATGGCCATAACTTTGACTAAGAGCTCGATTCACACAAAATAGGACTTTTGGAAATCTCTCAGTGTCCTCTACACAACTACAATTGGTTTTCTTAATTTTAGTGAGACTAAGTATTTCAAAATGAATAAATAAAGTCCGTCATTTTAGAGGGTGTTTCCATATTTCTCACCTACCCAAATGATGAGGTATGGGATTCCTTTCTTTCCCAACAAGGAAAAGTACAAGGAGGTATGGGTTTTGTAGTGGCACCCATCATTTTTACATGTTAATTCAATGCATTTTAGGGTGGTTGAAGCAATATTATGATTTTCTTCCCTCTCCCCCTTCTCTCTTTTTTAAAAGGTTGGACACCTTGTATAGTTCTTTAGGCATAGTTCTTTCCTTGATCTATGGTATTGACTAGTTCTTTCCTTGATCTATGGTATTTACTAGATCCTTGATGTCTAGTTCTCTCCTAAATCTATGGTCTTGACTAGTTCTTTGATTACTAGTTATTTCCTTGATTTATGGCTTGATCTACAACCTTGACTAGTTCTTAGATTGTTATTCCTTGCCTATTTAAACAAGGCCCATTCTCAATGTATTGCATTGGATTCCATAATAATATATGATATTGCTGCTCATTTGTTTGCAAAGGTTTTATGTAAAGCTATTCTGGTGAATTGCTTTCATCTTATTGATCATGGTGTTTGATTAGCATCTATGTTATTGGCTTGGTACAATCTGGTTATCGTTCCTTTTATGGTATCGTTCCTTTTATGGGAGGGTGATATGATTTTCTCAAGTATGTGGACTTCAAGAGGATATTGTAAAATTGATGGAAGAAAATAGATCACTCAAGAAGTGAAATTCTCTTCTACAATCACTCATTCATGATAAGGATACAATAATACACTTCTTGCAGAACAAACTTGCTAGCCTACAACATCACCATCATATTGTGGAGAAACATATCCATGCTCCTAGTCCACTTGCAGCTATTGCTCATGAACCCACTGACATTGATCTGTCCGTCTTTGAGTCTTCCTGCTCTTGATGCTCATACACCTATGAAGCTTGTTACTGCATGCTCTTCCACATCTGTGCCTATTATAGTACCACATGTTGTGTATCCTATTTTTGCTCAGCTGCATGGCTTTTTTGAGAAGCATACCACTGCATTCAGTTCTTGCATGCTTCGTTCTATGGGTCTCACTAGTAGAGTCATTAGCAGACATTCACAGGGTATTATTTCCTCTATTCCACATGTTAAGTGGAATTCTCACCATGACATTGGTTTTCGTGTAGATACTTCATTGGGATCACACATTGATATAGCTCCTTTGTTTGTTCGCTCGACTCTTTTTGAGGATCATGAGCAACACATGAGTTCTGCACCTTCACTCAGGCTTGAGAAACTTGAGATTTCAACTATCAGACATGATTAACCTGACACACATTCTGATGTTCTTTTGCATGCACCCATTGTGCATTTTGCACCAAGTCATATGCAGGCATCTTCTTCATCCATCCGTGTTGATTTGGGGTGGATATCTGATCACTCGTGGAGGTGACATAAGCATTCATTGAGAGTACTCTATAGGCGTGGCTCCTCCACCATTCGGCCTCTTCATCCACTTTCTATACCTTCTGCATTGTGATGCTTCTTGTTTTGAGCATTTTTCTTTAGCAGTTGTAGTGTATCTCTCTTGTTTGTTGAGAGATTTTGTATATGTATTTTTGACACTTTTGGCATGTTAGCAGATCTCTTGTGGGGGGTCTATTCTGGTGAAGTCCAGTGTTATTTTGTCAGTGTTCGAGTAGTTGATTTTGGGAAACTCATACAGATTTGTAGCATCACTTCACCCATTCAGCAGTATGGGAGGGTGTGGTGCTGATCCCGCTTCTTCGGGTTTTGTGTCCTTACCTTGTTACCTTGGCTTTTCTTGGATCGTGACACTCTGGATTTTGTGTCCTTGCCTTGTTTCTTTGGTTTTTGTTCTTGGATCGTGGCACACCTATTTGCAGCAGTTGATCGAATTATGTTTGGTGTTTTTTTACACTTTCGACATCACTCCGTTGACAGTATCCTTATATGGTGCTATTCTGGTGAAACCCAATGTTAGTTGTTTTTTGAGTTTTGTGATCGAGCAGTGGATTCAAACCACAGTGCACACCAAAATTCTTCAACATTATACAAGTTTTTTTTGAGCGAGCTTTGGGATGCCTTGGAGTGGGTCTTTACTCTCTTTACTTTGTTGTTACTAGTTTTGGGTACCTTACGGTGTCCTTTTTTTCCCAGTTATTGTACATGAGTACCTCATCAGGCCTAGTTTCCAGGACTCATACTATGGACATACCACTTCTATTTTGGCCCCTAGCTTCGCTTGAGGGGTGTGTTAGAGTAGGTATTTACCTTAGCTCATGTTCACCTAGGTACTTTATTTACCTTTATTGTATTTATCCTCACCCACTTATGTGTGTGGATATTTCTTTTATCTTATTTAGATATTAGGAGATATTATCTAGTTGTTAGGTATAGTTCTTTCCTTGATCTATGGTATTGACTAGATCCTTGATGTCTAGTTCTCTCCTAAATCTATGGTCTTGACTAGTTCTTTGATGACTAGTTATTTCCTTGATTTATGGCTTGATCTACGACCTTGACTGGTTCTTAGATTGTTATTCCTTGCCTATTTAAGCAAGGCCCATTCTCAATGTATTGCATTGAGTTCCATAATAATATATGATATTTCTACTCATTTGTTTGCAAAGGTTTTATGTAAAGCTATTCTGGTGAATTTCTTTCATCTTATTGATCGTGGTGTTTGATTAGCATCTGTGTTCTTGGATTGGTACGATTTGGTTATCATTCCTTTTAGTATATGCCCATCCCTTCTTATTCTTGTCTATAAGATATTTTTTGGAATTCAAAGACTCCCTACTGGAAATTATAATGTAAAATATGTGCCTTTGAGCTTGAATGTGATGTATTATATCAACTTTGAGAGCAATAAATCAGATCTGTGGATGTTTCAAACCCTCTTTTGTGTTTTATTGCACCTTTATGATCTTTCATTGCATGCACGGTTATTGTGTATTACTGTTTTGTGTTTTCATTGCAAGATTCTAGTTGTTTTGTGTTTGTTGTGCAGGTTGTTCAACATCCTTCTTGGTACATCACCTTCACTTAGAGCAATTTTTTTTATTTTTATGCATTTTCTCTAACTCTCTCTCCTTGGGAAAGCATTAGATTAGTGTTAGATCTGCAACTCTCTACACTTTGGAGTAGTTGGTACTAGGATAGGATAGGAAGTCAGCCTTCTCCAAAGGGTTATCCCAATTGAAAATTCCCACACTTTGGGATAACTCCATGTTTGACGAATCACGCCGAATTCCTCAACCATCCACTATAAAGCAATCAAGGGTGCTGTGATTTTTCCATATGAGTAATTTAAGTAAGTTGGTCAAATAAAAATAAAGAAAATAACTATTGAATTGGTTGTAGAGGAGATGTAAAAGGTATTAAAATGAAAATTAAATGACATCTCAATAGAATTGAGAGAGCTTGTGAAAATTGGTCATGCAAGTTAGAATTATCTTATAAACCCTTTGAGCTTAGATTGATTATTATTATCATATGGTTAAAACCATCTATATGATTCAACATCATTTATACAATATATGACATCCCCTTTTCAATTTAGAGAGGATAGAGAGCCCTATCTATATATGGGGTCGTGCATATTCTATTTGAATGTGAAGCGGTTCCTCATTTATGGTCCATAAAGTGTTTGTAAAGTTGCACATTAAATTATATTGATTACAATATCTCATTCATTTGTAGATACAACTCTTTGAAGTATTTGGATAAGACCATATAATTATCCACATGTATTACATTGGATATAACAGGTCTCTCTCATATGTGAAATTATATGTTAACATGCTAATGTATTCTTGCATGCATTGTTACACTTTAAAGTGTATAGTTGTGCCCTTTTAAAATTATTATTTGATTTTTGAGGGAACCTTGGAGGATCTTATTTAATTAAAAATAGTTTTGTCCAAACTTTCTCCAATGTCTTCTCTAGCTTGTATGACAACAAAATTAAACAAACTAGTATATTTTTATATGTGTGCTCATTTCTATGTGCAATATTCCTTCACAAAATTATTCCATGTGTTAAGGGTTTCAAAGGTATCTCAATCAATCTATTTCACATCGTTTTATAATTCACTTACCATGTGGAGTACGATTATTGACCAACATAGGGTTATTGACTAGTAAAGTAGCATCATTTTAGTTTAAGCAAGAAAAACCTTTCATATTGAGACCGGGAATCAAAGATTCATATATCAGGGGACCCATGACATAGGTTATCCCAAGTGGAAGTAGAAATGAGGTCATACAGTGAAGCAAATAATATTTAATGTAAATATTACACATCAATGATATGTTGAGAAATGAGAAGGACTTCTACAAAGAGTTAGGTTGCAAGAAGATAAAAATAATGTCTCCTAGACAAATACAACGAATAAGGCTAGATAACAGTAGACCCAAGGACCCAATTTTTTTATAACAATAAGATATATGAAGATTTGAAATACCTAGTACGTTTGGCAGGTGAGCTCCATAATATCCACTCCTTTATAAACATATATAAACCTTTTGTCATAAGATAATTTTATTTGAGCAACACAAAACACACTTCTTCTTGAGAAAACATAATAGAAGCACCGAGGAAAAATAGAAGATTATAAGGAAAACATAGTTCCAAAGGTGGAAGATGGTGAAAACAGTAACCCATATATACCAAACTCGGGGTTCACACACAATGGGTCCATAAAAAAGAGTACCGAAAACCACCACTTGAAAAAAAGTTAGAGTTGTAGGGAAGCACAAAATTAGCAATAGTAATGGAAAATAAGGGTTAGAAATGGTGAAACATATGTAGGGTCCAACTATCGGGATTGATTCTCTAGGGTGGTTTTCTAATCCCATAGGAGTATGTTATGCAACATCACATAGGGTATCCAATTGTTTATCCACACCCTAGTTTTTATAATTACACGAGACAATGGCTAGAGTGTGGGGATCATACATCCATACACACATGATAGGAACCCATATGTCATATTTCTAGACATGGGAGAGAGGCTTATATATGTGCATGCAAAACAATACAAGGATTCTAAGATGTAGACAAACTTAGAAATGAAGCACATAATAAGTAAAAAAACTTATAGTTATTCTACCAAAGACAACATATAATGATCCATAGGGATCCATAAAAACACACCACTTCATCAATTCCATCAACACCAAGAAGGAGAAACAAGAAAAAGTGAATAAAATGAGGTAAATGGAGGTTCTGGAAGGAACCGCTACTCTGTGCAGAGCAGCGGTTTTAGAACCGACACCTGTAAGGGCAAAGTGGTCCTGAGACCGTTGGTTTGCTCTGGCGGGGGTCGGTCCGACACTTTCAAACAGAAAATAAGAATGGAACACAAATGGATGTGAATTTGAAGCACACAACCGTGTCTCTTCCCCTTCCATGCCCTTTCACATCCTCCAGTGCATGGGAGGACATGGGAAGGCCTATAAATGCATGAAAGGAGCAAGAGAATGATCATTTGAAGATTCAGAGAGATCGAGAAGCAGAGTTTAATGAGAGCAATGAGAAAGATCTTTAGTGCTAGAGTAGAATTGTAGGAGCAAGGTGTAGAAATAGAGCAAACAAGTAATTAGAGAGAAGGTTTACATTGTTTCTTCTTTTCATACTTATTGTAATATATAATTGTCTATATTAGAGCAATAAAAGTGGGAAGAAAGAGCAGTTTCCCTTCCCGACTAGTTGTCCTCCATTAGAGGTTTCCAAGATAAAATTATTGGTGTTGAAGTTTTTTTCAAATTTTTCCTACTCTGCAATGTCCTTTCCATAGCACTAGATAATCAGTCATGAAGCTCTATTTTTCAAGAAAATATGTCATTTTCCAAAGTTGAAAGTAGAACAACATAATTGTGTGATTTGTAGAGTTCCAAAGTAGAAGTTTACGGATCATTTTGGTATCAGAGCTGATTATATATCCAGAACGTGGTATTCGAATATTTCTTGTGATTTTGTATGACAGTGATAAGGTCCAAAGGTGAATAATTTTTACCTTGTGAGCCAGATATTTCTATGAAGAAGTGGAAACAGAGAGTTCAAGCTCAAATGGAGGAAGAGAACTTGGTCCGTAGAGTTGAGATGCTAGAGACCATGATGGATAGATTACATAGGAAACAAGAAGAGCTTTCAGATCTGTAAAATACGGCTTCGGTTAAGCAAGATTCCATGGACTTGGTGGTTTGATCACTAGCCAAAAAAATCGAGTATCGGAAAGAGCCACGAAGAGGAAGAATGGGAAGAGCATGAAGAGACACCAATTGCAGCGAGAAGGTAAAATCTACACATACACCTTTTAAAGTTGAAACTAAAGTGGAAATAAAGAATTTTGAAGGACAAGTAGATGCATAATTATTGGATAAATGGATAAAACAAATGGAAGTCTACTTTAGTGTGCATAATGTCATTGAGGCATAAAGGATCACCTTTGCACGTCTCAAAATGGAAGG
Source organism: Taxus wallichiana var. yunnanensis (assembly GCA_018340775.1). Lineage (NCBI taxonomy): Eukaryota > Viridiplantae > Streptophyta > Pinopsida > Cupressales > Taxaceae > Taxus > Taxus wallichiana. Next base: position 660,714,182 of record CM031242.1, read on the forward strand.
TCATGCTTTGGTTTGGTGGGAAACCCATCTAGCCACTTGTGAGAAGAAGAAACATCCTATTGTCAGTACTTAGAAAGGTTTTAAAGAATTGATTAGAGCTAAATTCTATCCTATTGGCCATAAGACTGACATGATGATTAAGTGTCAATACTTTAGACGGGGGCAGTGGTCAAAGCATGCAAGACTACACTACGAAATTTTAGAAACAAACCATGTTGCTTAATATGCACTTGGAGGATGAGAAAAATTTGACCAAGTATTTGGGAGGACTTCACACTCACCTTTGGCGGAAGGTAATCTCCATGAAGCCCAAGGATATCAATGAAGCTTGTAGACAAGCATACTACATTGATGATGAGAATAAGCAAGGAGAAATAGAGCCAAAGGGAGACCAGTCAACAAAACAACAGGAAAAAGAACAAGGGAAAACAAGTAGCAGAGGTAAATGGAAAGGTAAACATGCCACTACTGCTTTGCATACTTGTAAAGATCCTAAGAATTTCTGTAATAATTGTGATGTAAATGGACATACTAACACCACATGTTGGAAGTTGCATCCAGAATTGCACCCAAAGCACCGAACCAAGGATTCCAAGAAATCCATGGCCACTGTGAAGATAGAAAGAGAGGTGGAGATTGAGGATGATTCAGATGTAGATGAGAGGCTAGGATGCATGGCCACTAACATGTATGGGGCAACAAAAGAAGAAGAGATGAGTAAGCTATTTCAAATCAGAATCCAAATCAAGAAGACTAAGGTAAACGCTTTAGTAGATTCTGGTTCTTAGTCAAATTTGATTTCTGATGCGGTTGTAGGACAACTTGGTCTAGAGACTTACACACATCCACATCCATACCCACTAGGATGGGTGAAGAAGGGTGTAGAAATACAAGTTACAAGGAAGTGTAAGTTTAGTTTGGGATAAATACCCAATACATAGATGTATTAGAGGATGATATTATTCCACTTGATGCATTTGACGTTGTCTTTGAAGTCCCTACTTGTATGCCAGGGATGCTATGTTCACAAGGAGGGAGAACCTGGTACATATGGGTCAAGGATGGAGTTAGTTTTAACATCCGGGCACACCAGAGGAAAATAAAAGAAGGATATGGTAAGTGCCAACCAAGCACCAAGAATTATTTAGACAAATCATCAATTTTGTTTGCTTTCATTGGAAGAAAAACAAAATGGACGTGAGAGCACATATATTTTTGACCAAAGGATGGAGAATTTGGATAGCACTTGTCAATTTTTACAGAAGAAGCCACCATAGGAACTGCTCATTCAAGGAGCAAAACAAACTTCCACTATACAGTCACCGTATCTACCTCTGATTCACTAGACCTAACCATGGGGCAACAAGAAGAAGAGGAGATACAAGGAATGGTGGTGACTATAGCAGCAACATACTTGGAGAGGATTTGGCCAATCCATCTCAAGAGACAAAGATAGGAAAGGACTAAACCACTACAATATGGGACCTTTTCCATACTTGAGCAGGTTGGAGAAGAAACCTTTAGGCCATACTTCATGCAGATGCACACGATAGCAAGTTGTAAGAGCTTGCATCCACTAACACCATCTATGCATGAAAAAGAAGGAAATATATAGAAGTTACCTTCCAAAGAGGATTGTACTCAAGGCAACTCATAGGAGGATGTATCACTGGAGCAACAAACTAGAGATCCATAGGAGTCTTCACAGGTTGGACGAGAGAAGACACCAAGGCAGACCCTGTGGTACTCGAAGGAGGACGAGAGGGATTTGATTCCTCTACCACTCCCCCACTAAGATTTTTGGGACCAAAATCCTCCTAAGTAGGGGAGGTATGATCCATAGGGATCCAGAAAACACACCACTTCATTAGTTCCATCAGCACCAAGAAGGAGAAATAAGAAAAATGAATAAAATGAGGTAAATGGAGGTTCTGGAAAGAACCGCCGCTCTGTGTAGAGCGGTGGTTTCAAAACCGCTACCTTGCAAGGGTGATGAACCTAAAATTACTACCCACCAGGGTAGTGGTCCGAGACCACCGGTCTTCTCAGGGTGGTGGTCCTGACACTTTCAAACAAGAAAATAAGAATGGAACATGAATGGACGTGAATTTGAAGCACCAAGTCGTGTCTCTTCCCCTTCCATGTCCTTTCACATCCTCCAGTGCACGAGAGGACATGGGAAGGCCTATAAATGCATGAAAGGAGTAAGAGAATTATCATTCGAAGATCCAGAGAGATCGAGAAGCAAATTTTAATAAGAGCAAGTGAGCAAGATCTTTAGTGTTGGAGTGGAATTGTAGGAGAGCAAGCAAGTAATTGGAGACAAGGTTTACATTATTGCTTCTTTTCATACTTATTGTGATCTATAATTGTCTATATCAGACCAATAAAAGTGGGAAGAAAGAGCAGTTTCCCTTCCCGATTGGTTTTCCTCCATTGGAGGTTTCCAGGATAAAATTATTGGTGTTGAATTTTTATTTTTAAATTCTTTCCTACTGCAATTTCCTTTCTATAACACTAGATAATCAATCATGAAGCTCTAAATTTTCAAGCAAATCTATCATTTTCCTATGTTGAAAGTAGAACAACATAATTGTGTGATTTGTAGAGTTCCAAAGTAGGATTTTACGGATCACATAACATCCCAACATGAACAAATACGAGAAAAGTAAATACAAGATATTCAAATATCAAAAGTTTAAAATGTGGAGAAGGAAAAAACGAGTAGAGAAAATCATGATAGAATAGAAATAAATCAAAGCCAACAAGCAATAGCTAAAATTGAGTCATAATATGCCATTCCTTAACATTACATACAAGGAACATGGGTTTGTCTTGGAAAATAAAGAGAATTATTGCAATGACATATGAGGCATGCTTTATCATATACAAAAAGGATAAGATATACTTGGAAAAAAGGAAGGAAAGAGTAAGGAAATCATGACAACAAGAAAGGTTATAACCCCATGCCAATGTTGTTAACATGGTCATCGAACTATATGTCAATGAACTAATGAGCATTAAAAAGAAGATTGAAGCTGTAGAAGCGAAGGAATATTACATGGAAAATAGCTTGAAATAAATTAAAAATCTAATAATAAATTAACAAGGGATAATGAATTATTTTAGGAACAAATGAACCCCTTGCAACTCAACATGGATGGTAAGAGCTAAACTTGATTAAGAGAATCTTAGATAAATTGAAAGAAATAGAAGGAAATATGCCAAGAATGGTTGGAATGAAGAATATGTTGCACATAAAAGAGGCCAAATCTGGAATAAAAATGAAGGGGTAAAAGAAACTAGCTTGAAGATTCAAATAAATGAATCCAATTATTGGGGAAAAATAATACGAGGATCATCGAGAAAAACAAATAGAACTCATAGAAAAACATGTCAGATTCTAGATAAGGGAAGAAAAGGCCGATAAGAAAAGGTTGAAAGCATTATCATTAAGGGGTTGAAAGACTACAAAGAAACTAAGAATACCAAATAGCTAGTAAGATACTTTCTTGAATACCAGTTGCAATGGTCATGGCATATTCACAAAGAAAACATGATTAGAAGTTCCAAAGTTAAGAAGGAAATAAAATAAATATTATATTTACCTGCACAATATAGAAGATAAGAATATGATACAAGTAACAAAGGAACACAAATTTTCTTAGGGGTATAAGATTCTATTTGGATGAATACCTAAAACATGGGAAACAAGAAGAGAGAAGGAAAGAATGGGAGAAAGTGAAGGCAACAAGGGAAGTAGGAACATGGGCGTGGTTATTAAATAGATAGTCCCAAATCAATCACCAAATGACACAAAAATAGAGATTCACAGCCCCGTAGGAGCACTTAGCCTTGGTAAGATGGAATTATAGATTTTACCCTTAGAGAAGATGCCCTGGTGGGGCCCATAATTATAGACAACCTAATTTCACATATGTCCTAAATCAATTAATTCCCCTACCTCATTTCCCACAAAAATACACTTTGAATTAATCAAATATAATTTGATTAATTATCCATTTCAAATCTAAAAATAACCTAATCCTTACCACATGTCATTATTCTCCATGTTTTTCTACTATTGAATTAAAAATTCAAAATCAAATCATCACCCACTCTTCGTGGTCCCCACTCACCTAAAATCCTACACTTATGAATTAAAAATCCAAAATCAAATCCTCACCCATTCTTTGTGGTCCCAACTCACCTAATATTGCCCACATTTTCAAACCATGATTACTTAAATTAATCTAAGTTAATCACTTCCACAGGCTATGAATACAGCTAAGACACGAAGAATAAGCTTGAATTCCCTGTCTAAGTTCTTGCATCCTTTGAGAAAAGAACATCCTTCCACCTCGTCCTAATGCCCAAATAGCCTCATCTTGAAGCACCCCAAATCCATAATCCTTTTACCCATTTGGTGCAAAGTAAGTGGATCATTGTTGCAGGAAGGCCTTGCTCCATCTTGAGAAAATCACCTACATATCACGTAATCGGGGCTCAATCCATGTTTCCTAGCCCATTTTGAGGTTTTCTATGGAAACATGAAGGAGGAGGTATTATTGTTAGTATTTTACTTCCTTGTTAGTAGTGCATTTTTCCTATCTTACATTCTGGAACGCTTGATTACTTTTGATATGTTACCATTAATTTACCAATAAGTGGTTTTATCCATTCTTTGTTTATTGTTGTTCATTATTATCTCATTTTTTGTGCCTTATGGCCTTCTTTTGTTAACCTTCACACTATGGGAAGTGATTTTGTATTGGCAGTGTCTTGTGGTGCATATGCATGTTGTAGTAACAATGACATTACGACACTAGTCATCTTTTTGATCTTCACAGTGCTTCGGTGTCAGCAGAAAGAACATTCATCCCCTGCTCTAGCTACTCATGGCTCATCGTGGAAGACAAATTTTGGTAGGGGAAACCAATCTGGAAAATTACTTTCTTTATCTCTTTATTTATTTTTGCTACAATAATTGTTTTGTAGGAAATCACTCTTAGTTACTAATCATTTTTTTCCCTGAATATCTTATTTTTCACTGTGTATCTAGATCTTAGTTTATCTAACATCTTATTTATTTTCTTTCTCCACACTAGATCTCCTTCCACGACTCAACAAAACAACAAAAAAACAATCGATCTTGCTTACAAACACATTTTTAACCACTTAGTTTTTCAATACATTTAAATATTTGCTCCAAAACAAAAAATACTATCTCACTTCGCAAGTTTTTTTATTTAGATCTCAATTCTCACATCTCTATCGTTTTTAATTTTAAATGTTATAAACATGTATATTTATTTATTAAATAAAAACAAATTGTAAATATCCTAACCTACCTACCTACAACTCCACACCCCATTATCTCCTACATCCCACTTTTTATCAACCACCAAATCGCCAAACACCTCCTCACATCTCAACGTAACTCTCCACCCATCTCTCCCCACTTCCTAAACTCCCAACTCCCCAAATCACCCACCGATCACATCTCCCAACTCTCCATTCACATCCCTACCCCCAATCACTCCGCCATCCCCACCCCGACCACTCACCATCCCCACTCCTTCCCCAACTCCATCCCCACCTCGATTACTCCTCTATCATCAACACGTCCACAACGCATCCATCCCCACTCCTTCCACACCGCTCCATCCCCACTCCTCCACACTAACTCCCCTTCAACCCTTCCATGCCAACTCCTCCCCAACCTTCACCCATTTCCCCATCCCGTCTCCTCTCCGCCCTTCTCCACATAACCCACTCCCAAATTCTCACCATCTATTCCCTAATCTCCCCATTTTCCCAACCTCCCACCCGCCCACCTTCCACACCACTTCATCTCTTAGCTCACCACCCATCACATCTCCTCCCTTCCACATTGCCCATTCTCTCCGCTTCCCAAACTCACAAAATTTGTATCCCGACTCCTAATCCTCATGTTCCCCACCCATGAAGCTCACCCCGACACCGACCCTCATGCTCCCTCTCGTACCTCCACACCCTCCCACCATCTCTTCCCGTCAACCTTGATTCTTCCACACCGATCCCTTATCCCAAATCCCACTAGAATCATCCCTTCACATACTATACTTTTCCTTGCACTCTGGTTATGGATGAGGCATGGAAATTGACTGATTATAGGCCATTTTGAGATTTTCACTGTAAATTTCTATGAAAATTTTACAACACTCGTAGTCTGCAAATTTTGACAACCGTACATTTTCTTTTTTTAGTGGTTTATATCAACACGTACTACCTATTATTATACATATCGATTCACATTACTAGCATTACAACCCACCACTCCCCTTATTGTGGTTGTTGTGTGTTTTCTCTAAGACTTTGTGACTTTCCACCGATTTCCATGACCATTCGGTATCAATTTTTCTACTCCATTATTCTATGGTCCTAACCTTCTAGCATTTTTCTCGAGTAAACACACTTGTTATGCTAATGAAACCCAACTCACCTCCTCCATACTTTGATCATGTCATACTTTTAGGGCTTGGGTCTTAAGGGGAAACATTTTAATATTATGATCACTGTTTATATTCCAACTTCATATTGAGCTCACTGTCAAACCAAACATTACCCATCGACTCTAGATATGAATCGTTAGTTTGACTTATTAATAACCATCTCTCCATTCAATATCCCTTTATCACCTACCATCTTCCATTCCAAATTTCACCTAAACTTAGTCCGTTAATACGTTTGCATTACATCCCACATTTATATTTGTGTAAGTCCCCTTTTTCATCATATCGATCCACTTCTTACTATATAAGTCCACATTTTCATCTTCACTGTCATGATATACGAGCTTATTCAATCCCACCACATTCACACTCCCATCAAGTTGCTGATTTGAGTTATTTTCTCTTTATCACGATTTTCATAACACTCTTATTTAATTAAGTATTTTATCGTTAAACATTTTTCATCGCTTTTGGTAACTTTATGTAAAAATTTTGACAATTTTTCACCATTTAATTTTTAAGTTTAATGTAGTAATTTCTTGTGCAAAACTTTACGATCATAAACAAACTTACTTTTTCAAGATCCATTTTCCAACTTATCGTGTGATATTTATCGATTTTTCAAGTAATTATTTTTCAAGATCATTTGTAATCATGTTTTGGGATTTTTAGTTCTCATTCACCATCTCCACATTTTATTTTATCAACATAATTTTGTGATTTTTCACACTTTGTGATTATAATTAATTATTTTCAGTGATCATTCTACTAACCTTGTGTGTAGGTACAAACTACTCATCATTTTTTTGCAGGACCTATTCATACCTCTCTCTCCAAACTTATTAGGTCCGCATTCCCCATCGTATTTTTCACACTGGAGGCCACCTGGGCTCCGTAAAACAATTTTTTTCCTTACATTCCAATTTTCCACGACGACACTTCTGGTAATGTTTTTAACACTCTTCTTTCATTGTTTTTTTATTTTTGTGAAGATAATCATTATCACTATTTCACAATCACAATTAATTGCAATAATTATTAAAATTTTACAAAAACACCTATTCCAATTATATTTGCGTATGTTCTTTTCTCGCGCCTTGAGCGATTAGGAAAATCGAAATGGTCGCGATTGTTTAGTTTCTTGTTCTAACATTACAGGATCCTCTAGCTTTGTTTTCTAATTGTCATTTCAATAATTATTTTACTCCGTCGTATTATTAATATTTGTCCAGGTCATTGGTTGTGTATGCTCTTTTCCTGTGCCTTCGAGCGATTTGGAAAATAAAAAACAGCCACGATCACTTTTCTAACATTTCGTTTGTAGGATAACTACTATTTTTTTTGTAGAACCACGTCACTGGAATATTGTCAAAAACATAAAAACAAACAAAAAATCCTGCAAAAGTAACACCATTCAAAGAAAATTGTTGAAACCAATTTTTTTAACATGCTTAAGTATGCTATTATTTTTACGCCAAAGTGATTTATTTCATGTTGGAAAGCACCTTGCATTTAAACACTTCATCATTTTATTTTTGCACATAGTAGAGGTGGATTTAATCATCACCAAAGCTACACAGGTGATGTAGACTTGACCACCATGCACCAACAACATTCACATCTGCATTTCACTTTGAGACAGTCTCATCACAGCATTCGATATTTACCTTGCCCTTGCTCTTCACTTATAGGTAATGCTGTCAGGTGGTGCATGCGAGTCACGCCTAAATAGTTGTAACAACGAAGCTTGGGCATCATCCCTATAAATCTTTGGGGAGTTATAAGGACACCATACACATTCATCTCCTCATCACCTTCCACCTTTTCACAAAACCTGTTTTGGACGTGGTGATTCACTCCGGAAGGTAAGTAAGAATTGGTGAGTCTCCTCTAGTGCTCTAAGGGTTCCCATACCAATTCTTTCCCCATACAAAATTAGGTATATCAGGACTAGGGTATATCAAAGGATGCATATTTTTGGAGTGATAAGAGCTTGCATCCATCATTCCACAACATACTTATATGATTGCATGAAACAATGATCATTCCCGAAGAATTTACCTCCTGATCCAAAAAAATTGATCCACATGATTGCTTGTTGTTTGTAAACAAAATAGTTTAGCATTTTTTTATCATAAAACTTGGTTGATATCAATGTGTTCATTATAAAATTTCAAACCCTAGTTGTGTTCCACAAAAATCATTTCTCGACCAATTCAATACCAAGTGAAAACGTCCAAACAATCCAACAATATAGACCAAAACATTACACCGATTTCATTAGCTTGCTTCAACCAACAATACATCCGCCATAGCTTGTCTTCAACTATATCCTAATTGATATTGAGTGACTGGCATTCACTACCCATATCGTCAATTGTCAAAACATCCTTCATAGTTCGTTTCAAGCTATATCAAACTAATATTGGGTGACTTGTTTGAGTTCACTCCTTATTTTGTCAACCATCGCATTTATCCAAATCACAACTAACACAAATCCTTTCATAACTCATTTTGAGTTATATCAAAACCATATTGAGATTAACTTGTTTGAGTTACTCTCCCCGTCAACAATCCAGAGCTTGTTCAAGCCAAATCTATACAATGTGAAAAAATTCCCTAATAACTCGTTTTGAGTTATATCACAATCATATTGAGATAACTTATTTAAGTTACTCTCCTTATTAGTCATCACGAGCTTATTCAAGCTAAATCCAAAGCAATCAAATTCTCATTTAATCACACCTACTCAAAATTCCTACCCACTTTTTACAGCTTAATCAAGCACCCACCTATCTCATCATGGTATTCACACGTAGTCACAATCATGAAAATGACGATGAAGAAGTCACACAACCAAAACTCACCAATGAAGAACAAGAACAAGTAAATAGGGTGATAGAACAAAATAAAAATGAATATCTATTACGCATCCTAGCCATGGGGAAAAACTACCCCGACTTTGGGACTGAAAATTTAAACAAACTTATCAACAACGGTGAATCAAGTTATCACAACGAAATACCAAACAATCCAAAATGGATCTTCGTCTCCGACGAGTTATTCACTAAAATCTAAGACTTAACAAAGAAACTTGGGAAACAATCGCTAGAGCTGAAAGGTTAAAAGAGCCCAATCCAAACCCCAATACTCAAGACATTCCTGATAATCCATCCCCTGCCTCTCCATTCGCACAAGAATGGAAACATATGAAAGATACCATTCAGGGACTACAAAAACAATCAAAACAATTCAACTTTGAAGAATTATGTCCTTATCCATTTGATACAGAGATATCACGCTTACCATTTCCATCATCCTTTGAAATCCCAAAATTTGATAAATACAAAAGCAAAGGTGACCCCCATGAACATGTCAAGTAATTTTACATGCAATGTCAGGAAGTTGCCTATCGTGACACGTATCTTTTACGATTATTCCCCCAAAGTTTAGGAGGACATGCTTTAGACTAGTTTTTCCATCTTCCCAAAGGGTCGGTCATGACATTCACAGACTTATTGGAGAAATTCGTCAAACATTTTTCCTACAACTTAGACTCAGAAATAACCATGCTTGATCTCTATAACACTAGACAAAGGCCCAACAAAAAAACTTTGCCTCCTTTTTACAACGATGGTGAGGAATTACAAACATATTTCGTGCTCAATACCCGAGAGATAACTAGTTAGCATTTTTGTTCTAAATCTCAACGCCGAATTATCATTCCACATGAAAATGCATTATCTGAATAGTTTTGAAGAAGTTATTGAAAAGGAAACATAAATTGAAAAATCCCTCATTTCTAAGGGCTTACTTAAAGCACCCTTTAGGGACCAACCTTATAGAGACACGCCCCTCAGAACCAGGACAAATCCAAATTCTTTAACCGAAATCGAAATATAGTCAATGATGGTGTTACTAATTCCCACCATGTCTGAAACATTCAAAACAATCCCATCAACACATTAAAATCCAAACAACCAATCATAATCCCTAGAAAGGAAGTTCCTTCTCAGGACAGGCAAAGACAATTCACTCCTCTCAGAGAAAGCCTATCTAGTGTCTTTTGTCACTTGGAAAATGCCAACATGATTACATATCCCATCGTCAAACCCTTCAAAGAAGGACAACCCAAACCAAATTGGTATAAGGACAATGAATATTGTGATTACCATCACATAAAAGGGCACTCTACAGATCGATGCATGCAACTCGCCATTATGTCCAATATCTGATTGAACGTGGAGACATAGAAGTTGAAAATGCTTCTGAGACAAAAAAACCTAATGAAAAACTTCACATGTTCAAAAATCCCTTCCCTAACCACGAAAATAATTCAAAATATAAGGGTTACTCATCAAGAAATTTCAAGTATGACTCAGTCATCTCGACCATAGATTATGACCAAGACTTAGTGGCAACTATAAAGATCAGAACTGACTGTGCAATCACCACCAGATAGAAAAAATGTGGGTCCTTACAACAAAAAAATTTGCCACTTCGTCTCCCGCACCACCTCCTAATCCACCATCTAATTCCACCACCAATTCCACTCCACAACCTGCGCCATCATTCAATATTGTCAAATAATTGGAGAAGACTACAACACAAATTTCCATCATGGAATTACTTAATTCTTCTCCCACACTACAACGCATCCTTATGCAAACATTGAATAACACTCGTGTCCTTGAGGACATCAATTCACAACAATTCCAGCTTTAATTGCACATCTTACGGTCCCCAATCCTATTTTATCCTTTGGTCCCACTGACCTTCTTAATCCCAACATCACTAATAATCATTCTTTATACGTCGAGGGTTATATAACTCATCGTAAGATCAAGTGCGTATTAATCGACAATGGATCCACATTGAATATTTGTTCCATGAAACTTTTACGTTGTCTAGGTTACACTGAAAATGATTTACAAAACAATATCATAACCATTCATGGGTATGATAATAGCGAAAAGAAAGTCTGAAGGCACAATCATGTTGCCTCTCCAAGTTGGACCCATCACCTTAGAAACGGTATGTCATGTGGTAGATGTAGAAGTTGCATATAACATTCTCATCGGCTAACCATGGATTCATGCCATGAAAGCCGTCCCATCAACGTTCCACCAATGTATTAAATTTCCTCATTTGGACAAGGAATTTACGTTACGTGTGGATCCTCAACCCTTTGAGTATTGTATATTCCTCGAAGGACGGTATCGACATGATCACTATTTTCCATAAATAGATAAGTACGCTCCACCTCATGTAATCCCTAATGAAACATGCATCGATTCCGATACAATCCCTAAAAATGATCTGAAATCATCATCTTCTAACCTAACCACATTTTCCAATCCATTCTCTTCCGTTAATCAACAATATTTAACTAGTCCTCCTCCCACTAATCAATCATCTTCTTCCACTAATCAAGCTTCTTCTTCTAGCAATAATTATTCTTCCACCACACCATCTTCTTCCTCGCCTAGTCAACCTTCTTCATCCAACCATACCTCTTCTATTAAGATACCTTCTCCTTCGAATAACCAAACTTCATCCTCCAATCCACCCCCTTCTTCTTATAACCCATTCTCTTCATCTTTTAGAACTACCAAACTAACTTCCCCGCCACATGAGGTACCTATTGGTCCCCCATCCCACACATTTAAAATCATTGACAAAGGATGCGGTGAATATCAATTTCAAAATATGGAAGAATCCTTTTACATCAAAAATCCCCACACAACTACGGAAAACCCAACGCTCCACATCTGAGAATCCATCCCACTTACCAAATGGGACAGTCAATTTGGAAAAAATTTGGTTATCTTGACAACGAACATATTCCAAGTTCTTCAGGATCTTGGTTATATAATGATGACTTTGCTCCCTATTATGAGTCCCCTTAATTTACCAAAGCTCATCGCATAATGAAAAACATGTGATGGAAGGGTAAAGGACTCGGTCCAAATGAACAAGGTCATTTAGACCCAATCAATTGCACACAACATCATGGTAAACATGGTCTGGGTTTCAAGGTATTCGATGTTACTCCCATATTAATTTCAAGTGATAACGATGACACCAGCTCTGATAATGACACCAGGTCTCCACGTAGCCTTTTCGAGGACCTCATTGAAACACATCTTTACTTTGAACATTTATCTGTTAATTTCATCAATTTTGAGCCTACGCATCTGACTCTCATAGACTATGGCCAACCACATCATGCCCATGGACATATTCCAAAATGATGAAGCCATCGAAGAATTCCTTGGAACTCATGCAACCAAATCCATCTAGATTGATTTCAAATCATTTTCTATATCCTTCACCTTCAAAAAACCATAAAAAATGAAATGCTCTCCTTAATGGATGGATTTTTTGGTTACAATCAAATACATATTGCTGAAGGGGATCAACATAAAATGACATTTACTACACCATGGGACACCTTCTATTATAAGGTCATGCCTTTTAGCTTGAAAAATGCCGGTGCCACCTATCAATGAGCAATGACTGTCATCTTCCATGATATGTTACATGATATCATGGAAGATTATGCTGATGATATATTAGCAAAATAAAAAATAGAATAGGGCATCTAGGTGTGTTGAGACACATTTTCAATAGATTACGTGAGTATAAGGTTCATCTTAACCCAAATAAATGTGTGTTCAGAGTGACCTCTGGTAAATTGTTAGAGTTTATTATCTCACGGAGAGGCATAGAAGTGGATCCTGCAAAAGTCAAAGCCATTATGGAAATGCCTCCTCCTCGAAACCTAAAATAATTACTCTCACTTCTTGGGGAAAATTACAATCTATTCGGTGTTTCATATCATAGTTGGTGATAAGTGCCATCGGTTCAAATAGTTACTCAAGAAAGATGCACAATTTCACTGGAACCATGATTTCAAAGACTCTTTTTGCTAATTTAAAAGAATACCTCTCTAGCGCACCTGTTCTTATGTCACAAATTGCCGATAAACCCATGTTTCTTTATACATCACTTGCCATGAACATGCCATAGGAGCTTTGTCACAAGATAACAATCAAGGAAAAGAACAGTGTATATTACCTTAGTAGACCACTTATTGAGCATAAAGTACATTATTCCCAAATCAAAAAATTATTCTTAGAGGTCTCCTTTGCATTCCATAAGCTACGTCATTACTTGCTCAATCACACAACTAAGTTGATCGCCAAGATTGATCCTCTCAAGTATCTCTTGTCCCGACCCATTCTCACAGGAAGAATGTCTAGTTGGGTTGTACTAATTAGTGAGTTTGATGTCAAGTTTGTTCTCGTAGAAGGCAATTAAAGGATAGGCCCTTGCAGACCAACTTGCCGAGGCACCCCTTCCTGGCACATAACCACTTCATTTTGCTTTTCCTGATGAAGATCTTCTACACATAGACATCACGCTAGCTTGGACTCTATTTTTTGATGGATCTTGTAATATTCATGGATTAGGGGCTGGTATTTTTCTTATCACACCTAGAGGACATGTTATCCCCAAATCATTTCAATTAGCATTCCCATGTACCAACAATATCGTAGAATATGAAGCTCTAATCGCAGGATTAAAACTAGCTATATCTTGGAATCTTACATAATTAGTTGTATTTGGTGATTCTTTACTTATCATCAAACAAGTTACTGATGAATACCAGGTAAAGGATGAAAAAATTATACCATATAAACACATGGTAGATAGTCTTAGAAACTATTTTTGATTAATTAGCTTTGATCAAATCCCTAAAATTTGTAATAAATCTGCCGACGCTATGGAAACCATTGGATCCCTATTAGAAATCACATCTAGTCAACCCCATGCACATTTTCTTGTAGAACATCTCTTAATGTATGCCTATGATCTTCCTATAAACACTACGGTATGTGAAATCATGGGTCCGAATAACGCTTGGTACCATGATCTTTATATCTTCATCCGTGATAAAACATTTCATGTTGACATGAAACCAATGCATAAACGTGCTTTAGCACAACGTGCCTCTCATTACACCATTTTAGTAGAAACTCTTTATAAATGAGGATATGATGGCACCATGCTCTGAATGTATTAATCAAGAAGAATCCTCGAGTGTCCTAACTGAAGTTAATTTTATTATCTATGGAGCGCACACAAACAATATAGCCTTAGCCATGAAAATACTGCGAGTTTGATATTATTGGCCCACCATGGAAAGTGACGCATGCCATTTTTTCAAACAATGTCAAGCATGTCAAAAGCATGAAAATATTATCCATGCACCTTCCCAAACATTGCAATCGATAACCACACCATGGCCCTTCTCTCAATGGGAACTTGACCTCATTGGTAAAATCAGACCAACATCATCCGATGGACATAAGTTCATCATTACCGCTACCGATTACTTCACTAAATGGGTGGAAGCTATGCCTCTCACCTATGTTACTGGTAGCCAAATATAAAAATTCATTTTTAATAATCTCATCTGTCGATTTGGTATTCCATCCACTCTAGTCGTAGATAATGACAAATCATTTAAAACCAGGATGTAAAAGACCTAGCCAAACATTTTCACATCAAACTTAAGTGGTCCACTCCATACTACCCTCAGGGTAATGGTCAAGAAGAAGCAACCAACAAGACTTTAAAATCCATCATGGAAAAAATCATCAACACCCATGGATGCAATTGGCATACTCAAATTTACCCGCTCTTTGGGCTTACCATACATCTTACCGCACGCCTACCGAGCCACCCCATTTTCCCTCATTTATGGTTGTGAATCCATTTTACCTGTTGAGATAGAACTCCCTTCCTTGAGAATCTCCCTTAAAGATGTAATTAATGAGCATGAATATCAACGGTCACGGCTTCAAGATCTTGAGCTTCTTGATGAAAAATTACTTAATGCTCTCAATCATCTTCAAGTCTATAAAAAAACGATCGCAACATAGTTATCATAAAAAGGTAAGACCGAGAATTCAAAATTGACAACCTCATTTTAAAATAAAATCAAAAGAATACCACTAAAGAGTGAGAAAAACAAGGAAAATTTGAGCCTAATTGGTTAGGACCCTATGTAATTATAGCTAAATTTGGCTCTGGAGCCTATAAGTTGGCCACTGAATATGGTCAAGAACTTGATGAACCAATGAATGTAGTTCATTTAAAAAAATTATCCTTGAGGCATTCACTATTTCGGGAAACAACGATGTGTACATTGTTCCTTCTATCTAGCTTATCTCTGAATAATTTAAAGTTATTCATTTCCATTGGTAGATATTTTCATTATCAAAATCACATCTTCATATTTATCATCATGAGACAGGTGTTAACATAAATCCTATTAAGTCTTGTGAGTATCATACTTCTTATAATATCTCCCATTTTCAGTCACTTTTACCTATGGTCATACCTAGAAGCTTACTGATAGTAATATATTCCCTTCAAAGAAATTATTTCTTTCATAAAAATCTCTAAAATTCTTTACCCAGTTCGTTTGATTGTCCATCTCAGTCTTTGGTGTTGAACCTCACATCCTACTAGTCATGTGGGGCTGAGATTAGGGGAGGCAAACGTTCCTTCCCAAATACAAAGCACTATTGTAAAATTCCATCAATTCAATAAATTATGAATAATTAATTGTCACATCTTTCATCCTTCATAGTCTTTGGTGTTGATCCCACACTTCTTACTGGTAGTGTGAGACTAGGAATGGAGGAAGGTGCCCTTATTCATCTATGTCTTATCTTTGGTGATAAACCCTTGCCTTTTATAGGTGGCATGGGGAAAAGCGTAGAGGGTCATTTTCATAAAAGCATAAAAATATTGCAAAAAAATTCAAAAGTTCAAACTAAAAATAAAAAAAAGATAAAGGAATTTACTCTCACCTATGTTTTTCCTTCGATGATGAGCCCTTGCTTCTTCACTTTGGCAAAGATGGGGCAAGGCATAGGGATTCATTTAAAGAATACAAAATCTTACAAAGACTTGCAATTATAGACTCCCCAAAGAAGTAATTTAGATGCCTAAGTGAAGAGAGAACTATCCCTTCGCCTCATATCCTACCAATCAACAGGCCACGTAATTGTCTAAGTCTAGCACGTGATTCATAGAGTGAAAGCCATTCTTTAAACCGGTTCAATAACGTTAAGAAGAATTGAGTCACAATTTCCCAAAGGTATTGTTGTTAGCATTTGTCTCTATATTCATTATCTACCTCTTGCGTCTTTCTTGGTTCTCGGTGATGAGCCTTGTATATTATTAGTTGTGTGGAGTCAAGGATGGAGTTGGAATTCTTTTCATCATATCATCACTAACATATCCTGCCAATGGAATGAATTTTTCTTGTGTTATTCAATGCATGAGTTACCATGAGGAATATGGTACATATTGACAATATCCTGGTTTATCACCTCTCAAAATAAGTCTGCATTCTAGTCCATAAATTTCCACCAACAGTGTAACAATCCCAAAATCCAAAAACATCAGAAAATCGTCAAAAATACAAAAACATTTTAAAAACATTCTAAAAAAATATTGTAAACTCCACAAAATCGTAAAAAAAAAACTCTAAAATAATCAACACAATTCATCCTTTGAACTATTATCCCCAAAGAATGATCCAATCACCTTATGACTATCAAATTCAAACCACTTCTCCTCGCGTGAATCCTAGGTTGGGGAAAATCCGGCTCTCATTATTTCCTTGTTTGAGGAAAATGACTCAATCTTTTTTATGTCCTTGTACCCTTGTTAGGGTCACATCCGATTAATCCTCATTGTGGAACACATTAGTGACATGTTTATTGGTTCTTGTGTTGAATTATTAGTTAATAGTCATTATTTGTTTTCTTGTATCTTGATATATTACAGGGGGCATCTTGATTTTATGTATCCTAGTGTTCTCTATAATATACTTATGTTATCTGATTACATATCATACAGGGGCATCATACTTTCTTGATGGCCTCTGTCTATGCTCTCTTCCATTTGCGTATCATACTGGGGCATCATAATTTCTTTATGGATTTTGTCTATGCTCTCTTCCACTTGCATATCGTACTGGGGCATAAAACATTTTTGATGGCCCCTGTCTATGCTATCATGCATATTACAGTCTAGTCATCCTGATATTTTATATCATGATGCATCTTGTTATGTGATATATTAAAATTAAGATTATTTTGGTCACGTGAGTATATTCCTTCATGATCAACATCTTACTTTGCATCCCCTCCATTTACCCATACTAATACATTCCCAGTTTGGGAACCCTACTTGATCATTATTGTAGTTTGCTAATCCTACATGAAGATTATTCTCAAGTAACATTCACTATCCAAAAATCCTTCTCCCCCACCATGATCACCATGTATTTGATCTAGTCATCCTCACTCCTCATTTCTAATCC
Source organism: Taxus wallichiana var. yunnanensis (assembly GCA_018340775.1). Classification (NCBI taxonomy): domain Eukaryota; kingdom Viridiplantae; phylum Streptophyta; class Pinopsida; order Cupressales; family Taxaceae; genus Taxus; species Taxus wallichiana. The sequence goes on from CM031242.1 coordinate 660,732,086, forward strand.
TCCACCACTTATCCCCATATTACCCTTCTCACCATTCCTTTCCCCTGTCACCCATTTGTGTTCTTTCCTTTCACTCTTCTGCTTCCCGCTTGACAATCTTACTTAATAACCCCTTCTATATGGGATCCTCGGTGGAGGTTTACCCTCTCCCTAAGATCTTCCTACTGTAGAAGCTTCTCCACCACCTCCCCTCTCATCAAACAACAATCACCACCACACACATCTTCCCATTCCACCTCTTCTGCTTCTCATTCTCACATCATTACTCTCACCACACGAGCATCCCAATTAAGGATTCCCCTCACACTCTCCATCCTCCACTACATATATTCCTTCATCCATTCATGTTACACTCCTTTGTTTCCTTTCTTCCTTGTTATCACCTCCTCTCGTATCCTCTTCCACTTAGGCATACATTACTCACTCTTTTCTCATCCTTCCCCAAACCCGTCTTATGCCTCAAGTCATCCTACTTACACACACTATTTTAGTATGGAAAATTCATTTGAGGGTTCCCCTTCAGTCCATTTTTCGTACCCTATTCCCACCAACTCTATCATTACTCTTCTTATTCTTCAGCTTGAAATCTTACTTAACCATTCCTACGCATAACAATCTTACTTAAGAATTCTTCTTAAGGTTGATCTACCCTATGGCCTTCCCCATCCCATCATAATTCCCCCATATTATTTCTCCCACATCTCATCATGATCATCTTCTTCAACCAACCATTCCACCCCTGTACCCAATACAATTTTGTCTTTCTCCTTGCATATCATCCTGTCGGTTTGGCGATCTTATGAAACCACTCCGACGGCATGACGATCTTACTTAAGAGTCTCTCTTAAGCATGCAATGTCATCTTGCACTCACCCATCAATCTATATTGTCATAATCCATATTTTATCTTCATTTCCCATCATCACATATTTTTACTATTGCTATCACCATCCTTTGCTTGGAAATCTTACTTAACCACTCGCATGACATGGCGATCTCACTTAAGAGTCCCTCTTAAGGATGATCTATCTTCTTGCCTTTCCCCATCACTACCCATCCTTCACCCTTCAATTTTTCTTAGCATTCCCCATTATCACATCCTCTCACCTCCTCTTTCATTCTCGCAAGTACCACTTCTCTCTTGCCCACTTTTCATCTCCAGTGTCACTTGGGAATATTTCTTAACCACTTCCGTCGCATGAAAGTCTTACGTTAGGGTCCTCCCTATGCTAAACTCGTCATTTTAAACTTTTCCCTCACCTCATTCTTCATTCACTTTATCGATCACTTCTTCCATCTCGTCTCTCTCCTACCAACCACATTTTCCTCCTACCATTGTCCTTTCTCCACCTATCATCTCACAACATACGTCTAATATCTTTTTCTTTAATCATGTTATTTTCCCCCATTTCCCCCTTCTTGATCCATCATCCTTCATACCATTTCTTCCCATTATTTTCATGTCTTGTTTCTTCATCCTCACCTCGTTCGTCCTCATCTTCCGCATCCTCTCCTCGCTTTCACCTAGTCCCAACTCATCCCTCACATTTTCTTTACTCTTTCCACTTCATCTTCTCGAATTCTCCCACATCTCTACCCACACACTTATTTGCCATTGTTGTTAACATTCCTCTAACATTCTTTCATCATCATCTTTTATTCCCGCGCTAATAATTGTTAGTGGACTTTCCCTAAAAATCATCAATCCTCATTCTCGCATGACCTCGTTCACTCCCTTGGACCTTCTACAATTTCCCTTCATTCATTCCTTCCTCTAGGCCCACCAATCATTTTTAGTGGGCTTTTCCTAACATCCCTTCGTTGGCGTTACCCTTTCTAATCCTTATTACCTTTCTCCTTTCTTTTCTCTCATCCTTTCCCACCAATTATTATTAGTGGACTTTCCCTAAATTCCACTCATTGGCATTACCTCTTCTATCCCCCATTCTCTTTTCTCTCCTATTCTTTTCCCACTCCCACCCTTTCTTGTCACTTCTTCCCCACCTCTCCATCTTCCCTTCACCCTCTTCAATATCTTTACTATCTTCATCATACATCCTTTGTCTATTTTCTCGTAATCCTAGTATCCTCATTTCACACATCTCCACATATTTTCCAATTTGTGTCATTCCTCCCCTCTTTCTTCTCTTTACATTCCTCATACTGTTCACTTTACACTTATTATCCCCATTCTGTATTCCCTTCCTTCTACATCATTTTCTCTATTATCCTCTTCTCTCTCCCACCCCTCATCTTATTTCACTTCCTCTATATCGTCTTCTTCCCCTTTTTACATCACGTTTCCTCATTACTTCCCCATTAATAACCTGGCTCTTCAGTGTTGTCCCATATTTTTATCATCCCACCCTCCACATGCATCTCCATATGGTCTGTTCCATATTCTTTGCCTTGGTCTTCCTCACAAAGACCTGGTTCCTTCAATCTTCTCCTTGTATTCACTCTATCCTCCTTTCCTCTCCCATAATTTTCACATTTCTTTTGACCACCCCTCCTTTTCTCTACCACCCCTACCTTTTCATTCATTCTGTACCCATTTCTCTTCTTTTCTCTAATCTTTTTCACACTTTCCTCGCCCCTCATAGTTTTTTTTTTTCTCCGTTTCTACTTCTTCTTTCGTCTTCTTTCAATTTTTTGTCAATTTTACCCCCTACTCCCACCTCGTCTTCTCCTTCTTATTTATCTTTCCCCATTTCTTTCTTTTCTCATCTCTATCATTTCTTTCACTTTCATGCATCCCTCTTTATTATCTCTGTTGCTTCCTTTATTTGGCACATCTCTCTATTTCATAACTTCACCCTCTACTCTGTCATTTTCCTGTCTTCTCCTTGTTTCTCCTTCATAATTCGATTCTTCCCCTATCATCCCTCTCTCTTATTTTATTCTATCTCATTCATTTCATTTTTTTCCTCCCCTATCTCCATAAATCTTCACATTTCTTACTCTTCTCATAATCAATCCCCAATCCTATCCATTCCCTTTTCTCTTCCCCATTGCATCTTCCGACACACCCTCACCCCTAGAATTCAAGACCAAATAAATCCTTTATCCATTTACGTCGTGCGGTCATCCCAGTCTCTTCCACTCCATTATCGTCCTCTTCTCCACATAATTCATCTCTCCTCTTTTTGAGAGCTCTGTCATATATTCCATTCTCATCAGCCCTCTCAAGGGGGCATCATCACATCTATCCATAATCACATCTTCTCATGACATTTTTGTCTTGGAGGATACCATGACATCCATCACTCACCACCTTCTATTCTCTTCAATAAAAATTCACTCTACTTTTTACTTAAGAAAAGTAGATTGGATTCTTCCCCATCTCATCTACTTTATTTGAAAGGACACTACTTTCATAGTACCCTTCCAAAGAGGGGAAAATGTAGACACCCTAATTTCACATTTGTCCTAAATCAATTAATTATCCTACCTCATTTCCCACAAAAATACACTTCGATTTAATCAAATATAATTTGATTAATTATTCATTTCAAATCTAAAAATAACCTAATCCTTACCACATGTCATTATTCTCCATGCTTTTCTAATATTGAATTAAAATTTCAAAATCAAATCCTCACTCACTCTTCATGGTCCCCACTCACCTAAAATCCTTCACTTATGAATTAAAAATCCAAAATCAAATCCTCACCCATTCTTCGTGGTCCCCACTCACCTAATCTTGCCCACATTTTCAAACCATGATTACTTAAATTACTATAAGTTAATCACTTCCTAGGCTATAAATATAGCCTTACCCCTCCCCTCTAAGACACGAGAGAATAAGCTTGAATGTCATGTCTAAGTTCTTGCATCCTTTGAGCAAAGAACATCCTTCCACCTCGTCCTAATGCCCAAATAGCCTCATCTTGAAGCACCCCAAATCCATAATCCTTTTACCCATTTGGTGCAAAGTAAGTGGATCATTTTTGTAGGAAGGCCTTGCTCCATCTAGAAAAACACCTACATATCACGCAATTGGGGCTCAATCCATGTTTCCTAGCCCATTCTGAGGTTTGCTACGGAACATGAAGGAGGAGGTATTATTGTTAGTATTTTACTTCCTTGTTAGTAGTGCATTTTTCCTAGCTTACAATAATAAAAGGAAAGGATATTATCATTCTCATTGAAACCCTTGAACATGATAGTAAGTTCCATATTTGAAGGGTATAGGAGAATTTTAGTATGGAATGAAAGTGGAAAAGGGCATGGAGGGATAATAGTGTTGATTAGAGAAATGATGTGTGGAATTATATAAGTGGAGAAAGAGGACCCAAAAAAACAATATGTATGGCTGAAAATAATGGAAAAGAGCTAACAATGGGGCTTATCACATTCTATTTTATACCAAGAGGATAAAAACAAATAAGAAAAATAGTTAGATTGTGACAACCCTTGTGCATCACTCAAAATGACATTTCAACATATAATGTGTCAAGGGAAGTTATAATAATGGGAAACGTCAATTTGAGAACAACAAACAACTAGGCCCTTAACTTGAGGAAGGATGGGGAATTAACAACAATATGTTATGGTTAGAGGAATAAGAAGACAAAATTTGGGAGAAGACTTCATAAGATGAAAATTCCGGTGTTACCCAATATACGAGGCATAATTATTGATGATATGTAACCTCTATAACATGGTTATTGTTAACCATTTAACCTACCCAGAAGAAGGCTATATGTCAGACTAATGTTTTTAAGAAATCCCGCACAATGAATTTTGCTAAGGCCGAGAATCTGAAAAAAATTCAATTTTTAGACTTTGGAGTTTTTTCTCTTTCGGAGTTTTTAAGCTCAATTTTGGAATTTCTTTCGAAGTTTTCAAAAGTCTAAATTTTCAGACTTTCGGGTTTCAGAACTTTTGGCTCATTTCGTCTAAATCCCTCTCAGACTTCCAAAGTCTGAAACTCAAAGTTTGAATTTTCAGACTTTCGGGTTTTGGACTTCTCAATGCTAATTCATCTTCTTGCTTCCCATTTTTTCAAGTCCGAAATCCCAATTTTGAAATTTTGGGCTTTCGTGTTTCGGAGCTTCAGATATTCGAGCACAATTAAATTCTACCTACCTCCGTACGGATCATAAATTTACCATTAAGGTTAGGATTTCTATATAAACTCAGATTTTTACTTTTTATTTTTACCTGACACTTTCGCACTTTCGCTTTGAAATTTCACTTTCGTACTTTGCGGCATCTTTTTCAAGGTATGTTTTTTGGTTTATTTTCTTTTGGTTTAGGTATTTTTCCTCCTCCTTCTCCCCTTTTTGGTTTCCTTTTTTTCTTGTAATGTCTTTCTTTTTCACCATGTTTTGTTGTGAGGATTTTCTCCAAGTTTTCAAGTATGTTCAGGGGATCTTTTAAGTCCCTCGTACTTCCTCCTGTTTCAATTTCCATCTTGGCTTTTTAACATTTTGCAGTTTCCTCCAGATATCATCCTTTCAAGATTTTGAGAAAACTCATTTGAGAGAATTTCATATTTTGGGTTTTTTGAGAATGGAGATTTCGTGTTTTTGAGAATTGATTTTGGGTTTTTGGAGAATTTCAGATTTTGGGTTTTTAGAGAATTGGAGATTTTGGGTTTTGGAACCGCTGACTTCGGAATTTTTTTGGAGTTTTCGTTTTGGAGATTTCTTTCGGTGATTCCTTTCGAGACTTTTTGGTTCGGGATTTTGGAGTTTTCTTGCTTTTGGGTTTTCAAAATTTCTGCAACATTCAACTCCCGAAACATAGGTTTTGATGTCTACCTCCACTTCAAAGGGAAAAGAGAAGATGAAGTACACATTTCTTGGGGTTGCTCCCTAATCCTGCTTGACCTCTGACTTAGGAAATATCAGGGACACCGATCTAGGATAGATTGATCTTCCCGAGTTCGGGAAAGATTAAAGGCCCCAAACAAAAAGCCATGGATGCAGGCCATCTATGACAGTGGTCTTGCCCTTGCCGTTGGTTTTCCGCATCCGTGTAATGCCTAGAGTTTTTCCTAGCTACAGTAACCCACTACGATGAGGACTCTATGTCGATAAGAGATAGTGATGATAAGGTGGTGATCCGTCTAGACCTGGATTTCTTTGAAGACTTGTTTAAACTTCCAGACGTTCAAGATTACGCCACTATCTCACCTGAAATAGCAGTTGAGCACTGGGATAAAAAGAGGAAGTATGCTTGAAGGTTATGATGAAATCCTACCTGACTAAGAATTTTGCCAAGTTTCCCAAAATATACATTGATCAGATTTCATTCAGGAAGTCAACGATCTCATTGTGCTTTTAAGCAGAGTTTCAGGTCTTCCTTCTGCAAAGTAATTCCAAGAATGGATGTTCTTGTACATAAAAACTATCAAGAAGAATGATGAGTTTATCCGATGGGGTGAACATATTAGTAACAAAATTCGCTATCAGTTGGGAAAGGTGTCAGAAACCAAGACTTTCTACATGACATATTTTCTAGTATATGCGGCTACTGCTATGGGGGATTTTGTAGGATTGAATACTAGGGGGTTCGCAACACATCCCAAATATATGATTTTTATCCCCAACTTACTCTAGACGAGGGGAGCAAGCACTTCCAAAGAATCAACGATGCTTTTTTCTTGTTTTCCTCTATCACTTTGACAAAGAGCTATATAATCGGAGGGTTTCCGATGAGGCTTTCCAAGAGGTGTGAGAATGGGGAGCAATCTACTTTCAATTTCCCACATTCACCTACATTCGGATTCCAGGTTTCATAGGCACCCCAAGAAAGTTGCCAAGGTGCCCCACTGACAAATGGATTCTTTTGGAATTGGTTCGGTAGTTATTGGATTACCATAAAATCCAAAATAAGCATCACAAGGAGGGAATACATTTCCCTGTTTCAATTGGTAGGTATTCTTTCCCAGTTTTCCACAAGGAAAAGACCGTAGATGCAGAAATGGCTGAAGTAACCATGCGGACCTTCCATCTGCGAACTATTTTTGACTATTGGGGTAAGTTCAGGGAGACAGGTAAGTCCAGTGCTCATGTGCCCCAATTAGAATATATATGGATTCATTGTCGGGACGAGTACATCGTGCGGCAAAGGGATTATGAGAGGTTAACTCTTGATGAAGTGTGACAGTTTGGATTTGTTGATGTGCCAAAGGACTTGCAGGACAATGATGAGGTCCTAGATCCATCATACATGAATGATAATGTTGCCAATCAACCGCTATCATGGGTTGATTGGTATGTGGAAGAGTGCAACAATACTAAAGAAAGGGCATGACCCATTCTAAGGAGAACCTTTAGTTGGTTTTCCACCTTGGGAATCTCACCCAAAGGGGAAAATCAACCTACAAATACTAGGGCCTACATCAGCAGTAAACCAACCCACACCCACAAAAGGCAAGAGGTCGACTCAAAGGGTTCCCACCATTCGAAGAATATCTCATTTGTGGTTGGTGGCTCATCTCTTTCTAGGTCTGCTACTCCCAAGATTACAACATCTATAGTAACAATCACAAGAGGTAGTTGAAGTGAGTGACTCCCTAGTGTTGTTCAAGATCCATCACATCTTCCTTCCTCCCACTATCACTTCCAATATCAGTTCCTTCTACTTCTATCATCATTTCTTCCTTCCCATCCCCTTATGGCCCAAGTATTTTCGTCACTTCCAGTTCTATCAGCTGGGGAAAATATTGGGTCACCCATTTCCTCTTCACTTCCTTTGACACTCCCATTTTCTTCAATTTCAACCCCTAACATTGCTTTGTCAATTCCTATGGATGTCCTCACACCCACACCTTCCATCATTGCTACCTTTGCTCAAATATCAGCTGGAATTTCTAGTGATCTTGCTCTAACTAATACTTCAGGTATCGGATCTGCTACTCCATCTTCCTCGGCTCTAGCCATACCGAATGGTTGTTTAGAAAGACTCCCAAGAAAAATAAAAAGGTTCCCTGGGAGATGTGATAGATCTTAGTATATTGGAGTCCATGCCTAAAAGAACAGGCCAAGATACTCGAGAACCATATCAAGTCTAACGGTTAATCCATCTGGAGAGTGTGTGATAGAAGTGGCTACCCCTATTGAGGGGAAAACTAAAGAAACCATCATAGCAGCAGACTACTGGATCTCAAAGTTCTCATTGGGGAAGGCTACTCATGAAGGATCCAAGAAGGATGTACACACTACTCTTGGGGCCCTTTTGGAGAAATACAACAAAGACAAGGCCACCAAGGATGAGCTTAAGGCCAAAGTTGAGTAGCTCACTACACTGCTGCGTAGAGTAACCCATCCCACTCCATCCAATGACATCTCAACTACTACGGCCATGAAAATTTCATCTAAAATCGATGATATTTCCTATCATGAGCTCGAGAAGCTAGGCCAGAAAGGGAGAATAGTGAATGGATGGATGGAAAGGATCTTACAGGAGGCCAATCCTTTGATTAAGGAAGCCGTTGAGATTTATACTAATTTGCAGGTGTAAAAACCACCATTGCTAAGATGGATGAATCTTTCTCCGAAGATAATAATAACTTAAATTTAACTTTGGCAACATGGAGTGACATTAGAGAGGAAGATTCTGACTTACTTCTGCAGGAAGAGGTAATTGATGATGCCTCTAAATTGTTCGAATATCAAAAGGCTATGGAATTATGGTGTCAAAGTCTATAAGATCGATCAAGAAATTGGAGGAGAAGTGATTAGAGATTACAGATGCCCTAAATGATATCTTAGAGGAGTTTGACAACGCTAATCTGCAAGTTCTTCAATAAGAATATCGATGCTCTTCCCGAAGACCATTAAAGAAAATTTCAAATATTTGGTGAAACGGGATGATGACGTTACAAAGACTTTCAATAGTGACTCCATTCAACGATTTGGTCCTATGTCATAATTTCATAGGGAGACTAAATAAATTCAAAAATAAACTTCAAAGGTTGCAGCCCGGGATCACGAAAGAGATCGAGACAACAGATGTAGTAAATCACTATGCGTGTGGACTTGGAGATGAAGAAACTCAGGGTATTGTCAAGTGCTTCTTCGAGTACAAACATCGAATGGCTGTTTGGGAGGAAGGAAAACAAAAAATTGTAGAGAAAGGAGATGTAGGTGAATCAAGCCAAAGCTAAGTAGCCATGAAAGGACAGGTTCAAGCTCTAGAATCAGTCAAAGTTGCAGGGTTGACTTGGTCAACTTTTTGTAACAAATTTGCTATTTTTATGGGAGCTTGTTCCCTTTTATTAATGACATTACTATTTTTAGTTAAATGTTAGTTAAGGGCCCAATTGTAATGGCTCAGCCTAGGAACTTATAAATAGTGGAATGCTTCCATTATTTAAAGGAGATTTATTTTTAGAGATTTCTAGTGAAGTTGCTCTTCAAGCTTGGAAGAGTGCTTTCAGAGTTTTGTTGAAACCTTTTAATTATATTCAGAGTTTCGTTGCACTTGAAGATCTGTTTTGTTGTGTTGAATGTGTAGACACCTATTTTTGGGTATAACGCCCCTCGGTAATCTTACATGAACGTTATTTCCATCCCCACATTTCTTTCTCTCAAATTAAATGAAATCCTATCTATTTTCTCACATTATTTGATTGATTATCAATGGGTTCCGTATGGACCCATTTGATAATTCAATTTTTGGAATCATCCCCCATCTCTCACAAATTATTTAATTCAAAATGCACCCATCCGACACTCTTTTTTAAATGGAATCTTCTCACCCACCATGCCCCCCACTACATCTAATAATTTAAGCCGTGGTCCCCACATGATCACATCATATCCCTAACTCAGGTTACTTTACTACACCCTGGGTATCATCTAACCTGTAGTTTAGTCTCATATCTAAGCTATAAATATGGGGTTTTTTCCCATATTTTAGGGGAGGGGGACCGAAAAAAGAGGATTATATTTTTAAGAAGACCTGGAGAGACCTAGGCCTAGAGAGAGGAGAAGACACAACTTAACAACATTCTTCTAGTTTCAAGGAGAAATCTCTGCCATGGTTCATTATCTTGCCATCTTGATGCCTAGTTCATCTCCATAGAGAATATTTCGGAGTTTCTTGTCATTTTTATTACTGTTCATGATCTATTATTATCTTGTCTGACATGAGGGTTGACATCCTCCAAGGGAGTTGAAATCCTCTTGGAACCAGCATTATTCGGGCAACCCCCGTATATTGTGATCTAATCTTATATGTTTCAATTTTGCAGATCTAGCTTCTTGATATCATGCATTTGTTTTCTTTGCGCCGTCTCCTCCATCACCATCTCCAAGGTAATAAGCCCTTGTATACTCGATGTGGTCTAGTGTTTCATGATTACTCGTATAATCACTTGGACAGGAAACTGGAAATGTAGATCAACATTTGGCATGCCCGGTGGGACCAGATCCTAGATTTGGTCGTTTTGTTTGTTATTTTGCTTATCTTTTCTAACTTGCTTGTTTGCAATATCTTAGTATTTGTTGATTCCAGTTTGGTACGTTTAGGTCGTCTTGGAGGTAAGTGCTCTTCTGGTGTTCAACTGGCTTGGTATTTAGTTTCAAGTTCATTTTTACTCGCATGGGAAATAAATCCAGAAAATAATCGTATTCTCTGACTTTTCGTTTGCGGTCTTAGTTGTACCATAGATATAGATCTCGTTTTTCACAATTATAAGAATCTATAGTCTTTGCAATAGTCCATATTCATAATCATAGTTTTGTTCTTGTTTTACGTGTACTATAGAATTCATTTTTTATATTTAATTAAATAAATGATTAAAAAATTAAAATAAAATCAATTTTTTTAAAAATAATAATATTGTTATTATCCTAAGCTACCCCACATCCCAACTCTCAACCCACACTACCCATCCACCACCTCTCTCCTCAGCCATTCAACCATCTCACTCCCTTGTCAACTCCCTACCGACTCGCCACCATCTCCCTTCCCTGCTCTGAGCTCCTTTTCCACTCCACTCCAACTCCCGCATCGTTGCACTTCCCATCCACATTCCCTTCCACCCACACTCCTCTTCCCACGTCCTGAGCTCCCACGCAATTTCTCTCTCCATCGAGCCACCATCTCCTTTCCTTCCCACATAGATTCTCCCTCTCTCTCTGCTCCACCTCACTCGTTCCCTCCATCGATCCCGATCCCCATCTCCTCTACCTCGGCCCGTCCCCCGAGCTCCCCATCTCTACCGACCTCCCTCTCCTCTCCACTCCCCTCTGGCTCAGCTCCCCACTCCCCATCCAACACCACTACACAGTTCCTTACCTATCTACCGACTTCTCTCAGCAAACTCTCCTTCTCTCCACCGACCTCTTTCACCTTCTCCACTCACCCGAGCTCCCATCCATCTCCCTTCCATCCCCAATGCAGAGCTATTCTCTCCTCTATCCACTTCCTTCAGCTCTCTCTCCCCACCGACCACACTTCCCCACTCCACCATGAGCTATCCCGACTCCTATCCTGTTCGTGTCCACCGATTCTCCCTCGCTTCCGAGCTGTCCCCATCCACTTGAAATCTCCCTTGCGCAGATCGACCCCCATTCCTACCTAACACTGCACTCCACATCCATCATTCTTCCTTTCCACATGTTTTTGACTCCACGCAACCCTCTCCTTACCCATCCACTCCCCATGCACCGGGCCAACATAGTTGACCAACCACTTACGAACTATGTGCCTGTGAAATCAAAGTTTGTTGAATGGCTTAGCTCTTTCCAGGTGACTATATTCATACAAACTTATAAGATTTCATTGTTTGATGCTTTCAATTATTTCTGGAATAGTATCACATCCACACCAACTTTGTATTTAGTGATTATGTAACCTATTTACCACAATCGGTTTCAATTCTTTAGAACACAATTATAATGAATGTTTGTTATTAACAATGTCTTTTAGTATTGAAGTGTAATTTCATGCGTGTACAGTCTCCTTTTTAAGCAATTACTTCACAATATTTTCCACTGTATTTATAAATACTACTCATAGCACCATTGCCAATTATATATTTCTTGTTTAGATGTTATGTGAAGAGCCACGTCCATGTGCAATATGACTAACCGGTTTCAATCTACCCATCCTAGATTCAACTTTTGACTTGTTGTTCCTAAAGGAAAGATTAAATTTGATTTTCTTTTCCATCAAAATGATCCATCATCTTTGTAAATTGATTTGCCTTTTGGAAACACTCTTCCCCACGTAGAATGACCCCTTGGTGCTTGCGGTGGTGGGAAGTCAATTTGTTGGTCCCGCACATGTGGGTGAGTAAAGTTGAGACACCTTTTGCATGTCTGACTGAAAATAATCCAACTATAGCATAGACACCATCAAAAATCTATAAAACACCCACGTTGTTCCACTTGAAGCACTAGATGCATTCCTCATCTCGAGTCGATTTCGAATCGATTAATCTACTCCAAATTCTTTTCGTTAGATCCATTTCATAGTTTCTTGCATATATTATTATTATTATTATTATTATTACGGATAGTTTATAATATATCTTAGCATTTAATCATTTATTTCACCGTTTGTTTTAATGTTTATTTAATTCATAGTTTCTTTAATCATTTATTTTAATAAGAAAACCAGTCTTTAGTTTATAGTCTATTAATAAACTATAGTTTATAGTTTATAGCATTTAATCGTTTATAGTTTATTAATAGCTTTTGTAGCTTATTTCCTTTCATTGTATATGAACAACGATCTATAACTTTTTTTAAAATTAGTTTCATTATTATTATCTTGCTTCTTTTTGACAAAGTAACTTTTGATAACATCTATATCTTCTTTCTTAACCATATCAACTAATTATATTTATCTTATTTTCCAGGTGAAATCAACAAATTCACGATCATCCAACAACGTTGTCAGATATCACTCGCTTTACAATTAAAAATCATTTTCACCAACTCCACGCATTCAAACGGTGCCATTTCAAGGTACCCGAGCGCTTCAAGTCACTAACAGGTGCTTCTAAATACATCACTATCACGCATAATCAAATAACCAGAAGCGCGTTCTCCGTATTTTTCTATTTTCTCTATTTTCTCTTTTCTGCATCAAAATTTCTCTTTCCTGAGTGTCTGTATACATCGAATATCACATTCATTTTGGTCTAAAACAAACCTTCTGCATCCTTCCTGAGCACATAGCTTAAGTAAAGGATTTAACTATTTGCATTTCACTTATCACACATTTCCTGAGACCGCATAAACATAATTAACACATCCAAACATTCCTCTCACATAGTTAACTCATTGGGACCTAAAACACCCAACATAAAACCGTCTACGACATAACTCCCAATCCATAATCGCTAAAACCAGCCTTAGACTCCTTCAGAACCTTCATTACTCGCTTTTCTTTTTCGATCACATTCTCTAAATTAATCATGAGGCTAAAAAAATTCTACTTGATTTGTTTGTCAACAACATACATAAATAGATGTTTCTCTATTTCACACCTATTTTCACTCTCTCCCAAATCGAGACAAAACAACAATCTACTTTATCCAATAAAGTTACTTCCTTTGATGATCTCACCCAACAAGATTCTAAACTCAAAACCACGTCTTCAGTCACCCAATCTCTAATCTCCATGGTCTCACCTCATGAGAACCATGTCATACAAAATTCTCCCCACCTTGACACCAACCCTCATATCCCTCGTCAAGCCAATCTTCCTAAACCGATCGCACCACCATCTCCTGCTCCTCTAGATACACTCAAATCTCCTCCTAACCCCATATATGACTTCTTACTCCAGAAATCTCCTATAATCTCTCAATCCTCCCAATCTCCAAAATTGGTGGATCGCATTCCACCCACATCCCATTTTGACAATTCCATTAATAGGCCTGTCCAACCATCTCCAATTCTTAACACACATATCCCATTCATCATCATGCCCCTATTTCTCAACACCAACCTATGCAACAATCCCAACCTGTGACACATGTTAGTCTTTGCCAAACAACTCCTCCAACATCTACATATCCACAAATTAATCAATTGTCTTATCAAACCATTCCACAAACGTCCTATCCACAAACTTATCAACCACCTTATCAGACGCTTCACCAAACACCCACACACCCACAAACACATCATTTACCTTATCAAACTATTTTTCAAACCACACAACCAATCCAATCTCAACCTTACAACACCTCAAGTGATTCAATTCACGCCTTAATGAATCAGTTAGCCAATTTAGAGACCCTTATTGTACCACCCAAGAACACCTTATCCTATGAACAAGTCTGTAACGAACCGATTCATCCGTCGGTTCCAATCAAACCCTATCCTCCTCGTTGGAAATTTCTGCATTTAATAAGTTCAATAATAAAGAAGATCCCCAACAACATCTCCTCGCATTTAAACACGCATGTTGTCTTATTGCACATGATCATGATTTACTTCTTCATACTTTCCCCATGTCTTTGTCTGGTCCCGCGTTGGATTGGTATAACAAGTATCCCATGACATTCCATATTCTCTTTCACCCAACTTGCATAGTTGTTCTTAGAACACTTTTCTATCAATATCACATGCAAGACCACTATCGCTGATCTATATACCATTTGATAGTATGAAAATGATCCCATCACCGACTTCGTCGCACGATGGCATGATGTTATAAACCAACTATCCTTCACTATCCCACAAACCAAACTCATTGACTTATTCTCACATTCGTGTGCCAAACATATATCATCCACTTTGCAGATCCAATCATTCCAAACCTTTGATGAAGCTTTCAAAATGGCTTACAAGCTCGAAACCCGTGCCATTGAGCAGGGCCATCTTAAACTAAGTTCAAATAAATCAAAAATCGAATCCACTAAACCATTCACACATAATGGTGAGTTCAAGGCTGCGGCCAACACTATGGTCATTAAGCCCTCATCCCCATCTACACCAAGTGCATGGTCTCAACAATGATCTCCTCAATCAACAACCAACTACACTTCTTTAGGAGAATCATACATTTCTATATTTGATAAGTTGATGAGCATAAACTCCATCCAACTTCCTCCCATATGACCCGTAGATAACTCGCAAGCCAAGCCTATTTGGTATCACGAGGCCCACTTTTGTAAATATCATCGAGTCAAAGGTCATGACATTGAGAGATGTCATTCCTTCAAAGATTGTGTCCAACAACTCGTAAATCAAGGGGATATCCAAATTGATACCTCCACTACATAGACTAATCAACCACCAACGAATCACGTCACCCCCTTTACATCTCAACTATCAAACGCTTGTATGGTTGACACTGCCAATCAAGATCTTATCTCATCACCAACTCCACATGTTCCCACAATGGACATTATTCCCACCTCTTATTCGAGCCTGTCACACCTACATCAACTTTCACTACTTGTCCTGAACTTGTACCTTCTCCTATCCTTGCCACATCCACATCAAATTCAACTATATCATCCATTTATGCCGCTTCAAATACACCCCAATCTACCACATTAGATTCATCCTTAGCACCCATTTCAGCCCCACTCGTATCCACACATATCCTTACATCTCTCCCATCTATTTCTTCACCCATATCTACCTCAAATACACCTATTACTACACCTACATTGCCCACATTCATCCCAACAAAACACTGTTCTACTACATGCACCCTTACAACCCCGCCTTCAACATCAATCCCTTTGGAAAACATATCATTATTACCCCTCGAAACATTTTATGAAACAACCAATCCCTTCATCTTCTACATCCGAAAATGCTCCTACATTTACTTTGCATTACCCTTACCCACAAGCTCTACTCCATCGGTTATCACATCACTCACATCTCCACATATGCCAAAAGTTTCTACAACTTTATCTATTCCAGAACCCCTATATCTATCATATCAATAAGTCCACCTATCTCTACCTTTCTGTGGCCACATCACTCACTTCTATCCTAATATTCTTTACCTAATCCTTTTATCACACCAACTCACTCTTCTCGATTTTTAACCCTATCAAATATACCCTTGAATCACCTACTATACCAACACATCCACCTAGATCAAATAAAGATGCTTTACCTTCTCCCTCTAAAAAATCATCTCTTTCCATGCCCAAATTAAAACAATCCATGTCTCACATAGATATCATTAATCGCATCATACAAACACCTATATCTTCATTAACATCTTCGTCTTGTTTTAGGATAGTTTCTCCATTAATAACCACACCACCGCTATCAGATCCTCTCGGTTGAAATTATTTTCATCCTTGCTAGAGGTAAATCTTCTTGGTCAAAGTCTAAGGCTCGGGGCAAACATCCCCGATAGTCCCCTGCGCCTCCTCGAAACATTCAGGTTTTCCCTCTTCTCAACAATCCAATGCCACAATATCCATGTCAGGATCAGTTTCTCCATCTACGACATCTTGTAATAATCAATCCACATCCAAACAATATCATCCTCCAAACAAATTTTATTTTTCCTTCAAAACATGAAATTCACCCATCCAATCTACATCCACATTTTCTCCTAACTCCAAGCTGAGACATCCTATCAAAACCCATAAAAGTTACCTTCCCCATGACACTTCAATGGGGTCTTACGCAGACATTTTTTGACATTTAAATCAAACATCTCGCCATAAAATTCCTCCTATTAAAGCCTTTAATCCCTATGGTCCCAAGCCATTGTGGTTCAATCCTAATTACGATTGCACTTATCATCGTATTCGGTCATGACATCGAACATTGTAAGGCCTTTCGGTCAATCGTCAACAATTTTATTGAGAAAGATGATTTCCTCATTTAGGGGAAATTTCCTTCTCCATCTACATTGAATCCAATCCATATCCCATCTGTCGGATCTCCCATGATCCCTCCATCCACATCATCCCTTAATATCCATCCAGCCCATGTCATTCCTCCTAAGGAATGTCCTCCATTGTTCATCAATGCCGCTTATCTTACTAAACACACTTGTGGTCTCTAATCGTTTACCCCATCCAAATCTAAAACAATCTCATCTAAGATCTTTCAACATCCTTTACCTCCTTCACATTTAACTCATTGGGGAACAACCTTCCCTCGCCCTTGAGTATCTCATATGTATAACTCCCTTGTTACTAGGGGAATTCGATCTTTGACATTGTTTTGTTTACTTTCTTCACATCCATCCAATCTAAATTAATTATATCCAGATCCTCATCTAATTCTAATTCCTCCCTTTTATGTTTGTGCTCCTTTTGGGAGCATCATCATTTATTTCATCCACCCTCCTTTGAGGCCATAATTGTCTTTCTATATTTGTGTCTCTCTTAAGGCATCATTTATTTTCATCTAAATCCACTATTGTGGTCATATGTTCGTTTCTTTCAAGTATATAGTTTTTGTTTCTTGCTTAGCTATCATATCATCTTATTATAACTTCACTATCTTCCCTCTCATGGTGGTAAACCATAAATGTAACCTCTTAATGCATTGCACTTGCGACTAGTCTACTATTAGCATATCTACCAATGAAAACTTAGTTACATCCTTAGATTGTTTTGCCATCTTTAGCCCCTTCCATTTATCATTGTAATAATCTGAATTATGCGGTCTGCCTTCACTACTTTGATGTGATCCTGTAACCATTACATCCATTACCTTCTCATTCTCCTATTGCAGCCATGCAAAGGGTCTAGGGTGTCTCTTGTACATTCCTTATCCCCTCTTAAGTGGTTTACTTAGCTATTCCCAGCTCTCCCCCATGTAAAGTTAAAATTAATGTATGCCAAAGGCAAAATCAAAGTTATCAAAAGCATCGATCCTCAAAGGACAGGTTGTTGAAAAAAAAGAAAAGAAAAATAAATAGAGAAGTTTAAAAATCAAAATCCAAACAAAATTAAAAGCAATAGACCGATCCCTTGAAGGATGGATATCATATTATTCTTGCCATCCATATTATGTATAAAGTAGACCATACCCTCGAAGGATGGCTACTCTGTTATTATGGCATCTAGAAGGTTTTCCGCATTGATCAACCTTCCTTTATCAATATTTTTCAAAGCTTCCTCGTATTTATCACTTTCTGCTATTTTTCTTTCCTTCCTTCCTGAGCTAGGGCATAGAATTAAGGAACACCACCTTTAGATGTCCCTCTTCCCACGCAAGTCACATCTTTGGTCCCTTTGTCATGTCAACATTAGGATTGAGAGCATTTTTAATCCATATTTCCCTCATGATATTTTGGTATAACTAACTATCATTGGTTATGTGTTAACACTTGTTATTGGCTACAAGTGTAGTGCCGAGTAGTAGTAACCTTTCTTATTTATCTCCAATCTAGTTCGAAACATAGTTTCTTTGTACATCCTCTACTAACTATGTTCCCTTCATCTCATCAAGGTCATATTTTATAAACATCATATCAAATTTTACATGTGTATCTATAATATCCATGAATGCGTTTGAAAATACACTTTTTGGTTTGTGAATTCTACTTGATCACCGTTGCAGTTTGTGAATCCTACTTGAGGATCCTTCTCAAGGCAAGTTCATTATCTGGAAGCTCCTTATCTCTCAACATGTTCAACAACATCTTTGATCCATTGCTCCTTGCTCTCCATTTCTACTCATCCCCATTTGTCTCCACATCATCCTTCTCACCTTTCTATCCCCTCGCACCATGCCATATATCTTACTTGTCTTTCCTCTTGAGTTTTCCTTTCATTCTGCCGCTTTCAGTTTGACAATCTTACTAAACCATCCATACAACCAGAAAATCTTAGTTAAGGTATATCTTCTTCCTTGGATCCTCCAACTGTAGAAGCTCCTCCACCATTTCCTCTTTCAATAGATGACAATCACCACCACAAATGTCTTTCCACTCCTCCTTTTCCACTTAACACATTTACATCATCAATCCCACCACGTGGGCATCCAAGTTAAGGATTTCCCTTACACTCTCCCTCTCTGCATTGTATATATTCCTTCATCCAATCATTCACACTCCTTTGTTTCCTTTTTATCACCTTCATATCACCTCCTTTCATCTCTTGTTTCATTTTGGTATACACCATTCAATATTCTCATCATTCTTCTTCTTCTACGGTTTTGCGATCCTACTTAACCGTCCCCATCGCAGGGCAATCTTACTTAAGAGTTTCTCTTAAGAATGGTTTTCCTTCTGACCCTTCCACCTCCCATCATATCTTCCTCATCTTCTGTCTCCCGCTCTCATCATACTCATTCATTCCAACCAACCCTTCCACACCTGCATCTAATACAATGTTTTCTTTCTCCTTCCATATCGTCACTGTCGGTTTGGTGATCTTACTTAAATCCTCCTGCGGCATGGAAATCTTACTTAAGAGTCCCTCTTAAGCATGATTTGTCATCCTGCACTCCCCCATGATCCCACATTCCCTCCATCTACATTTTCTTGGCATTCCCCATCATCACATCCTCTCACCTCCTCTTCCATTCTCACAAACACCACTCCATACTAGTCCCTTTTTCATCTCCATCATCCGTCGCTAGGTAATCTTACTTAACCATTAACTCTCCATTCATTTCACTTCATTTTTCTCTCATTCATTCTCATCCACTGCATCCTCCCATCGTCTTCATCTTCCTACACATCGTTATCCCTCCTTTCTTTACTCTTTCCATTCCATTTTCTAGAGTTCTCCCACATATCTACCCCCATACTTATCCATCATTTTCATTGATCATATCTTAACATTATTTCATCATCATCTTCCATTCCTCGCGCTAGTAATTATCGGTGGAATTCTCCTAAAAATAACTCATCCCCATTCCGCACAACCTAAATCCTTTTCTTTGACCTCCTCCATTCTATCTTCATTCCTTCCTTCCTCTGTGTCCTCTGATCATTATTGAAGGACTTCTCCTAACCTACCTTCATTAGCGTTGCCCATCCCATTCTTCGTTTAATTTCTACCTTGTCTCATCTTTTGTCCTCTCCTTTCTTACTGATCATTATCGATGGACTTCTCATAACATCCCTTCACTGACATTGCCTCTCCTATCCCATCCTTTCTTTTTCCTCCCCACCTCTCCATCCTCCATTCTTCCTTGCCAATTTCTTCACTTTGTCATCATACACCCTCCCTCTATTTTCTCATCATCAAGCATATCCTCATCTCATGCATCTCTGTTTCTTTTCCAATCGATGTCATTCCTCCCCTCAAGTTTCTCTTTATGTTCCTTATGCTTCTCACTCTTTACCAAATATCTTCATTCTTGGTTCCCTTCCGTCTGCATAATTTTCTTTGTTGTCTTCTCCTCCTTTCTGATCTTCATCTTATTTCACTTCCTCTACATCGTGCTTCTCCCCATTTTACCTCACACTTCCTCCTTACTTCCCTATCGATAACCTGACTCTTCAGCGTTGTCCAATCTTCTTTATCATCCCACTATCCACATGCATTTCCATGCGGTCAGTTCCATATTCTTTGCCTTGGATTTCCTCACTATGATCTATTTCCTTCAATTTTCTTTGCTCTATCATCTCTTTCATTTTCCATTACCTCTCTATTTTCCTCTACTTCATCCTCCTTCACATCTTTCGTTTTAAATAAATCTCTCCCTTTTTCATAATTTCATCCTCTGCTCTATTCTTTTCTTGTCTTCTCTTTGTTTGTCCTTCTTCATTTCCCCTTTCTCTATAATCCTTCTTTGTTATCTTCTTCCTCCCCTTTCACTCTTTATTTTCTCCTCCTCCATCTCTGTCCCTCTATTCCATACCCCTATCGCCTTCATATTCAATCTTTCTTTCTCTTCTCATAATCAACCAATCCTCCTATCTATTACCTTTTCTCTTTCCCAACATCCCTTACATTTGGCGTTCACACCAATGCCGATGTTTCTCCATTTATGTATCGCTATCTATCCCTTTCATTACCATTTTTTTCTTTTCTTTTCCACGTCGACTTCTTCTTTTTGAGAACCCTTTCACATATTTTATCCTTATCAATCCTCTCACAGAGACATCATCATATCTATTTCTAAGAATCTATTCCCATCTTCCTTTCACGTTTTTGTCTTGGAAGATACCATAATGGCCATCACTTATATGATCTTGTTCTCTTCCATAAATATTTTCTATGCTTTTGTTTTATCGCAAAAGTATCTCTATCATACTCGGTGAATAAGTAAGACTTTTTTGTCTTCTTCACCTTCTAATTTGATAATACTTATGCATATTTCCTATGAAACATGATTGTCATCATATTTATTACCCTTTTTATCCTATCTCGCTCATCTTGTCCACATTTATGATGTCTTATCTGGGGCAAATTTTTATCCTTGTACTTGTTGATGCCTATAACTCATTATTTTTCCTTCTCGTGCCCTGTGCTGGGGCATCATTATCTTCATCTTTGTCCCTTTTGTGGACACATGATTTTCTACACGATTCCTTGCAAACAAAGGATTGCGCACTTATTTCGCATTTAGTTTCTCATATTTTAATGTTTTCCTATGACCCATTGGTCATCTTAGTTTACATCCATACTGCAGTGGTCTCCACCCACTCACTGGTCTGTAGAACATTGTCGTCTGTCTCCGTTGAGACCACAATTGTCCTCTACCGATGTGATATTGGAGTCACCGCCATACTTTTTTTTATTGTTATTGCGATCCTTTTTTCCTAGGGAATATTTCCTTTGGTCATGTCTTCATCCATCCTCGGACACATATTTCATCTAACCCTTTTTTTTGTCTCGTGGCTTGCTATCACAAACCACTCAACAAAAAGGGGAAAATGTAGACACCTATTTTTTGGGTATAGCACCCCTTAGTAATCTTACATGCACACTATTTCCATTCTCACATCTCTTTCTCTTAAATTAAATAAAATCCTATCTATTTTCTCACATTATTTGATTGATTATCAATGGGCTCCGTATGGACCCATTTGATAATTCAATTTTTGGAATCATCCCCCATCTCTCACAAATTATTTAATTCAAAATGCACCCATCCAACACTCTTTTTTAAAATGGAATCTTCTCACCCACCATGCACCCCCACTACATATAATAATTTAATCCGTGGTCCCCACATGATCACATCATATCCCTAACTTAGGTTACTTTACTACACCCTGGGTATCATCTAACCTGTAGTTTATTCTCATATCTAAGCTATAAATATGGGGTTTTTTCCCCATATTTGAGGGGAGGGAGACCAAAAAAAAAAAAGAGGATTATATTTTTAAGAAGACCTGGAGAGACCTAGGCCTAGAGAGGAGAAGAAACAACTTAACAACGTTCTTCCGATTTCAAGGAGAAATCTCTGCCATGGTTCATTATCTTGCCATCTTGATGCCCAGTTCATCTCCATAGCAGAACATAAGCTAAGTCCTCTTGTTATTTCAGTTGCTTGTCATTTTTATTACTATTCACGATCTATTATTATCTTATCTGACACAGGGTTGACATCCTCCAAGGGATTTGAAATCCTCTTGGAACCAGTACATCGTCTGGGAAACCCCACATATTGTGATATAATCTTATCTAATTCATTTTACAGATCTAGCTTATTGATATCATGCATCTGCTTTCTTTGCGCATGTCTCCTCCATTGCTATATCCAAGGTACTAAGCCCTTGTATACTCGACATGGTCTATTGTTTCTTGATTACTCGTACACTCACCTGTATAGACAGAAGTGGAAACATAGATCAACGAGAATGATTAGTCATTGTATGCTTTGTGAATGTAATTCCTTGGCATTATTGATTAGTTTACCTTTATTTCAAATTATCTGTTTCATATTGTGAAAAGAATAGTGTGGTTACTTTTCATCAGTTGTGAGAAATTATTTTCCTTCTGTTGATTAAGAGTTACATTATTATTGTCACTCAAGTGGATACTTGACATGTGCTTGTGATTACCATCTTGATAGATTATCTGTGTATCAAATCAAAGTTGTTCTCTATATTGTGTATGTTTAAAGTTTAGCGGAGGAACGTGTGCTTCTAGTCTGTGGTATTTTATATCCTTTCCAAGTTGCAATAGGTGAAGGTGGCTAACGATGCAAGCATCATACCCACATTAACCCTTCCAGAAGTTGAACACCCCTTTTCTTGGTGCATCACCACTTCTAGAATAGATTTTATTTCTTTGCATTCTCTCTCCCTAATCCCATGAAATATTAGCATAGGTCTAGTTAGCCATATTTCTTACATCAGAAGTAGTGTTGTGTTTAGTTTAGGAAGAGGAAGTCGACCTTCTCCAGGAGGTTCACCTCAAGTGCAAGTCCCACAGCTTGAGAGGTGATCCCATGTGTCCCAATCACACCGAATGTCATGATTCATTCTCAGGACATTCGGGGTGCAGTGATTTGGTGACAACAATTATATGTAGTGATATGAGAGCATGGTCAAATTTAGGAAAAATTAAATACAAAGCATATGGTGTCCAAATCATGGTAGATAATCCTATCTATTCACAAGGGTGTACTTCATTATTGAAGGATTTAGAAATAGGGGACTACCTTATAGAGATGAAATCATACCATAACCTAATTTATGTGAAGATTAACATACATATAAATAATCAACCAGGAGAACAAACCCACCACAATCAAAGAAAAGTGCCTCTTCAGGGTAAAATTCTTATGACTCATGAGAATAGGGAACTTTTTAAGGCATCCCTTGAAAAATACCTTTAGGAAGCAAAAGATATAGTATTAATAACAACCAATTATCTAGTGCAAAGAAATATGTTGATTCCCATCATCCACAAAGCACTAAGCATTTGCAAAAGGTATAGGCCCAAGAAGAGAAACATGTGATTTTTTTTTTTTTGAGAAATTTGTGGTATGATGAAGAATGTAAGGCATAAAAATGAGCATTGAGAGAGCTTAGAAAATATTAAAAAAGAAGGCTTATGAAAACTAATTCAACCCAAAAAGGAGGGTTACATTTAAACTTTAGAAGGAAAGAGCTTATTTTCCTAGGAAAGCATAATCCCAAAGGATTATGGAGAGAACTTCAACATAAAGAAATCAAATAAATAATAATATTACAAACACCTAATGACTAGTTTATGTAAAATTTCGCACGAGTTGGAGCAATATAAAGACACCCCCACTATCAACACAACAATTGAGCTCTTTTCCACAAGGGATATCACTCAAGGCATACATAAATTAGTAAGGGGAAAATATCAAGATATAGATAGGGTTCAAGAAGAGTATATCATATGGAGAAAATGGTGAATTAGTTTGTGGGATGAGTAAGCAATTATCATTTTTATGATTATTGTTCTTGTTATTAGTCTAAGAATGAGTTTTGAAGGTGCAAATCACTTTTATTCATGTGTTTGATACCTTTGGTATCATTGTTAGTGACTGTAGAGGATAGGAGAGCCATTTTTTTGCCATTTCATTGATTTTATCAAGCAAGTCTTGGTTGGGATTATAGGATGAAGCATTAGATTTTTCTTTATTGTCGGCATTTGTTTTTCTTGGTCCTTCGTTGCCATATTTTTTTGAATAGAGTGGTGGACCCTTAGGGGATTTATGTTTTCCTTTTAAGGATTTAAACTCATCCTCGTCAAATTATGAGGGAAATATTTCTCCCATTGTGAGGATACGAAGTAGAAATTGGTATTTTTTTGTCACAAAGTGGCATCTATGGAAAGAGTTTTAAGTTGGTGTTAGTCCTCTTCATCAGAGATGATGTGGAAAGGATCTCTTTCCTCCCATCGAAAGGGACTATAATCATGATGTCGTGTTCCCACCATTGTTTGAAAGAGGGGAGGAACAAGAAGAGGTGTGATGGAAAACTCAACCCTTAGCAAAGTGAATGCTAAGATGGAAGAGGGAAAAGATAAAAACTCAACCCTAGCAAAATGAGTGCTAAGAGGGAGGAGGTGAAAAGGGTTAGTTTATTTCCTAAATTCTTAAAAAAATGAGAGTTAAGAGAAAAGGGACTAAAAGGGGTTAGATGTGCTCTAATCTTTAACAAAAATGGATGTTAAGAGAGAAGAGACTTAACAAGGTGAACGCGATCAACTCTTAACAAAATGAGTGATAAGAGTGACGAAGAGATACAAAGGGTAACTCTTAACAAGATGGTTGTTAAGAGGAATGAACAAGGGGGAGACATCACAACACTTAACAAAATGAGTGATGTTAATGTGGAAGAAAAATTGAAATGGTATATAGAGGACTCTTAGCAAAAATGAGTGCTAAGAAAGATGAAAAGGTTTGAAAGGTTTCCTAACCCTTTACAAAGTGAGTGTAAAGGGGGAAGATGCGAAAGAGATGAGTTTTCTCAACTTGCAAAAAAATTAGTGCAACAAGAGGAGACTTAGATACATGATGAAATGTGCTTAACTCTTAGTAAAATTGTTTAAAGGGAAGAGACTTAGGAGATAATGAGTTTGCTCAACTTTTAACAAGAATGTGTTAAAAAGAGACAAACTTATAAATATGGCAAGGAAAGTGCGCAAACTTTAACAAGATGATATTTAAAAGAGGAGGCTTTGACGATGATAAAGCTTGTCAATTCTCAAAAAGTGTGTTAGAATAGGAGACAAAAAACAAAGAAATGGGAGCACTAAAAGAACAACAAAGTGAACGTGGGCACAAGAAGTGAAGTAATGAGGAAAAGGTCCAATCTCGCTAAAGTGGAGATAAGAGACAAGTAAAATGTGATTGATCAAGGATATAAAATTAAAGCAAAGTGAATGCTTTAAAGAGAGAAGTGAAGAAATGATGAGGATGTCGACAATACAACAAAGTGATTGCAAAGTGCGACGACATAAGATGATGGAAGAGAGATATATAATATGTCATCAATTCAATAAAGTAAATGTGAAATGCGATGACTTAAGAGGATGGGGGAGAGATAGTGAAGATGTCATCAATTCAAAAAGTGAATGTGAAATGCGATGACATAAGAGTATGAAAGGAACGATAAGAATATTGTTCCAAGCCGCAATCTTAGATGATAATAGCACACCACATTAGATTTGCAAAGTAGTAAGAGCTAAAATACCATTTATGGAAATCGATCGTTAGCCATAATGCTCAATACATTACAATATAATGACTTGAATTACTCAATAAGAAAGATGTACATATAGGAGGAGGGAAGTGCAACTACCACCTAAATCAGTGATGAAGAACTCCCACTAATCGATATTGGTAGTTAAGTTAACTCCAAAAGACTAGTAAGCTAAATCCACATAACTAAGAAGCTAACTCTACACAATTAGTACACCCGAGAAAGATAACACAACAAGCGTAGGGTTAACACAAGTGTAGGAATTATCCTAATAAATAAATAAAAGGATAGATAATACCCTACACTAACAATGCAACGACTTAAGAGGATGGGGGAGAGATATTGAAGATGTCATCAATTCAAAAAAGTGAATGTGAAATGCGACGACATAAGAGTATGGAATGTTCAAATTTCAAAAATATAATGTTAAATTTAAGACTTAAGACAATGAAATATCAAGGTGATCAAAAGGGTGCTTGACCATGTTAAAGTGAGTATCACGATGTCAATATTTGGATGAAAATGATGAAAGTTCTCAAGTTCAAATATGGATGTCTACAACCAAAGACTTAGACATGTTTACAAATTGACAAGGTGGAGGAGAGATAAAATGTGAATGACAAGAGTGAAACACAAGTTTGTAACACACCAGAAAAACAAAAAGTATATAGTGAAGATTTGCCTCTACCTTAGATTGGATTGGAAAAGGCATGGTTTCCTAGGTGGTTCACTCAAATAGGTGTCAAAAGTATACCTAAGCAAGAATGGTGATATTGCTAGATTATGGCTTTACTATATCCCATTTTAAACAATGAACAAAGATCTTTGTCAAATGAATTGCATTAGGGTCGCCATTAAGGATATCTGTG
This sequence comes from Taxus wallichiana var. yunnanensis, assembly GCA_018340775.1. Lineage (NCBI taxonomy): Eukaryota > Viridiplantae > Streptophyta > Pinopsida > Cupressales > Taxaceae > Taxus > Taxus wallichiana. The sequence goes on from CM031242.1 coordinate 660,758,959, forward strand.
ACTCTAATCTCACAAGGTGCACTAGCCGATTGGGATGGGGATACTCATTTTGTCTGCCAACTCCTTAATGTTTTGAATACTTTGGAGTTCCCATGGAACTCCTCAAGTGAAATTTATGGCTTAAGCCAAAGAACTTCCCATAGTTATATTGGTTGGGAAATAGCCTTGTCAACCACACTTGTAAATACAATGTGAATGGTTTATTTTATCTTGATTAAAAATATTCCTTGCACACAAAGTATTAGTAGTTTGATTAAAATGTGATCAATGCAACATGCGGTTAGTAGTTTTAAATTGGTCTTCAGAATATGGTTTTGTAAACGAGTGTTAGTAGTTTTCTTGAGGTAGACAAAGAGAAAACAAGGACAAACAAAAATCACGTTTCTAATTCTCAAGATCACTTGTAACAAGTGTGAGAGAAGAGCATATGCATGAAATGTGTTGCGACTAACTTCACAAAAATGAAAAATGACAACAAATCATTTACAAAAACCACCAAAAATCGTTAGTTGACATCAAAAAGTGATTAAATAGTGACGAAATGGCTAAAAAGTGACAAAAATTGGAGTAGAACGTCCAATAACCCTAACCGAGTAACTTTCACGATAGATAAGTGATCAAAATCCCAAGAAATAAAATAAAAGGGGACCTAATTGACTACACATTGATAAGAAGTCTCTAATAAACAAATGTTATTGACAAAAACGTATAGGGACCCTACACTATCAATTTTCACAATTAGTTCACATGGCCAAAAAGACGAGAACAATAATTAAAAGGTCCTAATAATAGTTTAAAAGACCTAATTTAATTAATCCAAATTAAGTAATTAAAACTAACTAATTAATAATAAAATATCCTAACTAAATTTACTAATTAAAAGCAATTAAAGGATTATTAAATTAAAAATTATAATAAAGAAGAAAAAACCATGTTTAAAACAGAATATTTAAAAGCCTAATTGTAAACTTTAAAAATATAAAATAAACGAAATCTAAGCAAGAGTTTGAGACTAAAATAAAACAATGAAAAAAAAAAAAAACAAAGCGGAAACCTTAAGTTACAAAAATTTAGGTTTAACCTAAATTTATAAACAAAAATATATAACCTAACTTTCAGGTGTGTGTGGCTCTGTGTTTTTGTTTGGTTGGTGCGAAGGGAGAAGGTGACAGAGCTTTACGCATGGAGACCGCACAAGGGGTTGCGCAATGAGGGCATACAAGGAGGAAATAAATGGGGCTATGGTGGTAGTGATAACGAGGAGGTCTATGTGTAGGTCGGGAAGATTTGTTGAGAGGTGAGGCCGGTTGGGGATAGGGAGATTCGAGTGAGTTAACTCGGTGGGAGGGAGATTTTGCATTGGGAGCTTGGGTGGGGAGACCGTGAGGAGGCGAGGGGGTGCTCGGCAGGGGATAGGAGTTGGGAGGGCTTGGGATGGACGTTAAGTGGTTGACGAGGCAAGGGGTCGAGTATGGGTTAGGGTGAGCAAGTAATGGAGTGGGGAGTCGGGCTTGTCGAGGAGTCTGCGTGGGGGTGGGTGGGGAATGGGTAGTTAGGAGGGTGGGGATTCAATTTCTCATGTTAGATAGAATGCGGGGTAGCCAACTCGAGGAGTTGGGGGCTGAAATGACAGGGGGAAGGGTGGGTTAAGGGTTTTTGTGCTTTCCTTTTTTGATAATTGTTTTTGAATAAAATATTTTTTTATGGTTTTTATTCCAAATCATTTCTTTTTGTAGGTTTTTAAATAGAAACACATAAATTAACAAACTAGAATTTAACAAAAAAATTTGTTGTAAAACTAGAAATATAGAAAACAACCCCCCCCCTCAATTTGACACAAAGCTAAAATTAATTGCAACAAAATAATCAATTAATTAATGATTTATTTAAATTTGATGTAAATCAGAATTATGCTCCCAAAAAACTTGCGATCAACTTCAAACCATGTTAAACAAGACAAGGAGAATATTTTATTTTTGAATCTCTAGCACACTGCAAAGCACCACTTCCTATGAAACTACACAAATAATTTTTTTATTGTGAAACAAATTAACCACATAAATAAAAAATGAAGGAAGATGGGTAGAGTCCTATCGAGGGTGCGAGAATGAAAGCAAGGAAAAACTAAACAAATTTATGTAAGACAAACAAATAATGCAAACCTCGATGTAAGGTTGTGTGAAACTTTTAAAACTTGTGTAACCTTGTAGAAGATTGATTGTGGGTGCTCTTGAATGACCTCCAAACGTGGATTGTGACCAATGTTACGAGAAAATGTTGGCTTGGATTATTGCTTCCAAAATAGCGTAAGACCGAGAAAATTTGGCAAACTCATTCATATGGGAAATCCAAGAGGATTTGTAAGAGGATAATCATGTTTTTATAGAGACTGAATAGTGGTTGGAAGTGGTTAGAGATAGTTGAATGCACATGCTATTTTTATCATTTGAGAAAGTTACGTGAGAGTTCTGGGAAGATAAATGCCATTGGGGGCATTAATGGGATTTAATTGCAAAGTTTGCATCGAAAAGGTGGTTTTACATGCAAATGAATTGCCCCACCTTTTTAGGATTATAGAAGTGTAGTTGACTAGACTGGCGAAGTGGAGTCCATGTGGAGTTGAATGGGATGAGGAAGTGGAGTTTAAGTGGAGTCCAAGTGGTTATTGATTAGGGAAATAGGTGTACTTTCCCATTTAAATAACTAATTTAATTAGCTATAATGTGCACACTAATTAATTAATCATTTGTTTAATAAATGATAATCAACTTAGCTAATAGGGTTACTAAGGATTAATTTACTTAATCAAAAGGGGTTTAAGTGCATGATTAATCAATTTAATTGATCGATCGTAAAGGGATGAACTAGGATATGTACTAAGATAAGATGGAAACAAGTGAATGATTTAGGGGTGTCTACAATCATAGCATAAATGGACACCATGATAACAATTGTTATGCTTTGAATATAATATGAAACAACTTGAGCATAAGGGAATTATTTAATTCGATATAGTCACCACTAAATTCTCTTTATCCTTCTCCTCTTCTTCGACACCCCACTCTATGGATGAAGATATATACCACAATGTTCCATCATAAGAACTACTAGTCCATCAACTTCATATGATTGATGCTCCTCTAATACGACTATAATTGGACATACATTACACAAGGCTTAATGTCATTTATGATCATAATTTTGAATCTTCAAAGCATAAATGGGTGCAAATGATAAGAAACTAAATGATAAGTTAATATGAAATAAATACATCTGAAAATTTCTATATCAATGTAATATCCACAACATAATATGATATAAAAGGAAAAGTAAAAATTCTCACATGAATATGTACTAAAATTTTATTTCTTGGATGGATTGTTCATAAGTTATCATTATAGTGCAAATTAATCCATGAATCCTAAGACATGACGATGAAGGAAAAATATGTATCTATCACACTAATCTATAGATATCATAGACACATATAATATACTTATTAAAAATTATAACATAATGCTTGAATCAAAATTTTCATCATATATATAAAAAACATGTATAATCGATATAATTTCAATCAAAGTGCACAAGGGTTTTTTGCCTTTTTATCATTAATAATCAAAATATCACAATGGTGCATCCCATTTTTCAATATTATATTAATCTATGTACAAGTAATCTATGAATCATCTCACTCATAAAAACATCTATATCTTCAATTAACACCTACTCAAGTGGTAGACACTCCTATGCAACCACCTCTACAACAACAAATATGAAACCATTCGTAAAAATATTCTTCAAATTCATATCTCAAGAAAATTAGTGACCTACAATATAAGATAAAATTGAAACAATATCTATCGAATCCTAATAATCCTATAATTGTATATTTTTCACAAGTTCTCCTATGCATAGGAACCCTTCCAATATGGCACTTGATTCTTTTTCCAATCCCCCCACACACAAATCTAGCACTCTTCAACCAAGAACAGTCACACTTTAATATTTTGGAACCGACATACCTTATAATTCTCCCTATCCTCTTGATATGATCATTGGATAACAACTCTCTTCAAAATATTTCAAAATTACAAAAAAATGCAAAAATACAAAAAAATCATGATATTCAAAGAATTTAAAAACAAATAACTCGAGCATGATTTGAGTCATTAATTTCTAATTTAAATATGTTTTTATCACATTATTTGGTAGGTAACATATTCTACTTTTCCATACATATCATGTGCATTTCCCATGGTATGTGAGCACTATACAAGACATATAGGATCATATATGGCCTTTAGATACTAGCTTTCCCATTTTATCAATTGAATTACCTTATTGGGGGCATATTTCTATACGTAGAAAACTATACAAGGTTATATCATTCTATACTATTTTACAGATATTTCTCTTTTTAATGCACGTCTTACTCATATTATTTTCTTATATTGTGATATGCTTCTACCAATTTTTTTTATAATAACAAATATGACTTGTATGGACTAGTTTCTCTTGTTTTATGTAACTAAGGCTTACTCGCTTGCAAAAATATTTGTTACTACTTTTATAATTTGTGTAGCACTTGTTTGTATGTGTGACACTCTTGGTTCCCTTTTGTGTGGCCTCAATAACATTTTTTGTGTGGCCTTGGCCTTTATTTATATGTGTAACACCTTTGTGTCCCTTGTGTGAAAATCCTTGATATTTTAAGTGGAGTCATTTGAGACTTGTGTGTGTTGAGATTGTGTGTTTTGGTATGATTCTTACATTGGTTCCATGATCCAAATCATGCATGTATTTACTTTGGTACCATGATTCATATCATGTACTTCTCCTATGTTACAAGTTATATATCAAATTGGCTATCATATGGTTACTCTCCACATGTGTGCATGATATTACATGATGATATTCGTGTACATGACATGATATAGTTCATCCTTTCTTTTGAGATGAGTGATTTATAGAATAACACCCTTGCTTAAGAAAAGAGGCATTCAATGGGCTTATCATATAATACAAGCTTATTTTAAGATAGAATATATGCTACATAATATAGTGAATAAGATACGAGGTTATAAACATAAAAATCAATGAAAAAAGGAAATAAGGTTTGGATAAGATTGAATGTACAATTTTACCTATATTTTCCAATTTTTTCTATTGTAATTTTGATAATCAATCTAAAAAATTACAAGAATTGCATACCACAAAATGGTTCAAGAAGTGAATAAGGAACAATGACACATATTATAGTACACGTAAAATGCATTTTTGTTATAAATATTAGGGGCATGATAATATTTCAATGGTTTAATATCAAGTGGAAAATATAGATTGAAAATATTCTATGGCACACATTTCTATTTAATATTTCAATATTATCAATTATGGGGGCAGGAATATGTTTTATTCCCTTTTGAGAATTATCCATTACATGTAATTATGGTGGGGACGCAAGTTTACTTCATTCCCTTTCTAACATGCAAAATTGGAACCTAGATCCATTTGTAGTAGTGGTTTTTAGTTGGAATAGGTGGTGTATGTTGGGTCTAGTGACATCCACATGCCTTATCATCTTTCATATAAGAATCACAATGGTTACCCTTATTCGAGTGGTATCTTGGGTGTTGGAATCAAAATCATGTGTATTATATCTAATGCACCCCTAACCTCATTAGCTAGCATTGGTTTCTATAAAGGGGATTGATCACCCAAAATTCTCCATCTTTTCTAAAAATATTCTCCTTCTACATGTGCCTCAGCCAAGGAACACAATATTCTTTAAATTCTTCACCAAGAAGCCTCAATATTCACAAAGAAAAGTGAACCTCTTCACATACAAACATACTCATTCCTCACACTTTATATTTCAAAGTTCAATTTTGATTTGAAGAATTAAAAGTCAAAGTTTCAAAATACATTATAGTATTGAATATATCCTTGATTTGCATGTTTCACTTTGGACACCTTTTAAGCACTCAGAACTCGAGAAAAGACGAAGTGTGTTTCCACACTCAAGTACACTTTTCCTTAAACTAAAAAATTACATTGAATATATTGAGAGGGGGGAAATGTAGACACCCAAATTTTTTTATTTGGAAATTGATAATGTTATTTTAGGATTAGACCCCTTATAAATGAATTACATGCACAAATATAGCTCAATTAAACAATCTTTAGGATATTGATCCCTCATTTTAGTACTCAAAAACCTACATGAATACTAGTGTAGTAAAAATAACTCTTATCTCTTGTGTATATAATTATAGATCATCATCTTATATTTTTGTGCTATTGGAAAAATCCATCCAAGTAGGAACAAGATCAACTAAGCAATTATATCCCTAATGTGTGATCCACTCTGGGCTTCCCAATGTAAAAATTTCAAACATGAATATTTCTATAAGTTGGTATTTTCCTCCTAAGTCATCTTTAGTATAACACATTGACTTTTTATTCATCTAAATATAAATAAAATCCATGGTTCATTTACTCGCTTGGTCACAACATGGAAATTACCTAGAAACGCTTGGTCTTCACCTTTAAATCTCAAGAAAATATACCCTATTACAAGATCTTACATTAGGAGAAACCCTAAGAAATTATAGAGCATTCCAACCAATTCAAGAGCATTCCAAGACAATTCAAAGAAATTATTATCAAGTGTTTAAAGGTAAAGATCTAGTTTCATACATGTAGTTGAAAGAAGCACAACTACACCTCCACTAGCTGGGAGAACAACATTTAAGCTTTTGTTCCACATGGGGCTATGTAAGCAACACATGTGTACTTCAAATAAAATATCCCTTAACCCTATTTTCCCTTCTCATCCCAAATCGAGTGTGTATACAAGAGAAATGGCGTTTTGTTGCATGAACATTCACACAAATCTTGATTGATCACAAGAAAAAATGGAAAAGTAGAGAAAGAAAAAGAAACATAAATTAGAACGGAAGTACAAACAACACCTAGACAAGTTCATGTAAAATTGTGCAAGTTATAGCTAGTCGATTTTATCCTCTTGGTTGATTTTGTCTAGGGTCAAATAAAGATATAGTTTTGAAGACAAAGCACAATAATATTAATATATATATATATATATATATATATATATATATATATATTATGTCGATTTCACATCCACACCAGTCTACTAAAATATAGAAAATCTAAGTGTGTTATCCTCTTGCCAATTTACTATATTTAACATGTGACCAAATTAATTAGCATATACTAAATGATTAAATCTATATATTGAAAGTGATTATATATATATATATATATATATATATATATATATATATATATATATATATATATATATATATATAATTTCTAGATTACAATATAATTAGGTTTATCCCAAAGTGATAATTTTTTGGGTTAAATAAAGTTCAAAATTGAGTTGAGTTGTTTTTTTGTATGAATAAAGTAATATTATTATAATATAAACCCTGAAATATATTGGTTTAATGGCTACTTATGACATAAAGGGATATGGTTTTCATTTTCATAAGTGAACTATGGTGTAATTGTATCTATCTTAATAATTGGGAGATAATTGGAATCATACCCTTAGATTCCTTATTGTAGTGAATATGTGGATACATGAACTTACGCCTTCTGATTTATTAAACGAGAAAACCATTGAAATGTGTATTAAAATTTAAAAATGGGAGTGTGCCTGAAGGTTTTATAAATCTGATTGAGTTATACTACCTCATATGAAGGTGAAATTATTTCATTATGATTATATGGGCATGTGCTTTGAGATGGGGTACCAACAAGTGGCCAAAATATCACTTTTTGGTCATTTTAACCATAATGTGCTAGCATTATGGCTCGGTTGCATTATAACATGATAGCGAAAAATATTGCTCGTGTTATAACGTGAGCGTGCTATGGCTTGGATTTTACAAGCCATAAAGTGCTAAATATTATAACACGAGTGTGTTATAATGCACTCACATTTGAATGTAAAAAAATATAGTCATGGACGAGACCTCAAAAACAATTTTACCAAGCCAAAAAATGATATTGTGTACAAATGTGAGCGGGAAAAGGGTGAGCATGTTTTTGAAGGTCAAAAATTGTCTTCTGATCTAATCAACCATGGAATAGAGTCCAAAAGGTGAGTTCTAATTGATTTTAGGGTAATATTTGTTGTTAAACCAAGTTTTTGCATAATTCTGATTTGTTTTTAATTTTATTTTTAGAGGATCACATATAGACCATGATGAACAAAAATACCGAAACACCTCCTTCAATTCTAATACATCCTCCTAATACCCAAGAAAACATTTTAGGGGAGATTGAGAATAACAAATCTCAAATTAAGGGTTTAATAGATACCCTAAGAAACCCCAATACCACGAGTACCCATTGCTAAAATCTTGCTTCATCATTAGAGTCATTAATATCTAATATTGATAATGTGGTGGGTCAAATAAACACATGGGGGTTACAAAACTAATTGTCCCAATTTTATGCGAAAAAAAAAAATTCTATTGATGCAATGAAGAAAAAAATCACCTTAGGCAAGTTGTGTGCTTTGTTTACCAATCCAAAACTAATGCACCCTTACTATTGAGTTGCAAAAGATTCTTGATTTAGTGGTGTATCCATGAGGGGATAAAAATAATTTTTGGGATAGATGGTGGATGGTTTTGACCATTCACCTTACAAAAATTTTGAGGTACCATAATATTTCTTGAGGAAACTGTATTGTGAGTTCATCCTCAATGAAATACCAAACTATTTTGATAGTTTTAAGGAAGAGGCAAAGGATTTTCATAGGATAGATTGTGGGAACAATGTTTGGAAAATTTACCACTTAGACCCCTTCACTGTCCATCTATTCAACATGTTTTAGTCCCTTCTACTGTTAAGGAGACCTTAGAGGTTGAGACACTTGATTCTATTAGTTCTTTGACACATTCATTGCTTCAACATGACACCCATATTTCCCAAGCTGGTGAGATTGGTCCTTCGAGGAATCAAACATCATATAACATAGTTTATCATGCTTCTGAGAGTCTAGGAAAATATGTGGTTAATGAGGATGCTCCATAGTCTAGTGAGGTTTCTCCACATCCGAGTGAGTTTTCTCTATAACCTAACGAGGCTACTCCATAGCCTAAAAAGGTTACTTCATATCCTAGTGAGGTTTCTCCACAACCTAGTCAAGATGTTCCACAGGTTGAGAAGGGAGTTTGATTAGAGGAGACACGTCGTGATTTTGTGTTGGACAATATCATCATCATATATGATCTACTGGATTCGACCTTTGGTATTGAACAATGGTAATTTTACATAAAGTTAAATACAATTTAATATATATTTTTCATACTAAATTTTATAATTAACAATATTAATTCATTATGAATGAAAATTAATGAGTAATGTGTATTTTTAAAAAAACTTACAAGGTCAAACTACACATCCAATATCACATTCCACTTCTTCACATTTGTTTGCGGGCACGACAACCCCATGTATAAATTTGTAATAAATTAGTAAATATTTTATGTGTTAATTTTTTTCATATAGAGATGTTATCTTAAAATGAAAATTTGATGTTGAATAGAAAGCCTATGGACCTTTGACATCTGGGGATGTCGATATGTGTGTGCATGTTGGTGAATTTACTAATGTGATTTTTATTATTTTAATCATCATATATGAAGAGAATGAACTATATTTAATGTATGCAAATAGTGTCATGCAACTTGTATGTGCATAACCTTCTTGTTTTTTAATTGATGACATCATTAGAGTATCTTTTGACATTCAACAATCATTAGAAATTGAAGTTTCTATGGGCATAATGTTTGTTGTGCCTCATAAACATGTATAAGTTAGTAATACAATTTTCACAATGAATTGTTTGTATTAAATAATGTCATTTAGTATAACTAAATGACATGCATACATATTCTGATTTTCATCATCATGGTTACTATAGGAAGAGGTGACAACTTTAGTTCATGCATCTGCTACTGAGATTTTTTCCCCCAAGATCGATATTGAAAGGAAAATGATGATTCGAAGGGATCATGATATTACAATAAGTAATTATTTGTAAGTAATGTCATTTTATATGTCATTAGTTATATACTAATGTGTATGTTGTTTATTTGTATTAATAGGTGGAGATACAATCATCCTTTGAGCATAGGAGGTCTGATCAATAGAAGAGACACTCCACTGATGTGACTAATTCATTTTCCTAGTAGCCCAAGAGAACCATATTATTTTATGATACCCCATAGTTTAGATGTATATGGATTTTATTATATGCCTTTGTGGCATGTAGGCATATAAATGTATTTTATTGATGCATATCAGTGTATGCATGTTGTAACTCATAATTGCACCCTTGTTTGGATCATAAAAGATTCATAATTATGGAACATCATGGTATGATATCTACAATGCGGTACTTTTATGAATGAGATAAACCTCCGAGATAATGTAATATTCCTCTTTATTCCTCTAATGACACTCCTACTCCTAAACTAATGCTAAGAACCAAATTGCAGATGAAAAGGGAGGAGGAAATGCATGAAAGGAAAATAAGCTAAAAATAAAAAGGATGGCAAAGTGTGCTAGAATAAGATGATCACTCTATCTTGAAGTCTCAGAGAAGCAAGAAGATCCAATGCAAGGTCATAGGGGCATATGCTTTCCACTTTCCAAATTTTTAGTTAAATAAACTCATAACCCCGTAATTTGACACAAATGACATGAAACTCTGTAAAACATAGTCGATACACATCATAAATGAAAGAACAAAAGGAAAAAAACAATAATGCAACAAAAGGGGAGTTCAAGCCATAATTATCATCATATTATTGTAATAGGTATGAAAAAACTGATGCAACCATTCAGAGGGTAAATTGCATTACAAAATTCATGTCATGGGTCTGTAACTCCTTAGTTTTGTCAAAAATTTGACATAATAACATTACCAAGAAAGAGAGGATCCATTTATAAAGCACGATTTCCATACTTATATAAAATGGGAAGAAGAAAGAAGAGGAAAAGCGAGAGAGAAGCGCCAATTCTTCACACCAACCACCCACCAAACATCATAAATTGTTGTAAACTCATATGGGCACCTAAAAATCCATTCCTTTACATCATTTGATCTGTAGGATGGAGTATGGGAACCATGAAGCAATAAATTTGGTTGGTTGAAGTGGTTGCACATTTTAAATAAGAAAAAATGCCCATTTTCCCTATCCTCAAAACTCAATACAATTATGCATTTATATATACCAAAATGAATCCCTTGAAGATAGGTTCCAATGCTAATGATTTTATGAAATTTGGAGCTCCGCAGCAAAAGATATGACCAAAAAACCAATTCCAACTTGTTCTATGGCTTTGAAAGCGTTACGCATCTTCCTTTGAATTTTTCTTTATTTCATTGAAATTTTCTTTATTGTGGATTTTAAATGTTGAAAGTATCGTAAATTGAGAAACTCGTAAGACACTAACTCTCGTGCACCAAAAAAATTACCTTTCTCCACATGTCAAGGAGATATATTCTTCGTGTTATGTGGTATTTTTACCCTGCAACCACATTCCCTCATTCCATGGAAATTGAAGAACCTAAGGGACACTAACATTGATTTTCCACCCTTATCTCGTATTTAAAATTCCTAACCTTCGTCGTGTGGCTATGTTTCTTCATTTTGTAGGTTAAGAGAATCCACATAATAATACAATTGGGAAAATCATGAAACACTAGGATAGTGTTTCGTGGCTTACAACCTTAGTCATGTTCTATACATTCTTTTCCTTTATTTTGTGGCACTTGGTGGAATTTCCTTCATGTATGTATTGCGACGTCTCGCTCAAAGGAATCCAACCTTTGTTTTATGGAATTAACAAACCCTATGGAGCTTCAAATTTCTCTAGGTCTGCATAACACTATATTTTATGTTTGTAAAGCACTAACCTCATTGAAATATGCCTAATTTTGAAGCTCAAATTCCTTTTTCCCATAGGTTGGGAGAACCCATAGAACACCACATTCTTGAATTCGCAGTAGACTAAGTTTTAATGTTCGTAGCTTTTGAACATAAATTTTTCTTAGACCAAAAATGAATGTGTGAGCTTTCAAAATAGATTGGGGGTTATTTTGGATAATAGTTTGGTGACTCATGGGGGTTATCTTCCTACTAGATAGAAGATCAGTGGCCTTTTGAGCATCTATTTAGCATGGAATCAAACATGAAATACTTGAAAACTAATCTAATAAATTTCAAAATTTTCCCATGGATCTGCAAAGTCTTAGAGCTGACTTGTAACTACTTGAAGTGCTCTTAGAAGCTGATTTCTTGGGATTTGGAATGAAACTGCAAAACTGTCTCAAAACTTTGATTTTTTCCAAGGAAGGAACATGGAGAACTCGATTGTATATGATATTAGGGGTTGAATGGATGTAACTCAAACCATAAGAATATATAATGAGAAGCATATAAACATTCATATGAGGATACCAAATATAATGTGAGAAACCCTTTTGGGATAAAAAACCCATGGAAACCAGTTCACTATCTTGGACAATAGTCCTCTATAGTTACAATGATTTCCCGATTTAGCTACAACTCAAGCTGGAGCTAAAAATCCAATAATTTAACCAGACCACTACCCAGTCTTCAACAAGCTACATCTTCCCTGGAAGCCATAACTCCCAAATCTAATTCAACACCCATTGAACTTTTAATAAGCCACAACTTACAAGGAGCTCCAACCCCCAGAATTTAATCAGCTACAACTGATCGTTTGAAGGCCACTACCTATAAGGAGGATCCAACCCTCCGAGTATGCTAAGCTAAAACTTAGACTTATAGAACACACATATTTTGATAATCTAGTTTCTATGTTACACGTACAACTGATTATGACCACCTTGTTGTTTCATTCATTTACAATCACTCTTCAAGGTTAGATATAAAACATTTTCCTTACCTCTTGGATATATCCCTCAAACATTCATAACATTTTATCTTCTACTTCTCTCTCGTATATCAGTTCTTCATTTGATAACACCATCTCCTTATTCTCATAGATGTTCCCCTCCTCTCTCTCTCTCTCTCTCTACAATGGATATTCATGGTTCAACAATGTCCACTTTCTCTCTTTTTTAGCAAATATGATCTTAACTTCTCCTTACTCTTCTCTTTGAAAATTTGTATTATGCAAATCTATCTTCTTTCCTTGTACAAATCTCAGCTCATCTCTCCTTCATCAACATCAGATGTTCAACAATGGATCTGTGTCATTTATTTCTATGGAAAAACCCTTGGCTCGATTATCCTCTTCCTCTCTTTTCTCTATTTCTTCAGCTCTTCAATTCTTCATCTCTACATATCATAAGAGTGCTCTTGCTGATTTCATCAACTGTAATGTATGTGATCAAATCTCAAACTCTTCCCTCATACATGCACTACTCCTTTGGTCTCTTCTCTTCTGTCGCTACTTCAAATTGAATGCCTCTTTTTCTCACTTGAGAAGCACCCATATATGCATGGAGTTTTTATTTTTATAGATCATTAACACTCTCACCTCATTTCCTTGAGGTGTCATGCACTCTTCCATTCTTTCAGCTAAAAATATGGTTAGTTAAATACATGCAACAAACTCTAGATTTATTCTCTCTAATGCGTTACTTCAGGAGCCATTTATGATACAATACCTAAAATTAGATTTCTCATCTTTTTAGGATTTCCAACTTGATCAAGATGAGTGAACTTTTTTCTTCTCTGATATTTAATTTCATAGAGAATATAACTACATTTTCACAAAGTCAAAGAGCATTAAATGTTGACAATTTGGAAAGGGAGATTTTTCAAATCGGTTTAGTCTTTGTGGAGCACAAGTTATATACACATTCACAATAATCAAATAATCAAATCATTATCAATTCATGAGAAAAAGTACAATTTGACCATATTCAAAATGATTTGATTGTTCTCCAAATACTCTGCCTAGTCCATATCTATTCATTCCTTGGATGTCATTTACTTATGTGATTTTCTCCTTTGCATCGCGGCTATATCCTTTGATTTGTGGCATTTCTCCTTTCATGGAATATTTTTTATTCATCTATGGATTTCTTTTACTTCTCATAAATTTTTCAAGTATTCCGTGGCTTTTCCACATCTTTCTCTAGTACTTTTCAGATTTTTTCAACATCCATGGCTATATTCGTTTTTCTTGTGGATTTTTTAGTTCTCATGGCTATTTCTAGTTCTTTATGGCTTTATGTATTTATCCACGGATTCCTCCAAACTTTCCTTACTCTTGCAGATTTTATTTCACACCCACGGCTTCATCCCTTTATTCACACTCTCACTAAACTTTCATGGCTTCCTCTAGACTTCGGTGGCTATCTCTTAATGTCCGCAACTTTCTTCTTTTTCTCCAGAGAGCTCCTAACTCACCATTTGAGCTGACAATGACCCTAAATAGTTTTGTAAATACTCTAAATGCACCATGTACTTGTCGAGACTTCCGCACACCACCGAGACATTTTCATGAGCTAACCATATATACTAAACACTAATTATTTAATTAATCCCACACAATTGACTTTGTCGACCTTGGGAAGTTTGTATACTGTTGAAGAGGAAACTCAACACATTTTACTTGTTGTTTGGCCACACAACCATGCACCTTTAATCGATATGCCATGGTATCACACTGGAACTACTATGTGGAATGACAGGTCCCAATCAACCTTCATCTCCATCACTTTCTCACTTCACCAATCAACCCTTTTTGCCATCAATTCCACTTGACATCAATGACAACACCATTAGCAATTATGAGGGTCCAACAAACTCCCCTTTTTCATTGATGGAAACACCTCATAAACATGCAAAATTTTATGGAAAAAACATTTGCATACTTGGTTTCTAACTGAAAACTTTGTATCTCTCCCCTTTGACATCATTAATAAAGGGCCAACCTTATAACACTATATGCAATATGCATATATACTTGATAATGCATGATTTTATCGGATAAGTAGAGTCTTACCGAGAAGATCCCTCTTAGATGATGTTGTGTTTTTGACTTTCACAATTCTCTCTATTGCATGACCTTTTGTACTTGTGTGAGCATGAATTTTCAACTAGATCTTCTTATCCACGGGCTCCCATTATCAACAATCTTGATCCACTTGATCACTAGTATCTCCCCCTAGGATCAACGTCACTATACTATCACACACACTTGACTGAATTCATTAATGTCTTTCACTTCCTTGGTCTTAAAATTCTTGACACTTCTTCACTACTTAGTGTTTCTTTTCCACTTGCAACTTGTACTAACTTTTCTCGGTCTTGTAGATGATCAACTTTCACCAAATCATTCATAGATACTCATTAACTCAACCTTTGTAGCTACTTAATATTTTTTTTTAGTATACATTGTGCATAATCTCATAAATTTGAGAAATTTCCATGACCAATTCATATTGTTACTATTTTTACACCAATTTTTGCTCAAGAGGTACTCTTTGGAAGATATCAACACCATTAGATCATCTATAACTTGTACACAACATCTTTGAGAGCTTAATCTATGAATTTTGCAATTCAAGGATCATAACACCTTCTTTAATACCTATATCTTATCATAATTCAATCTCCGGATGTCTATAATCATTTTCTCATCACTGATTACTTACATACATCCTATCTCCTTTTCTCAAATTTTAGGACTATGAAGATCTTGCATCACTTTATTCATGTCAATAGGTTGTGTGACAAAAAAATTCTAGAACATGCACTTATACTATGAATACCCACTTGTACTTCACACACTTTGCATTGAGGGATCATGACAACAGACTTGACACATGTCACTTAAGAATGGACATTTCGGACATCAAGAATCACACATGCTAAAATCAGATTTTCAAATTTGAATAGGATATTCTTTCAAGACTCAAAGAATGAGAATTTTATGACCACATTAATCATTTTCAACCATGGATATATGATTAAAAACTTTCTTGAGACATTAAACAATGACTACCGACACCAACCAACATCTTTGACGTTCTTGTTTAACTTCATCAAATTGAACTCGAACTACACTTCCTTTATATTGAGTATACCTTTTATAAGATTACAAAAGGTATATCATTTTTATTATATATTATCAAAGCAACAAGAAGTCATTAAGACAACATGATGACTTAGTCTTCTCTTTCCTTGTTCTTGTTCTCTTATGAGTATCCTTGGATGTTTTGTTTGGTGTGACTACCATATAACTTGATTTCCCTTTTTCAATATGTATGCTCATAAGACACATATGTTACATCTGCTCTAATACTTATTGAAGAATAAATTATTCATTTCTTTAGTGCAAAAGAGGATCTAGACTCAAATACTGACACAAAAAATGAATCCATTTCTGCCCCAAAAAACCCTTTATCCGAAACTCAAATTGTGAGCAGCATGAAAAATGCACAAGTAGTAGGCGATAGTAAGGAAAATGATAAAGATCTCTTTTAGGATAACAACATGGTCGTCCCAACTGGTATAAATGTGACTAAGGAAAATACTCCTCCTTTTCCTCCAATTGCGGAGGCTTCATCAGGTTGGGTAACGGTCAACAAAAAGAAAAAAATTATCTCTAAGAAGGACACCTCTACGCCTTGATGATGTTCGGCTGGGTTTTTGCTGGATAACAACTTGTTTTTTTACAATGGTGTTGTTGTGCCATTGTTGTTTGGTCGCTACACATCAGTTGTTTCTTTGCTGATGCGTTGTTGGATGTTGGTTTTTCTTTGCAAACATTTTCTACAGTTGGGCTTTATTGCTCTATCTGGATTCTGATCTCTTTTCTTATGCTTTAATTTTCAAATCTGGCTTCTGAGCCTTGTTGTACAAGGGTATAGTCCCTTTCAAAAAACTATTTACAAATAAAAATAAAAACTTGTGTTCCTTCTACTTGCCTTTGTCAACATTCATTGTTGCCTCGATGGTCATAGGATCTGAATTGCAACTTCATTTGCCCAAGTTAAATTTTTCCCTTATTTTTTTCTTTGACTTCTAATTTTGTTTACTTGAACCTATGCAACCATTTCATTTCCTTATTTCCAAAGTCTTTTTGGGTCTTGCTTGAATTTGTCTCATTTATTGGATTCACCTTCATGTTGGAATTCTTCTTTTCTTTCCATCTAAAGGTGTAGATCTTGCTACCGGGCTTAGGTTGTTCATTGTAATAGAAATGCTTTTGATAATGTCCAACTTCATGACATGTATAACATATTAAATGATTTAATCTTTTATCTAAATATGAATCATCATTGCTAAATTGACTTGAAGATTCTTCTAAGCAATACCTAGAAATATGTCCTCTTTCATGACAATTGAAACATATCCTATTCTTCTCAGACTCATGTCTATAATCCCTCCATGGATGTTCTTTGTCTACCTTGATCCATTTACACTCTGCAGCCTTGTGACCAAAACCATAACATGAGTAACAATATCCATTAAATTTTCTCTCATACCTGGATGTGTTGGGTTGTTTGATTGACTTGAATCATCCAGTGTTAGTCACCTTAGTCTACTTCTTGTTTGGTTCCATACTAGAACTATCCTTTTCATCCTCCTTATTCTTTGAGTGTCTTTGATGACTTAGATGACTTGATTCAGATTTCAATCCTCTTTGCTTTGTTTTCTCCATTTCTTCTCTAAGAGTCTTTAGGTTAGCATTCAATATTTCACATTCTTCACTCTTGGTATGAATTGATTCTTTACATTCCTCATGCTCTGTTGTGTTGGAGTATCCTTGTTTGCCTTGCCAAACATTGAGCTGATTAGTCACTTGTTCCAACTCAATCTTTAGATTCCTTAAGTCTTATTCATGTTTCTGGAAGATGTCTTCTTTATACTTTTCATTCTTCACATTTTCTTGTTTTTCCTAGTCTAGGTCTTCTTGGAATGTCTTCATAGTTGAGTTGATTTTATTACACTCTTCAATTTTTTTCCCGAGAGTCGTAGATATCAGCTTGACTTGTTCTTCATACTCCTCTACCACTTTCTCATGTTATTTCTCTATTTTGATCAACAACACTTTATGGTTTCTGATTTGATCTTATTGTTCCATCATCAAGGTTCTTAATTTGATAATCTCTTATTTTTTTGAGTTTGAGAGATTCTAGAGCCTTCTCGATTAAGAATCCTTATCTTTGCATTCTTGAGCATCCTGTTGATCTTGCTTGCTCAATTTATTTTCTAGAAGGGTTATGTGCTTCTCATAAGCATTGATGTATGCTTTCAATTTCTTGTTTTTCTTCCTTGACTTATCTAATTCTTCTAGAGCACATTCAACTCAACTTCTAGATTGACCTCTACTTTTTCATCATCTCGAATCATGTATGAAGTTGCTGAAACTTTTATTACCATCATCAACCTTTCTTTGTGAGCTTCATCATAATACTAGCCATTCTTATTTATTTAGGATCACCTCCAAGTTGTTAAGCTTAACACAATAGAACCACCACTCTGATACCAATTGTTACAGATTTTAGGCACTAAGAGGGGGGGGGGGTGAATCGAGTGCTAATAAAAAATTACAACCAATTTCTACTATTTTATCTTTTATTGTTAACCATAATTGATTTTCATAAGCATGTAACTTTAACCATAAGAATATAGAATGAGAAGCATATACAAATTCACACGAGGAGACCCGGATATAATGTGGGAAACCCTTTCAGAACAAAAACCCATGGAAACTAATTCACTATCTTGGAAAATAGTCCTCTGTAGTTACAATGATTTCCCGATTGAGCTACTCAATATGGAACTCCAATAAGTTAGTGAGGCCACTACCTAGTCTTTGACAAGCTACATCTTTCATGGAAGCCATAACTCCCAAATCTGATTCGGCATCCACTAAAATTTTAGTAAGCCTGACTTACAAGGAGCTCTAACCCTAGAATTTAATCAGCTACAACTGATCTTTTGTATACCACTACCTACAAGGAGGATACAACCCCCGAGTATGTTAAGCTACCTTATACTTATAGTAGACACATATTTTGATCATCTAGATTCTATGTTACACGTACAATTGATTATGATCACCTTGTTGTTTCATTCATTTACTGATCACTCTTTAAGGATATATATATATAGTTTCATTCATTTACAGTCACTCTTTAAGGATATATATATATATATATATATACAACATTCTCATTACCTCTTTAAGATCTCTCCCCTCAAACATTCATTGCATTTGATCTTCTACTTCTCTCTGCATATCAGTTCTTCATCTGATAACACTTTCTCCTTCTATTCATAGCTCTTCTCTCTCTCTCTCAACAATGGATCTTCATGGTTCAACAATGTCCCCTTTCTCTCTTTCGTAGAAACTCGATCTCAACTTCTCCTTCCTATTCTCTTCAACAAATCTGAATTATGTAGTTGTATATTATTTCCTCGTGAAACTCTCTTCTCATATCTCCTTCATCAACATTAGATGTTCAACAATAGCTCCGTGTCATTTATTTTTCTGAAAAAACCATTGGCTCGATTGTCTTCTTCCTCTTTTTTCTCTATTTCTTCATCTCTTCACTTGTTCATCTCTACAGCTCATAAAAGTGCTCTTGCTGATTTCATCAATCTGTAATGCATTTGATCAACTCTCAAACTCTACCCTCATACCTGCACTACTCATTTGGTCTCTTCTCTTATGTCACTCCTTCAACTCGAAAGCCTCTTTTTCTCACTTGAGAAACACCAGTATATGTATGGAGTTTTTATTATTATAAATAATCAAAACTCTCACCTCATTCCTTGTTGTGTCATGCACTCTTCCATTATGTCATTTGTAAATCTGGTTAATCAAATACACGTAACAAACTCTAAATTTATTCTCTCTATATTCGACTTGATTTTTCTCTATTCAATGTGTTACTTCAAGAATCATTTATGACACAATACCTAAAATTATATTTCTCATCTTTTTAGGATTTCCAATTTGATCAAGATGAGAGAACTATTTTCTTCTCTGATATTTAATTTCACCTAGAAATTAGGAATTTCATAGAGAATATAACTGTATTTTCACAAAGTCAAAGAGAATTAAATGTTGATAGCTAGAAGCTGGATATTTTTGAAATCGGGTTAGAGTCTTTGTGGAGCACAAGTTATATACACACGACCACAATAATCGAGATAATTGAATCATTATCAATTCCGGAGAAAAATTCCCATTTGACCATATTCAAAATAATTTGATTGTTCTTGATCCTTGCCCAATCCATATCTATTCATTCTATGGATGTCATTTGCTTTTGTGATTTTCTCCTTTGCATCACGAATATATCCTTTAATGTGGCGTTTCTCCTTTCATGGAAGATTTTTAGGACATCTGCATATTTCTTTTACTTCTCATGGATTTTGTAGTATTTTGTGGCTTTCTACATCTTTATCTAGTACTTTGTAGATTTGTTCCACGTCCGTGGCTATATTCCTTTTCTTGTGGATTTTATAGTTCTCTGTGGCTATTTCTAGTTCTTTGCAACTTTATTTCTTTATCTGTGGCTTCCTCTAGACTTTCCTTACTCCCATGGATTTTATTTCACACCCAAAACTTCATCACTTTACTTGCGGCTCTCACTAAACTTTCGCGACTTCCTCTATTCTTTGGTGGCTATCTCCTAATGTCCACAACTTTATTCTATTTCTCCAGAGAGATCCTAACTCACCATTTGAGCTCATAATGACCCTAAATAGTTTTGTAAACACTCTGAATGCACCATGTACTTTTATGATACTTCCACACACCACAAAGACATCTTCAAGAGTTGACCATATATATTGAACATTGGTTATAGACTTAACCCCACATGATTGACTCAGTATGACCTTGGGAAACCTTAGGAAGTCTACATGTAACTGAAGATGAAACTCAACACATTGTTCTTGTTGTTTGGATACATGACCATGCACCTTTCACTTATATGCCATGGTATCACCTGGAACTACTTTGTGAGTTGACACTACCAATAAACCTTTATCTCCATCACTTGCTCACTTCACCAATCAACCCTTTTTGTCATCAATTCCACTTGACATCAATGACAACACCACTAACAATGACAGGGGTCCAACAAAAATATAGGAGAAATAGCTTCCTTTTCTTAAAAAATGTGACAATGTGATTAGTTTTGTAACTAACTCACATGGTAGGAGTGCTAACATTACTTGCAATTCATTGTTCCTTAAAGTATTAGATGTGAAAAGACAATGCACCTTCTCTGATTAATCTGCATTTGGATAGGATGGGTGAATGGGCTAACCTTTGATGATTTGAATATCTCCCTCATGATTTGAAGTGAGCATGACTAGTTCTGAGTTCCTTTTTGGCTTTAGACTAGATAAGTATACGATTAGGCATCTGACCTTGGGAACCAACGGATTGATCCTTGTGGTATGCCAATTTTATTTTCATGAAACTTATTGAATGGAAATATTAGAATAATATTCTTCATCATTGTAGATGCTTCAAGATAATATAAAATTTATTTTGCCTACTTTTGTGCAAAAAAATTGTTTACGCCCTTACATGTGCCTCTTCTTCATCAAACAACTAATCACCACGAAAATTATCTGTGGATAAAAATCACCATGAAACTTGAGGATCATCTAATTCATTCCAAGATAGATAAATGTTGAAATTTGTAGCCAATTTCATTGGTGAAATAAAGAGATATCGAAAGCCCTATAACGAGCCCGAGAAGGAACAAATCACCATAATATTTTCCTCCCTGCACTATCAAGAGTCATAAAAATTATTTTTAGAATCCTTATCACTGCATAATCTTTCCAATTTATCATCTAAGATAATTTTGATATCTAGTTAACATGAAGGGTTTATTTCCCCTTTGTCTTGTTAGGGTTTTCAACATAGTCTATAAGAAAACACGTAATTTCATTCAAAATAGAGGAAAATAATTATTTCCAACATTATTCATGCATTATTTCTCATCCTTCAACATGTAACATGCCTCCCTTTCTCTAATTCTTCTTCTCATTGTATTTTTCATACCTATTCTAGCTCCCTAAGAAGCTCAACTAGCTTCTAGATTGACTCGATCACCCTAAGAAGGCTTAGCCATGCCCCTAATCATAAAAATTATGGATAATCTATATCTCAAAACACCTCACACACATTACATATTCATTTTTATGGTCTTCATGACCTTATCAGCCTCATGACAACTCATTATTACCTATTTAACCACTCACACCTAGTCAAACTTGACCTATTACCCCTACTACAAGGTTTTTCACCTTTACTACAACAATGTACACACACATTTGAATTTGAAAAATACAAACATGGAGATAGAAAACTTTGACAATCCTTTATATATGCTTAGTGACTTTCATAGGATTATTCAACATGTATTGTTCTCTCCAAACTATGAGGATGATGCTCCTGCATTAGGTTATCCATCTTGAAAGCTTTCATGAGCTCTTGCTAATGAGTATTCATATATTTCTTGCTCCTTGACCTATACTTGGGTCCCATATTCTTATTTTCCATTCCAATATTTGTATCTTCTGGTGTATTCTCTATACCTCATCTTCTTACTCCTTTGTCTCTTCTTGTCTGCTTCTCATTTACTAGACTCCATATTGTCGGTTCATCTTCATGTAGGTCTTGAAAGTCTTCTTATTATTTTTCAAGAGATATCACATGTAATTTTGAGATTTTTCCACCTTATCAGCTGACATGCCTGCATACAAAGCACTAAAAGCAACCTTAGACACAAAACTTGGAAGCCATGAAGCTTCTTGCTTAACTGCATGCTATTGTTGTTCTCCTTCTTCTTTTGTTTTTTCATTGACCAATCCCAATTTGGTCTTCTTATCCTTGTTTTATCTTTGCATTGATTCATCCCCTGGCTTTTTAATGAGCCTTTCATTCCAATATTCCCTCACAACTTTTGCATTTGCTTCTTCTTTAATTATTCTTCCTCCTTGAGAATCACTTTCCTTATTCCATTCACTGAATTTCTTCATCTCGATGGTTTAGGATAGTAATTAAGTCCTTCATTATGAATATCATAATCTAATGTATTCACCTCAACTTGAAGTTGCTCCATGATTGCATAAAAAAATTATTTTCTTCTTGTTTAAAATGCAAAATCTCTTGAGCAAGGTTTATATCATTCACACTATCATCAAAATATGACTTCAAATTTTCATGTTTTACCTCTTCATCCTCATCCAATTGTGGCTATTCTTCATCATCCTTCCATGCTTCCACCACTTCTTCACCAATGGGTTGAATTGTGTACAAAGTATCTATAATATTTAGCTCTTCCTGCAGTAAGAATTCATATATATCTTCTTAACATTCATAAAACTTAGGTCCAACATTTAGACACTATTTTACTTAATCCAAGAATTCCACATTTTCTCATTTTGACCTCCATAAGAGAATTCACCTATTTCCATATTAGTCCATACTATCCTTTCTTTACAAAATTCAATCATGCATTCATCACTGTTGTCACTAATCATGCTCAATGTATCATCATTTGATGCATTTAAATAAATGAATTTACCTTTATGTTGTACTTTTCTGTACCTCAACTGAGATGACATTATCCTTCTTCTTCCAATAGCTCCTTGGAACAATGATTAGTTTCTTAGTATTCTTACTTCCATATGCATCTCCTTGGAATGTTAGTGCACCTCCTTGACCTTCATATGTTTGTTTAGGTGTTGTCTTCTTGAGCCACTTGGGAACTATATATCCATATTATTTTACAAGGTCCTCTATGCTCATCCTTTGCTCTTTCTTCCTTTTTGCTTGTTGCATACCTTCATGCCTGAATGCTTTCAAATGCATTCCTTGTTGTCCTTCTATCTTGGACTCTTTGCTTGATCTCTC
This sequence comes from Taxus wallichiana var. yunnanensis, assembly GCA_018340775.1. Taxonomy (NCBI): domain Eukaryota; kingdom Viridiplantae; phylum Streptophyta; class Pinopsida; order Cupressales; family Taxaceae; genus Taxus; species Taxus wallichiana. The sequence continues at coordinate 660,782,920 of CM031242.1, forward strand.
ATCCATAGTGGATTCCTTGGCAAGGCTGCCCTGCATACCTACAAAATTAGACTTAAACATAACATTAGTATTCAAAAATGTCCTTTGAATGGACTTTCCATCATTCTTCTTCACTTCTCTTTTTGGTTCTTCCTCATCTTCACTAGAACACCCTTTCTCTCCATCTAGCAAGTCTTCATAGTCATACTTTGTCTCATCTCTACAAGAATCTTCACATGATTCACTTATGAAGCTTAACTCTTCCTTTTCATCCATCATCTTATAATGTATGTTTCCAACTAAGACTTATACTATAGTTGCTATCTATTTCTCAAGAAGTTCAATATGTCTCCTTATATTAACAATCTCCCTTTCTCTCTCCATTTCATTCCTCATTTTTCTTCTGTCACTCTCATCCTTTTTATTGCTTGTACCAAAACTATTACCTCCTTCAAATCAATAATCTCTCTCTTTCTAATCCAAGTCTCTATTATCTTGGATTATAGCCTTATTTCTCTCTCTTATCCAAGCTTCTTCTTGGATACTTATGACTACCTATTCCTTTTTCTCAAAACTTCCTTACATGTGCAAGCTTCGAGTGGCACATATGCCAATCTTATTTGGCTTACTCTTCCTCTCTTTCTCTGCTACTTGTATTTTCTTGGCTTCTTTTCACTTCTTCTTTCTTGACTATTTATAGTCTCTCTTATCCTTCACCTACATGTAACCTTACATCACCTTTTCATCCAATCATTAATACAATTGTATAAAGTAAAAGAAATAATGACTTAATCATCTATCAATTCATAAATACATAAGCGAGGTATCACTTCTTTGATACCAAAAATGATGCAGCCTTAGCTCAGCTTGTAGCACATTCTTGACATTGTGTTCCTCGGGATGTCTCTCAAACTCCAAGCTTACCAACTTCACACACCTTCATATCAAAATCTCCATACATATTCAAGACTTCAATGCTCAACACAATTCCTGATTTCGGTCTCAATCTTATTCTTTACAATCAACCTCACCTCACCTTGTCTTCCATTTGTTTCTACCCTTCTATACAACTTCCTCCTTCATAGTTCTCCTTTTATAAAACTATATCTTTTTTATTTGAAATCTAATAAGGTGGTTTAATTTACTCCACTGTGTAACCCCTCAAACTCTACTTGATGCACCACCACAAGAATGACACATGAATGCAAACTGTCAAATCATGCTAAGTTCATCTATATATCTTCTCTTCCCCTGTAATTCATCTCACCATTTACATGCTTAATTATATGAAGAGCTTGTCTAGAATGTCATTACTAGCATCTTAAAGGAAATAAGGAAGAGTATACCTGATACCAACCAAATGGATATCAATTGGAATTTCATTGATCCTTATTCTTTGTCCAAACGCATGAAATGCTAGAACATCAACCTTCTCATGTTGATACTACCCTATTCTCATTTAGGTCTAGGTTTGAGCTTCATAAGTTCTTATCATGCTATACATTTGGGTGTATAGACCACAAGTTATCATCTATGACAAGTTGAAATCATTGCATCAATGCTCTATGAATATTCAAAGCTCCTTTATTCCCTTACAAGACTATAACATACTACAAATCCATTCATTAGGCATCCAATATACCTTCATAGGTTTAGTCCACATGCATACAATACAAACATATCAAACCTGGAATGTTCTTATTCATTGATCAAAAAATGAGTCAAATAGAGATAGGCTTATTATCTTACTTCATACCAGGATTATCACAGTCAAGACCTCATTTAGGATGGATAATCCCACTTAACATCATTTCATCCTTTGTATCTCCCTCTTCAACTCTTTCCCAAGCTTCTTTTTTGTTCTGATTTTTCCATTTCAGGCCCCAAATTTCATTTGGAAGGATATCATGACATGGTTTCATGTTTTAGGTGTTCGACCTCATATGCACTATAAATTAGTATATTCTTCCCAAATTGCAACCTTTACTAATACTTTGCCCTCAAGGTTTCTTATAGCCTTCTTAACTCAAATCAAGTCCTAGATGACAGGTATATCCCTCCATGATATGGATCCATTTTTTTCAAGCCTCCTTCATCATGTTTTAGATGTCCATCAGCTCCACATACTGGTGTCTAGGGTTATTTGGCTCAATGCACTTTTCTTATAACCCTTTGAGTGGCTTGATACAGTCTTATAACCCTATAGAGTCAAATTCCATTGAAATGGTGGAATTTTCTTCATCACAATACTTCTAATATAATTCAAACACATTAATTATACCTTTTTATATGCTCCATATGAATTTAGGGCTATGAAAATTAACATTAATGCTAAAATATTCCTTTTCTATACATTGTATGTTGTTATCTCGAGCTTGAATTTTCCGTTAGAGAGATATTAGGCGTAGATAACCAATCACCATGAAACTTAGGGATAGTCTAATTCATGCCAAGACAAATAAATGTTAAAATTTGTACCCAATTTCATTGGTGAAATAAAGAGATATCGAAATCCCTATAACGAGCCTGAGAAGGAATAAATCACCATCATATTTTCATTGTGCACTATCAAGAGTCATAAAAATTATTTTTGGACTCCTTATCCCCTACATAATATTTCCAATTTAGAAGCCAAGAGAACTTTGATATCTAGCTAGCATGGAGGGTTTATTACCCACTGTCTTGTCAGGGTTCTCAGCATAGTATATAAGAAAACATGTAATTTCATTCAAAACAGAGGAAAATTCTTATTTCCAAAATTATTCATGCATTATTTCTCATCCTTCAACCTATTACATGCCTCCCCTTCTCAAATTATTCTTCTCATTGTATTTTTCATACCTATTCTAGCTCCCTAAGAAGCTCAACTAGCTTCTAGATTGACTAAGTCACCCTAAGAAGGCTCAACCACGCCCCTAATCATAGTAATTATGGATAATATATATCTCAAAACACCTCACACTCATAACATATTCCTTTTTATGGTATTTATGACCTTATCAACCTCATGAAAACTCATTCTTACCTATTAAACCCCTCACACCTAGTCAAACTTGACCCATTACCTCTACTACAAGTTTTTAATCACCTTTACTACAACAATACACACACACATTTGAATTTAAACAATACAAACATGGAGATATAAAACTTTGAAAATCACTTATATATGCTAGGTGCCTTTCATAGGATTATTCAACTTTTATTGTGCTCTCCAAACTATGAGGATGATGCTCCCGCATTACCCTCCCAAGTTTGTCTACTCATGAAGCTCATCCCAAAATGGATTTGGAGGTATGAAAGGATTGAAGGATTGAACTTCTGATTGATTTTACGGGGTTTGAGCGTTATAGGACATGTAACATCTTCCTTTAGAGGATGAATAACAAGAGGAGATTTGCACAAGCTAGGGATCTGGATTTTTTGATGAGATGGTGCAGGTTGGAAAGAAGGAATGGGAGGTATACATGATGGTAGTGAGGATTTCCCCATTTTCAAGGATCCCTAAAACTATATTAGTGAGCCTCTATTAACAAAATCCACTCGATATTTGAGAAGACAACTCAGTCATAAAATATAGCTTTTTTTGAGGCCAAACTAGTTTGGCATAGTGCAATCGTAAGATGTGTTGAGAAATTTCTCTAAATATTGAATAACATCAAGAAAATATCAATCTTGCTGGTATGAAGTTGTAAATATCTTCATTCGTGTCCCACCAAGCATGCCAAAATTATTGTAGCTCGAATTGCACCCTTTTCTAGATCATGGAAGATTCAAAATTCTGGAACAACATGGGATGATCTCTACAATGTGGGACTTGCATGAATGAGATCAACCTCTGGAGAAGGTCGATTCCTATTTTTCCTTTAACTAACACTACTTATACTCCTAAACTAATGTTAAGAACCAAAATGAAAATGAAAAGATAGGAGGAAATACATCAAAGGAAAATAAGATAAAAATAAAAAGGATGGCGGTACGCCGAAGAAGATGATCACTCTCTCTTGAAGTCTCAGAGAAGCAAGAAGATCTAATGCAAGGTTAGAGGGGCAAATGCTAGCCAATTTCCAACTCTATAAATAAATAAAATCACAACCTTGTAAGTTGACACAAATGACATGAAACTCTATAAAACATAGTTGATACACATCACAAATGAAAGAAAATAATAATGCAACACAAGGGGTAGATTCAAGCCACAATTGTCATCATATTATTGTAGTAAGTATTCACAGATTGCTATAACCATTCATAGGGTAATATGCATTACAAAATGCATGCCATGGGTCTGTAACTCCTTAGTTCTATCAAAATTTTGACATAATAACATTACCAAACAAGAGAGGATCCATTTACAAAGCATGAGTTCCATACTTATAGAAAATGGGAAGGAGAAAGAAGAGGGAAAAGAGAGAGATAAGCCAAGTCTTCACGCTGACCGCCCTTCAAACATTGTAAATTCCTATAAATGCACATGGGTGCCTAAAAATCCATTCCTCTACACCTTTTAATTTATATGACAAAGTATGGGCACCATGAAGCAATAAATTTGGTTGGTTAAAGTGGTTGCACATTTTAAACAAGTAAAATTGCCTCTTTTCCCTAAAAATCATCTTTTCCTTTTTCACACTCGAAAATCAATCAAATATGGCATTTATTTATGCAAAAATTAATCCCCTAAAGATGTAGTTCCAACACCACCAATTTCATGCGATTTGGAGCTCCGAAATGAAAGATATGGCCAAAAACCAAATCCTCCTTTTTAGCATCTTCCTTTGAATTTTTCTTTGCTTCATGGGAATTTTATTTTTTTGTGTAGCTTTTGAATGTTGAAAGTATTTACGGAGTGAGAAACTAGAAATACAATAACTCCCACGCATCACAAAAATCTTACCTTTCTCCACATGCCATAGAGGTCTATTATTCGTGTTGTACCGTGACCTCTATTATGCATCACACTTCTTACCCGTGACCAAGTACCCTCATTCCGTAGATTTTGAAGAACCCACAAAACACTAACATTGATGTTCCGACCTTAGCCATATTTCAAATTCTTACCCTTTTCCACATGGCTCTATTTTTTTGTTTTGTGGGTTAGGAGAATCCATAGAATGCTACTGAGAGGGAAACCATGGAACATTAGGATAGTGTTTTGCGGCTTCCAGCCTTATTCGTGTTCTAAACATGTTTTTCCTTTATTTTATAACCCTTGGTTACATGTCCTTTGTGTATTATGGCTTCGATCAACGGAATCCAACCTTTATTTTGCATAATTAACAAATCTCGTGGAGCTCAAAATTTCTCTAAATCCGCACAACATTGTATTTTATGGTCATGAAACACAAACCTCATTAAAATATGCCTACGTTTGAAGCTCAAATTCTTTTTCTCATGGGTTACGAGAACCCAAAAACACTACATTCTGAATTTTGCGAGAAGACTAAGTTTCAAGTGTTCTGCTGCTTTTGAACATAATTTTTTTCCCAAGTCCAAAATTAAATTTATGAGTTTTCAAAATAGCCCGGGGTTTATTTTGGACAATAATGCCTACATGGATTTTTTAGACATTAATTTTGTTCAAATTTTGTATGCCATCATGGATTTCAAAAATCAATATAATGTACGAGACAAAAATATTTTGTTTTCAAACTTGTATAATGGATGAAACATGTTTTATACATGTATCTAAGTGGATTAATATGATTCCATATGTATGTTATGCTAACATTTATTATTAGTTTTAATTTTTTTCATGTTTTGAACATGGGCATTAAAATATTTCATAACTAACATATAATTTAGACACTATTATAATCATTCAACGCCATTAATTACAATTATATAATGTCAATGCTATTGCCATCCACTTCCTAGAATATCAATAATTCAAATGAAACATATGTGATGAGAAAGTAATATTACATAAATTATAATAATTCAAATGTAGAGAGAGAGATAGATAGAAAAAGATATATATATATATATACACAAAATGAGAGAGAGAGAGAGAGATAATGAGAGGGAGTGAGTGAAAGAAAGAGATAATTATAAACTTAATTAAAATCTTATACTTTCAGCTCTGGACCATTTATAATTCCAACTCGAATCATTCATACTTACTTGACTCTAGACCGTTTATACTTCTAGATATAAACCATTTATACTTATAGCTCAAGACCATTCATACTTCTAGCTCCGGACCATTTATACTTCCAGCTTCGGATCATTCATACTTCTAGCTCCAAAGAATTCATACTTCCATCTTTGGACCATTTATACTTCAGCTCGGTCCATTTATACTTCAAGCTCGAACCATTTATACTCCCAACTTCGGACCATTTATACTTCCATCTCTAGACCATTTATACTAATTCTTTATAAGGCATTTATTATTTCCTTATAATCATATACCATAATGCGCTTTACAACTAGTTAGTTCATGCCTCAGAATGCAGTGGCTAGTGGAAGCTCAATATCTACCACTAGATATAAATATTTCATTACAATGATCTATATCTCAACTTATATGTGAGTGAGATCAACATGGTATATTGTAAGTTTTGAGCACTAGATTTAATTAATTACATGAGATTGAAAAAACTAATTTTTAAAGATTTCACATTTTAAAAAATAAGAAATTGAGATTTATAATGTTTTTCAACCCTACGTGGGTTCTTAGCCGTGAAATTAAAAAAGAGAGATCCAAGTTACAAACTCTATATTTTCCTTCACCGTTTCCTCACATAAATTGTAGAAAAAAGGAAATCCCTAAATAAAACAAAGGTTTCCTTAGGTACGAGACTACGAGAAAAGACATAAAAATTAGAGAGAGAGAGAGAGAGAGAGAGATCTAAAGTGCCCCGAGAGCAAAAAGTTGTCAAAATTTGATGGGTGATAACTCATGTAAAACCGTGGCACACGGGAATGTATCGTCGAACCTATAGATGGGAATCTGGTCTATCTACAAAATCCTCTCTTTTTTCTCTCATATTTTTCTCGTTCATTCATGGTGGTAATGAATGAAATGTGGTAAAACCTTCAATTAACACAAGTGTTAGGGCATCTAGGGAAATATTTTTCAATCGGCACCTCGTGGTACCAAAAGCAATGGTTCTAAAACATCCGAGTGGGATATGAGATGCTATTAGTGGTGTATTTTTTCTACCAAACCATCATGGTCCTTCCAAGCTACATCGGTCCAATGATGTACCTTAAGTACATTGAGGGTAAACAATTATAAAACTTTGACAAGTGATAACTAGCAAACTGTGGCACTTGAGAATGTCTCATTTAGACCTATGAATGGGAATTTGATCCACCTACAAAATAATATCTCAATTTCTCCAATATCTCACTTGATTGTTCATGATGGAAATGAATGAAATGTGGCAAAAACATTAATTTTACACTAGTATCGGGGCATATAGAGTGATATTTTGCAATAGACACCTCGTGACACCAAAGTGATGGTTCCAACATGTACAGGTGGGTTGTTAGATGCTATCGAAGGTTTCATTCCATTTCCCAACCATCCAAGTCCTTCCGAGATTCATCGGTCTCGACAATGTTTATTAAGCGCCCTGAGTGCAAAAAGTTTTCAAACTTTGATGGGTGATAACTCACAACTGTGACACTTGGAATGTCTTGTCTAAACCTACACATGGGCATCTAGTTCATCTAAAAATAATCTCTCGATTTCTCCCATCTCTCACTCATTTTTTGTGTGGTGGAAGTGAATAAAAATTGGCAAAAACCTTCAATTAACATCAGTATTATCTAGATAAAAATTGTTTTAAAAAATGTAATACAATATAGGTGGTGAAATGAGAATGTTTTATTGTTAAAAATAATGTTGAAAAAGCATTTTTATACAATATGGTCTCTCTTCCTCTTCCATCCTCTCTTTCTCCTTGATATAGGCGGTGAAATTAAAATATCTAAGAGGTAAACAAAATGTTAAAAAAGAAATTTAATACAATACAGGTGGTGAAATGAGAATGTGTTCTTGTTAAAAAGAACATTTTCATACATTATGGTTTATCTCTCTCTCTCTATCTCTCTCTCTCCCCTTCTCGTTCTCTTCCCTCCTCTCTCTCCCTGTCACTCTCACTTCCCTCTCTCTCCCTCCATCTCTCTCTCAAACTCTTCTCTCTCTCTCTCTCTCTCTCTCTCTCTCTCTCTCTCTCTCTCTCTCTCTCTCTCTCTCTCTCTCTCTCTCTCTCTCGTTCTATCTTCTATATATAAATATATAATGAATATGCCTCTACTAATATGATAAGACCAAGTAAATAGAGGATTAAAACCAAATGTCCTAAAATAAAAGCTTATCTTCACTTCAAGAATATAAATTATTTACTAATGGCACCAACCACGTGAAGGTGGAAGCTTGTTTAGCACCACTAACCTACATTAATAACATTAGTAATGATATAAATAAATAAAATTAAAGGAAAAGTACTCAAACACACAAAACTTAAGAATTCAACAATAGTACTTACAAACTATAAAACTTACATGTCATTGTACAAATTCAATCCAATGAACCATCTGGGTCCGATCTAATTTTTAGGGTGTTGAGTATTGCTTCATGGTTAGACTCAATAACTTTCCACAAGTTCTTATTGTGTGGTCTACCACCATATTTAATCAATTGAACATTATGTGCAAAAACAAGGTGAGAATAGGGTAAGTGCACGAAGTTGAGGGCCAAAAAGCGGAGATAAGAATCGAAAAATGAAAACGCATACACATTTTAATTTGTTTAGCTTGGGAATCACCTAAGCATAACGCGTGCGTACACGTTTCAATTATAAGATTTATTTTATTATTTCTTATACTTTAAATTTATTTTAGTAAATATAAGAAATTAGGGTCACTCTGCACCTTATGGAAGTGGTCTTGTAGCTCCAATAGTTGTAATCTAGAAGATAGTTTTTCAAAATCTAATCAGTCGAGTACTTACTCATTTTCAGATTTCAAGAAATGACCTAAAACTTTGTGGCATATATATTGTAGTTGGTCTTTGTTTTGGGAAAGCATATAGTCATTTTTAGGTTTTTGACCTTCTAAAATGGATTTTGGCCCTACCACTGCTTGAATTGCTACTAATTTTTAAATTTGGTCCATAATTCACTTTAGTGACCATGAATTAACTCTATGATGTTTGTCTACTTCTTACTAAAAAGAGATCCTCACTTTGTAGATAGAGGATTCTTCCCTGAATGGGATTCCTGTCCTATGGCCAAAATGAGGTGATTGCAATGTGCCTCCTCCTTAAGGTGTGATAACACTACTAGGTGTTGATTGAGTTGTTACAAATAGTACCAAGTGAATTGCATCAAGTGAACTCAGATGATTGCTCATTCTTAGAAACATGGTGCTCCATATAAAGATCATCCCCTCACCTTTCCTAGCTCTAAAAGTATCCTTTCATGGAATCAAATTCATGATTCTCATACATGTTTTTGCTCATATGTCTCTTATGGAGATAAATAATGCCTTAATACTTCACAAATAATGGTCCTTGATAACTCGGTGACATGATTAGCTCATTTTAGCTTATTCTGAAGGGTGTTTAATTAACTACAAAATGGCCAAAAATGCCTTTTTAGGCCTTCAAAGGAATTAATCTCTAATAAAAACTAAATGATTGGATCGATCAACTTAAACACTATTCCTTACACACTAAAACATGTTGAATGATCTTTTTAGGACTTTCCTTTGGGTGAGGTTTTATGATTTAGGGTTTATGGTTTAGGGCTCGGGGTTTAAGGTTTAGGGATAAGCGTTTAGACTGGACTAAAGGTTTAGAGTTTGGGGTTTAAGGTTTAGTGTTTAAGGCTCATAGTTCAGATTTTATGGTTTAGGGTTTAGGGTTTTGAGTTTAGGGTTTATGGTTAAGAGTTTAGGGTTTAGGGCTCAAGGTTTAAGGTTTAGGGTTTAGGGGCAAGGTTGAGGGTTTAGGGTTTATGGCTCAAGGTTCAGGGTTTACGGTTTAGGGATCAGGGTTTAGGGTTTAGGGTTTAGGATTGAGAGTTAAGGGTTCAAGGTTTAGGGTTCGGGGTTTAGGGTTGAGGATTTTTGTTTGAGGTTTTGAGGTTTAGGGTTTTGTCCTAGGGCTTATGGTTTAGGGCCTAGGGTTCAGGGCTTAGGGTTTAAGGTTTAGGGCTCAAGGTTTAGGGTTTAGGGGTCAGGGTTTATGTTTTAGGGTTTAGGGTTTAGGGTTTAGGATTTGGGCCTTAGAGGTTAGGGTTTAGGGATTAGGGTTTAGGGTTTAGGGTTTAGGATTTAGGCCTTAGAGTTTAGGGTTTAGGGATTAGGGTTTATGGTTTAGGGTTTAGGGTTTAGGGCTCAGGATTTAAGGTTTAGGGTTGAGGATTTAGGGTTTACGATTTAGGGTTTAGGAGTTAGGGTTTAAGGTTTAGGGTTGAGGATTTAGGGTTTACGGTTCAGGGTTTAGGAGTTAGGGTTTAAGGTTTAAAGGTCAGGGTTCAGGGTTTAGGGCAAAGGGTTTAGGGTTTAGGGTTTAGGGATCAGGGTTGAGGGTTTAGGGTTGAGAGTTGAGGGTTCAGGGTTTAGGGCTTAGGGTTTAGTTTTTAGGGTTTAGGGTTGAGGGTTTATGTTTAAGGGTTCAAGGTTTAGGGTTTTGTCTTAGGGCTTATGGCTTAGGGCCTAGGGTTCAAGGCTTAGGGTTTAGGGTTTAGGGCTCAAGGTTTAGGGTTTAGGGGTCAAGGTTTAGGTTTTAGGGTTTAGGATTTAGGGCTTAGAGTTTAGGGTTTAGGGCTTAGTGTTTATGGTTTAGGGTTTAGGGTTTAGGGCTCAGGGTTTAAGGTTTAGGATTGAGAGTTTAGGGTTTACGATGTAGGGTTTAAGAATTAGGGTTTAAGGTTTAAAGCTCAGGGTTCAGGGTTTAGGGCAAAGGGTTCAGGGTTTAGGGTTTAAGGCTCGAGGTTTAGGATTTAGGTTTTAGGGTTAAGGGTTTAGGTCGTAGAGTTCAGGGTTTAGGGTTTAGTATTTAGGGTTTAGGGTTTAGGGTTTAGGGACCTTTAGGTTTTAACATTTAGGCCTTAAGGTTTAGGGTTTATGGTTTAGGCTCGGGGCTCAAGGTTTAGGGTTTAGGGGTTATCTTTGCATGGTTTAAGGTTTATGACTTAGGGTTCGGGGTTCAAATTTATGGGTTTAAGGTTTAGGGGTTGAAGTTGGGTTTAAGGTTTAGGGGTTAGAGAGCATGGCTCTATATTTAGTGTTTAGGGCTCGGGGTTTAAGGTTTAGGGTTTAGGGCTCAAGGATTAGTGTCTAGGGTTCAAGGTTTAAGGTTTAGGGTTTATGGTTTATGGTTTAGGGTTCATGGTTCATGTTTTATGGCTTAATTTTCGGGGTTCGAGTTATTGGTTTAGGGTTTGGGGTTAGAGCTCGGGGCTCTGGATTTAGTATTTAGGGTTTAGGGTCTAGGGTCAAGGGTTTAGGGTTATAGTTTTAGGGTTTAGTATTTAGTGTTTCGGGTTTAGGATTTATTATTTTTATTTTAGGGTTTAGGTCTCATGGTTGAGGGTTAAGGGTTTAGGTCACAGAGTTCATGGTTCATCGAATTTATAGGCAGAACATTCAAAGAGAGTCATAAAAATTTGATGTTTTTCATCTATTGATATTTTGAAGGAGGGAAATGTCATATTCATGATTGTCCAATCCTTCCAAAGACCCCGATGAGTCCTCGATCTTTGGAAGTACTGGGGAGACACGTGACTTGGCTTCCATTTATAATGATAGAGATATTTGAAAATTCATGTTATGACCTCTAAATCTATATGAATTTCAAGTTACTTGGAAATCACATCACACCCTTCACTAGGATTGATGACTACCCCTATCTTTTTGTTCAGGGGATTTTAAAACATCCATGTGTTTATCATATAAGGAATTATCAATGAATGGAAGGTCACTAAGTCGTAGGCCAGGTAACTCCCATTTAGAACTAAACAAGAAAGATTTACTAGGTGATTGATAACCCCTTAGTGTTCTTAGCCATTCCCCTATTTCTATGCTTATTTTGAACACTTTAGGAAGTTCTATCAAATTTACTATCCATTCCAAAGTAGAAAACTTGAACTTTCTCTTTCTCCAGAGGAGAGGATACTACATGAAATTCAATTATGATCCTACACCTCTGCATTGATATATTCTCTATGTTTCTTTTGTTTCCTTTAAGATTAATTCTTTTGTTGTGATGGTTATTTTTTCCAGCTTCCAATGGATCATCCTGGCTTGCATAATACCATACATGGAAATATGAGAAATGTGAAATTTGTTTTGAAGTGTGAATAAATTTACATTCAAGAGCGTAAGTATATGTGAGGAAAAACAAGTTTGGAAGAGATGTGTAATATATGCATTATAAGGCACAAGGTAGATGTCATATCCATTTAGTTACTTGTCCCACCTCTCATAAACAAGGTAGTTCTATAAGTAGAATCAATGTTGGTTCTAGGCACGAGACTAGGAAATATTGATGAAATATGGTTTGGGGTTTAGGGTTTAGGGTTTATGGCTCATGGTTCAGGGTTTAAGGTTTAGGGTCCAGGGTTCAGGGTTCAAGGTTTAGGGTTATGGTTTAGGATTTAGGTTTTAGGTTTATGGTTTAGGGTTTAGTGTTTAATGTTTATGGTTAGGGTTTACGGATCAAGGTTAAGGATTTAGGGTTTAAGGTTTAGGGTTTAGGATTTAATGTTTAGGGATTAAGGTTTAGGATTTATGGTTTAGGGCTCGGGGTTTAAGGTTTAGGGTTTATGGTTTAGGGATTATGGTTTAGGGTATATGGTCAAGGGTTTAGGGTTTAGATTTTAGGGCTCGGGGATAAGGGTGTAGAGTTCAAGGCTTAGGGTTTAGGATTCGGTGTTTAAGGTTTAGGGTTTATGGGTCATGGTTTAGGGTTTAGGATTTAGTTTTTACGGTTCAGGGTTTAGGGTTTAGCATTAAGGGCTCATGGTTCATGGTTTAGGGTTTAGGGATTATGGCTTAGGGTTTAGGGCTTAAGGCTTAGGGTTTAGGGATCACAGGTAAGGGTTGAATGTTTAAGGTTTATGGTTTAGGTTTTAGGGTCTAGGGATCATGGTTAAAGGTTTAGGGTTTAGGGCTCAAGGTTTATAGTTTAGTGTTTAGGTTTATGGCCTATGGTTTAGGGTTTCGATTGTAGAAGTTAAATGCTAAAATATTTAGGCTAAATGTTGAAATCTTGAAAAATTACCTATGTACTGACCAGATTATACTTTAAAAACTATCTCCTAAACCATGACTCATGGAGTTGTGAGACTAATTCCATAAGGTGTAGAGTGACCCTAATTTCTTATATTTACATAAATAAATTTAAAGTATAAGAAATAATAAAATATAAATAATAATAAATGAAAAACTTATACTTAAACATTTATTTATGTGAATAGAAGCATGTCAAAAGCATACATAATGTTTATACGGCCATTAACGCGCGTACGCGTTTTGCATTTCTCTTTTCCCAAGCCATGCCTCAAGGCTTGGGATCTGGTTTGGATCCCCAATCCTAAGGCATGGACCTGCACAAACACAACAAACAACGTGTTTTTATAAGAAAATGTAAAAATGCCACTTCCTCTATGATAAATCAAAATAAAATAATCGATCCATTTTAAAAAAATTATACCACGACGTAGAGCAAGAGTCTCTTCTTTCTAAAAATATAATTTTTCAATTTTTTTGACTAATATAAGGTTTCTATATTATTTATTTTCTAACTATGCCTTTTTATAGCTATTTTTTGAAGTGTAAATATGTTTATCTTTCATGGTGTATCTTTTTTTGGGTGATCGAAATTTTTAAAAAAATTATACTAGCCCAAACTAGGCAAAATTCTATACATATTCAAAAACAAAATCTAATTTTTGATATTTTTTGAGATAGTTAGGGGGCATGATCGGAGCTCCGTTATTTTTCAAAAATAATATTTTTGTACTTGAAAAATCATAAATAAAAAAATATTCGATAAAGAATATAAAAAAATGGAGCCCAAACTAGATTCTCCTAGCTATCTTTCTACCAAAGGGTTTTCAAAAATACTAAATGGTGCTAAAAAATGGTGGGGGCACGAAAGTCACTCTATTATGTTTTTTAACAAAAATAGGAGAATCTGTTGGTATTTTAGTTGTTTGACCCACTTAAACTTATCTGTTTTCAATAAAATTTAGTAGCTTAGAAACTAGACTCAAAATTCTACGATTCATATTTCTACAACATCTTCCAATTTTGAGTGTAACTATTTTGAAAAACTCGTACAAGTTGAAGTTTTTTTCAAAAAATGCATCCACTTAAGACCCCCTTTTGGCCCCAACTTGGTGCACTTACCCAATAATGAATAATCTTATTGAGTGTCAAATTCATCGAAAAACCAGACATTAGATTTATTCCTTGGGTATATTTTAATCCATGTTCCTGTAAACCACTGAGACTCTGTTGGATATTCTAGTCCTTCTCCATTTATGATCGAGGCTATCAATTTCTTTTTTCCTCAACACAATGAGACGAATAATAATGTATTCCTTATTTATTATTTTCTTCTACAACAACTACATAAACATGACCTACATCACATTGTACACAAAATAGTTAATTTTAATAAATGATTCATAAATAAGTTACATAATGAGAAAAATATTAATTTTAACAAAACAATGCATATATGCGATACACAGTTGCACTAGATCTTATATATGATCAAATTCAATTTATGATCTACTCACTTTGTGAGTTGTAGAGCTCGTGGAGATTGATAGTGTCAAGTGGATTTAATCATCTACAACACTATTCACTAACCCACTCTTTCAACTCACACTCATCCTCAAATGAATATGTACATGAAGATAAAAATCATGCCATCTACCTTGTATGAATAGTCCATGAACTTGCATTTGAACTTCTAAAAGAGTGCAACTCACTAGATCCCATTAGTGTACAAAAATATTCATATTTTTCTGAATTAGCTTCTTCTAGGAACCAAAAAAACCTACAAATTGTAGACTTACCCTCGTTACTTAGACCCATTATTGAGTTACACCATTCCACAATGGATGTTGCATTGATCAAATTTACACCATCTTTGCATGTAAACTCTTCTCTTGCTAGGGATATTTTAACGCATGCTCCTGAACCATCATGTTATATTTTTCCATGACTAGCCTCACTAAAATTCCAAATATGTTGAACACCTCTCATCCTATGCATCATGCTCAACCAATAGAACATTCATGCATTCTTGAATTATGATGTACAATTTGTTAGAGTAGGTATTTACCTTAGCTCATGTTCACCTAGGTACTTTATTTACCTTTATTGTATTTATCCTCACCCACTTATGTGTGTGGATATTTATTTTATCTTATTTAGATATTAGGAGATATTATATAGTTGTTAGGTATAGTTCTTTCCTTGATCTATGGTATTGACTAGATCCTTGATGTCTAGTTCTCTCCTAAATATATGGTCTTGACTAGTTCTTTGATGACTAGTTATTTCCTTGATTTATGACTTGATCTACGACCTTGACTGGTTCTTAGATTGTTATTCCTTGCTTATTTAAGCAAGGCCCATTCTCAATGTATTGCATTGAGTTCCATAATAATATATGATATTATTTCTCATTTGTTTGCAAAGGTGTTATGTAAAGTTATTCTGGCGAATTGCTTTCATCTTATTGATCGTGGTGTTTGATTAGCATTTGTGTTCTTGGCTTGGTATGATCTAGTTATCGTTCCTTTCATGGTATCATAACAAGATATTGTTGTTGGCATCCGTCTGTAAGTTTTATTTTGTAAATAAATTATTTGTATATTCATATATTTGAGATTTGGTCGTATTTTGTTTCTAGGTGCATTTCGGAAGGCGTTAAAACCCTAAGATCAACTGTAAACTTGGCCAATTCTAGAGGCAGTCATTTTTAGTGGTTTTTTATTGTTGTAGAAAAGCACCCATTAAAATCCTTAGCCTTTGGTCATATGGTATGGTCATATGAGGGCTTAAAGCTTGTGATTCCTACTAGTAAAGTGCTTTTTTTCGTTCTCTTTCCATTGGATTTATTTATTAAATTTTTGGGAGTTGTAGTTCCTATCATGGATTTTGAGAATGATATGATTTTCTCTGAAGTATGTGGACTTCAAGAGGATATTGTAAAATTTGTGGAAGAAAATAGATCGCTCAAGAAGTGAAATTCTCTTCTACAATCACTCATTCACGATAAGGATACAATAATACACTCCCTGCAGAACAAACTTGCTAGCCTACAACATCACCATCATATTGTGGACAACCATATCCATGCTCCTAGTCCACTTGCAGTTGTTGCTCTTGTACCCACTGACATTGATCTGCCAGTCTTTGAGCCTGAACCTGCTTTTGATGCTTCTAAACCTATGAGGCTTGTTACTGCATGCTCTTCCACATCTGTGCCTATTACAGTACCACATGTTGTGTATCCTACTTCTACTCAGTTGCATGGATTTTTGGGAAGCATACCACTGCATTCAGTTCTCGCATGCTCCGTTCTATGGGTCTCACTAGTGGAGTCATTGGCAGACATTCACAGGGTATTATTTCCTCTATTCCACATGTGAAGTGGAATTCTCGTCATGACATTGGTTTTGAGCAAGATACTTCATTGGGATCACACATTGACAGAGCTCCTTTTTTGTTCACTCGACTCTTTCTAAGGATCCTGAGCAACACATGAGTTCTACATCTTCACTGGGCTTGAGAAACCCGAGATTTCAGTTATCAAACATGATCAACTCCGACACACATTTCGATGTTCTTTTACATGCACCCATTGTGCATTTTGCACCAAGTCATATGCAAGCATCTTCTTCATTCATCCGTGTTGATTTGAGGTGGATATCCGATCACCCGTGGAGGTGACATAGGAATTCGTTGAGAGGACTCTACAGAGTGGCTCCTCCACCATTCGGCCTCTTTCTCCTCTTTCTATACCTTCTACATTGTGATGCCTCTTGTTTTGAGTATTTTTCTTTAGCTTGGGTGTAGTGTATCTCTCTTGTTTGTTGAGAGATTTTTATCTATATTTTCAACACTTTTGGCATATTGTGAGTCTCTCTTGTGGGGAGCTACTCGGTGGAGCCCAATGTTAGTTTATCAGTGTTTGAGTAGTTGTTTTGACAACTCATATAGATTTATAGCGCCACTCCACCCATTCAGTAGTATGGGAGGGTGTGGTGTTAATCCTGCTTCTTTGGGTTTTGTGTCCTTTCCTTATTACCTTGGCTTTTCTTGGATCATGACACTAGATTTTGTGTCCTTGCCTTATTGATTTGGTTATTGTTCTTGGATCGTGGCACACCTATTTGCAACACTTGATCGAATTATGTTTGGTTTTTTTTTGCACTTTCGACATCACTCCGTTGATAGTCTCCTTGTATGGAGCTATTCTGGTGGAGCCCAGTGTCAATTATTTTTGAGTTTTGTGATCGAGCAGTGGATTTAGACCACAGTGCACACCAAAATTCTTCAGCATTGTACGAGTTTTTTTGAGCCGAGCTTCTTGGGATGCCTTGGAGTGGGTCTTTACTCTCTTTACTTTGTTGTTATTGGTTTTGGGTACCTTGCGGTGTCCTTTTTTTCCCAGTTATTGTACATGAGTACCTCATCAAGCCTAGTTGTCGAGACTCATACTATGGACATGCCACATCTATTTTGGCCCCTAGCTTCACTTGAGGGGGGGTGTTAGAGTAGGTATTTACCTTAGCTCATGTTCACCTAGGTACTTTATTTACCTTTATTGTATTTATCCTCACCCACTTATGTGTGTGGATATTTCTTTTATCTTATTTAGATATTAGGAGATATTATCTAGTTGTTAGGTATAGTTCTTTCCTTGATATATGGTATTGACTAGATCCTTGATGTCTAGTTCTCTCCTAAATATATGGTCTTGACTAGTTATTTGATGACTAGTTATTTCCTTGATTTATGGCTTAATCTATGACCTTGACTAGTTCTTAGATTGTTATTCCTTGCCTATTTAAGCAAGGCCCATTCTCAATGTATTGCATTGAGTTCCATAATAATATATGATATTGTTTCTCATTTATTTGCAAAGGCTTTATGTAAAGTTATTATGGTGAATTGCTTTCATCTTATTGATCGTGGTGTTTGATTAACATCTATGTTCTTGGCTTGGTACGATCTGGTTATCATTCCTTTCACAATTACCTAACCATATGATGTGTTAACCAAATATGATGTTTCGTTACTCAAATTACCATAAAATATCTCGAAGAAACCTTCCACAAACTCTGTTGAATGTGTAAAATCATCACTAATATAGAAATTATACTCCCTCAAAATATTTCTTTCTTCCTTTGTGTTTTCGAGAGCATGAGTGATTACTATATGCACAAACATGGAAACGCGAATAGAGTTGTAGTCTTGCAAGTGCACTTAATTTTGTGGTTGTAGAGTATAGTTCTCTACAAAATAAACAAACTGAAACAATGGTACCAAGAGGAAATGTGTCCTTACATAACCTAAATTTTTGTCTAACCATCAAGCTTTGTGTGTATGTCGTGCATACTGATACACTATCTTCTCTCAAAATATATTCATAAAATATGACACACTTATTTCTTTACTCACTAATTCACACCTCTTGGCCTCTTTACCATCTTTTGAAGTGTATGCCACTAACGTTTATTTCCCAAAGATAACTAGTTCATTTCCGATTGCATGTGTATTCTCTCTGTGCATAATGTTTTGCAAACGTTGCAAACCACCACAACTATCACAAGTTCTTTCCAAACATGAATTCTTATTAAAAATTTATCCTTCTCTTTTATAAAAACATTTGAGATGAAATCTCTAACTGATTTAGGTGGTACATTTATCATAAACTCCTACAAAATATTATCAATATGTAAATGAACACATATGTGCTAGAAAAAATCATAATGCATAGAAAATTCAATATGAAACCTACAACAACAAGTAGTCCATGGGTGATTTATTTTAACATAAAAAGTTTTTCCATTTAAAAATACCTTGAATAATTTCTATTTCATGATGATTCTCTTTAAAATTATTATAAAATTGTGTTTGTGTCATATCTAAAATATGTTTGTGATGTGATTCATGGTTTCAAGAACCAATTCTTCTTTTTAAACATCTTTTTCATTAGGTGAAACCCTTGTATTAGTTTTCCAAAATTCTTCAATTTTTGATTTTAACTCTTCAACTATGTATTTGTCTTTGTGTGGAAATCTTCTAGAGAATGCCTAAAATTCATTGTTATTTGTATCTTTAATTCTTTCAGTCGTCGTATGGGAGATTTCAATAGTGTTTTCCTATTTATTTTTAATGCACAATGTGATTTCCTAATTAAACAATATTTCTTTGTTGCTTTACTTTACTAGTTGACATAATAACACATTGGGTAGTATTACTATCTTTGGTAAGTGTGGTTGGACCTATTGATTTGTATGCATTCATTATATTTTTACAATACATTTTTCACTATTGGTCTTTGCTATTATTAGACCAAGGGTCTTCATAGTAGGTCTAAAATTAATATTTTTCATCATTTCGATAAACAATTGACATCTTGTTTCATTTAAATAGTTAAAAATGTTTTCCATAACTTATTAGATTTTCTTCTTGTAATGTCCCCATTTTTGAGCAAGTGGCGTAGGAGGCCTTTCATCTGTCTTAGCCTTGGTTATGCGCAAGGGGCTAGTGATGTTGATGGTTATTGGGTATGGTTTGCACCTTCATTTCACTTATATATTATGTTTTGACGTTGGACACATACTTTCAGGTGACTTAAGTGAAATAAGGTTGCGTGATGCTCCCCTAAGGTACTTTATGTTATATTTTTGATGACTTAAGTGATGGGTGAATATATGGTACTTTATTATTCTAATTCTTCATTGGGAGGTGACTTAAGTGCACTTTTGGCATGTGGGGAATAAAGTGACTTAATTTATTTTAATTAATTAAAGAAAATACCCAATGGGGCGATTAGGGTTCTTTTGGGCCTTTTGTTGCAATAAGAAGTTATAAAAGGAAGTGCTTGGGGGAGAATAAGCATTCATTCATACACACACATATTTTTATATTGGAGCAACTACTGTTTGCACTTTCTTTTCTTGTGGAGTAAGATCCCACAGGAACCCTAGCTTTGGTGGTGAAAGATCCACACCTAGCTAGCAGAGCACTCTTTGGTGGTGAAAGATCCTCCCTAGTTTGCTATTTTGGAGCTTTATTCAGATTTTTGGATCAGATCTGGAGAGTAATTAGAAACTTAGATTCATAGTAAGAGGACAACCATTTTTCATCAAGGGTTTCAGTTAGATTTGGGACAACTATTTTCTAGGGTTTTATCTACTCAGTTCTAGATTTGAGGAGCAATTTTGGAGGGGTTTTGTGGTCTCGATTCCACAAATTTTGGAGCTGAAGATTGTTATCATCATTAAGATTCCCTAGAATTAATTTCCTTCCTTTTTCCATTGTTATTCTGGAAATTACAGTCATCTGTATTTTTCTCTCATTTTTTGCCCTAAAATAAATAAATCAAATCAAATCTGAGAGATAAAAATTATTTGTCTCTTGTTTATTTTTCTATATATATATGTTTGAGTTGTTTAAAGCTTCTAGGTAGTGCTAGAAGTGATTATTTCACAAAATACAAAAAATTCTTTATTTATATTGTTGTCATATTGTTATCATAAAAATCATAAAAATCATAATTTAGATAGTTATTATTTTCTACACATTTTGTGAATTTCAAGTAATATCCAATTAGGGATATTTTAGTGGTATCATAGAAATGTATCCTCTCATCCTGTGAAGGAAAGAAGGAAAATCATATTTGAATGTAACCAGGGAAAAAATGAAGTGGACCCAAGTTCCATATTTTGATGGTACTAGTGAAATTTCCACTAGGTCTTGGTTGAAAGAGTTTGAGAGATATTTGTTATGGAATCCTATGTGTTAGGATGATGCCCTCAGGCTCATCCCTAGATACATGGATGGAGCAACCCATAAGTGGTGGCATCAATTGTTGAAGACTCAAGGGGTTGAATCCATTGAAGATTTCACACAAAAGTTTCTAGAAATATTTGATGTGTAGGATGACAAGGGTAAGGAAGGAAATGAATCCATGGAGTCTACACTTACGAAGGAGGAAAAATCAGATCTATATCCAAATAAAGGAGAAGAAGTTTCTAGAGAAAAAGGTATGAATTTTAATGAGCAAAATATTTGTGTTAGTGGGGAAGGAAAAGAGGAACAAACATGGTTGGTTGGTTGCAAAATCGAAAAGATATTTCAGTCCAAAAGGTACCTATTAATCCGATAATGAATAAGTCATTATCATATGGGATGGATTTACCAAGTAGTAATGAGCATAAATTTGTGAAAGATGTTGATTCTTATTATATTTGTTCTCCATCTAAAATCATGAATCATAATAGGGATGGTGTTATTTTGGAGTTTTCTAAATCAGCAATAGAAGGTGAAACTTTTGATGATATTCTTTATAAGGAGGTTAGTAGCATGGATTTATTTCATCATCTTCATCCTATATCATTACAAAAATTTATCATGATGGTATTCAACCTATTTTGGATAAGAATGCTAAGGATTTGATACATCAAATTCAAGCTATCATGAAGACAAAGAGTAATGATCTTATTTATGAGGAGATACAAGAGAAGAAAATATGGAAGAACTTGCATGATACAAGGGTTCATAGGAATTATAAGGTATGGGATTGTAGCAATATGTTGCAATTGTCCAAAACCATAAATTCTGATTTTGAAAACTTTGTGACTAATTTCATAAGGAAAAGAAGGAATTCAAATGTGTCTTTTGGGATTACAAAAGTTGGAAAGCATGATTTCTTCATTGGAGACTCCGGTGCAAGAAGGGACGGTACCTCTCAAGGTACTATCACTAATTTTCTAATTGCTAAAAAGGGTAAGAGAATATTTTTAAATAATCTTCAGCTTGCTAGAATGTATACAAAAATAGTCATAAAGAGAGGATAAAATGATTTATTAATAGAGCCCACAACTGATATTTATACCAACTACATTGTGGAACCCTTATAATGGTTAGTGGGGCATTTAGTCCTCAAAGGGCTCAAAGAATCAAGGTGCAATTTGTTTTTAAAAAGGAGGAGTTGAATTCAAGGGGCATTCACGACTTTAACATCCTAAGGTATGAGAATGTTTACCATTTTTCTAGTTTGTTGAGTTCTCCTATGTTGTTGCCATGTTTCTATCATTTGGGACAACGTGCACATGTTTGGATGATTGAGGAAGACTATTTCATAATCAAGTCTCAAGGTATGCTAGATGGGATAAACACATCCTCCTTTCACATTGATCTTGATTTAGCTAATGAGCATATGTTGGCAAAGAAAATAACACAACATCCCATGATCTTGAAAGGACACGAGGTATGTGGTATATTTATTGTTGTTGAGTTTTCTAGAGGTAAGGATATTTTTGGGATGCAATGGTTGCATGGGTTGAAAAATTAAAGGAGAATGAAGATGTTAATCCTATATCAAAAATTTTGAGTTGCAAAGGTATGATGAGAAGCCCTAATTATGATATTTCAGATGTGTTGTCTTCTCTCATGACGAGAATCAATGGGTACAAAAAGGTATGAAGTTCCTTATGATAAAGTTTATGGATGCATGAGTTATAATGTTGATTTCCTTTCTCTTGCATTTACAATGAAATGAAAATATGGGGAAAGAGAATAAAGTGTGATGAGGGAGCAGCCATGTATATTCCCAACATAGAAGGAATTGATGAGTTATGTCCATGGAAAGACATGTCTTGCACAAAGAAGGTAACTCATTTCTTTATTGTCATCAAGAGATGTGAAGTACTTTAATGTGTTTGTAAATTTTGGTTACTTGAAGTTAGAATCATTCTATGGACATATTCGCTGCCATATTTTGGGAAAGGTGTATTCATACCTCATGTGGATAAACAGATTTTTTTGAGGAAAACAAAGAAATCAGATTTCATGGTATACAAGGGCAGATTGCAGAAGATGTGATTGGTGAAGAAGGAAGAATGTCATTGTAGCGGTTGAATTGTGAAGGAACTCAACCTCTTGTGGATCATGGTGACATCATAAGGTATGAGACAAGTGGGATATTTGATGACTCCTATTATGATGGATTGTTTGTTGCAGACACAGAGCACACCATGATGACTTATGTGGAGAGTGAGTCGGATGATGTTGAGTTGGGGAGTGAGTTAGGTATGATGGAGACTTTGACTCCAGATGGGGTGAGTGGAGTCATGGATGTGGGTGTGACCAGTAGTGTTGCACATGAGAAAGTTACAAATATTGAGGTTATAGGTTCAGATCATCCGAGTTTATCATTATGTTGGTTATCTGAGGTTTCGGTAGACTGGAGATATCATTTACTTGTTGAGTACTACAAGAACTGAAAAACTTGTGATATTATAGATGGTCACATACAAGATGACAACTATAGATTGGAGGATGAGATTATCTTTTATTAGGGCAGATTGTACCTTGTGTAAGATTCATGGTTGAGGATGGAGATACTACGAAATGTGCATGTTCTTCCATGATTGGAAAATTGATCTTTGATGAGACCTACAAGTTCATATGGGAGAGGTTCATATGGCATGGGGTTGAGAAAGGACATCCTCAACTTTACGAGGGATGTGCGGTTTTTTGTCATGAAAATCAAAGTATACATGTTCATCATTTCTGAGTCGACATGGGATAACACTCATATGTATTTTAATACTTCTATGCACGGTGAGCACTTCACCCATGTGCTAGTCAGTAGAGGGATGGAGTTGACTCAATTACTTGGTTATTCAATAGGTTCACATTCATCACAGGAGGTGGACTATGTAGAGTTGATATTGCCAGTTGACCGTTTACTAGAGTCTTGGGATTTTTCCCCCACGGGACACATTGAGACACATTATGAGGAGCCTTTCTCTCACACGAGTGTGGGTCATGTGGGAGAGTTGGCATGCTTTGTGCTTATATAGGTTGTTTCACAGGTTGATCTAAAGGATGCCATAGGGTTCAGAGGGGACTTTCGTACCCATGGGTTGATTGGAGAGGTAGTGAGTGATCACATGATGACAACTTCATGAAGGGACTAGACAAATTCGGTTTAAATGTGGGTACCAGTGAAGAGTTGGTGTGGACATCATACTACTTCGGGGAAGAATTGTTCTCTATACTACATGGAGAGAGTGATGAATACATGAGGTGTCGGGTTACTTCGGATCACACCAATTTTGGTAGCTGCAGGGTGAGGTGGAGAATCTTACTTTGTAGTATTAAGCTTCTGCAACATGGTAGGATAATGTTTGGGGTAAAGCGTTTCTTGGGAGGGGAGGATTGTAATGTCCCCATTTCGAGTAGGTGGCCTAGTAGGCCTTTCATCTATATTAGCCTTTTTATGCGCGAGGGGATAGTGACGTTGATGGTTATTGGGTATGGTTAGCACTTTCATTTCACTTATATATCATGTTTTGATGTTGGAAATGTACTTTGAGGTGACTTAAGTGAAATAAGGTTGCTTGAGACTCCCATAAGGTAATTTATGTTATATTTTGTCGATGACTTAAGTGATGAGTGAATATATGGTACTTTATTATTCTAATTCTTTGTTGGGAGGTGACTTATGTGCACTTTTGGCATCCGAGGAAAAAAGTGACTTAAGTTATTTTAATTAATTAAAGAAAATATTCGGTGGGGCGATTAGGGTTATTTTGGGCCTTTTGCTTCAATAAGAAGCTATAAAAGGAAGCGTTTGGGAGAATATGCATTCATTCATACACACACATATTTTGATATTGGAACAATTGTTGTTTGCAATTTCTTTTCTTATGGGGTAAGATCCCGCAGAACCCTAGCTTCGGTGGTGAAAGATCCACATCTAGCTAGCAAAGCACTCTTGGTGGTGAAAGATCCCCCTAGTTTTCTATTTTAGAGCTTTATTTAGATTTTTGGATCGAGATGGAGAGTAATCGAAACTCAAATTCAAAGTAAGAGGAAATCCATTTTTATCAAGGGTTTTAGTTCAAATTTGGGACAACTATTTTCAAGGTTTAATCTACTCAATTTCATATTTAAGGAGAAATTTTTGAGGGTTTTTGTGGTCCGATTCTAGAGAGATTGTTATCATCATGGAGATGCCCTAGAATTCATTTCCATCATTTTTCCATTGTTATTTGGAAATCACGATCAACTATATTTTTCTCTCATTTTACGCCTAAAGTAAATAAATAAAATCAAATTTGAAAGATAAAAATTATTTCTCTCTTGTTTATTGTTCTATATATTTTTCTGAGTTGTTTGAAGCATCCGGGTTGTCTTTGGAAGTGATTATTTTTAAAAATATGTTTTTTATTTATGCATATTCTTTGTCATTAAAAATCAAAATTCAATTCGATGTTATTTTATACATTTTTGTGAATTTCAAGTAATAGCCCACTAGGGATATTTCACTTCTATAAGTGCATTCACTAATCTTATTAGTCGTTGGGTTTAAAATATTTTCATCAATCTTAAGTAAAATCTTGGGTGTTTTATACAAAAATTTAATCGAAATTTCAATGATAAGGATTTTTAACATCATATAAACATTGTTCATTTCCTATTTGTTGTTCATTTTCATAATTTGGTAAAGAGAGTGTGTTTTGAATAGGTTGGACTTTTGGTGTAACATCTATGTTTACATTTGGCATTGCATCATAATTCATTGAACATTCATTATTTTTTGATTCAATTGGTGTTTGAGGATATGTTGCACTATCAATTTAATTTGGAAGAGATGACATACCTTCATCTCCATATGTTGATTTATTTTTTCATGGATTTTTAACACTCATTCCCTTGTTTTATTTTCTATTTTTCTTCTTTCTTTTTTTATGATAAACGGTCTTTGTAAACATCTCCCATCTCTGGTAAAGATGCATTCAATTTTTATTTTTTTCACACCCTTTTTGCATCTATTGGTTTTTTTTTCCATCTCCTCAAGTGTTTTACTTTGTGGTCCCCTCCTCATGATTATCAAATATATTTTTCAACACAACAAAATTGACAAAAAGTGTTTATGAGTGTGTTGGCGAAATATTTTTTCATCTTGTAAATTATTGATTTTTCACCAACAGTGTGGGGCTAAGCCCCTCCTTCTTGTGTATGGGAAGGATCTCATTATTGAATGTAAACTACTTTAATATGTGGGGTGGCCAATAGGTCAGGGATAACACAAGAACACTCCACTGAATTTGTGGAAAATGCATGTATGGAGTACAAAGGAGGAATTTGCAACGAAGATAGGTAAAGGGGAGTTGGGGAAATAAGGAGAGAGTTGGAGATAGATAGAGAGAGAGAGAGAGAGAGAGAGAGAGATAGAGAGAGTTACTTATTGTGAGTAGGCACTAGCAGAGTTCACATACAATAACCATATTTTAAGTCCACATCTAATTAGAAGAATAAAAAAATGCAAACCATTATAAGACATAACAAATCATAGATGCAAAATTACATTGATTTATTTATAAAAGGTGAGACACTTTTCTTGGTTTTATAATATTATCATATATGCAAAGTTGGAAAGAGAGAGTAGAGGAACATAAGACAATAAATAGAATAATTGCAACTTTTATTACTTGATGTAGAAGTGGTAATCTCAACAACATACATTTAATCAACAATTTCCAACCCCTTGGAATGGAGAATCCATTCCAATTTATAACATTACAATATGTCCTTTCATCTACCCCCACATGACCTTTCACCTGTCCTCATCACTTGTGACCTTTCATATTCCTAGGAAGTGAGTATTTTTATTATTATTGGAAAAATGACTCTTACAATGTTTAGCTAAGGGTCACTTAAGTGAATAGGATGAAATAGCAAAAAGTACATTCTTAATGAGAAATTAGAACATGGAGATAAGAATGAAGAGAGAGAAGGGTTGACTGATATGATGAAGAGAATATTTTCTAAGAAATAAATTGTTGATCATGATCCTTGAGGGAGAGTTTTGGAATGGTCTCTCTCTCTCTCTCTCTCTCTCTCTCTCTCTCTCTCTCTCTCTCTGCTTGGGAATGCAAATGCAACTCAAAACCTTGATCCATGTCTTTGGAACATCACTGATATCCTTGCACTGATTAGACCATTCTTTGTGATCTCTTGCAATGTCAAAAATATATCCTCTATTATGTTGGCAAGGGACTCTAAGGTATCTTCATTGAAGGAAAGAGGATCACATGCATCTTTCTTAACCAACTCCTGGAAGGAAACAACGAGTTCTTCTAATTATGAATTCTCGATGAGTGGAGGGAACTCAAGTCTCTGAACATAGTTGTAGACCTCATTCAAAATTAAAAAGAATATTGTTAAAGTCAAGTTCAGAGATGGCATATTTGATCATACCATATCTAGAATCCATGATGAGGACCCAAACTAGAAAAAAATGTCAACAACCGATGTGAACACATTTACTCACCAAAGGTGTGAGATTTTATAGAGCTCATATTGGACACAAGTGGGAGCACCTCATCCAAGTGGATCTTATCTTTTTCAATCTCCTCCCTTACTTTCTTCACTTGAAAAAGTGGTGAGAATATATTTGAGCAGAAAGAGAATATAGTGGAGCAATGTACTACCTATCTCAATGATCTTCTCAATACATGTCTCGTTATCCTTCCCTTGCATCATATAACTTTGGGATTTCTTAATCAGCTCAGGGTCAAAGCTTCGATTAGAGGAATATGTTCTACATGAAGAGGAGGTGTTGAATTGGGATCCAAGAAAGGTTGAATGTAAGCACTGAGAGTTTTCACATGTTCCTCTAATTTCTCAATTGTTCATTTATACTATTTATTTCAAGCAAGGAGGCAAGAAGAGGATTCATTGAACAAATGAGAGTCACACTCATGTGAAGCTTGACCCAATGAAATTTTGGTCAACTCATCGTCTGATGAAGTCATCTCTTCAATAGGATTTACATTTTTGGTCAAGAAACTTATACATATTGGTTTCCTGAGGCACCACTAAAGAAGTGGTAAGTTTTCTAAGCCGTCTTCCTTCGCTTGTATTTCAATATTTTTGTGATAGCTCCAAGGTCAAGCATAACAACTTTTTTTGTTGTTCTTGGTTCACTTTTGAGAAATTCTTAAAACCATGGAAATGGTTCTTCATGAGTTGACATGATTTTGGTCACAAGAGCATTTTCAAGAGCTTGATGTAGGATCACATCTTGTTCAATATGGGAAATCTCGCCATTAGGGAAGACATACTTGGATGTCCATGAAGAGACGGGGGTTGCAATGGATCACCTATTTAGCCTTTGATACTCCAAAGTACCTAAATGAAATCATACAAGGATGCTTGCATACCTTCGTGCTCATATGATTCTGATGAGAAAGGAATATCCTTTGATTCTTCATATATGATGGCCTAAATACTTAAATGACCAAACTAGCTCACTTTGATTTGCTTTTGAGAAGGATGAAAATGGATTCAACGCATGATGTTTCTCAACTTTCATGAAGAGTTTCTCATTTCACTTATGATCATGATGACATCATTTCATGTATCTTGTATTCCAATGGGGTTCTTTACTCTCTTTGAATTATTTGCAGACCACACATTGTCCCTAACGCTCACTGTTGCACCTTGATATGATCTATCTTTCTCCTTGACACAATTGTGATCAGAATGATGCTTTAGGATCCTTGTGGAGGGTGGATTTTCTTGTTTGAGCTGTGAGACAAATTTAAAACCATGTGAGGATGGAAAAAATCAGCAAGATGAGTGAAAATGGAGCCAACATTAACTTTTTGCACCGAAAACTAAAACTTTCTATTTTTAATAGGTGGGACCAAGAGCTGCTATTTTAGTAATTTTTGTATTGTTTCTCAAATTTCTTCTTTGAAGCTCCTAGTACCTCCATTGATGATGCTTTACCATTTTTAGGAAGTTTATATTTTTAGTAGGTTGTTTTTCAAAAACTACTCTTTTGGAAAATTACATGTTTTGTCTTCTTGTTTTGCATTGTTTCTGAATGTTCTGAGTGATTGGAGCTTGATGTTTTGAGATAATTACTATTTTTAGTAATTCATTATACATATCATGTACTATTTTTAGAAACTATTTATACTTGGTGTCGACTTGTAATGAAAACACCATTGTTGGATTTAGCTCTGCATTATGATCTCGTGCTCGATTTTCGTTGTGTTAATCTGCTAGAAATCTCGCAAATAAAAAGGAAAATTTATGTTCGAGAGTTTTAAGTTTATTTTTGTAGAAAAATAGGGCATCATTTGATATGAATTTTTAGTGATCAAAAATGCGCTTAGAATGAGACAAATATGTGAAAAATTTAGTGCAATCAGATTACGGTTAACAAGTTATGAGAGAATCTTGCTTTTGGAAGCCATGGTTGGTATGGAATGTGTTGGGAAGAACATCTACTGTATTTTGATGTTTTTTTATATTTTTAAGTTTTAGAAATGGAAGATGGGTGAACAATTCAAAGCAGTTAAGTTTAAAGTGAATTTACTTTGTTTTCTTGTCTTCCTAACTAATTGCGGTTTTGTTCTTGAGTGAAGGGCAACTAAGTATGGTTAAAAATTAGGGTTTGATGGGATGCTCATGGTGATTTTTTTCCCTTCTATACCCTTGGAAAATGGGACAATAAGTGCAAAAATGGTTCTTTTAGCAAGATGGTGACACTTGTCATCTTGTGGTGCAATGTGAGGAAGATTGAAAAGTTGAAGACCCAAGCTTGAAAATAGTCACATGAAGAACCTTAGAAGGAGATTTATCATGGGAGAATTTTTGTGCCCCCTTGGAAAAAAAAAGGAAAAGAGGGACAACTTGGATTAATATGTTGAAACTTGGCGAGATTTTGTGCATGCTTGGGGAAATGAGCTTAGCTAGTTAAGCACTTCGTCGAGATGAGGAGGGTCACATGAGGGACCAGAGAGGGGGCTTGCTCTTGGGATAATTTTTGTATCCCCTATATCCCCTTAGAAAAAGGGACAAGAGGGACACAAAATTGTTCCATTGAGCAAGAAGATGACATGTGGTAGTTGGAAATCTGGCTAAGTATGGGAAACACACTCTACACTAGAGAGGACTTGAAAATTTGATTCCCGGAGCTTAGAGAGGTATTTTGAGATGAAATTTTATATGATTATGACTCCAAAATACCATAAAAGATCAATGGAATAGGTTTCACAACCTGATTTTTATTTAAATCCATAAAAGTCTTCCTTTTCTTCGGGACAACGAGGTGTGCCAACAAAGATTGAATTGCCTCAAGAAGTGCTTAGGTATTGGAACAAATGTGATACTTACAACATGTAGAGAATTATTTCATATTTACAATTCCTATTTTTTTCCTTATAACTCCTTATGGAGCTCCTGAAATCATTTGAAGAAGTTCAAATTCAAATTTTGACCACTTACTCATTACACTTGAAAAACCGACTTTTGCATAATTTTTCCCTAAACCATAAAATATTCCTAAACCAATTCAAACACATTCTTATATCTCCAATACCACCTCCGAATGATTATGATATTTTAGAACCTTCTCGGAGGATGCACACTGCCTTGAAATGGCCAAAATTGGCCTTTCTAGGCATCCGAGAACTAGCATTTAGTTACTCTTTCCTGAATGAAAGGTGTGAACTTGTTACATCACTTAAAACAATTGAAACTGATTGTTCATCACATTTGGAGGACTTGCAAGGTTGGGATGATCATGAAATAGAAGAAAAATTGACTGGGAGAGGGATTTAGAGCATGTTTTTCACATTTGGCTTAGTTGTCATGGCTCAAGTTTTGAATTTTTGAGCGTACAAAAATGCATGACGATAAATTTTAGGGATATAAGAAACAATAAAAGACCCTTAAATCTCAAACAATGATTAAATATTTCACAAATCAACCATTCTATATAAGACAAAATTATCATATATAGAATGTCTTGGAGGAATAAAATATTGGGGAATATGCATAAAACAATGATTAGTGGGACCAAAATCATGGACGTTTTTTTTAAATTTTTTTGTGTTTAGATATCTTTTTAAAGTGCGGTATAATGCGCTCGCGTTATAACATGCTCGTATTTTCTCTTTTTGGCTTGGATTTTCCTAGGATATCTAAGCATAAGGTTTGGATTGTGTAATCAGTAAATAAATCTATGTTTTACAAAAAAACATTACAATCTCAAGTGTTATAAAACAATATTAAAAAAACATGACTACAACGTCAAGCTCTGTTTTACGTTTGTGACGATGTATTTCTTTCTAAAATCCGATTAGTTTAAGACTTTCATCTTTAATTTCTTTTACTGGGTGCCTTCTATTCTTTACCAAAACACATGTATATTTTTTATACATAATTTCTTATTTGTTCATCCAAATTTCAAAACAAAATAACTTGATCTAAACTCCATTCTACAAGCATTAAAATAAAATAAAATAATTTTTGACTATTTTTTTTTTTTTAATTAGGAGGGCATGTACACATAAATATTTAATTTTCGGGATGTGTTTGCTTTAAAAACTAATATAAAATTATATATTCATCCAAAAATATGAAAATTTAGTGGGACCTAATACATGGTCTTAGCTAACTTTTTACAAAGGGATTTGTAAAATAGTTTACGGAACTCAAAAATATAACAACACTATGTTATATTTTTGACACAAAAATAGGCACACTTTGTGTGCACCACATTTGACCTTCTTAATCTCCACCATTTTAAAAAATAATTAGTAGTTTAGAAACTAGATTCTAAGCACTACGATTTTTATTCTTATCACATTGTCAAAATTTGAGCATATGCATGCCAAATTATTAGTTGAAGTTCATATTTTGCTGATTTCAAGAAAATAGTGGCCATTTTTACTCCCTTTTAGTCCCCCATTTCCATGCACTTACCCACATTATGGATGTTTGACTTCTTTTTAACTTGGTGGACTATGACTTGATTTGATGGTTTAACTAACCTTACATTAATTAGATTTCGACATAATATGTGTATGTTGTGTAGATGCATACATACACACACACACACACACACACACACACACACACACACACACACACACACACACACACACACACACATATCCACATATGTGTGTATAATTATACACATATATGTAAAAGTTTTTAAAGAAATTATAATCATGAACTTAAAGGTGAGCCATGAGATGTTTGAAGTCACATTGAAGTTTATGTTTCAAAAATATTATGGATACTTTTAAATGCACAAGATAACAAATGTAATTATTATCTAATGTCTTTGAACTTTGTTACTAGGTCACCATGCCCATTTGCACTTCATTTCTTCTTACATCTAAGAATTCTTTTTGCTTACAATATCATCCTTCTACGTTGGAATTCTATTAATAGATCTCAAATAACAATCATTTGACACAACAATATAATTATCTCCAATACAATTAAAGTTAATATCGTGAATATAAGGTTTCATCATAATGATAAAGAGAATGTTGATTTTAATTAACAGGGGTAATTAACACTATCCTAACATGTAATAATAGAGAAAATTTGAATGAGGACTTCCATCACTATACCATTGACCCATTCACACATCTTACACATATGTTAACCCAATCAAATGATCATCTCGATCCAACTTGACATTTACAAATTAATACAAAATTATATACATTTAGTGAAGAACATGAGCAAAACTACATGTCAACAAACACTTTAATAATATACAATATAATGCTCACAAATCACCTTATAATATAAGGAATTATCTTTCTCTTAAACAATCCATAAGGGATCAAAGATTCAAAAT
This sequence comes from Taxus wallichiana var. yunnanensis, assembly GCA_018340775.1. Taxonomy (NCBI): domain Eukaryota; kingdom Viridiplantae; phylum Streptophyta; class Pinopsida; order Cupressales; family Taxaceae; genus Taxus; species Taxus wallichiana. The sequence goes on from CM031242.1 coordinate 660,815,807, forward strand.
AGATAACTATAGAACCATGGTATGACCATATGGCTAGTTATGTTAATGGAAATGTATTAGGGTGGTATATTTGGCTCTAGTTTAGTATTATAGAATTATATGTGCGTTCCCATGCCATATAATATATAATTTCAATGACTTTGTATAGGTATCACGAGAATCGAACTTTTTGAAATAGTGAAATGAAAATTTTCACACAATCACGTGAAGGAAGGTTTGATTTCTTTGTTTTTTCTTACTACTTATTAGAAAAAAGTTGGTGCGTTTGGGATTTTCCATTTGCATGAACGTACCTAACAAAGATTTTTCTTTCTTCCTCTCTCTCTCTTTTTCTTTCTATTTTTAAATTTTGTTTTTTTCCTTAAATCGAGGTTGCTTAAACTTATAATTTTGGTTTGATTCCAAAGTTATAATTGGATAGTTTAAAGATTTGAGAGTTTTTTTAAACTCTTATTTAAGCCTTTTAAAGTTATTAGGTCTTTTCAAGTTATTGGATTATTTTATTGTGTTTTTAATATGAATTCAATAAATTTATAATTATATTTGTATATTTAAGAAATGTCAAAATAAATGATTTAAGATTATTCTCAAGTAACCATAAATATCAATAGTATAAATTCAAGTATTTATGTGTTGTATTAAAAATTCATTAAAGTATTGAAGGTGAAAGGGTTGGGTATTTGCATGATCTAAATTATTTGTTGAATATTGCATTATACTTGGTGTGTTGTTTTCAAAGATTGTACAACATTTTAGGGATGGGATTATAAAATGAAAGGATAACATTGGGATTTGAATGTGTTTCCCATTTTTCATACTTTTAGAAGTTATTGTTGCATTATCGGGGTTTGAAGGGGGAAGGTGCGGTCGGTTCTAGACATTTAAAGAAGCATTTGGAAAATCAAGTGAGGTTTTTAAATCCCTAAAGCCAACAAATAGGATTGTCACTTCATATTTTTCCTAGTTAACATTTGCCATAATGATTACTTGATAACACTTTGGGAGAGTATAGTGTCAATTTTGGTAAAGGTTCTCTATTGGTTTAGATTATTTGGGTCTTGTTTGCTTCACTATCTAGACTGCCCCATATTGTTTATTTTTGACGAATGTTTCCATATAATTTGTGATAAATAAGATATTCCTCTAAAACCCCCTCTTGTCATTTATAACTCCCTCATGAATAAATATTTATGTAACTAAGTGTAATTTATTATTTTAGGTTTAATTAGATTTAATTACGTTTTTATATGTAGATATATTTCATTTTTGAGCTAAACCATTTTCCCATAAATCATTTATATAAATCAACATTGTCTTACATGCTTGTATCCTTCTACGGATAACTTTTACTTCAATTACATTATATTTGATTGATCTAGGGATTGTTTAATTTCATCTATTTCAAATATATCAACCTTACCTATTTTGTGTTACACTACCTACACATTATTCAAACTCTAAGATAACTATATGATATATATGTTTTATGGCATTATACGATCAAAAGTAATTAAATTCTAACCTTGTTGATTTTGTGGAAAATTCTTTGGATAATGTTATAGCTTGTATGAAAAAGAAAGTGGATGTTGCAAATGATATTAGTATTGTTCACGATATTATGGTTTATCTTGCTAATTAGGCTCTTTTGAATGCAATTGTTGTGAATAGATCCTACATTTCTAGGGAATATGAAGTTAATCAAGGAAGACAAATTTTCTTAGATGAACAAGATAGGAATCTGAAGAACTTCCCCAAATTACAAAATATTTTATGAAACACCAAAAGCTAATGAGATAACCAACTTTATTAATGTAATAGGAGATGTTTAATGCCAAACCCTAGGTCAAAGGGTTAAAAATGGGGATATGTTATAAGATAAACCCTATAAGATGAGGAATGGATATATGAATTCTAGCAATTAAGATCAAACACTTAGGGGATCACCTTCTATGACTAGTCATTTAGACATTTCTCAAATTTCCTATGAAACCATTTCTCCACATGTTTCAACTATTGTTAATGCTTCTCAAAACAATTTGATTGTTTATCAAGTTCCTCAACATCTTCATCTTGCTTCTTCTCAATTTCTTTAACATTCTCAACTTTCTTCTCAAATTCCATTTGTTGCCTACATTGCTTCTCAATTTCTCTCTTCGTCCGATGTTTATATTATAGTTTATTGTACTACCACGTCTCTTAAAACTCTTGAAATGAATATAATGATGATTATTATTACTAAATTATAAAACCAAAGTTAGGTGTTATCGGAAGGGTCTCAAAATCCATCTAATGTGTTCACTTATAGTGACATTTTACTTGTACTAACCCTTTGGATTATGAAGTTCGTATTTACCTTTTTTTAGTATAATTTTTAGCTCCAAATTTTCATTTGGTCAATGCTAAAGGATATCTTTCTCACCGTATAAGGTCATTCTGTGTATTTTTCCAAGATTTTAAGGACAATGACAAATTATTAACCGATAACTTTCCAAGAAGCTTACATGATTATGTGCCTAATTGGATTTATTCCTTACCATTTGGGTATGCACATGCTTTTACAATAGTACTTCACGATTTTGTTTCTCACTTTTCAATCAACATTAACATGAGAGTTACATTTACAAAAATTATCAAATAAAACTATTAATTAGTATGTGTTTAGATTCAAGACTATGGCTATAGAATTTATCCATAATTTTACTAAAAGTGAAAATCAAAATATTTTAATATTTCTTCCATGTATTAAAGATAATGTGGTTTTGAAAACTTACCAATATTTTGATAAGATTTAAGATGAAGTTAATAAATTTGAGATCAATCTTTAAGAGGCCACTATGATCAAATATGAGAATAATTCCCTTACCTTTGGTAGAGATGAGTTTCAAGGTAAGAAAACCTCAAGGAAAAAAGTAACAACAATGCCTTTCAACCCAAATTAGAACTAAGAATATGGTGAATGATGTAGAGCAAAACAATAACATGCTAGTCTTGTCTTAATAATGAAGTGTATTTAATTCACAAGAATAAGTGAAAGTCCACAAAATATTGCTTGAATGCAATATGGTGTGTTTTATTCCTATTATAGAATTGGATTCATCAAGGAGCTTTTCTAATAACTATGACGTTAGCACATTATGTGATTATCATACAAGCTTGGGAAAATATTCAAACAAATGCATTACATTGAAGCATAGTATCTAAGATTGTGTTAGAAGTAATCAAATGAAAGCACATAGAAATAATAATATTTTTAACGATGAATCAATGATTAAACCTAATTAAAATTTGTAAATATTTACTATTCCTCTTCCAAACAATGATACCCAATCAAAATATAAAGGTGATATTCATATTATAAATCAAAGAGAGCCACCAAAAACATCTAGTGATCATCCAATCGATGTATTTATTGGTTTGGTTAGTGTATACACCTTCTTTTTCAATCTTAATAATGATTTCTCTTTTGAGGTTGTTGGTACATTAACATCATTAAGTGCGTGCATTAAGGGACATCTAAAGAGAAAGGTTGGTATTGTTGATAGTACTTGGTGCTAGAGTTATTTTGGAATGGTCATTGATTTCCTTATTATGCCTTCCTACTACCTCCTTATTACCTCTTTATAACCATTTGATATCTTTAGTACTATCACCTTCACATCATTTGTGTACAACACCTTTAGACCCCCTTCATACCTTCTCTAAGTATTTTTCTTTACCTTTAATATCTCTCCTCCCCTTATGTTTTTGACATACTATTTGTGGCTAACAACATTGACCAAGGTTGATGCCATCTAGTAGAACCCTTTTTCCATCTAGCATTTCATGGCTAAGAAGATAGTGACTTTAGGATATATTCTTCTATAAATTATCTCCATCACTATTGTCATTTCTCTAAGATAACATCACATAGTCTTCTATGCTTATGATCACAAAGTTTCCTTAAAGGTTTGATAGGTTTAGGGTTTATTGGAAATTTTATTTGGAGACCATTATTGGAGTATTTAGTTACTAGGAGTAATAAAAATAAGAACCACACCAACAAGGTTTGTATTAGTATTTGGAGCCCCAACTCTAGTCTACATAGGTGTATTACTAGGTCTATATTAATCTTTGGAGTTCTTAGTTTTGGTCTAGTTAGGCCTTCTACCTACCGCTCTTGTGATTTAATTTGGTACAAGAGGATGAGAATGGAAAAGAACATGTTATATATTACATTATTTCGATCACTTCTCAACTATGATATATACTATAAAAATGTTGAATGTGATTACTTAGTTATCTATTTTATTGCATCCAATATCTAACATTATATGCTCTATCAAACCACCTATGTTATTGTCCATAGCTTCACCACTTATTTTCCACAATCATCCATCCGATGGAATGCAATGAAAAATTACGCACTCCTTATGGATATTGACTTATCCACCATCATTTAAAAGCACTCAAGGGGAAATGGATTTATGATTAAATTTCCTCCTCTCCAATACCCACTGATTGACATAGCTAATACATTGTACCTTATGAAGATATACTCTTCATTGAGGGTATAGAAGAATCTCTTACCCTTAAATAATAATTTGATAACTTCACTATTAATCTTGTGGTTTGAGACGTTGAAGAAAGTGAGAGTGAACCTAACCCTAAAAATCAAGGAATGAAAATTGAAGAGATAAAAGAGGTCACGATTGAATTGCATGAGAAAATTTGACCCTCTAATTTGATGGAGCCAAGTGTTAATAAGGATTTGAAGTAAGATGTGATATCTTTGATCCTTCGAGGAAGATCATTTATTTTTAATTTCGTATTAAATAAATCATTACCGATAAGATGGAAAAATACAAAGCTACATCCTTAGTATGAGGGATCCCATTATTTCTAACAACACTTACTTGCATGCCTTGGGTGATTTACAACATGTTTTCCAACAAGTAAATGGTGAGCACCAATGTAGAAGTTAAACCCTTAAAATTCTATCACGAGTTAGTCATAGACCTTACTAAGTGTTTTGTGTCTTTTACAATCAAGATAACCCCTTAAGATTAAAACTTCATTTAAAATTCCTAGCTTCTTCAACATCTCTCTTTCAACTACATAAATCCCTTCAAGATAGAAAATTCAAGGTTCAACTTCATAAATCTCGTTTAACCTCAACTTCCCAAGATAACTTTCTCGTATGTCACATCAAAGACATTAAGGAAAATTCCATGGTACATGGATATGATCCAATTTTTTGAGCATCAAACGTATCCTCTAGATGCCAACTATCGAGAGAATACCATAATCCACAAGAATCCAATAAGTATATACTTATAATATACATTATCTATTATCACAAAGCTTCGAGGGTACCCTATTCTATTATTTTACCGAGGATGAGGTCACTCCTTTCCTCGAACAAGCACATGGGGGGGTTTTAGAAGCCATTCTAGAGGAGATACTATGGAAGTGCCTATGCATGGGTTATTTTTGGCCTACCTTAGAGGAGGATATAGACACTTTTTCCAAGAAGTGAAAACCTTTCTAATTCCATGATGATTTTATCCATTCTCCACCATGTAAGCTCTAATCTCGTGTAGATCTTTGGCCCTTCACCATGTCGGGATTAGATTGTATTGGAAAATTTATTCATTCATAGGATGGACATACATATGACATGAGGAGTATTTTAGGAAGTGGTTTGACGCCATGCCCCTCACTAATGTTACCAAATCCATTACCACATAATTCATCCTTAGTAAAATAATATTCTTCTTTGGAATTGCGTAAAACATCATTTTTGATAATGTTGGCAATTCACAATACAAAGAAATGAAGTAATTCTTTGAAAAAATTAAATTTATGCACAATTTTTCCATGCCTTATCATTCTCAATGCAAAAAAATATCTTGTAATTTTATAATTATACCACGACTTGATTATGATAGGTCTACATCCCATGTCAATTGACATGAGGATGAGGATAGTCGAAGACGAGGGATTCATCTATGTGGTGGTATAAATTCTTCATTTACTATTTAAAGTGATTTTAATTAATTATTTTATAATGAGTCGGTCAAAGACATGTCTCTCTTAGCTTACTAGCAATAAAATATTAAAAATGAAACAAAGAGAGACTACCCCAAAAAGTATGAATGACCTACTCCCAAGTGGATTAAGGGGGATGACATTGGACACTTGCCCCCTCTAGCAAAAAAATCTTGATAGACCCTCTCATCTTGTTCATAACTTAATTATAAACATGGTCAGTGCATAGGGACCTCAAAATCGACCTCTATGTAGATGATGATATTAATGGATATTTGAGGCAAGTATGTATTTTAATATATTTTATTTGAGCTAGAATAATTTATTTTATTCCAATTTATCATTTTATTAGTTTAAGTTATTTTTTTTTTTTAATTTTGTAGTTATTTCAATTTTTTTGGTTATAGGTATTTAAAAAAGAATAGTTGATTGAACAAAAAAATGTTTCATTCATATTGTCATCTAGAGTGGTTGCAAATCCCACTTGAGAGATAAAAATTTGGTTGATATAACGTTCAACAAGCTCAAGAAAACACATCATGGAAAGCTAATTGGAAAATTTGCATCATAAGGGTTTAAGAGAATAAAGAGGAATTTGAGGGTAATTTATGTTGTGTAAATACATTTTTTTAATAAAAAGTATATAGTTTTAAAATAATTATTGGTATATATAATTTGCACGTTAACTACCAAAGAAATACAAATGACAAGCAAAGACACCTTCGACCTCCCAGAGAGAGAAATATGTTTAGTTCGATTTGTGTGACAAGTGGCTAGTATAGGAGACTAATAGGGTTGCATGTTAGTTAATGAAAGCAATAATATATGTTGCATTTGTACTGCAAAGAGGACTATTTAGAGCTTTGCACTTTGGTTGATAAACATGTTTTCTATAATTTGATCTTTTATGTCATTTGGTTGTCATTCACGTCTTATAAAAGACAAATATGGTCTATGATCATAATGCAATGGTTATTGTATAACATGGTGATTGGTAAAAAATTTAATTCATATTACAACCGATGTAGGTATCAAAAGTAATGCACTCATGGGATATAAAGCCATAATCCGAAAGGGTTGTTGGTGACTCATTGCTTGGGTAGAAAAATATAGAAGATAATGTTAATAAATTTTTAAGTGCTATATAAGCTATTTATAGAGTTATGTTGTTTTGTTTTAATTAAAAAATTATTAAAAATATTAATACATGCAATTTTATCATATAATTGTATTTGCAAGAAGAGTTTTATAGGAAGCACACAACAAAAAAATGTGTGCCATGTTAAAAGACTTGAGATGGAACACAAAAGCCTTCAATCGGTGGACCTAAGATAATCAATTTGTAACAATAAGACATATAGTGTTGAATCTGTTGTACACGCAAACTATAAATTAAAATTAACATGTTTAACATTTTATTTATTTTTGGTTAGGGTAAAAAAATGGCGGGATGTTGAGAAGGATGAGGATGACAAGGAATATGAAGAGGATGATGAGGAAGAGAAAGATCGCGATCACAAAGATCATGAAGATTGTGAGAATTAGGGGGAGGAGGACAAGACCAATCAATGAGATATTTAGGATGTAGTTTTACACCTATTTATTTTGTAATTCAGAAGGGACCTCTTAGTATCCCCTTGGAATTACATTGTTATATATTATTGTAAAACGCATTTTGAATTGAAACATTGTCTATCTTATTCTTAATAATAGTATTTGTATAGTTTACAAATTCTTAGTGTATAATTTCTCAGTGACAATACAATGTAAATAAAAAATTTATTATATAATGTTTAACTTTTGTAAATAAGTAAAAAATATAATATAATTATTCGTAATTATACATTTGTAACTACGATTAACATATTTCTTTTTTAAAAAAAATTATCGAAAGGTTTTTGCATCACATTTGTGTCATCCCTTGGTGTTAATGTCGTAGGCCTTGCATCATTAATAAGTAGCACAAAGCATACTTAAATTCGGTGCAAATATGGTACAAAAGTGATGTTAATTGGACAAAACTAAAAATGTTTAGTTGTGTCTTATTTGTGCCACAAAATTTGACACAATTTTATGCAAAAACATGATGAAAACGCCCAAAAAGTCCTTTTTGATGCACAAATGAGCCAAAAATGGCGTTATATGCATATTGTGTAGTAGTGGTGAGGCTCAAATCCATGATACAAGGTGTTGTTTAAGGCCTTAGTATTGGTGGAAACCACCTCACTTTAGAGGATCCAAGTAAAATCGAATTCTTGCTTAGTCGATAATGACAACTCGTCCAACAAATATTTATAACCTGTTGGAAAACAAACTTTGGTTGAGTACTTAATAGTCAAATCCAAGTCACCAAACACAAAGATAGTGAAAAATAAGTGTCCTAATTGTTTGTGATTCCAAAGGTCACCTTTCAACACGAGAGAAGAGCATACACAACTAAGACGAGCGATGCGAAACACACAAACAAAGTGAAAGTAAATGAACAATTGAATGTATAAAATGATTATATTTAAAATAGTTGCATGCGAATGTTAGTAGTTTTGATATTCAAAGCGTTGACATGTGATTTTCAACTACAAACGAGTTAGAAAGATGCATAAAAGCAAAGAAAACTAGCAAGTTAGAGATTAAAATACTTAGATAAAATTTGTAAAATGAATCTCAAAAACAAAAAACATCATTGCCAAAGGCAAAAACACTACAACACAAAACACGCTTTGATAAAAATATAAATGTTAGCACTGTAAAGATGTCAAAAATCAAAATGTCAAAAGTATGATCATGTTTGTTATCAAGAAATTAAAAAATCATAGAAAGGTAAAAAAGGTTAGGCTCTATATAAAACATCAAAAGTTGAAAACATTGTAGATCCGATAAGAGACATTAGGATAAAATTATAAACGTCATAGAAACATAAATAATGTTAACTTGTAAAAATGCGAGAAATATAAAACATCAAAATGTCACAAAATGTTGTTACCATGTAGGACATGCCATAAAATAAAAACATTACAAATATGGTAAAAATATTATGATATAATTAGAAATGACATAGAAATGCCATAAACATTAGTATTCCTATAAGAAAACCTCCATAGATATAGAGATTAAAAAACATTGCAAAAATGATCGAGAGATGTTATGAGATTAGTAAAAAATGTAACAAACAACTCAAAAACATCATGTCCCTACCGACAAACATGCATAGACACACAAGTAAGAAAAAATAGTAGTTTGATCTAAGATGCCATAAAGACATATATTTTGACACACAATATGTGAGACATTGATACATAAAAACAATTTTTTTAAAGAAAAATAACAAGATCATTGACAAAGATGAGATTTTTATTTATCCCAAAAGTAATACATAAGTAACCACAAAAACTTATAAAACACTCGAGAAATGTAAAAAGGACAAATGATTGTCCATGGACATGTCAAATGTATGCATGCATGGTTAGACTTCAAAATTAAAAAAATAACATGCCAAATCCTAATCTAAGCCCTAACATAATACCTCAAGATTGAGCTAAAGAGATTAAATCAATACCTAACACATTGTTGCATGGATTTGCTCAATGGATGTGGATACTCAAGTGACTTGTGTAAGATATGGACAATGTGCTTGTAAGGAGGGGATAGAAGTAGGAAGCTTTCCTAAAATGGAACGATTTCCAAATTTAGGACTCCCACATAGGATGATCCCCTAATTTAGTAAGGTTTCCAGAAATTGAAAGCTTACATGAGTAAGGTGTACAATGTACTTTTGGAAAATAATTTATAAATTTGAGTTGGGGGGAGGTTCGTTAATTTTAACATGTAGGATAATATAAATGTAGGATTAGTGGCTAGTTGAAAGTGATTAGAAGTGATTAATTGGGCTTGGGATGTTGTGGGATTGGAAATGGGATGAAATGTTGAATTAATTAATGTAATGGTAGAAATGGGGTGTCCACACCTAACATATTTCACATAAATATGTGATATTTTCAAAGATTTTTCAGGAGTAATGGAACTTGTAATATTAAAAAGTCACTCCAAATTTAAGTTTTTAAAATATTTTCTTGATTATTGTGGTTTTATATATTTTTGACAAATCCATTATATAACCCTCAAATATAAAAAACTTGCTAAATTATTAACATTTTCAGAAATCTCATCAAATTTTAGGGAGGATCTATTCTTTGTGGTTCTTGATTTGAGGCATTCTAAATTTAGAAAATTTTCAGTCAACGGTAGAACATTTGATTTAGATATAACACATATTTTGATAGTTTATGGTTACTACTCTCTTCAAATACAATCCTCCTTAAATGAGCTTAAATTTACAACTAGGAACAAAGTCAAATTAGTAACCATGCCTTTTGAAACATATACATTTTCATCAACCATTGATCCTAATGACACTCTTTATTGTCCACCACCTAAAATTGAGGGCGACATTCCTACAGGATGTGAAACGGTGGTAAATTTTATCCAAAAGAAATTGTTTACATCATTTCCAACATCTTTGAAAGAAAGTTTATATGTTTAAAAATGATATAGTATCTGAATTGAAAACCTCACTTAATCCACCTCATACAACCACTCATACATAAGTGAACCATCTAGGAGGGCACAACAAACCAAATATAGGGAAACCATTCCAAGGGTCAAAATTGAACCTACCAAAGATGAACATTAAAAATTTGATGGTACAAATGCAACCTTACGAAACAATTCTTTAACTTTCACAATATACTAGATAATGTAATGGTTGACATAGCTTCACTACATTTAGAATCTAAACCATATCAGTGGTACCAATGGATGATGAGTGATAGAAAAGGGCACATGTTAATTAAGATGAATTTACTAATGGCTTATCAACCCACTATGAGCAACCATGGAAGGAAAGCTACTTCACCCAATTAAAAATATAAAACAAACATGATCCTTAGCTAAATATTGTTGAGCATATGAGGTTGGTGATCTGGACTCCAAAAGTGACACCTTACCAAAGACAACAAATTTACACTAATGGACTAAATGATGAAATTAATTATGATATTCATTTGTTGGAGCCTTGTATAGTTAGGAAATTTATGCAAGAAACACTACATATTGAGCAACATACATATGCTAACAAGAGATTCACAAGATCAAAGTATAAAATGAAGAGATAGGAATGTGACCTAATATTGATAGAAATGTGGTCAACTCTTTTCACTAAGGCAAACCACAAAGGTATCTCCTCAACATAAAGCAAAGAAAAGATAAAAAAGCTTATGTTGGCATTATGATAGTAAATGGTCTAGAGGTCATAAGTGTGCTAGGGGAGAGAAAAGCCTAATGGTTATTGAGAATGAGGTTTTGAATGATGAAGAATTAGTAACTAATGAAACAATGGTAGAACAAAAGAATGTAAATTATAAGAAGTAAACCCTACAATTTCACTACATGCATTACATGGGATAACCACACCACAAACACTAAAAGTCGTTGGTTATATTAAGATGAAAAAGGTGACAATTTTGATTGACATATGGAGTACCCATAACTTCATTAGCAAAAAATTAGCTAATGAGATCAATTATTTTATGTATCTAGTCCCCAATTATCAAGTCATGAATGCCAATGGGAAACAACTAATTTATCAATTTAAAATGTTTGTCATCCCAATTGAGGGAGCATAAGTAGTTTTGGGAGTATAATGGCTCAAACAGTTGGGAACAATGTCTTTTAATTTTCAAGATTTATTCATGGTTTTTAGTATGAATGGAAAAATGTACAAAACTTAATGGGATGCAATCACCACCAAAGCCAAATTAGTAGCTCTCATCGGATGGAGAAATTACATAAGAATAGATCTTACGGCATAATGATACTATATTTCTTAAAAACACATGATGTAGAAAACTAGTCTCCACCAACTCTTTAGGAGATTATTCAACACCATCAACAAGTCTTTCAAGAACCAAAGAGCCTACCTCAAATTTGAGATCATGATGATATAATTGAATCAATTCCTAGAAATATCCCTCCTTGTATTAGACATACCACTATACCTATCAACAAAATTTAGAATTTGAAAAATTGATCAAGTAAATGAGACTTAGTTTGTCCTAATAAAAGTGTGTATTCATATCCATTGATTATGGTTAGAAAAATGGAGTTAAAGAGAAGGTTCCCAGACTACAAGGAACTCAATAAGATCACTCTCAAAGATAAGTTTTCTATTCTTGTCATTTATGAATTATTTGATCAATTGGTGATGGTTTTTTACTAAACTAGAATTTTATTCAAGGTACCATTATATTCAAGTAAAGAGGAGGATGCCCATAAGATTGTGTTTCAAACGCATGAGGGTCAATATGAAATATTAGTTAATCCATTTGGTGACATAATGGTCACAATGAAAGTAATCAATACCAAACTTCTAATTCGGTCAAAGTTACATGAGTTAGATGAAGGAGGAAAGTTCAATATGGAACATGGGAAACTCATCGAAAAAAGAGTGAAACAATTATGAAAGCTATCCATTCCAAAACAATTCACCAAATGGAGGAATCTATCAGTTTAAGATGCATCATGGGAAGATGACCATTTATGCTACACCATCCTCAGTGGCTAAGTGTTGAGGGTAACACTTTTGTAAAGGGGAAGGGAATGTTATATCATTAACATTATATCTTCATATGAGTACTAAACTTATGCAATATAGTGCATAACCTTTATATTTCATTTATTAGTTCTTAATAAAAAGTTAAGCCAACCTAATTAATGTTGAAAGAGTGTGACTATTCATATTTATGGATGTAAATATGGATTGACAAGGCTCTTCTAATCCATCAAAAATCATATTATTGAACTCCTTTAATTTATTATTCCGATTTCTAGAGAATTCCCCTTTGAATTGGCTTATATTTGAGTGTTTCTTCCATTTTCATAAGAAATGTCCTCACAAATACTTTATGACTTTTCCATCTCCCTTCATAAGAGTGGTTATTAATCTTTTAGGATAAGTTTGATGATTTTTGACAGATCTAGTTTATGCATGAATTCTAATTGTTTCCAAGTTTCATTAGGGGATGCCTTATTTTCGTATATAGAGTGGGAATTCATCTTTAACACTCCTCAAAATGATAGATATAGTTTTTTGAGCCATTTGTTGGCAATTATTTAAGTTATTAAGAGTTGCTTGTCTTCTAGTAAGAGATTTTTAGTTCCAATCACAATGAACCATAATTTTCTAGCGATAAACTCAGCTTTAAATCAAAGTTTGTTATTGTTATAATTAGAGTCATTAAGAATCTAAAATTGTTTCATGCTCAAGTTTTGAGAGGCTAATTTTCCTAGACTTCAAATATTTTTCAAGGGTTTAAAACAATTTTCCATAACCTAAAAATATTTTCTAGGTATTAAAATATTTTTGAAGGACTTAAAAACTTAAAGACCATGATACTTTTATTCTAGACTTGAAATACTTTTTCGTGACTCGAAAAAAAAACAACCTAAACTTGAAATTCAAAAGCACTTTTAAGACAATTATTTTTCCAAAGATTAAAAAAATCAAGGAATTTTTTTAAGGATTAAAATAATTTTAAGAGTTTTTGGAGCTTCAAATAATTTTTCTTTTTTGAAATTTAAAATAATTTTCCAAATAAAAATGATATGCATATAATGCTTATAGAAATCTCCCATCTAAACCCAAAAAAATTGGTGGTTCTTTTAATAATTTTTTTAACAAAATATATATCACCAAGTGTTATATTAACTTAACTAAATATAAATATAACTTGTATTTAGGGGACGGGCTAATAGTGGTGCACCCTAAGTTAAGGGGTCCACAAAATCAATTGTTTATCATGTGGAGTCGCGATTTTTTCACTAATATGTAGCTCAAATTTGTCTTAACTTATATATGTTCTTTGGAATGTTTAATTGGAGGGAAAGCCATATTTTGAATTGATTTAAAATAATAAATTTGAGTTACACTACAACCATGGTGGAAACCAATATTTGAACATGGGTGATAATGATTGAACATTGAATTTTAATACTTGTACATGGGTGAGAGGTCTTACATGTCATGATGTGATTAGCTACTCTACATAATTATTATGTTAAAAATAAATAACCACTAGATAGTACTATGACAACTATGAAGTGGTACTATAACAACTATTGGGTATTGTGTGATCAAGACTCATGTCAACTATTGGACCATGTTCAAGCATTGGTTGTTCTCCCTAAATGTTTATCCGCGACATTTTGGATGAATTAACACCTCAATTCATCGAGCCACCAAGGTGACTTGGCAAGCTCTCCATGCAAGTTGATTAGTGGAGCCAAAGCTAGATTAATATCTTATTGTTGAGTTGGATCTTCCACGCATCAAGTTGGTTTTCCTTGCATTTTAGGGTTTACATTATTTTTGCTTTGAATAGAGCCTTTTAAAGCTACCACGAGTTTAGGGAATGGATATTTTGTTGCCCTCTTTGGAGAAGCCTTGATTGTTTGGCTCACTATGCATGCGCCACGTGGGAGACAAGTCACAAGATGAATTTTTAGTGATCACTAGATCTAAGCTAGGATCTACTCATGTAGAAGAAGAAGAAGAAGAAGAAGAAGATATTTTAACGTCCACGAGGCTACCAAAGACAACCTATGGGACAACAAATCTTGCTAAATATCTTTTTGACATTTAGATCTCTTGTTGGTGAGTTTGATAATTAGCTCCCTTGTTTTTTCAACCATATTCTCGCTAAAGATATCTTGAAAGGATGCAATAGCCACCATGTTAGCAAACTAGGCTTGAATGTCATTATAAGCATTACACTCCAACATGAAATGTTTCTTTGACTCCACTGCCCCAGACATGCAAAAGACACATATTCTCTCTTCCCATGCCTCTTTAAGTCAAAGAGTTGAATGTCAAGTCACTATGCAATCCCAAGTGGGAGTTACCGTTGAGCAAGGGTTGTTTCACGTTATCATTTTCAACGAGCTCGCTTTAGATCTTTGTTGAGTCAAGAGTTCATAGCAATCAGTGCTAAGCTCATAGGAATCAGGTCATTGGAGAGTTCTCATCGGTTACTAGAGTGGTGAGATGAGGGACAAAGTGTGAATAGTACCAAGCCACAGTTTAGGAGTGTCCCAACCGAGATGCATGGGGATGAGTCGGGCAAATGGAGCTCGGTGTGGGTTTGGGTGTGCTATGTTGACAAGCTCACTAATAGGAAGGACTACTTAAAAAGATTAAAAAAAAGACCCAAATTTGAACTAAATCAACTAGCCGAGGAGGATGAAAGGAAGCTTGACAAGGCCGAGTTGGAGGGATTGTTGACCATAAATTAGGTCAATACAACCCTTCCAATAAAATCACTTTTCTTTAATATAACTTTTTGTAAATTCTTACGTAGGGTAATTTTTGATGCATTTTTTCTCCTTCAAATAATTTTTGTAAATTTTCTGCACTTAATGCAAGGAATGTAGGGTAATTTTTGATGCATTTTTTCTCCTTCAATATAATTTTTGTAGAATTTTTCACACTTAATGCAAGGAATTCTTTTATTGCAATACAACTTTTTATTTCACATTGCACTAAGAACTGCAAGACCCACTTGCAGAAAACTTTCCCAAAATCTGCCTGAGTTCCTTAAACTGCTCCTCAATTTCCTATAAGTAATTTTCACACAAAATTTTTTTTACAAAAATATTAGATAACAAAATCTGGCTTTGATACCATGTCAAAGATTAGGAGTGATTCTGAATCTAAGTAGGTTGTTATCCAATAATTTGACAAGGAATTAAATTACAAAAGTGCAGCAAGTGATACTAAGAAAAAAAACCACTAACACCGAGTTTACGTGGGGAAAACCTTTTAGGTAGAAAAACCCCACTATCAAATGCACTATTAATTGAGTTTTAGAGACTTTACAATCACTGTGATTTTGCAGGGAACCACAGCTCACAAAACCCAGCACAGTATCTTCTTCTCACTTCTTCATTAATGTATATGAATACAATAGAATTTTTGCTTATCATGATTTCCACACTTGGAAAATAACTTTATAAAAGTTGGTGATCGGTTATAACCAAAAATGGTTATACCGGTTCACTTCCCAACTAATCACATTGATTGGTTTTAATTTATAAGTTTATATAATGTTTAATGTAAGTGGATTTAAGTTTGTTTATAAACAAGGCACAATAGGCGTGTCTCGACAAACATTATGAGCTACAACTTATGTTGATGTCTAATTTCAAGTATTAGCAGATATTTAATATCAGGAAGTTTTACAAGTTAAAGTTTCCATTTGATTGATTGGTCTATTGTTGAAAAGGTATGTAAACCTTTCTATGCAAAATTATTGGTAAAACAGTGTATGCGCTCCCACGACTCATAATTTTAAAGATATCATGAAAAATGTGGTATTTACTTCATATCATCAATAACTCGAGGATGCATTTATATATGCAACTTAAAACTATAATTCTCTAGAGCTTCACTCCCTGTTTATTTGCAGGTGAGGACATTTTCCCTATTTATTGGTCAATGAATCTAGAATTTTTTTTCCTCTGAAATATTTTTGCCCATAACTTTCTTAAGAAAAAAGACCAAAAGCTCAAGTCATTACATCATGAAGGCAATTTCTTCTCTGGTGGCTCTTACATTTGCATATAAGTTAGCTGGCTACATATTTGAACTATAACCATATGCTCTTCACAGCTTTTTGAATACCACATGCTCTGGATAGATGTTTGAATAAGTACAAGTGAATAAAAAAGTTGATTTACATGTTTCTAGATCCATAACAATAGGAAACTCGATACCCTAACGGTCATCTCTGTCCATGGCAACAAAAATGATCTCTCTCATAATAGTAACTGTGATTATAACAGTGAAAACCTCTGAATAATCATATCTGGCTTGGCATAAAAGCACCCAAAACAAAGGGTAAACATCCATATTAACAATCATTGTTTCTTGTAAATTCACATTTCAGTAACCTGCAGCACAATTACAGCAGCAGTTTAAATTCCAATATACCAGCGTTGTTTAAGAATTAAATACAATCATACTAGGAAAATTGAGGAGAGATGCTTAAACAAGCCATCCTTTCTCACAACCCCAAACCCTACCAATTGCCTTCCCATGGAAACTCAAAAGGTAACTCACATAATCAGTGCATGAATAGTCAAACTTGCAATTCCATTTCAGCTGGTTCAGGGATGAAATTTAAAAGCATGCTTGTTATGAAATGAGTGGCTCCACGCCATATTTTAGTTTTGGTGGATTTTCAAGCCTGCAACAAAAAATTCCTGCAAGTTAAATATTTTTAAAAAATCCATAGTGCAATTCAGTTGAAAGATCAACTTTCAGTAACAAGTTAATCATATCAAATCAGTAATGTAAGACAGCACAAATGAAGAATAGAGAAGTTTATAAAATAAGGTTCCCGCTCGGAAAATAATAAGATGAGAAAGTTATGAATTACATGAGACATTTAAGTTTTAACCAATCTGATTGACACTTGAAATGAACAAAATATCTTGAGTGTGACTTGTAAGGCATTACACACTCCATAAGTTTTGCCAATTGGGAAAGATGCTAGAGGGTGAGGAGCACAAATCAGTGGACTTACCTTGATTTGTGCTCCTCACCATTCCTCCCCACTAAAACAATTTCCTTAAGGTGTTTGTGTGCTAAATGGGCCCCCTTGCCTTGTGATTATTACCAGAAGTACATGAGGAAGAGTCATTAGGTTAATGACTACTCATAGAGGTATCTTGAGATGAGATGAACACAGGTAAACTGCCACCAAAACACATAATAATCTAACAAAATATATGATTTAGTTTGCCTCTCATAGCACTGTGTACTATAGTAACAAAATCCTTCAGAAATGTTTAATGATTGCGGCATAAAAGAACATATAGTCAGAATACGAAGACAATACCTCTGTCTTATTTTCAGTAGCCCTGTCCCTATTGGCATTGGTATGCCCATGATAATGCACTCACTCACACCTTCAATCTGATCAATTCTCCCGTGAATGGAAGCATCAAAGAGATGATCAGTGGTCTTCTCAAATGATGCAAGCATTAAGACACTGTCTTTCATCTTTGCAATGCCAAACCTTGTTATTCCTAGCACTTCGCCTGATAAGACAATGAAAGATTTCAGGTCAGTGCAGGAAATAGAAGAAACATTCATCTACACTGCAATAATTCCTTTTCAACAGAAGAGCAAAGCATTCCTTCCATACCAAAATGCCCTACAAAGTTGAGAAAAGCATTCCTTTATAGTAATATACACTTTTCAAATCTCAAAACTCTTTGATCTCGCTGTTCGAGTGTCTATCTACACAATAATACCTCCAATCAAAATCATGTTTTGGACTCAAAAGAAACTTGACTAAGAAGACTTTCATGGTTGACGCTGGAGGGATTCACTAATGATTCCAGTTCTATATGTAGTTACAACAGCCTGTAACAAAGCATTCTCTTACATGATATCACAATCTTCTCAAGTCCTGTGACAATTCATATTGCTAATATGGAGGCTATACACTAAGTCAAACAGATACAAGTTCTTAATTAAGGGAGTAAAAATATTTTTCAGAAAGTTAGTAGATTTGGATAACGTGTCCTTAATCCCATAGAATTCATCACCAGTCAGCACAGATAAGAAAAAGGTTAACTCATCAGGTCCTTGCATGCAATGACATTTAGGGTTTGGGCTTCTTGAAGAATCCTATGTAGAACACGGAAAATGATCATTTTGACTATATGGTCAACTGCAAAAATTATTATTGAATGTCCTATTTGTGAAGTTACTTCCTATGAAAAATGTGAGTCCTAATATAACACCTTATCAGCAGTCCAACAATTAAGAAAAAAGGAGGCCATAGAGAAATAAGTGTGTAATATGCACACCGAAGGATAACTATTAGCCAAAATACCATTTCAAGCAGTGCAAAGATAACAATAAAACCTTACAATACCAAGTATCCCTTTAATTGACTCATACCAGTACGGAAAACCTGCTGCAAGCAAATGCTGGAAACTTGTAACGAATGCAAAATGGTGAATTGTGTAGATAATCCCTCTCAACACAATCCAAAACTTGAAGGATTTAAACTTCACCAAAAACATTCTATAATAAGGAAAAGAACATTATATAATATTCAGGCGAAGAGCATTATTTGAACTTGGGGAAGCTACAACTCTGATTTAGACAAGGAAAGTGGTCAAACAAGAAACTTTGAAAGATCCCCTTTAATGGGAGATAATTTTCTAATATTTTCCAATAAAATACCCTAACAATGCATAACTAGAAAACACTTAAAAACTGAATTTGAATGCAGATCTGTATTTTATTCCAGAAAATGCGACTAGGGTAGGAATAGAAAATTGGTCTTTTTAATCTTTATAAGATAAATTTCAGATCTGACCTGTTTATTACAGCAGCTAGAAAACAGTCTGAAACCTTCCACAAAGTGCTGGAAATTATGTAGAAAAATATGCCTAATAGTTTCTACAGACAGCAGCTCCAAAACAACACTTTTAATCTTGCTAAAACTTGCAAATAAACCCCAAAAGAGGTCGCTCCAGCCAGAATAGATCAAGCAAAAAGATGGTTCAACAACCTGATTCGTCCTTGAAATTCCAATACAAAATATGGGTGTAATAGAGAGTTTTCGTTCCCCTTACACTAGTCTCCTTGAGGGATTTCGTCCTCAGAAGTTGCAGCAACAAGTACTTCAGCTTACAAGCCAATATCAAAAATATGGAGTGAAAATCGAATGCCATGCCCAAGCCGCCCCTCTCCTTTTTATAGAAAAAATATTATAAAATCACCTTTCCATCTTCCAATGAGAAGAGAGTGCCAAAATGCCCTAAAAGCATGCCCATACCAAGTCGCACTTTTCCCTTGGGCCAATAAACATTACCTAATATTTTATTATTTTCCTAATGTCTATTTTGGCCCACCATGTCAAGTCGCACTTTTAGCCTAGAGTGAAATAAAATCACTTTGGCCATTTAAAAGACACTTTATTAAGTCATAATATTATTATTATAAGTGCTTTATAATAATTATTTTTAAATTGACACTTTATAACAATTTTATGACTTAAGTAAGACTAAATGGGCCAAAGGTTTTCACCAACAACTATCCAAGAAAAAGAGGGACATTAGAAACTTCCGTTAATTGCAAAGTGAACTCACTAAGAGTTCCCCAACTATCATAATTGCAATGATGGCAATGCTGTTATCTACAATGTTGCCAAAAAGAGAATAAGGCTTGTGGAGAGAGTTTCAGAAAGCCTTCAGGAATCAGGATTGAACAAATTTCCAACTGTTTAATGCAATTGCTTCAGGATGCATAAACAAGCTTTTGATGTGGGTAGGAATAATCATCTAATGATTTTCTATCATCCTGAACAATCTGCCAACCACGGGAATAATCTAATAGATCTAAATAATGTACAGACAAAGCTTAAAAGACACTTCAAACATGGACACTTTTTCTGAGTTGGCTATCATTTATGGAACAAATATGTTGGAGTCACTAAAAAAATATGGAAATGGCTGTCAAAACAATATACTCATACCCCTCACAATTTAGATCAGGCGAATTGTTCATGTAAAAGCAAAAATAGAGAAACTGCCATTTCTATTTTTATTTTCAATCTCTTTTCTCTGTTATTGTGCTTTAATGATTCTGGTGATTTTAGAATGCTTTGTGGCCCATTCCCATATTGGTGGCCAGCCAAATGCAACACTTGCATAGTAGAAAAACAATAAATTGAAGTGTTATTCACTTATTTGTCTTTAAGGATTTCACAAGGGGATCCTAATATTATTTTGATTTTGAGATGCAGTTGGGGCCATTCAATGTCAAAATGCAGGGCCCACACTTCTCCATCCTCACATTCTACTATTGCTTGGGAGAAAATGCATTTGGGTTTGAGATTTCTTCCAAAAATCCAGCAACATTTTTGAAGACTACATTCTGGAAATGGATTAAACAACAAAAAAGATGCATCATGGAAAATTTGTGAATTCTGTAAATTTGCTACTATAATATAGTATTTAAGCGGTAGAAAAAGATCACATCATGGTAAGAATGCATATGGCACAAGGTATGATTATTAAGAAAAGTACTCTTTAGTGTACACCCTTAAAATTATAGATAAGAAATTAAACTCCTTGTATCATGCCACAAACTCCTTATATAAGTTTCTTGCTATCCAAAAAGCATTAAGTTTGAAATTGGCATTTGTCATTATTGTATGTATTGTACCATGCCAGGCGGTCAGAACCCAAAAGAATTCATGGGAAGGACATCATAAAGTATGTGAAAGAACATTGACAAACAACCGGTCATGATATCCATGGAAGGGTTATTTTTGCTATTTATAAGCATGGTTAAAAAGTAAAAATCTTCTTAAAAGTAATAGATAAAATTGAATAGCAAGACATTTATACCTTGAATGTCATAACATCTGCAAGAAGCATCATATGCCGAATGTCAATGCTCATGTCATGACTCTTCATAGTATACTCTATTTGTTCAATTATCACGCTTCTAGCAGCCTCTATTCCAAGTGTTTGTTCAATTTCAATAACATGATTACTTTTTGTATTCCTTCCATCCACTCCTTCCATGCCCATCACGGATGCAAGATTTGTACTGCAAACAGTAAGATTTATACAGTACATTAGCAAAATACTTGAAATCACATCTTACCAAGTAAATCCATTGCTTGAAGTCATACAATATCTACAGGATGAATCTACAAATGCTTAGATAATATTTTATCACTGTTTGACAATTGCATGTCACGTGAACTAAAATGAAGTTTATCATCCCAGAAGCTTCTATCTATCCATGTCCACAAGGTTGTAAGTTTGTAACTAATTTTAAAATAAGTGAGAGAGCATATTTGAAGCAATGCATCTTATGATAATCATGTAACTATGTTAGAGTGTTACCTGTAAATATGAACATGATAAATGCTCTCAAATGTATGCCAAATGACAAAAAAAAAAAAAAAAAAAACTGCTTGACAAAGAGTATACAATTTTGAAAAAAAAAAAGAGGTTAACAAGTGAGTTCATAATGAAGTTATCTGGTCCTGGCCTTGTTTAAGTGAGGATTGGAACCTCTATGGAAGGCAGCACCATCAGCAGTAATCTGGAATATCTAACAAAAAGGAACAGGAGGAATTCTCCAGAATTGAAGAGGCCGTGGAAAGGTGTACAACACAATAAAATGTGATGTCCCCTTTTTAGGACAAGATGGAAGATGCCACAAATGGATAGAAATCAATTCAAGGAGTAAATCCTTTTGAATCAACCTCAAATAACCCAATGTCGGCTAATTACAACCCAAAATGGGGTTGGAAGTAGCCAAGGTGGTGGGTTAGATGGGTGGATCAATTGGAATTTAAATCCTCTTAATTCTGATTTTTATAACAGCAGTAATTAAATAAATCAGGCTTGTAGACAGCTGAAAACTTCTAAAATTCATAACTCCATTAATACTCATTTTTACATGAAACAAAGTGCACAATAAACTTGGGATTTTTCCTTTCCAATGAACTAAAGATTAGATTTTTCTGAGCACTAAAACTTTACCAAAATAGATCCGGAAATCTCAGTCCAAGTCATTAGGGTTAGAGAAAAATAAATAAATATTTCCAGCACTTTTCCCGGCCTCCAAACACACCAAAAAATACCTCCCTTCCTCAGAAATAAAAGATAAACAAATCAGATTTGCAGATCTTGTTTTATGGTCACCAAAAACATGCCAAATAATTCTGGAAATTATTTAAAGTTAAACAACCCCATGTCTGCAACATAACTTCAAAAATTCATATCTTTTGCTAGAGAAGTCCAAATGAGTTGAAACTTTGGATCTTGGGCCACAAAAATATGAAGAATAACATTCCAAAATTAGTTTTCGCACAACAAACACGAAACCCTAATTTTGCCCTAAAAAGTAGGTCGCCCAACACATTTAGGGCATCAAATCATCTCCAAAAATTATGAAATTATTTGCAAAACACAACAGATCTGAAAACCAACAAGTATGCTCCCAAATCATGCAACAATAACCAGATTTTCACCATAAATAAATGTGCTAGGGTTAGGAATACTTTCCCAAGCAATTCGCCACACAATAGATGCAACACACACACAAATGGATCCTTAACAAAATCAGATTTACTTCACTTCCAAATCGATTGAGAGAGAAAGAGCACAATGAAGAGCTAGGGCATACATCCCATTTCTCCAAGCATGGAGTGATATCAAATGATCAAATCAACATCCCAAATGATGGCCACACAACCTCCTTTTATAACATAAGGGTGCAACATTCAAATGGCCGACCTCTTCCCTTTTGGAGGGAAAACATAAAACTTAATTAAAATACTTAAAAGACTCACTTAATGTGCAATTTTATCTTTTAATTAACTAACCTACGTGCACATTTTAAAACTAACTCGAGACTCCCACTTGTAGTGTTAAACAATGCCAAGGGGATGCCAATAAAAAGATGAACAAATATATTAGTAATGCCCAGAAAAGGGGCCATTACATAAAAACAGCCATGTCTTCTAGGACATCAGCTCAACCAAAGCTAAACCCCCCAAAAATGTGCAAGAGACCAAGAACTTTTCCCAATGATATGAAATATCATTTTACTATCTAAGGGGTTGATAGATATAAAGATGTGGAAACAAACCAAATGGAGAGCATCCCACTCAAATCACACCAGATACAATTTTGACTGGGCGTTAAAGGGAAACCAAGGGTTTGTTGGGCAAGATACCTCTAAAGAGATCATAATGGAATCTTCTTTGGAGCCTTATTATATTTTATCCATGTCAGAACTAACAACGAAGTAGAGGATAAGATTGGTTGAGGCATTGAACTTGCACTATCGGTGGACTATCTACATTTATTAATTGAAGGTGATTCCCAACTAATAATTAATAAGATGACGAAGGGATTGACTCGGGTTGAAAGCTATAGAGCATTCTTAGGGAAGCGAGGGACCTAATATTGAAATTATCCTCTATAAATTTACAACATTATTTCAAAGAAATCAATGGTCTAGCTAATCTCTAGCGAATGTTGAGGCATTCAAGCTGGAAGGGTTGGAAATAAGTTTTCAGTCTAAAGAGTGGGGGCCTTCAAACTCTCCTTTTGAAGGACAGACTTAATCATTACAAAAGTTCTTTTTGTAGGCTTGGATTTAGTTGGAAGGCTTTTTCCTAAAGTGCAATCATTACAAGACGGGCCTAAAATACTATCGTTGCCCCTAAAAACTCGAAAGATGGTCTAATCTAAGCAATCTACCTGCCTTGTAATTTCATAATGTCTAAGATCAATAAAATTCTCTGCCAAGGTTAGCCCCTGGCATCAAGAAATAGTGATGGACTATTTATATACCACCTCTTCTCATTTCTAGTCCCACTACATTCTCATTCTCTATGGAATCTTCACTCTTGGTGTCCCAGATTTCAGGACTACCCCTTTAAAAAAATCATTCTTTTTAAAATAACGGGTCTTTTTGTGTTTTTATTGCCTGAAGTTGTCTCTATTACGTTAAGATATTCCCAATGAATCATATGAGCCAATTTTGACAAATACCCAGATGCTAAAACTCATTTTATCCCTTCGTTGGGTTTTGTCTATGCGAATTTTATTTAATTATTTATTAAATAAATAAAGTTCCGTTTTATGTGAATTGTGCTGCAGTTGAACCATGTTGAAGTTTTTCATGCCAGTATTCTCACATCTCAATAGGGTTTTCACCAGGAATGAATTTAGAGCAATTGTCTGCAACTTCTGGCAACGTTTTTCGTTTTATTTATTTCTTTTTGCTTTTGTTTTCAGTTTTCTCCGTGGTCTGTCTGTTAAATTCCCCTTGATCTGCATTTTGTACTCTGTATAACTGTTTATTTGCTTGGAACATCTGGAAGTCATCCATGGCTTCAACAAAGAAAGAAATTAATCACAGAGTGCCTTGACTTCACTTAAAAGAAGAATTTCAGCAGAAAAAGCCTCTCCTACGCAAGTCGCACTTTTTGGGATTATAGATCTAAGTCTGCTGGTGGGAATTTTGGCAGTGGCAGGCAGACAGAATTTCTTAATAGCAGATTATTTTTTCCCATCACGTCAAAGTCACTTAAGCTGCAATGGGAATTTCAGAGGTGGCAAGAAGGCGGGAATTTCTTACTTGCAATGCTGGGTGAAAATAAATCACTTAAAAAGCATCGTGGAATTTCTTGCTTGTCTGGCAGCAGGTGACTTTTCCCATCAAAGAAGTTTATTCACCCATGCAAGTCGCATTTTCGAGAAGAAAGCTATTTTCCATGCAAGTCGCACATTTTGGAAGGATTTAAGTTTCGCTAATGAGATTTTTCTCGGAAGCACCGAAACGTCCCTGAGGGTCCCGTATCCATGGGGAAACATTTCCGAAACGCAAAACGCATACGAAACGTGCGGATGTCGCCAATTTTTCAAAGTTTTAAGCATCAAAACTTTTTAAAAATAAAAAATAAAAGCATTTAATACACCTAACCCTAATCTACCTACCTAGACTTGCTAAAGACACTTCCTAAAAGCTATATAATGACCTCTTGGGTCCATTCTAAATCACACTCTCATTTTCTCTCTTGCTAAATTCAGTTTTCACTAAACTAACATTTAGCATTGTGAAGAGCAAAGAGACATCAAGGAGATATATATATTATGCGAGACGTTTTGTAAGCGTTTCGTATCCAAGGTTTTTTGAAGATTGTTTCGCGTTTCGTATTCGTTTTGTTTCCTGCAACATAGGGAATTTTGGCGGTGGAAGGTAGGCGGAAATTTTTACCCGCAACGCAGGATGAAAATTCTCATTATGAAAGTCAAATCACTTAAGTGAAAGATGGGATTTTTGGAGCTGCAATGCAGGGTGGAAATTCCCATTACTTTGACTTTCTATTTTTAACAAATTCCCTTGCCAAAAAGTGCGACCCACCTTGGCATTAATACATGTATTTAATGATATTTATTAATGGTATTCCTAGCTAAGTTTGGCACCATAAATAGGAGGAAAGTCAATGCAAGTGGATGAGCTAAAGAGAAGTCAAGGATGCATGCTAAAAATGAATAAATAAATTCATAAAAAAACAATCAGAAGCATGCAAATTGAGGTGCCCAAATTGGATGAAGAGGCATGACTTTTAATTAATTAAATTGCCAGAAATAGGGAAGGGCAATTATTAAAAATAGCATGCAGATGGCTATATAAGCATGAGATGCCATAAGGGAGAAGCAGTTAATTCTTTTTGGTGAAGTTTGCAGCCGGACGTGTTTTGGCACCAAGGAACGAGGATTTTGCATTAGGGAGTATTTTCATTGCGAGTAAGCTTCTAGTTTTGGCGCTAGGGTTGGAATAACTTTATTTTATTATTCCAAGTATCTGCATGTTGGTATAAGTGCCTAGGTGAATTAAATAATATTTTTGTATGCAAGCAAAACCTCAAATTTTAGGGCATAGACTTTATATGCAGATTTTGGTGATAAAAATCAAGTATTCATGCCATGGACTCTATATTTGTTTGAATTAATCGCGGTATTCATCACGGGTGCTCATATAGGTGAAAAGAAGTCCAAATCAATGACGAGATACATTAAATATATCTTTCGAATCGAGAGAAATTGCCGGATCTGCACAAATTGATCCAATTACAAGGGATTACGGCGAGAATTAAAAGAAAAAAGAGCTCGAGAAAAAGGTTATTCTAGGCATGATGAAGCATGATGAAAGGAAGGGTCAGCGAGAATCATGCATTGCTTCCAAATTTGCTGAAATCAATGATCTGAGACATGGGCTACGAACCTATCACCGATTTGGTTGATAGATGCCATTGGTAGATCCAACTCTCATAATTGCAAAGGCTTTGGCAAAAAAATCATTCTCTTGTTTCTAGTGCAACCCGTGTGGAAGTCATTGCATGGAAAATTCCTTTCAGGAGCTTGTGCATGTGCTCCCAATCTTCCAGTTGAAGCCTTCATTGAATTTACTTGTGTTTTCCTTCACCCGAAGTGCTTTCAGAATTTAAAATTGCTCATATGCAATTAAAAATAAAAGATGATGAGTTTTGTCTAAATTATTTACGGCAAACATTGCACTGGTGCATATACTGGAGAAGAATTGCAAAAGCTTCAAGGATAAAAGGGGAAGACATGTCAGAGGTAGCACCACAAGAAAATCATAGTCAGCTACTTCCAGATCCAGTTTGGTGAGAATCAAAGGCAAAAGAGTCAACCGCATGCAGAATATGGAAAAAGAACAAGACTGAGAGTGTTGCAGCTTTCTTCTAATTTCTTTTCCTCTTTCTTCTTCTTTCTCTTATTTTCTCCAACAAAGTAATTGAGCAATCAATTAAATTATAAAACTTAAGTGATTGGTTTAAAAGCCATTCTTTGAAGAAGTCAATTACTTGGAAATAGGTGGTAAACATGCAAAATAGAAGGTTCTATTTTCAGTTATAAATCATGCATGTCATGCAAAGAGTAATTCAAGAGGAAGATTGCCAGCTGTCCCCTTTTCTATAGCTTCCGCATGCGGGAATTCATTAAAAACTTCCTATTTGTAATTGCCCTCTATACACTATAAATAGAGGAAGAACCTACGGGTTAAGAGGAGAATTGGTAATCGACATTCTTGTGTTCCAGACTTTGTCTTTGAAACCCTTGATATCTTTTTTGAAAGCTAAGGAATTAAAAGGAGACAGATTTCGGAGAACTTTGTGTCAACGGTGCATTCGATTCTTATTTCTTTTTAGATCTTTGCATAAAGCTGTGTTATCTCGAGATCTAGATCCGAAACTTTCATTTTCTTTAAATTTTGTATTTCAAGATCTATTTATTTTATTTATGTGCATGAGACCAACTCTGCAAACTATTGGTCGGATTGCACATCTTATTTTCTTTCTTCCCGTATTCAATTATTTTCCTCTTCCGCACATATTTCTTTACAGCTGCTTACTTGCTGCAAAATTGTCTAGCTATGGTGCATGAGCTTCGTAGTTAAAGTAAAACCCATAAATATATATTAGAAAACATAATTGACAAAATCTTACACGGGAGTCTCACCGGTAAATGAGGGAGATTTATCTCATGACTGCCTAGGTTTTTAGCTGTATAGAAATCTAGCCAACAACTCTCTTGGTCCTCCAAGCACCCATCTCTGAGATATTTGTGCATACATTTATTAGGGCAGAAATGGCAGCTAATAGATAGAAACTCCATGATACTCAATATGTTGGAGCAGTGTCAATGGAAACTAAAAATGCATTTTGGATGCAAGACTTGGGCACTCTAGCGATGATGAATGCCGTAATTGGTGAAGACAACACTACGAATAATGGTGAAGGACAACCAATGCCTCGGTTCAAGAAAATAGTAGTGATAGTTGAAGAAAAAAATAGCTGATGGTTGACCTCACTTCATTGTGTTGAGGGTTTCAAGCAATTTGCGTTCATTGTGGGGATCTTCAGGTGGTGCAAAATGAAGAGACATTTTTAGTCAATTCTAGGGCATTTCCAATGCTAAAACAAACCCTTTCATTTTTGTGGTGATTAAAGGAGTAATCATTAACAAAAGCAAATCGGGGTTGTGATGAGTTGCGTAAGGGCTATTCTAGAGGACCGATTGATTTCTATATAATGAGAACCAATTTTGTTTAATCTAGAATATGTGTTGTCAAAGGAAGAATTAGACCAAATTCTAGACCAGTTCAAAAGTCGGGATCATTTGGGAAGCGAAGGTAAGAAATATGGTAGGAGGGTACTTATGGAGGAGCTTGAGGGAATAGGCACTTGTAGCAATGGATAGAGGCAACCCAATGCCTACTCCATCGGAGGATAGCTCCTAGAACCCACTTATAAGAGATAATTAGTTCAGGCTGATATCTGATAGTAAATGCTTCATTTTGTAGTAGAATCCTAATCGAATAATGTATATAGATATTGTGAAGGCTAGAAAAGGCGAGATGTTTGAATGGGAGCAGTCTAGCCCCAATATTTAGATGTTTTGCTTGGCCTTTATGAAGAAAAATGTAAACCTAAAATGTATCGAATATACCAAACACAAGATGTTGTTTTTTGTGGCACGTAATGCTTTTTTCTCTCTATTTGTATGGGCAGGGAACCCGTCTGAGCCTTATTTTACTGATTCATAAAGGTGTAGTGTCCCCAAATGGGACAACCAAATGGGACAATTCGACCAAATTTGGATTTATAGCAATCCCAAACCCCAGATGTAATAAAATCAAATAATTATCAAATTAAACTTTGCCAAACTGAATTAAAATCTACAAAAAGCGACTAGGGCAGATTTGGGATCCCATGAAAACAAGAAAATATAATCATGCACTTCCACTGAAATCTGTTTTGCTTTCTCGAATAGTTCGATCGA
Organism: Taxus wallichiana var. yunnanensis; assembly: GCA_018340775.1. Classification (NCBI taxonomy): domain Eukaryota; kingdom Viridiplantae; phylum Streptophyta; class Pinopsida; order Cupressales; family Taxaceae; genus Taxus; species Taxus wallichiana. The sequence continues at coordinate 660,845,312 of CM031242.1, forward strand.
AGACCTTTGGCCCTTTTGTCTACCCGACGGTCAAAGGGTGAATTCAAGGGTGACTTCGGTTTATTAATTTTATTATATCGTGCTTAAAAATAAAATAAAGTATCACTAAGCACATATAATGAATTAATAGACTGTTTAAGTGACTTGACTTAGGAAAGTACATTTAAATAAATTAATAAATTATTTAATGTGCTTTCTAGGCAAAAAATGCGACTTGATTTGGGGAAGAGTTAAATAAGCCAAAAATGCGACTTGCTTGAGAAAGGAAAAATTAATTAAAAATAATTATGTTGTTTTGGGAAAAGTGCGACTTGCATCTTTGAAGGGTTTTTGGCTATAAGGAAAAAGTACGACTTGGCAAAGGCATTCCAATTATTATTATTTTCTCGGCGTGATTAGCTTTGAGCTTTTGCAGACAAAATCCAAGGACGGAAACCCTCTGGATTATTCCTCTTGTGGACGGAAACCCCAGGAGCAGTGAGAGGAGTTCCTATTCAGGGATCTTCATTGTAATCACAAGTTTTTATCATTTCAGCAGTTTGAAAGAGAAATAAATTGCAGTAGTGGGCATTCAGACTTCTTCTAGAGTGGGGCGACTTATTCTACAGTTGTTTTATGCAGTATCTGAGGTATTTTTCATGCTAGATAATTATTGTACATTTCAGCATCAATTATATATCAAATCGATTTGGTTTGAATCATTTACGGCTGGGTTTTGGACAATCTTTTGTTATCAAACTATCTGCAGATTTATAATTGTTTGTCGTAAATATTTAACATTAGAAATCATTATTAAATACACGACTGAATTGTTTCATGAAGAAATCTGCTGTTAAACCCTAGGCACCCTTTTTGTATTCACCCGGTTTGCGGGGTTTGTTTTATTTAATTTATTTATGCAGTTTGAGTATGGTGTTCTATGGATTCTTTTGATGTTATCAATTCAGATTTGAGCCAGAGCAATATATATATAAAAAAATTCAGGCAAAAAGGGGTTTGGGATCTTTCAGTGGTATCGAAGCAGTGTATCCTCCCGGCTGTGTGGGAAGGAAGCAGAGAGTGTATTAAAAACATAAATCAGCTTTGAATGCGGCACGAGAGAGGCGGTCCACACGAGATACTACACTCGAAGACAGGCACGACTCAAAGGCTGGTATTATAGGAGGTGACAGAATGGTTTTTGGGTGATAGACCAGAGAGTCCTCCTCGAGAGGACCATGCAGATCCAGATAGGGATTTCATTCGGGATATGGCAGCCACTCAGAGGCAGTTGTTACAGACTATGGAGCGCATGGGCTCCACCTTGGACAGGTTGGCACTAGACAAGTCGCGAGACAGACACGGTAGGAGGGATAGATCCGTATCAGTTGCCAGTGGTTACAGGGATCACAACAGATCACCTTCAGAGCTTGGGAGTGTTAGGGGATCGCCACACCCATGGCGGAGGCACACTCATACAGATGAGCGGAGACACACTCATACAGATGAGAGGAGGGCTACGCGGACTACAGATAGGCCTATGCAGCCTAACTTCTTGCCTAGAGATGACCCACCAGAGATTGAGGGCGACCGGAGGAGGTAGCTTTTCGGATACTATTATGGCAGTCAGTGATGAGTGGAGGAGTTTGCCGCAGCATGTGAGGGATGTATTTCCCCTCCCATAGTATTGTGCTCAGAGGAGAGATAACATGAGGGTTGGACAAGACAAGAGGCCTAGAGCGCAGTAGACAAGGATTTGCGACAGGTTACCATAAGGTAACCCTCTCCACTTTTGATGGTAGCGGAAAGATCAGTGCCAGGGCTTGGATTCACAAGCTCGACACCTATCTTACCCTCAAACCCATGAGGGAACATAGGAGGCTATATAGTTTGCTACGTTACACCTTGAGGGGGTGGCTTATGATTGGTGGCACCATGGATTAGTTACACAGGGTCATGAGCTTCTACGGTCATACAGGGATTTCAGCGAGAGGTTGATTGCGAGATTTGATCGCAAGGATGTGGAGCTTTATTACAGGGACTTGGCACAAGCTCAACAGAGTGGACACATTGATTCTTACATCAATGAATTTCAGCGTATAGTAGTCATGGTTCCAGAGATGCCTGAGAAGAGGGTAGTGATGTTATTCATAGAGGGCCTTCATGACAGGATGAGAGGATTGGTCAAGGCTCTTAAGCCTAGGACATTGCATGATGCCATCCAGACGGCATTGGACTTGGACACATCCCCCACTTCTTATAGCCCACTTCTTATCAGCCCAATAAGAAGTTTCCCACGAGCTCCAGGCCATTTCAGTGCTCTACCGTTCAGCAGAAGAGTGCACCACCTCCTAAGGTGGATCAGGAGACTCGTAATGAGTTGAGGAGGAAGAAGCTTTGCTTTCATTGCAAAGATCATTGGGAGCCTGGACATCGTTGCCTTGGTAAAGGCAAGGTGCATCTCATTGAGGTGATTTCAGATGGGGATGATGATCACTCGCTAGATACAGATGCAGAGGATGAGGGCGGTGGCCATGATGCACAGGGGGAGCAGCCCCAAGTAGAGCTTGGCGAGAGTGAGGCATTGGATTCATCCGATGTCACTATTGCTACACTCTCAGGAGTTCCTAGGTACCATCCCTTTCGGCTGAAGGGAGTGCTTAAGGGACAATGGATTGTTTGTTTGGTTGACAGTGGAGCTACGCACAACTTCATTGATGAGGGGTTGGCTGCGAAGCGAGGATTACAGGTTGAGGAATTTGAGGGGTTTAGTGTACGGGTAGCAGATGGATTTGCTATTAGTTGCACTAAGAGGATTCCGCGGCTTAGTATTCAGATGGGGGACTACACATTGACCGATGACTTCTATGTTATTGGACTTGGTGAGATTGATACAGTTTTGGGTATTCAGTGGTTGCAGTCCCTTGGCAGATATGTGCAGGACTTCCGGAGGATGGAGTTGGAGTTTATGGTGGATAGGAAGAAGATTGTGCTTCGGGCTCTTTCTGATGGTGGGCCTAGAGTTGTTTCAACACGCAGGATGGAGTCTATAGTCAGACATGGAGAGGTTGCATGGGCAGCCCAATGTTTCATTTCATCCAAATCTTCTTCAGATAGTGAGCAGCCCTTTCATATAGATATCCAGTCCATACTGGATAAGCACGGCCGGTGTTTGGTGACATCCCCCCAGGTAGACCACCGGATAGAGGTTTGAGCATGTTATAGAGCTTGAGGAGGGTGTTAAACCCGTGATGACTACGCCTTATCGCCATCCTAAGACATATAAGGATGAGATAGAGAAGGCCATTAGAGAGCTCTTGGAGATGGGACACATCCGTCCTAGTTCTAGTCCCTTTGCTTCTTCAGTTGTTTTGGTGAAGAAGAAGGATGGGACCATGAGGATGTGCATTGACTATCGTGCACTGAACAAGAAAACCATCAAGAACAGGTATCCCATTCCTCGCATTGATGAGCTTTTAGATGAGTTGCATGGATCTATCTATTTTTGAAGATTGATCTTCGATTAGGCTACCACCAGATTCGAGTTCGGGATGAGGACATTCACAAGACAACCTTCAGGTGTCACTACAAGCACTATGAGTTCTTGGTGATGCCATTTGGACTCACCAATGCACCTGCTACATTTCAGTCATGTATGAACCATCTCTTCAACAGGCAGTTGAGGCAGTTTGTGTTGGTCTTCTTTGATGATATTCTGATATATAGCAGGACATGGGATGATCATTTGAGGCATCTTGATGAGGTACTTAGCATAATGGAGACTCAGTCTTTATTTGCTAAGATGTCCAAGTGTGAATTTGGACTTACGGAGATATTGTATCTTGGGCATGTCATTGGGGCCAATGGGATCAAGGTTCATTAGGAGAAGATACAAGCAATGCAGGATTGGCCACCACCCAGGAATATCTCTGACTTGCGAGGATTCTTGGGGTTATGTGGTTATTACAGGAGGTTCGTGAAGGGTTATTCTCAGCTGGTAGCTCCATTGACAGATCTTACACGGAAGGGGGCATTCAGATGGACAGATGAGGCACAGGTAGTATTTGAGAGGCTCAAGGTAATTATGAGCACTGTCCAGTTTTGGCTCTTCCAGATTTCTCACGGCCTTTCATTTTGGAGTGTGATGCTTTGGGATTGGGGATTGGTGCAGTTCTTATGCAGGATCGTCATCCTATTGCCTACGAGAGTAGGAAGTTGAGAGATAATGAGAGATTGTATTCCACCTATGATAAGGAGATGTTTGCCATTATGCATGCCTTGGCAAAGTTCAGACAGTATTTAGTGGGTGGAAAATTTGTGGTAGAGAACCGACCACAACAACTTGAAATATTTCTAGAACAAAAGGAGCTCAATGAGAGGCAACAAAAATGGGTTAGCAAGAATCAAGCATATGATTTTGACATTGAGTATGTCAAGGGGACGAAGAATGTAGTGGCTGATGCACTTTCCAGGAAACCCCATCTCGCTGCCCTATGTTCTTTGAGCGAGATTTCAGCAGATTGGAAATCTCAACTGTTAGTTGAGTATTCCAAAAATACTTGGGCATGTGACATTATGGATGGAAAAATTCAGGATGGCGATATAAGGTAATAGCTGATTTGATTTTGTATAAGGGCAGAATTTACCTAGTTCCTGAATCTGAGCTTAAGGAGAAGATTATGCATGCTTTCCATGATGCACCACTTGTAGGACATCCGAGGGTATTTTAAAACATACAGGCAAATTAGAGAGAGATTCTCTTGGAAGGGTCTCAAGGATGATGTCTTGCGCCATGTCCGTGAGTGTATGACATAGCGTAGAACAAGTCGAGCATACTTTCCCAAGAGGTTTATTCTGACCATTACCGATTCGGAGCGAAGTGGGAAAGTATTTTGATGGATTTCATTACTGAGTCTTCCGTGGTGCGAGGAATGATCACATTTATGTGTAGTTGATCGGTTGACAAAATATGCACACTTTTTGCTGTCCCTACCAGCTTTAAGGCACCTCATGTGGCTGATTTGTTCTTCCATCGGATATTCGGAGTTGCATGGACTTAGAAGAACATTGTTAGTGATTGGGATAGTAGGTTTATGAGCATATTTTGGCAAGAGCTTTCCGTTTGGTTCACTTGAGTTGACTCAGAGCACTAGTTATCACCCTCGGGTGATGGGCGGGTAGAGAGATTATGGAACAAGTGGATAGAGGGTTATCTTCGTAACTATGTTGCGGGACACGAGAAGGCATGGGTAAAGTTCTTTATATTTATGTGAGTATTGCTATAACACCACTTACCATATGTCTATTGGTATGACTCCATTCCAAGCATTGTATGGATATGATGTGAGATCTTTTGTTGATTTGGCGTTTGGAGACAGTAGAGCTCCCAAAGCTTAGGAGATTTTACAAGATAGTCAGGACATCCTTAAGGTACTTAAGGATAAATATTCAACGGGCCTTAGAATCAGCAAAAGATGTATGCAGATAGGCACATAGGGAGAGAGCATTTGAGGTAGGAGACATGGTATTTCTACGTCTTCAGCCTTACAGACAAAGTACTCTCAAGAAGAGTGGAGCTGAAAAGCTCAAGCCGTGATTCTATGGACCATACAGGGTGTTGAGGAGAGTTGGTGAAGTGGCATATGAGCTGGAATTACCTTCTGAGAGTAAGATACACAATGTCTTTCATGTATCTTGCTTAAAAAGGCTTTGGGGCAGCACATTGTTTCTTTAGAGTTACCACCTTTGGATGAGGAAGGGAGGTTGGATTTAGTGCCAGAGGAGATCTTGGATAGCCGAGAGAGGAGATTGAGGAATAGAGTTATTCGGGAGTTCCTGGTGAGGTGGAAAGAGTTGCCCGATAGAGGATCTTTACATGGGAGGCGAGTCTATATTACAACATCGGCTTTACTGGTTGCTTTGGGGACAAGCGATCTCGAGAAGGGAGGATTGTAATGTCCCTCTTTCTCGAATAGTTCGATCGAAGACCTTTGGCCCTTTTTGTCTACCCGATGGCCAAAGGGTGATTTCAAGGGTGACTTCGGTTTATTAATTTTATTATATCGTGCTAAAAATAAAATAAAGTATCACTAAGCACATATAATGAATTAATAGACTGTTTAAGTGACTTCGACTTAGGAAAGTACATTTAAATAAATTAATAAATTATTTAATGTGCTTTCCTAGGCAAAAAATGCGACTTGATTTGGGGAAGAGTTAAATAAGCCAAAAATGCGACTTGCTTGGAGAAGGGAAAAATTAATTAAAAATTAATTATGTTGTTTTGGGAAAAGTGCGACTTGCATCTTTGAAGGGTTTTTTGGCTATAAGGAAAAAGTGCGACTTGGGCAAAGGCATTCCAGATTATTATTATTTTCTCCCGGCAGTTAGCTTTGAGCTTTTGCAGACAAAATCCAAGGACGGAAACCCTCTGGATTATTCCTCTTGTGGACGGAAACCCCAGGAGTAGTGAGAGGAGTTCCTATTCAGGGATCTTCATTGTATTCATAGGTTTTATCATTTCAGCAGTTTGAAAGAGAAATAAATTGCAGCAGTGGGCATACAGACTTCTTCTAGAGTGGGGCGACTTATTCTACAGTTGTTTTATGCAGTATCTGAGGTATTTTTCATGCTAGATAATTATTGTAATTTCAGCATCAGTTATATATCAAATCGATTTGGTTTGAATCATTTAGTGGGTTTTGGACAATCTTTATTATCAATCTATCTGCAGATTTATAATTGTATTGCCATAAATATTTAGCATCAGAAATCATTATTAAATACATGGCTGAATTGTTCATGAAGAAATCTGCCTGTTAAACCCTAGGCGCCTTTTCTGTATTCACCCGGTTTGCGGGGTTTGTTTTATTTAATTTATCTATGCAGTTTGAGTATGGTGTTCTATGGTTTCTTTTGATCAAATCTGAAAATTACATTTATAGACACCTAAAAATACTGAAAATATATTGCTTTAATTCATAAAAATCAGATGAGCAGATGACAACATAAATCAGATCTGGAATGTCTCACATACACCACATATTAGCCAAGAAGTGAGTTGCTCCACATATGGAAAAAATAGAATAATAGTTGATGCCACTAGCTCCACAAACCCTTCACCAATCTGCTTTATTCTCTGCTGCAAATCTTCAATAACACTGCTGGAAATAGTAAAAATCTTTGAAGATACCATGGATAACCCTGAATAGGAAATCCCCAAATTCTCTAAGAGGGTTTTCATCCTTAGAATGCTCAGACAAAAGCTTAAGGCTTTAGCTTCAATTCAGAAATTATCAAATGAACATGGAATCCCTTCCTACAAGTCGACCTCTCCTTTTTAAAGAAGAAATGACCCAAAAGCAACCTCCTAAACATCCAATCAGCGTCAATGAATTTCTCTATGCATTTTCCACCCTCCATCCTTTCTAGGCCAAGTCGCATTTTCCTTGGGAGGATAACTTTTGACCCATGAACTTTTGCCTTTTTCTATTTTCTTATTGCTCCTCAAGCTGGTCGCATTTTTCCATAGGAATAAACAATTTAATAGGTGCTTTTCTCTTGTTGGCTTTTTCTATGTTTATTTTATCATTAAGTCCATTACTTTATTATAAGTGCTTTTTATAATGTTATATTTATTTTTGCACTTTATAATAAAAATAATAGAACTTAAGTCTCCCTTAAAATCCTCCTTAGCCGTTGGGAAGACATAATAGGCTAAGGGTATTCAATTGGGAAGGGGATATTACAAAAGGTGAGTTTAAATGGGAGTAAAGAAAAAGAGTTATTATGAGTTAGGAACATACTAAAAATTATGAACAAAAACAAAAAAGGAACTTACAAATTTAGAAATAAAAAGGTTTTAGAACAAAAGTTTATAAAGAAATAAAATTAAAAAATGTAGCAAGCCGTTAAACTGACCAACTCCTAACTACAAGAGTGTCGCATTCTCTGTTAACATGAGTTTAGTGGATAGTGAAATCAGCTAGATAGTGAACTCCCTAGATCAAAGAACCTTGTATGAATTCAGCAGGTTATAATTAATAATCAAATAAATTGTGATGAACCAATGCACATTAAACCAGAAGATAAAATTAATAGTAAATTCAATAATAGTATTCATCCTTTGAATGAATCAGAATCAAATAAACTCCCCTCAAAATAGCGGAGTAAGAATTTAAATAGAATGAATTTCAAAATGTGCATAGGAATCCAGAATTCAGTGTGTAATGTCCCCTTTTCGAGACATTATTAATATTTATTTTTCATTTGCATTGCCTAACCCTGGATGGAGTCTTTTTAGTTAGTTTAATGTGCACATAGGTTAGTTACTTTTATTTATCTAGTTAAAAAATAAATAAAGTGCACATAGTCTTAGTATTAAATATTTTAATGAGAGTTTATGTTTTCCCTCCAAAAGGGAAAGGTCGGTCTTTATTGGATATTGCACCCCTTAGTTCTATAAAAGGGAGGTCGCATTTTCCTTAGAGGGCATGTTGATGAATTATTGATTTCACTCCATGCTTGGAGAATTGGGATGTATGCCCTAGTTCTTGCATTGATCTCTCTCTTATTTGGATCCATTATTGAAGATTATTGAAGACTCCAATGTTCTTTCCATTTGCTCTCTTGTATTGAAGGTGTTTGTGCATGATATTTTCCCTCTAGCTTTGGTGACTTGTCTAGGAATCACGCATTTTATTGAAGGTAAAATCTGCATTTATTGAGTATTTTGAAGGGTTCTAAGTGCTGGAAATTATTTATGCAATTTACCCTAAACCTAGCGACTAGGTTTGGGATTTCGGGGGTTGATTTGAGTGGTTTCTAGTGCATGCAAAGATCTGATATTTATTTTGATGAGAAGCTCATAATTTTCCCTTTCTATTGCATTTGGTTTCAAGTTAAAAGAGTTAGTATTTTGGGAGAGTTAATTTCCAAAGTTTGACTTAATTTTTAACGAGTTATTATTTATTATTTTTACTTCAAGCCTGCAAATTGTATTGGATAAAGGAGTGTAAATACCAAGCTGGATTGCCCATCAAGCCCTCACCTTGGCTCACTCCAACCCTATTTGGGTTGTAGTTGAAACCGGCACTAGGGTTCATTGAGGTAAACCTAGGAGGGTTTATCTTCTAGTGTTAATTTTTGCAAGTATTTAATAATAATCGGTTAATATCCAACAAAGGGATATTACACGGTGAGCAATGCTTACCACCAAAACTTGTCAAAGAAATACTTTAATTGACTACTCAATATTATATGCTACAAAAAACTTTGTACGCCTGGCCTCTGGATGGAGTTGATATAGTTTTGGCATTGATTAGTTAAAAATAATTTTACACATTTTCAATGAATACCAAGAACGATTTCATTGGTTTTGGTTGGGAAGGTTCAAACCTTCACGAATAAGGCCGGTATATTGCCATTGAATGGAGAAAATGAAGTGAAGAAGGATGTAGGAAGCTTGAGGTTATTCGGACCATTGGACTCAGGATGGCGTATAGAGGACAACCCATTAACTTAGCTAGTAAATCACAAAATTATAATGAATATGCCATAATACTAGTAAATCACAGAGTTATAATGTGTATGCATTAATAAACATATTGGCAACAAACCATTATACATTCCATAGATTCAGAAATCACCAAAAATCGGCGATAAATTGCTATTTAGACAGCCAGCGATAAAACTTTGCAAAAAGTGTGATAAGTTTCAAGATTAATCGCAATTTTCAGCGAGTAATTTTGTTATGCTAAGGGCAAGAAAATCGGTGGAATAAATCACCAAAAATCACCTATGATGAGTATAAAATACCCCGAATGAAAAAGGTCATTTTTTTGCAATTTTCTCTCTACGAATGGTGTGATTGCCTATCGAGGGGTTTCAACTTGTCATTATTACGTAGTCCTCACGGTGAGTCTTCTCGTGACTTTCATCTGTCAAGCTTCAAGGAGTCAATACATACTTTTTGGCATTTTCACTTTTCATTGTTCAAACTTCAAAGATCAAGCCTCATCTTCAAGCCTTCAAGGAATATAGTGGTAATGGTTCTAATTCTCAAAAGGCTATAATCTCTCAAAGATTCAAAGTTCAACTTCAAATGATGACAAGTTGAAACCCTAGTAGGCTAGTTGATTGTTAAACTATTCTAAGTGTCATTGTTGATAAATTCAAGCTTCCAACAAACTTACATGATTACATCTGCATTCTTACCCACTTGGTTGGAAATCCAAAATACAATAATGGGTAATCTATTTTAATTAAAGTATTTTACCTTGGCACTCACACTTGTATGGTTGTACATTACAAACGTGAGTGCCAAGGTGAATACTAAATAGATTACTCATTACAATGTAACTGTACATAGTAAATACAAAATGATAAATCATGAATCCACTCCATTCATGATAAAATATATTATAGCTCAGCATCATTGTTCATAAATTCAAGCTTCCAAACGTACATGATTACATCTGCATTCTTACCCACTTGGTTGGAAATCCAAAATACAATAATGGGTAATCTATTTTAATTTAGTAATTTACCTTGGCACTCACACTTGTATGGTTGTACATTACAAATGTGAGTGCCAATGTGAATACTGAATAGATTACTCATAACAATGTAACTATAAATGGTAAATAGTAAGTACAAAACGGTAAATCATGAATCAACTCCATTCATGAAGTTATAATATATATAAGTTATAGAAGTTTCTGAGTTCTGTAATGTATGGCACATAGAGTGGTATTCGTAGAATACTGATCCATGAGTCATAAATTTTATGAAGAGACAAACAGAATATTGCTCTTCTATTCAGTGGGAAAATGACAAAGGTATGCAACATATGTGTACAAGGCCCAAAAGGTTGAGAATGAGAATTCACATAATTAGAAAAGGGGAATGCTTCCAAAATAATTTTCCTAGACAAAAACGTGACTCTACATGTCCATGTCAAATCTTGGGTTCAAATGGTTATAAATATATCATTAAAAGGAAGTAGTTACAAAAGAAAATGGTTATGAAATATTTCAACTTCTATGATGGATAACAATATACCTTCCTGTAGATTTGATGGTTCAACTGCCAAATGTGTGCAACATTAGCAATTCTACTAACATGGTGCAGATCTGGGATATCATCTGACAAGGCTAATCTAATTGGGATCTGCGAGATCCAAATATCAATAAAAATAGTAATAATTTGTACCTATTACTAATTCATTTCTTTACATAGTATGAAAATACATGCATATCCCTTGCATTTCATTAGGGCAAACTATTGGAGTTAAAGAAAGGATCTAAGGAGAAAGGAAGAATTAGTAGCAAGTCAATATCTTGTATCCAAAAAATTGGTTAGAAGGATCCAGGTGACATGATTTATGGCATACATTTTGGTCTATGAGGCATTCCTCAATGCTCCACACTAATTTGGGGAAAGAAAACTGAGTGGTGCAACACATAAGGATGAGGGTCAATGTGCTACCATGATGGTGCAAATGTTTGACGTTGTGAGCCTTTGGTGTTGGAGTGTGTGTTGCTTGTCACTATATGGGTTTGCATTGACAAGGTGTAGATAGTGCAGACTCTACAGAGTCTTCAAGGCTCTCAAGATGAGAGTGTGGATTAGTGTGGCTACACACTCCAAAATCTTTTCCAGTGGAGAAAGAGGTTAAGAGGGTGAAAAGCCCAAGAGGTGAATTACATTCACCATTCCTCCCCCTACTAACAAATTTTTACATGCTTGTGTGCTAAGTTGGCCCCCCTTGTGTGTTATTATTACCAAAAATATGAGGAAAAAAATGCCATTAGGGTAATGACTATTCATGGAGGTCATTTAAGTAATGACTAAAAACACACAAGTAAATATCCCACAAAAATCAATTAATCTAAATAAATTGCTCATGAAAGCCTTCAACTCAAATTAATAAATACATGAATGGGTTGCCCATATTGGTAAATAATTGTAAGAATAAGGTGATTTATAAGGCACTACACACTCCAAAAGCTTTGTCAATGGGGAAATAGGTTAAAGGGTGAGAAACATGAAGAGATGAATGTAGCTAAGAGGCTGGGAAGCCCAAAGTGGTGAATTACATAGACCATTCCTTCCCCTACTAACAAATTCTTACAATGCTTGTGTGCTAAGTCGGTCCCCCTTGCCGTGTGATTATTACCAATAATATATGAGTAAAAAATAACATCAGGGTAATGACTACTCATGAAGGTCATTTGAATTTTGGGTAATTGCTAAAAAACTTATGAGTAAAAATTCCACAAAATCAATTAACCTTATAGATATCAACCCTTGACATATTATTGTAGGATCAGTTTTAATAGCTATGATCTACACCACGAGGCCCAAGTTAGTGGTATGGAGGAAAACCCAATAACTTAGCTCATAAATCGTTGAGTTATAAAAAATATGCAATAAAAAGTAGATTAGCAGTAACCATTACAACTCAAACAAGAAGGGATAGTAGAATAGTGCTCTTCTATTCGATGGGAAAATGAACAACGTGGTTCATATGCAACAATAGCCCATACAACAAGAATGAGAATTTCCGAGGTCAAGGGAAAATGCTTCCTAACTGATTTGCCTAAATTGGAATGTGTCTCTACATGTCCATTTCAACTCTTGGGGTTGAATGGTTACAAATATTTCATTACAAGAAAGTGGTTAGAAAAGATGACAATTATGAAATGTTCCAACTTCTCCAATGGATGACGGTTTGCCTTCACATAGGTGTGACGATTTCACTTCTAGATGCACGTGGTGTTGATGAGTTGGCTAATTGGCGCGAGATGTGGAATTGTTGCTTGACATGTTGTAATGTGGTAATAAGGCTCCATAGGGCCAGCGTTTTTAAAACGATCGAACCGAATCGGAACCGGTCGGTTCGACCTTTTGTGCCCCAAACCGGATGAAAAATCGGACCGTTCAACCGGTTCGGTAACAAACTAGTCAAATCGGTCGGTTTTGACCTAGCGGCTGCCAAGCCAAAAACAATCGCCAAAATATGACACTAAACATTAAAAATTCAATTTTTAATTAAAATTTCATCTTTTAATCAAACATAAACCCTAATTTATTACTATATAGAGCCCCCATTCACCTCACATATCTCTCATTGAGCATTTGTGAGAAAAAGCATTTGGAGTATAACATTGAAGAGTTTAGTTTTGGAGTGAGCTTGGAAGTTGGAGCTTATTCGCCATTGCTTGTGGGCTCTTTGTGGTGATATTGGCATCCATATAGAGACTTCCTCACTTCTAATTCGAGCACCTCTCTCATTTGTAGGGATTTGGAGGCTTGAAGCACCATTGAAGAGTGTTGATTTGGAATGAGCTTGGGGTTTGTTTGGCATCGCTTGTGGGCTCTTTGTGGTGGTCTTGAGATCTACATTTGGAGGGTGCAGCCCATATACAAGTTGGAGTGTTTCTTGACCACATTTGTGTGCACGTTGAAAGGTATGTTAAGTTTTAAACCTGCCCCTATTTTTAAATCTTACTAAATAGGAAATCTGAAATATATTTTCTTTTCTTGCAGTTTTATATTTGCATTTTTGGATTTCTTTGCAATGCCCCAGGAGATAAAGACCCTACATGGAACCATCTTTGACATAGTTAATAATCAAGTATTTTGTAAATATTGTAAGAAACACATCAAGGCGGGTGGGGGCATTCATAGGTTGAAACAACACTTGGCTGGTCAAAGTGGCCAAGTTTCCCCATGTGATGCACTAGATATTGATGCCATTAGATTGAAAATGATAAACTTGCTTGAGAAACATAAAGAAGAGAAGGCTAGAAAAAAAGAGATAGATGTTGAAATAGTGAGAAGGAGGCAACATGCCATGGCCCTAAGAAGGATTGAAGGATCTTGCTCTGACCCATATGTCCATGCTAGAGACCCTTTTCGGTATATGCCTCCCACATCCACTCATAGTCATGAAAACCGACCTCCAAAAAGAAAGAACATCCAAAGCTTTTTGTATCTTCCTCCACACCTGCTACTACCTCCATGCCAACAGAAAATCAGCCAACCTTAGATAACCCTTGGAAAAAGCAATATAAAGAAGTTGCTTTCGAATACATTGCTAGATGGTGGTATAATGCAGATATCCCTTTCAATGTTGCTCGCTCACCTTATTACCAGCCTATGTTTGATTCCATTGTTGTTGTTGGTAAGGGCTTCAAAGGCCCTAGTATGCATGATTTGAGAGGATCTCTTTTGCTAAAATAAGTTGGGTGCATAGAGGAATATTTGAAGAGTTGTAAAATATCATGTGCCAAAAAGGATGTACTATTGTGTCGGATGGGTGGAGTGATGGAAAGAACCACACCATAATAAAAAATTTGCCTCTTGTCCACAAGGAACTATATTTTTGAAATCATTTGATGCATCTGATAGGATGAAAGATGCAAATTTGTTGTTTCGGTCATAGTTAGAAGACTCGCCGAGTTGGCGAGTACTCACCAAAGAAAAAGCCAAACGAATACTAGCCTGGAAAACTCGCCACTCGGGCTCGACGGGTTTTGGCGAATATTCGGCGAATACTCGCCAAAACTCGGCGAGTCCAAGCCAAATACTTGCCCACGCGGACTGTACACGCAAACATGTCTTTTACACTCAAAAAACTCAGTTTTTTCCCTTTATAAGGCCCTAAAGCACTTCATTTTCATTCACACAACCATTTGAGCTTGCATTGCATGTGTTGAATGGATTTTTGAGCGAATTCGAAGAGGAAATTTGGAGAATTGCATTTGGAGGTAAGTTTTTTTTTAATTCTTTCAAGTTTTTGCAAATTTGGTATATATTATTTAAGTTTTATATATTCATATTGTAATTCTAAATACATGTAATGTAAAAGTGAATGCATTTAATTTTTTAATAGTCATTTTTGCAATTGGAGGTATGGATTTTTTTAATGCAAATTTCTAAATTATTTAAATTTTATGTGTATTGTAATCGATTCATCAAATATGTTTTGTAATTTTAAATGTGTTCAATGTGATTGCGAAATCATTTTAAATTTTTAATACTCATTTGCAACCGTAGGTATGTTATTTTTATTAAATTACGGTGAAATATAGTTATTCAGGCACTTTTTTTAAAAAAATTTAATTAAGCTTACATTTTTTTAATTTTTAAATGTGCATTGTGTTGCAGATTAGAGCTTAACAATGGCATTGGGCTCAGTGTCGGACGTTCGAATCGAGTCAAGCATCACTAGCAAGAACCATTTCTGCGAATGTTTGTACCCTTGCTTGGAAGTATGGTGTACGTGGAGCAGTTCATGGAACAATTGTTTGTAATTTCTCACGAAAAACACTTTTAGAGGCATCAATCATGAAGTATCACCTTGCACGTATTGTTTGTTGGGACGTTGTGGTTTTCCCAATGTTCTGAAGAGACAGTGAGAGATGAAAGTAGAGTGGCAAAGCTAGAGGAGAAAAGCTGGAGAGAGGAAAGGGTGGTGCATGGCCATAGCACAAGTTGTTAGACACGGGGCTCTGATGGCAGAGGATTCGAGAGGATGATGCGGCAATAATTGTGGGTTCTACTCGTGGTCTACATGCATACGAACCGGAAGAGGCATATCTTCATCGAGTTCAAGCAAAGGCATACATAGCTTTTTTGTGTCAAAGAACATACCCCGAGCACAACCTCCATTGCAAGGTACAACCTGGAATAAGATGGGCCGCCTTCCACCATACGAGATACTCCTCGATGCTCCTGCCCATCTCCTACCGAGTAAGAAGGATCTGCACAAGATTATCAGAGACGATATTTACAGGCAGTTCATCCAGCACACTTGGATCGGCCTGCGGGTGGATTATGTCCTAAAATGTCTTTCTATGCCGCACATTTCCGAGGTCGATGATGGGCTTATAAGCCGGCCTACGTATATCTTCGACACTAGTTGCAGCACTTCGCATATCACTTGGAAAGTTCAAAAAGGGCTCTCATAGACTTTGTGTGGAGGACCAACATCGGGTGCTCGAGAGAGGATTTGCCGGCTTGCTTCTCTCTACGAGATCAAAATGGAGGAACACTTCATTTTCAGGTGCCCCATCTACTATGAGATCAGAGGAAGATTCCATTGCCTTTTCCGAGAGCATCCGTCATTTGTAGCTTTCTTCAGGTATTGTGATCAGTGATGCCTTTCTCTCTACCTCCAAGAGGCTCTCAAGCTTCGGAATGAGATCCTTCAATTTCCCCCAAACAGGATGCTACTTGACAGATTACATATTTCTTTATGGTGCTCCCACCGGAGAGGGGCACCAAGCGGCATCTTAACACTAGTATGGATTCCCAAACCAAATCCATTAAGACAGGGGACGCCGCCTCCCAATCTAGAGGCCTTCATGATCACACTCGGTTAGTCGCCCTACCCCATGTATCGTGGCCATCCAAAAGGATACAAAGGGCTCGTCTTTCTCTCCCTTCTCCCAGACACCGACATACCAAACTCTCCACAGTTTAAGCTACAAGACACAAGCATATCGCCATCTACTTCTAGACAGCATGACCTCGAATCTTTAGGTGATAGGGTCGAGATGGGGCTTTTCCGCCCCCCTCTTCTTCATCTCCATCCATCTGCACTCTTGTGGCCATTATGGCCCTTGCTTCTCCTTCTTTCCTTTCTCTTCTCTCCTCTCTTGTTGTCGAATGACCCTTTTCGGTCTCCATGCTGGTTCTTTCGGCTTTGTACTATGCAGTCCCATTGACCTACTTTTGTGGTCATTCATTGGACATTAATATAATTATCTTATCTTATCTACCTTATCTTCTCCCCGCCCGAGATCAATTCCAAATTGTGCAGAAATCAGCTACGTGCTTCTACTTCCCTTTGTTGCTTAGGGTTTCATATTTTACATCTTAGTTTGCTTGTGTCATTATTGTATTTCAGCATTTATACATCATTTATTTCAATAATGACTCTACAATATTAGGGTTTTATACTTTATATGCTTATTTTCTTGCGTCATCACTATACTTTGGCATTTATACATCAATTGCTCTGCAATACTTAGATTTAATTAATTCAAATTAAATTAAACCAAAAACAACCATCACTAAGAACAGTCCACTGATATAAAGAAATGGTAGAGTTAAACAAACTACCATTGAAAAGAAAAAGATGGAGTCGAACCCTTGTTGACCGACATACCAACAAAGGTTTGGTGGTGAACAAAATCAAGATCCAACTACTCATTGTCTCAATTGGAGATTGTGTTTCACTAGTAGAGATCCTTGGGGACCGGGTCATATATATCTTCCCAAAGGACATGTGCATTATATAGAGGTGATATTAGATGACAAGGCGGAAGAAGAGGAATCAAGTGGTAAAAGAAGAGGAAGAACCAACAGCTGAAAATAAAGGAGAAGAAAAGACTTCGGATATTCTTCTTTAGACCGTTAGGGGCTCCGGCCCCGTGTATCATCCTTCCGATTTCGTGGAGTACTTCATGGGCATATAAGAACTATTTTGATTGATAATGGGGCAACTAACATTTTTATTGATGAGGTTACTCATAGGGGGTTGGCTTCGATCATACTCACACTTGCACAAGCACCTAAGAGAACTATGTGAGGCTTAATCCTAATTGAAGGCATGTAGTGCGGCACTTGCATGTAATATCCACTTCCCAGTCGAAGACCCTTAGCCCATTTTGTCTTCTCGACGGCTAAGAAATAAACAAAAAGGGAAACTTAAGTTATGATAATTTATTATAAACTACAAATAGAAAAATAAAATTATTATAAAAAAACTTATAATAAAATATTATAAACTTAACATTAAAATAAAAATAGAAAAGGAAAAGTTACTTTATGTTTTATTTTCCCTAGAGGAGAAATTCGACCCATGTAGAGATGGGATAAAGCAAGAGAAAATATTAAATGAAAGCAAGGGAAAATATTAAATAAAGTAAGTGGAAAACATTAAATGAGGCAAGTGAGTTGATTGGTTGTTGGAGGTGGCCATTTGGCCTATATTTTCTATATAAGCAAATCGACTTGCTTAAGGAGGACATCACTTGTTTATCTTCAAATTTTAGATTTGTATGTTGAGCAATTTAGCTTGCATCTTCAATCTTCTAAAGACAAAAACCCTTATAGATTTACTCTTGAGGATGAAAACCCTCTAAGAGCCCTAGTTGAAGGACGAAAACCCTTCCTCTAGTTTGTGAGAATTCTCTACACAAGGGTTTCCAATGTGCTTCAGTGGATTAGCAGTGTTTTCAATTTATTACTAGAAGTTGAATAAAGGGGAAGCTGCAGATATTTGGCAAGGGTTTGGGAGAGAGTCATTATTTTCTATGCCCTTCATCCATGTGGAGCGACCCACTTTTATGGCATATCTGATGTATTTGAAGCGATTTCAGATCTGATTTGAGTGCAACATTTTATTCTGATTTTTATAAATCAAATCAGCTTGTTTTCAGAATTTTTGGGGATTCAGAGATATTATTTTTATCTATTTTTATGGGCAGCCAATCTGCAGATTTTTATAAATTAATTTCAGCCTTCTTGTGCATCAAAATATGTATGTTCTTTCATATTTTGGCTTTATAAAATTGGTAGATTAGAATTTAGATTGGACTGGAGAAGTTATATTTTATTGGCTGATTTGTTTGGGTTTCCCACTTTACCCTAGTCGCACTTTTCAGGTTAAATTCAGATCTGCATTAAATAAATTTCCATATTTTCTCTAATCTGCAATTTTGAGTTTGGGATTTGCCTAAAATCCAACTGGGGGCAAAAATAGTCCCATTGGGGACATTACAGTGGTATCAGAACCGCTTTCTTCCAACCTGTTGGGTAGTGAATGAAGGTCAAAATATGGCAGATCGGGAAAATCTCAATGTGGATTTTATGAAGAAAATGTTCATCAACATGGTGAAACAACAGGAAACCACTAACCTTTATTGGAGCCAACTTACACAGAATTTGAATCAAAGCAGATCCGGGGACGATAAGGAAAAAGGTGAGAACAGTGATAAAGGGCAGCCAATAGGGGTGATTGATGAAGATTCTTGTTGGAGGAAATACCAATCATTGAGTAAATGTTTCAAAGATAATATGCCATTTCCAGATTATTGCATGATGAAGATTGGTAGCAAGCCCATGCGAGACCATCATCTCCCGGTACCTGAATTACAAAATAACTCATTTGCAAAAACAACTTCAAATGAGGTAATTTTAGATGATGGAGATAATGTTGATTTGAAGATAATAAAAGAAGAAGAAGAAGAAAAGAATGTTGATCCGAAGAAGTTGTTTTGCACGGTATGAGGAATGCTACTCCTCAAGTTGTGGCAGTCAAGAGCATGGAAGGATCGTTCCAAGTATGATTGATTGCACAGGATGATAATGGTGAAGAGAGAAGCATGTCATTGCAGTAGTTGACTAATGAAAAATTCAGCCTATTGTAGATCATGATGACATTGAAAGGTATGGAATAAGTGAGTTAAGGTCATATCTATTGATGCATATTCAGATTTGTTTTCCTCTTATGAAAAATGTTGAATTTGAGGATGAAATATGCCACTTTGAGTTTGTGAAACAATTGATGCAACATTGTACTTATGATTATCTTGCGAGGGATTTATGGTGGCATGAATTATCTCATTTGATAGGTACAAGTGCAAGGATTTTGGATCACTTTAGCATGTTTTGTGCGGGTGCACTTGGCATTTGAATCGGTGAGTTACAATTGCTTGAAGGCAAGCAATTTTAGGGAGGATTGTAATATCCTGTTCCCGGTGAAGACCCTTAGGCCATTTTGTCTTCCCGACGGCTAAAGAATAAACAAAAAGGGAGACTTAAGTTATGATAATTTATTATAAAGTGCAAATAGAAAAATAAAATTATTATAAAAACACTTATAATAAAATATTATAAACTTAACATTAAAATAAAAATAGAAAAGGAAAAGTTACTTTTATCTTTTATTTTCCCTAGAGGAGAAATTTGACCCATGCAGACATGGGATAAAGCAAGAGAATATTAAATGAAAGCAAGGGAAAATATTAAATAAAGTGCAAAACATTAAATGAGGCAAGTGAGCTGATTGGTTGTTGGAGATGGCCCATATTTGGCCCATATTCTCTATATAAGCGAACCGACTTGCTTAAGGAGGACATCACTTGTTTATCTTCCAATTTCAGATTTGTATGTTGAGCAAAAAAGCTTGCATCTTCAATCTTCTAAGGACGAAAACCCTTAGAGATTTACTCTTGAGCACGAAAAACCCTCTAAGAGAGTTAGTTGAAGGACGAAAAATGCTTCCTCTAGTTTGTGAGGATTCTCTACACAAGGGTTTCCATTATGCTTCAATGGATTAGCAGTGTTTTCAGTTTATTTCCAGCAGTTGAATAAAGGGGAAGTTGCAAATTTTTGGCAAGGGTTTGGGAGAGAAAGTTATTATTTTCTATGCCCTTCATCCATGTGGAGAGACCCACTTTTATGGCATATCTGATATATTTGAAGGTATTTTAGATCTGATTTGAGTGCAGCATTTTATTCTGATTTTTATAAATCAAATCAGCTTGTTTTCAGAATTTTTGGGGATTCAAAGATATTATTTTTATGGGCAGCCAGTCTGCAAATTTTATAAATTAATTTCAGCCTTCTTGTGCATCAAAATATGTATGTTCTTTCATATTTTGGTTTTATAAAATTGGTAGATCAGATTGGAGTGGAGAAGTTATATTTTAATGGCTGATTTGTTTGGGTTTCCCACTTTACCCTAGTCGCACTTTCCAAGTTAAATTCAGGTCTGCATTAAATAAATTTCCATATTTTCTCTAATCTGCAATTTTGAGTTTGGGATTTTCCTTAAATCCAACTGGGGGCAAAAATAGTCCCATTCGGGACACTACACTACATTGGTTCGAAGGAATTGACCGTCAAGGGTAGTCAATCCTCACCACCCACTAATTTCTTTTGTTGTTATCTAATGCTTTGATGAAGGGTATTGTAGGCATCTAGAGTTTCCACTTTGTTGCAGGTGATTACAGGTTGTGTGAACAAGAGTGACATCCAACAAAGCACATTTCTAGGCAAGCCAAGCACATACAAAGTTATAAACATTGCGTGAAGGGACCAAGGCTGTCTAACTCTTGTCGAATCAGCGTACAAATCCATGGCAAGACCGTCAATGGTTGTACGATCCTATACCAACTCATTTTCCAATTCTAGTATCAATAATAAAACATCTCCAATCTTTAATCAGCTTGTCCTACCCATGCGGACACGCAAATCTCGTTTGTTCCACTTTGTACAACTAAGTCTTCATCTCCTCTTGTGTACTTGAGCTATCATTTCATCACTTAGCAATTTTGCAAGTATTAATACATTATTCTGATTATGTGTGGTTAATTGTGAATTAATTAGATTTGAATTATCTCCTGTAACGAACTCTTACATCCTACATATTGTTGTGTACCTTACATTCCACATATTAATTAGGGTATAAACATTTGTTGAACCCAACTTTTGAATCGAATATATTGCTTATACCCACTAGCCCTAAGGTTTCTCCTTCTTTTGTTTGGTGTAATCTAGCTCTAGGCTTTGTCTTCTTTGTGTATCATCATGTTGCTTCCTCTAATCTTGTATGATCTTCACTTCAAACCTAAGGGGCCACTCCCTCATTCTTGTATAGGCTACCATCTCTTTAATCAGGTCCATGCCCATACTCCGTTTGGGGGCCTCTATGATGGTTCTACTTGCCTCGTGGTCGATAAGATTCCTACTTACATTGATAAATAATATGAATAAATTCCTCCTACTAAGCAACATCCACCTCACTTCACATATTCATCCATGGCTGCTAAAGTTAATGTTGTCACAACACGATGCAATAAGCAACCAATTGGGGCAACCCACCTTTGCCTCCGCCACCCATTTCTCCTCTACTATGTCTAGTGCTCCCACTAAAGGGTTTGATATATTAAAGCAATTAAATAACAGACCGCTAAGACTTCTCTTCTAGAGCTACCTTTGTAAAGGAACCTATTTACAAGAATATATTATATGAGAATTTACAATTGGTTACCGTGTCTCCCACTACTAAAACTGTTGCTTTTGCATCTATTATGGACACATTCAAAACTATGGATAAGGCAATAACATTTAGTCTAGCTAATATCGCTCCTCTCCCTAATGTGGACCCATGCTCGCCTCTTTTTATTACTACACGAATTTAGGGATCCTTCATTAAGCGTGTTTAATTGATAATGCCTCTAGTCTCAATATTTGTCCTGGTTCTTTTCTTAAACAGATGGGTATTTCTATGCACATGATTGATATGACTACTACTACTAGTGTGGGGCTTTGATAATATCACATGATCTACATTAGGCACTATTACTCTTGATCTCTTGGTTGACCCTAAAAAGTTACTTAACACATTTCACATCATGGATATGGATCTACATTAAAATCCTCTTTTAGGTCACCCTTGGATCCATGCTATGCAAGTTGTTCCATCTATTGTGCATCAATGTGTCAAATTCATACATGATGGTTGGAAGCATACTATTGTCGTTGACCTAGACCCTTCCAAATATTGCAAAATGACACATTTGATTCTCAAGTGCATGTTATTACTCCTCAACAACCCATCATTATATATAAATTTCACACCTATGTAGTAAGAGAATCAAGTTTATACCCTAATGCTCACACTCGGCCTACTAATGATGCTCTATCTAGCGCTCCCAACTTATTAGCTAATACAACACAACAAGACAATGTTGATCATTATTACTCGAATGGCGATGTTGATTCTATTGCACTTACTCATGAAAACTTGCGCAAGTTGAATTTTAACATTATTGATGATGATGAGTCTATGTTTCATTCTCTTTTCGTTTCCACTAGTCCTAGACATCATCAACTTAAATTTGTTGCACATGACACCTTTGTTTCTGCTATTCATACTAGTCACGACACACGGGCATTGTATGGCTCGATCCACTACGACATGTTAACACACTTGATCTTATACCCACTTTTAGTTATATCACTATATCAACACATCTTGATACCCCACAAGAGTTACTATCTTGTTTGATCATGGTTTTCTTACTTTACCTTCAATTCAAAATCACTATATTAAAAAACTTTCTCGGCAGTCGGGTAAGTGCATTTGTGACTGTCATTGTATATCCGCAGACCACGACATTGATCACTATCAAGCTCTCATTACTAACATCAATAAGCTAAAAGGCAATGGTACTATCACTAGTTGTCTATGGGACTCACCACAATTAAACCAATCACATTCATTTGACATGGCAAAATCCATTAAGCGGTCATGCTTTGATACTTGTACTAGCACACTTTACGTTGATGGCAAATATTGGGAACATGTTCTCGTCAATGTGATTGATTACTAGCACACTTTACATTCATGGCAAATATTGGGAGCATGTTTGAGCAAGCAATGTGAATACTAAACAAGAATATTTATATCTATGAAGCATTGGATACCTTGGGTCTCACTCCATCCGATATTATGCCTTTCTTCATCTGTTTACACCTTTCAAGGGTTGTCATGCTTCCTATTGCCATTGGTTAACAAGTTGTCACTCTTAGCCCTCAACCCACCCTCTATCCTTGGGACGATCTTGGTTATGATGTTTTGCATGGTGTTATTGATATGCATAATTCTAGTATTACCTTCCCCTTGCTTTCTAATATGGTTACTATTTGAAATGATGGCTTCTCTAAAAATCAACCTAATATGACACACTAGACTCAACTTATGGCCAAACAAGGGCCACCTTACACAAATGAAGAATATATTATCGCCTTAAATAATTTTCGTGAAACAAGACAACTCAATGGCCCATGTTTTAAAAATCTCTCCAATTGGGCCAACCCGAAGTCTCGTTGGTTTTGATCTTGGCATAGATGACCTCCTTGATGACAAACGAAGGCTCTCGTGCTACCCTCTTTCCTGTACATAGCTATTTTCAAAACAATTCAAAAACAATCAAATATTCACATAATACAAAAACTTTCACATATTTGCAAAAATTCCAAATTAGGACTTTTTATGCTTTGATTGGCTAGTTTATCAATTTCTACATATTGTTTGTCATATAGGTTTGATGGATATCATACTTTTCTATATACTCTTTACACACATGCATTCACGAGATATATTGAGCTTGATGTAAGACACACACAAAAGTTGATACACAATGACAGGTGTCGGCTTGGTCCCTTCCCATTAACACTAATCTTTGGGGCATCTCCTACACTATACAGTGCTTTTGTTTCATTACAATTACTTCACACTTCCTCATTACACTTGATTACATATATTGTGTATATGTTATCTTTTGAGCTAATAGGACTAACACATGTGTCTTGTGCAACACTAACCTATCTTGTTTTTGTCTTTATTATCACTATTTGTTATACTTGTTTGATACATTGCTTTCACTACTTGCTTTTGTGGGTTACTCATTTACTTGGCTACTTGATTGCTTAACTACTCGAGTGCTTGATTATTTGATTGCTTGATTACTTGATTGCTTCTTCTATATGGCCCAAGTGCCTTGATTGTCTTGTGACCCATAGGTGTCCCGTGTTTTTAGCTCTCTGCTATCTTGCGTGTATACACGTGTTTCTTTGGGTGTGGCCTACAATGCCTTCTATTGCGATTGTTTTATGACACCGTGGATGTCCCATGTTTACTGACTTTATGCCTTCATGTGACTATGTTTCTATATTATTGCTCATGTTAGCTCGATTGAATCTTTCTACATTGTTGTTGCTACCTCTATACACATGTACTCCTACTCGTACTTATGGCATGTTTACTATTTTCTATTGCTCAAGTTATATTGATTAACTCTTTCTACACCATCGTTTCTACTTTTAGACACATGTACTCTTTCTTGTTGCGTGTCGCATGTTGCTTTCTCTATATGCCATGGTCACCACCATGCACAACCCCTTTTGTAGGTACAAGTTCTCAATGGTCGCAACCATTCCAACATTTTATGTGATCCTACGTAGATTATCAAACTTATCTAACATGGGTGCACATCTTTTCTTTTGAGCCACTTGCTCAAATGCTTTATCACACACCTCAAAAGAAGGGGCATTCATCAGCATATATTCTACATCCACAAGCAAATTACAGGACACATGAACAGGTTTTACGGTAAAAATCCTAAGACAAAAGGACAAATAATAAGAGGAAAAATTCAATATCAGTCAAAATTGTCACTACAATCAAGACCATAGATGGTCGACCACATTTGACATTCTCGAACAGGGGCAAATTATCATAAATTTCCAACATTCTCATATTCTCTCATCTATTTTACAGACTTTTAATACAAGTTCGAGACACAAATTACTCAACTCAAAGCATTATACAAGGGGCATGATTACTTCATTTATTTTCCTCTACACTAAAAATACGATTATAAGAACATGGTTTTAGGGCCTTGGGCCTTCTTCCCCTCTACGTTATTCCAAAATTTATACACTTAGTCTCAGCTATACAACTTTGTGGGGTATGATATTTCCATTCCTTTTCGACTATTTGGTTTTAGCTACGAGAATCTTACTCAACAATTGCAATAGTTACAAAATTGGACCTAGATCCGCCATAAAGTTGGTGTGGTTCGTGGGGTTATGAAAGGTATTGAAGCAGCTAAGTTCTTCATAGACAGTCATTCCTCTACTTTTACAAATTTAAAGGGGAAGATATCACGGTTACTAAACATTTTGACACACGGTCTTCTCTCTTAATAGGGTACTTCGGTTCCTCTGTCTCTCCTCAATTTTGGGTTGCATGCGCTCAACATTTCGGTTTCTCTTTCAACACAATTGGGGACTGATCACCCCCAATCCTTTGATGCCTCAAGCAACAACTCCAAATGTACTATGTACAACAAGAAGGGGAGCTCCTTGCTGTGTAGAATGAACATGTGTATTCCTTCCATGTTTTGCATCCCCTTTACTTTACTCAAGTTTAATGTTACAACAGTTAAAACCTTATTCATCTTTAAGTTGCACTTAGTTTCTATCATAGACATTGACTACACTCTATTTTGCACGTTTCACCATGATGTGTACCAACACCAACACATCAAAAGACAACTATCAAGTTTAACGCAAAGTGTATATACACACTTAGGTATGTTTTTCCTTAAGCATGCAATTTTTAATTACACACTTAAAGGGGGCAAATGTAGATGCTCAAATTTGGTAACTTATCCTTTGGAAATGAAACGTTTGGCTATGCTTCCTTGCTAAGACAAAAGATCGCATTCTAAGTCACTTCGGTACATCCGTCTAGCTCTTTCTTGACTTACTCATCTCCACACTTTGCTATGACATTAACTAAGGAATAATTAATTAATAAAAATAGTAAATCAACTTTATGCATCATTCCAAATCTTTGGTTTTACATCATCACAAGCTTCTATCCATAACCGTACTGATTTGGTCGGGATAAGTTGTATGCGGTCTTGCCTCCTTTCATCTTCCGACTATATTTTCAATTTGAATATCTTTATTGTGTCGTTTCATCTTCCTAGGGTCGGCCTTATCATAATATTTCACCTACGAAAGACTATATAAGCAAATCAATATCACTTTATAACTCACCTGACACTCTTACAAGCTCCTATTGTAAATATCATTCCAAAAACACTCAAGGCTCTCCTAGATCTTCCTAAATTAGTTGCACATCATTTAGAGCAGCCACTACTACAAGTCTGAAGCACTCAACCAGTCAAAAGAGTCTAGCTTCCTCCATTTTCAAGCATGTAAAGGTCCTAGAGCCATGTCTTAGAAAAAGTAAAGTCACTCCAAGCATTGTCAAAGGTTCTTAAGGGACAAAAGGGTTTAGTCACGCAGCTAAAGCACACTACATCACACTACTACCGCGTTAGGTATGTTCTCTACTCTATAGTTAGCCCATTATCTTTGTGTCAAGAGACATGAGGGAACTCATAGGGGTTGGCTTAAATCACACTCACACTTGCACAAGCACCTATGAGAACTAAATGAGGCTTGATCCTACTTGAAGGCATATAGTGCAACACTTGGATTGGTTCGACAAAGATTGACCACCAAGGGTAGTCCAACCTCACCGCACACTTGGTTTCTCCTTTTGTTATCTAATGCTTTGAGAAAGGGTGTTGCTGTAAGTTTCTAGGGTTTCCACTTTGTTGCAGGTGATTACAAGTGTCGAGGTTGTGAGAACACTAGCGACATACAATGAAGCACATTTCTAGGCAAAAACCACACAAAAAGTTATAGAACCCGAATGCAAAGGGTCCAAGACTCTACAACTCAGTCAAGACCATACAACCCTAAGGCAAGACCGTCATAATAGTTATACGGTCCTACACTAACTCATTTTCCAATTCTTGTATCAATAATGAAACATCTCTAGTCTCTAATCAACTGTTCCACCTATCTCGCACATCCAAGTCTCCTTTGTCCCACTTTGTACAGCTAATTCTTCATCTCCTCTTGTGTATTTGAGTTATTATTTCATCGTTTATCATTGTTGCAAGTATTAATGTGTTGTTCTAATTATAAGTGGTTAATTTTGAATTAATGAGATCAAAATAACCTCCTCGATGCACTATTACATCCTATATATTGTTATGTACTTTAAATTCCACATATTAATTAGGGTGTAAACAATATTGGACAACAAAACTTCGTATAGAAAGGGATAAAGACGCAAATGGAAATGAGTATAAGTTCAACATAATTATAAAACTCTTGAATAAATTTCATGAAAGTGAGCCACTTCCAAAGTAGATGAAAAACAAAAACTGCAATAGATATATGGACTAACAACATTCACTATTCAGAAGCATTGTTCAGCGCTCACCAATTAGAATCAAAGAAAAAAATTACGCAAATCAGCTGATATATGTTCTCCAAGAATTGATCATGGTACGTCATTGGCAAGTGTCAAATGAGAAAAACCTAGAAAGGAGACCAGAATGACATAGAACAACAAATGTGGCACAAGGTGGTCCATCAACAATTGCCAACCATAAAAATAAGGTGCTGAAAGAAGTGCATTCACAACTACATGCACCTGTGAATAGACACCACATGTCAAGCGTAATGAGAATCAAGTAAAAATGTTGGAATAGTAACATATATATTAAAGAAGAATTTGAAAGGGATAATCGGCAACTATTAATGAAGCATCATGACATGCCACTGCCATTTGACCGTCATCAATGGTAACTGTTTTATGTTTCAAAATTCAAAACAACAAATTTCAATAAAGGTACAAAAGACATTTTTGTATAGAAGCATTGTTCCAAGACTGCCAATTAGTATCAGAGAAAAAATTTAGGCAAATCAGCTGATATATACTCGCTCGGAAATGGTCATCATACATCATTGATGAGCACAGAATGAGAAAACAAAACCAAAAAGGAGGCCAGAATGACACACAAAACAGCGTGGTGAGCAAGATGGTCCATCCCCTATTGTCGATGACAAAAATAGGGTGATAGAAGAAGTGCAGTCCTAACTATATGCACCTATAGATAGACACCACATGCCAAATGGCATAAGAGTTGAGAAAAAAAAGTTGGCATAATAATGCACTGACTAAAGAAGAATTTAAAAGAGATAATCGGCAACTACCAATGGACCATCATGACAACGATTGTCGATTAACCATCATCACTAGCAATTGTTGATCGAGGATCATGACTAGCGACGCAAATTGACCATCATGACTAACAACCCACTAATGGAAGTGCTTTTAGTAAAGTGCGTTGACAGGCATAAATAAAATGTTAATGAAGAAACATCAATGGTCGAATGAACAGCTGCCACCTAGCAAGGTTAGTATAAACAAATACGTGGCAAGAGTGAAGATTTGCAAAGTAATGCATTTTCAAGTTTACAACAATGAAAGCTATCGTGGATGACCTATGTATTTTACGAATATGTCAATATGGTGTAGAACAAGGTGTTGAATTGGTTAGAAATGGAAAAATGAAATGCCCTTGGTGTCCGTTGATATAAATAAACAACACTATTACAATCCACATTACCAAGAGTAGACAATCACATCTCCATCTATTTTTTTGGCATTGGAATAGTGTAGCCATCTTAAGTGCACTTCCTATATAGTTGAGCACTAAGTAAACTGAGATCGATTAACTTGCTAAACATATTCTAATAAAGTTCAATTGGTATTTTGGAAAGGTATCATCAAAGGTTGCACCTTTGATGATAAACTTACACTCATATATAAATGAACTCATTCCACGTTAGGAAATCATGAAACTAGATTTACTATACCCATCTATTGCTATATTTTTCTGTTATTTGCACACAGCTGCATGTTGCTTGCTGTTATATTATATTAATTAGTTCTGCCATCATATTGCTGTATTGTATTTTAATTTTTCTAGCTAAGCTGTAAAAGTACACACAGGTAGCATGTAGATTATCAAATGGCAGAAACATTTTTGGTTAAATAATACACTATTCAAGAAGATTCAAAGAAGACAAATAATAGAGGTATCTAATCAACTGGACGAATCTACCAAGAGACGCAACATCTGGGAAAATCGAACGTTTTCGATATACAACATTTTCTCCTTGTGCTTTCAGGGAAGAACATCTCAAGTTGTTGGAACTCGTTATGAGGCTAATGACTACTTCAAGGTTGTGTCCCTTGACACGTTCCCATTCATTGTCTACATATGCTGATGACTTACCATATTGTAGGCAACATCACTTGTGTGGGTGCATGTGTGTGTGCGCGTGCATGTGTGTGTGCGCGTGCATGTGTGTGTGTGTGTGTGCGTGTGTGTATGCATGTGTGCGTGTGTGTGTGTGTGTGCGTGTGCATGTGTGCATGTGCGTGTCCGTGTGTGCGTGTGTGCATGTGCGCGCGCGCGTGTGTGAGTGTGTGTGTGTCTATATAAACACGATATTGTAGGCAACATCACTTGTATACACCGTAGTTGCCTAAATTTCGGGACAGGGTACGGAGGGATGGGGTTTTCGAGACGCAAAAAAATCCTAAATTTTGGGGACGGCTATTAAAATAATAAATAAAAATTAATATTGGGGACGGCTATTAATATGACATTTAGGGATTTAAATTGTATTTAATGTATTTTTGGTGCTTTCAAGATTATAATTGAATACTCTTGGTAAAAATAACAGCTTTTTAATAGTAAAAACATAAAAAAAAATTGAAAGATTTTTAAAAAATTGGGGATGTCCCCTCCAAGTCCCGAAGTCCCCAAAACGTTCGGGACGTCACCAAAATCTAGGGGACGCGTCCCCACGTAACACTGGGTCACTCACTATACACACCCACACAAAAGTGATGTTAAAGATCAAGTGGGAAAGTGTAAGAGACAAAAGGTTATTTCCATGAATAAGGATTC
Source organism: Taxus wallichiana var. yunnanensis (assembly GCA_018340775.1). Lineage (NCBI taxonomy): Eukaryota > Viridiplantae > Streptophyta > Pinopsida > Cupressales > Taxaceae > Taxus > Taxus wallichiana. Next base: position 660,875,734 of record CM031242.1, read on the forward strand.
AATGTGAGATATATTGTGTTATATAAGACGGGCAATACCTTACAACAATGGTGCATGAACATAAGGGTATAATCCAAAGGAACGTGACCATTCAGCCATCTAATTAATAATGATACAATGTATTAAATGGTAATCAACATATGGCATTATACTAGGCTACGATATAAGGTTGGTACACAAACACACAACATAGACAAGTTGACAACAAGAATAGCTACAGGAAGACAATCTAGTAATTTTGTGGAAGACATTAAATTATAAGTTTGTTTTCGTAGGAGCACCTCCAAGTAGAGCCTAGGTGACTAACCCTACTTAATGGAGGAAGGAGGAGGCGCAAGATAAGTGGAAGAAGACACCAAATAAGTTGTTTGGCAGATTATTCACAGAAACAATATGAGTAAGTGATGAATGGAACCTTGAACACACATGAATTGAGAGACATATTTGTCAAGTAAAGTGTTGCATAATGCATGTAGATTTAGGTTTTCCTAAGGAAAGCTGATATATCATATGAAGCCTTGCCAAATTATGGTCCCCCAACAGAAAATATGTTGTTTACTGATAAAAAAACATCATTTATGGACCCTTGGACTTTGTTCCACAACCGACAATTGTAAACTCAGAAGAATAATTTTGATTATTACCATAAACAATTCAGGTTGTTGAATTGATTATTGAATATTTTCCAGAATTCAGAGAAATGACAAGTTTGTATGTGCACATAAACCCTCCTTTTCCCCTTCCATTTCCATAACTAGCAATTAAGTGGGAAGCATGATACTTGAGCTGACTTGGAAAACAAGGGGGTATTAACAATCTCACCATGACAAAAAAAGTCATTAGAGGCACTATCGTCAAAAAAATCATATAAAATATTTACAAAATATATAATGTTGATAAAACAAAAAAGTAAACAAATGGTCAAAAAACCCTTGCATGATGAATAGATCAACAATCTACAAACTTATTCTGTTACTGAAATTCGAATGTCAATGAAATGAAACTAGCTATCTACTAGTAGCTTGTACTTAAGCCTTTCACTACGAGGTTGTAACATCATTGACACTAAACGATTACTAGCCTCAGAAGTCCCAACCTAACACAATCCATATTCTGAGAGTGATAATCTATCCGGCCAGCGTATTTTTGAATAAGCAGTGAATTCTACAACATGCCAGTTGGGTCGGGGTTTCATCGAAATCTTTGTTTGTAATGATCTCCCAAAGGAAGACAACTTCCAAGTTTTTATAACAAATGTTTCTCAGTACAAGAGGACAAGGATTTTTCCAGGCAAGTAATCATCATTTTGAATCAAGACTTCCACATAATTCTGTCTCGAGGATCACAAACACTAAGTTATCTCCAGCCAATTTAATATTGGCATGAAACACACTCAGACTTTCCATCTGTTTATAGAATTGCATGTCTGATGGTATTATAATCTGAATTAACAGGATTTAAATCTTTGTTGGAAAAAAACAGAATCATTTCTAAAGTTATTGCTACTCAAGCCTGAATTCAGAAAACAGAAGGCAATCAGTTCTAGGGTTACTGCTACTTGTGCCTGAATTCAGAAAGCAAAAGACAATATCAGACAATGATATCAAGAGATAGAAGAATGCCTTAAGTTAGAAAACTAGTACGAAATGTTTTGGACAAATACAATGTTGAGAACACAAATTAATCTTGAAATAAAAATTGTAAGCAAATCACCATATGAACCCCTGCATGCTGAATTCCAAAATCAACGAACTCATTGTATTCATGAAAATGCAATAACAGTGAGATGAAACTAACCCTTCAACTAAAAGATTGTACTTTCCCTTATCTTGGTTAATCACTGCACGCTCCACTGTTGAAATACCCTGACATTGGAGAATGAAAAACAATCATACAAATTCAGAGATACAACAATGAAATTGCAACTGATTCCAAAGGCATTAGCATCATTCACTAAAATGTGTCATTTATTCCAAAATTCATCATAGTCTAATAAATGCAAATGTGTTCATTATATTTAGGAACACATTATTTGAACACTCAATGACATTTCTTTCACTGACCTTCACAACCACCTTTGTAAGAATTCTTCTTAATGATTGCATGGCAAAATGAAGTTTCATTCTATCTGCTTCTGGAGGATAAATATCCAGTCTCTCATGGTCTAAAACCCGAAGGTGCTGCCAAATTTCTCAAGTTAGAATCTAAACTAAAACGTTCATATTACTTATATTATAATATATAACGCATGTACATTTAAAAATCTAATTTTTGATTGATGATTCTGAAATCCAATATGTTCCTTTTAATCTATGGAGATATATCCCAGTGCGAAAAGACAAGATAATTACGCACAAACCTGCTGCTTTAGTTTTAGTTTTGGAGTTCTCAAAATAGAATCTTCCACCGTAGATGCATTAATGTCAAGCTGAAGAGACTCGATTCTCGCCATATCTAACTTTATAGACAAAAATGCCTTTCCAGAGTTCAATACTATCTTTATACTCTTAGCAACCTGTATCAAACCTTTTGAATCAATCAGAATGTTTTTCACATCACGAGCATTGTTACACACAAAATGGCAATTTTACCATTTAATAGAGCTTCATTGCTAAAATTTGATAAAATAACAGGGGAACAAAACACAATAAGAATCACTAAATCATAAAATGTCTATCTTAAGGATATTTTCATAAAATTAAGGAAAAGGAAAACATGGATATCAAGCTCTTAGTCATTCAAAAGGAACATTCAAGTTTCTTTTCGAGATTATAAAAAACAAAACAGTACACAAAAATTTACCTATTCATCAATATAATGTAATAAACAGTAAGTGTGATATCCCTTGAGCTTTGCTCTCACCTAGCTAAACTTTCTATTGCTACTATATGTGTAACAAGCGGCCCTCAAATTTCCTTGGAGCAAGGGAAAATGAAGTGAGACTCACACACACACACACAATGCTTCATGTATGGAAGCAAAACACTTTGGATATAAATACAGGGAGCAATTTAGCCAAGAATATGACTTGAAGCAAGGAAAAAAATAGAGACAATCATATAGAGATGGGGGAGAGAGAGTAGAGGGGGAAGGAGAGGGAGAGGGAGAGCAAGAGAGCTAGAGAGAGGGGAAGGCGGAGCGAGAGGGAGGGACAGAGGCAGGGAGAGAGAATCATACATGAACATTACAGAACGGATCGAATAATTTGTTTGGATAACATAAAACAAATTACAACACAGAATTAGCAGAAGGTTCTTACTTAATGGTTACAAAAATAGCTTTGGTCTTAGCTAGCTGAATGTTTTTGGATCTAGTGAATCATATATTGCTACTAGAGGTATAATAAGGGGCCTTCATGTTTTCCTTGGAGCAAGGAATAATGAGGGGAGAATCGTGCACTTGAGCTAAATTAATTATTGCTACAAAAGGTATGATTAGGTGCCCTCATGTTTCCTTGGAGCAAGGAATAATGAGCTGAGAATCGCGCACATACACACACATAGAGAGAACAATACACTTTCGAGTTAAATACAAGTCAAATTTCTCTAAGAATATAATTTAATTTAATCAAAAAATGACAATAGAAATGAGAAAATAAATTTTAAAATGGACATCAACGCCACATAATGGATCAAATAAGTTCTAAATATAGAACATAAGCTATCACATACTGAATTGGCAAAGGGTTCTTACTTAATAGTTTCATGCAATTGTTGACGAGTAACAGAATTACAAGACTGCAAACGGGAGGTTCTTTGCTTCAGTTCTATGTGTGAAAAGAAGAAACACCGCTCAGCTAGGTAAAAACAAATTGGGTCATTTGTTTTTAGTCTCATTACACAAAGATAATAGAATTATTTCATTTATTCAAGCCTAGTTGACTTAACAAAATTATAAACGTCTTATTTGCAAATTTGTGGTGGGAAGATTATCGTGTAAAAACGACAAATCTTGTAATGTCCCTTTCTAGGCTCTAACTGAAAACAAAGGGAAATTGCACAAACCCCAATATAAAGTAAACTGAAAATTATGGCAGCCAACTGAAAAGTATGACAGCAATCTGATTTTTTATGACAGCAGCAAGAAAAATGCAATATCTCTTCAAAATGCATCATTCACACCATCCAAAGCATCTAGGGAAACTTAGAAATATTTTAGAACAAATATTAGCCAAGAAATCAGCCTTCAAACCCCAGCTGGAATTTATTAAAATAACAACAGTGAAACACTCTTACAAAAGTGGCTGGAAAATAAGGATTCCAAGCCCAAAAATAAAGTCCGAATGTAAAATCCGTCTGCTAAAAACATGAGAAACACAATGATGGCTGAGTTGGATGTTGCCATGCCCTAGAAACCCCCTAACTCATTCACAAGGTGGGACGCTCCCCTAGGAGACATACGAGAATCGTTGTAGAGCCAAACCCTAGCTGGAATTCTGCAAAATCAATCTTCTTCAAGCTCTTTGGAAACCCCGGGATGGAGAGTCCTCAATGGATTGAAGAGTTTTCATTCTTCAATCAAACAAGGAGGGTTTTCATCCTCACTTGTTGGCCACACAAGAGGGTTTTTGTCCTCAAGTGGAAGTAGTTGAGCAATCAGCCCAAAAACCATGCAAAGTGATTAGTAAACAAGATGATGATCATGAGCCAAGCGACCCCTTCTTATACCTTGATGTGGCACCAAAACCAATTAGAATGCCCCAAATTAGGACCGACCTCATAATGGATCCTTTCTCTTCTATTTTTCATTTGTCTTTCTTCTTAACCTAGCCGACTTGACTTTATATAGAAAACTACTAAAGAAGAATGCAATGCTCACAAAAATAACTAAAAACATGACAATTACTCCCCTTGCTCATTTCCTTCTTGCCCACAGAAGTGGAATGGGCTCAAAGTCTTCAAATCAAACTAGCTTGGAAAAGGGCCCAAGGGACATTACAAATCTTCAAAAGCTAGCAATCCACATTTGTACCAATCGTCTAGTGCTTCTAGGTGTGAATGAAATTAGAGCATGTTTGAAGTTGTTCACACAAAGAAGTGCAACAAGTTGACAACACAATGCTTCAACAACCTTGTTTTTGTGTAATACAATCTTCGTCTTCACGTGAGACAAGTGGGGGGCAAAGAGTCATGAGGCAATTGACTTGGATGATATCAATCCATATGCCGAATGGACTATTGATGATGTGGAGCCCATGTTTAATGAGAAGGACATCATAAAGTTGGAGAGGGGGACAAAAGAAGCCATGGCATCCGAGGAAGCGAGAGGCATCAAGATCCGTGATATTGTTGCAAAGGAGGAATCTTTACCTTCCACTTCAGAGGGAAACAAACTTATACTAGGCATTGCAAATGATTGTATATTTCATATTATAGTATATTTTGGTGCATTGAGGACTATGCCACTATAGTCTATGATTGTAATTTGTAATTTGTACTCTTTTTTGGTTGAAAATTAATAGAAAATATACTTATGCATTCTCTACATTCATTTCTCATGTCAATTAATAGTGTTTTTCATGTTATTCAAGTTTGTTTCATAAAATTATGTGTTTTTTAAAGTAGCGATAAAGATGTCTAGTAATGCCACTGAATTATTGAGAGACTCTCAAATCCCGAGTATGACTCAAAAATTTGGGCTTCCGAGTAATGTCTAAGTACGGGTTTCTGAAATATAATTTGAGGAATACACATCATAATGATAGAAGATTCGTTAAACTTCATGTTCAAAGTTTTTGCCTTATATCCTTTATATTGCTTTTGGTATGAAAGCATTTTAACCTAAAGTAATTTATTATTTTTCTTTGACCATTGTTAAGAGCTAAGTCATTTCACCAGAGACAAGTGGAATTGCATAAGTTCTATATTTTACATATAAAAAAATTAAGATGATAAACTATGAAGAAATTTTTTATTATTTTTTTCTTTTTTACTGTTTTCAGCATTTCAATGTATACTGAAGAGAGAAAGCTGCATGTATTGTAGCATTAAATTATGATTTATTAAGTGATACTCTTGGAGCATTAAGATTTGGTTAGTTTCATATATTTACATTGACCTGAGGCTCAGCACTGACCCGAGGGACAACACATATTCTAATGTGCTATGAATGGAAACAGTTTGTGAAAGAAAAGAGTAACAAGAACAATAAGCAGAGTACCTTAACACAAAGGAAGGACAATGGATCACCAAGATAGAACTGTAATGTAGGATTATATTACTCGTGAATCTGCGAGTTTTGTACAATGATCCTAGAGGTAAAATATGTTGGCCAAATCTCTACACATATTGTAGCATTAGATTATGATTTATTAAGTGATACTCTTGGAGCATTAAATTTTGGTAAATTTCATATATTTACATTGATCTGAGTGAGGCTCGGGGCTGACACGAGGGACAACACGGTACAATAAATTCTAATGTGCTATGGGCGGAAACAGTTTGTGAAAAATAAGTAACAACAATAATCAAAGTGCCTTAATAAAGAGAAAGAAATAACAACAGGACACCACAATAGAACTGTAATGTAGGATTATATTACTCGTGAATCTGCAAGTTTTGTACGATGATCAGATAGGTAGGACCGTAGGATGTATCAATCAAATCTCTAATATATGAAGCTCCTTTGAAGAATAGCTATGTTAATATAATATGCAAGTAAAGAAGACAAAGCCACGGCTTGGTAGTTGCAAGAAAACCAATCACGCCTTCCATGTTTTATCATATTTTGGAAGTGTTGCAGGACAAGCATGATAAACAGAGCTGTCAATTTTGTGCAGTATCAAATATGATGAATTTGGACTCCAATATTGACCAAGTGCTTGAGATGATAACGGGGCTAGTGGTAAAGAAGGAACTTCATTTCGAGTACTATTGTGATACCACAGGATGATCAAAGTTCCAGATCCTTCCAAATCACTTGTCCTTCCAAAAGAAAACCTGTGGCTGGCTCACACTATTTTTCTGGATTATGTCATTTCAGCTTGCATTCCATCATCGTGCCAAATCTGCATGTTCGTTTGTGTCCCAATGGTGTTAGGGTTTGTGGAAGAGGCTCATCCAAGATGTTAACATTTATCTTTGCATTTAAAAAATTAAGACTCTAAGGATCACATTTATATATTTGCTTATTATTTTTAACTTTTACTTAAATTTATTAATAGCTTATTAAAATTTATTTATAGTGAGTTAAACTTATATATTAGTTAGTATATATTAGTTAGCTCTACGTTTTAACTTGTTAAAATTTATGTTAGATTGAAGCTTTTTACTAGCAATTTAATTAAATTAGTTCTATGTTATTTTTTTACATTATTAAACTTTAAGTTATGTTAAAGGCTTTATCAAACAATTTAATTACATTATTAAATTTTGTGGGATATTTAAATTTTATTAGATTTAAATATGTTTTAAATTTTTAATTACATTTTATTAGTGTTTAAACACTTTTAATAAGGTTGGTATTTTTTTATATTCTTATTGTATAATTATTTTTTAATTTGACACATGCATGCATTTCAAAAAAAAATTCCCAAATTTCATTGTCTGGCACTATTTCGAATTTGATCCTTGTCGAACACAAATACGAACATGAACCTGGTGACTTAGATGCTGATCATGGCACTTCTTGTAGTTCAAACTTCACATTAGCTTCTGCAGAATGGTATCTTTTACAAATGAAGCCCTACTATGTCAACAACCATGAATTGGTGTGCTGCTCGATGTACTCTTTGTTGATGCAAAGCATCTTCTAGAACCTTGTCGGGTACAACATCTTTGATGCTAATTTGTCTGCTATCTACTAGAGTCATGGAAAACAAATAAGAAGATAACAGCAAGGGTCCCAAATTTCAAGAATAAACTTCTTGTAGTCAAATCTCTTGTGAGCGGGAACAAAAATATAGAGAGTGCTTAGGATGAAATACTTTTCTCTGATAACGCTGGTCCGGTGCCTAGGGGTGACCCAAGGGACAGAACACTTAAACTGATTCTATGTGTTACTTAACGGAAATGGTTTGTGAATGAGAAAAGACTAGCAACAACAATACTCAGAGTGCCTAACCAAAGAGGAAGAAAGAACAACAGAACACCACGCTAGAACTGACATGATATATAGATTCAAAAGAAAAAGAAAAGCGACTAAAAATTTCAAGTTCTAAGGAAATAATAAATTCTTTCAATTGTCCAAGAAATATGAATCTTGCAAGGACTAACAAGTTTCTATAAAAACTTAATTGATCAAAATATTTGAGCACTTAATAGAACTCAGATTTTAAAAGGTTCATTCGGTCAAAAGGCAATAAGATTCCTTCAACCTCTTAAATAAAAAGAGGAATGCACCTATTTTAACTCTTCTAACACTTTCCATATTATTTTTAATTCCCAAGGACACAAACAAAACAGCTTCGGGTGCATCATAATCCCCAATACAAAAATAATAGCAAATTATAGAAAACTTTGAAAATATCAACAAACAAGGAAAATACACCTACGAAGCAACGAAACACAATCTCAGTTCATACGAAGACATGAGAAAAGCTATAGAAAAAAATATCTCGGTTCATCTTTGACCACAAGAAACATTTCCAGAAATGGTTTACAACTGAGACAATTAAAATTTTGCTTTTATTGCATATAAGAAATTCTAAATAGTAAATAAAAATTAATGTGAAAATGTTAAGAAAAGATATTGCAAATGCAAGTGTTATTGTAAATACGAAAACCAACAGTTGTTGCTAGTGCCAAGGCCTAAAGCATTTTGTCAAAAAAAGACAACCATGCTCTAAAAAAGTTTCTTATTGAATTTTCACCAAACACCAACCATTTGGAAAGAATAACAAGAGAAGAAATTGCATAAATCCATACCTCGCCAAGCACAGTTTTCTCGATTCGACCTTTTACTATGCGTGCCACTTTTACATCAGTATCACATACGAGCTTTGCTTCTATAATTGGAGTACTTATATTCTTTGCAGCATTTATAATCTCCTTGATGCGAGGAACTCCAAGAGTGATATCTAAGAATATGTTAAGGCATAACAAGAAGAAAAATGTTTGTGTGCATTCCTATCCTAGAAGCAAAACTTGAAAATAGCCAACAGTTATAGTATTGTTCTAATACAATATCAATTTTACATGTGCATATGTTTGATTGATCAAAAAGAACATTGCTACAGTTGCTCACTTTGCAGGAGGAAACCATTATCATAAGGGTTACCAGTTTTTGCAAGGAGAAATCGGATAAACCAAGTTCTAGGCATGGTATAAACATCCATTTTCAGAGAAATTATTAACAGGCTAAATTATAATAAGAATATAAGCTGCTCCTTTCCCTGCAGATCTCAAAGTGGCAGGTTAGAGAATTGAAAAATAGTAGCTTTAGTTTTGAAACGATCTTGCCTCTGCAAATTGGTTGAGCAAAGGTTTATTATTAAGATCCTCATGACATGAATAATTGGAGACACACAAGTTATTTGTCAGCTGCTATCACCAAGTCTTGAACAACACTTCAAAGGCAACAAAAATTTGCAAAATATGAATAAAAGGCACAATGATTTTTTCATAGCTAGAAATCTTCTTTTCTCAGGCTTGTACATTGAACAAAATGGCCATGGTTGTAATAGGAATCATACTGCCATCACTATTCCCAAATGGACCATTGTATTCTACTTCAAGAAGATCCCACTAATTAATCATAAAGAACGTAGTAACCCTGATTAACTTACAACTCACTGTTGGAAAGTCTTCCAATACTGCAATGCATATGTACGTTCAAATGACCATAAGGTAAATTTTCACACCAGAAATTAGGAATATACAGTAACCAAACCATCCCTTGTGATATGTTTGCACTCCTTTTCTCCAAATCAGGTTCTTCAAAACCTAACTGCATAACTTCATATCACGCATGTCACAATTAATATATGCAAAATAGACATGCATGTCACACAGATGCATGCAAAGACACAATGTGAATTGTGCCATTATTGTGATCAGTTGCTCAGACTCTTCCAAAGGCTAAGAAAGAAGCATCATAACATGAAAATGACAGCTAAACAAGAACGTGTTACTCGATGTTGACATGCTCAACTTACACGTATTGCTTTCTTTAAAGCAATGTCTTACCTCTTGCATGTTCTACTATCCTGATAATGTTGGTTTCCTAAACCCAAATGATCATATTCAATTCTAACTGGGAACTAATTGAAGAATCTCCAACAGTTCAGGATCTGATTTGCATGGTATCAGCTGTTTGCTTCTGTAATGACACTCATGTCTAAAATGAGCCTAAGTGTACAATGCATAAATCCACCCAAAAAAAGATGATCATATTCATAAATGGAATTAATCAAGTCCATTAAAATATGAGCAAGGTTTAATAACATGTAGAAAATTCTCAGCATACCATCAGCCCCATTAGCAACAGTATTCAAACTAATAGTGATGAGATTGTAGTTTTTATATGGAATCAACAAGAACAGACAAACAATGCATACGGAGGCACAATGTTAAAATGAATTTACATGGATACTCATACTGGCCACTCCAGCAAAGTGAAAAGTTTTCAAAGTCATTTGAGTGCCAGGCTCTCCAATACTTTGGGCTCCAACGGCTCCAACGGCAGCTCCAGCTTCCATTTTTTTAAGTGGTAAGCGTTTAATGCATGTTTCAATAAAAACCTACCAATCAAGAATAGACATCAAGTGTACTTAGAAGAATTAGAATAAAACTTCAAAAAAGAACATACAAGACAAAGATCAGACCAAAATGCATGTTCCATGAACATATTATAAATGATTTTCCATGATCAAGTATATGATAATCTGAAAGAACAAGAATAATTTGAAAGCCACCATGAAACGGCTTCCACAGAAACTGTTGTGCTCTTGCACAAAGCTTTAGCACTTACTGTCATAACAACAATGCTCCAACACGAGTACCCCATGCAGACACCAGGCATGTGACCTTAGGTAGGACCATGTAAACACCATATATGTGGCCACAGATGCAGTCAAGAAGACACCAAGCACATGGCCCTAGGTAAGCTCAAGCTGACAACCTAACACGTCCCTGGGTGGGCCTAGAAAGACAACTTGACATGTGACTGTAGATCCAAGAAGACAACACAACAAGTGGCTCTGGGCATGCATAAGAAAGCATCCTAACACACTGACCTACTTAATTCTTGTGATTAATGGGATTGGTGATGTGTTTTAGTTTACATTACGGAAAGGAATGAAATGCCTGTAAGGTGCTTTTGTTTCCTCAACTCCAAAAGAATCCCCTTTCTTGTATTCAGATATCAAAGAAGTCTTATAAGGTTGAATGCTATAGTAACAAATGATTAATCAAAGTATTGATGTATCACTATAAACTTATTCTTTAAGGGATAACTTATTCTCACTAACGAATCGCATAAGGCTAATTGTCACACAGTTTATAAGAATTTGTGTTAAGTAAAATTGGTATCTCACTTGGAGCTGACATAAAAGACTACATTTATCTTTATCTTATACTATACAAGATTAATTATATCAAAATCAGAGGCCCACATGTCCAGAAAATGAAAGCAGCTATGGATAATCACAAATATTCATACAGAACAGTAGGTATTGTATATCCTTCAACTACTGCTGTAGACCCAAGGCTGAGATATCATGAAGATACAGCCCCTTCTGACAGGTGTACCAAACAGAAAAATCCGGACAGTTAATTCAGAAAAATCCAAAACTTATTTCTCATACAGAACAGTCTCAATACTGCAATCAATTAAATCATCAAAAGAAAATATAATTCCAAATTTTATTTGTATAGTTTGGCATCCAGTTAACCCACAAAAACAAAAAAATATTGGTGTTTGCAAGACTGAAGCTAATCAATATCTAGGAGCAGGCCCTTAAAGTTCACGACAGAGGGATGTGCAGCTTCTGAGGCAATTAGTTTGGTTGTAACTCACAAGGTGGCTATCTGTTGGGTGTGCATCCTGGGCCAACATCTCCCATAGTCAAGTACTGTTAGACAATGTGCATAAACAATCAACTGGAGTTGTATGTTGTTTGGCAGCAAGAGAAGCTCTCAGATTAGTCTCGAGCCCACTTGAGGTTTGTTTACGCTAACTTCTTGAGCCAAGGGTCCCTAACATCATCCCTCCAATGTGATCCTTATTGGATTGTTTGCATACTACAGCAAGTGGTGCTGCTGTAATATACCTTTACCAAAAAGGAATAACGAAAGATATGGTGTCCAATTTTTTGCACATTAATTTGGGATTTCCATTTATAGACTTGAGCATGTCTGACATAGATGCGAGTCTGGGACTACGATATCTGGAAATTGAGGAATTTCCTACAAGAAGCTTCCGGGTAGGCTTGAAACCCACAGCTCAGCATGCAAGCAGTTGAGACTGCTTGTAAGCCGAGAGTCTAGATATGGGCATGGCACCCAAGATGTTAGCATATGCAAAGAGAAGAAAGAATACAGAGAAGGCAAACTGCACTGCTCAAATGATTCAGGCAGGGTGTATTTATTATGAGAGAGGTAGTTACATTTGGTTGAACAGTTACCAACCGAATCACAACTACATAACTGCATTATAGGCTATATAATGCTCTATATTTTAACACCCCCTCTTAATGACTAAACTGGAAACAATACCAAGTTTGTCCCGAAATTTTACAAATTTCCTAAAGCCCATATGTTTAGTCATTACATCTACAGATTGTGCCATAGGTTGTATTTCAAAATCAACAGTCCATGATTGTGTTGCGGTTGTCGAATGGAGAAGACCTACAAAACAAAAATCTGGTCGCATAGACAAAGAATATGGCAAGTGGTCCATTGGTTTTTTTGTTAGGTGATTTGTTGACCAGTGATGAATCACCAATGGCTGAGAGTATCAACCCCATCTCCAGAGTGCTGAAATCAGAACCTCGGAGAGGTGGATTGAAAAATCTATTCCAGGCTTGTGTAGCTTGTTGGAGTCTGTACAGAGACTCAGTTATCCTACAATCGAAGTCACCTCGATCATGTCCTTGCAACACCATGTAGTGCTCATCCAACTTTCTCAATAAGAGAAATGTGACCATCTATGCAGTAGGAGTTAGAACCAACTCCGCAATAGTAGGAGAAATAACCATCTCCATCTCATTTGTCTCAGCAATGGGAGAAATAACCATCTCCACCTCATCCATCTCAATAGTGGGAGAAATAACCATCCCCTGATAGTAGGAGTGAGAACCAACTCCTCATCCATTTGCTCATTTATCCCCCTTTGTTGGGAAAGATCTTTCACAACACAATGAGCAAATTGTTCATGCTCTATTGTCCTTCAAGCAAGTACCTCTGAGTGAGTGGTTGGGCATGCCATCTCACCATGCACCGTCAGTGCATCTAGAATAGTGGAGTCTCCATCCACAACAAATTGTTCTTCAGAATGAGGAAATCCATCCTCCTAAGGCATGTTCGCCTCACATACATCTAGTATAGTGGATACTCCCTCCACAATAGGTGCATGTAGGTTGACTGTATCCAAGTCAACAAATCTGTGAGGAATGGCTTCCTCCCAAGGCATTGCGCAGCCTTACGCACATCCTGTATGGTCTCCACACGTGCATTCATGTTGATCGTAGCGGATCAGCAAGACGATACTAACAACCTTCCTCAATACCAAGGGCAATTATCCGTCTCTTTTTCACATCAGAGACAACACACTTCTTCCCACAGAAATATTGGGATTTGCAGTTAATTGACGAATAGATAGAAGATTCTTTTGTAAATAAGCTACATATCTAACATTCCTTACCAACATTTTATGAGCATTATTCAATACAATGCATATATATCGTATCCCTTCTCTGCAAGTGATTCTCCATCAGCTAGTACTACTAATTCAAAAGAGATATTTGCGATAAATGAAACATACCAATCCCTACGACATGAAAAAAGTGTGCGGACGCACTAGAGTCAATGATCCAACAAGCTGGTACCCTTTGTCATGCGAGCATGATGTCGTAAGACAATAAAGAATATGCATGTCATCTCGAATCCCGTTCTTCTCGCAATTTGCAGCCACATGTTCCTCATCACATGGCTTCTTGTTGTGTGCGCAAAAGATCATACTTCTACTTCTGGCAATCTTTCTTGAGGTGCCCAACCTGTTGTGATAATAGCATGTGACATGATACCAAGTGGAAGACTCACCGGACTTACGTTTCCACTTTTCCTTTGGTGAGTGACAAGAGCACTCTCGATTGGTCACAATTAGATTCTACTGCAATTTGTCTCTGCTCCTTTTAAACAGATAGGAACTCACATTGTCAAACGTGGATTTGACTTTTAGCCATTACATGGAGTGCCTCCACAAGTGACTCATACGAAGAAGGTAAGTTGTTGGTAACCAGAGCCACCATATTATCATCGTCCACCTTTCTATTAATGGAAGATAAGCTGGTCTCGAAGGTCTTTCATCCGAAGTAGGTGCATCAGAATGCGATCCACCTTCTTGTAACTTTACGAAAAAGAGCATATTCTTCAGGTATAAAACCCAACTCTTTTCTGACGTCTGATATTTATCCCTCAAACTGGCCCACAACGTGCTTGCCACAGTGGCATTCCGCACTTCCGGTATCATATCATCCGACACCGACAACTTGAGAAGTAATAACGCTTCCTATGAAGTTTTTCATAATCCATGAAGTTCGTTGTTGGTTGACTTTCACTACCCGTGATTATTTTATCACAATCACGAAACTCTGCAAGCATTAAAATCTTATGGCTCCATACATTAAAATTAGTGCCCGTTAATTTTTGTGTCTCCGGCAAAGTCAAGTGTGAAATATTTGCCATTTTATTATTCCAAAATCACGGAAATAATAAAATAATATATGACTTACTCCAGCAAATAGTATTTAATTATGCAAATCACCCCTCGAACTATATTTGCATATATTAAAAAATATTATTACTTACCAAGGCACATGACTTCGTTTTTCCTTTGTTCTTCCCTCGAAATATTCATTCGATTGCTCAGAATCACGATTTGCTTCCACGACTTTGCTTGCGACTGTGATATTCTTCCCTCGACTATTATTTTCTGCCCCTTGCGACACAATACATGCCTTCACGACTACCCATGATTTCTCCCTAGCTACTTCGAACTACCCACGATTGGATTGATTTTGCCCATAAAGTCTACTATTCATGTTTTTTTCGAGCAACAAGACTATTCCACACGATTGGGAATCTCTTCCCACTGGATTTGCGACCACGTTTTTCTTTCCCATGTATTTCCCTTGACACAACTGGTTCCACGAACCCACGATTCTGCCTTCTGCGACTTTGTGCCCTCGGTTTTTCTCTGCGCAAATATACTGTTACCCACGAATGGAGGAATAATATACATAGGCCTACGTTTTCTTCATTCTGTGAATCTTCTACAATAAGCGGCGAACTAGCATCTTGATTTATGCCCTGTCATGGCTTCCCCAATCTACCATTTCATGCCTGCTGACAAGGCTTCCTCGAATTGCGAACCCATTGCTTTGATGACAATGTTAGGTTATGCAAAGAGAAGAAAGAATACGAGAGAAGGCAAAACTGCACTTTGCTCAAATGATTCAAGCAGTAGGTATATTTATTATGAGAAAGGTAGTTACCTTTGGTTGAACGATTACCAACCGAATCACAACTACAAAACTGCATTATAGGCTATATAATGCTCTATATTTTAACACAAGACTAACATGTCATGAGGGTTTCTTTGGTTTGACAAGCCATTCATTATCATATTAAGTCACGGGCGTGGTTGCGAGATGAAAAGATATTGATGGGAGTGGTGGTTAAGAAGATGAGACCTAATTACGAGTGTACTAATAAGGATTTTTTTTTTTTGAAATGGATGTTGGGAAGCAAGAGAAAGCGAGCCCAAGGATTCCAACATGGCATGGAAACAACAATAGTGTTTTGGAGTAACAGGCTCAATGAGAGAGCCAACAACTCAATACAACTTGGCAAGATGGAGACACTATTTTTCAGCACCCTCCTATCCTTCCTTGGGTGGTTGATAGCACATGGTACCTAATTCGTTAATCCTTCGTTAAAGATGATAGCACATCTTGACTAACAATTATCTTCTTAATGGAAATATAAATAAGTGTATAGGTCATAGATTGGTAACTATTGCTAGCAAAGAAATATTTCATACTTATAGAATCTAGTTTACTCCTCTTCTATCAATAACAAAGTATATGCAGCTGAAACAAAAACACAAAATTTGTTACCCTCCGGTTTGATTTCAAACCAAGCTTAGAGTGCAATCTGTTGACCTCCAAAGCTTTGCAACGATTCCAAATTAGGATATATATTGTTGCGTTTCCCACTTCTCCCAAATATTTGTATGACACCTCTACTATGCATCATGCACTAAGCCATCTCCATAAAAGCTTTGTTTCACCTCTCAACCACCTGATTTTGTCGCTCAATTGTCGATGAATACCTTCCTTGCTATAGTAGTCCTTAAACCACTTGGAAAATTATTCACCCCTATTATCGGATCTCGGTGTTTCTATCTATCTCTGCTTGTATGGTTTTCCACCAATGTCTTCAAATTTTCAAATAAGTAAAAATGGTCAAACTTCTTTTTCAAGAAGTAGACCCAGTCTTCTAGAGAAATCACTTATTAGTAACAAAATACCGCACATTGAGGACTATTGGCGATTTCCAAGATGGCTCACAAAGATCTACATGAACAAGATCTAAGAGCCCCTTTGCACGCCAAGCACCTATAATTAGAAATGGCTTCGCCTTTACTTCCTAGCCTAACACCCTACAAACACATCATTTTTCTCCTTGATAGTTGATAAACCAAGAACCGTGTTGGCTTTGTGGAGTTTGGCTAGGTATTCAAAGCTGAAATGTCCATCTCTCTTGGCACAAAATGTGGGTATTACCCTCCACAACTAACACATGTAAGTTGATTGTGCAAGGCACCTATACAAGCGACCTTCCCCGCGCGCCTAGGGCTCTACTTTGTTTTGTTTTACATCGGACACGATACAATTTTTGATAAACAAATTCACGTAAATGTTTGGATTTTTAGTTGACTGACTAATATATAAGATATTCTTATTCATTTTAGCAACTTACCTAACATTTCTTACTATAAATCGCTACATTATTCAATATGATGTGGATATCTCTTATCCCTTCTATTGCATGTGATCTTCCATCACCTAATGAACTAAATAAAAAAAAATACGTTTGCATGAAATTCCTCATGCCATTCCTTTTGACATGTGAAATGTCTAGATGTGCCAAAATCAAAGAACCAACACCTAGTAGCACTTTCATCGAGCATGAGGCCATGAGAATATACTCTTCCTTAGGATCCCATTCGGCTTCAATTTGTTGCCACATCTGCTTGACCCTTTTGCTTTTCTTTGTGGGAAAGAGCATATTGTGGCTTTCGGAAATTCTTCTTGACATGCCCGACTTTATGACAATATTGGCACTTCACCTAGCATTCAGAAGATGATCCTTCTTTGTTACTTTTTCACTTCCCTTCAATTGAGCAGAAAATGAACACTATGTTTGTCCTAAAGCTGGACTCATTTGTCTATGTCTTCCTTTGTTCCTTTCGCAGCAAATAGGAACCGACCAAATCAAAAGTTAGGGTATGTATTTCTGTCATAAAATGTAAACCCTCCATGAAAAACTCATATGAAGGCATCAAACTGTTCAGAACAAGCTCAACCAAGTTTTCATAATCCGTCTTTACGTTGACGGCACCAAGCTGGTCTCGAAGATCTTTCATCCAAAAATATTTTCTAATAGTGACCGCCCTCGTGCATCTTTGCATAAAATAGCAGATTCTTCAAATATAGAACCTAGCTTTTCTCCAAAGTTTGATACTTGTTCTTCAAATGTTGAGAATTAGTATTTAGATTTGGTAAATATTGTTTACTTATTTGTATTTACCATATAGTTAATACGGTAAGTTAGTAATATTAGTGGTTAGTTGGTTAGTCATATATATTGTTATAACAAACAATATATTATGCATAGGTTATTTGTTACTTAGGTGGCGGTGCGGGTGGGTGCAGTGCGGTGCGGGGATCCGGTATCTTTGGTACGGCAATTTTGGGGGCGGAGTACGGCACTTGGGTACGGCAAGACAATATACATATAAAATATTAAAAATATTTTGAAAAGTATAAGAAAAGCAAAATTCCAACCTTACACATGCATAGATTAAACAAATCTGAAATATACATAGGTGAAATAACGACAAAAGTTAAAACATATTGATAATTCATTGTTCGAACTTATAAGCAGTACATTGTTCAAATCAAAATGTTACAATGTATTATGTAACATTGTAAACACAAAAATGAAGATACATCAACATTCTAATTAGTAATAGTCTAATGGCTCTGCATCTTCTCCAATGTCTTCAATGAGAGCATCACTACCATCACGTGGATCATTAGAACCACAAGCACCAAGAGTACAACCAAAACTATCAAGCAATGCCGCTCCCGCTAGCCCCACTTTGCAGCTCACGCAAAGTACTATCTAGGTCGGGTCTAGCAATGAAAGTTGGGCAATGGGAACATCCAAGTTTGGAGTCTCTGGGTCTATATCCCAACACTTTGTTGGCCCTTTCCTGTACTCATCCTTCTTATGTGATAGAAGGCGCAGGTTAGAATGCACAAAGACCAAATCCTCCGCCTTTTTTGCTCCCAACTTGTTGCGGTTAACCGAGTGGATAAATGAATATGTACCCCAATTCCTCTCAGCTGAAGAAGAACTCGCAACCTATTGAGGCAAGCCGCAAAGTCAATGCAAAATTAAAATTTTAAATTTATAAAAGTAAAAAAGAAAGAGTTAAGAAATTAAAAAAATTAAAATCTTACTTGTGATAAAACTTTTATTGCAAGTGGCATGAGGTAGGTGTATGCTTGTCCATGGAGGTACCACCACGAATAAGCATCCATCCTGTATTTGTCACGAAGAGCGCTAATGGAGTGATCCCTGGAGGATATGAAATTCACAAACTCACCTCTAACCATGTCTTCTACTTCTGGATCTGGGAAGATTCTAGCAAATGCCGCCTTATACCCCTCACTAACTTCAACATCCCTATATGGTGGGACCCTCCTGGGCAAAGAAAGGATCTTTGCGCTATAGTATTTTGGAGTCGAGGCAAAAGCAAGAAGATGCAATGGAGTAGTCATTTTGTTCCACCTTTCATTGAGATGTGACTGCACTTCTTTGAAGAAGGTCTCTGTAGGATCTTGCTCTTTGGCATTTATGATGGTCTTAATTGACTCAATCATTGAGTCAATTCCATCATAAATCTCACCCATGCATGGATGATCCATATCAACAAATCTCAACATACTCACGATGGGCTCAGTAAAACTAAGCAAGTAATCCACACGATCCCACCATGCTTCATCCAGGATCAACAATTTCACATTTCTAGCCCTCTCACTGTTTGTTTGCCTCCATATACTCCAAAGGTCACTGATAACCATGCCACTCAATGCCTCTCGCACCTTCACAAGCCATCTCAAGACGAGCGTGTGCGAGGCAAATCGAGTCTCAGCAACCTAATAAGAAATCAAAAGAAATAAAATTAAGACAAGTAAATTTAAAACATTCGAAATTCTACAAATTACAAACTTATAAAATTAATTTAATGAATTTATAAAAATGAATTTTAAAAACTAATAATTATTTTAAAAAATTAAAGAGAAATTAGAATGTTACGGGTTACCTTCAATAGCTGCAATGTCGAGAATTTACGAAAGATGGCTTGGGACATGTGGTGGTTGTTGATGAACATTTGAATCTCACTTGCCTCCTCATATACTTGTTTGATCCAAGCAATTTTTGTGCCCAATTTTTGTAACATTAAGTTGAGGGAATGAACCGCACAAGGTGTCAAAATATGTGTCCATACCGTGCCTCAACCAACAACCCTGCAGCTCTACTGATTTTTGCATTGTCAAATTCTGACTTGGACAACATTTTGAGGCCCCACCGCCTCAATGGATTCTATGAGGATGTTAGCAATGAATTGGGCATCCTTCACTTGCCCCTCTAATCAATAGCCTGAGAAACATTGCCCCTTTAGGACACACGGCAACCACATTGATTAATGGCCTATTTGTTGTATCTTTCCATCCGTCAAAAACGATGGACACTCTGTTTCGAGCCATTGATTCTTGATGGGTAACAATGAGTCTTCACTTTTTTCTTTCTTTTGACAATAAGGTGGTGCGCACCTTTTCATACCCTGGGCTAATGTACCCTTTAGGGGCTTCATTAATACATCTCACCATATCTTGTCCAGTATGGTGATCTAACAACATTAAATGGGACACCACATGCATAAATAAAGCGTCCAACACTTTGATTAGCTATGTCCCTTCTTTCATTCTAGAATGCCCTTTCCAATGGGCCTACATCTTTTGTTCTTTTGTGAGAAAGAGGTGAATCCTCTTCCCCTCCAGTTGCAATAGGTGTAGACAAAAATGGGTGATCTGGGGCCACAACATCAACAAAAGGAGAAACATGTGGCTTGCTAATGCTATGTGATCTTCCTTTTCTTGCCATAGGATGATTGGATTTTAATGCAACTGTTGCATCTGCTTCCTCCTGCTCTTTGATGTATGCAAGGGTCTTTGCACGTGGCAACCCCTTTCCATCCAACCCTCCACATGTTCTAATTCCGTGGCCAATAGCCCCACACAAATGGGCTTTCACCCGACTGTAGGAGCTCTTAAATTGCATATTACATTGTGAGCAAACCCAAACAAAGCCCCCTCCACCTGGTAATTGTTCTAGTTGTTTGACATGGCTCCAAAGGGGGGAGGATGGATCACTTTTGTTAAGGACACCTTTACTACCTTGACCCACAGAACTAGAACTCGCAGCCATTTTAAGTTTTTAACTGCACAATGCATTTTTTTAAAAAGAAAACAAATTTAGTCTTGAGAAAATGTTGAAACTTTAAAATTTAAATTTAAATGAAATCAAATGTAGAAAAATGAAGCTTAAAACAATAACAAAAAAAGTTAAAACAAAAAAAAAAAAAACAACTAAAAAATAATAAAATATTAAATACAAACTAAAACACTTACCTCAATACACCCAACACCAATAATGCAAGCTCCTTGAACTCCTTGGCACTTATTGCAAGCTACTTCAACTATATGGCACTTGAAATCAACCCTAAGCAATTGAAAATAGTGGAAAAATTGAAGGTGAGAGTCAAGTATGCAAATA
Source organism: Taxus wallichiana var. yunnanensis (assembly GCA_018340775.1). Classification (NCBI taxonomy): domain Eukaryota; kingdom Viridiplantae; phylum Streptophyta; class Pinopsida; order Cupressales; family Taxaceae; genus Taxus; species Taxus wallichiana. The sequence goes on from CM031242.1 coordinate 660,897,024, forward strand.
AGAGGCAAGAATGCAAATGTGAGGTAAATGACTTGTTGTTGTTGTTGTTATAGAGTTTGGGGGCACAAATTAGGGTTTAAAAGAATAATTTATTGTTTAAAAAGTCGGTTTGACTTTTTTTTACCAAAAACAAAAAAAAATCAAAAATAACGTCAAAACGTGGCGGAGTGCAGGCGGGGTTCTTCTCGTAGGGCTCGGGTATGCCCGGCACGCCCACGACGCAGGCGTGCCGGCCTGCACCAGGACCTGCAAGAAGAACCCCCGCCTGCACTCCTCGCGAACCGGACCCGCACCCGAACCCGCAACGAACCAAACCCATACTGCGCAAGCCCTAGGGCACGCATCGCTACCTAGATTTGTTATAATACCTTCCTATTTATTAGGAGGTTGTTTGGCTATCTCTATGGCTATATAATAGCCAATGTATTGTTCGAATGTATCAATCAAGAAATTTATTATTGTAAGTTTGTTGTATTAAAAATGTGCAAATTCTGAACCAAATTTCATTTGGTATCAGAGCAGTTATGGAATCATGAGGATTGGTAGGGGCTGTGAATCTAATCTATGTTGCCCTTGTGAATGAGAAAGAATAAATTTTCAAAGAACGTGTAGTGTGAGGATTAGCATGCACAGCTAGCTACATAAGAGCAGGATGTATTAGTGAAAGCTTTTGAGATATAAATCTCATAAATATCGATCTTCTTAAAATAGAGGCGGGGTGATCAGATGAGCATCTAAATGTGTGGGAGGAAATTCTGAGTGTATCTATGTAATTGTTAACTGTGTGCTCATTCATGAATGATCAATGCATGAAGGTATTTATCTTGTTTATTGAGTTTTATTGTCTATTTGCATACACACTTGGTTACGGCCTGTATCAAATTCTTAGCAAGTTGAATTATAGTTGGATCGAATCTCTATAGATTTCTCAGATCCGTGCTACCCTGTTATTTCTGTCATGCTCAATCTTATTTGAATTCGTCAGTTTTGTGTGTCGCTCAGCCACGTGCTCCATTAGCTTTCTGCATCTTTGTTCGCTGTTGAGTGTAGCAAATTCTTGTCTATGTCATATACAGTCCAAATTATTTTGTGTTGGATCTGCATTTCAATCAATCTGGCTCGTGCATCCAACCAGCCGCTTCACATTTTTTCCATGCCGATGCATTACAGAAAATAAAGTTTGTATTGGTTCATGAATATCTCCTTCGTGCAAAGCAGTTGTTCTGTGCACAGTAGTTCAAATGCATGTCAGAAGTTTATACGGCCAGGCAAGTCAGCCGGAAGTCCTCTAGTCTACTCTTGGTTCATTTAAATTTGGTATTTCAATGTCATATTAAAAATAAAAGTTGAGTGAGTCGATCGTGAGACCATCGTGAATGCGCAGACCAGTAATTTTTGCTTCTGCGAATCCAATAAGAGCCTGGATTTGGCCATTACGACAGTCAGGAACCTGTGAAACCCGCTGAATAAGGGTTTCGTGTCTGATCTCGACCCCTTGGGGTCGGGAAAGGGTCACGTTTTTGATATTTTGCACCCTGCTAGTTTTGGGGATAATGGAAACTGCCAAACTGCGAGTGCTTGAAAGAGGAAATTCTTCTTGTCCGTCATTTAAGGATGCCATTCGTGGAACACGGGATAAGTTTGTTTTCAATTCAAATGCTAATCGATCCTTTCGGGTAGTCAAAGAGGATCCACACAAGACTCCTGCAGGTTGCATGAAAGCTTCTGATGGGGTTCCTGTTCTCAAAATAGCAGCGTCTGATGTTCAAGCTGGGATTCGTGACTTGGAAGATAGGGCTCTTATTGTCCGCTTCCTTGGGTTTAAGCCTTCTCTTTCTGCGTTCAAAGACTGGGCCTGGAAAACATGGCAAACCCCAGGTGAGTATACAATTTCGGTATATCCGAATAGTTATTTTTTGGTCGTGTTTGCTAGTATCGCTGAAAAGGAATATATATTTCAAGGGGGCCATGGTTCTATGGAAGAGCTGGCCTGTTCATGAAACCATGGCAACCCTTATTTAAAGCAGAAGAGGAACTTCCTTCCGTTGTTCCAGTGTGGATTCGTCTGTTTGGTTTACCAGCAGAGTTTTGGAACCCTGTGGTGCTTCAAGATATAGGTAATTCACTTGGTAAGTTTGTGAGGGTAGCAAATTCGACCATGAGGATGGAACAAATGGTCTATGCACGCCTGTGTGTATACATGGATATGAATCAACCGCTGCCTGCTAAAATTCTTCTGGAAGTTGGGGAGGATAGATGGGAGCAACAAATTGACTATGAGAATATACCCTTTCGGTGTCAACATTGCCATGAATATGGCCATCTGGTTAAAGATTGCCCAATGCAGATTAAGGAACAAACCAAGGATAATCCTAATTCTGATGAATTTATTACACCGTCAAAAAGGAAGATTATCAAGGAAAAAAACTCAGGCAATGTTCAGATTAATAATACCAACAGATTTGCAGCCCTTCAATCGGAAGAAACAGAAGAAGATATGGAGGTTATCCAAGAAACCCAAATGGATAAAATTCAGCGACAAGGGCAAGATAACAATCACATGCAATCAGATTCTAAAGCTCTAGTAGTGCATCAAGGCAATGTGGGAGAACTCAAAAGTTATCAAAGAAAACATAAATTGGCAGAAGAACACCGGAAGGAGGAAGTGGGAAATGCTCAGAATAATATCTTATTATTACCCCCTCCCCCAAAAGTTCATACCCTTCCGGATAATAATCCATCCGAATCCAACAAGAACAACAGAAGAAACTTCGGATGGATTCTACTTTAAAAGCAAGAAGGAAATCTAACCAAACTCGTCTTCATAAAGAAGGGCAACAACTTTCAGGGAATGGTAAAGTTGGGGATTTGACCTCAATCTTTGAACAAAATCCTAAATGAAGCTGATCACTTGGAATATTCGGGGGCTAAAGGGCAGCCCCTCTAAAATAAATGAGATTAAGCATATTATGCAGCAACATCACCCTCATATGTTTTTTATTCAAGAAACTAAAGTTTCTATAGAATTCATGGCAGTAGTGGTTCCTAATATTCATAAAAATTCCCGTTCTCTCTTTAAGGTCACAGGGAGCTTTGGGACATCTAGCGTGCATATGGGATCCTCACCAAATTCTCCTTCTTGGCAGTGGAGGAAATCAAGGTGTTATTTATATGATTGTGCACTATGTGCCCCAAAACCAGATCATGTTAATCTTGAACATATATGCCCCTCTTCAGGTTGAGGCAAAAAGAACTCAGTGGAAGATTATTGAAAATATTGTGGCAGCACATTTTGGTCTACCAATCATTATAGGGGGTGACTTCAACACAGTTCTCTTCTCTCATGAGAAACAAGGGGGGAATCCTATTTTGGATGCTTCTGCTGCTAATATGTTGGACTTCATACAAAGGATGCATTTGGTTGATATTCAACCTCACAATGGTCTAATGACATGGTCCAATAGAAGAGTAGGGGGTGTATAAGGGAAAGATTGGACAGATTTTTGGTATCAGAAGATTGGTTTGAATGCAACTTTCTTCCTTTTGCTATGGTTCTTGATAATTCAGGTTTTGATCACTGGCCGGTGGTTTTAGAATTGGGCAAATCTCTTCCGTTTAGAGCTCCTTTTAGATTTCAACTGATGTGGCTTCGAGATGAACATCTTCCTCCTTTGATTAAGAAATGGTGGAGAGAAGGCCAACCTCGGCATGGTACTAAAATGTTTTGCTTTGTCAAAAATTACAATACCTTACATTCCAACTCAAGAAATGGAATGTTTCAGACTTTGGAAATATTCATGGGAAAAAAGAGAGGTCTTGGAAGCTCTACAGGAGGTATCTCAGCAAATAAGGCTTCATGGCTTCACTCAGAATCTGCAAAAGAAGGAAATCTCCCTCAAACAATCATTAACTGAATGGGAGACACGGGAAGAAATATTCTGGAAACAGAAATCCAGAATTAAGTGGCTGAAAGGAGATAAAATACCTTCCTTTTTCATAAATCTCTTTTAGCTCACCGTTCACACAACCACATTGCTTTTCTGGATAAAGAAGACGGTACCAGGGCAAATACTCAGGAAGCAATTCAGCATGTTGCCTTACAGTACTTCTCTAAGTTGTTTAAGGCTTCAACGTTGGACAAGAGTGCCCAACAACAACTGCTTAATATTATTCCTTTTGTTGTTAGTGAAGAAGTGTGGTACCCATAATTTTAAAAAAGAAAAAGAAATTGAATGTGTGAGTAGGTGGGAAGAGGTTGGTGAAAGGAGGAATGGTGGAGGACGTGGGTTGACTGGCGTGTGGCAGGGGTCTGACACAACACATGGGCACCTTGAAACGTCCCTTCTGACCTGTCATGTTCCTTGCCAAATAATACAAGCACTTAATTTGAGATCCAAAGACTTTACCCATGCTGAAACCCAGTCAATGTTGTAAATTTAGCAGTAATTGGATAGTTGCAGCAAGCGTAGGACGTGAGGAGGCTCTGCATCCAGATGTGATATACGGTTGTGTTGATTTTGCTTCTTCCTTTTATAGGTACCTGTGCTGCGTGCACTGTAACCTTGCAACGCCATTTACTTTCCTGCTCTTTACCTGTTACTGCGAGTAGTTTGTTGTATTGATTAAGACATTAGAAGCACCCTTTCCTGTTGTCCCACGTATACCTCCACAAGATGTTGTCTCTTTCACTCTTCCTCTGTGTGAAGCCCTCTGTTGTCCATTCTCAGCATCCTCCCAGCCTGTGTCAAAATGGGATCTCTAGAATAGGGTATGGATATCTACCAAAGCATAAAAGATAGAGGAATTTTGTCAGATGTTGTAGTTGCAAGCGCTCTGGTAGATATGTATGCAAAATATGGACTGTTTTGACTAAATTCCTGAAAGAAATGTGGCATGAACTACAATGATTGTAAGAAACCAAAGCATAATGAAGAAGGGACAGGATTTTGTCAAATGTTGTAGTTGCAAGTGCTCTAGTAGGTATGTATGCAAAATGTGGAAGCATGTGCTTGACATGTGAATTGTTCGACTAAATGCCTGAAATGTGGCCTCATGGACTGCAGTGATAGTAGGATATGTACAAAATGGGTTTGTTGAAAAGGCCTTGGAACCTTTCAAGCAAATGCAAAGCCAGGCTTCACAGCCTTTTCCAGCATCCTCCACCTGTGCCAAAATGGAGGATTAAGAACAGGGAATGGAGATATCCATGAGCAAGTAATAAGAAGTGGATACCAGTATAACATTGTCATGTCAAATGCCCTTTTGGACATGTATGCAAAATGGGGAAGTTTAAAGAATGCACAGAATGTGTTTGACAAATGTGCAACCCAAAATGTGATCTTATGGACTAATATGATTTCTGGATATACACAACATGGATTTGTTGATGAAGCTTGAGGATTCTTTTTAAAAAAATGCCTCAAAGAGATGTGGCCTCATGGGATTCTATGATTGTCGGATTTGTGCGGAATGGGTTTGTTGACAAGGCCCTAAAACTAGTTAAGAAAATGCCTTGGTGAGACGTGGTGTCTTGGAATGTGATGATTGCAGATCTTGCAGACAAGGGACTAGTTGACAAGGCAGTGAAACTATTTGACGAAATGCCTATTCGAGATACAGAACCAAATCCCTCAATTTTGACCGGATTCGTCCCTCCAGGCATGGTCTCCTTACCTTGTCTTTTATAATTTTCATATAATTTGGTTCTTCATTGCAATGTAATAGAAATAATAAACCGTTGGATAAGTGTACATTGAGTATTTTAATTAGAATGTTAGTGTGAAACAATAAAACTCTACCTGGTCATCTACGCTACCGGTTTACAAATTGACCGTCAACCATGTTGTTACGCAACCTTGTACGTGTTAGACTCACGGTATCAAAATTAGGTGCTCATGTCCATTGGTTTTGGGCGAGAGCTAGATGAGTCAACTAAAACAACCATTTTATCTTCATTGCAAAGTTAGAAAAACCGCTATTTCTAGAGACTTGCAAAACAACATTCGAGCCCCGTAAAAGAGATGTCAAGTGTCGTATGTGTTCCCTGTTATGTAGAGAGTCGTGTCAAGCATTAGCTCAACCTCGTTTTACCATTTGCATTCTCTTCGTCGCTCCTCTAGAGCCCTGTTACCTCGTTTTGCACTTTTAAGAAGTTAAAAATTGAAAAGTTGGGTTTTGTATCGGCTCGCCGTGTGGGCCCTGAACAACAAAATGCTTGTCGCCTTCGCAAACCCCTAGTATTTTTACTAGACAATTGCCTGGAACCTTCAGTTTGGGAAAAGCACATTTCTGGTTAGTTTGGCAAAGGGGTTTCGTAGGCCTCCAGTCATTGTTTGACTAGGTCAAACTTGATCGATTACGACCGGTGGTTCCGGATAACCATTCGCTAGTTTTGGACTCATTTGCTAGTTCAATCCCTGTGGATTCTTGGTATATAGGTGGACATGTAGGAATTCTCCGTCGTGAATTTGCTTATCGGAAGACAGTTTTTAATGCACTTTCTTAGCCTCCGAGCCAAAATGAGACGTTTTTGCAACTAGCAGGAAAATGTAAAAAGAAAGTTGTAGGACCCCAGTCAAGTTAGCAAACCATTGTGGAAACTTATTAACACTTGTAAATAACTGTTTGAAACTCTATCTTGTGACTTGTGTGAAATTTTGACTTTTGGCAAAATAATGTTTCTCTCTCTTCCCTATCTCTTTCTCTCTCCTCTCTTAGTTAAGGAATGAAATGAAATGAAATGAGTATATGCCCCTAACCCTCTCTTGTTGCGTGTGTATTTTTATGATCATGTAAATGGAAAACCAATAACGTTAATTATGCTAGATTTAGGTGGATGTCATGCCAGTAATTTATCGTTGATTTCATGCTCACATGGTTTTGCAGGATGCAAGTAAGATGGCGAAACAACATGGTTGTGATTCATTGTATATTATTGTAATTTATGTATGTTAATGGAAAGAAATTTTATGTATTGTTATGTTACAAAGAAAGACTTATTATTGAAATTTGGTAATATGAATGAGATGCTAGATTTAGGGGTGTTTGGGGGAATTGTGCATTTAACTATAGGTGTTCTTTTGGTTCAAAATTACATATGGTAAAAAGGGGGTCGATATATATGTTAAGTGATATTATAGAGGATAGTTTATCATTTGTGAAGTATTGAAAGGTTTATTAATGAAGTTTTGTAATATTTTTAAGATGTTAGTGTTTAAGGGAAACGTTCATCTAAACATGGGTGTTATTTGATTCAAAAATTTGTACTGTAAAAAGTTGGATAAATGTGTTAAATGAAATTGAAATTAATAGCTTATAGTGCAATTCCAATGTGCAATTGATGATTAAATAATTGGTGTGTTGTGTTTCTTACTTTAAAATGTAATAAAAAGATCTAAACGAAATAGTCCACCCTAGTTTAAACTTCGTGTATAACTACCCTTCTGTGTGATTCTTTGTAGCATAGAAAACTAAAAACTTAGAATGAACTTAAAACTTTACACTTGATAACACCTTCTAGCTTAAGTAAATAAGAGCCCAAGTTTGAGTTGGTCGTCAGAGCTTTGTATATTTAGCGACACCGTCGTGAAGCCGATGGTTAGGATTGACATGGTCAAACTTTGTCTCGAGTATGTGGTCCCCTCCTAGGTTTGGTAATCATGTGTAGTAAGGAGAATGTGTTCTCTCAAGATAGTACTCCTTTGGAAACCAACTTTAAACATAGTGTAAAATCCTCTTGGACCGACATACATGTTGAGTGGCGAAGATCGCCAAGTAACCTTGAAAGTCGCCTTTAAGAGTTGGGATCGTAAATGAACTCGATACCCAGTCTCGATTATCGTTTCGGTTTTTGGGTGCAATGTTAAGAGTTAATTAAGAAACTTAACTTTTAATTTATGATTAGTTGGTGAATTTGTAACCATAAGGTGATGAACTTGGAAAAAGGAGAAAATTTAGATCATTCTTATAACATGTTTAACCATCTTGTGGTGAGAAAAAGGATCCACGTTGTGTAAACCCTAATGTGATCCTTAACCCTTTAAATGATGGACTACTCCATCTTGCTTCCCCACTTGTCTGTTATGCAAAGGATGTATGATGTGAAACTATGTGATCATTTTCTTAGAGATAAATCCTCTAAGACAGGGACTAGTAGTCTCATGAGGATATAAATGTCCCTATTAACAAATAGGCTACACAATTCATTACAAAAAGCATATGAACCTAGTTAGGAAAACCCTCTTAAGTTGGACGTAAATGATACTCAAGAAACCTAATCTAGAAACAAAAATAAGTATGTCAGCCCTGTTAAGTTCCTTGAATCCTTAATTAATTGTTGGAGCATAACTATAGTAAAATTTTGATTGACGCTTGGCTTTGGAAAGTGTAATTGTGAGATGTTATTCCATAGGAAAAGTGAAACATGATCTTCTTGGTAATGTGATTAAACCCTCTCGGTATTGTGTACTAAACCAATCTATAAATGAGTGAAAGGAACGCGTCCTTAAATCCTTAAGAAAAAAAATGTGAACTTCACATCCTTTGGACTTACACTTATTCCGTTGTAACGAGAGATATGTAGATCAAGATGCATGCCCTTGGGAGTGAATCATAGGGATTAGACCTAGTAGCCTTGTGTGTATGTAAATAGCTTGGTGTGTAAATAAATATCCTATTAATGAACGAATGAATTAAACAAGTAATTGAAATAATGTAGATGATCCTTATTTAATGAGATACACCGTAAGTTAAATGTTAAATTGTATAAAGGAAATCTAGCAAAAAAAAAAGGTAAAGAAATGTATGATTCTCACATTTTGAGACCTCTTAGAACTTAAGTTAAAAACTGAAACATCATTTTAATAAATGAGTAATTCTAAAAATATCATGTCGTGGGAAGATGTTATCTGTAAGTTTATATTGTAGTTGAATCGTTATGTGTGCCTTGTCATTTAAAAAAAAAAAAAAAGTGACCTTGTTGAACATCACATGTTTTCATGTTATCTATGTGGGTTAATGTTGTGCAAACTTATCATGTGTTGTGCGTTGTACTAAGTGATCTCCTGTAATGTCATGTGTACTACAATGTATGTCAAAAATATTCCAGTATTTTTAATGTTGTTTTTGTGTGTAAATTGTGGGCATTACAAGAAGACAAGATGGCACTTTTACAACCGGTGACTGAAAAGGAACTTCAAACTGTTGTTTGGACCATGAAAAAGGGGAAAACGCCGGGACCTGATGGATTTCCGATTGAATTTTATCAGGAATTTTGGGATATTGTTAAAACTGATTTGCTAGAAGTGGTGGAAGAGTGCAGACAAGCTAAGATTGTTCTTAAGGCCATTAACTATACTTATATTGCTTTGATCCCTAAGAAACAGGAGGCTTCTACCATTATTGAATATCGTCCCATAGCTCTTTGTAACATTTTTGTATAAAATAATTACCAAAGTTATAGCTGAAAGACTGAAATCCATCATTGATAAAGTTATTTCTCCGGAACAAGGTGGATTTGTTCCTCATAGACAAATCTATGATGATATAGTGCTGGCTCAAGAAGCTCTTCACTCTATGGACATTCAGAAGAAGCCAACTATGTTCGTCAGGCTGGATTTATCTAAAGCTTATGACAAGGGTCAGTTGGGCTTTCCTCTATGATATCCTTATCCGCTTTGGTTTTTCCCCTTTATGGGTGCAATGGATACAAGCTTGTATTTCATCTGTTTCTTATTCTCTTATTCTTAATGGCACCCCTACTCAGTGTTTTCCGGCGTCGAGAGGTATAAGGCAGGGAGATCCTTTATCACCATTTTTGTTTATCATACTTGTTGAATCCTTTGGCAGGCTATTTTATATGACAAGAATCCAAAGAAAGTTGCAAGGTATAAGATTGGCTACTCATGTGGATCCTCTTTCTCACTTACAGTTTGTTGATGACTCATCAGTTATGGGGACTGCATCCTTGAAAGAAGCCACTGTGCACAAAGAAATTTGGAACTTTTCTCAAAGGCTACTAGTCAAGATATTAACAAGCATAAGTCTAAAATAATCTTCTTTCACTGCTCGCCAAGGCTGGAACAGGACATTCTTATGAAACTTGGATTTCAGAAGGCCACTTTACCTCTGCAATATTTGGGTATTCCATTAAGTTCCACCAAGATCTCTGATTGGGGATGGTTAATTAATAAGATTCAACAAAAATTAGTAATTGGACTAATAGATGGCTATCATCAGGGGGCAGAATCACCTTGATCAAAGTTGTGTTGCAAGCTATTCCTGTGTATTTTGCGTCTCTTTTGCACATCCCTATTACAATTCTGCAGCACTTAGACTCTATTAGTCAAAAATTCTTGTGGTCTGGCAACCAGCAATCCAAGAAGTGGCACCTTGTGAAGTGGAAGACCTTATGTCTACCAAAGAAAGAGGGTGGCATGGGATTCAGAGCTAGCGTTCCGAATAATAAAGCCCTTGCTGCTAAGTTGTATTGGAGACTTTTGCAAAATCCGGATCAGTTATGGAGTACTAATCTTCGTGCTAAATATACTCAAGGTATGAGGCCACATGACATAGTTAGATATTCCTTACCTTCACGAGGATCTCCCATTCTTTCTGTTCTCAGAATTGGAGAAGAAATCATAAAGAAACAATTGTTTTGGAAAATTGGAAATGGTGAGCAGGCTAATTTTTGGACGGACTCTTGGGATGGCCACCCTCCTTTGATTATGCAGTATCCCCATTTCAACAATATTATGGTCACCCTTCATGCCCAAGGCAAAACTAAGATATGCCACTATTTACAGCATACATACCCAAGGAGTGAATGGATTCATCCTTCGATGTGGCAGATTAACTTGACTCAGCAACAAGTTCATTCTTTACACAGGCTTCTGCAAAACAAGATTCTTCTTACGACTGACTTGCCTGATACTTTGGGGTATAGAGTACTCTGTGCTGAGGGGTATAGAGTTTTGGTTGCCCCTTGTAGTATCCCTTGCAAGTTCTGATATGAATTTGACTTCAAGGAATATCATCAAACACTTCTGATGCAAACTTTAAGCTTGCTGGTCTGAGATTACAGTCTGATGGTATGCTTGAAAAGTTAAAACAAATTATTCACCTACAGCCAAGTGGCATTTCGTCATACAATTGGCATGCAAGTTATGAAGTGCAATTGAACAAGTACTACAATGAATATGTACCCAACAACTTGTATCTCCATTGATTTAGATTGCAAGACTCAAATCCATGCCCAAGTCTGATTGCAAAATGCTTCTACAGCAGCATGCTAGGAATCAAACTATGATGATGCATTAACCCCCATTTACAATGCCAAATGATGTCCGAAAATTCCAGATTTTATTTCCCGCTTATACAATCACTTTTTCAATAAACAAAAGACTGCCCAGTTCATAGAAAGTGATTACATATCTAATTCCAACATACCCATTTTCTGAATTTGACTTTCCCAGGTCTGATAATGAAAAACTTAAAAAGCAGCACGAAATGGCCACGCTCTGGCTGGAGATCGTACAGCTGTCTGCAGAAACAAATGGTACAGCCTTGGGAAAAGTGTGTGATGATCATATAATGCAGCCCTTGTCAAAATCTGCTTCTATGATGAAGTATATGTCTGAAACCCTGGAAATACTTCTCCAATCTACACAAACTTGACTCCTGAATGAAGCCAACTGTTAAGCAATCTTCAGCTGATAGTCTCACAACCTCAGAATGCTGATACACTGAAGGAGCTACGCTCTCCAATGCCTAAAAGCTCTGGAAAATACAGAAACCCTTGTTTCTCTTCTCCAACGCCAATAGAAAAACATGAGATGAGTTATCAAAATGCATAATAGAATAGGCTCCAACTTTCCTTGGCTCCTTTATATATTTCCTCAAGAAGTCGATTCCCTCCATTTTGCCCTTTTAATGTCATTATAATATTTGCACTTTGGACATTATAATATATCCTTGAAATTGGTGCCCCAAACAATTAATTAAATGCCCCCTTTTTAATGATGAAATGACCCTCAAGCATAAAGTGCAAATATAAAGTTATATTATAACATTAAAATATTAATTATTATTAAAGTGACCTTTAATAATAATTAAACATCATAACTTAGGCAAAACACCTTATTTTTCCAAGCCAACTGAATACCGGAATCAACACTGCCGAATGTCCCATTCAGGTGCCCTGCTATAAATAGTAACCCTGACTGAATGACTTACTATAAATAGTAAGTATGAGAAAATGAGTCTTGAAACCCTTGCAAAGGCCAACCCTGAAACTTACTGAACTCTGGAGAAGAAGTAAACCATCCACTGACTAGGTTTTTGTCACAAAAGACCCTCTATCCAATCCCATTAGCCTACGAGGGTCGATTAATAGGCTAATCCTGCCGACAACTGGTGTCTAGCTAGAAGGGGGCATTACACCCCTCTTCCTCATCCATGGAGAGATATATTTGTGGACCTATGGCAACCTGTTCTTTGGCCTAAGGTGAGATTCTTTGTTTGGCTTCTCATCTATCATAGAGTTCTTACAGGGGATAACTTGATGAAAAGAGGTATGGTTGGTCCCTTTTGGTGTCCTTTATGCAGAAATGCAGTTGAGACCCTAACTCACATATTCTTTCAATGTCCTTTCACTTTGGGCTTATGGGGCACTCTTGTTGATTGCTTTTCGGTGACTTGGCATTCCCCTGATAATATTGTGGATACTTTCAGAGGTTGGAAAAATGCAGTTAGGGACACTCAAGACTTTTACAAAGGCATATGGCTTGTTGTTTCTCTTATGTTGTGGAATGTTTGGAAAGAAAGAAACAGACGCATATTCAAGCTTGAAAGCAGAGACAGGTGGTACATCATGGACATGACTAGAAGCAATATTGCCGAATCTATCTTGCACAACTTGACTCTTCCTTCTCCGTTGCCTGTAAGGTGGCTAGTCCTCTTACAAAAACTGAATATGGATAATAGGCAATTGCAGTTGAAGCGAGATACTAAACTAAGAACACCTTCCACTCTCCGCTCATGGCAGCCTCCTTTTGGAATTGTCAAAATTAATACAGATGGGGCAGCGAGAGGAAATCCGGGTCCTGCTAGTATGGGAGGAATTGCTCATGATTCTTTGGGGACCCCTCTTTTCTTCTTTGCTCATCAGTTGGGGCACTACACTAACAATGTTGCTGAAATTATGGTTGTTCATCGTGCTCTTTTGGAGGCTACTAAATTGAGATGTCCTAGTATCATAGTTGAATCGGATTCCAAGGTTGTTATCAACATCCTTCGAGCCCCTGATCAACACCTGTCTAATAATTGGCTTATTGCCAGGATTCAGGATCATATCAAAATCATTGCTAGCCAGTTCCATTCTATTATATATTCTCATGTGCCTAGGGAGCAGAATAAGATGGCGGATGCTTTGGCCAACTGGGCTTTAGATCATTCAAATCTGATACACTTTGGTCCTCTTCCCCTCACTTGGTCACAGGAGAAAAGAAAGCAAATTGAGCGGATCCTCTCTTTGAAAGATCATGATGGATAATTCACAGATATGCTACCTCTTTTTCTTTATTTGTACTTGGAATTCTAAAGATGTCTCCTCTAGTATGAGCATAATTGCTTGGCATTGTATTTTGATCCTTATATTTTTATTAATATAAAGTTGTTGGTGGTTTTTTAAAAATAAAATACAATAAAATAAAAGTTGAGTCTTAAGTTATTATAGTTGATTCATATCAATTTAGATTGATCAATTTTTGATCAATATTAATTAGGTAGATTTTATAAGTTTTTGAGTTTATTGTCGGTCATTATTGTGTTTTTAAAAAGTCTTAAATCTATTCATTACAAATTGAGTCCAAGACGTGTATTATCAAGATTAATAATAATGGTTTATGCGTCAACAAGTCTATCATGCCATTTTGTTAGGTGAAACCAATATCATAATAATTATCGTCATAGTCACCATCAAATTTATTGTCTCGGTCTTGTGAGTCTACATTATTTTTTGCCCTATTGTGTTATGGTGGTCAACGTCCAAAAGTATCATATTGGACAAGATGAGTCATATTGAAAAGTTTGATGGCAAAGATTTTCACACATGACAAGCAAGAACCCAATTATTTCTAATCAATAAATATCTATGGGATATTGTTGATAGAAAGTGAACAAACCAAAAGATGTAGATGAAGCTTTTCAAAGAAAATAGGAGAGCTAAAATAAAAAAGCTACAACAATTATTGGATTGGGGCTATCTGATGCTTATTTGCATCATATAGATTTATCCAAATCCTCTAATACAATATGGACGACATTGAACAAGTTGTTTGGGTCACAAGCAAGAAGTGCAGCAGTAGCACTCAAGCAAAAGCTATGCAGGCTCAAAATGGAGGAAGGTGATAGCATGGTACAACACATCAAGTAAGTTTCATTCTATTTCAAATTAGTTAGTTGGAATAAATGTTGAAGTGAACGATGATGATGCAAAAGTTGTATTGTTAAATAGCATGCCACCTAGCTATTCTAATATGGTTTTCACACTAAGTAAAATAAATCCTGGTTTAGAAGATTCGATTTCTTCTACGATAGAGGAAGAAAATTGAACCGAGAAGAGAGTGCATCGTATGGAAAAAAAAAAATCATCCGTTAAAAGGAGATCCAAATCTTCTTTTAAGCAAGGATCAATTTCTAAAGTTACAAAGAAACGGCTCATCTTTTACTATTACAAATAATCGGGTCACTTGCTTATGAACTACAAGAAAAGAGCACAAGATTTGCTTGATGGGAAACTACAAGAAAATGAAATGGCTATTGATGAAGAAGAGGAGAATGAAGAGGAAGTAAAATCAGCTCACACCAAAAATCTAAGTGATGAAGACTACCTCTATTAGGTAACCTCTCAGACCGGAGAACGAAGGCATAGGAGGTTGGAGGTCAATCAACAACCTCTCTTGATCCTACCACGACGGGGCCACACGAAGTTGTGGTGGCATTTTGTTTTTCAATTGTGTGTTGTGGTAGTTGCATTTCTCTTTCAAGTGTGTTTTGTAATAAGAATAGAAGTTCATTCCTGTTCACTTGTATATGTGACTATTCCTAATACAGTCCCCTAATGTAAACATATAGTGGAAAAATGAAAGCACAAAAGAAAAGCAACATCATGATACTTGTAGAGGTTGAATAGTCAGATGTGTTCTTGTTCATACCTAGGTTTGTGGTAAACCTTTGTAAAACCATTGAAGGTTGTGTAGATGGTTCCTGCTTGAGTTCCCACACTAAGTAGGTCATATGTGTTCCCTACAATGAATGGTTGATAAGCAGATGGTTCATGTATGTGTTCCCACACTAGTTCGGTCAGATGTGTTCCCGATAGTGCATGGTTGATAAGAAGTTGATGTGTTCCTTCTTCTACCTTCATTTCAAGTTGTGTGCCAAGATCATGAGCGAGCAGAGGCAAGCAAGTTGCAGAAGAAGTGTGAAAGTTTTTTGCTACCATGTAAACACTAAGAGGGGGAATGTTGGGAATTAGTATTTATATTGGGTAAATAGTGTTTACTTATTTGTAATTATCGTATAGTTAATATAGTACGTTAGTAATATTATTGGTTAGTTGGTGAGTCGTATATATTGTTATAACAAACAATATATTATGTATAGGTTATTACATATTTGTTATAATACCTTCCATTTATTAGGAGGTTGTTTGGCTATATAATAGCCAATGTATTGTTCGAATTTATCAGTCAAGAAATTTATTATTGTAAGTTTGTTGTATTAAAAATGTGCAAACTCTAAACCAAATTTTCATCAAATTGGTCCAAAGCACACTTGCCTCAGTGGCATTTTAGAGCTTGGGTATTAGATCGTCTGACACTGATAATGTCAACAATAGCAATGCCTCCTTATGACATTTCTCATTATCCGAAATTGGTCTTGCTTCAATGCCAAGAATGATTTTATCATAGTCTTGTGACTCTTGACGTTGTAAGTCTCGCATGTGCACTTCTGTGATTCTAGCAGAACCAAGTTTTGAGTATTGGCCATTATTCAAACAATATTCAACCCCTGAATCAATGCAAAAATCCGGCTCCCTGACAATAACTCAAAATAATATCCAATTAATGAGACCATTATCTCAAAAATGACTTTATTTTCTTATGACATCATCTACTTAGAAAAATAAAATATTAATTAGATATTGATATAGTCTAGATTTTTAAGGAAATTGCTGAAATCTGCAAAATCACCTTACAATCTGGTCTGCAGTGCTAAATCACCAAAAGTTACAATTTTTCTACATGAAAATATCTGACTGGACTGAAAACCCTCAATTGGATCTGTATCACCAATCCACGACAATTGTAGTTTCCTTTTTGACCCTACATTCCCTAGCACGATCTGCACTTTCGTAACTGTATCTGCTTAGCTTTTCTGTCCAAATGATGATTGTAAAAACTGAAAGTGATTTGTTTTTTCTCTGAAAATCGTCATTGTTCATGGCTGTGATTCTTCAGTTTTCTTCAAATTATGGTTGTACCTCAACTTTACCGATCTTCTTTTCTGCCATTGCTCTCTTTCAAAACACCTGTCCGTGCCCCAGCACGAAAATGCTGCAAAAACCTCTGCAAATCACAATGATGATGGTGGCTTTGTCAAATGTCTTCCTCAAATCACAAAAATCTAGGTTCTACCAAATCACGATTTCAGATTTGCGATTTTAGATCTGCACTTCCGGTCTCATGCTTGTGGCTGAACCTCGCAAATTCAAATCAATTTTAACCTCATCCTTATCTCTTCCGCAGTTCATACCCTCTTCCAGACCTTCCTCAAACTCCAAGCTTTTCATTTGTACGCTTCTCCTAGGGCTTCCTCAAACAGTGGCTCTGATACCAATGTTAGAAAACATTAACATCAAAAGAATGAAGAGAAACTGGAAGGCACACTTTGGGATTCGTGTCACAGTCATTTTATTATGCTGAAAGTAGTTTATAAGTGATCATTAGTCAATGAGTAACTAATGTATACCAAATAGATATAAATATATTTAATAACATGCAGCTTGAGCATGAAGCAGCATCTGTAGCACTGCTCAAAGAAGGGCTCTTGTATATTCATTGAAGTTGATCTTAAAGTGTTTAGAATTTCAAGCTCAGGACAACACTTCAACAAACGTGAATTAAATCTCTATTGCAAGAAATGTGATGACCTACTTCCGTTGTGTGTTAGCACAGCTCTAAATGGCAACATGATATAAAATGGCATATCCAGCCATTTCAATGCGTACAAAGTTTGGAAATTATACATCAGCTGCAGTATGGTCTTTGTTGAAGTTGAAAACTTGAATAGAGCCTTAATCCCTTGTCTATTGTGTATTGTCATATCCATTATGCTTAAATAGAGGCCTTTCTCCACTGTCTATATTTGTAATGGTGTCTGTCCAGTATAACTTAAAGCGCATTATTTATGCCCTTCGGCATTCGAATAGTGTTCTTTATACTCCTGAAGCAGCATCAGTGTCATAATCCTCATTTGTAAATCATTTCTGCTCATTGGCATTGAAATAGTGTTCTTTTTACTCCTGAAGTAGTATCAGTGATGTAATCCTCATTTGTAACCAACACAATTGTGTTATGCTTGTATAAAAGCTTTCACACTCTACATAACTGGTTTTTAAGAAAAAGAAACTTCACATGGGATTTACATCCATGCAATAGAGGCATTCGACGCCTAGTACGGCATTTTAAAATATCCAGACTTTTCACAATGAAAGTTTAATACTAAAAAAACCATCTAGTATTGGTGTAATGAAAATTGATGTATCGTGTTAATGGGAGGTCTGAGGTTCAAATCTCACACTATTAAGGTGACACACGACTTAATGGGTTCCCGTTAATGGGGTGCCACGCTAAAGCACATTGTGATAATGCGGTCTAAATGAAATGTCCCTCTTTCAAGAATAACCTCTGAGAAGACCCTTGGCCTATTTTGTCTACCGACGGCTAAGGGACATCTGCAGGGTAGACTTAAGTCATCTATAAATTATTATAAAGTGTCATTATAAAAAAATAATACATGTCTAGCACTTATAATGATTTATATGACTTAATAAAATATTCTAACTTGGCCAATGTAAAATTTTATTCATTCTAGGGATATTGGCGACTTGCCTTAGAGGGTACATGGGGGTTTTAGAAAGAATAAAATTAAATTGTAATTTATGTACTCCCTCTAGGAGAATTGCGACTTGGGTAGGATAGTTTTGGGATGCTTCTTGCATAGAAATCACACCAACTTCTGATTGGGTGTGTTGGAGGTAATTTTGGGCCTCATCCTTCAAATATTGTAAGGGGTCGACTTGTTTGGGCATCCATTATCATTCTTCATTTCTGCTACTTTGGCCTGGAGCTGAAGTATCACTGTTGACATTTTTAAGGACGAAAAACCTCGAGGAAATCAAGAGGAAGAACGAAAACTCTTTCCATTTGGTGAAGTTGAAAGTCCAGATTTAATTCTGAATTACATATCATTATTTTGGCAGCTGGAGCGACCAATTTTTGGGTGTAATTTTATCCATTATAGAGCTGGAAAGCTATAATATTATTAGCAGCTGTTGCAGAGTGTTTCCAGAGGTTTTTGCAATATTTTCAGGTATTTTATTAAAGGTTTTATTCATATTTTTCAGAGCTGGAATTACAGGTCTGAACTGATTTATTTTTCAATTAAGAAATCAGATTTGTATCTCAGTTGTTGATATTTTTATTGCAAAATATTTATAAAATCAGCTCTTCCATAAAAATCATAAAAATATCATATTTTGGGTGTGCCCTGTGTTGATCTATTTTCCTATACAAATCGCATTTCCTGGATAAATCAGATTTACATTATCTGTATTCAGTTTTTGTGGCATTATATCACTGGGATTTCATTTTTTGTCCACGGAGATTACAATCAGATTTTAGTGGGGACATTACAGTGGTATTAGAGATGGTTTCCTCCCATCCTGTGAGAGAAATCTTCAAAAATCAGACCTGAATGCAATCAGCCAGAGATCACATAGTATATCATAGAAGGAACACTCCAAGGAAGGGCACAATGGAAGAACATGATCAAAGGGCTCCTCCCAATGATGCTCTCAGCTATATGAACGAAACTATTACCAAGGTACAGAGAGAGTTGCAACAAACAATGAGGGAAAACCAAAGAGAAATGTGTGATGCATTTACCAGTTCGATTCGTGATTTAGCTATGGCTCTACAAGGGAATGTTGCAACTCCTAATCATGCAACAACTAATGTGGGAGAGGGAAGCTCCATGGGGGCAACCAGAAATACTTCCAATACTACACATCCTACCTTCAAAGCCAAGTTTCTCCATAGAGAAGAACCAGTTGAGGAAGTGGCACAAAGTGATGTGGATGATGTAGAGGCCTATGGTGATGAGTATATGCAACTCAGCCTTAGGGTAAGGGATATGCTACCTTTCAAAGATTTTTGCCAGTTAAAAAATAACAAGAATGCAGGGAGAAATAGGAGAGCTCATCAAGAGGCACCAAGAAGGGACATCCAAGCAAAAATTAGGAAAGGTAACTCTTCCTTCATTTGATGGTACTGAAAAATGTTCTGCTAGAGCTTGGTTGCAAAAGCTTGATACATATCTTTCTCTAAATCCTATGTATGAAGAGGAAGCCCTCAAATTTGCAACTTTACATTTAGAGGGGATAGCACATGAGTGGTGGTACCATGGGTTGATCACCCAAGGTCATGGTTCCATTACTACTATGGAGGACTTCAGCTCATGTTTGATTGAGAGATTTGATAGGACAAATCCGGATATGTACTTCAGAGAGCTAGCTCAGCTTAAGCAAGAAGGGTCACTTGAAAAATATATTTCTGAATTTGAAAGAATTTCAGTTATGGTTCCAGATATCAGCGAAAAGAGGTTAGTATTGTTGTTTATGGAAGGGTTAGAAGAACAACTAAAGGGCCTTGTGAAAGCATTCAACCCACCATCTTTACAGGGTGCCATTAGGAAAGCTTTTGACTTGGAAAAAGCGGTTCCAAAGGGGAAAAATCTGCAGCAAAAATCAGCAGTGTTTGGGCAGCCAAAGGGTGTGTTTGGGCACCCAAAATCCTCTTCATCAAGTGGTCAAAGGAACCAAACTATGGGCAGCAAGGTAAGTCATTCCAAAATAAATCAGATATTAAAGATTGGAATAAAAACAACAAAGAAATAGAGTCAAGGAATGAACTTAGAAGAAAGAAGTTATGTTTTCATTGTAGAGATCCTTGGACTCCTAATCACCATTGTCTTCCAAAGGGGCAGCCCACTATATTGAGATTATTTCAGATGATGAAGAAGAAGAAGAGGGAGTTGATCATGAAGAAGAAGAAGAGCAAACAAGAGAAGAAAAAGAACTCAAAGATGGAACATTGGCCACCCTATCCGGAGCACCAAGGTATCATGCTTTCCGTATTAAAGGTGTTCTTCATGGGCAAAGAATCATAACCTTGGTTGATAGTGGAGCTACTCACAATTTCATTGATGAGGGCTTAGTGACAAGAATGGGGTTGAAAGTAGAAGATTTTCAAGGATTCAATGTGACCATTGCGGATGGATACACTCTTGCATGTTCAAAAAAATTCCTCAACTTGAAATCACATTGGGAAGACAAGGTATGTGATGATTTTTATGTCATTGGCATTGGTGAAACTGACATTGTCTTGGGAGTTCAATGGCTGCAATCTTTGGGTGAGTTCACTCAAAATTACAAAACTATGGAGCTGAAATTTAAGTCCCAAGGCAAGGAAGTAATATTGCAAGGCTTGAGAAGTGGAATTCCGCAAGTAGTGACCGCCAAAAGCATGGAGAGATCTTTTACTAGAGGGCAGATTGCATGGGCTGCACATTGTTTGGTAAGTGTTTCTGATTTTTCATCGCAGCCAACATATCATGTGGATATTCAATCTATTTTGGATAGACATAGCAAGGTTTTTTCAGATTTACCTCACGGTTTGCCCCGAATAGAGGATTTCAGCATATTATTGAGTTGGAACCCGGTTCAACTCCGGTTATATCTTCTCCTTACCGTCACCCAAGAGCTTTTAAAGAGGAGATAGAAAAAGTGATTAAGGAATTGTTAGAAATGGGCCACATAAGGCCAAGTTCTAGCCCATTTGCCTCTTCAGTTGTTTTGGTAAAAAGAAAGATGGGACCTTGCGGATGTGTGTGGACTACAGGTTATTAAATAAGAAGACCATCAAGAACAGGTACCCAATACCAAGGATTGATGAGTTGCTTGATGAATTGCATGGGGTTGTTTTCTTCTCAAAAATTGATCTAAGATCCGGTTACCACCAAATCAAGGTAAGAGATGAAGATGTACATAAGACAGCTTTTAGGTGCCACTTTGGTCATTTTGAATTTTTGGTGATGCCATTTGGTTTGACCAATGCTCCTGCCACTTTCCAATCATGTATGAATCACATTTTTAGGGAGCATTTGAGGAAGTTTGTATTGGTATTTTTATGACATTTTGGTGTATAGCAAATCATGGAAAGAGCATTTGAAACATCTTGATATGGTCCTAAGCATTTTGGAGCAGCAATCTCTCTTTGCAAAATTATCCAAATGTGAGTTTGGCATGGAGGAAATCTTATATCTAGGGCATGTCATCAATGCAAAAGGGGTACATGTGGACCAACAAAAGATTCAAGCCATTTTGGATTGGCCTACTCCCACTACCTTGACTCAACTAAGAGGATTCTTGGGTCTTTGTAGCTATTACCACAGATTTGTGAAGGGATTTTCACAACTTTCAGCTCCCCTAACAAATTTGACAAAGCAAGGAGCCTTCACATGGTCACAATCAACCCAACAAGCATTTGATCATCTCAAAAAGGTAATGAGTTCTTGTCCAGTACTTGCTGTTCCAGATTTTTCAAAACCTTTTGTGGTAGAATGTGATGCATCGGATGATGGAATTGGGGCTGTTTTGATGCAAGATAAACATCCCATAGCATTTGAAAGTAGAAAACTTAAGGATGTGGAGAAAGGATATTCTATTTATGATAAGGAAATGTTGGCCATCATGCATGCTCTTGTGAAGTTTAGACAATATCTTGTTTGTGGCAGATTTGTTGTCAAAACGGATCATAACAGTTTGAGGTATTTTCTTAACCAAACTGATAATAGGCAACAAAAATGGGTAAGTAAAGTGCAATCCTTTGACTTTGAAATTGAGTTTTGAAGGGAAAAAAGAACATAGTGGCTGATGCTTTGTCAAGGAAACCTTATTGTTGTTCCATGAGTGAAATTGCAGCAGATTGGAAGGCTGATATAACAGCAGAGTATGCCAAAAATCAGCTTGCTTGTGATATATTTGATGGGAAAATTGATGATGATAATTACCAGGTGATTGATGGTCTCATCCTCTATAAAAATAGAGTTCTTTTGGTGCCCGAATCTAAAGTAAAACGCAGAATTTTAGCAGCCATGCATGACTCACCTTTAGCTGGACACCAAGGGTATTTTAAAACATATAAACATGTGAGAGAGAAGTTCGTATGGAAGGGATTGAAGGAGGTATTGCAACACATTAGGGAGTGCCTTATATGCCAACAAAGCAAGGCACAACATGAATTTCCAGCAGGACTTTTGCAGCCCCTACCCATCCCAAATCAGAAATGGGAGAGCATTTCGATGGACTTCATCATTGGTCTTCCTTCGGTTCAAGGTAAGATTGTTATCTATGTTGTAGTAGATCGTTTGACCAAGTATGCTCATTTTTCTCCTCTTCCTACTAAGTTTGATGGGCCTTTGGTGGCTGGAATATTTTTTAAGGATGTTTTTAGACTTCATGGGCTACCTAAGAATATTGTGAGTGATAGGGACAGCAGGTTCTTGAGCTCCTTTTGGCAAGAGCTCTTTCACCTTGCAGGTACAGAACTTACTCCAAGTACAAGTTACCATCCACAAACGGATGGGCAAACAAAAATTGTAAACAAGTGGATAGAAGGGTATTTGAGATGTTGTATTACGGGGCAGCAATCAACGTCAATTAAGTGGCTCTATTTGGGAGAGTTTTGCTACAACACCTCCTATCACATGTTCATTGGTATGTCTCCATTTAAGGCACTATATGGTTATGATGCATCCTCATTTGTTGATGTTGTTCTTCCGAATAGTAGAGTGCCAGGTGCTAAAGATTTGATACAACAGAGTCAAAATATCATGAAAACACTCAAGGATAACCTTGCACATGTTCAAAATCAGCAGAAGTTATATGCAGACCAGCGAAGTATAGAGAGGTCTTTTGAGGTTGGTGACATGTTTTTTTTAAGATTGCAACCTTATAGACAATCTTCCCTCAAAGGGAAAGGTTCGGAAAAATTAAAACCAAGGTTTTATGGTCCCTATAAGGTCATGCGGAAGGTGGGAAAAGTTGCATATGAGCTAGAACTTCCGGCTCAAAGTAAAATACACAATATGTTTCATGTATCTTGCTTGAAAAAAGCATTGGGCTAGCATATTGTTCCCTCTAAAGAGTTGCCTCCTCTTGACGATGAAAGCAAACTAGTCTTGGAACCGGAAATCATCTTGGAGGTACATGAAAGAAGATTGAGGAATAGAGTTATTCGGGAGTATCTGATTCAATGGAAGGGGCTACCTATTGAGGATGCTACATGGGAAGGTGCAGAAATCTTGGAGCATCCAAATCTGCAATTGCTTGTGGGCAAGCAATTAGAGGAAGGGAGGACTGAAATGTCCCTCTTTCCGAGAATAACCTCTTAGAAGACCCTTGGCCTATTTTGTCTACCCGACGGCTAAGGGACATCTGCAAGGGTAGACTTAAGTCATCTATAAATTATTATAAAGTATCATTATAAAAAAAAAAATGTCTAGCACTTATAATGATTTATATGACTTAATAAAATATTCTAACTTGGCCAATGTAAAATTTTATTCATTCTAAGGATATTGACGACTTGCTTTAGAGGGTACATGGGGGTTTTAGAAAGAATAAAATTAAATTGTACTTTATGTACTCCCTCTAGGAGAATTACGACTTGGGTAGGATAGTTTTGGGATGCTTCTTGCATAGAAATCACACCAACTTTTGATTGGGTGTGTTGGAGGTAATTTTTGGGCCTCATCCTTCAAATATTGTAAGGGGTCGACTTGTTTGGGCATCCATTATCACTCTTCATTTCTGCTATTTTGGCCTGGAGCTGAAGTATCACTGTTGAGATTTCCTAAGGACGAAAACCCTCAAGGAAATCAAGAGGAAGAACGAAAACTCTTCCCATTTTGTGAAGTTGAAAGTCCAGATTTAATTCTGAATTACATATCATCATTTTGGCAGCTGGAGCAACCCATTTTTGGGTGTAATCTTATCCATTATAGAGCTGGAAAACTATAATATTATTAGCAGCTGTTGCAGGAGTGTTTCCAGAGGTTTTTGCAATATTTCCAGGTATTTTATTAAGGGTTTTATGCATATTTTCCAGCGCTGGAATTACAGGTCTGAACTGAGTTATTTTTCAATTAAGAAATCAGATTTGTATCTCAGTTGTTGATATTTTTATTGCAAAATATTTATAAAATCAGCTCTTCCATAAAAATTATAGAACTATCATATTTTGGGTGTGCCCTGTGTTGATCTATTTTCCTATACAAATCGTATTTCCTGGATAAATCAGATTTACATTATCTGTATTAAGTTTTTGTGGCATTATATGATTGGGATTTCATTTTTTGTCTATGGAGATTACAATCAGATTTTAGTGGGGACATTACACTAAATGCCTAAATTCCCATCTTTGTATGGGTCCACGGTTGGTGCGAGTTGGTGATCCCATATACCCTTAGCAAAAATAATAATACTAAAAATATTAAAATATTGCGCAAAAAACATTAAAAATAAAATATTAATAAATGAAAAATTAACAGTTACAATTTAAATATGGCTGAATTTATAATTTTTTGAATAGAAATTTATATGCATGTATACCAATCCCATTCTCATGCGAAACCTCTTCCAATCTTGTTTTTCTTGCCATCATGTTGCTTCATTTCTCATTTCTTGCAAGATGGTTAAATGTCTTCAATTAGTTATGGACTTTGATAAGCATTTAAAAGGTGCGTGCTTGAAGATTGTGCCCCGCAAAGATTTAAAATATTAATTATTTGACAAGGGGCTGGTGGGACTAAAGTGAGATTGTATCTATTATGTGGGCCGGGAATGGGGGGTGATGTGCTATAGTAATAACACGGGGTGAGATGTAGTGTAGTATGGGATAAATAGAGAGATGGATTAAATGATGTGGGGAACCAAGATGGGTATGTTGGAGGGCATGCAAAATCATTAAGGATCCATGCACATGTGGTTGAACAAGGAAGCATATCACTTATGTGGATTAGACATGACATGAGTTACCTAACATATGTTCTACCATGTTCGAGATACATCACTTGGTGTTGACAATATTTATGTGAACCCTTCACTCATTATTATGCCTAGGTTATAAGTCTTAAGGATCTCCTCTAGGGAGTAAAGGTAGGCATTCTTACGACCATAACTTAGAGAACCCTTTGCTAGTTGATTTGATACCCCATTGACTCGTCTTTTGACATAAACACCTTTATCATCGTCTTTTCTATTGTCACAATGATAGGTGAGCAATTGCATGGCTAGACATGATATTATCTATGATTTTATGACCTTGGCGAGTGTCAACTAGGTGTGGAACATAAGTTTCCCAAGAGGAAGTATTAGGAGCATCTCGTTGAGAATTAACGTGAGGATTGCATTGTCAAATTTAAAGGAGAAATCCATGTTTTGACGATTTTGGACAGATTTCAAACTAGATTTCCCAATCATCGAGAGAGTGCACTCGTGATGAACACAAAGACTTGATTTTGGCATCCAAACATTGTTCCAAAATAAAGATCCCTATACCTTTTCCGCAATGTAATTGACCTCAATGCACCAAGTAAGATCTCGCTTTGAAGATTCAACATCAACCAAGAGATTGCTATCTATGAACTGTTTCAAGATGCCTATGAATCTAACATTAAAATGAGGGTTGTTTCTTTGTTGGCTACTTTGACCATATTCAAATTTCTCATTTCGAGAAAGGTTTAGCATTATTGAAACCCTTGCGGAATTCCAAGATTTTTCGTATTTTGAGAAAACCATATGATGGACTACAAATTTAAGCAATAATAAATTGAATTAGACATTAACATGATTGTAGGACAGGAGTTGTGCCCCACCGAGAACTTTGGGGAAAGAGAATCATACCTTATGGGGTGCCAAATGATCCGTAGATATTCCATAGCTAGTTCACCAATATGAATATTAACCTATAAGAATTCACCATAGTTGATAATGTTTTTTGTTTGCTTGCATTTTTCCTAAGAAAACAATAAATTGTCTTTTGAGACCTTCAAGAACATTAGCAACACATCAACAATGTTCTTATAGCTTAATTTGCTTTGCGAATTGCTTCAACACACTTTCCTACGCTGCACTTACATGCCACAACTCCAAAAACACTCAACCATGAAGAATTGCATGACCCTATACATAAATCTAGAAAATAGACCAAATAGATATTCCAAATGACAATACCCTTTGAAAGCATGGAAACCCAAGTATTTAAAGTTTGTTTGATCCAAGTCTGTTATTTTGTCTTTTCCGTAGGGCTTCGGAATGGTAGAAACCCATTTAATGTTGTTTTCTATACTATACGGTTTGTCTCAAGACAAACTTGCTCTATGGGTTCATCTTAAGCAAAACCCATAAAGTGCACATTATTTTCATCTGTTCATTTCCCTAAGGTGTCCAAAATACC
Source organism: Taxus wallichiana var. yunnanensis (assembly GCA_018340775.1). NCBI lineage: Eukaryota > Viridiplantae > Streptophyta > Pinopsida > Cupressales > Taxaceae > Taxus > Taxus wallichiana. Next base: position 660,923,885 of record CM031242.1, read on the forward strand.
TTTGAACGGATAGAAACCTAATCATTTAAGGTTTGTTGGACCCAAGTATTCGGTTATGCCTTTTTGTAGGGATTCGGAATGGTAGAAACCCATGTAAATGTTGTTTTCTATAATATACGGTTTGTCTCAAGCCAAAGCTATTGTATGGGTTCATCTTAAGCCGAACCCATAAAGTGCACATCACTTGCATCTGTTCATTGCCCCAAGGTGTCCAAATTATTTTAGATCCTATCTCGCATCCTCAATTTAGCCATGCACGGCCCTGCATACTCTATTCTTTGTTGAATCGTCATGTAAGGAGAATGGAGACTCGGAGAGTGTTTCAAGTTGACTGTTAGTAAGGGAGATCAGTGAGCTAATTGAACTGAAGTCAAATTACTTCCATGTTACAATTCAGATCATTAAAAGGAAGTCCACTAATAATCGTGTTGTTATTGTGACTCAAGAACTAGTAAATTTTAGAGTCGGCACTAAGCTAGATCACTTAACTTCTAGCAGCAACAATAGATTATTGGTAGCCCCCATGCCTCTCCTATTCCATGGCATTTGTTCAATGGAGAAGAGGGCAGCTGATCAGACCTAATATTTTCAGGAGTATGGTTCTCAATTTATGGAGAAAATTGTTCTGTGTTATTTGGATAATTTCAGCATCCACTCAACTGGTTTTAGTAGCTTGGTGAGCCGCCATTGTATTTTTTTTCTTCTTTTTTATTTCTTTTATTTTAATGTTGCTGGTTTAAAGTTAAAACATCAAAAGTTGGAGATCGAGACAGCAGGAGGGTTTATGCTTTGAAATGTGCTCCAACTTTGTGGCACTACAAGTAGGGACTACTTGTGCAACAAAGCATACAATTTCCAAAGAGTAATTGTTGTCCAAAATAATCCCCCAGCTATTTTGGCAATCTGCAATTTCATTCAGACTTTGGCATTATGTTTCAAAGCTTGATGATCGCAAAGGTTTCCTTTCAATTTTAGAGCAAAAAAGCATACTTTCAAGCTTTATGATGATCCTCGGGATTCACGTCGCCATTCCAAGTGTTTGCAAACATACCAATTTTCAGAAAATCAAGGAATTTTGCAACGGGAATTTGTTTTATGATTTGCGGTTGTAGGTTGCACAGATGCAAATCAAACCCCAAGCTTGCAGATTTACCTCGACGAGGTCTTGAGCCTCGTGCATCTCAGATCTCTTACATGCCTGCAGCTCAAACACGAGTCCCCCGCAGTTTCCCTTGGTGGGCTTGCGGGCCTTCGCGCATCGAAGCAACTCGGCATGCCGGCTTGCTGCAACTTGCTTTCGCAGCCCCAAGCACCACCACATCCCTTCGCAGCTTCCCTTGCACCTCGGCATGCTCCGTGCAAAATTGCATCCCCGCCCAAAGTGCACGTGGTCTATCTTGGCGGGTCCTCGCGCCCTTGTACATCTCGGCATAATCTTGCCAACATGCGCTCTCGCCCGATTCCCCTGCGAGTTCCACCCGAGGTCCGGTCCCCGCACCAATCCAAATGCGACACGTGGCGGCAAATAAGCAGCCCTTGCGGTAAAAGAGTCCACCCCCGTGACCAATCGAGAGGATGCCACGTGTCATGTGTGTCCTCCTAACCTCCAACACTCGAAGCGGCCATAACTTTCTCTCGAGCTCCAAATCACGCAAAATCGGTCTCGTTGGAAAGGTCTCCTCGAGCCCTTCAATTTGGCATCATTTATTTCAGGAATGGATGGCGGTTGGTGGAGAAAATGGGAAAAGCGGTTGGTACATTCGATGTGCGAGTCTCGGACGGCTCAACCACCCGAATTGATGAAGTATGGGGCTCTTTCCTTCTCCTAAATGCAATGTAACGTGGGGAATGGTCAGTCAGGGATGCCCATGATGGTTTTCAGAGATTTAATGCATATTGTTGGTGGTTGAAGGCGAAATCTGTGCCCTTCTTTTTCCCTCCTCTTTTTCTTCCATTCTTCTATATAAACTAAAATGTTGCTCATTTGTAAAGGTTGGACCCTCTCAGAATACAAGGGTATCATATCAAGTGTTACACAAGTGTTTTGAGTTGCAGCCTCAGATCTGAATTTTGCAACATGTTCATACCTTCTTCCTTCAATGTAATGAACTATGCATCCTTATAAGGCAATAAAATTCATGTTTTGTGGCTATTTCCTTCCCTAACTTGTGTTCTATTGCAATTTCTTGCCTCTTCATTCATTACAGGTTTGTTGTGTATGTTTTTCACTTTGCAGAGTTTATTCTTGTTGTGGTTTGCACAAAAATGGAAGGTAAGGTGTTGTTTTGGTTTATGGCACAGTTGTTTTCCCTCTCCTCCATCATCTTCTTCCCATTTTCCCTCATTGAGAGTGTCTTTACCCCTTTTTCTTGGTGTTGTCACCTCCTATAGCTTAGGATTTCCATATTATGCATCTCCCTCTCTCCCTAGTTCCTTGGATTGTTAGAATAGGATGAGATAGTTGTATTTCCAGCAAGAGGGGTAGTTTAGCTTTAGGAATTAGTAGAGGAAGTTGACCTCTCTCGGAGGTTTGTCTCGAGAGCATTCCCACAACTCAGAGACAGTCCCATGTTGCCTCAAAATCCTGGATCTCTCATTTTGATCTGGGCCAGGGTGCAATTTTGAGCTCCAACAGGCGCTCGAGTAGCTTGAGGTTCCTTAGGGAAGGACTTTTGCTTGTTCGGGAATAGAGTCGCATCCATGTACATTGTTTTACTATAGACTAGATCCGACATCCATCCACAAAATGAGACTAGACATTTCCTAACCTGAGACTAGATATTTAAAAATAAAAATCCAACCAAAGTGAGCAGAGTCCCTCAAGCTGAAACACTTGCCTGCTGAGGCTACAAGAAGATTTGAGAGGAAGGGAGTGGGAGGGTTGGCCCTTTCCTCTACAAAAGTGGTAGCAAGATACACAAAATTTTTACTCGATCCATCTAAAGAGAATCAAAAGCTGCAAAATGGTTGGAGGGCTTTGAGTTGGGCCTTACAAGAATTGTGTATTCTCTTCCACGTGGATGCTTATATCTGGTTCTTTTCTTATGACTTGAAAGCCTCCTTGGCAGAGCTGTTGCGTGGATTCATTTCTTGGGGACATGCAGCTGTTTCTTTGGGGTGCCCTTCCTTTATTACTACACAGTCTGTAGGGGGTGTATCAATCTCCAAGATCGGAACCTATGAATGGGAAACTCAACCAAAGTGACCATGTTCAAGACACTTGACCTGCATCTGAATGGAACATTATCATAATGGGAAGTTCCCAATCTATTCCTCACAGTTCTAGGGATTTTCAAGATCTCTGTTAATGCAGATCTGAGGATAATTTAGAATTGCTGGGTGCAGAGTTGTACCAAAGGCAATTATGTACACAATAACTGCACTGTTGATCCTTTCAACAGAGGCCCTTTCTATTTCCACTTGGCAATAACAAGATCCTTATTCAAACTGGGAACTGGGACTAATGGTAAGGGATAGTGTTGCACACTGCTGATAGAAAATTTATACAAAGTTCGGACTTTTTGAGAACCCGTAGCCCTCCTGTGAATAAAGCATTCTTCTCTTCCGTGCAAAAGAAAACTACCATACAGTAATCCTTGGGCATCATTAGTATATAGATTCAACCTAAAGGTTTACATTTATCCTAGACCCATTAATTAGGGGTTTTAGAACAGGGCTTTCCCCTATGAATCTACAAATGAGGCCTTTTTATTGAGAATTCATAGTTGATCCTCTAGTCCTCCAAACCAAAGGATAGCTTAAGGATGTCTATGTTCACACACATCTGAGCATAATTTGGAAATCCTGGGTCTCGGGTTAGGTCAAGGAGGCGATGTGCTCACTAATTGCATAAAAAATATTTTGAAGAGAGGGTTCTTTCAGTCTTCGCTTGGAAATAACTAGAGTTTCACTCCAAAACAGGATTACAATAGGAAAGTTGTTTATAGGTTTGAATGCTGGAGATCTCCGTTACAAAAATCCTAGATATTTTGAGAAACCACTGTCCTCCATGGAACACGACATCCTTCTCTTCCTTGACTGAGAAGACCGCCATAATGCAATCCCTTGGCGTCAATAGCAAGTTTATTGTGCCCAAAGATTTTTAATACTCCTATACCCATGATCTGAGTGTTCTAGGACAAGTGTGCCCTTGTGAATATGCTGATGCGGACTTTCTTCTTGAAAAGCCATGGTCATTCCTCTAGTCCTCCAGAGAAAAGTGTAGCTTGAAGGGTCTGTCCATTTTTCAGATAGCACCCCTTTTCCATTCTAGAAGGGAAAGAGGGTTTAATGACATTCTTCTAAGCATGCTGATGAAGATACTAGAGATCATTACGAGAGACTTGGCTCCTGTCTGGGGATAATGCAGCTTTGAAGTAGGAGGTGGGGATTGGGAGGAGACCATGTACTACCATAACAATAGTAACACTTTCTTGAGAGATTTAGTAGAATATGACGGACTGATATAGGTAAAAGTAAGGGGAATCAGGCTTGGGTCAGTTGAAGACCAAGAACTAGGGGCATCCAAAGGCTTAATTCCACAGCTTATCAGCTATTTTCATGGCAAAAAGTGAAAAATATGATGACAAATTTGTTTAAAGATGCTCTGACAGATATTTACCAAAAACATTTTAGAAGGAAAATAAGACTGCAAGGTTACAAGAAGCAAAACAAAATTTTTGCATCAAATTAAGGATTCCATGGACAAGCAATCTCATCACTTAGGCCACCGTTAAGCATTCCCAAAATGAGAGATCCTTCTGAACATTGCCATAGGTAAAAGTGTGATCACAGTGGAGAGACCCATGACTCTTCCAACTCATTTTGTTTCAAACACAAAAGATACAGTGATAGCATCTCCTTACCAAAAAAATATTTCAGCACTTGGTCACTTGATGTTCAGGAGAGTCCTCTGATGTAATACTTGCTAAAACCATAGAGTGAGAAGCATTTGAGATGTCCAAACAAGCTTGGGATGGAGTCCTCGACATCATACATGGTAATGAGAATGAAGACGAACAAACGTGAAGACTTTGAAAACCAAGAAATAAAAAGACTCATTTCTAAGAGGAACGTTATTTGATGAATGTCAAATTATTACCTGTTTGCCTCCAAAATAATATTAAGGGGAACACTACATGATCTTCAGTTCTATTGCATCAATGTGTCTCATGGTCCCAAAATAATGGTTAATGGGACATGATAAAAATAAATTTAGTGTTTACTTCATTGTACTTATTGTTCATTGTCTCCTGGTTAATTGAACCAACAGATTGATGATGTGACACTTTAAGACCATAGTAGGTGCACATGGTTTACAGTTGTTTAAATTTGATAGGTGGTTTTGTGTCGACACAAACAAGATTTTTGGGTGCTAGGAATCTTATATATAGATGGAATATGGAGTGTTTCGATTTGATGGACACATTATATATCTTTTTCTTATCACTTTTGTGTCTATTTTGTGTGTGGCGTTAATGCATGTTCATGGCTCATAATTTTGCAGGCTTAGGGAAGCATAAGGGTTTGTTGCATTGATTAGGGGGAATCCTCTTGGGGAGAAGGATAAGTCCAAGCTTTGTATGGCATTTACTTGACTTCTTTTCTTACCGTTGGCAATGGGGCTGAGAAGTAGTATGAATCGCCATGTGAACAGAGAGCTATGGATAAGCATGAAGCCAAAAGAGAATGAATGCCATTTATGGTTTGTCAGTCGGTTAATGCAAGTGGCACCAACTCACAGTGGATGAGAACAGTACAGGAGTCTCTTGGGATGTTCATAATTCCTTTGCTCATGGTGTAGCATGAGGGAGGATGATGCCTAGCAGAAATTTCAAGCATTCCATGTATGATTCTATAATTTTTCTTTCATGTATTTCAAGTGTAAGAGACAAGATCCTTCAGTAGGTAAAGTTATACAATTTACCTTTCCACCATAAAATTGGGCTTCCAATTCAAATGAAAAAGCAAAACACAACATAAAAAATCTACGAATGTTAAAGGCAACATGAAAGAAAATATACCACTTACAATTGCTAAAAGCGAATTACTTTACACTTAAAATATAGATAGATCAAATGACAAAAGTAATAAAATACTAATAATTTAATCACCACCATATGCAATTTACCTTTCCGCCATAAAATTGGGCTTCCAATGCAAATGAAAAGCAAAACATAAAATCTAGGAATGTTTAAGGAAACGTGACAGAAAATATAGTATTCACATTTGCTACAAAGGAATTAATTTACACTTTAAATATATAGAAATCAAATGAGAAAAGTAATGTAATAGTTATAATTTAATCGCCACACCAAAGCATTTCCCTAAAAGTGAAGTTCCAGTTCAATTCAATGTGGACATTCAGCAACAACAATTCTTAGATACAGCTATGCTTGCAGGACATTCTTACCTCAAATTGCCGAGGTGTTAATCCAGAAATCTCTGCTGCAATTCTTTCTAGAATTGAAGGATCTTCTTTATCATTGGCATCCGGGCATAATCCAAGTACAGATCTAGTCTTTCTGATAGAATCAGCACACTTTTCAAAAAATGCTGACATGGAATTCTTGAATTTGTAACATTCTTCTGCCTGCATGTCATGCATTGCTAACCTATCTTCTACTTTCCTTATAATCTCAGTTACAGATAAGGCACGTGATCTGTTGGCAGGACAAATAGCCTGTACAAATGAAATAAGAAAAAAAAAAAAGATAATTCAGCAATCTAAAATAATTTTACATTACAATGAAAATATCTGCTTGAAAAAATGTATTAGATGTTTGCAAAATATATCTATGAAGCTTTCCAAGTTATTTTTCCCAAATAAAATAATCAAGCAGCTAACCTTTGTCTTCATTAGTAGCCGTTCTAGGTTCAAGGGAGCACTTTCCTTTCCTTCCATATTAACAGGGTCCATACCATCATCCCCATATAGAAATTGAACAACCCCACCACTTGAATTACGTACTGTGCCATCATAGTGAGTAGAGAGGTCTTCCAAGGCTTTCATCAACCTTCTAGACATGTATCCAGTCTCGGCAGTTTTGACCTGACACAATCCAGATTGTAAAGTTCTCAGAATTAATGTGGACAGAATACAGAAATTAATGCTTCCCCCTACATTTTCACCCCATCTAAAGGGTATAATCCTGAAAATCCAATGGCCTTTCCATGGCATGCCCCTAAGGTCCTTGTTACAACTTTATAACATAAAAAAAAAAGATAACAAACAATGAAGAGTAATATCATTCCAAATTGACTAAAAAACAAAAATCCCATGGCACACAAAGAAAAATGCTTAGATTTGATAGGCCTGGATTTCCTTGAAACTTTTACCAGATTGCATCCTGCATATTTTTCATTTTTAACTTTAAAATTATAACTTTCTCATTTTTACGAAATGTGGAGAATGCAGACACACACCCTTTTGTATATCTGTATGAATGTTTGTATCTATCTGCCAGCATAGGCATCTATGTAGTGAGATATCTCTATATGTGTTTGTAAACAAATAATTGACCATTAAAAAAATCAAATAATAAATTTTCCAAATCATCACTGTTTCCATCTCCTTAATCACTGGTACAGCTTCAATAAATATACATTTTAAGGTTTGCTGCAAAATGCAACTACAGACTTGGCAGTTCATTAGGAAGAATTTTGATAATTCTCTTGATGGAAGTGTTACACAGCTGAAAGGAGAGATGAAATTAATAAGAGTGGCAGTTTGATGTCACGAGATAAATTGTACACCATTACTGGGTGTTGTCTGAAGCTTACCAAATGAGGGAATGAAATTGATGCTTCACAGTGTTCTGCATTAAGCTTAAGAAGTCAGCAACTCTCCACCGTGGAAGCCATATCTGCAAGGGAAGCCCCTCACTATTGTCTAATATTAATTAAGTTGAAAAACCCTTAATATTGCAGACAAAATCCCTCAGTTATTGATTTAAGAGCTACAATCTCATAATGTGAGTATAGAATGAGACATGGAGCCGATCAGACAGCACAGCTCAACAATATCAGTTATGTTCTCAGCAGAGAAGCTACAGCAATCACCTGGCAAACAACTGCAAATTATTCATTCTATCAATTTGTGCTTTGTAGTCCTCTTTGTCATCCAGCTCAGTCCCTAGTATATCTATCTAGCAGTCCTTAAAACCTTATCCAGTTTTGGAAAAATTATGCCACTAGGGCTTATAGTGCATTATTTTGGCGCTCTCACGTGAACCTCAATATTTTAATTTTCCTGTCTTAGATGATCATGGTGCTTAGCCTTTTTCCTGAATTTAGTTCATAGAACTGAATCGAATGCATATTGTTTTCATTAGAATTTTGATTGAGTTCATCCTCAGTATTAATATAGACATAAATTTTCCTTCAGCAAAATAACCGTCCCATTTTTCAGAACCTTCAATAATATCCCCTTCCTGTTAAGATAGTGTGCAACTGGTGCCCTACTTTTTCATCATTGTTACAAAAACAGTATTTATCAAACATTGAATTGAAAGTGCCTTATTTTAACTAAACATTGAATTAAAGGGATTATTTTTCCATAGCTTTTGGATTTACTAGTTTTTAGACAAGATGTGCTTTCTCAGTTGACTTGCAAGCCAATTAAGGAGACCGCTATGTTTCAGCTTATGCAAACAGCAACTCCAAGCTAATCTTCTGCAATATGTGATGACCATGTTCCAGAAGTTGTTGGGGATGCAACAACAACAAGCCTCTATAGTCCTTCCTTTTGCTCAAACAACCTTTAAAGTGGAACCAAATATGAGATTCTATGTTGCCAGGATACGGATACGAGTATCGGTTTGGATACGGATACGATACGTGGATACATCAATTTTAAAAAACCCTTGGATACGATACGTCTTGGATACGTCCGTACATATATATTAAAAAATTAAAATATATATATATATATATATATATATATATATATATATATATATATATTTTTTATGTACATCTACTCATTTTACTCATTTTTAGTCCATAAAAAACTGAAATAGTAATACAAAACTTGAATCAATGTTCAAAACATTCAATATACTTAAGACTTTGCATTTTTATTGATCATGTGGCTGCCATACATATGATATACGAATATCATGTCAACATGAATACGAACAAAACTTGAAATTTGAAAAATATACTAGGATCCATGTTCAAATTTTCAAAACATACAATATACTTAAGATTTTACATTTCATATTTACTGCAGGATACATATTTACTTAAAAATGAAATAAAACTTAAAAAAATGAAATAAAACTTAAAAAGACATATTTACTGCAGGATACGTGCCTGATACGTACGGGATACGTCACGGATACGTCTGTACATATCCGTGACGTATCCTGATGTATCCGGTACGTATCAGGCACGTATCCGTATCGTATCCGTATCGTATCCGTATCCGATACGTATCAAAGGGGATTCGAGGGGGTCTTGGGAGTATCCATGCTTCATAGATGAGATTAGTATTCTGTACTTTACAGATACAATTTAAAAGCTCAGCTATAGAATCAATCTCATTTCATAGATTAAAATTAGATCATGGTAGAAGAGCCAGGTGCGAATGAACAGGCTATTCCATGGTGGGGAGCTCGTGTTCAGCATCAGTAAACCACCAACCAGCCAACAATTCAACAGTGGTCTCAGTTTTCTACTACTATTTCCCAAAGGTTCTACCCTCTTGGCTATAACTTTGAAAGCGTATGGCTAAACTGTCCAGAAATATATTAAGTAATTCAATACACAATCAATTAATTGTGAGATACCAGTTCCAGCTCGGACATTCCAGATCAATTTTATTTTTTCATTTATATCCTAGCAATTAAACCAAGCTTGAGAATCTCTCACCCAGCTTCTCTTAAACCTGGGGTGACTATTACTTGCAGTTGAAGTCTAACAAGGATCCTTTCCTTATTCATATTAGATAATCTGTATATGAAGTTTTGGCTGGTTTTTTTGAGAGATTTATATTTTACCAATTGGTCAATTTTAAATGATAAAATAGTGAACAAAATGATTCTTATAAATTTTATCCTGATGAATTTAGACTACTGGTGTTGCTCCATTTCATGATAATCCAGATCTAGTCAAGGGAAGAGAGTACAAGTAACTCTGACAACCCTGGTAATGTGACTCTGTACCAAACTCAGTCTGGACTCTGGTGATCAGTGCTCCCTGTAATAGGGACTACAACTACAGTGTTTACTGTAAGCAATTCAGCTAGTCGTCAAGGTCCACTTGGTGGTAACCATGGGAGAAGGATACCATAGAACATTAGATTGTCGTTGTAACATGTCCTTCTACAAAAAATATGTGAAATGGGATATTACTTAGAAAATGGCTTTGCAACAAAACCTCCCTAACAAGAGATTTCTATTAACAAGTTTGGTTTCCATAGTGCACTTTATGAGAGCCCTAAGTTATATCCTAATCCTAGATAGTTTGTAAATGTTCCCAACCTATCTCTGTAATAGCCATTGTCCATTCTCAAATATATTTCCCATCTTTGAGCCCAATACCCATGTTGGCGACCTAATCAATTGCCCGAATCTTTTCTCAATAAACATGCTTGAGACCAAATAAATTGAAGGAGTTTATAAGATACAGAATCCTTCTAATACTCCGTTCAAATGTCAACTTTTTGTATCTATTTTTATGGATATTGTCTATGAATGTCATCAAAGCTCCTTCCATAGTCTCTGAGAATACCACTATTTTTAGCTTGATTTTTGCAGCGGAGTTTATGTCAACTGCATGGGTACACTATAACCTTCCACCTGAGATCCCACCAACCCCCATACAACTACCTTCCACGGGTCGCTCTTGCAATCCTGTTATATTCTACTTTGACCAATCCTTCTTAAATGGTGCCATTTCAATCTGTAATGTTGGTTGCTTGATGTTGGAGCAAGAATCCTTCAATTGTAATTAAAGCCTAAATATAATCAGTGGATAAGATCAAAAATGCCTCCAACCAAAAGAATTGTCAAGATTGTGGAACAAGATAAGTAGTAAGAAACTATAAGTAGATACAGCTGGAAACCAAAAAACGAGTTATTAGACCAAAAACATAAAATAGACAAGATAAAGTGGGCTCAATATGCAAAATTGATTGATCATAATAGGAAAGCATACATACAATGCAAGGTGGGTGCACAACTTCCACACCATAAAAACTACCAACTACCTAAAAAGTACATAATCATAAGAATATTGTGTTTTATAAGGTGATAGAATAACATGTCCATTTTAGGTTTGATATATATAGGTTAGGGTCCCAGCATCCTGCCTCCAACCCGCCATTAAACGAAACCCCAAATATAAGCTTGAAAATCCCCTAGATGAAATACTTGTGTGACTCGTCTCCCTAAGTTGCCAGAAAATAGAAACGGCAACGGAAATGGGTCCGAAATGAACACATAAATGTTCAAAAAATCCTTGCGTATAAAACGGCATAGAAATGTACGAATAATATATTATAAAAATATTACTATTATTAATAAATAATATATATAAGTACATAATACTCATTTTTAGTCCATAACAGGTTAAAACACTATAAATATCATAGTTGCCAAATCTGGCCAGATCTGCACAAAATCTGGCTGTATCCGGATTTTTCAGCCAGTCCGGAAAAGTTCAGTTCAGGTTGACCATAATTTAGGGGAAAATAATATTATTTTTAATTTTTTAATTTTCCTTTTTTGTAGATTTTATTGCAAAACACAGTCACCCAACAACCTTATCTAACAAATAATATAACATTTTACACCACACTATTAAAGTTTTTGATTATAATTGTCAATTTGGCATATTTATAAAATTAAGATCATATATATATTTCAGATTGGATTTTTCCGAACTTTTTCAAGAATTCCAGATTTTAGGATATATTTCCCCTCCCGAATGGATCTGGATTTCTGGACTTGGTAAATAAGATAAATATAGTATTCATGAAAATTCAAAACATTCGACATGCTTAAAATTTCACGTGTTCATGAATCATCTAACATGCAAAAATTTATATTGAAGTGCGAAGAATGGCCAAAGAATATTATTGTTTATATAAATGCACAATAAATATAACCAAAAGTATTTCTTGTTATACATAAAATAGACAAAATATTGACACATACAATTTTTTTCTGTAGACAAAATGCCTTTACAGGATGTAAGGTAAAGGACTGCAATCATTAAAATGTTTTGATATACCAAAAAAAATAAAAACTATAGATGAAAAACCCGTCCTAACCCTAGTCATGCCCAAGGGGTTACGAACGCTGTGAGCTATTGGGTATGAATATCTAGTCCAGGTTATAATTTTCCATTGACAGGGTTATAAAGTGCTTTCGAAGGGACTAGATGTTATGTTTTATCGTTGGAAGGGGCCACTTAACTCCTAATGTTCTAATTTTGCGTTGGGGTCACCTTTTTGGACCATGGCGACTTGAAAGGAAAAAGTAACTTTAAGTTACTTTATTATTTTGGTCTTCCCTAGGGGAAAATGCGACTTGGGCTTTTAGGGTTCCTTGGCATGGGAAAAGTTATAAAAGGAGAAGAGGGGTGAAAGGAAGATCATTCATGCATACACTTATATTTTCTTTCATGTGCAACTACTTGTTTGCAAATATCCAGCTTGTGGAGTAAGATCCCACGGGAACCCTAGCTTCGGTGGTGAGAGATCCATCCCTAGCTAGTAGGGCACTCTTCGGTGGTGAAAGATCCACCCTAGTTTGTCATTTTTTGGAGCTGAAATCAGGGTTGTTCTTCAGAGATATTTTCGGAGGGTTTCAGTGAAGGGTTTTGGAAGATTTTTGGGGCTTTTGTGGAGAAAAATCAAGGGTTTTCAGATCTGATTTGCTATTGTGGAGTTTATTCAGATCGGGTTGTCAGATTCAGAGTTTCAGAGGCTTGTTGATCCAGTTTCAAGTCCAGAAAGAGAAGACAGCCATATTCAGTAAGAGAGATCATTTATTTTATCAGTGGAACTTCTTGTCATTGCATGTTGATGCATGTCATTGCATGTTGATGCATGTTACATGCATGTCATTGCATGTTGATGCATGTTACTTGCATGTTGCTGCATGTTAGTTTAATTGCAATAAAAGTGAAGATATTGGTTATTTTCTGATTTTATACCTTGCTGCCTTAACTGTACTTTGCTGTCATATTTTTCTATATACTGCTGTCATAAAATCAGATTTTTATTTGTGAAAAATTTGGTTGGAAATCTTGAATATAAAATAAATCCAGAAAGGGGATATTTCAGTGGTATCAGAGTTGTTGTTTCTCCAGCCTGTTGGGGTTGAAAGATGGGAGACAGAGACAGAGACAGTGAAGAGATGGGAGTAGATTTGATGAAACAATTGTTCACCAATATGGTGAAGCAACAAGAGACTACCAATCTCTATTTGAGCCAGCTCACTGAGAGGTTAGCACAGGGCAGGATTGAGGCTCATACGGAGAAAGGAGAAGCTAGCAATATGGGACAGCATGGTAATAGAGGTGAGAGTGGACATTCAGGACAAGGGTCCCCTCATGCTTCTACCAGGCCCTTGGGACTCCACGAGCCTTCTTTTTTGAAGGATCCGGAAGTTTCGCAGACACAAAAGCCCGCAGACATTGTGGATGAGGAATCTTGTTGGGAGAAGTACCGGACATTGAGTGAGGGTTTCCGGGACAACATGCCATTTCAGGAGTATTGTAAAATGAAGATTGGTAGCAGGCCCAGGAGAGATTACCAGACACAGGTACCTGAGTTTCAGAGGAGATTGGGACAAATCTCTATTCCACACTTCGATGGCTCTAAGAAGTGTACTGCGCAGTCTTGGATTCAAGAAGTGAAGACTTACTTCGACTTGAATCCCATGCGTGAAGAGGATGCAATTAAGTTTGCTATCCTACACCTCGAGGGAGATGCTCATGACTGGTGGCATCATGGATTGATCACACAGGGGCACATGCATATCACTACTTATGCAGATTTTACACAGAGGTTGATGAGCAGATTCGACAGGAGGGACCCAGATAGGCACTTCAGAGAGTTGACTCACTTGAGGCAGACAGGTTCTCTAGATCAGTACATTGCAGATTTTCAGAGGTTATCAGTTATGGTATCTGATGTTTCAGAGATGAGGTTGACTTCACTCTTCATGGCAGGGTTGACTGACGCTTTAGCAGGATTTGTGAAGGCATTTGAGCCTTCCTCCTTACATGAGGCTATTAGGAGAGCACGTGATTTGGAGTTGTCCACTCCAAAATCGAGGTTTCCCCCTCGAATTCAGCCTAAGGTATTTCCTTCGAGAGCTGATGGTTCACAGCCGAAGGGGCCCCCACCTAGGCAGGATACAGCAAGGAGACCATTTGTATCGAGAGAGGACAGAGAGGAGTTGAGGCGAAAGAAACTATGTTTCGATTGCCGCACACCATGGGTTCCAGGACATGATTGTAGAGGAAAAGGGAAGGCCCAATTCATAGAGGTCTTCGAGGAGAGTGAGAGCGAGGAGGAGCGGGACGCTCAGGAGTTGGAGGATGAAGATGGAGAGACATTGGATAGTGCAGGGGTTGAACAGGAGGAGGAGACTTTTCCCCATGAGACTATTGCTACCTTGTCGAGTACCCCGAGGTACAAGGCATTCAGGGTCAGGGGAGTATTACAGGGTCAGAGAGTAGTAGTACTCATTGATAGTGGGGCAACCCACAACTTCATTGATGCATCTTTGGTAGAGAAGCGGGGATTACAGGCAGAAGACTTTGAGGGCTTCAATGTAGTGGTAGCCAATGGTGAGTCCATGAGATGCATGCAACGAGTTCCGCAGTTGAGTATCACCATGGGTAACCATACAGTTACCGATGACTTCTATGTGGTTGGTATTGGAGAGACCAACCTTGTGCTCGGTGTACAGTGGCTCCATTCTCTTGGAGAATTTCGGACTAACTTTCAGACGATGGAACTCAAGTTCAAGTCCGAGGGGAAGAATGTAACCTTGAGGGGTTTATCTTCAGATGCACCCAGGGTTGTTTCAGCAAAGAGGATCGAGAGGATTCACAGGCACAATGGGGTTGATTGGGCAGTACAGTGCTTGGTTTCTACCAAGAAATCAGAGGATGGACAGCCAGAGTATCATGTGGATATACAGGGGCTATTGGATAAGCACAGTGCAGTTTTTAGTGACATACCACCTGGTGTACCTCCAGATAGGGGATTTGAGCATGTGATTGAGCTTGAGGACACTAGACCAGTAGTTACTACTCCTTACCGTCACCCCAAATGGTTTAAGGATGAGATTGAGAGGACTATCCATGAGCTTATTGACATGGGACACATTAGGCCGAGTTCCAGTCCTTTTGCTTCTTCGGTGGTATTGGTGAAGAAGAAGGATGGGACCATGCGGATGTGCATCGACTACCGGGCATTGAACAAGAAGACAATCAAGAACAAATATCCAGTGCCACGTATTGATGAGCTGTTAGATGAGCTACAGGGGGCAATCTATTTTTCTAAAATAGATTTGCGATCTGGATATCACCAGATCAAGGTTAGGGAGCAGGATGTGCATAAGACCGCTTTCAGATGCCATTATGGACATTTTGAGTTTCTAGTGATGCCATTCGGACTGTCTAATGCACCAGCTACATTCCAGTCTTGCATGAACCACGTGTTCAACCGCCATTTGCGGAAGTTTGTATTGGTTTTCTTTGATGATATATTGGTCTACAAGCAGACTTGGGAGAGCCATATCCGCCACCTTGATGAGATATTGGGAATATTAGAAGCTAATTTGCTATATGCAAAAGCTTCTAAATGTGAGTTTGGCATGACAGAGTTGCTATATTTGGGATATGTGATTGGTGGAGGGGGAGTAAAGGTGGACAGAGAGAAAATACAGGCAATTTTGGATTGGCCGCCACCCAGGACATTGACACATCTGAGGGGATTCTTGGGACTGTGCACCTATTACAGGAGGTTCGTGAAGAACTTCTCACGGTTGACTGCCCCATTGACAGATTTGACAAAGAAGGGAGCTTTCGCTTGGTCAGAAGCAGCACAACAAATTTTTGATCATCTCAAGGAGGTGATGAGTTCATGTCCCGTCCTCGCATTACCAGATTTTTCTCGGCCATTTGTTCTAGAGTGTGATGCATCAGGTGAGGGGGTTGGATCGGTGCTTATGCAGGATAGGCATCCCATTGCTTATGAGAGTCGGAAATTGAGCCCAGTGGAGAGAGGGTATTCAATTTACGACAAGGAGATGTTGGCCATCATGCATGCCTTGGCCAAATTCAGACAGTACCTTGTGGGCAGCAGATTCGTGGTACGTACAGATCACAATAGTTTGAGGTTCTTTTTGGGGCAGAAGGATCTCAACGACCACCCAAGAGAGATGGGTGAACAAGGTACAAACATATGACTTTGACATAGAATACACTAGAGGTAAGAATAATGTTGTTGCTGATGCTTTATCTAGGAGGCCTTACCTTACTACTATGTTGAGTTCTATGTCTGAGATTTCAGCAGATTGGAAGGCTCACATACTTGTTGAGTACTCCAAGAATCAGTTTGCATGTGAGATCATGGATGGTATTATCAAGGATGACCGATACAGGGTGGTAGATGATCTCATTTTCTACAAGGATCGGATTTTCCTTGTACCGGGGTCTAAGATGAAGGACAAGATCCTTCGTGCAGTACATGATACGCCATTAGCTGGACATCCCGGATATTTCAAAACATACAGGTACATCAGAGAGAGATTCACTTGGAAGGGGATGAAGGACGATGTCCTTAATCACGTCAGAGAGTGTATGGTTTGCCAGCAAACCAAATCGGAGCATTCTTTTCCTGCAGGGTTACTCCAGCCTCTTCCCATCCCCCGAGAAGTGGGAGAGCATATCGATGGATTTCATCACAGGACTCCCTATGGTGCATGGGCACAATTGCATTTATGTGGTAGTTGATCGATTGACCAAGTATGCGCATTTCTTTTCTCTACCTAAGAAGCATGAGGCAACTGACGTGGCTCAGGTATTTTATACAGGGATTTTTAGGCTTCATGGTTTGCCTAAAAATATTATCAGTGACAGGGATAAGATCTTCATGAGCACCTTTTGGCAGGAGATATTCAGACTTGCCAGTACTGAGTTGACTCCCAACACGAGCTATCACCCTCAGACTGACGGGCAAACGGAGATTGTTAACAAATGGATAGAGGGCTATTTGCGGAGTTATGTGACCGGACATCAGCAGGCATGGATCAGATGGTTGCATATGGGTGAGTATTGCTACAATACCACATATCAGATGAGCATCGAGCATGACTCCTTTCAGAGCTTTGTATGGATACGATGCCATGTCATTTGCTGATTTGGTATTATCAGATAGTCGGGCTCCCAAAGCTCGGGATTGGTTACAGGAGAACCAGGATATCCTGCGAGCTCTTAAGGAGAACCTCCAAAAGGCGCAGAATCAACAGAAGGTTTATGCGGATCGGCACAGGATAGAGAGGTCCTTCGAGGTAGGAGATTTGGTATTCCTACGTCTGCAGCCATACAGGCAGTCGTCACTCAAGCAGAAGGGGGCAGAAAAGCTGAAACCACGGTTTTATGGTCCATACAGGGTAGTCCGGTGAGTGGGTGCAACAGATATGAGTTGGATCTTCCAGAGCACAGTAAGATACATAATGTCTTCCATGTGTCATGCCTTAAGAAGGCACTGGGACAGCATATTGTACCTTCTACAGAGTTGCCACCATTGGACGAGGAGGGGAAGCTGGTTTTAGAACCAGACTCTATTATTGAGGTCAGACAGAGGAAGCTCAGGAGCAGAGATATTACAGAATACTTGGTACGGTGGAAGGGTTTGCCTCTTGAGGATGCTACTTGGGAAGGAGAGCAGATTCTACAACATCCTAGTTTGCATTTGCTTGGGGACAAGCAAATTTTGGGAAGGGAGGACTGTAATGTCCCCTTTCCCTCGCCACAGGCCTGAGGGCCAGTACGGGTCCTAACCCTAGTCATGCCCAAGGGGTTACGGACGCTATGAGCTATTGGGTATGAATATCTAGTCCAGTTGTTATAATTTTCCGTTGACAGGTTTATAAAGTGCTTTCGAAGGGACTAGATGTTATGTTTTATCGTTGGAAGGGGCCACTTAACTCCTAATGTTCTAATTTTGCATTGGGGTCACCTTTTTGGACCATGGCGACTTGAAAAGAAAAAGTAACTTTAAGTTACTTTATTATTTTGGTCTTCCCTAGGGAAAATGCGACTTGGGCTTTTAGGTTCCTGGCATGGGAAAAGTTATAAAAGGAGAAGAGGGGTGAAAGGAAGATCATTCATGCATACACTTATATTTTCTTTCATGTGCAACTGTTGTTTGCAAATATCCAGCTTGTGGAGTAAGATCCCACGGGAACCCTAGCTTCGGTGGTGAGAGATCCATCCCTAGCTAGTAGGGCACTCTTCGGTGGTGAAAGATCCACCCTAGTTTGTCATTTTTGGAGCTGAAATCAGGGTTGTTCTTCAGAGATATTTTTGGAGGGTTTCAAGTGAAGGGTTTTGGAAGATTTTTGGGGCTTTTGTGGAGAAAAATCAAGGGTTTTCAGATCTGATTTGCTATTGTGGAGTTTATTCAGATCGGGTTGTCAGATTCAAAGTTTCAGAGGCTTGTTGATCCAGTTTCAAGTCCAGAAAGAGAAGACAACCATATTCAGTAAGAGAGATCATTTATTTTATCAGTGGAACTTCTTGTCATTGCATGTTACATGCATGTCATTGCATGTTGATGCATGTTACTTGCATGTTGTTGCATGTTAGTTTAATTGCAATAAAAGTGAAGATATTGGTTATTTTCTGATTTTATACCTTGTTGCCTTAACTGTACTTTGCTGTCATATTTTTCTATATACTGCTGTCATAAAATCAGATTTTTATTTGTGAAAAATTTGGTTGGAAATCTTTTAGTGCAATGTAGTTTTATCCTATCAAATTTTTCTGTGGGAGGAGGGTAATCAGATTCATGGACATCTTCATGTTCCCCTTCCTCTTCAAATTCAAGGACAAGGTTTTCGATGCTAGATCTGGTCTGAACATTGCGAGCTGGCAATTTTGGCATCTTAGTATTAGCAGCTCCTATGGCAAACCAATTAGTGTAATGAGGAACTAGCTTACGAAAATCATTTGTCGTCTTGTTATTGGTGCTAGATATAGATGGCATCATAGAAGTAGCTGAACCACCAAGTATTCCATTGTGATGCGAGGATGTCCGAGAAAGAGCTTCTATCAAGGTTTTTTCGGACGAGATCGTTCATGCAGAAAGTTTGCACATGGGCCAATGGCCCCGGAAGGAGAGTTGTGAGAAATCAAGGATAATTAGAACAGGATCGGCCATGCAAGGAAGTTGCACAAGGGTCAATGGCATCAAGAAAGAGCGGATAGCATGCAAAAGCAGGATTTATGGCGCAAGAAAGAGTGGATAGGGTCAATGGTCACATGCGGGTTAACCACCTAGGAAAAATAGTAAAATTTGAAAAGTAGAGTGAATTTGACCTAGTTTAGGGAGACCAAGTTTCACGTCAGCTTCACCAGAGTGTATGACGGGAAAATATAGGTTCCCAGTTGGGTTCTCTAATGTAGGGATCAAGTCTAAGTCTAGACACAATGTAGATACCACAGTGCTTAGGGAGTGTTAGTGTCGTAATTTTAGAGGATAGTGGCACTAACCATATGATAACTATAGGTTTCTAACACCTATATCTAAGACAAAAATAGGTATCCAACTAGGAATTAGAGTAGAGGTAAGTCAAGAGATGGATAAAGCCAAGGGGCATAATATAATAAGACAAAGCAATAGATCAAAACAAACATACATTTACTCTAGTCTATAGCAATGAATGACCAACCATCCACACAACAACAATATACAAGCAACAAAGGAACTAAGAAAGGCTAGAGATACTTACCTATTATGTGGTTGTCGACGCATGATCCTCCCGGACAATAGCACCAAGAGAGAATCGATATGGGTGAAGGCGAAAGCTCAAGTAGAGGAATTTCAATCCTAGCTCACTATGGTGACCCAAATGCAAAATGGCAAGCTCCAAAACCTCAAGTCTATCAACTAGGTGCAAAAATATGCACAAATGTTTGATGTGCAAGCAAATGAAGTGTTTTGGAAGTGTGTAATAACAAATGATCTAAATGATAAATGAGGAGGGGTATATATACCCGACGCCATTGCCCATGGGCAATAGCATTAGCTATGGAAAAACCAAATCGACACTATCACCCATGGACAATGGCCTTGGCTTTGGGGGAACCCTAAGGACATGGGGTGTAAAATAATGAGGAATGGAAGCCAAAAACTAAATAGGGGATAATGACAAAAGTCGGGATAACCAAAAGCAAGGATAAGAGCATGCAAGGAGTGGAAACAAGTGAGCACCATGAGACAAGTAGACGTAATGGCTGTAATATGTGAACAAAAGCAGAAACAAGGCAAGGGTAAGGGAACTATGGCATAATAGCAACATCTCTCAAATGTTGTGATCTAGCCCACGTGACCAAGTATGATCACACCTCAATCTCGACAGGCCCTCGAGGCATTTGGTCAAGAGGAAAATGCATCAACCACCCCTACACAACGAAACAATTACCAAGCGTCAAAATTGAGGTGCATACAACTATCACCATCAAGTAAAATGCAACCACCATCTACATGTGTATGTTGATGAAGAAAATCTTTTCACTCATCAATGTAAATGTTCAAGAGGGTCGAGAGAGAGGACATTCTTGCTTCAACCCAATGGTACTCCTCACAAAGCTAGAAAGACTACAAGAAGTATGAAACCGTCTGACAATTGTCTAATAGAGCCTCAAAGCGGTGGTAATGAAAGTATTTACAAAGGATATCACGCACCTTTTGGAAGAGTAGATGTCTCATAACGGAGTCAAAGCCTTTCCATAAATCTACTGATATAACAAAAGAGTTTGGATGACCTATGACAAGCCTCCACAATGATAGCCGAAAAGATGTGGTTCACTTTCTAGTGTTCCCTCTAGAAGCCACCGCTTTGAAATTCGCCCTCTCTTAGTGCTCTGAAAGTTACATGTTTAACATTGTGGCATAAAGTTTAGCAAATGTATGCCAATCACAATGGTCTTGCAATTGATAAGCATTGGAGCTATCCCGGACTTAACAATGGAATAGAAAAGTGTTGGGCCAAAAATGAGGGAAACCTAAGGAAACGACCTTATAAAAAATATTGGCCAATGGGAAAGGAACGGATTTCACACCATATTTGAGGAACTCATCTAAAAGCCCTCACAATCCATTGCTTTGCAGTAAATAACTTCTAAATAGCCCACTTAATTGCACTAGCAAATAAATGGTAGAGGAAGATGGTGGAGTGGAGACAATGACAGTAAGCTGCTCGGGATGTCATAGAGAGAGCTCACACAGAAACTCATGTCTTGGGATTGATGGCAAAAGCAAGGGCCTTCCTCGGGAAGAGAGTGCACCAAAAAGTCTTAAATGAATGGTGGAGGGAAACAAGAAGAGCAAGTCACCCGGACATAAGAAACTCACATGTCTTTTGTTAGAGGAGACAACAATAATCTTAACAAGTGGTGGGTATGGAGGAGGGTCATGTGAAAGATCCCCAAATGGATCTCTATTGTTCAACAACAATATTAGATCAATAAAAAAACACTCAAGGCTGACTACTAGTACAGATCTGAATTTTGGAAGAAGTGCGGCTAGGGTTTTGAATAGAAACTAGCCTACAGCTGAACCCAAACTGCGTTGAAGACTGTGCAACAGCAATGGCGACTAGTTTTGTACATTAAATTCCTTACAACAGCAATCCAACCAACATGTTTTGCCCCTAAACTGACCTGTGCGTATTGGCAGCATAATATACATATAAAATCTGACTGTTCTGAGTTAATATTAGGCTGGAATTTATATCAGAAATCTGCAGATGTTAAATGACTGAAACAGCAGTATAAACCTTCCCAAAAATTACAGAAAACACTTCATTTGATCCATAAAAATTAATGCAACATACAGCAATAAGTTTCAGACCTGAAATGTCTTCAAAACACCTCCAAATGGCCAAAAGATGGGTCGCTTCATTGGATCAAAATGGCACAGCCCAATTACAATCTTTATTCTTCACACCCCGGTACAAGATCTATCAACTACTGACTGAAAATACTGAAAATACTCATGCTAGCACAATAGAATTTCCTGTGTGGAAATCCCTCACATTCTCTAAGAGGGTTTTCGTCCTCCAGAGGCAATATACTAAGGGTTTTCGTCCTTAGAATACTTTAATACAAAAGCACTTGGCTTAAGATCAGATTCAGAAATGATAAGTGATTACAATGATATCTCTCTACCCAAGCCGCCCCTCTCCTTTTTATAGGAAAAATATTACAAAATGACCTTTTCATCATCCAATGAGAAAAGAGTGCCAAAATACCCTAAAAGTATACCCAAACCTAGGCGCACTTCCTCCTTGAATAAATAAACATTAAATAATGTTTTATTATTTTCCCTAAGGTCTATTTGGCCTCCCATGCCCAGTCGCACTTTTCTTGGGAAGAGTGATAACTTTTATCCTTTCTAAACTTACTTTCCTTCCTTTGTCCAAGTCGCATTTTCTTGCCTAGGGATGACAAACATAGCATGGGTCTCTTTCTACTCTCCCTAGAAAGGATACAACATAATATTAGACCCAATGCACCTATTTAGAGATTACAAATTTATTATTAAGTCAAATAAATTAATACAAGTGCTTTATTAATATTTTTTGCACTTTGTAATAACTCATTGTGACTTAAGTCACCCTTATATTTTTCCTTTGGCCGTCGGGTTGACGAAATGGGCCAAAGGTCTTCGATTGGAAAAGGGGACATTACATCATGGGCTATGAAAAGCAGAGTCTCCAATGTAGGGATTTACACTCATCTTCATAGAGGCAAGACCCATAGGGACGAGGTAAGCTAGGGTAGCGCAAAATGTGAGGGTAAGAGCCAAGGGTTACGTCCCGAGAGGGCATAGAGGGAATGACATAAAAACTCATACATGGACTTTGTAATTAGGTTTCTAAGGGGGAAATCTCTTTGTTTCATCTAAACTAAACACTTTTCCATCCTCCATATTCTCAAGGAGAGGATCACCATCCATACTACGATCTTGACTTTGATTCATGAAAAATGTAGACTTATCCTTCTTAGGGTTTCTACTTCTTATGCCATCCAAAATTCTAGGGGTGAGGAGTGGTGGGCCTCACTTTTCCACTTATTTTGCCTAGTTTAAAACTATTTAACTTTAAAAGATTTACCTTTCATAATTGGACAATTTCTTGCAAGATGCATAATCTCATATACATTTCATTGGCAGCCATTCATAATCAACAGGTTGTATTGCAAACATTGCCTCTTCATAACACGTAACTAAATCTTGGGGAGAGATTTGTTGAGACAAATCTGAAAAGAAATTCTTGCACATGAAAAAAGTTTTTGTGGTAGTAGAAGAGACACATCCAAACCAACCTAAGTTGTTAGCAATCAAATGATAAGTTCACCTCCCTCCATTTCGCCTAATGTAAGATGAATAGTCTTGAAAAACACTAGGGTTTCTTGAAGTTCTTTCTAGAAATAAAAAACAGGGCACCATGGTATCGGAAGAGCCTTGCACTGCCATAAAACAATGAACTTTATTCAAGTTATGTTGTCAAGAAACAAAAATGCAAACAGGTCCTAAACATGGAAACACTACTTGTCAAGAGATACCCTTGGGTACGAAATGGCACAAAAACATTCATACAATATATTATAAAAATGTAAATATATATAAAAAAATGCATAATACTCATTTCTAGTCAAAAAGTATGAAGCTAAAAAAATATAGTATTCATCAAAGTTCAAAACATTCAACATAGTGGAGACATGGCGGCTGGGAAAATGCTTTAGGAGAGACATCCATCACTCCTTTGGACCCCCACGCAACCCATTACCTTGACCTTCTTTTGGAGGCCAAGCCAAATTGATTGGGTGACACTGTTGGTTGTAAGAGATGCCAAATATATCACAAAATACATTTATAATTACCGCTGAAATATTTATAGTTTGTAAACACAGTTGAAGGACTCAACAAATTCAAAGAAAGTTTATGGAGTGGTGCAAGAGCATCCGAGGTTCGGGCGATCCTACACAGATTTTGGCTAGGTATGGTGTGTGCGCAAAAATTGGAGGGCATGTCGGAAGGAAGAGGGAGCGTAGTAGGACAATGGGAAGTTTGCGGAAGTGCACGAGTACTTTGCACAATAGAAACCAACGGGGCTCAACATGAATGAAAGTGCACAGTAGGCTTGGGGAAGGTTAGGCAAAGTGTATAACAATCGCAAAAAAATAAGGCGCAACAATGCACGTAGGATTTTGGGAGCACGAGAGGATTTTGTCTTAGCGAGAAGACTAAAGGCGCACAAAGATAGTGTAAAGGTGAGTACGCAAGATGTTCGAAGGCATGAGAGATATTGCATAGAGGCTTGGAATGTGAAGGAAGCGCGGATGTTTTGAAGGAAGAAATGTTGAATAGGCCAAGGTTGAGGTTATCGAATGTGCTTCAAACGCACAAGGAAAACTAGTCAAGGTTAGGTCATAGGAAATACACTTGAAGTTTGTAAACGCTCCATTTGTGAGTTTGTATGCTCTACAAAAGCAAGCTGCATGTATATGTCGTAAAGGATTTGAGATTAATATTAAAAACTCATGTGTTTTGATCCATTGTGTTGGACTCTCGCAAACGGCTTGGGGTCGTCTTGGCCCTTGCGTTGTCGCGAAGTGGTAACACAATTAGTTCTTTTCCGCAGGAAAGAAAGAGAGTGGAAGAGCTAGTAGATTGTCAAGCATGAGGCGGTCAAAGAAGGTTTTGTGTTCTCCACTTTGTAAGAAAAGTAGGTAGAGGACGCAACAAAAATCCCAGGGTGTAGTTGCAGAAGGAGATTGAGATGTTGGACGTAAGGGCAAGATGTTGCCAAGGAGAAGGGATGTGTCGAGATGAAGCAAGTAGCGAAAAGGTTCAGCAGAGATGTTGGAGGAACTAAATGATGTAAGGACCAAATTGGAGTGTAAAAAGACCATAGAAGAGAGTCTTGTGCCTCGAAATGCCTAGAAGGAGAAGAAAGACTCGGCGAGAAGTTTGTTGCGCAAAAAGATTGCTGGAAAAAACTAGTAGAGTGCCGGAAGGAAGAAAAGGTGTGTACGAAGGCATAGCCATCGATTACACAAGAAGGGCGCAAGAGCAAAGAGAAAGTACACGCGCGAGTATCACCAATGTATGCGCAAAAGATAGCACATGGAGAGAGCTCACGAGTTGAGCAAAAGGTGAAGAATGAAGTCACCTACAAGTACGCGGCAGTGCACAAGAGTATTGTGTCAAAGAAAGAAGCTACGGGGAAGGAGGAGATGGTCGTCATAGACCATGTGGGCAAGGAGAATTGCGCTTGAAACATGTAGATAGAGGTAGAAAAGAAAAGAGTGAGAAGATTGCGCAGCCGAACAATGAAGGGCGAGAGGAAGGAGGAGTCTAGCGGGACTAGAGAGCGCGGAAGAAGACACCCCAAGGGAAGGACAAATGGGGTGCACAGCGGTGTGCATAGAAGAGTAGACCCCAGTGAAGAAGAACGCAAAGATTTCATGAGAGCAGAAACTCCAAGAGGAGTTGAGAAGTGCGCAAACAAAGAAATGCACAAAGAATGGGAGCAACATTATAGAGGAAAATGGAGTAAGGCGGGAAGAGGTTGTCCAGAAGGCAATGGAGCAGAGCACTCCACGAGAGGAGGCTGAGAGTGCGCATGAAACAAAGCACACCAAAGAAAGAAGAGATCCACGAATATCTCAAGGAGCGTGCAAGAGAGCACAATTGGAAAGAGGAACTATGCAAGGAATAAGAAGTTACCCCGAAGGCAACCATGGAAGAGCCTTCCAAAGAAAGAGACTGCAGAAGTGTGGTACAAAAGACACCGAAAAAGAACGCACAACGATGAGGGTGCACTGAGAAGAGAAAATGGTAGAGTAGCCATGAGAAAGCGGAAGAGAGAAGTCTACGACCATGCAAATAGTGACTGACGATGCACGGGCAGATGAAGTGCGGTCAACAGAGGCCAAGAAAAGGAGAAGTGAAGGAGAAGGTTCATAAAGAGATATCGAGCATAAGGGTAAAAATTGTGTGGAGAAATGCGCAAGTCAAAGCAAGTGAGGAAACAGAGCGTGCAAGGAAGAGAAGCCTCAAGTGTTGAAGGGAAAAGGAAGAGAAGACCAAGGAGATGGTCTCCAATGGGTCCAAACCCACAAGTGCACGAAGAGATAAACGTGTGGAAGGAAAGAAAGCAAGATAAGACAACAACCGAGGGCGCGAAAAGAAAGGGCGCACGAAGAACAGTGTCGCCAACAAGTCCGCAAAACGGAAAAGCATAAGGAGAAGAGGTCACGCAGAAAGAGGCAACAAGGAGAAGACAGAAAGGAAATGCGTGAGGATATAGCACGTAGCAAAATCCCATGGAGAGATAAAGGGCATGAAAGGAGAGAGGAAAATAGGAGGAATACGTGAGAGAAGAGGCACAAAGAAAGGAATCCCGAGAGATGAAGTGCGCAAGAGGGAAGAAAAGCCGTGAAGGCTTTAGGTGGAGGTGGACAGGCGTGGGTGAGGCAAACTCGCACAAGAGAGAAGTCAAAGTGAGCACCGACTCGCAAAGGAGAATGCTCGTGCAGAGAATCCTTAGGAGGAGGATGACGGTTTGTGAGAAATGAAGCTTGCGAAAGGAGAAGGTTTGCGGTGAGCAAAGACTCGCCAAGGATCACGGATAGGGTTCCATTTGGAGGAGGTCGGGCTATGGTGTGTCGTGGGATAGCACGAGAGGAGTTCAGCGAGCAATGACGAAGGATTGGAAAAGGCACCGTAAGAAGCACCAAGTCTAGTATAAGGCTCATAAGATGAAAGAGTCAAAATTATCAATCTCAATAGTTCGAAAGGTGGTTCTACCACTCACTAAATCTACTTGAGGTGGACCTCACATTAAGTACCTCGGGTGTTTGATGCAGGAGCATCTAAGGTTTAGGGCAATCTTGCACAAATTTTGGCTAAGTATGGTGTGCGTGCGGAAGTTGAAGGGCACGTGAGAAGGAAGAGGAGGCTTGAGTAGGATAAGGGGAAGTTTGCGCGAAGTGCACGAGCACTTTTGCTTGCAATAGAAACCAGCATGGGCACAATGCATGTGAAAGTGCACAGTAGACTTGCGGAAGGTTAGGCGGAGTAGAGTAGGCACGAGAGAAATAATGTGTAGCAATGCGCGCGAGGATTTTGGGAGCACAAAGAGGAGTTTGGCTCAACAAAGGTAAGTACGCAAGAGCCTTGATGGCATGAGAGGGATTGCATGAGAGGTTTAGAATGCAAAAGAAGCGCGGATGTTTTGGAAGAAGAAATGCTAAAGAAGAAAAAGCCGAGGTTGTCAAATGTGTTTGAAACACATAAGGAAAACTAGTCTAGGTTAGGTCTTAGGAAAGACACTGCAATCTGCAGTGTAAACACTCTATTTGTAAGTTTGTAACCTCCACGAGAGCATTGCATGTAGATGTCGTAAATGACTTGACATTACTATAGAAAACCCATGTATTTCGATCAGTTTTGTTGAATTTTGCAAATGGCTCGGGGTTGTCTCGGCCCATTGTCACCATCATGGAAAAATGATTACAAAGACACTTTCGACAATGCATTTGCAAAAAGAGCCACGAGATATCATCAAGGTAGCTTTAAACTATAATTTACATTTCAAGTTGATTCTTGTATTTCAATTTTTAAAAGTATTTACTTTAATTGTAAGTTTCTAGCTGTAATTTGTTTATAGGTGTCGGAGTCTTTGGTGAGGGTTTTGCACCAAGTGAATGGGGTGCAAAACACAATACACTACATTTATGAGGCCGTGGATAGGACCAAACCATCCATAACTCCACTAACCCATTCATGCAATGGGGACTACCCCAAACCAAAGTTTTTATTCTCTAATGGCTTCACAAATGTTAATAGGAAGGTTACGAGAGGGCCTCTCAACATGCCGAGAGGATGACACCTAATCTTAAGGTGAGGGACCTCGTTATTTCAGAGTTGTAGAATTACAAGCAAGTTAGGCAGAGGCTCTTTTCTTTAACGCTAACTATCCTATGGATATCCACGCAGACATCTTGGGAGACAAAAATTGGAGACTTTGCTTATACCTTACAAATTTATAATTTATAATTATTAAGTACTTTATGAACTTTCAAATATCTTGATTGAAGGTTATTAGTGGGAAGGTTAGGATGGAAATACCCCAAACCTTCAAAAGCTAACTATCCAAATTTTATCTAAACCTTATAGCACTTCTAGATGTGAGTGCTGCTAGAATTTGTTTAAATCCATTCGCATGAAGAAGCGCGATAGGTTGACTCAAAGACGCCTCAATGAACTAGTTTCTATGTGATACAACCTTTAGATTTGCACAAGAAAGGTGGACACAACAGAGAAGCCTATTGATCTAGATAAGATTGATCCCTCTAGTGATTGAAGCGCACAAGATGAGGAAACCCGTTTGTTCGCTAAGGATGAAATTGCTGATTTTCAAGGGCAAGATATGCATGGCTAAGTTTCTTCATTCGAATTAAATCGAGGATAAAATTCAAGAAAAACTTGTTCTAAAAAATCAACGATAAGATTTGTGAATAAATATTTTAAAAATAAGGATAATACTAAATATCCGATTATTATTATCATAAATTTAAATTAAATGTAAAATTTAAATAGATATAAATATATATATATATATATATAAAATATTAACAAATAGGCTTTATAATTTGTAAAAATAACCAATATAAAAAAGGTAAAACTATAAACTCAAAAAAAAGAATAATTTTATAAACTATCATAAACCATATTTAATAATAAAAACATTAATTTAAAACTTAACAAAAAAGTTGGGTTTTTACAAACAAACATTAAATTAAATAAAATAAAAAATGCCTAAGTCGTATTATGTCCTTACCTCTACGACTGCCTTCAACCAAATTTGAGTTTGGATCAAATTGATCGGTGTTGGTGGTAGATTATTATTCAAATGAGATTCTAAGCTTCAACACAGACTTCAAGTTCATTGGCAATCTAGCACCCACACAGGAAACATCACTACTAACCATTTTTTTAAAAATCGGAACCAAACTCGAAATTGGTCGAGAGTTGCACCGGAACTAAACAGGGACCGGAGCGGAATCGAACTAGTTTATAATTTATGATCCGGTTTACTAAACATACATAAAATATTACAATTTAATGAAAATAATATAATTTAAAGATTCCAAACCATAATTAAAAACTGGAGTGACCGGAAACGCCCATGACCCCATCTGAGGCATGATACGTACAGTACGTGTATGGTTCGAGTACATCGCGGGTATGTACCCGTAGGCTGTATGCCACGAGTATGGAAATTGTACCTAGGGCCTGCGGATGTGTACCTGCTGCAAAATCCACCATTTTAAACTTAAAACCATTAAAAAATAAAAAATAAAAGCCCCTGACCTCAAAAAACCATAATCTACCCCAAATTTCACCCCCGAAAGACACCCTCAAAAACCTCTTTATGCACCCAACTCCTCTTGTTGATTCACGCACTCATATTTTGGCATTTTGCTAATTCTGAGCTTGAAGGAAAGAGAGAGAGAGAGAGCTTGAAGGAAAGAGAGAGAGAGCTTGAAGGAGAGAGAGAGAAGGAGAAGGATCAACTACAAGCCAACAAACAATAAGGAGGATCAGTTTCAGGTATTTTTCATGCATCCATTGTTCTTTTTTTATCAATTTTTATGTAATAATCAAACTAGTATGTGATCAATGATCATGAATGATGTGTTTCAAACACATCATTCATGATCATTGATCATGATCTATTTAATTTTTATTTATTTTACATTTTTAAAATATTAATTAATTTTTTCGTATTTAAAGTTTAGTATTTAAGTTCTATTTTGTTAAATGTCTACCCTCTGTGTATGCTCTCACCTCGCACCATTTATGGCGAACTTGGTGATCAGAATCAAAGATTGACATGTAGGGTTTAACTGTTTATTTTTTAATTAGTTGTGTTCATTTTTTTATTTTAAAGTTTTAAATTGAATTCATTAAAAACTTAAATATCTACCCTCTATGTATGCTCTCACCTCGCACCATTTATGGCGAACTTGGTGATCAAAATCAGAGATTGACGTGTAGGCCCTAGGGTTTAACTGATTAATTTTTTAATTAGTAATGTGTTTGTTTTTTTATTTTAAAGTTTTAAATTGAATTCATTAAAAACTTAAACGTCTACCCTCTGTGTATGCTCTCACCTCGCACCATTTATGGCGAACTTGGTGATCGAATTCAGAGAATGATGTGTAGGGGTTAACAAATTAATTGTATAATTTGTATTTGTTGTTTTTAATTGTTTATTAAATTATTTAGCAATGTTTTAAAAAATATCTCTCATTGTAGGTTAAAACAAATTAAATAGTTGTAGTCATGGCATCCAGTTCAGCTTCAGGGGGCATGGGGAAGCAAGCAATGAGGGAGGAACACAAGGAAGTGTTCCGGGTGGCTTGATAGTGAAAATAGATCCTCATTCTCCTTTATGGAGGCATGTGGAAGTGTTAGAGCTCATTGTCGGTGGTGGTGTTCGTGTTTGGACATGCCCCCATTGTGGCACCACATTTAAGTCCTCGTATACCCGATTTGAAAGCTCATTTAACTGCGGTAACGGGGACAGGCATTAGAGCATGTAAGGTGGAGAAGAATAAAATAGCTATGTACTTAAGAGAGCAAGAGGAGGCTAACTTCGAAATTGCAAGAGCTCGCTCTAAAACCATTTCTTTGCGTGCAAAGGGCTATGGGAAAACCACCATCATTCCATCCTTTCATTGATAGTCATACTGAAATTGTTCCAGTTGAAACTCCTTTGGATGAAGATACCACATCAAGAAAGAGAACAAAAGGGCCTCTAGAAAAAGCATTCAACATGGAGAAGAGAGAAATTGCAGATGAATTGGTGGCTCGGTGTGTTTATGCATGTGGGCTACCATTCAATGTGTTGAGGTCACCATATTGGCAGCAGATGGTGAGAGGCATTAATGACGCACCACAGGGGTATACAAGCCCTAACTATAATAAGGTTCACACATCTCTTTTGGCAAAAGAAGTGGAACACATACAAACATCTTTACACCGATTAGAGATTCTAGAAGGATTTAGGAGTGTCTATTATATCGAGATGGATGGAAAGACTCCCGAAACAGACCTCTTATCAACATTATTGCAATAAGCCCTAAAGGGGCAATGTTTCGAAGGTTGTTGATTGTGAGGGGGAAATAAAAGATGCCCAATTCATTGCAAACATTCTAATTGAGGCTATTGAGTCAGTGGGCCCTCAAAACATTGTCCAAGTCATCACGGACAATACAAAAAATTGCAAGGCAACAGGGTTGATAGTAGAGGGTAGGTATGAGCACATATTTTGGACACCATGTGCAATACACTCCTCAATCGAATTTTGCAGAAGATTGGGAAAATCACATGGATTGAGAAAATCTACATGGAGGCAAATAAGATTCAAATGTTTGTCACCAACCATCACATGTCTCAGCCATTTTCATAAATTCTCAAAGTTGGAGTTGTTGAAGGTAAGGGAACAACTCACGAGTCATAAGTTTTAAGTTTTAAGTTTTCATTTTAATATTTAATTTTAAATCAATTTCAATTTGTATTGTTATTGAATTCTTTCCATTCCTTTTTAATAGGTTGTTGAGACTAGGTTTGCCTCTCACACACTCATCTTGAGACAACTTGTGAAGGTGAAACATGCTTTGAGTAGCATGGTGATTGACAATGTTTGGACCATCTGGAGGCAAGCAAATACAAAGAGCCCAAAAGATAAAGGCATGGATCCTTGATGATGATTGGTGGGCAAAAGTTGAGTATTTGTTGAGTTTCACAGAGCCTGTTCTTTGTATGATTAAATTTGTAGACAAAGATAGTGTTTGCATTGGAAAAATTTACGATGGCATTGACTCCATGCTTGAGAAAATAAAAGAAATCATACAAGCCAAAGAGCAGGACCCTGAGGAAAAGTTCTATAATGAAGTTAAAAGTGTGGTCATGAAAAGGTGGAACAAAATGACCACCCCATTGCATCTCCTTGCCTATGCCTTAAATCTCAAATATTACGAAATGAAATAGTTGGGTTACCTAGTAGGCAGCCACTTTATGATGACAAAGAGGTTGCAATTGAGATGAGGACAACATTCAAAAGGTTGTTTCCTGATCCAGCTATATCTAGTGCAATCCACAATGAGATGGGGATGTTTGTATCTGGAGAAGGTAGCATGGGAGAGGTAGAGGCTCTTTGTGACAAGGCCACCATGACTCCAATCAAGTGGTGGATTGTACATGGCCATGATGCCAAGTACCTACGACTATGTGCGATTTAATCAAGAATTAAAATTTAAGATGATAGCACTCCTTTTTGTATATTAATAATACTTTGTTTTTTTGTGATGGTGGCTAGTAATTCTTCTGCAAAGCGAAACTGGAGTACTTATGGCTTCATCCACTCACCAAAGACACCATGTTGGTATCCCAGACGGTTGAGGATCTAGTATACGTACATTCCAACTTGCGCCTCTTAACGCATAAGACGGAAGAGTATACTAGAGGTCCTAACAAGTTTTGGGACATTCAACTGAAACCATGGACTTTGAAGCTTTTGTTGTTTGTTTGTCTATGTTTCAAGATTACTTGGCATTGATGACGAATTTCAAGGAGTCCTTCACAAGGGTTCGACAGTGGAGCTAGTGGCGGTGGAGTTGCGCAAGTGTGAAATGTCCCACTTCCTAAAATAACCAGTCGAAGACCCTTAGCCCATTTTTGTTTCCCGGCATGGCTAAGGGGTGATTAAAAGGGGAACTATAGTCTTAATGAATTATTATAAAGTGCATAAAAAAGAAACTTTATAAAAAACACTTATATTAATTTATTAATGACTTAATAAAAATAAAAGAGAAAAGAAAAAAAAATAAAGTGATAAAATAAAATTAGAAAAAGGGAAGTCACTTTATATTTGTTATTTCCCTAGGAGAAAATGCAACCCATGTTGGGGATGAGACAAAGCCAAAAAGAATTAAATGCAAGCAAAAGTAGGTGATTGGTGGTTGTGGGTGGCTACTAAGCCAAGATTGCTTATAAAAGCAAGTCGACTTGGCTTTGAAAAGCACCTCTTTAATTTATAACAATTTTGATTTTTGTCTGAGCTTTGTAAGCTTTGCAAATCAATTTCAAAGGACGGAAACCCCTTGAAGTCATCTCTAGAGGGCAAAACCCTCTTGAAAACTAGGAGAAGAACGAAACTCGTCTTCTATTTGGGAAGATTTACCATTCAGGGGTTTCCATTGAAGATCAAGGATTTATTGGTGTTTTCCAATAGTATTTGAAGGCTTTATGTTGCAAATCTGAACAAGGGTTTGAAGGGGAAGATTGGTTGTTGTACTTCTTTATTTCCAGCTTGTTCTAGGTAAAGCAACCCATATAGAGGACTGATTTGGGGTGTTTGGAGCTGTTAAAATTCAGATCTGGGTTGTTGTTCCATCTGCTGATTTTTAGACATCCAATCAGCCATTTGGTGTGATTTTTGGCTCAAGGATATTGTACTTTCCAGCTGTGTCTGAGGACAGTTACTTGCAGATTTTCAATAAATAATTCAGCCTTCATTTGAAGTCAAATCTGGTACCTTTCTTGTGTTTTTGCAATAATAAAGTCATTTGATTTGTTTCAAACAATAAATGAGTGGTTTTATTTCAGTTTGGGTTGATTTTCTCTCTCAATGCAAGTCGCCATTTCTGGTAGAAATTCAGATCTGCACTTAATTATTTTTTATAATTTCTACTAGCTATTTTGTTTGGGATTTGCGGATAATCCGTTTGGGGTTAGAAATATGTTCATTTGGGGACATTACAAAGTGTCATCCATGAAGATGATTGTGAGGATCATCTAGATGATATGTTCTAGGCTTTTAGCCCTAGGAAACTGAAAGTGAAGCAAGTTGAGAACTTGAATGTATTAAGTTATTAACTATTATGTTTTGAACTTTATGAATCAATACAAACTCAAGTCTCAATTCTCAAAGTATTTGAAATTTGTTTTCATGTTCCATGAATGATTGTATGAGTATTAAATTTCAATAAGTATGCAAATGCTTCTTTAAATTTATATACATATTTATATATAAATGTACGCACAACGCACCGCCCGTACCAAAACAGTCTAGATTACAAACAATTAGAGACAAAATATGCAAAGTTTTCTCATGTATATACCATGTATGGGTAAATATAGCAAAATGAAACAATATGCTACAAGCTACTACATGTTTGATATCAATGATCAAATCATCGATCATCAAAACTAGAATAAAGCCAACTAGAAAGTTGGATTTAAGAAAAAAAAGTGTTGTAAATGTCATATTTTTGTCACAGAGACAGGTTCGATGCCGGTTCACTATGGAACCGGTCACCGATCTGGTTTTTCTACCAGCTCCTTCCCTTTGCTATTGAACCAATTGAACCGGCCAGTTTTGATTCTAGTTTGATCAGTTTTAAAAACACTGCTACCAACCTACCAAGCTTCCTCGGTTGATTCACACTACCAATGAGTCGAGCTTAGAATTCACATTGTGACACTAACAATTGATGCATGCACAGTTTAGGCGACAAGAACTAAAGAGTATATACTTAACAGTAGTCATGGTGAATATATACCCAAACAATGAAAATAATGAAAACCCAAAAAGTAGAAAACCCTAAATACCAATTTCAACGCTTTTCAAAACGAATTTGAACAAATTTCAAATAATGAATGTCAATAATATATGTTGTTTGTCATTCATATCAATAAATTTGTGAATTTTACTAATTGTTTTCCTATGGGTTGAGAACTGTCAAATTTCGAATTTCAAAATGAAATTCAGCAAATGCAGTTACTTAGATGGAGGGTGTAAGAACAGTAAAAGCAAGAGAAATTGGATTGGATGACATCATTATAGATGATGTCGAACATAAGGCAAAGGAGTTATTGCCATCTAGTACTAGGGTGCAGCCACAAGCGAGGCCTTCTAGGCTGAGCAAGGAGCTACAACCAGGTGCAAGGACTAGACCATCTTGTCAATTTTTCGTTAGAACAAGGAAGAGGAAATTGTAAAATTCTTTTAATTTGCAACTTCCATGGATATGGAATTTATGATGATGATTTTCGATGACAATCATCATAAATTCGTAGCCATTATCAACTCATTGTTCCATTCACATGAGGATCGATTTTAGAAAACACTACTCCAATGCTTCAAAAACTCTTTTTATACATATTGTAACTGCATTTTATATTTTGAAAAATTAGGAAAAAAATTAAGTTGCCAAGTTTTGTCGAGCTTTTGCTGAGTCAGAAATTTTTGGTTTGCTGAGTCCAATTGAGTCCAAGTACATGAACCATGATATTGATATGTATCTTTGATATTTCATCATATCAAGGGTTAAGAGTACAAAACATTTAAAAATGTTAAAATGCAGGTCTCTCAATCAGGTACCAGTTTCCGAGGCAAGTATCAGTCTCTAAGACACATCTCCAGTTGTACAAGAAGAGTCTCTGTGCAACATTAGATTTTATCATCCAACAATGTCATGAAAATGCCATATATACATTTAATGTAACCAAAGGAATCATCCAAAAATCAACAATGAAATTTGTTCTAGTTTTTCCTTCATGTTAAGTTTACTTTGATTGGCAATAGTAGAAAAATATCCATATCTAATAATTTTGTGCATTCTTTAATCACATTGGTTGTATGTCGATAGCCCATTATGGAGTCATGAAAAATTTGCATAAGAACTCAATTCAGGACTTTTATATATTAAGAAGACAACTTATTGTAAAAATAGAGGGAAACTTATCCCTCAATGGTGGGTTGGACGAAGGAATCAACTCTGAACTCAAAATTATGGCAAGGGAAGACCCAAGGATTACTTGTACATTTTTCAATCATATTAGTTAAAATTCGATACCCCATTCCAATGATGTGAAAAAATCGCATAGGAACTCAATTGTGATTTTTTATAATTTGTGACGATAGCTTACTGTAATGATTAAGAAGGAGATGTATGCCTCACTCTGAGCTGAATATATCTTATCATATTGAGAACGTCAATTATCATTTGTACAAATAGTTTAAGTTGGTGGCAAGAATGATAAGTAATGATAATGTGGTTATGTTTTTTTAATCTATTGAAGCTTCAGTTTACATTACATTTGACCACCTCACCAATTTACCGAACTATCCCATTAACTCTTTTCTTTGATCCATGAACACAGATGCATGAGAAAATTAAGTCCCCAAAATAGAGAAGAACAAGATCAGTAAGTAGAAAGAAAACCCTCCCATCACCTATAAGGCTATAAGTACTTGGAAAGAGTTGCTTGTGACAGCGATAGTGTAAGTGTAAGCCACTCTCACATACTTACTCTACTATCTTTTGTGAATTGAGCAAGGCCAGTTGGCATCAAAATTGTGTTTTAAAACAATACTACTGTCGCATAGGAATTGCTTCATATAAGAAGTTAAAAGAAGCTACTTTACATTGTTATCTATAATCTAATGTTTGAATCCACAAGGGTAACATTAAAAAATAAGAAAGAACAAAAACAATTATCATAAAAATGATCAAGAGTGATGACAACATTCTAAACTTCTTTATGGATTTGAAAACTGTAATCAAATCGCTTGTGGAAGAAAATGACAATTTATAACTTTAGAAACTCATAACGTATAAATCTCTCGCTCATGAAAATTCTTTCTTACATTCCATAAACTGCACTGATACAAAAATTAATAATTAAAAACGGGACACTTACAGAAACAAATTCTACTTTCGAAGACTTGGTAAATAAATATTCCTCAATGTCAACACAATCAAAACAAGTGATCAATAACACGTGGCAAGCTATCTCAGATCCTGTTTTGAGTTCAATACCTTGGTAATGAATACACTTCATTCAAATAAATTAATCTTTTAACTTAAAACTCTTAAGATGTGAATCTATCACTTCTGAGGAGTCGAATCATACACTCCATACAATGCAATAATACTCAATTGCAAACAGGCAGAAGACCTGTACAATCAAATTCATGTTTGAATGATTCATAAATATACATTACCGCTGTATCAACGAGACCTTCACGACCCCCATAGTGTGAAAAAGAAAACTCTGTTGCAGTTAATCCACTATAGAATGAATTTGCAACAAAACCTTTGGCCTAAAAATGCAAAGTACAGAAAACAAGTCAGTTAAATACATATGAAATATAGTCCCTACAAAGAAACAGGTAAAGTGAAATCAATACATAATCTGCAAAGATAGTAATGTGAGATAAATTAAGACAAAAACAAATGAAGGTATGGCATTTATGAAATTTAAAGACAACTCACTGCTGGTGTTTTGTCATTTCTTGGGAAGTGTGGAAGACTGCGGTCAATGAACCCATTTGGTGCTCGACGGCCTCCTACAGATTGTTGTCCAACACAAGCGATCATCTGAC
This sequence comes from Taxus wallichiana var. yunnanensis, assembly GCA_018340775.1. NCBI lineage: Eukaryota > Viridiplantae > Streptophyta > Pinopsida > Cupressales > Taxaceae > Taxus > Taxus wallichiana. Next base: position 660,961,612 of record CM031242.1, read on the forward strand.
TAATGTTAATAGGTGAACCCTTGGACCCACATAGAGACATAATTAGAGGACTGTTTCGCCAATGCAACTCCTTGAGACAAATCTGAACAAGATAATTTCATATAAGCAAGCAGTTAAATTGTCTTTTATACTTCCAATGCCCTTCATGACTTCCAAAAACAAAAGCCACAAAATGGTAGAAAATAGGATATCTCGTGCAGATCTAAATGGATTATAGAAAGCATTATCTAAGAACTAAGATGATGACACAAAACCATATACTGCACTGAATAAGCTATGGCAAAGAAAGAAATTCTAATATCACTCTTAATACCAGATTTCAGACAAAATTACACAGTGAAAGTTGACTTCCAATTTAGCTCCACTATGCAAGGTTATCATCTTGCAAAACAATGAGTTTAGTGTACAATTACGTTACATATCATAGAAAAGTGCAAATCTCGCTGTCACAGCTTTTTGTCACAAATACTTCGCATTGTCATGGTAATAATCTACAGTCTACCTCGCTCCTCCCTCCCTCTGCATGTGTGTGTGTGCGTGCCTTGGAGAGACGGACTGACATGCATAAATGAAACTGAATTTAATATCATAATTATATTTAGTATGTTACAACCATGTTGTAAAGGCACAAAATAACATCACATTGTTTTCCTCATTTACAGATATAATAAAATTGTGAGGCACGTAGAACTTTACAAGAACCAATAAGAAAGGACGCGGGAAAGCAAACAATGTTCACGATTGCTTCCAATTTCCACTGATAGTCAGAACAAGATGTTCACAACCACGATCCGATAAAGCCATGGACTTGATATTGTTTATACGACTTTTATTTTTAAACACCTAGCCATTACATCTTTTTCACTCGATTTTCAAATTTAAGTCAAAATTTGCACGGATTAAAATATGCAGAGGGTGGGCATGTATCATTTATCCTTCAGAAATTTCTAAAACTTGAAGAAGCTCTAATATGTCTAGAAAGAAGGCCAACTTTGGTTCAGCTGAGGAAACCTTTAAACTTTGTTTGAAAGGAAAACGGTGTTCATAGACTTGAACCACATTATGATTGTGTTAAGTAATTGGAACTTCCACGGATATTTTACTTAAGTTTTATAATCCTTGTGGTTATTTAGTCCTATACAAAGTTCTTTAATCACAGATCCACTGGAATGATTTTACGACACCAAAGATCATCCATATAAGCATCACAAGAGACCAATAATGGGAGTAGATAACAAAGAGAAAAACCTGATAGTAGAAAAGTATACGGGGAAAAAAATTAAGAATAATGCTTAATAGCACCCAAAATTTTAGTTTTTGAGTTTTTTTCTATTGCAAGTTAACATGTAAATGTAGATGCAAGATTTCATGTTACTGTACGCTGTCATGCAGGAATGTGAAATGTCAGGCAAGCATTATTTTCAGTAAAGAAGTAAATACTTGCACATGTAAGCTTCAGAGATTTGACGTATATTATTTCCGTTACATTCACAAATTAGAATGTTATGATTTTTCCATGAGATTAAAACCAAGATATGCTCTTGTCAATTTTCAGTCCTGTTCTGAGGGTCTCCAAGAAATCGAAAAAGTATCAAAGAAGCACATACTTCCAACGCTTTGGGCCATTTTAGTGTTGGTAATACTTTGGCACATTTGCAAAGGTATGTGTATTGGTCCAATATGCAAGAACTACCTAGATTCATTAGAGGACATAAATTATGTTTACAAGCAAACCTAAAATCAGGAAGGAGGATTGTACATGCCTCTACCTATTCCTACCTGGACCATGAGAAAGTATATCTATGGATTTTGTGGGAGATTGCAACCTGTCTAAATGTAATGTCCCCATTTTTGAAGACCCTTAGCCTATCTTTCCCCGTGGGCTTTGGGATGTTGCAAGGGGAAAATTATATTAAATAATTAAATATTATTGCCTAGAGAGTGATTTTTATCATTTGACATTATAAAGCAATAATTATTTAATTATTTAATTATGTAATTTATTTTATTTAATTCTCACAATGCAAAATTTAAAAAGGGAAATTAATTAAATAACTTTTGGGTGGCTTTTAATATTAAAATCACCCTTAGAAAGGGGACGCCACACCTAGGGAGGATAAACTATTTTTATTTAATGATTTCCCTCTCCTAGGGATTTTGAATTTTGTGCCTCCTTGTTTATAAAAGGAGAGCTTGGGATCATTGTGAGACTTATGTTGGATTGATCATTTGATTTTCACTCCATGCTTGGAGTAATGGGATGTATGCCCTAGCTCTCTCTCTTTCATTGTAAGCTTCATTTGGAAGCCATTATTGAAGATATTGAAGACTCTCTTGTTCTATTCATTGAGCTCTCTAGTGTTGATGTGTGTTTTATGCATTATTACTCCATTAGAAGATTGGTGCATTTATTTAGAGTGAAATATGCATGTTGTTGATGAATGTTAAAGAGTTTTAGAGTGTTTTATGATCTGATTTTTAATGCTGCAATTAATTCCAGCCATGGCGACTTGTGTTGGATCATGTTTTGGCATGTTTTGAGGAGGAACAAGTTGGATATATAATCTGATCTATGTTGGCATAATTTTCCAAGTGTAGGACTGTTATTTGGAGGGTTTTTGAAGCATAGAAAGAGCTGATAATAATTTATGCCATTCACTCTAACCCTAGCGACTGGTTTGTGGATTTTGGGGGTTGTTTTGGAGGGTTTTCGGTGGTCTAAAAATTCAGATCTTTAGTTCTTTGGGAAGCTCTTGATTTATATAATCATCTGCAGTTTATTTGGTGAAGAAATATTGAGTTTTGAGTGAGATATCAATTTTAGAAGATTTTGGTTGTCTCGTAAACTTTTCAAGTTATTATAAATTATATTTATTTCAAATATGTTGTTTGGGGGTTAGTTTAATAGTGGATTTGATTGTAGAAATTAGGAGAAATAAGGAGAAAGTGATTTTATAATTTTTGGAGTTAATTGGATGTCCTAAATGTGTTGAGCGACCTAATTTTTAAGGAAAAATTAGGGTTTTATGTTGGTTGTACAAAAACTAGTTTTGGAATATTGTTCTTCATATTTTTGTGACCCAAAATTTGAAGATTTTCCGGGATGGTTAAGCAGGAATTAATTTTGGAAAATTGCAGCAGTTAGGGTTTTAATTTTAATTAATTATCTGCTGTTAAAAATTAGATCTGGGTAATATTAGCATTCTAATTAATTTTCTCATCTAACCCACCACCTTGGCATACTCCAACCCCACTTTGGGTTATATTATTGCCAACATTGGGTTATTTGAGGTCAAACTAAGAAGATTTAATCTTCCTAGGGTGATCCGGATAATTAATTTTTGCAGATTTGCATAATATCCCAAAAGGGGATATTACACTAAATCATTAGTTATATGTTGTAGATGATAGAATTAACAAAATGTGTGCTTTGATTCTAAGAAAGAAGATAGTAAAAGGGAATGAACCAGCTGAGTGTTATTCTTTTCTAATGTTTGTGTATATTGTGGATTGCTTAAGTCCATTGTTTTGGATGGAGACTCTAGGATTTTGGGTAAGTTTTGGACCACCTTGTGGAGAAAGATGGACACCAGACTCCAAAGAAGCACATCTTTCTCGGACTCAAACCAATAGACAAACGGAAGTTGTGAATAGGACTTTGGAAAACCTGACAAGGATCTGCAACAGTAAGTATCCAAGGACTTTACATGAGTCTTTGGCATAGATCCAGCACTCCTATAGCATGGCAGCATATACATCCACTAGTCACCTTTTGAAGCATGTTTGGGTTATTTGCCTACTTGTCCACTTGATGTTGCAATCGGTCGGACAACAAGAACGAGAACAACAAAATTCAGAGGTGGCAACAGCAGCAAAGTTCATTCAGAGGATTAGGCAATCCCATTCAAAAGTGAAAGAACAATCCTAGAAAGCCTTAAGCCAAGTACAAGGCTAGACATGATCAGCAATGAAAGGAGCATACACTCAAGGTAGAAGATAAAGTATGGTTGTATTTTAGCAAAGAGTCTTCGAGGGCAACTAGGAAGCTCAAACCTCTAAGGCATGGACCATTTACTATTTCGAACAGATTGGAGATGATGCTTTTGATCTAGATTTACCCCATCCATGAGGATGTACTCCAATAGTAAATTAAGAGAACTTGCACCTATATGAGTCATCCATGTTAATTAGGAAGGAGGACAATTGCTAACCTCTATAGAATATTGTCTTGGATGCCAAAGAAGAGTTGGGCGGGTGTAGTGTTGCACGGAAAGTCAGAGAGACTAGAAAAGAACACAGGAATCATGAGAATCGGCATCACAAGAAAGGCACCGTGGCACGCGAGATGGTACCTCAAGGACAAGGTCGGAGAGTTGTTTCCATATCTCCTTCCCCACTAAGGTTTTGTGGCACCAAAAGCCTTTCAGAAGAGAGGTGTGATTCATAGAGATCGGGAAAATCAATCCTCTTCATCATTCAATAACAGCAAAACTGATTTGAGTCAGCAGCAGGGCTCTAAATGAAGTATTTTTTGCACAATGGTGAAACTGTCAGCATTTGCAAGGGGCAATTGCATAACCGTCACTCCCTGCAGAATGGTGGTTTCATAACTGCTGGTTTGCATTAAACAAGGGTTTTTCCTGAGATCATTGTACAGTCTGGATAATGGAAAACTTTTAAAAACGTCTTCAATTTCTGGACATTTTGAATTCCTTATATGGAAAAGAGGACACCACTAAGGCATGATAAATAAGAGGCACGAAGACAATTGAAGATATGACCATGCGGGTGACAGAATTGGTGTTCAGTAGGTTGTAGGAGGAAGAAAATGTTGCACGGAAAAGATCAGAGAGCAAAAAGCAGAGACAGTTATATTTGTTCCCTTGATCTCTTCATACAACTTTATCGGCGAAGAGATTAATTTGGAAGGTGTGCAGTTGCCACTTCCAACAGATATTTCCTATCTTGTTGTTTTCTATATCAAAAAAATTGTGTCCATTGGTGTGGTGTGTTCTATGCTTATATTCATGAATTGTTCACATTTTTGTTTCAGTAGTGTAAGTTCTATTTCATGTTTCCAACAATATTACAGTAATTCTCTCTATAAACATTCAAAAACTATCAAGTGGAGTACATTCTAAGTAAGAGAGCAAGCTGTGAATTCTGTAAATTCTAACAAGCAATCCTCTTTAGGAGTTGGCAGATCAATCACAATGTACAACTAGTAAGTTGCTAGAGGAATTCAAGAGAGGTCTTTGTAACATATTACGGCACTTACTTTTCCAAAACTGCCAAGGTTTCTCCACTTTCAAGTCCTGGGATGAGTTCAACAGAAAACTTCCTTGATTTTCGAATATCCGCCCCTATTTTTTAAGATTGCGACGTGGTGACCCATCCCTCCTATTTTTAGGGTGCCATATATAAGGAAAGCTTGGAAGGAATTTCACATGATCACTTACACTACTACTTGATTATTTACCCTCACTATTGCTCGATCTACTAGTATCACTACATCTTTCATAATAATTTCAGCTACAAACTTTTGGCTCAAATTCAACAACCATATTTAGGAGATGTACAATTCTATTGCAAACCTCTCTCAGGCTTCAGCTACATCACTTTCTCCGTGCTATTCCACTCAGGTCCAGTAGGGTTCAGTCAAGGAGTGGCTAGTCATCTATACCTCCTAGCCTCATACTGCATCAGGGCCTTCGGAATTTTGATATCGTTACTGCATATTTTCTCTAATGGGGCCTACTTTGTGGAGTACATTTCCTTTATATGTTGCTTTATTGTTGTATTTGCATAATTAAGGATTTGGGATCTTTGATTGTGTCATCTCACAGTAAATATGCAGCATGGTTTCAATTTTCAGTATTCCATCCGTATTGTTTGCTTATTCACGAATTGGGAAGTTGTCAAAATTATATTCTCTAATCCTAGTCATTTACTTTCAGAAAACAGGATAATGGCAGAAAAGATACTAAATTAGTTATACATTAAAGTTATTACTATCTTTTATTATATTGCATGTTGTTATTTTGATATGAAAGAATTAGCTTGTTCTTATTTTGTTATTGATCATCTCTAGTTCACCAAAAAATAAACATACTATAATTTTGATATGACAGAATTTGATTGTTATACCTTTAAAGCTATAGTAAATGAAAAAACCAATATGAAAGAATTAGATTGTTCTTATTTTCTTATTGGCCATCTCTAAGTTCACTAACACAAATCTTACCATACTATAATTCTGATAGACAAAATCTGATTGTTATCCCTTTGGAACTATACTGAATGAGAAAATCAATTACTTAAAATTGTAATGCATTGGTCCTTAAGTAAAGAAACTTGTGACAGCAATAAAATTAAGTGAGTGAATGATTGAAAATTTGAAACAAACATGAAAAATGGAATCAACAAAAATTTAGCATGAAGAAACTCAATGCAGACAAACTCCGGAAGAGTGGGGTCGTGCCTCCACCTCCACTATCATCGTGCAATATTTACAAGCCAATTTCTCAAATTGAGCCTCCAGCAACACTATGGGACTTCTACAATGATCTACAGACTTGCAATGTTTAGAAAACTTGTTAAAACAGCAGAACTTCACTGCTACACTTAGTTGTTCATGCATCCTACAGCTCTGGAATTGAAGACATATTTGTAAAATTATACGAGCATTTGAACTATACGAAAACTCCAAATGCATACCATACATAAATTCCAAATGCATATATATACACAGAGACAAAAGGCAGTGTTTCAAATTCCATTTTACGTCGTAAGTTTATTTTTTTGTTGTTTACGATTGACTTTCACAGGAAACAAAGTAATTTGCATGTACTTAGCTAGATAGGATGTCTTCACGAGGTGCCAAAGACATTAACATCTTCGCAACATGCTAAAGATGTAATAGATGTCAACTTAAGTAGTTTTCTCAGCTAATATCCCAACAAGGCATCTGGATCAACCTCAGGCCTGAAGCCCTTTGATGAGCCCAAAAATTGCCCATTTTATACAAGATTTGACATTCTTTTTCCTTGCATATATTACATAAAGTGGATCTAAGTGTAATTTATGAACTTATGGTTTATTTAGGATAAAATAGAGAGTATATATCATGGTTATTTATTTAGAATTCATTGTTATCTTTTTGTTAGCTATTTCTAATGATTATTGAGAAAAAGATGTCAATTTGTGCATATGCAGTCCATACTTTGCTATAATTGTTGAATAAGGGATTTTGAGCACTAAGCACCAACTACAACCAGCCTTGGAGGATCTTCAAAATTTCTCGTATCAGCTCCAGAGATTGTTATTTTAGCAATGCACTAGCTTTGAAGTTTCCCTCACTAGCTTCGGAGTTGAACATTAGAGCTTCGGAGTTGAACATTAGAGCTCCAGAGATGGATATTAAAGATCGGAGATGAATACTAGAGCTACAGAGATGAGCATAACTCCAAGGGTGGTTTGAGAAGCATTGTTATCTATTTTTGGAAATCATTCTAAAAATAGATATTTCCATAAGTGTTTTATTATTTGTAAAATAAAGAAGAATCAATATTCATTTTGATTCTCAACAATAAAATAAGAGAGTTAGATTGTTAGTTAGAGTTAGATAAGCTCTCTCCATATTTTGTGGAGATTGATGTTTTTGGATAAATTGAAATCTTAGTTGATAAGATTTGATTGAGATGTATGCCTTAAAATAAGGAGTTGGTTGGAAGCATGGAATTATAAATGCAACCTCCCACACCATTGAATGTAATCTCCATTTTTTATCAATTCATTCTGAGGTTCCGTTCCATCCAATTTGTAAATAAGTGTTGATTAAAATCCTCTTCGAGGAATGAGCTGACCACTCATTCCAAGGAAGATGGATCTATGTGTTTATGTTTGTACCCAATTCAAACCCTAGTTGTACTTTTAATTGCATTATCGGTTTAGCATGATTGCAAATAACCTAGTTTCCATTATATAATGCTAAATGATTGTAATTTGAATTATTCATTTCCCTATAACATATATTCAATCCTATTTAAATTAATTAGATTAATCTCTTGTAATTAATTTAGGGTTGTTACATTTTGGTGAACCCATTATTTGTTCGAACCCTTCACCTAGCTTAGGGTTGAGACTGTTTATTCATCGCCTAGGCCTTGTGATCTCCAAACCCCAAGCGACTTTAGGGTTTCTTCTAGAGATGGGATGATTATGGCTTGTATTCTTGCTTTATGAAACCACAAGGGCTACCATCCCTCTAACCAGGTCCATACCACTTGTGGATTCAATAAGAAGGTTTGATCCGCACCATACCTTAGTGTTTATGCTTACATTACTTATTTTCAAGTTGATGTGGTTTATGGTTATGATGATAAATCATCTTACATTCATCTTATTCCACAACATCCACTTCGCTTTGCCACTCCTAATGTGACACCCACTCTCGGTATATCTTCTAAGTCTCCCTACCTAGCGCTCTACCTATCTCAAAGGAATCTCATGAGACCCTTGCTTTGCATACTTTGGTTGAATCGTCACAAATAGTTGACCTAGCACTATTGATGTATTGGAGCCCGTTATGATGATGACCTTAGTTTTGAATATGCATCTAGTGATAGTGGTTGGGTTAGTGAGGATCGATCCCGCTTTGAGCTCCCGACATAGAATCCACTAAATGTGTAGAAGAATCATATTCGATGATGATGTATCCTATTCTAGTTGGGCTTGTGCTACCCATTTTCCAAGAGCTAATAATGTTACTTTCCTTCCTAATACTAACATGGATGATGATAGTGATGATGATAGTGATGATGAATGTTCTTCCACGGTTATATAGATGGCAATGCACATATTGATCATCTTATTTCATGCGATAATGATGTTCCTTCTCTTGATGATGTTCTTGTTCATGATAATGTTTCTAATGATGTTTCTACTTGTGTCTCTCCTCCCGAATAATGTTATTTTTGTTCCTTGTGTCTCTACTCTATCTACTAAATGCAAAAATGATATTCTTACTAGTGTCTCTTCTATGCCTCTTATACAAGCAAATGATACGAATAATAGTATACTTTTTGTATGCCTTTATGATGGTGAGCATTTCCCTTCCTCATGTTTTGATACTAATGTTAGCACTTCTACTAAGCTCGTTGTAGATAAGTTGGATGTCCCTAATGATACGGTCCCTTTAGATCCTATAGACCAAAGTTAATCTCTAGTTCTTCATGTGTCTAGACATGATGACATCTCTTTTAAACAAAATAGTGTTCCTATGGCTACCATAAATAGAAAAATACAACCCTTGAATGAGCCTCTCGGTATAGTGTAATACCTCAAGAGTTCCTCTTTCACATGCATGCAGTAAGTGACTTACAATGCAAAGTACATACTTTGACCCTAGAAAGTAAGGTTTATTATGTTGCAGTTGATTCTAACACTATAAATGACAACCCTATACGATGCAAAATATTTCAATCGTGCCTTGCCCTCATAATTTTGTCATGTTGAAATTTCAATTGTTTGATGGGATTTCCGACCCTTATCTACCCCTTAAGTACTATAGATCTACTGAGTCTTCTTATAACAATCATGGGTTGCTTTTAAAAGCCTTCCCTTAAAGTCTAACCTGTAATGCAATGTATTGATTTACCCACCTTCCTTGTGGATTTATAAGCACGTTTTAGAGCTTGAAGAGGCCTTCCTCATTCGTTTTATTGATAATGAGGGTACTAAATTTACATATGAGCGTTTAGCCTTTTTATATCAAGGCAATGCCAAGCTAATTACCGATTATTTTTACACTTTAAAGCTAGTATGCAACAATTAATATACAAGCCCATGGATTTAGAAATGAAATACATCTTTTTCGAGGCCTCATATTCCTACTTAAGGAGAAGTTATACGATACGTGATTCATTTACCGATTTTTTTTTATGTGTTATTGATTTAGAGTGTGACCTTGTTCCCACACACACTTCCACAAATTCCCATGATGTTGCTTTTACTTCATCCACACAACCCGCATCTACCACTCCATATGATCGTGTTCTCTATCGGATACAATTAAGGTTTTGCTCCGAGCAATACTTCCTATCATATTACACCTAGACCTACAACTACTATGAAGATTCCTCTTCCTAAACGCAAACCATTATGCTTTGACAAGACTCTCGTCTCCTACATAATATTTTACTTACTCTACTTGATATGCAATTGATTCAACTACCCTCCACCGCGCATCATCCTCCTCATTGGCTAGAACGTGAAAAAGAAGCCGACCTTTTTAACTTCCATTGTATTAATGGACACTGCGATAATGATTGTTATGCGCTAGATCGAAACTCAAGTGGTTTAAAGACAAAGGAATCATCTCTTTCAATACACAACACGTTAGTAGATCTCCTTCCCCTCCTTGACGACAACGATCTGCAGATGTTGTGATTTCCCAAAATGGTCCCCATTCGAGCAAGTAGGATTCTCAACGCTCTTATGAAAGATGTCCCTCGGAATGGGGCTCCAAATAATCAACCATTACAAAAAGCTAAATTCAAATGGGTTGTAAAAAAGAACAACGATTTGTACTACAAAATAATCAGTTAATCATGTATCTTCATTAGTAGTGTTAAAACAGCCATCTAAACTATCAATTACTATGTCACGAGTAATCCCGACATTGCATCTTTGCAATCAAGAGTAATCAGTGTCCTTTATTCGAGATAGACTCTTATGGTTTCTCGATTCGCAATTACTCATAGCCATTCCCTTGACATCATTTTTATTTCCTAATTGTGGTGTCCCTTATTGGTAATAGGGGCATATAAGGATCACCGTTCTTTTTAGAATAGTTTTCCTCGCAATTGATTTTTTCCCATGTGCTTTGTATCGGGACTCCTTTAACTACCTTTACCTACTCTACAAACATCAAGACAAATTGTTATATTCAACAAACTTAGTCCATTTCACACAATTCAATCAACCATTTTTAATCAAAGCAAGTAACATAATCAACACATATGTTACATCAAATCCTACATGGCTCAAACACATCAAGACAATATATGCAACATCCAAAACTAACATTAATCAAAAACGCTCACAAAAAGATACCATATGGGCTCAAAAAAATGGTTGTATATACATTTATATCTTGTGTGTCCAAAAATAACAATACAATGAGGTTCATGCCCTTTTCAAAAATATCTATACATAATCACTATCATCCTCGTTCAAAACATCAACGGGATCTTGAGAGCTCGAGGCATCCCTCGTATCTCTATAACCATGGGAACGTGATCGCGATATATAGCGCCGAAGTCGCTCTTCAGAGTCCTTGTCTCTTTCGTGGCCTTTGCATACTACACCGCACACTCATCAATTTTAACACTAGGCCCCGCGCGAACTCTGTCTCGGGTGGAGGCTAGGGCCTCCATGCTAACTTTGTTCAACTCTCATCCCACTCACTTTGTAGTACAATGCGGGATGTGGCCGACATGACAACCAAATCAAACAGATATATGAACTCCCTTGCAATATCATTATCCCTCTCTAACATCACTAGGATGTTCCTGTCAATGTCCTCACAACCGCATCTACAATCGCATCCAATATGTGTCACCTACAAACACACAACACATCTACATATTAAACACCCCTTGATCAATATTTTCTAAATCTATCACATCAATCCATTACAAGCTAGCTATATACTAAGTCACACAATACTTACACTAAGAAATGGTTGTGACTACAACATCATCAATGGAGCACCTCCCTCGCCTACACCATCCTTTCTTGCGGGTTGGAGCATCTTTGCTCCACCTCCTCTTCCGAGTGGTGCTCCACCTTATGGGTACTGCGATAATGGGAAACAATTAAACCCATCAGTGCTTCGTCCGCCAATGTGTATAGGTTGTGGTACATCCCGCATCATCTATAGCACCCACAACCACCACTAGGTCCACCTCGTCTGCAGGTGGCAGATATAGCTCAACTGGGGTCGGCCTTGGCCAACTCCATCCTCGAATGTCGCATGTGTCAATATCCTCCACACATACGGTGTAGTACACACACATCCTATACCAAACCAAATTGCCACATCACAAAGCTCATACTAGTAAATCTCCCATACTTCGGGATGTCGATCTTCTAACCACAGTTCATTGCACTCGTTATAGCTCTATGGCGTCCTCTACCCATCCTTAAAAGTCTCAATAAGGTTTCCATATGATCCTGTCGAGGGTCACCTATCTAATACAACCCAATATAGCGTAGTGTCTAGGCCTCGCCACCGGGTATCACCCATTATGCATGCAAATATCTTGGATGTGCCCAATTGGCCCTAGGACCTCCAATCGGTTGCATTATAACAATATGCTCATATGCCCATATGTGTAATAACGTCATCCCTACCATGCCACCTTTGTGGCTCTCAAAAGAAAATCTATACAAGTCTCGTATAAGTGGGCTAGCATGCATCGACCCCGTGCATATATGATGTTGTCGCCCTCTATGGATCGACATATCTCGCCACATCCTATATGAAAGAGATACCCCACCTCCATCCACTACGACGAAAGATGTTAATAACACCGCAATAAACTTCTACAATCGTGGAATCCCGATTGCTGCAATAGAATAAGGTGGATAGTCGACTCTACGAGGCCACCTATCCCCAACCAAAAATCTCGCACCTGCGCATCATCGATATGGCACTATGCGATAATACATGTACCCTCTCTCTCACTATTGAGAGCCCCAAAATACGATATACATTTTATAATGTCACACTCATCTCCCCAATGGAGAGCCAAAATGAGCAAGTATTTATGTTCCACCGCTCACACAATGCAACGGTGATCAAGTGCATATTTAGGGGTACTTTTCCGAATCTAACTAAATGCCATAAACCAGCCCTATCAAATACATCCCAACCCTCCCCATCTAAACCCAATGCAAAAAGGGTCTCCATATGGTGGCCACCACGGAACTCTTTGGATGTACATCTCTCTACAATCACGGACCAATTAAACATAACATATATTTTATCATTTATTGTCAACTAAACCTCTACAATAATCAAACAACATGTTAATTATCAAAATACACAACTATACACCCATTTTATTCACTTTTTCACACATCAAGTCGGGATCGTATGAATACGGTTATGAATGTATGGATGTAGGATGAAACCGTACCAAAATGTATGAGTTCAGCTCGATGTGAAAATCGGACCATCCAAATTCCTATATACGTTGGGTTTCAAATTTGTCAAAATTGGCAATTTTACAAAAACACTACTATTTTTTAATAAAATTACAAGTTGTAGACACCAGCTCATCAATTTTCAAGCAGCTGAATGGCATCCGCCACTCGATCAAATCGCAAGCGCAATGCGCCCCGGGCATGTGGCATCTCTCTCTCGAGTACAAATCACTATCAATCACAATAACAATGAAGTTATTGTTAGACTTTTATATATTGATATTTATAGTAAATGGCCCTTTAGGCTTATAGTTACACATCCCGACCAACACCCACCAGCCACTTACTACCTCTTATTTCAACACTTCATATCTTGGTCCTTGTTTCTCTAGTTTTGCGTCATTAGCGGCATTGGGATTGTTATCTCCCTATTTTCATAATAATACGTGACACCACTCTATTCTCATTCTATTTGGATCCCACAATCCTCTTTTTCTTCACTATATTATTTACACGATATACACCTCTTTGCTTACTTCGGACTTTGTTCTCTATTGCAAATTCAAGCTTATCTTATCCTAAAATACGGACACAATTTCCACACATACAATACTATTCTAATGGACATAGTCTCTATTGAGCAGTTTTTACACATTCAATCCTACTCTAACAAAGATAGTCTCTATTTGTGATTTCTACAAATTCAATACTATCATATCCTACAATCTGGACATTATCTCTACCATGTGATTTCTACAATTACAACACTATCGTATCCTACTATGCAAACATAGTCTCTATAGTGCAATTTCTACAAATTCAATACTATTCTATTAGACATTGTCTCTATTTGGAGATTCCACAATTTCAAAGATTGTTCTATCTTGCTTTGTAGCCACAATGTATATTTTGCAGATTTCACGCATACATTCACTCTACTTAGTCGCTACTTCTATCACTAACACTCACGGGCAATTTAATGTCACTCCAATTTCTATATACAAAGTCGCTTATTCTCAAAGACTCTATTCAACTCGGATGACACGGTTCGAATCTATACCAAAACATACTTTTATCTCAAGCGATTCTATTTTCTATCATGGGGAACTATATGGGTCGGCTATGAAAGGCCACCTCTATACAAATCAATACACAAACATAAGGACCAAATAGTCAACTCTGGATACAAAGATGCACTGAATACTAAGTTACTAAACTGCAAACGGACACGACATTGCATTCATTGTAAACACGGGGGCAAAACATTCTATTGAAATTACAAATTATCAATACTCCGATTCTAAAGTACACCCATCTAATGCATAGGGACGATTGTGCAAGGATTTCCAAACTTTTGGGACCTAGATTCGTTTGCAGCGATTTGGTCCGACAATGTGGGAAGTGTTATCTTGGGGCGAACAAAAACCATGTGACACCCTTCCCTTGGTGTTGGGACACCCAATTCCCACCTAGTTATCAAACACCTATTGGGGATTGATCACACCCAATTATTCGTAAACACTAAGTGAAATTAGACGTCAACACTTACAACACACTACTCTCTATCTCCAGGCGGGTCACACTAGTGGACCACGTTGTTCCCCACACTTTGGTTACTTTATCAACATGCGTAATAGCCTTCTTTGCTTCAACACAAATAGGTACACTATTATTCTCCTTTAAACTACTAAATTTTATGCACTAGCATAAAGGAGGGGCAAATGTATACGCTGAAATTTGCACAAAATCTTTATTACGTCGTGTTTTTGGAAAACTTTATCTATGTGGACCTTGAACAATGAAACTTGATCTTAGTGCCACAAGCTGATTTGGGTACACTCAAAATTCTTCACCTGTCCAAATCTATCAACGATACAATCAGAGTTCAATCTAAACCAGCTAAGTCACCTCTCAAACCCTAGTTGAGCTTCTAATTGCTTCATCAATTTGGCATACTTTGCAAATAACATAGTTTCCATTATATAACTATAAATGATTGTAATCTGAATTATTCATTTCCCCATAACATAAATTCAACTCGTTTAAATTAATTAGATTAACCTCTTGTAATTAATTTTGGATTATCAAAGGAACCTCCATCCGCTTATTCATGACCTTCCGAGGATGAGTTATGCCTTCATTACTTAGATCTAGTGGAGTTTGTTCTGAGAGAGTCTCTACTAACAAAAACTACGGCTACGGCTTATGGGAGGCACCTTTCTCTGGTTGAGTGAATCTCATAGCCTCCACATTCTCAATGGGCTTCCTCACTTCCCGAGACTCTTATAAATTCACTTGTTTTCCCCATAGGGGTGGTGCAAGCTTTGTGTATTATGTTCTCGAAAGCAAATCCCTCATCATTCACATCCGTGGCTTCCTCATTTCTCCTCAAGAACCTCCAGACGCTTATTGATGACCTTCTGCACATGAGTTATGCCTTCATTAATTGGATCTAGAAGAGTTTCATTTATAGAGAACCTCTATTGATAGGAAATATACGGCTACGACTTGTGGGAGGCACCTTCTCTGGTTGGGTGAAAGTCAAAGCCTCCACATTCTCAATGAGCTTCATCGCTTCCCCAAATTTGATAAATTCACTTGTTTTTCCCATAGGGGTGGTGCAAGCATTGTGGACTATGTTCTCGATAGCAAATCCCTCATCACCCACATATGTGGGTTCCTAATTTCTCCTCAACTCTGCTTGTTGAAAATGGTCTCTTGACATTCAAACTTCACACAAATTCGCCCATTCTACCCCCCCTCTCTTCTACCCCGCCCGCCAACCAAAGCATTAGACATACCACAATTCACTTTGATGATGACTACACCATTAAATATGCTCCTCGACTCTCTTGTCATGTTTGGGTTATATTCGCTCCCTCTTCCCATCGTTGACTCCATGTATGAATTCTAATGTCAAACTCTTTGGGACACCGCCCTTAATCTGTTGTCACCACACCATACACTACTCCAAATCCACATCCCGCCACGAGTCACGCCCCATCAACCGGTGGTATGATGATGCATGTAAATCACTCTGTTAGGGACTTGATTTTCTCTAGCCCATGACCCTCCCTCCATACCTACCCTCACTAGGAGTACAGGTTGTCTTCTCCAACATAACAATGAGGATTTTCTTACATCTAGATGGCTTGCACTCCTTGCTTATATCCACCACTCACCTAAGCTCTTTTATCATACCCCCTAAGAAAAAGCACGAGTTTTTAACATCATCCCCAATCCATGGGTCTCATATGCTATTTCCCTCTACAATATTACAAGCCACCTTGTTGTCACTATCCCCACTCCTTCGCCATCCTCTTCTGCCTTCTCCACTTCTTCCATCAAGACAGTTATTTTAAAATTTGTGCACCAACGAAGCAACGGGTTGAGAATGACTCGAAACTAAACTCACAAATATGGTGTGCAATCTCTAGTCTCTCCCCTTACCACGCTCTTAAATGAGGTGGTGTGATGAATTTTTCCTTAATCGTGGTCCCAACAAATCATTCACCTTAGTCATAGATCCATAGATCTCTCTAGCCCGAGCAAATATAGGACAATAATGATTGGGAATACATTTTCCAAACTTTATGTCATGGTATTGAAAATGCAAGTTTCAAAATACTTGGAAGGGAAAAAATTCAAAGCTAGGGAACATGTTTGCTTCAAGGGGGACCATTAGACCATAGACCACATCTTTGCATCCCGATCTATTATTGACAATGCTTGTCACATGTCTTCTAAAGTCTTTTGTTGTTTCATTGATTTTAGAAAGGCATTTGACTCAATTTTGAGACACCTGCATTTCCAAAAGTTGAGAGATATCAGCAACCCAAATTCTTTGATAGCTGCCACTTGGAGGCTTTATGAAATATTATTAAATAGTTTCATACTTCTCATGGTTTATCTGACTTTGTGAAGTGCACTATTATGGTCAAGTAAGGTTCTCCTCTCTCTCCAACCATATTGAACATTTCCATTGATGAGTTATCGAGTTTCTTCAGCAGCATACCCATTTAGATGACAATTGTACTTTCCATGAGGTGGTTATGGTTATCCTCTTTTTGCAAATGATGTTGTCCTCTCACACTTTGTTGAGCTCTTACATCAATAACTTGATGCCTTAACTCGTTTTTATGATTTTTGATAGCTTGTGGTCATCCTTAGTGAAACTAATATCATGATTTTCAATATTTCCGAGCGCTCTCTCAAAATTCAATTTTTTCTACAAAGGGGAACTTCAAGAGATCACATTGGCCCACACTTACTTGCGAGAGCAATTTTCTCATCCATCCTTTAGCATGAAGCCCATCTCTCAATCGCACCTTTCCAAGGGATATGCCTCTCCTTTTGTCTTGGAACACAAGTGTTTCTAAATACACTTCCAAGACATCCCTTCCAAGTTACACCATTTTGATACAATCATCAAGCCTACCGTTTCATATGGTTCAAAGGTTTGAGGACCTAGTTTAGGAGAAGTTGGTTGAGCCCATATTGAGAGGGTCTAAACCCTCATGATACAATGCATGATCCATTGCAAATGGACAATTCCTCAATGCATTGTCCAAGTTGCATTTTGTGCCTAGTCATTACGCCTTGAACTATCTTCAGTGGTTAACTTTCTACATCCACAAACACAAACTCATATCCTTGGGGGCCTCAACTTTGGGTCATGAGAGATATACATACTTAGCACTTTGCTCTTCAAAGAGGATTGCTTCATTGGTTCCCACCAAATGCTTTGACGCGTTGTCTATACATTGAACCTAAGTTGTTCCTTCTTTCTATTGGCATCTCTATTGATAGGCTACCCCCTCTTATGTACTCCTTAGATGCCCCCCAAGCTCCTTCCCACAAAGGACATCATCACTAAAGTTACTAGAGAGGACATCTAGAGACGATTTATCCAGGACACCTAGATCTCCTCCCTTGAGTGCTTATCCCCAAACCTGCTTTTTACGCCGAGAATTTCTTACAAATAGTAGATATTATTATGCATCGCCCTCACTATCTCCAATGTCGTTGGTCTCATGGCTTGAGATTTACTTTTGGCGAGATGAGAGTGTATTTTCACTAGTTCAAATTAAAACTAATCATCACATTTTGAGACAAGATTGGATATGTCGTCTTTGTATCCTCTAAGAGGTGGAAACCAAGGAACACTTCATTCTTGGATGTCCCATTTACAAATAAATCCAAGGAAAATACCATTGCCTTTGAAGGGACTATAGCAATACTTTGTCTACTTTCTTTAGATATCCGGACCATTGATGTCTGGCTCTTTATGTTCGTGAGGTCATCTCCCTTTGGCACAAATCCCTATAGAAAGTTTCTAAAGGCAACAGAGCCCCCTTTTTCTTCCAACCACATGGCGATAGGCAGCACTAACTGCCCTTTGGACACTAGTACTTTACACATTAGAGCTCATAGATAAGTCAAGCGACGCTGCCCTCAATGCACCTAGCCTACTCCCCCTTTGCCTCGTGTTTGCTCCTGTCGGTGTGGTTTTGCCCCCTTCTCAACATGGATCTACTACTTACCGACCACCTCCTGGACAACAAGGACAAACACATTTGAAGAAGTTAGTGGAATGGATGTTTGGAATAGATACATCGAGAGGCATTCTACAATGGAAGCGGAAAGTGGGATGTAATGGCATAAGCATGTTCACTTTTATTTTCGAACTTAAATTTTATTTTTGTCTTTAAATTTTAACATCCATTTGACCATCACATGGCAATTTCAACCTTACATTTGATGTCCATTTCAACGTCACTTGAAAGATTTATCTATTGCTTGGAGATGACAATTGAAAAATTGTTATATCTGGGCCATATAGTGAGTTCGGTGCCCATTGTTTTTCTTGGAAAGATTTTTTCAAATCCAACATAGTGATGAGGCTAAATTGATACAATGTGTCACCAATCATGAAGAAATTGACGGAGAAGGTAATGGAGTTATTAATCAATTAAGTATGTGAAAAATCCAAGATAAAGACCTTGAGATTGATATCTCTCGGTGTATTTCATATTAATGTGTTTTAAGATATCTGTACTAAGTTATAAAGGCTGAGTATGACATTATAATGGCACTTGAGAATTGGTTGAGATGCAGTCTATTGCTTGTTTCCAAGGATGCAACTTAAAAATGGTGAGGATCAGGTTGGTACTTCCTTTGACAACCCACTTTGATAGGAAATTTCATCTACTTAATGTATATGCTTGTTTCTAGATGAGAATATTTAAACACAGCAACCTCAAGGCTGTGAAGTAAAACATAAAGAAAATCAAGTACATAGGATGATAGAAGTCCCTTAAGGGCAAGAGCAAACTCTGTGGACTTGATACTGAAAAATTAATGCATATTTGACTTCTAACAGGTTTAGGAGAACCCCTTATGAATCAAACATTTATGTCAAGAGGACATATGTCAGTATTGTAATCTTCATCATCTCTGTGGTGGAATGGTGACTATCAGTACAAATCAGATTAAGTAGGTAAAATCTGATTTAATAGTGCCTTTACCATGACTGATTTAGGTCTCCTCCATTACTGGATGGATCTATGATTGTTTCGCAGAAAAATACTCTCAAAAAGTTGTTGAAGTGATTTAGAACAGCTGATACTAAGCCACGTCTTCACCAAAGGAAACTGGGCTAAAAGTTTTAACCAGTGCTCATTTGAAGCCAGCAAACTTATCAGTTTATAGACAACTTGTTGGCATCCTTAAATATCTTATCTTAGCCTGACAGAATATCAACTACACAATTAATTATGTATTCCACATTAAAATAAATCCCAAAATGTTGCATTTGAACAAAATAAAACAAACTTTGAGGTATGGAAATGTTCAATTTTGACATTTTGTTTGGTCTTAAAAAAAAGGAGTTTTCAGGATAGAGGCTTCACAGATTCAAACAGGAATTGTTATGCTGCTGACAGAAAGTCAACTTCTCGCCATGTTAGTAATCTTAGCATGGGTAAAGATATATAGAATGTAATAAGCAACCCACAGTAACAGTGGCAGCAGGTTCAAATGCTATTGGTAGAGAAACTGCAAGCAAATTTATAGCTACAGCATATTTTAGTTTTTAATTTGGTTTCTTCAGAGTCAGAATGTATAGTATTCTTATGCAATCATCTGTCAGCAAGTTTTTGGACCTGGCACAGAAGAAAGAAAGAAATTATATTGATATCCATGATTGACTAGTAGTGGGTCAATGGGACTCCAGAATACATACAATTACAATAGAAAGTGCTAGGATAGAAGTACCATAGGAACAACCAACAAAATAGAAGAAGACCAAAAGCTTTGAAAGTAAACGTGTGGTAAACCTAATGTAGTAAACCTCCCAAACCATGTGGTTAAGGTAACCATAGCTTTAAACCTCGATGAAGCTCACCGAACAACCGCGAGAACTCACCTCTCTTTCTGAAAACGAGCAACTGTGCCTTTACTCGAAAGCCAAGTAACATGCTAAGACATGCCAGTAATTACTCATGATGACTCAGCATTATTCCGGTATTACTCGACATCAATTGGCATTACTCGCATTAATCAGTGTTTCTCAGCATTAGTCGACTGCTCCCTGGTTGTCTATGAGCATTCTAATTTGTACTATTTTTTGGTCTAAAACTGAACATTGTACTCTTTTTCAGGCAAACATTAACAAATATTAAATAATATACTTTTACATTCTCTTCATTCATTTCTCCTGCCATTTAACCTTGGTTTACATGTTATTTAAGTTGTTTTTAATGATTAAAGCAGCAATAAAGTCGCCGAGTGATTTCCAAGTTCAGAGTCCAATCATCTACTATCAACAAGAAATAAAGAGCACCAGATATAATGTTAGTTTTCATAGGACCATGAAGATCTGCATGTACCAAATCTAACATACATTCTGCTCTCCATGCTTTACCAATAGGAAAGGGTTGCCTTATCTGTTTACCCAACTGACATCCTGCACAAACATCTTGATTTTCTTGAATGAGAGAAGACCATTCACCATTTGATTCTTGCTCAAGACATTCAAATACTGGTAACTAAGATGACCATATCTTTCATGCCAAAGAGTACTAGTCTGCCCAACTATTGCTAAAGCATATTGTTCTACTGATTTAGGATCTACAAGTTTGTACAAACCCCTTTCCCTTATACCAATAGCAACTATTTTATCATCGAGTGTAGTTACCTTACATTTGTTCCCTTCAAATTCTACTAATTGTTTGATTTTGGTGATTTCACTAACAGATAAGAGGTTCTTGTTCATATCAGGTACATATCTAACACTAGAAAATGTATATTTGTACTCATTATTCAATATGATTTGCACATCCCCACATCCCTTAATATCATGTGTCCATCCATCACCTAAGGAAACAATTTCATTACTACTTTTATCCTCAATGAAATTTACATACCAATCTCGATGACATATGTAGTGTCGTGAAGCTCCTGAGTCAAAGTACCAAGTGTGAGACTCACTAGATTGGTCATGTGATGCTGCAAAGGCAAATTCAGTAGATGTCTCTTCTTTTGCTTCTTCTGCAATATTAGCATGTCTAGATTTCTTGTTTGAATTAGCCATATCATCTTTTTCTTTCTACAATCTCTCTCGTCGTGAAGCTCCTGAGTCAAAGTACCAAGTGCGAGACTCACTAGATTGGTCATGTGATGCTGCAAAGGCAAATTCAGTAGATGTCTCTTCTTTTGCTTCTTCTACAATATTAGCATGTCTAGATTTCTTGTTTGAATTAGCCATATCATCTTTTCTCTTTCTACAATCTTTCTTAAAATGACTTGGTTGCAATAAAAACACTTCCATTTTGATTTCTTGGAATCACTTACATTGTTCTTTGAAGAATCTTTGTTTGCGACCATTTTCCCTTGCCTTTTGTCCTTGCCATAAAAGCACTTTTTGTAGCCATTGATGTCGAGGAAGTTGCATGAGTTTTCCTTCTCTCCTTTTGCATGAGAAGTGTAGACAACTTCTCAAAATCAATCTTGTGTTTCCGCAATCATATGCAATGACTCAACAAATGAGTCAAATGATGCTGGTAAGTTCTACAATACTAGAGCAATCAAATCTTGTTCATCTACAAGTTTTGATATCCTTTAATTGCAATAAGAATTCAGAGATAGAACCAACAAATTCTTCAAATACCCTTCGAGCTTCAAAAGCCTGCTATTTATTTTTTAGTTGTTTCCATAAAGCTAATGCACTACTAGCATTTCTAACTTCAAGAATCAAATTGTCAGCCACTGAAAGTTTTAGCAACATTAATGCTTCTCAATGATGCTTATCACGGTTATCAGGTTGATCAACTAAAAGTTTATCATTATCTAGTCTAGACTCTTTACCAAGTACTATTTGGTCGATATTTTGATACTCACATATTGTATCTTATAACTCCATAAGCTGAAATTTTGCCTATAAATTTTTCGAATCTAGCAACCACAAATGTTGTAAACCAGCCATTTGACCTAGTTTTTCACGAGAACAATCAAAACGGAAAAACTATAAAGGCTTTAACAAAAATTCCTTTTACTTATTGATCCTACTCTAAAATTGGACAATGTTGTCAATTTTCAGTAAAAATACTTTATAGTTTGTGAAATTTTATAAAAAAACATTTTTCGTAAAATTGCCAAAATATCACGGAAAAATTAAAATCTCAAGATTTTCAAGCTCTTTTGCAAAAATTACTTTGTCATGTGAACAAGGACCTCAACTCGGCCAATGTGGCAAAATTACAAGTGTTTTCACCTTACAGTTTTCCAACTATGGAATTAACCGTCTTTCGGGTAGACTTAGAGGCAAAAATTTAAATTTTTCTATGGTTTAAACTATAGAAAAAAATTGCCCTAAATCTATATAAAATTGTGGACTTTGTTTTAAAAAAATTGCTTACCTTAATTAGCCATCCACAAGCTCCATCAAGTTGTCTCATGAACCTTGTGAGGGTACGATTCCCAAGATCCACAGTCTCCCAAACTATCTCGAGCAACCATCCATACCAAGCTTCATCTACCTTGTATCCTTTCATGCCTTCAAAGTTTAGAGCATCTTTATATTGTGTATTTGTCACACTCTTGTCCTCACTACCTTTACATCATCGGTGGGTCTTGACCATGGCTATATTGGTTGTATTTGATATGGCTTTACCCTTGAGCACATCATTGGCTCGAACACAACAATCCCATGATATGTGACCTCTTTTCTTACAATAATGACATTTGATCTCCCGGTTGTCTTTATCTAATTTTCTACGAGAGTTTCGGTCTTAGAATAGAATGCACTATCTTCTTGAGAATGACCTTTTGCATCTATGTACTTCATTTTCTTCAACTAGAAGAGCGTGACCATATCATCTAGAGATTGAGATTGAATTTCACAAAGGGTAAAAACTACATTGTTGTATTTTGAAGACAAGCTATTTGATAGGATAGTTTGGCATCCTCACCCTCAATCGCAACATTGACTTTTGTTAGTTGTCGATCGGGGACCTCAGATTATTGATGTGGTTTGACATAGAGACTCCATCCATTTGAACCTATATAGCTGAAGTTTTAGGAAATTTCGGCATTAAGCGCTTTCGCTCCAAATAATTTATTTAGAGCATCCCAAATTTCCTTCGATGATTTGTCAGGTCTACATGATGAAGTTAGTCGAGTCGAGAGAGCAAGGCCGATAATAGCTTTCGCTCTATCATTTTTGCTTTGCCAATCTAATAATTTCGATGCATTTGTGAGTGTTGTCTCTTTCGTGTTTACAATGCCCCACAAATTTTTATTCATAACTTGCATTTGTATTTTCACTTTCCGTGTATGAAAATTTAGGCCGGAATATTTTTCTCATGGGAATTTCCATTTTAATAAAACAAAATAAATACACGACTATGTATTTTACGAAATGAGTAAGATAAGATAAGATAAGATAATTACAGTTCTTTGTTACTTACTATGATGTGCACAGCGATTCGTGCCCGGAAGACAAATGATCTGAAACTTTGTTGTGCCCTTGATTTGATTCACGGATGTGACTTCCCAGTGTGCATTTTCAAACACTCGCAATTTTCATTTTTCATGTAATATGATTGTGTTATTCTCCTGAAATATGCAAATCGCGACTTTCTATTTGTTTTGGTTTTTTGGTTTTTTCATACTCAAAAACCATGACTATATTCGTGTCTAGTTCAAGCGTTTGTTTGGTGTAATAGTTGAAAAACGTGCCCTTCCAATTGTAAATTCATGGCCGCGTTTAGTCATGTTATCCCTTGTCGATAAGCGAAATGCCTATTTCGACTACTTGTAGACTCGTGACTTTATTTCGTGCCCTAACTGGTACTTGCGACTACTTGTTTTCTGCCCTCACGAAAATGTGAACTCAAAAATCGTCACAAACATGCCCTTGATTTCATTCACTTCGATTCAGACTGTGTGCCCTAATGGGACTGATCTTCATCCCTTCTCTCTTTCCTCGCTTGTCTCGCTCTGATACCAATGTTGGAAGACATGCACATAAAGAGAAGGCGGATTGCACTCATTTGAGAGTGTGTCATCTGTCTTCCTTGTACATGTCTTCCAACATTGATTTCAAAGCGAGACAACAAGGAAAAAAATAAAGAGAAGGCAAATTGCCCTCATTTGATATTGTGTGTCTGTCTATTTATTATGAATGATGTAGTTACAAAGCGGTTGATATAGTTACAACCGGTTACAACCATTTCATTAGTTAAATAACTAATGAAGTCCTTATTTAATAAGCCTTACATTCTAATACCTCTTGCAAAGATCCTCTTGCCGGATCACCCACCAACGCTCCTCCAAGTCTATCACGTCCTTCTCCACTCAAAGGCTCTCTATTGTTTGATGAAAACAATGTATGTGAGTCACTTCAAGGGTGTTGCTTCTCACACTCTTCCTCCCTCTCACACACAATCACCTCAAGCAATTTCTTGCCTCAAAGGCTTATCTCCAGGCTCTTGAACCTGAGCTCGATACGATAAAAGTAGGAATAATCAAGCCGTAAATATTACAAATGTGAAGGCCTATTAAATAGGCAAAGCAAGAGTCTAGAATCTAGGAACAAAGACTCAACAATAAAGCCAAACATGGCTAGAGGCTAAACCTATGACTAACCAACCCAAGTATAGGCTAGTAAATAGCTTAACCAAATAAAAAGCCTAAATAAGCTCACTAACTACGTAACATATGTAACTCATTTGGTTACAATATTATAAACACAATATGAGCTAATTATTCTAACATCATATCTTATGTCCACACGACAGAATCATGGTTTCGCTGTTAGTTTTCCTTTTCAATTGTTGTCTATGATGAAGCTCACACATTGTACAGTAGCAGAACATCAGACTGCAGCAGACTTCGAAGTAATAACTAAGTAGCAGCCTATAGTTTGAATGACTTAGCTCCTTAGTTTTATTGTATTTGTACAATTTCAAAACAAACATGTTCTCTGGTTTAGTCATTAAGGGCAGGTATTAAAGCAAATTAGTTAACATTTAATGAACTATTAATTATCAACTGACTAAAATTTGGTTATGAATTTCCCCAGCTATATTGTAACCTCTTTCAGCATAATAAATACAATAAAGCAATAAATACAAGCACCACAAACCTCTCAATATGTTTGTGTGCCTCTCTCATTCTTTTCATTCTTTGTGTTCGCATCTTCTAACACAAGAAACAACAAACAATTGGTCCATCTTTGACAGAACTAAAGTGCAAGGCAACTGGTTTGGCTGCATATTTGGCTGGGGAGGATCTTGGCATATTTGTAGTTACATCAAACACAGCATATGAACATATTTTGTGATAACTAAGGTGTTCCATGCACACCAAGAACATAGAGGTTCATTTTCATTTTTTTGTTTGTTAGTCAACAAAGGAGTTATTAAGTTGATATATTTTCCAGCTAAAGAGCAAAGGAGCAGATATGTTTACAAAACCTCTCTTTATTGGAACTTCTATTAAATTTGAGGGATAGATTTTTCATGTTTTCAAATTTTCATATATGACATTCGAAAAAGTATGTTAGAATAATTGATATAATGGTCATAAATGAAATATATTGTAAAAGTAAATAAACTGGTCAACTTTTAGAAAAAATTAATTTTGTTAAAATCAGTTTCTCACCTCTCATTAAAATACATTCTCCGATTTCACTTTGTAATATGATTCGTAAAGGTAAAGTAAGATTTCTCTCTCCATTTTCTATGTGTCAATGTTTTCTCCTATCTATGATTTTTTTCTCATAAATAAAAATGTCAATACGTGCATAGACTTCAAAAAAATCTTCAATGAAAAAACACTTCAGCTCAGCAAAAAGGATTTCAAGTGTCGGGATTCAAGAAATATTGAACAATTTAATCAACATTACCATTAATATGTTCAACCATAGTTGGAAAACTCGCATATAACTCACCGAGTTATTAAAAACTCGCCAAAAACTATGCAAAACGAGTAACTCGCCATAAAACTCGCCAAACAGGTAAAAAAAACTCGCCGAGTTGTGGCAAGTACTCGCCGAGTTAACTAGGCGAGTACTAGCCACAACTCGGTGAGTTTGTGGGTAAAACTCGCCATACGCTGGTAAAACGCGGAAACACGGATTTCAAAGGTAAAAAACACTTGTTTTTATGCGGTTTTGGCTCTTTTTAAGGCCCTCTACTCCCTCATTGTCACTCACACAACCATTTGAGCTTGCATTGCTTGTGTTGAGTGGATTTTGGAGCGAATTTGAGGAGAGAATTTGGAGAATTGCATTTGGAGGTAGGTTTTTTTAATTCTTTGAAGTTTTTCAAATTTTGTGTATATTATTTAGGTTTTATAGATTCGTATTGTGATTCTAAATACATGTAATGTAAAATCAAATGCTTGTAATTTTTTTATACTCATTTGCAGTCAGAGGTATGTATTTTTTTTTCTACGCAAATTCATTGTAAATTAGTTAAATTTTATGTATGTGTATTGTAATCGATTGGTTTTGTAATTCTAAATAAATGTAATGTAAAATCAAATGCTTGTAATTCTTTTATACTCATTTGCAGCCAGAGGTATGTATTTTTTTTTTTACGCAAATTCATTGTAAACTAGTTAAATTTTATGTATGTGTATTGTAATCGATTCGTTTTGTAATTCTAAATACATGTAATGTAAAATTGAATGCTTGTAATGTATTTTTTTTTATTTACGCAAATTTGTTATTCAGGCACTTTTTTTTAAATTAAATTAAGTTTACGTTTTCTAATTTTTTAAATGTGCATTGTGTTGCAGATTAGAGCTTAACAATGGCATCAAGCTCGACATCTGGGTCAACATCACTAGCAGGACTATTCCTCCGAATGCCCGTTCCAAAGCATGGAAGTATGGTGTACGTGGAGCTAATGAGAATGAAGTTTTTTGCAATTTCATGTAACAGAAAAATGAATGGAGGCATCAATCGTTTGAAATATCACCTTTCAAGTATTGTTTGCCGAGATGTTACGGTTTGCCCCAACGTGTCGGAAGAGGCAAAGCGAGAGATGAGAGCAGAAAGCGCGAGAGTTAGAGGAGAAGAAACTACGAGAAGGCAAGGTGGAGGGCCATAGCAGTACCAAGTTATTAGACTCCGGGGCTGCAATGGCGAGAAGATTTAGAGGATGATGCGGCAACAATTGTGAGCTCTACTCATGGTCCACACATACGAGCGGAAGAGCTAGAAGAGGCGCATCTTCATCGAGTTCGAGCAAAGGCATACCAGAGCTTTTTTTGCAAGGAACACACACGGAGCACAACCTTCATTGAAAGATACAACTACGGCGTAAGAGCCGGAAAAGGCGCATCTTCATCGAGTTCGAGCAAAGGCATACCGAGCTTTTTTTGTGGCAAGAAACACACAGAGCACCTGACCTTCATTGGAAGATCTGACTTGGAACAAAGATATGCGTGAGGAAGTGGATAAAGCATGCAGGAATTTTTGGTACTACAACCACTGTCGTTGATGTGGCAAAGAGCCCCATCTTGGGAGTACTTGGTGCCAACATTGATAATTGCGAGGAAAAGTACAGGCACCCTCTCAAAATATTTGAGTGGGAAAGGTGGGGTTATTTGAGGAGCAATTGCGAGATGCCACTACCATGCTAAAAGAGCACAAGAAACAATGGCAAAAACTTCGAATGCACTATTCTTTCAGATGGGTGGACGGATGGAAGGAACCGCACCCTCGTTAATTTTTTAGTAGCTTCGAATGGTGAGATGGTGTTTTTAAAGTCTATTGATGCCTCTAACATAATAAAAATGCAGAGAATTTGAGTGTTATGTTAGAGACGGTTGTATTAGAGGTTGGTGTACAGAATGTTGTGCAAGTTGTCACAGACAATGCAACAGCATATGTGGCGGCTGGGAGACTACTGCAAGAGAGACATCCATCACTCTTTTGGACTCCTTGTGCAGCTCATTGCCTTGACCTTATTTTGGAGGACACAGCAAAATTGATTGGGTGAGGCCGGTTGTAGAAGATGCAAGAACCATAACGAAGTACATATACAATCACCCTTGGGTTCTGAGCTTGATGAGAGAACACACAAAGGGGAAAGAGCTTGTTCGAGCCGGTGTCACGAGGTTTGCAACTAACTTCTTGACGTTGCAAAGTATTTCTGGTTTGTTGGCACCTTTGAAACAAATGTTTGTGAGTCAAGCATGGCTAGACTCACAATATTCAAAGAAAGTTGATGGAGAGAGGGTTGTAAAGATAGTTTTGATGATATCTTTGCAAAGAGAGCTATAGAGATCATCGAGGTAATTTTAAACTTCGATTTATATTTCATTCCTTTATTTTAATTTGTAAAATTAAAAATGTATTAGTTTTACTTTTCACTTTTTTATTTCATTTCTAATATGTATTATAAGTTTGCAATCTTACATTTTAATTTGTGTGTAGGTGTCGAGCCGTTGGTGAGATTTTTGCGTTTGATTGATGGAGAGTAAAACCTCATGGGATTTATATATGAGGCCATGGATAGGGCCAAAGAGTCTATCTAAAACTATTTCAAAGGGGATATCGTTAGACATGGTCGCTTTTGGGAGATTATTGATCGGAGGTGGAGCAATCAACTCCACCAACCTATTCATGCAGCGGGGTACTACCTCAACCCCAAGTATTTCTACTCCGACAACTTTACAAATATGAACGGAGAGGTTATGGAGGGCCTTTCAACATGTATTGAGAGGATGATACCGGATGTTGAGACGAGGGACCTCGTCATTTTAGAGCTGCAGAGTTACAAACATGCTAGGGGGAGACTCTTTTCTTCGGTGCTAGCTATTCGAGGGAGATCCACACAGTCACCAGGTAATAAAAATTAGAATGTTTACCAAGTTACTTTTTAGTTACAGATTTGATTTTATTAATTAATTATAAAAATTTATTATCTTGTTTGTAGGTTCTTGGTGGGAGGATTGGGGAGGGAATACCCCACAACTTCAAAAGTTAGCCCTCAGAATTCTATCTCAACCTTGTAGCGCTTTTGGATGTGAACGCAACTGGAGTTTGTTTGAGGCCATTCACACGAAGAAGTGCAACAAGTCGACTCAAAAAGGCTCAACGACTTTTTTTTGTGCAATCTGATCTCCGCCGCACAAAAAAGTTGAGGCCACATCAGAGGAGCTCATTGATTTGGATGAGATAGATCCATACAGTGAGTGGACTAGGCAAGATGAGGAAAACCTTACATTCACAACGGATGAGATTACTTCTTTTGAGAGGGAGGCTATGGAGGGAGATGCACTAGCAGGACTCAGGAGATATTGGATTGGATGACATCTTTGGAGGTGATCTCAACATGCAAAAGAAAGAAGCCACCGGCACCACCATCTAGTTCCAGGATCGAGCCAAAGTCGCAGCCTTCTAGGAGGAGCGAGGAGACGCAGCCGAGTGTGGGGACTAGTAGAGGCACTAGACCCTCTCCCCAATATTTCTCTAGATTGGGGAAGAGGAAAATGTAATTTATTGTATATTGTAACTTGCATAGATATGAAATTTATGATGATATTTTTCAATGTCAATCATCATAAATTCATATTACTTATCAGCCGGCTGTTGTATTCGCATGATGATGCGATTTTGTATTGTATTTGTATTCAAATCTAATAGAAAACACTTCTCCAACATTTTATGGGCTCATTTGATACATTTTGTAGCTATGTGTTGCTTAAAATTTATGTTTTTTAAAGAAATTTGAGTATTTTTTAAGTTGTCGAGTATTGGCGGATATTGCCGAGTTTTTTTTTTTTTGGGGTCTGTCAAGTATTTGCCAAATGCGAGTATTCCAACTATACGTTCAACAATAATACTGGCAAATTCATTGTCCACATTGTCACTGAAGAACAAATCAAAGTAAAGGCAGTTTCCATCAAGTTTCACTATTTTACTCAAACAAAGAGAGAATTTCCATGTGATATCTGACAATGTAGAAGAACAAAATCGGTATTTATATCAACAATACAAAGCATTTTATAAGAGATTCAAACCTTAAAACATGTTTACTAAAACAAGGCCAGAAAAAAAGACCATCCAACATGTTAACTTAATTTTAGATAGAAATAGCCTATGTATATAACTTAATTTTAGACAGAAATAGCCTACGTATACACTCATGCATAAACTACAATTAGAAAATGTACGAAAAATATGATTCAACCTTACATAGACTACCACGACTATGTCAGAACAACATAGAGCAAAATTCCAGATTTTCATAGAAAGACAAGTGGATAAAAATTTATTTGAATAACATACACTGCCAGCAATTTCTCGAATTTTGTTTAACTCGCCAGTAATTTCAGATTCTAATGTTTGAGCTGCATTGCAGCCAGGCTGTAGTGTGAGTTTCCCCTTGTTATATAGGTCTATGTGCATGTTACATTTACTATAACCTTCTCTTATCTGTTCTTCTTTTTTAGCTGAGAGTCGCGTTCCAGGTTGTACATCATCTATCCCAATTGAGAAACCATGATTTCCAATCCACCTTGCACTACAATAATTTTCAGACAACAATGTCAGTGTATCAAACTTGAGAATGCAGAAATCACAACTTGCATCAAATCATATAAAATGAAATATTGTCATTTCTTACATAAAACATAGTGTCAAACAATATCAATTTTAAATCACAACCAAAAGAAGATACCAAAGCTTCCTCCCATGTATATTTCTAAATAGCTACAACAACAAACCACTTTAACATCTTAATGACTAGTTTGACAAGGCATACCAGGCTTCCTCCCAAGTTAGGCCTTAAAGAGTCCATCAGTGGTACCTAGAAACAATTTCCTGAGAAACCAGCCATACTCATTATGGTGAAACAGTTTGTTGTAGGACAGATTAGTGGTTTTCACCAACGATCACGGGGTTAGGCCCCTCCTTCTTGGGTATGGGGAGGCTCCCATTTATTGAATGCAAGGACTAAATAAAATTGTGGGTGGCCGTTAGGCCAAGGATCACATAGGAATACTCCACTAAACCTATGGCAAATTGCTTGTACAGTGTACAAGGGAGGAATTTGCTTTGAAGAGAGGTAAAGAGGAGATGGAGAAATGGAGAGAGGGGGTTAATGTTGTGAGTAGACTTACAAATTTCACACACATTAGCCAGAGTAGGTCCACATTCAATAGGAAGAAATCAACCGTGTAAGCAATAGCAAGACTAACAAATCAGAGACACAAAGTTCTATGGATTCATTAATCAAAGACACAAAGTTCTTTCTTGGTTGTACAAGATTACAATGCTTGCAAAGTTGGGAAGTAGAGGGTGCTAGAAAAACATAGACAAGGAGATAGAAGAATGTAGCTTATTGCTTGTAGTAGTAGGGAAACAAAAGTCAAACCCTTTGGAATGGAGAGGCCATCCCAATTTATAGCTTTACAATGATGTCTCTTCACCTCCCCCATGTGACTTTTCATCTCACCACCACTTGTGACCTTTCATATTCCCTAGGAATGAAATTAAGTCCTTTTCTTATTTTCGAAAAGGAACTTTTACAATGCAAAAATAGGGCCACTTAAGTGAATAAGACGAAAGATCCAAAAGTACATTCTTAATGAAGAAATAGAATGTAGGAGGAGAGAGAAGAAGAGAGAAGTGAAATCCAGAGACGAGGAAGCTTTTGTTGATGAAGAGCCTATTTCCGATGGATCTTGAGAGAATGCTCCGAGAATGAAGTTCTTTGCCTTGACCTCTGTTGAATTGAAACATTGTGATTGCAATTTCCTTGGCATGCGAGATGTGAGCATACTCCAAAGCATTGAACAAGTGTTCAAAAACACTACTACGAGACTTACACAGTGTGGACTGAGATGACTGCCTAATCTTGCAAACATGATGATCCCCTTCTGCCACCACTAGGATGAATTGAACCATCCAGTCTCTTGCAAAAGTGACCCTGCCAACCCTGAATAGCCCTGAGAATGTCTTCCCCTCTTAATTTGTTCGGTGTTCAATCAACATCCTTGTTTTCAAGTCTTCCAGTTCCATACTTGTTACATCATTATCACTCTTATTAGGATACTCAATGTTTGAAGTTGAAATTGGCTCCAAACTTGAGTGTTTGAGCTCCATGGTGACAAAGGTCAGTGAGATGAACTGGAGATGATTGAGTATGCAAAGTTTGACCACAATCCCAACACCTACTATTTTTAGTAAGTCCAATTCTAGGATGTCTATTTTTAGTAAGTGTCTCAATTTAGCACTTTTGAGTGTTCTTGATATGCAAGAAGTGAAGGCAACTCAGGAAATAAACTGTTTCCAAGACTTACTATATATAGACTGTGTAACCTGATAAGACTTACTATTTTTAGAAGTGGGTCTTCCGGGTGTCGAATGGAACGAGAGTGGTCTCAAAAGTTTTGTTATTTCACCGAGATGCTCTGCTCCAAATTTTAGATGATTCTCTCGTCCGGATTAGTGGGAAAGTGAAAACTTCATCGAAGAGGGAAGAATACTGAGAGAAAACTCAGTCCTCCATATCTCCAAAAATACTCCACCTCATCATGCAAGCAATAGCTCAAATGGAAGCTGATTTTATGAAGAACATTTGCTCCAAATTTTAGGCAATTTGGCTTGTTGGATCACCAGGAAAAATGCAAATTTCGTCGAAGAGGGAAGATTACTGAGAGAAAACTCAATCCTCCATATCTCCAAAAATACTCCACCTCATCATGCAAGCAATAGCTCAAATGGAAGCTGATTTTACGAAGAACATATGCTCCAATTTTTAGGCAATTTGGCTCATTGAGTCACTGGGAAAATACAAATACATTTTCAACTATTTTGGGCAAAAATGGAGTTCATGGCTGGAAAATTCTTTCTCAAATAGAGAATAAATCATACCATGACAGCCCCTAAGTGATAGATCATGTGAAAGGCATTTTTGAGGAGTTAAAATTTCATGAAAAACGGACAAGGGGTTTGGGAGATATGAGCAACTTTCCATTTTTGGACATGGAGGTCCCTAGCATATTTTCAGTAGCATAACAGCATGGAAGAGAGCTTGAGAGGGAAAAATACACATTTCAAATCCAAAAAATGGCTTAAACTCCTTAGTTTGTATAGTAGTCATCATCTTGTTGGCTTGGTCTTCCTCATGGACCTCCTTCATGAGTTCTTCATGTCCACTAGACTGTCCTTCACCTGCATATTGGTCTTTCATGGACTCAAAAATCTCCTCTAGCCTCTGCAACTCTTCTCTCAAGGTGAGATTCCACTCCTTCCTCTTCATCATACCTAGGACCAAGTTGGTCTTCTTGCCTTGCAATGGCATCACCTTCATCACTTCTTTTACCTGCATATTCACTAAAACTCAGCATTTTATGAGTTGTACCTGCATACAAACATGCCCACATAGTGTTAGTTAGAAAACTCAATGGTCTCTTGACCTCCCTACTTGCTTCTCTCATGGCCTCTTCCATTGTTTTGTCTTCATTCAAGCAACTTAATGCTCTTCCAAGGTGGTACTTCTGATCCACCATCTCTTTGCCTTTCCCATAACCTCTCTCTACTGTCATCTTCTTCATGTGACCAGCTTCTTGGTCACCAAACACCTTTCTTGGTGCTTCTCTTCTCATCCACAACTCATCACAAGGAGACACTTCCTTTATTGTATCTCCTTAACCTGTTGCATTGTTTCATGCAAATACTTCCTCATGGTCTCTCATCACCTGCTTTACCCTTCAAGGGTATGAGACTATGCTCAATTCCACCTTTACAAAACTTGTAAACATTAGTCTTTCCATCATGCTTGGCTTGCCTGTCAAATTGCCAAGGTCTACCTAAGAGCAAATGGCAAACATCTATAGGTAGAACATCACATAATATTGTATCTCTATATGATCCAATTTGAAAATCAACAATGCTTTGCTCACTTACCAAGATATTATGACTCTGTTGCACCCATGAAATGTAGTAAGGCTTTGGATGTGGAAGTCTTCTCAATCCTAGCTTCTTCACCATGTATTCTGACACCACATTTTCAGTGCTTCCTCCATCTATGATGACATCACATACCTTGCCTCCAGACTTGCATCTAGTCTGAACAAGTTCCTTCTCTGACTCATGTTTGTATCTTGTCTTCTTAAATCTGTCTTTTTGCCTCTTGGCTGCTCCAAGACTCTCTTCATTAAAAGAGATTCACTCTTCATTTTCTCATTCCCTTTACATGACTAACTTCATCTGATTGTCTGCCCCTTTTCAATTCTTTTAGGCGTTTTACCTCATTACAACTTGCATTTACATTTCTAGCATGTACACAACTATCTCTATTTACATTCACATCACCAAACACAAACATACCTTCTTGAATTTGTCCAGAAGACTTGCATTCTTCCCTTGAATGGCTTGTAGACTCTTCCTTGCTGTTGCACTCTAACAATGGCATTCTCTCTCTCTTTGACAAGATGCTCCAAAACATTCATTCTCTCCTCCATTTGTATCTTCATCTGTTGAAACTGTCCCATCATCTCTCTAAGAAAGTTTTCCTGCTTGGTTTGCATCCTTGAGTGCAATTGTGCCATCATCACTCTAATGTCCTTTATAGCATTTTAATCGGCTCGACACCAAGATGGTACAAGGGTATTCTCTATTTGACTTTGTGCTTAATTCACCATCTCCTTAAACATGCATGTCTCTTCTCTCAATCACCCTTGCTTAGAGGATCTAACTAAAATTCTTGCTTGATGTAGATCATACATTTACCTAGTATAGGTTATTGGCACATTCCATTGTATATCCTCATTCAAGCATATGTGAATGAGGACATGAAATTCATACCTTGACTTAGATGATTAGCCTTCTCTGTTTTGTCTCAGTCAGCATATACTGACATTTCCTTTGTTAGGAACTTCACACTTGGTCCTCCTTACGCTCTTGACCCACTCTACTCAACACTATACTTCTCCAATCTTGTCTCCATTATGCAACTCTCATGTACCTATGAGTTCATCATGAGATTATCACACTTCTTATCTGCCTATGCTTCTCACTTGTTCATACTTCATCCTCTTTTTACTATACTTCTCAACTTCCCCATTCCCATGCACATACTTCGTCTCCACTCATACCTTATCTTCCATACTTCACTCCTCTATGCATATGCTTCAACTTGATAGCCTACAAAGGGTCTCTATACCTTTCTTGCCCAACCTCTACTCCCAGCATCCCAAATAGCACACAGCTCAGCAATACCATCCATGTCCATCCCAATTTATACCTTGTTCCATACTTCACCTTGAATTATTCTTATCATCACTCATAGTTACGCGGGGGCGCATCCCCCCCAAGTTTGACACGTTCGGGACATCCCGGACGTCCTAGGGACATGGGGACGTGGGGACGTGGGGGAAACTTTCCCCCCACGTTTCCCACTGTGTTTTTTGTTGGGAAAGCGTCCTGGGGGCGTCGAAAATGTTGGGAACGCGTCACGGGGACGAGGAAGCGTGGGGGCGTCCAGAAGTCCCCCACGTGGTCTGCCCATTAAGATCAAATTTTCAGCTAAGCAGGGGAAGAAGAAATTCATACTACATAACGGAGATTATTGTTGGTTGAGTTTCAGAGATGACTGCTGAATTTGTAAAACATTCATAAGGGGAGTTTTAACATTTGGGAAACAGGGCCTACTGTACAGTACAAGTAATCTGTACAAATAGATTGTACAAATCAATAAGCAGCACAAAATATGAGCAGAAAAATTCCAGGACAATATTTCTTTCAGACCACATTTGTTGCATATTTAAGCAGCGCAGTCTCAGATTGTCATCCTTTTTTACCACGACCGTCTAGAAAAAGAACAAAAACATACCAACATTTGGAAAGAGATGTCCTCAGCTTTACAAGGGATATAAAACTGAAACCTGTTTTACACAGCCTTAGGATAGACCAAGGACTCTTCCAGTTGCAGTGTCCACATCTATGTCAAAGAAACAAGGTCGTGTAGGCAGTCCAGGCATCGTGCTTATAGTTCCTATCAGAGGACAGATGAATCCTGCCCCAACACTAGCCCTCACATCTCTAATTGGCAGTGTAAAACCAGTAGGAGACCCTTTCAATGAAGCAATATGTGTAAAGGAATACTGTGTCTTTGCCATGCAGATAGGAAGTCCAGAAAAGCCTTGCCTGGTATATGTTTCAATCTGCTTCTCAGCCTTTAATGATGACATGCGAGTTAAAGTCAGAGATACAAAATTGATAAATATTTAAAACACCATCAACATTATAGAGTAATATTGGGAAGTATTTTCATTTTAAACAAGCTCGTGAATATAGAGATCTAGAACATGACATGCGAGTTAAAGTCAGATACAAAATTGATAAATATTTAAAACGCCATCAACATTATAGAGTAATATTGGGAAGTATTTTCATTTTAAGCAAGCTCGTGAATATAGAGATCTAGAACATTACCTCTTCTGAATAGCTCGTGAATTTAGTCACTATATCTTTATATTTTAAATATGTATATATTTTTAATTAGCCGTCCCCCTGCCGTCTCCCGTCGTCCCCAAAATTTAGAAATTTTTTGCCGTCCCGAAAACCCCGTCCCCCCGTCTCAAGTAATTATGTCATCACTCTTCTCTAGACTAGCCTAATAGGCTAGAAATGGTTATATAACCCAATACGGTGCTTAGGGTTTTGATTCACCCTCAACATCCATAAAATGCTTAGTTTGACTTGCTATGAGGTGACTAGACCTCTAAACTCTGCCCTATCCTTGCAATTGTTCTCAAGTCCTTCATAGTAGCTTCATTGCCTAGTAGCCTTCCTATACACAAATGATAGTGAATCTTGAATGTTTCTGAAGCAACCTTACCTTCTTATGACTGATTCAAAGACCCTTCATGGAACCCTAACATGAGTCCAAATCTCACTATTTACTCCTTTGTACGAAATGGTACTTTCCAACTATCCTAGGGCTTGTTTAGGTCTATCTAGGTCTTTTATAGGGCTAAAGATGAGTACAAAAGCTCTGAGGTGCATACCAACTTGTAAACTCCTTCAACAGGTGAAATGGGACATTCCCCAGCTCTTCCAAATGATGTTTCGACTTAATATGCAATAAACAACTCTTAAACCCTCACTGTAGCAGGGTACTGGCAAAGTCCAGTCTAGAATGTAAGATCTTAATGAAAGACATACTTAACCAAGTGATTAAGCTTTGCACTCCTAGACAGAGTTAGCTTGTATCATAAGAATGATGATTTCAAAAATTTAAGAGATTCCACCGTACAGTTGAGGAGATCAAAGAAGCCCTAGTTAGGGGGCAGTGAGGGAAAAATTGAGCACACAGAATGCATACAAATGCTTTACGACCCCAAATAAATTTCATTGGGCTTGTGATGATGCCCTACAACTTCTCCAATCATCACAGTACGCTTTCAAGCAAAGAAGTCCCGACTGTCATCCTTCCACTCTCGGTCTGTGCATGGACACTGCTAGATTTGCATAAAAAAACATAGTAAAATTTGCAAATTACATTATATGAACTCTCCAAACCTTCATTACTTGTTATTTTCCCATAACTCTACCTGATACAATCATTTTCCACAAAGGAATTTCATATGGAGACCAAAAATTCCATTTTAGTACTCAAACCACACTCCTAGTCTAACTCAACTACTCCCTAAAATGTCTCAACAACTTCTTGACTTGGAAAATAATTCAAACCACCTAAGTTGTTGAAACAAACTTGATTCCACATGAGAATATCTCTCCAAGTCTGGTTTCACACTATTTTGGCCTTCACAACTCAAATAGACCTTATTTTGGCTTTTACACACAAATTGCCAAATTTGAATATTTGAAATACAACATTTTGGAGGAAATAATTGCATACACCCTAAGACCACCTAGACTCCAAATCTAACATACCAACCTATATGACAACCTATTGATGCACTTGCATCAAATATGGCTAAAAATAGCCAATTTGGTGCTTCGGAGAGCATTATTCTACCTCGGAGCTTAGTCTCATCGTGAAATCAACTTGGATCAATTCCCCTACACATGAAACACACTTGAAAACCATGTTATTACATTCCTCTCATCAAAATGAGGATGACACAGACCCAGAGGGGTTGCGTGAGCTGATGGGCTGGCTAGAGGAAGGGTTCACAATGACCGAAGAAGGGGTTTTCAAATGATGGGCTTGGTTGTCATGACCAAAATTTTCAATTTTGCATGCTAGACATTTAGCATGACAACACTCATAAAACTTCACAGCATTTATTTTCAAGGAAAAATGTGAATTAAAACCATTGGACTTTAAGCTTTTGCACACCATAGATTTAGAAGAAAAATCTTTTGGATAAAAGCTGCACACAAGAATTAGTTAGAATCTAAGTTTCATGGCATACTTTGTGACACGCTATTAAGATGATTGATGAACATAGATCACAAGCATGGGGCACCCCGTATAAATAACTCCTTACAAAAAATATGAGGTCAACAAGCTTTTTGTACCCAAAAAGGAAAAAAAAGAATATCTATTAAATATTAATTCCCACATACTGAGACTCCGTTAGCCCCAAAAAGAGCAAAGACAATAATTGCAACATTAGGAGCGGCTCATTTTATTTTATTGATAATCAATCGCGAATGGCTTAGAGGAAGTTAAAAGCCAATCGGATAGAAAGCGCTAGGAACAAACCGCATGGATTTCGGCCTTGCTAAATGGTTTGTAATACCGCTTCCTTTCTATTTCTTGCATTTTAGATTTCCACAATCATCTCCAACAAGCCATTACTTAAACACCAACCAAGAAAAATTCATGTTTTTGCCTTTGTCTCCTACCATGATTCTTGTTGTTTACGTTAGATGTTTTACTAAGTTTGGAATTGAGAACAAACCTTATCCCTCATAATGCCAAAAATAATTTCTCTCTCGACTTCCAATTAATTTTCCAACATGTTGTCTACAAATCGGGATTCAAGAAGAAGTGCAATGCAAAAGGAAATAAAGAAGTATAAAGCTGCTTGGCAGCAAAAGAAAAGGAATCTCTCAAAGTAGAGGGAATTTAATTTGATGATATTTTTCTCTTGTCACTAAGCTAACTTTAATTAAGTTTATTTTGGCTAATGATGTCGTTTTCAATCTTGAAATAGAATAGATGGATGTAAAGATAGCATTTTTGCATGGTGAGCTTGAGGAAGAAATATATATGGCGCAGCAAAAAAGCTTTAAGGTGAAAGGAAAGGAGGCATTAGTGTGTAGGTTGAACAAGTCTCTTTACAACTTGAAGCAATCACCAAGAATGTGAAATCACAAAAGTTTGTGAGATATCTCTGTTGGAACTTGAGTTCGGATGAAACAAAGCTGACCCCTATGTGTATTTCAAATAGGAAGGTGGTAATTTTTTAATCGTGGCTTTGTATATGGAAGACTTGTTAATTGGTAACAAGGCTATGATCAAGCAATTTAAAACTTAGTTATCATCAAAGTTTGATATGAAGGATCTAGGTGCTGCAAAATTCTTTTCAGCATGGAAATTTGTTAATCAAAAAAATATGTTGAGATGTTATTTGTAAGATCCCCAAATGGGTCTCTCTTGTTCTCCAACAATTTTAGATCAATTAAAAACACCAAAGGCTGATTTATGACTATTATGGCAAAAATCAGATTTTTCAACAGCTGGAAAATAATTTATATTTGAAACCCTAACTGCTGCAATCTTCAAGATAGCATAACTTTCTCTACACAACTCCGATCTAGGCAAATGACATATGCCCGAACTTGGAAAAATACAAGGAACAAGATGATGTAAACCAAATTATAACAGCAACTACCAAACATGCAGATCTGACCCTCCTACTATTTCGGCCCACACATTTAGGGCATCAAATGAGCCCCAAAAATTATTTTCTCTATCCCGGATGATTGTTTATATTTTTAGGAACTCATTCATATAAAAATCAGAATTTGCGGATGCCAAATCAACTCAGAAATCAGATCTGAAATCTGATTATAAAATTGGTAAAAAACCCTTTGAAAAATTATGAAACTAATTGGCTTATTTCTCAAAAATATGTAGATGGTT
Source organism: Taxus wallichiana var. yunnanensis (assembly GCA_018340775.1). NCBI lineage: Eukaryota > Viridiplantae > Streptophyta > Pinopsida > Cupressales > Taxaceae > Taxus > Taxus wallichiana. The sequence continues at coordinate 661,002,411 of CM031242.1, forward strand.
TCGCAATTAAAATCAGATCTAAATACCTCCAAAATACAAAGCCAAATCTGCCCCAACTGGGTCGATCCAATAGAAGATGAACTGCTGTAATTTTATTCCTCAAATGCCTTCAAATTACACTGCTGGAAATGACTGAAAATAACATTGAAAATCTGATTACCATCAATGGGAATTTCTGAGTGAAAAACCCTCTCAATCCCTTGGGGTTTTCGTCCACAAGAGAACTCTTGGGGTTTTCGTCCACAAGAGGTATAAACTAAGGTTTTTCGTCCTTAGAATATAATTTGCAAAAGCTCAAAGCTCAAATGCAAGAGAAATATCATATAAAAATCTGGAATATAGAAGAGGCAAGTCGACTTTCCTTTTAAAGGAAAAGAGCCAACAACCAACCTTCAAGACCACCAATCAGCTTGTATGATTCTTTCGATGCATTTTCCACCCTCCATTTCTCTTAGGGAGAATACAAAAGGTATTTAATAATTATTTTCTTCTCTCCCAAGGCTGGTCGCTTTTCCCTAGAGGGAATACACAATAGAAATGTTTTATCCTTTCTAAGTTCCCATTTTCCCCTTAAGGCAAGTCTAAAATATAGGGGTGTAAACCTTATGCACTCCCTTTCAAGTTGGTCAAAAATTATCTACTAAAACAATGTCCCAAGACACAAGCGGAAATCAAGGACATGTCTCAGGTTTCGTATGCAAGTGTTGTTAGAAGCGTGATGTATGCAATGATTTGTACCAAACCTAGCATTTTCCGTGCGGTGGGAATAGTGAGAAGATTTATGTCCAACCAGGGAAAGGAACATTGGGCTGATGCAAAAATAATCTTCAAATATTTGCATGGGACTTTAGATTATGCAATGTCCTACCGAGGAAAACCCGGTGAGAATAAAACTATGAATTTACAAGGTTTTGTGGAACTCGATTTGGGCTAAACATCTACAAGTGTTTGTGTATTTACCCTGTTTGCTAGAGCAGTCAGCGCAGGATGAGCAGTTGTTGCAATATCTATTACTGAAGCAAAGTGCATGGCAGCCACTCATGCTAATAAGTAAGTAGTTTGCTTGCAAAGGTTGTGTTCCACTATTAATTTCTTACGGAAAGCTATAAGAATAGATTGTGATAGTCAAAGTGCAATATGTTTGGAAAAGAACTTTGCTCACCATTCTCGGTGAAGCACAAGCAAATGTATACTACCATTTTGTTAGAGAAATGGTTGAAGGCATGAAGGTACCTTTGGAAAACGTTGATCTGATTGAGAATGTTGTTGCTTCATTGATGAAGGTGTGATTTCTCGAGAAATGTTCTTCGCGCGAAAAATCAATGAGCATGGCTTTCGTTAACAGCTGAAAGTATGAATATGTGGCCCCTATAGAAAGTATTCATCAAGAGGGAGAATATTGGAAATGTGTGGTAGACATTTCGTGATTTACACTCATCTAGACCGTACATGTGGAATGGAGGAATGTATGGGAGCTCTTACGTGGTTTTAGCCCAAGTTTTGTATATCATGTGGTTATGGTACCGATTGTATTGTAATACCACTTGGACAATTTACTATTGATGGATCTACAAATACTCGCACATACATTAGGGTAAAGTAGAACTTTGAATATGTTATTGTATTGCAAAGCAGTTGAGTTAGCGCAAGGTTGAGTAAATGCAATGTTCACAGAGATGACCAGCACACACTAAGGATATAGTGAGGGCATAGTCCCACTAGCTGATGTGTACCTACTTTGTGAGGCCCAACCAACTAGAGGAGCAGATTTTAAAATGGAAGTGGAGGCCCGTGCCACACTTATTGTGAATATTGTAATGTCCCCTCTTTAACACGAGCTCACCATGAGACCCTTTTTGCCCTAGTTGACTTCCCGAGGGCTTAAAGGGAAATGCAAGGGAAGTACTTTATCGTTATATTTTTAAGTTGCTTTATTAAGCCTTGTAATATTTGTAAAAAAAAGCAACTTTAAGTTATAATGATTAATTAGAAAGGGGAAAAGTGTAATGATAAACTAAGACATAAAGGTGGTCACTTTAATTTAATAAAGTGCACCTACCACATGGAGCAACCCACATGGAGTAGTGTGCCCAAAAAAGTATAAAAGAAGATAAGGGGTTCATTTGTAATCTTGATTTACTATTTTCTTATATGAGAGAGCATTCTTGCTTCTTTTCAAATTTGTTAAGGACGAAACCCCTTGAAAGCAAGCTATTGAGAATGAAACCCCTGTAATGTCCCCATTTTTGAAGACCCTTAGCCTATACTTCCCGTGGGCTTCGGGATGTTCCAAGGGGAACATTTTTATTAAATAATTAAATATTATTGCCTGGAGCAATAATTATTTAATTATTTAATTATGAAGATTATTTAATTTAATTCCCAAAATATAAAAATTAAATGGGGAATTAATTAAATAAATATTTAGGTGGTTTTTATTGATAAAATCACCCTTTGAAAAGGGACGCCACACCTAGGAAAACAAACTGCTTTTATTTAATAATTTCCCTCTCCTAGGGATTTCGAATTTTGTGCCTCCTTGCTTATAAAAGGAGTGCTAGGATCATTATTATTATTATGTTATGATGAAGTTATTTTGATACTCCATGCTTGGAGTTGGGATGCATGCCCATTGATGTTTTCTTTCTCTCTCTCATGCTTGGGAGATCTTTGTAGCTGGTTATTGAGGATCTATTTGAAGAAGTATTTGTGCAATCTCAAGTGAGATCCATGTCTCTGGCTTTGGATAATTTTTAGATGAAGTTTGCCATTGAAATCTGCATGTTTTTACTGTAGCGATTCACTGTAGCAGCTGGTTTGTGATCAAAAATAAGTGTTTCTTTGGAGTTCTTTTGCAAATCGATTTGCTGTGCATTTATGAGAATGGTACGACTTGACATATATGCTTGATTTGGTATGATTCACAGTCTTTATTTTGCAGCGACTTCCCCTTTATTCTAGGTGGATTAGTTTGAGTGGTTCGAACTAGGAGTTGCATGTTTGCATGTTGTTTGACAGTCCCCTTTGACAGCGAACTGCGTAGTATTTATTCATTGCCTTTAGCAACTCGTTTCAAGCCAATATTCCTTTGAGTAACCTTCCATAAGTCTGCGTATTGATTGGTGTTTGGTTAAAGTGTTTTTGGTATGGATCGATTGGTATTTGGCATGGTTTGAGAAGGGTTTTAGAGTCATGTATGACAGTGATCTGATCTGGGTAGCTCTGGGCAGACTTGTAATGCATATTCCAAGTATTATGAATAGCGACCTCATCTCATAACGGTGGTGCAATGATTTCACATAATTATACTGGATTGAACTCTCTTTCACATGGCTGTTTATGATCTAACCCATGGCAACTCAAATTGGTGTGTGATCTACAGTATTTAGCTCCCTTTTAGACAGCGATTTGGGCTGAGGATGTTTGGTATAACCAGTAAGTGCTTACCATGCTTGATAAAGTAAGCTACAGTGGTGTATATCTGAAGGGTAAGATCAGATTTTATATATATATACCAACGACTTGTAGGAGGTCTGGATTTGAGTTTTAAAAAGTAATATCTATCTCTTCTTCATGACAATACAGCCATTATACAAATCTGAGTACTGTTGAAGTGAATCGATTAGGGCTTGGCATGTGTTTTGGAGGTTCTACATGTTTCATTACAGCTGAGTCATGCTTGTTTGAGTAGATCAATAGTAGTGGGGTTGATTTCATACAAGTTTGAATCTGATTTGTGAAGATCTCTGAGTTTATTTGCCTCAGCCGAGAATTGCCAATTTGTGCTATTTCGTTGGAGGCCATTAAACCCCTTCCTTGGGTTTATTGAGTCATCTAATTGAATGCACAAGCTGGGTTTAATTAACTACAGCAGTGTTCCAATCAATTTTCAGTGACATATTATTTGTTGATTGCCATTTTCCCATATATCCCATAACAGGGACATTACAACCCCTCATTAGTATTCAGATTTGAGGACAGAAACCTCATTTCTTTCACATTTGAGCAGAGAAAGGATGAATTCCAGCAAGGGCGTCAACTTGAGAGAGTGCTGCAGGCATTTCCAGCATTTGGGAGCCTTTTGCGAGGCTCGTTGAAGGTTGATGTCACCCCTCAAGGGCTGACGTCACCCTTGGGGACAGCTACAGCTCCATTGGGAGCTCTTCTCTGAGGTTCCGGCACTTGATCCAGCTTCTATCAGATTTGTAATTCCGGGTTTGAACATCAGTTTGCATTTTATGTGTTGTTTTTGCATTGAAATCATTGGCTGAAGTTGCTGTCATTTCTAGCCTGAAAATAAATTAAATAAAATTCAGATCTGTGTTTTCATCTGAAATAAAAGGAGGATTTGGTTCTAAAAATTATTGCAAGTGTTTCCCAAGAGTTTTTAAATTTTTGCAAGGGTTTAGAGTGAAGAAATCAATTTCTTTAATTTTCTGCATAAGGGTTTCAGGCAATTTCAGATCTGCTGTGTTTTTATAAAAAAGGGATATTACAAAGTGGAGGCCCATGCCACACTTACTGTGAATATAGTGTTTGTCCCTACTCACATGATGATATTGTTGTGAACAATTATTTGTCACTATTCACAATTTAGGAAATCCAATACCGTGTTTGTCCCTATCTACATTTGTTTTAGATTAGAGATGGTGTTTCCACTTAGTAAGTATAGTAAGACCGTTCCCATTATTGTTTGTAAGTATGTCAAATTGCGAGCATGTTCGAGAATCGAGTTCCATACATAGTTAATTATCGTACAGTATTGTTCCTTTCCCCTTGAAAAGTGTTTGTACTAAGGAGGAATGTTCGATATTTACTCAGGTTAGTACAACATAGTTTAATGTTGAATTAATCTAATGTTAATACATCAGGTTGTTGAACTAGTGGTTAGGTGATTAGTAATACAATAACGTAAATAGGTTTAAAGTGAGGAATATGTGGTAGAAGATAATTGGTGTATCCTATATTATAGGACCACAACCAACCAATTTACTCATATAAATGTGCTCATTTGATTTATGTAGCATCCTGCTACGAGCCTATTGAAAAATCCTTTTTAATCAAAGAAAGTGTCCTAGATTGTGTGAGAACAAGGAAAAGCTGTAAGAGACCGTTTTTATTTGGAGAATTGTGTATAAGTTTCCGCTCACATTGAATGTTGTAGAGAAAAAGAGAACATGGAAGAGGTTTGGATGCTATAATGGTGGCATGATCAGACTAGAAAGAAGCATTGAGGAGCAGAAAGAGTGACAAAGCTAAGAAAAAAAATAGATTCCTCATTATTTTCTTAGAATATTTTGAGAATAAGTTCCATTCCTTGTTGAACTTTTACATGTTTCAGTGCTTCCATAGAAAGTGCTTCCAAATATCTGACGCTTTGGGTAAATTTTTACAAAATGAGACTGTACAGCATTAATCTGTATATGTATAAGAAGAGCAAATCAGTATTTCAACATGAGCTGAAAGACACAAGAGAAGAATTTTATTTGAAAACTAGTGTCAAAAGCTTGCAAAATACAATGCAAATTGTGTGAATGCTGGTAAACATGTGTTGGAGTTACTGACGTTGTAAGGATCAAACCTAATCTTCCCACTCACCAATCCATTCATTTGTGAAATCATAATAGGCGTAGTAAGACACCTATGGAAGAAATGGCGCAGAAATTGAAAAAAGTGCAGCCATTCAATGGCGTTTGAGCGCAGCTAGCTATGGATAATGTAAGATTATTGACGTCTAGGTCTTGGTATAAAAATTTTATAATTAACTTCAAAGGTTTCATGTATGATTAAGATCCTTAGTTTAAGGTCTTAAAGTTAAAATATTCTTTATAGTGTCAAACTAAGACACAAGGTTCGAGTTCGACTTCAAGTTCGACGAGGATAAAATTCGGTTTAAGTTTGCCCAATAGATAAAGTTCGAAAAAAATTCGCCATTAAGTTCGAATAATAGAAAAATATAAAAACATTTAAAATTAAAATTAGAAAACATAAAAAAATATTAAATATAAAAAATAAAAAAACATCAAAATTTATATTTAATATGTTAACAATTTATATTTAAAAGAAATACATTAAAAATATTAATGAACTTAACACTTTTAAAAATATTATAAAAACAAATCTAATGAATACAAAACATAATATAAAAAATAAACTTTAAAATTCAATTTAAAATACAAAATTATTGACCTAGGTTTTGAAACGTAATAAAAGAAAAAAATTAATAAAAATAGTAGTTAAAAAAACTAATCTAAGGAATTAAAAACATAACATAAAAATTAAGATTAAAAAACGTATATTGAAAAGACAACAAAACAAAAATAAAACTCGTGGTAAATATGAATTCATAACAGATATGAATTTATAAAATAAAATAAAATGAATAAAAAATTAAAAAATAAATTACAGCAAAATAAAAAATAAAATAAACAAACCAAACCAAAACAAAATAAACCCTACCTCTTTGCAACTTGGGCTCTTCACAACAGAGTGGGCAGCAGTAGCGGCGGTACCTCTACCCCTCTACAATTGATGCTCGGGACTCATGATTAAAATTGCCATTGTGTGACGCATCTGTGCTCATGACTCTTCTCCCGTCACTCAGATCGAAGCCAGCGGCTTTGAAGTTCAAAGTTGCTTCCCCCTATGGTCATTTTCTGGTGTGCTTGCTTGCCCTGTTTTTATAGACTCTTTTGCTTATCTCTTTCCCATTCAGCCCTTTCCCACACAGCAAACTTTGTACGAACAAGCACAAATTTTAATGAACTTCAAGGGGCAGTATTTTGTTCACCGAATTTAACTTTTTTTATAAAGTTCGGCGAACCATATGACTTGGTGTCAAATGAATTCTTTAGGTGTTGTCCAACGAATAATCCTCACTATTGGCCTCAAAAATTAGAGCCACTTAGTAACATTGGTTTTACGGGAGACTTTGTCATAGGTTTTGTCTTCATGTGAAGACTACTTGGTCATTAGTGAATTGATTAGACATTTGAAACAAATTGCAAGATATATAGTATTCAAATCTTGCCGAGTTTTTTTAGCTTTAAATTATTCCAAAATCTATAGTTTTGTCTTATAATGATCTTAAGGTTTTTAACTTTTTTATTCTAAAGTTGTTTAGTTTTATGTTTATAGTCTTTTTATTTGTCAACTTGTCAAAGAGTATAACTTTTTTGGGTCATTTTGTCTAATCCAATCAATCCAAATAAAGTAGTCATGTTTTCCATCAAATTCAATTTTCTCTTTCAGTAACAACACCTTATCCAGAAAACCCGATATCCAATCAAATGTGTCAGTCCTACAGGAGTGGGGGAGGTGGAGGAGAATTTTCTATCAAATACAGAACATATAGTTTGACCTTTCCAGTTGAGCCAACAAGAGGCTAGAGGAACTGCAAGGTACAAGTTGGAACAAAGAGGTGCATGAGGAAGCATATAAGGCGTGTCCAAATTTTTGGTATTACAACCTTCTATCCAATGTGGCGAACAGCCTGTACTCAAAGTATTTCGCAACAGCAATGATAGTTACAGGAAAGGATACAAGACACCATCTCTAGGATACTTAAGTGGGAGATCATTCCAATTGAAGATATAAAGTAAATTTGAATGATCAAAAGAAGCAATGGCAGAAGTTCATATGCACCATTCTTTCAAATAAGTGGATGGATGGAAGGAACCACACCCTCATCAATGTTTTAGTGGCTTCAAAAGGTGAGTTGGTTTTTTTGAAGTCAATCAATGCCTATAACACAATAAAAAAATGCAGAAAATTTAACTTGAAACAACATATGTAGCGGTTGGGAGGCTACTTAAAGACAGGCATCCATAAATTTTTAGACCCCTTGTGGGACCCATCGCCTTGACCTTCTTTTGGAGGACATGCAAAATTGATTGGAAGAGACTGGTTGTAAAAGATCCAAGAAATATTACAAAATACATTCATAAACACCCTTGCATTCTCAACCCGATGAGAGAACACACAAAAGGGAAAGAGCTTGTGCACACCGGTGTCATGTGATTTGCAACTAACTTATTAAAGTTCAGCAAAGGATTTGTAGTTTATAGACATTATTGAAGCAAATATTTGTGAGTCAAGCACACTGCTAGACTACAGATAGATAAAAAGCGATCAATCGAGAGAGGATTTGTAAAGATAATTTGTGATGTCTTTCCAAAGAAAGCTACAGAGATCAAGGTAACTTCAAACCTTAATTTAAATTTCAAGTTGGTTCTTTTATTTTCATTTTTCAAATGTATTGCTATTTATGTTAATTGTAAGTTTGTAACTTTAAATTTTAATTTGTTTGTAAGTGTCATAGCTTTTAATGAGGGTTTTACGCCTGATGGATGGGGAGCAAAACCCAATGGGATACATTTATGAAGCCATGGATTGGGCCCAAGAGGCCATCCATAACTATTAAAGGGGGATATATTCATGTTTGGTCCATTTTGGGAGCTAATTGATAGGAAGTGGAACAATCAACTCCACCAACCCATTTATAAAGTGGGGTACTACCTCAACCCCAATTTTTTTCTTCTCTCGATGGCTTCACATATGTTAATGAGGAGGTTATATAGGTCCTCTCAACTTGCATTGAGAAGATGGTACATGTGGTTGAGGTGAACCTCATTCTTATAGAGTTCGAGACATACAAGCATGCTTAGAGGAGCCTTTTTTTCTTACACTATTGTCGAGAGAGATCCACCCAACCACCAGTAACAAAAATTTGAGTATTAATTGTATCTTACAAGTTACAAATTTACAATTATTAATTATTTACAAATATTTAAATATCTTGTTGTAGGTTCTTGGTGGAAAGATTGGGGTGGAAATACCCCAAATCTTCAAAAGCTAGCCCGCCAAATTTTATCTCAACCTTGACCGCTCCGTATGTGAGCGCAACTAATCACATGAAAAAGTAAAACGAGTTGACTCAACAATGCCTCAATGACCAAATTTTGGTGAATACAGATTCAACTTCACACAAGAAAGGTAGCAAACACATCACAAAAGCCTATTGATTTGGATGAATTGATCCGCATAACTACCGATTGTGCAAGAAGAGGAGATCCCCATGTTCATAGAGAGAACGAGATTGTTATTTTTAAGACGAAATTTATGAAGGATGAAGTAGAAACAGGAGGGATTGGATTGGGCATCTATGTAGATGATGTCGAACATGTGGCAAAGGAGTCACTACCATCAACTACTAGCGTGGAGCCACGGTCGTAGCATTCTAGGAGTGAGCAATAACTTGACCAAGTGTGGGGACTAGTAGAGTCACAAGCCCCTCTATGTAGTGCCCCTCTGTTGTCGCCTTGTCGGTCCCACTTGCGAGCACCTTAGTGTAGTGTTCGGTTTACGAAAGGACAGAGTATAAATTGTTAAATTAAAAAAATGGAATGTGAGTAAATGAAATTTAAATGGAAACCAAATAGATAAAATAAAGTAATTAATTAAAAAAGGAGGGAATCAAATCAAAGAAGAAAGTTGCGGGTGGAGGAATTTATGGGGTTGGTGAAAGCAGCATAAAGCAAGTAGGTAGGGTGATGGAGTGTTGGAGGAGCACTTTGTCTTGCATTTTGAATGTAGAGCTCGTGTCCCTACAAGAAATTGACATGTCAAAATGGATTTTGGAGGTTCTTGTTGTGAGGATAAACTCTTTAAATGGTAAATACCTTGGTGTCTTGAGCATCAAAATTCTAAAAAGGTCATCAAGTAGCCGAATAGGGTTTTCATAACTTCTAACTTGTTCACCTATATGGTGAGAATGCAGGAAACCGACGGAACCGAAAAACCGATAAGTAGCATTCATTTTAGAGGCACCTTTCTAGAGCTAACAATTTAAATAAGGTGTCTTCTGTGCCACCAAATTTGATAAGGTGATTTTGTAAATCGTACACTAAGCTCAAAGTGGAAGACCTCCTTATGAGCCTTGTGTAAAAATGTGCCATGCTAGTTAACAAATGTTTTAGGAGCCAATTGTAATGTCTAATTTAAAATACTTCCTCCTTAAATATTATTGGTGAAACCTTGGTTTGCTTTAATAAAATGAAGAGTGAGACGTTTTCCGTGAGGGAAACACGCTAAATGAGAAATAGAATTCAATAACTTGAAAACAAGTGGTTTATGTCTCTTTATGTACTTTAAATGTTCTGCAAAACAAAAGATTAAATAAGAAATTAAATTGTACTAAGTGTGTAAGCTAAATCGTAATCTATGTAAATTGTGGACAACATCATTCCTTCTCTCTCACATTGGCTTAACTATTGTGTTGTGAATCGCTCCTTCAAGAAAAAGTTGAATTGAAATAATTGTTATCAAGCTTGTATGTGTGTGTGTGCGTATGTGCGGGGTGAGGCTACATCATTGTTTCTTTGGAGGGAAAAGGGTTGTCAATCAAGGGAGGAATAAGGATTTGTGTGTTGTTACATTGGAGGAACCAAGGGAATTCATGGCTAGTCTTAATGGAGTGAAAAGGGGTGGTTTAAGTGGAGGGAAAAGGGTATGTTGTTTGTTGTGTGTTTCATCTTAAAGGAACCAAAGGCTAGTCATGATTCCTTTGTGGAGAGAAAAGGGGCAGTACATATGATGGTCTCTCCCTTTTGCAACCCTCGTGAGTGGACTTGATAGTATGTGTCGTCGTTATGTTGGTGCAATCTCATCTCTTCTCTCTTATTGTAAGTAAAAGTTAAATGATTGCATGAGTGGGTTCGTGAATGTGGAAGTGTTCGGGCATTGTTGTGTTTTTGTAAGTGTTCCCAAGTGTTTTTCAAAAAAAAACACCTTGGTTTTAGCTTGTGATTTTGGTATTAAGATGTGCGTACACTCTCCCCAATTTTTTAGTAGAACGGGGAAGAGGAAATTGTAAATTATTGTAATTTGTAACGTGCATAAATATGCAATTTATAATGATGTTTTTCAGTGATTGTCATCATAAATTCATAAGACTTATCAAATGGTTATATTCACAGGACGGAATTTTGTACTCTATTTGTATTCAAATCTAATAGAAAACACTTTCCCAACATTTTATAGACTCATTTGACACATTTTGTAACTATATTTTGCATCAATTTGAAGATTTAAAAAGAATTTTAGGTATTTTTTAAGTTGTCCAGTACTGTCAAACATTTGCCAAGTCAAAACAAAATTTCTACCGAGTACAAGTATGTGAACTATAGTTAATAGAATCATGTAAATAAATTTTAGAGTGAGGAATATGCGGTAGACAATAATTGTTGTATTCTAAATTGTAGGATCATAACAATATAACAAACCAATGTGCATAACTATGTTCTCATTTGATTAATGTAACATCCTGATACGAGCCTATTGAAAAATCCATGTCCACATAAGGATTGTTTTTCTATTTACCTTATTTATTGTTCAACAGGTACAACCCTACATCCCTCTAGATTCAAATCTTGAGCTCCTCTATGGAATACACATGACATCACCATCAGGTCCACTAAAGCTATATCAGTTAGGGAAATTAGTCACGGACTTAATGATCACAATGATCACAAGCTTAGAAAGGCATCAGTTTTGATACCACTTGGAATATACCAAGATGTAAATTCAGAATAGATTAAAATATTTACACATTTGAAAATATGCAGAACAGCAGGTGATGATTCTGTTAGACAGCCATAGTATACATAAATATGATTAGAAAAGATGGGTAGCCCTTCATACAACAATGTGACTATCAATAAATAATTACTATTAGTTAATTAAGATTATAACACAATCCAGGAAGTGCTTTATAATCCATAGTAAAAATGCTAGCCAGAGATCCATTCTCGATATTCTCGATATTCTCGTTTAGTATACAAATTCATATTCAAGTCGTAAACACAATACAGTACATATGATTTGTTAAGACTCTGTGATTACCAGGAATTTGAGCTCTAAAATAAACACAATATTAGTCCAAATACAAATTCATACTCGAGTGGTAAACCTGATACAACACATATGATTTGTATAGACTCTGTAATTACCAGGAGTTTATGATTTGAAACACAATATTCGTCCAAATACACTCCCCAATTATGTGGATATATGAGCAACTCTCATCTTGTCAAGTCAAAAATAGCCAGCTAATCGACTTAGACCTAAAGCGATGATATGTCAATCACCATGAGCTTAGACCTAAAGAGATGATATTGATAGCAAACAAAATGATAACGAACAGACCAACAAAAATACTAATTCTGGGTACAGACTTCAGATGATTAACACAGCAAGACGTATATAAAATGTTGTAGCCATACTATTGATTCCCAAACCAGGACAAGTTTCTAGGAGAATATTCTTCTGATAATTGATGGATAAATTAATATGGCTTATGGTTGTATTTGATTGAAAGATAACAAATTGTATATTCTCCAAAACCAAGTCTACCTCATAACTGCAGTAGTTTTGTCTAGGATAAGCCAGCCTCATATTAAAATTTCCCATTATCCGGGTGATTATTGTTCAATTTCCAAAGTTTAACCAAATATGGCCACAACAGAAATTGCAGAAAAACTTTCAAAATATTTTTGTCTTCATAATATTATACACACAATCTGTTTTGGCCTGAATGAATAAAACAATTGTCATGGATATTGTAATAAGTCCGTACACAATTATGTGAAGCTAAGCCACCTAGTTCAATTGCTTGAGGGTGGCTACTCCAAGCTTCTAATTGACAAAAAGGTGTTGAGTCGCCACAACTGGTGCTGTTCCAATCATTGAACCATATAAGGTACCCCAATCGGCAGTCGCAAACAGATCCAGGTAGAATTGCTGGCTAAATCAAGTCTCTTCTAGCAGGGGCTAGTTGTTTGGGGATTTTGTTGTAGGCTAAGTCCCAAGGTTCGAGATTGAATTTGTTGAGCGCGTGGAATATAGCTCAAGTATGAAAACACATAAGGATTGGGCACGCATGAACCAGGCGTGCGGGAAGGCATGGAATCATAAAGGAACATGAGCGCACCATAACGGTTTGAATTCAAGACTTAGCCACTTTTTGCGGGTCAAGGCTATTTTTGGAGATGGAGTGTTGAGCACACGATAAACAAAGACTTGCAGCTCACGCAAGGCTATTTTGGGATGTGCAGCAACTTGAGCGCCATGCAGAGTTTTGGTTTAATAATAGGATTTCTACTTAGAGTTAACTATAGGAAATCTATTATTAGAGCACTTGCATGCTTTTGTATTCCTTGTAAAGGCGCATGGCTATTATTAGCATGTAGCCTATTTTTGGAAGGTGCATGGGCGGTGAAGGGCAAGTCCCACCCCTATATATATGTATTGATTTGCACGGTTTGGAGAGACCGATGATTGTAGAGTTATGTTGCGGATTTGTTAGCGTGCATAACCATGGAAACTGGATCTTGAATGTATGAAGCTTCTATGTTTGCAATATTTAATATAATGGATCATATTGGTTGGATATTGGTGTTAGATGTGACTGAATATGGTTCTTGCATGGTAAATCTCATTATAATCATTGTTTAGTCAATCTTTCATATGGTTAGATCTAGATCTAGATCTAGTTCATGCACTGTGGTTTACTTGATTATCTGTTATGGATTTGAATTATACTTGTAATCACGCTAACATTCTGGACAAGCAACTCTAAAGAGGCACCTAGTACCCTTGCGCGTTTCGGATGAGCACTCAGCTCAGCCGAGTGATGTGTCAACGCGCCTTGGGCTAATTACAAGTGAATTCTAGGCCACATCATTGGTTCCATTGTCGAGACCTCTTTCTCAGTTGTTTTTCAGGATGTTACATGATGAAGACATACCGATTGACCTTAGCCAAGTATTGAGGAGTGGTTAGTAGATCTAGAAGAAGAGTATGCCCGCAGATTCAGCACTAGACATGATTTTAATGCACACGCGTGGGTCGAGAAGAATTTGTATGATGCATTGTATGAGACATTCTTTGTTATCTTTCCTATAGAGTTATACGAGTGGCTGGTTGCTTATGCGTCTAAGAGGAATTGGAGGTTTTGCATGCTTGTTTGGACGCAGGAAGAATTTCAAGCCTTGTATGATGCAGATCTGATTTGGATGCGCTCTGTGGATGTTTGGTTCCGTGGTGTTTTGAACAATTATATTCTGGAATATGCAGTTTCAACTTACTCTTGCCCAGAGGTTGCTGAGTTTCAGTTTTTGCATGAGCCCAGAGGATCGTATTTGCACGGTATTCCACTGGCGATCAAGATCCTAATTGTAACCTTGGATTTAGAAAAGAAGTCGATGGCTAGGTAAACCCCACCACTGTGGGGGCGGGAGCAGGTTTGGTAAGGATGGCGGACCTAGCGGTAGAGAGACAGAAAAAAGAAAGGCAGCTTAAGTTCAATGAGGCACATGAGAGAGATTTAGAGAAGCAAAGTGTGAACTTTGAAGTTGCAAAACGGATGGCGTTGTGGAGAGAGATGGCTCGTGAAGGATTTGGGGCTCACGTAGAAGACGTGGAGCCAGAGCATCTGGATCTCCCCCATTTGGGAAAGCATGGTAGGGAACCCTCTTCAGCCTCAGATGAGAGCGCGCCAGTAGAGACAACATGGGCCATGGGCGCACATCTGAATCTACCTAGCAACCTAGCCCTTGCGCTTGGTTTTCCAGTTTCTACGACAATCAATAATCAGCAAACTAGTGTAAGCAATAGAGTTGCAGTAGACAGAGTTAATTTGCAATCAAGTTCAGGAGTTAATCAGGAGTTTATTCATCTATGGCACAATCATCATCTACTTTATTTGGAGGACCAGTTGGAGGTATCTTTTTTGGCGCATCGTTGGCATAGAACGTAGGCACGCAGAACCTTGGCATCACATCTAGAAGTAGTGCAAATTCGCAAACTGTGGGCGTTCATTTTAGAAAACTATATAGGGGACCGGGGAGGGTAGTGGCATCTTCCACTGCTACCTACTGGAGGAGGTGGATGGGGAGGATCGTGTGGTGGCAAGGTGGCGGCTCTAGTGGATCTAGAGGTAGTGGGAATACAGGAGGAAATATAGGCTTTGGATCTGGTGGGCAAGGTCCGCACCAACCTCAACAAATTTATATGGAGATGTCTCTCCGTCTTCTAGAGTATAGAGGCATTGAAGATGCAGTTGAGCACGTGCATATGTGTGAAATACTATGGCGCGTGAAGGGGATTACAACTCCAGAGCGCAAGGCAAGTCAATTTGCAACTACAATGCAGGGCACATGCATAACTTGTATAGAAATTTTGATCCTGATCAGACTTGTGTGGATTATACAACGCTACGAGATGCTTTCTTAAAGGAATTTTATATCCTTGAGTTTGAGTAGAAAAGCATAAGCGCTCAAGGATATTAAGTAGGGCACTACTGAGAGTGTTCGGGAATATGATGCTTGGTTCAAAATTCTTGTCTAAGTTATCTTATGACATACATGAGCCAACATGCACAATGGTTCGTTGGAGGAATGATCACGACTTTCAGAATGGCACTTTCACATAATACTTACACAGATCCGTGTGAGGCACTTGAAGCAGCTCTACGCGCTGAGGCGATAGGAAGTGTGGATACAGGAGTGAGCCCATTCTTGGAAGCTCAAATTGTAGCAATGGCGAAGCAGTTGGAGAAATTATCTGCTAATTCGGCACATGAGACACGTAGTGGAATTTGGTGTACAGATTGTGAAGTAGAGGGCATACTAAGGATAGTTGCCCTCGCAAATCGGTATGCTCTTTATTGCTAGATTGTGAGATATGTCACTTGGACCATAGTTCAAGCCGGTGCCCATTGTTGTACAACGCACGATAAGGAAGAATGTATCCAATTATTGTAAGATTTGCAAGTCTTCCACTCATGATACTGAAGATTGCAGGTTGATTGATCAAATCCATGATGCCATTGATGTTGGCGTCAAATGACTGGTGTTACAAATAATTCTAAGGAGAAAGGTGAGCATCATGACTATGATCATAATGAAGGGCGCTCTAATGGAGGTCATGGTAGAGGTCGAGGATACCGTGGTGGATTCAGAGGTCGAGGTCGGGGGAGGTAGGAGTGATTTCCCTCGTGGAACCTATTATACATGTGGATCTCCTGATCACTACAGGCACAAATGTCCACAGAATATTGTGTGTTCTTTCTGCGGAAAGAATCATAGTTATGAAGAGTGCCCCAACTTGTATGAACACTTAAGCAAGAAACATAAATTGAAAACAAGGGCACGGGAATGGTTAGAGTATGGCATGCCATGGAAAATCAATGGATGTCGAAGCTAGCGCGGATCCCGAGTTGGTACTCAGAAGATTACTACACGCATTGAGGAGGCTACACGTGCCAGAGAAGCTCACACAAAGAAGCCTACCATTACTAAGGAGGAAGTCCTACATGCCAAGTATCCAGACCCTATGCATCAAAAGGAGGTATATCAAGAGACCATGGAGGTAATTCAGAATTTACAATGTGAGATACAATGTTTGAAGGAACAATCACATGGAAGTTGGAACAAAAAAAAAGCACTGATCTCCACCAAACAAATGTTGATGATTTGAAAGAGGTTTGCAAGATGTTGCGCTAAGAGAACATTATTCCTTTGTTGGGGAGCTGGTTGAAGGGAAACACTCCACGCACTAAGACTAAGCATGAGAGACAACTTTGCATGTTAATCTTCCTCCCTGGATAGTTTGGATTATGACAAGGAGATTACTCTAAATGTTATTTTTGATGGTTGGCTTTTGAGTAACATCTTGATTGACACAGCGCGGAAGTAAATGTACTCACTTTGGATGCATGGGTTCAGATGGGTAGACCTCCATTGCAGCCATCCTCTAATGTGTTGTTCATGGCAAACCGAACTAAGGCAATGCCCATTGGAGTTTTAAAAGATGCATCCATTACTATTCAGGGGGCCAAGTTTACTGGGGACTTTGAGGTTTTAGCGCTTGTTAAAGCAAACAATTTTTCAGCATTACTTGGGCGCCCTTGGTGCTATGCAAACAACGCTGACTTGCGTATTTCAACAAGGGGTATATCAGTTTTGAGAATAAGGAAGAACGAGTCATTATACCTCTGACAGATGGGAAATCTACGCCTTATGTAGAGCCCTTGAGTGAGGAAGACTTGAATAAAATTTATGTGTGCACCATTAAAGATCCGGAAGTTCTTGAGCCATCAAAGGAAGGAGTTCTCCAGTGGGATGATGCACAATCCATGAGTGATACTACAAGTGTTGCATGTGACAATTGGGCACATGGCACTTATGAAATGGTTGGGCACGAAGTGCGAAATACAACATTGTGCACGTGTCAAGTAAGCCACGTAGTATTAAGCGCTTACAGCAACAAATCAAGTACCAAAGTATACAAGTGAAGAGAATCTAGAAGTATTCTTGTTTATGGAAGTTCAATGGGAATGTTAGGTGGAAAGAAGGAATATGTTAGTTTATACTCTGTGTGGGACAACAACGCACGTTGGTGGATTGTTCACAAGGATAATCTTTTGGAGTGGAGAGAAGTAAGGATTGCTTTATCTGCTCGGTTTCTAAAAAGCAATGCACCTACCAGATCTATGCATTTCATGGTAATGATCCTATTCAACACCACGTTCAATAGGGAGAGACTCTGGACAAAGGGGCAGGAAGCCTTACCACCTTCGTTGTTGGTGCACAAGTTTTACTTCACCTTGTGAGGCTACGCGCGCACATGGTACATCTATGCAGAGTTGAATAGAGCAACCAGAAATTGGCAGGAACTTATTGAAGGTATGGCTCAAACCTTTGACTATTTTTCTTCTAAACCTCTGGTGAATGAGGTGTTGCAAGTTATGAAGCGCTTAACTATGGGAGACAGTGCAAAGGGTGAAGAGTTGCTTCAAGAACTGTTAGGAGAATCAAACTTGGTGGCGCGTTTTAAGAAAGAAGAAATAGATGTTGAACAACTTGGGTGCGCCTGCCTAGAAGAGAAAAGGGTAAGATGATTTACATGGTTAATGATGAAGAGGTAGAGGGCATGCAAGTCTTGGACAGTGCAGATGAGAAGGCGCACGCCTATCATGAGCCTATAAAGACCAAGAAAGTGAATATTGGGACATGAATGTTGAACCTAAGGAAGCTATTATAGGGGATTACTAGTCTGACTCTGAAGTTGCTAAGATTATTGAACTGTTGCGCAACTTTTAGGATTTGTTCCTAGAGGCTATCATGAGTTGAAAGGAGTACATGAATCATTGGGAGAGATGAAGATAAAATTAAAGGAAGGTGCACACCCAATTTGAAGAGGCCTTATAGGATGAATCCGAATTTGTGCGTCAAGGTGAAAGAAGAGATTGACAAAATGTTAATTTCTGGGATCATTGTGCCATTGAGGAGTCGAATGGGTAAGCCCTATGGTGATCAACATCAAGAAAGATGGCAAAATCAGAATTTGTGTGGATTATAGGGAATTGAATGTTGCATGTGTCATAGACCCCTTTCCCACACCATTTACTGAGGAAATCTTGGAGGGCGTTGCAGGCGCGAAATATACTCTTTCACTGATGGGTTCTCTGGATATCATCGAGTGAGACAGTTATTGAGGATCAAGAAAGACAACTTTCACCACCGAGTGGGGAAGTTTTGCATACATGGTTATGCCCTTTGGATTAAAGAATGTGCTGCGGTGTTCTCGCGCATAGTGGTATAGGCATTCAAGATTTTATTCACAAGTTTTCTTTGGTATATTTGGATGGCTATACGATAGTCTATGGGCTCATGAAAGATCACTGTGATAACTTGAGGTTGATGTTTGAGAGATGTAGGTAGTTGAGCATCTCTTTGAATATTAAGAAGTGCATATTTTGCCACCCCGTAAATGCACTTTGGGATTTTGTTGGGACACATCATTTGTAAAGAAGGTCTACTAATGGATCCTGCTAAGGTAGTTGTGATTTTGGGCTTAGAGGAACCTACTAACCAAGAGTGAGGTGCGTGGATTCTTGGGGCACACAGGTTATTATAGAAAGTTTATCAAGGGATATGCCAAGATCATCGCGCCTTTAGAAGAATTACTAAAGGGAAAGGGAACGTTCTACTGGGGTGAGGCGCAGCAGTGCGCGTTTGGGACTCTAAAGGAAAGGCTTACTACAACACCTATCCTGCGCTTTCCTTCTTGGTCCAAACCCTTCCACGTTCATGTAGATGCCTCTGGCATGGCCATTGGTATTATATTAGCTCAGCCTGGAGAGGGGATTGTCGATCATCCTATTTGCTTTCTAAGAAAAAAGAACAAAATTATACAACGACGGAGCGCGAAGCATTGTCTATGATCTATGTGCTCCATAAGTTTCTGCAAGTATTTGTTGGCTACCCCATTCATCTTTTACACGGATCAGATGGCATTGAAGTACTTGGTAAATAAGCCCATTTTATAGGGCGCATATGTCATTGGGTTTTGTTGTTTCAAGAGTTCAATTTTACAATGGTGGTTAAGCCAAGTAAGAGCAATTCTAGTCCAAACCATTTATCAAGGATTCAATCAGGAGAGGACGCGCAGAGCATTGAGGACACAATGTTAGATGCACAATTGTTCAGGTTGAACCGCACACCCTCGGACTTGGAAGATATTGTTGTCTTTTTACGAACAAGTGTGGCGCCCGAGGGAATGAAGGCTTTAGAAAAAAGCAACTTGCTATATGCGCCACGCCTTACATGTTGATCAGTGGGGACTTATACAAGTTAGGTCGTGATGGAGTTTTGCGTGTGTGTGTACTTGAGCTTGAGCACGACACAATTATGGCAGAGGCTCATGGCGGTATTGCAGATGGACACTATGCAAGGGATGCCACCGCGCGCAAGATTTTACTAGCTGGCCTATGGTGGGAGACGTTATACAAAGATTTCAAAGCATATTGTAAGGCATGTGACCATTGTCAGTGCCTTGGAAAGGATGGGCAGAGAGATGAAATGCCTTGAAGACCTATTACTAGTGTCGAGCCTTTTGAAAAGTGGGCAATTGACTTTGTAGGCCCTATCCCAAAGTGCCAGACAGATCGGATCGCACTATATTATAACTGTACATGCATTATCTTACACGATGGGAAGAGGCGGCGCTACAAAGGATTCGCACAACAGCTACAACAAACAGCAAGGTTCCTATGGGAAAATATTATTAACAGGTATGGATGCCCTTTGAGTTTAACAAGTGATAGGGGTACTCATTTCCTTAATGAGACTTTCAGGATATTATTGGATGAATTTATGGTTGCACACCATAGGACAACCCCTTATCAACCTCAGGCAAATGGAACTTTTGAGGCATTCTACAAAATATCGAGTCATACCTTGACAAAAATTTGTGATATTGGAAGGCGAGATTGGGATGACAAAGTTTATGGTGTGCTTTGGGCATACTGAGCGACCTAAAAAGGTTGAATAAAGTGACACCTTTTCGGTTGGTGTTTGGCACGGAGACAGTCCTCCCAATGGAATTCATGTTACTTCATTGCGTATTGCACTGTGCGCAAGAGGTCTAGCTAATGAACAAGCACCTGGAAGAACGCATTGACAAATTGATGCAGTTACATGAAAGGTGTGCCATAGCAAGATGGAGTCAAAAGCAAGAAAAAGCCAGGCAAAAGGCATGGCATGATAGGCACATCAAGGATAAAAAGCTTGAGGTTGGGCATATGGTTCTTTTGTATGATTCAAAGTTTTTGCGCCATCCTGGAAAGCTTAAGGTGCATTGGTTGGGACCGTATATTATCACTTATATACTTGATTCAAGAGCTTGTTAGTTAGACGCGCTATTTGGATGGAACACGGTTGCCCAGTTCCTTCAACGGGAGTAGGTGAAGCCCTACTATAAATAAGTCTTCTTGGTGTTTGTAATAAGGTAGTATTGCCACTTAGATTAGATTTCCTTAATGCATTTCCTTTATATGTGTTTCCTTCATCATTGTTATGTTTTGTCAATTTAGTTCAGTGTTTTGTGTAATAAAACGCGCTCCAGAAGTTGATTACTATCCTAAAGTGTTTTCATGCGCAGAGGACTACGCATACCCTTAGTGTGGGGTGGTTTACATACAGGGTTCATTACCAAGTTGAATATAGTTGATTTTCATTTGAAGATGGGTATGCATAAGGAAACTTTTGTGCAAGTGCTTTTTGGAAGGGTGTAGATAGAAAAAAGTTACTCCTAAATGAAGACCACAGATGGAAAAATGGACGCCTTGATAATGCGAGGTAGGCTACAGCAAGGGAAACTACTTAGAAAAAAGCGCAGCGGCGAAGTACTTCAACACATAAGATCATGCAAGAGGAGATGTGGCCAAGAACTAGGAGGCGCGCCCAAAGGTTATGACTGTGGCACGGAAATGAGCAGCGCGGAAACATTGGCAAACAATGTATTAATGTTGGGATTGGTGCTAGGTAAAGGAGCAATAAATCCGATAACTTTTTAAAATCTATATAAGGGTTGTGAGGCCATTTTTACCTTTGCAACTACGAATTCTCGAGTGAGTGGTTTACGAGCGAGCTAGCTAAGACGACTATGAAGAGTGGAGAGCTGGGAATTGGTTGGGTTGGTCAAATCTGCGCACAAGGAACTGTTATGCTCCATTTGTTGAAGCATTTGAGCAAGGCGAAGGCGTGCGGTAAAGAGAGATTGATGGCTAGGGTTTGAGTTTGACCTAGGGCACGAGGAGGTACCAAGTTCAGCAGAGCTCGAAGGAGGTAAGAGAACACATCTTGTTGATTGAAATGGTACCCCAAAAGAGCACTGAGAAAGGTACAAAGGGAAAGAAACAAAAGGAAGTTGAGATTGAGATCAAGGATGCCCTGAAAGTAGGTTTTCTGAAATGCAATACCCAGAGGAAGTGATCATGGGCTATGATTGGGATTCCCATGTCCGCCGAAGCAAATTAAGCAATTACAACCATAGGACAACCGATAACAAGGAAGAGTTGGACGCATTGTTGAATAGAAAGACAAACAAACGGACAACGGATGACATGCCCATATACGACGACACTAGGAGAAGCTCCTAAGAAAGGTAGGGTTTTACAGTTGTACAAACTTCCTTATTTTGAAAAGCCAGAGAAGTTATACCAGTGGCTGATGAGTAGAGTCCATGAGGACTTTTTCTATTTTGTTGGGCATGAATGAGGATCACAACGCCCTTGATTGGTACTTTGACGGGTTTGAGAAGTATAGGCACAGAGGTGAGTAGTGACCTAACTGATAAGGCAGCAATTATAGCCACCAACAAGGAGTTGGGTTATTCAAAAGGTTTGCACGGCATGGATATTTACAAGCTGAGGAAGTATCCGGTCATACAGGAAGCCTCACACTTGTTGACAAAATTGAATGACCAGGAGAGATGGTCACAAGTGAACACTTTGTGGCTACATATTGCAAAGAAAATGTCACAAGGGTAGAGATGTACAACTTGGTTTGGATACATCTGTTGGGACAATCATTGAAGAGGCATGTAAAGGTGAGAAGATAAGCTTTGGCGCTATTTTGCTATCTCTTGTATTTGTGGAGATTGGAGTGCCGATGGGCTGAAGAATAAAGTCTAGGAGTATCCTGAGAGAAGAAATCTCTCGCAGAGAGATTTGAAAAGTATCTATGTGAGGGGACCATGAGTGACCCATTCAAACAAAGGGCAGAGATGTGGTACGAACGAGTCATGCGGCGTTGCTCAAAGAAGAGTGGAGAATACCTAAGGAGTTGCCCGCGGTGGTAGGTAAAGTTGGCACATTTGCAGTATATCAACATTTTTGCATCGTGCATTTTGCGATGAAGGATGGACCATGGAGTCCATGGTGCAAACTTCCCTATGCCTTCACAACGTGGTTCTTTCAAGCATCGGTTCACGATTTGCAAGCGCGCGTCGGTTGTTTATACAAATAGATAAGGTAGATTGTGACTACCACACTCTACGAAGATTTATGCTTATCCGGTAAACTGCATATATTGAAAGATTCATTTCTGATGACATAACTATGAAGCCTGTGAGTTTGGCAATAGGCGATAGTGGGGTAAGCATTGGTATACCTTCAGCTTAAGCCTAGGCTGGAGAATGGAAATTATGTAGAGAATGAGTTCAAACTGCCAAGTCCACCTAAAGGGAAACACACAGTTGGCACTTTGGCAGCTGAAAAGCCTACTTCGCCCATTCAGGAAGAAGAAGAAGAACTACATGAGAAAAGTGGTGGTTTAGAGCACAAGGGTCGAAGGTAGCCCACTGATAAGAAGGAAAGCGAGCGTGCAACAACTCCTCCACTGCAACAAGAAGAAGAGGTGTTGGAAACAGGTGCGCTAGAAATAGATACAGAACAGGCCACCGAGGATCAACAATTGAAGGGTGTTTAGGAGAACAAGGGCTCAAGACGCAGGCTCATCACAACCTTTAAGAAGGTCACCTAGGCTTTCGCCACGAAGGAAGCACCAAAGAAAAAGAAGAGAGGAAAAGTGAAGCTTAAGGACGGCGAGGAGGATGAGTCCGAGAGAAAGTGTGTCGGGTACTCTAGTGCAGCCGGAGGATACAGAGGAGCCCCATGATGAGGAGATGAAGAATGATGAGGAGAAGCTAAAGGGCACGAAAAGCAATAATAGAAAAGGCGAAGGCTCGATTGGACTCAGGCACCGGGTTCCTAAGGGCAAGAGAACAAGAAAGGAGAAGGAGAATGAGGACTATGTGACTCTCGCGGTTGGATATGTGGATGATACCAGTAAGATCATACGTGCGCGCTTCCAGTAATGTGGAAGCTAAGGACTTATATGGTTGGGAGTTGATGGATGCGGAGATGGCGAACGCGTGCACTAGGAAGTAATTGTCATGGTCAATGCAGACTCATATGGATGAGCCTGATTTCGACGTGTGCGAAGAATCATGCATCTCACGCAAGATGAAGAATGCACCACACGTCCGACACGTAAATGTCAAGCCAACTATTATGTCGGATGAATAAGTGAGCAATGCCTTAGTAAAGGTATTTGCAGAGGTTACGCGTAGGAACATAGACAAAGCGGCAACCATTAGAGCGTTGATGGATGACAAGGATAGGGATGCAGAAATAAAGCGCCTAACAAT
Source organism: Taxus wallichiana var. yunnanensis (assembly GCA_018340775.1). Taxonomy (NCBI): domain Eukaryota; kingdom Viridiplantae; phylum Streptophyta; class Pinopsida; order Cupressales; family Taxaceae; genus Taxus; species Taxus wallichiana. Next base: position 661,026,465 of record CM031242.1, read on the forward strand.
GCAGAAAAGGAAAGGGACGAGGCCAAGACAAAATCCTTGATCAGTATGGCCGAGGAGATTGGCGATGATATACTTAAGGTGAGGCCACATCTGGAATCACAAGTTCCAGAAAAATTTCCTTCTGTAATGCACTATCTGCGCACACTTGTAAAACTGGTCATAGATGAAGGGCCCATGCGTATGCCCACACCAAAAGATCTTGCAGAAAGGAAGCAACAAGAGCCAAGGCCACCATTGCCAGAAAGATTGCAAGTTATGAATCTTTATTGTAGGCCTTGAAGGATGAGCTGAAAAAGGTTGATCAAGCTTTGAACATGTGCGCGGCACCAGATGCAATAATTAGGACAAGGACTCTTGAAGAAGATAATGAAGTCCTAAAAGCCATGAAGGATGAGACACTTGGGCGCGCAGATAGAGCTGCTCAGTAGTGAAACAAAAGCGTGAAGCCCTCACAACAGCCCAAGATCCACATAGGGATAGAATAAACGAAATTGGGAAGCTTATCGCGCAAAAAATGGATTTCATGGAGGGAATGATGTCAAGCATGGCTAATGTTGTCAGGTTTTGCAGAATGAGAAAGAAAAGATGACTCAAGATGAATTGGACACCATAGTATGGACATCCCGGACAAAACAGGTGAGGCACTAAGTGATTGGCAGGTATTGGAGGTAAAAGTTAAGAATGAGTATCCAGAATTGATCCTGTCGGTAGAGGAGCAGAGCGCCGAGTAGTACTTCATTCTTTTATTCTTTGTTCTTCATTCATTATTCATCATTCATTGATTCTTGGAGGGTAAGATCAATTGTCCATTGTCGGGGATGGCAACGCAATTAGTGTGGGGTAATGTTGAGCGCATGGAATATAGCTCAAGTATGAAAACGCATAAGGATTGGGCACGCATGAACTAGGCACACGGGAAGGCGCGAAATCATAGAGGAACATGAGCGCGCCAAAACGGTTTAAATTCAGGACTTAGCCACTTTTTGTGGGTCAAGGCTATTTTTGGAGATGGAGTGTTGAGCATGCGATAACATGAAGACTTGCAGCTCACGTAAGGCTATTTTGGGATGTGCAACAACTTGAGCGCCATGCAGAGTTTTGGTTTAATAATAGGATTTCTACTTAGAGTTAACTATAGGAAATCTATTATTAGAGAACTTGCATGCTTTTGTATTCCCTTGTAAAGGCGCGTAGCTATTATTAGCATATAGCTTATTTTGGAAGGTACATGGGCGGTGAAGGGCAAGTCCCCACCACTATATATATGTATTGATTTGCACGGTTTGGAGAGATCGATGATTATAGAGTTATGTTGCGGATTTGTTAGCGCACATAACCATGGAAACAGGATCTTGAATGTATGAAACTTCTATGTTTGCAGTATATAATACAATGGATCATATTGGCTGGATATTGGTGTTAGATGTGACTGAATATGGTTCTTGCATGGTAAATCTCATTATAATCATTGTTTAGTCAATCTTTCATATGGTTAGATCTAGATTTGGTTCATGCACTGTGGTGTACTTGATTATCTGTTATGGATCTGAATTATACTTGTAATCATGCTAACATTCTAGACAAGCAACTCTAAAGAGGGACCGGTACCCTTGCGCGTTTCGGGTGAGCGCTCAACTCAGCCGAGTGATGTGTCAACGCACCTTGGGCTAATTGCAGGTGAATAATAGGCTACATCGAGTTCGAGTATGATGACAATAAAATTCGGTTAAAGTTCACCAATGAAAAAAGTTCGGGAAACAAAATTGCCATTAAGTTCGACTAATAATTTTTATTATTATTAGAATACTAAAAATACATTATAAATAAAAGTAAATATAAAATATAACTATAAATTAAAAATAAACTTTAAAAATATAAAAACAAAACTATAAAGAAAACTTTAAAAGCTAATGGAATATAGTAAAACTTTAAATAACATAAATGGCAAATTAAAATAAAATAAAAAAGAATTAAAACATGAAAACAATTAAAAACAAATAAAATAAAACATTAAAGTTAAAACATAATTATAAATCAAACATTATTATTTTAATAGCTCCCGAGCTTTTAACAGCTCTTGAAGTGATTGCGAACATAACAAGTGGAAATCAAAACCCTAATCGCTTCGGATGCAATCAGCTCCTCCACTAGCGAGCCATTGCAAATTTGTAATAATAGTATTGGTGCCATTGCCGCTATCACAATTGAAAGCAATGTGCCACCCATGCAGATATCAAATCCCGTTTTTGCATCCACCCTAATGGGCCTGAAATGTTTCCATCTGGTTGATTATTAGCAGAAAGCCCTAAGGTCCAATGAATTAGGATGGCTTTAGAAGCCACAATCAATGGGTCGTACTAGCAAGGGCTTAAAAGCTGTTAGATGCATCCGAGGGAGTGATATGGAGTGGGTTCCTATTGGTGAATGGGGACATTGGAATGCAAATAGAGGCCATCCGCTCACAGAACTCGCCCAATGACTGAATGTGTGAATATGGCATGGGAGACAAAGGGGTTATATTGGCTCTCATACCCGCCACTGCAGTAGGGGAGCATATGGTATTCAAATTCATATCTGGTGCATTCCATTCTGAATACCTTGATGGTTCAATGAACCTGGAAGACACAGATGACTTCATCTTCAATTTTAATGGTGTTTTGGTCATTGGCCGGCTGATCTACAGACGTCAAGCCTCTCAAGTTTTTGATTGTGCTGGTATGGCTGCATGTTGCCTTTGCTCTTCCTCCTACGACAAACTTTAGGTGGCTTGACAAGAGAACTCACCAGCTTGTAGTTAAGCGTGAAGACTGAAATCTTTCTAGTACCACATACTCCTGTGCATATTTATTTCCATTTATTGCTCCTGCCAGAGAGTTGTTAGGCTTAAGCTTCTGTAGAGGCATTACCACCTATGGCTAACTAAGTGGTGAATGGGGATCCAAATTTACAGAAACAGTCGTGAAAGTGATGAGCATTTCATCTTTTGATGGTACCTATTTGCACACACATGAATACAACGTGCAGAGAGCCGGATGCAGTGTTGCAGTCAGGGTCTTCCATTATGTACACCACTGTGAAGAGGGTTGGTAGGTGTTGATTAATATTAAAGTGGATATAAGAGAATTAAGTCAGGAGGCCCTACAATGTTTGATTAGTTGGGTGCATATATAAAAACATTTATAAATAGTAAAACATTGGCATAAAATCCGCAACATCACAATTTCAGAATCTCTAGTAGCAGAGTTCTTTATTTCCATTCAGATACCCCAAGCATTCCCTCGTCTATGTTTATCTCACTAACTATAACCTAATTAGCTGCCCATTAACTATTACTAAAATAATTCATTTTACAATATTGCCTATGTGTTAGTTTTAACATATACAATCCGTCAAACACAAAGGAAATGACCAAAACCAACAACTTAAATTAACTGATCCTTCCTACTTTCAGGATCTCATTCTGGAAGTAAAACAAATCCTCTTCTATTATTAGAACAAGATAACAGAGCAGATTATTATTTTGTTACCTTAATTTAGCAAGCCGGTTCATACAACAGGCAGCGGCATGAGAGTTATAATCCCTAAGAAGAACAGTGAATAATCCATTTTTGTTCCCATTCCCTGTAATAAATATTAAATAAATAACCTGATCAGAAAGACATCCAGAGTTTCAAGAATTTGAAGATACAGATGTAAAAGAAGAATTTAGTATATAGATTGTAGGCAATATATTTGTATTCTCTTTTATTAGTTCAGTCAGGTACAGTGAAGAATATGGTAAAAATACTACTTGGGAATCGATGTCACAGAAAGTATTTTCTTTTGATAAAATCTAGTATCTAAGGTTGATGGTGCCTACTGCCTAGACATGGGTTAAATGCATCCAAATAGAAATTGAGATATCCTTCTTCAAAAGCAGTTACGATAAAATCAGGAGGATACAAAAATGTGGAAAATGTGGCAGCATTATACCTGTTCTATGTATCGTGATTAAATTACTCCGAGAATTATTATACTTGCATTTGTTGCGATTTATAAGGATGTATATAAAAGTTTTTCATCACTATTGAAATTTGCAAAAATCTCTTTGCTTTCTTACAAGTCGAGTACTAGTTAATTTGCAGAGACATAATAACTTCACGTTACCAAATAGCTATTGTGTTTTGTCCCCTTCTCTAAACTGATCATCCAAAAGACCCTTAGCCTATCCAGTATTTTCCCATGGGCTAATGGAGTGGAAAAAGGGAAAATCAATTAATAATTTAATTTAAGTGCAAAGTAATTTTAATTATAAGCACATATTTTATTAGTAATTTAAAAGTGACTTTATAAAGATAACATTAAAATAATAAGCGTTACTTTATATTATTAAACTAACACTGATAAATAAGCCTTATATTTTAATAAAAAGACATGAAAAATTCTTTTGAAACTTTGAAGGGAAAGGAAGAAAATTTCTAACCAATAATATGCGGCTCAAGCATGTTTATTGTTTGCAATTTCAAGTAAGGCATTGACATGTGATGCTCTCACCCATACATGATTTTATGGTGTGGACACCTAAGTTTGATCTTTGACACTTTGGCAACCGGAATGCACACATTACCATTGTGTGTCCATCATTTTATTATGTGAAAGAGGGTTACAAAGCAGTTGACGTAGTTTCAACCGTTTATTAGTTAATATTAAACTAACACTGATAAATACGCCTTATATTTTAATAAAACAGACATGAAAAATTCTTTCAAAACTTTGAAGGGAAAGGAAGAAAATTTCTAACCAATAATATGCAGCTCAAGCATGTTTATTGTTTGCAATTTCAAGTAAGGCATTGACATGTGATGCTCTCACCCATACATGATTTTCTGGTGTGGACACCTAAGTTTGATCTTTGAAACTTTGGCAACGTCAACTTTGGCATACTTTTACAATTCACATATATTTGATTCTTGAGCACACTTTCTCCCATCAGTTTTCCCATCCACAGTCTTGGCCACCTCTTTTGGCTTGTCATATCTACTAAGAATCAGCTTAGTCTATACAGGAACACCTTCAGAATCCTAGACAAAAATTCTTCATGCCTCAGATCCACATTTTGCACTCCCTAGACACTACCAATAAATCCGAAAAATTCTGGTCTACCACAGGGACTGCCTTCTGTTGACAATGTCCAAGAGCCTTCAATGGCTAGATTTCAAATTGTGCAATCTCCATTAGGTCGGCCTAGCCACATTTCATGGGTTGGCTATGACAAAAAATTAACAAAGAGTCACCTATATATACAAAACATGCATGAGGTCATTACTCACCTTCTTCACCTCTTAGACACTCACTCTCTTGGAGCACTCTCACTACATTGAGGATAATTATCAAAGTTGTAACATATTTGAAATCTTCAAATTTCATACCTAAAGCAATCCATAAAGCTAAATCTGAACTCAAAGAGGTCAAAATTACACGATGTCAAAGGTCAAAATCTGAATGGAGGGCCTATATAGCAACCCTCCACTCTCATCTTAGAGGGCAGAACATCAAGAGTCAGATTTCAAGTTCTTCGTGCAGATATTTCATATATCGTAGCATATAGCAGATTATAGCATATCGCCGCATATCATGCACCAGAATTTGTGCACAGTTCGAGTTCTTCGAGATGATACTCCATGCATTGCAGCATATTGCATAGTATAGCATATAGCCGCATATCGTGCACCATAACTTGTGTACTTCAAGGACTGATGATCAAACCAGCATCTGATACATCAGAGATTACATGTCATTCAAATGACTATATGTGGAGCTAATTCATCCAATTTCAACACCGTTTTTCTACCACAGGAGCAGTTTTTATGTGTTGCCATGTGTCTTCATTTTGAGAGACTTGTGGACAACAATTAGTTCACATTTTCAGCTTAACAAACAATTGGACCTTTCAGTGCATGCTTCAACACACTATTGGATTACTCGTGGGCGCAATCAGCCTGGATTATCCAATTTTCAGGCAATACAGTGTAGTTGTGATATACTTGGACTACTCATGGGCACAATCAGCCTAGGTTCTCTAGCTCTTTGGCACGTGGTTTATTTTGAATATTGTTTGCATCATGAAAAATTTAGAGGACAAACAACACATTAGACTTAGTCTTACAGGGGTGTTAGAAATAATATCCTAATACTAAGTCTAATATTTGCCACTTTCATATTAGTGGTTGTAATTTATTGTAAATAATGCACACACAAGGGAAATTGAACGGTCATCTAGAAGATGAACTGAAGAGTCTCCCTTTGTGGCTATTTATGCTTGTATGCATATGTGCATCAAGCAAAGCTTTATTGAATACATGAGAGCTTCATTGAATATTTTCTTGTCTAATTTCCCATTCATTTCATTTTATCAATCTTTCTCTTGTAATTTAATTTTTGGCCTGACAGATTGTCAAATTAACAGTGTCATTTATGAATTTAAGATGGAAACGTTGAATTCCAATATCTTATACCAACAAATGAGCACAAGGGATACATTAGCGGATCTAGTAGCCAAATGAGGCAACAGAAAAAGTTGAACAAGATAGTTTATACTCATCCTTCTCCTTCCAATGCAATAAATCTAATCTTAGAATATTGTGCCAAAGCAGGAGAGGTTTCTTTTCATTATAAATTGTAAACACAAAGGTCAAAAGAGGAGTGATTTTTGTGCATAAAAAGTCGTCTTTATGCATACTCAATAGTGCTTTTTCATGATTGAATGATACTGAGGGGGAAATTAAAGAAGAAAAAGATGATGCACAAAAGATGAAGGCCACTAGCTCTTATTTTTGCTAACATTCTAACAATGGAATATGCTTGGAGCTGAAGAATGGAGATTGCCCTACGGGTGGAAAAGCAAATCCTAAATTTGAGTCAAACTTTTATTTTCCCAGTTTGGTTAGTTAACACCATTGGAAGTTGTTATCTTACCAACTACAAAAAAATGGGCCTATGGGAACCTTTATCCTAGGTACTTAAGCAAAAAAATAGTGGTACAAGGCACCATATTTTATATATACTTTTACAAGTTACCTATTTTATATAGATATTTTATACATGCCCTATTGAATGTAACATTGAATCAAAATTACTTATCATTGAAGCTTATTGTGTTCTTCCTTTCATTAAACTAGGGGATGTGTTGTCATGTGTTTTGACACCAACATAGTAAGGCGTACAAAACCCTCCCATTTGGGCCAATTAAAACAATAACCCAGTAGGATTATCAAACCTAACAGATGTACAGAGATGCAAACTAAATAAAATCCAAGTTAATCAAACCAAAATCCTATATTGCTCAATTTTGAAATTTCAATTGAAGTAGCACAAAATAAAAATAAAAACAAAAACCATATTGGAAAAAGATTGAGAAACCCACAAAATGGGACTTTTGACCACAAAGACTTATTGTAATAAAAGTACTTACAAAGCTTGAAGCACAATTCTCATGGATTTTGAAACAAGAAGATCCCAAACCTAGGGGTGCCAAATTACAAACCGCTCAATCCTAGAACTAAATAGTATGAGACTAGAAAACTCTCAGAACTTCGAAATCAAATGAAAGAATTTCAATATTATAAATTCTCAAAAGCATAAGCACAAGTGAAAATTCCACATTTAAATTAAGTTTAATTAATGCATTTAGTAATATGTATTGATGCCAAACAAAATGGGAGTCTCAAGTTAATAAGAGTCCCACCTTGCAGCTGCAGAACAAACACAGTGGATCACAATGCACACAATGATTATATTCTTATTAATTCCTCCACCTCAAAGGGCATTACACACACAATGGACTTCTACTGAGCCTCAAATGGTCTTGCAAAACTATATACAAACTCTGCAATTCAAGCCTAGCTCAAAACAGAACTTTTATTCTCTCCGTACAACCTGCACTCCTACAGCAACTCCTCCAACAATCTTCAATCCCAAAGAGTTGTGCTTCAACAGACTTTGGCAGCACTCTGTTATCTGCCAAAGCATTCCTAAACCTGTACTTCTACAACCTCCTCCCTACTTCTACTTTCTTGTTCTTTATTTATGCTATTCTACCAGAAGAAGAAACTCCGAAAATTTCTCAGGTGTTCTTAACTTTCTCACACAACCAACACCTATATTCTCCCATCCGAAAACTAATTCCCTACACTTTCTCAACTATTTTTGGGGATGCAAGATTGCCTTCAAGGCTGAGATGCTCCTGCATCAGACACCCCAGCTGGAAAAATTGTGATCTCCTGATCACAAGGACTGAGTGAGTGGTAGAACCACTCTTTTGATCACCAAGGCTTGTGACCAAGGCTTCCCTTTCCAATGAGCCAAATACCTCTGCATGCTCCAAGTCTTCTTTCTTCTTTTCCAACTCTTTGCTGGTCTCTGAACTTTTCTCTCCTTCACTTTGTATCTCTTTCTCCATTTCTTGGTCCTTACTTGGGCATAAACCATCCTCCTCCACCCAATGGGTTCACTCTTACTCGTTAATCTTTGTGTTGTGGGCTTTATCCCACCATAGTTCTTCCAAATATCTATGTTCTTCTCTTCCCATCTTCTTGTGGGTTGAAACCCACCTTCATCCAACCACCTCCACCAAGATGCTCTTTCTTGCATCTTACTTTCTCTTGTGGGCTTGTACCCACTACCATCCGACCACCTCCTCCTAAAGCCTTGTAGGCTTTGTTCAATCAATATCCAACCTATTGTTGGATTTTGCAACTCCTCTTTTCTCATGGCTGCCAACTCTTCCTCTTCTCTGGTTGTTCTCATTGCTATGTCAAGCAACTCCTCTATCTCTATTGCAACATCATCTTCTTCACTATTTACAGCCTTCAATGTGTCTTCAAAAAGACCATCTCCTTGTGGAACGTTGTCCCAACTAGGCTCTTATCATCCTCTTTATCTTCTTCACCATGTGCTTCTAAGGCTTGTAGAAGCATCTCCTCCATCCCATCATCTTCAAACTGCATCTCTGTTACAACCTTATACTTTTCATCACATGCTTGGGCTGGTAACAAACTCAATTGCTCCATCTCATCCTTGTCTTCTTCTATGCTCGAACTCTTTACATCAATTGTAGGCTGATTGCAATCTTCTTTCTTCACCTCATCCATGCCATGTGCAAAGAAACTTGCACTCTCCTTGTCCATATGAGAACAATGCATACCTTGACTCATAAGAGTTTCTTCACCAATACCTATGTGGGTTGCTCCCACATGTGCAACATTACTTGCATCCTTCAATCTTCTTGGTAGAAACATGTCCACCATCTCTATCTTCTTGTTTTCTTCTATGCCACATGAGTGACTTTCTTTATCTTGCCAATCTCTTTTGCTTGCCCTTGTGAGAGTCTTCTCTCCCACCTCTAGCTATTGCAAATGAACTCCCTCTTGTATGTCCTCTTGAGAACATTCTTGTACCATCACTTTTCCACTCTCTCTTGTCTCCATGATGACTTGAAGACAATCCTCTTCTGCTGCCACATCCTTACCAACCAGCTCTTCAATTGTTGTTGCAACATTACCTTCTTGTTCTACCTCTTCACTTTGCTTCTCATACATATGAGCATGTTGGACTGAACCACATTTTTTCCTTTTTGCATTCTTTACCTTTGTTGGACCTGCACATTGAACAAACACATTAAGGGAATCAAGAGTTCCCACAAACACTTTTTCCAGCTCTTCATCACGCCTCATAGACATGTTGTCCAACTCTTCTCCATTGCTTACATTCTTCTCACAACTTGTGCTCACACGATGGACTCCAAAAGGCCCATTCTCAACAACCTCCATGGTTGTTCTTTCCTCATTCTTCTTTCTGTTTTCTTCCTCTTCATATGCATGGTCTTCAACCACACTCAACTCATGTGCACTTTAGCCACCTCCATTGTTTCTTTCATGGAAACTTGAAACTCTTCTTCCTTGTAAAAGAGAAATATGAAATTCTTTATCTTTATCTTTCAATGAAAACTCAGCCTCTTCCCACTTATGGGATTCCACAAACTCTTTCCCATCATCAAATAATGGATCTCCTTCCAGTTCACAATCTATCACCTTTACATACTCATTCATGAAGACATCTTCTTCTATGGGCAGCTCGCAAACCACTTTCTCTTTGCTGTTCTGAAAATCAGATTTGCGCTCTTCACATAGAAACCTCATTCTTCATTGTCTTCAGCCCTTCTTCCCTGTAAAAGAGAAATATGAAATTATTTATCTTTATCTTCAAATGAAAACTCAGCCTCTTCCCACTTATGGGATTCCACAAACTCTTTCCCATCATCAAATAATGGGTCTCCTTCCAGTTCACAATCTATCACATTTACATCCTCATTCATGAAGATATCTTCTTCTATGGGCTGCTCGCAAACCTCTCTCTTTGTTGTTCTGAAAATTAGATTTGGGCTCCTCACATAGAAACCTCACTCTCTTGTTGTCTTTCAAGACAACCTTCTTCTCCTCACTCATATCCTTCTCCTTGCTATTTCTTGGAATAGCTTTGAGTTTCTCACATGGCAACTTCTCTCTCCTATTACCTTTCAAGGCAATCTTCTTCCTTCCTCTCTCAAGCCTCAAGACATGAAGCTTCTTCAACCACTCTCCTTGCATTCTTGGGTGCAAAACTAGCCCCATCAACTTGGAAACCATATGTTCCCAACTTTTCACCTTCTTCTTTCCCTTCCTTTGTCTCCTCTCTTGGAGATCTCTCCAATAAACAACTGCAACTCCATATAGCCTCTTACATGCAACCACTACCCTTTTGGGGTCTTCAATATTCTCCTAAAAAAAAAAAGCTTCCTGACTCCACTATCCATCTCATGAGCTCATTTGGGCTCTCTTTACCACTAAACAAAACAACATTGCAAGTGGGCTTACCTCTTTCCTTCACCTTGACCTTTGTTGGTCTCTTTGCTTTACTAGATCATCCTCTCTCCAAGATATTCAACTTTGCTAGTAGGGATAACATCATCTCTTCTTCTTCACTTACTGCTGCAACATCTTCACTTTTGCGTCTTCCATCATGTCCAATCTTGCTTCGACTTCCTTCAACATCTTAGCCAAGGCTTATCCCCGTAGTGCTCCTTCCTTCTTGTGTACCATATCTTCAACAAGCATGCTTCTCTTTCACAACCTGCAATAGACTCAAACAAGAGCCTCTCTTTCACTCTCTATACTTGCAGGACTTCTCTCACACCTACAACAAACCTATCCTTTCTTCTATGTAACTTTCTTCCTCACAACTTGCTACTATCTCAAGCAGACTTCTTTTTCACAGCCTGGAGCCTCACACACTCAACCCAGTAAGGAAAGACCTTTCTTTGATACCACTTGATGCAAGACAAAATGGAGCCCCACCTTGCAGCTGCAGAGCAAACACATCGGATTAAAATGCACAAAATGATTATATTCTCATTAACTCCTTAGTCTCAAAGGGTGTTACACACAAAATGGGCTTCTACTGAGCCTCAAACGGCTTTGCAAGACTATTACAGACGCTACACTTCAATCCTAGCTCAAAACAGAGCTTATGCCCTCCCTAAAACCTCACAGCCTGGAGCCTCACACACTCAACCCAGTAAGCAAAGATCTTTCTTTGATACCACTTGATGCAAGACAAAATGGAGAACTCAAGTTAATAAGAGCCCCACCTTGCAGCTGCAGAGCAAACACAGATGATTAAAATGCACAAAGTGATTATATTCTCATTAATTCCTTCGCCTCATAGGGTGTTACACACACAATGGACTTCTACTGAGCCTCAAACGTCTTTGCAAGACTATTACAGACTCTGCACTTCAATCCTGGCTCAAAACAGAGCTTCTATGCTCTCCCTAAAACCGGCGCTCCTACAGCGTCTCCTCCTCCAACAGTCTCCATTCCCAAAGAGATGCACTTCTACAGCAGACTTTGGCAGCACTTTGTTATCTGCCTGAGCGCGCTCCTAAACCTGTACTTCTACAGCCCTCCCTACTTCTACTCTACTGTTCTTTATTTATGCTATTCTACCAAAGGAAGACTATAACAACTTCTATTAATAGGAGAACAAACTCCTAAAATCTCTCAACTGTTCTTGAATTTCTCACACAACCAACACCTATATTCTCTCATCTAAAAACTAATTCCCTACACTTCATCAACTATTTTTGGGGATGCAAGATTGCCTTCAAGGCTGAGATGCTCATGCATCACGTATGCACAACCAAAACAGCATGAGCCCATATCAGTCGAACATCAAAATTGACATAAAATGCATTTTTGAAATAAAAGATTAGCATAGAATTGCACTTTGGAAATTAAAATACCATTAATATCTCAAAGTCCTCTGCTGATTGAAATTCTAACATAGTTTTCTTACAACATTTTTCCCCTCTCATCCAGGTTTAATATAACATAAATAAAGTTGATAAAGTATAACATAGCATAAATATGAAACTTAGAAAGTTGATTCAGTCGTCTATGGATGTTTTGGAACCTACGCTAAGAGGTGAAGTTTACATAATTAAATGTTCATACGAGGTTTTATTCCTTTTTTTAGGCTTCTAGGATTATTACTTTCTAGAACCTTCTTTAGTTAACTGATGTATCTTCAAGTCCGATTGATCTAGTTTTGGTCATCTGTGGACATTAATATAATTTTTCTCTCTTTCATACATAGGTAACACATGGCGCTCCATTACAAGATTCAAAGAGCATGATGTTGATATAAAACGGAAAAGAGTTGTCAGATCTGCATTGGTGGAACACTCATTTAAAACCAAGCACCACAATTGCATTGAAAAGGTGAAGGTACTACTTGTAGAGGAACACCAGTTCAAAAGAGATTCAAGAGAAGCTATTCAGATTTTAAAACACCAATTAATCTAAATAGGGATGAGAGGTTAGGATTAAGCCAAATTTTGAGGCCAACCATCAACATGCTAAAAAAACCAATAACTTTAGACTAGTTTGCATTTTCCAGTAATTTTTACAGAATTATTTTTTATTTTCAATTTGAATTAATGGTAATAATGTCAAGTGCATTCATTTTTTTCTATCTCCATCAGTTCACCTCAATAAGTGGCATCATGATACTTCAATTAAGATACCTATATAAGGAGCTTTAGTCTGCAATAAATACAAATCTTCTATTGTCTTAAAGATGGATCACGATGTGTAATCCAAGACGTTGATTGAAAAATCGCTACACAGTTTTTTCTAAAGCACAATTTCTCAATAACACAAACAGTTTTTCAATGGAACATCAACTGTTCCAACCACCTGAGAAACTAAATAGACAAGGGATAAACACATGATTCTAACAAAACCAATTAATTATTGGTTTTGTTCAACATGTTTCTTTTCCTTTTGCTAAACGCTTGCAACAATCAAACACAGTAGTTGCATAAGAAAGATCAATATGCATTTGTTTCTCCTTCTTTGTAACCAAGAAGTCTTCTTGAATCCTGAGAACAGTTTAGTTAGTTTAACATCTTCTATAAGCACCTTGGAACATTCCACCTAAGCTGGTCCAATAGCAGTCATTCAAAAGCCTTTGCTTAAAGGTTGTAGGCCAATGACTTCCTACTTTGGACAACTTATTTAACAAAGATACGAGATATTGAGCCAGTTACGTGATACAATCTTGTTACGTCTGTATAGATCTACGCGAGTTTCTTGGGAATGGGATAGGCTCTTATGTGATACAATAGCAACACGAATTGAATGGGAAGAAACGAATGATAAAGTAGCAGTTATATAAAAGCAGAAAGACCACCTAAATTCTTCGCAAGCATTTAAAGATTTAGTTTTCGCTCATACGGATACCTTGCGGAATACACTAAATTTAAAGCGGCTGACATAAATATTTACGCGTCCCAGTTGGTTAAAGTGGTCACGACTCACCGACGCTCATATGTGCTTCAACATGCACCACTCAATTCTTTGATCGAATTAGGGTTGATTTATTAGGTAATAGGTAGTCTGCCCCGCCCTAAGTAACTGGCATTTATGACTGATGAAAAATCGTAAAATCGCTTATAAAAAAGAGCAGTGCACTGTGTATTTATGGATTCCCTAACACCATGGATGACTTTTCTGGTCATTGTGGGCATAGTTTTCCACAAGCACCAATTCCATCGAGCAGAGGCACGAGTCAACATTGCAATGTAAGGATGTCACTGTAAGATAGTACATAATTAAATCATGATGGATGGTTGTCTCACATTTGAGAGACGTCTAATAGAAATCTTTAGACGGTGAAGTATTTAATGACCCCATTAATTACTATAAAGGGATAAATTCACGCACATTACCAAGACCGGCGTGGTATGCGATCACTCGCACGTGAATAGTTGGTGCGTTAAGGTTAATATTTACAATAAGCAATCAGGAAAGCATAGGTAGGCATGAACAGTGTGACGGAAATTGACTGCTGGAAAAAGTCACTGGAATTTGACACTTTCCAGCAAGGGCATCTTCAAAGGTGGACTCCTTCCGCGAATTAAAAAATATTTTATTTTATTTTATTATTTAGTTTTAACTTTTTTAATATTTCAAAAATATATATTCAAATTTTATTTTAAAATGATATAAAATAAATATATATAACAAAAATTTAAAAACTTAATACTATTAAATATTTAAATATTAAAAACTTCAAATACTTTTTTAAAAATATTTTATTTTATTATGTATTTTTAACTTTTAACTCTTTTAATATTTGTAGAAATTTAAATCTTATATTTATAACGTTTATTTTTAAATGATATAAAATAATAAATAATATTATTATATAAAATATTAAAAAATAACTAAAATTTTGTAAAAATATTATATTTTAGATTTTGTTTAGTATTTAAAGTTTTCATGCAGATTTTATTTAAAATTTAAAAACTTTCATATAAATTTTAAATTTATACAAGTCAAATTTAATCATGATTTTTTTTTTCGAATTTTATCTTGGCCAAACTCGAACACGAACCCGAACCTTTTGACTTAGCTCCTAAGTTTTTGTATTTCTTATTTAGTGTGATTTAATAGACTAAGCTTCATAGCTGAGTTTGGTACGTGAACACAGTAAGTGAGGTTGGTAGGTGGAAGGTAGATAAGAGAACTTTGATTTTTCATCCTAAATCCTTGACCACTTCGGTAGGTGGAAGGTAGATGAGAAGACAAGTTTGAATTTTCATCATATATATATTTTACCACATTGGTAGGCGTAAGGTAGATGAGAAGACCAGATTAAATTCTCATCCGAAATACTTGACCACTTTCATAACTGAGCTTGGTAGGTGGAAGGTAGATGAGAAGACAAGTTTGAATTCTCATTTGAAATCCTTGACTACTCTTATTATTAAATCTATATGTGTGTGTACGAAGCTCATTGTAATAAGTCAAGTAATCAATCAATAAATTAAGTTCAATTTGATATTTTATTGGTTGATATATGCAAATCACAAGTGCAGAGGAGATTCCATTTTCATTTTGGCTGCAACTGTTGCAACTTGTTTTTATAGTTGCAGCAATTTTTCACTTCTCAACCTTTTCATCAAATTTTGTGCATGTCTGAAATAAAAGATGAAACCGGTGTAATTTCCCTGACTACAGGCCTGCAGAGTGAAAACTGAGTCCTTTAATTTTTCTTCCATCCGATTGCTGGATTTTCTTCAAATCCATTATGAAACAAGCTTCAACACTGCAAACTCTTCTATCCCTTAAAGCAACTTATATACTCAACGTTAATGCAAAGGGTAATAAGTTTCTTCAACTTACAAAAACCTTTATGAGAAAGATAATCATGAGTTTCCTTGATATAGATCCAGCACCTGATTTTACCTCTAGTAGGGGATCACCTTGGCATTTAATTCCTTTTAAATCGTCGATTTAGAAACCAATTCTGGAAATTATAATCATGGCTTTGTTTGAGATTGAGATGTGTCTCAATCTGAATTCACTCGGACCATGGGAGACTAAATCAAGAGGGAAACACACCAAGCAACAGACCCCGAGCATAGAAGGTGTGAGATACCAACAACTATCATGATCTCATTTACCAGTGACAAGACAAAGCGAAGGAAACATGACCCGAATGTCGCAACCAGAGAAAGCAACATTTTCTGTGCAATGAACCCAAGAGGTGAAAAATAAAATAGGGAAAGGAAAACAAATGCCAAAGTCACAAAGAGAGATGAAACAAGGATAACACAAGTGGCGTAATCTTGTAACACAGAAATCAGCCAGGGAGAATAATAATCTGAGCAATTAACTCTGAATGGGGAAAGAAATATAAATGAGGAGGTGACAAATGTCACCTTCTCGTTAACTCAAAATGAGAAACCCAAAATGGAGAAGGAAGATTTTGCTCATTCTATGAAGCAAGTTTAGACAAGCAGCAATCAACTGTGAATCCGGAAAAAAGCTCAAAGAGATGAAAAATTGAAAGCAAAAGTAATCCACACAAAACAAGTTTTCCAAGTAAACAGATGTCACGCTCCCATTAACCAATGGAAATACCAGAAATAAAACCATGGAGCAAGACAGAACAAGGAAAAACCATAAAAGCTTGGGTAAACATGACAGATTAGAAAAGTGGATAAATTAAACCAAGGAAAATTAACTTTTGATGCCAAAAATGTCACTGCAAATTCTTATAAATCAGGCATTACTTGCATGTAATTTTGTTATCTTGAATTCTGAAAACAGGGTCACCAAATTCCTTTTGGGAATTTGAGTGTGTTTGTGACAACAAGACCCAAGCTATATTAGGTAAGAGGCACTTACATTACATATATAAATTTTTAGTCCATTTCAATAAGTGTTTGGTTAGACGATACTAACCAATAATTATTATCCATACCCATCAGGGTATCCCTTGCACCATGAAGGCCTATTGCTAATAATATAATGGTCACAACATTTTTCGTTTTAAAAGTTATCTAAGGTAATTTGATAAAGTCATTTAATAGTGGTAAGTCCAATAGATATTGATAAGGTGCATGTAAGTAGACAAAAATTAGTTGACATGTGTGGTTACTTGGTTGCTTGACCATGACATTATAAATTGTATCATTGGAAAAACAACATTTGATGAATAAAGTATTGCTCCTCCTATCTCTATTGTCAAGTTTATTTCTTCTTTAAATTTACATACATCAAAAAGGTGTATAACAATCAACACTAAAGTGACAAGATATTTGTAAAGGCAAAAGAAGGCCTAGAAGGTGTCCTTGTGCTTGTATACTCTACAAGTAAAATATTCAATATAGGTGAGAAGGTCATCCTCAATTCAATATAAATAATCATTGAACCACTATCTAAGTCACCAAACTAGTTAACCACTGTTGCAAGGTGATGATAAGGATCGACCAAGACCAATGGTAAAAGGAATGCCAGAGGGACCATAGTAAAGGGTCAATGAGGCACATAACAGCATGACTAGAGCCCCTTGCAGGAACCTTGTGAGGGGCAACAAAGACCAGAAATCAGAGATTCCTCTTGCCAGATCATTGCAAATAGAGGATTTCCAGTACTACCATAAGGGTCAATTAAGGCGAATGTCGAGATGGGCACTAAGCAGACATAGTCAAGAGGGACTTACCATTTAAGAATCCAAATAACTTCCCAGCAAGCAATGCATGACAGGATTTATGCATGTATGATATCATTCAATACTTTCAGTGCAAGAGTAGTTATAACATTTATATCCATGCTTATAAATCTGATACATGTACCTGAAAAAACTAAAATTCTCAACATTTTGAAATAAAGCATCATTCGTGTCTTTAATACTTTTTTATTTTTAAAGATCTTGCTATTCTAGAAATACAAGGATTATTCTGATTTCAGCCATAATTGAAGCAGAAAATTGCAAAATTCTCAAATTTTCTAAGTTAGATGGTAGCTTAAAGTGATGTCACATGAAGATGAGGGAGAGAAGCTTCTATTAGAGATGAGGATAATGAACAAACAATGCTGAAATGATGCTGCTACGGATGTGGAATTAGCTTTAAGATGGTATAGATCAATACTGTCCTAGAACACATCAGATGCATCCGTACCTAATGTCGCTTTTCCAAGTTGTCCAGAAAGGAGCTCACTATTGCGGAAAAATACACATCCATCGTTTGGGCACATGGTTTCACCTGACTTGCTATAGTTCTTCTCCATAACAATCAAGTTCACAAATACCCTCATCTTTGCATTTGGACGAACAAGTACAGTAAATAGCTGTTTACCAGTCCAAAGTTCAATAGGCTGCCAAATAGGGATCAACCAAATTTTAGATATGCTTCTGCTCATTAATTAAGTTAAAGATCATAAATGCAATACGGGCACTGCATGCCATAGTAAAAAAATTGCTTTCCATAATCTAAACTTTAAGGAAATAACTAAAGATATAAAGAGAATTCGCACCAGCAAGCTACCATGCACCACGATATTGAGATACATACATACATAATTTCAAAGGCACTGTAGAATGTAATCTCAAAAATTTTGGTGCATAGAGGGATTTCACTTGTGACTGTATTCAAGGAAATCATGACTATAGTTTCAAGACTTAAACACAGATGCAGCTGCATGCTGTGTATCAGATATATGAAAAAACACTCCATAAACTTCAAACAGTAGCAGCAGAATTTACACTACCTTCAAGATGGCAGGTGTAGGCAAATCAATATGCTCAGATGCATCTCCCATGTAAGAACACATGAGCGAAAATGCTGCACGGTCATAAAATGTGTCCTTCCTTGTTATTAAAAATGAAGATGTTAAGAAATCTTGAGTGGAGGCAATCAGGATCTCTCCATTTTTCGGTGTACATAGATTATTTTGAACCTGTAATATGCCCAACTCAAATCCATGAAAACCTGAACAATCATAACACAACACCAAGAATGCATAGCATATAATACCAACCAAAGGAGGGAATTCCACACAGATCACTAGACGGAAAACAGAATGCCTTTTTGAAAATAAAAAAATTTTGAGGTAACAAAACATAGACATGCTGTCAATAAAACATCCTATAAAAATCAACTGAAAGAGTCCATAACAGAGGGAACATAAGCTAGCTTCATACTCATTTATCGGAAAAGTATGAAACCTACACAAATTATTTCCAAATAAATCTCAAACCAGCTAAAGCAAGGACAAGCAGAATTTTCCATATTTGTGCATCAGTAGTTGCTTACACAAGGTGAGGATGCTTTCATTCAGTTACAAAAAGTGAAGGCCTATCAAAAGCATCCATATATAGAGGCTACTACACACTTATTATTATTTTTCAGGAATCGTCAACAGCCATAGGCAATGAATCAAGAAATGCAAGTCAAGACAACCTGAAGGCCATAATGCAAAAGGATGTCATATCAACTGCAGTCACTCTTGGGGATTACTCACAGTTTTAACGCAAGATAGAAGTTGTAAGCTTTGGATTCTCCTGAACTAATAGTGCAAGCTAATCAGTAAAATATCAACCTTGAGCATCAGCCAACAGAGCAATGTATGATTGCTTACACTACTACTCACTCTTATCTGTCAATCAATAGATCATTTCCATATAAAACTAGCAAGAGAGCAGACTATCTGCTTTCAAAGTGCTCTCATCATCATGAGCTTGAATACCAGATATACTTATGGGTTTTTAGAAGCTTTAACCTGTCAACATTATGATCCACATTCCAACCCTTGCAACAATTAATTCCAATTTAATTTTTCTGTGTAAGAAAAGATCTTACATTGCATTTATGGGCAAAGCCTGAAAGAGTTATAGTAAGCACAGCCTTTAAAAGGTATGAAAAATTATGTACTGCATCTAGACATGTTAATGCCATAACCATCAACGTTGTATGTAAGTTAAATATATGTTATAACCTCCACTATTACAACTATAGGTGTCTGAGTACCAAAAACAACTCAGAAAAAGTATGAGAAAAGTATACCACCTATCATCCTCCCTAGTAAAGTGAAGGAAAATGAAACTGCATCTCTCAATTGAGTTTCTCAACCATCATGCTCAGCCTCTGTATTTCCATCTCCATCCACAAGGACTTATCAGACCCACCAAAGAGGATGAGGGAACTGGATGACCTTGGAGGCAAACACTACAATTCTTGAAAAATTGATCCAAAGCAACAAAAATATCTAATGAATCTCTGTTGTGCATGAAGTAATCCAAAACTACTACTCTATACAATTCAAGTTTCTGTCTAAAATCCCTCATGTTTGGCAAGTTGCTTCTTTACTCTATTAAAGCAAAACCAACATGCTTAACATGCTGAGCTCTAGCATTGTAAGAAGGAAGATACAGCGCATTAACAGCAGCAGATATGCTGTACCCCAACTTTGTGGGTCCTCAAAACGGTGGTGGAATAGTGTAAAATCCGACATATTCGGCAGAGAGGGCATTCCAGATTACGAGAGACAGATTGGGTGATTCCAGATTACGAGAGACAGATTGGGTGGAAGGTAGGGCACCCAAAATCTTATTAAGCTTCTCCTTATTTGAATAGTCCAAATGCATATATGTAGCTGATGAACTGTATGCTGAAAGATGTGGGAAGCGACAGCATGGCCATGTGGAATCCCTGCTGGACCGACCAAATTGAGAGGGGCATGACAACAAGCTAAAATGCAATTTAGATATTGGTAAGTTATTGAGTGGTATTAGTCGATTAGAGATGCTTATAAAAACTCAACAAAGAGATCAGAAGCATAGGAAAAAATACTTGCCATGGAGCTATAAATGGGACATGCTACCCAGTTGCTGACTTGGCCATCAGGGCATAGTACCTATTAGACTGGAAACACCTATGCTAAAATAGCTATTTGAGATAACTTGGGGGTTATCATCGATAGCTGGCGCCTTAAGTACATCAGCTGCCAAGAAAATTTGCCAAATTGACAGGAGATATACTAGATTCCAAACAAGATACTGCAAATCCAACAAGTAGAATTCAAATAAATGGGTGAACATTGAATGAAAACAAATAATATAAACTTTAAAGATATAAAATGAGGCTGGTCGAGACTCAAGTCACAGGCCATGACAAACAGCATTAAATAGTCCATCAGATATCCTTTTGAAATACTTGCCGAATGCAATAGGTTACATGAAATCCAGCTAAGTCGGATATAATAAGAGAGTGGATGGGCTCCAATGTCACACCATGCAAGTGGTACGCACCATACAAAGTTCGGCAAAATACTTTCAACACTTAGATTATCAAATAGCTAGCAGCATAAGATAAATATGTGCGAATGAATTCCAATTTTCTTTAAGAATGGAAGAATTTAATTTAAATTTTAAGAGAAAAGGAACATCATAATGCTTTAATTACCCCCATAAGCATAAGAGCTTCAGTTCGAGCTTCTTCAGTTTGGGGAACATGTAGATTCATCTCATCTCCATCAAAATCTGCATTATATGGATTGCATACTGACTCGTTGAACCTGAGAGTCCTCCAGGGCATCACTCTAGCCTGCATTATAAAGAAATAGGACAGTTAAAAGGAAATAGTTGCTAAATGAGTTGATTATATCCATACAATAAATAAAACATTAGCAACACACATTTGAGTAAAAAACAAAAAATTGCAATAAAATCACACTATATAGCATGTTTTGGGTTCATTAATGCTGACAATAAAATAATATGTTACCCTGTGGGACATGATAGACATTCGATGAAGACTTGGCTGTCGGTTAAAAAGGACAATATCTCCATCTTCAAGATGGCGCTCCACTATATAACCAATTTTCAGCTCTGCAGCCAGACGTCTCGTATTTCCATACCTAAGATATCTACATCACCACCACATACTAACATCAAAAAAAAGTGAATCTTGTATTCATCTCAACTCTCTGCTATGGTTATAAATATTCAATACCCAATCAAAGGACTACTGTTGTTTCACCCATCTTTTAATGCTGGAGTTATTTTCTCATTTACAATGAAATAATATCGTTATCTTTGTTGGTACAGCCAAACATAAAAGTGAATACCAGATGTTAAAGAGATCAAACATAGTGTAAGGAGTATAACTTACGATTTGTGACCATCGGGACGGACGATAAAATTTGCCCCTGGGTACTTTGAGGCACCATTACTCACACGCTGTCTCAATTTCTCAATGTTGTGGCGTGAAACCTTTTCTGGATATGTCAAGGTCAACGCCATCAATATTGGCACAGCCACCTGCAAAATCATTGAGGTCCTATTTTAACAACTTTGAAAACACTTCAGAATAGTTTCCTCAAAATGTATAAGTAAAGGAATCAGTTTAAAAATATTTCCTCTTCATTTTTTCCTGACCTCAGTAATTTTGAGATTAGGATCTGGAGAAATCACAGTCCGACCAGTAAAATCAACACGCTTTCCAGACAGATTTCCACGAAACCGTCCCTGTTTTCCTTTAAGACGCTGTACAAATCCACGCAATGGCTTCCCAGGAGGCTGCATACCTGGGGGAAGACCAGGAAGGTCACTGTTTATATACATAGCAACTTGAACTTGAAGCAAATCCCATGTTTCCTGGACAAAGAAAATTTCAAAATTGTAAGGCAGATGAATAAATAACTGTAACAACTACGGAAAATACCAACATGAAAATGATTTATATGCATGATATAATTCAACAACACACCATGAAGAACTGAAGCAATGAAACAATGAGAATCTAAAAGATGATAATTGATAGACTGACAAAAACGAATTTCAGAGTCTACTAATTGTAACCTTCTGGTCAAACTACTTGTAAGAGACCAAAAGGTCTTTCAAGAAGGAATACATAAGGATTCAGTATAAAATATATTATAATGAAAGGAAAGTTCCAAAAGACAAGATATTGAAGGTTACCAGCTGAAATTCTTAATATATGTAGTTTCGATAAACAAACAGAGCTTTGCAGATTTCATTATGAATCTAAACACCCATCGAAACAACCTTTAGAACATGTCAAACTCGTGACTTTGTTTAGTCATGTTTCCTCCAATGGGATGTTAAGAATTTATGTTTTCTCTAAATTTTGTCTTATTTTAGGTTTATGTATATCACTATTTATTATTTTGTTTATGATTTACGACTGCTTTACAAGGCAATTCAATTCATTGGAATCCAAAAACAAGACGATATAGCGAAACTTGGCATCAACGACGACTCCAAGATCAACTTTTGCGGAGACAATTTACAGAATTGGACAGTTCCTAAAGACTAGTCTGGTCTAACAGATACTAAAAATAATCATGATCATCAAAAAAGGATGAGGATGTCTACAAAGATGGTAAAGTATATTCATATTTTGCAAAGAATACAATTCAAAGGGAGATGACCTATTCAAACCATCCTTTTGATATACAACCATGAGATGACTTATTCAAACCACCTTTTGATATACATCCTTAAGATAATCTTGTAGCATAAGTAGCAACTTGGCATGTTATAAATCCCCTTTCTCAAGTGCTTCTACCTTGAAGCATCACAAGAATCTTTAAATTGGTAAAGATAATTTTCTCTGTTGATCTGATTCATCACTGGAGTCTTTAAATTGGTAATCATAATTTTCTTTGTTGGTCTGACTCTGATCATTTTTCGATTATGAAGGTGCCAGACATGATTAATTTCAAAAGAGACATGATTAATTTCAAAAGCAACATGTTTTTGTGTTATATTCTGACCAAAACGCCTTTAACAAGTCCTTCAAAGAATATTCTTCCCTATGCATAAGCTCGTTGTTAGATGCATTTATGATTATCTCTTGGTTTCACTTTTTGTGAAGATGACCATCTGTTTGAGGATGTTTGGGTAGGAAGATGCTTAAGATTCAACCGATCTCCAAAAGATCACCATCAAAAATTGCCCAATCACGCATTAAATTACCCCTCCTGAAATCAATCCTAGCGGCTGGTTATGATTTCCCATCTACCTGTCATTTTTGTATGTGAAGATTTAATGTTGAAATTGCAAATCTATACTTGTGTCCCGCACTCAACCCATCATTGATTTCATGCCCAATCCATCCACTCAAAGGCCTCATTATAAACAGGAGCCAAGGAATAAAGGAATATCAAAGCAAAACCAGATTATCACAAAGTGAAAAAACAAACTAAATACAAGTCTAGTGCTAAAGATTCCACCGTGAAGGAACAGAATGAAAAGACTGTCGACATTGATGAAGACAAGATGATGCCTGCCCCTGGGACAAACAGAAAGCAGCAACAGTATCCTTCTAAATTCTAATCAGCCAATGGGTTTAAATCATTCACTGAGATGAACCTTACTCATGTTATGGTTCATGGAAAATACCCCAGTTATGCAGCATGGTGTTAGGACTTATCTCCCTACCATTTACCCCAAACCTAAGCAAGTCCCTTGTGATTTTGAATTAATACACGTCAATGCTAGGGCCAGAACCGGTCAAATGAACATTCCAGATAATTGATATCATTTAACGCATCCCCCACTCTTGGCATTTTTCCCTAGTGATCCTACAAATGCCCCTCACTTTTTACCCTATAATGTTCAGCATAGACAAGAGAAGACTTTGACTTACCCTATTGGGCCTCCGGAAAATCAGACTTTTCACTGGGTCACATAAGCAAACTCTAGAAGTTCTAGCTCTATTAGCAACCCCAATCGTGATTAGAACCATATAGGAGATATGTCTGAAATGCAGCTATTCCCAATAATCGAAGCAAAAATATTGAATGAAAATGTGTGCACAAACCTTACATTGAGGGTTGCATCACTAGGCTCGTCCATGTGTTACAGGGACAGCATGAGCGAATTGACACCATTAATACCTTTATTGAGCAATAGTATAGTCACTAGGGAGCATGAGCACCCTCTCAATTTTCGAAGGCGCAAAACATCTGCTACATTTAGAAAATGCTAAGAGCAATTACAAAATTAATGCAAGAGCAGGTTGTTTGTGGCTATCAATCTAAAAGACAAGTCACTCAAGGGGTAAATTTCTATATCTGCAAGCCCGCAACTGTAAGAGGATCAGCTTGGACGGTTCCACTCTACGTCAACAATTCTAATGACGAAAATCACACTTGGATCCATAGTTACCAGGTTCGGAAATCCGATTAAATTCGGAAGGGCAAAAAAATCCGAAAATTCGGAGTTCTCGAAAAAATTCGAAAAAATACGGAAAAATCCGGTTCGGAATATATATACTTATATTATTATAAATTTATATTATTGTATACTTATATCATTATATATAGACAAATCATACAAAAAAGCATCCATCTACCATAATCATCATCATCATAATGATTCTTTCAAAAGATTGCAAGAAGTTGCTTGGTCCAAAAAGGTGCAAAAATGGATTTTATGAAAATAAGAAAAATATTGCCATCAATGTGTAGAGCTCAAGAAAATATACACTTTTAGAGAAGACGACACCTGAAACGGAGCCACAGAATGAAAGTTATGGCACATGCAAGTTTTTGCTGCTACATCTTCCCGGACCCTTTCCAAAAATGGCAAATTTTTTTCTTTCCTTGTGATTTCTTCACCGAAAATCCAAAAAAGGAAAGAAATGCCAAAAAAGGAAAAAAAAAAATTTGTGCAAAAAAATGGCCGAACCGAACCGGATTTATTCGGTTACTTCAAAAAATACGGTTCAAACCGGATTTCATACAAATCCGGCCAAACACTCGTAACTATGCTTGGATCGCTTCAAATGGAAATGAGAAAAGTACCCCGTCTCACAACACCTATGGATAATCCTGTTTAATGCCAGCTAAGCTTTATTTCAAAATTTTGAATCAACAACGGATGCCTCATCATGATCATATCAGATATAATGCCACTTCAAATAATTATAAAACTGTAAAAATGCTAGCTATATGCATATTCCAGATATAAATACCAGCGGCAGATTATCTAAGTGTATTAGGATAAATCATAGTATTAGCACTCATACTATTGAGTAGGTCTGAAAGATTGTTTTTCTTTGAAGGAGATGTGGGTTCAGCCCTAATCATGCCAACATGCTTTGAACTTCTCTTTGCCAGCCTTTTGTTATATCAGGCAAATGATCTTTGTAACAGCACTTTTTGTTTAATATGAATTTTATCTTTTCGAAAGAAAAGTATAGCGCACTAGTTTGATATTGTAGGCCTGCTTTCACAATTATAAAGCTGCTTTTGGGGTTAAGGCAGATCCAGTGGCCCTCCTCTGCTCTTCCGGAAGAGGGGGATGCACTGAAGTCATTGTGTAACAATTCTATGTAATTTTAATTTATGATGTTCTATAATGTCATATAAGATATATGCTTCAAACAAAGTTGTGTTCAATTCAAAAGCGGTAATGTCACAGTTCTTCAGCTTGTAAACTTCGTCAATTGAATTGATAACAAAAATATCTCATTTATTTCAAAGTCATGCTTCCCTAAATAGAAGGGGACTTTGTATATTAATCTTGAAATTAAATACTTGTGCACACGTATCATTTGGCTCAAATAAAAAGCGCAAGCATGAATGAATTATAACAATAATTCTGTAGGGATGCAACGCTGTTATCTAACAATTACCATAAATTTATCTGGGGTGCTCCCACTTTCCAAGTGTGCATGCAATGTCAAATTACTGCTCATGATATGGTTTAACTTCATTGTAATATCATCTTCATTACTGCAACAAATATGAGATGTTAGAATTGAACCTGATGATGACAAATTTGTGTGCTTTGTCCCTTAATGCACTGGAAGCAACATAATAAAGAAGCATAAAGTTCAACCATTAATTCATATGTTTAAACACCAAATCCACATTGGCATACAAACCTTCCACCATCTGTCACAACTGAAGGACGAATGCTCACAGGTGGGACTGCCATATGTGTTACAATAAGATTTTCAGGCCTGTCATATAGATATAAAACTTCACAGTCCTGCCATTTCAAACAAATTAGGTTAAACAATAAAGATCCATTTAATTCATTTTTTCTTCATATATTGGCCATAAATACAAAGATCACTCAGAAAATCCCAATCATCTCTACCTCGTCTGTCATCCTTTCAAAAAGGTTGAGAACTTTAGTAGGAATAAGATCATCCTGAACTTTATTCAAGAATGATTTGATTTCCTTATTATTTTTTACTGCTTCAGTTAATTCTAACTGGTATTCATCTCTGACATCAGCTGCCTTTGAGTACTTTTCATGGGTTATACGCAATGTTGAGGTCAGCTTCTTCACCGTTCCTACAGTAAACAAATCGTGTTCCTTTACAGACCAGGATCGTGTCCATGAGGCACCAAAGCATACATGTTTGATCACCATTGCACAATACTTTTTCTATAGAAATGACAAGACAGATTGCAGAAAAATATAAATCATTGGTTAAAGCATGCTCGCAATAAAACAAATACTTTCAATGCAGGTAAGGATAAGAAGCATTAAAATATTGATAACTGAGTGTATGCATCTTAGGCACAATTAGGAAATAACAAAATTTTCTAGGAATAGCTTGAACTGACATGACAACATGAAGATATTCACAAATTAAACACCTAGAGTTGGTTAGTACAAATTTGGAAATGATCTAAGCTACAGGTGCATTCCCTGATTTAAGCAATGTGGTTACTCAAGTACATGGCAGAACAAATAGAGTATACTATACAAGTTTTCCCCTGGTGAACGAGCTTCCCTGTTTGTTGATTTTACTACATCATAATTGTTTCTCGGAACTTGATTTCCAAATCATGGATCACCATAGATACAGTAATAATGCCAGCTATATATATCATATATGGCGATATTCCTAGTGTTGCACAGCCCCACATGAACAATAGTTACGAAAGATAGTTGTATACCAATGCATATCTCAAGACACTCTCCTCTCACATAAATGACCTTTTAACTAAACCAATTCCATGCAAGCTTAAATTTGAAGCATTAAGTACTTTTACCGGAGGTATCATTTGATAACTACTATATGTTATTTATAAGCAAAAACATTTACAATAAAAACAAAATAAATCCCCAGGGCCTTCCATACATATGAGTTACTGACCGCTATAATGAGTTACTAACCATTATAATCACCGCAGTGTGTACAAGTATGAACACGTTTGCATCGTTCAGTTATTTTCTTCAACAGAGCACGCTTCTGCAACACCTCAGCTCTCGGATTTCGCATCCGCCGTAGGAATACTATGCGCTCATCTTCTGGACAAAGAACTCGTGCACAAGACTACAGAATGACAAAACAATATGTACTCTTTGTGATTACAAAAATAAAATCCTAAACATGTCCACCTGTATAGTTCCATTTAACAGCCAAAAATAAATTTAAATTCAAAATTTAATGTCCATCTACTGGACCTAACTAGCAAGTATCCTAAACCCTAGAACATTCAAGTGCTGCCTTCCCTACCTTGCAAATACATTGTAGAATATTTACAATATTTTTGAAATAGCCAATATGAAAAACAGGAAGTGCGAGCTTTATATAACCATAGTGGCCTGGACAATCTGCAAATTTTCCATGGCAGGTTGAGCATGTTCCTTTATTTGATGCACCCTGAAAGTAATAAATACATTAGTTAAAACTCAAGTTGTTTATTAGAAAACATTGCCAACCTTCCAATCAAAACAGCACAGAAAAATTTGCATGTTTTTATTTTAAGTAATTCCTTTATTCAAAAATCCTCTTTAAAGTTTGTACTGTTTTAGAAAGAGAGACAAAGAGAAATGAATTATATTAATTTGCACTAGTGACCAAAGTTGATCAATGGGACTCAACAGTACATCCAGTTACAATAGAACAGTGCTGCGGTGGAAAAGAACTGTAGAAGCAGAAAAAGTGATTAAGACTAAAGCTAAAACACTCAAGAAACTGAAAGCCCAAGAGGAAGTGAATGCAAGTACACACAAATATATATAGCCAAATGGGTGGAAACTCCCCAAGAGGAATATGCGGAATGAATCAAATTGATGACATGCATACATTTTTTTATATAAAGGGTCAATATGTTGCATTACAAAGGTGGAACATTGCAACCAAACCTTCCAAGTGCAATAAACCATTGTAGGGAGGGATCAACGAGGACTCGAAAGACTTTTACGTGAAATGGATTAGTCCTGGAGACAAAAGAAAACCACCAGAAAACTACTAACTATGAAAAGAGCTATCGCACCTTGAAACAAAGATGCAAGATAAACAAAGAAACACTAAGACTAAGCTTATAAGACGATAAGGGCTGTCTTTGTCTGTACAAAAATTTGTGAGTGAAGCCATGTACATAATATAGAGAATAGCAAAATTCAAAAGTGTCAAGCATAGATAGCTTAAGATGTGCCTGGTGCTTTCTCTTGCATCAGACCAGTTGTCATCATTAGATGGTAGGGGGACGAGCAGCTTCCCCATGAATAGCAGCAAAACCACACACATCCTCCTTGCTAGGAAGGCCACCTAAAGGCCAATTCGGAGGGATCAACGAGGCTTAGGTCTGTGCACAAGTACATGACCAATTCCAATTTCCAAGGCTTCCTCATGAAATGCCTGACACTTGGCAGCAGGTTGTAAGATGTAGTGTGCCTCACATCCCCATTTCTTGTGTTTTCCAGCATCTCAATCCTCTTGTTTTGTTGTAGGAAGACAGTATGAGAAAATGCAATTCATCTTCCCATGGAGCCAAGTGCTTTTTCCATAACCCGGTATTGGATGCCATTCTCCCGATATCTAAGTCACCAGTGTTCGTGTTCGTGTTCGTGTTCGTGTTCGTGTTCGTGTTCGTGTTCGTGTTCGTGTTCGTGTTCGTGTTCGTGTTCGTGTTCGTGTTCGTGTTCGTGTTCGTGTTCGTGTTCGTGTTCGTGTTCGTGTTCGTGTTCGTGTTCGTGTTCGTGTTCGGCAAGGATAAAATTCGCAAAAATTCGTCAACCGATAAAGTTCCAAAAAAATTCGTCAATAAGTTCGGATTATATAAATCTGCTATACAAATATTTTTTAAATAAATAATAAACATACAAAAATGGTTGAACTTGAAATACACAAATATTATTAAATACTTTCAAAAATATTATGAAATGATGTCAAAACATATTTGTAACTTATAAGCTGATCAAAATACTAAATAGAACATTACACGCATGTGAAATCACAAACTTAAAGAGGGTTTCTTGTTTCAAAAAGAGTCTAGATTCTAAAGCATCTAAGTTCTACCACTATTCTCAAACTTTTGGATTTCTCTAAACTTTTTACATCAAAAAAGCTCAAAATCATCAAGAGCACTTGGATGAGATGGTTCAATATCATCATCTTCAGATTCACCACTGAATTCATCTTGTGAAAGCAAGTCAGGATCATTTGCATCTGCCATGTGTTTTGAAATGGGTTGGAGTTGTGAAGACGAAGTAGATGAGTCTTTCGTTGCTTTCTTCATACATAGCTGCAGATTGCTGCGAATATAAACAAGATCTCCCAACCTCCCAAACAACAACTTGTTCCGCTTCTTTGACTGAATGTGGTCAAAACAACTCCAATTCCTTTCACACGCTGATGAACTAGCTCCCTGACTCAATACTCTAACAAAGAAAGCAATTCGTTGCAACTCACAAGTATCTGCTCCAAAGTTGCTCCACCACCTATATCCTTCAACATTTGGACGTGACATGTCATACTTGGCTGCCGGTATTCCAAACATCTTTTCTTCTAACATGTATGTCCAACATTGATCCCTGATTTTACTTGCAACTTGTGGATCTTGTTCAAACCTCCCTATGGCTTCATAAAGGCCACTCATGATTTCACTGTCACCCTGTCTATCTATATGGAAGAGTTTTGGCTCCAAATAGCAAGCTGCTGCATGCAAGGGGTGTGCATCATTTTCCACCTTGAATCAATTGTTTCCCATATCTCAATATAGTCTACTTCCACATGATTGAATGTTTTTGAATGGTTTCCTTACAACGGTCCATGCTTTCATAAAGCATACCAAGACAAGGTTTATCACCATCAACCATACGAAGCACTTCAACAATTGGTTCACACACTTTTAAAACTTTTGTTGCATTTTCCCAAAAATTGTTGTTTAGAATTATTTGCTCTATGTTCTTTCCTTTTGCACCTTTAGAAAGAACTGAATTTTCCCAATCAGTGGAACAAATAATTGATCTTAGCGTTGCTTTCTCTTCAACCACTCTTTTCAAAGTGATATAAAATGAGGCAAATCTTGTTTCACAAGGCCTCAACAACTCTTTGGATGCATGCTGCCTATAAATGTTCAATGTGAGCCGATGGTTTCTAATGAAATTTGCAATTGCTCTCCTCTGTGAATTGCTTCATGCACCCATGGAAATTTAGCCAAGTCATGAAGCAACAAATCAAGACAATGTGTTGCACATGGACTCCAAAATATATGTGGGTACTTATCCATAATCAACTTCCCAGTGCCCACACAGTTTGCAGCACTATCATTCCACAACTTGAACCACGTTCTCTATACCCACTTCAAGAATGGCTTCCTCTAATATTTTGAAAATATACTCAGAGGTCTTCTTGTGGTTCATGGCATCAACTACTTTCAAAAACACTACACCCAGAGGGCAAGCCACCAAAACATTAATCAATGGCCTCTGACACATGTCTGACCATCCATCACTCAATATGGTGCACCTGTTACACTCCAAGAGGCTTTGACCGCTGCCAGTTTCTCAGTCACCCTTTCTTTTGATTTCTTCAAAAGAGTTGTTCAAAGCCTCTGAAGTAGGAGGTGTATACCCTTTGCCAAACTCTACAACTTTCTAAATTGCATTCTTAAAATGCGGATTTCGCAACATTGAATGGAATTGCACTTGAATAAAACAAATCAACCAGTGCATCATCCACATGTTGTTTCTCCACTGGTTTCCAAAGGTTGTTCAAAGTTCCACTCTTTGATCCCCTTGTTGCATCACCGACGTGGGAATGTTTGAAGCAGAAGACATAAAATTTGTAGTGAACCTAGATATTTTTGCTTGAATTCTCTGTTTTTTTGTGCTGATTTTTGCTTTCCTGCAGACGAAGAGGCTTGGTCTTTCTCCAAGCAGCTCTGATGCTTGGAGTTACATTTGGGCATGCAGTAACACCCCCTCCTGCACCAGCTGAGATGCCAAGTAGGTGGTCCATTATCCTTGTGATACTCCCGACAAATGAATGACCACACAAATTACATTTGATATGACTACCATTGCATGTTACGTGTTTCCATCCCTCCGCTTTCGATTTCGGGGGTGCCATTGAATTATGTTAGAACCTGCACGTTTTAAAGACGATGAGATTATAATACCTATATAACTTTAATACCAAGTAAACATCCAAAATAATAATAATCTAAGTAAATTATTAAAACTTAAAAGCCTTCTAAAAAGAATAATAAATAACTAAATTATAA
The DNA here is from genome assembly GCA_018340775.1 of Taxus wallichiana var. yunnanensis. Lineage (NCBI taxonomy): Eukaryota > Viridiplantae > Streptophyta > Pinopsida > Cupressales > Taxaceae > Taxus > Taxus wallichiana. Next base: position 661,058,840 of record CM031242.1, read on the forward strand.
TTAAGTCCTAATGAAAAATTAAACTTAATTTAAAAATATTAATGTTATTCATAATAAAAGAATTATAAATACATATTATAAAATTTAAATAATTTCGTAATTTATATCTTAAGCTCAAAAATATATTAAAAACATATAATTAATTGATAAATAATAAATTACGAATCTAAACTTCTAATTTTCTATGATGTAATTATTAAGTAGTTTCTAACTATCAATAAATAATAAAAATATATTAACAACCTAAAATTAACTAATAAATATTAAATAATAAATTATACATCTAAATTTATAATTTCGATGATCTAATTATTTATTAATTTCTAACTATTAAAAAATAATATAAATATATTAATAAACCTAAATCTAAAAAATTAAATTTCTAACTATTAATAAATAATAATAATAATATATTAATAAACCTAAATATATAAATTCTAATAACAAATTAAAATTTAATATTATATTTTTAATAACAAAAATTTATAACTTTAAATTTAACATAATAAATGAATGAATAAAACAAACCTAAACCAAATGTTTAGGTTTGTTTTATTTATTTAGTTACTATATTTTTAAACGTCACTAAACAAATAAAATATTTCAAAAGTTTTCTTTATTTTTATAAACAATCCTAAACGTAATTTATTAACTATGTTTTTAAATACTTAAACATCAATAAACAAATAAAAACCTAAACCTAATTTTTTTTTACTATGTTCATGTAAAGTTTTATTTTGTTTTTATTTATGCGGAAAGGGAAATACCTGGCTATGGCGTGTGCTACGAGCTGCTCTCCACGATGTGTAGCTGTGAGCTCTTTCTCTCCACCGTCAACTGTATTGAACGAGCAGCGAGCAGCAACTGTGCGAGCAACAACTGTATTGGCGTGTCTGACGAGCTACGAGTAGCAACTGTATTGAACAAGCAACAATTGCAGGCAACTGTCTGGCTACGAGCTCCTCCTCTCCACGACTGTCTGGCTACGAGCAGCTCTCCACGAATGGTGCAGTTCGCAATTTCACAAAATCACGTTTTTGTTTGTAGTTGTAACATTACCTTAACCGACTTGCATAAATAGCAAACGAAACCCTAGCTGACATTAATGCAAACCATAAAAACTCAGAAACAGTTGCACCTACTTTGACCGGTCGCATTTTTATCGGAATATTCGAATTTAAGGCGAACTTTAACGAATTTTAATTTTTTATTGGAAAGCGCCGAATTTTGAACTTTTTGGTTGAAATCCGGCAAATTCTGTGACTTAGCCTGATATTATCATTCAGAAATTTCAGTCTGCCATTGATGGTACGCATGTCAGCCACAATGGCACTTTCCTTGAAGGTTTTCTCACTCAAATTCTCTTCCTTTGGGCTTTTTTCACTGGGCAAAGGGCGGTTGAACTATTGGGGATTTTGAAAGTGGGGATGGTCCAGAGCCCAGAAAATAGAGGGACCACCGTAACCAGGTAAGGACTTGAAGGATTGTTGGCCTGGGCAGTGCAAGGCAGGTCTGAAAATGCTGAGGGGTGATTAACAGGTTTTGTTGGTGGCTCTGGGAGTAGGAATGCCAAGATCTTTCAATGATCAAACTTTGGTGTGGGGAAGCTTAGGATATAAAGGAGACTTGCTGGCCTGAAAACCCACAGGCTAGTTAACCAACCATGGTTCACTTGGCCAATTTGTAGTTGACCTCTCTATTCACTATTCCGTGGAAAGATTGAACAAGGTTAGTACGGTGAAGAACAAGACAGTGAAAGGGCTTTGTGGGTGGAGCATAGAATGGCGGTTGGGGTCCATGTCATCATCCTCGATGATAATGGGAAGCATGCTTCTGTTTGGCTGACTCTGGAAGCCTGTTAGCATGCAACTTCTGGTATACAGCAAACTTCAACATGGGCTCTTGGCCTTTTTGCTTTGATAAACTTTCTTGAATGGGGGCAGCAAAAACTTTTGAACATTTGCGTCTTTCGTTTCTCTTTTTATAGCCCTTTCTAAGAGTATTTTGCTGCTCCTGACAAGAGTTAACACATTTAAGTAGAGAGATTGCTTGGAAGATTTTACTGACTTCTCACCTTGTTTGTTTCTATTTAAAGAAATCTGTATCATGAGGTGAGAGGACACGATGTGGTTTTGTAGGTTAACTACAAATGCTGTGAGAGGAGAAATTTTATGCTGCCTGTAGAAAAGGAGAGTGCTTACAGATATTCATACCATAGTTCTGTTTAGTAATCCAGTTGTGGAGCCAAACCACTCGGAGATTGCTAGTCTTGAAACCAAACAAGTTCATTTTGTATGAGCCTTCGGAAGAGGTGCAAAATGCTGTGAGAGGAGCAATTTTATGCTGCCTGTAGAAAAGGAGAGTGCTTACAGATATTCATACCATAGTTCTGTTTAGTAATCCAGTTGTGGAGCCAAACCACTCGGAGATTGCTAGTCTTGAAACCAAACAAGTTCATTTTGTATGAGCCTTTGGAAGAGGTGCAAAATGCTGTGAGAGGAGAAATTTTATGCTGCCTGTAGAAAAGGAGAGTGCTTACAGATATTCATACCATAGTTCTGTTTAGTAATCCAGTTGTGGAGCCAAACCACTCGGAAATTGCTAGTCTTGAAACCAAACAAGTTCATTTTGTATGAGCCTTTGGAAGAGGTGCAAAACACCTTGCATTGACCCATTTAGGAGACTGGATTACACTGATTAGAATCACAGATGAATAAATTAATGGAGTTGGTGCAACTGTGCCCAAAAACCTCCACAACTTCAATGTGAAAGGTCTGGCTCTCTGTTGAGACAGTATTTATCACTGTTGAGATGTTGTGGAGCCCTTTGAGCAGACATCTCTATGCCCCTAAACAAGAGAGAATTCATCTTTTGCCAACAAAGGAGAATGCAAGAGAGAGTGTGATTATGGAGTGCCAGCGCCGTTATGGTGACATGAAGGGGTTGAAAGGAGATCACTATGAGAAGAGAAAGCTTCTAAATTGTCGTTGGAGTTCTGCATACATGACATGAGGCAAGAATGAAGCATGAGCTATGACATGCTTATGGTTTTGGTGCTTACACCAACAACGTTATCGTCAATGAGAGAGGCCATGGATCAGCAAGAAGTGTGGATGGAAGGGAGTGCGTGACAGAAAAGGCGCGAAGGATGAGAAGGAAATGTTGGAGCATGTAATGTTTGTGGGGACACACTTAGTGTGGCCCACCACAACAAAACACATCCCCATAGATAAGTTTATCATAAACTTATAAATATATAACTTACTGGTTAAATTAAATCAATTTATTGCTTAAACTTGTTAAGAGTGAATCCAACCGAAAGGTTGCAAGTTGCAACCAATTCACCCACCCTTTAAATAGGGTGATCTCCCATTGGAGATTGCATATTCATTATTATGATTGTTGTGCACTCAAATGGGTGTGCAAATGACATTATGAAGAAGTGAAGCTTGATGCAGTGTTGGGTTGGCCTATAATAGTCAGGGGGCTCTAATTTGTCAGACATTGTTCCTCATATTTAATAAAATCTGGAAAGTGCTTTTGGTGGTGTTATTTACCGCAAGGTAATCCCCATGGTAAAATAATGTGTATGTGTTATATCTGTGTTATTCCTATCATTTTTGAATTACATAAATCATTTATTGTATTATGCAAATATTAAATTATGCGCATAATTACAATTGGGCATTTTATAGGAACCTTATAATTCTGGTTTACATTTTCTATACCTATGAAATCCTGACATTGTATCAGAGCTTGCAGGTTCTTGAGGTTTGTGCAAGTTGTTAATATTAACTGTGCAGGTTCCTCCGTTTAAACTCCATTTGTTGACCCCATAATTCGCATACTCGTATTCAGCAAATATTCCGCAGACCCAAAAAAAATTGACTCGGCGGGACTCAGTGAATATTCGGGAATATTCGACAACATAAAAATACGCAAATTTCTTTAAAAAACATAAATTTTATGCAAAATATAGCTACAAAATGTATCAAATGAATCTGTAAAATGTTGGGGAAGTGTTTTCTATTAGATTAGCACATGAGTCTGTAAACTTTTAGGGCATTTCGAAGTGCTAGGGCACAAAAATAGGAATTTGCCTTTTTAAAGTGTTTGTTTGGAAGTGTTTTGTCGCTTCCTTGTGTTTTCTTTCCAAAGCTTACCTCCGATATGAACCTCCTGACCCTCTCAATTGTGATGTTATTGCTTCTATCCCTTCCTCAATCGCTTGCATGTGTAGCATCTGAATCATGTCTACAGCAGATTCTTCAATTTTTAGGCTGCTGGATAAATTTGCAGCTTCTCTGCCCTAAGATTCAAATTTGCAGTCAAATATACAAATACATTATGAGAATCTGCAGCCTTTCTTTACATGACATATGCTACTCCACAGTATTTTGTATGTCCTGTTTTCCTGCCAATAGTTGTGAGATATATCAACTTAATTTTGATATCTTTGTTCATTCTCTGCAGTGAACCTGTTTGTCTTTCATTCCTCTTCAACATGTTTCTGACGCACTATACCCATATAGTTATGATACTGTCTCACCTCCATATACAAAGTATGTAATGTTATGGAAGCAGATTATCATATTCTCATCAGTACACTAGGGTCAGGTCACATTATTGATATATCCTGAATAAAAATTTACACAGTACTATGTAATGTTAAATAACGATAATTTCACGGAAAACACGTGAAAGCTTAAACCATTCGTTTGTCCCTTTTATAATGTGAGCAACAAATTCCAACATGTCCTCCATACCACCATCCCGTTGAAATTTCCTAATCCATCAATAATCATAACCACGTGACAAAATTAAACACCTCATCAACAGATTATTTTATAGCCACATTGCTATAAGATTCACAAACTGATACTTGCGTAAACTCCAACCCATAGTTCATTACATCAACTCTAGCCTCGACATGCATCGGTACTTCAATCTCAGGACTATCTGAATCAAATTCGTCCCCTCCAGAATCCTCAATTTCATTTAGTGTTTGTGTTAAGAACCAGCACAGAATAGTAGAATACTGCACAAAATAGAAGACAGACCCCACAGCTCAGAAATAGAAGCGCCCAGTATTCTCATAAATTAGATCAAACCCTTGAGGCAGGGCAACACCATAAAATGTTTATTATTGGAAGAAGCCACTCCACACTATATATCTCTATATTGAAATACCAACACATACCATACTCTTCTCTCCTCACATGACTCTTGCCTCCTATATATAACACTCAACTACCTACCACTACCACTTTCCTATATATATGGGATAAATACCTTTATTCTAATTAGCTAGTGGGATGACTTACAAAAAAATATGCACCCCAAGCAGTTAGTTATATTTTATTAAACCTACCAAACCATAATATCATATACCTAGGTAGATGAGAGTTCTTTTGTCACATGCATAGGTTTAGGTTACACACACATATATACATATGTATGCATATGTGTGTATGTATATATGAATATATACATACATATTATATATATATATATATATATATATATATATATATATGCATCTAAGTCACCTTATTCGAATTTCGTGTTCGAACTCGTCAAGCATAAAATTCGTAAGAAATTCATTGCTAAAAAAATAAAGATAAAATTTGTGATTAAATTCGGCTAATAGAAAGACAGTTATAATTTCACATTTTGCATAAATAAACATGTCAAAACTATTAACTTCTTTAAATTAATAGTTTATTTATGGCTTAAAAACTTGAACAGCAATACCCAATTTATTAACTTATTAACCTAAAACACAAAATAAACATTTATAAACAATTACTTTATAATATTGAATAAGTTAATAATTATAAACTTGAACATGGATACCTATTTATTTTATTTTATAAATTATTAATTATAAATTATAAACTTGAACATGGCTACTTATAAATTATAAACTTGAACTATACAAATAATATTGAAATAAACTTGAACTATGCGGAAACGTGGAAGTCGAGTCAAGTGGTAGTCGCAGAAGGCTGTGAGGGTTCGGTGGTCGCTGCCGCCGTTGGTGGAGTCTCGCAGAAGGCCTTTTCTGAATACAAACAAATTTAAGCGACTCATGGCTCCAATACACGACTCACAGCTCCAGCACACAACTCGCGGAAGGCCTTTTCCGAATACAAACAAATTTAAAGCGATTTTTTTAATGTCTGTGCTTTATTAAATTCACGAATAGCAACTCACGGAAGGGATTCACATTTTGATGCCCTTTATTAAATTCGTGAGTAGCAACGAATTTCAAATGTTTGGAAAACATTCGGCGAATTTTGAGGGTTTTCTATTAAATCCGCTGAATGCGGTGACTTAGATATGCATCATACCTGAGACATCTTAATGACTTACTTGCAGACTTGCAGTAGACCCATTGTTGGTGACATGGTGGCATCATCGATATATATCACACCTGAGAGGTTTTAATGACTTACTTGCAGTAGACTGCATTGTTGGTGCCATGGTGGCATCATTGTCTTTTTATCTATGACCATTGAGCCTTGAAATTGTCCTGCCTTCCACCTTTTCTTTGAATTGGTATGCAATCTTCAGAATTGTGAAGAACACTCTCGGGATTATGTTTCAAATAGAGATTAGTTTTGCTGTCTTTTCAGTTTTAGAAATCCCTCAAAGCCTTCACTTCATTGGCAAAGTCTATAGCTGCATTAGCATACATAGACAACCTTCTGTCATCTTCTCTATCATCTTGTGGAAATATCAATAACAGTAATTGTGTATATAGGGAACAAGTGAATTGATTGACTTGATTCATAAAACATTGTACCAATTGATTGCTCATCTTTTTGGCCATATATCTATTCCCATTCCCTTGTCTTATACGTATCAAATACACCACAATAGCATTTATTAATTTGTGTCTGTAAAAACAAATGAGCCACTGCAAACTCTGCTGCCTCCTTTAACACCATGTTCCTTATTGTATCCAAATCAATGTCATCGTGTTTAAGAATTATTGTTGGGCCTCCAACACAGCTATCACCTAACATATTATCACCTGTTGCATTCTTCGCAGCCTTCTATACCACTTTCTCATCATAGTTTGGTAGGACAACACTTCGTGCAATAACTTTGCTGGATTTTCAGTCGCTGCCCTTGGTAGATAATCAAACTTTACCTTGGATCAAATTTTGAAATCAACTCCTTCAAGAGGGATATCCATAATTACCACCTAAGCCACAAGGTTCATGTTTGAGTTCGGCAAAAGCGATCAAATTCAGAATAAGTTCGGCAATGCTAAAATTCGAAAGAAGAAAATCGTGATTAAATTCGACTACTATAATTTGCAAAAAAATATAATATAAAAAAATAATCCACAAAATTGTCAAAATAGGTAAACATTACTAAATAGATTTGAAATCTATATAAAAAGATGCCACATTTATAAACCATGATAAACTTATCAAAGTTAAACTATAAGAAACATATGAAATCGTCAAAAAGTGACAATTAGGAGTCAAGACTCAAACTTCAAAAAAATTCAAGTCATCAAGATCATTTGGTTGACTTGATATAGTATCATCATCACTAGATGCACCACTCAATTAGTCGTCAAAAATTCAAGCTCATTTGCATCCCCTATGTCTTCTAAAAGTTGTTAGAACTTAAGAGTTGTAAAAAGAGGTGGAGTCTTTTATTGCTTTGCTCATACATAATTGTAAATTACTGTGAATATAAACAAGATCTCCCAACTTTCCAAACAGCAACTTGTTCCTCTTTTTAGATGGATGTAGTCAAAGCAGCTCTAGTTCCTCTCACAAGTTGATGAACTTGCTCCCTAGCTCAATATTTGAATGGCAAAGCATTGTAGTTCAGGTGTTGTGCTCCATAGGGCCTCCACCATCTGCGCTTAAGCGTGTCGACTTGCAACATGTTATATTTGGCTGCCGACATTCCAAACATCCTTTCTTGTGTCTTGTATTTCCAACATTGATCTCTAATCAGACTTGCGGTTGTATTTGGTTCAAACCTCTTCATGGATTTGTAAAGCCCCACCATAACTTCACAAGCACTTTCTCTATCAATTTGAAATAGCTTAGACTCCAAATAACACATTGTTGCAGGTAAAAGTGCATGCATCATTTTCTTTCTGGAATCAATTGTATCCCATACCTTTATGTGGTCTACTTCCACATTATTCGAGTGGTTCTTATACGCCTTCTTGGCAACGGACCATGCTCTCATAAAACATTCGAAACATGGGGCGTCATCATCAACCATGCAAATCACGTCAACAATTAGATCACACATTTAGAACCTTTGTTGCATTTTGCCAAAAATTGTTTAGAATAATTTGCTCAACGTTTTTCACCTTAGGACCTTTAGAAAGCACAAAATTTCCCACTCATTGGACCAAATAACAGACCTTAGAGTTGCTTTCTCTTCAACCACTCTTTTCAAAGTGATATAAAATGAAGCAAACCTTGTTTCACACGGCCTCAACAACTCCTCGGTGCATGTTGCTTGTAAATATTCAATATGAGACGATTATTTCTTATAAAATTTGCAAATACTCTCCGTCTCATGAATCGTTTCATGTACTCACAGGGAATTTAGCCAAGTCATAAAGCAACAAGTCCAAGCAATGCGTTGCACATCGGCTCCAATATATTTGTGAATACTTCTCTCTGATCAGCTTCTCAACTCCCGCACTGATTTGCAGCACTTTCAATAACGTCTTGAACCACATTGTCCACAACTACTTCAAGAATGGCTTCCTCTAATATTTGAAAAATATACTCTAAAGTTTTCTTATGGTTACGTTATCCAAAATTCACCCCCCAAGGTAAATTTTGATAACATGCATCAAATTACTTAGTCCCAGGCAAATAAATTGATTCAGGGCCAAAAAATCATGTTTCTAGGGTCCTCTCAGAATTTTTCTAACTCTCTTGTCCAAGTTGAAAAGAGCAAGTTCTGAGAAAAGGTGAAAAGGTTGCAAAAACAAGCTTGGGCCAGGGAAAATCACGAAAAATGGCTAAGTCCTAGTCCTCACAACAGTCGGGACGTGAGGGACATCTAGGCGCGAATCGGCCGAAAGGCCGCCAGGCAGTCTGCAGGGCAAAGGAACATCCGGGCCATCGGGACGCGCGGGACGCGGAAAGCCGGTTCGGCCGAAGGAGAAGAAAATCGACTAACTGCTCTGGGACATTTGGGACAAGAAGACGCGAAGGACGTGAACCGCCCGAATCGGCCGAAAAGGAGAACTTTCGCACTAAGCAGTTCGGGACATGTGGGACAAAGGTACGCGAACCGGCCGAATCGGGCGAATCGGAAGAATTTGTCCCAAAGCGATCCGGGACATGTAGACAAAGGGACGCGTGGGACGCGGATAGCGAAGGAGGCAGAAAGCAAATCAAGCAACGCCACATGTCATCGGCCGAATGAGGGACGAGGAAGCCCATTTCGGGCGGATCGGAAGTTTTTGTCCCAGACGATGCAGGACATCCGGACAAATGGGCCTTTGGACACGAAAGAGCCGGCAGACCCGCGGACCAACCAAATCATGACACGTGTCACAAGGAGAAAAGTCCAAAAAGTTCAAAGGGCGAGGTTTCAAGCACTAACCCGAGCCAATAAAAGGAGGACACATGTCCGATGAGGAAGGGAAGCTCGGAGCTCGGGAAGGAGTTAGAGAGTTTAGCAAGAGTTTTGGCCGAAAAGCTAAAAGCAAAGGTCAGCCCCGCGCCCCTGTCAACCAATCAATGCATGCCACGTGTCCTAAGTGGCGGGCGCGGAAGGAAAGTGGAAAATGTTCCAAAATCACAAAAGGCAAAACTTTGAGGAAAAACCGCATGGACAGCGAGAGGAGAGAGAATTACGTATCTAATCAGCGCTTGACACGTGTCGTCCAGGTGGCAGAGCACGGGAAAGATCTTCAAAACACATTTTCGCCTGTTTTGTGCCCTAAATCTTCAGATCTCCATATCTTTTGATCAGAGCTCGGATTTGCACGTTCTTTATATCAACGGAAAGCTTATGAAATTCTCTACATGATTCCGGGGTTAATCTCGAATTTTGGTGCGATCTGAGAGAGAAAGTTGAGAAACAGCTCACGCGTGTTCATGGCCAGAAGTGACATTTAGCGACCAAATTAATGCAGAATGGGTCGCATTCTCCTCCAAATCGGTCAAAGATGGCAGGGTATGGGTTTGTAAGGTTCCCCATGCCGTTTTAATGCATCTACAGTCAATGAGGAATGGGCTTGCACGTTTTCCCACGTTTCTCTCTCACAGGCTCGACCCATGCGATGTAAAAGCCAATTTTGGCTCATTTTAAAAATAATAATTACAAGTTGTTCATCTGTTGGCTCTGCCCTCCTTCTTTTCCTTCTCCAGGGTTAAAAATGGAGTTCGAACCTCCACCACCTGCTCTGTAATGGCGTTTTTTGCCTTTTACTAATGAAATGATGTTCTGTGCAAACTTCTGAAGCAACAAAAACGTGTTTTGTGATGCATCTGTCCATCCTTGCTCGTTTTTGCTTGTTTTCCTCTTGCCTCTCTTCATTGCAGGTATTTGTGCATGTTTGAATGTTCATTGCAGGTTTGGAGTTGTGTTCATGGAGTTTTGGGACATTTTACATGTGAAATCTATCCTTGGGCCTATGATGCATCTGTCCATCCTTCCCATTGCTCACCTCTCTTTGTTACATTGCAGTTTTGATAGATGTCCAACATTCTCCTTCTCTCGGTGTATCACCATTTTAGTGTAGGCTTTTGTTCTTTTCTTTTCTCTCTCTCTCTCTGTCTCTTTGGCATGGTTAGATTAGGATTAGATTAGCTTGCACCTTGCACTTGGAATAGCTTGTGGCGGGTGGTTTAGGAGCAGGAACCGCCTTCTCTGGAGATTCCTTTCTCATTTCTGCAAGTCCCACACTTGGAGAAAGGTTTCGATGTTGTGCAATCACACTGGATGCACGAAGATCAACTTAGAAAACGATCGGCATCCGGGAAGTCTTGTGATTTTGCATCAACAGTTCAAGTGTCAATCACCTTCAAGAACACAACACCTTAAGGGCAAGCCACCAAATCATTAAACAATGGCCTCTAACATATATCTGACCATTTGTCACTCAATATAGTGCAACCTATTGCACTTCAAGAGGCCTTGACTTTTGCTAATTTCTCGCTAACCCTATCTTTTGACCTCTACAAAAAAGTTGTTACGAAAACCTCAAAGAGGGAGGTGTGTAACCTTTGCAAACTCTGCTGACCTTCAAATCACATTTCGAAAATGTGGATGCCTAGCTACATGAAATGGAATAGTACTTGAATAAACAGATCAGCTAATGCATCATCCACATGTTTTTCTCTTGGTTTCACAAGTTGTTGATGTTCCACTCCCTCTCAATCTACTTGTCATGGCCATGGGCATTATGGAAAAGGAAGCATAAAGATGTGAGACATGTCCTCTTGGATTCTTTGTTTCTTTTGTATTGATTGATCTTTCTCTAGAGCAAATTCTAATATTTGGATCACCGATCCACATGGAGCAAACATCTTCCCCAACCCCCTGAAATGCCAAGTGGTCCATTACCCTTGTTAAACTTCTAGTAAAAGGATGACCACACAAGCGACATTTGACATTGTTACCATCATGGGTCACATGTTTCCATCCCTCGACACTTGATTTGGGAACTCCAACAAAGCGCATCCACGACCTCGTAAGGTGTAGTTTCTAAGTTAAATTCGAGTTCTCGGATTCGACCTCCCCGAACTCTCGAATTGTTGGACAACCATCCATACTCCCAAACTATCTGGGCAGCCATCCATGTTGAGTTTTACCTACATTGGATCCCTTACCATCTTCAAAGTGTGAGGCTTCTTTTAAAATATGTATTCTCTATCAATGAGTCCATCACTCTCAAAGCATTGGTGGATTTTCAACAATGGCTACATTAATTTCATTTGATTTATCTTTCATCTGGATTTTTACTTTCCAAATATGAAAGTTGAGGTCAGCATACTTGTCTAATGGAATTTCCATTCTCAAACAAAATAACTCTTTCCCGAAATATAGAATGACCCTCAAATTAATGTAGCAAGATTTTGAAAACTAATTTAATATTTTTAAAACAAAGAAAGGAAACTATACCAAGTAGGTTTGTGCCCTAGATGACTGGTTGTGACTAAAAATTGACAAACTGTGTGGCCTAGCAATGAATGACCCTTGAAAAATTGCAAAAATGAAAATAAACAAGTAGAACATACATACAAGAACCACACCCTCATTTCTATTTAAATAACAAGTCTTAATTAGTTGCCATCGTTCAAACTAAGGATTTCCATTGATGTACACATGATGAAAGTAACCATGTACATATCTCAAAGGCAAAATGTATATCCTTTAGTGAGATTGCTCGATGTTCATGCACTCCTTTCTTTCGTCAAACTTGGTTTTCCAATTTGTCTCTTGATTCCATTTTGGACAAAAGGGCATACAGTTAAGATATGGTCTAAAATATCCCTTACAAGGCTTACTATGAATAGGGTTATCTTGTTGTCTTTTAGACTATCATCCTAATAGTGTTTAACCATTTGCAATCCCTATAAGGTGGTTTCGTGTCATCTTTCCAATTTGCATACATGTTCAAAGACGTATCCTAAACTCGAAATCTTGTTTTCTCTACGATAGCTAGTGCTAACATGTTCTTTAATGCAACTAATACCATTCCTACAACTTTAGTTTTCTACACTACAATGAATGTTACAAGTATTGACTATCCATATAAGAATATTCCCTTTTTCTCATTCCTTACCATTATTTCTTTTCCTAGTTTTCTAATGGCTCGTAGATCACGAAAAAAATACATCCATCGTTTAACCATTGAACATGTTATACAATAACATGATCATTTCAGTTAAGTAATATGGCTACAACCCTATCCACAAGTAACATACAAGTTCTATACCAAGCACAAGTGGATACAACTCAACAACATATCCAAACAAGTATTGTTATCATTTCATCACAAAAACACTAATATTTTCTCTTGCTTAATACAATAATGGTATTTTATCAGTCCACATCTAAGTAATGTTACTATTTCCAATTTACAAATGTATTCATCTCAATAGGTACATGTTATCATAACATAATAAGAATGTTACCGATTCCTTCTATCCAAGTTACCTACAACCAAAAGCATGGTCAACCCAAAAAGCTGGCATGGCAATCTTCTATGATCTAACACATTTCACGATTGCATATTTTTCATTCACAAAAATATCAAAACTCTTTGCATGTAATTAGAAAGGGTAAGAAATGCATACTCAATTTAATTGCATTTTCAACTTTAAAGAGAAAAACACCATATTTCCCACAAGCAAATTTCTCAATACAAGTAACAAAAAGAGGTTCAATACAGTCATGTGATAGTGTCCAAAAGTTTCCCATTTGTTATTAGGCTTAAAGGGGGTCCCACGACAGTTTTCTCGTTATTGTTGCAAGTTTACAAAAGTGACCAATTTAGCCAGAGTGGCTACGAAACTGAGTTTGAAAACCAATGTCCAAGACTCGAACACACAATGTGTCAATTCTCATCTACTCCCCTATATATAGGGAAACCCTTGATGTCAATGGAACTAATTTCAAGGTGACCGGGGTTCGATCTCGACTACCTTTCGAGCTAATTATCATAATTGTGTCAATTCGTCCAGCTACTGAGCAACAAGTGGCCTACAAAACCCACTTGCAAAACTAGTTCCCAAAATGGGTTTCTCAAAACTAAAGGTTGGTTACGATTGTCATGGTGAAATTCTAGAGGTATGTGGTGGTAAAATTCCATTTCCCAACACGGATACCTAAACCGCAAGCCAAAACCAAAACGAATTTCCAATTTTTGGCAGTTGTCCCAAGCTGCGAAATAGCCAACCGAGCTCCTAAACACGAGTCATTAAATGATCAAATGATCATCCAAGGTTGATGTGACACTCCATGTCACTAGTGAACACAGTCAAATGTCGACATCTCCTCTACGAGAGTCGAGGTGTTTGTACTTCATTTTAAAACATCTTTCATTGACTTTTGCAAGGATGTTTAGGTAGTGTTTAAACGAAAACATGTGTTTTACTTACTTGTTGGTGGTGACCTTTTTCCTAAATTTGCTTGTCTAAGTTTTGTATTAGTCTCAAACACATTACATGAGCAAGGTACACATTCCAAAGCGGGCATTCAAGTTTGATGAAATCCAACTTAACTTCCAATGGTTTAGCAACAAAAGTCAATTTTATTTCAAATCACACACTCGTCATTCGATTTTAAATTTCAATGCGATAATGAAAGGAAATTTAACAAAACGAGAATCACGCTAGGAAGAGGAAGAAAACCATACCTATTAAACGACGATCTAAGGTATGAAGGTGCTCCAGTAGTTTCACACGCATTACATGAGACCACATTTCACTAAGGCATATTGTTAAACAGTACTTGTGCCTTCAGTATGCCTCCACATTCTATACATCAGATAAATATCCACTTCTAATCATTGTTTGAAGGTCAAACCATGCTTGAAACTCCAAGTTTGGCATGAGCTGAGAGGATGTTAGAGAAGATTATCGAGTTTGGCTTACACACTCCAATTGCATTTGCTTTAAAGCTCCAAAGCCTTTTTAGCAGTCTCGTTTTGTGCATATTCAGCAAGTGTCACTATCCATAAACCCACATACCCACTTTTGCATAGATGTTTAATAGAAGTACATAAGGTGCAAAGCATTTTTAGGAACCAACTCAAACAAAAGAGATGTCATGAATCACTAAATACCCTTAGCTTTTTTATTCTTACCCGATCTGCAAGCACCAAGCAAACAAATCCACCTGACCACCACAAGCACGGGAGATCTATGCAAGGTTGGAGACATTGTCTTGGGGATGAACTGATATGTTCACTACCTTCTTTTAACAATAAATGAGATACTATTTTGTGATAATGAATGAACAATTTCATAAAGCTCTTAATATCTAGTTTATTATGCAAGAACTATTCACACAATACTAAAAATGAAAGATGCAAGACAAGGAGAAAACAGTTTTTATCCTGGAGAAACCCAATGTGGGAAAATTCCAGTTGGGTAAGCAATCGCTTCCATTCACTATGTACATCTCCAATACAATACAAGTTTATTGTCAAACTATGACCTTCAAGAAGGATTCAAGCTCCATACTACTTGCTTTACAATCCTCAACAAAAACGAACTCAACTCTTTATGAACAAAACAAGAACAATTCCAACTTCCTCTTTTGTTCACACTTGAATTCACTCAAATCACCTACCTAGAATGAGTAAATGCACTTGTATTTATAGTTGTACTTCCCAAGGACAAAAGGAGAGGCGAAATGAATCGATCTAAAGCAGCCCAAACATTTGCAGACTATTCAAGTACATTTTGGATGTCGTCGGGACGAAACGTCGGGGGACTGCATTGTGGCGGTTGCGCGATTCTTTGGGCGGTTCCATCACCATCTCACTATCACCAACAGCACAACTTAAAGAATGGTCTTCTTGCCATTCAAAGTGTCTGGATCACCATCGACTGACTTAACCATCTACCAACAAAATAAACCTGATGAGAACATGAATTGCAAGTTTCAATAAGAGAATACATAGAATTTGGTACTTCTAGATCCATTTTTGGATCAATGTCCCCAATTTGAGGCTTTTAAGTCCCTAAAAGCTTCAAGGAATGATGAGGTGAGGAAATTTCTTCCCCACATCTTCTCTGGAATACCACTTGGCCTTGGTAGGTAATTGGCCTTTCAACCCAATCAACCACCTATCTTGCACTCCCATTATGTTGTCCTCTCTTTCTGTTACAATACCACATCTTCCTCCAATTCATCCCACTTAGAAATAGGAGGAAGCTTCTTAACAACCAAAATATGAGCATAGCTTTCAAACCAAGTTAAAGCATGATTGGTTAATTTTAACCTTGCAAATGAAATATGTTGACTCTCATTGATTTGATGCAAACTAAAATATACCTCAAGTTGAGCTAGCCAATGGTCTAGCTTCTCGGCATTCACGTCCCCATCATAAGGCTGAATTTCTATCTTCGCCTCAGCTTTGAATGGAGGAGTAAGGTTGGCACGGGGCTGCTCTTCCTCATACTCATGAGTGTCTTCTTTATGGTGTATTAATGCCTTTTTCACTTCCCTTTCAGGTAAGGGGCATTTAACTGAAAATGTCAACACAAGTTAAACCACACAAAAACAACTTGATCTTAATTGCTCTAGTTCCAATCTGATCCATAAACTGCCTTCTTTTAACAATAAACAAATCCTATTCTGTGATAATGAATGAACAATTTGATAAAGCTCTTAATATCCAGTTTATTATGCAAGAATTATTCACACAATACTGAAAATGAAAGATGCAAGACAAGGAGACAACAATTTTTATCTGGAGAAACCCAATGTGGGAAAAACTCTAGCTAGGTAAGCAATTGCTTCCCTTCACTATGTAAATCTCCAATACAATACAAGTTTCATTGTCAAACTATGACCTTCAAGAAGGATTCAAGCTCCTTCTACTTGCATTACTTGCTTACAATCCTCAACAAGAAAGAACTCAACTCTTTATGAACAAAACAAGAACAATTTCAACTTCCTCTTTTGCTCACACTTGAATTCACTCAAATCACCTGCCTAGAATGAGTAAATGCACTTGTATTTATAGTTTCTCTGCCCAAGGACGAAAGGAGAGGCGAAACAAATAGATTTGGGAGCCCAAACATTTGCAATTGTTCAGTTTCCACGTTTTGGATGTCGTAAAGACAAAACCACCAAGGATCGGCTAGAGTAGCATTGCGCACTTTGATGCCTACTGGCGGATGTCCGCAACCGCCACTTTGTGAAGAGCGGCGGTTTAGCAATCGTTGGGGCAGTTCCATCACCGTCTCACTGTCACCAATAGCAGAACATAAAGAATGGTCTTCTTGTCATTCGAAGGTGTCTAGATCACCGTCAACCTAACTTAACCATCTTCTAGTAGAATAAACCTGATGAGAACATGAATTGCAAGTTTCAATAAGAGAATACATAGAATTGGGTACTTCTAGATTCATTTTTGGATCATAAACGCAATAGGATATTTCCAGATTCAAGACATGTATTGAATGACACATCGAAGGGGAAAAAGAAATATTCCTTTGCCACCATAATGAGATGTTGGCAAAAGTATTTGGGTTGTTAAACATGCTTTCTTTGGGAAAACTATTTGAGTCATCAAGAACCTTCAAGTATGCATTGATTGCCCCACTAAAACCAAGTTCATCTCCAAGATTATTACAAGACAATTTTTTTGTGAGAGATGAAAATCAATTCTTGCACTACCCCAAAGTTCCTTGTTTAGCGCGGTAGGGAGACGGTTGCAAAGGTTGAGGGATTGACTTTAAAATGCCATGTGTTTGCACTCGAGAAGTTCCAAGCCCTTGATCTGAAAATGGTACTTAAATTTTTGAAGTACTTAGAAAAATTTCAGATGATCAAATTTAACAGACTCAACATTGATCATGAGTTCATTTTATTCAATTTTGGGTGTCTTGAAAACCCAATTTTTAAACTCTTCCAAAAATGATCAATTAATCGATTTTCCAACTTAAGTGAATATATTGATTCTTTTACAAAACCATTTAAATAATTCACAAGCTGAATTCAATTATGCACTCAAACTGAATTTTCAATTCATAAATTTGAAAGTGCATTCAATTGTCTAATGTGGGTTATGGATACTGAAATTTCACTTTCAATCCAAATTAACCAGTTATGATTGCTTTATAAATTAATCAAATAAACTAATTTAAATGTTTTATTTGATCAAAAGCTTCCAAAAAAACTGCAAATAAACACCACAAACTAGATTGATAACGGAGTTCACCCGAAGGCTATGTCTCGGATTCTCGAAATGAGAATCGATCTATTCAACGTCCAATGAAGTACAATAAACCCTTCAATAATGACTAATAGATCTTTATACCTGCAAATGAGTTGATCTATGTCCCAAGGAACTCTAAAAAATAGCAAAAATTGTCCCAAGAATGATTTATGGCTCCTACAGTGCTTCTCTTGTTGGTTTCTGTGCAAATACGCCTTAGAAAAACGTCTACTGACTTGAAATGTACAACACCTACATGAAATAGGTTTACATATTTGGAAACTAGAGGAAATTATGAGCAATTTTCATTTTTACATCATTCAGAAATTCGGCCATTAAAGCCCTCAAAATCTCTGTTGAAGTTCTTTGCCTTGTTATGTCCCCCAAAACACAGAACACAAGGTGCTCTATATATATTGGCGAGCTCATCTTTTAACTTTGACCGAGCTGGTTGGCGGGTTGGTTGGAGCGGGCGGTTTGCATGCCCCAAGTCACGGGGTCATGTCACACCCCCTCCATTTTGTTGAGCCGCTTTGCGTTCAAAGTGGGTTGTATCCCACATGTATAGCAGGTCGGTGGTTGAAAGGTTTAAGAATAGGCATTTAGGCCTATGGAGTTGTGGCTTCGGCCACACCTGTACACCTTTTGTTAGACCAAACAAGACCCGCGAGCCATTTTAGGCTGTCAAGCTAATTTGGATTTGGATCGCCTGAGTCTTGGGCCGACCGTTGTTTGTTTGTTTGATTGGCTGCGCCATATGGGGTGCCGAGCCGTGTGCTGATGTTTCACTTTGAGTCCTTGGCCGAGGTAAATGGGATTAAGCAAATCCCCGTGCATTGTTTGTTAAAGGCATATACTCCAAGCTATTAGCCGAGTCATCCGCTGAATTATAATAAACAGCGGATCCGCCAATATAGTGGATAAGCCTAAACCACACGGTTAATTCGGTCATTGCAATGATAATCCCGAACAATGTGGAAATAACAAAGATCAACTCGGTGGGAGTTGATCACCCCACCGAGCTAGTAATATAGCTCGACCGAGCTGATTATCAACCTACAATGCAAAATCAACTCATAGTGCAAAAATCGAACTCGAAATACAAAATCGAGCTCGGAATGCAAAATTGACGTCCAGTGGTGGTTTGAGAGCCCACCACGTCGGCAAACAAGAATATAGCTCTCATGGCGGTCGGGCTCCCTTCCGTTACAAAAGTTGAGCCTCTTATTCTTTTCTCGCCATAACATGAGTCGAAGACCAGGAGGCCCAAAACCATATCGAACAACCTTTTCGTCTTTTGCTCCTTGCCACGTGTCACATCCAGATTGGACTATTGACCGGGTTGACCCGTTTAAGACCTTAACTTTGACTGGCGATAAAATCTGCATATGGACTCCATTTCTGAAGTTCAAGCATACCGTCGGAAAGGTCTCGAGAAGCCCTTAACATGGTCCAGATTTAGGGAAGTTTAGGGAAGATCTACATAGTGAAAAATCCTCCGGATCAGCCCTTCTCAACAACCCATTTTGAGCATATCCTACATCCATTGTTGTCCACAAGCACATGTTTTTAAGTAATTTATCAAAGCGATTCACGTGCCTTGTCTATGCGTCCACATTTTGCATGCATGTCTACCATAGCACTTGCAACTACATAATTTGACAACATGTCCTATCGACTAAGCTTTAAAGAGTGTCCATACCCTATTCCAAGTTCTCATTTTGGCACAGATAGGGAGGATGTTGGCAACGATTGTGGAATTTGGCTTTACACCTGCCAATCACATTGCTTGAAATTTTCTAAGGCATTTTTCAATGAACCCATTTTGTGCATAAATCATGCAACCATTGCCATCCAAAAGACCACTAGGCGCAAACTGGAAGAATGATGGAAAAGGTGCGTGGGGGTTGGCTTCACACCTGCCGAATGCAATTTCAACAGCAGTTCCTACCTTGACCAAGGCATGTAATGCCAATCTCCTCTACTATCAATCTCATAACATTAGTAACGAGGGTGTGTAGAAGGAGACGTTACCAAAAAAAACTCAGGCATCAATGAAATCAATGAATTTGTACACAAAAATCAAATAGTCCCAACTCAAAGAATGGAGTGAAGAACAAACAAGCAGCTCTATTAGCATAGGCTGGAGAACACGCTAAAAGAAGAATTGATGCTCGGGCATGGCTGGGACTAAGAGCTGGTGGGATTAGATGTTTGTGTTTGCCTATTGCCTTTTGCTTGGAAGTCTCCCAACGCACTCACCAAGTGCCCTCTAACAACTCCATTTAATGCATTTCATGAAACCAAATTTTATCATTATTATTTTATTTTTAATATTATCAAAAGATTGAAATACTAACCGTCATTATTGGGGGGGCATACCAATCGGCTTGCAAAGTATAATGGATGCTCTAACTCCCTCTTGTGATAAGGTACATCCAATCACGAGTTGTATGCATGAATTTGAAACTCTTTGTCCCAATTCAAATGTGACAAAAATGAAGCAAGCATCAACATCATGTTCAATTTTTCAGAATCTTCTTCTTGATTAGGTTCCCATTCAAATGGTACTTTTTTTCTTATAAAGTAATCTAACATATGCAATAAACTAGTAAAATTATTTTAAAATATTCTATTGTACCCAATATGGCAATATATCCTAGAAAAGATTGTACATGCCCAACATCCTTAGGACCTTTGCAACTCATTTAATGCTTCTATTTTGTCCAAGTATGCATTCATACCCGCCTTACAAACCACATGTCACAACAGCTTTCCACATGATATGAGAAAACATATACACAAATGCATCTGATGACATAACCGCATTTGATGGTCATCCTTGATCCATAAACATACCAATTTTCAAGAAAAAATATTGTATGGACATTTCTCGGGATATGAACATAATAGTTCTCTAAAATGTTGTTGTGCATTAGACAACCAAACAGAATAGTATTATTTGCATATGTTCCATACTCCAATACAAATGTGGTTTTCACTTATCCTCTTACACAATGCTAATTTGATTATAGCCTGAAACACATTCAAATATTAACATACTTCACTTCCAGCTTCTTCAAAATTTGTCTATGGATGGTAGTAAAGGAAGATTGGACTTGAATGCCTCCACATACCCTTAACCTTTTTCTATATTTTTCTTGTGTGATTTCATCACCAAAAACAATCGATCATTTATATATACCAATTTCCAGCATTATTTCAATCTCTTCATGCACTCTTGTAGCATATCGTTGCTCCATTCTATATGGTATTCCCATTGGTATTGTGAGTATGAGATCAATATGAAACTCACTTAACTCTTGTGGACTCCTTTAAAATATTTGTAGGTCCATGTAAACACTTATTAGTTCACAACTTATAGGAATAATGCATTAAGGAGTTTGGCTTATAGATAGAAAATTCCAAATGGAAATAATCCGTCATAGCCAATGGGTTGAATCTCATGGTCTCCACATTCTCGAGGGGCTTCCTTGCTTCCCTAATTCTAATCAATTCACTTGTTTCCACCATGGGGTGTGCGCGGGGCGGGCGTGGGTGGGGTGGGCTAGGCGAGGGGTGCGTGGAAGGTCTAGCTAGCAAATCCCTCATCTCCCACATCTACAATTTCCTTATTTCCCATCAACTTCCACTTGTCGACCATGTTGCCTTGAATTTAACACTCCATGTTGCTTCTCACTCCTATCTCCCACCCTTTCCTACCACACACTCAACACTCACCGCTCCACCACCATTGACTATGCTACTTGACTTTCACAACTTATGTCAGCTACTATTCCCTTCATCTTCCCACCACAAAGTCCACATATGAGTTTCTTTCAAATGTCCTTTGGAATGCGATCACTACATAGTAGATTTTATTTTGCTCTAACACACAACCATCCCTCCATAACCTCCACCCATAAAGAAAAATGTTGTCTTCTCCGACGAAAGAAATGTCATTTTCTTATGTCTAGACGACTTGTTGTCTCCCTCCAACATTCCCTATGACCTTTTGAATCACTCTCAACTCGAGAAAAATCCCCGCTTGAGACATCGATCCTCGAGCTTGGGTTTCTATGCCAATTCTCTTTACAAAATCCCAAACCAACTTGTTGCCATCGTCCCCACTCCACTACCATCTTCTACCATTTTTTCTACGAGTATAGTCAAGGGGCTACTTGAAAGATGTGTACCAACAAAGCAATATATTGCAATGGACCTCCAGACTAAGTTCCTTAAATATGGTGTGGATTCCCTTTCTTCCCCATTGCACACGCTCTATGATGAGATTGTTAGCTCGGGTTTTCCTTGATCTTGGTCCCAACACAAAATCCATCCCATTCATAAGTATCAGGATAGCTCTAACCCTAGCATTTACAAGACCATTATGACTAGCCATACATTTGCCAAACTTTATGCCCGGTGTTAGACATCACTTGGAATCTTAGGGCGAGGCAACAAGCCAGCAAGAGAGAATCTTGACCATTGACCACATCTTTACACTCCAAGCTATTATTGAAGAGGTTCACCATCACTCTTCCAAAGTCTTGTAATGTTTTGTAGACTTCACAAAGCCCTTTGACTTTGTTCGAGAAATCTACTTTTCTAGAGGTTCGCATGATGTCAACATTCCAAATTCTACCAATACTATTGCTTGGAGGCTCTATGAGAAAGTTGATGAACACTTCCATATTTCTCACAGCCTTTCTAGCTTTGTGAAGAGTACCAACCCTTCTTGAAGTCTACATTGATGAGCTAGAGGATTTTCTTCGATAACATACCCATGTTCTATGTCACAAGGTTCGAATTCGAGTTCATGTTCAAGGAGGACATAGTTCGGTTCAAGTTCGCTAATGGATAAAGTTCGGTTCAAGATCGCCAATGGATTAAAAAAAAAATCAGATGTCATTAAGTTCGAACAAAAGAATTTTGTATATCATTTTTACTTTATAAAAAAATGCATAAATATGTCAGAGGAACATAATAGATAGAGCTTTCAGTCCTCTATTTTTAGTCAAAATGTATATATGTACACATTTATAAAATAATGCAAAAGCATGTCAAAGACTTCCCATGTCAAAATAATGGTTAAAGTTCATGTTTGTTATGGAAAAGTTCAAAAAAAACCAAACTTTACCCATAAAACTCGATGTACCTTGTCACATAGCCCACACTAATGATGGTTGCATTTTATATGATGTGGTGATAGCCATGCTTCTTTTTGTCGATGATATGTATATGCACACATTTAAAAAATGATGCAAAAGCATGTCAATGCCTTTCCATGTCAAAATAATGGTTTAAGTTCATGTTTGCTAAGAAAAAAGTTCAACAAAATTCGAACTTTTCCCATAAAATTTGGCGTACCTTATGACATAGCCCATGTTGATGATGGTTGCATTTTATATGATGTAATGATAGCCATACTTATTTTTGTCGATGATTTGTTCTCCTCTCACTCTGCCAATGGTTTACAGAGGTAACTTAATGCCCTTGCTCATTTTTGTGAGCTTCATTAGTCAACCTTACCAGAACCAAAACCTCACCAAAACCAAGGTCATGACATTAACAACACCTCAAAAGTTCTCTTTCACAGTTCCAGTTCCAAGATCACATCAACCTACACTTACTTGAGCATCCAATTGTTTGAACCGTCTAATAGTATGAAACATGCCTCTAGGATCATGCCTTTGCAAGGTATATGCCTCCCTTTCTATCTTGGAGCGCCAATGTGTTTAGATCCACTACTAGGGTACCCCTTTCTAGATGTGCCTCTTCAATTCAATTGTCAAGGCTACAGTTTTACATGAGCATGAGGTTTGGGGATTATTGATTGGGATAACATTGAGAGGGTCCATGCTCTCGTGATTTAGCATATCATCAATTACAAATGAATTGTTCCTCAATGCATTGTCCAAGTTGAGTTTTTCACCCAGCCTCTTCTCCTTGAGACTATCTTCAAGCTTGCTTTTTACATTTACAAACTGAAAACCATGAGGGATTCAACTTCAAGCCATAAGAGGTATCAATATTTAACCTTCTATTCTTCAGAGGATTGCTTTATTGGGCCCCACTAGACACTGGCATCATTGGTACTTTGAGACTAGTTTGCTCCTTCAATATATCAGCATCTATATTGATAGACTACCTCCTTACGAATACTCCTAGAACACCCCTCATTTTATTTGTGTTCACTGATTTTTCTTGGTTTTATTTATGTTCATTTTGTATTTGTCCATTTGCCCATGTAAGAGGCCTCTATTTGTATATCTGCCATCCTCTGAACCATAGCTACCAAGTTCTTATGAACATGGGGAAAATTTGGTTTGAACCATAATTTTCAGTCGAACATTATTTTAATTAATGTTTAAATTAAGGGAACTTCAACTTAAAACAAAATGAAACAAGAAACACGCGTAAAGGAAAAACTGTGTAGATAATATATTTATTTATTTTTGTGTAATTGGTTTTTCTTTACAAAGATCATATATGTATAAAGTATATTATTTATATTTGCATATTTTTGAACCGAGCGAACGTTTTCCAAAATTGCAAGAACTTCCCTTCCAAACTTCCCGAACTTTTGAACATGCTAAGTATGCTCTGAACATTAATCAAAATAGAAGGCATCTTCATCGCCAGCTTCATAATCATTTTCTGCACCATCGGCCAGCTCAAACCAGAGTACCCTCCACTGTTAACTTTATCTCTCAGTGTATTTGTGGTTACTCTTGCTTGTTCAATCTTTAGTGAGACAGTTTATGTTCCTAATCATGAATTGTTTTAACCTCCTCCAGCAATGGACATCCTAAATTAGCATTGTAATGTCGTAGTACACTTTTCATTTGTATGATGACAAAAACCAAGCAGAACTTCATCCAATCTATGACAATTTCTTGGTCTCATAAAATCAAAATGCCTATGGGAGTGATCCTTTTCTGATTTACTAACATTAGTCTGAACTCTACAAGGATTGATGCTGGTTTCCACATCTATTTCACACTTTCTTTGAAAGAATATTTCAACCTCCATCAACTAAGGCATTAGAAAAAACAATTTCTCCAATTCTGATGGTAACTTTTGGCATGTCGTCTTTTCATAACATCAACACATCCACATGTGGTCTTTTCACAACATCAACACATCTCATGTTGTATTTTCACAACATCAACACATCTTGCATGTCGTCTTTTCCCAACATCAACACATCTCTTTATTCCCATTGTTTTGGTGTCATTTGGTTGTGTCGAAGTTTGAGCTTTTGGCTAATTGCGCTAAATAGCCATTAATAACTTTATTTTAGCTGTTACCACAGTACCATTAATTAGGGATACTAATTGTTATTGTCGATTTGCTTCTTTGTTTTCAATATTACCATTTCTTCTATCCTATGATCTACCCATTTGGACTTCTTGCAGTGGCATAGGCCCTTGGATCCACCCAATTATCATTTGATTGATTGTTGTTGGTATCTTTGACATCTTGGATCACGTCTTGCATCCATTGTTATTCTACCAACATATTCAATTCTTTCTTCTTAGCCAGTTTTGTGATTGCCAATCAGCACTTATCTTCCTCTTCTCTTTGTTTCAAGAATATTGGCCGATTTCATCTTTGGACAATCATCATAATTGTCACCAGGACAATTCATCATGATACAAAGTTTGGAGACTTGTGTTGGTGCATTTGAACGTTCCTTTACAAAATGCCCACATTTTTGTATTTTTTTCTTTTTTGCTTTGTATTACAGGTCTGCCGTATTTATCTCACGCAAGAAGTGTTGTTGGTCATCTACTGCTACTACTACTGTTACTCGACTTCTAATTTCATTCATTTATAAATCCTCCACTTGAAGGTGTTTGTTGCACCATCACGCATTGTTTGTCTGTTGTATGATACTCATTAAATGAACACTCACTAATATCATATGTTTTTACATTGCAAACGATGCAATATTTTGCATGGCACTTGTCCTCCTTATGCCTTCCGTGCAGCATTTTAAACAACATATGCATGTGCTTTGCATTTGCACTTTCTTACCTTCTTTTTAATTCAATAATTTATGTAACTCTTCTAATTTGGACTCACCTTTATCAATATTTTTTTTTAGGAAATATTGCTACTATCATACATCCAGCATTCTTTAATACACATCTTGATACTTCGAGTTTGGTGCTAATCTCAAGCATTCTAATATTTGAGCAAGATTCGACATTCTCCAAATATAATCTTTGACTTATTCATCTTTTCATTGTTTCAGGCTTGTCAGTTATTTGATATTTGGGTATCTGTGAGGCACTTCTTAAACTATTTATTACATGCAGTTTGCACTTTACCCATGCATTTTTCCATCCTTCATTTAGTCAATTATGATTTAATGGCATTATATTGCTATGTTTCTCAGAAATATTCTAGTCAAGTTTTATCCTTGTATATTTCATTAGCTTTATATTTTATAATATTCCCAATTCAAACAATGCATACTAGGATCTAATTTTGTTTGCCGCTGGACCTTACTGTTTGTGGATCATGGATGGCTGTCTCCAATATTTTTCTTTACAGCGGTCTAGCATTGATTTTCTAATGTTTTATTCCTGAATTTGTTCAACGCCAAACCTTACTAGTTGAGAATCGAGATATCATGGATGACTTTGTCTCCCTTCCTTCCCAATTTAGCAATCCAGTTCTGATTTCTACAGTTACCCCCTTTGTAGGAAATGAGTTATCTAAGCGATTTCCGCTTATTCCTATTTCTGATATAGACTCTCAGTACTGTATCCTTGGGGGAAACTAAGTTCTCCTCTACGCCTTTAAATGGTCCTTATGTCACTTCAAGCTGTCCTAACTGCATAGATAGTGTATCTATTTCTGACTCTGAAACAGGTATTTGGTTGATTTCAATATCAGCTAGATGATCCTTCCTCCACAAACTTCCAGGCCTTATTTCTCTGGCTTTTTGCTTGGTTCTTTGTCTCTTACTTAAGGGTTTAATTGCTTCCATGGCACTCAAAACTGCTGTCCACAACAAAATAAACTTCATTTGCACTGCAATGCTGGGTTCGCGAATGATAACATACATGCAGTTTATGCTTGTGTTCTTTTAACAACAAGATGAGAAGTAGAGTAAAAGCGCAGCTCCACAGCAATTTATAATGGTAGAAGATGGATAGCAATGATTAAAGGTAAATAGTAGCTATTTATTACAATGGATGGACAATTTCATTAATACAAATATGTCCATATAAATACAATGAAAGCTTATCACCAAAAGTTATACATTTGGCAATGCCCTTCCAAAAATAACAAAAATATACTGATTAAAGATAATTGTCCAGTAGCATAATGAAATTAAGCTACTTTGTGCTAATCTATATGCAAAATGCACCCAAGTGCCCCTTCTGTTTCCTTATACTGATAAAGACTAAACATGAAGACTGGGGCAGTCCCTTGTCTCTAGAACAAATGGAAGAAGGATAACAACCAGGGCCATCATCCACAACCACCACAGAGCAATGCAATATCTGATAATATCCAAAAGAATGTTCCAGTCTAAGGGGGCTATTAGCCCCGATTTTCATGCTAGTCAAAACATGGGTTTGATACCATTGATACTCCTCTGGGCACAAACTGGTCTCTCATAACAAGAGTCACCATCCAAATAAAGATCACGTGTGTGAAATCATTTGTCAAACATGTCCACACAGGCAAGACAATGAAAACATTTCCACAGGTTGTGAAGTTCAACACAATATGATTTACAAGATCCTCTCCAAGCTGAGTGCCAGAGAATGAAGCCACTGCTACTAAAATTAATCTCAGAATTTCAATCAGACTTTGTCCAAGGAAGTCAAATAACATATATTATATTATGGCATTCCAGGACATACTCCACTCTTTAAAACTACAAAAAAGCCAGGAAATTCTACTGGACTGGATATGTCTAAAGCATTTGATAGATACAATCAAGAGTTCATATCCCAAACTCTAACAAGCTCCAGATTCAGTAATCCTGTGGTGTCATGGATCAACAATTACATAACAACCACCTTCACCATCTCTCTAATTGACACAATTGGGGACCCGTTTACCTCAACTCAAGGCGTAAGACAGGGACCTGGTCACTGCTTATCTATTAATAATCATGGAAGAAGATAGCATCATTTCTAATGCAAAAGCCAAAGGAAAAACTCATGAGCTTCCTTCAATGGAAAGAGGACAAAATACGCTAACGTACAATTTGTGGATGACACATTTCTATCTACACTCATTTTTCAGGCAATACAACAGCTCGAAATTTTACTGGCCAAATACCATGCAGGCTTGGGAAAATAAGCAAACAAATCCAAATCTAGTGTCTAATTTGACAACATCCAAGCTCAAAGCCGAAGGGAAATCATCAGGATAGTAAAACTCCAAAAAGACAAGCTATCACTAACATATCTAGGTTTTTGCTCCATTGAAATGCAAACATGCTATTTAGGAGTCTACAGTTAGCAGAATGAACCTCAAACTCTCCAAATGGACAAACCACTGGCTCTCTTTAACAGGCAAAATTCAGGTAATCTAGTCAGTCTGGCAGGCCATCCCTATCTATTTTCCCTCGCTTCTCATTCCCATGCAAGTCAAAGGTAGGGTAGTTAAAATACAAAGGAATTTCTTCTGAGAGAGGTGGAAGAAAAATTCAAACATCCCTTGGTAGCATGGTCAGAAATAACCCAACCAAAACATGCAGGTGGCCTCAAAATCAAGGACATACAAGTATTCAGTAACACTTTGACAATGAAAATGACACGGAGGCCAGAAAAAACTTCCAAAGCCCCCTCAAGCTCTATAATTCGGAGAAAATACTTCAACCCCCCACACGATGATGCCATGGTTGCAGGATGGAAAACCAAACTCTCAACAATAGCCAAACAGCTCAATAAAGGTATGCCCCTCCTCAAACAGTAAGCCTTGTGGCAACTTGGAAATGGAAAACACATACGATTCTGGGAAGACAATTGTAACAGCATGCCGCATATCACATGCCTCAAACTCCAAGAGTTATAGATGATAATGCAAAACAAAGTGCACCAGTATATGTATTATTACATTAGCACTTTGGAAAGAAGCAATTTAGAAAGCAACACAGTCAAGTGGAACACAGAGGTAAAAGAGCAAGTCGATGCCAACTATTGACATTATGAAAGAACCTAAACCAGTCTTCTACACATCTAAACTAGATAGGCAAGTGTGGCCAAACATTACCAAGACAAACTGAACAGTGTCAACTGCATACTCATTTTTCTGCTAATCAAGTTGGCAGGGGAACAAATAATGGAAGCACTCAAGGCAAATGAAACCTTGCCCTAAGATTAAGGACTTCACATGGCTTTGGTTAAATGGCAAAATTTTCAAAGCCAACAATCTGCAACAAAAAAGGATGGTGGATGGGTCCAAATAGATGCACCAATTGCCAAAAAAAACTCTGGAACTACTGTACATCTATTTTTGAGCTACTCATATGCTAAAGGAATCTGGAATAATCTAGCGATGCTATACATTTAACTTTGACGGGCATTCAAAATAAACCTCAGAGTAGCTGGAATTGATGGAATCATCAGAAACTCAAGGTGAAGGGATCAATTGGCTGCTAGCAATATAAAGAGAAATAAACCAACCACCCTGCTGAGGTACTAGCTTTGCATAGCAGGCTCCAGTTGGTAACAGATAATCGCATCACCCGCCTCCAGATAGATGACAACTCTAAGATTATCATACGGGGCCCTCCTGCCCCACCTGGCAAACGAGGGCCTTTCAGTTTGGTACTCCCAGAGGGCGCTTACGCGCACCTTTGTCAGGAAAGGTAAAACATATCCAACCTTGATCTTTGTTCCAGTCTCTAATCGATAGTTTGGGGTCGGCTGGGAGCGCATAAATGACCCACCTTCTCTTTAGTCTTTTGCCAGATCCAAATACTATCAGTCCTCTGTCCCAGTTTGATTCCCTGCTCCTAATATGTGATGTCTGAACTGACATTAGAACAGTGCTGATACCAATTACTCTTATCTACATATTCCCATTGACAATCTCGGAAAAATAGTATAATCTACTGACTAGACAATATCAAGCCGCCATGGTGAAATTGGTAGACACGCTGCTCTTAGGAAGCAGTGCTAGAGCATCTCGGTTCGAATCCGAGTGGTGGCATTCTTGGAAATAAGATACCATGGATTCAATACAGAATCCCTATAGATTACTTCATCTCATAATCAAGGAAAGAGAGGCAAGAACTGAACCAAACCTGAATAAACTCTCATTTCTTCTCTAATAAATTGAAAATGGAACACATAATATCACAGATATTAGAGCTCATGGCATGGTTTCACAATATTCATATCCAGCATGAAAAAGAAATCGTAAATGCATATCTCCTGGTCAAAGCAGCAGTAGAGCAGGGCCTGCTCAGAGGAATCACCACTGTTAGGGACAAAGTCACACTCCCTGCTCAAACCTGCAACATGGTTGACCCAAAGATAGTTGAAACCAAACACAAAGGTCAATGATACCAATGTTTAGGCTCAGCCCATGTTAATCCTAACAAGAAAATCATAGCCCACTGGACACATGGGCTATCCACCAAAGACAAGCTAAAATAAGTTAGAAAACACTGGCTTTATTAGAGTCAACTTGTCCATAGCTCCTTACCCCCACTACATCTTAACTCCTGCACCCTTCACCCTCTTATTAACATTTTCACGCATCATTATTACATTAACTCCCCCCTTCACTTCCTATATACCACTCACCTGTTCATGTTTCTAACAGCTCTTGCCCCCTTACATGCATTACCACAATCACCTAACATTTACTGCCCCCCACACCCCCAACATGGAACAATATTTTCCCTTTGTTCATGTGTTACACAGCCATCTCCACTCAATCCTCATTCCTTGTATAAAAATATCTAGTGTCAACACCCTCGGACATACCCTTCCCCCATGTCTTCTCTTCCCACAGTTATCTTTCCCACCAAAAACCTTTACCATTGGCGCTACTATACACACTTGCATAGCGTAGGTCTATCGTCAACACTAACACTTTCATCCGCTTACTTGAGAAGGCACACTATTTCCTTCTCTATACAGCGAACAAGGCAGGATTCAACACCATGGGCAAGCATTCTGCCTACTCTTTGATAAAAATCAAAGCTCATATTCACTCTTATCACCTTTTCGCAATCTATCAATGTTCAGCAATAATGAAGCAGATAAGTTAAAGAAGAAAGCCTTACTTTAGGGGTAAATGAAGATTGGGTTCCTGTGAAGGATGATTCTAATGACTTGTATGTTTTGTGCATATGTGCCATAGGGAATAGGATTATAAGGAAGGATAAGGCCTTAGCAGTCATACCACTAAATGTCAGAACCCCTCAAACCTTGACGTCAAAGAAAGAAACAAAGACAGTAAATTAATGCCCGCAGATGACCAAAAGTAGGTCAATGGGAGTCAAGGATACAGCAGTTAACAATAGAATGTTCTAGGAAAAGAGAATCCCAGATACAAAATAAAGGAATGACCAAAATAAAGGAATAAACAAAATAAAGTAACATAAAGGAATATGGTATCAATGAGATTTAATAATGAGGCAATATTTGGGAATTTGACAGTGTGTAGATATTTAATCCGATCTATTGTTGGGATCTGCAATAAATGCAATCGTCTCGCACAATGTAGTCACAAAAAATTCATTCAAGTACTTCTTGATACAAATGAAATGGTGCAGAGAAGAAGCCCAAGACTTCAAGACACGGCTATAAAAAGGACCAGGAACTACTGCAAATGCAGATGATCTTCTTCTGACATCAAGGCCTTGACGTGTGTATGAGAAGGAAGACAAAGAGCACAATGCAGCGCTATAATGCAAATTGAAAACCCACAAAGCAGGGCAGCCCGGTTGGGTCACCTGCCAAGCACTGAACAACAGAGTTTAAGGATTGATGATGGGGACCCTGCAATTGTCCCTCAGTAAGCAGCCTATGCACCATCTTCATGCACCAGTTCAGGGTATGCATCAAGTACACTTCCCCTGCCCCCCTGCTACTGGTAATGTCCATAGCCCCACTGTCAGAGCAAATCTCCTGCCTTTGCCTCCTAAACCCAATACCCAATGTCAGCATCTCTACCTACAAATGAAAAGCCCTACTTCCCCCAATCATTTACGAAATACCTCCTGTCACCCCATATCCTTGCATTACTTCTTCTGTCCCTCCACGAAACTCTAATAACATGGGACACGAGGCTTCCCCATGTGCAATAGAAAATTGCCCCCCCCCCATTGCTCAAACAACCTAGTCAACCATCTGAGTATCTGGGGGCAATGCAAGCTCTAAACAATCCTTTGCACTAACCAAGGGAGACTACTCTTTGATAACCATGCTTCATACAATAGATGGGAGCATTCAGCAACTGTGCAGGAATTCAACGATGCAGTGTTCACCAAGTAAACCGTATGCACCAGCAATAAAAGTGCAGTGCACACATGATCAACACACAGCAACAATAGCAAAGGATTGAAACCATAGAGAGAGTTCTCTTATATGAGCCAGCCAAAAAGTGGGGGGTGAAATCATACAACATGGGAGGGCCTATCCTAACCCAAAGAGACTGCATCCCCAGCCAAGTGCTCTATAGCAGCCACCATTCACAGATTGAAAGGGTCTGGCTATATACAGGCCTCAAGCAAGGCACGCAGTGAATAACTGGAAGCCCCATTAGACCATGGATGAAGGGAACAATCCAACAAAGGCTTTTAAGGATCCCAAAGGACCCAAAGGAGTACCATGCAATCATTTCTTCAAGGAGAATGGTCATGAGCTTATGCTACAGTAAAAAAATAATTATGGAACTGCACAATGGCATCCAACACTAGTCAGGACCTTTATGTTACGTTGTGATTCATGGCTTTATCTTCTTTGGATAGGGATGATAGATGTTGTAGAAGGCTAAGTATTGGAATCTTAGGGCGTGTAAATGTTTGAACCAGTAGGTATTGCTCTCATCTGTCACGCTGCCTTTGCAATCTATCATGATTGATTGTACCAGTCATTGCCAGTGCCTTCACTCCACGGATCTGTATTTCCGTGGACTTCATTTGCAATCTACACAATAGTCAGTGCCAGCATGAATGCATTTTTTGTTGCGTGTCAATTTTCCAAAATAGTAATCTCAATACCATGCACAAAGACAGTCAATGTTCCAAAGACTATCAACTCATCCAAGCATGTAAAGAGCAATTTCAGGTTACCATTTTTAGTGATCATTGTAATAGCTTCTGGTTGTTAGTTACTCTTCTCCACTTCATTACATCCACAGCCTGATGGCTGAACAAAGGTTGTTATTCGCATGTCATTTCATGCTCTACACATCTATCATTAGATGACTAAGTGGTTATCTTGTATTAATCTTCTCCCTTTACATGGCTTGGTTTACTTGAGCCTTTGCAATTACATGTATAGATGACTAATTGTGTTGTACCTTGCATGTGCATTTCTCCAAAACTTTCATGTGCTTGGCCTTATCCTACAAGCATTCATCTTAGCCATTGTAAATCCATTTAACTCATTAATGTGAGTGTAGAAACACATTTTAGGTAGTGATTTCCTTCTTGTTATCTCTTGCTCATGTGTTGAGTGATATCATTATTTGTCTACTAGACACGGATAGCTGCTTGTAGTTCCTATTCAATCACAAAAAAGTGTAAATCTATTTCTTTTCAGCAAGCTAGTAGACAATATCCAACAAATAAGAGGTCAATAAATGTTAGAATTTAGAGAGAGAATAAACCGAATAAATGTGTAAAGAATGATTAAGAGAAAAGGGACAATGTCAAATGGGTTGTGTGTCCGGGTATTTATTATGCAAAGACGGTTACAAAATTAGTTAGCGGTTACAACCGCATAACCATACAAAACAATTATAAAAGGGGAAGTCTTATTCATTTATTCCTACACCCCCTCTTAAGACTTACCCTACATAACTCAAAAACAAACAATCTAACAAAACAACTATGCTATCTTAAAACACTTTCACTTTGAAAGCAATGCAATGATAGGATAGGGCTCCATCAAGCTGCCTCTTGACCTTCGTAAAGGTGTAGCTCCCGAGCTGAATTAGTTCTGATTCCACCTCCCGAACCGCCGAATCACGGTTCTCCCAATTATTGGACAACCATCCATCCGAGCCATCCACAAGCTCCATGTTGTCTCATGACCCTCGTGAGATATAATTCCCAAGATCCACAGTCTCCCAAACTATCCGAGCAACCATCCATACCGAGCTTCATCTAAATGTATCCTTTCTTGCCTTCAAAGTTTAGAGCATCTTTAAAGTGCGTATTCATCACTATCCTCACTACCTTCTCGCATCCGGTGGATCTTGACCATGGTTGTATTGGCTGTATTTGATATGACTTTACCCTTGAGCACATCATTGGCTCGAACACGACAATCCCATGCTATGTGACCTCTTTTCTTACAATAATGACATTCAATCTCCGACTTATGATCCATGCGGTTCTAGAACATGCAAATGCATGGGAATGACCCACGATCCTCCGTAGTTCTATCACAGCAAAGCTACTATCATATCATCCAGAGATTGAGATTGAATTTGATAGGGTAAAAACTACATTGTTATATTTTGAAACAGACTATTTAATAGGATAGCTTTGGCATCTTCGTCCTGAACAGCTTTCACCGCTAGTTTCGATCAAGGACCTTAGATTATTGATGTGGTTTGACATGAGACTCCGTCATCCATTTTGAACCTATATAACTTTAGTTTTAGGGAAAATTTGGCATTGACTTTCGCTCCAAATAATTTATTTAGAGTATCCCAAATTTCCTTCGATGATTTGTCTAGGTGACATGATTCAAGAAAGAGAGCAAGGCCAATAATATTCATCATGCCATTAACAATTTCGATGCATCGGTAGTTTACAATGAATTTTTATTCATAACATTTGTATTTTCACTCTATGTATGGATGGGCATTTCCATTTTAATAAAATAGAATAAATACAACTGCGTATTTTGGCAATGAATAAATAAAATAAAATAAAATAGGAATAAGTAGAGCTTTACGTCTTTCCAAGATGAAAAATATTTGTGCCCTAGCAATTCGAGACTGTAATAATGCACCATATTAGCACAAATCACGACTGTAAAAATGTCTAAAATCACGATTTTTCGTGGCTATTAAAATCTGACTATTTGTGCTCGAAAATGCTGTTATTTTCTGAAAAAGCGTGCCATTCGCGACTGTATTTTCGTGCTCGAAAAATGGATGAAAAACGTATCACAGTACGTGACTTTTTTTGAAATTGAGTGTATTCTCATTCTACGTGATTTTTACTAAGTGCCCTTGATTTAAATCTTAGATGCCCTAATGGGACTCATGAAAATATCTTTCTTCCTAATTCTTATTGACTAGTCTGGAGAGAGAGAATAAACCGAATAAATGTAAAGAATTGAAGAGAAAAAATTGCAAATGGGTTGTGTGTGTATTTATTATGCAAAGCGGTTACAAAACTAGTTAGTGGTTCACCGCATAACCATACAAAACAATTATAAAAGGGGAAGTCTTATTCATTTATTCCTGATAAAATTCAAGCTATTACAAGAGAGGGAAATGTCAATGAGCAATCAGCTTGAAATGAACTATGTTTCAATTGTTTAGTTTTACAATCATATAAATTTTAATTTAATAGAGCATATGTATGCATGATATCGTGCATTTGTGTAAATAATAAACATGTTTCAATAGAAAATTTAGAAATAATTTGCTGATAAATGTAGACATTTCCAGAAAACATAAATGTGAATAAGAAATATAAGTTTTGACTCAAACCATGACTCAACTCACAGAAGTAATAGCTGTACTAGACTTACTGACCAGCACTGCAAAGATATGCCACTACCTTTCTATCACAGCAAAGCATCCCCTGATTTAGATAGCTTACCTTCAATTACCTACAGCTTACTTTGAACATCGCCCTGTTTGATGCATGGAGCTTTACAGGCCTTCTATGGTGAATGACATAAAAGAGAGTAAAAAATATGAGGAAGACATAAATGAAATCAAGAATGAGATGAATAAATTCAATCATTAACAAAGATGAAATCAACAACCCTAGTCTACCATTGAAATAAAGCACATTGGAGCATTAAGAGATGGTGAGCAAGATGATCATGGTTAGAGAAGCCTAAGTGGCGTCAACAACATTGCTAAAAACCCACATCTTGATCACATCCAATGGATAAACTCTCACAGACTTAGAAATTCCTTGCACTTTCTAGTTTATAGTCTGTTAAATAGATGCAAACATGAAATTCCTTGCTCTTTCAACTATCCACTTAAATTATTTTGTTTATGCTTTGAATCACTAAACTCTAGAATTTACAGGTTTACTACTGATGTTCAAGCTGAAGAAGATTTCAAAACTATATTTTGTTTTAATAGGTAAGTGTCTTTCATTGACCAGAGCTATGAACCAGATCGGACGCAAACAGGGGTCCAAGCCCTGGGCATGCTGCTGCATGTGCTTCAGATATCCACTTAGTGTGACTCAAACCTGTGACCCAACACGGTAATAAACTTTTTACCCTGCCTCAACAACAGTTGAACC
Organism: Taxus wallichiana var. yunnanensis; assembly: GCA_018340775.1. Taxonomy (NCBI): domain Eukaryota; kingdom Viridiplantae; phylum Streptophyta; class Pinopsida; order Cupressales; family Taxaceae; genus Taxus; species Taxus wallichiana. The sequence continues at coordinate 661,095,421 of CM031242.1, forward strand.
ACAGCCCTCATGTGAGATTTCAAATCTATGTTAATTGTATTGTTTTTATCTCAACAATTGTCAATTTTGTTCACACAGTCTATTTAAATAGCGCACTTTATGTTAATGTTTTTATCTCAACAACTGTCAATTTTGGTTCACACAGTCTACTTAAGATAGCGCACTTTTGTTTATGTATTAGAAATGCTCCAATTATCCACAAAATATTTTAAAACTGCAATATAAATCCTTTTGTAACTAATTTTTATACCAATAAAGCATTATTGATACCAACAATTCTGCAAACAGAATCCTATACTCTAGCAACATTTGTCCTTTGCCTAAATAACTAGAAATGTAATCAAGAAAGACCGTGTACCAAATGGTTATCTAGAACCCCGTGTTCACGTGGTTCCCGTCCTGGTTGTTGAAAGAGCTGATCTTCATAAACATGTAGTTCAGCAGCCTTAACAATCTCTGGTCCAGACATGGTGGAAAAGCGAACGCTCTTACTGCAACGCAAAAAGAATAAGAATTAAGTAGTTAGCACAAAACTTGTTTGCTTGAACTACAGTGTCGGAAACTCACATGCCTAAATATTAACTGAAGATAATGAAAAACTGTGTTAAATTCCTTATTAGTTCCAGGCTAGCAAATAATTTAAGATACTGCACAACATGTTAGTAACTGTTAAAAAAAACAGTTTTTGAGATCTATTATTTGATAAAATACTATGTTAATGACACTTTTGCCAGAGGATAACAGTATCGGGCTTACATTTTGCGGGGGCCGACATCCTCAATGAAAGGTTGCTTGCTGAAATTAATTGATGTCGTTGTGTTTCCTACAACAGCTGCATCTCTAAACGACATTTGGAGGATCTACAAATTGTCTGTATATCTACTTGTTAAATAAAAACTCCGGGATCTATACTCCTTTGTTAACCAGAAACAGGCGAAAATCCTGCATGCAGCAAAAACTACAGATAAGCATAGTTTAAATAAAGCAGCAGGCATAATAAAACCTTGGGGTTTTTTAAAGTATATATTCCTTTATATGTGACCCTAAATTTCTAGTGATGTCAAACACCGCGACCTGAAGTCCTCCGAGCTGCTTTAAACCCCTGCTAACTACTTTCTATGTCTTCAACCATTCCAGGCAATGCATTTCCAAGAAAGGACTGTTAGAGTGTAAGCAAATCCATTCACACATCAATGACACTGAATTCGCTTTAACCATATGCATTTTTACAAAAAAAAGTCTAGAAGTTACATAACCATATGCATTTTTACAAAATCAATCTTAATAGGTACTTATGGAAACTCTTGCCCTGCTCAAACCTTGAGGAGTTCGATCAACAGAACGTTAACACGGGGTATATTGAGCTGAAGACTTTGAATGGAGAACGACTACGCACTTACCGGAAGGTTATAATTGTGAAGTAGCCTCTGCAGAGCTTCCGAATGTTACATGTCACAATAATATTATTTGACGGTCTAAAAAATTATATGGATGTCATTTGACGTTCAAAATATAATATGTATGTCAAATTTATTTTTATAATAACTATTATAAAATACAAAAATTGAGTTAAATTTTGCATCCATAAGATTGAAAAAATAAACCAAAATTATTATAACTAGCAATCGCACGTGGAAAGTGCGATGGAAACGCCAAAGGAACACAGCGAGGGAAAATAAGTGGAAGGTGTAAGGGGACGACAGTTGGGGAATGGAGGAGATCATCATACTAGGTGGAGGGGTGGACAATTCATGGGGGCAACAGAAGAGGGATGATAATGGAAAGTAGAAACTGCTTAAAGCGTAGATATATATGGTATGTTGGAGAAGAGGATGAAAATGAACTTGGATGTGTGCGTAATCCACATTTTAGTACAAATAGTAGAGGTAAAAAGAAAAGAAAGAGTTGGTTAATTATGATGGAAGAAGTGAATGTTTTATTCTTGTATATTGTTTAGGGAAACATATATGCTTTTTATGTGATGGAATGTCAATGCACATGCCATTTTAAGTGGTGTTTTTTTGTGGTTAGCTCTAGAGATAGGAAGAATGGGAACATGGTAAGGGTTAATAGCATCCCAAGGAGGACCTTTGTACTTTAGTCATGTCTATTGAACCATTGACAATGCCATCTTCAACCCACAAATTGGCTATAAGAATTGTTTTGTGTATTTTTTCAAAGAAAAATTTTGTATCCCAATTGTTCGTCATTAGGGTGAGGAGAGTTGGATCGCCTAATGAGTTGTGCAAGTGAAGGGGCCACTACACAGTTGAAATATTTCATCATGTTCAGGTTGTGGTGGTCGACAAGTTCATTCTTATGGAATAAATGAGTAGTAGAATGGAAAGATGCAACATCTTGTGTGGAAATCCTTACATCAGTGCAATACACATTTGTTTCACAATCTTTAATGTGTGGATATGCATCTCTAATGTTGAATAAGAGCCTAGGAAAAGAAATTTGACTTTGATATGTTCCTTGTTGTTAGAAAACCATTTGTAGCACTATTGTAACGTGGAAGCTAAACCAAAGGGTTGTTCCATATGAGTGTCCTACATAGAGGGGAATGTCATTACCAGAGACAATTGGCCAAGGTCTTTGAAAAGAATAATGAATCCGACACAAAAAACTAATGTTTTGAAGTGGGGGAAAGCTTCACGAATCCAAGAGTCGACCTTGGAAAGTAGTTTGGGCCCAATGAAACTCATTTCATCTATGCGAATATACTAAACATGTTTGATGCTATCTTGAAAAGATGATGAAAGTGCTTGGTCTTTAAGTGGTTTGATATCCTTGATTGGAAACCGCAAAAAATCATGTATAATAGAGGCAAAAATGTTGAAGGAAACGACTCCAGTTGGCGTAAGTAATAGGAGAGGAGACTTATTTGAATGGTCAACATTTGAGATTGTTGTTATGTTAGTGGTTATGAGATATGATTTACCTATGCTTGTAATACATTGAATTATCAATTTGACCTTGTAGTACTTTGAATTATCAATTTGAGTGGTGGCAATCAACGTCTTTGCATGAAGTAATGAAGAACAATATCATAAGCAATTTTTGTTCAAATGAAAATGGAAGGGAGCTTGAGGTGCCAGGTTGGTTGAAACCGTGATAGCACTTACCAGAAAACATGAATGAAAAAGGATAAAAGTGTGAAAGAGTCATATAGCGGTCTGAAAAGAATCGAGCCACCTATTTTTTTACATAAGTACCAAGTCGACCGATGCAAACGACGACATAGTGGCATCAGAACTTATGGATTCCATCCCCTATAACTTTTAGAGTATGCCCTCGGCGTAAAAATACAATTTTGAGCGATAATTGATTTGACTAAAGAAATTGTTCGGAGAGTATAAGAGGCTAACAAATATAGAACTTGGACTATAGATCAATATAAATAAAAATTAATGATGATATTTTAATTTCAATATGCGGATGTTACATTTATTCAGAAAAAAGGTAAATATTTTAGGTCTAGAAACATGGAAAATGTATAAACGAATACCAATATTAAAAATAAATTTGATTGACAACCTGGCTTGATAGATACATTTCCCAAGTTCAAACAACGTGATTCGAACATCGGTCGAATGGTTATTAAAGCGTTTACTACCATCACACTATGCACTTCTCATGGGAAATGCCTTTACTTTCGTAGTCGCAAGTGTGTACTCTACATCTAAACATTTAAAGGTAATCTACAAAGTCATATGTTTTGCATCATTTTTTATACAATTTTATTTTATGTTAATTTTATTTTGGTGAGATGAAAAAAGTGAAAAAAGGTGAGAAGCTCTAAATTCGTCATGTTTGATAACTTTACGTGTATCATATTGATTACTTATTGACTCAATCGCCTTCTCTCCAAAAAAATTAGTTATTTTTTATAAAATTTCTTAAATTAATTGTAAATGACTTTACTCGCATTAAACCACTTTGTGTACCAAAAAAATTATACTTAAATTATTAAAAAAAAGCAAGTCTAAAATTGTGGAACTGTCCTATAATAATGAAACGGGTGTGAAAATTAAAATCATTATTATCGTCTTACACAAAATAGATGCGTCACTATACAATTGTTAGGAATTCATGATCTAAAAACATATTGAAATGTGATTTCTAGACGTTTGTGTGATGTGGCAGAAGGGAAGGCATTTATGGAATACATTGACACCACAGGATCATCGTACATTTCAACGAGGTGCCAGTCCGCGACGGCCTCGACTTCTACATGGACACCAATGGAATATCAACACGCATCAATCTTTTATGGACTTAGGCTTAGTTGGTGTAGCGATGTCATCGTCAATAGTTGGCAAAGAACTCAGATCAAAGAGTCTACCCAATGCAATGACCACTTTTCTCGATTTAGACATTGTCGTTGAGGGAGTCAATGATGACGACATGGGGCAATTGGTCGAGTTGGAGGTAATTAAAACAATATTAGTGTTATTGACACCGGACGTAAGAGCATGTTGGAACATTTCTATCACAGAGTTCACGTGTAACAGTGTGGACGTGGAGCATTGCACAATGTTAAGATTTCAAAGCATGCACGGTCGAAAGATCTGCGCCATTGATTTTGCTACGGATGTCACATACAGGAGGTTGAGTTTCAATATAGTAACGCCTTCAACGTAAACAGACATTTTGAGGCGATATTTCTTTGTAGCCCCACAACTAATTGAAAAACCATCAAAAGTGAGCGAATTCAGTCAATAAATCACCATCTGAAAATCCTTCACAATAGACAACTACTACAAACATTTATTTATAAATTTAAATTGATTTACAACAAAACAACTACTCAGGAAGCCTTCATGATAGACCACCACTCAAAACCATTTATTTATAAACAATTGTTCCAAGATCTAGACTGTAAAGTGTGTAAGAAGAGGCCGCGACTTTTATAAAACACAAGAACGATGAGAATAAAGAATGCCCAACTATATTATTCAATGGCTTCTATAGAATAATTGAAGTTCAAACAAGGAATCCTTATTTAATTTCACAGTTTCCAACCAATATTTACCCATTTCTGAATGATTCTCAGTCCACATGTATCTAGGTTCATAATTTGTAGTGACTATATGCTGAATTTTGCACGTTCTCTTTGCAAACTACACTGTTTAAACAAAGTCTATTCAATTCAAAAATTCCAAATTTTTAGAAAAATATACAAATATTCAATGTGTAAATGTTGGTATTGGTTATGGCCTAGAAAAATGGATTGGATTCATGCTTGAAACAATGAATTCGACATGCTACACCAATGTTCCTTCATTTCCCTATCAACAAATCCCAAACACTAAGACAAACATATGTAGTGAACATATATATGTGCAGGCAGCCTGCCATTGATAAGACCTTGGTCAGGGCCTTGAAAAATGGATTGTGGGTGCATGGGAGAATTTGAACAAAGAAATGGGAATATCATTTGCTTTGATGTATTCTTGTCGAGCCAATGAACACTTTGGTGACACTATTGGGAAGAATGCAGAGAACCCAAAAGTCAAAGAAGTGGCAGTCAATGTCAGTGCTTTAAATGGTACTAACTACCAAAACTTCAATAGTTTTTCAATTGAAAGAGACCCAAATTGGCTTTATTGAAGCCTAACTTGGTCACGTGGCTTTATTCCATAGATGCTGATTTCGTGACAGAGCCAATTGAGATTTTTTAGGACAATTTGCATTTAAAAGGAATAAAAATGGGAAAAGATGGTAAGAAGAAAGAAATGAAAAAAGGCATGTGTAGCAGTTCAGTGTGTCATAATGTGGGTTGTTGCAGTCCTACTTGCTTCTTTTGCATTATGAAGGAACATAATCCTAACAAAGGCTGTTGAGATTACTGAATATTTCAAGGATATGCCATTCCAGAGTGATCATGATAGTAGTCACTTGCTTATAACGAGTGCAGTATGGAGCATAACAATGACACAGGCCAATGATCACTCTAGGGCAGGAAGCGGCTTTAAAGTGTACGGAATTTGCATATACCTTACCATGCAGCACATGTAATATCCAACACTATGAATGTAGAAGAATTTGCAGAGATGGCAGTAGAGGCAGGAGTGATTCCACCTTTGGTAAAGCTTATGAGGGGGAAGTTAACATGGGCGAAGGAGAGAGTGGCTATGAGAGCTTTGGACCTGGCTACTTACCAGACAACATTTATTGTTGTTTCTCAAAAATGGAATTGGTCATGGAATTGTTCACCTGTTATTTGGAAATTGTTTACACTCAATTCATACACTGTCCAAAAAGAAGGCTCAGGTACCACTGTCATTTACTAACAAGGAGAATGGGTGAAGCAGAGATGAAGAAAATGAAAGCGGAGGAATGGGCTATATAACTAAAATGCTGGCCTTTGCATTTGCACAAATTGTTTTGCATACAAGAACGAGTTTTTCCTAGGAGAATTGGTCCTAGAGCTCATCTAGAATTAAGAAGATTAGTACGAAGAGTATTAATTTCCTTATAACTCCATCATGGTTAGCAATTAGTTATTGGAAAACAGACAAATGCATCAGCAGCAACGACCTGTCTTAATAGCAATTCAAGTCAAGGCCAAGGAAGTTATGTTGCCTTGATTATGGTGTTACTACCATTGAATTAGGGAATATATGAGCAAAAGAAGAAATGGATCAATATTGTTAAGCATGAATAGTTACATGAAAATGATGAAAACCAAATGCATCCTAAATAGGCCCATCCACTAAAAAATTGAGGCTTCACAATAGAAAAACACTCAAAACCAAACAAAACCATGCATTTATGAACAAATATATTACTAACAAAACGAGGCTCATTTTTAAGATATAATTATTCAACAATATCACTTGTTTAGCCTAATATTTCATGTTTCAGCTCAAACTCCATATCAATATGAAAACTATGAGGCCTAGCTGTTGATATCTATGCTAATACTTCCTATAGCATTTCTGTTCAACCAACAGAAATGAAAAAGAAACCCTAGTCATATTTTTTCTTTTCAGTTTAGGTGAAGTCCATTAGGCGGCATAGAAGTACGAGGTGGGAGTGAAAGGAGGGCAAGGGGTAGGGATAGGGGCATCGGTGGCGGTAGGGGTGGGAATCAAAGATGGTGAGGTAGCTGTGACAGGGGTAACCTGGTCTCACCTTGGGGGACTTGAACTCGAAAACCACCAGCTGCCTTGAATTTAGCCAGGGCCTTTCGAACACTTTTGCCTTGCAGATCCTGACATGTCGTTCCTCCTTCTTCTTCACTTCCAGAGTTAGATGGTACAGATAACCACCTGTAAGTTGCTCCTTTGCCTTCACCACTCGTTTATATTCACGAAACAAGTTGTATTCAAAACTGGAAATAGATGATCCACGCAGAAATCCAGACGCAGACAATGGAAATCGAATCTCATCGAAGCTCGCTATCGAATACGAGATCCCATCGAATATGTGTCCATGTTTGTCACTCCTCTCAAATTTTAAAATCGCCATTCCCATCTATGCGTAGCTCTGTCCGTCCTCTCAGATCCGAAGCTAAAAACAGTAAAAAAAAGCTTAAAAACAATTTTACAAAAGCGAAAACATTAATAAAAACAGAAAATACTTTGAAAACAACGGTCAAAATTAAGCGAGTGTGATGTTAACGCCGAAAGGTTAGTGGCATGTGAATGATGTGGAAATGAGAATAAAGTATGGTGCAAAAAGAAGAAAGGGAATAAAGAAATTATGTTTTTAATTAAATATTAAGTAATGCATGTATAAGTAATAGAGAATACAATAGTCAATTGTAGACAGTCGAAGAGGAGGGTAGACTGATAAGCTAGAAAAGAAAAGAGGATTGGTAGTATGGAAGGATGGGGAAGGGAAATGCAGAGGGATTTATGAGTGAGAAAAGGTTCGGAGAATGTAGGCGTGATTCCTCGTTATTGCAAGACTCCATTATCAGGTGAAATGTATGATGGAAATGCGAAAGGGGAGATTTAGAAGAAAGAGAATTGGAGGGAGAGAGACAATGGGAGAGGAAGAGGGGCGTAGAGTAAGGGATATGAGTGTGAAGAATTGTAAGGGAAGGGAAAGCGAAATGAGGGAGGAAATACAAAACTATAGCTTTTGAGAACCACATGAGGTAGTTGGAGGAAATACTTGTTGCACAGATAGGTATTGACAATTTATCCCCTACAATGATTGGTCATATGATTAAAATGTACATCAAGACTTTTGATTGCATTACCCACATCTATTCCATGGATATGTTTTTAAAACCCTAATAAGATCTTCTATTTATGCTCCACTTAACCAATTTAATCTCTCAAAGAGGACAAAACAAAAATTGAGGAAACTCTGAAAGTTTTAGGGTTTTAAACCCAATCGGAATGGATTCATTTTGTAGCAATTTATAGCCTCCCTTTCCAGTTGCAAGGGCAAGAAAGTGCAGGAAAGTAAATGGTGGGAGAGAAAACTTCAGAAAGCCGATTTCACCAATTATTATTATTATTGAAAGTAAAAAAAATGATTATTTAATAATAATGAAAATTCTTATTGCCATTATTGTTGATATTTCAATATCATCAAGTATTTTTATTATTGTATTAAGAAAATGAAGATGATATTAAAAAAGATATATTTTATAAAACACCACTTTTTATTTTAATATATTATATATATTTGGTAAAGCACTTTATAGATTTATACAAATCTATCTCAACAAAAAGTAAAAACGAACTCGAGTTTAAAAAGCAAATACTAAATATAGAGCATATGAAGCGTGGGAAGAAAGGCTATCTGGTAGAGAACTGGTTGAATTGGAGAACAATCCACATTACCAGACCCACAAGCTACCATTACCGAGACGTATATGATTAAGCAACCGAGTGTTACTTACGTTCTGGTAATAGCCTCGAGGTCAGAGGATCGAGTCCTCAGGAGTGAGGAGGGAGGAGGTCATATTTATATTTCCCGACTCCCCATGTGCACCTTTGTTATATACGTGCCCGTGTGTATTGAGCCGCGTCGGCGAGGGGCCACACAATACACAAACGCTCAGTGCTCCCTACAAAAGCTGTCGCCACCTACACCATTCCGACACACATTTTCTCAAGTCTATGGGAAAAATTGTTACCAAGTTGTGGAATTAATTCAGTGTCACCTGCATTCTACAGGCCTCCAAATCACACTTCGTTTTCGCATTGAAAGAGGCGAGGCGAAAAGCACGTGGAAGTCGTCCCACACTGCTACGCAATCAAGGATTTTTCTCTGAGACGGAGATTCAAATCCGGGTGGCTAGATTTTGTGAAAAGGATTTTCTCTGTACTGGCTAGCCCCACCCATCTCATTCCATGTCCCCTCTTATACCCTTTTCCTTTTCACTCCTCAACTTTGTAGGCCACACGCATATCCACACAAAAATACCTACCAGGCTCGGACTCTGATAAGTATTTTCCTCCTCCATGAACAACCTATCAAAATTAATCACTTTGGAAAAACGTCTGGGAGGCCGTCAAATTTAACATCGTTGCAGAAATGTCTCGGAGGTCCTTTACCATAGGGGGAATGCCTTCGGCGTAAAAATGAATGAATAAAAATGAAAAACATTCTAATGTAGATCATGATAAAAATGAATGAACAAAAAAATGAGAAGACATCACCCGCCAAAAGTAATATTTAATTTCAAATTCTATTTTCCAAAATAAAAGAAAAAACAATAGAGTATTTGAAATTTGATCCACTTTACCTCGATTCTCAAGTTATGAAGAAATAAAGTATTTTGAAGCTACCAACTCCAATATTCATTCATGCTTAATATGCCCTCCATATATTCGAAAGGTTCAAATGTCTTTTATGAGATCTCTCACACACACAAAAGGCCTAATCGATCTGTAGACTGTCATCGATCTTCTAGCGAAACAACCAAAAAACCTAAATTGTTTGCCTATGAATAGATCAAGATGCTTCAAATCCTTGGTTGGCGTTCGATGGAAGTTTGCAGATATATTTTGGCATGAGGAAAAGTCGTAGAGATGTCGTGGCATGGCTATAGGTTTTAGGTGAAAGACTCAAAGTTTCTATCGCAAATTCAATCTTCAAAGTTCAGATTTATTACAATAATTACAATTTATAATCTTTATTTGTAAAAAATCAAACAAATAATAATAAAAATGAAAAAACTAAACAAAAAATCAAATAAAACTAAAAAAATAAATATGTTTCTATTTCATAATCATTAATAAGATATTAAGATTTTATTATTTTTATTTTCTATATATTTCAAAATTTCTATTTTTATTTATATTGTATTTTTCATGAATTTCAAAATATATATATTGACGGTTAAATTTGTAATATACATGTCATTTTGATGTTTAAATTATAATTTTGCCTGTTAATCATGATGGTCATATTTTAAAAGTGGCTGTATTTTGACATCTAAAATGACTAAAAACGTCTAAACGCCTTGCAAAATCCAAGCTTGCTTCGGGATACCGAAATTACTTAGAACGGAAAGTTCATTTTTTATTTCCTTTTAAATGTAATTTAGGTGTTAAATCGTAGATATTGTATTTATTGAAGATACTCTTAAATTTTTAACCTTGATAACTTTGTAGGTGTTATAATTCTTAGCTTGCTCTATCATTATTATGTTAATAATTTGTGTATAATACTCTCTTGTATCTTCTTCTTAAATTAAATTGTTTAATAAGATTAAAGTGTTAATGGTTTATCTCGTTTAAAGTCATCTAAGAGTTATTTTTTCAATTGTGTATCTTTTTATTTGTTATTATTTTCATTATGGGTTGATCTTAGTGCACTCATTTACTCACCGGATACTTTCAAGAAATACTCTAGCACAAATCACTCAAAAGACATGCAAAGTTATCCCGAACTTACCTAAAGCGCAATAGACATTAGGAGCAAACCCTACACAGTCAGGAAGAACTCCAAACCAAGGTCAAGCAGTCAAGTTTCTCAAGCTAAAGGTCCTTGTCACTTGAAGTTGCATCATTTGTTCAGATTGGGTTTAAGACCTCATGAAACATGGAAAGACCTCTAAAGTGTGGAACAATGGCACCTTTTGAGGTCAATCTGGAGAATTTCGACTTCCTTCTATCCTAGCTCACTATGACTATCTAACCGGCACTAAACTACTGCTTCCTAATCATATCCCAAGAATTCCAAGGGACCATGGTTGAGAGAACAAGAGATGTTGAAATAAAAGAGAGGTGATGCACCAAACTAGAATAGGGTACAATTATGGCTCCAAAGACATAGATATAACATTACATGTGAAAGTCAAAAGAAATGCACACAAAGCTCTATGAGAAGCGACAGGATAAGACTGAAGTCATGCAAGAGGACTAAAAGATTCACAATAAACACTAAAGCATTCAAAGGAAAGGAATCACACTTGCATATATAATATCACAAACTCATCCATTTATAACTTCACAGAGAAAAGGCATGTGAAACTTCCATAAGAATATTATAAAGGCTCACAAATGCAAGCTTCGAGCTCAAAAGAGCAGAGCTCAAGGACTTAGCAGAATCGACCATTTTTATGTGTCGATGCACTTACATTTATAGAGAAAGAGAAAGAAGGGAAACGGAGGAGAGAATCAGATCGCATCCTTCATTAAATGAACCAAACCACCATGTCAACCCCAAAGGACTAATCATCATTCAATTTCTGAGTAGGTATGAGCGCCGACATTCCTTCTAATTACAGTCAATTCTTCTAGAACAGGACAACGTCATTTAACATATAATTTTGGTAGTTGGGGTGTTCGGGGTGGATTTGGGTCATGCGCAACTTTTCCTTCTTTCACGGACTTCGATGCTTCACTTTGATGCTTTAGTCTTCTACGGGATTAGCGATGTTTGGCGATCACAGAAAACTTGCATCTTTACTTTTCACTTTTGCTTTAATTTACAATCTATCATCCACTCTATAACAATGTTTTGATCTTCACGGGTTTGTTTTCCACTTTATGACATTTGTTGCATTCCACATAATTTTCCTTTGCTACACGGATTTGTTGTTTCACGGACTTCATTTATACAACTTTTATTTGCCTTATGCCGCAAGTTTTAATTTTCCTTGCTTCGCAGACCTATAACTTATTTGGGTTTTGAATTCTATGGGTTTCTCTTTATTTCATACGTTGTTTAATATCCACAATCACCCACAACACTATCTCTTCATTCAAGTGGCTTTTGACTTAGTGGATTTTCCTTCGTTAAACGACTTTTGGAAATTTTGTGATACACTAGCTTCTCCATTTCCGCATAACACTAATTTTTTTTGTTCTCGTGGATTTTTCAAGCAGTGTCGCCTAAGTCTAGAACTTAGATGTAGTTGTCCAAAATAACATGAGTACTACTTTGGAAACAATCCTCAAAGCCAAGTCAAGCACAAACAATCCAAGTCATTACAAAGCATTATCAAGTATTCGGGTTATCAAATATAGTTGCATCCATACAATATTATATCTCTAGGTGGAGAACTACATATGGTTTGAGGTTTTTTTAAGTAGTGTAATATAGGCGGTCATAGGGTGCACTTCAACAAAAACACTAGCATTAGTGTAACAATTTTTACTCTAGGTTAGGATTTTACATCAATTTGAATATGAGGGTCTCACATATTTATGAGACATAATATCTCGCATTGAAGCATATTCTAATCACTCATAGAGGCTTTGAAAGTGATAAAGTGCCATCTTTCGCTAGACCAAACCATCCAAAAGGACGATCTTGTCAAATGGTTTGGTTTGAAAATAATGTTTGGTCCAATATGCGGTGCAGTTATAGAATCTAAGACAAAGCATTTGTGGGATATTTTCAGCATGTTCATTCACTTGTCACATCCACTTTAGCTTTTTGACCACCAAAGAACTAAGTGTGATTGTCTTCTCATGTCTTGCTCAATTTTCTAATTTATATATCTTGATCTTTCTCTATATTTATGCTTGAATCAATGTTAATATTTAATTAGTAATAAGATTAATACATCATATTTTAATATTAATCTACATTTAAATAAGTAGAGAAATTCCTTCCCCTTCCATACATTTTTTTGATTAAATCACATACTTTAATTATATTCTTTGTTTTCTACATCGAAGTGCTCACCTAAAAGAAGCAATGCATACAAAGAAAATCCCCAATAAAAATTATAGTTTTCTCTATATTTTTATCTTTGTAATGTGATTGCATTCCCTATATTGATATTAAGATAGGAATGTTCGAGATATTTAGTTTAGTAAGTCATAATGATTAGAATAATATTTATGACATATTATGTGTACATAAGTTGTTTACAACTCACTAGATTATCAAAGATTTAAGATTCATCTCATAGGTCGAGGTAAAATGGAATATTTCGGATACACCGTGTGTAGGGAGGATTAATACGATGTTTTGGTTCCAATACCTAGGAACCATCATCGTGAGTGAAGCTTTTCTTAAGAGTAGAGATGGAAAATGAACTATTATAAATAATCAATTTTCCAAGAGACATGTCGTTCCCGAAAATATGTGAAAGTAAAATAACAAGAAAAAAGGGGGAAATGAAGGAAAAACATAAAGTCAAATAAATAAAGTCAAAAAGATAATAAAAAAGAGAAGGGGAAAAACCACAAAAATAAGTGAAATAAACGACAAATCATGAAGGGGGAAGAAAAAGTCAACCACACAATTAGCAAGAACACGCAAGGTAAAATAAAGGACAAACACCAAGAAATGGGAAATGAAAAGAAAGGACAAACAATGATTCAACGAATGCTAGCCGAAGGGGGAGGGAATGTCAACTTATGCAACAAGGTTTCCATGATTGACTTAGTTTCCACCTGTCATCGTGATTTAGGTTGTTTAGATGTTTTTCAATCTCGACGGCTTCACGTAATTTCTTGTTTGTGTAGTGTGATTCTATTGCTATTAATTTTGCATTGTCGATGCAAATGGTGTGTTTTGTGATGTCTTCGTGTTTCGCCAAATTTCCAACCTGGGTATACTCTAAGTCTTTACAATGTTCATGTAGTCTTGTTTTCAAAGTGACCTACTTCCTTCCCGATGTATGTTTTACCGCAAGCACATGATATGGAGTAAACCCCTTTTCTTAAGTTGGGACAAATTGGGTCTTTAGGGGTTTTTAATTTGTTTCTTATAGTTTTAACAAGGTTTGAAACAAGTTTTTATACCCTTTTTCCTTAATATCCTAGCAATCCTATCAGTAGTCCCATAAATGTAGGGTAAGAAAGCTTTATTGTTACCATTGTCGCAAAAAGTTGATGACCGAGGCAACTGTACATACCTGAAATTGTAGGGTACTGCACCGTCGGAACGATGTTACACATACCCCAATGATGATACAGGTCTCCTTACAAGGTGTTCGGAATCCAGAAAAGCTCACCAAGTATACGTTTGTATCCCGCATGCCTCGCTCGGCCTCTGCATGCTTTGTTTTGCCCTCTGCCCCTTTTTTTTTTTTGCATTTTGGTCTTCAGTGACGAGACCGCCACCAAGGATGGGGCGGTGGTCCAGAACCGCCGCGCCGCACAGGCGGCGGCCCAGTCTACGCGCGTTTTCTAGATTCTTCCGACGATCGCGTCAAACATAAATCTTCAATTTCTACCCACATTCTTCAGCTACTTTGCTTTGCATTTATGTTTTGGCTGCCCTATGAATAGTGTTTTTCCTTTGTTTATAGTAAAAGAGTTCAATTGGGAGTTACCCTTAGTAAATGCATTTGCTATAAATAGCCAACTTGTTTTCAAACAAATGGCCCCTCACCTTCTCAATTCTATTATTCAGTCTTTTGAATTTCTCAATTGGAATTCCCATAATTTCATGTTTTGCTTCCATTGTTAGTTTGCCTTTGCTGTTTAGAGGTCATTTGATCTTCTTGTTTCAGTCTTGCTTCATTGTTGTTCCATACAAGTCAGTTTAGAGTAAAGTAGTTTCATTTGTAGATTGGAATCCATTAGAGTTGTAGGTTTTGTTTTATCACAAGGATAGATTCTAAAACTCTCGGTACATTTGCGTTGTATTCCCGTAATAAATCCCGCTAGGAATTACATAGTCAAGCTCTGTTCACTTGCGTTATCCCTCTCCTACTCGCATTGTATTCGGTCTATATCCAAAGCTGTCATTGTTCGAATACCATCTTCTGTTGATACTATCATATACACGCTTTTCTGGATTCACGAGAACACGAAGGAATTAGGAGATCACACTGAGGGGACGAAATCACACACAATTGGATTTACCATTGTTCTGTAAATGCCAGGTTTGAGCTATCAAAGTTCTAGTTACAACGTATCAAATAGAGTAGTGAATTATTTTATTTCAGTCAAAAGTTCACTCTCGATATCACCGGGGAAGCTGTGGGGATTGATAGTTTCTGAGAAACTGTGATTCATTCCTCACTTCTGAGGTAGGATTGAGAATCTTTCAATTTAAAATAATTAGTTACTTATATATTTAGGATAAAATCACAACTACACAGGCAAATAGCCACACCAGGCTACTTTGTTTGTTTTAATTTTGTTACTAGATTAGTTGTCCATTTTCTAAATATATTAGAGTAGCTACTCTTTAAATTCATCAAAATACGTCATCGAAAATACAAAAATAGAAGAATGCTTGCATAGTGTAAATACATCTTTCGTAATTAGTTTATTAATTTTAGTTAAAAGTTGAATCATTTTGTATGACAATCACAGGACCTAGAGAGCCTAGAGAATATATATTTGAACCAATAGTGCCTCAACCAAATCTACCCACAACATTAGCTGATATAGATCAAGACCTTAGGATACAAGTCTTTCGAGCAATGACAAACCTACAAGCAATTAGTGAACAACTGAGAGGGTTAAATATCGAAGACGACAAGCTTACACATTTTGGTCAAATCATCCTAACTATAGATTGCCTTGATAAAATATCCGAATGACTGTACAAGGATTCGAAAGAGAACAAGCATTTGGTTGCGATCCTTTAGTTCCACAACCTGACGCAAGAGACCTCCTCATTGACATAGATACTAGCTTACGCATTCAAGTTGCTGAACACCTGTAAGGTATTATGAGAAAATTATACAACTTCTAGTTCTAAACATAGAGGCTGAAAAGGCGTATGATTACTGGATAGTCGAAAGAAGGGATTGATTCTTCACATGACCATAACAGGTCCACAATAACCATGAACTCACGGTTGTGATCCCCAAGTCCCACAACCCAACGGGCCTGCAAATCAGTTAAGCATTGACATTGGTTTACGAACACTGGTATTTAGATCCTCACCACTCCCGAGATATCATCACGTAGTTCTCCGTATTAAATATAGAAGCCAATCAATCTAATATTTTCTGGACTAGACCAGAAAACCACCCATAGTTCACTACAAATCCACTAAACCTCCTATCACCATTTTCATGACCTTTTCTAGAGATATATACGAAGCTCCCACAGGCCACTTCCCACGTATCCAACAACCAAGAAACAGGATCTCGACATTTGGACATTGATTGGAGCCTCCGAATAGCTATTATATCCAAATGATCCATTACACCAATTCAGGTTAGGAGGGCCTTCTTTGCCTTAGATTCATAGATTCCATTATTGTGTATTGAGGATATAAGATTACCCGATTAGTTTGTCTGTATCCATTTATATTCCACATTCACCGGCCGTCTCGGCATGACCTCGGGAGGTCGGGTATGAGGAAGAGGTACTTGTAGATTCCCATGCTCGCATGTCACTTTTCCATCGTACAACAACCTTGATAGGCATCCCTTGGCCCTCTTAGTGGCGGCTCTAATTTGTCACTTTTTGTATCCATTCCTTGTGAGAACATTGGTTAGGTGTTTCTCTTATGAGGGTAAGTGATTTTTATCGGATATTCTGAGAGCTCTTGTAAACAGGTATTTAAGACACCATCCTTCTGAGAAGGGTGATGGTGTGAGTCCACTCTAATATATATGCCAAGTGTGAGTATTTTTTTGATAAACTTGTCTGACAAGAGAACCGTCCTCATTCCGCTTGATTAAGACATCAAGAAATGGGAGTGAATATACTTTAGTTTAGTGAAGATAGGGATGAGAGAGATATGGGAAGAAAAGATGAAGTTGGAATCTTAACAAATAGGACCAATAATTTTGTATAAATATCTCTTACCAATATGAATAAAATAATCAATTATTATGTGACTATTTTCTTTATGTGTATGTATTACTTGGAATAATTTAACCGAACTATTTCAGATATTCTATTTATAGATAAATCAAGGCAACAAGCTTCTTATTAGTCATGAATAAAGACTTGTAATTTATCTTATTAAAATTACCAATGACATATTTTCAAATCCCATTTGGATTGCACTTGCCAACTTCACTATATATCCATACTAGCACCCTCTAAATTTTAAACAAAAATACATTAGTTTGTGTGCACCTCCATGAAGAGGATGGTTCAAGAAAGAATATCGATTCACCATTAGTGGAAAATAAGGATTGGTTAAGTACAATATGTTTGAAAGACATGAAAATGACCAAGGAACTCTAACTAAGAATGTAGTGTGGTGTGGCTTCTTTTGAATATCACTCCCCCTTTCTTTAGAGGTATTATTTGAATTGCATTGAGTATAAGAAGTGAACGTGATTCAACATTTTATGAGCTTTTAAAACATGGTTAGAGCATTGAATTAGTTTAGAAATACAATATCTTGTACTACCCACTAATATGGTGATGCTCTTAGGATTGGTTTTTTATACACAATTAGGGTATACATGTATGCATGCCCTAAGATTATCATAATCATCAATTGGAATTACATCACAAACTAACTCCTCTCTCGAAATGATAGATAATATGTGAGAAAATAAATTGGTGAGTTATATGTGTACCTTTGATGTTATAGTAATTGAACCATCACAATTTGTAGGGATGTTGATATGGAATGGTTGGTGAATTCAACTACATGATGGTTCTTCAAATATGAGGTTCTTCATACTACCACAATTAATAAAAATAGTGGTTTCTCTTACATGCACATGTGTGAATAATATAGATGTTTTGTTTCACCATCTTATGTTGTTTGTGTGGTTCTGTTTTTACATAATACATGGAAAATGTAAACTTCTTAGGATTTTCCCCTATAGCTTAATGTATCTAAGTCTTCATCTCATCTTCTTGGAAAGCAATGTAAACCTATATTGACTCATCATGAGCTGAAGAATTTTGAACAAATAAACATTTGGTAATTATCTATCCATCTCCATTTGCAAAGTAAACCTCTACCATTCATGACGAATCTAATTTTTTTCCAAACAAATAAGCTTATGATGTTTTTCTATCAACTCCATTTACAAAGTAAACGTTTCATCGAGTGAAAAATGGATGAGCAATTGAGTGAGTGATATTCTCACATAAAAAAGAGATCATAAATATAGCTAAAAGTATCATAATATCACTTTGAATATAGTTTTAATTAGCAATCATTGTGATCCTTTTCAAGATTTTACCACTCATCCATTTAGAAGATCTCAAAAAATATTGTTATCCATATTTCACCCCCGAGCTAAATATTGGATTGAATCACGACCCCGCATAAGAGGAACCCGAGAAAACTCATTCTAATCCAGCAAGTTGGTTGCAAAAAGATTCAACAAAGAAGTGGCGGAGGCCAAGAGAGATCAAAGGATCTGTACAGAAAGAAAACGACTCTGTTGGGCCATTTCTACATCTAAATCCATTCTCCAAGTCACAGACAAACATAACTATAAGATAGCAGGTCGACAAGAAAGGGGGATGCTGCGGAGAAGAACTAGAAGCAAGAAGAAGGAAGAATGACAAAGATTTGAAGTCCTCGGGCTTGAAATGGTTCAGAAAGGGTAAAAAATGACTAAGTATGGAGGAGGCAGCGGAAGAGGCCACATGTCCCAACGACGCTTCTCCAAAAGTAAATCTAAAAAGGGAGCTCAAACTTGCGCCGACCCTCCACATAGCAAATGGTCAAAGAAAGTCAAGGGGCGGGCAAAAAGGCTCAAAATTTGGCTAAGTATAAAAGTGTAAGTAGAGAGTGCAGTGTCACAGCGCATTTCCAAGAGTTGGTCTAAAGGCGGATACCCAAATGAGCGCGAGCTCACCGATCTAAAAAGTAGGAGGGACCATTGAAAATTCCACAAAGCAACGGAGGCCGACAAGTGTCAACTCGATGCTTCTCCAAAGGCAACTTTGGGTTGGGTTTGCAAACAAGCGTGATGCCTCCACGTGTCCTCAAAAGGGGTAGAGTTAGTTGAATAGTCAACGCATGGGCCGGACAATGGAAGTTGCCAAGTGTCTTAAGGGCACTGTTTCAAAGGAAAATTGGAGAAAAGGTTCTCGAGCGAGTTCCGGATGGACGCATGTCCTGGGGAAAGCGTGGCATTGGGGAAAAAGTTATTTTTTCACCCTTTGCCCCAAAAGGTGTAAAAGTTGTAGAAAGGCCCGCGAATCCACCTAGGGAAAAAGTCAACATATAGACCCGAGTCAAAGCCAAGGTGGGGAGTCGGGGGAAAAGTTAAAATTTTTCCTTTTGTCCAAAGGCATAAAAGTAAAGATGGAAGTGCATTTCCCAACCAACCAAAAGAAACCACGTGTCAGGCGGAGCTTCGAGGTGCGGGAATTTTTAAGTCCTGCATTTTTGTGCGAAAGAGACAAAAGATAGATTGTGGGCTGTGGACACGATTTTTGTTCCAATCTGGCTGCCATGTGTCCCAATCCAAAAGGGGGACCCATTTTTCAAGTTGTTTTTCCTGTCCATCTGTGTGGATCCGATACAAACTTCGAAGGGGCATATCTTTCGATTCAGGGCTCGAAATATTACAAATCTAACACCGTTGGAAACATCTCGACGTCCTCTACACCATGAAAAGATAAAAAATCATTTTTTCGAGCCCTCGTAGGTGAAAAATGGAGAATACATCCTCGAGCCTTCAATGTAGGATCCATCTGTCTCAACAACCAGATCGGATTCGATCTATTTCCATTGTTTCCTCTTCTTTCGGGCGTCGAACCAAGAATCGATGCAAGTAAAGATGGATTCGGGGAAATTTTATCGAAGCATTAATAAAAGTGGTTGAGCTTCGATTTACGTTTCTTGCTTCTCTCTCTCTTTCTTCTCTTTGATCGAATCTATATAGACGAGGGCATGATTCACTGTAAAAGGTTGTTGTTCATTCTTCTTCCTTGCCCCCTCTCTTTTTCTTCTCCAGGGTCGAATGTGGAGTTTAAGCCTCATCCCTTGGCTTTGTAATGGCATTTTCTTGCCCCTTGTTTGTTAATGGTGTACTGTGTGAACTCCTGGAGCAATAAAATTTGTTTTTGTGATGCATTTTGTCCATCCTTTGCTCATTTTGTTGTCTCTTCTTGCTTTCTCACCATTGCACGGTATATCGTGCATATCTCTTATGTCCATTGCAGGTTTTTAGGAGTTGTATTTAAGGGGTTTGAAATGGTGTTCTGTGTGAACTTTATCATTGGTCTATGATGCATCTATCCATCCTCTCCATTGCTCGCCTCTCTCCATTTCAAGCAGTTGGGTTTGTGATCAGCAGTTCCCTTTTCTCGGTGTTATCACCTCTGTAGTGTAGGATTTATTTATTTTCATATTATCTCTCTCTCCTTGGTCCCTTGGAATTGTTAGATTAGGAGTAGATAGTCACATTTCCTTCCTTTGAAGTAGTTTAGTGCTAGGATTAGGAAGAGGAACCAGCCTTTCTCGGAGGATCATTCCCATTTGCAAGTCCCACAAACTTGGGAATGATCCAATGTTATCTGCAAATCACACCAAATGACCCCCGCCTTAGAAAAGTAGATCCATAACTCATTTGGGGGTGATGTGATTTCACACTAACAAATACCTCTTCCTTCAAGAGGCAATCGATATGCCTTCCTTAATTAACTTCTTCTACACTATATCTTCCTTGCGAACAACTAAATATGTACTTCATTATTCACAAGAAAATATAAACCCATTATGCTTAAAAATTGGAATTTTTATCACCTAAGATGTTTGGGAAATGATGAGGGAAGACAATAAACTCATTTTTTTCTAGAACCTCTTCTTCCCATACACACCTTTCTAAATCCTCCCATTCTCAAGATATTCAAACTAAAATATATAGTCCTTTTATTGGACCACACAATCATATGTAAATTCCTTTGACAATGTATACTAAGAAAAAAATATTTTAGTCAAAACTCATCCATTGTAAGCACCACATGGGTATTCTATTTAGAGATAAACTAATACAACAAGTTTCTCATCATTCTTAAATAAAAGAGTTGTACTTTATCATATTAAAATTACCACAACTATATTTACAATCTCATTTGTGTTACACATGTGAGATTCATTTTATAACCATATTAACGCCCTCATAAATTTTGGTAAATGGAATTTTGTTTGTGTACACCTTTAAGAAGAGGATCATGTAAGAAAGAATGTTGATTCACTACTCATGGAAAATATCAATAGCTAAGTACAATATGTGTGAAAGATAACAAGTAACTATGGAACTTAACATGACGGTGAAGGGTCACATGGCTTCCTATGGATCACTCACCCTTTCTTAAGAAGTAATTATTCCAATTGCATTGATTATGAGATTTAATATCTTTAAGAGTTTGAGTGACATGGTTAGAGCATGGAATCACTTTAGAACACTAATTTTTTTGTTCGTGGATTTTTCAAGCGGGTGTCGCCTAAGTCTAGAACTTAGATGTAGTTGTCCAAAATAACATGAGTACTACTTTGAAAACAATCCTCAAAGCCAAGTCAATCACAAACAATCCAAGTCATTACAAAGCATTATCAAGTAATCGGGTTATCAAATATAGTTGCATCTATATAATATTATATCTCTAGGTGGAGAACTACATATGGTTTGAGGTTTTTTAAGTAGTGTAATATAAAGTGTATAGATCGCACTTCAACAAAAACACTAGCATTAGTGTAACAATTTTTACTCTAGGTTAGGATTTTACATCAATTTGAATATAGAGGGTCTCACATATTTATGAGACATAATATCTCGCATTGAAGCATATTCTAATCACTCATAGAGGTTTTGAAAGTTATAAAGTGCCATCTTCGCCTAGACCAAACCATCCAAAAGGACGATCTATCACAAATGGTTTGGTTTGAAAATAATGTTTGGTCCAATATGCAAGTGCGGTTATAGAATCTAAGACAAAGCATCTATGGGATATTTTCACTGTTCATTCACTTGTCACATCCACTTTAGCTTTTGACCGGTCAAAGAACTAAGTGTGATTGTCTTCTCATGTCTTGCTCAATTTTCTAATTTATATATCTTGATCTTTCTCTATATTTATGCTTGAATCTGAATGTTAATATTTAATTAGTAATAAGATTAATACATCATATTTTAATATTAATCTACATTTAAATAAGTAGAGAAATTCCTTCCCCTTCCATACATTTTTTTCGATTAAATCACATACTTTAATTATATTCTTTGTTTTCTACATCGAAGTGCTCACCTAAAAGAAGCAATGCATACAAAGAAAATCCCCAATAAAAATTACGATTTTCTCTATATTTTTATCTTTGTAAATATACGGTTAAAAAATCTTTGAAATGTTATTTTCAAAACTTTAGAAAAATCAAACATTTTTCCTTGTATTTGCCTTTTAAGCAAGTGAATTGTATATTTTCTAAACCAAGAGTCATTTTCAAAAGAAAATTTGCCACATAATGTAAAATTATAGCTTAATCATCTTAATAAAATAATATTCCTTTATTTGTAATTATTTCTTTGAAAAATCGTTAAACCAAAGATACTTACATATATACATAGGTGCATTGTTGGTTGTACCCAACACCCATATAAGTATTTTTGTTTGTAGGGGATTTTACAAAAAAACAATGTTAAATCCATTAAGTATCAAGATTCATATGTCCGATTGAGCCAATTTAGTTAGAGGTCGAAGGAAATGGAGAAAGGAAGCCCATCAACAATCTTGAGTTCACCACTAACTCAGCAGACAATGAATATTGCAATAATAGAACAAAATATTTATATTTTGTTTCGAGATCACTTAAAATAAATTATTATAAATAGATGTATAGGAGGAGAGATTTTCTATTATGTATTCTCTTTTGTTTTAAGTACTTAAGTGATAGATAGTGAGAATTCCAACACTCATTGGGAGTGAATCATAAACCAATGAGTCTACATTTACAAGTGATCACAAGCAGTAGTTATCACGAGTAGCACATCACATATGTAATCTATTTTTAAACGTGTGTGTATACATGTTGGCATACATATTGTTTCCAACGTGTGTAATGTGATTGCATTCCCTATATTGATATTAAGATAGGAATGTTGCAGAGATATTTAGTTTAGTAAGTCATAATGATTAGAATAATATTTATGACATATTATTTGTACATAAGTTGTTTACAACTCACTAGATTATCAAAGATTTAAGATTCATCTCATAGGTCGGAGGTAAAATGGAATATTTCGATATACCTTTGTGTAGGGAGGATTAATACCGATGTTTTGGTTCCAATACGAACCATCATCAGGGTGAAGCTTTTTCTTAAGAGCAGAGATGGAAAATAAACTATTATAAATAATCAATTTTCTAAGAGACATATCGTTCCCGAAAATATGTGAAAGAAAAATAACAAGAAAAAAGGGGGAAATGAAGGAAAAAACATAAATTCAAATAAATAAAGTCAAAAAGATAATAAAAAGGATAAGGGGGACAAACCACAAAAATAAGTGAAATAAACAACAAATCATGAAAACATCATAGATTATAGAACATTATATAAATATGAAAACATCATACACAAGCCTCCTTAGGTTGGTAATAGCACCATATGCCCGTATTGCCAACCTCCAACGTTATTTTTAACTATGCATCACCATATCATGTTATGAAGCCACCATTAGTATCAATTGCCTTCATTAGGTCCATGATCTATAAAAACTAGTCTTCATAGATTAAGCTCAACCAATACTAAACCCATTCAATCATGAAACTAAAACATGTATGCATCTGCTACACGACCTCGATTCATCACCATATGTTTGTAACACCATCACTAAAGGCACGAATGCCTAAGAATAACTTTTCACCGAGCATACCCAAAACCTGTCTTAAACCCAGTCATCTAGGTCAACTTGTCACCAACTTCTCACCATACCAAGCTAACATTCGAGCTCATACAACACTTGATTCATTTCATATTATAATTGTACAACATATTCATGTGCATAGGGTACTTTAACTCATGTCATAAGGACTCAATACCATCTCTTCACCATGACCACCAAAATTGCCATTACACCCCAAAACTAGTCTTGCAAGAATGACTTCCATAGATCATCTAAGGGCTAAACCTTATTTTGAAACCACCCCAAACATGGAGTACGTCTTCCCAAATTCCTCTACCTTCCATTTTCACACCATCTCTAGTGCAAAACTTGAGAGCAAACACAACTTCTTCATAAACATGAATTTTAATGTGGGGTCCACTCACTGTCATGACACCTCAATTCCACCTAGAGATACCTGAGAGAGTACTTTACAACCTCCAATCATCATACTTGATCAACCAATCCATTTTGAGCATGCTTGGGAAAAATATTCTCCATGACTACCTTGGTAGGGTTTTAGACGACCTCACCTTCTTAACAATTGTTCATAAAGCTCTACCCCTTAAACCATAAACTAATGCCATAAATTTTTATCTAGGGCCCTTCCCCATCTACCATGTAGAGATTGGGCCACCATATAGAGTTCCTAGTGCTAATGAGCACAAAAATTCCTTCTCAAGCTTTGATTCTCAATTCTATGAGCTCGGTAGAGGCTAAAACACATTTTCTTGCTTCTTCCTTCAAACCAAGTCTTGAAACTTTTTCCACACCTCTAGGACAACCTAATGCACCTTTCTCAATGATCACATTTGCATACTAATATAAGAATCAGATCATCCTACTTCATTAGACCACCTAGGGCTTAAGATAAGTCTAGGTATTGGACCTAGAAAGTAGGTCCAAAATGTGTATACATACTCTGAGACACTTGTGAGCATCTTAACACCTCATCCTTGTGATTTTCATGCTTTCATAGTTCTTAACCATCTTAAACCACATGTGTCTATCCATACCTCATTTACTTAGGCTCATTAGCCCTTGAATAGGCTCCATGTTCTTCAGTGCACACATGTACTTGCCACATGTTGACCATGCTCAATCAACAACTGATCTTACAAAATTCATATTACACTCATCAAAACTCTACAATATGACTGTATCACTCCTACAATCCATCACACTTACACATGACACCTCATCAATGACAACTAGACCAAGAAACTCAACACAACACATAACATCAATCAAACTACTAATCAACCTTCACATGACATCATACTCCTTTTGACATCAATGATAATCACCGACATCAATGAAAACACCAATTGCTAACAATCTCCCCCTTTGTCATTGATGGAAAACACATATAGCTCATTCTCTCAAGCCATCATCTCATTCTCCCCTTTTGACATTAATGACAAAGAATCATACCTGCAACATCTTAGTTTTCTTCTTCTGTCATCACATTAGGGCTCACCATTTGGTTGGAAACATCAACCAAACATAACAAGTCCATTTGACCTCTTCATCCATTTAACCTCTTCATCTCTATTTTTGAATTTTTAGAGCAACATAGCTCCCCCTTAGCAGATGCATACCTTCAAATAACTTACTTACCTACCTTTTGAGATGAGAACATACATGATTGACTCCCCTTGAGTCCTTGACACCATTAACATGACTGCTAGATACCAATGCAAATCTTCTTAACTTTCCCTTTATACAACTGATACAAATCTTCTTAAAATATTGTTAGAGAACTCTTCCTTTGACTTCAAGTACTTCATCAACTGTACACTTCGACCTATATATGAAAGTTTGAAACAAGAAAGCTTTACATACCTTGTTCAAAACTCCCCCGAGACCATACTGTTCTTGATCTTTCTTTGCTCCCTTTATGAGCCAAGATGACATAGACCTATACAACATAGCTTTACATTCACATTCCCGATCACAATCTAACCATCACACATGTAGCCCTCTTAGGTCTTCATGTCACTCACATAGACTCATAACATAACGTCATATTGGTCTAACCGACTAATCTCCACTCAAGAGTCACAAATCTATATTAGGTCTCAAAACACAACCCTATGCCTCAACCATACATATTATACTTCAATAATTTGTCTAATTGCCTTCATGCCTACATAATCCTTCTTGAATATCTTTTATTATATGACATATCTTCATGAGTTTTAAAGGTGTGATCAAGTCATCATACAAATGCTTGAAACACATAGCATCACGTGTCCTTCGCAACAGTCTTCTTGAAGTCTTTACACCTACAATCCAATGAAACCTTTTCACAATGCCAAGTTCCATCTTCAAAGAAACTCACTATCTCAACAAAGATCAAGTTTACGCTTCTTCCATTCAATCTCCCCCTTATTACATGCTTCTTATGATTTATGAATGCCTCTAATAATCTTAGTAGAGACATCCCTAACCATAAGGATCTAAAACAACAAATTTAGGAGATTCCAAGACCTCCTTGGCATATGTGGTTTGACCTTTTTGACCTTCTTCTGATCAACAACCTATTAGTATTCTTGGCTTGCTTCAACTTCTGGCTTATGCCTAATTAGATTACCTTAATTCACTCTTGGTTCCCATGCCTTATCTTGTTTTTTCTCTTGTACTTTAGGAGCATCAATTTGTTTTCTTTGTCTTAAGGGCCTATAATAATATAACTTTGCAATATGACCAAAGTTTTGACAGTTATAACAAACAAATCCATTCTTACCTCTTGGTTGGTGTGAACTGATACTTCTTCCATGGTTCCATGAATCCTCATTCTTGGAGGACCTTCTACACTCTTTTTCCCTATGAAAAAACTCATTACATGTATAACAACAATCGTTGAAAGATCTTGCATACTTCATGGCAATAGGTTGTACGATAGGGTTAGATCTCTTGTTTTCCATGCTAACATCCTCCTTGCTTTGAACAACATCTTCTTGTCTTGTGATTTGAGTCACCTTTTCACCCTTTAGGTATTCCTTGAATCTTAGACCTGTCCTATCACCTGAAGTATTTTGACTATCCAAGAGATCATCTAGATCCTTGGAACTCTTCTCAAACTTCTGAAATGTTCTTACCTTGCTTTTTCTTCAATCACTTCTACCTTTAGGGACTCTATTTATTTTTCATACATGATGCACTCTTCCTCCTTAGATTTTAGGCTTGTAGCTACAATATCCATTTGAGTTTCTAATTATTTGATGATCTCTCCATACTCCTCGATGTTAATATTGTGTCTCTCTTCAAGCAAATGAATATTGTCTTCATAATCATTTTCCTGTGTCTCGATTTCTTATTCTTCTTCTTTACATTCTTCAACTCTTCTAAGACACTCATCAACTCAGATTCAAACTCTTCTTCATCTAAATCCACACACAAACCTCCAAACATGGAATCTTCTCTTTAAGTGCTCCCATCTCCTTTGGTCACAAATAGGGTTTCATTGCCAACATCATCATCATTAAAATCACTAGTTTCACTGCTTACCTCAGATGAGCTGTAATCCTCCTTGGAATGTAGGCTTCTCTTGAACTTCTTCTTTCCCTAAAAATTTATAAACTTCTTCTTGCTCTTATCTAACCTGTGGGACCTCTTATCATCATCATTATTTTCATCATGTTCTTCATTATCTTCATCTTCATGCTTGTGAGGAATTTGTTGTTTGCAAAATGCCCTATATCACCATAGTTGAAGCACTTGAAGGGAAACTTACCCTTATACTTACTTGAACTTGTCTTCAACTTCCTAGCAAACATAACAATCAATTCATCATCATATATATCTGAAACATCATCATTTTTTATCTTCTTACCTTTTGAATTCATTTTATCTTTGAAGGTTACTTCCTTTTTGGGAGGTTTTTCATCTCATAGGTTGTCAAGATACCATGGAGTTCATCCATCTACAAAGTGTACTTAGATCTAATACATTAGGATCAAACTTGTAAACAATGAAAAACTAACTAAGCAAAAAAAGACAAACAAAACACAATTGCAAACCTTCATGTAGTTCTTCTTTGCAAACCTCGAGATAAAAATTTGTATGAAGCATTTAAACTTTTGTAACCTTGTGAAACGTAGATTGTGGACTTGCTCTTGGAAAGGACATCTAAATGTGGATTTGACCATACTACGAGTAGAGAGTTGACATGGATATAGTTTCTAATATGCGCAGATATTGGAGAAAAGTTGACAGAGTTTTTATACAAGCTATCCAAGAGGATTTGAGATAGGATAAGCCTGTGTTGTATAGAGGCTAAGTAGTGGTTGGAAGTTGATTGAAATTGATTGAATGAACATGTTAAAAAATGATTGAGGGAGGTTAAAAGGTTCTAGAAAGATAAATGCCATTGAGGGGCAGTAAATGGATTTAATTGGCAGAAGTTGCATCCAGAAAGGTGGTTGTACATGCAATTTAATTTCCCCACCTTTCTAGGATTCTATAAGTGTAGTATAATGGGGACCAAAGGGAACCTAAGTGACAAGTGACTAGGAAAATATGCCTATTTTCCTAATTAGATACTAGTTTAATTAGCTATAATGTGCATGTTAACTAATTAATCATTTATTTAATAAATGATAACTAAGCTAGTTAAAGGTGTGCTAAATATTAATTTAATTAATCCAAAGGGTGTAAAGTGCATGATTAATCAATTTAATCAATCAATCATAAAAGGATGAATAAAAAGTTGTATTGGGATAATACTGGGAATGAGTGAGTGATTTTGGGTGTCTACATTTTCCCCTCTTTAAAGTGTTATTATGAAGTAATAGTGATTTAAAGATAGTGAACGCATGTAGATCGGTGAATAGAAGAAAATGAAGCATTTGGATGCTTAGATTAACCCCGATGAATCATTTTAATGCCCCAATTGAGTAGGAATGGTAAGCAAATGCCCCTCTAGTGGGTGGGTGATGTAGCAAGGTGATGGACAACCGCTTGATAGGAAGAAGACAAGGGATTTGAACAAGGATGGGAAGGATTGTTCTCGTAACATGAGTGTTATTTGAAGAATAAATTTGGAGAAACCTTGTTTTTGTTGTTGCATAATAGAGTTTCCACCATGATTATGAAATAATCAAGATGGTTAACCCAAATGCATGTAAACAAACACACACACAACAAAGAAAATATAAAAAGGAAAATAGAACCAATATACATAGTAGGTGCAGGCATCAAGGTTATAAAGGAACCAAGATGCTATCACACTACTTGCAAGTGGTCCAAAAAATAAACATCAACAATGCAACATAAATTTTAAAAATAAGACAATCAACTATACCCCTAATGTGTGACTAAATGATGAGTATGTAGATGCAAATGACCCTAAATGTTAAGCTTATGAAAGGCTTGGGAATAGGATTATACTGGAAGAGTAGAGTATACTTAGATACTCCTTGTGACACTCTTGTTGGATCCATTTTCCAAATGATCTGAAAGAAATTTCCCAAGCGAAGCTATATCATGAAGGAAAAACAATTTTGACTTGCCTCAAGCGAGTAAGTAATCGTCTGCAAAGGGAAGAAAGTGAAGTGATAGTCGTAAGATTGGAATGATCACTAGGGTAGTAGATAAAGGTATGACTTTATCAAGATTGTGTTGAAATGTTGAAAGATTCACTTTAAGGGTTTTCCAATTGTAGGAAATATGTGATAAGAGAATGTTTGTTTGAATTTTTTTATAATTTTTATTTTTTTGAATTTTGAACTATATGGTTTTTTTAGATTTTTATAAGTTTTGAAAAATTTGAAATACAAATGCAAAGAAATGTAAACAAACCTGAATACATATCAAAAAGGAAAACACCCATGACTTATTTAATAAACCAAGAGGAAAACACAACATGTGCAAGTGACAAAAAGACATGAAACAAGCATTGCAAACAAACCCAATATGAACAAGAAGGAATGACACCAAAGTTATATGTGAACTAAGATGAAAATTATATTCCTGTAATTGGTCTATAACAAAGGTAAACAAAGTACAATAAAATAACGAGCTGAAATAAGAAAAAACATCGTCACAGTGTTGAAAAACCGCAATAGTACAACACAATATGCAAAAATTATGTCTAGTGACACTCTAAATGTGTTCCACATTGAATAACTAGACATATATGAATGCCCTTGAAAGCGAGTAGCTTAGAATGTGAGAGGATTGGATCAAGGGCATTCATATATTGCGATAAGAGTATCTTGTTGGATCCTATTGAAGTTTGATTTGTATTGGATTAAAATGTGAAATCCAAGTGTGATCTAAATAAAGTTATATTGTGAAAGGGTAAATGATTGCCTCAAGCATAGATATACACCACGGGCAATAAAAGTGATTATCAAAAGATGATCTGGAATGATCATGAGGAGTGTCATCAAATGGTGAAATTGTTGAATTGTGTTATCCAGTTGTTGAAAGTTGGTCAAACATTATTTGAATGTTTTGATTTTAACAGTTTTATACTATTTTTGGATTTTGGAACAATTTTTTTGTATCTTTGAAAAAAATTAGATTGTTTTTGTATTTTTGAACAATTTTATATTGTTTTTGTATTTTGGGAAATATATTTGAATGTTTTTGAAACATTTTTAATGTTTTTGGTAATTTTAAACTCAATAAAGGGGTGCATTGCGTGAAAGCATGTGTAAATAATTAGAAGCATTCCATTCCATTGGCATAAATGTAGATGATAAAATGATAGGGTGTTTCACTCCGCTCGTGACTCCACACAACTAGGAAGATGCGAGGGCTCATCACCGAGAGCCAAGAAGGACGTGAAAACAAGGTGAATAGTGATATGAAAGTGAAGATGATGGATGTGAAGACACAAGGTGTAACAATGATCCATATGAGAAAAATGTAACTCATCTCCAGTCAAGATTATCTAACCGATTCCAAGATGATTCCACTTTATAGGTTTTGACTAGAATTATATCCATAAATGGCCTCTTTTGATTGACAAGATTCAGATTGAAGGAATTGTTGTCTCTCTTTAACATAAGCAACTTCTTGGGATATTTTTTATTAAGCACTTTTGATTAAGATTTATAAAGGCTTTATTAGTTAATTTTTTTGTTTGTTTTTAAAGGGACCCCTACATGTTTCCCCATGCCACTAGTAAGAGGCAAGGGCTCAACACCGAAGACAAAATGTAGGCAAGTAAGGACATATGCCTCCATTCCTAATCTCATACTACTAGTGAGAAGTATGGGCTTATCACCAAAGACTACGAAGGAAGAAAGATGTGATGATTTTATAGTTTTTTTATATTTTTATGATTAATTTTTCCTTATATGTCAATATTGTGCTTATTTGGAGGAACATTATACCTCCAAGTCTCACCTCATACAACTAGTAAGACACAAGGGTTCAACACCTTAAAACTGAGATGGGTAATCAAAAGGTCCGAGGTAAAGAAGTTTGTGTTTTATGTTAAAGAGAGAGCTTGTTTAAAAGGAGGATTTTCCATTGGTAAGATTTAAGACAAAACTACGGGTAAAAAGATATGAAATGGTAGAGACCATAATAAAGATGAGATACACAATTCCCAATAGAAACAAGGTTAACCTATATATCCCTATAGGTGAAGAATGTGGAGATATGATAATGGTGTAATTAAGATATCTGCCAATAGATGGAATGTTTATGGTTATTTTTACTCACTTTTCCACTTCGATTTGCAAATAGTGCTTTAAGGAACTGTTTAATACGAAAGTTTATTATCTTTTATATGCTTTTAAGTTTTCTAAATTTCCTAGGATGAGGATTTGAAATGGACTCATCAGGAAAGAGGTCCATGTTTATTAAATTTGAATGGTCTGAAATACGAAACTTGGGCAAGCGAGATCAAAGTCAAGAGAGAGGAATTGAAAGATTCAATAGGTTTCGAAATACTAGACTTGGGCGAGATGAGCTCCAAGTCAAAGGAGGAAATGTGAAGATTCAATAAGTCTGAAGTACAAGACTTAGGTAGATAGATTCTAAGTCAAAGGAGGGAATCGAAGATTCAATGAGTCTGAATCATGAGACTTAGGCGGATGGGTTCCAAGTCAAAGGAGGGAATAAAAATATTTGATAGGTCCTAAAATACGAGACTTGGACAAAAAAATTCTAAGTCAAAGGAGAGAATATGAGGATTGATAGGTCTGACGTATGAGACTTGGGTAGATGAGATCTATGTCAAATAGGAGATCAATTCAAATAAGAAATCTAAAGATTCGATAAGTCCTTATTTATGAGACTTGGGAAGACAAGGCCCAAGTCAAAGAAGTGAATCAAAAGACTCAATAGGTCCTAAAGTACAAGACTTAAGTGGATGAGATCCAAGTCAAATGATATAATTGAAGTATTTAAGGAGTCTTGATTTACGATATTTGGGCGAAACAGTTTCCATGTCAAAGGATGTGTGATTAGATAAGTCTTTGATGGGATTGAAAGACCTATATGATGTTAGGGGAGGATTGTCAATGTGGGAAATATGTTGTGATTCATACTCATCCATGAGTGAAACAATGCGAGGAAAGAAGGATTGATTTCTAGTTGTATATCCGGGGGTTCCTTATAGGCCGTAGAGAGAAATTATTCAATATTGCTCCTTTGAGGCGATGAAGTAGTTGATATAATAAAAGATGTGCAATTAAAGCTTGAAATGGTTGGATAAGGATATTCCTAGGTATATGTACCTTGTAGAGTGTATGCATGTAGAGGTCTTAACGGTAGGAATAATTGTTAATGAGATGCTTGCAAGATTGATCGTTTGAGGTGTAATGGACATGGAAGGTTGCATTGGTGTAAGCATCCAAACTTTTTGTGGTTGTGCTTTGAAAACAAGGCTAGAGATATTATGCATATGAGATGATAATGAAAGAATAGAATCAAGCTCAATGTTGCTTGATGATGGACCCTCTTCTGGAGTGTCTACAGTTATATCAAGGGTTGAAAGGGAGCTTTGAAGCAAATTCAAGCTCTTGTTTGGTGTTAGAAGGTCATTGTCTGAAATAGGTTCAATGCCTATGTAAAATAATAAAAGAAAAATTGTAGAAGAAATGGATTGGTTTTGGGTTATAGATACTTGAATTTTTTCACAATCTCATTGAATGTCAGTGTGTATATAATTTTAGACAATGTTCAACTTTTCATGAAAAGTTGTGGTAGTTGATATGTCTTTGGTTGTAATACATTTGTCTCCATCTTCAAGTAAGTCTTGGACATTATTCTTGAGTCATAGATATCAATCGGTTGGGTGACCCTCAATGCGATGGATATCACAATATGTGTTATCTTTATACCATGTGGGTTTAGGCTACCCTTCAGTGAAAGGTTTAGTAATATGATACGTCACCATATTGACATTGACTAGTTGTTGTAAGATGCTTGAAATAGATTCCCCAACGATGTATATTATCGTCATTTGGAATCACGAGGAGGAGGAATTTATCTTCTTGGTATGGTGATGGCTAGTTTAGACTTAGTCTGTTTAGATTGATTATTTTGTATGTTGTGCACATTGCGAGTTTCCATGACACCATCATTGATGACATAGTGATTTTTGTTGATGTACTTAGATTTATCATGTAAAGTGATAGGGTTATTGTTAGTATGGTTATGGTGACTATGCCCATTGTCTTTATAATGAGGCTTGATCAAGCCTTTAACAATGAGGTCCTTTTCAATTTGAGTTCCCTTTTTGATAACTTCCTCAAAACTATTGAGGTAGTGTATTTGCATGTGAAATATGGCTCATTGTTAAGGTTTGAGATGAATATGTTAACCATTTGTTTTTATTCGATATATCATGGGATCTGAATTACGATTCCTCTCCATCGTTGTAAAAACTATGCAAAGATTTCATTTTGTCGTTGTTTGGCATTACACAAATCCAACATTGTGACTTCAGAGTCAAGGTTGAAAGAGAAATGTTTGACAAACTTCTCTGAGAGGTCCACGAAGGTGGTGATAGATCCCTTTGGAAGGTGTAAGAACTAGTCCAAATATTGTCCTCCTAAACTTTTAGGAAAGAGGTGTAAGAGAAAGATATCGTTATATGCCACTTCATGGCATGCTATGAAAAATTATTTGATATGCTCTCTTGGATCAATTTTTCCCTTGTATTTAGCAAATTTGGGTGTTTCAAAATATTTTGGAAAGGGTACATGTAAGATATCCATGTCAAAAGGGTAATGATGCAATTCATCAAATTTGAATTGTTTGCGTTGTTTTTGCATACTTAAAATAGTGTATTTCATCATTTTCCATTCCTGAGAAAATGATGAATTGTGTGAATCCACCATTGTAATGAAAAATGGGGGAGAACGAAGAAAGGTGCAATGAAGAACTCAACCCTTAACAAAGTGAATTATAAGATGGAAGAGGGGAAAAGATTTGAAAGCTCAACCCTTAACAAAGTGAATGTTAAGATGGAAGAGGAAAAAGGTTTGAAATCTTGACCCTTAGCAAAGTGAATGTTAAGATGGAAGAGGCAAAAATGTTTGAGAGCTCAACCCTTAGCAAAATGAATGCTAAGATGGAAGAGGCGATGAAAATATTGAATGATGCAATCCTTAGCAACGTGAATGTTAAGATGGAAGTGATATTGGAAAGATTTGATTTGTTTGACCCTTAACAATGTTAATGTTAAGATGGACGAGGGATTTGAAAATATTGTTAGATTCGACCCTTAACAATGTGAGTGTTAAGGTGGAAGATGTTAGGAAATAAGAGATAAAATATGTGGAATAATCCCTCACAGAATTGCAACAATAGAAACTAATATGCATAAATTATTACAGATCTCAAATAAAATTACAGAATAAAATAACACAACACAAAGAGACAACATTTAACGTGGTTCACCCAATTTGGGCTACGCCCACCAAGAATCACTTGCTCGGATTTTATTACAAGTCACCACTCTCTCAATACAATACTCAAGATCCGTTTGGAGCTATGCTCAACAAACTCTACAAAATTCACACCCGAATTCAAAACACATCTGCAATACATTTGCTTGTATCTCTATCATATGCATAAGACCATATAAATAGACAACTACTTAAGTAGTTTTACAAAACCGTGGGTATCAAAACCATGGGAAAAACCCGTCCCATAAACCTATGGGTCAAAAACTCACCCATATGAGAAGAGCACGTTTCCCGATATGTCGGGTGCATTTTTTTAGGCCAAAAAAATTTACGCCTAAAAAAAAAAAAATTCAGGGGCTGCACCCCCAAACCCCGGCAAGGATACATGAAAAGTGTACAATACTCTTAGTGTATAGTCTTCAACACTTTCACACATGAAAACAGGCTCCACAACCTAACAATCTCCCACTTGGAGACTAGTTTTCCTTTGAGCAAGCTTCTCAACCCTTCACTAGTTTCTATGAAGACCAACCAAAGCTGAACACAACTTTAGTTTTTCCCTTGTGACCACCTTGGTCATCATGTCTATAGGATTCTGACTGGTATGAATCTTCTCCAACTTCAACTTCTCTTCCTCCAAAGCTATCCTAATGAAATGGTACCTTAACTGTATATGCTTTGTCCTGGAGTGGAAAGCAGAGTTCTTAGCTAGGTGTATAGCACTTTGACTATCACTATGCAGCTTACATTCCTCCTGCTTATGCTCCAACTCCTCAAGCAATTGTTGTAACCAAATCATCTCTTTGCTTGCCTCTGTTGCAGCAACATACTCAGCCTTCGTGGTTGACAAAGCCACCAGCTTCTGTAATCGTGAAATCCAAATCACTGTTGTCCCACCTACAGTGTAAATATAACCTGTCGTGCTCCTCTTGTTGTCTACATCTCCAGCCATGTCTGAATCTACATAACCATGTAAAGTGGTGTTTGATCCACTATAGCACAAAACTGCCCCCATGGTTCCTCTCAAATACCGAAGGATCCACTTTACTGCTTGCCAATGCTCTTTACGGATCACTCATAAAACTACTCACAACTCCCACTACATGGGCAATATTAGGCATAGTGAACACCATAGCATACATCAAATTGCCAACTACCGATGAGTAAGGTACCTTGGACATCTGGTTTCTTACCTGCTCGTCTGTCCGGGACATGCTCCTTTGATAACTTAAAATGGCCTACCAAAGGAGTCCCATTTGGTTTAGCATCTTGCATGTTAAACCTATCAATACCTTCTTAATGTACTCTTCTGAGATAAAGTCACTTCCGTTCCTTCCTATCCGAGTTATCCTCATACCAAGGATTTGTCTGGCGGCCCCAAATCCTTCATATCAAAGGATTCACTTGCATTTGCATTTCTTGAGTAATTTTATTTCTGCATGTTTTTACCGTAACCAACATGTCATCTACATACAAACACAGGATAATATAACTTCCATCCTCAAATTTCTTTGTATACACGAAGTGAGAATGACATCTAATATAACCTTGCTCCATCATGAAGCTATCGAAATTCTTATACCATTGACGTGGAGCTTGTTTGTGCCATACAAGCTCTTCTTCGGTTTGCACACCATCTCCTCTTTACCTTTGGCTTCATATCCTTTTGGTTGTTGCATATATATCTCCTCCTCCAAATCACCATGGAGAAATGCATTCTTTACATCTAAGCTGTTCTAAGTGCAAGTCTTTTGCTACCACTATTCCAAGAATAGTTCGATAGAAGTCATTTTTACTACGGGAGAAAAATCTCATCAAAATCTATACCTTGTTTTGCATGCAAACCCCTTGACCACCAATCGGGCCTTGTATCTTTTCTTTCCTCCTTCTTCATCTTTAACTGTACACCCACTTGTTCTCGCAATGCTCTTTTGCCTTTCGGTAGCTTCACCAAATCCCAAATTTGGTTCTCCATGAGAGACTTATGCTCCTCATCCATGGCTTGCTCCCACTTCTTACTGGCATCTACCTGTATTGCTTCATCAAAGCTCTCTGGCTCTCCACTATCAGTGAGTAATAAATAATAAAGAGAAGGAGAAAAACGTTCAGGTTCTTTTCTTACCCTAGAAGACCTCCTCACTATAGGAGTTTGGGGTTCTGTTGAGTAGGTTCCTGAATTGGTTCATGGGTCACTTTCCCATCCGGAGGATCCTCTACCATTGCATATTCTTTCTTGGATTCTTCCTTGTTTTCCTGCAACTGTTGCTTATACATGACTTTCTCATTAAAGACCACATCCCTAGACCGAATGATTTTCTTGTTCGAGTTCATCCTTTCGATACCCCATTGCTTGTGGAGTTCTGGGAACCGTCTTTTGCTGCGGATTCCATTCTTAGAACATAATCATCAAATTCATTGCTTTGCAATACTCCCCTCCATTATCTGACCTGAGACATTTTATTTTAAGACTGTTTCATTCTCTACCAAGGCTTTCCATTTAACAAAAGTGTCAAATACATCAGATTTGTTTCTAATACAATAAACCCAAACTTTCCTTGTTGCATCATCAATAAAAGTAACATAATAACTTGAACCCCCAAGAGATGATACCTGAGCCGGCCCCCACACATCAAAATGTACCAGCTCTAACTTACTCTCTTTCTTCGTAGGTCCAACCTTGAGAAACCTTACTCACTTCTGTTTCCCATATATGCAGTTCTCACAGAAATCCAAACCTTTTTTGTATATCCAGGCAAATTCTTCTTTATGATGTTCATGCCCTTATGACTCATATGACCGAGCCTATAGTGCCATAATGTTGTATCTACATCTGAAGCCACAAGATTACAATCATTAGTACTATTAGTGGTTAAATACAAGGTTCCAACCTTCTTACCTCTTGCCACCACAAGAGCACCCTTGGTAACCTTCCAAGAGTTAATGTAAATATCACAGTATAACCATCACTTCCCAACTGCCCTGCCGATATCAAATTTCATCTTAATGTAGGCACATGTCTGACATCCTTCAATAGCCAAGTATTCTCATTCTGCATCTTAACCTGAACATAACCTTTTCCAACTATGCTGCAAGGCTCATCATCACCAAGAAAAACATGCCCAAAATCTCCTTGAACATAATCAACAAAATAATGCCTATGTGGAGAAGCATGGAAAGAAGCCCCCGAATCTAAAACCCAAGATTCAATAATATTGTGCAAAGAAAGAATCAAAGCATCCTGACATACATTACCGTTGCCACATTTACCTCCTTGTTTTCTTCCTGTTGTTTCTTCTTATCCCGAAGCTCCCAATAATCCTTCTTTGCATGCCTAGACTTTCCACAATTCCAAAGATACAATCTTGTTCTTGGATTTTGACCTTGCCGATCTTTTGATTTTCCACGGTTTCCTCTATTCTTCTGTCTCCCTCTAGTTTCCACTGTCAAAGCATTCCCTGAAGTGGAAGATTCCCAGAGCTTTTTCTTCACATTTCCTCGCTTAGAATCACCCCTACAACATCCTCAAACTTCAACTTGAGTTAGGCTGGAACCGAGTTGCTTACCACCATTACTGTGCTATTCAACTCTTAGGTAAAGAGTACAAAATTAATAAAGCCCACGACTTCTTCATCAAATTCTATTATGTAGAACCGAAGCTAGCATATTCACAACCGTATTGAAATCATTTAAATGATGCAACTTCTTGAACTATTCTCAGACATCTTCATATTAAACAACTTTTTCATTAAAAATATCTTATTAGAGGTAGAGGGTTTTTCATACAACTTCCCTAATGCAACCATTAGATCTTTTGTAGTCTTTTCCTTTGAAACATTAAATAATACCGAAGATGCAAGACACAACTGAATCGTTCCAAGTGCCTTCCGATCCAACAAATCCCATTCCACATCTGTCATACTCGAGGGTTTGTTCACCTTCTCAGACATCGGAGTATAAAGATCCTTTTGATAAAGGTAATCTTCCATCTGCATCTTCCAAAGACTAAAATTTTGCCCGTTAAATTTATCAACCCTAGATCTTCCATCATCTGCCATAGCTCCCACTCAAGATAAAAACTTTCCCTGCAATTCAACACTTCACAAGAAACCAAACCAAGCTCTGATACCAATTGTTAGGAAATAAGAGATAAAATATGTGGAATAATCCCTCACAGAATTGCAACAGTAGAAACTAATATGCGAGAAATTATTATAGATCTCAAATAAAATTGCAGAATAAAATAACACAACACAAAGAGACAAGTATTTAACGTGGTTCACCCAATTTGGGCTAGGTCCACCAAGAATCACTTGCTCGATTTTATTACAAGCCACCGCTCTCTCAATACAATACTCGAGATCCATTTGGAGCTATGCTCAACAAACTCTGAGAATTCACACCCAAATTCAAACACACATCTGCAATACATTTGCTTGTATCTCTATCATATGCATAAGACCATATAAATAAACAACTACCTAAGTAATTTTACAAAACCGTGGGTATCAAAACCATGGGAAAAACCTGTCCCATAAACCTATGGGTCAAAAAACTCGCCCATATGAGAAGAGCATGTTTCCCGATATGTCGGGTGCATTTTTTTTTAGGCCAAAAAAAATTATGCCTAAATTTTTTTTGGGGCTGCGCCCGGACCCTAGCACCGGGCTTCTTGCCACCCCGAACCCTGGTGAGGATACATGAAAAGTGTACAGTACTCTTAGTGTACAGTCTTCAACACTTTCACACATGAAAACAGGCTCCACAACCTAATAGAAGAGGGGAAAATAAAAGTTGCTCAACCCTATCAAACAAAGTGCTAAGAGGGAGGAGGCGAAAAGGGTTAATTGATTGCCTGACTTTTAATCAAAATGAGAGTTAAGAGAAAAGGGAATAAAAGGGGTTAGATCCACTCTACTATTTAAAATAAAAGAGACGTAACAAGGTGAACGTGATCAACTCTTAACAAAATGAGTGATAAGAGTGATGAAAAGATACGAAAAGGGTAACTCTTAACAAGATGGGTGTTAAGAGGAACAAAATGGGTAACTTCTCAACACTTTACAAAATGAATAGTGTTAAGGTAAAAGAGGGATTGGAATGTTAATTTAGAGGAATCTTAGAAAAATGAGTGCTATTGAAGATGAAGAGGTTTGAAAAGATTCACAACCCTTTACAAAGTAAATGTAAAGAGGGAAGAGGTGAAAGAAGTTAGTGTACTCAACTTATGATGCGAGAGGCTAATGACATTCAACGACCATTCACACTGCTGTTAGTATAATCACTTGAAAACAACATTCAAAATCCATTAAATTTTTCACCTTTCTCAAATCCAAAAACTTACATTTCACCACCAAAAGCTATATACAACCGATTCAAATATTGAAAACACTTTACACCTACTTGATTTCACCTATCAACAATATACAAATGCTTGATAATTTTTCAACCCTTCAAATTCACTCAATCTCTCACTAGACATTAATTTTCTCCAAAACTACCTTTTTTGATGTAAAACCCTAATTTTTTGGAATTAGGTCTCACTAGTAAGTTTTTCTAGGACTCATTTGCCCATTTAAAATGTCTATAAAGTTTCATCCATCAACTCTTTACTCATTTTATTTTATTGTCTATATTGTTTTGACCTACTTCTCTCAATTAGCCCTTGTTTCATGCAAATCCACCGTGTCCAAAACAAACCCCCAAATTTCATGCAAAGGTAAAATATGATTTGGATGCCCATTTCCACATTCTTTCTTTCAAGTTAATTTCATGGTCTACTTCTCCTTCTATCATTCCCAACTCCCATTTTCTCATATATTAGGCTTCTTTTAGGCCTTCTTTAGGGTTTACTAGCCTTTTCTTAAGTTTTCTTCAATTTTCACTATCTTCACTCCTTAACGCCTCTACTAACACCTATTACCCACTTATTCAACCTCTTCACAAAGTTTGTATACCTTAATTATATCTTATCAATCTTCCATCTCCATCAAGGTAAGGCCTTCTTAGCTTCGACCTTCTCCACATTGACCAACCGTATTAAGCTCTATTTTTACTTCCTCCTTAGGTACTTTGACTTGGTTTTCTTTCACCCTTCTCTTTACCTATATCCTATATCTCCTTATAATTAAAATTTCACCACGACCTCTTACACTCAAGACACTCTATGCATTAACTCTCTTTGTTTCCTTCAATTTTATCTCCAACCTATATGATGATACAAATCACCTCAATCTTGAAATGTTACTTATTCTAAATTCCTCATCCATTCCTCCTTACTCTAATCTGACCTTACTACCCATTCTTTCAAGCCACTCAATCACTTCCTTTAATACTCATTGGACCTTATATCTTATGTCACCAACTACCTTGGCGTACTTATTAAAGGATAGTTACGTAATGTTTCTTAATACGGTTTGAGAAAAGTCTTTCCCAACCTTCTACTTATTTATCTAAGGTCTCTTCTTCTCTTATAAATTCTTGATCACCTAACCCACCTTCTTCTTTTTCAAGTCCTTGAATCACTAACTTGGTATAGTCTAGCACAGTTTGCTCTTAGGAATGAAATATAATAGTATATACATTAGTGCCTTATTTGTTACTTGATCTCTATTTTAGGATTTACACACCTCCTATAATTCATTCACATTCTCCCTTCTATTTAAAAAAAATATCTCCTCATGGTTGTCAAGATTGGATTCAAGATAACTACTTCTCAAAACTTGCATAACTGTTATAATGGTATGAGGTATGACCATATACTCACTATTTTCTTGAGTTTTGTGTCTTCCTCTCACTTAGACTCTTCCAAACTTTCTTTCTACCTTCCTCATACTACTATTAACCAATAAAAACAACATCAAAGGTTAGCCTTAAAAATTTATCAAAGCTTTTTGTTGGTTTTTCTTACAACCCTCATAACAGGTAGTACATTGAACTTCCATTATCTTTGTTAAGCTTTTTCCACATCAAATCTTACTCAATATTCTTGAAACTTTAACTACACCTCTGTACCATCAACATACACATATGAACCAATTTATAGATCTTTTTACGATTACTAAAAGGAACGATAAATAGATCGTACCAAGCCATGAAGAATTCAGATGCTAATTAAACACCACGCTCAATAAGATGAAAGTAATTCGCCATAATAACTTTACATAAACATTTGCAAACAAATGAGTAACAATATCATATATTATAATAGAACTTGATAAAATACAATGAGAATGATCCTTGCTTATATAGGCAAGGAATATCAATATAAGAACCGATCGAGGTCATAGATTAAGCCATAAATCAAGGAAAAACTAGTCATCAAAGAACTAGTCAAGACCATAGATTTAGGAAAGAAATAGTCATCAAAGATCTAGTCAATACCATAAATCAAGGAAAGAACTATACCTAACAACTAGATAATATCTCCTTAATATCTAAATAAAATAAAATAAAAATCCACACATATAAGTGGGTGAGGATAAATACAATAAAGGTAAATAAAGTACTACTACATGAACATGAGCTAAAGTAAATAACTACTCTAACACCCCCTCAAGTGAAGCTAGGGACTCAAAATAAAAGTGGCATATCCATAAGATGGGTCCTGATAATTGAGCCTAATCAGTACTCATGTATAATATATCCATGAAGAAATCTCAAACTAAAAGAAGGAAAGAATCTTGCTTTAGAAGGAAAGAGAAAGAAGAAGAAAAAGGATGATGTTCTCATAAACACTCCCAAGAACAACACGAAACCCCAAGCATGTTGCGTAACTCAAGGTAGCGAGGTGATGAAAAAAGTTTTGTAAATATTTCGTAACTGTTCTTTGAGTCGAATGTACTCAAGCAATGAACTCCATCTTGAATGTGTTGACGAATGAAGTGTATGTGTATCTCAATATGTTTGGTCCACTGGTGCTCAATAGGGTTGTGAGAAATGTGAATTTCACTTTGGTTGTCACACCAAATTACAATCGGTGAATCCTGTGGGAATCCAAAATCTATTAATAACTATCGAAGCCAAATAATGTGCTAACTCGCTATAAGCTGCTGCCCTATACTCTGCGCCTCGAAGATGAAAGTGTAATAGCCTATTGCTTTTTGCACGCCCAAACAACTGGAGAAGAACCAAGACAAAAAAAGATAGCTAGAAGTGGAATGCATGTCATCAATAGAACCTGCCCAATCTGAATTTGTATATCCAACCAACTGAGTAGAACCCTAGTGTAGTGTAGGCCAAAGTGGGAAGTACCCTGCAAATAGTGCAAAATCTTTTAACAACCCGCCAATGACCACTATGAGGAAAATGTGTAACCGAGATACAAGCCCTACTGCAAATGAAATATCAGGGCAAGTATGGGTCAAGTACTTGAGACTTCCAACTAACTACCTATATAATGTAGGATCATAAAGTGGAGTGGTACATGTGGAAGCAAGAGTAGTAGACCGAAAAGGAGATGGACTTGGCTTCGCAATTAGCCATATCAAAACATTGAAGAAGATCATTGGTGTACTTTTGATGACTTAAATGAATCCTTGAATCTATTTGATAAATCTACAATACAAGGAAATAATGTAATAACCCAAGATCTGTCATGTCAAATTGTATAGAAATGTCCCTTTGAATACTCGAATGTGGGAAGAAGAGCTACCGATAAGTAACAAATCATCAACATACAAGACACATATCAAAATATCCCCTGTAGAAATTACTTTATCTAATACACAGAATACATGAAATAGCTACCTGAGATAATAATTGAAATAGTCGGCATGGAGGGGGAAGGGAGCATTGACAATAGTCGGGTTGAAGACATATACAAAAAGTGACCTCCTTGGACTCCCGCTTGGGAAGGCTAAGACTAGGCATGATTACAACATTGCCGCCTTTAGGGCCATTGAGGAGTTCATCGTGGGGCATGCCAAAAGTGTTTCCAACCTCGGTATACCGCTGCACTTTGGGGCAATGAAAAGAGAGCAAAAGAACCATCGAGGAGCTCGATAAGACGGATCTTTGCCCACATGACCGCTTTGGGTATGTTTCATGCTTGGAAAAAAGTCAAGATCAGTGTTGATCAAGCAGCCAAAAAGTAGTCCTGCATGCTTTTACAGCACTCTTTTGTTATTCTTACTTGTTTCATTTTGTCAGTTCTTGTTTTTTTCTTTGTTGTTTTCTTTGTTAAGCCTCGCTTGTGTAAAGCTGTTTACAGGCTACGTTGATTTTCATTTTCCTCTTGGACTTGGTTAGTCCTGCTATGTTTCTCACTCTTATTCCAGCTTAAAGGCCTTTTTTTGTATTCAAGGGTATAGTCCCTTTCAAAAAACTATTTGCCATTATTAAAAAAAAATTGAAATCAAGAACACTATATTATTATCAAACTCATTTTTATTTTTCTAATTCACTATTTCATTACACTCCATTATATAGGAGATGTATGATAACAATCCTCACAACAACCTTTGTCTTCATATACTGACCATACACCCATATGGTTTGACCTCTCACCAATATAATAATAAAACAACACTAATTGTTTTATTATTCTAACTTACTAACTTACCACATACTAACCACATTTTACATCTACTATTTACATTTACGTAGTAAATGTACTTTCACTAATTTACCATAATAATAATTACATATGTAATTATTATTCACCCAT
Organism: Taxus wallichiana var. yunnanensis; assembly: GCA_018340775.1. Taxonomy (NCBI): domain Eukaryota; kingdom Viridiplantae; phylum Streptophyta; class Pinopsida; order Cupressales; family Taxaceae; genus Taxus; species Taxus wallichiana. Next base: position 661,140,122 of record CM031242.1, read on the forward strand.
ACATACAAATGGAGCACTAAGATATATTTCCTAACATTCCCCCTTTAGTGCGAACATGGGGAAAACTTGCCTTTGTACTTGCACTTACTTTCATGATCTAATGATTTTACAGGATGATCATAAACCTAATAGATGGTTTTTCATAGGGTTGACCATAAACCAAAAATGATGGTTTTGCAACTAGTTTACCACAAACCAAAAGGGTGATGGTTTTGCATAGGGTTTACCAACAACCGAAAATGGTGGTTTTACAAGTGGTGTACCACAAACCAAAAGGGTGATGGTTTTGCATAGGGTTTACCAACAACCGAAAATGGTGGTTTTACAAGTGGTGTACCACAAACCAAAAATGAAGGTTTTCAAGTGGTTTACCTACAACCACATCATGATGTGTCAAATACAATTATCAACTCTCATCACATTTCACTGCATGGAAAAACATAGGAAATATAGCTACTCACATATAGAAAATACCAGAAATAGATAAAACTAGAAATGGAACATTGAGATCATGTTCCCCCCTCAATGTTAAATTTCCTTTATTCTACAAACCACAATAGGAACAACTGCAACCAAACACTCTGCCTAGAAACACAAAGAAACAACAGGAACACATTGTATAAAAATAATAATCACCATAGCTGATACGGCCCGTCGTTGGTGACTGACGTGAGGTCATTGAATGACCTCCAACCTCTTGTGCCTCCTTCCTCCAAGAACTTCACTTAGTATAGAAAGTATTCATAATTATAGTCAATTTCATCTGTTATTTGTTCATCTCTAGTTTCCCATTCTACAATTTTGCTTACATATGTAGGTGCTTTTTCTTTTCCATCTACTATCCTCCATAGGTTTTTATTCATTAACTGCATTTGGATTTTTACTCTCCATGTATGGAAGTTCAGCCCATTAAATTTTTCTAATGGTATATCCATTTCTTGAATCTAAATATCTAAAAAAATTGAATGTAGATTTGAATTACCTTTGATTCTTTGATTTCTTCAAAAAAATCAATGATCAATGTGTTGTATATTAAATTTCATATTTCTCAAAACGACAAACTAAGTTTGGCTGAAATTTCTTCGTATCTTCTTGTATAGCATATATTTCCACACACAAATTTTTGGAGAAACCCAGATCGTGAAACAAAAGTTACGAGATATTCTTCGAGACAGATTTAACTCCGCTTTCTACGATACCAAATGTAGAAATTACTCTGATCTAATACACAAAATACATGAAATAGCTACACAGACAATAATTAAAATCAGCAACACTATATTATTATCAAAATCATTTTTATTTTTCTAATTTACTATTTCATTACACTCCATTATATAGGAGATGTATGATAACAATCCTCACAACAACCTTTGTCTTCATATACAACCATACACCCATATGGTTTGACCTCTCACCAATATAATAAAACAACACTAATTGTTTTATTATTCTAACTTACTAACTTACCACACTAACCACATTTTACATCTACTATTTACATTTACATAGTAAATGTACTTTCACTAATTTACCATAATAATAATTACACATGTAATTATTATTCACCCATACATACAAATGGAGCACTAAGATATATTTCCTAACAATCCCCACCAACATGTTTTAGATATATTGTATGATCGGAGTGACAACAAACAAAACCAATAGATAGAAGAACAAAATCCATCTTCTCATACCAAGCTTGAGGGCTTGTTTGAGACCGTAGAGAGACCTTTGAAGTCTACAAACAAGAGAAGAATCCTAAACAAATCTAGCAAGATTCTTTGTTAGAATTTGAGGATTCTAATAAATACTGATTTAATCAACTTGCATATTACATAATGTTATAATAAATATCTAAATAAATATTACATCATAACATAATTAAATAAAGAAATACTTACAAGAAATAAATAACATAGGTGATTGTTTCACTTGATTCTTATACGTTTCTTTGATTGTTGGCCAAAAGAGATATGGTAATGGGCATAGGAGGAATACTTGTTTAAATGTTGGTTGATGGGTTGTTGCGCGCGTGTTGACTCCTTAATCCACACATGATCGTGAAAGCTTCCTTTTGGCTAGGAGGAACTACTTGTAATGGAAAGTAAGACCACCGAAAAAGTTAAAAATATATGCGGTGGGTACTAGCATATGCTAGATGGGAAGTGTGATACTTCCTAAACGGTTGTCAATCCATTGTTTAAAACAATTTAATGTTGGTAAAGAAGTAAATCCTATTGTAATTAAAATGATTTAGGTATCTCATTCAAAACACAATAAGAAAAATCTAATCTAACAGGCTAAGTTAAAATAAGATCCGAAGGTCAATGGCGGTTACGGGTCTCTGCTGAGTTTGACAAAGGTCTTGGCGGGTCATAGATGATTATGGGTGATTCGGGAATAGGTGGGTGGGTTCTTGTTCTGCAGGTTGTATTGGTAGACGAGAGACCAATGCTGGTTAAGGGTGGTCGATACTAGTTGGGGAGAACCGGTGCCGGTTATTGTGGAAAACTAGGAATGCCACAGAATGAGCTTTGGATCTCCCTTATGATTGCACAAAGGACTAGGTTGGTCGAAATGAGGTATTAAGTTGTTTTGGATGGGATTTGGTGAGGTTTTAATAGGGATACAAAGGGGTGAGTATTAATGGAGGTCAATGGGTGGCTAGGAGAACAAAGGATGAAAATACAATGATGAAATAGGTGAACCAGAAGAGTAAAATGTTCTACTTACTTGGAATCTGGTTATGGGTGTACGTGAGTGAGGAATAAAGGTCTTTGTAAGGGGTTGAATTATGTGGAGGATCACAAAATGTTGGGAAGCTCTTGCATGGGCTGCATGTGCTCTCCTTCTTGCACTGATTGGATCAAATCTTTCTTTGGGGTGAGTCTTTGGATGGTTGTTGGGTGAAGGTGGATGTACGTGTATGGGAAAATGCTTGATCTCCTTCCTTGCATGCATGTTCTCACTGAAACTTGTTCTCAAAATATGTCTATCTCTTAGGAATGTCCCAACCTTTTTGCCAACCTCCAAAATAAGGTTGTTTTGGGGGTTAAAAGATGACCGATGGTGGTTAAACCGAGCGTCGGTTAAGGGTGCCGGCATCGGTCAAGGCGGGATTTCCTAGGTTTTCTAAACTAGGGAGATCCCCTTGATTTTTGGGATCTCGTGTTGTTAACTCACGAATTAGACTGGAGGCTTCCTTTAAGCATGCGAGAATGTGGTTATAGGGAAAGTAGGCATTGATTTTTAGGGTTTGGGTAAGTCTTAGTTAGTTATGGCAACTTACTAAGAATATGTCTTAGGGTGAGGTGGCTAGATGAGGTGTATCAGGTGAGGTGGATGTGTGGGTATTATCTAAATTAGGAGATTTTAAATAATAAATATTGCGAGGATAATGAATTAATTTAATTAAATAAATTAAATTAATATTAGTGGGAGTGAAGGGGCCATGGCTAGGTGAATGTGATGAAGGTATTTATTTGTCGAGGACAAAGGGAGTGTGACCTAATTTTGGTGTCTACATTTTGCCCCTTTTTGTTGCGTAGCTTGTATTAGTAAGTGACGTGACAAAAATAAGATGTGGTTGCCCCATGTGTGGGTGAAGGTGATCCCCCTTAAACCAAGCGATGAGGCGGAAGGCGAGAATCGGTGAGTGGTTTGATAAAAAGGTGAATATGATGAAGAGGAAGGTGGGTAACGGGAAAAAAAGGAAAAAGGTCTACGTGGGTAGTCTAGGTAATGGGTTAGGGCAAAAGGTAATAATGATCAAATGCATGCACACGTATAAAGCTGCAACACACTTAGGGTTGAAGAGCGGACAAACTCTACATTGTCTAAGGTCGATAGGTTTATCAAACAAGGTTGAAGTGTTTCGGTATCAAGGTATAGGATAAGGTCGGGAAACACGATGCGGGTCAAAGTGCGGGAATGTTTAGGTGTGTTCGGTACACCAAAGGTAGGGTCGGGATAAACGGTTACGGAAAAAGGCAAGGTAAGGTCATCGGTCAATCAACACAGTAACTTGTGCCGTAAGGTATAGAAAACACATGGGTCAAAGGTCACTAGCGATGGTCTAGGTCTAAGAATCTAGGTCACGGCACGAGTAGGGCCGAGGTATGGGTAAAATAATGAGTTCCCAAAGGAGGATGAGATTAGGCATTAAATGAGGAGGTTAGGAGGGTGAGGTAAATGGTTTAGGTAAAGGTGGGGTGGGGTAAATGATCAGGGTAAGGGTTAGGTGTGAAAGAAAAAAGGGTGACGAGCGGGGTAATAAGGTAAAATTTAGGGAAATATGCAGAGAGGGTGCCGATGCGGTCAAGGCTAACCGATGCGTAGCGTGTAATTGACACGGTAAGGTAGGGCACATGACCGATGTCGGTGAAGGTAAAACCGATGTCGATTAGGTCGGGTTTGTTATAAAAACAAAAAATCCATGTTTTTTGTTATTCATTTGTCATTTAGCGAATTGAGAAAATGACAAAGGAGAAAAAAAAAAGGGAAAAGTGTCCGAGTGGAACGGAGAGTTGAGTTGGCGAGCCGAACGGTGGGTGATTGGTTGGTGAGAGGTGGGTCCACAAGATCGGTGTGTGTGATTTGATTGGTTGGAGCCGCGGGTAGAGATTTGTTGATGGCGAGAGGTGGAGAGAGGATCGGGCGGGCCACCGTGCGGCAAAGAACCGAGATGTCCCACCATGCACGACAACAACATGATGAGGTAAGCATCTAACTCTTGTTGTATTTTGTTAGATAGATTAGGTGATTTGTCAAATTGGGTTTTGGTTTTTGTTTTCGGTGGGGAAAATAAAATTGGGAAGATGGGAGGGTAAATTAGGTCGAATAGGAGGGGGGAGAGAGATAAGTGGGAGAGGAGAGGAGGGGAGGGGATGAGGGGTAGGGGGAGGTGTAGGTGATTTTACTTGGGTAGAAGTGTCAGGGTGGGAATTTTTGAGAAGGGAGGGTTTGGGGTCACGGGTTTTATTTGCGACAGGTGGCCGATGTCGGTCGGGTTGAACCGGTGTTGGTATTATTGAACAGTATAGATCATGAAACATGTGACCGATGCGGTTTAAGGGTGGACCAGGGTCGATTAGAAAGAAGCTGCACCGGTTGGGTTTTGGAGAGTAAGGGGCCAAAAGTGCCACAGGTTGGGTGGTTGAGATGGGTAAGGGTAAAATAGGGTGCGGGAAAATGATAGTGGGTGAGTATGGGTATGATAAATGTAGATTAATTTGTTGTTTGTATTGGATGTAGGGGAGAGATCAGCTACGCATACGGGACACGCTTCCACCCCTACTTGTGACGATTCGCAATGTAATGACCCTTGAGGAGTTGTGACATGTGGAGATGGTGGGCCTGAGTGGGGTCTGACGTTACCGGCATGTAGTCTGGTAGCCTAGTTTTATGGTCGCATTCATCGATAGATGGGATTAAAGTAACCAAAGCGTTCCACTGCCGACAAGTGAGATCACAGTCACCCTGGAGGACGTGTTTAAGATTCTACAGCTACCCATATTGGGTACACAGGTCTATTATATCACCTCTGAGGCATCTGAGGAGTTGATGCTGACGGTGTTTGGAGAGGGGATGGCCAAGCTGACCTTCCTTAGCGCCAGTTTGCACTATGGAGAGATGTACCTAGCCCGTCTCCGGAGGATACTGAGGCTAATAGTTCTATTGATGGAGGCGGTGTCTTTGCTGCCTTGCCGGATGTAGAGGAGGTAGATTTCCCCACTCATTAATGGGGGTATTACATGATATGATGATAGATCAGACCCGCTTTTCCTAGGTGCCAACATTCTTGAGTGCAACTATACGAGGAGTTATGGGCATATGGACGACTACGCAAGTTCAGCCTGTGTTGTACCTTCTTACTTCACTGCTGGGCATATGAGCACATAGTTTGTGTGCATCCAGTTGGTATGCCCCAGGCCGATGCCTTTCCACCAGGCTTTGTACGAGTGGGGTATAGCGGCGAGTTCCCATTATTGGAGAGTGGAGATCGAGGACCCAAGCTACACATGATGTAGCGTACTTCAGGCGACTGTTGGAGGGGTTGTCTGGGGTGGACATCATTTGGAGGCCATATGTGGGCTTCCCATCATATAGACACATGCATGATGAGCTAGTTGGCCTCCAGCTACTGAGATGGATAGAGGGGCGCCGTGTCGGGAGCACAAGATGATCCCGGTTGACAGGGTAAGGTGGTAGTTTGGACTGCTACAGGACATACCTCCACCCTTCTTGCAGTACAAGAGAGATGACGTGGAGAGGCCCTTACCTCTACCACAACCGACAGTGCCCACAGGGCAAGAGGAGTAGGTAGCAGACCGGTGGATTGATGATGCCGAGGTTACAAATAGATCTGGAGCGGTGGTGGGGCGCGGTTGAGAGTAATACCTTTGAGGCCGGGGTAGCCCGATCTAGGCTGCCCTCATAGTACAGAGAGATGCCCTACAGGGGCAGGTGGTTACTCTGATTACCCAATTGAATATGGTGTAGACACAACTTACGAGCTCAGAGGCGAGAGGTGGTGAGTTACATGTTCATGTGGTCGGATCTCCGAGCCCGAGATGGTCGGGGGTGGGGATGGAGACAGAGATGAGGATGATGATCGGGTGGCTACCTTATAGGCACAGTAAATATGAGTTGCGAGGCAGTGGCCACATCACGAGGCATAGGTGGGGCCTTACGAGGCCCAGTATATAGGCACGAAAGAGGGCACAATGTAGGCACCGGGACGGGGTCCCGAGTTCACAAGCAAGAGTGGGACAAGGTCCCGCAGGTAGGTATAGGGGCCAAGGCCTATGGGGCCACCCAGGCCGTGCCTATATCCATGTTACAGGATGCCCTAGGTGAGGCCGAGATAATACTAGGATCAGCTGATGGTGGCCGAGATAAATTTCCTATCCTATGGAGAGTATAAGGCACGACATGCCTCGAGTGAGAGGACTAGATCCCATACTCACAGTGTAGAGAGCACAGGGGGCCATCGAGCTCTGAGGTCGGATCATGGAGAGGCCACCAGCTCACGAGAGACCGGCTCTAGGTCTGGAGGCGCCGGCAGGGACCCAACCACCACCTATGATGGGTGGGGAGATGTTAGCAGGTCGCCAGATAGGGGCCGAGGAGGCAAAGAGTACATGCGATACATATATTGAGGATATCTGCCGAGATGCTTGATATATGGCTCCTAATTTTTGATGTATTGTAGTCATTTTTTGATATATACTTGCTCTGCACAGAAGAGATTTTGTATTGGTTCATTATTTTATGGTACATGAGAGACCGGCTTGCGTCGATACATTTTGTATTGAGTTTCGGCTGCATGCCAATGATTTTGAGATGATGGACATGATTAGATATCCGTGTACATTGTATTGAGACACATATTTATTTATCGATAAGATATATGAGATGCTTGATTTGTTGGTGTTTTGATGAGACTTTTGATTTGTTGTTGTGATATGGATGGAAATTAGGTGAGTTAGGCATGATGGAGTCGAGTTTGGTTATGCATGGCTCGAGTCAAGTCATAGGAATGGATCAAGTCGGGTTTGGTTTGGCTAGGCATGGATCGAGTCGGGTTTGCGATCTAGGCATGGTGGAGTTGAAATGGGTTGGAGTTGTGATTAATTTATGTAATGAATGATGATATGGGTCATGTTTAAGATGCTTTGTAATACATGTACGATGATGTTAGAAAGCATGTAGTCATAAGAAATGTATGTTATGATGATGATGATAAAAATGTTAAGCAACTTGTTGTCTATTTGGTTTGATGTCCAATTGTTGATATAAAAAGGAAACTAAGTGGGGTATGATGTAATGTGAGGAAGATGAAAGATGAATTGTTTAGGGTAAAGAGTGGCGAGCTAACCTCGAGGGCGCCATGCCCTCGGAGTCTGCCTACATAGTCCCGATGAAAAGGGACCTTAGGCCGATGTAGTTCTCCCATAAGCTAGGGAAGAATATGAGGAGGTATGAAAATGAGTTGGTAGGTTTTTAGGCATGATGGGTTTAGGTATGTTAGGTGTGAGTGGGTTATAGGAAAAATGGTATAGGTGATGTCGATTGTGGTAGAAGAAGAAGATTACCCCAAAGGTAAGCGTCGAGGACTAAGTCTGTATAAGGTAATCAATACGTAATAAAGAAGGTAAAAGATAAGAGGGGGTAAGAAAGCCACCTGATTGGTTAGGATCATTCCGAGTAGATCATACCTTGGAGGAGATGATGAATGTAAGACCCTAAAGACATTGCATGATTGATTGTTCTAAAGGTGAAAAGTAATCACATGATCACCCAATGTCTTGGTTTCCAAAAGGTCCCTTGAGGTGGTAGGAAATGGGAGTGGGAATGGTGAGAAGGGTGAAAGGTGGTTAGTTTTTATATGGTATGAGGTAGTATGCTCTTTGGGCAAGAGATCCGAGGTCACAATGGGCAAGTCCATGACTAAAAAGTTTTCTGTTTTGACTTGTATTTGAGATAGACTGATCGATGTGGGAAGTCTATATGGGATGAGGAAATTAAATCCTTGAGGTATTCGTGAAGTTGATCGATGCGGGAAGCTTCAAATTATCTCACCTTTTTTTAAAGATATTTTCATAGTTGTCTTTTGAGGGAGAAGTCTATTTATAGCAGCGATTGCCGAGAGGAAGATATCATTTTGAGGGAGTCATCGTTTTATTAGAAGTTTGACTCAAGGAGTTGTGTCCCAAGTGAGGGCTTTAAATTCATGGACAAGACCAAGGTGAAGAATAGGATTCTTGTTCAAGAAATCAAGGTGAAACAACCATGGGATCTCATCTAAAGGTAGATGAAAAGTATCCATGAGAATCATGCTATGTGTAGCATCGTGGTACACACATTCAAGAGAAGATAACAAGTGAAGGGTACTCACCGATTCTTGTTTAATTGTTGGTGAGGTGTATGAAGTGGATAGCACTCAAGGGATGAGCATGGAAAGGGGAAAAAGGTGAGGTAGGACTATAGGTCAATAGTAGAATGGTCAAAGATGTAAGGCATTAAGGGGCTAAGGTTTGGGTTTACCATCGAGTGAAGATAAACGATAAGCACATGATCCGTAAGTATGGGTCATGATGTATGGTCCAAGCCAATTAGGAGCAAATTTTCCCGTTTACTTTTTTCGCTTTGGTTACATGTTGATTTTCTTTCAGGACAAGGTCACCGACTTGGAAGGTTCGTTCATGGACACGTTTGTCATAGGCACATTTGATACATTTTTGGTAAACTTGAAGGTGGTCAAGAGCGTTAAGATGACGTTCATCTAATAACTCAAGTTGTGCTAAATGGTCCTGACGAAAGTCATCATCATTGAGCATGTCATGGAGAGAAATGCAGAGTGAGGGAATTTGGACTTCGAGAGGTAGAACAACCTCTGTACTATAGACTAGAGAAAATGGTGTGGCAGCAGTGGAAGTACGGATACTAGTATGGTATGCCCATAGGGCAAAAGGAATGTGCGTATGCCAATCCTTCCTAGTATTGTTAACCACTTTCATGAGAATTTTGTTTAGGGTTTTGTTAGTGGATTCGGTTTGGCCATTGGTGCTGTGGGTAATAAGGCAATGAGAAACTAAGATGAATGCCAAAGGCATCGCAAAGTTTTTGCAATGTTTTGTTTTTGAATTGTTTTCCATTATCAGTGATGAGGTGATGAGGAACACCAAAGCGAAAAATGATGTGATGATTGATGAACTCACATTTTCTTGACTTTCATGGAGATGAGTGGTATGGCTTCCACCCATTTTGTGTAGTATTCGGTAGCGGTGATGATCCATTGATGTCGTTGGGAAGAATGGGGGTTAATTTCTCCAACAAGATCTAAACCCCATTGAGAGAAGGGCCAAAGGTCATGGGCAACCTTTAAGGCATGATTGGGTGTATGATGAAGGTTTGCGTGTTGTTGGAATTTTACACAACGTTTGACATAGTCGTAACAATCATGGTTAAGGGTCAACTAGTAATAGCCTAGGTGAAGGATACACTTAGCAACAACAAGGCGACTGAAGTGACCTCCACATATGCCATCATGAACCTCCTTAATGGTATAAGGAATTTCAGAACTAGTGAGGCATCGTAAGAGAATGTCATCAAAGCCATGCTTATAGAGGAGGCCCCCCATGATGACATAACGAGAGACATTTTTAAGGAAGGTGCGTTGTCCATTATGGATGAGATTTGGAGGTAAGATGGAGAGAGAAAGATATTAGAGTATTGTTTGTACCAAAGGTCACTCGGGTCAGGGGTAGCGGTTCCAATGGAGTAAACATCATGAGGTAGATAAGAAGGTGATTGGAGTCATTGTATGGTGACAAAGATTTTAGAATCGGTGGGCGAAGCGAGTATTTGAGAAGCAAGCAGGCCATGGTATCTGTAAATTTGTTGGTTGAACAGGGGATGGTTTGAAGGGTGTAAGCTGTCAAAGGTGGTCAAAAGTATGTCGACATGATGTTTATACTTTTGAAGTATCTCATTACGAAATTGGTATATACCATTGAATTGGTTTACTGACCAATCAAGAGTCACCAAAGATGTTGATTGATTTGACATCTACGGCGTAGGCAACTTAGAGACATAATATGAGTGCTTCATATTCGGAAATATTGTTTGTACAATCAAAATCTAGTTTGAAAGACAAAGGCATGGGTTCACCATCAAGCGGAATGAGGATAACACCAGCCCCACCTCCTGCGACACTTGGAATCATCGAAGAAGAGTGTCATTTGATAGGTGGTTTCATCGAGAAAGGGTAGCAATTGACTCATCTGGAAAGTCAAAATTAGAGGGTTGATACCCGGAAATAGGCGTGTCGGCCAATTGGTCAGTGATAACTTGGCCCTTGATGTACTTTTGATGAATGAATTTGAGGTCAAAGTCAGCCAAGAGCATAAGCCAACGTGTGGCACGTTGATTTTGATAAGGTTTGGCATACATGAAGTGTAAGGGGTCGGTGTTGGTCACAACATAGGTTTTGTGGTTGAGTAGGTAGTGGCGGAGTTTTGTGGCAACGAAAACTAAGGCTAAGCAAAGTTTTTCGGGATGGGTGTATTAGGTTTCGTGTTCTAAAAGAGTACAACTTATATAATAAACCGCTTGCTCCCTGTGTTGTTCATCGCGATGGGCGAGCATGGCTCCCAAGGAGTGATCGGTAGTTGAGATGTATAGGTAGAAAGGTTGGTTGTCTTTAGGTGGGATGAGCATGAATGGTTGGAGAACGTATTGTTTTAATGCCTCAAAATCTTTGTGGTAGTCATCATCCCATTTAAAGGAGACATCCTTCTTGAGCAGATGATGAAATGCCTAACACCGATCGAGATAATTGTGATATGAAACGATGAATAGACTACAACTTACCTTGCAGTTACTGAGTTGTCTAAGGTTAGTGGGGCGGAATTTCGAGAATGGCCTTCACTTTAGCAGGGTCAACTTCTATACCATGTAAGGAAACAATAAATCCCGAAGCTTTCTCGAGAGAACCGCAAAGACACACTTCTTAGGTTGAAGGTGAACGCAATACTTAATGAGGCGATCAAAGATGGCTTTGAGGACATCAAGGTGCTCAAAGCAGCATTTAGATTTGGCCAGAGATCATCCACGTAATCTCTCACATACGATGCATGATGTCATGGAAGATGTAAGTCATAGCCTTCTTATATGTGGCACTAACGTTTTAAGGCCAAAAGCATGACTCGATAGCGAAGGTCCCCGAGGGTTATGAATGCGGTTTTGTGTTGATCTTCTAGGGCAAGCGGATTTGGTTATAACCCAAGAAGCCATACATGAGTGATAGCATCTCATGACCAGCAGTGAGGTCAACTAGTTGGTCAATACCGGGTAAGGGAAAGTCATCTTTTGGGCAGGCTAGATTGAGGTCACGGAAATCTATGCAAATGTGGAGTCCCCCTGTCGCCTTAGTGATAGGGACAATGTTAGAAATCCAATGAGGATAATCAATGGGTAATATGAAGGAAACATAAAGAAGGCACTGAAGTTATTCTTTAACGAGAAGGGCAATGCGAGGGTGTATTTTCCTCAGCTTTTTTTGATGGGTTTGGTGTCGGGAATGGTTACGATATTGTGGACCACTATGGTGGGGTCAATACTAGGCATGTCTGTGTAAGACCAAGCGAACGCGTGGTTATGATCTTTGAGAAAAGAAGTGATGACTTCCTATTCAGCAACATCTAAATATTGACCGATCTTTAGGATGTGCGGGTCATTGTGAGTATGAATGTTGATCTCAATAGTTGATTCATTCAACATGGTTTTGCGTCTCAGAGGGTAACGATCGATGAATATATGAGTCCTTTGCACCAAGGTAGGTGAGTATAGATTCATCATCCTAACATTGAACAATGCTAATGGAAGGTGTGTCATCATTGATCATGTCAAGATATAGGAATGGAAGAGAGGAGGAGCCTCACCTCTCATTGATAGGTCGAGAGGCCCCGAGGAGATGGTGTTTATGAAAAAAAAGTTAGGAGGAATGGATTATAGATCCATTGACTACATCGGTGAGGGTGGTGATGGTGGTGATAAAGGTGGAGAAGGGTTGATGTCCTCAATGATTTCAATACGAGCCTTCTTGGTAGGTGGTTTGGTGAAGCCAATACCACGACAGTGGTCGTTATGCTTACGAGTAGTACATGGAATAAGCGTATGACGACCTTGCTCGTAAAAGCCAAAACCAAAACCTTTCCACACGCATTGGTGTAGGAAGGTGTGGGAGAAATGGCGATTGGTGAGTGACTAGAGGTCTGCAGAAAATGGGCGGGTTTGTAATGGTGGTTTAGGTGTGTAAGTGGTAGTATCAAGTCCTCCATATGTGAGACCAAGACGAAGGTGGGGAGGACCGTAGAGGAGGCGTTATCCTATGTGGTGATCATAGTGAGGATGTTGGTGAAGAATTCCATACTCTTGAGGAGTAAGGAATGTGTTGATGCTATATAGGAAATACTCCCTAGAGTGAGGCATTGAAAAATGCCTTCCAAGGATCGGTGGTTGGTATGTGGGTATTTGGAATAGATGATGTGTTAGAGGTCACCTCGAGGTGGTATTAATGGATTGGGAGGTGATGGGTCGGTTGTGGAGGTTTTGGCGGTGGTTGGAATGGAAGAGGTATGTGTGATTGAGGTAAAGACCGTACTTGGTAAGTGGAGGTGTAGGTGAAGCGGTTGTGGTTGTGCGGGTAGATGCCTTAATGGGTATAAGCACATCATTAGGTCGGTAAAGCATGTTGCAAGTTTTGAAAGGTGATGGGTCAATTTGGAATAGTATAGGTGTGTCCTTCATGCTCAAACTTTACACAACAATGCAAAGTGGAAGGGACACAACCCATGTCACAAATCCAAGGTCTACCAAGCAACGAGGTTATATTAAAACCCCCTCCAAGACGTAAAATAACTCGGAATTGTATGGGGCCCATGTGAACATGGAGGATGATGGTGCATAGTGTAGAGGTGATAGCGTTGTTGAATGAGCGTAGCATGACAGGATGTTTATGCATGCAATGTCGGTATGCACATTTGAGCGAATGCATAGGATGAGATAATATTAATGCTAGCGCCCCCATCAATCATTACACGTCGTACACATATATCATCGATGTGGACAGAGATAAAGAGGGTTGGGTCTAGGTCATCTGTTTGGTGTGGTGCGATCTCTTCTTCTGAGAAGCTAAGGGAGGCTATTTGGTGAGTAGGGTGAGGTGTGGATAAAGGTGGCAATTTGGTGAGGGAGGCTATATGATTGGGTGTGATAATGGAGGCTACGGGTGCGGGGTCATTGGGTAAAACCTCAATGTATTGAAGAACCTCCATGAGAGCTTGACGATGGGATTCCGAGGTTTGGATGAGGTCATATAGGGACATTTTGAGGGGAGATTGGTGTAATTGTTTGAGCATGGTGCAATGTGTGACCCCATTAGAAATAGGGTATGTGGGGCCGCAGATAGTAATTTTAGGTGTGGGTGCAAATGGTATGTTGGGTATGGGGTTGGTTGATTGGTTGCTTGCTTTTTCCTTGCCCTTTTCTTTTTGAGCACGGGTAGCAACGTGGATCATGTTGATCTGAGGTGAGGAGTTAGGTGAAGTAGGTGAGCCATGAAAGGTATAGTGGCATGAAGGGTAAAAGCCAAGTGGTGGGAAAGAACCTTGTGAGATGAGTGGGCACACAGACATTTAGGTGATGGTGTGGCAAGTTCTCTGATGCGAAGCATGTTAATTTCAAATCTTGGGGGTGGCTCTAAGAGTTGAGGGGGTGTAGGTCGTGGTTGTTGAGTAGGTAATGAGGGAAGAATTGTGGGAATGGGCATTCATGAAGCAGGGTCCTCATCGAGAAGGTCGTAATCGTCAAAGTTGGCTTCGGGAGGACACTGGTTTGGATAAGGACGGTTTTCAAAGCCTTGCAGTTCTCCACATCGTGCCCTGACACACAATGGTAGGCGTAAATTTTAGTGTCATCAAACCCTTTTGGTTTGGATTTGAGGGGTCATAAGGTCTAAGCGTCGGTAATGTGATGACATAAGTCTCAAGGAGGTTGGTTAAGATTTTGGCATAGGACCTGCTTTAGTGGGTCACAATGGTAAGTGAAAGTGGGTTTGGGTGTAGGTGTATTTGATTGTTGAGGAATGATCCTTGTAGGAGGGGAGTGGGTCAAGTGATGGTTTTGGGTGCTAGAGTGGTCTTGGGTGTTGGTCGTGTTTTCTTAGGTAGGGGTATGGCGGATGAACGAGCGAGGAAGGCATATGGTTGTATTTATTTACCTTATTGAGAGGAAGTGGATTTTTGTCTTTGGGTTGCACCTTCTTGGGTAAGGGTGGTATGGGTGTATGAGATATAGAGGGAAATGCGGATGGGGAAGAGGGCGAGTTACCCACTGGGGATAACAAAGGTGTTGTGAAGGTAGATGATGCGGGTTGTGCGGGGGTGTGAGGGATAGAGGCCCGAAGTGTAGTGGGTAGTGAAGGAGTTCGAGGGTATTGGAGGTATGGGTGGTAGAGATGCTACAGCAGTGCGGTGTAAGCCATGTCGGGCGTCGAGGTATGTTAGAGGTTTGCAAGGAAGGAGTGGGCTATTGTGTTTTTGGTTTATTGACGGGTGGAGGTTGCTTGACCATGTTGGGGGGTTGAGGTCCTAAGACGAGGACGGAAAGGGTGAAGCGTCTGAAGTGTGATTGGCGTCACTGGGGTATGAGTTATATGGGTTTGGTTCTTGTTTGGGTGCCTAGGAGTAGGTTTGGTGTTGACTTTGGAGGATGTGGCTAAATCTAGTTTGTGGTGGATGAATAAGGTTGGTTGTTGGGGTGACCCCTAAGGTAGTGATAGGTTTAAGTGAGGAAGATGATGTAGGTGTGGGTTTAGATTTAGATGTATGTTGGGTTATGGGTAAGGGTGTGTGTTGAGTTATGGTGGGTATCGCGAGAAGATGTTGTGATAGAGGTGGTTGTGCTCGGTTTGATTGGTCAAAATATTTGTGGGTAGATAGTGGAGGTATCAACAAGTGACCCCTGCATCTATGTTGAGACTGGAAGCAAAAGAATCCCCCACAATAAGGATCTATCCACATAATCTAAGCGATCAGCCAAGTGTGAGAATGACACGTTTGTAGGTGAGGTTGATGAGGACCTAATAGCAATTCGTAAAATGTGTCTCGAGAGACGGGGAATTTGCTAGCTTCGACTTCCGTGGGTAAGAGAGCCGAAAGTAGGTCTACGGGATCTTGGATAGTTGATGGAGAATGGTTGCACTAGGGGCAAAGGTATCTCTCTTGGATCCTTGATAGGTAGAGGAGAAAATGGGTGCTCCCTATGGGTGGAGGAGATAAATAAGTATCCTCCATGGGTGAAGAAGTACTCTGGGTGTTGGTTCCCTAGGTGGAGAAGCCAAAGGTGAAATGGTCTCGGTGTTAGTTGAAGGATCCTTCATAGGTGAGGAAGGAGGTGAAAGGTGTTCCTCGGTGGGTGGAGGAATAGGTGAGGTAGGTTACGATGCGAAGGAGGGATTTAGGCTAGAATTTCCTCTATGGAAGGAATATGAGGTAATTGGGAAGCAATGGGAGCGTCATTGAAAATAGCGTGGACCTCGTGGGTATGGCTATCATGAGTTGAGGTCTCACCGGTTTGAGCGACGAAGGGGTATGATTGGGAAAGGGTTTCTTGAAGATGTGCAGGTTTTGATTGGCGGTGTGTTAGGAATATCCACGGTTAACTCGCCTCTCTCGAGCATTTCTTGTACAATGTTCTTGAAAGTGATGCAATTCTTTGTCACTATGACCCTTTACTCGATGATAGTTACATAAATCATGTTCTTTATACCATGTGGGTGTGGGGGCGGCAGGTCAAAACTAGTGTGTGGTTTTATAGGCGGAAGGGTGATGGCCCCAGCTTTGATGAGATTTTCTAAGACAGAAGAATAAGGTTCCCTAATTGGGGTATATTTCCGTTGTTCTCGTTTGAATTGAAAAGTTTGAATGGGTGAGAGATTAGATGAGGGGCTAGCTTGATTTTATGGATGAGTTGGGCCAACCTTGAGTACCACTGCGTTAGCAGTGCCCTTGGCCTTTGAATAGTTATTTTGTGGTTTGGAAGAAGAAGATGTATCATGCGACTTGAATGCTGAATTCTTATTGCGTAATTGGATTTTCTTCTCTTCAATGGCCTAAATCTCTAACTTTCGTGCCATGGTGAATGCTTCATCGAAGGTTCGGAAAGTTTGGACCTGCAAGGTCGGTGAGATATGTCTAGCACAAGCCCACGTGAAGAGCTCGATGAGTTCTATTTGTGGTAGATGGAAGGTGAGTTGATTGATCAAGCTACGCCAACGAGCAACAAAATATGCAATAGATTCGTCGTCATACTGACGCGTGGAGTATAGGTCAGTCATGGTAACCTTCTTGATGATATTGATGGAGAAGTGATCCAAGAAGGCTTGGGCTACGATTAAATGAAAATATAGAGTGTCTAGGTAATCCACTATACCAATCTAATGCAAGCTAGTAAGAGACATGGGAAAGGTCCTCAAGAGCAATGCATCATTGTGAGCGATTAGGTAGAATCCGTGTTTGAATGACCGCAAATGCTATTGCGAGTCTTCCTTGTTATTAAAACAATTGAATTTAGGCATTTCCTAATGCACGGGGTATGGACGAATAGGAATGGATGGGTGGATAGGCTCATTATAGATCTCGTCATAGGTGAGAGTGTTTTGAGAGCCGGAAATCGATGCCTCAATATCTGCATCTTGTCCATCATTAATTTAATTAGGTCGTTGGTAGGTTGTGATGGTTGGGTGCCTCTGTGTAGCGTAAGAGGGTTGGTGTTTGGCGTGTGATGGGGGTGGCATTCCAGTATATGGTTCTACCATATAGGTAGATTGAGAAGAAGGCGGTGAAATAAGGGGCACCTACCCGAGTGAATAACGAGATGAAATGGGAGGCTCTTTGGTAGTACATATATGGAGGTGGAAGTGTGATGGTAACCTAGTGGCGATGTGGGCTAATGATTGTGGAATGGAAAGGACCATGTTTTGGAAAGGGGTAAGGGGTCATCGACACTTTGGAGGTGGTAGTGTAGCTACGGGTATATGTAAGATAATAGGGCGGATGAGGTTGGGTTCTAGGTGGTTGTCGAAGGTATGGTGGATGTGGTGGGTGCAACGGATGTAGCAGGCATGACGGTCATAATGGGTATAGGACCTAGGCTGCGAAATAAGCTCGGGAGTAAGGTAGATGCGGGCAACATGGAGCCGGATGGGGTTGACGTAGGAGTGGGAACAAGAATCGGGGGATAGATACGGGAATGCCATATATCAACTAACTTGAGGCATCTCGAGTGGATGAGTGGGAAATATAAAGCGTAAGGCGGTAGGGTTTTGGTCGGGAGTCGTGCAAACTCCTCATCTCGGTGGTGATAGTGATAGGTGGATAAGATCCATGATGGGTGATAAAATGGAAGGTGGTGAAGGGCTAGGTGGGAGCGGTTGACAATCCGGCGTGGAATATGAGTGTGCTTTCTTGTCTTGGTCGGAGCATGTGAACCAAGATCTTGATTAGGTTGGGCTACTTTTTGTAAATGACACAGAAATACGATACGAATAGGAAGAAACGATCGGTAATAAGTGGATTAGGTACAAATGTCAGCTAGAAAGTGGCATAGGATAATTGATGCTAGTCGGGGAAAACCGATGCGGTTAGGGGTAACCGTTTCCGGTCATCTTGTGGGAAATTGTGGTTGGTCAAAAACAAGGTATAAGGCCAAATATGACAGGTATGTCGAATACTGATGAGATTTACAAGGTCAATGGGAATGATAGTAGTGACAGGGACTCGAATAGTTGAAGAAGGTGAATAGATGTCCTTTTGGGTAGATTAACCAAAAGGACACGGAATCAACGCCGATTGGGTATAAGCAACGACGATCAAAGGGTGTCGGCGATAGTCGCTTGGCGAAACACCGATCCTTTGTGAAATTGAGGCAGTGATGAAGGAAAAGTGGTTATGAATTAAAATATGATATGGAATCAAACCGAAGTCGAGAATGATGAGAATATGGTCGAGGCACACTCGGAAGAAGTCGAATACACCAACTATGATGAGGACCATGCGAGGAGAAACAAGAAAAATGAAGAGCGTGACCTATCACCTCAAAACGTAAGCCAAGCGAAACACTAAGGAAAACACGATCCTAAGAGTGATTTTTTTATTATGTTTGTTTAACTTATGATATTTAAGAATTTGTGACACATGAACCGTAAAATAGAGTTTTTTTGGTGAGGATGGTTTCTTTCGAAGAAGGAGATTTAAAAGGTGAGGTTTCATGCTTTTTATGGTGGGGCGGGACTCGCTCAAAAGTATGACTCGACAGAGAAGTTGAGTCGGGTGCCCACTATACCGTGATCATGTGATCACCTACAACTTCTTCTAGGTAAGATGTTGTTTAAGAATGTGTGTATTTTAAATTTTTGTGAGGTTTGGTAAGACTCAGAGAAAGAGAAAAGGAAAGAAGTGATTTTCTACGATTCGTTTTTCAACCATCAAGTTGGGCATGACTTCCAGCGTATAGGTTGCCCTTAATTAATGTGAGCTAATGCAGAAAATTAGAATGAAATGCAATGATTTTTAAGCCCAAATCAAAATATGAAATTCGATGACACAATGAGAGCAATAGGAGAAAGTATGCTCTTTCACTAATGAAATGCAAAATGAAATGGTTATTTTTAAGTACACCAAAAGAAAGGTTTCTTTTAGAGAAAATAAAAAGAAAGAGAAGGTTACCATGGAAGAGAAATTAATGTGTATGTTTTTAGAAGGAAACAAACACACAACTTTTCCTAGGAATGAATGAAATGCAATGAACCCCGAATGGGTCCCACTAGGCGTGCCAAAATGTTTCACTTGATTCTTAGACGTTTCTTTGAATGTTGACAAAACAGATAGGGTAATGGGCGTAGTAGGAATACCTATTGAAATGTTGGTTGATGGTTTGTTGCGCCCGCGTTGACTCCTTGATCCACGAGTTGATCGTGAGAGCTTCCTTTTGGATAGGAGGAACTACGTAATGGAAAACAAGACCACCAAAAAAATTTAAAAATATATGCGAGTGGATTTCGCCTAAACGTATGCTAGATATGGGAAGTGTGATACTTCCTAGATGGCTGTCAATCCACTATTTAAAAAAATTTAATGCTGGTAAAGAAGTAAATCCTATTGTAATTAAAATGATTTAGGTGTCTCATTGAACACAATAAGAAAGATTTAATCTAACGAGTTAAGTTAAAATAAGATCGAAGGTCAAGTAATCGGTTTCGGGTCTCTGCAGTCTCGACAGAGGTCTTAGGCGAGTCACATGTGATTATGGGTGATTCGGGAATAGGTAGGTGGGTTCTTGTTATGGGCTGTATTGGTAGATACAGAGGCTGATGCTAGTTAAGGGTGACCGATGCTGGGTTGGGAGAACCGGTGCGAGTTCTTATGGAAAAGCTGGGAATGCCACGAGAATGAGCTTTGGATCTCTCTTATGATTACACAAAGGACTAGGTTGGTGAAATGAGGTATTAAGTTGTTTTGGATAGGATTTGGTGAGGTTTTAATAGGGATATAGAGGGGTAAATATTAATGGAGGTCAATGGGTGGCTAGGAGAACAAAGGATGAAAATACAATGATGAAATAGGTGAACCAGAGGAGTAAAATGCTCTACTTACTTGGAATCAGTTCTGCGCGTCTGTGAATGAGGAATGAAGGTGCCGATAAGGGGTTGAATGTTGTGGAGGATCACCAAAGCGTTGGGAAGCTCTTGCATGGGATGCATGTGCTCTCCTTCTGTAATGCCCCACATTTTACACAAACAACAGTAAAATACCAGGATAATTTTTTTAACTTACATTACTCACTACACAACACCGCAAGGGCTCCAATATAGAAACTTGACAATGCATACGAAACTTACATAAGTCATCGACTCACATAGACACATGAAAACACCATAGACATGTCGATGCCACACTTTTCTCAATGAATGAATACTAGCAATGACCCAACCACAAGAAAAGGACTCAAGGATTGGCAACCCACAACACATAATTTCTTTAATTGCATTTTAGTTACGATCAACATTCCAAGAACATTATTGAGCAAGGAAAACTTTCTCCTTTTTCCATCTATAGATTCTAAGTTCATTCCATAATTAATTTACAGTTTGACCATTTTAAGTTGGCCTTTTTATCCTTTACGGAAATTTCCATAACTTACATACTTATTTGGCATAATTCAAATTGCATATAAAGTGCTTAATTATCTTGTTCTTATGTTAATAATATTCTTCTCAAACATTTATTCAATGTCTACCTTTTACCCTTGCAACTCAAGTGAATCTGACTTGATGTCTAGAAAGCAATATTAGGATTTAAGGAAGATTTATATACAAGATAGTTTTTTTTCCAAAAACATTCTTTGATCACGGTATAGTTATTTCCCTACCATAGTTATTCTAATTCAATGACTTGTGGAATTCCATTTTGATATACTCAAGAAAAAGTTGAATTAAGTTATAAGGACTCCAAGAGTGGCATTATTCCTAACCTCAAATTGATTTTTTTTTACTCTTCTATGCTTTACGTCTCATAGAGATCTCGATGGAGGCCCCTCCCGAGTCTCATTATTATCATCACTTTAAAACAAAAGAGTTATGAAAGTACTTGTCGGCATCTTAAAGAAGTACATGTTTAGAAGCATTATAAACTACACATGAACCACAAGTGATTTGTGTTTGAGGTAAGGTCCCATGTTTTTCGAATTTCACGATTCCACATGTGAAATATTATTTATTCCTTAATGTCATAAAAGGACATAACAAGGTTTTACGAGACAAGATTTTGGTTTCTTGGGTTCTCTTAGGTCAACATCTTTCAAATCAATTTTGTTTTGCAAAGAGTTACTTATAATTTTCTACCTACATGTTAACCTCCAAATCAACTAAGGTTTAGTTTAATTCAAATTTTCACTCCGAGCTTTAATCCCTATTATATATTAGATTAAGGTTAAAACATATTTACCCTATAAACCCTTCATGAGAGATCAATGAACTATATGTTCACAAGCCAAAGATAAGACATTTAACTACGAGGGACTAAAGAGTTCACTAACAAGAATGCAATACATAGAACAACTATACCCCGATCTCCATTTATGTCGTTTGAATCCAACAAGGATTTCATTCGATGAAGAAATTTAATTTTAAATCTATCTTAGGAAGACAAGATAGTCCACTAGGATATGAAGGAGGAGTTAGCTCTACATACTCCAAATAAAGTTTGACTGTGTCACTCCTATCTACTAGGTTTATGACAATGTCACTAAACATACCGACAAAGACAATAAACCCATTCTTGGGCTCTTGTTTACCCAAACTAGGAGGTTCCATCGAGTGCAGAGTTTAAGTTCATTCTACGTTTTTAATGTCTTCTACGGTAAAAGTATCACACATGAAGACATGTTATGCTCAGATATTATACAAGGGTTGAGTATTTCGATTAAATCTCTTTATTACATTTACAAAGTAAGAATGCACAAGATGATTCATTAATCATTTATTGAACACTGAATATGCACTACAAGATATTACTTCAATTTCATTTACCTTATATATATATCAAACTTTTTTTTTACCATACGTACTATGAATCAAATTGAACCTATGATTAAATACACATTTCCTAGATATCCCTAAAAGCTAGCATCTCATACAGATTAGCAAATTATCAATTATAACTTTCGTAACATGAGACTACATTATACATATATTCATTTTACAATGAAATATATAAATTACAATGATAATTAATAAATTACACATCACCTTTTCGTCATCATTCTTTCATCCTGCAAAACCACATGAGCATGAAATCAACGATAAATCGCTGACATGGCATCCACCCTAATCTAACATAATTAACATTTTTCAATTTCTCATTTACATATAATAATAATTACAATTTACAATCGAAAGAAAAGGTTTAGAGACATGTATTCATTACATTTCATTTCACTTCATTTTGTAACCCAGGAGAGAGAAAGAGAAGGGAAGAGAGAGAAAACACCATTTTGTCAAAAGTTCTATTTCACACAAGTTACACTATAGAGTTTTTAAACATCATTATTTACATGTGTCAAAATTTTCCACGGTGGTTTGGCAACCTGACGAGGGTCCCACAACTTTCTATTTTTACATTTTCTTACTAGCTACAAAAACATTCAAAATGGGCTCGGAGGCTAAGAAACCACTTTTAAACGTTGTCTCCTGATGAGAAAACACGCCACGGTTGAATTTTTACATGTCGATTATATACCAAGAGTTCATAAAGAATAGACGGAATTTAGAATCAAGCTATGATTACATTTGGCGGCTAGTTTTCCAAGGCCACTGGTCGTAATTGACCTAGTTGTAAATGAACAAAAGTTAGCTCGAGGGCTCAAAACCATGTCCAAAAATGACATTTGATGGATGAGCGCAACGAGAAACTTCCTACAAGTTCCCCTATATAAGGAGAATTCATCAAAGTCGACGGGACTAAGAATTAGCAAACTATTTTCAAACGACGACATGTTTTCTAGAGCGACAAGTCGTGGTGGTCGAGTTTGACCTCGTCAAACTGCAATCAGAGGCCTATAAAATATCTTTTCCAAACTATACAGAAAAGTGTTTTTCCCAAACTGAATGTTCCATGTAATTGTCTAGTAAGAACACTAGAGGTTTGCAAAAATGGATAATAATTTCTCTATCCAGGTTTCAAATGGTGGTTCAAAACGAAAGCCAACTTTATAGTTTTAGTAGCTTCTTACAACTACAAAATGGTGTAACATTGCTCCCAAAGTATGGCATCAAAAATATCACAAATGTTCATTCGGGGTCAAACCAAAGGTTAAGGGGACTCCTCACATAATGAGGTACACGAATGAAGCTTAACATCCCATTTTCGGAGTTACGAGGGGTACTTAACGAGTCTCTGAAAAGTGCAAAAATATCTATTCAAATAGGGAGATGGTCAACATTTTTACTGGGAAGTCAATTTCGTCTTGTTGATAAAACAATATTGTAGTGATCTAGTTGGGCAGGAAGTTTTCTAAATCACCTCAGAATGAGGGTTGAAGTTCATGATTTAACACAAAAGGGTTATTTTGATTTCGTGAGTTACAATACGATATTTTATTGTTTTGCAACAAGTTAATATAAAATAATTAAATGTATTATAATCCTAATATTTTAAAAATTATATTAAGTTGCAAATGAAAAAAAAACTAAAGTACGAGAGTTATGAAAGATAAGGAGAGATGAACCATGCCTGGAAATGAACTGGTGAGGCAGAAGTCGAGGAGTTGACATCACACCCATCGATTTCACTTGCTTGCAGCCACGGAAGGAAAACCCAAAAATAACATCCACAATAATGTCAAAATCAGTGGCCAGTTCTATTGGAAAATCCTTTGGTGGCAAGAAAGGAACAAGTGCCTCCAGCTGAGTAACAAGCCCATGGTAAAGAGGCTTATCAGTGTGTTTGGGATAGCAAACAAATGCCATGTATCCAAAATGATAAAGGTGGTGTGTAGCCACCAGTCCATCACCACCATTGTTGTCAGGCCCACAAATAATTAGCACCCGGTTGTACTCATTCGTTCTGTAAACCTCTGCTATGGATGTTGCAACACTGAGGCCTACAAGCTCCATCAACTGGTCTACACTAAATCCAAGAGAAAAAGAATCATCTAATTGTTTTCACGTTAATACCCTCATTAGTCTTCTTCTCTATTTAGAAAAATATGTGATGGAGTTGAACCTGGTAATGTGGATGCTCCCATTCACCAAAGTCTCATCCTTTTCTATCACACTGTCAGCTCTCAGTCCAAAGTCTCCATCATGGATGATGGGAGTTCATCAGCATGAGGTAAGGTTGAGGGAAAAATTTAAAACTCTAATTTCTGTTATGATTCTAGCCAAAAATCGATGCAATCTCCAGCTATTTTTTTGTTTGGGAAAGGAGATACTAGATGGAGAAGAAGATTTGGCACTAAAACTGCCGATTACATTCACTTGAAAGTTACTATAGCCTTAAAAATGCATTTTGAGAAAACCCTGTAGTAGTTCCAGTCCACGAATCCACATTCCTCTCAGGAATTTTTGGCTAATAGGTTACATGCCTTTGAAAGCTTCCACAAGTTGCAGGCAGATCTTCCAGGGCACTTACAACTACAAAATCTGCAAAAAAATCCCATTTCGGCGCTCACTAGAGACAACTGGAATGCATTCATATTTCCAATATGCTTTGATGGATGTCCATACTCTTTTACAGAGCTCGTGCTTTGACACAGGCTGGGAGCAAGTGTGCAAATGTAGACTGCTTAGGTTGGAGTTTTGTTTATTGCATAAGAGAGACCGTGTGAACTTCTTGTGAGGATAACCATGTCTTTTGTGCACTGTGCTATCCAAGACTGCTAATACCTTTTTTTTTGGTTTCACGTGGGAAGGCTCATTGGATTCTCCAAAAACAGTGGTTGGAAACTTAGGATCCCAATAAAGTGCTTGTATTATTGTGTTTTGAACATGACAGGTTGGTCAAACTAGGAGGGGTCGCCCATGTGCCTTCACATCGCAATGATTCATCCACTCACCCACTTGTCCACAGCCAACATGCATTCCATCATGTATTTCATTTTTTTAATAATAAAGGTACTCCTCGGGTTGGCACTACACCTTCTTGCCTGATTGGATCAAATCTTTGCTGGGGTGAGTGGTGAATGGTTGTTGGGTGAATCTTTGGATGTAAATGCAAGGGAAAATACTTGATCACCTTCCTTGCATGCGTGTTCTCGCTGAAACTTGTTCTCAAAAGATGTCTATCTCTCGGGAATGTCCCAACCTTTTTCCAACCTCCAAAATAAGGTTGTTTTGGGGGTTAAAAGGTGATCGGCGGCAGTTCCGGCTTAACCAGGTGTCGGTCAAGGTGGGATTTTCTAGGTTTTTAAACTAGGGAGATCCCCTTGATTTTCTCGGGATCTCGTGTCGTTAACCCACGGATTAGACCGGGAGGCTTCCTTTAAGCATGCGAGAATATGGTTAGAGGAAAGTAGACATTGATTTTTAGGGTTTGGGTAAGTCTTAGTTAGTTATGGCAACTTACTAAGAATAGGTCTTAGGGTGAGGTGGCTAGATGAAGTGTCTAGGTGAGGTAGATGTGTGGGTATTATCTAAATTAGGAGATTTTAAATAATAAATATTGTGAGGATAATGAATTAATTTAATTAAATAAATTAAATTAATATTAGTGGGGTGAAAGGGGCCATGGCTAGGTGAATGTGATGAAGGTGTTTATTTGTCGAGGGACCAAAGGGGAGTGTGACCTAATTTTGGTGTCTACTGGTGACACAATATTTATAGTGGAAAACCCGATAAGGTAAAAACCACTTTGAAAATAGTCTTTTACTTGAGATAACTTATTTTACATCCAAGAAGATGACCTCCTCCTTTGAAACCCTATTTACCAAGGTAAAACCGAATCACTTGATTTGCGCACGTTTGATATATTTCTCGAATTTATTAAATGAGGACCTAAAGTCCTTTTTATATAAGGTGACAGGGTATGTCTCCCAACCCACCTTTTCAACCTAAAATGGTTGACACATACACCTAAGTTTATAATATTTAATATTAGAAATATAATCATTTCATGATATTAAATATTTAACCTAAAGTATATACCTAGGTTAACATATTTAATAATAGAAATATAAATATTTCATATTATTAAATATTAATATATATATTAGTGATGGACCCATATACATTAAGGTTGGCAGGACTACTTAATCATTATGTTCCAACACTCCCCCTTAATGTTAAGTGGGATAATATAGCATATGCCAATAGATTACCCGCCTAGTGGTACACTATAGGATTTACAATCCTTAAAACATAAAGGTTTTAGGCTAACATAATGGTTGAAGGAATTATAACACCTTCATCATAATCAAATTACCTTTTAGTACAAAAGGATTTGGAATCCCAAATATCATCCCATGCTCAGTGGCTAAGTATGATTTGTGAGTTTTACCTGTTCTCACAGGTTCTCATAAAAGGTTATTGAACCCAGACATATATGAGTCTTTTACAACCAAGGACCACCTTAACAATATGCTTGTACTAGATGTTTACTAGTAAAATCAATAACACTAAAGAGTTTACTGAAGACCACTTTAAAGATATTTCTACACTTCTTTCTAAAAAATAATCCAAGGAGGTATACATGTCCGAATGTCTTTTTACACTTGCCTGAAGGTATTTTTACACTTTCCCGAAGGTCTTTTTACAAAAACCAAGTTCCATCAGGAGGTGACATTGTCATGCACACTCCTCCTCAATGGAAAATCCAACAATCCAAGCTTTTCACGAAAGTGACAAAATTTTGTAGCACTCAAGGACTTTGTGAAGATGTTAGCAACCTGCTCTTCAGTCAACATGAACTTGAGATTTATCTCATCACTTTGCACCTTCTCACGGGTGAAGCGTATATGTATCTCAATGTTATTCATCCTCTGATGTTGAACTGAATTCTTAATCAAGAGTAATACAACTTTGACCACCACATAGAAGAGAAATACTTCTTTTAGTTTCCATGTGTATCTCTACCAATGTAATTCTACAACCACATGGCTTCTTTACTTCTTCTATTGTACTTCTCTACCTCAAGTAGAAGAAATGAAGGTAGTTGATTATATTTTTGTTCTAAATAATGGTTCTTACACCAAAAACTTAAACACATATGCAATATAATTTATAACACAACATCAACATGGTTAGAAGCACAAAATCCATATAAGATAACATTTTCATTCTTATTATATGCAACCCATACTTGATTGTTCCTTTCAAATATCTACAATTTTTTTTTGCAAGATTCCAATGATCTCTAAAAAGGTTTATGCATAAACCTTGAAGTAATTCCTACTTTGTATAGGAAATATCTGATCTAGTTATAGTTAGATAAATCAAACTATCAACTAACAACGTATATAAAATAGGATCAATCTTTTGCATATGTAGATTTAGGATCAATATTTATTCCAACTTCCATTGAAGTAGAAAATGGTTTACAATCAATCATAAACAACTTTTTCAATACAATGGTTGCATATTGTGTTTTGAAAAATAACAATAGAATGAAATATAGTCATAAAAATAACATAATGTGAGAGATCTAACTTATTCATTTCAAAGTCCGATTCAATTTCTCTTTAATCCTATGAATTAAATCATAATTGTCACCAGACATAAACAAATTATCAACATATATATACATATAATGATAATATGCGAGCCTTATTTCTTAATGAATATATCATTGTTAGAAGAACAATTAACAAAACCTAATAGTTTAAAGAAGGAAACAATGTTCACATATCAAGCTCTAAGAGCTTCTTTTAAATGATACAAGGATTTCTCAACTTACAAACATAGTTTTCTTTACGAGCTTCTTCAAATCCTTTAGGTTGAAACATGTAAAGTTCTTCTTTTAAATCGCAATTCAAAAAAATATTTTTCTTATCCATTTGGTGGATTTCCCATCCAAATTGAGTGGCAATTGCAAATAAGGCCATATTAGTACTCATTTTAGCTACAGGAAATGTCTCAACATAATCAATACCATATTTTTAAGTGAAACCTCTAGCAACAAATCTAGTTTTATGTTTGTTAATACTACCATCAAAATTATATTTTACTTTGTATATCCACCTAGACCCTATAATACTTCATGGCTCATGTTCATACAAGGTAATTAATGCATGGTACATATGATAGCTTCTGGTCATTTTCCTAAGGTTAATAGGATTTAAACTTTCTAACATAGATTGAGCCCAATTTAATTTCTTATCTAGAAGATAAGAGTTTGAGAAACATCTATAGCATCAAAACATCATCATGACCATTTACTAAATCAGAATCAAAACCATCATTTAGAAGCATTTAATGAAGTAACTTCAAGAGAAGAAGACAACACATGTAAATTTTTCACTAGATTATATCTAGACATTTCATATAAGCTTCGATAATTAACATGTCATAATCTTTCATGCCATAGCTTTGAATTATTCAAACTTTGAGATATAAAACAAGATGCAGAAGAGAAATCATCAAAAATATATAAAACTTTTATTTGAATTCCTTCATTATTTTACTCTCATTACTATCCTTGATATACCAAGTATCCTTCATGCATGGATTCTAGTTGTGTCCATACCTCTTTCGGATGTTCGATATTACCAATGTGTAGAAGGTACTCATTGTTCACATTGCATAGAATCATAGAAAGAGCCTCTTGCATTCGTTGCAAGAATGTATTCATGTTATCTACAGTTGTTTAACAACCGGTGGGAGCAACCTCAGATCCAGAAACAATCGTCCAAAGTTTTTTTGCCATAAATTTTGTTTTGATTCAAATGTTGTAGTTGGTTTGATTTAGAATTTGGGTTTTGTCAAGATAGAAATAGTTAGATGTCATTGTTTTCCTAAACTTGTAAAACACACCCCATTATAATATACAATGTACCATAGAGTTAGATATTTATTGATAATAAAAATAACACTTTTAATAAAATCAGATCTAAATTTTATAGATCTAAAAACTATTTGATCATAACTAATTCTGTCATTACAATGCATACTAATTAACCTCCCATGATCAAAATAATAACCAGTAATATAAAGGGCTCTGCATTATACCCCAAATTTATATAAAAAATATTTCCGACCATATAGAAGTGAAGAAGAGACCCTTAAGAATGCATAACAACTGTAAATTTCTGAAAAAATTAATGTAGACAAAAATCCAAATTAACTTAAATTTGACGTTCAAATGACCGTCATAATGACTTATTTTTTGTTCTGTCGTGATAGTCATTTGACCGTCAATTTTAACACAGTGAAAGTTTTCTGGAACCTACGAGCTTAAATTTGACATCTAAATGACCATCATATTGTCTTATGTTCGGTTTCATCGTGACGATCTTTTGACCGTCAAATTTAATGAAGCCAAAACTTCTTTATGTATTTCCGAATATGAAATTCTAGAATTTCTTCTTCTGTATAATATTAGGGAGGTTATATTTTAACACATTATAATAACCTATTATAATTTATAATGTAAAAATATATACACTTAAAAAAAAGGTATATAGTTTATAGAATGTAAATAAAAATAACATATAGTTCATAAAAATTATAAACTATAGTATATTTTTTTATATAAAAACACATAACCCTTATTAAAGGGGTTTAAATGACATAGACCAAGTTAAAAGAATTTTACCAGGTGCAAGTAGATTTATGAGAGTATAGATTAACTGCATATTTTACAGAGGGGACAAGTAATTTCACCCGACCAATGAAATAAATTCAAATCCCTATTTTTATGAATCTTGTCTCCTCCCTTCATTCACTCTTAATTTTACCCTGCACACATTTAAAACTATGAAAATATTGCAAAATATTTTATAGAATTCTTCCAAGCTAAAAACTTTAAAACTTTTATGTGGCTATAATTACAAATATTTTAATAAATATTTATCACACTTCACGTGGACCACCAATAAACTAACACTTTTTTTAATTCTCCATTTATAGTTGAGAATTCCACATTTATACATGAGATATTATCTCATTTTATTCTCCACTCCCACTCTTATATAAAAGAAAACATTTAAATAGGTTCATTTTTATAGTTTTTATAAACTATAAGATATAAATGAATGGGGCTGCCCCCTTACATGGATAATATAAATGGTTAGGGACACATGTTAGGTTTTATTTAATAAGTATTAAGATTTAAAAAGTAATATCTTCATGGCTAAGTTAAGCAATAAACACAAAGTCCCCCTTTCAAAAAAAAAAAAAAAAAAGCACTTAAGTTTTTAATGCCAAAATAAATTGGGAAAAAGAAGAAGGGGACCGATACTTTTAAATACTCTTTCGGGTTGATTGAAAAAATCCGTAAAAATTAAATAAATAAATACAAAACATTTGATCTTAATTTACCTCGCTCTGTTACCATGTTAGAATTTGAGGATTCTAATAAATACGGATTTAATCAACTTACATATTACATAATGTTACAATAAATATTTAAATAAAGATTACATCATAACATAAGTAAATAAATAAATACTTGAAATAAATAACACTTATAGTGGAAAACCCCAATAGGGTAAAAACCACTTTGAAAATAGCCTTTTACTTAAGAGAACTTATTTTACATCCAAAGAAGATCACCTTCCCTTTGAAACCCTATTTACCAAGGGTAAAACCAAATCACTTGATTTACATACCTTTGATATATTTCGAATATATCAAATGAGGACCTAAAGTCCTTTTTATATAAGGTGATCGAGTATGTCTCCCGACCCACCTTTTCAACCTAAAATGGTTGACACATACACCTAAGTTTATAATATTTAATATTAGAAATATAATCATTTCATGATATTAAATATTTAACCTAAAGTATATACCTAGGTTAGCATATTTAATAATAGAAATATAAATATTTCATATTATTAAATATTAACCTATATATTAGTGATGGACCCATATACATTAAGGGTTGACCAAACCACTTAATCATTATGTTCCTATAGTTGCTCCATGTATATTTCCCCTTATAAATCTTCATGTAAGAAGGCACTCTTCATGTCCATCGGTATACTGAGTCCACCCCACGTGATGCAACAATAATAAGTATAAGACATACAAAATCCATCTTGTGCAATGGGTGCAAAAGTATCAAAGTAATCAATACCTTCAACTTGTGAAAATCCCTTTACAACAAGACGATACTTATACTTGTCAATGGACCCATTTTTTTGCATTTTTGGTTGGTATACCCACTTACACCTAACCATATTTCTTCCTTTAGGAAGAGATACCAAATCCCAAGTGTGATTCTTCATCAAAGAAGAATACTCAAGTTACCATCGCATCATCCCACTCTTGTATCCCATGAGTCTATGAAAAGACTATGGATCCTCGAAATTGATTGACACAAAATTCCAGAGCCGATAGAATGTGTGTGATGATGCCTAATGGGTGGAACATCTTGTATAAAAGGTACTTTGTACGTACCCAAAATTGTGGGGTATTGCACCGCCGAACAACATAACATGTGCCCCAATGATGATATCTGTGAGTCTCCTCGCATGGTGTTCGGGATCCAGAAAATCTCTCCAAGTGTGTATTAACATCCCACATGTCCCGCTTTAGTGCCTGCGTGCCTTGTTTTTCTCTTCTCCTCTCTTTTCTTTGCGTTTTGATCTTCTTGATTTAAACCACCGGGCGGTGGCGTGATCTGAACCACCGCCGTGCTCGTGGGCGGCGGTCCTTCACGCGTTTTCAGAACATTTATTTTATCGTGACTCGCGTAAATTTCAACATTTACCAAAGCTTTTTTCACTTGCCTTTACTCGTATTTATGATTGGTTCCCTCAAATAGTGTTTTTGCATTGTTTATGGTTAAAGAGTTCAAATTGGTTTTCACCTTTGGGTAAATGGGGATTCTATAAATAGCTGGTTGATCTTTAAGCAAATGGTCCCTCAAAAATTGCCTCTCATCTTCTCCTTTCATAGTTTTAATCTTTCAGTTCTTAGGAATTCATAGTTTTCAGTTGTTACATGCATAGTTAGTGTTGTTTTTCTATTTAGAAGCCACATAATCTTCATGTGCTAGTGCTGTTACTATTTCACACAATCAATTGAGATAGGATAGTTTTATTTTCAGTCTGAAGCCATTAGAGTTGTAGGTTTTGTTCGTAAAAAAGAATAGCTTCAGGTTCTGGACGTTTTGTGTCGTATGACTCGCAATAAATCCCACTAGGAATTGCATAAGCCAAGCTCTGTTCTCTTGTGCTATCCCTCTCCTACTCGCATTGTATTCAGTCTACATCCAAAACTACCATTGTTCCAATACCTACTTCTATTGATGCTAGCATTACACACTTTTCTAGATTCACGTGAGCACGAAGGAATGAGGAGACCACACTGAGGGGACAAAGCCACACACAATCGGATTCGCCACTGTTATGTAAAATCCAAGTTCAAGATTTTAAAGTTCTAGTTAAAGTATATCAATAAAAAAGTAAAAGCATTTCATTTCGATTAATCTCACTTTCGATATTGCTGAGAAGAGAATTGATCGGGATTGATAGTTTCGAGAAACTATGATTCAGTCCTCACTTTCGAGGTAGGATTGAGAGTCTTTCAAATATATTAGATTAGTTATTTCGTTATTTAGAATAGACTTACAATCGCACATGAGGAAAGTGGCTATACTAGCTGCCTTGTTTGTTTTGAATTTCGTTATTAGTTTAGTTGTCAATTGCTAGATATTTTAAATAATTGCTCTTTGAATTTCATTCAAATAGTTCGTCAAAACACAAAAATAGAGAAGTTATATATGTTGTATATATACTTTACATAGTTAGTTTTACTTTTCTTCAGTTAGATTTACATTGTTTCTTTTGTATGACAATCACGGGACCTAGGGAGCCCAGAGAATACGTATTCGAGCCAATCGTGCCTCAACCCAATCTTGTGGTAGCAATAACTGACGTAGATCAAAATCTCAGAATCCAAGTCTTCCGAACAACAACAGACCTACAAGAAATTAGCTCACAATTAAGAGGATTAAACGTAGAAGACGACAAAGTGCATACGTTTTGGTCAAACCAGCCAAACTACAGACTACCCTAGATAAATATCCACATGATCAGAAGGGATTGAAAAAGAGCAAATGTTCGGTTGTGATCCTTTGGTCCCACAGCTAGACGCAGGAGACATTCTAACCGACATAGACACTAGATTAAGGATTCAAGTTGTCAGAACGCCTATAAGATACTCTGAGAAGATTACACAACTGTTAGTTCTCAATATAGAGGCTGAAAAGGCATACAACTACTAGATACTAGGGGTTAGGGATTGATTCTGCACATGACCATAGGAGGTCCACAACAACCACGAATCTACGGTTGTGATCCACAGGTCCCACAACCCAACGAGTCCATAGGTCAATCAGATGTAGATGCTGGTTTACGCACATTAGTATTTAGATCTACTCCACTTCCACCAATCATTATCACACAGTTATCCTCACTAGATGTAGCAGTAAATCAAGTTAAGGCTTTCTAGACTAGACCAGAAAATCACCCATAGAATCCACCATTAGTCTGTCATTCGTTTTCATGACTGCCTGTCAGAGACATATACGAAGCACCCACAAAGTTATCTTCCGCATATTCCATAACCTATAGATTGAATCACGCCAGAGCTCGATATTGATTGGAGCCTTCGAGCAGTCATCATCCTTGCCGACCAATCTATCACGCCAATTCAGATTAGGAGGGCCTTCTTTGCCTTAGATTCACAAAAGATTCTATTAGTGCGTGTCGAAGACATAAGATTACCTAACTAGTTTGCCTACACCCCACGTATATTCCATCCCCACCACTGTGTCTCGGCACGACCTCGGGAGGTTGGGTGTGAGGAAGGGTTACTTGTAGATTCCCATGCTCACTTGTCACTTTTCCATCATACAATACTACCTTAGAAACTTTTGAAACGAGCCCACTTAGGCATAGCGATAACATTAGTGGGAATAAGATCCTCGTTGGCATCTATAACCTTCTCAAAGAAAGGATCCTCAAGATGAGATAAAGAAGAAGTAGGCATGGAAGAAGATGAAGAATCATGAGGTGTGAAGTGCTCATCAAATTGAACATGTGTTCAAGAAAGAACCTCATGCGTATCACAATCTAAAATTCAATAAGCTATCATGTCCTCACAATACCCTAAAAAGATAAAGGGTTTTTTCTTCTTATCCAAGGATTTCCTTTTCTTCTTATGCACAAAGGCCTAAGCATGGCTCGAAAAATGAGACATCCGGCTTAGTGTTGGACCAAGCTTCTCTCGGAGTCAAATGCTAAGTGCTCTATGTGGTATGCGATTCTGAATGTAGTTAGCACAATTAACTACTTCTTCCAAGTAGATAGGAGGTAAATATCTAGAATTCATCATACAAATCAGGTCATTTCCTTCAAAGTTTAATTCTTATATTTTGTTAAACCATTCTATTGTGGAGTATGAGGAACAAAATGTTGGTGAATTATGCCATGAGTTACTAAAAATTTAGAAAACTCATTGCTGAAGTACTCCCCCCATTATCAGTGCGAAGGTTCTTTATGCAACTAGAAGATTGTTTCTCAATCAAAGCCTTGAAGACTTTGAAGTGGGAAAAAATATCACTTTTGTACTTGGGAAAATAAACCCAAGTACGCCTTGAGAAATGATCAATAAAGCTAAGTGCATACTTAGCTCCATTGAAAGAGGGGGTAGGAAAAACCATCAAGTCACTATGCACAAGCTCAAGTGGTGAAGAAGCTCTCTTGGACAAATTATTAGGAAATGAATCTTGGTGTTATTTCCTTAATGCATAGCCATGAGAAACTCCCTCAAGACAAAAAACTCTAGGAAGACCATCAACTATACCATACGTGCTCAAATCCTTCAAATATTTGTAATTAAGATGTCCAAATCTCTTGTGCCAAATCTTACTCTTAGAATCTGCATGAGAAACCAATGCTTTCCCTATAGAGGAAGTGTCATCAAAACCCTCAAAGTGATATAGTTTAAAATTGCGATCAACAATATCTTAAGTAACAAGTAAATGAGGCTCCAACAAAGTTCATACTTTTACCCCATGTGGTGTAAAATTCATTGTTTTTCCTTGACCAGAATAACATATTTGATATATAGAAAGCAAATTTGTAGTGATGTTAGAAACATATAGTGCATCTTGGATACTACTACCATCAAGGTGTATGCCTCCTTTTCCTTTAACAGAAAGAAAGGAATAATCTCTAACCTCATTTTTGGAAGTAGAACTCAAACTTAGAGATACAAAAGACTCCTTGGAAGAAGTCATGTGATGAGAAGCACCTGAATCTATAACCCAACTATCTGTAAGTGGTGACTAAGATCTCCCAACAACATTAAGTGCTTTTCCATGCTAATTAGAAGGAGGTGGAGTGGAGATAAAATTTTTGTGTTTCTTGATTGCATCCTCTAAGGCTTGCATTCTATTATAACATCTATGTTCTTCATGACCAATACACCCACAAAAAAGAACATGAAAGGCTAGACTTATTCTTAGATATAGAAAACTCATTGGGTTTATAGTTATTTTCTTGGGTTTAGGAGCACTTTAAGATGGAGAAGGGGTGGATTTGGTTTTAATTTTTGGTTTTCCCTTGCCCTTAGGATTAGATGCAAATAATGCCTTTCAAAAGGTGGAAGACTCAAGGTTAGACAATTTGGATTCTTCCATAGTAAGTCTTTCACAAAATGTTTCTAAGTCGGGATTTTTAAATGTGTCACCTAAGGCATCCATGCTAGAGAAAAAGGTAGAAGAAAATATTTGGAATGGTCCTCTCAACTTGGATATAATTAAGTAAACACACTCTTCATCTTTCTTATCTCTTCCACTCCCCTTCAACCGTGTCAAAAATGCTTGAACTTGGTAAGATAATCTATAATTGATGGAAAATATTCGGGATTAAGAGAGGTGATCTTAATTTCAAGTTGCATGGCTCTCATGTGATCCAACTTACCAAATAAACCCTCACATTTCTCCCATATTTTGAAAGCAAAGTCACATTTTTCCAAATGAAACAAAATACTGTCACTTACATAAGTTCCTATCAAACCCATACACTCATCAAATTTGCATTGGTACTTGAAATTTCTCATATTCTCTAGTGAACACTGGTTATTAGAAGAAGTTAAATCCCATAATCCTTTCTCGCTTAATTATTGTTTCCATTCTTGGTTTCCATGTGTGGTAATTATTTGTTGTTAATGGCTTAATATGATTTAATGCGTAAGAAGATAAAAATGTTATTCTCACAAAAAATACAAGACCCAAATAATGCAACAAGACCCCCTAGATTTTGGCACTTTATATTAGAGTGTGTGTTACAAAATGGAACTTTATAATTATAGTTTGGTTGTCAAAATAAATAGTTTCAATGGAACAAACACGAAAGAACAAGCACTTTTGTAAAAATGACACTTAAACTGAGTTCTTGATCAAAAGATACAAACTTTTCAATTTGATGTTCTATTATTTATTTTAGTTACCATTAAAACAAAATAAAATGCTCTTTCCTTCACCACACAAATAAAATGAAAGGGGGTTGGAGTTAATTACATACTAGTAGGAATCACAAGCTTAAGCCCTCATATGACCATATAATATGACCACGGGTCTTTGTAAAATAAAACTTATAAACGAATGTCATAAAAGGAACGATAAACAAATCGTACCAAGATGCGAAGAACTCATATGCTAATTAAACACCATGCTCAATAAGATGAAAGTAATTCGCCAAAATAACTTTACATAAACATTTTTGAAGAAATGAGTGACAATATCATATACCATTATGGAACTCGATGAAATACAATGAGAATGTTCTTACTTATATAGGCAAGGAATATAAATATAAGAATCAATCAAGGTCCTAGATCAAGCCATAAATCAAGCAAAGAACTAGTCAAGACCATATATTTAAGAATGAAATAGTAATTAAAGATCTAGTCAATACCATAGATCAAGGAAATAACTATACCTAACAACTAGATAATATCTCCCTAATATCTAAATAAAATAAAAGAAATATCCACACACATAAGTGGGTGAGGATAAATACAATAAAGGTAAATAAAGTACCTACATGAACATGAGCTAAGGTAAATACCTACTTTAACAGTTAATTTTTAAATTAGACCCCTTTTTTATTCTTTCCCAAACCCTAGACAGGGTATAGCTCGAGAGGAGGTTATTTCAAGTTTTAAGGAACAAATTTCTTAGTCAAGCCACTAAATCACTCTATAAATCCCGAAACTACTGTTACTCTCCTAAAAACATATTTCCTTCCCATAAAATCCTTGCAAATATGATTGATGCATTTTTACTTGTCTTTTCGAATCGTGTCTTACTATTTCACAATGTTTTAAATGAATTGATAATCACCAAAAACAAACAATTCCATAAGACCCGTATCAATATAAACCTTCTCTTCTATTAGTAATTAAACTCGAACACCGTGTTACTTGGTTTATTGATAAGATTAAACTTTCATTCACAAATATAAAATATGGTTACCTCAACATATAGTTTCTCACTTATGCATGGGTTACTTTCACGTCAACCTCACCTTCAAGAGTTCTTCATGACCTTTACATTAGTTGTATCATCTTATTACACCTATACACAATTTCACACAAGTACTTTCAAGAAGTTTAATCATAAATATCTTGATATACATTACATGAAGCAACACAAAAAGATTATTCATAAATTGGTCTAGTTTGAAGTTTGAAGAAGATCTCATTAGATTATCCATGCAATACAAATCTCTAAGATCCATCAGGGCTCTAAATAAGATATTACACCTTCCTTATTCCCCCACACCCTCATGCATCTTCTTCTATTCGAATGCACTTCTTAGTAATGAAAGATTAAGAAGGTAGTTAGGGTTTTTAGCCACTAACTCACCTAGGAAGGGTCTAACCACATGAGTTATCACCTAAGTGGAGTTGAGTAGGTCAAGCTAGGATAGAAGACATGTCTTATGACCCCTTGTAATTCATTTATTGTGATTTCTCTAACACCTAGGCTCATTAACTACAACTAGACAATTTGAAAATTCAAATTTTAGGTTTTAGAGAGAAACCTCTTATTACAAGCCAAATGAGTCCAAATGGAATAAATACATTACAAAACCTCCAAATGAAATCCACACACACCTGGTAAGCTAAAACACACCCAAAATTGTCTACCTATAATGATGTTCTGCATCAACTTGCGAAAAAATGAGTGCTACAAGAGGAGACTTAAAACACGATGAAAGATGCTCAATGCTTAACAAAAGGAGTGTTAAGGGAGAGACTTAGAAAGATTGCAATAATTCTCTATGCTTAACCAAATGGATGCTAAGAGGGAAGAGACTTAGAAAGACGATGAAGGATGCTCAAATCTTAATGAAATGAAAGTTAAGAGAGGAGACTCAACAAAGAAATGGGAGCACTTAAAGAATGACAAAGTGAATGTCGTCACATGAAGTGAAGAAATGATGATGAGAAGGTCCAAATCTCATGAAATTGGACATAAGAGATGAGGGGAAAGTGATTTATTAAAGATCTCAAATTAGAGAAAAGTGAATCTCAGTAAAGAGAGAAGTGAAGAAATGTTTGAAGAGGATGTCGACAATTCAACAAAGTGAATTTGAAATGTGTTGATGTTAGAGTATGTAATGCTTAAAGTTCAACAAGAGGTAAGTATAAAACTTTAATACTTATGAAAATGAGGGATCAAGGTGATCACAAAGGTGCTTGATGCAGCCTAGAATCTCTGTGTAAAACCCAAGCGTCCGGGTACATCACCCAACTGAGTGAGCACTCACCGAAGCACACAAAGGTATCAGACCCTATTTAGAGTTCTTTTGTGCATGATGTTAGTGTGACGAAGATAAGACATATTCAGATCCATAAATAAACATAAACATTCCACAATGCATAATCCAGATCTAGATCTTAGGGAATCACAAATTAAAAATAATTGTAATAAGATTAACCATACATGAACCAGTTTTAGTTATGTGTAACACAATTATCTAGCCAATATCATTTAATACATTAAACATTGTAAAACACGAAGCTTCTTACATTATAAAGTATCACAATAAGTCATGTGTGCATCAAATTCAACAACATAACTCTACAAGAACTCACACACTAGTCTCTCTATAAACTACAAAGTTCAATACATATTTCTAGGGGTGGGGACGCCCTTCACCACCTATGCACTTCTCAAAATAGGTCGCATGCT
This sequence comes from Taxus wallichiana var. yunnanensis, assembly GCA_018340775.1. Classification (NCBI taxonomy): domain Eukaryota; kingdom Viridiplantae; phylum Streptophyta; class Pinopsida; order Cupressales; family Taxaceae; genus Taxus; species Taxus wallichiana. Next base: position 661,179,622 of record CM031242.1, read on the forward strand.
GATAATAGCCATGCGCCTTTACAATAACATGCACACATGCAAGTGCACTAATAATAGATGTCCTATAGTTAACTGGAAGAAGTAATCCTATTATTAACTACAACCATGCATGATGTTTATCAGCCGCTCATTCCCAAAATACCATTTGTGTGTCGTATAATGCAAGTCTCCATCCCGATGTGTGCTCCGCACGCTATCTCCAAAAATAGTTTGTATCCATAAAAATAGCTAAGTCCAAACCAAATTGTTATGGCGCGTGTTTCCTTTCCTATCATTCCACGCCTTCAAATGTACATTGTTCTCGAGCACATATTCTTTGTGTGTCTTCTCTTTAGAACAATATTATGTTTGCTTAACATTACCCCACTCTACGATACATTGTCATCCCGACAATGGGGATTCTTTCTGATGTTCTCAAGTAATAAAGAATAAGAATTCAAAGAATCATTGTACAAAAGAATGAATCTTTACTCTGCAGCATCCTCTTCTTCAACTGGGAGGATTAGCTCTGGATATTCAAGTTTGATTTACGCCTCCGGTGTTTGCCAATCATCTAGCGTTGTCCTTGTTTTTTTTTGTTAGAAAAAATGTAATTTTTTTCTTTGGCCCATTGGGCACTCCAATTTCTACAAAGACAAGGTATAATAGAATAGTGTCAAAACTTATCTTATCACTTGTGCGTGCTTCCTCAGTAATAGTTTCTACAATGTAGCTAGCCAAGTTGTAGATTTCTCCCTCTAAAATTTTCTTCGCAATGTGTAGCCACATGGTATTTACTTGTGACCATCTCTCTTGGTCATTTAACTTAGTGAGCAGATGCGCGGTTGCTGCACTACATGATACTTCTTTAATTTGTCTATGTACATTCTATGTGGACCCTTGGAGTATCACAACTCCTTCTGGTGGCTACAATAACTACTTTATCAGTCAGATCACTCATAATATATGTCCCTGTGTCCTTGGTCATGTTAATGTAGTAATTAGGGTTGTTGTGATCATTACCCTCCGTCTATCAAAATAGAAGAAGTCTTCATGGACTCTACTCATGAGCCATTGGTATAAAGCTTCTAGTTTTCCAAAATATGGGAGTTCATATAGATGATAAACCCATACCTTCTTAAGAAACTTTTCCCCATGATCATCATATCTTGGCATAACGTCCACCATGTTCTTGTTGGTCTTCTTATTCAACAACGCGTCCAACTCTCCCTTGTTGTCGGTGGTGTAGTGGTTGTAATCACTTAATTTACATCTGTGGATGTGGGAATCCCAATCCCATCCGACTATCACTCCTTCTGGATACTGCATCTCTGAAAAATTACTCTCGGGAGCAATTTCGACCTCAACTTCCACCTTTTTCTTCCCCTTCGTACTTGCTGTAGGTGCTTTCTTCGGTGTCATTATAAAAATCCTACCTTTTGTCTTCTATGTCGAGTAAGCTCAAACCCTAGCTCGAAACCACATGCCCTAGCTCCTTCTCAATGCTTGTTGTGCTCAAACCCTTCACCAATGGGGACACAAGCCACTTCCACACACAAATATGCTCTCCACGTCTAGTTTCGTAGCTCTTCACACCTCAACACATTTCGCTTGGCTTGGTCGCACTTAGCTTGCTCGAATACTTGTGATCGCAAAGGTAAAAATGAACCCATATCATGTCCTTATATAGATTTTCAAAAATTTATCACATTTATTGCTCCTTCACCTACCACCAATCCTCTCATTAATTGACCATTTTCCCAACTTCCGCGTGGTACACCTTCACGCCCTAGCTATAACCTTCTAGCATGCCTTCCTACCTTCTAGCTACAGACCTCCTTCTACGCGCTTCCATGCGCCGAAGTACCTCACCACTATGCCTTCCCCTAGTAGTTTTCATGGCATGCAACTTACCTCACGTTATATTGTTCATTCATTTTATTTCCAACTATGGTCTTCTTTGGGAACAATTTGTTTCTAGCAACTTCCTTCCATCTTTAAATAACACCGTAACAATATGTTCTTATGTGTACCCATTTTTGAATAAAAAATAACAACCACCCCACACCAATGGTATGTGCAGTCCTCTGCACATAAAAATACTTCAGATTGTAATTAGCTTTTAGTGTGCAAAACACATTTATTACACAAAACACCAAACTAAATTGACAAAGCATAGTGACGAAGAAGGAAATATATTAAAAGAAATACATAAAGGGAAATATATACTAAATGGCAAGATTGCCTTATTACAAACACTAAGAAGACTTATTTATAGTAGGGTTTCACCTACTCCCATTAAAGTAATCGTGTAACCATATTCCATCAAGAGTCTCTAAGCTGATAAGCACTTGTTTCAAGGATGTGAGTGATAATATACGGTCCGAACCAATACACCTTAAGTTTTCTTGGATGGTGCAAAAACTTGGAATCATAAAGAAGTAGCATCGTCCAACCTCAAGCTTTTTGTCTCTAATAATGTGTCTGTCATGCCATGCCTTCTACTGCACGGCCTTTTCTTGCTTCTAAATCCAACGTGCTATGGCACACCTCTCATCCAACTGTATTAACTTGTCAATTCTTTCTTCTAATGCCTGTTCATCAGTTAGACCTCTAGTGCATGCAATACGCAATGATGGTAACATGAATTCCATTGGAAGAACTGCTTCTGTGCCAAACACTAACTGAAAGGGTGTGGCCTTATTTAACCTCTTATAGGTTGTTCTATACACCCAAAGTACAATAAAAGCTGTCATCCCAATCTTTCCTTCCAACATCACAATTTTTTGTTAAAGTCCGGCTCAATATCTTGTTGAAGGCCTCGGTTAGTCTTGTTTACTTGAGGGTGATAAGGTATAGTCTTGTGGTGCGTAACCATAAACTCATCCAACAATATCCTGATCGTCTCATTCAAAAAGTGTGTGCCCCTATCACTTGTCAAACTCAATAGACATCCATATCTAGTGAGAATATTTTCCCATAAAAACCTTGCTACCATATTTGCTTTACAATCCTTTGTAGGTGCTACTTATGCCCACCTTGTTGTGCAAGTGATGATGTAGCGCTATTCGATTCAGGCACTGCGGTGAGGAAATAAGACCCACAAAGTCTATTTCCCATTTTTCAAATGGCCCTGCACTAGTAATAGGCTTCAAAAGCATTTCATCTCTTTACCCAGGTTTGCCAAGGCGTTGACAATGATCACACGCCTTACAATACTCTTTACAATCCTTGTACAAGGTCTCCCACCATAATACAACAAGTAGAATCTTGGGCAGCCTCTGTAGACACAAAATTTGGGTCACACTCCCCTTATTCCCCTTTCGAGCAGTTAACATAGCATGTTCATATAACCATGACCCTTTACCCCACATTTATATTAATTTAATTACTTACAATTGAATTAATACCCATCCTCACTTTATTTATTAATTTAATTACTTTAATTAAATTAATTTACACCTCACCCAACCACATCACCTAGACACCTCATCATGGACCTATTCTTAGCATGTTCATTCTAACTAGGACTCAATCTCTACTTACCTTAACTAACTGAGACTTAGTCTAACCCTAACACTAGATGCCTATTCTTTCTCTAACAATATGCCCATTTACTTACGCGGAAAATACCAGTTTATACTGGAACCAATGGGAAGAACTGGCAAAAATATATCCAAGATCTGTTGTTTTGGCAACCTAGGATTTCCGCCGTAACTGATGCTAATTAACCCTAAACCGAAGCCGGTTAACCTAAATCATTGTTGGTTACCATATATTCACTTTGGTAACCTTGTTCCAGAGGTTGGAATAATTATTCAAGTTTTTGAGAGAAAGATATCTACATGCAAGCACGAACCAAAGCCCTCTCACACATCCAGACACACCCTAGCTAGCACCAAGACTGATCTTAAGACATTGGCATTCACGGCAACATTCTAGGAAGCACTTCCATGACACTAACCACTAGTTGCATAGATCAACCATCACCTCCATCCAATCACTAGGTCATCATTTCTTTAGATCATTTGGATCTACATCATTCCATACTTATTTAGATCATCATTTCTTTAACTTTCACCTTTAAATCCTATTCTCCTTTGTATCTTGTCATCCTCACCTTCCTGCCAATCCACCCATCTGACCATCCATAACCCTTTAGCTCCCCACATCCAACCCAGGCATCTCTAAGCATTCTCATCTTCTTTGACAACCTAACCATCATTCTCCCATTCTCTGTGTAATCACAGAGAATCACCAAAACCAAATTTTATTGAGTTTCTACTAGTCCACCTCTACCGATGCCGGTTAACCTAAATCGTCATTGGTTTCCCTCTCAACCGACATTGGTCATACCCACATGACGTATGTCTTTTTATCTGGTAATTCTACCTATAACAACAACCTCATAATCTTCACCCAAATAACCCAAGACCACGTAAAACCGTATCCCGACTTGTTTCGGTCACCTTGGCTACCTGCCCAACCTCCAGATCTGATCATAACCTTACCTGTTAGATTAGATTTGCTTATTGTACTTGAATAAGATACCTAAATCATATCAACTATAGTAGGATGTTATTTGTTTATGTATTTCTTGCATTAAATTATGTTAAACAATGGATTGACAACCATCTAGGAAGTATCACACTTCCTAGATCTAGCATACGCTAGGTAGTCCACTGACATATATTGTTTAATATTCTTCTTATGGTCTTGTTTTGTATTCACATGTAGTTCCTCCTAGCAAAAAGGAAGTTCTTGCAATCAACACTAGATCGGGAAATTAGAATGCACGCACTCTACCTTCCACCTTCATTTCACAAGTATTCCTCCTCACCCTTACCTTATCTATTTTGCTCATACATATGCAACTTATTGGTGAAACATGCGTAATGGTGTCACTGCATAGTGTCCACCTGCAATGCCACCATGAGCCTCTTCCATGAATTTGTGCGCTCATGTTCCAATACACACTTGACAAATATTTCATCTCGGCCTTGTTTGTATAAGTCACCATTGATCAACATAAAGGGTATCACACGAATTACAAGTTGTTTCTTTTCTAAGGCTTTCATTCCTTACGGAGCCATACTTGTGCGTAAAAGATAGAAATATCCTCCAATTCTAAAGGCACCCAATGTAACTTTTGTATAATTGTGCATCCAAAATTATATCTTCAATTGTCTATGTGTCCTCCCTTGATTAAATTCTTGATAAGTGGTTCGGGCAAGAATTACTTTTACCTAGTTTTACCATGACTGTAAAGTCAAATTCTTGGAATAAGAGCACCCATCGACATATGCGCCCTTGTAAAACAGGCTTATTTACCAAGTATTTTAACACCATGTGATCTGTATAAAAAGACAAAAGGTGTTGCTAACAAATATTATCGAACTTATGCATGCGTGTAGATCATTGACAAGGCCTCGTGCTCTGTAGTTGTATAATTATATTCTGCAGGAGTCAAATTTCTACTAGCAAAGTAGATAGGATGATCTATAATACCTTATCCGAGTTGAGCTAACATTGTGCCAATGGTTGTGCGAGAGGCATCCACATGTATGCAAAGCGGTTAGTTTGATGAGAGAAAATGCGAGAATAGGCGTTGCAGTAAGTATCTCCTTTAATGCCTCAAATGCAAGTTCTTTGCGGTTCTCTCCAATAGAACATCCCTTTTCCTTTTAGTAACTCTTCCAGGGGCATGAAAATATTCACATACCCATTGATAAATTTTCTATAATACCTGTGTGGCCCAAGAATCTGTACACCTCACTCGAGTGGTAGGCTCTTCTAGGCCTACAATAAGCTGTAACAATAGTTGGATCCACTAATAAACTTTCTTTGCAAATGATATGCCCTAAATTTTTTTCAAAAGGTGTAGAAAACACACACTTCTTATTGTTTAAAGATATTCTTAACTATCTACATCTTTTAAACATTAAGTGCAAATTGTCACAATGATCCTTAATAAGCCAATATACCATCTAATCATCCAAGTAAACTTGCAAGAAATTGTGAATAAAATCCTGGAATGTTTGAAAAACTATGCACAAAAATACAATGAAGCGTTCTTCAAACCAAAGGGCATCACAATAATACAAAAATTCCCCATTCAATGGTGAAAGTAATTTTCTCTTGATCCTCTTATGCAATTCTAATGTGGTGATATCCTGAGAATCCATCTACGTGAAAGAGTAAAATTTACGCCCTGTAATGCCTTCTAATATTTCCTCGGTGAAAGGCGTAGGAAAAGGATCAATCACACATGTAACATTCAGCTCCCTGTAATCCACACAAATCCTAATATGACCATCTTTCTTTATAATGATTACCATGGAGCTAACCCATTCTGACTCCTCTAGGGGTTTAATGATGCTAGATTTTAGCATTTTGTCAGTTTCTTCTTTAAATTTTACGCGCAGGTTTGGGTTCATCCTGTAAGGTCTCTTCTTAATAGGGCGTACTCCTTCCTTTAGCTTAGTATTCATCTCACCTAATGACTCATGTACTCCCTTTAACTCGTGGTAGCCCTTAGGGAATAAGTCCTAGAAATCACGTAGTAACTCAATTATCTTTGCTACTTCAGAATCACACCAATAATCCCCAACTATTTCCTCCTTAAGTTTAGCATCCATGCTAATTTTCACCTTCTTGGTCTTCATAGGTTCATGATAGGTGCACACGTTTTTATCCGCACCTGTCTAAAACCTCGTGCGTACCTACTTGAATGAGTTATGTCCAAATCTTCTACTTCCTCATCATCCACAATGTAGACAATCTTTCCTTTCTTATCCTAAAAGAAAGTGCATGTAAATAGATTGACATCTATATCATCTACTTTATCAAAATGTGCTCCTTGTTCTTCCTCACCAAATAATCCTGAATGAGTTCTTCAGCCTTGGCACTATCTCCCATAGTCAAGCACTCCATAACCCATAATGCCTCTCTCTTTGGATATTTAGTAGAAAAGTACTCAAAATTATGGGTCATTCCTGCAATCAAGTCTTGCTAATTTCCAGTCTCCCTATGTAGTTCCGCATAAACATACCAAGCGCATGCACAACCTTGCAAAGTGGAATAAAGTTTGTGCACCCATAGTGAAGGTGCTTAAGCTTCATGCCCCGCCGTCCAGAGTCTCTCACATTGTTGAACGTGGTGTTGAATAAGTTGATTACCATGATATATATAGATTTGAGTAGGCACATTGCTCTTGAAAAACTGAGTTTTCGTTAGAGCAATTCTAACTTCATTCCATTTTATGAGATTATCTCTGTGAACCATCCACCAGCCATACTTGCCATCCCACACAGGTATATACTAACATATTTCTTCTCTCCACTTGATTTATCCATTGTTCCTCAATGGCACATAGGAATCTTGTAGGATCTAATTCTCCATTATACGGGGTACAAAGTTGTTACCTATCATCCTAATACAATGATATTTTCTCCTCCGCGCAAATGTGCTTCTTATTTCGCACCCAACCATCTCATAGGTGTCATGTGCCCAATTATCGCAAGCAATACTTATAGTATCACGATATAATGTGCATCTTCCCATTGAAGGATTCCTTCCTTAGATGGCTTGAGTATACGGATCCCAAATGACATGCACATAAATTTGCATTCAGGTCTTTCTCACTCAATGGTTCAACATAAGGTGCAGATTTCTCATCTGTTAAAGGGATAATAACTCTTTCTTCCTTATTCTCAACACTTATATACCCCTTGTTGAACCGTAGATTAACATTATTTACATAACACCAAGGGCACCCAAGTAGAGTGGGAAGCTTTCTGCTTCTGCAAGTGCTAAGACCTCAAAGTCCATAGTGAACTTGGCCCTTGTATAGTAATGGATGCATCCTTTAAAACTCGATTGGAGTGGCCTTAGTTTGATTAGCCATAAACAAGTACATTAGAGGATGGCTATAATGGAGGTATGTCCATTTGTACCCATGCATCTAAAGTAAACACATTCACTTCCACACATGTATCAATCAATATATTACTCAAAAGCCACCCATCCACAACAACATTCAGAGTGATCTCCTTGTCATAATCCAAGCTATGAGGGGGAAAATTAGCATGTAATATCTGTTTTCCATTCTCAATAATTGTGCATGGAGTGTTCCCCTTTAACCAATTACATAGTAATGGAATGATATTATCCTGGCGCAACATCTTGCATACCTCTTTCAAGTCATCAATATCCAATTGGACTGTCTCTGTTGCCTTATTTTGTTCCAACTTCCGTGACTGTTCCTTTAAAAATTGTATTTCATCCTGAAGATTTCGAGTACCTCCATGGTATCTTGATAAACCTCCTTCTAATGTGTAGGATCTAGGTATCTTGCATGTAAAACCTCCTCCTTAGTGATGGTAGGCTTCTGCTGTAACATCTCTCTAGTGTGTGCAACTTCAACACATGTAGTAATCTTCACAGGTACTACCTTAGGTTCTGGGCCAACTTTGGCATCCATTGATTCTCTATGGCACGTTGTATTCTAACCATCCTTTTGCCCTTGTTTTCTTATTTATGTTGCTTGTTAAGATGCTCATATAAGTCCAGGGCATTGCTCATAGTTATGATTCTTCCCACAAAAAGAACAAGTAATATTCTAAGGACATTCACGCCTGTAGTGGTTAGGATATCCCCATGTAAAACATGTTCTGCGAGGAAAATTTCCTCGTCCACCACCACGGCCTTGGCCCCCAAATCCACCATGGTATCCTTGACTTGTGACATGACCTCCTTCAAAACACCCTTTATTGCAATCATAACGCCCTAGGTTGTGATCATGATCATGGTGTTCATTTTTACTTTTAGAATTATTTTATACTCTTATCTGTCGTACACACCAATATCTATGACATCATGGATTTGACCAATCAACCTGTAGTCTTATGTATTGTGAGTTGTGGACCGAAAAATATTACAATAATAAGATACATTCTTTCTTATTGCGCGTTGTAATAATGGGCAAGTGGCTTGCATCATGGTCTAAATGACATATCTCATAGTCTAGCAACAATGAACATACTAACCTACGAGGACAACTATCCTTAGTGTGCCCTTCCACTTTATAATTTGTTCACTAAATCCCAGTGTGCATCTCATGTGCTGAATTTTTGATAGTTTCTCCAACTACTTTGCCATATCTGTAATTTGTGCTTCCAGGAATGGGCTCATTCCAGTGTCTATACTTCCGACTACCTCAATGCACAATGATGTTTCAAGTGCTTCACGCGGGTCCGTATATCTCTTATGTGACAAAGCCCTCCTAAATGGTGTGATCAAACCTCTAATGAACCACTGTGCATGCTGCCTTGCATGAATATCATACGAAATCTTAGACAAAAGTGTTTTGAAATGGACATCATATTCTCAAACACTCTCGGAATTTCTCTGTTTAATATCCTTGAGCACACTTATACTCTTGTTTGAACTCGGGGACATAAAACTCCTTAAGGAAAGCTTTCGTAATGCTTTGCATAATCTATGCAAGTCGATCGGGGTTATACTTCCTATACCAATTTGTGAGTGTGTCCCTGCAAGGTAGTTACAAAATGACTTGCCTTACACTTAAAAGTCGTGATTCCTTTTACGTGCCACAATATCTCACACATGTGCATGTGCTCAAAAACATCTTGTATTCCCCTATACTCCAGAAGATGAAGTGACATCTCCATGTAAATATTCTTGGGTTGGTGAGGACCATGCCCACCGATCCAGAACCTCATGTGTTACCTCTGCGCCTAGACCCACTTTGGATCCACCAAAGCTAGAACCACCTATGCCCTCTAATCCTCCCTGTAATTGGAAGTGGACCGGTGGATGTCTTGCCCTATGTCCCAACAATGGTACTAAACTAAACTCCTACGATCTGGTGAGGTGGTGCTACCCCAAGAAGTTAGCCCAAAGTTCTATGCACTTGAGTTCTGTGGCTTTGACGATGCGCCTGAAAAGGTACCTCAAACAATAAGGAATAAGTTTTCCTGGTCATAGATGTACTTTCTACTTGATTTACTCCTTTTCTACTACTCCCAAAATAGCTTCATCGACTACTAGTTGTACTAGATTATGGGAAACCAAGTGCAAGGGCTAGGTTTCAGGTAGATTCGAGATGCACGCTCGTAGCCCATGTCATCTCTCTGGCACGCTCCCATATGAGGTTGAGGAGGGTTCCCTGTCATGCTTGCCCAAATGGGTGAGTTCTAGATGCTCTGGATCCATGCCTTCTATGTGAGCTCCAAATCCTTCATGAGCCATATTTCTCCTCAACGTCATCCGTTCTGCAATATTAGATTACTTTTCTATCTCCCTCTTGCGTGCCTCATTATACTTAAGTCGCCTTTCTTTTCTTTACCTCGCTCACTGCTAGGTCCGCCATCCTTCACCAAACCTTCTCCTGCCCCAACGCATGGTAGGGTTTAGCTAGCCATCGACTTTTCTTCCAAGTTCAGGGTTACCATCAAGATTTTGATTTCTAGTGGAATGCCTTGCAGATAAGTTCCCTTGGGATAATGTAAAAACTGGAACTCATCTACCTCTGGGCACGAGTAAGTGGAAATTGAGTACTCTAAAATATAGCTATTCAAAACACCACAAAACCAAGTATCCACAACACACATCCAAATTAGATCAACATCATAGAGGGCTTGAAATTATTCCTACATCCAGACAAGTGTGTGATACCTCCAATTCCTTTTAGATGCATAAGAAACCAACCACTCGTATAGCTCTACCAGAAAGATAAAAAAATAAGCTCTCACACAAATAGTCATACAAATTATGCTCCACCCACGTGCATGCATTAAACTCAGATCTAGTGTTGAACCTTTGAGCATACTCTTATTCCAAATATTTTATCCACTCCTCACCACTTGCTAAAGTCAATCGGTATGTCTTCATCACGAAACATCTCGAAAACAAGAAAAAATAGGTCCCGACAACGAAACCAATGATGCGACAGCCTAGAATTTTGTGTAAAACCGGGTGAGTGGTACATCACCTAGCTTTGAGTGAGCGCTCACCCGAAGCACGCAAAGGTACCATGCCCCTCTTTAGAGTTGCTTGTGCACGATGTTAGTGTGATGATGATAAGACATATTCAGATCCATAAATAAACATAAAAATTCCACAGTGCATAATCCAGATCTAGATCTTAGAGAATCATTAATTAGACAATAAGCGTAATAATATTAATCATACATGAACTAGTTTAAGTTATGTCTAACACCATTATCCAGCCAATATCTTTCAAAGTACATTAAACACTATAAAACACAGAAGCTTCTTACATTATAAAGTATCACCACAAGTCATGCGCGCATCAGATTCAACAACATAACTCTACAATAACTCACACGCTAGTCTCTCTCGTAAACTACAAAATTCAATACATATTTATAGGAGTGGGTACTTGCCCTTCACCGCCTACACAATTCTCAAAATAGGTCACATTCTGATAATAGCCATGTGCCTTTACAATAACATGCACACATGCAAGTGCGCTTATAATAGATGTCGTATAGTCAACTGGAAGAAGTAATCCTATTATTAACTATAACCATACATAGTGCTTATTAGCCGCTCATTCCCAAAATACCATTTGTGTGTCAAGCAAGTCTCCATCTCGATGTGTGCTCCGCACGCTATCTCCAAAAATAGCATGTATCCATAAAAACGGCTAAGTCCAAACCAAACTATTTTGGTGCATGTTTACTTTCCTATCATTCTCGCACCTTCAAATGCAACTTATTCCCATGCACGTATTCTTTATGTGTCTTATCCTTATAAAAATATCATGTCTTCTCAACATGTTCTTGACTATGATAAATCGAGTATCACGAAGTCAAGATTTAGATGAAAAAGGATGAAAATGTTCAAGTTCGGATCGGGATGTCTGTAACCCAAAACTTAGACACATTTACGAAGTGACAAGGTGGATGCGAGAGAAAATATTTAATAACAAGAGTGAAACACAAGTATGTAACACATAAGAAAAATGAAAAATGATGAAGTGAAAGTTGGCCTCTACCTTAAATTGGCTTGGTCAAGGTGTGGCTTCCTAGGTGGTTCTCTCAAGTAGGTGTCAACAGTATACCCGAGTGAGCGCAATGTTATTGCTAGCTACTTGAATTTAATTTACCCATTTTGAAACAAATGAACAAAGATCTTGCTCAAATTATTTACACTAGGGTCGCCACTAAGGATATTCCTGACTCTAATCTCACAAGGTGTACTAGTCAATTGGGACTAAGGAACCCATTTCACAACCATTTCCCTCATTTCCTGACTACTTTGGGGTTCTTATGGTAGTCCTACAATGAGTTTTATGGATTATGCCAAAGTATTTCCCACAATTATAGCAGTTGGGAAATAACCTTGTCAACCACACCTACAAATACAATGTGAATTTTTCATTTTATCTTGATTAAAGAGGTTCTCTACACACAAAGAATCAGTAGTTTGTTTAGCACATGATCGAGGTAACTTGCAGTTAGTTTTTGTGAAATGGTCTTCATAATATGATCCTGCAAACAAGGGCTAGTAGTTTTCCCAAGGTGAATAAAGAGAAAACAATGAAAAAAACAAATTCACGTTTCGATTCTAAAGATTGTTGTGAATAGCGCGAGAGAAGATCATAAGCATGAAGTGTTGCAAATAGCTTCACAAAAATGAAAAATGACAACAAAAACAAGATCAAAAACCTCCACAAAGTGTTAGCTACTATGCAAAAAAATGTTTAATGTTTACAAAATGTCTCGAAAAAGTGAACGAAATTGGATGAAAACATCAAGTAACCCTATAAAAGCAACTTTCACGATTAGTCTAATTGATTAAAATCAAGAAAAAAATTAAGATGTCCTAACTAAATCAAAAGACCTAATTTAATTAAGATAAGCTAATTAATTGAGTAAAATAAACTAAGTTATTAATTAATAGAACTGATTAATTTAATTAAATAAACTAATTAACTAAAGTAAGTAAACTAACTTAAATTTAAAGAAACAAATTAAAATAACATAAAAGAAAACTAACCTAATTTTAAACTAAAGTGTTAATTAAACCTAAATGTAAAATATTTTGAATATGGAAGAAAACCATAAAGCTAATAACATTCGGTGTAGGGAGAGGATGAAGACCTCGAGATCCTCGAGCCAAGGTGAGTTGTGCATACGCAGAGTCCGAGTCCTATGTTTTGCATTTTGTTTGGTATATTGGTTTTGTGTGCGTTGCTCTATGCGCAGGCTTTATGTGTGTGTTGCGGTGGCTCGAAGAGATGAGTGCAATATGGGTTTGTGTAGGGCTCGGTGTCTTGGAGACAACGAGATCATGGAAATTGGTGTAGGCTTGATGCTAAGGAGTGAGGTGAGATGGGTTGGGAGAGTCGAGAAAGAGTCGGATCGAGGGGAGGGAAATGAGGTGGGATCGGTGAGTTGCATTCGATTCAGGGTAGTGGGGAGCTCACCGGGGTCGTGAGTTAGTCATCAGTAGGGAGTCGATTTAGGGTGTGCAAGGAATGGTTCGGGTGGGTTAGGTAGGATTGGTGCGGGAGATGTGTAGATATTTTTGCGACGAGGGGAGAGAAAGGGTTGAGGTAGTGAGGGAGAGTTGGGTCAAGTAGGGAGATCGGGTCGAGTCATGGCTGAGGTGAGGGTTTAGCTCAAGATCGGGTGAAAAGGTTATCTTGGAGTGGGGACTCGGGGAGGGTTGAGTGGAGATGACAACTTGGGGTTGGGGATGGGAGGTTTAGATAGGAGTTAGACGAACTAGTTGTTTGAGCTAGGGGCGAGCTAGGGGATAAGGGGAATTGGTTGAGAGGGTAGTGGAGGGGTTAGAACTATTTATAAAATTTTTTATTTTATTTTTCGACTTTGTTTTGCTTGTAGAATTTTTAACAGGTTTGCAAGGAAATGTAATAGGATTTAAAGATTTTTTGCAAGATTTTAGCAAGTGAGCTGCAAAGTGTAACTTTTGACATACCTCCAACTTTAGCAAGGGATTCTAAATGTAACTATAACTAAAACCACCTCTATATTGTTGGAAATCACAAGCACTGAGAGGGGGGTGAATCAGTGCCAATCAAAACTTTAGAGCATTTCAATTTCAAAGTTGATTGTGAGAAAGAGCTATAACATGAACATATGATCAAGTACATACAAGAAAATAATAACTCACAACACAAAATTTATAGTGGGAAACCCATAAAGGGAGAAAACCACTTTGAAACCAAGGCTTTATTAGGAACACCAATTCTAAAGCATACAATGATCTTGGTTTTTTGAGCACCCACTCAACCTATGAAGCACCCACTTCAAAATATTCAAGCACCCACTTGAAGAAATCTAAACACCCACTCAACTAGTTTAACAAGTTGTAACTTGCAAGGAGCACCCACCCCTTATGATCTAAGCACCCACTTAGATATTACAAAGAATTTGATCATATAGTTCCTATGTTGCTAATACAACAAATTATGATTACTTTTCTCTTGCTCTCTTCATTCACTCTTCAAGCTTAAATTTTCATCACTCTCCTTACCTCTTTTTCACTTACTCTTCAAACATTCATTAGATCTAGTTTTCTACTTTTCTTTAGAGCTTTGTCATCACCCTCTCTCTCAATCAATATATCTATATTTGACAACAGTTATCCCTCTCTTTCTCTGCAACAACCTTTAGTTCATCTGCACCCTTGCACTATTTTTCAACTTCATATCATGCTTAATTTTTTCTTAAATAGACAAACATAATTGATTTTCTTGACTCGTGATTTTTCTGTTTTTAATGCACTCATGAATACAAAAGGACTCTTTCCTAAAATTATCTTCAATGTCACTATCTGACATTTACAATAATGCCTCCCATCATTGAATTTTGTTACACCAGATGATATTAATAATATTGCCTTCTAAAATTGTCTTGATTACACTTTCATGATTTTATCTGCGTTCGGATGAAGGCGTTTACAAGTTTCCCTTTTGACATTATGTTAATGGCTATTCTTAACAAAATTTCCCGACCGAGATGAAATTATGTTATGAATTTCTACTCCATTTTGATATGAAACAACCTCATTCCTTTCGCAAGAATTTCACGATCCTTAGACGGAGCTATGTTTAAAAATTTAGGCAATTTTGTTTGTGCAATCTTTAGATTCGATCAAATTTCCATTGTCACAGTTGTTACCATGATCATTGATGGGCTTTCCCTATGCCAATATTAATGACTTGTTCTAAGCTTATGTGTCACAATTTGATTGCTTGAGGAGATTTCCAACCATTCATTCAATTAGCCATGTCACTTTCTCCACGTCTCACCTTGTGCTAATGTTGTAGACCGATAGTCTATCAATCTTAACCCATTCCGATGTGTTCACATTTGTCGAGCCATCTCCCAAAATTATGCTAGAATATTTCTATGTGTCCACCCTCAGTCACCAGATCATCTTCAAGTGGTACCCTCTGCTTGGTCTAGCCATCTTTGCCTTCTACCAACATATCTTGTTTCAAGTGTGTACCATTTACGATGCATAGACTAATAGAGAGACTCCACGTAGTACTTTGATTTTGGCCTTGTCGGTGTGAAGCCTAATCCAATAGAATAACTCCACTTGCCTTTGTGTTAGTATTTGTTAGTCCTCGTTTAATAAGACAACTCCACATATATTTTTGTGGTGTTAGGCTTATTAGTGTGAAGCTCAATCCAACAAAACAATTCCATGTATCCTTATAGTTTTGGGTTGTTAGATTTATGTCGTAGCTGGAAAAGTGAGCCAATCAAGTGGCTCCACGTAGTTTTTCCTCACAACTTCTTAATGGACTTGAAGGTTTTATTTAATCCAACTTTATTCCATGTGGTGTCGGCTTTTGAGAGTTGACTTATGCCGACTGCCTTTAACTGTCTCACCATATGCCTTATCCATCTTTGGCCTTATGTATTATTCCTCTTTGGCCATGTGTCCCCTGATTTTGATTGTGTCTACTTGTTGTCATTCCACACGACCTACAAAACTTTGACGACCATATCTTCCTCCGAGAGCTCCAAATTTCTCAAAATTGGACTTGTTCGAAAGGTCTCACTGAGTTTTAAAAGATACATAACTTTACCATTGCAAAAGCTCATGTATGATTAGAAATAAGCTTTTCAAATCTTCAAAGTGTATGTTGATTTAACTATTCGAGCATGTAGACATCAAGAGCTATCTTTGTAACTATACATCTTGTCTCAACCTTTACACCATGTTTTAAACCATCTCTTTGATGCAACTTGACATATACTCAGACTATCTTCTTTTCTTTGAGTACATTTCCTTGAGGACCTTCAATACTTGTAACATGCTTATGCATATGTCTAATGGTCCAATAAAATTCTTACAAACCTTTTGAGACCTGTGTAGCCATAGATTATCCATCAACAAACCTGAGAATGACAAATATTTTCTTATGACATGATTGTTACTTCAACCTTCATCTCGGATGAACCACCGGAACCTCTTTATGAGATCCATCCATTATTTATAAGTCACTACCAATCAACCTTCATGTCCCTTACAGAGCTTTAATTTACCATTCACACCATTTTCCATCAACGCCACTTGACATCAATGACAACACCAATGACCAGGGTTCAACATATATTTAGAGGAGAAACACCTATATGTGCACAAATTGTTTTTTATAGATCTGAATCTTTTTGCTATTTTTAGATGTGCTCAAAATACCTGCAAAAATACATAAACACTAAAACAATAAAGAAAATGATTTTTTTAATGATTTGTAAGCCTTTGATGCATGTTTTGGATGCTCTTAACACCTTCACAAACACAACAAAGCAGAAAAACAACATAAACAAACCAAACCAAAATATTAAACACATAAAAAAGAAATACAATTGCAAAGAAATGTAAACAAACTTGAATACACAACAAAAAGGAAAACACACCATGACTTATTTAATAAACCAGGAGGACAACACTTGCAAGTGATAAAAAGACACGAAACAAGAATTACAAACAAACCCAATATGAATAGGAAGGAATGAAACCAAAGCCATAATTAAGATGCGAACAATGTTCCTGCAATTAGTCTACAATAAAGGTAAAGCAGAGTATAATAAAATAATGAATCGAAAGAATCAAAAACATCATCAAAATGTTGAAAAACCGCAAAAGTACAACACAATATGTAAAAATGACGTCTAATGACACTTTGAATGTGTTCCACATTGAAGAACTAGACAAATATGAATGCCCTCAAGTGATAGCTTAGAACGTGAAAGTATTGGATCGGTCGAAGTGCGAGTGATACTTAGATACTCCACAATATAATATTGTCGGATCCCATTGAAGTTTCATAGATTTTTCTTACAACAATCTAAGAGGGTAAAGAAGATTTGTAAAGGGATAGGCATGCTATTTATAAAGGCTAAGTAGTGGTTGGAAGTTGGTTGAAACTAATTGAATGCACATGCTAAAAATAATAGTTGAGGGAAGTTAAATGGTTTCGGGAAGATAAATGCCATTTAGGGAAGTAAATGGATTTAATTGGTATAAGTTGCATCCAAAAAGGTGGTTGTATGTACAATTTAATTTCCCCCACCTTTATAGGATTCTAGAAGTGTAGTTGATTAGACTGGTGAAGTGGAGTCCAAGTGGGGTCCAAAGGGAACTTAAGTGGAATTGACTAGGAAAATAAGTGTATTTTCCTAATTAGATAACTAATTTAATTAGTTATAATGTGCACACTAACTAATTAATCATTTATTTAATAAATGAAAATTAAGCTAGTTAAAGGTGTACTAAAGATTAATTTAATTAATCCAAAGGGGTGTAATGTGCATGATTAATAAATTTAATTGATCAATAATGAGAGGATGAATAACATGTTGTCTTTGGGATAATACTTGGAATGAGTGAGTGATTTTAGGGTGTCTACAAAACTTAGGAGTTAGATATCTTAGCACCTTCTGTACCACCATTGCTTCTTTCAATTCTTCTCCTAATCCTCTAATAGTATAGAACACTTCATCTACCTTGAGGAGATATGTTGCAATGTTTTCTTCTTCCTTCATCTTCAAACTTTTAAACTGACTCCTATAGGTCTGAAGATTTTCCAACTTCACCTTAGTGTCACCTTCATAAATGACTTGCATCTTATCCCACATGGCCTTGGTTGTAGAACATTACATTACCTTGACAAATTCTGACTCTGCTAATCCACACCAAATGGCATTCATTGCTTTAGAGTTATCATTACTTGCCTTCTTTCCTACCGTATCACTTGAAGGATTTTTGACGAATATTGTACCCATCATGATGCTCCAAAAAGTGTAATTTGTACCATTGAACAAAGGAGATTTTCTAGTTGAGGAACCACTTTGTTGACTAGCCATATTTGTGCTTCTAGGATCACCTCAAGTTTGTTAAGCTTACTTTATAAGACCTACTTTGATACCAATTTTTGGAAGCACAAATACTATGGAGGGGATGAATGAGTGTGACCCAATACTTTATTTCACATACACTTTAACATTCATCAATTATCATTTCAACTTAACCATTAAACATGCATTCACCAAGAATCATAACCATACATGAGCAATGAGAACACAAGAACACAAATACACCAGATATAAGTGGGAAACCATTGAAGGGAAGAAAAACCACTGAAACAAAGCTTGGAAAACTTGTCCTATACAAAAATGAATCAAATTTAGTTGAGCACCAACCCAACAAGGAGCACTAACCCCTAATATTTTAGTAGAGCACCAAATCTATAAGGAGCACCAACCCCTAAGTTTAGTAGAGCACCAACCCTACAAGGAAGTTGTAAATCCCTAGATGAGTTAGCAATAACTCAACCACCAGATTTTTTTCACATATAGAATGTTTCCACAACAATTGATGATGAAACTTATTCAATTCTCATTTATTCTATCTTATTTAAATTTACCTTCTAGACTTCTTCGCTCAAGGACTTCGTACCAAGCTGATTAGGTCAAATGACATGTCTCTCCAACATCAAAACACTCTTTAGAACATCATGAACTATCCTCTGCTCTTCCTTGATGATCAAAAATACCTTCTTCACCTCTTCACAAACCGCCTTCTTGTTCGCTACACCTCTCACACTCTCAACTACCAAATAGGTCTCATGAACTTCCTTATATACATGACTTATGCATAATACACATATAGGTCATCCATCATAGGGTATATAAAATTATATAAATATGAAAACATCATGAAAAAATCATGCACAATCCTCCTTAGGTTGGAAAGAACACCTCATGGCTACATTTCTTAGTTAGGACACAATTAGGCCCGAATTCGTAAAATAATTCCTTCGCCAAGATTGGGTCTTCTTGGCCCACGTGGACTTCAAAAACCTCACTAACCTCTTAGACGTGTTTTCTAAGTCTTTTACCAATCTCCAAAATCTTCTTTAACTATGCATCACCATATCATGCTATGAAGCCACCATTAGGATCAATTATCCTCATTAGGTCTATGACCTACAAAACCATCTTCATAGATGAAGCTCAACCAATACTCAAATCATTCAATCATAAAAATAAAACATGTATACATCTGCTACAATACCTCAAGGTCATCACCATATGTATGTAACACCATAACTTAGTGCACAAATGCTTGAGAACAACTTTTCACTGAGCATACCCAAAAATTTCCTAAACCTAGTAAACTAGGTCAATTTGTGACCAACTTCTCACCATACCACCTAACCTTCAGAGCTCATTTAATACTTGATTCATGTCATATTATACATGTAAAACATATTAATGTTCATAGGGTACTTCAACTCAGGTCATAAAGACTCAAGACCATTTTTTCACCATGACCACCTGAAAATGTCATTACACCCCAAAAACTAGTCTTGCAAGAATGACTTTCACAAATTATCTAAGGGCTAAAAATTGTTCTGAAACCACCCCAAATATGGAGTATGGATTACTAAATTCCTCTACCATCTATTTGCACACCATGTCTAGTGCAAAACTTGAGACAAAACATAACTTCTTGAAACATAAATTTTATGTGGGGTCCACTCACTGTCATGACACCTAAATTCCACTGGAGATACCTGAAAGAGAATTTTACAACCTCCAATCATAAAAATTGGTTAACCAATAAATTTTGAGCATGCTTGGGAAATATATTCTCCATTACTACCTTAATAGGGTTTTAGGAGGGTTTTAGACCACCTTACCTTCTTAACAATTGTTCATAAAGCTCGCCCTTAAACTAAAAAAATAATGCTAGGAATTTTGAACTAGGACCACTACCCATCTACCATGAAGATATTTGGACACCATGTAGAGTTCTCACTTTCCAATGAGAACAAGAAAGTCCTTCTTGATCTTTGATTCTCAATTTTGTGAGCTCAGAGAGGTGAAACACATTTTCCTATTTCTTCCTTCAAATCGGGTCCTAAATTTTTTCAACACCTATAGGAAAACCTACTACACCTTTCTAAATTCTCACATTTGCATACTAAGCTCAGAATCAAATTATCCTACTTCATTAGACCACCTAAGGCTTAAGATAGGTCTAGGTACAAACCTAGAAAGTAGGTTCAAACCCTATATACACACTCTAAGACACTTGTGAGTGTCTTAAAACCTCATCCTCATGCTCTTCATGCTTTTATAGTGCTTATCCATCTTCAACCACATGTGTCTATCCATATCTAATGTACTTAGGCTCATTAACCCTTGACTAGGCTTCATGTCCTTTAGTGCACACTTGTACATGCCATGTGCTGACCATGGTCAATCAATAAATGATCTTACAAAATTCCTCTTGCACTCATCACAACTCTACAATATCAATATATCACTCCTGTAAGCCATCACACTTACTCAGGACACCTCATCGATGAAAACTAGACAAAAAAACTCAAAGACAACACATGACATCAATGATACTACTAATCAACCTTCACATGACATCATACTTCTTTTGAAATTAATGATAATCATTGAAATCAATGACAACACCACATTTGCAATAATCTCCCCCTTTGTCATTGATGGAAAACACATATAGCTCATTCTCTCAAGCCATCAACTCATTCTCCCCTTTTGACATTAATGAAAAAGATTCATACCTGCAACCTCTTAATTCTCATCTTCTATCATCACATTAGGGCTCACCATTTGGTTGGAAACATAAACCAAACATAATAAGGTACATTTGACCTCTTTATCTCTATTTTTGACTCTTTAGAGCAACATATCTCCCCCTTAGCAGATGCATGCCTTAAAATAACTTACTTACTTGCCTTTTGAGCTAAGAACATACCTAATTGACTCCCCCGAGTCCATGACACCACTAACATGACTACTAGATACCAATGTAAATCTTCTTAACTTTCCTTGATGAAATTGATATAAATATTCTCAAAACACTACTAGAGAACTGTTCCTTTGACTTCAAGTACTTCATCAAATGTACACTTATCCTATATATAAAATACTGAAATAAGAAATATTTGCATACCTTGTTCAAAAATCCCCTTGAGACCATACTCTAACTCTCTTCTTGATCTTACTCTGCTCCCTTTATAATTTATCATGATATTAACCTATAAAATATAGCCTAACACTCACATTCCTAATCACAATCTAGCCATCACACTTGTAGCCCTCTTACGTCTTCATGTCACTCATATAGGCTTATATAGTATAAGGTCATATTGGTCTAACAGACCAATCTCCAGATCAAGAGTCACATACCTATATTAGGTCTTAAAACACAATCTTATGCCTCAACCATACAATACTACACTTCTTCAATATGTCTAAGTGCCTTCATGCCTAAACAATCCTTCTTGAATCTCTTTTACTATGTAAAAATATTCATGATTTTGAATGGTCTAATCAAGTCATCATACAAATGATTGAAACACATACCTTCACTTGTATTTCACAACAATCTTTGTAAAGTCTTTTCTCTTGTAATCCAACAACACATCTTCATATGAATAAGAATACATACGAGTTACAAAGAAGAATGAACCAATTTACTCAAATTATGACATACCTAAGACAATGACATCTAGAACATGCCACAAATGAAGAAAAAATATTGAAGAAAGGAAAATCACAGATGGAGAAAGAGATCAAGATTAAGAAATGTAGCAAGAGGATGAAGAACAAGAGGAGATACACTCATTCGAAGAAAGGGTAAATAGGGAATTATAAGGAAAGAATGAAGGAATAAATGTTGAAGTTTCATTTTTTGGGGATGGTTTGAAACTAGAAGAGATGATAGATTGGATAAATAACATAAAGAATATTTATGAGTGGAAGAATGCGGTGGAGGAAAACAAGATGAATTTTTCATACACCAAATGAAGGGTCATGTTATGATATGGTGGTATAATTTATAGAAATAAAGACAAAGGAAGGTTGAGAGAAAAAAATTATAGTTCAAAGTCCTCTACTTCTAAAAATGGTTGGACATTTAAATCCTCTTCTCTTGCACGCATAAGGAAGCTTTTCTACAAATAACATTTTGAGTTTAGTTGGTTGTTGATCTTATGGTTGTCACACCATTTAATTGTCTTGGAGGGCTTATACTTTTCAAAAGTAAGTATCTTAGTTGGTGTAAAATTTGTGTCTCACATTCCCTTCATCTTAAACTCTTCCTTAATGGTCACTATTTATAGAGTAATATGCTTCTCTCATCCTCTTAACCTTATCCAAATGTAGTTTAGACTAAATTAATGGTCGTAGACTATTTTGGTAGTCAAGAACTCTTTGTTTCTTTATAACTTAAAGGAGCCTAGTTTTGCACATAGGCCATGGAATGCACCAAAGTGTATTTATTGGCATTGGATACAATAATCATCTTAAACATCTTCAAGATAATATTAATCCTTGTAGGATTCTATGAATTTTTTCCATTTTGGCTCGGATTATTATTTTATTTGATCTTCTCCCACATGGTATGGCCTTGCTACCACTTCCTCATGGTTAAATAAATTTTTACAAGTGCAATATTTATCTTCTCTTAGTCTAAAAATTATTCATACAAAAATATGAATCTAATTGATCTAACTAGATATCTATTATATAAGCATTTATTTTTTCCTCAACCAAGGAATATCTAAATTTAATTAAAACATAGGGGACTCGACCATCAAAATATTCACCTAATAAGCGAGATGATTAAACCACTTGGTAGAAGATTTCAACAAATTATTTTATTAGAAATTAATTTTGTTCTTAAAGAGCCTTTGTGATGCAAGAGAATATCTTACAAAGGCCATAAATTTTGATCCAATAATCCTATTGAGCCCATTTTAAAAATTTAGATCTAAACAAGATATATGTTTTTATAAGTTGCTAAAACATATCAACATTTTTGAGGGCCAAAATTGACCATCTAAGCTCTAAAAATTGCATTTTGATATTTTTGGTATTTTAAAGATTTTTCAAATTTAATATTTTTTTGTATCTGTTAGTGCGAAATCATAGCACCCCTAGATGATTTCTAAAGAATCTACTTTTCTAAGGCAGAATCATCTAGTGTGATTGTATAACATGGAACTTTTCCTAAGGTGTGGGACCTTACAAATTGGAAAAGCTCTCCAAATTTAAAGGTTGGTTCCTTATTCCTCTGTTTAGGTGCATATGTGAGGATCTGCAGAGGATCTATATCTATACCTAGTCTAAAACTTGCCAAGGAGACAGGGATAAAAGAGTACAGAAATAAGAAATAACTAGACTACCAGGTGATGCACCAAAGGAATGATGAACACTTAGTTTGCCTTCGACACAAACCAATAAAATGCATACAATAAACAAACACAGAACAACCAGATCGTAATGAGAGACCAAATAGAGGCAAAAGAAACGAGAAGGATTTGAGATCGATCACAAACATATTTTATTGCTCTAATAGATTGATACAGTTCATTACAAACTAGCCGAAAGGTAGAAACGTATTACAATTTTAAAAGAAGGCCTGAACCCCACAAATCCTTTGCTAGAAGGAGAAGGGAGCCTGCAAAACTAAGAATATCCAACCCTTTACAATGAATCCTACCCCCATATTTATAGAATCGATCAGAGAGAAGAAAGAGAGAGAGAGAGAGAGAGAAGTGGGAAAATGTGGGTCGAAGCTCAACCACCGTTGTTAATGCTTCTGCTAAAATCTACCCCGAATCCATCTTTTTTGCATCGATCCTCGATTCGGTGCCTTGAAGGAAGAGGAAATAGCGGAAATAGATCGAATCCGATCTGGTTGTTGAGACTGATGATCCTGCATTGAAAGATCGAAGATGTTTCTCCATTTTTCTTCCACCTAACCTCTCAAAAATTAAAGTTTCAGACTCCCATGGCATAGACGAGGTTGAGATCTTTCCAACGATATCAGATTTGCAATCTCTCGAGCCCTGAGTCGAAAGATATGCCCCTTCAAAGTTTGAATCGATTCTGTACAACTGGGTGGGAAAACAATTTGAAAAATGGAGCCCCTTTTTGGATTGGGACGCGTGGCAACCAGATTGGAACAAAAATCAGGTCCATGGGTCCGCAATTTACTTTTATCTCTTTTGCAAAAAAACGTAAAAAACTTAAAAAATCCCGCAGCCCCGAAACTCTGCATGGACACATGGCTCCTTTTGATTGGCTAGGAAATGTGCTTCCATTTTTACCTTTATGCCTTTTGGACAAAAGGCAAACTTTACTTTTTTCCCCGACTCCCCGCCTTGGCTTTTGACTCGAGTCTTTTATAACTTTTACCCCTTTTGGGGCAAAAGGCAAAAAAATAACTTTTTCCCCAACGCCCGCTTTCCATTGGGACATGTGTCACTCTGGCACTTGGTCGGGAACCTCTTCTCCATTTTACCCTTGAAACAACGCCCTTAGGACACTTGGCAACTTCCACCGGCCTGGCTTATGCATTTGAATTTTCAACTAACTCCCCTTTGAGGACACGTGGAGGCACCATGCTTGTTTGTAAACCCGACCCAAAGTTGCCTTTGGAGGAGCGTCGAGTTGACACTTGTTGGCCTCCTGCTTTGTGAACTTTTCAATAGTCCCTCCAACTTTTTAGACTTTGGGCTATGTGGCAGCCTCACACTTGTTTGGGTCTCGCCTTTGGACCAACTCTTGGAAGTGCGCCAGGCTGACATGTGGCACTCTCCACTTGCACTTCTATACTTAGCCATTTTTGAAGTTTTCTACCCGCCCCTTGACTCTTTTTGACCATTTCTATGTGGAGGGCTGGCGCAAGTTTGAGTTCCTCCTTTTGGATTCAGTCTGGGAGAAGCGCCCTTAGGACATGTGGCCTCTTCCACGATTCCTCCATGCTTAGCCATTTTTGCCCTTTTCTCAATCTGCTTTCGACCCCTAAGACTTGAATCTTCATCATTCTTCCTTCTTCTTGCTTCTGGATCTTCTGTAGCATCTTCCCTTCTTTGTCGACCCTGCTATTTTATAGTTTTTCCTGCCTGTGACTTGGAGAATGGATTTAGATGTAGAAACGGCCTGACAGAGTCATTTTCTTTCTGTACAGGATCCTTTGATCTTTTTGGCCTCTGCCACTTCATTGTTGAATCTTCTTGCAACCAATTTGCAGGATCTGGATGAGTTTTCTCGGGTTCCTTCTATGCGGGGTCGTGATTCAATCCAATATTTAGCTTGGGGTGAAATATGGATAATGTATCCTAGTAATAACTTAAGTTTCAAGTCATCCTTGCACTTTATTTAGACATGTAAATGATAAAATATAATTATTAGGCCCATCTAAGTTTGTTTACAAAAGTTATAAAGTATATATCTCGCTAAAAAAACAAGTTTAGGTAACTCTAGGATAAATTTTTGTTTTAACTCTAAGATATATTTTTTTCTTTGTTATAACTAGATTTTTTATTTTTACATGAAAAAATAACCTTTAAGTTGTGTTTTATTTAAAGACTTGTATGTATTGTTTATGGAATAAAGAAAAATATAATTGACTCTTTCTGCTCAATGATTTTTGTTCACTTTATTGTTTGTTTTTGAAATTGTTTTACTTTTGGATCCATTATCTTGTATTAGAGAAGGTTCATCTCTAGAAGAAATACTCAAATGTAATCTTATCGGTGATTTTTTTACGTTTCAAATTTTATTTTCGAGGAAAAAATTGTTTGAAGAACAATGTTAAGAAAGATGGAAAGAGAAAGAGAAGGGTATGCTTAAATGAATAAAGATATGTAAGAGTTGCAAATAAGAGTGGAATAACTTCCTTAATCATTACACTCGCTAAGATAAAAGTATCTAGAAGATGATAGTGATGAAGAAATAAAGCTAAAAGAGAGGTAAATCACATGTATATAAATAGAATAGGAAACAGAAATCCGATAAGAGGAGGAAGAACAAGAGGATCTAAAATCACTGAAAGAAATTATAGTTAGGGTATTAAAAGAAAAGAATGGAGGAATATAGGTTGAAGTTTTTAGAATACATGGGTATTCTAAAACCAAAAGAGATAATAGACTGGATAAATACCACGAGAGAATTTTTTTGAGTGTAAGAATATGGTAGAGGAAAATAAGGTGAAATTTATATGCACCAAAGGAAGGGTTACGTTATGATATGGTGGGATAATTTATAGAAATAAAGGAAAATGAAGGGTGAAGAAAAGAGAAATACTTGGAGTAATATGCATAAAAATATGAGATATAAATTCATCCCGATGGGTTGTACACAAACTCTCTACATAAGATTTCATAACCCAAAGCAAAGGAGTACAATGTCCAAGACTACATGAATGAATTTTACAAACTATACATTCAAGTGGATCTTTATGAATCGAGGAAAAAATAGTTGCAATAAATGTAAATGGTTTAAAGTTTTTTGTTCAATATGAATCAATCATACATAGAAATATTACCATGGAGGATGCTTATCAACTAGCTTTGAAGGTACAAGAAAATAAAAGTAGGAAAACGTTTAAGAGATCATCTAGGTTGAAGAGAGGACCACCATATTCATTAAGGGGATTATATGGATTTAATACCATAAGAGGAGATTCATCATGTGGGATGTAGAAACACATATATACAAGAAAAGGTTTTAGAATCAACAAAGAGGAAGATGATTTCGGATAGGCAAAGGTTATGATAGAGGCAGAGGATGGAATTCTCCATGAAGACATTTTTTCTCTAGAGATGTTGGGCATCCTTTTCTTCCCCATCAATTAGTCTTCAAATATGAGCAGGATGTAGATATTATAAATGTAAGTATATTTTCTAGAGCCTATCTTTGCATAAGAGAAATGATCTCTATTGTTATCTAATGAAGCATTTCCCTTTATGTAAATAAAAATTAGTTTTCCATTGGTTTCTAGGGTTTGCAAGAGAGAATGAAACCCTTTTTTCAATTTCCACCATTATCACAGATCTAGGGTCCCTCTGCATCGTACTAGAAGTGATTTTGGTAATGAAAATTTTGAAGCTTCATTACAGTCGCTCCAGGATCTAACATTGATGTTTCCCTTGAAGCAGTTGAAATTAAGGTGTTATGATTCATCCAACATAAACTACATTTATTAGTTTGTTCCTTTTAAGTGCATGTTTAAGTTTCTAAATATTTTGAATTAAGTTTTCAATATTTTACCAATTTGAGGAGTCTGTTACTTTCTTATGGAATTTCTTATTCATTACAACTTTCTCCATTGTGAATGGTTTGGTGAATGGTACAATGGTAAATGTTGTCTTTCATATGGAAAACTCACTATCTAACTAATATAAAATTTTCAAAGGTTCAGAGCACCATGGAGATTAGTAATCAACAAAGTTACATCCTAGATCTACTCTTTTGGGCGAATTTGCATAAGTTTATAGGAAAAGACAACTTTGTCCCTTTAAAATGGACAAAATTTAGTTTTTTCTATCCTAATCATTGTCTTTGCATGGGAGGCTGCAAATTGGCATTGGATTACTGATTTTGCAGCAATTGAGTGGAATTAATGGTATCATGTTTTATAGCACTTCCATCTTCAAATCTATTGGTGAGTTTCACCTCTTAGATTATGTAATTTTGTACCTTTTATCAAAATTTTATTTGGGGAAATAAAGTGTAGAATATATAAAATTGAGGAGA
The DNA here is from genome assembly GCA_018340775.1 of Taxus wallichiana var. yunnanensis. Taxonomy (NCBI): domain Eukaryota; kingdom Viridiplantae; phylum Streptophyta; class Pinopsida; order Cupressales; family Taxaceae; genus Taxus; species Taxus wallichiana. The sequence continues at coordinate 661,207,728 of CM031242.1, forward strand.
AAAAATGTTATTACAAATATATTTAGCTCATATAATGTCTGTCAGGATTGCTTTAGAAAGCAAAGAATTAAGCTTCTTTTTTATTATCTTCAAAATTGCAGGTATTTCATCTGCTTATGTTGCATCACTTGGACTTGGTGTCATTCAAGTTTACTTAATTTCCCAAATCCTTCACAGATTTCTTAATTTGATGATGAATGATTTTTTAGGGTTCTTCTCTCATAAGTTTTAGCCTCAAGTTACTTATGGATAATGGATGACACTATAGGTGATCATGACCGGGCTTATTGTATGGCTAATGGAAAAAACGAACAGACGTCTCCTCCTTATGGTGAGAAATTTTGTAGTTACCAAGGATATGTATTGTGTGATTTGTGAATCTTGAGTCAATGGCTAAAAATATTAACATGACATTTGTGTTTATGTGCATAGGTCTCATCAGGAGGCATGGCCATATGCCATTTCCTTGTTGGTCTCTCATTTTACTTGAAGGTAGTTTCTCTAATTTGAATTTTAAGACAAAAAATGGATTCTCTTTCTATGGAATATGTATTTGATAGTGTTAACTGTTATGTACCATAGGATATGAGGTTCCTTATTTGGTTACACCAAAGCTAATTTTGTCTTGTTATTGTAGGCCCATATGGCAGAAGCTTCTCAATATGAAACATTCTTCAGTGTTTTAGCTTTAACAAGTTTGTTGGTAAGTTAGAATTGAATACTAACTCCAAAATATATTGATGAAAACTGATGGGATTCTTTAGTGCTTTGGCTATGAAGAGTTTCTGCACAACTTACTCAATATATTAAAACTTTCCGGTATTTGATGCCTTTATATGTTCTGTTTTAATATTGATTTATATATGTTATTGGCTAGTGGTTTCATTATAGATTTTCATTGTTTCCTTCTCTCTTGGTATGGGTGCCATCCCATGGAGCATTATCCTTTCATTAAATATTCATCCCTTAAAACAAAGTTCTGGGAAGAAATAGGAAATATGGCCTCTACTATGCCCAATCACACCCCTTATCAACATCAACCACAAAAGTAATAACTATCCCTCTAAATCAAATAACATATATCGTTCGATGTTCACATTGCAGTATGTATTTTACCTAATAGGGATCCAAGAGTGGACGATGTTATGTTATACCAATGTAAGAAAAGATGAAAAGGTGAATAGGCTTGCAAGGCAATGTATCCATGGATACATGGTGTCAATATGTTTGATATGTACTAATCTTGCCTTGTCCAATGTACTTGGATCTGTGGATCTATTCTATCTAAGAGAAAGCGAAGTAAGGGTAAATAGTGGCTTTCTTTACTAGAGGTCATCAATTTAATATTGCTTTTATAAATGTATAATAATGTTTGCAAATGATTCTACATCTGAATTGATACGATAACTACAAGGATATTTTGTGATTCTGTAAAGTCTGCCATGACATTACGTATTGTGACCAATGGCATTACATATTATATATATTCTTAATTACCAATTAATGACAAGGATAATTACTTAAATTTACTCTTCTTCAAGAAAAGGGAGCATACTTTAATTGCATTTTTTCTAGATTTATTGCCACTTGTTTTCTATCCTCTTGAGAATTTGATGGTTGTATGTTTGTTCCTATGTCCTAGAGGATGATAGTGCTTGTTTTGTTGTTAAAGGGCACTGTAACTTAGAATAATACATAGTAGTAACCAATAATTGTAGTAAATAACAATGAAGATATTCATGAAAGTCATCTTAACTTCAAAATTAGTTGTCACCTTTATTTGTAGACAAAGACAGACTTTATTTCTTGCATTAATCCACTTATAAAATCTGCAAATGTACGGAAGTCTTCGTGTATTCATGTTTAGTTCAAATAAAATAGTCCACAAAACGCTACCACTCATGATATAAGATTTGCAAATGTATATGTACGAATTTGTAACAAATTTGAAATGTAGAGATAAAACCTTTAAATGTAATGCTTCATCTATATTCCTACACTTACAAAATCAATCACACCCCTTATCAACATCAATTACAAAAGTAATAACTATCCCTCTAAATAAAATAACATATACCGTTCGACATTCACATTGCATTGTACACATGTGATTGCTAGTTGTTAGGAGCTTGAATTTCCTCTCTTCTATAGTGCAATTCTATTATCTATCCATTCTTAAATCTTCTACTCTATGTATGTAAAAACCTAGAAATTATACACATGCGAACATACACACATAATTATATGTTGTCCATCCATTCTCTATATTCTATATATATATATATATATATATATATATATATAAATAGTGTATGTATAAAGTTATAATGCTTTTTCAAATCTTATTTTAAGATTGTTTTTCTAAATCTATTTTAAAAGCTTGTATTATCTTTATCTTAATTTTTTTCTTATTTCAAATTTCTATTCTTAAAATAAACTTGCACAATATTTATGTATGTAAAAAAATGTTAGATGAAAATCTTGGTGAGCGTGGAATGGTACTAAAATCTAAAGATTGAATATTTAAAGAGGGCATATTATTATGCCGTGCATTTTGTCCAATTCTTCTAACTACCAAAATGTCGGCCAAATATTTTTGCCATAAAGTTGGCAAGTTGCATATTACTAGCAATTGCACATGAGTTGCAAGTTACATCGGATGTGCAAGATTTTTGTCTCAGTTGATGGGAATATTAAAAAGGAAAAAATGAAAAACATGTGTTGTAAACAACAAGATGGTTGGAATAAAGTAGTGGAAGAAACTCACGAGAATTTAACCCATTCTAGCAAGGGCATCCTCAAAGAGAGACACCTCCGGTGTAATAATAAGAATAATTTCTTATCGTATAAAGTGGCCATGTCAGTGTCAAACGAAAAGGTACTTAGTTGTCGGGGGAACTTATAGGCCCCTAATTTGCGTAAGTACCACTTATGTCTACACTTTTATTCTACCTCTACATCATTTTTACGAAGAACAAAATCATCCATGTAATCAAATTGTAGGAATTTTGAGTGCCCTATTTTGATGAATGTGCTATATTTTTGTTACAATACTTTGTTACTTTGTGTTATGGTTTCTACACAAATTTAGCATCATTTTTTCATGTTGACATAAATTGTGTCGAAGATAGATATTCTATTGATTAAGATATCGGAATTTCTAAATTTAGTTATCCTTAGTGTTGGTGGCCTATTTTGTATCACATTTTGTTTCAATGAAAAAATATTGACGTAAATCATGTCAACATATCAAATTGTACAAATAGTCCGATGTATGTCGTCGTTTGATCGTAATTGTCATTTTTAAGGGAAAGATTTTTCCAATGCCAATCTCGACGTAAATTTCATAAAACTTTACATCATAAATGAGTACTAAATCAATTTTATCTAGTACCCAAAAGTTGAAGGAGAGGGCTACCCTTCACTCAATATGCACCTCAGTCAACATCGGTCAATGCATCATGACCATCCATTTTGAAATGGATGGTCATGATGCATTGACCAACGTTGACTGAGGTGCATATTGAGTGAAGCTTAACTTACGGGTAAAGTTCGCATGCAAGACACTTGTCAATAATCATTTTCATTTATTCCAACATTACCCATTTAAATAAAAATAAGTTAGTAAATTCAAAGGCATCTCACTTTATTTCTACACTTCAACTCCACTACAAAAACATTGTTACTCAACTTATAACTTCTGAAACCAATGTACCCTATACAAAGCGTATATATAGACATAAGCATTCACCTAATGTCTCGTATCACCCAACATTTCTAAGGCCTACATTTTTTTGGTGTACTTCCGATGGTCAAAAATTCAAATGCACAAGTTGCCCCATTTGTCTTAGGATCAATTGAGAAAAAAATCATTTGCCAAGTTTTCCATATAAATACATGTTCACCTTAACTCATTATAGACCTCTTGAATCATCTAGTGGAACACACCCAAGCACACTTTAAGGACTTTGGGCCATAACCATTAAATCACCAATTCCTTAGAGAGACACAATAGGTTATGCATATGAAATATTTATTTTCAATTGAAGTCAAAGATCATTATCATTTGGAGAACTACATAACTCTAAGTCCCTTTTAAGGTAGGAATATGTAGGGATCACTCGACCTGGGGATTTATGAGGTCAAGCAGACTATTCAAACAAACCCCTTTTATAGGTCACAAGATAAGGAGTCCAAGGTTTTAACAAATAAGAATCCATTTACAAGTACAAAAGTGTGATTTCAAAATTCTAATAAAAATCTACATCCAAGGACACAAGTGGTGCTAAAACCGAGTTACATATTAGAGTACTTGAAGACAAAATTGGTTGTGAGATGGTGAAATCATGTAATGATTCTACATGGTTTGGGTGATTATGTCCAGGGAACATTTACATATCACTAGAATTTATATGCGCAAAGTGATGATACTCTACATTGCTTATTCTCCTAGTTTCAAATCTCTATTATACGTCTAGACCTTGCATAATGGTGTAATCTTTCTAACCCTAACTCTATCTTCATTTGTATAGCTTATAAAATATTTGTATGATCATATTTTATCACCACATGGATTTGAATTTTTGTATTTACCATTTTATCATATTTATTATCCTATATCATCTTTTACATTAAATTAATAAATCGTACTTATATGTTCCTAATATTGATATTATATTCGGTGAACCCATTTTATTTTATTGATCATGCCACCATGCGACTTCATTCCTCACCCATAGGGTTTCATATTATAATATCATAGTTTTTCCTTAGGTTTTTCTAAAGCCCCTAATTTGGTTGTGTATGTATATCATGGTTGATATTAATGGTTCCTATGATAATTATGCCCTCACAATCCTAGTCGATCTTACTCTTCAATTAAGAGATACTATGACACAAATTCTAACTATCCGCCTTCCAAAAACACATATGAAATGATGAATATCATACATAATTGAGTGGGACAAGAACATTCATTTAGGAATATATTTTTTTGGGGGTATCCATTGCTTAGATGATCCTAAAAACAAAATTATACCAATTCTTAACCAATGGAATATAATTGCCTCTAGAACCACCCTCTTGATCTTATCTTAAGGGGCATTATCATATTACATTACTTGTATTCCCCCAAATCAATCCTAGGATTCACATAACAAAATTTAAGACTTATGAAAAGAGTATGTTTATAACAAGTTATAGTTTCAGATTACAACTTTCCCAAGAACCCTTGTGGCACCGGATTAAGAATGGTTCTTTTCATTACCCTACATCTCTATCACCTAATACAAAAATTAAGACAACCATTTTTTACTCACTTTCAAAGGCTTTGAACTTATGAATTTTACCCCAAACCTCTCCTTTCTCTACATCAAAATACAATTGAGAGAGTTTTTACTATATTGATTGATTCAAGACAACCTTATCTTGCCTACCTTTTAACCAACATATAGAAAAACATGATTTGTATTTGGCTGAAATTTACTTCCTTGTCTCATACATAAATTCTTTGTATTCAAATTCATATCCTTTAAAGAAAAATGTATCTAATTCACCAAGCGTGAAGAGTCTATGCTTAAACCACACTACTTGATACACTAACAATCGTACATGAAATGTATGATGTGAACGCCGAAAGGGATCTATAGAAGAAGTGAAATTGTATGAATGGGAACAATGGGAGAGGAAGAGGGGTGTAGGAAAAGGCGTTTGAGGGTGGAGAAGTGTATGGGAAAGGAAAGAGGATTCAAGGAGGAAACGTGAGAATATACTCTCTAAGAAGTAAAAGACATGCTTGTCATTTGTAAGAAGGGGAAAATCATGTTCGAAAGATGTAGATGAAAATATTGATGGTGATATGTTAGAAACCAAACCAAAACAACCACTTTTTGTAGACCTTAGTAGGACCCAATTTCAGTTATGAGGGTAACTAATTATAGGAAGTAGAAGCACAGACATGTGTCGATAATTGACACCTTCCAATGATTGGTCATACAAGTCAAAGGTAGATAAAGGCTTTAGATTGCATGCTAGACATGTTTTTATGGATCATATTGTTCTGTCCCAAATATTATTTGCTATGTGTGTTCGACTTAAATGTTTCATGTTTGTAATTTTAGTTCTTGCACTTTACAGGTAATTAAAACACAAATAAATGCAAGGGGAATTCACTTACGTGTTTCAAGGATTAATTTAGAAACAAGGATATGTGGGGCAAACCTTAAATCCCAGGGTGGGGGTTGCATATACAATTACAATTAGGGTTTCTTTGTAGCTATCAGGGAAACAAATAGGGTATATATCTACCCGAGAAGCACATAGTTTTTCCAGGTGTGGATGAAGTAGAAAAAATGCATCTAGAAACATGAAGGGCGATGCAATGTGCTTGTGGTTAGGAAGATGCTTGTAATCGGGAGGGAGTTATCCTGAGATTGCAAATCGATAGTTTTCATTACTACCTTCGAATAAGGAAGAAATGATGCATAAAAAGAATGTTCAAAGAAGGAAAAGACATGAATTGAAGGTTAGAAGGGACGACACACACCTTAACCCCAATTTTATTGAATGCGAGTGTTAATACTCCTAACTATAATTAAATATAGATGTTAATGTCCACTAATAACAAAAAAACTAAAGAAAAATAGATACTCCACCAAGTACACAAAAGGAATGCCTCGCACATCTCTAATAATGCTACACATAACTGAAATAGAACAAGAATATATGACAGGAAAACAACGATTAACAGACAAAATCATGGAACCCTGAGTTGAGACCCATTGAAACAGAAAGCTATGACCAATAGCTACTCTCCGAAATTTTAATATTTTCTCCCGACTCATGTCATATGACTGATCTTAAACAGTACATAATCTTTCCCCTTTTGAGGCCACCAAAATTTCAGAAGTAGGAAGTAACATTCCATTAAAGTGTAGCAATCCAATCCAGTGTGACAATAGTCGTGGAATGTAGGTTCAAATTGTAGCTAATCTAATTTTGCTTCATATATGCCCACTATTACCTCATCCCATTTGAACAAAGGGAGGAGACTATTCAACCCTAATTTTAAGGCTTCGTGACACAAGAGGACTTAAAATAAAATAAATTCAATGACACGTCCATAAAAAAAAAATTAGATCACTATGAGAAAGCGAGTCCAAAATGCCACCAACATAATAAGGCAGAGTACAACTCGGATCATTTTACTTACTAACGTACAATTACATAAAAGGTCACACCTAGGTTTACTTATTGACCATGTCCATCATTCTCCACACCAAGTGGTTGTTATTAAAGTTAAGCCCCCTCACAACACCCTTAGTATGTTGTAACCACTCAAAGGATCCATGTGGTGGTCTAAGGAGCTGCTCCATCCTCCTCTAATCCCACACCACAACACCAATATAACATCATTGAACAACTCAAGAAGAATCCTGCATAAATATCTATTATGGATCTTCTTAAAACTTCACCTGTCCATAAAGACATCATTTAATGCACCCTTTAAAAACATGTGTTCTAAATGACATCGAACCCATATAATTTCAAGCCCTCATCACCCATATCTATCCCTATCCGACGCTTCCACTCACATTCACTCAGTAGGACCTGCCACCACATGGTCCCACACATAATCTTCCTCTCTATATTGAAGTACATATCGAACATACTCGTGTTAAACGTGTGCTAGTAGACAACAAGTCTATTCTAAATCTTTGTACCTTATCTCTTATCCAATAGTTAGGGTACAATGAATTAGATCTAAAAAATATATTATTACCATCAAATCTTATGATAATATTGAACGTAAATCAATTAGGCAGTATATATTTTCTGTTAATGTCGGACCGATGTGTTTCCCACCCTAGTGCGCATTGTGGACATTCAGTTCCCATATAATTTATTACTTGGCCGACCATGGATTCATGAAATGCATGCCATACCATCTACACTACATCAATGTCTCAAATTTGAGCATGTTGACATAGAAGTCACCATCCATGGTGATCCTCAACCTTTCTAATATTGCCAAGCACTTGAAGCAAAAAGTTATCGGGAACCATATTGTCCCATTACCGAACCCATACAATCATCACTACCATCATCATCCACCACTTCATATGTCTCACTAGATAGTCTTCCATCCACATCACATAATGCCTCGTCATCGTCTGCTCCTCTCTTACCCACTCCATCCATATCAACTCCCTTTTACCCACTCCACCATATCCCCCTAACTATTTGTTGCTGACCATGTAAAAATATCATCCCACCAAGTGGACGTGTCAATCTCACTGGTCTAATACTCACCCACCACTCATCATAACCCCGTACGGTCCTTAAATCCTCCCTTTGTTGGTAATGGTGCCCAAGGAACAACCTATTGCTCTCGCTTACATCATCCAAATTAGCTCTCACTATTGCTAAAGGAATCACTACACCCAGTCCTTTGTCTCCGCCTCAGTTCGGGAAAATACATGAAGACTTGCAGGAATACCTTGCACTATACCAAACAACCGCAATACACGATCTCGGCCTATATTGCTCTACCGTATATGGCTGACCCCAACCAAATAATACGAGTCTAGATCCCGCTCAAATGTCTCGATCCCTCCAACACCTCATAATGTTGATATGGTGTCATGTAATAACCCCTTTTTTAACTCATCAATACGATGCCTATTCCAGTCCACCTCACCCAAGTGCTCCCACCTACCTCTAATCATATGCCAACCATACACTGAAGGCTCCTCCACCTAGTCTTTGCTCTCGGATCCCAATAGGTCTATCCATGAAAATATGGTCATAAATCCATATCTGTAACAATATCCCTTCTCCAATATCACCGTAATAATATCAATGTTCAAGTGTGGTGGATCCTGGTTTCTAATTGTTGAGCTTAAATGCCATATTTTGGTTGAATGTACTCTAGTTTATAGCTTTGATCAAAAGTGTTTATCTATCTAAAAAAAATTAGGATAAATTACCATTAACTATTATCCCCTAAAAGGTTAACTATTTAGATAAAATCAATGGGAAAAAGTTGACCATTTTGACAATGAGTCCCTCAATAGAAAACGCCTTTGGTGTAATAATAAAACGTAAATTTCAAATATCATTGCCCTAAAATTTTGATAGTAATTTTATTTTTATGTTTAATCACTATAAAATCATATTCATAAGAAGTTCTCTCATTTTTTTGAGCAAAATCCCTAATGAAAAATTGAGAATCCCTTCACATAGGATCACTACCTTAGTTATTGTTGATTTAAAACTAAGAATCGTACAAAAATGTGTGATGAAAACACCAAAGGTAATGTGTCTAAAAAATTAAATCGGATTAGTGAAACAATGAAGGAAAGAGAGGGCAATGAAAACGAGGTTCGAGGGAGTAATAAACATGTGGAGAAAAGTCTAGAGTAATCATTATGCAACACTCTTCTTTCTTACGACGAGATACACATTAACCACGTGGTATATATGTCAATCATTTGAAGAGAAACTGGGGGTTTTGTATGGAAGTTCTTGAGGTAACATACTTTAGATAATGAATAATTTCAAGAGAAACTTAGATATGTCTCGAATCCCTAACTCTACATAAGCAAGATACATAAACTCTATATTTAGGGTTTCTTTATGTTGTTGATTGCTTGTAATTTGAGATAAGTTATGTTTGAAGCATTTGAAGGAGGAATTTATTTTACACTCGTTCCTAGGATTTTCATTGATCCTCTAGCCCATTAGAGATTATAAATAATGAATGATTCAAATATATAAAGCTCTTCTTTCTTTTGATAAGACATGTGAACCACAAGCCATTTATATCAATTGTATGGAAGGAGAAAAGAGGTGTGGTGCATATATTATTGACGTAACATGCTTTAAAGATTTCTTAAAAATAAATCCCTTGTTGATCTATATACCCACAATGTTAATGGTTTCTTTTAATTGTAATTTTATTTTTCAAAAGGACTAATTTGACAAAGGAAAGGTACCTCTCACACACTAAATATTTTCTTAGCAAAAAAATTACAAAATAATTATCAAACCATAGTTCATAAAATGCATTTATATAATCGGGTTACACCTAACAATGATTTATATAAGTGTTTATAGGAATTGGCATATATACTTAGATTACAAGGAGAGCCTTTACATTACCCCCTCAATCACAATCTTGATAACATCATTCATTAATGACCACCAACACAAAACCTCGACCTTTCATTTTCCATAATATGTATCGGTCACATTTGCTAGAATACCATTTGGAAATGCCTACCAACATAAGCAATGTTTGAAGCATTGACAAAATAAGAATTTTTTTACATACGCCTTTGTGACTTCTTTCGGTCCTCTAGCTCATCCAAGCTTATAATTAAGGAATGTTTCATGTATGAGAAACTCTTCTTTCTTCTCACAAAAACATGAACAACAAGTCATTTTTATCACTTATTTAAATTCTTCTAACAAGACAAATGAACTACATGTCATTTTTATCACTCATTTGAAGGAAAATTGAGGTGTTATCGTCCATAGATCATTGATGCAACGTAATTTGAAAATATTTTAAAAATGAAATCCCTCGTCAAGCAATACCCTCAATGTCAATAATTTGTTTTAGTTGTAACTTTCATTTTTCAAAACGGCTAATTTGGCCGAGAAAAGGTACCAATCACACACTTAAATATTTGATTAGCATAACACTTACTAAATAATCATCAAATGCTAGGAAAATGCATTTATAAAATTATGGCTACACGTAAAAACAATTTATATAAGTATTTCTATGCAAGCAACAAACATACTTAGATCTAAAGGAGAGCCTTTTGACAAAATTTTCACAAAAATTGATGGTATTCAAGTAAGGACAACTATTTTAATGTAAAGCTTAAATACTAGGGTTTTTTCATGGTTGGCAATGGTATAAGAGGTATATATGTATGAATGAGTATAGACTCGCTTTATGGACCTCGATTTGTTGGAAAATACTTCACAATATTATATAGTCCAATAAGGGCATTGGCCACAAACCAAAGAATCATTACAATGTAGAATGATAATTCACCTTACCAATACAAAATATTTGAAGAATAGGAAAATACTTCACAATATTATATAGTCCAATAAGGGCATTGGCCACAAACCAAAGAATTATTACAATGTAGAATGATAATTCACCTTACCAATACAAAATATTTGAAGAATAAATAATACCGATCCATCTAGATAATGTTGAGGATTAAATAGACTTGATTCTAACCTAAACACGATTACACATAGTGACATTAGACATATTATTGAGCTTGTCTATGAACAATGTAAGTGACAACATTAACAATGTTTCGAATACAAGTACTACGTATAATTTTGAGGGCGTAGTAGTTTAAGTTAATGAACAAGACAATTTTAGTTTGATATGTAATTTTAAGCATTACACGTTTTTTAACACAAATTCGTGCACTTAATCACAATAATATTGGGATAGGTGACAAGAGATTAATGACGTGTCGAAATCATTCACTAATGTGAGTATAAATGGCCCATTCAAGCTAACAAGAAATAGGTACTTGTGAAGTACTAATTATGAAGATGGGCCATAAAAAATCAGTCTCACAAATGTTGCAGGTGTCTTCGATCTCTAAATCATTTTTTACACCAACAATTGCATACCCAAATACCCTAAAAGATACCATAATATCCTAGGCTCTTGGATTTCTATTTTTAGTCAATGCGTATAAAACAAGCAACATATATGCACAAAACATTAGGTAGGAACGTCACAAAATTGTGTAGAGGAATTCCGAAAGAAATACAATGGGATTGGGACTCACGTGGACTAGTTATCAATGCCAAAATCAAATTATAGTAGAGAGAATGTGTGTTCCATCAATATTACCTCAAAGTGTATGAAGGAGGAGTTGAAAGGAAAGAAAGCTGAGATTTAATTGGGGCAATCACTTTTTGCTCTTTCGGCTCAAATTGAGACCATATTTTTCTTATTTATAACCCAAATCTTCATCAAACCGAATTGATTCTCTGATATTTGCGAACCCAATAACGCAATCTATAGAGTTCTTGTTGCAGACGGAGGCCATTTGTGCACAAGTGGAGCGTATTATGTGACATAAAAAATCACTATGACATTCATTTGGAAACCCAAATCCTATTATGCCGAGATTTTCTATCTCCTGCATCAAATTTTAGGGTATTGTTCCATGCAATTTAGCACCCTTCAACTATATACATGGCAAGCAACCCTTACCGTGGGAATCCGATATGGAGAAATTGTGAACAATCTTTTTCATTTGAAAAGAAAAAAATCTTTATGCCACTCCCGTTTTCATGGAATGCACAATATTTAATAGTGTTTATGTCATTTCCAGTGACGTCCGATTCTCCCTGCCCTCGAAAGCAAAACGAAGGCCACTGCTAAAAATTTCTCAAGGTCGGTCGCATTTGTGTCATGTGTGGAGAGGCGGACCAACCATGGTTGGGGGAATCAGGTAAATGCATTGCAGTATCTCTATCACTGCCATGCAGATATGAAAATTTGATGCTCGTCTTGCATGCTGGTCGTCCTTTTCCCCCAACTACATATATACATTATATATGATCTATATGTAAAAATTGTAATCCTAACAATTTATGAATATGGGGAACATGGTGACCATGTAATATACTTTAAGAGATTCAAGTCTATTGTCTCAATGTGTTATGAATTTTGTCTGATTGAAAGAGGATATAAAAAATATTTGAAATTGAGATGCATAGGACAGTTTTAGCCTGACTGAATAGTGTTTTTAGGGAATTACACGATAGTATTGAAATGCAAAGTGCAAATGTAAAATGTAAGCAATTTTGTTCTTCCAATCAATGCATATGATTCTTTGTTGGAGTAAGAAGCTTAAAGAGATATTAATGATTATAATTACGCCGAAAGGCGTGAACTCTGGGAGGAAACCTCCTCTCGACTGACATCGATGGAGACACGGACGGTGGTGATGAAGAGGTCGACGAAGCACGGCAGTTCTTAGGCCTTACAGTTGGCAATGAGGTGGAAAGGATAAGGCTCCTGTCACTTGGAACTTCGAGAAGGAAGAAAAACCTGCGCAAAGGAGGGAGATCCATTCCCGAAGTCAGAAATGGAGGACAGGATACAGTGTCCTGTGAGAAGGTGGACGCACGTCTTCCATTACTGAGGACGGGGAGAATGGTGGCTCCATTTACTGTGAGTAGGTATGAGGCTGGAAAAAGGGATAATAAAATCTATGCGACCCCTGCAAAATAGATACATTTTAGGGCTTTTGTGTTAGCTTGCCTTGGTCTGAGGCTCTCCAAAGGATATTTTTATGGCGGGTGTAGTTGTTTGCTGCTTGTTGTGACCCGGTTGGAAGAGGGCGGCAGATCCCTGTGTGCACTGACTCTGGTTTAAGGTGGAGACAACTTGATCTGGAAAATACACTGGACCTGGCCATACTTGTGCAAGGTGAGGAGCACCTCCTTTTTTCACAAAAATATCTTCTTGTATCCCTCTCTGAAATGTTTTGTACGTTTCATTTACACTTATTCCTGTAATGATTAAGTATATGGTTTGTGTGTTATTCTTATATAACTTGGTTGCCCCTAAGTTCTGACTTTATCATATAGTTATGCTTGCACAACAAAAAGATGCAAAGATAGGTTAATAATTCATGTTGAAAATTGATATTTAGCATTACCTGGATCGATTATGAGAACATATTTCTGCCCGTTAGCATGGATTCCTTCAATAAATTCTTTCATTTCTTTCTGAGGGAAATTCACTGGATCCAGAGTGAAATCCTTGTAATAATCCATATAATCAATGTCTGTCCACATTACTTCAAGAGGTATTTTTGCTTCTGCATATCCAGCTACAACTGATTTAAGATCTGAAATGTTTTTATATCCATACCTGCATTGGTGAAAGCCTGTACAATTGAACCCAGATTATATTTATAAGAAAAAGTGCACATTAGAAGTTTCAACTTCATAAAAAAATGCTTCAGAAACATAACCTTTTACCAGAACCAATACATTCCATTACATGGAAATGATGGAATACAGGACATTCTTTCTTGAGTCTCTACTATTCAGGTTCTCGCAGCTTATCGAGTAAATGCAGCTCCATAAACCTATAACCTTTTTAATACAAACTTAAGGTGCTGTTTACAGGTGATAGAAGAATTTTCCACATTTTTTCGTTTTAGGAAAAAATGTGAACTAGTATTTTTTTTTTTAAATTCCCCCTGCTGAATAGAATCAATACTTAGCATGACTATGTGTTTCTAGAGGTCATGTATGAATAGAGTGGAGGCATTGCTTTTTCAATATATAAGCATGTAAGCAAGGCCAATGTCTAGGGAAGATCGAAAATATTTCACTAGATGGCTTCTATAACAATTTTCTGGCTTGTTTTTGCTGAAAATTTAAATGTTTAACTTTGGAATTACAACCCATAGATCAGAGAGATTTTACATGTCCTGGGATGTACATCACAATCTATAACCCACATACCATTTATCATAAAATTCCAACCAAACAATTCTTTTTCCCTCGTAATTGTTTATTATTTTGTTTTGTGCAACATAAATCTTAATGCTAAACTGTAGAAATGGAATGAATTTACATTGATATTCTTTTTTGGAATGAGAATCTAATCCCTGACAGCATGTAGTGTGGCCGTTTGCCTGGCCAAAGATCAATTTTTTTCTTTGGACAGCAGTCAAGAATAAAGTTTAAAAATGTGGTATTCACAAAAATGGTTTTGGTTGGTTCTTTGTGGTGCTCTCATTGTTAGTGTTTTCTAAAGATGTCTCTCACCTCTTCATATTTCCTTTCAATTGCTCAACATATGTAGAGTTGTGTGTCTTTGGATGGATCATCCATCACCAGTTCTTGCTACACGACATAATATATTAGTGCACTGGTTATTGTGTCTATCACATATGGAGAAGGAAGTGCATCAGGTTCATGTGAGATCTCCATTCGACATCTTTGAAGACATGTATACAAATATTAAATTGTCATATCAGCACATCCACTCAGCCTTGTAGATCACTACATAGTCATTTCTGTATTGAATTTTGATGATGCTTCCAAATTGGGTCTGGAAATAACAAGTGTAGGTGGAGTAATCTGGGATTGTAAATGAATTGTCCAAACTATTGTTCCTCTAATTATAGGAACTAATGCTAACAATATGGTTTAGTTTGAAGCAGTGATTAGACCAATTAAGTTACTGCTACAGCAACAATACACCAGCATTGTTCTTGAAAGGGATTTGCAGCTGGAAGTGTATTTTCAGTTGGACAATCATCTACATGGCTGCACTGGAGATTTTGGAAATTACTAGTTGATTCATAAAATCAAAGGAGTAAATTTAGAGGCATTACATTGCCATATTTAAGACAACATGCTAATAATGTTGCAATCTTATTATCTAATATTGGGGTCACTCTTCTTCTGGACCGTGCATTTAGAACAAAGCTCTTGTAATCATGATGTTTCTTCTATTAATCATGTTACCTTGGTGTTCGATTATAACCTTAGCAAATTTATTTTGTAATCTTCACTTATTCATATTCAGCATTTACTTGCTGATCGATGAGACAGAGACCTGCACATTTGCATTCATGGGGAATTGAAATGGTGCTAGTTTTGTTTAGTTCTGGACAAAGCAAATAGGCAATAAGCCCCTGCCTGTCATAGCGTTGATTTCAGAGGCTTCTACTTTGCCGTTTCACTTTGTAGACCAGAACAAAGGACAGTGCAACATCTAAAGACAACTACATTGTCTTGCAATAGTGAATTTTGGAGTACATTAGGGGAATAGGCCACGGTGAGGAATGCAGAGAGCTATCCTTAAATGCCATAGAAAAAGAAGAAAGTAGACGGAATGGCGTGTGAATATTTAATCCTATCATTCATAAATATTTTATGGCCCAACTTGGTGCATAGCTTAAAAAACCAGCAAATAAAAAAGATAAATAATGTTTTTCTTGATAAGAGCCCTGAAATATCCCAGTACAATGTATTGCACAAGTGTTGCAGATCTGCTGATAATCAGGTATAAATGGTGACTTCAGAAGAGAGTTTCCCTAATTTCTTTTGGCTGCATTTTGTGGGCAAAATTAAACAACAATGTACTCATAATGATTTGTAACTACTCCATTTTTCAATCATTCTGTTTCTCTGCAATTCTCATTCCATTGCTTAACTGTGGATACCGCTGTCTGTTCTGCTCCTGCATTGGCTAACATTCTCGATAACATAGCATTTTTTGGACTGGTAAAAAGAAATGCCAAATTTGTTTGTTTGTCATTTTAGAAACATGCAAAAATACATTAGAAACAAGAAAATTGTTTTCCATTTTCATCATTGGGACTTTGTGCGCTGCAAATATCTATTGTTTATGTTTCTTGGGTCTATTTGAACTTTGCTTGTAAATGTTTTTTATATCGGTTTTGTGTGTATCCTTCACTCTTCATACAGGGGTCCTTGGTAGATCATCTATAGCTTACTTCCATAGTGTATGAATCAATACAAAGTCGAGTCTCGTTTCTCAAAGTATTGGAAATTTATTTTCATGTTCTGTGAAAGATTTCAGGTTGTGTGGGTATTAAATTTCAATAAGTGTGTAATGTATGAGTATTGAATTTCAGTTATTATGCAAATGCTTTTTTAAAGGCTATCTCGTACGCTATTTTCCTTTGTGGCATGGAGAATTCCATAATAGTTCGTGTAGAGAATTGGTTATTGAATATGTTTTTTTTTCCATTATTTCCCGTTTACATTTTCATAGATTCTTGCTTGTGTGGTTGAAGTTGTCTGTCTACAAATATGTTATTGTTGTATGTGCTGCATAAAGAAAACTATTTCCTGCTTTCGGAATTCAACCACGGCATAGAGGGGCAAGTGCCTTCGCCATTGGCAGGATTCGGTGTGTGCTGAGGGGTTTTAGCCCCTGGGAAGCCTCATCGAAACGCCCTTTGTTGGGCGTTTGACTGCTCTTTGGAAAGGTTTTTAAAGCTGCCTGCCAAAACAGACATCGCCCAAATATTTATCTTGGAATCCTTGTTTGTGCTCTGCAACCATAAACTATGTGTTTTATTTCCATTTCCAGCATTGTACTTAATGCGGTTCGAATAACATCTATGCATTTTGTTTTTTTGCAATTTTATTGTTGTTTGTTGCTTATGGGTTTGCAGCAATGAAGACTCGCAGTACAGTTGTTGTTCCTCCGCACGGTGTGACAATCACCACTCCGCACTTGGAACGGGAAGATTCTTTCAACCGGACAAAGTTTGTTGTTAATGTGCTCCACTGCAGGCAACCAAAGCCTGCAAAACCTTTGATCGCCGAGCTGGTTAGAGACCGTCTCAAGTTGCATCCTTCCTGCCCTCTGTATCTTTCCAAGTTTCGTATACGGGCTTCAACTCAAGGGGGTTTGGGCTTGTATATGATCGTCCCGAAGATGCTGTGAAATACGAACCTGGTTACAAACTGAAAAAGATGGGCATAGCTGCAAACAAAATACATACTGGAGGGAAAAAATCCCATGCCGCAAAAAAAATTGCTAATGTCAACAAGGGAAAAAAACGAGCAGCCAAGAAAAAATGAAATACTTTCAGGACGTACTCTGTTAAACTTATGTACATAAGTGTGCTTTAGGTAGCTATATATTACAAACATCTACTATGTTCTCTTTTTGTTCCTCGTTCGAAATAACACTATGTTATGTTTTTATAGCCCTTGCTCATCGGTCACGAAAATCGATAAGGGTTTTTATTGTAAATCTATGTTCCTGGACTTCTATACACTTCGAATCTGTGTTTTGGAGAAATCAGAATATGAATCTGCCTTTTGTATTGTTCGTCAAACTCAAAATACATAGAATGTTTTGTGTTTATCAAACAAGCGTTTTGTTTTATGCATGAATTAGATTTATGGATATAGGCGTATCTAGAGTGGTGATAGGAGTATCAGATATGTATACAAAGATTCGAAGCAATGATGAATTGTGGTTATGTTTATTTGTGATATTTATCTTGGCTGTGTTTTGCTTGTATCCAATGAGCATTGTCTATGCATGAATTACCTATATGGATACAAGGTCTCAGCCAGATTAGGAAAATCAGATACAGATGTACCTACAAGTGGTTGCCAGTAGCTTTTCATTTTACTCTAATAAGATAATCTTTAGAATGGTGATTTATCTCTTTCTACATCTATTTAAGGGTCAGGCAAACAAACATATAAATAAAAGTAACATTTTCTATACCATAAATTTTGCAAAGTCGCGTTAAGGCCTGCTCAATGATTTAAACTTTGTTTTGTTTTTAGCACCGTGTTAATGAATTTTGTTACATCGGCAGTTTTTTTATTTAATATTTGCAATGCTATTTGTAGTTTTAAATGCCTACAAGCATTAAAATTTTATTGCTTTAGATTGACTTGGTGGTATGAGATTTCATCGATTTGTGCTTTTATTTTCTTTTTCAATGTGTGGTAGTACTTGATATTGTATTGGAATTAATTATTAATCAAAGGTGTTTTTGTGGTTATTGTGATCTTAATACTTTAAATCAACTCAGTTATGCGATTCATTGAATAATGGTTTTATATTTGTTTTACAATTTATACTTCTTGATATATCTGTGATCTGTTAGTTAGGCTTGTGGTTGTCTATGAAATACCCCTTAGGGTTCCCTTCCTGTTGGTTGTAAGATTGAAGAACGCCATTTCAATGGTATTACATTTTGGGATAAGGCAGAAGTGCTGACTACTTAACACTGGGGAGCCCTTCTATTTGCATTGAATGGGAAGCATGCCCTCCCATTTGGAATTTGGTCAAAATACACTATTAATTAATAATTCTTGGTGAGGTTGAGCTTGCTCTATATCTGTTATCTGTTAGTTAGACTTGTGGTTGTCCATGAAATACCCCTTAGGATTCGCTTCTATTGGTTATAAGATTGGATGTTGGAGGATGCCCACAAAATTACTAAAACACAGCAAATTTTGTGCCTATGTTAAGACAAAGGGAAACATGGCAAGTTCAGAATTTGAGGACATCAGTATTTTGATTTTTGACCTGGGCAGGTCTTTTTTTGATAGGGCTTGTTTACTGGGGTGTTGAAGAGATTTCTTTATGGCATTTAACTTGTGGTGACAAGTTTGTGTATGTTGGGTACTAATCAATTGTGCATCCCTTTTTGTTTCATGTGAGGCTTCCTGCTCATCACGTTGAAGGTGAATGACAACTAAATGATAAAAGGCTGACTCTTTAGATTAGATCTCTATATAGTTGGCAGTGTGCCATTTGTGATTAAACCCGACGAGGGAAACTTCAATTTGCATTTGTGATTATGCAATTTCCCGGTTATGTTTCTACGAAGGCAGCTTTTACTGTCAAAGCTTAAGGTTGTGTGTGCCATTTTGATTAAACCCAATTTGGTGGGAAAACTTCAATTTTTAATTTTATTACGCTAGATTTTTTCATGGCCTGGTATCTGGTCCGTTTGTCAGAAAGTATAAAGTGCAAGAATGCATCATCACTTAATAGCAGCGGGAGGAAGTTAGAACCAATAATTGGGTTCAAAGAACCAATAATTTGCTTTTGCAGTTCTATAGCAGCAAATGCAATTGCCCGATCTATTCTAGCAAAATATAATTACCCCTAGAGCTACAATTCTCAAATCAATGCTTGTAAATTGCTTCTTTTAGCAGTAAGTATTCGGGTTGTAATTTCAATTTCAGATATTGATCCGTGCAGGAGAGCATGCTGCAATGAACAACTCAAGCCTCAAAATGCAGCAAGCACACTCACTATTTTTTTCAGTGATTTTGAAATGTCATATGGTTTGATAAAATTTCAGCTGCAGCAGATGGAGAAAATTCAGAACAAATGCCATCATGCTCTTGGGAAGTTGCAAGGCAAATAATGCTACTACATAATGGAGCCCGAAGGCTTAAGATGATCTCCATTAGTGAAGTATAGAGCATTGAAGTGGCACAAATTTTCTCGTAGATGGTCACTTCTCTTATTATTTCGAACATCTGTTGTTGCATTGCTCTGTTTAAAGCTCATTAAACATTATAGAAACAACCAGTTGAATGACATATAACCATGAGCCAGCAGATAGTTTTCAAATCTACATTTCATTACAATAAATTTAAAAAAAAGATTTAACCAAGATGAAAACAAAGAGTAAGTCCACGGAGGCCACAATCTGCTGTGCAGATCTGGCAAAATAATTGAAATATGAACCTAATCTAAAGATCAATCCGTGATGAGTGAGCATTTACACCACCTACAGATGTTACACAAAAGCTAGACATGAATCCCAGTAGAAAAGCATCTTAAGAGGACGCTGATCACTTAGCATATACCCCGCTCGGTTGAGTGTGTTACCATGCCTTTGCAATAGCCATTTCGACAAATTGTGTTAGTGTCAATTTGCAACATAAAATGCATCTACATGTTTGATTGGTGTGCTTGCTGTACCTCTGCCTCTCATTTCATGGAGAAGCACTACCACCAGAGCCAGCTATAAACAAGAGATTACAAGATGAATTCTGTACATGCCATGCTCCATAAAATAACGGAGATGGCTAAGAATATGGTCAGAATTTTACACTTTACATGGTCTGGTTTCCAGTTCAGGCTGATACGTAAGTGCCATAATCTGAAACCATTTTGAAAGTGCTTGCCTGTTTTACAGGCAGAGCTCTGCTTGTTGCTTGGCCTGTTCATCTGTCCAATAATTATGGGCATGTATGACCCTGTCTAACAGATCCTGAGGCACCGGCTCTCCCCTCCGCTGATGAGGAGAAATCTTAGCTGTGTGAACCAGGGTTTTCCATTTGTCCTACAATGCAAAAACATAATATATTTAAATAGCAATCATAAAGATAGACATACATTTTATTTAAAATTTATTATTTTCTATCCAATCCTCCTAATCACTAGGACCATCTTTTGATACTTCTCCAATCAAACAACGTCTCAATCACACCTTTTGCATGGGAGGCAGGGTGATTGGATAGTTAGAGATTTGGTCCTTGGATGAACAAAATATACTAAACATTTATATCTCTGTGGTATATATATTTTTCTGGAGTAACACATCCTTGGTGCATATTGGGTCCATTGTATCTGAGGCAGAGTGAAATGGGGTGCATCTATTTTAGAGTACTTTTTCAAGGCGTTTCCTTGTCTATATAATTATATGCTAAAGTTGCATGACAATGAATACAATTATTGCCGATTTAAAAATCCTATAGAGCAGCTGGTGGAACCTTTGATTTGGCTAAGATCGAGCTGAAACATGAATCTTTAGAGGACTACAACTTCTGATGTCATTGTAGATGTCTTCCAGCATTGGGGTGATGATATGACAGACTCTATCTGGGTTTAAAGTCTGTGTTTATTTTAATAGTGCTACTTAGATGTATGAGAGTTGTAGACAGACTCAGATTGGGAATTATTAGAAAATACAGTAGGTGCGCTTTTGTTGAATTTGATCATTGGGCTCCAGTGCACTGTAATCTATTTCTCAAAAATATCAGAGATCGATGTCATATTATCAATAAAGCGATATAATCCTTAGTGATAAGATTCCCGTAGAAAAGATATGATATGAAAACCTTTGATTTGGCTAAGATCGAGCTGAAACATGAATCTTTACAGGACTACAACTTCTGATGTCATTGTAGATGTCTTCCAGCATTGGGGTGATGATATGACAGACTCTATCTGGGTTTAAAGCTGTGTTTATTTTAATAGTGCTACTCAGATGTATGAGAGTTGTAGTACTGGAGATTGGGGAATTATTAGAAAATAAAGGTAGGTGCAGTTTTGTTGAATTTGATCATTGGGCTCCAGTGCACTGTAATCTATTTCTCAGAAAAATCAGAGATCGATGTCATATTATCAATAAAGCGATATAATCCTTAGTGATAAGATTCCCGTAGAAAAGATATGATATGAATCGTATAGCTTCAAAAGTAATGTATTGTTGTTTGTCTCTCCATGTATTGAGCGGCGAAATAAGAATTGACTGGGAAAAATAGACCCCTGTCAAACAACCCACCAATCGGGTTAAACGCCTTTTCAAACCCAGAAGAGAACATGGAGGGCAGCCCATCCTACACGGATTTTCGGCCGTGTCATTTCCTTGCACAATATTTTTTACTTTGTGTTTTACGCTTGTTAGACTTTGAAGTAATAAAGTATTTATAAAGCACACTTATTAGCAATTTAGGATTTTTACATATAACATAGTTCGGGTAGTTTAGGTTTAGAACGTTATAAAATACTTGGTCATGTATATTATTATAGTATATAAACCTTGAGCCACATAACGTAGAAAGGTTTAGTTTTAAGTTATATTAATATAAGTTAGTACATAGGATATTTTCATTATATGGAAGATATAATAGTGTATATATAACTAGCAATCGCACGCGGGGTGTGCGACGATAACGTCGAAAGTTGGAGACGGAAGTGAGGCAAAGGAAACTGGAATATATAAAAAAGGAGTATGATAAATGCATGTGGGTAGACAATAAAAGGAGGAACAAGTTGAAACGAATATGGAGTAACACAATAAGAGACGAGTAGAGGAGCAACAGATGGAGAGGGAAACAATGCGGCTCAAGATGCGAGAAATGAAAGAAGCGAATGAAGGTGCAGAGGACATTTCAGAGTAACGAATGAATGAAAATGGAGGATAAATATGAACGAACGACAATGAGGGAACTCTTGCAATCTGATGTTTTAATTCAAAAACACTTACAAAAACATCAACCCTTTAAACCATATATTATAATTATTATAGTTTGTTGGACGCTCGCAAAGCGTTTGACAATTAGCCGGATTTAATCATGTGTTTGCATTTCTATT
This sequence comes from Taxus wallichiana var. yunnanensis, assembly GCA_018340775.1. NCBI lineage: Eukaryota > Viridiplantae > Streptophyta > Pinopsida > Cupressales > Taxaceae > Taxus > Taxus wallichiana. The sequence continues at coordinate 661,230,658 of CM031242.1, forward strand.
AGCGTTCAATTTTACACTCAACGAGTTCAAACACAAATTCCTTTGCCTGCTTTTTACTTTCCTGCAAAAAAAATTTACAAGAGGATTGCCCGCTTTCCAAATTCTTTTTTCGGAGTTCACTCTTCGTTTCATACCATACTGAGTTAATTTTACAGACCCTGAGAATTTTGTGGTTTGCTATAATTTTGTACTGTTCAAGAAATCTCATTAGCTTCGTTTAAGTCAGCAGTCTTAATGCATTATGTCCCGCAAATTGCAGTTTAAAATAAAAAAACCTTATGACACTATATCATTTAGAAAATTATTCATCTACATAAACCTTTTTATCTTTCTTACACTTTCTTTTGTCGTGCCGCACACACTGTTGAAGCAAATAATTGTTTCGTTGGGATAAATGTAACCGTTAAGGTTTGTATTTTTTTTTTTTTTCCGCCAAATTTATAAGTATTGTGGTGCGGGTTTGTTCGCTGTGCAGGCGCGCATATTGTGTTGGACAACAATCTTCGTCATGTCTGCACCTTTGACAAATGGTGGCATCTCCATGTTGATTGAGGGGAGTGCAAATGCAGAACCAATAGTCCAACTTCTCAACATTTGTCCCCTTCAATCTGCGTTGAACACCGAGCTCCAACATCGCGTGCATCTCTCCGATGGTGTGCACTTTCAAACAGCTCTTTTGCCCTCGAAATTTGCAAGCCGATTTCAAATGCTCGTTGCAACACGGAACCATTGTTCGCCTGTGCAAAACCCTTTGCAGAATGATAAAGCATGAATTGTAAGCACCCATTTTCCTTTGTGCCTGTATGCTCCACTTTCGTTTCTTTTATATACACTGAAATTTTTGTCCCTTTTTACTTTCATCCTTTGCAGGACTGTTCTTGTCTCCGACCTGGAAGTTGTGATACAAACACATCCACAAATTGGTGCTCCCACTCCTCTTCCTACCAGTGTCATTCGCGGAAAGCAATCAAACGATGATGCACACCATGGAGCCGTCGGAAGTCTGGTCCCGCAAACACCTCCCCAGAAGAAAATAGGCCTGCCTAACAATTCAAGAATGCCTCTAAAAATAAGTGCGCTGAATACAACCATGCGTACATGGTCTATTGAAGGTCGTGCCCTTGGGAAAACAACACTAAAGGAGTATGCTAATGCAAATGGCTCCGGCTCTTATTTCGGCTTTGATTTTGTGGACTGTGAAGGTGGGGAAATACGCATTACATGCTTCAACGAAATTGCAAAGCAAAGTTTTTTGGACAAATTGAGGCTGGAAATTTATACACCATCACGAATGGAAGGATAGGGAATGCAAAACCAGGTTACAACCACCTTAACAATGAATTTGAGATATTCCTGCAAGCTTCTTCCACTATCTCTCCGTTGCTTGTCGATAATGCCACAATTCCTTTGCATAACTTTCACTTCACTGGAATCAAAGATATACCTGCAAAACCTGTTGGTTCCTTCATTGACGTTATTGGCATTGTTTTGGCAATCTCTCCTTGCTCGACTATCCGTAGACGAGATAACAGTGAAACTAAACGAAGAAGCTTGCAACTGAAGGACATGTCCGGATTTAGTGTTACTGTAACTTTATGGGGCCAACATTTACATGATCTTGCTCAAGAACTTGAGGAGTTCCTTTCTATTCCGCAACTCCCAGTATTGGCTTTGAAGGCGGCGCGTCTTTCAAGTTTCAACGGCGCTTCCATAGACACTGTCTCCAGCACAAAATGGTTTGTTGATCCTCAAATTCCTGAAACTAAAACACTGCACGACTGGGTTGCCTCTGAAAATTACACTGTTGAAACTCCTTCTGTAACGAACAAATTTCTAGGTCCTCCTCAAAGCTTAAAACCTGTGGCAACAATTGCCGAAATACTTCAAATGGGCAATACAGAGAGCAATGAATGGGCTACGCTTAAAGCTATAATTGCAGACATCGCAATGGATAACTTCTTCTACATGGCTTGCCCCCTTGCAATCGGTGACAAACAGTGCCGAAAGAAAGTGAAACCAGCAAACAATGGCTCATGGTTTTGTGCAAGTTGTAAGTCTCATGTGCGTCAATGTGATTACAGATATGCTCTCCGTATAAACTTGCAAGATGACTCTGGAGAGCTACAATCGGTTACTGCATTTGACACAGCTGCTGAAGAAATCATGGGTGTCGCAGCGGTGGACCTCCAGCTGTTATGCATAGACGACGAGGCAACAACGGAAATTGCAAATCAGATAATTGGCCGTGAATACAAATTCACTCTATCTGTGAAAAAAGAAACTTTTCGTGGAAATACACAGCTGAAATGTGTCATACTTGATTCCCTTAAATTGGACGAATCGAAAGTCATTGATTGACTTTGCCTCTCCTGGGCACCATAACACTTTCCTATATTTTAGTTTCTTCAATTTTTGCTCATATCTCCCCTGTAATATGGTTTTGTCCGCAGATACATTTGTAATATGCTTTTGTCCGCATGTTATAATGGACTATAACTCTCCAACTTTTTCCATTTAATGGTTGTTACTACTGGTTTGCATGTGCATCTATATCGCAAAGAAACCTTTTTTGTAATTGAAAAAAATGTATGATCCAATGTCTATATATATATAGACTTTTGCTAACATTATGGAACGCTTTATTCATTTCTTTACTTTTTGTCTATATTTCGCATGGATTTTTTTATTCTTTCTAGCTTGTTCCTTCTTGGTCCCTATATAAAAAAAATGAAGCCATATCTATATGTTTTTTCCTAATCAAAATCTCGATACACACCCTTCTAATTCTTCCTTTGCTTCCTTAAAAATATATGCAACAACAAATCGTTTTGCCTTTGTTTTATTGCCTTTACCTACCAAAATATAAAACATTTACAATGAGCTAGCATTTACAAATGGTTTTTGCATTCATTTCCCTTTATGCAGATACAAAATGTAGCACTCTTTTAATCTTCTCTTATGCCACCTTTATTTTGTGATTTTCGCAGATTGTTTTATGCACAATGCCTACCCCGGAGCAAAGACAAAGAAGGAGAGATATTTATGCCTTGCACAAAGAGGAAATCAATGCTTCCCGACGTGAGCGCTATCGCCAACTCCAGCAAATGCCTTCAACTTCTAACCCCTTCCAAACTAGTCGCCACCCCCCTTTCATGACTTCCCCTGCTACTTTCCCCTCCACATCGCACAATTCTCCTTTTCCCCTTTGCATTAACCGCGGTGCCTGTGTCGAACTACAACCCTCTCCATCGCTACACTGTCCTCCATTTTCGCATTCTTCTGAGCGTGCATCCCCTTCCACCCAACCTCTTCGCGGTGACCACACCCAGGATTCCACCTTCCCTGTGCCGCTCCACAAAACAAACACTTCAGTGCCATCTTGGGCGGATGCCCAACGCAGATTCCGCCGAAGACTGGATCTTTTGTCGCAAATCCAAACCTGCTCCATTTGTCTTGAGAACTACCCAGGCATACATACTACTTTCCATGAAGGAAAACACGCATGCATTAGATGCAAGTCCGAAAAAATGGACACCGCTTCTCCTCTTGGAACAATATGGATCCTGGCATTCAACCTGCCTTCCTAAAATCTTTAACCCAAGTTGAAGAAATGTTGATTGCTCGCATTAATCCTATTTTGCAAGTCACACAAATGCGCGGAGGACAATATAAATATTCAGGTCACACAATAAGTTTCCCACAAAACATTTCTTCCATTGCCAAATACCTTCCTCGTCGGCTAGGAGATTTGGATCTCTTGTTGATTCAAAAAAATGGAAGTCAACAAACAAAATACGACTTCTATGTTAGTAGGTCCCGTGTTTGGAAAGCACTTCAATATAAAATTATCCATGACCCCTACTATAAGGATGTTCTTATTGACACTGAGGCTCTTTCTTCTCTCCCGTCGGAACCAACAAACATATCCTCCTCCCTTAATTCTATTCCTATAGACCTTCCAGCCTCTCACTTCTCTGAAGCACAGGATAATGACAACCCTCCTTCCAACCCCTACGAGTATCCAGAGGAGTCGTCCTCTTTTGTTCCTTCACACCCTAACACTGGCACCGAAGAAGAGTTGATCGAACAGTACCTGCTTTCAAATGGTCGGCCGCACCTTGCACCTTGGCTTGGCCTGAAGTCGGAAATTCGCCAATAAATGAATACACCACTGAGGGCCTTTTCTCAATGGCTTTTCCAACTTTGTTTCCAACTGGTGCAGCATTGTTTAAACAACCTCGCATGAAGGATGTTCAAATGCATGAATATGCCCTCCACCTTATGCGCTACCATGATGATCGTTTCGGATCGCACCCTAGGTTCCGGTATTTTTTACTTAACCTTATTATGAGACATAGGAGCCAATCTACAGCTGCAGTTTTCATGAGGTTGAACCTCGAACATGGTGTCCCCCCTACTATAGGCCAACTACGACAACGTCTACATGATTTCCCTGATGATTGCCTTCCACAGAGTTTAATGAGATTTGGAGCCAACCTGCGAGGGACCCGAACATTTTGGTCAAAGAGCAGAGGGGAGGTCTCGGACATGATTGAACAATTAGGGGCACCTACACTCTTCTTCACTCTTAGTGCAGCGGACACAAAATGGCCTGACCTGCATAGCACCATGCCAGGTTTTCCTCCTGCTGAGGCCCGTGCCGCACAACAATGGAGGACCCAGAACATTGTTAGCCACCCGCATCGTGTCGCTGCTTACTTACATCAGAGATTCACAATATTCCGTGAAGAAGTGTTAGAAAAACATCTTCAAGCCAAGGACTACTGGTACAGGTACATTTCTTCATTGGTCTCTACTTTTTCTCTTCTTAAATACATAACGCTTAACATTCCTTTACCGTAGGTATGAATGGCAACATAGAGGTTCCGCACATGTTCATGGTTTCTTGTGGCTTGGAGATGCTCCCGACGTTGATCGCATCGACTGGTCAAATAATGAATCTGTGGACAAAGCAAGACAATTCTTTGATACCTATATATCTGCATGGAATATGCGCCCTCCTTCCATCCACTCGGAATTTGTTCACAGGAATATCCAGGATGACCCTTGCCTCTTAGTTTCGTCTCAGATCCTTGCAATTTCACCGCTACAGGATTTGCAGGAGTTGATAAATCGAGTGCAACGCCATACCAAGTGCTCCGAAAATACTTGCCTCCGAAAAAAAAATAACCGCCTCCAATGCCGATACAATGCACCTTGGGAGAGTAGACCCGCTTCTCTTTTGTTTGTTGATGAGACTGCTTCTGTTAAATACCTACCTGCCAGGAATGATAATAGATTGAACACACACAATCCAGCAATGTTATCCATATGGAGAGCCAATATCGATTGTCAACCTGTGCTATCTCGCCATGCTGTCCTCAAATACATTGCCAAGTATGCTTCCAAAGCAGAGCAAAGGTCAGAAACATACCACCAAATGCTTTCTAGATTTTCGTCAAATTTAGATCCTGATCAGCCAGCACATTTAGCCATAAAGAAGATGTTAACTGAGAGTGTGGTTGAACATGACATTAGCGCACAAGAAACATGCCACATGCTCCTCAAATTGCCACTTGTAATGTGTAGCCGCACTTTTGTATCGCTCAATGTAGGCAGAAAAATCTTAAGAAAATTGGTTGAAGCAGAATGTGAGGATGCAGAGACATCCCTCCTTTTAGATGCATACAAGGTCCGACCTTCAAACTTGGAAAGCCTTCCACTCATTGAAGCTGCGCGCGATTGGAGTTACAACAAACACCGCAGACACGATAAATGGAAGCGTCGTCCCGTACCAGCTGTTGTTCGAGTGTTCCCTAGGTTTCAATGCATTCCATCTAAGGATTCCCCCTCTTTTGAACTTTTCTGTTGGTCAGAACTCCTTCTATACAAACCTTTCCGCAACATTTCTATTGATATTGGTTCGACACCTCAAGAAACCATTTCTAGATGGACCTTGTTCAAATACAATTATCAGCCCTGGCATATTAGACGGCATGAGTCAAATCCATCACCCCCCTCCAGCAGTGACATCGACTCAGACGTCGAGCCTCCCCTGCCGGTTCAACAGCTGCATGATTGGCAAGTTTTGGCTCGATGCCGCCCGGGGAACGCTTCATTCCTTGACAGCTTGCAATTGTTGGGCCTTCGTGAATTTGACACCCTTCACAATTGGAGTGCACACCGAGTTCCTGTTGCTCTACAATCTCTTGGTGCCACTTTTATCGACGACAAAAAGGCAGACTATGTTTCTTCTTCCCTCATGGACAGATTGCACCCTCCAGCTTCAGGTTTATCTCCTGAACAACAGCAAGCTTTCAACATAGTTACTCAACACTTCGCTAAAAAAGCACAGCCTCCGCTGAGGCTTATTATACAGGGGACTGCTGGTATGGGAAAATCATTCCTCATTAACATTTTAAAGTCTTCATTTGCTTCTTCATCCAATGAAGGCCTTTCATCTCTCCTTCTGCTTGCCCCAACCAGGGGTTGCTGCTTTCAACATTTCGGGCTCAACAATACACGCAAGCCTCCGAATTCCCATTAAAGAACTCAAACCCTTAGAGGGGCTTTGTCGTCTCTTCAAGACTCCCTCAAACACATCGAGTACATACTGATTGATGAGATGAGTTTCATCGGGCCAAAGTTGCTTTCCAGAATCGATTACCGTCTTAGAGAGGCTTTCCCGCACTTCAAGAATTCTACATTTGGAGGGAGATCTATGATACTTGTAGGAGACCTCGGTCAGCTGCCTCCAGTTATGGACATTCCTCTTTATGCCAGCAAGTCTTACGGAGCTAACCTTTGGCAAGAATTCAACATATCTGTCTGCCTTCATTCAATTTTCCGACAACAAGGCTCAGATCCAGCTCAGACATCATTCCGTAACTTGCTGCTTAACATTCGCAATGCGATGCCTCTGGTGCAGGACTGGGAAACTCTCATGTCAAGATCCGTTTCCTCCCTTTCCGAACAAGAAAACATTGATTTTAAAGATGCGCCTCATCTTTTTGCTCAAAATAACCTTGTGGACTCGCACAACCTTGTTATGTTGAAATCCCTTAACTCTCCTATTGCCAGGTCAATTGCCGAACATACCAGACGCTCGGCATCGGGCGACACCGAAGATGATCAATTGAACCCCAAGGTTCTTCTCTGCATCAACCAGAAAGTAATGCTTTCCGCAAACTTATGGGTTGACAAAGGTCTTGTCAACGGTGCTACTGGTTCTATCATCGACATAGTCTATGGGGCTTCCTCCGGACCTCCTGCTTTGCCTCTTTTTGTCGTCATCAAGTTTGATCGTTACACAGGACCTCCATGGGATTCGAACAACCCCTTCCACGTTCCTATTCCTCCGATTTCAAGAGGGGGTCGCAGGCAACTACCGCTCAAAATGGCATGGGCTTTTTCTATCCACAAGTCTCAAGGGCTTACATTACCACGTGCTACAATTGACATTGGCGGAACTGAGAGACAAGGCCTGACGTTCACTGCTGTATCGAGGGTTCCGTCTCTTTCTTCACTCCGTATTTCTCCAGCATTCTCTTTCTCCCGGTACTCTCGCATGTCCTCCACCCCACTTCTTCAATCCAGGCTCATAGAGGAATCGCGCCTTCGCTCCCTTCCATCATCTCTCCCACCCCTCCCCCAACACTCGCCTTAATTCCTTCTCCTCTTCTAGCTTTCTCGTCCTCTGACTTCCATTGCTGCAACAACTTCTTTATACCGTCATCGCATGTACATAGCAAACACATTTTGTATCCTTTTCACTTTTTGCAAATGTTATATATATGTCCAACTACTTTCAGCGCTCTATTAGAGGTTCGTCGCCTATCTTCAATCTTCCAAAAATTAAACGGACATTTCGCTAATAATGAATCTATTATACCAAAACCTTTTCAATTAACTCCCTGTTATTCTTTTCTATTTTACGTTCACAAACATAACTCTCCTCAATTTTTCTTTCCGTTTCAATACCTTCTACGTCTACCGCTTCTCGTCTTTCGGCGTTTTCATCGCACCCATCATGTGCGATTGCTAGTTATTATGATGTTTTGGTTATGTTTGCACTTGTGTTGTGTTCTAATTTACTCTTGGAGTTCTAATTGGATGGACGGTGCCTATTTAAATATCAAGCTTATGAAAGGCGCGAAGACTATTGCATGGTTGACATGTGGCTAGTTTCATTTATGTAAAAATGAAACAAAACAACTAAATAATACTGGGAACAAAATATATTTACCGAGAGTCAGTCATCGTGATTCTCTAAAAATTCTTCCTCTGCTTACCTTCTACGAGAAAATTCGTCCACACCTTTGGCTCCCTCTTTGGCTTCTGATGGCAGTTCTACATAATTTTTGTGTTTTTATTAAAACAACTTATGGGAGAAAACATGTTTTTGGCGGTAATGGCCGTAATGCATTGCACCTACTCGGCCACCTACTCCTAAGCGTTGTTAATACAACGAGTACAACATGGTGGCCACAGGGGAGATTTGAGAATCGTGTTTGACAGGGCGAATGACAAGGTGATAAGACCTCCTCGGCGCCGGGAAAAACAACATGGATAGATGGCAGTTTAACATGTGGGATGGCGGTTTTTATACCCGATGGATGGCAATTTTTATATCCGATACACATATATAGTGCATTTTCAGTGGAGGGTAGCTCTCGCCCTCCAATCTATGGCTCAACTCTCTCTCTCACATCTACGCCCCTCTTCATTCTTCCAAAAATCCTGTTGTCCTTAGTGTGTTCCTCATCCCTGACCGTGGATCTTCAACGCATGTCCTGCCTTAAAATTATCACCGTCCAATATCTGACAATTGCCAGCTTCAACCGGTCCGGTGTGATAATACAAACTACAAATAAAACAAAAGCATAACGCCAGGCAAAATCCCCGTGCTAAAATCCACATAAGCATAACGCCAGGTAATATCGACGTGCTAATTAAAGTTCGTGTTCGGTCACTTCGCATGACTCGAGAAAGCGAACGTGCCAGCCGGTTATAGTGGGTCAAGTTGCTACTCTTGCTGACCACAAATCGTTTCTTCGCTTTTCGCAGTCCATAATTTCAAATAATAGATTTGTGAAGGGAAAAAGCCTTTTATTAGTGGGATTTGAAGAAGAGGTGTAATGGCATGGCGATCAATGTTCCATGCCTTGAAATCAAATACAAGCAGATCCCAGAAATCTCTTGTTCGACTCTCTGCAAGTTGTTTAAGTTCCAACTCTGCTCCTCCGCTCCAAGACGCAGGTGCAACAGCCCTCCAGATCGAAAATTGCGAGTTTTTGTACTCAAGAGTGACCTCCAAGGAACTTGTACGGGCACTTATAAATCTTTATCTGGTTGCCTATGAGCCCCTGCTTGATTTGAGCATGAAGGTGCTCGACTCTACCTTGATCAAACACGCCGCCTTCAAAATTCCTATGCTTTGGGCTGTTAAACACACTGCGTATTCGCATTTCTGCGCAGGAGAAAACGTGGCGGAGGCCTCGGCAACGTTGCAGCGGATGTGGGAGCTTGGTTTGAAAGGGATTCCTTATTATAGCTTGGAGGACGCCCTTGACAATGCTTCATGTGACCAAAACCTTCGCCAGTTTTTGAATACAGTTCAGACCACGCTTCAGCTCCCCTCAGGATCGGTAAGATTCCCTTTTGAGGATTCTCAAATTTATTTTTCTTATGATCAAATTGAATCCATTAACTCAGGGTTTTGTGTTTAGATCTGCATAAATGGTATCGCTGCTACTGCAAATATTAAGAATTTTGTCAATTTGATTAAACGTTTCTTCTGGAAACCTGCCTTTAACGCTTCTCTTTTTATTCCCTGCGCAACTATGGAAGCAATCATTGTCTATGCTGTTTTTTTGGGTTGTTTACAGGTGAGCTTTGGATGCGTGAAGATCACGGCCCTCTGCCCTGTTTTCCTGCTAGAAAGAGTTAGCGACTTGCTAAGATGGCGGCACTGCCATCCTGACCAGGTAAAGCTTCCTGGATGCAAGACACACTGCCAATTTTGGCGTCCTCCAGCCCAATTTATCACACCACTTCAGCCCCGTTGCCATTGACAGTGAGTGAAGAAAAGGACCTCCAATTGGCGGAAGAAAGGCTGCACAGAATCTGCAAAGCCTGCGAGGAAAAGTCGCTACCTTTGCTGATAGATGCAGAGTACACATCGGTTCAGCCTGCCATTGATTATTTTACTTACTCTGCCTCCCTGCAATTCAACAAATCTGCAAAGCCCTGGTGTATGGCACAGTGCAGGCTTACCTGAAGGATGCGCTGCCACGTCTCCAGCTGGCATCTGACGAGGCAACGCGGAGGGGAATACAGATGGGAGTGAAATTGGTACGTGGCGCCTACATTGCCAGGGAGTCCACGCTGGCTGCTTCGTTGGCAGTGCCTTCCCCATTCATTCTTCCATTGAGGAAACACATCGGTCTTACGACGCGTGTGCGGCCCTTATGATGCACAAAGCTGCAGCGACCCAGGCTTCTGTGGTGTTGGCTACCCATAACTTCAATTCAGGTAGAAAAATAAAACAAAAGATTCAATTTCAATTGATTTTCTCAGTAATTTCAATTGGTTTTCTGTTTCAGGCAAGACTGCAGCTGCAAAGGCAGAGGAATTGGATGTAAGGAAGGGCAATGACAGAGTACAGTTTGCTCAACTGAAGGGAATGGCAGACAGGCTTTCGTTGGGTTTAGTTCAGGCGGGATTCCAAGTGAGCAAATATGTTCCGTTTGGGCCTGTGGAACAGGTTATTCCTTACCTTATTCGAAGGGCTGATGAAAACAGAGGGCTGCTGTCCACCACAAGAGCAGATCGCCAATCCATTCGGTAAAATAACAAACGAAAGTATTTCGTTAGTCTTGTAAAATTGTTTTATTGGTTTTTATAAATATGAAATCTTGTTTCCATGGTGCAGTAAGGAACTGAAGCGGAGACTGCAAGCACTAATGGCAACAAATACATGACTGAATTTGGCTTCTAAAATTTCTTGGATACGACAGAATTATGCATTCATGGCGAAAACCCATGTTTTGCAGAAAGGCCTGTTTCCTTCTCGGCCTCAAATCTTGCGTTTTTGTGAGTAATTTATTGAAAGGAGATAAACATAGTTTGGATCAAAATTATGTTCTTACAGGATAATGATCTATTAAGACATCTGGCATTTTAAACTTCACTCTTCATTCTAATTTAATGAGCAACCATCGATTTTATCTCAAGGATCCACAATCAAACAAATACATGGTCACTCATCATGTTTTACCTGCTAAGACTCTGTAATATGCTTTAGAATGTGGCTTTGGGCTTATTTACGCTTTGATCGTGATCCTAGGTGATTATCCATTGATCCTTTTCCCATTTTCCAGTATTATTGGAGCTCCAAAGCATGTAAAGGCAATGGCTAACCTCATTTGTTTATAAGTACCCCCAGTTTTCATTGTAATCTTATTTGGACAATTGTAGTGTAATTGCATTACAAATAATTTTCAAATTTAAACTTTACATATTTTTATCGTAAATTACAAATTTTATTAAATATTTATAAATTATATTTTTATATAATTATACATTTTAAATGTATTACTAATCTTATATTTTACATTTATTATAAATTATAAACTTAATAGGATAACTTTTTTAAAAAATTAAATGTAATAGGATTAAATTTTAAATTTGATATGTACCAAATTATTATAAATTATAAATTTTTTAAATTGATATAATTTGAAATTTTAATATAAATTGAAAATTTATTATAGATTATAAAATTTTGAGAAATGTATAAATGTTAAATTTGATGGGATTAAATTTCAAATTTGATGTGTATAAATTTATTATAGTTATAAATTTTGTTTAAGTTGATATGAATTGGAAATTTAATATAAATAAGTGTAAAATTTTAAATTTAAAAATAAATTTTAATATTTATTACAAAATTTAAATTTCATGTAAATTGATAATTATAAAAGTAAAAATTACAAATAATAATATTTAATATTTAGAGTTTAATATTTAAAATGAAAATAACAATAAGTATATAGCATTTTTCTGGCATTTATCTCTGTGAATGGTATCCAAGGTACTATTGTTAATGTTAAGACACTTAACTACTTGTAAAACTATTAGGTTTTATTTGTACTCACACCGATTTAACTAGCAATCACACGTGGTGTGCGATGTTAACGCGAAGGGGTAGCCTAAGATCAGGTTGAATTTGAGGGATCAAAACATAAAAGGAGGAAAGGAATGTAGAAGAGGGAGTTGGAGGGAGGAGAAGCAATGGGGAGAGGAAAATAGCGGGTGGAACCTTATTGTGAAAGCCATATGACTTACAACGAGGCCCATATGGAATAGGTGTACTTGTTGTCGAATGTTCGATAGGGAAAGGGGGTACACTGTGGAGAGCATGTTGGAAAAGTAGTTTGCCGATATCTTGAAAAGCAAGGTGCGCGATGGACTTGATCCTTGAGTTATTGTTTGGAGGGTCTAATATATTTTTTTTGAAATACTAATAAGACATTCGAGAAAGGTACAAGATCAAACAAATAAAATGAAAAAGCAATTGTATATGGTTATAAATGTAGTTAGCAGAAAAATTCAGTTCTTGCACTTTATGTTTTATATATATGAATGCAATTTGCATTAAAGTGATGAAAATGTCAAAAAAGAGGACAACCCAAAAAACATTTTTATTTTGTTTCAAGCTTTATTATCTTTAGGGGAATAGGTGATTCTCGTACAATCATTTATAATCAAGCCATTGTAATAGTTGGTCATATGAGAAAAAGGTGTAATGTGTATCTCATTCGAAGGAGGGATTTTAAAATAAAAACATGGGAATTAAAAACCTACATGTCCCACGTCTATTCAACGACTTAGTAAATAATGCGGAATTAAATCTTTTCATGTCCCACAACGATGTAGGTGAAGAACATTATGGAAGCATGAAGGGAAAAGGAATGTTCTTCTGGCAATGGAGTTTCTCGCTCAAGAGGTGTTGTGAGATGGAAACCCAACAATTGAAATTACTTCCGTGGGATCAGTTAGCAAGGACACATAAAAGGAATGTTCAAGAAAGACAAGAAAACCCCAAAAAACTTCTCTAATCATTTTCAAGGCAAAAGAAGTCATCGATATTCAAATCCTTCAAGCAATTGGCCAAATGAGAGAAAGGTGGCTCTTATTTACCATTCGAAAGAGAGGTTTGAACTAATAAAACCATCAAATTGTACTGTGTAATGTAAGGATGGAAAGAGGTAGCTTATTTTCTTAATCTAAGATTTAATGTGTTTAGTCTATGTTCAAGCAGTTCATGTCTTACACATTATAGTCATGAAATAATTAATAACTTAAAATATGCAATCTATCAATAATATGTAAATTTAAATTTGACTTCAAATGTGTAAAAAATTGTTAAAACATATCTCAAAATGCAATTCCAGGAAATCTTAGAAATAAAATTGAACGAAATGACTAAATACATATATAATTATGGATTTTCACGACATAATATGTATATAAGTGTGTTGCTAAAATACTCAGAATATAATGAACTCGTAGTGAAATGGGAGCTCATTTACAACTACAACTTGAATCAACCTTTGCATTATTACCCAAATAAATCTCACTTGAACCAACCTTCATTTTTTCTCGACACGTATATGAACGCCTGAAATGTCTCGCAGGCGGTGGTCTAACATTTTTTCTTTACTGTCTTCGACATAAGAAAACATGTCTGCGCAGAACATTCGCTAGTGTGGACATACGGTCGGATGTACTACATTGCTTTTGATGGTCGGAGGCTGCTCTGGACGGACGTCGAAGTACGATGAAACGCAGTCGTCGATCTATTGACACATGTCAGAGACCCCCATTATATTATAATATCGCTCGGATGATTTCCTATTGATATGCTTACAAACACTCACACATGTCTCAGGGTAAAACATAACTTTAAAATATGTTTTACCCTGAGACATAAATATATTTACAGTCCGTTAATCAAATCAAATGCTTTTCAATCATAAAATGGAGCAGAAGAGAAGTTTTGGGAAAATCCACTTCGACCTTGTTGCAGTGCATCCAAATATAGCCAAACTTGAACTCGGAGCCATTGATTTAGCAAAACCATTGCCCAAATTTAGCAGACAGTTGACGGCCTGCATTGATGTACAATGATTTAAAGGGGCCAAACTCCTCCACCCTCTGCTTGTGGACATTTCTTTCACGCACAAATTTTCCTCCACAAATTTTGATTTCTGTTGAAAAATGACAGTTTTAGGCTTTATTTTCCCAAACATTGCCACTAAAACATAATACAAAAGGAAAATAAACCAAATTGCCACTAAAACTAAAGTGTTCATGTTAGTGGTGGCTGATGCAGGTAGTTATTCATTGCTACTTATTTAACAAGTTTAACATGGAGACTTTAACATATGAGGAAAAATCCCCATAATATGGACGTTGCACTATCTAATATGAGAAAATTTGATTTAGAATGCAAAAGATATATGCCCCACTAAACAATTTTTCAACAATAAAAATAATATCCCCTCTTCGGAGAAGAAAATCCATTTACAAAATTTCAACACCACTTTGAAAAGTTACAATTCACCACATATAATGTCATACCCATTTTGAGTTTTGAACTTTTGATTGCGTGTTATACAAGGGTTTTAGAAAATGCATGGTCCCACATATGTTATCAAGCGCTTTAAATGTAAAAAAATATTAAATTATATTTGAATGTTAATGAAATGAATTTAAGAAGATGCACCTTGTTTATTTGGAATTCGTGCGAGGAATTAGTAATCCAACGCAATATTGAGTGAGTTGAATGCAGTATTGAAATATTTTAAAACAAAGATGATTAGAACACTATCAAAGCAATCTGAGTGATGCAAATGTATATAGAGAAGAGTAGGGAAAGTGGAAGCTGCACAATCAAGTCGATCAAATGTAGGTATATAGAGAAGACTGGAACAAATGGAAGATCTCGAGCATGTCAGAAGCGCACATTATTGTTACAGGAAACCGACCTGTTTAGAAAAGAGTTATTCACCCGATTATTGTTGGGAATTCCTTATTTGAGATGGATGTCCTCCATCTTCACGGGAGGTGTTTATACAAACCTCGGGGTTAATAACAGTTGCCATTGAAGTCCTGTTTTATAAGCACCGAAGCGGGAGGCTTTGATTTGTGGTTTGCCTTGGACGTAGAAGAATCACTGCTTGCAGTTGCGAAATTATCGTTGTTGTAGATTTTTGTGAAAGGCTGAGTAACAACCCTCTGCTTGCAAATCCGTTCTCCATGATCGCACCTTGTCATTTAACTGAAGCATATTTTCAAGGCATGAATCAGATTTACTCTATGGAAAATATGACAGAGGAAGGAGTCGGCCTTGATGAAACAGATCATCTGTAAAGTAAATGTTATACGCCGATGAGCTAGATAGGCCAAGGTCAAAGTCCAAGTCGAAATCCTGGCGCTGTGAAGATCTCGTGTGTTGATTGACATATGTCAAAGACCCCAAGCTTCATCCCATTGTAATAAACACCTTCAACGTAACTATGTACCACAGGCACACACTATAATGGAATGTTCGTCAAATGGGCGGCCAATGTCATTTTTAGGATATTTTCCTAGGCCATGGTTATTGAATTCAGAAGCCTTTGAAAGCTGAGTTTGTCTACACTTCAGGTGGGAAGAGCGTGATAGAAGGAAAACAAAGGTGGCCGCATATAGTAATGTTGTAACTGATTGCATGTGCCCTATCATTCCTTTTTCAAGTTGGTAAAGTTGTTGGTCAAACAAGGTAGATTTCTCATAACAATCATCAATACACCTCGTAACATCCTCCGACTGCAGACCATGGTTTCAACTATATACAAAAGCCATGACATAGAAGTATGCCTCCAAGAATTTCCATTTGTGAGGGACATCTAAGGGTTGCCTTTGGGTATGGACAACATGGATTCAAGTTTCCTTAGAATGTCATCTTCCGCCTCAAGTTTCCTTAGAATGTCATGTTTCGCCTCGTCGGCAACCGAAAATTTATTTGAGTAGTTAAGTTATGATGGCTCTCAAAAGTGGAGCACCAACCTTTGATGTGCATTGAATCACCGACATGTTTTTAGGTCAGAGTTTCCAAACATTTCAAACTGGGACAGAATTTTGAGGGTGATCTTCATGACAATGGGCACCTTTACATATTTTGTATATTATTATATGTCAATGCGTCTACATCACGAGAAGACCGAATCTGATGTATTTTCACTTGCCCCTGACCTTCTGGAGGTCTCGTTCCATAAATCGTAACTTCCCTTAAGTCTTTAGTTAATGAATGATACAGGCATGTGCTACCTATTCTTGAAATGTTTGATACCTAAGAACCTTGGCAACTAGGGAATGTTGCTCAACACATTCATTACGGTCAATCAAAAAATTGCGGAACACTTGTGAGGTAAAAGTAGTGGTCGGAGTTGGACCTTAAAAATCGAGACCCATAATTAATTGGATGCTATAGAATGTGTCTAAATTGACTCAATATCATTTTAATTTAGAACACAACTATCAACATAAAAATTATTTTAATAATAATATGTTATTGTAGAATATTATTATCAACGTCTCATTATATGTTTTCAATTATATGTAGCTAACTTTAATTTGAAAATAAGTTATGGTAGCTAAAGTTTAAGTGAAAGTAACAAATAATTTTAAAGCGGTCATTGATTTTTAGTTAACAAGGTGGCAATCAAATCTCATTCTTGCCTCCAATCCATGTGGTGGTGCAAATTCATCCTTTCTTTTAATCCATGTGGTGGCTCGTTTGTCAGTTGTTTGTTG
This sequence comes from Taxus wallichiana var. yunnanensis, assembly GCA_018340775.1. Lineage (NCBI taxonomy): Eukaryota > Viridiplantae > Streptophyta > Pinopsida > Cupressales > Taxaceae > Taxus > Taxus wallichiana. Next base: position 661,247,521 of record CM031242.1, read on the forward strand.
GTGTTTAAAAAAATGTGTCTGAAAGTGTAATATCTTATTTAATAGCTCTATCATGAAATTATTCGTATATAAGATCCCATCATCAGAATAAATTATTGTTCATTTTATTTGCTGCAAAGTAATTACTGGGCGGAGTGAAAATGATTCAGAAAATGCAGGTTTCGAACTGGGACATACTGGATACGTTGCAATAAATCCACAGATAAATTAAAAATAAAAAATTGCTTCGACGGCCATAGGGAAAGGTGGGGGCGCTTACCTGGTGGCATCCTCGGTGCTGAACTCCACATTTGGACATTTGAGGCTGCACGCATACACCACCACCACTTCTGCTTTGAACTTATTCAACTTATGTTTGCAGTGAATGTCGTTGGTGGTAAGAAAGGGAACAATTTTTGGAGTGGCACGCGCTTGAAACGACCTCCCGCATGCTGTAACAATCCCATTTTAAGACTTTAGAAACAAGGAATTTTTTTTTGTATGATTAATGTTCTCTGTTCTAAATACATAATTTAGAACACACATTTCATAACAACCATTCTTATAACAAATAACCATATGCACTGTAATGACTCGGTGAGCAACCGATCTATTCATTTCATGACTCGGTGAACTACCAATCTATTCATGTGTAACATTGAGTTTTTGAGTATTCTCCTGAATACTTCGTATACTTGGTTCTCTTACCCTACTCTAGGTATTGAGTGATCTGTCTAAGGAACCTAACTGAATATTTGTTACCAATATTCATCGGCATCACGATCCTTAGCCTAGGTGACATAGGACAACACAATCAAGCTTGCGATACTTTGGCCAAAGATTTCTAACATACTTGTTTCAGTATTACTTATTCCTTGATGGCATACTCATCAATCCGAATACGTCCTTCACCCCACTCCATTGTTATCTAGAATGTCTTATACTAACTTCTGTCAGTCCCCTTGCCCAAGGTTTAACTCTAGTTTAGGTTAACAACATAGATCATGATATGAAGAGGCTCACAAAGACTTAGGATAAATTGGCATACTGGGTCAACCTGGGTTATCCCCGTGTGCCAAGGTACCCTGAGTCCTAGAGGGCTACTTCATATCCTAACTATGTTACTATCCAAACCTAGAGGGAAAACTTGTTCAAGTTCAAAGGTGTGTAGATCCTGATGATCAATGCAGAAGGGTGTTGCCACATGTTAACTGTACTGTTGTATCCTCGAGAAGATCCTAATATTCTCAAAGGTACAACCTTGCAGTTGACATGTGCCAACATCCTACAGAACAACCTCATTAGGATGTACATACCTCCAAGAGTTTACTTATGTTAAGTTAAATTTGGGTTAATAGACGACATGTTTCGGCAACCCATCTAACCCCGAGTCCAACACTCTTTAAGTCCTTTTTAAAATTCAGATTTAATTAATCCTAAGAACTTAATTAACTTAAGGTTGCTTCCAGATTGGTTAGTTTTGGCATAACATCCCGTTATCAAAAAACAGGACGAAACAACACAAGTTCCTTTCTTATAAAATGATTCAACCACTTAAGGAATTGTAACAACCTACTAGGCTGAAACTTATCAGACTTATTACAATTAAGTCTTAATGTTTTGCAATCATATCTTCCTCTTTTAAGTATATCTTTGTTAGAGAGGAAGAGTCTTCCTCCTATAGTAAAATGCTAGGGTATAACACACCCCATTTATGTCCTTTATAATCTCAACAATTTTCATTATAGTTTTACTTCACATCACATGATATAATGAAATACTTAGATAAGAATGTTGCATTCTACCACTTATTTAACTGTAACTTACTTAGGGAATTCATCTAAGTTCCTTTTACAATTTTTATCAAAATTCACATCCAATCATATAGATAATAAGTAGAATATCCTCAAGACAAGATACCATCATACGGACAAAGGTACAAGAGAATTTACACGACCAATGCTAGAAAATTCTCAACTTTCAATTCATAGTCAAACTTATACATTTACAAAATCTATGCATCTTAGACACACGACATAACAACAACCTTTCCTAAAAAATAATATAACTTTTCTTGTTCAATACAATCTATGCCAATCAGATTTCTTTAAAAGAATCAGATTTAAAACAACCAATGCATCATATAAGTTTGTGCCTTCTTTTATCACTTACGATGTCCATCTGCAAAAATTACTAGCACGAGTCAGTTCAATGAACTGAGCATGATAAGCACTAAACCTTAAAATGAAATGCACTCAACTAATTGTTTCCATAAAACAACCTTGCTTTAAGGATCAATTAGTATATCATACAATAGGCGTAAGTAATTACAATCAGTAAAGAAGAGCAATAACATCCTGAAATCACTTCAAGAGGGAAGAGCGGAATATGTTATATATTATCAATCCTAACATTTTAACATAATATTTATTCCATTGATTTCCTTCAACAACAACAGATCATACTATCACATTGTATTCCAAACCTCATCACAATAGTATAGGATACTTAGTTATTTATCTTAAGATAAAAAGGTTTCTTACATCACGATCTAAATTACGATGATTAATCTAACATTAATTAAGATGTTCATCGCAACAGGATAATATAATAATACCCAATAAGGAGAGAGAGAATATCACCCATCCCCAGTTTGTATTCCCTTTTCAACAAATTAATCATCATTCACCTTCTTTTCTATTTCAAAGTGCAAGATAAGTAAAAGAAGGCTAACCAATAATGTTCAACTTTATCCTAAGAACATTCAATCGTAAGTCCTTACAACCTGAATTCATTCCAACCGATTATAAAAGAAACATAAAGCAGCAAAGTGTACCTACTACAACGATCATCTATTTTACTTTCATTAATAATAGTTCCTTTTTCAATCCAATAACAATTTTACAAATGAATAAAAGGTTCCAAGGAAGAGATCCAAACACTTTTAAAGCAAAAAGGAGAAACTTATAAACTTGTTTTAAAAACAAGATCTCCCAATCAAACAAGTGATCCCTTTCATTTAATTCATTAAAACAGTGAAGGCTATACACATCCATAATACACAAAGAGTCATAATAATTCCTTATAAACTCTATATTAACTCAATGAACCCAATCAAGAATTGAAACCTGAGTAAGAACTCGTACTCAGAAGTTACCCAAGAGTTCAGCCAAGACATAATTAACTACTTACTTCTCAACTTAACACTCCTAAGGTAAAAGATTGAATTCCTAACAGGAATAGAAATTACAAAGCGATTTCAAGTCAAACCTTCCATGGTTACCCAACAATTAGGCAAACTAACATTTCTAGTTTCCTCCCAAGTACATGCAACTAATCCTTTAACATGCAATTGAGAATGATAACTACTAAACAATCTACAAGTCAACATTCAATGTTTACCAAACAATTAGTAGACTATCATTTCCAGTTTCCTTCAAGTACATGCAACTATCCAAACATGCAACTATCTCATTTCGAGTTCAGAGTTTACCAAAGTTCATCCAAAACAGGCTAAATTCAAACGAAGATCTTGCAATATTTTCAACCAATTCCTTTATGCTCCAGTCTCAAATTACAACCCGAGCATCTTGTTCAGCACGTGTTCTCACCAAATCAAAACATTCAACCGAATGCATCCAGTTCGGGTAGTTAAATCCCTTAACGATTAATAATTTATACAAAGAAAACCAGACAGTTTCTTAGTTGGGCCGACACCATGCCTAATCATCATTACAATCAATATGAAACAAGTTATTTGAATAGCCTTTCAATATAATACCCACATTGAACTAATAGAAACTTCGCATCATAGAACAAGAACGAAAGTAGTGAGTAAACTTTAAAAACTACCTTAGTTAAAGAAAAGTTTACATAATCATCTTTCAACCCTTAGTTAACAACAAGGACGAATTGAAAGATTACAAACAGAGAGTCCAATCTATACTCCATAGATATCAAACCGTTTTCATTAAGAACTCCCTTTAAAACTTATAGGGTCACATAAAATATTTACTCCAACCAAATATGGGCTCATTACAGGCCCAAGTTTTCCTTGTTTATAACACACAACAAACAGAGTTTTACCAAGTTGGAAAACAAGAACAATCCATCTGCAACACATCCCGATTCTTACAACTAAGAAACGAGTCACAAAATCATAGAATCTTGAAACCCAATCAACAGAGCTCATAAGACAACAAGTATCAACTAAACTCCAGTTGCAGATGAGGTTCCTTAAACAAAAACATGGGTCTATCTAGATTTAACATTCGTTTCAACAGAAACAGAGGAACCCATGATTCTCCAAGAAAACTTAGCGAGAAACAAGTAGTATATGTTTTAAACAAGAAAACCAATACCAATGATTACCAGATCACATCATGCCAAACAACTTACAGAGTCCCCCTTTTCATGCATTCTCATGTATGTATATATATATATTAACACCACATATACTTAACGAACCAAGCTATTATTTTCTTTTGCCATGGATTCGATCATCAAGGAACAATGATTAAATAAACCCAATAACAAATAACTAGGCAACCATGCAATGTACTAAACTAACAGAGCAGAGTTGTTTTAATGAAATCATTTAGAAGAGAGCAAAAGATTTTAATAGTTAGAGCCTATCATGCCTGATAGTGTCGCTATAAAATCGAAGAAGACCTCGAGCCAAACTCGTTTCTTCTCCTCTTCTCCACGAAAGATCAAACAACCAGATGCTTCTTCCACAATGCCTCTTATAAATTCCATGAAACGAAAATAGATTGGAAACCTCAAAAATAGTCATGAAGCGCAGTTTAATCTGCTGGTTCGAAAAACCGAGTTCATGCAGAGTGAAAATCAGAGAACATGCAAAATGAAACAACTCATGCGAAATCCGACTGGCATGCCTACCAAAGTGGTTCGGGCTCGAAAACCAAACACAATTAATTTCATTAATCCCAAATCTCCCACTCAATCCTCCTTGCCACCGCCCGCCAAGTCTGGCTATTGCCAAGTCGCATTTAACAAGCATTTCAAATTTTAGTGATACTGCCACCTAGGCCTCCGCCAACCTAATTAGCCCCTGCCAAAGTTGGCAGTACCACAAGTCCTTTCATCCTTATCAACTACATTAATGCCTTAGGAACCGTCGCCCAATGCTTGCGACCCCTTAGGTTCCCCTTTATGCCAATAACTTAGGATAGATTAATGGCTTAGGTTAGATCTTAGGTAGATTAAAGTTTATACCTTAGGATATAACACTAACCACTAACCCCTAACATAGGTCCTTAGCAATTAGGTTAGATAATTCCTCATAGGTAAGTAACCAAAAATGCCATAGTTTAAAGCACTAGGTTAGATCATCATATAGCCTTGTAGTATTAGGTTCCAGTTTTAATACTTAGCAACCCTTCCAACTCCTTAGTACCAAGTTTAGGTTAGAATCAGAATTACATCAAGTAACATAGCTTAGGTAGGAGATACTTTCACCTAGCTTAGGATTCTGGTTCTCTCCAATGCCATGAATAGGCTGAAATCCCAATTACGCCAGTAATGACCTGCCAGGGTCGATTTCCAAAGATCCAACGAAAATTTACACTGAATGGAAATATTTTCACACAAAAAGAGAATTAAAGAACTTATGTCTACTAAGTTCAGTCCATATGATCTTAATTCATGGAATGCCAATTCATCAGTTGTTCCTTCTGAACAGATTTAAAACAGTTCTTGGATCACTGAAATTGATCCAAGGATGAGTCATATAACCAGATAAGTTTACAATTTTCCTTAAATCAGAATGCACTCATCTATGAGAAGTGAAAAATGAATTCAGGAAACATTCCAGTTCAATCAAAAGATCTTAAGAGCAGAAAATACTTAACCATATCAAGCATGATTTCCCATAATCAAGAGAACATATCCTCATAAGGAAAATCACATATCAACACTTAAATGCAAAGGAGGAAAATAACAACAGTCAAGGGTGTTACATGCTCCCCTCCTAAAAAGAATCGTCGTCTTGATGATTGTCTCTTTTAATAATTTATATCAAGGACAGTCAATTCATTCATTTCTCTTATCCTAGTCAATTATTTCAAAACCTTATAGTTCCGTAATTAGTATTAAATAAATTTTATTCAAATCAAGTAAATATCCGCCCAAAGCGGCTTACTTAATGTCATAAAGGATAAATTCATAAAAATTATCGGTTAACAAATTCAATTATGTTCAAATAGATATGGAAAAACAATTTTCATATCTTCTAGATTTTCCCAAGTTGCACTCTCCTTGTTAAATTGGTCCCACTGGACCTTACATTGACTTATTTCTCTATTTCTTAAATGCAATTGGCGAGTTTCCAACACTCGAATGGGCTTAACCACGATTATTCCTGGGTCTTGGACCTGCAAGGAATTCCAATTTAACACATGTGATAAATCTGAAACATATTTCTTAAGCAAAGAAATATGGAAAACATCATGCATTCGTGACAGAGCAGGTGGTAGTGCTAATCGATAAGCTACAGGACTTATTACTTCAACTATTTCAAAAGGTCCCACATAATGAGGTGATAACTTGGCAGCCTTGCCAAAAGTTATAGAACTCTTTTTAGTTTAACACGAAGAAAAACCTTCTCACCAAGCTCAAATTTCCTATCAACCCGCTTTAAATCAACATAACTCTTTTGCCTATCTGTTGCTTCTTTCAAGCGTTCACGAATCATTTTAACTTGTTGTTCCATTTTGCATAATCATTTTCACTACTTCCATGTGCCGGGAGATGCGAATGGGCACCCGATGATCGATGAAGTTCACTCCCAAAAACGCAATCGCCGCTCCCGCCGCACAACGTGGTGTCCAAAATGCGTAGGTATTTGGACCAAACTTCACAAATTAAAAAAGTTCACGAAAACATCTTCAAAAACAAACTAGGTATGAAAGCCACCTCTATACTATATCCGAGCGAGGTGTCAAAGCGCCATTAAATCTGACATCGTTAGACCACGTAGGATGCACTGGCACAAACACGAAATCAACTTAAAATAATAATATGTTGACGATGTATGGATCTTATCTTCACCGCACACATCTTTATCATCATCGGAGCGGGAGGCCTCCACCCCATAGTGAAATGCCTTCAACGTAAATATAGTGAAATTAAATCAACTTGCACAAGTTTTAGGGTGAACTCAACACTATGCACCATCCAAAAGATGACACATTCTATGCTCTAGCCATTCTTTGAACTTTTCTTAAGTAACAAAATTGTTAATGTAATTTAATGGTTCCTTTGTATCAACTTGTCAAGAAATTTCAACCTTTTTATTATACTTTCCTATGTGCAATAAAATTATCAATATCTCAACCTTGAACTCATGCGGATGGGTAACACTTGTTGCTCATCGACATCACTACCTCTCGTAAGACTTTGAACTTTGAAGAGTGTGTCTTTTGCAAAAAAATTTCCTATAACCTAATTTAAGACACGTGTCTTTCGGAAAGTTGCTTTGAACTGCCATAAAGCTGTTAGCTAAAAGTTCCAAATGAATAAAAAGTGTCAAGTGTTCAAAACACATCAATCATCAATCTTTTCTCTATCTCAAGCTCGACTTTTGGCTTAGCTTCCTCGCACCAATGGTTGATGCTTGTTTCCCATCTACATCATCACCTCTTGTAAGATTTTGAAGACTTTGGCTTTGGCGAAAGGTTTCCCCCTAAGTCAATTTAAAAGCATGTGTTGTTGGGGATAATTATCTCAAATTGTCGTGAGTTTGACCCTGTCACAAAGATAAAATAGTTGAGGGTTCCAAATGAATAGAAAATGCTAGTTCAAACCATCAAGTGAACGTTTCAAGCTTGTTTTTCATCCAAAAATGGCTAACTCTTGGATTTTCTTCTCTCTTTTGTCTGCAGGACATGATATACACCTAAACACATGTGAAAACACTTTTAGAGATATAAAATTTGATCATTAAATCATAATCAAAGGAAGAATCAAACATTGAAGGCATTACAAATCTAAAACTAATTTGATTTTGCTATTTTCATTTAATAGACTTGTTGGAAATAAGGTGTCTCAACCTTGTTTGGTTTATTCATTTAAGATTTTTCTACGGCCGTTTCACATTGTTGGCGCTCTAAAAATAGAAATATGAGTTGTTAAAAGATTCCCTATATGATAGTATATCATGGAAGAGCTATTTTTAGAGATATGATAGATTCTATGATATCTTTAAGGGTCAAAAATAGGGGAGACGTGGGAGCTTAATTTTAGACTGAAATCTTGCTCTTTAATGCAATCCACCTCATGAGAGGTTTTGCGCATGGTTTTGTAAACTATAGATGGTTTCTTGTATAACCGGAGGTCTATAAATTGAAGGCTTGGAGAAGCAATTTGTGTGGTGATTTTTGCAAGTATTGTAATGTTGGAATCCTCCTAGAATTGTTTCTGGTGATAATCTTGTAAGAAACTTGCTCTGCAAGTGTATGTAATCTTGTTATTAGATTTGAAATACATTGAGTGGGATTTTGGAGTGTGGGGTTTTTTATCCGAAAGGATTTTCCCCACGTATATTTGGTGTTTGTGTTAATTGTTTATTTTCTTGTTATGAATGTGTTGCTGGAATTTTTGTAACTGTTTTATTAAGTTTAAAGTTTTACATAATATCTCTCCTCAAGATTAGCGTAGGAAGTTGTTCCGCTACTCTAATTTCCTAATAAGTGGTATCAAAGCTTGATCACCTTTGGTTTCAGTTGTGGGTTGTTGGGTTTTTTTGTGCTAATCTAGGTTTGAGTGGGAGCTTGTGTAGAGGATACTTTGTTATCTTGTTGCAGAGATATTTTTCAAATGGCGAGCACATCTAGGAGGATTGAGGTAGAGAATTTTTCTAAAAAAACTTTGAAATGTGGAAGTTGAAGATGGAAGATCTGTTGGTTGATTGAGATCTATGGGATGTGGTGGATGAGAAGGTCCATAGGCCTACAAATCTAGTTTTGGCTGTAACATATGATGTAATGGATAGAAAAGCTAAAGACCTTATTAGACTATGTCTTGCAGATTCAATCCTGATAAATGTCCATGAAGAATCCACTTTGAGAGAAGCTTTGGAAAAATTTGGGTGAGATATACCAAGCTAAGTCTCTAGTAAATAAGATTTTCTTGAGGAAGAAGTTGTATTCCTTGAGAATGGAAAGTGGACAGATATTTGAGCATCTGGAAACATTTAATACATTGGTGACTCAGTTGACCTTGGTTGGGGTTAAGATGGACGAAGAAGAAAGGTGCCAAACTATGTTGGTTTCATTGCCAGACTCATGGGATAGCCTAGTCATGGCCATTGGGAGCACTTTAGTCACTCTGAAGATGGAGGATGTTGTTGGTTCTCTACTCTCGAAGAGATGAGAAGGAAGGCCTCTCTAAATGCCAAAGAGGCTTTGAGTGTTCGAAGAAGAAAAAAAAAGAATGAGGCAAAGATGAGAAGAAGCGTGGCCATTATAAGAATAAGGGGAGATCAAAATCCCATGGTAAGTCAAGGCAATATGCTAGAACTATGGAAAATCTGGACACTTCCGAAGGGAATGCAAAGAAGAAAAGAAAAAGAAAAAGAAGAAGCATGATTCTGATTTTGAGTCCAAAAAGGAAGATGGAGATGCCTTTATTACAGCTTTGGCCACTCATGCAGGTGATAATGCATGGTTTGAGACTCGGGTGCATCTTTCCACATGAATCCTAACAAAAACTAGTTTAATAAGTATGAAAACTATGATGGTGGTAAGGTGTATTTGGGTGGTAATTATTTCCTTGAAATTGTTGGTCGTGGTAGTATTTAGGTGAAATTTTTGATGGTAGAATTAGAAGATTTGATGTTGTCTCACATATCCTAGGACTAACAAGAAATTTATTGTCTGTTAGCAAGCTAATAGATGTGAGTGTGCATGTATAGTTTTTTAAGCGGTGTGAAAATGGTGAGAGGTGCCATGGTGATAGCAAGAGGAAGTAGATTGGGTACATTGTACCAAATTGATGCATGTATAGTTGAGTGCAATAGCACTTCGGATAAAACTAAGCCCAAAACTATTTCACTGAAAAAGGAGAGGGTTTCCTCCTCTGCCAATGGTCGTGGCTTCTGGGTACCCAAGCGTGCTCTGTCTACCGAATCAAAATTACCTGCAGAGAAGACCATGCTATGGCACCAAAGGCTTGGCCACATTGGAGAGAAGGGTTTAAAATCCCTGAAAAATAAGAACCTCATTGAGGGGTTGAATGATTACAATCTGGATTTTGATTTATGTGAGCATTGTATTTATGGCAAAGAGAACCGCGTTCATTTTTACTCATCTACTCATAAGTCTTCATGTATCTAGGATCTAATCCATTCGGATGTATTTGGTCTGTTAATGTTGCTTCTATTTCTAAATCAGTTTATTATGTTACTTTCATTGATGATTTTAGTAGGAGAACATGGGTATATTTTTAAAGAGTAAATATGAAGTTTTTAGTCGTTTGAGGAATTTAAGGCTATGGTTGAACCTTAAGCTGGGAAGAAGATTAAGTGTTTGAGATCGATAATGGTGGTGAGTATTGTTTTGTAGACTTTGATAAATTTTGTACAGATTGTGAGATTAAAAGACAAAAGACAACTTCATATTCTCTAGAGCAGAATGGAGTTGAGAAAGAATGAACAAGAATGTTGATGGAGAAGGCTAGGAGCATGTTGATTGGAGCTGGTCTAGAAAAGAGGTTTTGGGCTGAAGTTGTTACCACTGCTTGTTATTTGATAAATAGATCTCCTACATCAACACTTGTTGATAAAACACCAATGGAGGTGTGGTCGGGGAAAAATCCTTCAATTAGACATCTGAGAGTTTTTGGTTGTGAGGCATATGCACATGTGCCTAAGGAGAAGAGAACAAAGTTAGATTCTAAGGTTATCAAATGTATCTTCATCGGCTACGACTATGGTGTGAAAGGATACAAGATTTGGGACCCTATTGCAAAAAAGGTAATACACTCTAGAAGTGTTATTTTTAGAGAGATTAAATCTTTCCTGTTAATTTTCAGCTAGAACAACATAAATAAAATGAACAAAAAAAGGATGTGGTTCAATTTCCTTCTACACCTGAGAAAGTTGAATCGAGACCCCAAAATAGACAAGAAGTTGAGGAGAGCTCACCAAGCTCTAAATCTTCAGAAGAGGAAGAAGAGGAGGAAGAAGTGGAAGAATCTCCACCTCAGCTTGTTCAAAGGTCTACAAGGCAAAGGAAACCACTTGAAAGGTATGGGTATTCTCCTAATGATTGGAAGTGTATATTTGCTTTGAGTACTAACATTGATTAACCGAGATCTGTACCAGAGGGTTTGGGTATGAATGATACAAAGTCTTGGAAAATAGCCATGGATGAAGAGATGGCAGCCCTTAAAAATAATGATACATGGGACCTTGTGCCATTTCCTGAAGGTTGGAAACCCATTGGATGTAAATGGGTGTTTAAGAAAAAGATTGGTTTAGATGGAAATGTTGAAAAGTATAAGGCACGGTTGGTTGCGAAGGGTTACTCTCAAGTTGAGGGTATTGATTATGGTGAGATATTTTCTCCTGTTGCTAAAATGACATCCATTCAATTTTTATTATCTATTGCATCAGCTTATGACCTAGAGGTTGAACAAATGGATGTGAAAACTTCTTTCCTTCATGGTGATTTGGAGGAAGAAATATATATGACACAACCAGAGCACTACATGGTGAAAGGTAAAATCAAGATGGTTTGTAAGTTAAAGAAATCCCGTATGGCCTTAAACAAATTCCTAGGATGTGGTACCAAAAGTTTGATTCATATGTGTTGAGTTTGGGGTTTGTGCGGTCTAAATATGATCATTGTGTATATTTTAAATCTGAAGTGATTGCTTCTTGGTAATTACTTTATATGTTGATGACATGTTGTTTATTGGGAAAGGCAAAGGTTTGATTGCAGAATTGAAATCTCAGCTCTTTACAAAATTTGAAATGAAAGATCTTGGTGCTAGAAAAACACATACTTGGGATGGAGATTAGAAGATATAGTGAGAACAAAAAGATATGGCTTGGCTAGAGTAAGTATGTTTGTTATGTTTTGCAAAGGTTCAACATGCATGATTGTAAAGTACTTTGTGTTCCTGTTACTTTGGGAACAAAGCTCTCCATTTCAAAATTTACTTCATCCCCATCGGAGATGGAAGACATGAGAAGAGTGCCTTACCAGAGTGCAGTTGGAAGCTTAATGTATGTTATGGTCTGTATAAGACTAGACATTGCCCAAGCAGTGGGAGTTCTTTCTCGTTTTATGTCTAATCCTGGAAGAGTGCATTGGGATACAATTAAGAGGGTCTTTAGATATTTACAGGGTACATCAGAGTACTCTATATGTTTTTATGGCAGAAGAGATCACCATTCCCTTGGTATTCATGGTTTTGTGGATTCATATTGGGCGGTGATGTCGATAGCAGAAGATCCACCAGTGCATATGTGTTTACTCTTAATGGTGGTGCAATCAGTTGGATGAGCAAGCGACAAGCTATGGTCACTTTTTCCACAACTGAGGCAAAGTACATGATAACTACTCATGCCTGTAAAGAAGCCATTTGGTTGAAGTGTTTGTGTTCATAAATTGGATTGAAACAGGGTGCGATTCAATGTATTGTGATAGATGATCGATGTGCAATCTACCTTGCGAAGAACTCAAATTTTCATGCAGGACCAAACACATTGATGTTCAGTATAACTTCACGAGAGATATGGTCAAAGATGGCACAGTGAAGCTAGCAAAGGTAGAGACAGTTGCGAATGTTGCAGATGCATTAACTAATCCCGTGAGCACATCAAAATTTAGGTGGTGTTTCGAGTTTATGGGCCTCTCGGCCCTAGTAATTGATCCATGATGGTATATTTCCCTTGGCCCTTGCAAGGTATTCGACAAGTGGGAGATTGTTGGAAATAAGGTGTCTCAACCTTGTTTGGTTTATTCATTTAAGATTTTCCTACAATCGTTTCACATTTTCGGTGCTCTAAAAATAGAAATATGAGTTGTCAAAAGATTCCCATATGATAGTATATCATGGAAGGGATATTTTTAGAGATATTATGACAAATTTTATGACATCTTTAAGGGTCAAAAATAGGGGAGAATATTGTACACGTGGGAGCCTAATTTTAGACCGAAATATTGCTCTTTAATGCAATCCACCTCATGAGAGGTTTTGCAAATGGTTTTGTAAACCATAGATGGCTTCTTGTATAACCAGAGGTCTATAAATTAAAGGCTTGGAGAAGCAATTTTTGTGGTGATTTTTGCAACTACTGTAATGTTGGAATCCTCCTAGAATTGTTTCTGGTGATACTCTCGTATAAGAAAATTTCTTTGCAAGTGTATGTAATCTTGTTATTAGATTTGAAATATATTGAGTTGGATTTTAGAGTGTGGGGGTTTTTTCCGAAAGGATTTTCCCACGTATATCTAGTGTTTGTGTTAATTGTTTATTTTCTTGTTATGAATGTGTTATTGGAAGTTGTTCCGCTTACTCTAATTTCCTAACAAGACCGATGCTCCTCATGTTTAACTTGAAGATGAAGATCAAAGTCTTTCTTAGCTAAGTATGAGTTGTTTATCACTTGTGAAAAGGGTTCAAATCATTATCAAGTCTTATGTACCTTGTGCAATACAATTTGGAGTTGAAAACTCATTTTATGACTCATGAAAGGATTTTTTAAAAGATTGATATGATTTTTGTAATTAATCCAACCACACGTAGAATTTGCATATTTATAAAGAATAATTATAATGACATGATACACATAAGAGAACTCGATTACAAAATATAAACACATTATTATTTACAGTGTGAAATCATCAAAAGAATTACTAGAAATGCTCATTTAAAACGCCTCTAATTTCATCCACAATTCTCATGTTCATAAATGATAAATTTTTGTGCATCTAGTTTAACCATTCATGTTAGTGTAACTTTTTAACATGATGGAATGCACCAATATCATTATCTCCCCACACTTTGGACTATCATGCTAAGGTAGGAAACCTTAGCATGCTCACTGAGGCGCGAGAGATTTTGGTCTCCCATCTTGTTCAACATGTTGAAAACAAAGCATTTAACCAAACTTAAGACAATCATGACCATTCATACATATAACAAGAGACAAATTAATTATGCGTGCATATTCATACAAAGGATGGTTCCATAACAACTACTTCATATTACTTAGTCAAACATAGTCTCCATACATTGAATCATTATTCACAAACATAAAAGTATCTTCACCAAAATTCCTTATCAAATGTTCTCGCTCGTTGACAAATCCTCGACTAGTATCATCTAAGTTTCTATGTCTATCCATCTATATGTCTGAATTTTTACAAAGTTCTTAAGGGGTATTTATACTAGTGGGGACTTTCCCTTCACTAGTTTTAACAAGTCTATTATTAGCCTTGAGTCCTAAAAATAGATCCTAACTATTACATTGGGTGACGTTTATGCTACTGTCTTCATCAGAACGCTTCATGGCTGCATGAAATTATTGCTTTCTTTTCTACTTTGTATGTTTCAATTACCTATCAAAATATTGCTATAATTACTTATTAGCAAAATAATTTAACGCGAGGGAAAATTATGGGATTTCACCAACACTGGGTCTAGGTCCCTCTGCTTGAATGGGGTAGATCCATTTATTAAAAGCAAGGAAACAAATATAAACTAAACTAATTTCTCGGGGTGGCTCGTAGACCAAGGATCACACGGGAGGAACTTACTAAAAATAGTAAGTGTCCGGAAAAGGATCAAAATGGTCATGGTTTTCATCCTTCATTCCTCACTAATTTCAAACTTCATGGAGGTCAAACTCATGTTTTTAAAGGGTGGATAATGGCATTGTGTCTCAAGTAGGAGAAGAGCCTTCTCAGTTCCCAATTTTGGTCACAATGGAGCATTTTGGTCTTAGTGTGTTTCTCACTTTGCCGGATGGGTTGATCAAAGGATTGAAGCATGTTCCATAAAATATCTCACCTTCACTCATCACATGATCAGAGTTCTCTTCACCTCATCTCATGGATGGATCCATTTCCCCAGGCCCTAGATCATCAGGTTGAATTGTGCAAGCAATGGTCTCAAGTTACATCAAGAACTTGGAATTTTGGGAGGAATTGCAGTGTTTCAAAGGTTTGAATGTTTTTCAAGTGAGGTAAATCACCCTTCATTGTCTTCAATGATAAAAGGCTCATCACCTTTCCTTTCAATGAAATTCAAATATGCTACAAAGGTGCATCGTTCTAGTGAGGTCTTAAAGGGGCAAAGTTTTAAAGAATCAATCTTCATTAGTAGAGCATCATTACGTTGCAGAAGGTCATCATGGATCAAAATTTCATCTTCAACACCATCAGATATGATCTACATTGAGGGTAGAGGCATATTCATTCATGATTTGGAGCATTTCTTTCTTCCTCTCCTCTCTCATTCTTTCTTATCTTCTTCCCTCCTTCTAATTCCTCATTGTACATGATCATGATATTTTGTCCTATTCATTTAAGTGACAATGAAATATTTGCAAGATGTACAATTAATTCCTCAATTTATAAAAAGGGGTAATTAATTTTTTCTTTCCTAGGATAATGAAAATTCATAAGTTGAATAGGAACATAAAAAGTCATGTGGGGGTAGAGGAAGAGTTGAATTGTAAAGTTATAAAAGGAGATGATATCCTCATTGTAAGAGGATGGTTAATTCTTGTTTACTAGCTCCCATTGTATTTCTAGGAACAAGTTCCTTCATTTCCTCTATTCTCTTGTCTATTTAAATTTTTTCTCCATCTCAACTTATACTCCAAGAGCATTGTAAATTGTGCAACATGATGCAATAAAACTTTGTGTTTCTTGTTGATTGTTCCTCTTTCTATGTGAATGGTTTCTTCTTATTGATGCAAGTGAAATAATCTGATTTTAATGTAATAAAATCAACTATGCTATTTTTTGGTTAAAATACCCCTCTTATTTCCCTCTCCTATCTCTCTCTCTAAACAATTTTCCTCCCTTGTATTCCATACAAGCAATTGCCACAAGTTTAGGGAAGTATTCTGTGTGATCCCCGGTCTACGGGCCACCCCCAGAAATTAGTTTAGTTTATATTTGTTTCCTTTCTTTCAATAAATGGATCCACCCCATTCAAGTAGAGGGACCTAGTCCTAGAGTGTTGGTGAAATCCCATAATTTTCCCTTATGTCAAATTATTTTGCTAACAAGTAATTATAACAATTATAGAAACCTAAATTTCACTTATGTAGTTTATTGATAAAAGTGCACTAATTACCCTCATTCTTACCATTTTCATTATGATTAGTGATTTCCGCTAAGTAACTAACATTTCCCTCTATTTTGGTTAATTAACAACGCTTTTTTGATTAACTAACCTCTATCACATTCGAATGCCAATTGATGACACATCGTTAGTTATTATCCTCTTCCGAGCAATTAATTAGCAATTATTAGCTAATTAAGCTTATTTACCCTTGTATTTGATCAATAAACCCTCTTATTGGTTAATACCCCTCTTCCAACCATTCAAAATCACCCCATTTCCCTCCAAGACATCTCAAAAGGCTTCAAAATCCTATTTTTCATCCAAAAATGGCTAACTCTTGGATTTTCTTCTATCTTTTGTTTGAGACATGATATACACTAAAAAAATTGTGAAAACACTTTTAGAGATATTAAACTTGATCATTAAATCATAATCAAAGGAATAATCAAACATTGAAGGCATTACAATTGTAAAACTAATTTGATTTTGCTATTTTCATTTACTACACTTGATGCTTCTCATGGTTAACTTGAAGATGAAGATCAAAGTCTTTATTAGCTAAGTATGATTTGTTTATCACTTGTGAAAATGGTTCAAATCATTCTCAAGTCTTATGTACCTTGTGCAATACAATTTGGAGCTGGAAAAGGATTTTATGACTCATGAAAGGAAGTTTTTTTAAGATTGATATGCTTTTTGTAATTAATCTTACCACATGTAGAATTTGCATATTTGTAAAAATTTTTATAATGACATGATACACATAAGAGAAATCAGCTATAAAATATAAACACATTATTATTTACGAGTGTGAAATCATCAAAAGATTTACGAGAAATACTCATTTAAAATGCCTCTAATTTCATACACAAATCTCATGTTCATAAATGATAAATTTTTATGCATCTAGTTTAACCATTCATGCTCGTGTAACTTTTTATCATGATGGCATGAACCAATATAATTATCTCCCCACACTAAACTATCATTTACACATCATGATCATGTACAATGAGGAATTAGGAGGAAAGAAGAGAACAAAAAATGAGAGAGGAGAGGAAGGAAGAAATGCTCCAAAGCATGAATGAAGATGCCTCCACCCTCAATGTGGATAAACTCCAATGGTGTTGAAGATGAAATTTTGATCCTTGATAACCTTATGCAACACAGTGATGCTCTACCGATGAAGATTGATTCTCTGAAAATTTTCCCCTTTAAGACTTCACTAGAATGATAGACCTTTGTAACATACTTGAATTTCATTAAAAGGAAAGGTGATGAGACATTTATCATTGAATAAAATGAAGGGTGATTTACCTCAATTGAAAAAACATTGAAACATTTTAAACATTGCAATGTCTCCCAAAATGCCAAGTTCTTGATGTTACTTGCGACCATTGCACTGCACAATTCCACACGATGATTTGGGGCCTTGGGGAAATGGATCCATCCATGAGATGATGTGAATATCAATTTGATCATGCAATGTGTGAATGTGAGGGATTTTAAGGAACATGCTTCAAGCCTTTGATAAACCCATCCTGTGAAGTGACAAAAACACTAAGACCAGAATGCTCCATTGGGACCAAAATTGGGAATTGAGAAGGCTCTTCTCCTGCTTAAGAAACAATGCCATTATTCACCCTTTGTAAACATGTGTTAGACCTCCATGAAGGTTGAAATTAGTGAATAATTAAGTATGAAAAACCATGACCATTTTGATCCTTTTCCGGACACTTACTATTTTTAGTAAGTTCTTCCTGGGTGACTAGTTTTGGCGATTTCACCGAATTATATATTCGAGCACTTTTCCTCTTGGGAAAGAAGCGGGTGCCTTGAATCCATTCATCCTTCATAATTAATACTCTCACTAAGTTCATTGAATTATTATTTACTGAAAATATACATTGGCCATAGGGTGTCGATTGGGCGAAAAGGGTCTCCAAAATTATAGTTCTCTTTGGGATGTTTTGCTCTAATTTTCAAAGGTTTCTCTCATCCAGATCTTCATGAAACGAAAAATGAACTCACAAGTATAAATTTTCTTCACCTATCAAGGTATAATGTATAAAAATAACAACCCTTCATAACTCCAATTATCCCCATTTTCATGGTGTAAGAAGGTTCTCATTGGAAAGCTAATTTTTTGAGGATCTTGTCCTTCACGTTTTAGCTCATTTAGCTCACTGCAACTCCAAATATCTGAGGGGGAAGTTTTCCATGGCTGAAAGTTTTAGATGACTATAAAAAATGGATGAGGGAATTAATTATATCATTCTAACATTCATTCTAAAGGCATTCATGTAGGGAATCTTCATGAAACACTTGAGAGGAAACATGTCAAAATGAGTGAGATATGATCAATTTTGTGATTTTCGAAATGGGGTTTTTGGGGCAACCTTGAAATGACTAGGTTACAAAAAAATGGAGGAAAAATATTAAAAAGGGCTCCAAAATGGATAATTATGATTTAAATATTCAAACATTAACTCAAGCTAAGAAACTCACATCTTGACTGTTGAATCCCTTTGAGAGAATGATGAACAATGAAAATTTATTTTTCATTGATAGTTGGGGATTTGTTCAACACTCAACTCAATGACTCAAATCAAGGAGGTGATCAGGAGGCACCTTCACAAAGGGGATGACTTTACCCTGTTACTACTTTTAGATCTGTATGGACCAAGGTGAGAGGACCTAATTGGGGGATTTGAATAAAGGAAAAGATTTCATGGCTTGGTTTCCTCTATGGTTGGTGTAAATTAATTTGAAGCAAGTGCAACCACAAATACAATACTTCTCTCAAAAGAGTTATCACTTGATTTATTGTAAGCACTTGACAATCAAATACAAATCTAACAGACAGATAATGAACAACTTTAGATATTGCATTTGCATAACATTATTGACCAAGGCTGCTTTAAATGATATTGGATCACAAAATTGGTGGGATTTTTAGCAAATCTTATTGGTAATGAACAAATTTTAACTCAACTTTATAGAATAAGCATATGTATGGTTTGTAGGTATGATATGCTTAGTAGGTATGAAGATCACTAGTTGTTTTTAATTGATATTTGAGGGGGAGGGTAGTTGCTTTTATGACCTTGGTATGTTAGTGTTCCCATGGAAAGAATCCATCCTTAACTGTGATGCTTGAAAAGAACAATCAATTTAACATGATATGTGAAATAACATTTGCATTCATTGATACTCAATTTACACAAATGTTATCTATAGTCTTCACAATCCTAACTACAAATCATGGAGTTAGAGATGAGATAAAGCACTTGCTATATTTGTCTTATACACCCAAAATACCCTTAAGGGATAACAAAATCTCTTCAAAAGTGATGTTTCTTTAGGATTTTACAACCAAACTAAACTATTATAAAATATACACTATTATACAATAGTCTCACAATGACTAAGAAGAATACAACAACTAAGAAAGACCCTTGTGTATACTAACAAAGTAAAATAATGCAAGATAGTAAAAACCAATATTGCCTCTTTCATTCCTTTAAAACAAGAGAAACGGGAAAGTATAGCTTGATCAAAACAGTGATAATCTATTCATGTAAGTTTTGGAAAGGGGACATAAACAAATGCCCTCAAAACCTGCTAATGGTTTATAAACACAACCACCTTAGCTCTTCCTTACAGACTAGATACAAACAAATGTTTTTGCAAGAAACTAGAAATTGGAACCTAAAACTTTAATAAAAAAATCTACAACTACCCCCAATCCACCTCCTCACAAAATGGAAGACCTTGTTACAATATATAGAGAGAGAGAGAGAGAGAGAGAGAGAGAGAGAGAGAGAAGAGAGAAAAATATGATTTTCCTCTTCACCCACCAACAAGATGCATTAAAATTCTACAAAGGAGCATGGGCAACCTGCCAAATTCATTCATTCCTTTTTCTTGTGTGATAATAGAAAAATAGACACCATACTTCATTAATTTAGGTGGTTGATAAACTGGGACTATAACTTGAATGTAAAAGATGTTTTCTTACTTTTTCTCCCACCAACTACCATCAATTTATGAATCTGATGATGCCAAAGTGAAGGGATTGAAGATACCTTTCCAATGATATAAATTTTGCAATATTTGGAGCATGGAATCAAAAGATATGGCCCTATGAAGTTTTTTGTGTCGGGATGAACAAGAAATGACACGTGGCAGCCTTTGATTAGTCTTGGAGATTGCCTTTCCCACATGTGATTTTGCTTTTTTTTTCACCATATGTCCTTCCTTGGTCGGGCTTTTGTTGGTATTTTGACTTCCTTTTCTAATTTCCTTTTCACTGGGGCTTGAGATCTATTAGAGTTTATTGGCTAAAAAGTGAGTAGAAATTGCCACACCACATGTCCACTTTAATACCAAATTGTTATGCTCCACACTTATGCTTCATGCATTGAAAGTGTGATTTTATTCACCTTTCCCTGAAAACCCTTAGATTCCAAAGAGAATGCTTTTTGATCCAAACATAAAATTATTTCAAACTTTTTGATAGTATTTAGCGCTTAATGAAAATGAAATGAGAAAATAGAAAAACTCCATGTAGCTTGGGTTTGTCATATTTGATAGCTTCTCATGAATTTCTCAATTGGTTTTCAATTCGAAAGCTCCAATCCTTTGATTTTCATTTGGTTTGGGGCTACTCCTTCACAATCACAACTTCAAACATGTGCGGACTTAGAAAACTTTGGGATTCATAACTTTGTTACCACATTTCCTCCTAGATCTTACCCTTTTGAATTTTCTAAACGAACCCTTACTATAAAACTTGGTTTATTCCACATTTGATGGTCCACAAAATGTGATACGACTTGAAGTTTGTTAGAATGTCGAAACATTTGAAACATGTCTTCTTTGACCTTCATTGATCATTCTATCACAATGGCCCTACTTAATTTTGGCATTGAAGGTAGATGGGTAAATTCATCTTGTGAGTCTTTTAAAAGTAACCTACCAATTCATAAAACTTAGTCTTTAACCATTCTACAACCTTGTTTTGGTGGATGACCCTTTTTTTTGAGTGATTCTTGCATAGATTTTTGGAATCCATAAATAAGTCCTGATTTTTTTACAAACCTGTAAAACATAAACTAGTGTACCACAAATTTTGTTCTTTAATCAACTAGTCCATTAAACTAGTTCCTTGACATTTTGTTGAATCTCCTTTCTTTTATCTTGCTAAGGCACAATATTTATTACAAATTGATTCTTCTTCTTGACTCAAGACTAATCTTTGAAGCATGAGGAAAAATATAAAGCACATAGATCAGTTAAATATATGGGAATTCTATGAAAAATAATAGCTCAATCCAAGGAAATGGATTGAGCTCCAACAATGGCTCCTGCTTGGGGATGGGAACCCCCTGTGGGTGCCACAAGAACAAAGACTAGATGCCTAGTCCATTGGGAAAGGAGTCAGGGGAAAAAAACACAAGGCTTTAAAATAGATGCATAAAATAGGCCAAGGGAAAATAGACAACTACATAAAACCTGGTCATTGTAGACCAGAGCACAAAAAGGAAAAAAACAAATAAAAAACACAAAAACTAAAAAAAAACAAAAAAGTTGTACACTATACAAAATCATACCTGACCTTCCAGCTTAGTCCAAGAAATGTTTGAGATGCTACCTTCATTGATGAGAAACTTTAGTAAATTTCCTTCTAAGTATTTCAGAAAGAAAGTATGCTCTCTAATCCTGATGTCAATAGAATATGGTCCCATCCATAGGGCATCAAATTTTCCATGTTTTCCCTTGTCTTCATGTTTGTTGTCCCATAACATAGGACTAAGTCTCCAACATTGAAAACTCTTGGAGTGACCTTCTTGTCAAATATTTTCTTGATTTTTTCTCTGAACTTGACATGTCTTTGATGGGACTCTCTTCTTTCCTCATCTAATTCCATAATTTGATTGATCCTATCTCATATGGACTTACTTCTTCTCCATCTTCAAATTGTTGCATGAACTGATATGCAGAAAGTTGCAAGTGCAAGGGAAAAAGGGCTTGAAGTCCATAAACTAACTCAAAAGGACTCTTTCCAGTAGACCTCTTGGTGGTAACTTTATCTGCCCATAGTGAAAATTTTAGTTTCTCACCCCATTTCCTTTTGTTTGTTTCTAGTGTTCTCTTGAGGATCTTAAGCAAGTTCTTATTGCTTGATTATCTTGGCCATTTCCTTGAGGATTATAATTTGATGCATAAGCCAAGTTTATTCCATATTCCTTGCACATTTTTCCAATGGTTTAGCTCTAAAGCTCATGGCATTATCAACAACTATCTTGGCAGGCACCCCAAATCTGTAAATTATATTATTGAGAATAAAGTCCATGATTACTTGATGAGTTTTTTTCTGGTAGGAATGGCTTCAACCCATTTGGTAAAGTAGTCAGTGGCTACTAATATCCATTTATGACCAAACACTTGAAGAGTCTGATATTTCACCAATAAAATCCAATCCCCATTGTTTAAATGGAGCTTCTATGACACATGATGCAAGGGTAGGGCCCCAGAGGCTTTCAATCTTCCAGAAAAATGTTGACAACTCTCACACCTTCTAACCAACAAGGAAGTATCTTTAAAAATGAAGGCCACTAATAACCTACCCTCAAAATTTTATGAGTAGTGACTCTCCCAACAAAATGACCTCCACATACTCCCCATGGAATTATGCAATTATCTTAGGTGCTTCTTCTTCAGTGATACATCTTAGAAAAACTCCCTCTAGGTTCTTCCAAGCTAGTCCATGATCAGTCAAGATATACTTTTGGGAAACTAGCTTGAGTGTCCTCCTTTGATTCTTGTCTAAGTGCATAGGAAAATTTAAGTTCATCAAGTAAAAGACTATATATTTATACCAAGCTGAAGTGCTTACCTTTTCATGAGGGTGTACCCTTCTTCTTCAACATTGTGTATGTCAACTACTGCAGATTTCTCTCTACCATAAAATTTTGCAAGGCCTAGACCCCCACACACTTGGTAGTTTGTATGTCCATGTCATATTCTTGAAGCTTGTTAACCCAACGACATATTTTACTTGATACCTCCATCTGAGACAAGATGTCTTTACCATTGTGTGAGGCACATATGATATAATCTTTGAGCTAAGAATATAAGGTCTAAAGATCTTGGTTTTTTTGAAGAGAAAAAGCTTGCTTTTCCACAAAAAAATATTTTAGTTTAGATCCTTGTAATGCTTTTCTAAAAATTCAATAGGATTTTCATGACCTTCTTCATTATTTTGTAACAACACAAAGGACAATAGTGAATTCAGAGGAAAATGAAAACATCTGAAATTCCTTTCTATAATCAGGGCTAGTCAATACAGGGGCAATTTTGAGTGCCTCCTTTATTCCATTAAATGCTTGGACAACCCCTTCTTCCCACTTAATGACTTGATCCTTTTTCAACATACTTGTGATGGGGATAGTGATCTCTACAAAATTAGAAATGAACCTTCTCACAAAATTTATCTGTCCAAAGAAGGATTGAATGCCTTTCTTGGACATAGGGATGGGAACCTTACTAATTTCTTCCACCCTTTCTAGATCAATCATGACTCTTGTGACACAATGTGTCCCAACAAGCTTTTCCTTTTGCACACCAAAATGGACACTTCTTAGGATTTAATGAAATCCCATACTCTCTACATCTGAGAAACATTTTTCAAGGTTCCCCAAGTGGTCACCCTTTTTTTAGAAAATAGTTATATCATCTTGATATACTGCAATAAAATCATTGATAAGACCAAGAGAAAGCCACATCCATGGCCCTTTGAAAAGTTTCTCCAATGTTCATTAACCCAAATGGCATCCTATAGCATAGACATATGTTCCCCATGGGGTAGTGAAAGAAATTTTAAATTTCTCTGATTGTTTCACTACCACTTGGTTATATCTAGAGAATCCATCTAATGTAGATAACAATCTATGATCATGTTACCTTTTGCAATAAATTGTCCATATTTGGCAATGGATAATTATCTTTAAGTGAAGGCTTTGTTGAGATTTCTGAAATCCACACAAAGCCTTATGTCTCCATTCTTCTTTCTGACTGGTACCAAATTTTCTACCCATGAAGAGTATCTAGTGGGTTGGATTATCCCACCATCCCTTAGCTTTTCAATTCTTCTTGCATCTTGGTTGCAAGAATAGGTTAATAGGCCTCTGCTTCTATCTAAAAGGCTTAGTGTGGGGTGCCAAGGGTATCTCATGTTGAAACAAATCCTCCATATAAGATTTCAACTTATAATAAGACCAACAAGGCAATATCTTGATACTTTTTAACAACTTAGTATAAGCCTCTCTTTCTTCCTTATTCAAATTACTCCCTAGCCACACATTTCTAGGATCTTGGCATGAACCCAAATTACACTCCACAACATCTCTTGGAAAAGTAGTAGATTTACAAACTGCTCTGTCATTACTATCAAAGGAAGATTCTAAACTAACTAATCCTCTTGGGATTACATTAGTTTTTAATTGAATTACTTATTTACCAAAGAGGGTTTCCTTCCCTCACACACCTCTACCATAGGTTCCAAATCAATGATTTGGTCAGTGAACTCATCTTGGAAATTTAAAATATTTTGATGTGTGAATCATCATCAAATACTTTCAGTGTTGTATATTATTAGGTATAGAGGTTGAACCAATACTTCCACTTCAAATTTATAATAAGGGGATGAATCTTGATTGTCATACTGTGAACCCAAGACTTGTCAATCTATCAGCTGCTACATGTTTTGGCTTCTTTCATGGTATTCAATATTAAATGAATCAAAACATTCAATGAGATCCCATACTACATTCATGTACTTATTTTAACCTCTAATTTTTGCTACATATAATTTTCTTACTTGCTTAATCACTAACTCATAATCCCCTTTAACTATGAGGTCCTTTATCCCATGTCTCCAAGAAATTCTCAATCCTAACAATAGTGCCTCATACTCAGCCACGTTATTGGTGCATTCAAAATTCAATTTAAAGGAAAATTGAAAGACTCATTGTTTGAGAACTCAACACCACTCCTGCCCCATTACCACTACTTGAGAAAGCTCCATCAAAGGTCATGGTCCATGGGACCTCTAGGTCTTCAAACTGAGTATTTCATCCATACATTGGTCTTCAAAATCAACATTGCTATAAAATTCTCCATGTCTACATCAAAAAAAGTACTTCATAAGAAGCATTATTAGGATCTTCAATGAGATGTAGCATCTTATCTTCTCTATATAACTTGACCAATTTCCTTCAATGGTATGGAAGCATATGACATATCCATTTGGACACTTCCTCCCACACTAGTTGCCCACTTTCTTGACAACAACATCCCCCATTTGGTAGGGTAGTCAACAATGACAACATTCATAGTCAAGTACTTTCTTGGATGTGCTACCATTTGTACAATCAATCCTTTCACATATCCCACCATATGTACTTCTCTAGAATCCATAGCATAACATCTCCCAAAAGCAGCAGTTATCTTAAGGTTTAACTCATTCATGACTGTAAGAGGCATGATGTTACATGAAGCTCATCAAATCAAACATACAATTGTGTAAGAGCCACCCATTTATAATAAGTGATGTGAAAAAGGGGTCAACATCCAATTGTGTTTCTACTAAAATAATTTCCTAGATATACCTCAAGAGGAGTTTCCATATCTTCTTTAGTTTCTTGTACTTCAGCTTCAAAATTGTGGGGATGATTTCTCATCAATAGGATTCTTATTGAAATAATCTCATCTTCTTTAAATCCTAAATACTCAAAGGCCCGCTTTTTATGCTCAGGGATCCTAAAAATTCTACAATGGGAACTGTAATCTTTATTTGACTTAAAATTTGAGCCATATCACATACATTATATTTGGGAAGAGGAGCATTGGAAGGCATTATTACAATTTTTCAGATGGCAAAAGGTTCTTTTTAGTGGGGTTTGGGAAGAACTTCTTGGCTTAGGATGAATTATAGGGGTTCTATTCAATACATTTTTTGAGGATCACCTTTGGGGATATTAGAAAGAATAGGAATCCTTACTTTGGTTACAAGAGAGGCCCTTTAATTTGTCTATTTCTGAGATTGTACTCCTTTTCTTGAGAAACTGCAACATTGATCAATAATTTTATATCCTCACTAGAAGGAACATCACCATCATACTTCTTGATCATCAAATCTCTTAAATACTCAAAATCATGATTAGGAAATTCAAAATCTTGGGCCATATCAGCCTCAACATTTATTTCAATAGGGAGAGATCTAACCTTTTCAACACAAGTCCAGAAATCAACTACAGTTCGGGCATAAAGGAGATCAGTAGAAGATACATCTTGCTCACATTCTAGTTGACATTCCATCATGCATACATCACTGAAATCAGCTTCATCACTTTCATCACTTTGCAGGTGGATCACAAGGCACATGGGGCAACAAGCATTTGTCACACCAATCAATGGCATGTTCTTCCTCAATAACATCTACTCTTCCCACTAAAGGGTTAGGAACTGCTTTGTTATCTCTAAAATTATGTTGCTTACTATTGTGACCCATAGGTCCTTTTCCTCTATCTTTTCCTGATGCTCTCCTCTATCTTGATTGCCAAATCTATTGTGTCTAGTGTTTTGATGTTGATTATGAGGATTGGGAGACAATCCCTTTTCATCTCTCATTAATTTATAAGAAATTTCTTTAACAACCCCTGCCAAAGTTTTGACAACTTCTTCAAGGTCAACTGTCTTACTAGTTTGAGGATTTTTTAGGTTAACCAACTTCACACCCTCCCTCTTTGGTGGCTTTCCAGAAAACTTTAATATTATTCTCAATTTAATAGCCATGGTAAAAGCTTGTCTTATAGTTCTAAGGATTTTTTCTCTTAAGTAGTATGTTGCTTTCTTATCAAATGCATCTGAGTACTTAATAAGACAAGACTCATCACTAGGTCTTATACTATTGGGAAATATTGTCAAAGTTTTATTGAATCTTGTATTGAAGTCTTGGACACACTCATTGGGATTATTCTTGATGTTATCAAACTCAGATAACATAAATATTGGATCAGTTCTATCACCATATGAAACTATGAATGCATTTTGCATCTCCTTCCATGAATCAATTGATCCATCAGAAAGGCTTTGAACCAATCATGAGCATCTTCTTCTAGAGTGTGTACAAACAACTTTACACATACATCCTCAAACTCAATCTCATAGTCCTCCATTAGATTCTAAAATAACTTTAAATGATGATCACCATTGATAACATTATTTCCTTAAAACTTAGGAAATCTCATTTTGATCTCATTAGGGACCTCATTTGGATAACCTTCCATGTCATTAAAATCAATAGGTTTATATGTGTTAAATTTGAAAGGTTCTCTAGAGAGGGATCATCCATGTTATTTTCACAGGAACTACAAGTGGAGGATGGTGTAGGAAATGCTAAATAGGAGCTTTCTAATCAAATAGATCTTGAAAAGTTTGATGAAAGCTTGAGGGAGGAATAGATTCTAAATAAAATCCCTGGTTCTCCTTAGTAAATGAAAGAATAGGATTAGGCTTACTAGATGCTTCAGAATTGTTAGATGTGTTAAACCAGTCCTCAACTAGTGGAATATCAAGCTTATTAACTTGATTGCAACTGCTCTTTGAAATTTGATCAATTATAGGATTCCATGTCTAATTTCTTTGCTGAACAAACTCTAACTTGGGAAGAAAATTATTTGTGGGATCAAATTTGAAAGAAGATCGCAATCCCTCTAATTTTGCAAAGTAGAAATCAAATAAGTGATTACAACGGGATGAAATCAGTCTATCCCAGCTTCACTTTAGGGATTCGCCACTAGAATATCTAATTATATAAATAGATAGAACCTTTAAACATGTAGAATCTTTGTAAATAGTCCCTAGAAATGGGGCCAATCAGGTTTTGGATCCCAAAATAGTACCCCTAGGAGATGAGAAACTAACTTGAGTGGGTTGGCTTTAAGAGAATGATGAACAATGAAAATTTCTTTGTCATTGATAGCCAAGGATTTTTTAACACTCAACTCAATGACTCAAATATAGGAGGTGATTAGGAGGCACCTTCACAAAGGGGATGGCTTTACCCTGCTACTTTTGGCTCTTTTTGGACCAATGTGAGAGGACCCGGTGGGGGATATGAATAAAGTAAAACCATTCATGGCTTGGTTTCCTATATAGTTGGTGTAACTTAATTTGAAGCAAGTGTAACCAATGATATAATAATTCTTTCAAAAGAGTTGCCACTTTATTTATTGTAAGCACTTGACAATCAAATACAAATCTAATAGACAAATTATGAACAACTTTAGATATTGCATTTGAATAACATTATTTACCAAGGCTTACTTAAATGATATTGGATCACGAGACTTGGTGATATTTTTAACAAATCTTACTGGTAATGAAAAATTTTAAGATCATCTTTGCAGAATAATCATATGTATGGTTTATGAGGTATGATATGCTTAATAGGTATGAAGATCACTGATTATTTTTAATTGAGATTTGAAGGGGGGAGGGTAAGTCTTTTATGACCTTGACATGTTAGTGTTCCCACGGAAATAATCCATCCTTAACTATGATGCTTGAAAAGAACAATCAATTTAATATGATATATAAAATAAAATTTGCATTCATTGATACTCAATTCACACAAATTTTATCTACGGTCTTCACAATCCCAGATACAAATCATAGAGTTAGAGCTGAGATAAAGCACTTGTTGTATTTTTCTTATACACCCAAAATACCCTTAAGGGATAACAAAAGCTATTCAAAAGTGATGATGCATTTAGGATTTTACAACCAAAATGAACTATTGCAAAATATACACTATTATGCAAGTCTCATAGTGACCAAAATAATACAACTAAGAAATAACCTTGCGTACTTAAAAAAGTAAAGCCAATGCAAGATAGTAACTATTAGTGCAAAATCATAGCACCCCCAAATGAGTTATGGATCTACTTTTCTAAGGCAAAGTCATTTGGTGTGATTGCACAACATTGAGCTTTCCCAAAGTGTGGGACCTTTACAAATGGGGAAAGCTCTCCAGAGAAGGCTGGTTCCTCTTCCTAAACTACCTACCACAAGCTATTCCAGTGCAGGCAAGCTAATCTAACCTAATCTAACTTCCAAGGAGACAAGGAGAGGAAGAAAATAAGGAAAAACAAAGCCTACACTAAAATGGTGATACACCAGAGAAGGAAAGTGTTAATTATCTATCAAAACTGCTAGGGAACAAGAAGAGGTGAGCAATGGAAAGGATGGACAAGTGCATCACAGACCAAAGATGGATTTCACACTAGAAAATGTTCCAAAACTCCATGAAAACAGCTCCAAAACCTACAATGAACATCCAAACATGCACAAATACCCTGTAATGAAGAGAGGTAAGGAAAACAACAAAGAAAATGAGCCAAGGATGGACAAATGCATCACAAAAACATGTTTTTATTGCTCAAGAATTTACACAGTGCATCATTTCACAGGTAAGAGGAAAAAATGCCATTATAGAGCAGGGGAGGAGGTTCAAACTCCATTTTCAACCCTAGGGAAGAAAAGAAGGGAGAGGCAGAGAAGAAGGATGAACAACCTTTTTCAAAATGAGCCAAAACTGGCTTTTATCGCTCAAACAGAATGAAGGAAATGAGAAAATGCGGGAAAATCAATTTTAAAACTCCAACCACCGATAAGATCCATTTAATTAGCCTGAAAAATGATGGGTTTCCATGAAAAATCCCATACTTCATCGTACATTGCTTCGCAGAGCAAGAAAGAGGCCCATACTTCATTAATTTTGGTGGTTGGGGTCGTTTTCTGCAATTTTTCCATGCTAGAGACATTTTCCCATTTTTCTCCCACAAAACTCCATCAAAATTTAAAATTGAAGTGTCCATCATGTAGATAATTTCACCATATTTCCAATGATACCAAAATTGTGAAAATCCGAGCTTTGGTGCGAAAGATATGCCCCTATGAAGATTTAGGGCAAAAATGGTGAAATTAGGGCAAAAATCGGGTTCGAGGAAAAATCTTGATTTTTTCCCTCTTTTTTCAAATTGGGAAAATTTCCCAAAACTTTCCATGCCCCACTCCTCCAATGACACATGGCACTTCTGATTGGTCTGCGGCCTTCAAAATAACATTCTACCCCTTTTGCGAAATTGGGAACTTTTCCCAAAATCCTCTCGATGACACGTGGTGCCCTCTGGTTGATCCGCGGGCCTCAGGAGACAATTCTGCCCAATTTGCCCGCCTAGAAAATTTTTCCAAAAGTCTCGCCGACCCAACCTTCACTACGATGTGGACACGTGGCACCTTATGATTCAGTGTGGAGATGCGGTTCAACTTTTCACCTTTGCGCTTTTATGGTTTTGGAAAAAAACCAAAAATCCTTCCGACCCTTGACTCCCAGTTGTTGACTTAGACACGTGGCACATTATGATTGGTGCGGGGCCTTAACTAATTTTTATCCATTCTCCTTTGCGGGCTTGCGGGTGAACTTTTTCCCTTTGAGTTTTTAGTCAAAAGGATAAGTGTCAAATTTCTTTCCATGCCCCCGCCAACCTCGCAACTGTAAATTTTCCTTGGCAAAATTGCTTCCCTGCTCCACTGGCCCGAGATTCCCTGGCAAAATTTCCTCCTTACCTCTGCGGGCTTGCCCAAGGAAAATTTTCCCCCTAAATCTCGTCGGTCCATAACTTGAAAAATACAACGAGTTAGGAGGACTTCCTTACCTTTATGGAAAGGGGAAAAAATTCTCTATCTAATGAAGCAATACCTCAGAAAATTTTGAGTGCTTGAAATGTGTAAAAATTTGACTGAGGCACAAAAAGGAAGCTAGTTAACCCAAAATAAGAGGGAGCTTATTTTGGTTAACAATTTGGCGACTCTCAGGGGTCATTTTCCTGCTAGATGAATGATTAGTGGCCTTTTGAAGCATCCATTGGGCATGGAGTCAAGCTTGATAACCAACTTTGATTTGAACTATGAAAATCTGACCTCTAAGCCACTTGGAAACCCACTGAAACTTGGAGTTGATCTTCACCAAAAGCCACTGAATGCATTGTGCAAGAGAAAAAAACAACACCAAAAACTATGTACAAAACTAAAAATCATACATGCTCCAAATGGAACATGTAGAGTGTGCACAAGCACTTATTTTGCTGAAATAAAACCTACCTACACTACTCTAACCAAGAGAAAAGGGAGCTCAAACAAAGCCTGCAACTGGCAGGAGAAATAACTTCCCTTCCTCAAAAATGGCAGCCATGCAAATGATTTGGAGCTGATCATGGCTATTAGTATGAGTGAAAAACTAACTACAAGCTGATCTTCCACCCAAATCATCAAGGTGTCAACTGAAAACAAATCAAATACCTCTTTTAGTTGCTCTGCATTTGGATTGAAGAGGTATGACAGCTGATCCTTGGTACTTTGTAGCTCATCCTCATGCTTAGAAGCAAGCATGACTAGTTTTGGCTTCCCCCTTGGCTCCAATGAAGCCAAGTACCTGATTGGGCAAGGTATGGTCCTTTGAATGTGCCCATTGCTTTGAATTTTAACTCCAAAAATGGAGTCTTCTTGTAGACCTCCTTGGATGAATGGTGTGGAAGAAGTGGTGGAACTTTTTTGCTCTTTTCCTTCCTCTTCCAGTGAAGAACATGGAAGATTAATATCTTCCAACCTTGATTCCAAAGAGCTGCTATAAAATGCAGGCTGCTGCAAATGAATGCTCTCCTTCATGGTAGTAGGTTCTTGTGTTTGGAAGATGGATGATGAAGGAGAAAACAATGGAAACTCAACCGGTTCTTCTCCATCAAAATAGTTCTCCAAATCAAACAAATACATTGCCTCACTGTTGTCCTGTTGCAAGTGTTCAACCTATTCCATGATGTTTTCCTAATTTGTAATTTGATCACAATGGTTCTCCTCATCCTCAAACATGAAGTTTGAAAGATCAAACTCTTCTTCAACGTTGGAGCTTGAAGAGAATGAAGTAGAAGGAAGAACTGAAGGTTCTTCTATAGCTTGTTTTGAGTTCAAAGCTCTTGGACCTACATTTTTCTCCTCCACAACTGGAATGTGCTCCTCTTCTTTTGGATTTGGAGCACCTTCTCCTTCCTCTGCTGCTTGAAGACCATCTTGCTCTTGATTGAACTCTTCCTCTAGCATGAAGTTTTCCAAATCAAACTCTTCAATCTGCTGCTCTAGAGGACAAGTTGGGACTGCAAGATCTTCTTCAGAGCTCCTTTCCATGGTGGATTCATCAACCAAAACAGGCCCTTCGAATGAAAGCAAGAAATTATCAATGATGCCTTCTTCTTCCTTGGTTGTTATAAACTCTGATTTGGTCTCACCCATTTCTCCTTTCCAATGGGACTTTGAGCTGATTTTCCTTCTTCTTCCATGGCTGATTGTGCAACTTGAATTGGACCAACATTTTCTTCAAGTAGAGTGCCAACATGGACACTACATTCTGAGAAACTTGATGCTGATCTTCTTGCTCCACTGCTGCTGCTACAAACTCAGCCTTGGCCACCTCTAGTTCTTCAACATTTACCTCCTCTGTAGGCTTAACCAACAAAGGAATTTTTGTAATCCCAAATCTGAGAGCCAAGTTCACTAAACTCTTAATCATTTCTTCTTCTTTCACTTCTTCTTCTTGCTATCCTTCATGACTGATTTTTACAATTTCTTCTTCCCTACATGGAATTAGGAAGGAAAGAGAAGGAGTGGGTTGGAGATTCAACCATTTTTTCATTTGTTTGTGGTGGTGGAAGAGATGAAAATTCTTGTTTCCTTGGAGGGGATGACTGTTTGGAAGGGAAAAGGGCAGAAGAACTGAAATGGGATGGAAGACTAGGGGATGGAGAAATGGAACCAACATTTGGAGTAGCATTCAATGGGAAGCTTGGAAATTGAAGCCCAAATTGAGATGGTGCTGCTTGAGGAATGGAAAGAGAAAAACCAGATGATGGTGTAGAACTTACCCATTGACAAGGTTGCTCAACACCAAATTCATAGGCCCCTATCTCTTCAGTCCATTGTGCAAGTTGGGGCAGCATCTCCACCATGAAGTCCAACTTCTCCTGAGGGCTGTAGTGTCTTGGAAAAGGGCCAACCCATGGACAAGGTGCCCTGCAACCAATTCTGAAAGCCTTCATTTGAGCTGTTGCTCTTGATTGCACCATGCAAATCTCCATTTTTTTGATTTTTTCCAGTAGACCAGCATCTTGCATTTGATTGTCTTCATTGTTTGCATACCCCTGCTCTTGGAAAGCTCCATAGCCAAACTGATTTTGGCACTGCTGATCATAGGGGTAGACATGCTGATTTTGAATTTGTTCAAAATGCTGATTTGGAGGAGTTGTAAAACATATTGGAGATGGATTTGAATGGCACTACTTACTTATGGGAGACAAATGCATCACAAAAACATGTTTTTATTGCTCAGAATTTACACAATGCATCATTTCACGAGTAAGAGGAAAAAATGCCATTATAGAGAAGGGGAGGAGGTTCAAACTCCATTTTTACCCTAGGGAAGAAAATAAGGGAGAGGCAGAGAAGAAGGATGAACAACCTTTTTCAAAATGAGCCAAAACTGGCTTTTATCGCTCAAACAGAATGAAGGAAATGAGAAAACATAGGTAAATCGATTTTAAAACTCCAACCACCAACAAGATCCATTTAATAGTTTGAAAAATGATGGGTTTCCATCAAAAATCCCATACTTCATCGTACATTGCTTTGCAGAGCAAGAAAGAGGCCCATACTTCATTAATTTTGGTGGTTGGGGTCGTTTTCTATGCAATTTTTCCATGCTAGAGACATTTTCCCATTTTTCTCCCACAAAACTCCATCAAAATTTAAAATTGAAGTGTCCATCATGTAGATAATTTCACCATATTTCCAATGATACCAAAATCACAAAAATCCAAGCTCTGGTGTGAAAGATATGCCCCTCTGAAGATTTAGGGCAAAAATGGCGAAATTAGGGCAAAAATTGGGTTCGCGGGACAAAATCCTGATTTTTTCCTTCTTTTTTCAAATTGGGAAAATTTCCCAAAAACTCTCTGCGCCCCACTCCTTTGATGACATGTGGTGCCCTCTGGTTGATCTGCGGGCCTTAGGAGAAAATTCTGCCCAATTTGCCTGCCTGGGAAAATTTTCCAAAAGTCCCCACCCCGCTCGACCTCTGCTGCTGATGTGGACACGTGGCACCTTCTGATTCGGTGCAGAGATGCGGTTCAAATTTTCACCTTTGTGCTTTTATGGTTTTGGCAAAAAACCAAAAATCCTTCCAACCCCCGACTCCCACTGCTAACTTGGACACGTGGTGCATTATGATTGGTGCGGGGCCTTAACCAATTTTTCTCCATTCTCCTTTGCGGGCTCATGGTGAACTTTTTCCCTTTGAGTTTTTAGCCAAAATGCTAAGTGTCGAATTTCCTTCCATGCCCCTGCCAACCCGCCAATTTTCCTTGGCAAAATTACTTCCCTGCTTTGCCGGCCCAAGATTCCCTGGCAAAATTTCCTCCTTACCTCCGCGGGCACACCCAAGGCAAATTTTCCCTCTAAGCTCCACCGGTCCATAACTTGAAAAATACAAGGAGTTAGGAGGACTTCCTTAACTTTCTAGAAAGGGGAAAAAATTCTCTATCTGATGAAGCAATACCCAGAAAATTTTGAGTGCCTGAGATGTGTAAAAATTTGATTGAGGCACAAAAGGAAGCTAGTTAACCCAAAATAAGAGGGAGCTTATTTTGGTTAACAGTAATATAACCAATATTGCCTCTTTTAATCCTTTAAAACAAGAGAAAAGGGAAGTTTAGATTTTTTAAAATAAAGAGAATATATCCATGCAAGTTTTGGCTAGGGACATAAATAATTGCCCTCAAACCCCTGCTAATGGTTGTACAATGCAACCACTTGAGCTCTTCCTTACATCTTGGATAAAAAAATACTTTGCAAGAAACTAGAACCTAAAAATTTAATAAAAAAATCTATAGCTATCCCCGATTCGCATCCTCTCACAAAATGGAATACCTTCATAATTTATAAAAAATGAGAGAGAGAGAGAGGAAAAATATGATCTCCCTCTTCACCCACCAACAAATTGCATTAAAATTCTATAAATGAGCATGAGAAACCTGCCAAAATAATTCATTCCTTCTATCTTGCGTGAGAAGAGAAGAAACATACATGATACTTCATTAAGATGGGTGGGTGACCAACACTGGGACAATAACTTGAATTATGAATATGTTTTCTACTTTTTCTCCCACTAATTTCCATCAATTTCTGAATCTGATGATGCCAAATTGAATGGCTCGAGGGGACCTTTCCAACAATATAAATTTTGCAAGATTTGGATCATGGAATAAAAAGATACATCCCTTTGATATTTTGTGTGTTAGGATGAACAGGAGAAGGACATGTGGCAGCCCTTTGATTGGTCTTGGAGATTGCCTCTGCCCACGTGTGCTTTGCTTTGTCTTTTGACTATTCCTTCCTTCTTTTAGATTCGACACCTTTTACTAAGTTCCATTCGGTATCGGGATTGACATCTGTAAGAATCTATTGACTTGAAGTACGGCTGAGAATGATGCCTCATGTGCACTTTAATACCATTGATTTATGTTGTGCTCATTACAAAGTGTGAGCCAATGAGAAATCTCCACGCACCTTTACTGCTTTGTGTCAAAATTTTTGATAGTCTTAATTGACAATGTGAAACTTGAGAAACCAAAAAAACTCCACGTAGCTTGGGTTTGTCGGTCTCTCTTGTACTTGTACTCTCTTTTTATTGGTTGGGTTGCTCCTTCATTATTGCAACTTCAAACCCGAGAGGAATTAGAAACTTTTAGGCTTCATAAAAATGTTTCCACATGTTTTCCTTGACCGTCCTTAACTTTCCGGACCCAAAGCCTTACTAAAATTGGTTTATTCTATGAACATGAGGTCTGCAGTGTGTAGCTGCCTTGAAGTTGCAAGATTTCTAACACGTCCTATCTTTGGTAATTGATCTTCTCTTTGTGTGGACTGTTGACCTTGGCATTGAATTTGATGAGTAAATGAACGTCCTGCGACTCTTTTAAAAGTAAACCTCCAATGCTTGTAAACTTAGTCTCCCAAAAGTTTTGGTGGATTTCTGAGTGTCCCACAACTTTTGGAATCCATGGAACGCTATCCCTTTTGAAAAAACTGTAAAACAGTAAACCAATGTGCCACATATTTTGTTCTTTGATCAACTAGTCCATTAAACTAGTTCCTCGACATTTCTATTGAATCTCCTCTTTTATCTTTCTAAGATAAGAGATTTATTACAAATTGATGGTTCTTCTTGAATAAGATTGATCCTTGAAGCACGAGGAACAATATGAAGCACATAGATCAGATAAATATATGGGAAGCCTATGAAAAATACCATCTCAATCCAAAGTACTGGATTGAGCTCCAACATGACCCACCTTTGACACCTCCTTCTTAAACTAGATTGAGGGTGAGTTAGGAGTTACTAAATGGGTATGGTATCCTCTCATGTCCCTTACCACATTTATTAAGGCGACATGAGGTGAAAAATTATGGAGAAAATGTGCCATGGGGGTAGAAAACATGAGGAGGGGGATGCGTGAGGTTAGTGGAAAAAAAGACCTAGGAAGCTAGTTGTGAGTGGTGAGTGACGAGAGAGGGGTTTCAAGGCGGAAAAAATTGTTGCACTGATGAAAATTTTCACTAGGTGGAGTAAGTGTGGAAAATGGTTCCAAGGGTGAGCTTCATCATGGAGAGGGGGTGGTTGGAAGGCGAGAGTGGATAACTGCACCTAACACATGAAGTTGTCACTTAAGTGACAAAAACACATCCTTCCTATGGGGGCACACTTTTTTGAACCTCATGCATTTTTGGACCATGTGATAAGGTATAGTAGGGTCTTTCAGGTGTGCCATGGGTCATGCTAATCATGGGGAGGGGACTAAGATAACCTGTGAGTGCATAACACTCACCTAACCACCCAAGTGCCTTCTTAAGTGACAAAACTCATCTAACCTTCTATCCTCACCTTAGAGGCACACTTTTTGCACAATATACACCTTTTCACCAAGTGAAAATGTGTAAAAAGTGCATCACATGTGCGAAAACACACCATGGACACTTTTGGAAACCCCACCTTCACCAACAGTTGCTTAAAATACATACTAGAGAGTGAGTTTTTACCTCAGAAGCTTCCCTGAGAGTTAAATAAGAAAAATCTATATCATTTTCAATCTAAAAGGTCTAATAAGATCATTCCCACAACTTTCATGATCCAATTATGCCGGAAATTTGAAATTTACCCCCTTTTTCATTCTACTCAAGCCTGTGTGCTGATGAAAGGGACTGCCACTAAAAAGTATGATGATGAAAATAACAACCAACACATTTTGAGTTTTGAGTGAATTAAATAGGTCATAGTGGGATTTTTATCAGGCCTAAAATCTCCATATAACTCTTGGAATTCTCATTTGAATCCCCATATGGATTATAAATCTTCATCTGCATTGTTGGATCAATATCTCAAAATTCACATAGTAGAATTTCCCAAAATTTTTTACAATATGATGTAGGAATTATTAGCTTTCGATGAGTATTTTTCACTTCACAAAATATCTTGAGGCTCCCAAAACATCCAAAAGAAGCTAACTACCTTTTCAACTACTTTCATTTCCCTGCACTATGTTATAACTAGCCTAGTGTTGCATAGCTTGTTCCTAAACCTGATTTATCTCTCATAACTTCCCTAAACTTCCTTTGATGATCTCATAGCTCTGTCACACACTACTTGGATGCATTATCTTTTTTTTTCATCCCTAGAGGGTGCTTACAAGATTCAAAAACCATGAAAATAGGCCTTTTTGGCCTCTGGGAGTAGTTCCTTGAAAGTGGATCAAAATGAATCCATGAACTACCTCCCAAAAACATATCTACACATGATTTAAAAAAAAAATAGTTATCACATCCCTTTTGGCCATGATGGGGTTTACATAGTCATAAATTGGCTGGAGGGCAGGTTTACATTACCCGGTTCAAGGATTTTTAGTGTGGGCTTAGTTGTCATGGTAAATTTTTTCAATTTTTCATGCTAGAAATTTATCATGAAAAAATTATTCCATATATATTTTTGTGGGATTCTTATTTTTCTATCCTTAGTTTTTCTATTTCGATGCAACAACTTTCTCACCCATCCACGCTCTTGCTTTCTTTCCAAAGTCACAACTAAATATAACTTCTCGCTTTATTGTTCTTTTTCTATCTTTCCTCGTAGTTGCTTCCCTCAATTCTCACATTTTTTCCCACCTTTTCCAAAATTCTTACATGCAACCCTTCCAAAATTCTTATGTAGTTTCAAAGAGTTAAAAGAATAAAGAATAAGTCACATATGTGGAGCTAAGCCAATCAAATAATAGAATAATTATGGGGCCCAACATCACCCCATACTAAATATATTTCCCACCCTCAAGTAATACTTTCATGACCAATTTAAATAGCTATGGATCCTCTTTCCCAAGTATATCTTCATGTGCCTTCCATTCATCTAAGGAATTTTGGAAAGGGGGTTCAATCGATCAATTTGTGTGGTGAGCTTAGTAAAATATTTGTCACCTTTCTTACCATCAAGTGCCTCGGTGACATCACTTAAAATTTATCATTGGCCTAGGTGGATGTATTTTCTTGCTTGGTCTCCACATTAAAGGTTAACTTTATTAAATAACCCATTCACTACTTGATATTCTCTTTATTTTTGTGGGCCTCCTCTTCGATTTTTCATATTCTTCCAGGATTTGGTCACGAGTAGCTCATTTCTCCCTATTTGCGCTTCCAAGGTAGTTTATTTTTGGGTGTCTTGGAGCATGCACACATCTATTATTTTGGTTTGTTTGAAGAATCCTTTGACTAGCTTATCCACATACATGGCCTTGTCTCTTAACTTATTTTCTATATCTGTGCATGTTCACACTTTCTCCACATAGATGACCCTTATGTTATCCTTTTCTCCCTTTCCTTGCTTCTCCCTCTCCTTATCTATGTCTGTATTCTTGATAAGAAGATTTATATATTTCTCCAACTCCTTTATATTTGTCCTTAGGTTTATTGGGTTATCTCTTGTTAGTTTAGGCTCATTACGGAGCACCCTTTTACCCAAATCTTTCATCTTATTATTCAGCATGAATATTTATCTTGTAGGGTTCTATGCTCCTTGGTCAACTCGCCCAATTTATTCTTCATTTATTTGAGATCTTTGGTTAGCTCATCTCCCTTATTATCTGAATGCAAATATCCAAAATATTATCTGATTCTTACACACCACCTCACCAACTATTTTTAGTAGCACTTCTCATGCTTGTGTATATAACATGTGATAAGTTTCCATAAGGGATATATTCTCTTCCCCCTCACTTTTCATGGAAATATTATTTAATATAGAAGGTGGGAACTCAAAAATAGCCTCATTAGTGTAAGCATTCAAAATGAAGGATAACACCTTATTCACCGTTATCAATTGTCTTGAATCCTTTAGGCTTGTCCATGCAAGCAAGTATTTGTATGACCTTCCTTTTTAGACTCTATAATTAGGATATTTGCTTGGTTTCTTTCCATCCTACTTTAGCTCATCTTCTCCTTCATCATCCTTCTCTTCCCATTCCTCCTCTTCTTGGACATTATTTCCCTTTATTTAGTGTCATGTGTCATCTTCTTCATCCTTATGGTCCTCCTCCTCCTCGTGTTCATACTATTCTTCATTATTTTGATCCTTCTCTTCCTCATGCTCTCCTTCATCTTCAACAATGATGACCTAAGGGTTTGTTCATGAAGGTGGAGCACTCCCTACAATAGATTCGGTAGGGTTCTCTCCTTTCTCTTTCTAACTCTCCATGCATGAGGGGATTATTATAAGGGTAAGTAATATTGAAGGAGTTATTTATATGGGCACACCCAAACCCATTTCTTCCCCTTCCTTTGGTTAAATTTCCTCTACCCCAGTAGTTTACGCACCATTTTCCATTTGGGTTGGCTCACTAGGTTCTTCTAGGTTAGTAATACGTCCGAGCTACTATACCCTTTCCCATCATCCCCTTTGTTCAACCAACTTTCCCAATTAAGTAAGTTGTTTATGAGTCTAGGCCCAACACATAAGTTCCTACCGTATCCATTCTTTATGTCTTCCGATCAAGGGCTTATGATCTCCTTCTTATTCTTTAGGGTGCTCCTAAATAATTGAAGGGAATTTCATGGTTTTTCCTCTTGAATCATTTGGCCTTGGGCCTAGAAGGTTGGATCATTTGTCATATATCTCTTCCTCCTATTTCATTCCTATGTACTTTACCTTATTTTTGGCTTTAAGAAGTAGAACAACCAAACTAATTTGTTGTCTACAACCATTTTCTCAACTTGACATCCCCCATATACAGATAAGATTATCTATATATAGTATGTCGTTAGAGGAGATTCTATAGAGCTTCCCTTGATCCCAACTATTATATAGTATAGTATGCCATCACCATATATCTATATAGGGTACGTGAAGCCCTAGGATAGGTCTCCATATAGTTCAATGTGTTGACTATATAATGGATGACATTAGTCATTAGACATATCACTTAGCTTATTGCATCTATAATAGATGGGATGGAAATGGATCTTCCTCCAATATTGAAAGGCACTAAATATCGAGCCAAACTCTCCTATCCCTCTCCCTCTCCCCTCTCCCTCACCCTCTGCCTCAAGGTACAAATATCCAACTCATGTGTCTCCACAAATGCATCATTTTCCCCATATTTGTATTTTGTGTGCAAGGTGTGGATATCTTCATTAATTCATAGTGCTTCAATCCTAATATTCTTGGAATCCTTGATCTAATTAAAATATTGCATGAAATAATTCATAGTGAAGGAAAAGGGAAACTTGGCCCAAGGAGACATATTCCTAATATCAATTTGAAGTTCCCTAAATAACATGAGTTGGATAACGACCGAATTGGATTCTCCTTCAAAATTCTTGGGAGGCTCGGCGCTAGATTCTCTAGTCTTTCTCAAACAAACCTTGTAGATTCCTTAACTAGTTTCCCAACCTAGTTTTATACACATTTTTAGGTCTAGGGCACCAAATATTCTTTTTAATACTTTGAGGGAAACTTATTATCCATAGGATATACCCATTTAGAATTTTCACTACCTTATGGGATGCCTATTTCATTGAAAAAAAGGTGTAGGAGAATAACACCCTAAGTAAACCTAACTCTTACCTTATGATGCGCAAGTTCTATATGTTGTACAATTCCTTTAGTGATGTATTGGGATAGGTTATATCACATCCGATGTGCTATTTTATGTGTGATGTACAAGAACTTTTATTAATGTACATCTATCACTCTAATCCAAATAATTTAAAAGTGAGAATGGGTGTCGTAACTCTTGTTTCTATATCCGTAATTTGGTCAATAAGAAAGGTGTGCCCACCCTTAGAATAATTCTACATATATCTAATATAATCTATCTCCTTATCATTATTCGATCACGTGCCAAGTCATCTCCAATTTTTATCAAACTAGTTG
The DNA here is from genome assembly GCA_018340775.1 of Taxus wallichiana var. yunnanensis. Lineage (NCBI taxonomy): Eukaryota > Viridiplantae > Streptophyta > Pinopsida > Cupressales > Taxaceae > Taxus > Taxus wallichiana. Next base: position 661,289,474 of record CM031242.1, read on the forward strand.
TTTTGTTGATCAACAAGTGAGGTTATTCTTATGTGCCCACCCACAAAATAAAAGTAGACCTCATGGATGCGTGAAATCAAATATTAAAATAGATCTATTGGCTATTTAAAGTAAGGCATATCATAGAGCCAAAGGACCCCAACTTATTCAAGCACTTGATTCATGTTGTCGTCATAAATGATATTTCCCTCTTCAATATTTTTGTCCATGGCTCACACTAAATCTCCATGCATTATGCCTCGCCAACCCGAGTATGCAATATGGACTGAAGTCGAATATATTACATGTTCTAACTTTTTATGCCATTTTTGGCCTCCATAACATCTTCTAGATATTACATTTCTAAGTTAATGATTTGTGGCGATGGTGGGAATTGGTCCTTCTTATCCTTCTAACTGAACGTCATTGTTTTTACTACCCTTTTTATTCTATTGTGTGGAATAGGTAGCTCTTTCCTCCATTTCAGTCTCCTATATCTCCAACTCTTCTTTTATTATATGTTTTAACTCTTCCTCTGAATATTCTCATATCAACGTACTACACGAGTCTTCTCTTGACATTGAATTTATAAAACTACTCAATCTAGGATCACTTGAAGAACTAGATTGTCACTCATTTGTTCTTGGCGTGCCTTCATAGGTGTAGATTTCTTACTCCACTTTGTTTGAAATCCACTCTAATTTACACTAGGGTGATCAAGTGCCCCAAAGTTTCTCCTTTTATCAAGAAGATCAGTCTCCACATTAATGAAGGCCAAGAGCGATTTATAGGTCATAGATAAATATCTTCTTCCACTAAACCCACCAACTTATTTTCTATAAAATACTTACACTTTAATCTCAAACATTATCCGAACTTTGATACATGTAAAAATCTTGCTTTGCTTTCTAATGGTGGAAAGGATTTAAGTTGTTATGTGCTCTAATCGTTGTTCAATCATTTGCACTATTTTTCACTCGGGGATTTCGATTACTTGAATGTTTGGTAACTTCAAAATGATTTTTACCCCCTTTTATACCACTATAACTTAGGTAATAAATCCAAATTTATTGCACTCACACACATAATCTTACTTACCACATTCAACACCAAGGTGTTGACACATATTTCCCACTTCTTACTATTTTCTTTATGTCAAACTTACCATAAATGACTTATGGAACTTGTTTATCTTTTCCACGAGTCTTCCCGTGCCTCTACCTCGATATGCACTTATGTTCTTGGGATGCGTCAAATTTTCCAATGCACTATGTTCCTTGTGCGATTCCTTTCCCCATAGCTTTCATGAAAACACCTTCCCTTATCCACTTCCATCTTCTCACTTGTTTACTTCCTAGTTCCTTTGGCCAAGTTTTTTCACAACCGATAGTTCTCTATACCTTATTTAACCATATGTAGTCACAAAATCACACACTTGCTATTACATTTATACTACCAAATATGTTATTTTATATATGGATCTCATGTAAGAAAAGTATTCACTAATGACCTATCCCTAGTCCTGTCATTAGTTAGTCGGTTTTCATCGTCATTTTTCTTGCATAGTCATCAATTGTTTGTATAGTTCTGATTGTCTCTCAAGGAGTATCAGGTGTCGTTATTTTGTCATTTTTTGTCTCTAGTCTTTGACTAGGGTACCTAGGGTAGAACTGGGGTGCCTATGGGTGCCCCGGTCCTTATTTTAGTAGCCTTGGTCCTTGTTGCAATTGCATCTAATTTAGAGTTTTGAGGTCGGTCTTTGTAATTTTCCCTCTCATTCCCCTAGGTATTAGTCAGCATGTTAAGTCATTAGTGTTGAAATTTGAGCAAGATATCCCTATATAAACATAACATACTTACTATCTTATGGGTAGACTATCTACCACCAAGGGCTAGCTATCTACTAAGGCAAGGGACTGCGTTTGGGCATCACCGCATCACGCACACTACTTAAGAAAGGGGATTCTATTCTATTCCATCCACTATTTTGCATTAGATCTATCTATCACATGCTATCTCTCGTGTCATTGATGCTAGGGCACCCTAGGCACACAATTACACACACTTGCACATAGAACTACATTGGGTTTGAGATGTAGTGCAATGCTCAGTCGTAAGTCCATCCATTTGATAGCTAAGGACACGGTCAGAACCATTCATTTGCATCTTTATTTTTAGGGTTTGATGCTTTATATGTGGTTTTGTAGGTGAATCTTTATTGCAAGTTTATAGTATCATAAGGGAAGTTATTGCAAAAATCACGTGACAAAGATCGAGATATGATCTAGCGACACTTCCGATTCAGGTCCTAAGTCGTTTTCTACATACTAGAGCACCCATATTGCAGACTAGGGTGCCCACATACACTCGATCCTCTTCCAGTGTACCCCGGATCGATCGAATCTTCATTTTCTACAACTTCCGGGTTGTACCATCATACTATGCTTCATCCACACATTATCTTGTTTAGTCCAAAATCTCAGTGAGGAAAGTCATTTTCAGGTTAATATCTTATCCCTCCTATTTAAATAATTTCATTTCATTTAAATATAAAAAATTTACTTAGCATTCATATTTCAGTTCATATTAGTTATTATACTTGTATTATCTTATATTAACTTAGATAGATAGAAACAATTTTATATTGTAGTTAATCATTTTGGTGAACCCGTACTTTAGAATATCTTTCCCTAGGATCTGTTTCAAACCCTAATGGCTAAGGATAGTTCATCTTCTTCTCCCATCATGTCTCATTTCAATGTTAACCCTATCGATGATGAGGCTTCCATCGCTAAGCTCACGAATCCTACTCTTATGCCGATCATATCAAACAACAACTTCTAGATGGTTAACAATATGTGTCTACTAGTTTTGAATACTCTCCCATTAGCATTAGTATTTTTAAGAATCGATAGCCTTCACTCATTGTACACCATGCTATACGGCTACTTGTGATCCTCATGTTCTATCTAAGGTAATTTTATATGATTCTCTTATTGATTACATGCTTGGTATTGATCATCGTTCACATGTGCATACTGATTCTTCTTCTACTCAAAAACCTCTATAGTTTCATCTCATGACTCTCCTACCTCTGATATTGCTTCTCATGATACATCTCATACTAGTTCACATCCTCTTTTATACTATGGTGATGATCCTATTAATAGTATCCTTAGTGACATTCTCATTTCTGAGTCTTTATCTGATGTCGATGAGGTGGTTGATAGCCATGGTTATCCTTATTTTCATATGGATGAGTGTGAATATCCTATGCCATCATTACCTTCTCCTGAGATTGCATCTAGCACTATACATGAGTCACCTCCATCCATCACTTCTTCTTCTCCTACCATTTCATCTCCTCTTATTACATCATCTACACCCATTCATTCGTCTTCTCCTATAGATGTATCTCCATCAGTCACCTCACCTATTATAGATGTTTCCGATGCTAGTCCTACCACTGCTATGGATATTCCATCTACATCATCTACTATATCTTCTTCAGCACCTACTACTAGTGTGCCTTTAGCATCAGAATCTCCTTTTTCATCTTTAGATATTCCTATGATCACTCACAATGGAAAATTACAACCTCTTAATACATTATTGCCATATTCCATTATTCCTTCATAGGATATCATTTCTCTCATGCATGTTGTAGAATAATTACAATCTCAGGTAGTCTCTTACTCTATAAAGTAGGGATTACTATGCTTCTATTGATAACAACTCATTACATGGTAACACTATTCCTAAGAAGATTCATAAATCTGCATTACCTAAGGACTTTATCATGCCTACATTTACTTTCTTTGATGGTACTAGTGATCCTCATTCTCATCTTCTACATTACTTCGCATGGCTATGACCTCTTATTCTAATGATAGATTATTACTTAAGGCCTTTCGATACAATCTTACTGATGAGGCGTTACAATGGTACACTCATCTTCCCTTTGGGTCCATTAGTACTTACTATGACATGGAGGATTCTTTCCTCCATAGTTTCATCCTTAACAATGGCCCAAGGGTTACTTACGATCATCTACCTAATTTACATCAGGGATCATCAAAATCTATTAGGGATTACATCTTACAATTTAATGCTTGTATGCACCAACTGGTAATCTAACCTATAGACCTTGAAAAGTAATTAATTTTCTTTTGTAGGTTGATTCCAATGCTCAAACAAAGATTACAATATGATACACATGAGTCATTCAATATTATATGCTATAGAGTCCTAGATCTAGAACAAGATCTTCTTTCAAAGCAAATGTCATTGGCCCACTACATACATCTAATTTTATTATATCATCTAGTCCTCATCCATAAAAATTGGTTTAGTGTCCTACATAATCTCCACCTTTGCCTCACAAGCAAAGAAAACAATCTCAACCTAATCGACCATCACAACATATTTCTTATCCTTCTCCGTGGCAGGATACTTCTCCTTCCACTCCATCTATGCTTTGTGAGTCATTGCATTTATCCCCTCATGCTAGACCACATGTCGTGCTCTTTACCTTACTTGAAAATAATCTAATTCGCTTACCATCCAACCGGCATCATCCACAACATAGACTACAATGTCAGTGTGACCAACCTTATTATAATTATCATTGCATCAACGACCATATGGATAATGATTGTATTTCCCTTTATGATAGATTACAACAATTATAAGAAAATGGCATTATCTCCTTTGGTTCTTGCTCACACAAGTGATCCATATCTCCTCTACCTCATCGATAATTTCTACTACATTTGACTCATCTCCTCCATCTAGTGCTCAGGACATGGTACATCCACCACCATAGTTCGTTACTCATACGTGCTTTCCACTACATCCATACAACACTACATCATCACATTCAATTCATCCATCGCATTCATGCTATCCACTGCATCAAGCTGCTCCTTCACATTGGCTTCCATGACCCTCTCCCCTTCATGTATCCCACTGAAGCTCCATATGACATTCATTTTGGCACATATTTACATGTTGCATCCATCCCACATGTTTCCACCACTTCACACTACCTCAATCTCTGGTAGGAAATTCTTATTACCTTACCCCCTTAATGTTGCACTTCGCTATTACCATTCTTATATGACTATTGAGGGATTTGTTTTAAGAACCTCTCATCACGTGCTTGTCTTTTCATCTAGTGCACTCAATAATTTCCCGATGATGCACTCATTCTTATGCGGCTCATCCTCGATCGCTAAGGCATCTTAAAATACATGAGACTATTCATCCCAACATTAGGGGCATCACTAATCTTTCCCCCTAGTTTCATCATACTAATATTTTATGATTGCTTCACATTCTCAGTCATTAAAACATGTTAGGTTTGTAATTATTCATTTTTCATTTATCCTACTATCGACATTACACTAATTACGTGTTACAAATTCCATCTCATTTACCACATTGCACTTTTTATCTATCATCATTCACATTACACACTTTGTCTACCCTTCTCAATTTCCTAATGTGAGTCTACATCAATAAACAAAAACAATATATAACACATTAAACACACTACGATAATCCACATCAAGTCATACATCATCAATCACATTGCAACATCTATACACAATGAAACAAACTCATTATATACTAATAAAATCTGCCAATAGACACACACACACATATCAAGTGTGACCATCATTACAAAAGTGTTTTCATCACCGAGAGGTAATTCCCCTATATCATATATAATAACACAAATCAAGTCTCATCCTTGCTATCACTCTTGGGTCTTTGTGAGATCCCTAAAACTATATGCCTCGCCACTAACTCGCACTAGTTTTCACGGCCTCGATACCTCTTCACTTGCCTACGTAATAAGGTGTTCTCCCTCAACTACTAAAAATGATGATGCAAATCCATGTATCATGCAAACACATCCTGTGCAAAGGGACCACCACCTACTGCCTCTTGGACTCTTCAAGTCTCCTTGCATTCCTTGTCCCTCTCACCTATAAATACCATGCACGTCATCGCTACTATGGCCCTTTGGCTTAAATAAATGGGAATGCTCGCCTACTATATCATCCACTTGCTCAAGAATACCTCCATTACGTACATCCGTCGGCACATTGCACCTTAAGGTGTGGATGGTTGTGTCAACAATTAGGGACCAATACACATCACCTATAAAAAAATGACACAATGTATTAGATAATCACCACTATAACATAGGAAAACAAAAAGTACACAACACAAGTGTATAAGTACTCACACTCAGCTATAATTTCTGCTACATAATCGAGGGCATGGGCTTCCCCCTCTCCTCCTCATCTATGTGGTAACCTCACTGGATCTACAATTAATGGGAACAATAATACCCACCAGTGTGTTGTCCACCATGTGTGGTACTCCTCTATGCAACCCACATCGTCTGAGTCCATCAACTCTATCACTACGTTTACCTCATCTGACCTAGGAGGTACTAGTTTCTCTCTTGTGGGCCTTGGTCTAGCTCCGTCCCTCCTAGGTTCTTTGATATCTCTCAACCATATATATATATCTCTCGGGGAACATCTTGAGCCATGCCAAACTATCATGATACTCTCTCGTACCTAAAAATCTTAGCCATTCTTGGAAATTGATCGTCTAACCACATCGTCCCACGAATACATTGCAACTCTATAACATCCTCGAGTCATCCCCCATAGTTTCAATATGGCCTCCATGTAAATTCCTTGGGCTCCATCCTATCTATCAGTGCCCTATAGGTATATGTGTCCATCCTACACCCATGAATATTAGTCCACATCCTCGCATATATCTTTGGCTTAGCCCACTCTCCTAGTGGAACTCAAACTAGTCTCAACACAACTATATATTCATACGCCCATACGTGTAATACTACAAAGTGGCTCATATCCCACCACCATGCTCATCACGAGTAAATAAGTATATATCTTTGTATAGATGGGATAACACACACTGTGCCCACGCATATCTAGTACCCTCCTCCTCTCTCTACCGATATATATATTGTATCTTATACAATATGCCTATAACTACTCCCTCTATTGCTATAGATGAAGAAATCACAACTGCTATGAACTTCCACAAGCACGTAACCCCTGATCTGTAAGATAATATCTAGACTAATATGGGCCTTAAGACGTACTCCGAGTCTCCACAAAATATTGTTTAATAGCTCACATCTGTCTCTCCATATCCTCCAATGGCATCACATGTACTCTCTCTCTCACAACCGATAATCGCAATATACAATACACATCCTCCAACGTAACAATCATCTCACATGTAGGAAACCAAAATGTACATGTATCCACATACCACCTCTCGCATAATGCAATCAACATGGGCATATTGTGGGGAACATCCTCTATTAGTGCTATGTGTTGTAGGCCAACACGGTCCATGGCATCCCAATCATCATCTGACAGGCCCAATCAAAGCAGCGTACTCATGTGAAAACCACCGCAGAACTCCCTCGAGTGAATATCCCTTTGCACAAGACAAAATAAAAATAAACGAAATGTTAGAATACCTTATAAGTAAAAATAAACTCACTTATCACATTCATTTAAATTAGAAATATGATTTTTCATCATTATACACCAAATACACACATTTTGGACCAAGGCACCTAGATGCAAGACTAGGGCACCCAGGAGTAGGACACTAGCGCTCAGATTTGGGAACTCCTCTCCTAGGGGTCACTAGTGCCCTCACCACTCTTATCCAGGTATCAAACGCTGAGAAAATTAAAATCTCAAATTTGCAAAAAATCAACAAAAATGACTACTACACCATACATTTTTGAAAAACAACACACTTACCAAATCCGATGTCATACGTAATGCTACGACAGTCGCCACCATCTCAAACCGGATAGGTCATGTTGCTCTCACTTGCAACATCCTTACTTACTCAAAGCTCACTATCACGCTCGTGAAAAATAAAAATGAAGTGACTAAACACTTTTTCACTTCACTATTTATAGTTACTTTTTCATCACCTACTTTACTATAGTCATTATTTCACACTTATTACCACAACTAATACACACTACACTGTTCATATTTTGAGCATTTCTACTCCGATTTACACCCCGTTTGTGGAATTATTTTTAGAATTATTCATACCACTATACTGTCCACATTGTGCATGTTTTTATCACTCTTTGACGCTTTATTTCATCCAAATCATACACATTTTTGGTAATTTATATCACTTTCTATCTATTTCGTGTTTACTTTTGGCTTAGTGTTTGTCCTTCTCATTATTTCCCCTTTCTTTGAAAGGGGGGGCATATCATTATGGTCATCCTATAATCCCCTTACATTACCATGTGATCAATCAACACTACCAACTCGTCATTTCTAAAAATTTACTAATCAAACATGCAACATTTCACTATTAATTCCCCTAATGACCTAACTTGGGGGCAACAAACATACATTTCCTCTATGCAACATTTCATCACTTCCCCTAATGACCTAACTTGGGGGAAACAAGTGTTAAAATATTTTCCATGCGATCATTCACTCGATTTCTATTGATTCCCCCTAATGACCTAACCTGGGGGCAACTAGCGTAAAACCTCTCTACGAGTAACCAATCAAACCAATCAATCAATCAATGAATTCAAATTTCTAACAATCAAAATTGTATCATCAATAAAATTCAACATAATCACCTCCCGTAAGACGTAACTTGGGATATTACATCCATTTCTTTCCTAGATGACCTAACATGGGAAGTTATTCTATCCATTTGGCGTTTGCTTCCAGATGACCTAACTTGGAAGCCATCACATTGTGGCAACACCCGTAGAGTGGGGGAAAGATTTCCTTTCCTATACCACTCATATATGGGTCAACTATTTGATCGAAATTATTTGTATCTAAAAACCACAAATGTTTGATTTGAGTCTATTTGTAGTGGCTAGATCTTGAGGATGCAGTTAGAGATTGGAGAATAATACACTTTTCTCCCTACCGATTAACTAAAATTAACTAAAATGGGGGAAATGTAATAATAGTTAATCTAATCTAGGAGGACATAAATGCTGTAAATAAATGCACTAAAGTAATATGAAGTGACTAAAATGATTAAAATGATTGAACTAGTAGAAATAAAACCCTAATATGTAAGAGAAAGGTAAGGAATGAACTCAGCTGATTATGGATGACCATCCCGGGTGGTGTCACTTGAGTCCGACAGAAAATACGAGAAGCTGGAGCAGGTGCATGTACAGAGGTCCGAAAAGAGTGAATTTGGAAGATTTGAGCATAGTGGAGTGCTCAAGAGGGTACTGGGGTGCCCTAGTATGGAAAAATAGGCACCCTGGTCTCTGAAAAAGCTTGGAACTGGTTCTTTCTAGGTCAGAAGATGCTCTGTAACCTTCACTACATGTCACACTAAATTCATAGAAATGCACCGAATGTGCCAAATATAACAAGATGAAGTTGAAGACCTGTAAGAGATAAGAGAAGTATAAAAACCCTAAAAAATAAAAGATGTAAATGAATGGGTCAGAATGACCTTAGCTACCACAAAAATGGGCTTACTAAATTGAGTGTTGCACTATATTTAAAACCCAAATGTAGTTTTGGTGTGTGTGTGTATATCATGCCCTAGGTGATCTTATGCCAATCTCACTTTGTGAAGTAGCGAGAAATAAGTAAATGTAGAAAATTTAATAGTATATGTGCATAGAATATAATAGAATCCCTCCCCTTATGAAGTGTATGTTGATATAGATCTCCTAGCCTTGATGCATTGAACTATGTGGATGAAAGTGATGTAGTGGATGCAACTCTAGATGGAATGATAGTAGCAAGTGACGTTAGGAACCTCATTATGGTCTCATAACTTTATATTTATAGGGTTCTCTTGTTCTAATTTTGTAATTAATCTCGACATGGCCGACTAGGAAAAAGATAAGGATGAAAAATGGATAGAAAAAGCCCAAAAAGAGGAGGTAAAGTAGAAACTAGATCGGGGCACCCCATGTGGGACCAGGGTGCCCTGGGCGCCCTAAGTATAGGCACGGGAGCCCGGTTTAGGCTAAAATGACGGGAAAGTGCGAAAAAAATGGGTATGTATGTAAAAATGTGTGGGAATGATGAAATAAAAAGTAAAACAAGATGGCCAAAAGGTGGGATTAATTAGTACTTTCTTCACTTAAGAACCTTCTAAATAGTAGTATGAGACTAGGCTAAATAATGCCTAAAGTGCATGATTTTGTGACTACATTTTTCCCCACTTTATGTTGGTGAGCGAAAAGCTCGATAACATAAAGTAGATAGAGATGCGTACCTGATATCCATGTAGAGTGTAGTATAAAATGTGCCAAAGGACTAGAAAAAGTGTGGAATGATAAAAAGATGGAGGATCGTGGAAACTATAGATGAAAAATGTGCATAGAAAAAGTGATGAGAGTGAACCTAGGGCAGAATGCGTGTGTAGTTGTTGTGGTGTGTAGTGTACCTACATGGTTAGTAAGGCATGTGCCATCACGGAATGTTTTTGTCATCATCTTCATCGTTGTTTTTGTTGCCCCCAATTTGATTGCTTGTTTCTCATACGGTCAAACCTGCAAGGAGAAAATGATCAAGTAGTCAAATATGTATGTATGTAAAAATGTTATGTAAAATACACATGTGTATGAAAATGTGTAAAATACACAAATGTAAAATACGTGAAATGAAAAGTGTAAATGGAACATGTGCACCTGATCCATGTCGAGAGAAAGAGGGTAGAAGGATATCCTATCTTGCTCATGCGAGTTTTTTGGGAAATCTCACGCCACCCTAGCTGAAGAAGTGTAGGGAGGAAATAATATGTGTCCTCTAACCTTTAACCGATTCTGCTGAAATTTGTGTGAAGATATCTCTATATTGTCCTAGTTTTTTGGGTGATCTGATGCCACTGACTGAAGTAGTGTAGAGAGGCACACCCACTGTAACCTCCAAGCTTGTAATTGCTTCCCAGAAATGCTAAGGACACCATGTCTTGTAAATTTTTTTGTGTATGGTGTTTGTAGACTGGTCTGAATCCACTCATTATATGTAAACCCACAATTCCAAGGGCAAGAAGTGCACCTTTGTACTAAACCGGTGTAAATATGTTGTGTTAGCATGTAAACCCTTAATGATGTCCCCCTCTTTGGGGGTGCATGCAACGTCACTAATAAGACAATGCAGCCCCAAAAGAGGACCTACCACACTCTAAACTCTATATCTCTACGCCATGTAGAGGGAAAGTGGGTGCACTTGGTAGAAACCAAGGCATGCACAAACAAGGAGGACACTCCAAAATAAGTGCTAGTCTCGAAAACAAATGCATGCAATAAGATAGGTGTAAAAGACATAGACAATGTAAGAATTACCAAGCATAATAGTGTAAACATGCAAGAAACAAGTAATCGACACAAAGTGGGTCGTAAACATGGGACATCAATCACAATGTTGCAAGACACACAAGGCCTTCATGGCTACAAACAAAAATCAAGTGTGTGCACACAAACATAGGACAAAGCCCACATACAAAGGCAAATAATGGAAGACAAGTAGATCAAACAAGGAGTCATGGAGAAATGTAATCTTGCAAAACAAGTGCTGCACATGGAACACTCATTAGCATGTTAGAGCAATATCCAATATGTCAAAGTGTGTATGATCAAGTAATATATGATGCTAAATACAAAATGAAACAATAGCACCTGGATAAGACGAATGTGGATTCCCCCAACAACTAATATAGGAAGGGTAGAAGGAGAGCATCCATGTCGCGTGTAAGATTCTTGTATCTGCGATCACACTAAACAAAGGAATGAATGTGCATGTGTGCATGATATAGATAATGACATATAAGAAATCTATCTAACATGTGTAGTAAAGTGATCATGCAAAAGAGTAGTAAACAAGAGTAAATTCCCCAAGACAATGCAATATGTTGTGGATGGATGGAATGATAGGAGCAATGTGCCCCCGAGTGTATGGAAGTGTATGCAATGAGGTTGATTTTGTTTTCCCCTCAACAATCTAGAATGAACCATAAACGAGAGTGCCTCATTCAAAAATGGTCAAGTGGTGTTTGTTGTGTCTAGCACATTGTGATGAATGTGTATGTAGGAGTGATGAGATGTGACATATAGAAAGGATGTGCGTGAACCTTATATCGGAAGTGTATATCACAACTTGTTTGAATGAATGAGTGAAGATTTAGCAGTAAGTGTATATCACTATATGATGAACGAATCGGGATGAGTGATGATTTCACCTTAAGTGTATATCACTATATGATGAAAAGATGAGTGATGATCTAGCCTTAAGCATATATCACTATAGGATGAATAAATTAGAAAGAGTGATGATTTAGTACTAAGTTTATATCACTATAAATGAATGAATGGAGATGGGTAACTATTTAGCCTAAAGTGTATGTCACTACTAGGGGAAATAGTGGGGATGGGTGATGATTTATCCTAAAGTGTATGTCACTATATGATGAATGGATGAGTGGTGATGTAACCTAAGGTGTATACCACTACAAGATGAAATGATGGAGGTGGTGATTTATCCTAAAGCGTATACCACTACTAGAGGAAATGATGGAGGTGGGTGATGATTTAACCTAAAGCGTATGTCACTATCCTAAGAATGTCACATGATGAAATTTTGCATGATAAATGTAAGGTCCATTTGATTGGTAAACACTCGGTAGTCAAGTATGGACCGAGGAACTAAAGTGTGTCATAAGGTAGTGAGTGGAACACGTAGAAGAAAATGTAGCATGTATGATGAAACTAGATGACCATGTTATGACCGGGATTTGTAAATGCCGATGTGGGAAATGTAATGTAAGATGTGTAGGGTATGTAAGATGTATACTTACACAATGTGTAAAATGTGATAATAGGTGTAGATAGAAATGGAATATGTAATGAGAAAAATGTAGAGCTAGACTCATATATAATGTAATCTAGTGTAGTATGTAGAATATATGTAGAAATTCATAGTGTATGTTATGACGATGTATAGGTTATGCGTGTATGTAATGTATAGAATGAATAGGATATATGGTATGTAGAATGACCTAGGCATGATGAAATATGCATGTAGAAGAATGGTAGAATGTAGACTAAGTGTAGTATGTATTGGTGTATATCGCGTGATGTGTGATGAAATGTAATGTGTAATGCCTAAGGTGTAGTGTGTGGGGTTTAGTGTAATGGTAATCCCTCAACAGTTAAGTATGAACCAAAGCACAAGAGTGCATCATCAAGTAACTATGATGTAGGATGTGTGATTGTTATGCCTATATGAAAATGCAAAGATGAAAGATGCGCCTATGTTAATATGATAAGGGGGATTTGTGTGAATGTTATGCCCCCAAGTGTATGATAATGCATGTACTATGTAATAAATAATGTAGGAAGGTGATGTAGCATTCTAGGTTTTGTTTAATTGACGATGCATAAAGAACATTAAATTATTATTGACGTGTCTATGTATAGGTGAGGATGTAATGGAAAAATATGGTAATGTAAGGAAGAAGGGTTATTTATGGAAAAAGATCCCTCAATAGTCATATAAGAACCATAAGAATATGAGTGTGTCATCAGGAGGGTAGAGTGACAAGAGGCACCTACCAAAGACCAAGTTTTCACACGGTGGGACCTTGTTGGGCAAGGGTTATATTAGAACTATTTGGTGGTGGGGAATTTGAATTTTTTTACACACACTCGGAGAAGGATTGGTGGCTTTGACGAAATTAATAAGTTGGAGTTTAGTTTTGAGAGGAGGCCATGTTGCACTGATTCGTAAAGGAGGTTACTTAGGTTGAATTTTTAATTCAATAGATGACTTAGCAGGAGGAGTTAGTGAACTAACATTGATAGGTGGTTGCTTAGAAGTTACTTGAGTGATGTTATCCTGATGCTCATTAGATGGAGAAGAAGCAACATCAGAAATAGGAGTGTTTGTTTGACTAGGAGAAGCATCACTATGCACATGTGAGGGGTTGTCAATATCACACATGTAATGAATAAGAGGCATGTCTAAAACATCCTTAGAAATATTAGAGGGAGATTCACTAGTAACCGTAGGAGCTTGCTTAGATGGATCTTAACTAATCAAAGGAGAAATAGACTTAAGATCCCATGTGGGTGTAATATTTGTAAGTGGGCATGCAATAGGATGTTTTCCAGTGAATGAAATAAATCCCTGAAACTCGATATGATTGAATCTAAGTTGTAAAGCATAGAAATATTGGTCATTAAGTCCATTGATTCAATGATAATGGACATATGGGTGACCTTGATACACTTCTCGATTTTCTCGGTGTTGGAAGCATGGCGCATGGGATGCGGTTGATTAATGCATTGAACTTGGCGATAAAATCGTGCATGGTCTCATTGGCCTCCTTTTTCAGGTGAGTGATCTGTGATAACAAAGCAAATGCATCTTGAAGGCTTGTACCTATCTTCAAAAGCATCCCTCAAGGTGGCCCAACTGGTAATAGATCCGGCCGGTAAATGCTGAAACCATTCAGCTGCAGGCCCTTGTAAAGTTTCTAGAAAAAGGTGAATCGACACATCTTCATGAGTTACATCCGAATCGCATGACATGATGAATGCAGATATGTGTGAATCCGTGCTTTGATTTCCGCTCCCATTGAATTTGGGGAAATTCTTTCGATTTCCATGTGGAAGAGTGTGAACAGGATGTGGTAATGCGAGAGGGCCCATGGCATTTCCCCATGGCACCGCCATCTGGACAGCTGGAAAAAGAATGCGGGCTGGGAGTGCGGTTCCACTGAGCAATAAAGCACTACAAAGGGATGTAGAGGCTCCTTGTGAAAACCGGCTCTTCCGTGGGGGTGAGGTGCTTCTGGCTGACCGATCAGCTGAACTTAGTGATGAAAAGCGCATCGGTGCTACACTGAAATTGTGCCTTTGAAGCCGATTGAAAGTAGGATCGAATTCTCCACAAGCTCACCTGCCACGTGTAAATGGCTCACCTGCCAGCGTACCTTCCAGATCTGGAATGTTGTGGAGCAGATTTAAAATTTCTTTTTGGTTGTACTTGCTGATTTTCTGGTTTTTTTGACAAAAACCAGCAGCATGTACTTTTCTAAATATTTAAAAATTATCCTCTTGCCGATCATGCGGTTTGATGACAAATAACAACGAGGATAAAATGACAGTGAAGATTAGCAAGCTGATTTTCGGATCTAAATTTGACTTTTTCAAAGAGTTTGAAATTTTTGGTAAATAGTCAAAAACTCAGATCTACGGAAAAATACATATTTTTATAAAAACTCAGCGAACTAAAGGTCTCCAACTAGGCCAGATCTATGGATCTCAGAAGAAAATTTTCGATTCGGATCACTTTTGCAAAATTTTGGATTTTTGACAAAAAGTTAAAGTTTGCAAACAGATAGTGATTTTTCTGATTTTTTTAGATTTTCTTTCCTACCACTATCATAGATCTGATAGATCTGTTCGTTCCCCAGTGGAGTCACCAAAAACTGTTGGTCCGAAAATCTGTCACTTGGGCAGATCTATGGATAAACGAGCCAACAGTGTGCAGGGCATAGCCCCTCTTTGAGTCAGCAAAGCGAAACTGGTTTATTGCTATTCTACCAGCAGGAATCTATGCAAGTCTCACAATATTCTGCCTTCGGGGGTTTGGGATCTCATCCCAGTAGGGTGTTTCCGACTGCGAAAAGAAAGGAATGAAAGAGAGGATGAAGAAAGATCAGATCCGAAGAAAGAAAAGAAATGAATTCCAAAGCAGAAAGGTCAGAGGGTTTATGTTTTGGGATTGGTAGTAAACAGAGCCAAACCTACTTGCATAAACGAGCAAAGCAATACTGATGAATAAATGACAATAAAACAGAAGCAGATCCAACAGAATAAACACACAGATCTGACATAAGAAAGATCTAATGCATATAACACATGTATTCAGCACAAAGTCTAAATATTGTATTAATATTTCTTTCTGTTACAAAAAGCTCAAAGTCTTTTCTTCTCACTTCTATTTTTCATCTGAAAAGTATCCACCCTCAAATACAACAAGTATTTGAGTATTTATAGAAGAAGGAGAAGAAGGAAGGCAAAAAGGAACCAACCACCTATTTACACAAAATATCTACAAAAATATCTCAAAGTCATGTTGACTTTTGACAACTTGATGGATGACATCATCCCATGGTGCAACATGGATGATGTCATCATTTGTGTCAACATACTTTAGACATTTTACAAAAAGAAAGTCGGAGGAGAGAGAGAAGAAGAGAGAATTTATTCATCGTCGTCATCCTGCGGCTGAAAGGGGATATCCTGCTGTTGCTACTCGGGTGACGAGATGTGGAATTGGGCACGATATTCCATGAACTTGCTGATCATGGGCTCTAGCTGATCCTGGGAAGGATCCTTGTGTCGCTCACTGATCGCCTCGCAAGTCTCCTGCTCGTCTATGAGCTTCTCTGGGAGTTTGGAATATTCTTTCTCTGCTTCTATTAGGAACCCGATGAAGTCCCGACAGGCCAGTAGGTTATTGATGGACTCTGCGTCAAAAGTGACCTCTGGCCCCAGCCCTTGTGAAATGATCTCCTTGAAGATCTGGATGGTTTCATCAACTTTCCTTAAGGCGAAGGAAGGAGTAAGCAACCCTGGAGACATGTTGAGAACGATTTGTTCCATTTGGTGCATTGCGTCTAGGGCTTCTTCCTTTACCTTATCGATCTTTTCAAGGATGAATTCCAGTTGATCCATCCGGTAGTCCAGAGTGGAAAGGACTTTATTGAGGGCCCTGGGATGACCGAAAACACCGAACTTGACCAGATCTTCGACTGAACAGTCGAACATTTGTTGAAAGGTCTCATGCTGCAGCCTAGCATGGTCCAGCTCTTCTGATATGGGTCCCGCTAATGCTTGGAGCTCTTTATTCGCCTTGTTGATGTTCAGATACAAATCAGTGAACTTGGCGATTACTTTTTCACTGTCTTTGAGGATCTGGCTCCTCCAAGCAGAAACGGCCATACCCTGCTCGCCGATCTTTGCATATTCATCAATTTTATCCTGGCTCAGAGGCTCAGGAGTCTCGGCGGCAGTTGTGGGAGGTGCACTGCCCATCTTCTGTAAGGCTTGGAGCAGATGTTTATTTTGCTCTTTCAGCAGCCTTTTCTCTTCTTTTGCTTCTTGAAGCTTCTTGCAGAGGGCATCAACTGCAGATAGGGCCTCTCCCTGAAGGCTTTCAGAAGACGTACCCATTGTGACTTGAGTCACTGTGTAATCTGTCGAGAGACAGATCCTTTTTATCCTTCAGAGGATTGGGGTACGCGATCTCCATTACCCTCTCCCGAAGCACTCTAAGAGAAGCGTGTGACGGGCTTCGCTTCTTTGCCCTTTTTGTGGGATTATAGAGAAGTCCATCTGAGCGATAAGAACTTTCCTTTTCTGTTGACTTAGATGCTGGGAGATCCAGGCTAGACTTATGGGAGAAGGGCTAGAAACAAAGAAGGGGGTAGCTGCAGTAGTAGAAGGGAAAAATGTGGAGACACTTGGAGGCGGCATCGAGAGGGAGGCCAAGGAAGTGCTCACGGGAGGAAGGGATACTGTAGGAGAGGAAGACATAGGAAGGGAAGGGAGCTCAGAAATAAGGGAAGAAATGGAGGGGGACAGGTCCGCAAGAGAAGAGAAGATGGACGAAGAAGCAGGAGGGACAGTAGAAGAAGGAGGAGAGGACACGACCAAAGGAATGGTCGCCTGGGTCACCTGAGGAGGGGAAGGAGGGGAAGGAGAAGGAACAAAAGGGACCTTAGTTGTTACAGCAGTGGCGACATCCTGAGTGGATGGGCCTATTGGGACATCTTCCGCTGTTTCTTTCTCTGGGGAAGCCAGAGTTACAACTTGTTCAGGTGCAGCGGAAGGAGGACTTTCTGGAGCTTCTTCTTGGGTGGAACTGGATTCACCCTCTTTACCCTTTCCTTTGCCTTTTGGCTGTTGTTTTGATCGAGGAGGTGCGTTACCCAACAGAGAGGTTGTGAAATCGACTCCGAGGTAGATGAGCCCGTTCATTCGGCACCAATGCTCTGTTCTACGCAGAGTTTCCTTGACTCTTTCCTCAATTGTCTGAGGGGCTTTGGTTCTATCAATCAACGCAAAATGCCAATCGTCCCCACTTGTGTCAAGATACACTTGATCCACTTCCTCCTCAGTAGTTTGATAGCCTTTGGGGACAATGGCCACCCCGTACTGGATGATTTCTGCTAAGGCCAAGTGAGAATGATCCTTCCTCCTGAGCTCAACCTCGTGATATAAGTCAATGTAGATGTCTTCAATCTGAGGGATGTGGATCGGGTCGAGCTTGGCCCTAGGAAAACAATTTCTTGGATCAAAAGTGGGCCTTGCTGGGAAGTCATGTTTCAGATTCAGCAGCTCCAGTTCTGCAAACATGTCCTTTGCCTTGTGGTGAGAGGGACACGTATACCTACCCTCTGTGAGGGGGAAAGGAGTTCCACCCTTCTTTCTCTTTTTAGGTACATTTCATGGTAAGTAATAAGCTGCCTTGACAGCTCCAACAGGATCAACTTGGGCCCGGCATATCTTGGCAGTCTAGTCGGTTCCCCCAAGAAATTAACTGCCCTTAGATAGGTGAATGTGGGGAACTTAGTGAATAGGGCCCCCCACTTCTCAGTAACTGCAACTATGCTCTTGGTCGTGTGAACGTGAGTCATATTTGACCTCAACAGGTAGATGTTGAAGTAGAAGAATGCATCGTTGATCTTTGTGAATTGGGGGATGCTATTTTCCAGCTTCAGCTCTGGATAGTATTCATAAATTTTGACTTGGGGCCAAACCCCACACCGCATCAGAGCTGGATAATCCCTTTCTGAAGCTGCAGCATAGACTACATAGGAGTTCATATAGAACCTCCCCGTTGTGTTGAGTTGTTGTAGCTACTCAGAGATTGTGCTGCTTATAATTTCTGCCCATTCAAAGCGTTGATCGGGCACATTTTTGTTCATTGTTTCCAAGTACCGCAGCATCCATTTGTGGAAATAGTGGGCGTCAGGAAGCCCAAACACCCTGCTCAGGAACGTGATGGTGTCACTGAGCTCCTCTGAAAAATCACTGCGGTGAATGATTTGTGGCCAACGGGTCACCACCTTTTTATTTTTCAAATATACCCCGTTCATCACCGCATGGACTAATCTTCATTGTCATCCCAGTGCCTTAACACAGTCTTCTTGGCTGAGGGCCACAAAGTGTTGGTGATGAGGAATGCCGAGTATTATTTCAAATTGGCGGGCAATGAGGTTGATTATGACCTCACCCTTCTCATTTACGACACATCTTGTGTCTTTATTGTAGCATTGGGCAACCACCATCATAAATTCATTGTTAACGACAATCGACCGGGATTCCTCCAAAGAAAGTGCAGTGGCACCGCTATCATCGCCTTGTCCATCCATGGACTTCTTGTGACCTTCTGGGTTCTGGACCAGAATTCTTCCATATCGATATGACCCAACTCTGAGTCTCTGATGTCCAGGTCACATTCTGCTTGGGACTCGGGCATTCTGACCCTCTGATACTTATACTTCATTTCTTCTTCTGTGAGCTTGGCCTTGCCTTTGGATTTGGTAGGTCTCTTGCTTGATGTTGACATATGTTCTTTTGAACTTAGTTGCTGATCTGCAAGAATAAGAAGTGAAACCCAATTGAAGAAATCCATGTCAGCTGTTTGATTTTCCATTGAAATGCTGACAGAAGAAAGAGTTAGCAATTTTGAGGCCTTAGGGCGCATGGCGCATGGATATTGTAGATTGCAGAGCTAAATAGATAAGGTGCATGGGAAAGGGCTGCTGCAAGGGGTAAATCAGCGCCAAAGGGTGCATGGCGCATAGACACTGCAGGGTGCATTCTTTGTTGCTGTAAGCACAAGTGCGCCTGTGCCATGTGGATGCATTTTGTAAAGGGCACACGAATTCTTCATGTTACATGGAACTTCGGTGCGCCAAAGGCGCATATAAGGTTTGCATGACACAACGTTGTTGCAATGGTGGATGCGCCTGCGCCGTTTATAGCTTTGCACTTGGCGCATATGAAAGGATTGTTACATGGATGTTGGGTGCGCCAATGGCGTGAATTTTATCAATGCAACATACGAGTTTGGTGCGCCAGGCAGGACGCAAGGAAAGCATTTGCAACAAGCGGGGAAAGTGCGTCATTGGCGCGGCTGCTCTTTGTGTAACAGGGGCAACAGATGTGCCATTGGCGCAGCTGTTCTTCATGTTGCAGAGTGTGCCAATGCGCCGAAGGAGAAGGAAAATATAGTTTCCTTTAAAGCTTTGATTCTTCTTAGAGGGGTTTCACATATGGCTTAGCTCCTTCTGCAAGGTTCATTGGGGTGACAGAAATAGCTTTTAAACAAAGGGGTCCAAGCTTATTATTATTTCAGGAAAGAGCTCCCTCTACCAGCAGATCTGGAAAGAGGGGGAGGAATATGTGGAAAGACAGCAGGGGGAGCAAGTTCATGATTTCATTCTTTTCAATCCGATTCATACCCATAAGCAGCCAAAAACCACAAACACGAAGCACAAAAGAAAGAGGACCTCTTACCAGATATTTATAACGAAGAAATGCGCAAATGGGTCCACAAAGCAATTCAAAAGTGACAGGCTAGTGCGCAGACAGGTACAAAGAAAATCACGTGATTTCCGTTGGTGATAATGACAGCGCAGACGCGCCTATTTATAGGCGAGGAGGCAATAAATGCGCCACCAACTTCTTGAGTGGCGCAAAGAAATGATTGTCGACACAAGAAAACATGCGCCCTTTGGCGCACCAAAACGTTTGCCAACACGATGTTATTTGCACTTATGGTGCGCGAAAGTGGTGTCGATAGAGGAATATGTGCGCCCTTGGCGCACCGAAAAGGGGCGCAACAAAAGATATGTTGACAGGAAGGCGCACGCGCCTTGGCGCACGCAGGGAAGACTCAACAAGGGGAGGCGCACCAAAATGCCTGTTGACACAAGAAAACCTGCGCCAAAGGATTAAAAGGGGGCGCATGAACATTTGATGTTGCATAGTGATTATATGCGCCCGCAAAAAGACCAAAAACGGCTAAGTTTGAAAAACTAGATTTCCCGGGAAGGGATTTTGCAACGTTCCGAACGCAAGAAATCCCTGATGAGGGATCGGAACAAAATTTTCGGTAGGGTTATCCGTAAAATTGCCCTTGCCAATTTTACAGGATAACAAGTAATTAATAGATAATAGAGTGATCAATGATTTACTAAGAAACTTAGTAAGAATGTCATGTGGCTTAGTATTGCGATCAAGTATGAGAGGTTCTGGAAATGGCATGACTTAATGTTCAACTATATGACATGTATTGGACATCGATTGCATATAAGATGCAAAAGGAGAACAAACATGTGATTTAAAAGCATCCTTAAGCTGTTGAATTTCAGATCTATGAGATGTGATTATGGATTCCATGGTTGCAAGTTTATCTTGAAATAGTATATGCAAGGCTGCAATTTTTTTTGAAATAGTATATGTAAGGATTGAATCGAATCTAATAATGGTTGATTAGATGAAGGATCATTAAGACTAGGGTCGATAAAGAAACAATGAAGCATAAAACTTAATTTGTGTGGTGGCATATTATCATCAAAATACTTGGTGTCTAGGGATTTTTGGAAAACATCCTAACAAGTGGGATATCTCTTAAGTAAATTAGATAAAGAAACTTGACCCATGATAGAAGAAGAATAAGGATCCTAAGCATGAAAGACGTCGGGTTCACCAAAATGATTAACTAAAATTAACTAAAATGGGAGAAATGTAATAATAGTTAATCTAATCTAGGAGGACATAAACATTGTAAATAAATGCACTAAAGTAATATGAAGTGACTAAAATGATTGAACTAGTAGAAATAAAACCCTAATATGCAAGAGGAAGGTAAGGAATGAACTCAGCTGATTATGGATGACTATTGTAGGGTGTCATAGGTTTGACAAGAAAATACAAAAGCTAGAATGGATGCACAAAGGTCCCAAAAAGAGTGAATTTGGAATATATGAGTAGATTGGAGCACCTAGGTGGGTACCGAGGTGCTCTGGTATGGCAGAAAAGGAACCATGGTCTATGAAAAATATCATAACCTAGTTCTTTCTAGGTTGGAAGATGCTCTATAACCTTCGTTTCTTGTCACTGGATTCACGAAAATGTGTTGAATGTGCTTGAATATAGCAAGATCAAGTTGAAGACATGCAAGAGATAAGAGAAATATCAAAACCCTAAAAAAATAAAAAGATACAAATGAATGGGTCGATCGACTCAATCGCCACAACATTGGGCTTACTAAACCGAGTGTTGCACTATATTTTAGACCCAAATGTAGTTCTAGTGTGTGTGTGTGTATGTCGTGCCCTACGTGATTTTGTGTCAGTCACTCTTTGTGAAGCAACGGGTATTAACTAAATGTAGAAAATGTAATAATTTGTCTGCATGGAATAAAATAGAATCCCTCCCCTATGAAGTGTATGTTGATGCAAATCTCCAAGCCTTGATGCATGGAACTACGTGGATGCAAGTGATGTAATGGATGAAACTATAGATGGAGTGATAGTAGTAAGTGACTCTAGGACCATCATTACGGTCTCATAACTTTATATTTATAGGGTTTTCTTGCTCTAATTTCATAATTAATCATGACATGGCCGATTATGAAAAAGATAAGGATGAAAAACAACTAGAAAGAGCCCAAAAAGAGGTAGGAAATTAGAAAATGGATTAGGGCACCCCATGTGGGACCAGGGCACCTTGGGGTGCCCCAATATAGGCATGGGCACCTTGGTTTAGGCTAAAATGATGGGAAAGTGCCAAACAATCTGGGCATGTATGTAAAAATGTGTGGGAATGAAAAAATAAAAAAGTAAAACAAGATGGTCAAAAGGTGGGATTAATTAGTACTTTCTTCACCTAAGAACCTTCTAAATAGTAGTATGATACCGGGTTAAATAATTCCTAAAGTGCATGATTTTGTGACTACACCTACACTCTTCCTTTCAAGCGGCAAGATGCCCAAATCGTCCAATCGATTATTTGTGTATACGCATTCGGGTCAGAACTAATCACTCCTTACCCCATCTCATCGTCATTATAAAACATTTGAAATCATCAATAATGTAATATTTCTATCATCACTCTCATTTAGTACACTTTGTCATGACATTATGCTTTTCACTACGTTGCATGGATTAACACGCTGATCTATGGTTTAGCATGTTATATGGTTCTTTCAACACACTTTTACTACCACATTTGCACATTCTACTATAACATGGGCTTCTCCAAATTTATCTTTGGTACACATCTCTATCTACTTTATGTTACCGAGATTTCCACTTACCAACATAAATTGGGGGAAAATATAGTAAAAAAATCATGCACTTACTATTACATTTATACTGCCAAATATGTTATTTTATATAACTAATGACCTATCCTCTAGTCTTGTCGTTAATTCATCGGTTGTCATCATCATTTGTCTTGCAAAATCATCATTTGTTTGCACATTTTTAGTCATCTCTCAGAGAGTATTAGGTATTACTATTTGGTCATTTACCATCTCTAGTCTTTGACTAGGGCACCTAGGGTAGAACTGGGGCACCCATGGGAACCCCGGTCCTTATTTTAGGCACCATGGTCCCAAAAATACTTGCATCTAATTTAGAGCTTCAAGGACGGCCTTTGTAATTTTCCCTCTCATTCCCCTAGGTACTAGTCAGCATGTTGGGTCATTAGTGTTGAAATTTGAGCAAGAGATGCATATATAAACATAACATACTTACTATCTTATGGGTAGACTATCTACCACCAAGGACTAGCTATCTACTAAGGCAAAGGATTGCATTTAGGAATCATTGCATCACACACACTGCATATGAAAGGGAAGCCTATTTTATTCCATCCACCATTTTCATTACGTCTAGCTATTTCTCACTATCCTTGCATCATTGATGCTAGGGCACCCTAAGCACACAATTGCACACAATTTCACATAGAACTACATCGGATCTAAGATTTAGTACAACACTCATTCATAAGTCCATCCATTTTGCGGTGAGGAAAGTCGACCCATTCATTTGCATCTTTCTTTTTTAGGGCTTAATGCTTTGTATGGGGTTTTGCAAGTGAATCTTTATTGCAGTTTACGGTGTCATAAGCTAAGTTAATATGACAATCATGTGATAAAGACCATGATATTGCAAAGATCTAATGACACTTCCGATTCGAGTCCCGAGTTTTTCTATAGACCAGAGTGCAATATCGCAAACTAGGGCACCCAAAAGCACCCCGATCCTCTTCCGGGCACCCCAGGCATCGATCGAATATTCATCTGCTACAAATTTTTGGGTTGTACTATCATACTCGCTTCGTTTGCACATCATCATGTTTAGTCCCGAATATCAGCGAGGTAAGTCATTTTTAGGTTAGTACCTTATCCCTCCTATTTCAATTATTTCATTTCATTTAAATATATCAAAAACTACT
Source organism: Taxus wallichiana var. yunnanensis (assembly GCA_018340775.1). Classification (NCBI taxonomy): domain Eukaryota; kingdom Viridiplantae; phylum Streptophyta; class Pinopsida; order Cupressales; family Taxaceae; genus Taxus; species Taxus wallichiana. The sequence goes on from CM031242.1 coordinate 661,314,045, forward strand.
TAACATTCGTATTCGAGTTCATATTAGTTATTATACTTGTACTTTCTTATATTAACTTAGATGAGATAGAAATAATTTCATATTTTAGGTAATCACTATCCTACCTTTCTGCCAAAAGATTTTTGAAATCCCCTCTAGGTACCTTATTTTCTTGTACCCATTACTTGTGAAATATTTATGTGTACCCCACATCAAGTTGATGTTCCATATTTTTGTCATGTGATTATATGTGAAATTATTTATTCTTTTGTCTCTTGATGTGTGCAACTAGGGTAAATTTTAAGGCCCCCTCGAAAAACCATATATATTACTTGTTAAATGTGTGAAATTGACTTTCAAAATCATGGAAAATTGGAAAGAAACATGTATCACACAAATTTTGAATTATTTGACAATGTTGTCAACCTGGTAGCCAATGTCACCAACAACATACGCTATCAATCGATAGTATATGAAATCTTCCATATTTTTTTATGATAACAATTAAAATGATTGTGTTGACAAGAAATTTGTCCTCAAAGAATATGGTGCAAGAAAAAAATAAAATAAAAACATTTTATGTGGAAAAATGATGTTTTTTCTAGTTTTGTATGGGAAAAATTAAATTTTAATTTCCTTTATGATATTAGTTAAAATGATCATCTTGACAAGAAATATTTCCTTGTAAAATATGGCTCAAGCAAAAAAACCGAATTTTTATCTCGTTATATATGTTATCAGTCAATAGTATTTTTCCCTAGTATATATGCCGTGGACCGGTGGGATAAACATATATTGTGGGCCGATAGCATTTTTTTGGTATATGTGCTCTTGGATGGTAGCATAAATATATGATGTTAGATAGTAACATTTTTTCGGTATATATGCTACTGGTCGATAGTATTTTTTGGTATATATTTTATCTTGAATCGTAGCTTGTTTTTTCTCGGTATATATGCTACTAGCCCCTAACATTTATTTGTGTTACGAATGGTAGTATATATATGCTATCAACCCTATGATCAATAGAAGTTAAAATACCTAATGTTTTCCTACGGTGTAGCAATATGCTTTATCTAACTTGCATGATATATTTTTAAGTGCAAACTTGCAATATGTAGTCAATAGTCAATTCCCTCGGGTATAGGAATTGAGAGTGGAATTTGATGTTTAATATCTCGAATCGTAACTAGTGTGTGTGTACACACACACACACATGGAAAATTTTAATTTCATGCTAAAGATGATTTGAATTAAAATAATCGACATTGGGGTAAATCTTTGCTTAACTAACCCAAAAATTAATTTGCACCCAAAAATTTAAGCGACATGGTCCTAATCCCTACGCCTAAAAATATCCAAATGTAAATTTAAAAACTAAATATTCATGAAATAACAAATATTTTCCATTAAAATTTACAATGTATGCAACTTTTTGAAGTCTTGTCCCTTCTTTACTTTTCTTTTACCACCCTTCCCTATGGAAAATTTACATGGGGTCCTCCACGTGTGATTATAGTAGTTACCTATAGTAATAAATAAATGACCAAAGTGAACCGTATATTTATTTTGAGTATTTTCATTTTAACATAATATATGGAGATTAATCTTGTGACAAAACATGTACACTTATTACAACATAAGGAAGTACATGAAGAAAACTAACCTAAGTGCATGAAATAAACTATCCTAGAACATGAAATTGATTTCACTTTAATTGTGAATATCTTATTTCATTCCCTTTAGGATTTATCGTGTTTCTAATAGACATAAAAGGCTGAAATATTGCAATAAGAGGATATTATGAATTAATTAACATTCAACATTAATTTCCCAAATCGGATTAAAGCTTCATAAAGTGACTATTGATCTAGAAAATATCAAACTACAAAGGAGAAATTTAAATTAGATGATTCTATGAGGTTATACGGGATTATGAGTGATATGAATGGAGGAACATGATGATATGGAACTATAAGTGCTTCAATATCGAATCTTTGTCACCTAAAATTACACTGGTTAAAATTGCATAACTAGGTCAAAAAAGCGTGTGTGTACAGTCTTGACCCTTTTGTATGGTCTTGGACTCGCTTGGATATATCTCTCTTGTAACTTTATGTGTGCTTCACATTCCTAGAAACAAGTCTCAATCTCTGTTGATATTATTCACTCAACTTTATAATGGTTTTTAACTCGATCAAACCCCAAACCTTCTTAGTGCAAGATAGAGTTTCTGGAAGAAAATTTAGGTGGGTTGTGGCCTCCCCTATGCACCTATATTTTAGGATGTTCTTCCGCAACTCCTAGAAATAAATCCCTCACAATATCTACATGAGTTTCATGAAACTCACTAACAATAATTGTTATAAGTTGTTTTATTTTAACAACTATATAACAATATCTACTAACTTATAATTACATAGTAATAATTACTCATGTAATTATTATTTACCCATATATGATTGGAGCACTAACTTATATTTCCTAACATTCCCACCTTAGTGAAAACATGGTAGAAAAACATTCACACACTCATCTATAGTATGATCACCCTTGTGAAACATGTCCTACAATGTGACTCATGATCTTGATCCAAAAGAAAGGATATCTCCTTCCATGGTTTTAAACAAGTTTACCACAAACCTTGATGTGAACAGCCCCATCAATTTTCCACCTCGTGTGGTTTTCTGGATCCTCCCACAAACCCTTTCAAGATCCATGAACTAACTTACTTTGGTGCTTTTGTTTGCCACTATGCTTATACATCAAGGAAGTATATAGGAATCAAAACTCGCTTATTACAAAACTGAACAATAGAACACATACTGGAAAGATATTTCACATTACATCCCATAAGAATCATAATGTTCTTAATTGCAACAACTGTTGTTGATTATTGCCACTTGATCTCGAAAAACATAGAAAACTTCCACGCCACCAGAATCTTCCCTTGAATTTATCTGGTTTGGCATAGAATGAAAATGGAACATTGGTGTCATGTTCCCCCCACAATGTGAAATTTCCATTATTCATCAAACTACAAAACAAGAACACTGAAAAGAAAATCATATCATACTACATACTACTAGATGGATCTTGTTGCACATGATCACCATTTCTAATGAACATATTAGCTAACCAATCATCTTCCAATGAAGTACGGTAATAAGAGAATATTTGTAGTCATAGGATCTCTACAATCATCTCCTCTCCTATACAATTAGTTTTCCATTATCTATAATACACACCACACAAAGATAAAAATGAAATCCAAAAAGAAACACACTGTACAACTGAAAAACAAGTACTCCCACCATAAAAATGTTCCACCATAAGCGATATGCGACCATGTCAATGGTGATTTCGCGAGAGTTCGTTGATTGACATCCAACCTATGATGCCTCCATCCTTTTTAAATTATTTCTATGTAGGAATTTTAGGGTCATCTCAACCTATTTAGACTAACCCCTTTTTAGGTCCCCAAGAAAATAAGAAGATGAATGATCCCTAATCATTTGCACAAGATCACAAGATTTTACTCATAAAAATGAATCTCTAGACATAGATGATTTTTCTAGATGTGAGAGCTATCCAAACCATGTAAAAGTGATTAACTAAAATGTGTATGTATGCACTATAGTTAATCTAATCTATGAACAACTATTAATAAAGTAAATAGATGTTGTAAATAAATGTAAAGATGACCCAAACAACTAATATAGTGAAAGTAAAAACCCTAATGTGCAAGGGAGAAGAGGAAAAAATCGACTGAATAGAAGATGCTCATGAGATTGTGTCACGAGATGACCTGTGGAAACCGAAAGCAGGAATGACTATGCATGATCCCCGAAAAGGATGGATCTAGGTTGGTTCTCTATCTTTGGAGCACTTGGAGAGGGACTTGGGTGCCTACGGGTACTGTCCGCAAAATGGGTGCCTTGGTCTATGAAAAATATTTGGATCCGAGTTCCATAGGTCTAATATGTGGTCTGAAACCCTCGTTGTGTTTTGCATCAATTCCGCTACACTTGTGCCAAATGTCGCTGATAATTCAAGATGATAGAAATACCTGCAAGAAACCACAAGATAAGTATCAAAACCTTAAAAAAATTAATTCAAATGAATGAGTCGACTGACCTCAATTCACAATAGTGGGCTTACTAATCGAGTGTGTTGCACTACATTTTGCACCCAAATGTAGTTCGGAGTGTGTGTGCATCATGTGCACTAGGTGCTCTTGTGCTAGTCACACTTTATAAAGTAGCGAGCAATAACTAGATGTAGAAAATGTAATAGAATGTGTGCATATAATTGAATATAATACCCCCTATGATTGTGTGATGTAGATGTCCTAGCCTTGTGCCTTATGATGGAGTTATGTGGACATAAGTGATATCTAATGCAATAGATGGATGTAACTCTAGATGGATGATAGTAGTGAATAGTGCTTGGTCACTCATTATGGTCTCATAACTTTATATTTATAGGGTTCTCTTGATCTAATTTCATAATTAACCCGAAATGGTTGACCACCAAAAATATAAATATCTAAAATGGATAGAAAGAGCCCAAAAAGTGGTGGGAAAGTATAAAAAGGATCGGGAACCCCGATGGGACTAGGGTGCCCATGGGTGCCCCAAGAATAGCCCAGGCACCCCGGTTGAGGCTAAAATATCGTGAACTCGATGAAAGATGACTAGGTATGTAGGTGTAAAAGGTCGGGAATGATGAAATAAAATAAGAGAAGATGGCCAAAAGATAGGGGTTGATTAGTACTTTCTTCACTCAAAAATCTTCTAAATAGTAGTATGAGACCGGGACTAAATAATGTCTAAAGTGCATGATTTTGTGTCTACATTTGCCCCCACTTTATGTTGGTGAGAAGAAATCTCGGTAACATAAATTAGATAGAGATGTGTACCTAATGTCCATGAATATTGTAGTAGAAAACACACCGAAGGACTAGACAAAGCGTGGAATGAAAAAAATGATGGAGCATGGAAACTATAGATGAAAATGCACAAAAAAGTGATGAGAGTGAGCCTATGGCAGAGGCGTGTGTGTAGCTGTTGTTGTATTTGATGTACCTACATGGTTAGTATGTCAATTATCTGTCTTGTGAAGTGTTGTTATTGCCCCCATTTGATTGCTTGTTTCTCATATGGTCGGACCTGCAAGGAGAAAACAATCAAGTAGTCAAATATGTATGTGTATATGTGTAAAAATGCAATGTAAAAAGATGCATGCATATGTATGTAAATGTAAATACACAAATGAAAGAGTGTAAATGGAACATGTGCACTTGATCCATGTTGAGAAAGAGAGTGTAGAAGGATATCCAATATTGTAATTTTTTAGGAGATCTCACACCACTTTGGCTGAAGAAGTGTAGGGAGAAAGATGCATTATTTTCCTTGTAACTTCTTCCCGAATGTGTGTGAAGAGATCTTTACGTTCTAGTTTTTGGACAATCCGATGCCATGCGCCAAGTACTATAGGGAGGAGGCACACCCACTTTGTAACCTCCAAGCCTCGTAACTAATTTCCGAATGCTAAGGATAACCATGTCATACAAAAGTTTCTATGTATGGGGTTTGTATATTATTATGAAACCACTCGTTATATATAAATGAACCAAGCCGAGTGTAGAATCTCTATATAGTGTGTAGAAAAACCCCAATTGATGCCCCTCTCTTTAGAGGCGCATGCGACGTCACTAATAGGAGAAATGCGTCCCCAAAAGAGGACCAACCGCATGAATGTTGAAACTATGCCCTATAGGGGGAAGGTAATGTGATTGGTAGAAACCAAGATGTGCATAAACAAGGATGGCTAGCCAAAGACAAGTGTTAGTACAAAAAGTATGCATATAACAAACAACCTGTAAGATACCAAGAAAATTAATGTAAAGACACAAGAAGACAAGAAATCCACACATATCAAGTTGTAAACATGGGACATCACTCATGATTTCGTAAGACACGCAAATGCCATCATGGCCGCAAACAACAAAAAAATGTGGACACCAAACATAGGGAAAGGCCCGCATATAAAAGCAAACAATAAGAGAAAATGTAACAAACAAGCATAGAAGTAAGTATCCCCGCATAAAAATGTTGCACATGAAGCACCCGTTAACATGTTAAAAAGATAAATAGTATGTTAAAAGCGTGTATAACAAAGTAATGTAAAGTGATAAGTACAAAATGAAACAATAGAACCTGGAAGAGACGAATTTGGATTCCCCCGATGACCAGTGTAGGAAGGGTAGAAGGCGAGCATCCATGTTTCATGTAAGATACATGTATTTGTGATCGCAACTAGAAAAGGATGTGAACACACATGTGTGGATGATATAGATAAATGACATACAAGCAATCTAACTAGCATCTGTAATAAAGAGACCATGAACAAGAAAAAGTAAGCAAGAGTAAGAGTAACCGTAATATGTTGTATGTTATGGATGGATAGAGTGGAATGAAAAAGAGTGAATGGAAAGTGTATGTAGTGAGGTTCATTTGGTTTTCCCCCTCAGCAGTCAAGAATGAACCATAAACAAGAGTGCGTCATCGGGAAATGGTTGAAGTGTGTGTTGTGCCTAATGCATTGTGATGGATGGATGTGTAGGTGTAGTGATGAGATGCGACCTAGTGACAATGTGTGCGTGAAACCTTATAGCCGAAGCATATATCATGACCATATGAATGTATAAGTGATGATTTAACCTAAGTGTATATCACTATAAGATGAATGTATGAGTGATGATTTATCCCTAAGCGTATATAACTACGAGATGAAAATAGGGAGTGGTGATGTAACCTAAAGTGTATACCACTTCAAAATGATATAATGGGTGACCATTTAGCCTAAAGCGTATGACACTAACGTACTAATGTCACATGATGAATGGTAAAATGGTAAATGTGTGATGAAGAGAAGGTCCATTTTATTTGTAAACCCTCAACAATCGAGTATGGATCGAGGAACTAAAGTGTGTCATAAGGTAGTGAGTGCAACGCATAGAAGATGATGTAGTATGCGTAGTAATGGGAAACAACCATATGATGAATAACATGTGTAAATGCACGGTGTGTAGAATGCAATGCAAGATGTGTGAAATGTGTAAAATGTAATGCAATGTAACATGTGTAGAGATACTAGTAAAGTAGTATGTAGGATAATGTAATGCTAGACTCATATATGTAGAATATGTGGGACATAGAGATGCGTAGTGTATGATGTAAGGCATATGTCGTGAGATGTAGTGTAGAGATGCTAAATGGAATATGTGTAGATAACCTAATAGTATGAAGTGTGTGATATGTATAATGGATAATATGATGAATAATATGCAATGCTAGACAATAGAAGTATGATATATGCATAATGATGACTAATATGATGTATGATGTACGACGCGCGATGTGTGATGAAACACAATGTGTAATGCCTATAGTGCTATGTGGGGTTCATATGTAGTTATCCCTTAACAATCAAGTGTGAACCTAAGCACAAGAGTGTGTCATCGGGTAATGACGATGCCAGAGTATGAATGAGTATGCGTATGCTAGTAGGTTGATGTATAAGAATGCAAAGATGATAGATGCGTAGAGAATATGATGAGTGGGGGGTATTAGATGTCATTCTCCCCAAGCGTATAGGATGAATAATATAAATCATGTGATATCATCTAGAAGATAATCACTTTTAGGATCAAAGTTGAATGGATAAACATCAATAAATGGAGGAATTAGACAGATGTGTGCATACCACGGAGTGAGATTTTGTGTATAACCTATAAAAGAGCTATTAAAAATGAAGACACATCCAAAAGGAATATTGAAAGATATGTATATATGATCGGGGTCGAGAGTGCCTCCAATATGATCAAGCCATGATTACCCTAATGTAAGTGGTGAAGAGCAAGGAGTGCACAATAGATATTGAAGAAGATGAATGTCACATAACCCATGAGCAACACTAAAAGTGATGAAGATGTAATAGAGATGAGAATCCCGAGGAGGAGGATAAAGATCCTCAAAAGTAAAACCTAATCAAGATAAACCATCATGTGTGCATATAGTGTCATCGCATGTAGGATCAAATGGAATATGTTCCTAATATGACACATTCATAAAGAGGTTCAAGTGAATGGTGGATGTGCTAATAGAGATGGTACATGTGAAGGTGTTTTTGATAGAGCGATGTCCATGGACTGGACATGCCCCTGATAAGGAGTCATAATAGTACTAGTAGCAGGTGACACATAATAAAATGCATCTATCACACAAATGGTACCATCAAGTGGTGGTAAGTGAGGTGGTTCTTCTATAGGTTGGGGCTCATCTGTAATATATGTGTGTGGAATAGGAAGACTAATATTAGGAGCCCAATTGCAATATTGGAATAGATCGCATGATCACAAAAAAATGGTGTACTCAATGCTCTCATGTAAGAATTTTACACAATTATGGACAATAAAAGTGATAGATTGCATGGAATGAAGCCATGGCCTATTAAGGATACATTTGTAGAAGACTTGGAAATCAACAACGAAAAAGATAGTGTGGACAATTTTAGTACCAACCTGTGATAGGCAATGTAATGTGACCGAAACATGGACGGACATAACCATCATAAGCACGCAATGAAACACTAGAGGGACTAACGTCACGAGTGGAAAGACCTAAAGCTTTAAGGAATGACATAGGACACAAGTTAAGTTCATATCCATTATCAATAAAAGTACACTTAATAGTGACATTGTGAATACAAGAGATGATATGTAGAGGTGGATCATTATCAAAATTATGAACATCAACAGAAGGTTAGACTTGAATACTATTGTTTCACCTAATTTTTTTTTGGTTAAAAGCGAAGAGGAAATAAGTTAGGAGGAATACTTGTGAGATGTGGGTTGAAGTTTGAATGCGTGCGCATCGAATTTTGATCTAAGATGATCGTGAAGAGCTTCCCTTTGGCTAGGAGGAATGACATCTATAAGAAACACAACAAGACCACCAAATAGTATTAATAATATAGGTTAGTGGACTCGCTAGTGAGTGCTAAACTGGGAAGCGAGGTGCTTCCTAGAAGCTGTCAAATCCACTTTCAAATATAATTTAATGAAAATATCATGAAGTAAGGAAATCCTCTTTGCAGGTTATACGATTTAGGTATCTTGCACAAAACATAATAAGAAAATTTAATCTAACAAGTAAGGTTATGATTAAATTTGGAGGTTTGGTAGGTTATTTTGGGTTTTGTAGGTTTGACAGGGGTCTGGGGTTGATTGGGTAAGGTTTGGGTTAGTTTTGTTGATCGAGAGGCTCAATGGTCAAAAGGAATGAAATGACACAGAGACCAATATCGGTCAGGTGACTGACGTCGGTATAGAGGTGAAACCGACGGCGGTTAGGTAACCAACGTCGGTAGGGGAAATTGACAATAATTTGATAAAAATGGTTTTGGGGATTCTCTGTGATTGCACAAAGAGTAAGAAGGGTGTGGTTAGGTTCATGATATTACTGAGAAGACTCAGGGATATAGAGGGGGAAGTTATGAAAGGCAAAAATGCTATAGGTGGTTGGGTTGGTAGATTGGTGAGGAGGTGGAGATAAAAGAATACATGCATAAATAAAGTATAATGAAAGAGGTAAGGAATCTATACTTTAAGCAAGCACAATATGATTGAAATCACGTATACTTACTTGCATTTACATATCTGGTAGGTGAAGGTGGAGGGTAGTTGATCCGTGAAGAGATTCTAGAGTCGAGTCTTTGTGGAAGTACTTTCGGAATGTTCTTGTGAGTATTCCAATGCTCGGATAAAGAATCGATGCTTGCTTGGGCCTTTGGTTGAGTATTTTGTGTCGATCTTTGATGCTGAGAGGCTTTGGATTCACGCTTGAATTCTCTCAAAATCGAAAAAATGACCAACCTAGGTAAAACTTTGTAAAATTGTATATAAAGTAACTACCGCGGTTAGGTGATCGACATTGGTTGAGGAATAACCGGTGTCGGATAAGGCGGATAAGTCTAGGTTTTCCAAAAATGGCCTGATCTTTGCTATTTTTGGCATGATTTATATCCTTAATCCGGGTCTCAAGTGATAGAGTCCACCCAGATAAGTATGAGTTCTTCTAGGAGAGGTAGTGGGAGTTAATTCTAGGTTTAGACTAAGTCTTAGTTGGTTAGGATTGGTATAGAATTAGTCTTAATTAATTAATAGGTTGTGAATGGGTCTTTGAGTGAGGTGGATGGGTGAGGTAATTAATTAATTTGATTATTGCAATGAAATTAATTAACATGTGTGCACTAGGGACATGAGTGGGTATAGTATGAATTTATTTAATTGATGGGGGTTAAGGTATTTTTTCCCAATTTTCAAAGTGTCTACAACTATTTGTGAAGAAAAAGCATCGACAAAAGCATGATGAACCGAGTCTAGATGCATGTTAACACGAATGCGAGTAATAGCAAGAAAATGTTGGTTTGTATGTAGTAAATCAGGATTCGCAAGAAAACAATTGTTGATTGAGATACCCATGATGACCAAACCCTAGAAAGACAAGTAATGAATGGAGAATCTAGAAGTGCGAATGATCAAGTCGAGTTCATGAAAATGATTAACTAAAATCTAAATATATGGACTAGTTAATCTAAGTTATGAACTGTAAATAAAGTAAATAGATGTTGTAAATAAATGTAAAGATGACTCAAGTAACTAATCTAATGAAAGTAAAAACCCTAATGTGCAAGGGAGAAGAGGAAATAACTTGGCTAAATAGAAGATGCTCATGAAACTATGTCGCAAGGATGACTATGGAAACCGAAGTAAGAACGAATATGCAGGAGCCCCGAAAAGGATGGATCTGGGTTGGTTCTCTAAAACGGAGCACTTGGAGAGGGACTAGGGTGCCTACGGGTGCTCTAGTCTACAAAATGGGTGCCTATGGGTGCTCTAGTCTAAAAAATGGGCACCTTGGTCTATGCAAAAGATTCGGATCTGAGTTTCACAGGTTTGAAAGGTGGTATGAAACCCTTGTTGTTGCATCAAATGCACCGCATGTACTGCGGATGTTGTTGATAATCCAAGATGATAGAAAGACCTGTAAGAAACCACAAGAGAAGTATCAACAGCCTCAAAAAAAAAAAGAAGAATGTAAGTGAATGGGTCAGATAGACCTCAGTTGCCACAACAATGGGCTTAGTAAGTGACCGTTACACTACATTTTAGACCCAAATGTAGTTTTGGTGTGTGTGTGTGCATCATGTGCCCTAGGTTCTCTTGTGTTAGTCGCACTTTGTGAAGTAGTGAGTAATAAGTAGATGTAGAAAATGTAATAGAATGTGTGCATGGAATAGAATAGAAGCCTCCCCTATGCTTATGTAATACATATATCCTAGCCTTGTGCCTTGTGATGGAGCTATGTAGATGTAAGTGATCTCCAATGCAATAAATGGATGCATTCTATATGGATGATAGTAGTGACTAGTGCTTGGTCCCTCGTTATGGTCTTATAAATTTATATTTATAGGGTTCTCTTGATCTAATTTTTTAATTAACCCGAAATGGGTAACCAAAAAAAAGATAAAGAGCCCAAAAGTGGCGGGAAAGTGTAAAAAGGATCGGGGCACCCCTGGTGGGACTAGGGCGTCATGGGCGTCCTAGTACTACTGGCCTTGATCGCCTAAATGAGGCTAAAATAATGCAAAGTGAGGAAAGATGATTGGGCATGTAGGTGTAAAAGGTCGAGAATGACGAAATAAAATAAGAGAAAATGGTCAAAATATGGGTGTTAATTAGTACTTTATTCACTCAAAAACCTTCTAGATAGTAGTATGAGACCGAGACTAAATAATGTCTAAAGTGCATGATTTTGTGTCTACAACAAGAAAAATCCATCCATCTTGGATAAATTCATCTTGGTGATTTTATCTACAAGAGCATAAGTTTTCCTCCTCTCATATTGACACTTCCATATTGTTAGGAAAACCCAATCATAATGCACATCCTTCTTATCATCTCATCTTAATATAAAATAAGTGCAACAACCCCTTCTAACCAGTGTACTTTATACTTATTTTATTCATCTCACCTATGCCATGTGTAATTGTTATATTTATATGTTCATGGCTTAGAATTTGCATGTCAACTATATTTTACTATATTCTAATCATAGTTTACTCAAAGTAATTCATTTTAATAGGAAATAACCATAATTTTTTGTATTGCATATATCAACTCTTGACACTCCCTAGTTGAAACTTTAATGAAAGAGGATTATATAGAATAATATGAGTGAGATGCCGATTTTAGGGATACATTTATTTAGGAAAAGAAACCAAATATTGTGGATTTTGAGCCCAAGGAGACTTATTATCTCCTATAAGTATTAATGCTCTACATGTTGGGTAAGCTTTGTGCGCCTAAAGAAGGGTTCAACTAATTCATATTTCCAAATTCAAGTAAATCGTTTTGGGGTGGAAAATAAATTGGTGCATTTAGAAAGGTTTTTTTATTAGCCAAACATACAAGTTGATGTTATAAAATTCATAAGGGGATGTATATTATGTAACATAGGTAAGAAAAGTAATAGAAAGTTGGGTTTGTATATTCCATTATTGTTGTTCATTATAGGCCATATAAAATAGTTTTTCATAGATTTTAGTGAAGGATTTCCCTTCTCAAAAAAGGGTTGTGACTACTTATTTATGGTCATGGACTAGTTTAGAAAGATATGTGTTCTTATTCCATACACTAAAACTCTTAAGGGTAATGATGTAGTTGAATTTGTTTTTTAATGTACCTGTTCATTTTGGCTCTATCATTTTAGACAAGTACATAATATTTATAGGAATAGTTTGGACCACGTTGTTTGTGGGATAATATGGATAATAATTTAAAAATATCCACTTGTTTTCACCCAAAAATTGATGGGTAAAATGAAGTTTCCAATGGAACCTTAGTTTAGATCTTAAGAAGATATAATGGGAAGCATCCTTAGGCTGGATGAGAATTTGGTGTATATTCAACATTCTTATAATTAAAGGTTATTCAATACTCTAGTAATAAATATCCTTTTGAAACATGTTTTGGTTATTTAACTTGAACTTCCTTTGATGTTGTGTTTAGTCAACCACACAAGGGACTAGAAAAAGTGGACATATAAAATCTCAACAAGATGAGAAATTCACATTCAAGGATTTTCAAGAAAAGTACAATCAATACATGATCAATATAGTGTTGAGCATAAATTTCTTAACGAAAACAAGGCATGGTTATACTTAAGAAGGAAATAATCCATAGTATTTCTAAGAATCCCAAGCCTCTAAGATATGGGCCATTTGTAATTTTTAGAACAAGTGGAAAATAATGCTTACAAACTAGATCTTCCTCCCTACATGAATTTATATATTAAGTTATGAATGTCGAAGACTTGTGTCTTTTGTATCCTTCTCATGTTAGATGAAGAAGAATCTCTATTGTTACCTACCATCAAAGACTTAAATCTCTTAGTGGAAAAGAGGATATGGACAAGGATGTTATTTTGTAGAAGAATAGGGTGACAATAAGAGGAGTGAAAGAGTTTTGGAAAGTTGAGCTGAAAGGATAGTTTCAAGAAAGGCTAAAAGCCATTCCAAATAAGTGGGGAAGAAATTTTCTCACCTCATTAGCTCCTAAGAATTTGGGGACTAAAAACCTCGAGAATTTGGGAGGTGTGATTCAAATTGGATCATGAAGTGTTAACTTTTGAAGGCTAACTAATCCACTATTCTCAAGAAGATAAACATGTAAAAGATTACCCCTTTGATGTGTTTATCATATAGTTTAGTAAAGAAAGAAAATAGATTGATCTTGACACTTGAGCTTGGAGAATTTGTAGATATCTAGTCTAAAAGAAAGAAGCTATAAACCCATTTAATTCATTTGTAACAAATAAATAGAACTAATTACATAAATAGTATTAATCTAAGAGCATGAGCTAAATTAGAAATAACCAAGAAAATTGCAATAATTGAAAAACTAGAAAAATAGGATTCCTAGAATGATACTTAGTATATCACAAATCTAGAGATATTTGTGGGCAAGATGCAATGGAAAATATGTCTAGACAATAGTGTGAATTATAGCTAGAAATGTTAACTTCAAAATTGAGCACCCTAGTCAAAAGTATACAAACACTATAGTGGCATAGCTAGAACCATAACAATACAATTGTAATAATTTTTAAAAATGGAAATTTAATTTCATGATCTTTATCCTCTTCTCATGGGCTTTGAAAACCTCATTCGCTTTTCCATTATTTAATGTGAGTCACCTGGGAAACAAATCTCATTTTTCTAGACACTAATTCAACATCAACAACTTGTAAAATAATAAAACACAATGATTTGGGCCCACGTTTGAATCAAAACACCTATGAGGGAAAAGTCTTGAAATCAACAATCAATGTTGTTCAACACGTAGTTAAGTGTGAGCATGTGTCTCGAGCCCTTATACTTTCAATGGATGCAATAAGCGGTGAATGATATACACATACTAAATGCTTGAATTCTATTTTTTGGAATGAGGATGCTCTTGAAACACAATAATATATGCTCTTACAACTTCAATATAACTCAATTTCCTTCAATATGCATGTTTATGTCTTTGTGTCCTAAATACACCAATGAATCTATATATTTATAGACTTTAAATTTTATCATGACCTTATTGGTGGACAACCATAAGCACAATAGATATGTAAGACTGACAAATATAAAAATAAAACCTTGGGACACCCTAAACAAAGATCAAATCATAACAATACAATTGTAACAAACAAAAAAGAAGAAATAAAGAGGAGAGATAAAACCATAATAGAGAGAGAAAAGAAGAGGAAAACATATAAATAAAAAAACAAACTCAGATTCAACAAGAAAATGATAAATTGGCAAGGAACACCATAAAATTGAAATTGACGAAAGTCGTACAAAACATAAAGACAACGTGACTCAAAAGTAGAACACAAAAAATATAGCACCAAAAAAACCTAATAATTAGCAACATATAAATTAATTAGTCCGGCGCCAAAAATAGGGATCTAAGCCAACTTTTGGAGAATATTTTAATTAAGAAGAGTATGTTTGTTTCAACCACTAAAGCATAAGCATATTTAAATACAAACTCCAGTGAGAAATGGATCATCTCGGAATATTACCAGATTAAGACTGAACTACTGTACAAACATATAACAAGCTTAAATCTTACGTATAATAAAACATATAATATGCCTTTTTTCGTAATTATTTATTTATGATTGCCCTTTGGAATACATTTTAAAAATATTTAAAAACAACTTGAACTGCAATAACTAAAGCTAAAAAATTAGCATGATGATAACGTTGGGGTATATATACAATATGATTTTATACTTCTTTATTTGGGTGGTTGACATGTTTCCAATTAAGAAACTGATAAAGTAAATGGGATCCACTTCGTTTCTCATTATCTATCCAATAATGATACGCTAATAATCACATTTTAAAGTTAAATATTCATCATAAATTATTATTTTCTCCATTTTTAATTTAATGGAATCAAGTGAGTTCGTATTATCTTAAACGATAATTTATATCAATTGTATTAATATATTCAATACATTGCATAATCAACCAATAAAATGTTCACAATGTTTTTACGAGTCTTGATAATTGATCTTGGTACTTGGGGTTTTTAAATAGTTTATGTGCTTGTAATAATTGTTTTGTTGGGTACAAGGTGCTCATGATATTAATTTTAGTTTGTTTCATTTTCAATTTCTAAAGTGGTTTTCTCAGCAACTATGATTTTGATATTCAGTGTTTCAATTCTTTATCTTATGGAATCTTTGACTGTCAAGCAATCAATTGAGTATATAAAGCATTCCTCATAAAATTGTAAAAGTGCACTTTGAGTTGCACATGTGCAAAGTTTTATTGTTGTGCGAGCCATATGTTTTGCACCTATTGCTTGTAAGTAATTATCACCATTTGTTTTTAAATTTCCTTTCATTTGATGTTATGGTTATGTTACATTTCATTTGATGTTATGGTTATGTTACATTTTGGGTATGTCCTATTTCAAATTATGTCTTCAAGTTTTTGATATTTCAGTGGTTGTCATCCATTGTCTTGTGGAACACCAAATTGGTTGAATGAGGATATAGAGCATTCCTCACTTGCTTCCATTAGTGTTCCATTTCTCCCGAGATGATTGTGAGGCCATAACTTCAAGTTGTAGCATCTTCAAAATTCCATTGCAGTGCTCACATTAAATTACGCCTATTGTAGGTATAGAATCAACATCATTTGGTTTTTAAATTTTATTTCCATTTGACATTTTGGGTGGCCTGTCTTCAATTTATGAAGTGTGTAGTCAATATAACCGACATCACTTTCAATTTTTTTTTCTATCCTCATGCATAAGACCATGTGGAACATCCCAATCAAGTAAATAGTCACAAATGAATTGAATTCACCATTGATTTCACAACCTTCTAAATATATATCTTCATTATGGAATACCATAGCAAACATATGACAAAACATAGCTAAGAGAAAACTCTAATAGAGGAAAACTTGCTCTTCTAGAGTCATGTAGCTTTGCATGTTTTGTTTTCCTCGCTTCATGTTGTCAAGCCCCAATTTCATACTATTTTTACATGATTTAATAGAAAATATTGAATTTAATTTAGCTTTAACTCTTCCATTTCAGTGATATAAGCCTATTTAAATTACCATTGATAATCCAATGCAACTATTGTTGTAGGGAGTGGTGAAATTGGCGCCCAAACGAGCTCACAAGTTTGTTATGGAGGTCTATGACAAGGTGAATATGAAAGCCCTCCTCAACATGATATTTTCTCACGATCCAACCTAGAAAAGGATCTCTATTGGTATTTATATGCCTAGATTTGGACCACTTGTAAGATGTGTTAATTGAAATAATAAAGCTCCAAATCAATGTTACTTAAATAAATTGGCATATGCTTCCGCAATTCAAAATGAGGGTTGTTTCATTGAATAAATTCGGCTAAATATTTTAGATTTGAATATAAAATCTACATGCAAACACTTGGAAAAAATATTTATTTTTGGTGGTTATAGTACTGCCTTGGTCACATCACTTACCCTTTTAAGGATATAAAAGACATTTTATTATAGAAAATGACAAAGCAATGCATAAATATAAATGATATACCTAACTTCGTTGTAAACCATTCATGAGCATGACCGACACTGTGTTGAAAATTGTGCCAAAATAATAGTGTTACAAGTTAAAGTAGTCTTTTGTGATCCTCCTTCGCCTCTCCAAAACCTACAATACCGAAATATGTGAGCAACAAAGCAAAAAAATAAGGTATGGGATGAAGTGCACAAAGATTCAATGGATTGGAATGATGGGAGTGAATGATATTTTATATTTTTAGTGCATTGAAGGTTATGACACATGTGGGGAAATGTACATAGAAGAGTGAGATGATAAGGGTCCATGGTGCATTGGATAAATTAATTGTGAGTGGGTAAGGGTTCATAAATGAGTGATGAGGTTTCTTTTGTTAGCTTTTTATGGGGTTTCAAGTATTTTTATTTACTTTTGTGGGATTATTTGATTTTTGGGATTATTATGTTTTTGGTATTTTTGGATTAGGAAATCTTATGTGTAAAGGTGTATTTTCTAATGGATACATTTTTACCTCTTTTTAGGTTTCGTGTTGAGCAAACAAGATGTACAGAAAAAATAAAGACAAGATAAGATGGTCGCCCAACCCTATGACAATGGTTTCGCATATGCGGGATTTATATGGTTGACGGGATAGCGAGGACTTAGAAATGTGATCCATGGGCCACTTCAATTGGACTTTGTGAAGGGACCAATAAATTAATTTTGTGGGGTAGAGACTATTGAGTCAATTGACTAAGATATGTGACAATGTAATTTCGTAATATTTGATGAGAAGGGTTTGATGTGATATCCCCCTCAAGTGATAGTTTTTAAGCCACTTTGGTTGTCCCAAATTAATGTAGATCAAAAAGTGGAAGTTGATAAAGGATAGAAAATAAACCTTGGAAATGGCATGATGATTGGAAGCGAGGAAAATGTTTCCCCAACCATGTGCATGTGAAAAATTGATGTGTGATTTGTATAAGAGTGGATACAAGTTATAAAGTGTGTGAGTAGTGTTTCCTTATCCCAAAGTGGAAGTTGAAACTTATTACTATGTAAATGAATTTAGAAGTGGTGTGTTGGACTGAAAGATATGGCTAAGTATGGAAAGCGCACTGAGAGGTGTGTGCCGCACAAGATGGGAACATGTGTGTGTGCGAAGGTGTAGTTGAAGTGGCACGTGCCCGGTGAAGGTAGGATTCGGGACAACCAATTTTGCAATCACCGGCTAAAAATAAAAAAGCACGTTGGAGTGTGGATCACACAAAGGAAAAAATAGGATGACTTGAGGACCAAAAACATATATTTTGGGATAAAGCACATGAAAGCTAAGGTGAAAGGTCATGCACGGATAGAGCTATTAATAGGATAGAAGTAAGTATTATTTATAGGAATATCTATTATTAGCACACATATAGTGTACGCGTGGTTATTCCAAGCATGCAATCTATTTTGAGAGTGCATAGCAGAAAGGAAAAGTCCCCACCCATATATATCTAGAGTATGTCCTTATTTTAGGTATTGTGCATGTGAGAACATATATGTGATGTATTAGTGTTATGCTACTCAAATGACAAGTGCACATGACTGTGTGGAAATGATTGTTTTGTATTCAACTTCTGCTATGTAATACTTTTCTATAATTGATTATAGAGGATGGTTTCTAGTAATTGATGTGTATGAATATGGTGATTACATGGTGCATATGATATTAGTTGTTATTGATCTGTATGTTTCCTTATTGCATGTGTTTCCAATTGAATGTATGAAATGGTTAAATATGATTGAATGAATACTTGGTTATCTATTATCGTATATCTACATGCTAAAATCTTGACAAACAACATAAAGGAGGGACTTGGTAGCTTCGCACGCTTCAAGTGAGCATTCAGATCCATATGAATGAGGTGTCAATGTGCATAACAATTAAGTGAAATAATAAGACTACATTTTGGTTCATTATTTCAGGACCTATTTTCAAGTTGTTTTCCATGATGTTTCTTATAGATGGCGTATCAATTGAATTTGAGAGTATTGAAATCTGGGTAGAGAATGGTTAGGATCAGTTTACGTAGAGATATAACACTGGACTTGATTTCAATGCATGTCATTGGGTTGAAGATAATATTTATCATGAGCTCTATGAGACGTTCTTAACTTCTTTCTAGTAGAATTATATGAGTGGATGACAACATATGCATTAGGGAAGTGTTGGGGATATAGACCAAGACTTTGGATGCAAAAGGATTACCAGACTCTTGCTAATGCTGATGTGGAGTGGACTAGAGTTGTAGATCGTTGGTGGGCTGGAGTGTTGCATAGTTATACATTGGAGTACACTATTTATACTTATTTATGTCCAGAGGAAGCTGAGTTCATATTCTTATGCGATGAAAGAGGTCTTATTTGCATGCTATACCATTATCGATCAAGATTTTGATAGTATAATTGGATTTAGAGCACCTACCCATGGCTAGCTAAACTTCCACCACGCACAAGGGAAGTGTGGAGAAAGAGCGGTGTGGAGAAAGATGAGTGAACCTAGCTACAAAAGTTTAATGAAGCATGAGAGAGGGACATGGCACGTGAATGGGAGATTCAGGAGGTGCTAGAGTTGAGGAGGATGATGGATCACAAAGGTTTTGAAGCTCTCGTGGAAGACAAGGAGCCCCATCATCAAGATCTCCTAACTTTAGGTAAGCGCAATAGAGAATCCCCTTCGGCTTCGGATGTCA
This sequence comes from Taxus wallichiana var. yunnanensis, assembly GCA_018340775.1. Classification (NCBI taxonomy): domain Eukaryota; kingdom Viridiplantae; phylum Streptophyta; class Pinopsida; order Cupressales; family Taxaceae; genus Taxus; species Taxus wallichiana. The sequence continues at coordinate 661,333,953 of CM031242.1, forward strand.
ACGCATCGAGGAGAGAATGAGGACCGCAGACATGCATTTGAACCCACCTAGCCACCATGCCCTTTCCGATGGTATTCCAAGTCCATTGGTAGTCATTGAGAAGTAGGCTAGTGTAAGTATGGAACTAGAAACAAGTAGATATCATTTTGTGTTGAATTGAAGAGATAGAGTTAGTAGCGCTGACCATGGCATCGCGGTCAACACCATTTTTGGAAGTGTTATGGAAGGTTGTTCTAGGCACATCTTAAGGGACAAAATGTTGACACACAAACCATTGGAAGTACTACAATAGCAACTATGACCATGCAAACCATTGGTGTCAGTCTTAAAACACAATCGAGACATAAGGAAGTACGTACACTAACCCACAACCCACAATAGGAGGATCAAACATATCGAGAAAAATCATGAGGAAATATTGGTGGAGGTTCTAGTTCTAGATTTGGTGGAAAAGGCCCACATCCCAAGAAACCCCCACATAACCCTTAACAACCATTATAGTTGACATCTTAGGTTTACTATGAGATGTCTCTTCATTTACCAGAGTATAGAGGGATTGAGGATGCAGCAGAGCATGTGCATAAGTGTGAACTTCTATGGCATGCTAAGGGAATTACAACTTAGATAGGAAGGCTAGTTAGTTTGCTACTACGTTGCAAGTGCACGCGCATAGTTGGTACAGGAAGTATGACCCACATTAGACCTTGGTGGATTATGATGTTTTGCGTTCTACATTTTTGGTAGAGTTTCATATTCTAGAATTTGAGAAAAAGAGCATCAACACACTCAAGGACATTAAGAAGGGTTTGGCACGAGAGCGTGTGGGAGTATGACGTGCATTTTAAGACTTTGTTATCTAAGTTGTCTTATGATATTCATCCTAGTCAACATGCACAATGGTTCGTTGGAGGATTTGTTGACTCCATTCCAAAGACACTCTCTCATAAGACATATGTGGATCCACGTGAGGCTTGGAAGAAGCTTTACACACTGAGGTGGTTGGAAGTGTTGATACTGAGGTAAGCCCATTCTTAGAGGCACATATTACATCTATGGCAAAAACGTTGGAGAATCTTTCTGCCAACTCACCACATGAGACACATAGTGGGATATAGTGTATATGTTGTGAAGTGGAGGGACATACTAAAGATAATTATCCACACAATTTGGTGCACGCGCATTATTACTAGATTGTGAAGTTTGTCACCTGAACCATGATGTCTAAGATTTCCCTCTTTTGCAATGGGTGATCCAGAAGGTGTCCATGTATTGTAAGATTTACACGTTGCATATTCACATGACACCGATGCGCAGGTTGATTGATCACATCCATGAATACATTGAGACATGAGTGCGCCAAACTAGTGTGGCGAGTGGATCTAAAGAGAAAGAAGGCCATACTCATTAAGGTCGCAACCATGGAGATAATAGGAATGGAGGCTTCTGAGGAGGATGTCGTGGCCGAGGTCATGGTGGTCGTAGAGGTAGTTTTGCTAGAGGAATGTGTTATACTTGTGGGTCACCTAATCATTACCAATGGGATTTCCCTCATAACGTAGCTTTCTCATGTTGTGGAAAGCCACACAAGTTGAGGATTTCCAAGATTTATATGAAAACATGAGAAAAAATAAGAAGAAAGATAAGGGAACTGTCGAGATGATCAAAGGTGCGTCGTGAATGCTAATCATTGGATTCCTAAAATGAATGATCCGAACTGCACCCCATGCTAGTGACAACACACGTTGAGGAAACACATGTGCATGATCCTATAAAGGATAAGACACTTATAACGAGGAGGAAGTGATACACACTAAGTATTTAGACACGACACATCAAAAGGAAGTCTACCAGGAGATGATGGGAGTCATTAGAGATCTACATGGTGAAATACGATGTTTAAAGGAATAGTGTGTGCATGAGATCGGAAATGAATGTTGAGCTCCCACATAAGGACGTGGATGAAATTAAGGAGGTGTGAAAGATTATACGCCATGAGAATATCATCTTATTGCTAGGGGAATGGCTTGGAGAGAAGTTTACATGTGCTTTGGAGTTGAACGCGAAAGACAAATTCTTCATACAAATCTACCACCTTAGGACCATGAATTTGATAAAGAAATCACATTAGATGCAATAATTGATGGTTGGTTGGTAAGTAATATTTTGATCAGATACAGATGTGGAGGTAAATTTACTCACTCTTGGAAGCATGGAATTAGATGGGAAGACCTACATTATACCATCTTTGAATGTGTTGTATATGGAAAAAAACAAAGGAAATGCCTATTTGGGTATTGAAGGATGCATCTATTATCATTTAGGGAGCTAAGTTTATTGGAGAATTTGAGGTATTGGAGCTTGCGAAAAAAAAATTCTAGCATTACTTGGGTGACCCTAGTGCTATGCAAACAATGTTGATTTGCTTTAACAAGAGGTACATCAGTTTTGAGAACAAAGAAGAGTGTGCTATTATACCTTTGTTTTAAATTAAGGCAGAACCTTATGTTGAGCCTTTGAGTAAGGAATATCTTAATTAAATTTATGCTCAGATGGTACGTGATCCTAAGATAATAGAACCATCAAAAGAAGGCATTCTTCAGTGGGAGGACACGCAGTCTGTAAGTGACACTACTAAGTGTTGCTTGTGATAACTAGGTGCATGACACATATGAAATGGTCGGGTGTGAAGTTAAAGGGAGAGTCACAAGGATGATCGGGTGACATATGGTGAGGTGTTTGGGCTCATCTCAGTACCAAAATATAATGGTGAAAGGAATCCCCGATAAATTCTTACGCACTATGAGACTCAAGTGGACGAATGAAGGAGATATAAGGAATATGTTAGTCTATACCTTGCATGGGACATCAACATGCTGGTGGGCGACACAAAGATAACCTCTTGGAGTGGCGAGAAGTGAGAATCACCTTTTCCACTAGGTTCACTCAGAGCAATGTACCTACACACATTTTGAATTTCATGGTAAGGATTCGCTTCACATCACATCCATGAGTGTGAGATATCATGGGTGCGGGTAGGAGGCCTTACCTCCATCACTTTGGGTACATAATTTTTACTCCACCATTTGCGGTATGAATGTGCGCAGCCTAGTATTTTCATGAATAACGTAAAAGGGAAACAAAAAATTGGAAAGAGATGATTGCAGGTATGATCCAAACTTTTGATTACTTTTCTACTAAGCCTCTAGTCCATGAAGCATTACAAATAATGAAGTACATCACTTTGGGGATAACGTGAAGGCTAAAGAGATCATGTTAGATTTTTTGGAGAACCTGATCTCGAGGTGTGCCTTGATCTTGAAGAAACAAAATAGGTATAAATGGGTCGCACTTGAAAATAAAAATAAAAGGGTAAATTGGTCTATATGATTGATGATGAGGAAGTTGACAACTTGGATGTTAGCCATATTGAAGGTGCGCGTGAGGTAATGGATTATGTAGATGAGAATGCATGTACGTACCATGCTCCTATGAAGACAAGAAGGTTAAAATTGGTACTGAAGATGAGCCTAAGGAAGCCATTATTGGTGATTACTAGTCAGAATAGAAGTAGAAAATATTATTGAGCTCTTGCGTGAATTTCAGGATCTATTTCCATGAGGTTATCATGAGTTAAAAGGTGTGCATCCTTCTTTAGGAGAGATGAAGATCAAGTTGAAAGAAGGCGTGCACTCGGTTAGGAAGAGGCCTTATAGGATGAATCCTAATCTATGTGTGAAGGTGAAGGAATAAATTGATAAAATGCTCAAGTTTGGAATTATTGAGCCTATTGAAGAATCTGAATGGGTCAGCCCCATGGTTATAAGCATTAATAAGGATGGAAAGATAAGGATTTGTGTGGACTACAGGGAGCTCAATGCTTCATGTGTTATAGATCCTTTTCCCACCCCATTCATAGAAGAAATACTTGAGGGAGTTATAGGCGCGAGATATATTCTTTCACGATGGGTTTCAAGTTATCACTAGAGTGCACATCGTGAAATAAGATCAAGGAAGACAAATTTCACCACTGAGTGGGGTAGTTTTACATATATAGTATGCCCTTTGGATTGAAAAATATGCCAACAGTGTTCTCGTGCATTTTTGTAAGCATTTCAAGATTTTATTCATAAGTTCTTGCAGGTGTATTTGGATGATTGGACAATATATGGCTTAGTCAAGGACCATTGTGATAATATGAGACTCATGTTTGAGAGGTGCAGTAGTTGAGCATCTCTCTCAACATTAAAAGTGCATCTTTGCAACACCTTTTGGCACTTTACTTGGGCACATCATTTAAGGAAGGATTATTGGTAGACCCAGCCAAGATAGTTGTAATCTTGGGCTTTAGAAGAGCCTACCAATCAAAGTGAGGTATGCGGATTTCTATAACATACAAGATACTAAAGGAAGTTCATCAAAGGATATGCAAATATTTTTGTGCCCTTGGAAGAATTATTGAAAGCTAAAGGAAATTTTATTGGGGTGACACGCAACAACAGGCATTTGAGACAATAAAGGAGAGGTTGACTACTACACTATTTTACGCTTTCCTTCATGGGATAAGCTCTTTCATGTTCATTTTGATGCTTTGGTATGGCGATAGGTGCAATGTTGGCACAACTAGGGAAGTAATTATGGATCATCCCATTTTTTTGCAACTAATAAATTCACACATGCAGAGCATAATTATATAACTATTGAGTGTGAGGCATTTTCTATGATCTACGCACTACATAAGTTTAGAAAATACTTGTTGGTAACTCCATTTATTTTTAAATGGATCATATGACACTCAAGTACTTAGTCAACAAGCATATTTTACAAGGGTAGATGGATACTTTTGTTTAGGAATTTGAATTTCATAGTTATGAAACCAAGAAAGAGTAATTTAGGGCATGGCCATTTATCAAGGATCAATTCTAGTGAGGACGCATAGAGCATTAGATATGTCTAATGCACATTTTTTAGATCAAACCGTGTGCCCACAAAATTGGAAGATATTGTTGTGTTCTTTTGCGCATTGGGATGAAATTTAAGGAATGAAGACATTGGAGAAGAAGAAACTTTCAATACGTGTGATGCCTTATCAATTGATTGGAGGATATTTTTAAAATTTGGTCGTGATGAATTCTTAAGTCATTGTGTTTTGGATAATGAGCGTGACACTATTATGGAGGAGGCTCATGGTAGAATAGTAGGTGGGAATTACGTTGGTGATGTCACCCACACAATTCCTTATGGTTGGAATTTGGTGGGAAAATTTTTACAAAGATACTAAGGAATATGTAAAGGCATGTGATCATTTTCAACACCTTGGAAAACCTATACATAGAGATGAGATGCCACTCAGACCAATTAGAAGCGTGAATCCTTTTGAGAAGTGGGTTATTGACTTTGTAGGTCCTATTTCACCACCCGCATGTTGGAATAACATGCGTTACATTATACTTGTACATACTATCTTAAATGGTGGGCGGATGCAACACCTACGAAGGATTATACGAAACTACAACAACAAAGGTTTCTTTGGAAAAATGTCATTAGCAGTATGGCTACCCATTAAGCTTGATAAGTGATAAAGGAACTCATTTCTTTAATGAGACAATTAGAATTCTATTGGCAGAATTTATGGTGGCACACCATAAAACTACTCCTTATCACCCTCAAGCCAATGAAATTGTAGAATCTTTCAACAACATTTTGGACATACCTTGACAAAAAAATGTGATGTTGGAAGGAAAGATTGGGATGATAAAGTGTCGATGTACTTTGGGCTTACATGACCACTTATAAAAAGGTTGAACAAGGCCACACCTTTTTAGTTGGTGTTTGGCATGGAAGCAGTACTACTAGTTGAATTCATGTTACCATCCCTATGTATTGTGTGCGCAAGTAGACTTGATGATGAACAAGTTGTTGAAGAGCGCATTGAAAAACTAATGCAATTAGATGAGAGGAACATCATTGCACATTAGAGCCAGAATAATGAGAAGGTGAGATAGAAGGCATGGCATGATAGGCACATTAAGAACAAGACATTTGAGGTTGGAAAGATGGTCCTTCTCTATGACTCTAAGTTTGTGCGCCATCTAGGGAAATTGAAGGTGCATTGGTTGGGACCTTTTTGGTAACCAAGATACTCAAATCAAGCGCATGTTAATTACAGGCACTAGATGACACCATGTTTCTGGTTACTTTAATGGGAGTAGGCTGAATCCCTACTATAAATAAATATTCTTGGTGTTTGTAATAAGGAAGTATTTCCATTTAGATTATATTTCCTTTCATGTGTTTCCTTTCATTGTTGTTATGCTTTGTTATTTTATTTCCTTGTTTTGTTGTAATAAGTGTGCTTACATGCAGGAAGATGATTACTATATATTGAGTTCATACACAAGTAGAGGATTGCACATACTTTTAGTGTGGGGTGAACCAAGATGAAGTGCAAGTATGCGAAATAAAAAATAGATCTTTTTGGTGCTCAAAGAGTAATATACAAGTTGGTGCATTGGGAAGAATGACACAGGTACAAGTGTGATATATGGATGCTAGTTGGAAAAGGTGTTACATGTGCTAAGATGATGGTGCTCATAAGGGAAATTGGTCGGGATGAAGACACACATATGAAAATAGTCACGTAGGATAATAACGAGGTAAGTGATGACATAATGAAATACTTAGTATAAGGCACAAATAATTAGGTACTTTGGTGCATGGAGACACACATAATGAGGTATGTGGCTGAAAAGTAGTAGGCACACTGAGAAGTTTACGACTAGGGCACAAAAGAAAGGAGTGAAAAATGTAGAAAAAATATAAAAGTGTAATTAAATTTGGGTACGGTGGTAGGTGAGGATAAATTAATGTGGGAAAATTTGAAAATCTATAAAAGGGATGCAAGTGACTTCATTCTTACCTTGCATGTTTTAGTATTCAAGTCTTTGGAGAGAGAATTGAAGTTAGAATGAGTGAAAAGTGATATTATAAGAAAGAAGTACATCAAACCTATTGAATTTGATCACGGACGTAGTGGATCTCCTTCGTGAGAAGTGTGAGAGCGAGAAAAAGGTGTGAAGAGTGGGGTTCGAGGAGCTAGGGTTTGGAGAAAGAGGAGTCATAGTTAGGGCATGTAAATTCAGAGCTACAAAGGTAATAGAAGGTAGAAAAATGCAAGGGAGAGTTTTGAAAGTTTGTAAATAACACCAAAAAGAGCACTTGTAGCAACCATAAGGAGTAAAAATTAGAAGCAACGAGAGGAAGAAGTAGAAGAGAGAGCGCCCAAGGAAAGGTTTTTAGAAATGTAGTATCCCGAGGGCATAATCATGGGGCATGATTGGGAATCCCACATTCACGAAGAAAGGTGATTGATTACAATCATTGTATGATTGCAAACAAGGACCAGATAGAGAAAGAGTTGGTAAAGAAGATTGACTTGTGTATGGAGGATGATAAAACCATCTATGATGAAAAAGGACAAAAGATTTTGGAGAAAGATGGAGTCTTGCAGATCTATGAGTTTCCATACTTTGGAAAACCAGAGAGACTTTATCAATGGCTAATGTCAAGGGTCCATGATGATTTTTCTGTTTTCGTAAGGCGGGTATGAATCACTGTGTCACCGATTGTGTGACTTACGGGATTACGGAGCTAAAGGGAAAATTCCCAAGACATAGATGATGATGTAGGTGTGGAGGATACTACAATCAAGATGGCATATCAAAAAGTTGGGCACGTGATGGACATTTCAAAGATAACTGATCCTGTCATTAAAATTATTGTGCACATATTAATGAAGTTTAATGTCCATGAGAGGTGGAGCCAAGTAAATAAGAAATGGATCCATATTGCAAAGAAGATGGCAAAGGGGACCATATATAACATTTTTGCATTCATAGGAGAAGGTATTATGGAGGAGTTACACAAGGGTGACAAGATTATTTGGGGTGTGATCCTTACATCAATTGTGTTTTAAATATTGGGGTCCCAGATGGAATTAAGGAAAAAATGTAGAAGTACTCGCCCAAGAATAAGTCATTGGCTGAGAGATTTGAAAAGTATACTTGTGATGGAGGCATCAGGCGACACCTACAAAATTAGACTGGAGATGTGGTATAAAATAATGCATGATGCCTTTGAACATGAATGACACATACCAAACAACTTTGCTTGTGGCAATAGTAGATGGAAAAGTAGAGTTTGTGATTTACCAACACTACTGTGTTGGGAGATTTTACATGAAAAATGGTAAGTGGAGCCCATAGTGCAAGTTGTCAGTGCATTTATTGCAGGCTACTTCTAGAATTTAGTAAACATATTTCCATATGCACATGAGTTAAGGTTTGATTGAGATAAGGTTGACTACGATTACCATAGGCTTTGGAAAACCTATGTATATTTGGGTAAGTGCTTACATTGAGACCATGATATCATTATAAATTCTATGACTTTGGTAGTAGGGAAGATTGGTGTGGCTAAGGTATACATCTAACTTAAGCATATATTGGTGAATGGTAAGTATATTTAAGATGAGTTTAAACTCCCAGAGCTACTAAAGGGAAATCATACAATTGGCACTAGGAATGATCCCAAGTCCACTCCTCTTAGGGACGAAGGGGAAGAAGAGAATAAGGATGAGGAATAAGAGATGGAAGATAACAATGCTCTAGATCATGGCAATAGAAAAAACAAAATACACGTACCAAGAGGCTGCGTGAAGAAACCCCTCTCAAGAAGGAAGAGGAAGAGGTAAGAATTGACCTTGAGGCCAAAGAAATAAGCCAGGGCTATAGGAGAAAGTGTAAAATAAAAATAAAGACATGGGGCCGTTTGAGCCATTGAGGAGGTTCTTTGAGGATATCTCCTATCAAACCTATCCTAGAGAAGACGAAAATAAGGCACAAGTATGTGCCTAAGGATAATAGTGAGGAAGAAGAGATGGCGAGATAAATTTGTGTGCACCATAGAGTCATCGTTGATTATCGATGTGGAAGAAGAAGAGGATCCTAGAGAAGAAGAGACCCAGTGTGGCCATGAAGTTATCGGTGAGCCCGAGGAGAAAGGTCCCAAGGGAGATGATGAAGAAAAGGAGAAGAGTGTAGGGGAATCATCAAATTAATGTACGGGCATGATAGGTGAAAAGGGATAAGGTATAGTTCGGGTGTAGAGACATATTCCCAAGGGTAAGCTTTCTAAGAGGAAAAGAGGAGAATAAGTTGTGGAGATGCTAGACTGTGGTATCTTAATGATCCTTCCAAAATTATTTGTCGAGATTCAGAGCACATTGGATCATGAACAGTTATATGGATGGGAGTTAATGGACCCCAAGAATGTAAACATGCGCACAAGGAAGATGTTGAGCTGGAAAATGAAGACATACATGGATGAGAATGAGTTTGAAATAGGCAAGAAAGCATGCATCAAGTGCATGATGAAGAAATTTCCTCAAACACCTCATATGATAATGAAGCCAACCAAATTTACAGATGAGAAGGCAAGTAATGCCTTGACAAAGATGATGACAGAAGTGGCAAAAATAAAATTGGATAAGGAGGCTGCACTTAGAATTTTTTTAGATGATAATAAAAACAAGGAGTAACAAATTGAGAAATTAACCGAGGTGCGTGACAAGGAAGTAAAGTGTAAGAAATATATTTTGGAGTTTTTTGTTGAGATTGGGGTGAATTTTTAGAAGTGCATCTAGAGCTTGATGAGCTAACACAGAAGACATACCCTTCATCCTTTCATTTTCTACAAGATTTGGTCCACCTGTTGCTTAAGGAGAACTTGATCGTGCAGTAAGAACCCCCAAAGAGACCCATGTGAAAGAAGGAGAGGAATACAAAGACTATAACGTGTAGGATTGGGGTGTTTGACGCCATGTTGCAAACACTGAAAGATGAACTAAAGAAGGAAAATTAGGGCATTGGATAACTGTGAGGATCCAAAGAAGATCCTTAAGGCATACACAATCTAGGAGGAAAATGATGTCCTTACATCCAAGAGGGATGAGTCTTTAGGGAGAGAAGAGAAGTTGGTTGTGGTTGCAAAGAAGCACGTGGTGCTTAAGGAATCTAGGAGCACATGATGGAAAACTAAATGAATTTGGTTCACTGAGATAGTGTGAAGAATGGAATTTATGGAGGACATGATCATAGGAATGGCTAGAGTATTAAGTGAGATCAAGCACAAAGGGGAAGACATGACTCCAGAAGAGATGGAGAAGATAATTGGTGCAGTCCCATTAAATGAAGAAGGTGTTGATAGAATGGAATGAGCTTGAGAGCACAATTAACAATGAGTACCTTGAAATTTTATTACCGGTTGAGGAGAAGGAGACTGACACACCTGAAGATTTCTATTCTTTATTTTTGAGTAGTCATTCTTTATTCTTTATTGATTGTACTTGGAAAAATAAAAAGAGAGACCCCATTACTGAGGAAGAAAATGTAATTATTGTGGGGTAATGTTCGATTGATAGAAATGGCTAGGTATGGAAAGTGCATGGAGGAGTAAGGTGTGCAAGAGGGGTGCATGTGCACTCAAGGTGCGATTGAAGTGGCACACGTGAAAGGTAGGATGAGGACTTAGCCAATTTTGCATTCATAGGCTGAAAATAGGAAAAGCACGTTGGAGTGCGGATCATACAAAGGAGAAAAATAGGATGACTTGAGGACCAAGAAACATCTATTTTTTGGATAAAGCACATGAAAGCTAAGGTGAAATGTCATACAAAAATAGAGTTATTAATAGGATAAAAACAAGTCTTATTTATAGGAATATCTATTATTAACACGCATATAGTGTACACATGGGTATTCTAAGCAAGCAATCTATTTTTAGAGTACATATGCGGTGAAGGGAAAGTCCTCACCCCTATATATATATCTAGATTATGTCTTTGTTTTAGTACACGTAGTGTATGTGAGAACATTATGTGATATATTAGGGTTACATTTCTCTAATGACTAGTGTGCATGACTATGTGGTAATGATTGTTTTGTATTCAGCTTGTTATGTAATACTTTGTTATAATGGATTATGGAGGATGGATTAGTAATTAATATGTCTAAATATGGTGATTACATGGTGCATATGATATTAGTTACTATCTCGATATGTATGTTTCCTTATTGCATGTGTTTCCAATTGAATGTATGCAATGGTTAAGTATGATTGAATGAACACTTGGTTATCTATTATCATGTATCTACATGCTAACATCTTGAAAAGCAACATAAAGGAGGGACCTGGTAGCTTCGTGTGCTTGGGTGAGAATTCAAATTTATCTCGAATGAGGTGACAACACACATAACAATTAGGTGAAATAATAAGACTACATGGTGGTGATATAAAATTGTGCGAAGTGAATGTCCATGTATGTTCAATACAAGAAGAATGGAATGTAAATGTGTAAATGTGATGGATGCAAAGTAACTATGTAGTGAACATGGTTTAAATCAATATTTTAGGTGAGCACATGATGAGACAAAAGGAATGAATCATTAGACAACATGTGAGCTAAAATAGGAGCTTGAAAAAGGTATAAAATCACCAAGCGACATACTATCAATGCGTCTCATTGAGAACCAATGTGTAGACATGCAATTTAATTAGTATTTGAAGTGAAGATTCATTGTGTAGGTGTGAGTGAATTAGATGATTGATAATTGATGGGATGGAAGACAATTGTAAGTTATACATTTCTCTACTACCAACCAAGTGTCCACATCCCTAATGGAATTCACTTGATTTTAGTCGAAACAATTATATACTATCATCCAGGTTTCCATATCCTTAATAGAGATATTGAAGACCCCTAAGAAAAATTTATTGATATTTATTTTTTGGAATTGTAACTTTGATTTTGATTTTGTCGTGTATTTGACATAATAATCGAATCTCTTGACTTTCTAAGGGGTTTATAACCACTAATGGTTTGATGGAGGGAGTAGAAGTGATTATGGAGAAGGCATTGATGAGCATCAATAGATATTGCCTTGGGTCCTTCAAAATAATTTTTGAATTATGTAGATTTAAAGGTGGAAAGTAATTATTAATTCATCAAGTAATGAGAGACCAATGTCAAGCAATTGTAGTAGAGAATATTGAATCACAAAACATAAAAAAAAGGTAATCAAGAGGTTATGAGAATATGTGAATCAAACCATGAAATACAATTTGAATCAAGCTGTAATTGAAGTGTGAAGTAGTGAACTAAGAATTGGAACGATATATGAATGGATTGAGCAATTGAGGAAGAACATACATCATCAAGGACTATTTTATTGCAGTTTTTTTGGAGATATATAGAGTTTTGAAATATTTGTATCTATGTGTGTTTGCTTTTATGTCAATGATAATGTTGTAGGATGTGTGGAGAATCAAGACATGTTTCGAATCCAATTTGGATGAAGAGAATTGGGATGTATGGAATGCATAGAATATGACGGTGAAGACAAATGAAATTCCCCCTAGTTCTTATAGGGACACGATGAATGAGAGACATGATGTATAACAAAATTTGGTATAGAAGATAGATAATTGGATGGGATTATATGATGTGTAAGAAAAGTGAAGAAAGGATACCAAAGAGAATTCATAAGATGGAAATGAGTGGAGGTGTTAGTCACAAGAAATGACTAAGTATCATTCATGTGGAAGAAGATTACACATGGGGACGCGCATGGAGGAAAACAATATGCATGTGGGTGTGAAGGACCACATGGGAGCACATACATAGGAATGAGAGTAAAATAGGGTAGTGCAGAGATGCAAACACATCATAAGGATATATGAATGTGCAAGCTTGTACGCATGCAAACAAAATATTAGGACTTAGCCATTTTGGAGCATTTTCTAATAATAGAGAAAAATAGGATAACGTGAGGCACACAAAAAGGATATAAGTAAGAAATCACATGCAACTAAGGATAGAAACAACACATAGAAGTATGCTAATAATAAGAGCTAAAGCATGAGTAAAGCAAGCTAATTATATCTTGAACTATAACTAAGAAAGATAATAAAAAAGCATGTAAGCTATCTTTATAGCATGCATGTTATTAGAGGTTACATGTAGGTGGTGGTGAAAACTGAAGGGAAAATCCCCACCATATAAATATAAGTGATGCCTCATTGTAAGGAGGGAGTTAATAACAAGTAAGTGCAGAGTTCTAGTCGAGAGAGAGTTACTTTGAGATGTCTTGATGTAAGCTTGTTCTAGAGTTTGTATGTGAATGTGCAAGGTCCAACACATTGATGTAATGGTTTGTAATGTAATCAAATTATATATTATACAATTAATGATGGTTATGATGGATGATTTTGTATGAATAGATAAGGCTACAATATGTTAACATGGATTGATTAGTATCGATTTGAGTAGTTGTTTCCTCCGAATGAACTTACTTATTATATGTATTGCTGAATTATCATGCTATGATGTATCTCCTTTAATAATTGGTTTTTATGGTTATAATTATGAGTATTCATGTTAAAATATTTCTAAGCAAACAAAGGAGGGACCTGGAGATTGTGCGCACTTCAAGTGATCTTCCAAACTTATATGGGTTAAGTGCCGGCGTGCATAGTTGTATTGGGTGATAAAAGACTACATTTTGGTTATGTTGTCGGGACCTCTTATTCAATTTTTCTACCTAGATGTTACATGCAAATGGAGTTTTGGTATTTTTGGAAAATATTGAGAACTAGATATATGGTGGCCAAAAATATTTTCTCAGAGATATAGCATTGGACCTGATTTCAATGTGTAAAATTGGGTGGAAGACAATCTCTATGACTTCTTGTATGATACATTCTTAAAATTCTTCCCAATAGAATTGTATGAGTGCTTAGCAGTGTACACACAAAATAGAGGTGTTCATATTGGTAGAAAGAAAGTGTGGAGGAAAGAAGACTACCAAACACTCTCTGATTTGGATGTGTCATGGACTAGAGCCGTAAATTATTGGTGGGAAGGTGTATTGTGCAATTATACCTTAGAGTACACAATTTTGACATACTATTTCCTAGAGGAATCAGAGTTATGGTTTTTACACGATCCAAGAGGATCTTATTTTCATGTGACACCTTTAGCTATCAAGATCTTGATGGTTGAATTGGGAATGCAGAACCTTCAGATGGCGAGCTAAAACCCCACCACATTTAGGGACAGGAAGTAGGTTTATGAAGGATGGCAGCAGCCCTGGTGGAAGAAATAAATAGAGAGGAAAAATGGCTCAGGTATAATGATGTGCAACAAAGGGTAGTTGATGAGGTCTTTGAGATAAAAAGAATGATGATTGGCGAAGTATTGAGATCCTGACAGAATGCGATCGACCGTAGGATCATGTTTTTTTTACATTGGGAAAGAGTAGTAGAGAGACCCCATTAGCATTTGATGAGAGTGAGTCTGAGGAGAGAATGAGAATCATGGCCACGCATATGACCCAACTTGGCCACCTATTCCTTACACAAGGTGTTCGAATCAAGAGGTTTTTGTAGAAGAGTATCATAATGAAGGTGAACAATAATGATCTCCTCATTGGGTAGGAGATATAGGTAGACATATTTTAGTTTCCTCTCAAGAGGCACAACATATTAACGATTCTCATATGGTAGCGCAATAGGTGTTAGTGTTTGGAACAATTATTTTCGGGCGTAATTTTATAGGCGCGTTGACAGGCAAAGTGTTAGAACACATCCCATTGGAAGAAATCATATATGTGTGGCTATAACACGATGGTTGGTGTCTAGTTTAGCACAACAACCGAGACTCGAATAAGTTCATCTACAAGACCACATGCCACAATGGGAGGCTCAAGCAATTCGAAGTCACCACATGCGCAGAGGAAATCTTGGTAGAGTTTTAGGTTCAGATCTAGCCCCACTCCAAGACAAGGTCCATAGTAGCCATCATAACAATCATTTTAGCCTCAAGAACTAGAGTAGCAGACCCTCAAATCTATTTCAAGATGTCACTTCACTTTCTAGAGTATAGAGGTGTAGAAGATGCAGCTAAGCATGTGCATAAGTGTGAGTTATTATGGAGAGCTAAGGGAATAACAAATCTTGATAGGAAGGAAAGTCATTTTTCCACCACACTTCAAGGGCATGCACACAACTGGTATATAAAATATGATCCACATCTTATGCGGTAGATTATGAAGCACTGCGTACCACCTTCCGAGCTGAATTTCATAGCCTTGGGTTTGAGCAATAGAGTATTAGCATGCTAAAGGACATCAAAAAGGTTTGTCTAAAAGTGTGATGGAATATGGTGCACATTTTAAGACCTTGTTGTCCAAGTTATTTTATGATATCCATCAGATCCAACATGCACAAAGTGGTTTTTTGGAGGCTTGTTGACTTTATTTCAAGTGATTTGTCACATAATTTTTTTACCGATTTGCGTGAGGCCTTGGAAGCAGCTCTATGCACCGAAGAAGTTAGAAGTGAAGATACAAGGGTAATTCCTTTTCTTGAGGTGAAAATAACATCTATGGAAACAAAGTTGGAGAAGTTATCTTCCAATTTAGTGCATGAGATGTGTAGTAGGTTATGGTTTACTGATTGGGAAGTGGAAGGACAGACGAAGGATAGTTTTCCACGTAGGAAAGTGCACACCTTATCAACATCTTATGAAATTTTCTAGAAGAATCATGATGTCCCAAATTTTCCACTTTTATAGCGCCAAAAAAAAAAAAACATTTCTATGTACTCAATATTTATGATGCACATATCCATGATTGGGTGACTTGATTGATCAACCATATTTATGAGACATGTGAGACTAGATTACGCCGAGATCACCATAGCTAGTTGTTCTTAGGTGCAGAAGGAAAGACAATGAAATAAGAAACAATGGATGTGGTGGATTTTGAAGTGGATAATGGAGATAGAGGAATGTTTACGTGTGGTACATGTTATAATTATGGATCACGAGATCATTATGAGTGCAAGTATCCTAAGAACCGGTATGCACGTACTTATGGGAAGAAACATAAGGATGAAGATTGTTGAGAACTCTATGCTCATATGTGTTAGAAAAAAAGAAGGATAAAGGTTCGGGGATGATTACGGTGGATCGTGTAAAGCATGAGAAATGGGAACCTAATAAGGAAGTTAATCCATAAGTTCAACCTATGTTAGTTACTACATGTGTAGAAGTAGCACACACATGTGAGCCTCTTAATGTAGGATTCCTTATCGAGAGATAGGAGGTTATACATGTTAATTATCTAGATGCAACTCATCAGAAGGAGGTCTATCAAGTAACCATGGGATTTACCTGTGAGCTCTAAGGAGAGATCCAGTTCTTGAAAGAGAATGCGCATGAGAGAGAATGTGTAAATAAAGCGAACTTCCTTAAGAGAGTGTGGATGATTTGAAATAAGTACGCAATATGTTGCAACAGGAGAACATTATTCCATTATTGTGAGAGTGGTCACTTGATAAGATACCACGCATAGGATTTGAACGAGTGTCCCAAATCCTTCATGAAAATTTACCACCACATGACCATGAATATGACAAGGAAATTACATTGGATGCAGTGATAGATGGTTGGTTGGTGAATAAAATTCTTATTGAAATAGATGCAGAGGTCAATGTTATGAAATTGGATACTTGGAATCAAATGAAAAGGCCACCATTACAGTCATCCTCTAATGTTTTGTACATGGAAAATAAAACAAGGTTCATGCCCACTGGGGTGTTGAAGGATGCTTCTATCACAATTTAAGGGGATAAATTTGTAGGTGGTTTTGAATTATTGGAACTTATTGAGGAAAATAAATTCCCATCCCTACTTGGGACGTTCTGGTGCTATGCGAACAATGCTATTTTTGTGTTAACAAAAGATATATCAGTTTTGAGAACAAGGATGTGTGCATTGTCATGCCTTTTGATGATTAAAAATTGTTCCCTATACTGGGACCTTATTAATGAGGAGGATCTAAATAGAATATATGCATATACAATGCATAAGCGGGAAAACATGGAGCCATCGAAAGAAGGTGTACTTCATTGGGAAGATGTGTAATCTATCAGTGACACTACCAGTGTTGCTTGTGACAATTGGGCCCATGACACTTATGAAATGGTAGGTTGTAAGGTTAAAGGAAGATTCACCAGGATGATTAGATCATGCATGATCGGGCGTATGGGCAAGACTCAATTACTAAGGTACACTTGGGAAGAAAAACATGAATCTTTCCAATGCACGATGGAGGACCGGTGGAGGAACAAAGGAGGTGGATGGAATATGGCAGTCTACACATTGGATGGGATAGTAGTGCGTTGGTGGGTGATGCACAGAGACAATTTATTGGGATGACGTGAGGTAAGGGTATTCTTTTTAATGAGGTTAACTTGGATCAATGTTCCCACTCTTGTACATGAATAGGATGGGAAGACTCCTATTTTGGTACACATCCATAATTGTGAGAGAAAATGGGTGCATGGAAAAAAAATGTGCCACCATCCCTTTGGGTACACTAGTTCTATTCTACTCTATATGGAAGCACGCATTCTTGGTATGTGCATGTTGTGCTTGTAAGCTAGGAAAAATACACTACTAACAAGGAAGTAAGATACCAATAATCATACCTCCTCCTTCGCGTTCCGTAGCAAACCTCAGAATGGGCTAGGAAACTTGGATTGAGCCCTGATTTTGTGATATGTAGGTGCTTTTCTTCAAGACGGAGCAAGACCTTCCTGCAACAACGATCCTCTTACTTTGCACTGGATGGGAAAAAGGATTATGAGACTATTTTGGCATTAGGACTAGGCAAAAGGATGTTCTTTGCTCAAAGGATGCAAGAACTTAGATATGGCATGAAAGCTTATTCTCCGTGTGTTTAGAGGGGAGGGGTAAGGTTGTATTTATAGCCTGGGGGAGTGATTAACTTAGATTAATTTAAGTAATCATGGTTTGAAAATGTGGGCAAGATTAGGTGAGTGGTTTGAAAATGTGGGCAAGATTAGATGAGTGGTTTGAAAATGTGTGCAAGATTAGGTGAGTGGGGGCCACGAAGAATGGGTGAGGATTTGAATTATATTTTTAATTCATAAGTGGAGGATTTTAGGTGAGTGGGGACCACGAAGGGTGGGTGAGGATTTGAATTTAAATTTTTAATTCAATAATGGAAAAACATGGAGAATAATGACATGTGATGAGGATTAGATTATTTTTTGGATTTTGAAATGGATAATTAATCAAATTATATTTGATTAATTCGAAATGTATTTTTGTGGGAAATGAGGAAGGGGAATTAATTGATTTAGGATAGATGTGAAATTGGGGTGTCTACGGTGCTAAAGTAAGAAACTACAAGTTGGCGTGACATAACGAGAAGATATTGTTTATATTTTTACTATTTTTTCACTTAACCAATAGTTCATGAGGCCTTGTAGATCATAAATTGCTTCACGTTGGGAGATTAAAAAAGGTAAAGAAAATCATGGTTCATCTCTTATGAGATCGTAAGACCGAGGCACATGAGGATGTGTTGGAAACAAAAGAAACACCGCTAAGGCGCACATGGAGAGAAAAGGAAAAAGGGAATATGGTCTACCTCATTGATGATGAGGAAGTTGAATATTTGGACATCAAGCACACAAAAGGTGTGTGAGAGGTTATGGATTATGCGGATAAGCATGCTCATGCATATCATGTGCCTATGAATAGTAAGAAGGTGAATATTGGACCCGAGGATGTGCTTAAGGGGGTGATAATTGGAGATTATTGGTCGAACCAGAGTTAGGAAAGATCATTGGATTATTGCACAACTTCTAGGACTTATTCCTAAGGGGGTATATTGACTTAAAGGGTGTACATCCATTATCGGGGAGATGAAGATTGAGTTGAAAGAAGGTGCGTGTTTGGTTTGTAATAGGAATTATAGGATGAACCCGAACCTGCGCGAGAAGGTGAAAGAGGAGATTGAAAAAATGCTTAAGTCAGGGATCATTGAGCCTATTGAGGAATCTGATTGGGTCAGCCCCATAATGATTAGTATCAAGAAGGATGGCTGGATCAAGATCTTTGTGGACTACAGGGTACTCAATGATTCATGTGTCATAGACACTTTTCCTACAACATTCACTAAAGAGATCCTAGAAGGTGTTGCAAAGTGTGAAATCTATTCATTCACAAATGGATTCTCAGGGTACCATCAGGTACACATTACACACAAGGATCAAGAAAATACCACCTTCACCACCGAACGGGAATTTTTGTATACATTGTCATGCCTTTCAAATTGAAGAATGTGCCAATAATGTTCTCACACATCATTGTTCAGGCATTCTAGGACTTCATTCATAATTTTTACATGTCTATATGTACGATTGGACCTTCTATGGGTTAGTAAAATATCATTATGAAAATTTGAGGCTGATGTTTGGGAGATGCAGACAACTTAACATCTTCCTAAACATTAAGAAGTGTATATTTTCCACACCCTTTAGAACATTACTTGGGCATATCATTTGCAAGGAGGGATTGTTAGTGGATCAATCTAAGATTCTTTGTAATTTTGGGGCTGGAAGAACCAACCAATCAAAGTGAAGTGCACAATTTATTAAGGCACATTGGTTACTATAGAAAATTAATTAAGGGCTATACAAAGATATCCGTGCCCATGGAAGAGTTGTTGAAGGCTAAAGACAAATTCTATTGGGGTGATGTGCAACAATAGGATTTTGAAACCTTAAAGGAAAATTTGACTACTACGTCAATCTTGGACTTTCCTTCCTAGAACAAACCTTTCCATGTACATGTTGATACGTTAGGAATGAAAATTGGAGCAATCTTGGTGCAACTAGGTGATGGAAATGTTGACCACCCTATTTATTTTTTAAGTAGAAAGTTGACACTAGCAAAGCATAACTATTCAACTACAAAGCGCAAAGTGTTATCTATGATCTACACACTCCACAAGTTCATACAATACTTATTGGCCACATTATTTTTCTTTTACATAGATCATATGACATTTAAGTACTTAGTCAACTATCTATTATGCAAGGGTGCATCTATTATGGATACTTATTTCTCAGAATTTAACTTCACAATCATAGTCAGCCGTGCATAGTAACAGGACCGATCATTTGACAAGGATTAACTAATTGGAGGACACACGAGAGAATTTAGGATACCATGCCCGATGTACAATTATTCATATTGTGTTGACACTAAATCACACACTTTGGGTACATTTCTAGCTCCTAATCACATAATACTATTCATATGATTCCTAATTGAGAATAATATCAATTGACAATTATCTTTGGAATTTTGTATGTGTTTCATGTCTTCTTTTTGGCCTCTTAAACATTACAACGTAATGGATGGTTTAGTGTTTTATCTTTTATGACCCCTGGACACCACTTCCTAGGTGCCTCCAACCTCTCTTTACTTTACTCACTCCTTTTGGGCATCTTTTATCTTTTAGGCATCTTATTTTCTTATGGGTTGTCCTTCCAGTTGTTAATTGTGAAATTCAACCAAGGGAATCATATAAATATAAAGTTATGTGACCATAATAAAGGACCAAGCTCTAAGAATCTATTACTATCACCTAAGGTTACATCCAAAGGAATTTCAAGAGCATTAAAGCATCCATCTAGCTTCATTCAAGGGACAAGGGACTACATTTTTGCATACACACATAGGAGGGGAAGTTCATTTTTCCATCCACACATCTATTTACATTGTTACATCTATCTATTACTCGCTATCAAGTGCATATTACACAAGAGCCACCTAGGGCATGATTCTTGCACACACACACACATGAACTACATGGAGTTTGAGATTTAGTGCAACGCTCGGTCGTAAGTTCACTCTATCAGGTGACCACCGGGGTCAGTCTGACTCCCAATTTGCATCTTTTTATTTTTAGTATTTTATGTCTTTTAGGATTTTTATGGTTATATTTCTCTTTACAGGTTATAGGAAAATTTTGTAGGCATAGTGCGACATACGTAAGACAAACAAAAAAATCTTATGACACAAGAAAAATCAATTTCTAAGGTCTTTCCGATCACGGGAATTTAGAAGTAGTCTCTAGCATTTAGGAACCCCCGACCTAATCCAAACACCCCGGTCCGTGCATATCCGGTGGTCACACAATTTTCTAGGCATGGTCGTGAGAGTTTCCCGATCTTGTTCATAAGTATTCAAGTCCGACACACTTCGGGATTTATTGTGAAATTAGTTGTCTTCTATTCCCTCTCTTGCACTTAGGGTTTCAATTTCATTTATCTTATTGCTTTGGTTAGATTTGTACTTTAACATCTTATTTATTACATGTGACTCTAAAATATCTAGGGTTTTACAAATTTCAATATTTGTTAAATCATTTGGTGAACCTGTCTCATTTGAATGATTTTGGGTCCTCATTTCATCACTTCTTTCATTTTTTCTAGGATCCTCTCATCATGGATATTTCCATTCATGATTTCTTGCTAGCCAATCTTGATTGTAGAGATAAAATCATTTCTCTCTTGGCTAATACTTGCATTCCTTATATTACTGATCCAAACATAGTATATCAAATATTCATAGATGTATTATCTCAAACCTAAATTTTTCACCCGATATAGTTGATTTTTTTGTTTATGATAATGATTCTCCCTTACATATATACCGGCTCACATTCATAACATGGGTATGGAGTGAACTATAATAAATAATGGATATGATCTCAATCTTTGTACTTTTTCACTTGTTTAGGACATTGGTCTTTCCTCCACCTTCATTCACCCAACATCCATTTCTCTCTATGCGTATAATTCTTCTACGTGTTCGTGCATAGGCATTATCACCTTACCACTCACAGTTGGGCCAAAACTATCGCGATTGTAATTTTTGTTATCGATTTCCCAATTCAATACAATTGCTTACTTGGTAGGCCATGGATTCACACTATACATGAAGTGCCTTCTACAGTTCACGGCGTGTTAAATTATTACATGAAGGATTTGAATATACAATCATCGTTGATCATGACCCATTCAAATATTTCCACCTAGATCCAACCATTGTGTTACCTACTCCAACTTCTACTACTATTATGCATCATGTTGATTATCAACAATCCCTGATTATTTAGACCAGTTGCCTCCACTCAAAGGAACTATTTGTACATTAGACATCATCCCATCAACATCATCATCACCCCCTCCTTCTATTAATGTTATGGTAATTTATTGGGGGTCTGTACATACATTATATGTCATGTCATATTTTTCACCCTCTCATGAGAGACTTGAATTTGTGCTTCCTCCTTTCACATGCACTCTTTTCATGAATAATTATTATTGGCTACATAGCTCATTCAATCCTACTAGTCCTCACACTATTTGCATGCATGATGGCTTGGCTCGGCTTTACACTTGTTGATATTCTTACGCCACCCCATTCCTCCCATCTCTATCATGGATTTATTTACATCATTGTTGCTTATTGTCTCCATGTCTTTCATCTACTAGTATTTGTTTCACGCACTTCACCAATTACTCTTGGGAGGTCTTGGCTTGACTATATTGGAGGCACTCCGGATCTTGAACATATTTATATCACATTTCCTATGCCCTTCGACCATGTTTATATTTGAAATTATTTATTTCTCAACTATTCACACAATATTACTCGCTAGTATGGACATGGATATCCACTCAGCACCTTTCACCGATGAAGAGTATGTAATGGGCATGTACAATTTACACCAAAATGGCTCCTTGTGTCATCAAATGCATATTATTGCTTATCAGGTCTCTAGTGCATCTCCATATGGCTTCGACCATGAAAATGATGATCTCTTAGATGATGTTACTTTATTATTTTTCACATCATATACTTGGGGGAATGATGCTTATTCTCCCCCTTCTAACATTATCAGGTGTCTCACATTTCTACTATTACGTTTCATGTTTCACATCCAATATTCATCATGCATCATATGCGCATTTATACTGCACAACTTTTTTATCATCACCTTATGACGCACTCTCGTGCTATGGTTCACACTTGACTATTGAGGGCATACTATATTCATGAACCTCACATTGTAACACATTTCGTATGTGATGAAAAATATTTCTAGCAACACTTATTGTGTATCATACACACTACACAATCTAAGAATTCACGATATATCTCTATGACATCTACTTTTACATGTTGAAATCACTACCCAATGACATACTCTAGTTCCACAGTTCATACTCGATTGTTGAGGGTCTCAATATGAAATTAACCTCACCACATTCACTTACACTCTCTACACTCTATGTTTCATTGATCATATCTTTCTAGCGCATATAATTTGAACCATTTGCCAATGACAAACTCTTGTTCTATGGTTCATTGTTGACTTTTGAGGGGTATTTTATAAATGAACCTCATCTCATGCATACTCATACACATTCACTCAGGGGGCACACTACCCCTATCACACCCACTTTGCATTTCATTCCATCCCACTCATTCACAACATACTGCATAACTTGGTCACATTTATTCTTTCTTACTTATGCTTACATGTACGTTTTCGCATGCTAGGCAAATATATCATATGTCATTATATTTTCTATACACACATACGCATTCACTTGGTATTTAGTTGTGAATGCATACTTCCTACAAATATTTACACGCAACATGGATTTTTGGCATTGTACCTCTTAGAAGTTCCATTGAGGCTCATGGGGGCATCTACTTTCGTACATGTACAAGTGTTATTGTTTCATTTTATACTACTTCATATTCTTGCTAGCACACTACTCTATCGATATATACATGTCTTGACATTATTTTTATCTTTCTAACATGTTAATGAGTGCTTAATGTGTAGCATTTTTCTTATAGGAACAATTTGCCACCATGGTTTTCTAATAATTTTATTGCTACTTTTTGTTACTGTTTTCCATTATATGTCATTATTTACAGGCTTTGTCTTATGTCTTGCTTGTTTATTACTTGTATGATTTTGGTCGCTTCATCCCTAATTGCCTTGAAAAATTACGAGCAATATCCCATATTTGAAACCTGATTTTTGTGGTCTACATTGTCTTCTTTCTTACTACCTTACACTTTGTTTTCTATATGCATACTTTTATTGATTTTACTAACACATTGTAGACACCTAAAATTAGCACCGTTAATTTCCCTGACCACATACACTATCTTCACAACAATAATAAATCAAACAAGTCATTTAATCACATTATTTAATCTATAAACCATTTATCCTAAGTCTAAAATCCTTCACAATATTTACTCCATGTAAATATCTTCCCACACCCCGTAAAAACTACTTTATAGTTGTAAAATCTTATTCTACCCTCCCTTAAAAAACCATTTAAGCACCTTAAATGATTCCTAAATATTTCAAAACCATTTAAACCTATTTTCTTATTACATCCTAACCTCTACACCTCATCCCCAACCTCCCTTAACCATTTACCCACATCAAAAACAAAAAACTTTGTTTAGAAGTGGTTTTAACCACTTTCCAAGCACTTTCCCGAAAAAGTGGATCACCAATGATTATACCTAATCGTCAGTGATTATAAATAGCACCTTTGTGCTCTCTCTCAAGGATCTTCAATCTTTGATCTAGGACCCCTTTTCTCTAAATTTCTTCTTGCTTTCAAAATTACATAATCCAAGACATCATCAGGCATCAATATTAATCATTTACAACAATGTTTTTGCAGCCATTTCCATCACTCAACTTCCGGAAGTGTGAAAAATAAATCAACAACTCGATCATTCCCGACAAATATTTGAGGCATCTTTTAGCTCCTCATCTATCCAAAGGTATTCTTGCATATATTTTTTTCATTCACAAGTCATAAGAAACATTAAAAGCAACCAAAAACATCATGTTAGAGCTTTAACTATCATTTTTAGCAAAAATGTCAATATAATAGTAATCGCTAGCGATTCACCCTAATCGCTAACTATTCACTTAAATTGTCAACAATTCTTGTTATCTTTTCATTAATTTATCAACTTTACATCATTTTTTATTAATCTATCGCATTTAACATGTTGTTTCCAAGTATGGATCTCTATTAGATGGAACTTCCTAGCCGTTCACACCTGATTAGAATCATTAATGCTCTCCATGTAGTCTAACACCCCTTTTTATAAGAGTAGTACAACATCCTACGTGAACTCACACTTTGTGTGTTATTCGGTTTGTCGTTGTTAACAAGACATTGAAGATAAATCTGAATTCCTCTACAAGATTGAACAAGAAATTGAGGATTTCTGGTATGATTACTTTGAATGTTTTTGAATCACATCACGGGCTAGCTTGGGCCACCTTTGAAGCCACACGAGAGCCTCCTTTTAACTCCGAGTTCTATAGATTCTCATCGATATCTATCTATCATTGTCTACTTACATATATTTATCATTATCGTTATCAATCTACTTAATTGTCTAAAAGTGAGATGACATCCTCCAAGGAATTCCCTTTGGATTCTTGGAATTAGCATTTTCCGAGCATCTCATCTATCCATTTATCTAAGACTTTTTGTTTAGTGTCTTTGATTTCAGATTACTTTTCAGGACATGAGGACTTGTACACTCATTTGAATTTGGAAAATTAAATCAACCATCAACATCAACATTCATCCTTGCGGGTATCAATAAACCCCGCCATCTTCTGAGGTCAGTTTTATTTTTGTTATTTCAATTCATTAATTTAAAGTAGGAAAAAAAACTTCTCTAAACATTCTGGCATGCCCTATGGGATTGTGTCCCTTTTCTTTCATTTCAATTTTATTATTAAAAATTCATTTTTAGGGCTTTCGCTTCTATAATCGTCGGTGATATAGTCAAATAACCAACAATTGAGGTGAATCACCAACGATTCCTATCAATCACCGACAATCTCTATGATTGATTACGATTACTCAATCAGTCGGCCTCTCGAACATCATTTTGTCTTGTTGTTTTCTATCTTTTACTAACCCTTGTAAGTTTCTTCCCTAGGGTTTTTGCTTGCTTGCATTGCTAAAAAATTTAAAAATTAAAAAGGAAGTGTTCCTCAGTGAGTCCTCTTATTTTATTTTCATTTTTAAGCATTGCATTTTATTGTTTGTCCTCATCAAAATCAACCATTCTTTTGGGATTAAAACAAACCTTTCATCTTGCTTGATCACATAGTTTAATTAGGAGGTTAATAGATTGCATTCACTTAATCTCCCTCACACAACCAAATCACATCAAAAACAAATTGCATTGAAACATTCCTACCCATGTGAAACTATTGGGATTTCATCACCCAATAGGAAGCGACTCAGTTTTTGACCAAGTATAAGAAACTGGTTGTCAGTATACTAACTAAGCACCTAACTCCCTTATTGTTGCGAGACCATGAAGTGAGGGGTAGGCCCCAATATCAGGCCTCGTACCAACACCAACACAAATTTGGGCCTCACATAACTTATGGTATATCAAGGAATTCAGTCTTAAAATTACCTAAAACCATCCTTAGATGACCATTTCCTAGGACCTTATCAACCATTTTACACATTTCATTTTTCTTCTAAATTAATCAAGATAATAAAAATTCTTCTGCATGATTTTTTGTTGTTTGTAATCAACTATCTAGTTTATTTTTCATTAGGTGATTTTTTGTTTCTATGGTTCTTACAAGACAACAATATAATATCCAAGCTTATGAAAATATGGCCGAAAATCTCCATAGAACTAATGAAAATTTCCAAACACACATCAAAGGTGCCTTGCATTTCTTGGAGGAACAACGAGCTACTCTATCACCCCAAATAGAAAATCAAGAACAACCACATTCTCCTAGTAGTCAATGCTTCATATTAGATACCTAATCCTTTTAGTCCCCATTTCTTTAATAGTTGGGATCTTATCCTTGTAGAAATATTAGACCCAAACCACATTTCTCTCAATGTATACCTTGTTACCAGGTGTGTTCATCTTCAATCATTGATACTTGAATGTAGCCTTATGTACTGATCCTTCATGTGGTTTTTCCCATCTCATTGATCCAAATCACGAACTAATCATCCAACAAATATATTCTTATCCTACTAGCATCCAATCAAAAACATCCAACATTATGTCTTCAATTCCTATTATCACTTTCAACCTTAACGTGATTTCCTCACAAGACACGACCACTCAACAACCAACATCTTCACTAGATCCTTCGATGGTTCCACACCACCTCAAAATAATGTAAATATTTCTTCATCCGCACAAACCCCTCTAGCTTCCTCTACCATCCAAACACCTCCCGTAAGTTCTGCCGTTGTTCCTACTAGCATGTCTAGACCACTACCCTCTCAAAAAAACCATGCCTCCTATCCAAAAAATTACCATGTCCATCCCTATATATATACCCTTAATAACCACTAGTGTTATTTTCAGTATCCATCCAATTTCATAACACGTACCTCAACAATCACAACCAATTATTTCCTCTCAATCTATACCTCAACAATCACAACCTCTTATCCATACCTCTATTCCCTTTTAGAACATCCCACAACAATCACAACCCCTTATTTTCACTTCCATCTCCTTCCAACATACACCTAAATATTCACAAACCTCTTATTCACATGTCTATTCCTTACCAACACATACCCCAACAACCACAACCCCATCTAAACACATTCATTCCTATCAAGTATCAATACATCCAAACTTCACAACCGTTAGTCTCAAAACCCACTTAAAACATCCCTATGAATATACCCCAACAAAAATTTCCTTTCTAGAAAATATCCCTAGGAAATATCAACCATATCAACAATCCAATCAATTTTCATTTAACCAACCTAGTTCATCCGCATTTAGCACACACAACCACCAAAAACAGACCCCCTTCGAGCTTTAATGAATAGTATATCCAGTATTGAAGATGCTTCCACGGGCCCTAAAAATACACTCTCATATGAAAAAATATGCAATGAGTGTATTCATCCATTCATACCCTACAAAGCTTATCCTCCTCATTGGGAACTTCTTAAATTTCTCAAATTCTACAATAAGAAAGATCCTCAACAACACATCTGATATTTTTGTCATACTTGTTATATAGATCACGACAGGACCTCATGCTAAGAACATTCCCATGTCCTTAGTTGGTCTTGCTTTAGACTGGTATAACAACATTTTGCAATACTTCCTCTTCTCATTCGCACATAGCTCAAACAAACCTTCCTTGAACACTTTTCAATCAACATTGCTTGTAAAATCACTATTATATACCCGTATCTAATTAAACAATTTGAAGATGAGTTTGTTTCAGACTTTTTCACCCGTTGAAGGGGTATTATTAACTAGCTATCATTCTTTCCCCACAAACAAAGTTGATAGAAATATTTCCCATCCATGTGCTAAACACATCCCTTCCACACTTCAAATTCAATATTTTTAGATGTTTGATGAAGCTTTCATAATGGATCATAAACTCAAACTTTGTGCTCTTGAAGAAGGAAGATTCAAACTTAGACCAAAGAAACCAAAACCCAAATTTTCATCCAAACCATCCTCCAATCAAGATAAACCCAAATCATCAACCAATGCAGTAGTCATCAAATCTGCTTCTAAGGAATGTTCAACCACTAAACGATCTCATCTCTAAAGAAATTATACCCCTATTGGTGAATCATATAACATGATTTTTGATAAACTCCTCACTACTAACATGAGCTCCTTCGCCTATCTATCCTATTGATACCTCTGTTTCAAAACCCTCTTGGTATAAGGATAATGACTATTGTAAGTACCATAGGGTCAAAGGTCATGACATCAAAAGGTGTCATTCATTTTGCAATGTCCTTCAGGATCTGATTGATAAGGGTGAGCTACACTTGGACAATCCTCTCGAGAACTGCAACCTCGATGTCTTCAAACAACCATTTCCAAACATCTCTCCATAGACTAGTCAAGCACAAGATAAAAATGTCTATAACCATCATACCATAAACACCATCAATAAGACACTTCCTACACCCACATCTTCATCTCTAGTAATACCCCTAAACAAACATCAGAAAAAAATTAGAAATATCCACATAACTTGTCATTAAAAATGAACCTTCTTCATCTACGTATACCACCTCTTCACCCAACTCATCTATGAACTCTTCGTAGACATCTCAGAAGAAACCCATTCTCCAAATTGTGAAGAGCTCATATGATGATTGTCTCAATATCACCCACGTAACCTTAAAAATTTTATTCCACCCCCATCTAAAAAGGTTACAATCATATCTCGAAATCATCCAACTACTCCGACACAAAAATCAAAATATCAACCCTCTATCCTAGGGCCACATCCTTTGTCTAAATCACCTATCACCATCACACAATGATAAAAAATTATTCATGAAAAAACAACTAAAGAACCCAAACCAAAATTAATGTGTCTCGTAATTGCCAAACCAAATGAGATGATGTTTCCTTCAACATCTGCATCAAAAGGACACTATGCAACAATTCTAGAAAATCTCCTTCAACAATCACTCATAGTGTTACCTCCTCTTAAACCATCTAACTCTTGAGGATGGAAGCCCTCCTGGTATAATTTTTAAGCCTTCTATGATTACCATTAAACACCAGGACACTCTGTAGAAGATTGTAAAGCCTTTCACGCAGCCGTTAAAAAAATTAAAAGTAAAGGTCTTCTTCCTTAGAGTTACATATATCAAAGAAATCCCACACAACATCTACAATCACCTGCAGATACATCTTCATCTACACCTATCACCATTAAATAATCTTTGAGTAAATCTATTCCCCACTAAATCGATGTCATTCACATTACTACTCGAGAACGTACCCACGAGCCTAATCCTTTAGAACAAAATAAACCTAAAACCTTCGTCACTATCTCGCCACCTCCAAAACTCACCTCTTCCTCATCCAAAGATAAATCTAAGGTTTCTATTTCTCTCACTCTTGAGACCTCTAATCAGACATCATATCCTAAAACCAAAGTCTCCATCCTTTCCACTCCACAATATTCCATGATAGTACAAATATTCGTTATTAAAAATTGTACCAAGCTCTTATCAAAATGTCATTTTCTAAGTGGGTTCGATATCACCTTCATAAAAACAAGCCACGATAGAAGACCTTCATTCTATATCAGTACATGCATATGACCCTCATTATTTTATATATTTTGTAGGTGATCTCAAAAAATCCACTGCCATCTCCAGTGACTCTACCAAAATGCCATCACTTCGGCTAGAGGATCATGACTTGCCTATCTTCATCACTACCCAAATCAATGATGTCCTTTTCAAGCGAGTCATGATTTATGGTGGAAATGTAATCAGTATCATATCATCCATCACCTTCAAAAAACTTCTACTACTAAATATTGTTATCTCCCAAACACCAGTTTTGCTCTGAGCTTTTAACGATACAATCGCTCCCACGTTGGGTATGGTCATTCTACCTTTTAAGGTAGGCATCAAAAATATTCCTGAACTTTTCTATATTAAAGAGGGGAATTTCCAATATAGTAGGTTATTAGGAAGACCTTGGATACACACCATACATTGCATCACTTCGACACTCAACCGATGCCTTAAATGTGAACATGAGGGTAAAACATTCACAGTCCCTGTAGATCCTAATCCCTTTGTAGACTGCAATATGACATATCATCCAAACGATTTCTTTGTACTTAAATAAAAATGAGAATCCTCTAATGAATCATCTACCAACACATCCATCCCATCATCCAAACTACCCAATGATTCCTCCCTCTACGATGGTATGGAGTATCTTTTGTTGTGGGAGTATCGTCTCCTTATGTTGAAATCGCTTCCTACACCAAAATGTATGGAAGACCCAAAAAAATACCTATTTAAAAGCGTAACATTGGAGATGTCATATCATATGGCCCCATGTATCTAAAAAGGAATCTCATCTATAGAGGGATCAATCGTCCCTCCTCAAAATATATTCATCAACACCATGCCATTTCATTCATGTCAGAATTCAATTGTTTATATAATCTGACCTTTGTTCAAATGTACCTTCATCATTGCACATGGAAAGGGTTTGGATTTGGATGCTACAAACAGGGAATACATGATTTAATTACCCAATATTCCCTCAAACCACATGAAAAATACAAACTAGGATATGAAAGACCCACTATTGAACCATCTTCTTATACCGCATCCTTACACATCACATAATCAAAACCATCATCCTCAACAGAACACAATGATCCCATGGACATTGATGACATGATATCCATCCCACCAAACTTTTCTTTCTAGTCAATATTATCTCTGTAGGCTCACTTAAATATCAAACTAATCACGTCACCAAAACACTTCCTCTCATCGGCCCAAAATTATTGAAGAAGATTCACCCACCATCGATATCCTTCAATGTCATGACAATCAAGATATCCTCTCCCATATGGGAGTAGAGGACCATTTCCTTCAAAAATCCTTACCACTCAACACATCAACCCTTCTCAACGAATCCACCATCGACATTAACATAGGCACCCCTCAAGAACCTTGCATAGTTAAATTTGGTCATCACTAAATCCAAATGAATTAAATGATTTCACTACCTTCTTATCTAAGTATAGTCAAGCCTTTTCCTGGTCATATAGTGATATGCCAAGTATCAACCCAAACATCATCGTACAAAATATCATCACCTATCCAAATACTAAAACAATAAAACAAAAACTCGTAGGATGCACCCTCACATAGCTCTTCTCATCAAAGAATAGTTACAACACTCTGCTCTCTGCTAATTTCATCATACCCATTGACTATCCACAATGGGTCTCTAACATCATACCCAAAGCCTCAGGAAAGTTACACATTTTTACTAACTTATGGGATCTCAATCTCGCTCTTTCCTAAAGATGATTTCCCTCTTCCGAAAATTGATCATCTCATTGATCTAACATCCGCCACGAAATTCTCTCCCTTATGGATGGATTTTATAGTTACAATAAAATCCTCATTTTCATTGATGATAAACACAAAAAATCATTCATTACCCCATGGGGGACGTTCGATTACCACTTCATTCCCTTCTAACTTAAGAATGTAGGAGTTACTTATCAACACGCCATGACATATATCTTCCACGATCTTATCCACAAAATCATACAGATTACGTAGATGATCTCCTAGGAAAATCTAAACAATGTAGAGATCATCTCGTCGTCCTTGACTCGATATTCACTCGTCTTATCCAATATTTCCTCCACCTTAACCCTGGTAAATGTGTTTTGGTGTTCTCACTAGAAAACTTTTAGGGTTCATCGTATCTATCCAAGGCATTGAAGTAGACCCAGAAAAAATCAAAGTAATTATCAAAATGCCTCCTCCATTGAACCTCAAAAATTGTGTAGCCTTCAAGGTAAATTACAGTCTATCTGACACTTCATATCCCAACTCTCAGACCATTTTCAACCATTTCACCACCTTCTTCGCAAAGACGTTGATTTCAAATGGGATATTAATTGTCAAAAATCCTTAGATGAACTCAAATTATACCTTCTATCACCACCTATACTCATACCTCCTCGTGAGGGGGAGTCATTCTATCTTTACATATCCATTAAAGATCATGCCTTAGGGGCCATTCTCGCTCATCAAGACAAGAAGGGTCATGAACAAGATGTATATTACATAAGTCACCCTCTCCAAGAATATACAACCCATTATACTGAAGCTGAAAAAATGTGTTGCACCCTATACTTTACGACCTCTAAACTATGCCACTATCTACTCATTCAAAAACTTACATTGTCACCAGTTTCAACCCACTCAAAACCATGCACTCTAAACCATATCATAGTGATCGCATAACTCGTGTGCTTATGCTTATGATCGAGTTTGACTTAGAATTTATATCACAAAATTCCATTAAAGGTCAAGCCATCACCGATCACTTCACGAGGCTCCCCTTCCTAAAAATCAACTTCCTCATAAAAATTCCTAGATGAATCTATCAACACTATCAAAGATCATGAATTCACTCCTATCAAAATGACCCTCTTCTTTAATGGATCTAAATTCTAGTAAGGGGAGAGGCTGGTATCATCATCATACCTCCCTGGGGGACTCTTATTCCTCTATCATTCAAACTTAACTTGAATGTACTAATAACATGGCCAAATATGAAGCTTTAATAATGGGTCTTCAAACCACCATCATGTTAGGTGTTCAAATATTAGAAATCTATAGAGACTCACAACTCGTCATTAATCAAATCAAAGGAGATTACCAATGTAAAAATGAAATCTTAAAAAGTATAAATCCAATGTTGAATTTCTCCTTGAATCCTTCAATCATTACACCATTCAAACAATTCCACGATATTCTAATAAATTTGCAAATACCATGGCTTCTTTAGGATCCCTCATTCCTTTATCAACTAAAGAAACACACGATAACTCCAAATTATTATTTTTTGTTCATAGATTAGATGAACCATCTCATAAAAATAAACTCCCCTCTATTAACGTCATTGAAAATAATTCAACTAATATTTGCTACACACAGATATTTGACTACCTTTCATAATCTAAAATCCCATTCTCCAAAAAGCTAAACAATATTTTATCCAACATGTTACCCGCCACATCATTGTAGAGGTATCCTTTACAAATGCAAATTTGATGTCCTCTTACTAAGATGTCTTAAATCCCATGAATCCATTAAATTTATCCAGAAGTCCATGATGGTATATAGGTGGACACTTTAATGGTACCGTTGTCATTAAACGTGTCTTACGACTGGGTTATTACCGCCTACCATCAACCAAGATTGTTGTGCATATGTTAAGAAATGCATCAAATTTTAGCAACACTCGGACCTCATCCATGTTCCTAGTCAATATTTACATCCATCTCATGACTTATGGCCCTTCTCACAATGGGGGTTAGACCTCATTGGCACTATCAATTCTCGCTCATCGCAACAACATCACTTTATCATCACAGCCATTGAATACTTTACAAAATGGGTTGAATCCATTCCCTTAACCTCAACTAAAGAAAAAAATCATTGACTTTATTTATCAACACATCATATGTCACTTTGGTATTCCTCACAAACTTGTCACAAATAATGGAAAATCCTTCAAAAATAAGGATGTTAAGAAACTCTGTGACACCTTCAATATCAAACTTAGATTTTCATCACCATACTATCCTCAAGAAAATGGACAAGCCGAAGCTTCTAACAAAACACTTAATAAAATCCTCATGAAAATAATATATGACAGGTAGGAGCAGACATCTCAAGATCTTGTTCGCTCTTTGGGGTTATCAAAATAGCATCCACACTCCTACAAGAGCTATTCCCTTTTCACTAGTCTACAACTCCAAGGCAATTCTACCCCTTGAAGTTCAAATCTTATCACTCCATTTATCTCTCAAAGATTTTATCCCTGATAAAGAATATCGACAAATTCATCTAGTAAAATTGGAGTTATTAGATGAAAAATGGTTGAAAACTCTTGAACATCATCATGTCTACCAAGAATACATCAAATATGCATACAATAAACATGTAAAATAATGTGACTTCAAAATAGGTGATCATGTCCTCAAATAAAATCAAAATGTCACTACTTTAGAAAGGAGTAAACATGGAATGTTTTCCCCAACTAGATCGGTCCATACGTTATTGCTCCCAAGTATGGTTCAGGAGCGTATTGCCTAGCCTCCTTGATGATACACCTAAAAAGGAACCTTTGAATTCCTTGCACTTGTGGCCTTTCTACTGTTAAACTTTTTAGTAAAAAAATCATACACTTTAGACATTATTTAGCCTGGTCTTATACTACTATTTAGAAGGTTCTTAAGTGAAGAAAGTACTAATTAATCCCACCTTTTGGCCATCTTATTTTACCTTTTATTTTGTCATTCCCACACATTTCCATATACATGACCATCTATTTCGTCACTTTCCCATCATTTTAACCTAACTAGGGTGCCTCGGGGTGCCCCGGTCCCACTCGGGGCACCCCGATCCTTTTATATGTTCCTGCCACTTTTGGGCTCTTTCTAGTATTTTTTCATACTTACATTTTTCCTAGTCAGCCATGTCGGGGTTAATTACAAAATTAAATCAAGAGAACCCTATAAATATAAAGTTATGAGATCGAATGAGGGTCCTATCATCACTTACTACTATCACTCTATCTAGAGTTGTATCATTTATATCCACATAGTTCTATGCATCAAGACTAGGATATCTACATCAACACACACAACATAGGGGGTGGATTCTATTTTATTCTATGCACATATTCAATTACATTTTCTACATTTATTTATTGCTTGTTATTTCACAAAGTGAGAGTGACACAAGAGTACCTAGGGCAAGAAATGCACACACACACACACAAAAACTACATTTGGGTCCAAAATGTAGTGCAACGCTTAGTTTAGTAAGCCCACTATTATGGTAGTTAAGGTCAGTTTAACCCATTAATTTTGCATCTTTTATTTTTATAGTTTTGATACTTCTTTGTCTCTTGCAGGTAATCATTTCATCCTCCATTATCCAGTACATTTGGTGTAGTCCAAGAGATCTAGTGTGATAGATAGTGAGAGTTATAGATTATCCTGTGACCCTGTGAAAACCAGCTTCTAAGCTTTTACAGGGACAAGGGAACCTATTTTGCATAACAGGCACCCGGGTGCCCCAATACCCTCATGGGCACTCCACTTTGCTAAGATCTTCCATATTTGGTCTTTTCGGTACTTTTTGCAACCGTTCTAGCTTCGTATTTTCGTGTCATACTTTGCAACACTCTAGAAAAATCTTATGCAATCATTTGAGTTCATTCCTTTACCCTCCTTGCACATTTAGGGTTTTATTTCATTATTTGAAATTATTCCATACTATTTTAGTGCATTTTATAGCGTTTTAGTTCTCCCATATTAGATTAACTTTTATTATAATTTCCCATAGTTTAGTTAATTTTAGTTAATCATTTTGGTGAACCCAACATGAAAACACCTCCTTTTCCCTCAAGTCACCCCCTTATCGCATAATGGCTCAATCTTCTTATCCTACTTACACACCCACTAAGGTCTTAGGTATAGTCACCATTGTCATTGATTTCATGCATGTACGCACCCAACATCCTCCTCACTTTATCACACCTAAGGTTGATCCCACCATTAATGTTGTCACCACTCATCACACTTGTCCTACTCCACCAATTTCTCCACCCACATCTATTCCACCACCCATTACACCAGCTGCTCTTAGTATCACCTCTAATGGCTATGACATTGTTTAATAACTTAAAAATACACCCGCTAAGATATTTCTCTACGATTTATTGTATAATCCACCTGACTGTCATAACACATTAGAGGACAACCTTTGTGTTATTCATGTCGAATGCGATAAATCTACTGAGGCTTTTTCACACCTTATCTAATATCTTCATAATTTACCCGTGTTATCTCTTTCACTAATGAGGATATGTCACCCTTTGCTAAAATCAATCCATGTGCTCCTTTGCTCATTATTGTTTTCATTAGCACTACTTGTATCAAGTGAGTTCTAATTGATAATGGATCCATTGTTAATTTGTGCTCATTCACTCTTAAAATAATTAGGTATAAGTGATACCCTTATTTCCCATAATTCTACTCTCATTTATGGTTATGATTCTACCACCCACACATGCTTAGGAACCATTTCATTACATGTTCGGGTTGGACCTAAAACTATTCTCACTAATTTTTATGTCATTGATACATCCTTACAATTCAATATCTTGTTAGGAAGGCCTTGGATTAACGCAATGCAAGTAGTTCCATCTACTATCCACCAATGTGTCAAGTTCTTACACAATGACTATGAGCACACTATTACTACCGACCTCGGGCCATTCAAGTATTTTCGCATAGATCTTGTTCTTGTTATGCTTATACCCCTTCAAAATGAATTCCATATGCTAGTCTTGATACCTATGACATTGGTCAATCTAGTGCCCCACCATCCACTACTATTACTATTGTTCATACTCCTACTATCTCTACTCACACCTCGGCTATCATTTCACCTACCATCTTTGTCCCCCGATAATACCTCATCTCTATCGGTTACTACCACCTCTACTCATCCCACTTCAGTGCCACTCTACTAATATACTTGACATAACCACCCAATGATTCATGTCTTATATCGATGATTCTAACGATTCCAATGATAAATTTGACGTTATAGAACTTACTAATGAGTCATTAAGACAACTTGATTTTACTCCTCTCGGTGTAGATGATTCTTATTTTGAGGAAACCTTTGTAGCTAACGTCCCAAGAGAATATTGATTCAAGAGCCCTCCTCTACTAATGCTATGGTATTGTATAAGAGGTTTGTCAATAGTGTTGCTTTATTATTTCATCTTCTCCTCCATCGAGGCCACTCCACGATCTCCCTTCACATGCACCTTATTTATAAATAGGTCATTTTGGTAGCACATTCCTATTGATCCCACTAGTTTAGATACTATTTGTACACACAACAGTTTACCTTGGTTTGGTATGACACTTAATGACATCTTACCCCTCTTCATTCACCAAGACCTTTATTATGACTACTTTCACATTACAATGACTTAAGGCTTACGAGGTTTTCATCTGATAGTATTTATTGTGTGTTCCTCTCATGATTCTCCACTTACACTAGGACAGTCTTGGCTCGACTATATCGGGGTACAATAGACCCTCTCCACTCTTCACTCACATTCCCCATGCCTTTTGGCACTATCTCTATTGCTAATGATTCTTCTCCCACTTATGTTCCAAATATCTCTCATTGGCACACTCATGGTTTTCCACTCACCGCATTTATTGATGAAGAATACACAATGCATGTCTATACACTCCACCACAATGGGTCCCTATATGACACTCGTGACTCTCACTTATCAAGTTTCGATTCCAATCTCGTAGGTTTCGATCACGTAAATGATGATCTCCTTTATAAAATTTCTTAGCTATCTTCATCATATCAATATTTAGGGGCATATTCATCACACACTCCCCCCATCACTCATTACAACATTTATTCCTTTATCATATTTTCCCTTTCATCATGCATTCTAGACTTGTCATTACCTAATGACACACTCTTGTGCTTTGGTTCACACTTAACTATTGAGGGATTACCATTACACTAAACCCCACACACCACATTTAGGCATTACACATAGCATTTCATCATACAATATGAAACGTACATCATTCATTCTACACTTATTCTATGTTATAATAGTCCTCATCTACACAACACACATTATTAGGCTATCCACACATAACTTATACATAGGAGGACCATACACTACACATCTCCACATACATTACATTCTACATACTACACTAGGTTACATTACATATGGGTATATATTTACAGTTTCTCATTTCATATTCCATTTCTCTCTATACTTACTATTCCATTTTACATAATACATAGTATACATCCTATACACCCTACATATCCTACATTGCATTGCCCACACCGTGAATTTACAAATCCTATTCACTATATGGTAACCTAGTTTCACCATACATGCTACATTGTTTTCTATGCATTGCACTCACCACCCTATGATGCACTTTAGTTCCTTAGTCCGAACTTGGCTACCGAGGGCTTATAAATGAAATGGACCTTACACTCACCATGTAACATTTCTAACCTAGTGACATAAGATTTAGGCAAAATTGTCACCTATTCTATCATCTTTTAGTGGTATACACCTTACGTTACATCACCACTCCCTCCTTTCATCTTGTAGTGACATACGCTTTAGGATAAATCGTCACCTATTCTATCATCTTGTAGTGGTACACACCTTAGGTTACAACACCATCCCCTCCTTTCATCTTGTAGTGAAATATGCTTTAGGCTAAATCGTCACCTATTATATCATCTTGTAGTAGTATACACCTTACGTTACATCACCACTCCCTCCTTTCATCTTGTAGTAACATACGCTTAAGGCTAAATCGTCACCTATTCTATCATCTTGTAGTGGTACACACCTTAGGTTACATCACCATCCCCTCCTTTCATCTTATAGTGAAATACGCTTTAGGATAAATTGTCATCTATTCTATCATCTTGTAGTAGTATACACCTTACGTTACATCACCACTCCTCCTTTCATCTTGTAATAACATACGCTTAAGGCTAAATCATCACCTATTCTATCATCTTGTAGTGGTATACACGTTAGATTACATCACCACCCCCTCCTTTCATCTTGTAGTGACATACGCTTTAGGCTAAATCGTCACCCATCTCCATCCATTCATTCTTTAGTGATATACACTTAGGGATAAATCATCACTCATTGTTTCATCATATAGTGATATACGATTAGGAATAAATCATCACTCATCTATTCAATAAGTCATTCTATACACTTCAACTATAGGGTTCATGCACATCTCTTCCACATGTCACATATCATCACCACTACATATGTGCATCCATCACAATGTGCTAGAATCAATAAACACTACTCGACCATTTCCTGATAATGCACTCTCATTTACGGTTCATTCTTGACTACTGAGGGGGGAAAAAATGAACCTCGTTGCATATACTTCCATACACTTGGGGAAAGTTGCTCCTATCATTCCATTCCATCCATTGTTTTGGGGGCATTTACACTTGCTTGCTAGTGTTTTACATGTTCACTTTACTACACATGTTAGATTGATTTCTTATATGGAATTATCTATATCATACACACATGCACATTCACACCTTTGTTTAGTGTGATCGCAGATACAAGACTCTTACATGCAACATGGATGCTCGATTTCTACCCTTCCTATATCTTGAGTCATTTGGGGGAATCCACACTCATCTCATCTAAGTTGTATTGTTTCATTTTGTACTTAGCATCTTACATTACTTGATCATACACACTTTGACATATTGGTTATTGCTCTAACATGCTAATGGTGTTCCATGTGCAACACTTGTTTTGCAGGATTACATGTTTCCATGACTACTTGTTTATTTTTCTCTACTTGTTTGCTATTGTTTACCATTGTATGTGGGATTTACCCTATGTTTTTGTGCACACTTTTTTTATTGTGGCCATGACGGCCTTGCATGTCTTGCGACATCATGATTGATGTCCCATGTTTGCAACCCTCTTTGTGTGGCTTTCTTGTTTCTTGTGTGTTTACACTACTATGCTTGGTAGTTTTTACATTGTCTATGTATTTTACACTTGTCTTATTGCATGCATGTGTTTTTGGACTAAAACTTGTTTTTGCTAGCCATCCTTTTTGTGCATGCCTTGGTTTCTACCAAGCGCATTCTCTTTCCCTGTAGGGAAGAATTACAACATACATGTGGTTGGTCCTCTTTTGGGGCCGCATTCTCCTATCAATGACGTCACATGCACCCCCAAATAGGGGGCCATCATTGAGGGTTTTACATGATAACACAATGTATTTATAGTGGTTCACC
Source organism: Taxus wallichiana var. yunnanensis (assembly GCA_018340775.1). Lineage (NCBI taxonomy): Eukaryota > Viridiplantae > Streptophyta > Pinopsida > Cupressales > Taxaceae > Taxus > Taxus wallichiana. The sequence continues at coordinate 661,374,480 of CM031242.1, forward strand.
ATAAATAGCAAGTGGGTTCGAGACCAATCTAGGAACCCACACACAATAGATTTTACAGGGCATGGTGTCCTTAGCATTTCTAGGAAGTAATTACAAGATTGGAGGTTATAGTGGGTGTGCCTCTCTACACTACTTCGGACCCCGGTGGCATGAGATTTCTGAAAAAACATGACAACATAGAGATCTCTTCACACACATTTTAGCGAAGTGGTTAGAGCTTGGAGGACATAGAACATTCCTCCGTACACTTCTTGAGCCAGGATGTTGTGAGATCACCCAAAAAACTCGCAGCAATATATGATATCCTTATACACCCTTTTATCGACATGGATCGGGTTCATATGTTCCATGTACACTTTCTTTTTTATTATATTTTACATTTACGTACTTTACACATGCGTATTTTACATAGTATTTTTACATACATACATATTTGACTACTTGATCATTTTCTCCTTATAGGTCCGACCGTATGAGAAACAAGCAGTCAAATTGGGGGCAACAATGAAAATGACGATGACAAAAACAACAACGAGAGTGATGGAACATGCCTTACTAACCATACAAGTACACTACACTTTACATCAGCTACACACACGTTTTGCCCTAGGTTCACTTTGTCATCACTTTTTCTATGCTCATTTTTCATCTATAGATCCCATGCTCCTCCATATATTTTTTTCATTCCACGCTTTTGTCTAGTCCTTCGGCACGTTTTCTACTACACTCTACATGGACATCAGTACGAATATCTATCTACTTTATGTTACCAAGCTTTCCGCTCAAAAACCTAAAGTGGGGGGAAAATGTCGTCACAAAATCATGTACTTTAGGCATTATTTAGCCCGGTCTCATACTACTATTTATAAGGTTCATCGAGTGAATAAAGTAATAATATTTCCCACCTTTTGGCCATCTTATTTTACCTTTTATTTAATCATTCCCACACATTTCCGTATACATTCCCAACTATTTTGTCACGTTCCCTTCATTTTAGCCTAAACCAGGGCACCTAGGCCTATATTGGGGTGCCTCGGGTGCCGTGGTCCCACTCAGGTGGCCTGGTCCTTTTTCTACCTTCCCGCCACTTTTCGGGCTCTTTCTAGCCATTTTTCATATGTATGTTTTTCCTATTCGGCCATGTCAGGGTTAATTACAAAATTAGATCAAGATAACCCTATAAATATAAAGTTATGAGACTAGAATGAGAGTCTTAGAGTCACATACTACTATCACTCCATCTATATTTTCATCCATTGTATCACTTACATCCACATAGTTCCATGCATCAAGGCTAGGAGATCTACATCAACACACACAACATAGGGGGAGGGATTCTATTTAATTCCATGCACATATTCTATTACATTTTCTACATTTAGTTATTGTTCACTATTTCACAAAGTGTGACTGGCACAAGAGCACCTAGGGCATAAAATGCACACACACACATGAACTACGTTCGGGTATGAAATGTAGTGCAACACTTGGTTTAGTAATCCCACCGTTATAACAAAGCTAAGGTCAATTACATATTTTATTTTTAGGGTTTTGATACTTCTTTATCTCTTGTAGATCATCATTTCATCCTCCATTATTCTCGTGCATTCAACACAATCCAAGAGATATAGTGCGGACGAGATAGTGAGAGTTACAGATTATCGTGTGATCCCGTGAAAACTAGATTTTGATCTTTTACAAGGACCAAGGTGCCTATTCTAGATACCGTGGTGCCACGAGGCACCCCAAGATCCTCCTGGGCACTCCAGTCTACTCAAATATTCTAGATATTATATTTTTCAGACTTGTGTATTTGTTCCAACTTCGTATTTTCTGTCGGACTGCATGACACTCTGCAACAATCTTCTACAATCAACTCGAGTTCATTCCTTTACCCTCCTTACACATTTATGGTTTTATTTCATTATTTAAAATTATTCCATATTGTTTTAGTGAATTTTACAACATTTTAGTCTTCATATATTAGATTAATTATTATTATAATTTCCCATTATTTATTTAATTTTTGTCAACCACCTTTGGCCGTCACAACATTAGTTACATCAAAGATCTTATTCCGCCATCAACCAACCATTTTCTCATCGTAATGATTTGAAAGTATGTTTTTTCATGTCACTATCCTTTTAGCCTTAAATATGAGCACCATGAATTTTTTCATCACATCTTTCAATTGTACAAGTTCCCCTTGTGGGAACTTCGTATTCATTACATTCATCTAACCTTATCTACCAACTGAAAACGTGTCATGGGGCACATATGTGTAGTTCATGAACACATTTCCCCTCATTTCAAAATAAAGTAAAAATATCTATGGATGTATCTTATCAAAAATAATAGATTGATCCCTAGAAGGACAACTATTCAAAATAATCAAATCATATTATCAAGAAAAATTAGACTGATCCCTCAAAGGACAACTACTCGTTAAATTATAGACCAATCCCTCGAAGGATGACTATTTGTAAAAATCAAAATTTGTATACCACTCCCTCGAAGGATGGATACCCATGTAAAAATGCTTCCCACATCGATTAGCCTTTAAAAAATTAAAATATGAAAAAGCATCCTAGGAAAGCTTCCCACATTGATCATCTTTCCCATCAAAGCAAACTTCCCGCATCGATCACTTTACATCTAAAAAAGTAAAATATGTATAGCTAGGGAATTTCCTATAAAACCGTCAATAGGAGAACCTTGTTACCCCTTTCACGTCCTAGGAAGGTACATCTTATCACTTCATCTCTATATCTGAGATCTCATGTGTAACTACCCACTGATAGTCTCATGTTAACATTTATTGTTAAGGCCAAAAGTGCAAGTGCCTTCACTATATTTATACCCATCACGTATGAATCAAATCTAGTATCAAAGAAATAGTTCCATTTTTATTCCCATTTCAAAAAGTTAGAAAACATTTTGATAAAATTTTGATCACATCTAAGTCACAATAATATTAATACATCACCATTCAAAATTTAAATCATATAAAAATTCCACATTCAAATCACATAAGCATTAATCAAAAACATTAAAAAATTAATTAAAACATCCATCATATTATAACCAACACATAAATCATAATTCAAACCATGTCATCATATATATAACCACAATCAAATTCTCAATACATCATCAGAGTCCCCTCACTCCATATATAAAAACTATATATCAAGGCTTCATAAAAGATTTGTATACATATCAAAACATAATACATATCATAATTGTCTAACAACTAACATGAAAAAAATCCCCTAACCATCACCTCCTTGTGCACCTCCATCACCACCATCTAGTCCTCAAGGTGGTTGGCCCACACTCGATGTGCTAGCGCTAGGAACTACACCCTATAAAGCTCAATGTTCCTCATATCGTAAGGTGGTAGGCATGATATTTATCACCAATTCCTTATAATATGCCAACTCTTCTCAAACCAAATTATAATGGGCATAACTAACCATGCCCAAAGTGTACCCATCTAACTACTGTCCGGGCTCAGCCTGCCAACTTTACACCCGACATTAATGACCTTGTAATCTTAAGAGCCCTTTTCAGGGTATCTTGGTGATGTTTGAATCTATCTCGGTTAGTCATGGCCTATGTCAACCATTTTCTCGAGACTATCATGCTCATCTACTAAACCATCCCTCTCACCAATCAAGCTATCCCTCACTCCAATCAAATCATCCTGCTCCACCCGAAACCATATCTCTCGGCCTCCACTTCGGCCTTTTCAATCATCAACTATACAACAATAGCCTCTTTGTCCCCCTCATATCCATCCTCCTCCTCATCATCACTAACATCAACAACCTCCTTTGTCTCCTCTACTCGAGCACACACCCTCCTCCCTCTCCGAACTAATCGTATCCTCTCAAACTCAACATAAGCACTAATCCACCACTTCCTATAACCGGAAGTCACTCCAACATCATCTATAGGCACTTGATCATCATGCTCATCTATACCCATAATTCCCTCCTCATCAGGTATAATAAGAGGTGGTCCCACAACTACCTTGGGAGTATCCAAATCTCCCTCATCTCATCTATACAGTATTGTGTCATCAGCACATTATCAATCAAACAAAATTTCCATCTAGCACGACCAAATTTGGTAGGCTCCCACTCTCCCTCTTGTCTCCCCGCATCCACATCTCATGTTGTATTACGTCAAGCTCACACTCTAACCCTGGACACACTAGAAAATCAATATATAGTCTCCATAATACATCTCCCACTTGTAAACTGTAAGAAGCTCTCTGTAATGAGCCTCCTTCTACACACCTCTCAATTTTCCCACATCACCTTGCCATCTCATAAAACTAGAAGATATATCAATCATGTCCACACACCCCCATGGTAAACCATGCAGACGAGCCATGGAAATATGCTTAAATGCCCAACACTGTAACAAAAATGCAACATCTATCCCAAATCTCTTGTGGACTCTCCAAGCCCACAAATCCCTATATGTATGTGTCAATAATGCAAGGGCCCAAGAAAAAATAGTACGATGCTCCATCATCTCTGCAACCACTCCAGTCATCATCCATGGAAATATACCACCTCCGAATCAGGAAAAGAAAAACACAAAATCCCCATCATCAACATCATCATCCGAGTACAACCCTCCCTCTTTGTAGAATATCAATAATGATAATAAAACCGCCCGACATGTATCTCACATCCTCAACATCACCCCATATATTCATCTCATAACATCCTCTCTCTCCATATTATTAATATAGTAGCTTCCCTCCCCGAGATTGGCAGCCTCGTAATCCTATGGACATCCTCCACAGTGATAGTGATCTCACCTGCGATAACCAAAACATACAGGTGGCTAGATCCCATCTCTCCATCAATGCCAACAATAATCCTTGACATCTATGAATGTGTCTATAATCACGCATCCCTATAAACCCCACTTCCTCCACATGTCTCCAATCCTCATTTGACATATCCTCCCGCACCTTTGCCAAGATCACTAGAATGTTATCCGGGAATCATCGATGATCACCATAAATCGCTAGGGTTCATCATCTTTTTACCCTAATCATCATTTTCAAGATAAAAATCACCTTATCACATTTTTCAACAAAAATGTCTCATTTAGAGACCCCATCCTTGAAACTTAAATCCTTAGCAAGATCAACTCAAAGACAGCAATTCATACATCTATGGGACATATACCCTTTGGAGCCCCATCACTTGAATTCCCCATCCTTATGGCCTACCCTTTCGATCATATGTCCATAGGAAACGAACCCTTTGGTTCCCCTATCACTTGATTCCATGGTAGAATCTATCATTTTAAAACTTCATCTTAGGGATAGGGAGAGAGATTGCATTCGTTGATCGAGTGGAGCTCCCCATCCCCATAAATTTGTAATGAAATGCACACCAAAATTATCCAACAAACTAACTTTTCAAACTGGTGTAACTTCAGATCTGCGTTGTAGTCACCCCAATTTGATGGGGGGTCACCCATAAAAAGTAAATTGACCTTTAAATCATTTTTGTCTAGCACTTTTCCTACACCAAATTACTCGACAAAAAGGGGCAAATGTAGACACCTAAAATTAGCACCGCTAATTTCCCTGACCACATACACTATCTTCACAATAATATTAAACTAAACAAGTCATTTAATCACATTATTTAATCTATAAACCATGTATCCTAAGTCTAAAATCCTTCACAATATTTACTCCATGTAAATATCTTCCCACACCCCATAAATACTACTTTACAGTTGTAAAATCTTATTCTACCTTCCTAAAAACCACTTAACCACCTTAAATCAATCCTAACCATTTCTAAACCATTAAATTTTTTTCCTATTACATCCTAACCTCTGCACCTCATACCCAACCTCCCCTTAACCATTTACCCGCATCAAAACCAAAAAAATTTGTTTAGAAGTGGTTTTAACCACTTTCCCCAAAAAGGTAGATTATGACAATTATACCTAATTGCCAACTATTATAAATAACACTTTGTGATCTCTCTCACGGATCTTCGATCTTCGATCCGGGAACCCTTTGTTTGAACTTGATTCTTGATTTTGACATTACAAAATCCAAGACATATTCAGAAATCATCATGCATCAATATAAATCATTTATAACAACATTTTTATAGCAATTTCCATCACTCAACTTCCAAGAAGCATGACAAAACAACTCAACAAATTTGATCATCCCCACTAAATATTTGAGGCATATTTTAGCTCCTCGGCTATCCAAAGGTATTTCTACATTTTTTTGTCATTTACGAGTCATAAGAAACATTAAAAGCAATCAAAAACATCATTTTAGAGCTTTAACTGTCTTTTTTAGCAAAACTATCAATTTAACAATAATCGCTAGCGATTCACCCTAATCGTTAGTGATTCACTTAAGTCATTAGTGATTTCTTTCAAAATTTATCTTTTTATCAATTTATCAGCTTTACATCATTTTTTATCAATCTATTTGCATTTAACATGTTGTTTCCAAGTATGGATCTCTGTTAGATGGTAGTTCCTAGCCATTCACACCTGATTACAAGCATTTATGATCTCCCCATAGTCCAACACCCTTTTTGGGAACAATACAACATCCTACATGAACTCACACTTTGTGTTATCCAGTTTGCCGTCGATGAACAAGACATTGAAGATCAGTTTGAATTCCTCCATGAGATCAAACAAGAAACTGAGGATTTCATATATGATTACTTTGAACATGTTCAGATCGCATCCACACTTGTTTAGGCAACCTTCAAAGTTACACATGGGACCTTCCTTTCAACCTTGAGTTCTAGAGCTTCTCGTCTGATATCTATCTATCATTGTCTACTTGCATATCTTTATCATTGTTGTTATCAATCTACTTAATTTTCTAAAGGTGAGATGATATCCTCCATGGAAGTCTATTTGGATTCCTGGAATCGGCCTTTGCCGAACAACTTGTTTATACATTTATCTAATTCTTTTGGTTTAGTGTCTTTGATAGAAAATTTATTTTCAGGATAGGAGGACTTGTACACTCATTTGAATTCGGAAACTTCAATCAACCATCAACATCAATATTCATCCTCATGGGTGTCGGTAATCCTCTTTGTCTTCCGAGGTCATTTTTTTGTTATTTCACTCCATTAATTTATATTAGGAAAGAAAAAACTTCATTGAAAACACATTTTTCTAGCCACGTTGTTTTCATGTGCCTTGGTTTATACCATGCATATTCCCTCTGTAGGGTATTGGTTTCAGATCAACATCTCTTCCTCCTTTGGGAGGAATTCTCCTAGTGATGTCTCTTGCACCCCAAAAAGAGGGGGCATACATTCAATGAATTAGTATACACATTCGGTAGCTCAAAGCTTCAATACTGGCATGCATAGTACAAGAACATAATAGAGTTACGGATACAGAGCGACCCATATTCGACATAGGTCTTTATTTTAGCACAGACACTAGCTCCCGAGATACATATATGAACACTTAGGCACTCTTGACCCTACCTAGGTGTCTAGTACTGTAAGGCGATTATTGTAGACACAAAAATTGGGTCACACTCCCCTTGGTCCCTTTTCGAATAGCCAACTCAAACATATTCACCTAACCATGACCCTTTACCCCACATTAATATTAGTTTAATTATTTATAATTAAAGTGATACTCATCCTCACAATATTCATTATTTAATTACCCTAATTAAACTAATTTCCACCTCACCTAGACACCTCATCACAAACCTATTCTTAACATGTTTCCCTTTACTAGGACTCAATATTCACTCACCATAACTAACTAAGACTTGTTCCTACCTACCTTAATGAACTAAGACTTAGTGCAACCCTAAAATCACATGCATAATCTCCCTCTAACCACATTCCTACTCATTAAAACATAACATTCCATTTTGATCCATGAGAATAGAGCGAGAACTAGCCTAAAAGATTTCCAAGATCTAGAATTTTTAGTAAACCTAGGATTTCCCACCTTAATCGACACCGGTCAACCCTAAATCGACATCAATCACCCTAAATCATCGTTGATTACCATATATTCATTTTTGGTAACCTTTCTTGGGAGGTTGGCCACATTCTTGAGTTTTGGAACGAAGGATATCTACATGCAAGAAAGAACCAAAGCCCTTTCACACATCCAAACAACCATAGCCAACACCAAGACTGATATGAAGGTATTTACATTCATGGTAGCATTTGGGAAGCACTATCGTAACACTGAGCACCATTCCACAAATCAACCTTCACCAACATCTTCAACCACCTCTCCACCACTACGGGCATTTAGAACCCTTCTAAACTCCAAGTAAGTTGGTTTCTCCTCTGTCACTTGTAGTTGTATTCTCTCTTTGCCTTCATCCATTCATTGTTCCTACCTAGATCTATCCTTCATCTCTCTTTATCAACCACCCACTCACACCCAACCTAAACTTCACAAAACCTATCGCAAAACTACCTCCCTCATGTAGAATTCACAAAACCCTCCAAAATCTTTTTGCAATCACAGAGAGGACCAAAACTCATTCTACAAAGATCTTCCAGGCTCCTCACAGTCACCGACACTTTGGTTAACCCTAAACATGATCAAGACGCCTTATACTGACATCAGTCTCCTTAATAGCTATCGGTCACTATGACTATCAACCCAACATAAAAATTCAACCCTTAGGCTTCCCAAACCTCACTCAAAACCTTACCACACCTATCTTAGACTTGTCACCTCACCCTCCCACATAGAGATTTTTCCAACTTTTTTCCAAGATGTAAGAGAACTCAAACACCATCCACCTAACTCGCTACCACTTTCCACAGTGACCGATATTGGTCACCCTAAACCGGTATCGGCCATACCTAAACCAACATCAGTCACCACCCGACCAGTGTCGGTCACTCGTGTCCGATAAAACTACTTGCATCAGCAACCAACCTACCCCACCTAAAACAACCCAAACACCTTACCCAACTTTACCAAGACCTTGTCTATGACCCATGATTACTTGAGTTACCCACAACCCGACCTAAAACCTTTACCTACACAACACCTTAGTATTTAATTGGATCGATGCTGATAGTAATATGAGGCACCCAAATTAGAACGCTAGCACTAGATTCTTTTATTTACATGTTTAAGTTATTTTATATTGATTTATAAATAGTGGATTGATGACCTTCTAGGAAGTATCACACTTCTTGGATCTAGCATACGCTAGGAATTCCACTATCATATACTATTTAACTCTCTTTTATGGTCTTGTTTTGTATTTCAGGTAGTTCCTCCTAGCCAAAAGGAATATCTCACACGATCAACATTGGATCAAGAAGTCGAACGCATGCAACGACCTTTTAAATGACCATCACAACAGTGTATCCCTCCTTATCCCATACCCTTATCTATTTCGCCAAATCCATAAAGAAAACAAAGTGAAATAGTTATAGTCATTTTCTTGTATCAACATAGTGTTAAGTGGCTTGCATAGAATAGACAAAGTCCTCCATCAATTAACATGCATTATATCTCTTTTTTCTATTTTACATTATATTGAAATGGGTCAAACTCGAACAAATAAGGATCACACCATATGCGTCGTGTATAAACTTTGGGAAGTAGTTAGGGATGGAGAATAAAGCTAGACCTTTCTCCCCAACACTCTTTTTTCGTGGTGTGAATCACCCAAAAACTTGCACTTTGCATGAGATCACCCAAAAAATCAATCTTGACATGAGATTTCCCAAAAAACTTGTTCTTCTACAATGTTTCAAGACACTTGTTATCCTTTTCACTCATCACATATCATGTATACGTTTTCCTTTGCACATTTTTACATACTTGGAGACGAATTTGACTACTCTTTTGCTCTTCTTTTTACATGTCCATACTTATAAGAAGAAGTGTCAAGCACAACACAAGTACAATAACAAAACCAGTACAACCATGACTCACCACATACGCTTCACCCCTAGGATCACTTCCTCTTCTTTAGCTTCCACATTTTATTTTTATCACTTTGTGCTTTTATTGTCTCCTCGGCACAATTTTTCCATCAATCTACATAGTTATCAGGTATTCATCTCTTATCTACTTTATGTTATCGATTATTCACTCAACAACATAAAGTGGGGAAAACATAGACACTAAATCACACACTTTGGGTACATTTCTAGGTCCTAATCACATACTATTATTCATATGATTCCTAAGTGAGAAAACTAGCAATTGACATTTATTTTTGGCCTTTTGTTTGTGTTCCATGTCTTCTTTCTGGCCTCTCAAACCGTACATCCCATTCGATACTTTATTATTTTATTTTTATGACCGGACATCGTTGCCCAGGCCTAGGACATTGGTGCCTGTGCACCCCCATCCTTCAAGGCACCCCGACCTCTCTTTACTTTAATCACTTTTTTTGGTAATATTTTATCTTTTGGGAATATTATTTTCTTATGGGTCGGCCTTCTAGTTTTTAATTGTGAAATTCAACCAAGGGAATCATATAAATATAAATCTATGTGACCTTAATAAAAGACCAAGATTTGGGCATCTATTACTATCACCTTAGGTTGCATCCAAAGGCATTTCATGAGCATTAAAGTATTCATATAGCTGCATTCAAGGGACAAGGGACTAAATTTTTTTAATACACGCATAGGAGGGAAGTTCATTTTTTCATCCACACATCTACATATACCACTACATCTATTTATTTCTCACTATCAAGTCCATCTTGCACAAGAATTGCCTAAGGCATAATTCTTGTGCATACACATAAGAACTGTTTGTTTCAATCATATTCTATTTTAATTAGTTTCCATTTTATCACCAAACAGCTTGGAAATTAATATACCATTACACCTCATATATTCAACATCAACCCCTTTTTTTAGGGGCACCCATTCACACAACCTACTAACGACCTCATTAAAATGATGATGGAAAAGGTGCAGACCTTAGAAGCATATGTTTCGGTTCCCGCAATTCTTTAACTTATGATGAAATCAGAATCTAACATATCCATCAATCTATTCCCATTTCCCCTAACATGTGCATTGGGAAATGCCTAAATGCAATCACTTTAACAAAGAAGAAGACCCACAACAACACTTACGGTCGTTTAAATATGGATGCTACCTAATTGTCCATGATAACGCTTTGCTCCTATGAACTTTACCAATGTCCTTGACAGACCAGCATTGGATTGGTATTGTGGACTACCTCGACATTTAATTTATTCCTTTAATCAAGTAGCCCAAGATTTCTTAGACCATTTTTCAATCAATGTTACCAAGAAAGTCACTATGATCGATCTATATTCAACCCGACAATATGAAGACGAATCTATCATAGATTTCATTGCCCACTAGCAGAGTCTTATCAACCAGTTGACGTTCTAGCTACCTCAAACTGAACTTATTGAGTTGTTCACTAGGGCTTGTGCTAGACACATCTCACCAATTTGCAGGTACAAAACTTTCGAACCTTCAATGAAGTGTTCACCATGGCATGAAAGCTATAAATTTGTGCCATTGAAGAAAATAAAATCCAATTATGAAACAAGAACACCCCATTCAAATCAAATGACTCTTCTTCATCTTCAAAACCCCAAAGTAACGATTCAAATCCCAAAGGATCTGCCAACGTGGTAGTATTCAAGGTAGGACCACCACATCCTCCTAATCAAGCCTAACCTTCTTCCAATCTTTCTCCCATCTAGGCCTTTCAACTCCGATGGGAGCATTGGGAAGTACATTCAAGATCCCTATTCTTCAGTCTTGGAAAAACTTCTTAAATATGGAGCCATTACACTTCCTCCCATAAAACCTCATATAGGTTTTGATCATGTCTTTCCTATGCCTGCATGGTATAAAGAACATGACTACTGTAATTACCATCGTGTTAAAGGCCATAGTGACGGTAATTGCATAAATTTTAAGAACATTTTCCAAGAGATGATAGATAATGGAGACCTTGTCGTGGACAACCCGAATGCGTGAGAAAATCAAAACTTTCACATCTTTAAAAATCCATTCCCTAATCATAAACCATCATCTAATGAAAAAGTGACAACAATGTGTGTGAAGTCCACACAGTTTTTGATATCATACCAACCATTCCTCAAATACCACATATTTCATCTATTAAGGAAATTATGGTATGAGCCCCTCTACCCATAGAGGAGCATACCCCTTTTACTCCTTCACCCATAGAGGAGTCCCCTTCATCTCCCCTTCTCTCATGGAGGAACCCACACCTCCTACCGATACCGTTTCACTATCTACCTCACAACCTATCGAACAGTCAACACTTTTTATTCTCCCATCCACAAGAGAATCATCATCGCCTTCTTCTCCACTAAGGGAGAAGTCTACATCACCCCACCTATTATCTCTCCTACCCATGGGAGACTCATCGAAATGCCTCTACATGTTAGGGCGTTCTCCCCTCACTATCCCAAAACCTCATTGACTCTCAAATCTTTTTCCTATAGAGTCCGAGGCTAGCCAATTCCCCTACCTCATAGATATATTTTACAAGGATTTCCACCTAACCAATTCCATCCTCTTCTTCGTAGTCCCATTTTCACAAAATTGGTTGATTGCTTGGATTATGTTGATCATTCCATACTGGGGACGTCTTCAGCCCCTATTTTGACCCAAATGTAAATGTTGCATGAAGATACTTCCGCAATCTACCCAAAGATATTTTCGTAGCCAAATCACCATTAACCATTTCTATTAAAACTAATTCTTCTTCACCATCCCTACCTACATCCAAACCTCAAAACCTACCCACACTTATCTCCTCACCCGTATCTAGACCCATCACTACTTTGGGTGCCATGTCGACATCAATCCTTACCCAATCTGTCAAATTGGATTTAGTTGCGTCTTCCCAAGCCTATACCAACATTCTAGGCCACGTACATCGGTCTTTCCTACCACACCTTTTTCACCTTCCCCTTTCATCCATCTTAGGGCCCCATCCATCAACCTCATCAAACAATCCCCTACCCAAGGCTAGTCAAAAGCTAATCAACCTACTACTACATCATGAGCCTTTGTTACACCTCATTCACCCAAAAACCAAACTCCCTCACCCTCACTCATGCACTTCTTACCACCTATACCTCTTCCAATTATTATAACCCCAACCTTGCCTATACGACTTAAACCAATGTCATCTACCTAACCTCTACTCGACCACCTCTATCATAACTCGGTTGCCCCCATGGGTAACCCATCCTCTTCCACCATGTGCTTTCCCTTTTACATCTCGTATACTCATGTTACCTTTACCCAAGAAAGTGCAACCAAAGATAAGAATCCACTAACCTCCAATAAGGTAGTCAAACCAACAAAACCTTCCATCGCCAACTCTTCTAACCCACATTTACCCAAGCAAATGCCAACAAAACATAAGACCATACCACTTCTTAAACCAAGAAACCAACTCATTCCCCCTCCTATAAATCATCTTCCCTCACAATCATCCACACCTCTACCCAAACCCACACTCACTTCCCATTGTGATCCGTTAGTGAGATCCTACGCCAACATTTTAACTAATCTCCTAGAGACTTCCGTCATCACATTACTGTTGTTTCGACCTTAGGATCCTCCAAAACCCAAACCAAAAGGGTTTGAAGAAACCAAGATTTGTGCCTATCATCGTGTCCCCAGGGACATGATGTAGAAAATTGTAAAGTTTTAAAGACCATTCTTCTTGAACTTTGTCCTTCGAACAAAAATTCAACGATGATGACCTTCTTGATGAGGACCATGTTTCACCTTCACCTATCACCACACATCATTGTCTTTTACCCATTCAAGTGATAATATCTCCACCCCACAACCATTTTTACCACCTCTAAAATTTGAGATCAATATGGTCTCGTATTAGAGAGTTGGCCAAATCACCACCCAAATGTCGGTGTGCTCTACTCATTTCACAAGGATTTTATCCACCACTAAGATTTTTTAGAACATAATGATTAAGTGGTCCTGCCAACCCTTTATGTATATGGGTCCATCACTAATATATAGGTTAATATTTAATAATATTTATATTTATATTTATATTATTAAATATGTTAACCTAGGTATATACTTTAGGTTAAATATTTAATATCATGAAATGATTATATTTCTAATATTAAATATTATAAACCTAGGTGTATGTGTCAACCATTTTAGGTTGAAAAGGTGGGTCGGGAGACATACCCGATCACCTTATATAAAAAGGACTTTAGGTCCTTATTTGATATATTCGAGAAATATATCAAAGGTGTACAAATCAAGTGATTTAGTTTTACCCTTGGTAAATAGGGTTTCAAAGGAGGAGGTGATCTTACTAGATGTAAAATAAGTTTTTTGAAGTAAAAGGTTATTTTCAAAGTGGTTTTTACCCTATTGGAGTTTTCCACTATAAATATTGTGTCACTTGTGTTATTTATTTCCTGTAAGTATTTCTTTATTTACTTATGTTATGATGTAATATTTATTTAAATATTTATTGTAACATTATGTAATATGTAAGTTGATTAAATCCGTATTTATTAGAATCCTCAAATTCTAACATGGTAACAGAGCGAGGTAAATTAAATAAATTAAGATCAAATGTTGTGTATTTTATTTATTTAATTTTTACGGGTTTTTTTCAACCAACCCGAAAGGGTATTTAAAATATTCGTAAATTAAATAAATTAAGATCAAATGTTGTGTATTTTATTTATTTAATTTTTACGGTTTTTTCAACCAACCCGAAAGGGTATTTAAAAGTATCCGGTCCCCTTCTTTTTTTTCCCCAATTTATTTTGGCATTACATTTGTGCAATTAAACTCTCAATAAAATTTTTAGAGTTTTTCAATTTTAAATCCTTAATTTTTTTGGGGGAGATGTAATATGATATGATTCTTACTTTCATTTATATTTTGTAAATTATATGGAATTAATGTTTGTTTGGAGATTGATGTGTGCACATGTGAAAGGGGCTTCAAATATTTACCTGCGTGAAAATCACATACGAAAAAAAAAAATTTATTACTATATGAAATAATTTTCATGTTTTTTATAATTTCAAATGTTTGCATGGAGTTAAATATTTTGAAAGGTAGATTCATACATGTGTTCTTTGGTCCCCTCTAAAAGGATTCAATTTGAAAAACTATAGTTTATAGTTAATCTATAACTATATCATATATAATTTGAAAACTATATTATTATTTTTAAATATAAATATATATAATATAGAATAAGGTTTATATAATAATTTATATAAACATCATATTAAAATTTATATAGTTTTAGAAAAAAACTATATATTAAAAGCCTTTAACCATATTAAAATTACATGGGATTGAGGGAAGAGTCAACAGACCATATTCTAAGCCTAAGTTTAAATCATATTTAACTTATAAATCTAGGCATATATAGTTTTTAAAAAAGAAACAAACCTAAGTTTAAATCATATTTTATATATATGGTTAGTTTAAACCGCTTAAAATATAAATTTTATTAGATTTGGTTTATATATGTTAAAAAAACTTAAGTGCTTACTTTTTTTGGAAAGGGGGCATGTGTTTATTGCTTGGCCATGAAGGGATTACTTTTTAAATCTTAATACTTATTAAATAAAACCTAACATGTGTCCCTAACCATTTATATTATCCATGTAAGGGGCGGCCCCATTCATTTATATCTTATAGTTTATAAAAACTATATAAATGAACCTATTTAAAGGTTTTCTTTTATATAAGAGTGGGAGTGGAGAATAAAATGAGATAATATCTCAGGTATAAATGTGGAACTCTCAAGTATAAATGGAGAATTAAAAAAAAGGATTAGTTTATTGGTGGCCCACGTGAAGTGTGGTAAATATTTATTAAAATATTTGTAGTTATTATACCACATAAAAGTTTTAAAGTTTTTAGCTTGTAAGAATTCTATAAAATATTTTACAATATTTCCATAGTTTTAAATGTGTGCAGGGTAAAATTAAGAGTAAATGAAGGGAGGAGACAAGGTTCATGAAAATAGGGATTTGAATTTATTTCATTGGTCGGGTGAAATTACTTGTTCCTCTGTAAAATATGCAGGTTAATCTATACTCTCATAAATCTACTTGCACTGGTAAAATTCTTTTAACCTGGTCTATGTCCTTTAAACCCCTTTAATAAGGGTTATGTGTTTTTATATAAAAAATACTATAGTTTATAATTTTTATGAACTATATGTTGTTTTTTATTTACATTCTATAAACTATATACCTCTTTTTTAAAAAAAGTGTATATATTTTTACATTATAAATTATAATAGGTTATTATAATGTGTTAAAATATAACCTCCCTAATATTATACAAAAGAAGAAATTATGGAATTTCACATTCTAGAAATACACAACAAGTTTTGGCTTCATTAAATTTGACGATCAAATGATCATCACGGTAGACCAAACATAAAACAATATGATGGTCATTTAGACGTCAAATTTAAGCTCGTAAGTTCTAGGAAACTTTCATTGTGTTAAAATTGACGGTCAAATGACCATCATGACAGACCAAAAAATAAGCCATTATGATGATCATTTAGACGTCAAATTTAAGTTGGTCGATTTTTGTCTACATTAATTTTTTTAAAGAAATTTGAAGTTGTTATGCATTCTTAGGGGTCTCTTCTTCACTTATATATGGTCGGAAATATTTTTTATATAGATCTAGGGTATAATGCAGAGCCCTTTATATTATGGGTTATTATTTTGATCATGAGAGGTTAATTAATATGCATTGTAATGACAAAATTAGTTATGATCAAATAGTTTCTTTAGATCTATAAAATTTAGATCTGATTCTATTAAAAGTGTTGTTTTTATTATCGATAAATATGTATCTAACTCTATAGTACATTGTATATTATAATGGGGTGTGTTTTACAAGTTTAGGAAAACAATGGCATCCAACTATTTTTTCTTGACAAAACCCAAATCCTGAATGAAACCAACTACAACATTTGGGTCAAAACAAAATTTATGGTGAAAAAACTTTGGACGATTGTTTCTAGATCTGAGGTTGCTCCCATCGGTTGTCAAGCAACTATAGATAACATGAATACATTCTTGTAATGAATGCAGGAGGCTCTTTCTATGATTATATGCAATGTGAACAATGAGTACCTTCTACACATTGGTAATATCGAACATCCGAAAGAGGTATGGACACAACTAGAATCCATGCATGAAGGATACTTGGTATATCAAGGATAGTAATGAGAGTAAAATAGTTGAAGGAATTCAAATAAAATTTCGTATATTTTTTATGATTTCTCTTCTGCATCTTGTTTTATATCTCAAATTTTGAATAATTCAAAACTATGGCATGAAAGGTTAGGACATGTTAATTATCGAAGCTTATATGAAATGTCTAGATATAATCTAGTGAAAAGTTTACATGTGTTGTCTTCTTCTCTTGAAGTTACTTCATTAAATGCTTCTAAATAATGGTTTTGATTCTGATTTAGTAAATGATCATGATGATATTTTGATGCTATAGATGTTTCTGAAACTCTTATCTTCCTAGATAAGAAATTAAATTGGGCTCAATATATGTTAGAAAGTTTAAATCCTATTAACCTTAGGAAAATGACCAGAAGCCATCATATGTACCATGCATTAATTAATTTGTATGAACCTGAGCCGTGAAGTATTATAGGGTCTAGGTGGATATACAAAGTAAAATATAATGCTAATGGTAGTATTAAAAAACATAAAACTAGAATTTTTACTAGAGATTTCACTCAAAAACCTGATATTGATTATGTTGAGACATTTCCTATCGCTAAAATGAGTCCTGTTAGGGCCTTATTTGTAATTTTCGCTCAATTTGAGTGGGAAATCCACCAAATGGATAATAAAAATATTTTTTTGAATTGCAATTTAAAAGAAGAACTTTATAGGTTTCAACCTAAAGGATTTGAAGAAACTGGTAAAGAAAACTATGTTTTTAAGTTGAGAAATCCTTGTATGGTTTAAAACAAGCCCTTAGAGCTTGGTATGTAAAAATTGTTTCCTTCTTTAAACTATTAGGTTTTGTTAATTGTTCTTCTAACAATGATATATTCATTAAGCAATAAGGCTCACATATTATCATTATATGTATATATGTTAATGATTTGCTTATAACTTGTGACAATTTTGATTTAATTCATAGGATTAAAGAGAAATCAAGCAATATATTGAAATGAATGAGTTAAGCCTCTCACATCATGTTCTTTGTATGATTGTATTTCTTCTATTTTTATTTTTCAAAACACAAAATGCAACCATTGTATTGAAAAAGTTTCTTATGATTGATTGTAAACCATTTTCTACTTCAATGGAAGTTAGAATAAATATTGACCCTAAATCTGCATATGAAAAAGGTTGATCCTATTTTATATACACTATTAGTTGATAGTTTGATTTATCTAACTATAACTAGATCGAATATTTCCTATACAGTAGGAATTACTTCAAGGTTTATGTAGGAACCTTTTTTAGAGATCATTGAAATCTTGCAAAAAAATTAGATATTTGAAAGGAACAATCAATTATGGGTTGCATATAATAAAAATGAAAATGCTATCATATATAGATTTTGTGATTCTAACCATACCGATGTTGTGTTATAAAATATACTGGATATGTGTTCAAGTTTTTTGGTGTAGGAACCATTACTTGGAACAAAAATACAATCAACAGTCTCAATTTCTTCTATTGAGGCAGAGAAGTACAATGGAAGAAGTAAAGAAGCCATGTGGCTGTAATGGCTATTGGTAGAGATACACATATAAGCTAAAGGAAATATTTCTCTTCTATGTGGTGGTCAGAGTTGTATTACTCTTGATTAAGAATTCAGTTCAACATCAAAGGATGAATAACATTGAGATACATATACGCTTCACCCATGAGAAGGTGCAAACTGATGAGATAAATCTCAAGTTCATGTTGACTAAAGAGCAGGTTGTTGAAATCTTCACAAAGTCCCTGAGTGCTGCAAAGTTTTGTCACTTTCATGAAAAGCTTGGATTGTTAGAGTTGCCATTGAGGGGGAGTGTGCATGATAATGTCACCTCCTAATGGAACTTGGTTTTTGTAAAAAACTTTCAGACATATGTAAAAACCTTCAGGCAAGTGTCAAAAAAGACATTCGAGCAAGTGTAAAAATAACTTCGGGCATGTATACCTCCTCGGCTTCTTTTTTAGAAAGAAGTGTAGAAATATCTTAAAGGTGGTCTTCAATAAACTCTTTAGTGCTATTGAGTTTACTAGTAAACATCCAGTACAAGCATATTGTTAAGGAGGTCCTTGGTTATAAAAGACTCCTATATGCTTGGGTTCAATAACCTTTATGAGAACCTGTGAGAACATGTAAAACTCACAAATCATACTTAGCCACTGATCATGGGATGATCTTTGGGATTCCAAATCTTTTTGTACCAAAAGGTAATTTGAGTATGATGAAGGTGTTATAATTCCTTCAACCGATATGCTAGCCTAAAACCTTTATGGTTTAAGGATTGTAAATCATGTAGTGTACCATAGGTAGGTAATCTATTGGCATATGTTATATTATCCCACTTAACATTAAGGGGGAGTGTTGGAACATAATGATTAAGTGGTCTAACCAACCCTTAATGTATATGGGTCCATCACTAATATATAGGTTAATATTTAATAATATGAAATATTTCTATTTCTATTATTAAATATGCTAACCTAAGTATATACTTTAGGTTAAATATTTAATATCATGAAATGATTATATTTCTAATATTAAATATTATAAACCTAGGTGTATGTGTCAACCATTTTAGGTTGAAAAGGTGGGTGGGAGACATACCCGATCACCTTATATAAAAAGGAATTTAGGTCATCATTTGATATATTCAGAAATATATCAAAGGTGTGTAAATCAAGTGATTTGGTTTTACCCTTGGTAAATAGGGTTTCAAAGGAGGAGGTGATCTTACTAGATGTAAAATAAGTTTTGAAGTAAAAGATTATTTTTAAAGTGGTTTTTACCCTATTAGGGTTTTCCACTATAAATACTATGTCATCTGTGTTATTTATTTCTTGTAAGTATTTCTTTATTTACTTATGTTATGATGTAATATTTATTCAAATATTTATTGTAACATTATGTAATATGTAAGTTGATTAAATCAATATGTATTAGAATCCTCAAATTCTAACAGACTTTACCCCTCATGTCATTATATTTTTCATGACACATCCTCTCCATCCACCTCTCCTAATATTAACATGGTTCACATTCTTGCACCGCGCTTAAAATAAAAAGTCAAAGAAAAACAACTCGCCCATCAACCAACCCTGTACCCAATATACCATCTCGCACCCACACTCAAAATCACCATCCCCTACCTCTCGAAAGGGTTATTCATAATGCAATGATAAAATAATTACATCAATCTCCTCTAAAGATGTCTTTGTATGATCTCTTCCAAACTTTTGAATCCCACCAACAAGCCCTTATCGAGGTTTTACAATCCATTGAAGTTCTACCCAATGACCCCACACCGGTGACCTTGATTATCACCCCTCACTACGTGGCCTCACTTACCAAATCATCTCCTTCTTCTACCCCCATACCCACTCCTCACGTCGTCGCCCTTAACTTCTCTCGATGAGGAGATTATACATCTCGATCGAGATGACCTTAATCCCACACAATTATTTTTTTCCTATATCGATAACATATGCGTACACCACGTCATGATCGATGGTGGTGTTAACATTAACATCATTTCCTTCCATGTAATACAATCAAATGTGCATCTCTTCTAATTGTATACATAATAACTTGATTATGCTACGCTCCTTTAACGACGCCATTACATCTACCCTTGGCACCATTATCCTTCACGTTTGCGTAGGCCTCACATTGTCCCAAAATTATTCTATGTCTTAAAGGGGAGTTCCAGTATAACCTATTACTCGGCAAGATCCTAGATTCATGTCATGGGTTGTGTCCCTTCAACTTTACACCATTGTGTAAAATTTAAGCATGAAGGACATAACTATACCATCCCCATCAACCCGTCACCATTCAAAACTCGTAACATGTTATACCAGCCCAATGATGTACTTATACTAGTCAAGGCATCTCCGCCACTACCCCCACGTCTCCTTCACCCATGACCTAATCCACCAATGATGTAGCCACCTCTCCCACATCTAACCGTGTTATTCATACTACCGCCACAGCCTCTAAAGGTGACTCATCTGCTTCCCAACCAACTACTACCCCTCCTTCCCAATCATCTAGTGACTCATTTATCCCTGCCACCCACATATTGAATGTTGACCCTTAGAAGTTTTTTTCAATGCCTCACTTTGGGAGAGTACCGCCTATACAATATCGACACATTCCTCATTTTACAAGAGTATGGAAACCTACATCAGCACCCTTGTTATGACTATCACATAGGTGAGGTTTTTCCTTATAGTCCTCCCCACCTTCTAACTAACATAATGTCCGGGGACTTGATACGCCACTTATTCACCTAAACCTCCATCCCAAACATGATTGTTTTCATCCGACATCTAATCCCTTACTAACCACCACTTCACCCACACTTTCCTTCACTGTTGCACATGGAAAGAATTTTGCTTGAGCTTTTATGAACAAGGCCGCCATCTTGTCATTCCATGTACCACCCGTAAACACAATGATCATCGTGCCATTGGCTTTCTTTGCATCACCTTCCAAGAAGGTTTGCATCAACCTCATTGAGGAAGAAAAACCTTCTCCACCCCATTCACCAACGTCAATGTCTTCACTCACGGAGTCCATAGATCCCGAATCTATTCCTCCTAACTTTTTTTTTAAACATGATTTCCTAGGACCTCTAACCTATCAACGTGATGGAAAGGTTCCTTCTTCTCTTCCTTTCCTATATCCCGACATGGTTGATGATGATACACCTTCTATTAACATCATTCAATGTCGGAAGATGATTCTATCCTCACCTATATGGGTTTGTAAGAATCTTATATTCACCGATCGTTACCCTCGAGATGCAAACCATGTTAAAAAAATCAACCATCGAAATAAACATTAATAATCGGGACAACCCACACATTTTAAAGATACGTTAGTCTTTCTATGTTGTTAAACAAGAAGCTTTTACCTCTTTCCTCTCTGGGACCATACAATGCTTTTTCCGGGTCCTATGCTGATATACCCGGTATTGAACAAAAAATCATGGTCTATAATATCGTAACCATTCCTAATGTCAAATCCATAAAACAAAAGTTGCGAAAAATGCATCCTCGCATTGCTCTTCTGGTGAAAGAAGAACTTCAACACCTTCTCTTGGTTTCCTTCATCCTACCCATTGACTATCCCTAATGGATTTCTAGCATCATTCCCGTCACAAAAGCAATAGGGGACTCGCATTTACACGGACTTCTCGTGACCTAAACATAGCTTGTCCCAAAGATGATTTTCCTCTACCAAGCATTGACCAACTAGTTGATATTACCGACCATGAAATTCTATCACTCATGGACAGTTTCTTGGGTTATAATCTAATATTAATCACTCTAAAAGATCAACACAACTTCCTTCATCACTCCTTAGGGGACCTTCTCGCTATCGAGTCATGCTTTTGGCCTTAAAAATGTTGGTGCTACATATTAGAGAGATATGACTTGTATCTTCCATGACATCATGCATCGCATATTGTAATATTACGTAGATGCCCTTCTTTCCAAATCCAAACATTGGGGCTGAACACCTGACAGTCCTTAAGGTCATCTTTGACCACCTCATCAAGTATTGTGTTTGTCTTCAACCTAAGAAGTGTGTCTTTGTGGTAATTTCAGGAAAACTCCTTGGTTTCATCATTTCTTTGCATGGCATAGAAGTTGATCCTACTAAAGTGAAGGCTATTCTTGAAATGCCTCCACCTACTAATCTCTATCAACTTTGAAGCTTGCAAGGTAAGTTGCAATCTATTCATCATTTTATCTCGCAGCTTTCTAACCGTTGTCAACCATTTCATCATCTCCTCAAGAAGGACGTCTCATTCAAATGGGATAATGAATTCCAAAAGTCTTTGATTCCTTAAAAAATACCTTCTTCAACCACCATTTCTCATTCATTCTAAGGAGGACCAACCCTTTTACATGTACATGTACCACCACATGTCCTTGGGTAGCAGCTAACTACCACTGTAATGTAGTCACATGGCCCTGTAATGTGGCTACTTGTGCCTGTGATGCCGCTAGTGTGCTCTGCAAACCCATGACCTATGCTTACAAAGTGGTAATTTGTACCCCATCTTGTCATAGCCCTTGCATCTGTACCTATGCCAACTATCCCTATAAAATAGTCACCTACCCTATCAAGGTAACTACGTGCCTATGCAGCAGCTAGTTGCACTCCCAATGTTGTCACTTGTCCCTATAGTGCATCTCTCTGCACTATCACTGTCACTAAATCTAGCTTCCTCGGATGTGGAGCTACCACTTGTAACTCTTCCACTCACCACCATCTGTACCCATCAGTCACCCCTACATCATCAATCTGGCCATCCACTGGAATCCCCGCCTAACTTACTGGATCTATGGGGCGTGTTAGAGTCAAAGTCCTCTCCAAATCCTCTTGGCGATACCATATAACAAAGCGGGGAACATCCTGGAATAGTCCAAACTATCTTCGAACTCTATCCACTAGAATCATCTTGTGCTCTTTGGCACATCTACCTTGTATTATCCATAATAGCATTGTAACCCACGCAACTCCTGCCTCATACCTCTAAATGTTGGATAACCCACATACGGATGCCATATGATATCCATCGCATAAATCCCCTCCAACATCTCATCCATAGTACATGACATCATAGGTCACCTCCTTGCCTCATTGGTGATCCCCAGCTGCCACCTACCTCTTGTAGCCTGCTCTCTGTCCACCTCTATGGTAGGGTAAAGAATTTGAAATTTGGTGGTTAAAATGGGTGAAATAGGGGTTGGGAAAGGTCATCGGTAAAGGAAATATGGTTGGGGAGTAATTTGGGGTAGGTTTGGGTAGGTGTGTAGGGGAAATGGGAAAGAAATGGAGGAAGAAAATTAGGGTTTCGGGCTTGGGCGCGGTAATAGTGACCGACGCTGGTCAAGGTATGGCTGATGTCGGTCTTGTTATATCAACATTGGTCAGGGATGAGGGGAACCGATGCCGGTTATAATGGACCGATGACGGTCAGGAGTAACCAGTGTTGGTTAGGGTAAAAAGACTAGAGGTCGACGAAGGGTAAGGGGAAAGAATAGGTAAAGTGGGTAAAATAGATAACAGGTAAGGGGAAGGGAAGAAGGTCAATGTTGGGTAAAAGAAAGTTTTAATAATGTGTGTGATTGGTTAAATGTAGGCACGGGACCGATTCACGAATGTGAGATAGGGTACCTCCCTTGATGGTGGAGTACGGGAGGTGCGGCAGATTGATGACTAGTGCCATGTTGTAGACATTGGCCTTATTGAGGGTCGATGCTACCAACATGTAGTTCAGGAGCCGAGTTTGATGGTCACTCTCATCGACATATGGGACTCAACAACCAATACCTTCCATTTTCGATGGGTGACATCATAGCCACCCTGGAGGATGTGTACAAGATCCTGTAGTTACCTATAGTGGGGACGTAGGTGTATTCTATCTCCTCAAAGGCCTCTGAGGAGTTGATGTTTACCATGTTTGGTGAGGGGATGATGGAGATGAGGTTCTACAACACTAGTATGAGCAATGGAGATATGTACCGGTCCCATCCGGAGGAGATGAGGCTGGTAGTGTTGCTGATGGAGGCATTCTACTACTTTGCACTACCGGATGCGAGAGGGTGGGAGATTCCCACAATCATTGATGGGGGTTCTGCACAACATGGTGGAGGACAGGACCCGTTCGCATGGGCACTTGCATTCTTGGCACAATTATATAGAGAGCTATGGGCGTATGGGTAGTTCATCGAGGTTTAGCCTTTGTTGTACTTTCCTACTTCATTGTTGGGCATATGAGCACATTATATGTGTACGTCCACTCGGTATTCCCTAGACCGATGCATTCAAGACGAGTTTTGTTCGAGTGGGGAGCACCGAGCTACTAGAGCTACACATGATGTATCCTATTACAAGTGATTGCTAGAGGGGTTGTCGGTGTGGACATCATTTGGAGGCCTTATGTGGTTTTTCCATCATATGGGTGGATGGCAGAGGAGCTACAGGAGCTACAATGCCTCCAGATGGATGGAGGGTGACATGCCAGAGAGCACGAGATTATACCTGTGGATAGGGTGGAGACGGTAGTTCAAAGCTACTTCAGATATACCCCTCCCTTCCCACACAGTATAGGAGGGATGACGTGGAGAGGCCTCTACCTCTACCCACACCCAACCATACCTGTGCAGGGTAGGAGGAGTAGGTGATAGATCGATGGATTGATGATGTCGGGGTGACTGATAGATACAGGCAGTGGTGGGATGCACATTTACAAGCAGTATCATCGAGGTCGGGAAGCTGTATTTAGCCACCATCACGGTGCGAGAGGACACCCTACAAGGACAGTGGCGACTCGATTACATAGTTAGGTGTAGTGCAGGGGGGGCTAACGATGTGCTCAGAGGCACAAGTTGTTATTTTGCAAGCATAGGTGGCCACTCTACAAGCCTGGTAGCGTAGGGATAGGTACCCACATAGGGTGGAGATGGAGATGGGGTACATGTGGCCACCCTACAAGTGTAAATTATAGGTTTACAGGCCGGTTGGCCATTACACAGCACAGTTGCGGCCCTTCAGCCCGATATAGGCGAGAGTGGGACAAGGTCCCTCAAGACATTCACAGGCATAGGGACATGGTCACTCTTTACAGGTACCAGTGGGACAGGGTCCTGAGAGACAGGTATAGGGGCCAAGGCCAATGGCACCACCATTGATAATACTGATAGGCATGTTGAGAGATTCCTTAGGCAAGGTTTGGTATTATCAGGATATTATGATGGCCGCCTAGATAGATTTTCTATCTTATGGAGAGTATAGAGCACAGTAGGCCTCGAGTGAGAGGACCAGGTCACGCACCAATAGTGTGGAGAGTACAGGGGCCCATCGAGCCCCGAGACAAGGTCGGGAAATGCCACCAGTTCACGGGAGGCCAGCCCAGTGAGGTACTAATAGAGATCCGACCAGGACCGATGGTGGGTTGTGAGATGCTTGTTGGATGTCATGCGAGGGCAGAGGAGGAGGAGGAGACATGTGAGATAGATATGGAGGATATCCAGTAGGGTGATGTCTAATAGCCATATGTACCTCCTATTTTGTATAGTCATGTATTTTTATATATACCGGCACGGGTGCGAAGATGGTGAGGATGTATCTGAGCGATTTGAGATGATTGTGATTGTTATTGGGATATATGTTCACATGTATTTTTATATAGACTATCTAATTTATAGATGATGGTGTTTATAGTATGGATGGTGTACATGTTTTAATTTGCATTGCTATATATAGATAGGTGGAAATCAAGTGGATTAGGCCTAATAGAGTCAAGGTCATGTAGGCATGACTGGAGTCAGGTCTGTTTAGGCATGGATGGAGTCAGGTCATAGGCATGGATTGAGTCAAGTTTGTTTAGGCATGGATGGAGTCAGTCTGTTTAGGCATGGATCGAATCAGGTTTGTTTAGGTATGGATGGAGTCAGGTCTGTTTAGGCATGGATTGAGTCGAGTTGGTTTAGGCATGGATGGAGTCAGTCTATTTAGGCATGGATTGAGTCGAAGTTAGTTTAGGCATAGATTGAGTTAGGTTGGTTTAGGCATGGATTGAGTCAGGTTGGTTTAGGCATGGATGGAGTCAGGTCTGTTTAGGCATGGATTGAGTCAGGTTAGTTTAGGCATGGATTGAGTCAGGTTAGTTTAGGCATGGATTGAGTTAGGTTGGTTTAGGCATGGATTGAGTCAAGTTGGTTTAGGAATGGATCGCTTGAGGTCATAGGCATGGATTGAGTTTCAAATTCATTAATTTGTGTAATCAATGATGGTGTGGCTCGTGTTAAGATGATTTGTAGGAAAATGTATGATTATGGTAAAGAAAGTGTAGACAAGATGAAATGAATGTATGAGTGATGATGGTAAAGATGTTAAGTAATTGTTGTTTGTTTGGTTTAATTTTTAATTACTGATATAAAAGGAAACTAACTAGGGTAGAATGTGAATAGGAAATGGGAAGAGGGAATTAGTTAGGGTAGAGAGTGGCTGAGCTAACCTCCAAGGGCCCCATTCCTTGAAGTGCTACCTACGTAGTCCTGGCGAAAAGGCACCTCAAGACGATGTAGTTCTCCCATAAGCTTGGGAAGATTAGGAAGAAGTAGAGGAATGGATTGATAGGTGTTAGGCACGGTGAATGTAGGTCATAGGCATGATGGAGTTATTGGAAATATAAGCGTGGATGAGCTGGTCCCATTATAGGAGAATCAATAAGTGATGAAGAAGGTAGAAAGGTAAGAGTGGCATGATTGAGTTAAGGTCATAGGCATGGTTGAGTTAGGTCATAGGCATGGTTGAGTTGTTGTAAATAGAGGTGTCGATGATCTAGCCCTGTATAGGATAATCAATAAGTAATGAGGAAGGTAAATGGTAAGAGGTGGTAAAAGAACCATCTAATTGATAAGAACCCTAATGAGTATACATGCCCTAGATGGGGTTATTAACGTAAGACCCTACAGGCCTTACATAATGGACTATTCTAAGGGTGAAGAAAATTCACATGATAACGAAATGTTTTGGTTGCGGCGAGTCCCTTTAGTAGAGAGGGAGTTAGGATAAGAAGGTAAATGAGGTGAGGATGGGTGGTTTAGTGTAACTTAGTGTACGATAGGATGTTATTCTTGACAAGAAACCCAGGATAAAAAATAGGCAAGTCTATGACAAAAATTTCATCTTTTTCCTCATTTTTTATTTTTTTGTTTTGTAATAGACTCGATCAATGTGGTAAGTCTAGATGGGATGAATATATTATCTCCTTGAGGTCTTCGTGAAGTTGATCGATGCGGGAAGCTTCTGAATATTTATTATATTTTTGTAATGACTTTATATAGTTGTCCTTCAAGGGAGCAGTCTATTAATAGTGGTAGAATATAAAGAAGAGATGTCCCATTTGGGGGAGTCATCTTTTGCTGGAAGTTTGACTCAAGGAGTTGTATCCTTTTTGTCTTTAAATGTTTAAGTCATGGACAAGACTATAGAGGAAGATTAGGTTCTTGTTTAGAAGACAAGAACATAGCATACAAAGGTTTACTGTGGAAGAGGTGGTTTCGAGTGATGAACAACCATGGGATTCCATCTTGAAGAAGACAAAAAGTATCCATGAGAATCATGCTATGAGTAGAGTTGTGGTACTCATATTGAAGACAAGGATAGAAGGTGATGGGTAATCACATGATTATTGTTTAGTTATGGATCCTCAAAATGAGTAATATGGAAGGTGAAAAGTGCTCAAGGGATGAGCAATTGATTGGTGACAGAAAGTGATATAGGACTTGACATCAACAATAGAATAGTCAAAGATGCAAGGTATTAAGGGCTCAGTTTGGGTTTACCTTCGAGTGAAGATAAATGATAAGCACCTGATCTATAGGCATGGGTAACGATATAGGGTCTGAGCGAATTAGGAGAAAATTTGCCCTGTTTAATTTTCTCCTTGTTGGTTACATATTGATTTTCCTTCGTGACGAGGTCACCGACCTGAAAGGTTCGTTCGTGAACATGTTTTCATAGGCATGTTTGATACATTTTGGTAGATTTGGATATGGTCAAGAGCGTTGATATGAAACTCATCTAATAATTCAAGTTGCGCCAAATGATCCTGGTCAAATTCATTGTCGTTGAGCATGTCTTGTAGTGATATGTGGAGAGATGGAAACTAGACTTTGAGAGGTAAGACAACCTCGATGCATCAGACTAGAGAAAAGGGGTGGCAACGGTTGAAGTGTGATACTAGTGTGATAAGCCCACAAGGAGAGGAATGTGCATATGCCAATCTTTCCTAGTATCATTGAATACTTGCATAATAATTTTGTTCAAGGTTTTATTGGTTGATTTGGCTTGACCACTTTGGTTTGTGGGTAATAAGGTGATGAGAAACTATGTTGGATGCCAAAAGCATCACATAGTTTGTGCGGTGGTTTTGCTTTTGAATTGTTTTCTATTATCGTGATAATGCGGTGAGGACACCAAAATGAAAAATGATGTGATGGTTGATGAATTCACATATTTTCTTAGATTTTGTAGAAATGAGAGGAATGGCCTCTACCAATTTGGTGTAATATTCAAGTGGCGATTATGATCCATCGGTGGCATTGTGAAGAATGGGGTTGATCTCACTAACAAGATCCAAACCCCATTGAGAGAAATGCCAAAGGTCTCATGTGACTGTAAGGTGTGACTAGGTGTGTGATGAAGATTAGCATGTTGTTGTAATTTTACACAACACTTGACATAATGACAACAAATGTCGTGCGTTTAAGGTTGGCCAATAATAGCCTAGGTGAAGAATGTGCTTTGTGACGGCTAAACCACTAAAGTGACCTTCACAAATTCCATCGTGGACTTCCTTAATGGTGTAGGGAATTTTAGAACTCGTAAGACATCATAAGAGAATGTCATTGAATCTGCACTTGTAAATAAGACCACCCATGAGGACATAATGGGAGACACTTTTAAGAAAGGCATGTTGTCCATTACGAGTGAGATCAGTGGGTAGAATGGAAAGGGAAAGATAGTCTGCATATTGCTTATACCAAAGGTCACGTGGGTCAGGGGCAATAACTCCAATGGAGTAAACTTCATGAGGTAAATAAGAGGGTGATTGTAGCCTTTGTATGGTGACAAAGATTTTAGAGTCTCATGACGGGCAGCGGGTATCTGAGAAGATAAATAGGCCATGGTATCCACAAATTTATTGGTAGAACGTGGGGTGGTTTGAAGTGTGTAACGATCAAAGGTGGTCAAAAGTATATCTACGTGATGCTTATACTTTTGAAGTATCTCATTACGACACTGGTATATACCATTGACTTTGTTTATGACCAACTGAGAATCACTGAAGATGTTGATTGATTTAACATCTAAGGCATAAGTAGCCTAGAGACCTAATACGAGTGCTTCGTATTCAACAATATTGTTTGTACAATCAAAATTGAATTCGAAAGACAAAGGAATAGGTTCACCATTAAGTGAAATGAGGATAACACCAGCCCCACCCCCATGTTAACAATTAGAGCCATCGAATAAGAGTGTCATTTGGTAAGCGGGTTCGTCCAGGGAAAGGGTATCTATAGACTCATCTGTGAATTTGAAGTTAGAGGGTTGATTCCCAGAAATAGGTGCGTCGGCCAATTAGTCAGCAATAGCTTGGCCCTTGATGGACTTTTGATGGATGAATTCAAGGTCGAGGTCAGCCAGAAGCATAAGCCAACGTGCGGCACATTGATTTTGATAAGGTTTGGCATACATATAGTGTAATGGGTTAGTATTAGTAATGACGAAGGTTTTGTGGTTGAGTAGGTAATAGCGGAGTTTGGTGGCGATGAAAACTAAGGCTAGGTAAAAATTTTTGACGCGGGTATATCTAGTTTTGTAGTCAAGAAGGGTATGGCTTATGTAATAAACCGCTTGCTCTTGGTGTTGTTCGTCGCAATGAGCGAGCATAGCACCTAGAGAATGGTCAGTGGCGGAAATATATAGGTAGAAGGGTCAGTCATCCTTAAGAGGAATGAGCACTAGTGGTTAAAGGAGGTATTATTTCAAGGCTTTGAAGGCTTTATGGCATTCATCATCCCATTTGAATGAAACGTCTTTCTTGAGAAGATGATGGAATTGTTATGATGGTCGAGAAAGTTGCAAGATAAAATGATGAATTGATTGCAACTTTCCTTGTAGGCTGCAAAGTTGATGGAGATTAGTGGGTGGTGGAATTTCAAGAATAGCCTTGACTTTAGTAGGATTGACTTCTATGCCACGCAAAGAAACGATGAAACCTAGGAGTTTTCCATAAAGTACCACAAAGACGCACTTCTTTGGTTGAAGACGAACACAATACTTGATGAGGCGGTCAAATATGACTTTAAGAATGGGTAGGTGTTCGGTTCGATGCTTGGATTTGGCAAGAAGATCATTGACATAATCTTCTAATATGTGATGCATGATGTCATGGAAGATGTAAGTCATGGCTCGCTGATATGTAGCACTGGAATTTTTAAGTCCAAAGAACATGACTCGATAGTAGAAAGTCCCCAAGGGGTGATGAAGGCGATCTTATGTTGATCCTCTGGAGCTAGTAATATTTTATTATAGCCTGAAAAACCATCCATGAGTGATAACATTTCATGGCCAACGAGTGAGATCAACTAGTTGGTCGATGCCTAGTAGGGTGAAATCATCTTTGGGACAGGCAAGGTTGAGGTCACGAAATCTATGCAAATGCGGAGTCCCCTTGTCACTTTTGTGACATGAACAATGTTAGAAATCCATTAGGGATAATCAATGGGTAGAATGAAGGAAACCAAGAGTAGGTGCTGAAGCTCTTCTTTGACCAGAAGAGCAATGCGAGGATGCATTTTCCATAACTTTTTTTTGATGGGTTTGGCATCAGGAATGGTTACGATATTGTGAACCATGATTTTTGGGTCAATACTAGGCATATCGGCATAGGACCAAGAAAATGTGTTGCTATGGTCCCTGAAGGAAAGAAGTGAAGGCTTCCTACTCAAGTAACATCTAGGGATTGGCCATTCTTTAGAGTGTGTGGGTCGTCCGAGTGTTAATGTTGATTTCGATGGTCGATTCTGCTCAACATGATTTGCGTCTCGGATGGTAACGATCAATGAATATAAGAGTCTTCTACACCAAGGTAGGTGAGGGTTGACTCATCATCCTGACATTGAAAAACATTAATAGAAGTTGTATCATCATCGATCATGTCAGGATATAAAAATGGGAGGGAAGAGGGAGCCTTGCCATTGCGTTGATAGGTTAGCGGTCCCAGGGAAATGGTGTTTACGAATTTTTTTAGAAGGAATAGATTCAGGATCTATGGACTTTGTGGGTGAAGATGGTAATGTGGGTGAATGAGAGGGGGAAGATTTCTCGGCTTGGATAAGGTCTACGTGAACCTTTGGAGGGCGGAGTGTCAAAAATAATGCCACTATGGTCATTATGTTTATGAGAGGTACAAGAAGCGATAGTATGGTAGCCTTGTTCATAAAAATGAAGCCAAATCCTTTTCATGCGCACTGGTGAAGGAAAGTGTGAGAAAAGTGGCGGTTAGTGAGGGAGTGTAGGTCTGGTGAAAATGGCTAGGTTTGGGATGGAGGTTCGAGTTTATAGTTGGCCATATTGAATCCCCATACATTATATTAGTGTGAAGGTAGGGAGGGCCATAAGGAAAAACTTCACCGATGCGGATGTCATAATTGGGGTGTTGTTGGCGGTTTCCATACTCTTGTGGGGTGAGGAAGGTGTCGATATTGTATAGGTGGTATTCCCCAGAGAGAGGCATTGAAAAACACCTTCTAAGGGATCGGTAGTTGGTATTTGGGTAGCGGGTATAGACGGATCACTAGATGTTCAGAAACAAGTGTGTCAAAGCAGTAGAGGCTAAGACTGCAGTGGGGATAGCAAGGTTAGATCTAGTATGGCAGTTTTGGTGGATGGGCTTGGGGTGAAGGTGAACTTGTGTGATGTGGCATATGCCTTGACCAAGATATAACCACATCACTGGGACAATATAGCATGTTACAGGTCTTGAAAGGTGATGGGTTGGTAGGGATGGTATAATTATGTCCCTCGTGGTCAAATTTGAGGCATCGATGTAAATTCGAAGGAAACAACCCATGGCATGGATCCAAGATCGGCCAAGTGGCAAGTTATATTGGAACTCTCCTTCTAGAACATAGAAAACTTTCGGGACGGTGTGTGGGCCCATGCAGACATGGTGAACAATGGTACCTGTGGTAGAGGTCATGGTGTCATTAAAGGAACGCAACATAATAGGGTTATCATGTATGTAATTGGTAGGTATCTACATTTGGTTGTATGTGTGGGAGGAGATGATGTGAATGCTAACACCAACATCGATCATAACACATCGTATGCCTATATTATTAATAAAGACAGAGATGAAAATAGTGGGATCGAGGTCATCGACCGAAAGGGAGCAATCTCTTCATCTGAAAAGCTAAGGGCAGCCACTTGGTGAGTAGGTGGAGGTGTAGAGGAAGGCAAAGACCTAGTGAGAGAGGCTACATGGTGAGGGGTAATGATGGAGGCTATGGGTGTGGGGTCATTTGGTAAGAATTTAATAGATTGAAGGACTTCCATGAGGGCTTGACGATGTGATTTTGAGGTTTAGATGAGGTCATATAAAAACATTTTGAGGGAAGATTGGTGTAGTTGTTTTAGCATTGTGTGACATGTGACCCCATCGGAAATAGGATATGCAAGACCTCGAATGATGACTTTGGGTATGGGTGCGGATGGTATGTTGGGTATAGGGTTAGTTAATGGGCTAGTTGCTTTTTCCTTTCCCTGTCTTTACGGGCACAGTGGCTATGTTGATCTGAGGGAAGGGGGTAAATGGGGAAGGTGTAGGATGAGTGGTATAATGGCATGATGGGAAGAAACCTACCGGGGGAGAAAATCCTTGTGAAGTGAGCTGGGCACAACAACATTTGGGTGGTGATTTGGCTAATTCTCTAATACGGACCATGTTGATCTCAAATCTTAGGGGTGGATCAAAGAATTGTAGGGGTGGAGATATTGGTCATTGTGTAGGTAATGGAAGAAGATCTATCAAATTGGTGAAGGTGAGATAGGGTTCTCATTAAGAAGATTGTCATCAAAATTTTCTTCGGGAGGACATAATTGGACAAGGGAATTTTTAAAGCCTTATAGTTCTCTACATTGTGTCCTGGCACATGATGGTAGGTGCAAATTTTGGTTTCATGAAACCCTTTTGGTTTGGGTTTGAGTGGTTTGTAAGGTCTAAGAGGTGGTAACGTAGTGACAGAAGTTTCGAGGAGATTGGTTAAGATTTTGGTGTAGGACCCTACTAGTGGATCAAAATGGGAGGTGAATGTGGGTTTGGGTATAGGTACAACTGATTGTGGAGGAAGATGATTTATAGGAAAGGGAATGGGTTGGTTCACTAGTTTGGTGTGTGGGGAGTCTTCAGTCTTGGTTGCATCTACTTGGGTACGGGTGTGGTAGAAGAGCTGGTGATGGAAGGTTTGGTTGGTTTAACTACCTTATTAGCGGGTAGCAGATTTTTAGCTGTAGGTTACATCTTTTTGGTCAATGATGACACAAGTGTATGAGATGTGGAGGGAAAAGCCGATAATGGAAGAGGATGGGTTACCCATGGGGGTGATCGAGGTGTCTGTGGAGGTACGTGGTAGGTAGGTTGCAAGAGGCGTGAGTGGAAGAGAAGAAAATGTCATGGGTAGTGAAACAACTATGGATGGTAGTGGTGGTATGGGTGGTAAGAAGGTTACAGGTGAGTGTGGAGGTTGTGTGGGTTGCTTGGGTATATTAGAGACTGTGATGAGGAAATGAGCTGCTGGGTTCTTGGTTTACTAGTGGATAGGGGTTGTTTGGCCAGGGTCGAGGGGTGAGGTCCTAGGATGGATGGAAGGGGTGAAGGTGATAGTGGCATGGTAGGCGAGGTTGGTGTATGATGCCTAGGAGATTGGATCTTCTTTTTAGGGGCCAAGGTAAGTTTAGCATTAGTTTTGGAAGATGTGGCTAAATCTAATTTGATGGGTGGGTGAGTAAGGCTAGATGTCGGTATGACCCCCAAGGTAGGGATAGGTTTAGGTAAGGGAGACGATATAGGCGAGGGTAGGTGTTTGGGTGTAGATGTATGTTGGGTTATGGGCAAGAGGTGTGAGTTGGGCCAGGGGTGGTGACATGGAAGGTGTTGCAATAGTCATGATTGTGTTTGGTTTGGTTTCTTGAAACACTTTTGGATAGATAGTGGAGGTGTCAACGAGTGATTACATTTGTGTTGAAACAGGAAGTAGAAGGCATCCCCAAAGTAAGGCTCTATTGACATAGTCTAGGTGATCGGCCAAGCATGAGAATGGTACTAATGTAGGTGGGGCCAATGTGGATCAAGTGGTAATCCCCATAAAATGTGTTTGAGATACAGGGAAATGGCTAGCCTTGGAATCTATGGGTAAGAGAGCCGAAAGCAGACTAGTGGGATCTTAAAGGTCCGATGGTGAAGGGTCACCAAAAGACACCAGTACTTCTATAGAATCCTCCATGGGTAGAGGAGAGGACGGGCTAGATGAAGTAGACTCTTCTTGTGTTGGTGTAGGTAGTGGACCTACATCGTCTATGAGTAGGAGAGGTGTCACTAACAATTGCTTGAAAATTTGAGGGGTCAAAGGTGGCGTGCTAATTATAGGCTCTTCCACGGGTGAAGAAGAAAATGAAAGGGCTATCTCTGTGGGTAGAGTAGATGAAATCAGCTCTTGTGTAGGTAGTGGAGCTCGAGCTAAGATTTCATCTATGGAAGGAACATGAGGCAATTGGGAAGCAATTGGTATGTCATCAAAAATAGTATGGACCTCACGAACATTGTTATCACTATTTGAAGTGTCATCATCTCGGTTGGAATATAAGGCATGATTAGGGAACGACCTCTTAAATATGTGTAGGTTTTGGTTAACAGGTGCATTCGGGCTATCCAAGACTAGATCTCTATTGTCTAACATTTCTTGAACGATATTCTTGAAGGTGATGCAATTATTATCGCTATGACCTTTGACACGATGATAGTTACAAAAGTCATGTTCCTTATACCATGAGGGCATGGGTCACTCAGGGTCAAAACTAGTATGTGGTTTTATAGGTGGGAGGGTAATGGCACCAACCTTAACAAGCTTTTCCAAAATAGAAGAATAAGATTCTCCTATGGAAGTGTACTTTCGTTGTTCTCGTCTAAACTAGAAATCTTGGACAAGAGAGAGATTAGAAGGGGTTTGCCTGGGTTTGATTAATTAGGGGGAAGGCCTTGAGAATTACGACATTGGTAGACCCTTTGGGTTTTGAATAGTTATTTTGGGGCTTCGAAGATGAAGAAGTATCATTTTATTTGAACGTGATGTTCTTATTACGAAGTTGAATCTTCTTCTCTTCGATAGCACGAATTTCTAATTTCCATGCCATGGTGAATGCCTCTTCAAAATTACGGAAGGTCTGCACCTGGAGGGTTGGTGAGATGAGTCTAGCGTAGGCCCAAGTAAATAACTCTATGAGTTCAGTTTGAGGTAGTTGAAATGTGATTTGATTGATTAGGCTATGCCAACGAGTGATAAAGTCAGCGATAGACTCATCATCATTCTGTCGAGTGGCATAAAGATCAGTCATGGTAATCTTCTTAACAATGTTGATAGAGAAATGATCTAAGAAGGCTTGGGATACTTGATTAAACAAATAGATGGAATGTCTTGGTAGTCCACTGTACCAGTCTAAGGCAGGCCCTGTCAGGGACATTGGGAAAGTCCTCAAGAGTAAGGCGTCGTCATGTGCGATCAAGTAACACCCATGTTTAAAGGACAACAAATGTTGTTGTGGGTCCTCTTTGCTATTCAAGTGGTTGAATTTTGGAATTTCTTAGTGTATGGGGTATGGTTGAATAGGAATGGACGGGTGAATAGGCTCATTACAAATCTCATCATAGGTGAGGGAATTGCGTGAGCCAAAACCGATGCTTCTAGTGTCTATATCTTTTCCATCATTAACTTGATGAAGTCATTAGTAGGTTGTGGTAGAAGGGCTTCTCTTATGGCATAATGGGGTTGTTATTGAACCTATGATGTGGGCAATACTCCATTTTATGGTGATGCCGAATAGGGAGGTTGAGAATAGAGGACCAACATAAAGGGTACATATCCATAATGGGTGACAGACGAGATAGGTGGTTGTTTATAGTATGTGTATGTAGGTGGGATGGTCATCGTGACTCTAGTAGTGATTGGGGGAAATGTTTGTGGGATAGAGAGGACAAGATTTTGGAATAGATTAGGGGTCACCGACACCACTGGTGGTTGTGTTGTAATGGGCATTTATGAGACAATGGGTGCGAATCGGGCTATGGTCTAGGTTGTCGATGAGGGACAATGTAGATATGATAGGCACGAGAGATACTGTAGACGCAGCGGTCATGGCAGGTATGGGTCCTAGCTATGAAACAACTAGGGGTGAAGCAGGTGAGGGTAATGCCACATTATTAAGGGCTGATATAGAAGTAGGAATAATGGCAGGAGAGATGGATACAGGCATGCCATACCTCAACTAACCTGAGGAGTCCGGGTGGAAGAGTGGGAAAGGTAGAAATGTAAGGTTGTGGGATTTTGATCAAGGATTTGTGCAAATTCTTCGTCACCTGTGGTAATGGTGATAGGATGAGTAGGATCCATGGGTGACAGGATGGAAGGCAGTGAGGGACTAGGTGGGAGCGGTTGACGACTTGCGTGAAATATAAGAGTGTTGGCTTGACTGCGTGTCAACACCATGTGAATGGGTATATATCAAATGATTTTGTATCCTGTAGATGACACTGAGGGACAATAATAATGAATAAAATAGGTGTCTATAGGTAGATTTGGGTAATATATCAGTTAATGTTCGATACAAGGTACTCGACGCCACTCAAGGTTGACCGATGCCGGTTAAGGGGTAACCGAGGTTAGTTACTGTGAAAGAAGAATAGTTTTATTAAATGAAGCAAAGATTGTTGACAATTAGATGAACAAGTTGTATGATGATTATTGACCAGAGCAGAGAGAGTAAAGAGACTCACATGAACTCTGATAGTGAAGAAAATGAAATAAGGGTTCTTTAGGAAATTCAACCCAAAATAACAAAAAATCGATCTCAAGTTCTTGTGAAAATTGGAAAGATGTAGAAAAATGGATTGTTATGAGTTTTAATGAGATAAACCACCAACCCAAAGTTCTAGAGATGATGCAATGAAGTCCTAACACACTCAGAAGAAGTCAAAATACTCCAACTATGATTGTGGAGTGTGTAAGAATATAGAATGAAAAAATGGAGAAACATATCCTCACACCTCAAAACGCACGTCAATCAAACACTAAAAACATGTACCTAACAAAGTGGGTTTTAATGTGTTAAGATGATGATATTTAAAAGACGGATCATGAAATTTAAAATAGATTTTTGGTGAGGAAGGTTTCCTACGAAGAAGGATATCTAAAAGGAGAGGTTTCAGGTATGTTATATAGGGCGGGCTGTCCTCGAGAGGATGACTCGGCAGAGGTGACAAGCTGGGATTACCTACCATCGATTGTGTGATCATGAATAGGTGTTACTGGTAAGATGTTATTTAAGAAAGATGTGTATATTTTAATTTTGTGCAAGTTTGGTAAGACACAAAGAGAGAGAGAGAGCGATAGAGAGAGAATGTGCTTTCTATGATTCTTTGTGTCAACCATCTCTTTTGGACATGACTTCAACATATAGGTTTCCCTCATTTTAATGTGAGCTAAATGCAGCAAATTAGAATGTAATGCAACCAATTTTAAGCCCAAATCGAAAGATTATGTTCGATGACATAAAAAGATGAATAGGAGAGGGTATGCTCTTTCACTAAATGCAAAAATCAAGAAGAATGGTTCTTTTTAAATGCACCAAAAGAAAATGTATCCTTTAGAGCAATTAGAAAGAAGAGAAGATTACCAAGGAAGAAGATTAATGTGTAAGCTTTTTGAAGGGAAACAAACACACAACTTTTGCCTAGGAATGAAGAAAATGCAATAGAACCCCTGATGGGTCCCACCAGTGTGCCAAAATGTTTCACCATTTTCTTTACGTTTTTGACGAAACAGATAAGGGTAAGGGCCAAGGAGGAATACCTATTTATGCTAGTCGGTAGATTGTTTTTGTGCGCGTTCTAACTTCTTGATCCAATGTTGATTGTGAGAGCTTCCTTTTGGCTAGGAGGAACTACCTGTAATAGAAAACAAGACCACAAGAGAGGAGTTAAATGATATATGATAGTGGACTACCTAGCATGTGCTAGATCTAGGAAGTGTGATACTCCCTAGATGGTTATCAATCCACTGTTTAAAACAAATTAATGTGAGAAATAAACAAAGTCCTACTATAGTTGATATGATTTAGGTATCTCATTCAAGCACAATAAGAAAATCTAATATAATAGGCTAGGTTATAGTTAGATCTAAATAATAAGTAGGTGTCAAGTTGTTGGAACTAGTCAGGGTCAGGTTTTGGGTTGTTTAGGTCACTAAGTAGAGGTTGTTATTTTTGTTTAGGTCAGGGTATAAAACATAGAGACTGATGTCATTCTTTTACGACCGATGACATTTTATGCAGAACCAACGACGGTTATGGGTAACCGGCATTGGTAAGGTCGGGGTGTAAGAGAATCAAGGAAAATTGATTGCAGGGTTTGATCGAGATCTAATAAGGAGGGTAGGGTGGATAAAGAGGTTGATAGGGGTATCAAGTATACTC
The DNA here is from genome assembly GCA_018340775.1 of Taxus wallichiana var. yunnanensis. NCBI lineage: Eukaryota > Viridiplantae > Streptophyta > Pinopsida > Cupressales > Taxaceae > Taxus > Taxus wallichiana. The sequence goes on from CM031242.1 coordinate 661,414,112, forward strand.
AAGAATGAACAACATGTGAGAATGGGTGATTTGGCGATGTGGGTAAAGGAAATATTTGAGTTATAAGCTAGAAAGAGATGGAGGAATGAGCATGCAAAGTATAAATTGATGACATAAATAATAGAAGCTAACTACACTAAAATGGAAAATGCTAGTAGAAATGTACTTACTGTGATGTAGACTTGATGGCTGAATGGTAATGGAAGTTGATCTAGAAGAATGGTGTTAAGTATCATAGCAGTGGCTCCCAAAATTATTCCTTGAGTGCAATGCTTCAATATCTATCTTGTGATGGCTCTGGATGTCTGGATACGTGAAAGGATGTTGGTTTTGCTTGCATGTAGCTCTTTTATCATCCTCTTGCTCTCAGAATGTGCCAACCCACAAACAAGGTTGTTTAGGTGAATAAATGGTAACCGATGATGGTTCCAGGTTGACCGGTGTCAATTTAGGGGTGACCGGTGTCGGTTAAGGTGAGATTCCCTAGGTTTACTAAAATGGGCAAATCTTTCTAATTTCTTGGGCCTAGTTAGTTTGTTCCCATGGATTAGAATGGAAAATTCCTTCTAATGGGTGGGAATGTGGTTAGAGAGATTTTAGGGATTGATTTTAGGGTTTAGACCAAATCTTAGCTCATTAAGGCAAGTAAGACTTAGTTATTGTTAGTTATGGAAACATGCCAAGAATAGGTCTAGGGTGAGGTGGCTAGATGAGATGTCTAGGTGAGGTGGAAATTAGGTCAATTAATGTAATTAAATGATGAATATTGTGAGGATGGGTATTAATTTAATTAAATTAACTAAATTAATATTAATGTGGTGTGGAGGGGGGTGTGGTTAGGTGAGTATGTTTGGGTTAATTATTTGATGGGGTGCCAAGGGGAGTGTGACCCAATTTTGGTGTCTACAATACCTTGGTCTTACTGTGCTACGACCTATTTACCTAAACTTGAAAAAATTGGTGTGACCATTGACCTTATGTACTCGTTATACCTTGTGATGTTTTTACCTATGATGTTTTAGCCTAACAACCATACCTTACCTATATCTGTGCCGCTTATCCCAACCAAACCTTTGGTGTTGAAACATACCTAAATGTTCTTGCACCTGACCTAAGTTTTGTTTCTAGACCATGTCTTATACCTTGGATACTTGAATCACCTCACCCTTGTTTGGATAAGTCTATCTAAATTAGATGATGTAGAGTTTGCAAGTTCTTCCACCTAATCTTTGTGTTGCAATCTATACGTGTGTGTGTGTTTGATTACTATTACCCATGACCTAATTTTGACCCTGGCTTATTACCTATTACGTTAGTTGACCATCACCCTTTCCCATAGTACTCCTACCATTCCCCACCTATCTTCACCACCTACACATTTATCAAACCACTCACCAATTTCATATTACACCTCATTTGTGCCTAGTTTGAGGGGGATCACCTTCACCCACACATGGGGCAATCACTTCCTATTTTTGTCAGCATCGCTTACCAATACAAGATATGCAACAAAAGGGGAAAAATTTAGACACCAAAATTGGGTCACACTCCCCTTGGTCCCTTTTCAAATAGCCAACTCAAACATATTCACCTAACCATGACCCTTTTACCCCACATTAATATTAGTTTAATTATTTATAATTAAAGTGATACTCATCCTCACAATATTCATTATTTAATTACCCTAATTAAACTAATTTCCACCTCACCTAGATACCTCACCCCACCACCTCACCTAAACACCTCATCAAAAACCTATTCTTAGCATGTTTCCCTTTTACTATGACTCAATAGTCACTCACCATAACTAACTAAGAATTAGTCCTACCTACCTTAATGAACTAAGACTTAGTGCAACCCTGAAATCACATGCATATTCTCCCTCTAACCACATTCTCACTCCTTAAAATGTAACATTCCATTTTGATCCATGAGAATAGACAGAGCTATCCCAAAAGATTACCAAGATCTAGAATTTTTAGTAAACCTAGGATTTCCGCTTTAACCGACGCCAGTCAACCCTAAACCAACGTCAGTCACCCTAAACCTTTGTCGGTTACCATATATTCATTTTTGGTAACCTTGTTTGGGAGGTTAGACACATTCTTGAGTTTTGGAATGAAGGATATCTACATGCAAGAAAGAACCAAAGCCCTTTCGCACATCCAGATAGCCATAGCCAACACTAAGATTGATCCGAAGGTATTTTCATTCACGGTAGCATTCGGGAAGCAACTGTCAGTAGACTTGAGCACCATTCCATAGATCAAACTTCACCAACATCTTCAACCACCTCTCCACCACTACGGGCATTTAGAACCCTTCTAAACTCCAAGTAATTTGGTTTCTCCTCTGTCACTTGTAGTTGTATTCTCTCTTTTCCTTCATCCATTCATTGTTTCTACCTAGATTTATCCTTTAGCTCTCTCTCTATCAACCATTCACTCACACCTAACCTAAACTTCGCAAATTCTATCCCAAAACCACCTCCCTCATGTATACCTCACAAACACCCTCCAAACTCTTTGTGTAATCACAAAGAGGACCCAAAACTCGTTCTATAGCATCTTCTAGCTCCTCACAGTCACCGACACCGGTTAACCCTAACTATGATCGGTCCACCTTATACCAACATCGGTCTCCTTAATTGATATCGGTCACTGTGACTATCAACCCAACCTAACAACTCAACCCTTAGCCTACCCCAAACCTCACTCAAAACCTTACCACACCTATCTTGGACTTGTCACCTCACCCTCCCCCATAGATATCTTTCCAACTCTCTGTTCTAAGACAGAAGAGAGCCCAAACACCCTCCACCTAACTCCCTACCACTTTCCATAGTGACCGATATCGGTCACCCTAAACCGGTATCGGCCATACCTAAATCAACATCGGTCACCACGACCAGCGTTAGTCTCGTGTCCGATAAAACTACTTGGACCAAAGCATCCAACCTACCCCACCTAAAACAATCCAAACATCTTACCCAACTTTACCAAGACCTTGTTTGTGACCCACAAACTACTTACATTACCGTAACTTTGACCCGAAACCTTTACATACATAACACCTTAGTATTTAATCAAATCAACATTGATAGTAATCTAAGGCACCCAGATTAGTACGCTAGCACTAGATTATTTTATTTACATGTTTACGTTATTTTATATTGATTTATAAATAGTGGATTGATGACCTCTAGGAAGTATGACACTTCTCGATCTAGCAGTAGTTCCTCCTAGCAAAAAGGAAGCTCTCACGATTAGCATTGGATCAAGAATTGAACGCATGCAACAACCTTTATACTGACCATCACAATAGGTATCCCTCCTTATCCCATACCCTTATCTATTTCGTCAAATCCATAAAGAAAACAATGAAACAATTATAGTCATTTTCTCGTATTAGCATAGTTTTCAACGGTTTGCATAGAACAAGCACATTCCTTGATGAATTTACATGCATTATATCTCTTTTTTCTATTTTACATTAGATAGAAATGGATAAAACTAGAAAAAATAAGGATCATGCCATCTGCTGATAATGGTGTATAAAATTTGGGAAGTAGTGAGGGATGGAGAATAAAACTAGACCTTTCTCCCCAACACTCTTTTTCATGGTGTGAGATCACCCAAAAACTTGCACTTTGCATGAGATCACCCAAAAATCTTTCTTGGCATGAGATTTCCCAAAAAACTTGTTCTTCTACAATGTTTCAAGACACTTTCTATCCTTTTCACGCATCACATATCATGTACACATTTTCCTTTTCACATTTTTACATACTTGGATTGAATTTTTCATATACACGACTTTGACTACTCTTTTGCTCTTCTTTTTACATGTCCATCCTTATAAGAACCAGAATTCTCAAGCACAACACAAGTGCAATAAAAAAATAGGTACAACCAAGACACACCACATACACTTCACCCCTAGGGTCACTTCCTCTTATTTAGCTTCCACATTTCATTTTTATCACTATGTGCTTTTTATTATCTCCACAGGCACACTTTTTCCATCAATCTACATAGTTATCAGGTATGCATCTCTTATCTACTTTATGTTATCAAGTATTCACTCAACAACATAAAGTGGGGAAAGCATAGACACTAAATCACACACTTTGGGTAAATTTCTAGGTCCTAATCACATACTACTATTCATATGATTCCTAAGTGAGAAAACTAGAAATTGACATCTATTTTTGGCATTTTGTCTGTGTTTCATGTCTTTTTTTTGGCCTCTTAAACCCCTGAGAACATTTGATACTTTATTATTTTATCTTTTATGACCCGGACATCGGGCGCTTAGCTAAGACGTCAGTGCCCAAGCACCCCCATCCTTCTAGGCGCCCTAACCTCTCTTTACTTTAATCACTCTTTTTGGGAATATTTTATCTTTTGGGAATATTATTTTCTTATGGGTCAGCCTTCTAGTTGTTAATTGCAAAATTCAACCAAGGGAATCATATAAATATAAATCTATGTGACCATAATAAAGGACCAAGATCTAAGCATCTATTACTATCACCTAAGGTTGCATCTAAAGGCATATCATGAGCATTAAAGTATTAATATAGATTCATTCAAGGAACAAGGGACTGATTTTTTTCATACACGCATAGGAGGAAGTTCATTTTTTCATCCACACATCTTTTTATACTACTATATCTAGTTATTTCTCTCTATCAAGTCTATCTTGCACAAGAGTCACCTAAGGCACAATTCTTGTACATACAAACAAGAACTACATGGATTATGAGATGTAGTGCAACACTCGGTCATAAGTTCACTCTGTCAAGAAAACTCCAAGATCAATCTGACTCCCCATTTACATATTTTTCTTTTTAGGATTTGATGTGTTTTGGGGTTTTGTGGGTTCTATTTCTCTTTACAGGTTATAGGCGAATTATTTGGGCATGGTGTTGTTAGGAAATAATTATATTAGTGCTCCATTATGTTAATGTGTGAGCAATATTATATTTTGTATATTGTTTATATGAGTTGATATTATAACAACTCATGTTATTTGTTTTAGAGTTGTTACGAGTTGTTAAAACAACTTGTATAATTTAGGTGAGTGGTTTCCTATATTATAGGAAATATAATTCCTATATAATAATCTGTATGTAATATGAAGATGGATGGAATATCAATACAAAGAATATTATATTGTGTGTGTGTAAAATGCCCTCGGCTGATCCAAATTAACAGTGTGGCACACAGTGACAACTAATGAAGGTCGGTGATAATTTTGTGACACAAGAAAAATCACTTTCTAAGGTCTTTCACACGGTCATAGGCACCTAGAAGTAGTCTCCAATTCTGGGAACCCCTCACCTTATCTAAGCACCCCGGTCTAGGCATATCCAATGGTCGACAATTTTCTAGGCATGGTCATGATAGTTTCCTCCTCCTACTCATTAGTATTCAAGTCTAGCACACTTTGGGATTTATTGTGATATCAACTAATTCTTCTATTCCCTCTCTTGCACTTAGGGTTTCAATTTCATTTAGCTTATTTCTTTGTTCAAATATGTACTTTAGCGTCTTATTTATTGTATGTGACTATGAAATATATAGGGTTTTAAAAAAATAATATTTATTAAATCAGATTGAACCATGCACCACTTGATTTGGAAGCCATTTTTTCATATTCTTACGCTCTAGAATAGTGTTATGAGGAATGAAGACATTAGAAAAAAGAAGTTTTTATTCAAGCCATTCCATATCATCTCATTGGGAGAGACCTATACAAGATGGGAAGAGATGAGGTCTTTTCCAGATGTGTGTTGGAACATGAGCACAAATCCATCATAGAGGAGGCTCGTTAAGGCATAGTAGGAGGAAATTATGCGGGGGATGCGACTACGTGCAAGATCCTACCAAGTAGGTCTATGGTGGGAGAGATTATACAAGGATACCAAGGCTTATGTCAAAACATGTGATCATTTTCAAAGAATTGTAGAGCCTAGAAATAGAGATGAGATGTCATTGAGGCTTATAACAAGTGCAAAACCTTTTTAATAAGTGGTATATTGAATTTTTAGGACCAATAATACCACGCGCATGGGATATGGGTGTGTTTTACATCATAACATGTGTTGATTACTTAACAAGGTTGGCAGAGGCTACACCCATAAAAGATTACACGCAATGACAACACGGCTAGGTTCCTTTGGTAAAACATCATCAGCATGTATGGATGTCCATTACCTAACAAGTGATAGAGGGACTCATTTCTTGAATGAGACTATTAGAATTTTGTTGGTAGAGTTTATGGTGGCACACCATAAGACTACCCCTTATCACCCAGGGCTAATAGAATCGTAGAATATTTCATCAAGATCTTGGGTTAGACACAACCAAAATAAGTGATGTTGGAAGAAAGGATTGGGAGGACAAGGTATCAGCCATACTTTGGGCATATATAACAACCTATAAATGATCTATTAAGTAAATACCCTTTCGATTAGTGTTTTACACCAAGGCATTATTACCTATGGAATTTATGTTACTAACCCTATGTATTACATGTGCGGGTGGATCGGATGATGAATAATATGTGCATGAGTACATTGAAAAATTTATTCAATTAGATGAGTGGTGCACCATTGCACGTTGGAGTCGAGAAGATAAAGAAGGAAACACATAAGGCTTGGTATATAGACACATCAAGAAAAATTCCTTTGTTGTTGGAAAGATGGTACTTCTATATGACTCCAAGTTTGTGTGCCATCCAGGAATTTGAAATTCCATTAGTTGGGACCCTCTGTAGTGACCAATATATTAGAATCGGTGAATTTCAATTACAAGTGTTAGATGACACTATATTTCCGGTTACTTTAATGGGAGTAGGTTAAAGCCCTATTATAAATAATATTCTTTTGTGTTTGTAATAAGACAATATTTCCATTTAGATTAGAGTTCCCTTCCATGAGTGTATTTACTTTATTTTGTTGTAATAAACACGTTCGCACATAGGATTTGATTACTATTTGTTAATTTGATGCATAGAGGACCGCACATACTTTTAGTGTGGGGTGAAACAGTGTGATTACACGTAAAATAGACTATAAGATACTAGTATGCCTATTGGAGTTGGTTTAGAGGTGCATGCGATAATATGAAAGAAGGGTGCTTACAGGATATGAATTGGGTATGCGCATAAGCAAAGGAAAGCATTACAGTGCCTAGGAATGATGGTGATTAAAAGGAATTACTTAGAGTTAGAAACCATATGAGAAAGGTTCACACAATGTAATGTGAGGGAGGCAGATGTAGGATATACTACTTGGTGTGTGACGCAAAGGAGGATTGGTTGCGGCACGAGGAAGCACATGCAAGGATGACTATAGACTAGAAGTAGTGGTATGCCATAAGTTTACTACTTCCATGTGTAGAAGAAAGTAGGAAAAATAAAAATAACATTTAAAGATTTGGAGTGGTGCTAGGTGAGGAGAAATAATTGCAATAAAATTTTGGAAAAGTATAAAAGGGTGTGGGTGGAGTTCATTCTCGCCTTACCTTGTGAAGAGTTTGAGAAATTAAAAAGTTAAGAAGTGTGAACATTGCATATATGTGTAGAAAGCTAAGGTCAAACCAAAGAATTTAGATAAGCTAAGAGCATCCTTGGGTAGAAGAACTCCATTGGTGGACTTAAAAGCATGGGGGAAAGGTGTTTAATAGGGATACTTAGACATAAAGGTTTAACCAAAGGTTTTTAGCTTAGGGCACAGTAGTCTGAAATTAGGGCACGATCTTTGAGAAAAGTGAAGCTAGGGAACATAATCAACTCGAGAAAGAAGCAAGGTTTGAAGCAAGTGAAAAGGGGATCGAAGATTTGAATGCTCAACCTAAAGTCACAAGCATTTGAGTAGGATCATTCAACACCTAGATCACAAATTCTCTTTAATATTGAAGAGTCGAAATTGGTGAAGGTAATATTGAGATTGTTAACAATAAATTTAAAAACTTGTAAAGTTAAGAAATGGCACCAAGGAAAGTAGATCCAGTTAAGAAATCATCTAAGGGTAAGGGAAAAGAAAATAATACCATTGTTGAGGATCCTTGAGGAGTGGTTCTCTCGAAATGAAATACCCTCCTGAGGTACTAGTAGTGCATTCATGGGTCTCCCACTCAAGAAGTGCAAAATCGGTGACTATAACCATCGCTCGGAAGCACTCAAAGGAGAAATAAACAAGGATGTGTTGACAAAGATGGACCAAAGGACAAAAGTATGGAAACTTGTTTATGATGACATAGTGAAGAAGGACTTAGAGAGTGTTGGATTCCTCCAACTCTATGAATTTCCTTTCTTCGAAATCCAAAGTGACTATACTTGTGGCTCATGTCATACGTCCATGAAGACTTCTTTTACTTTTCCGGGAGGAAAATTTTCATTACCACGCAACTGATTTATAGGGTGATAGGCTTGTGTAGTTCAAGTGTGGAGATTGGAAATATCTAGAATATGATGAGATAGTAGAGGTCATTGCCAAAATTTTAATTACCAATGTGGAAATTGCGTGATGGACATAAAAATAATCAGTAACCCAAGAATGAGAGTTGCATCGTGCCTCATCGTTATAAGTAAGGTGCATCAAAGAGGTGGTCATAGGTAAATAATAAGTGGATACATATAGTGCATAAGATGGTGTAGAAGGCTATGTAAAACATCACACTTTACGTCATTGCGGGGCTCGTGGATGAAGTAAGGATATAGGTGGAGAAAGGTGAAAAGATAACCTAGGGCGTGATCCTATTATTAATCATATTTTCATAGATTGGGGTATCAAATGGTCCCAAGGAGAAAATTTGGATCTACCCAATATATGACAAATCACCCAAACAAAATTTTATAGATTACACATGTGATAGAGCAATAACAAGTGCTTATAAACTCCAAATTTGGATAAATGGTACAAACTAATGTGCAAGGAATTCAAAAATGAGTGGCATGTGCCAAAGGATTTTCCTTCATTGCTTAAAGGAAATGAATAATTCCATGTGCACTAGCACTTCAACACAGGAAGGTTTAAGCTCAAAATTGTAGAATATATCCCATGGTGCAAGTTACCCTTTACTCGTATGGAAACTTTCTTCTAGAGTGCGATCAATAGGATCAAGGAGATGCGTAAATTGAAATTTAATACAGAAGTGTGGATTCAAACTACCACACTTTACACACAACGTTTATCTACCCCTCCAAGTTAGTATATATAGAAACCATATAGTCCAACAATATGGACCTAAGTACCATAGCCATTATAGTGGGAAAGCAAGCCTTCAAAGTATTCATCTATCTCATTCCAAAGTTGAAGGATGAGATATACCTTAGTGAGCACGATCGTCATCTCTCAGAGCCCCCGCAAATAAATTAAACTATAGGAATAAAGAGGAGGCGCAATGAGACCCCTCCTCATGTAGAAGAAGAAGAAGAAGGGGAGGAAGTGGAAGGATATGAGGAAAAGGATGTTGTGCTAGATCAAAACCTATGAAATAAGAAGTACCAGGGAGCACATAGATACATACAAAGGCACAAGCCCTTATGAAGCACCCAAGAATTTGCATGTTTTCATGCCAATTAAACCAAGTCCAAGGAAGAATACCCCACTAAATAATTAAAATGAGGGTATTTTTCAAAGATGATGATGATGCAGAGGACTCGAAAAGACAGACGGTGAGGAGGAAGAGATGCACAAGAAGGAGCCCCTGGTCATTCATAACTTAGATGATGAAGAAGAAAAAGAGTGCAGTGTGCATATGAAGAGGAACCTGGGAAGGATAGAGAAGAAGCGAGAAGGCCATGACAAGCCTACGAGGGGAATGATGGAGGAGATGATGGTGATTGTGAGATTGAGTGCAATGAAGAAAATAAATATAGTGTCATAGGAACCAGGAGAATGTAGGCATAGGAGAATCTAGTGGCACAAGGAACACGATTACATAGGAAGTGCTTAAGAAATGATGAGAAAAAGGAAGAAAACAAAGGAAAAATCAGCTAGTCTCCCATATGTAATACATTGATGATTCTAGGAAGGTCCTAAGCGTGAGGTACCGAACTCAAAGTGGCCATAGAGGAATTATTTAATTAGAAAATGTTTGATAGAAATGAGTCCCTCCCATGCACCAAAAAGATGATCTTTTAGAACTATCAAGCGCACATGAAAGAGCCGAGTTTGAAATAAATAAGGAATCACTATCAAAACATGGCTGAATTCCGCACTAGAAATTCTTTCTCGTTGTTGAATCCCATCTACTCACCGATGAATAAGCATGTAATGCATTGAAAAAAATATTTTCGGAGATAGGGTTAAGGATATTTGATAAGGATGATATCATCATGAAGATGTGCAAGGATGAATAATGTAAAGATCAAAGGGACAAGAATATCAAACGAGATGTTGAAATAAGAAAGAGACCATACATATGTGGCGTATAAGAAGTCATAACAAATAATGAATTCCATCACAATCTCACTACCAAACCTAATGGACAGACCCAAGATGAGTACCCTTTAAAACTACATTATCTTAAGGACTTGGTGTGAATATCGCTACACAAAAGAAGGACGGTCCTAGGTTGATGGACAAAGAGGTAATTGCGTAAAAGGAGAAAAATAAGGATGGGTGGAAATACACCTTGCACAATATGAAGCATTGGAAGTAGAGGTTAAGGAATTTGTGCGGAGGAAGAATTCATTTTTATCACCGCTAATATTTTGAGCTAGTGTTGAGCATTCACACCACTAATGAGGAGGAAGAGTTTAAGGTAGTATAGGCCAACATGAAGAATAATAGGGTCGAGTGTGAAAGGGTAATGGCCAAGGTTGAGTAGAAAATATATCTAATTAAGGCCATGAAAGACACACTTATGTAAAGACTTGATGAGATCTTCCCTTTAGTCACGCATAAGATGGATGCATTAGGAGAATCAACAAGTGACTCTTCCACGTACCCGACCTCCGAGGTCGTGTTGAGACAATGGTCGGGGGGTAGAATATGCGAGACAAACTAGTTTGGGAGTCTAATGTCTTCGACACGCACTAATGGTATTTGCAAATCTAAGGCAAAGAAGGCCCTTCTAACTTGGAGTGGTGTGATAGATCGATCAGTGAGGATGACTGCTCGAAGGCTCCAATCAATATCGAGCTCTGGCGTGATTCGATCTATGGGTTGTGGGATGCGTGGAAAATGACCCGGGATGGTTTCGTGTATTTCTCCTGATAGGGTCATATGGCGAATATAGTCAACTCTATGGACGATTCTCTGGCCTAGTCCAAAATTCTCTAGCTTCGTTAGCTGTTGTGTCTAGTAGGGATAACTGTTGAATGATGATAGGTGGAATCGGAGTAGATGAAATACTAACTTACGTAGGCCGATGTGTCATGTCTAATTCTCTTATGGATTCGTTAGGCTGTGGGATTTGTGGATCACAACCGTAGACTCTTGGTTGTTGCGGTCCTGTTATGGTCATACGCGAGATCAAGTTCTAATCCCTAGTATCCAGTAATCGTATGCTTTCTCGGCCTCTACGTTTAGAACCAGCAATTGTGCGATTTTCTCAGAATACCTTACAGGTGTTCTAGCAACTTGAATTCTTAAGCTGGTATCTATATCTATGAGGGTATCTCCAGCGTCTGGCTGTGGAACTAAAGGATCGCACCCGAATATTTGTTCTCTTTCAAATCCTTCTACAGTCATGCGGATGTTTTCTAGGATAACCTATAGTTTGGCTGATTTGACCAAAATGTGTGTGCTTGGTCGTCTTCGATGTTTAACCCTCTCAACTGTGACCTGATCTGTTGGAAGTCTGTTGTTGTTTGGAAGACTTGTATCCTAAGGTTTTGGTCAATGTCAGTTATTGCCACTATGATATTGGGCTGGGGCACAATTGGTTCGAAAATGTATTCCCTGGGCTCCCTAGGTCCCGTAATTGTCATGCAAAAGCAGTAATGAAACAAACTATAATAAAGTAAAATCTAAGTACACTTCTAGCATATATAATTCTTTTTTTTTTTTGTATTTTCTGGCAATTTATAAGAAAGCAGCTATTTAAAATATTTAGAATTGACAACTAAACTAATAACGTAAAACAAACAAAATAGCCGAGTGTAGCTATTTGTCTGTGCAATTTTGTATATCTATTCTAAACAATGAAATAACTAATCTATTTGCAAGATTCTCGATCCTACCTCAGAAGTGAGGAATGAATCATAGTTTCTCAGAAACTATCAATCCCCACAACCTCCCTGGCAATATCAAGAATGGAAATAACTGAAATAAAGCGATTAACTACTTTATTTGATAAGTTCTAACTAAAACTTTGAAAGATGGAACCTGGATTTCGCAGAACAGTGGCGAATCCGACGGTGTGTATGTTCTTGTCCCCTCAGTATGATCTCTTCGTTCTTTGTGCTCACGTGAATCCAGAAAAGCGTGGAATGCTTGCATCAACAGGAATAGATATTTGGATCAATGGACAACCTTCAGAATGCAGACAGAATAGAATGCGGATAGGAGAGGGATAGCGCAAGAGTACAGAGCTTGGCCTATGCAATTCCTAGCGGGGTCTACTGCGAATCATGCAACAAAAGCGTCCAGAACCTGAAACTAGTCTGTATGAAGAGCAAAACCTGCAACTTTAATGGCTGCCTAAACTATTCTACTCCAAAAACAATGATACTGTTTGCACAAGTTGGATCTGTGGCTTACCAACAGCTGAGTAATGCAACCAAGCATGTAAAGGATTTAAACTATCAAACTTAAGCAAACTAGAAGACTGAACTACTGAAAATGGTGAGTTTGAAACAAGAATGAGGGGCCCAAATAATGTTTGCACTTGCACAAGTTGGATATGTGGCTTACCAGCTGCAACACAATACTAACCAAAGCACTCAATGAGAAAACTAAGAATTCTAAGCAAAGGAAAACTAAATCACTTTGTAATAAGAAATTCAAAAGCAAACTTTGGAGCAAAACTCAGAGGCCAAAGTAATGTTTGCACTTGCACAAGTTGGATATGTGGCTTACCAGCTGCAACACAAAACTGAAACAAACCTGCAACAAACTATGCTACCAATCCTAAGCAAACTAAAAAGACCACAGCACTGAAAAATAAGAAAGTTGGAGTGAAAAAATGGTGGCCATTTGCATGTGCACAAACCATGCATTTATAGGAATTCCAACACTCAAAAACCAAAATCAAATTGAACTCCTAAACAATAAACAAAGGAAAAACACTGTTCCAGGGGACCAAAAACATTAATGCATGCCCAAGTCGGCAAGAAAAGCTGGTGAGTCGTGATATTTCACGCGGGTCGCGTCAAAAGAGTGTTCGGAAACGCGCGCAGACGGACCGCCGCTCGAGCGCAGGCGGCGGTTGCAGGAGACCGCCGCCCTGTTCGGGCGGCGGTTTTGGCGGTTTCATCTTTGAAGGCCAAGAAGCCAAAGAAAGAGGAAAGAAAGGGAAAAACAAAGCACGCGGGGGCTAAGCGGGGCATGCGGGATGTTAACGCATATCCGAAGAGCTCTTTCTGGATCCCGAACACCTTTCGAGGAGACCTGTATCATCATTGGGGCACTTGTTACACCGTTCCGCAGTACAGTACCTTACAATTTTGGGTACGTACATATTGCCCCCTCGGAGAAGCGTTTTAGCCATGAAGAGGCATAAAACGGTGGGTCCGAGTATGGCAGTCCCGAAATGGGGAGTTAGAAGTTATACCTTACACGTCCGTGTGTCGAAATGACGCCATCCAAAATTCCCGCCACCTGCAAAATGAAAAGAGAACTCAAGTGCAGATAGATACAATAATTTAGAAAATAAACGCTAAAATAATAGGGGAAGAGGACGTACCATTAGTGCGAGGATAGAAACTTACCTCCGTCAGCGCTCCGAACCTGCGAAAAAGCCATTGTAAAATGAAACAGAACGATATATATATCAAAGTGGGCCCATTTTCCTATTCATTTGCGCGAGTTGATTTGATAGATTTTGAGCTCTGGGACCCACGGTAACGGTTTCTCACGCGAGTAGAGTCAAAACGTCCACAGCGAGATAGTGATCATGCCTCCACGTGCGGAACGCCACCCCGCGAGATCACAGGTTGGTTTTTCTTCAATTTTGTGCTTTTCCCCTTTTAAATTTGAAATGGCAAATTCTTTGTAATGGGGGGGAAATTTTTGAAAATGCTAGGTTCAAAAGGTCCACCTAGGGGGGGCGCCTACTGGGTAGGCTCTTTTTTTAGCTAAAATGATCTATTTTTGCGTTTTTTGGACTTTTTAGGGTTAAAAACCCGCGCGGGTTTTCGGACCGCGACCGCCGCCCTGGCCAGGGCGGCGGTTACATGACCGCCGCCCTGTCCAGGGCGGCGGTTACGAGACCGCCGCCTTCAAGGCGGCGGTTACAAAACCGCCCCCCTGCCCAGGGCGGCGGTTTTGCACAGAATGCAAAAGAACCTCACTTAAAAACTTTCACTTGTATTTTTTAGCATTTGTGTATGTTTTTATGACTCTCTTGACATTGTTTAGATACTAACTTGCTCTGTTTTGTGTGTTTTTGGGTGTATGCAGGCGAGGGAGGAGTACATTAGATGGAGCCGGGAGAGAGAGTGTGATTGGCTGCCCGGGGTATTGGATGCCCTCTCAGCAGATGAGGAGGACACATTGCAGAGGGCCGGCATATTGCGGATATCGCGTGTGCCTCACGTTGCTCCGTCTAGTCACATACTCTGTGACTTATTCTCCTACTGGGATGCAGATCGGAACACTTTCCGATTGCCAGGGGTCCGCGGTGAGTGGACTATTACTCTAGAGGATGTTTACCGTATCCTGGGGGTCCCGATCATCGGGAGGAGACTCACACCCAGAGCAGTGGGTCAGAGCACGAGTTATGCAGTGGGCAGGCTACATGGGGGATGCAGCTATCTCCACGGGGCCGAAGAAGGGAGTGAGAGTCAGATCCATTCCTTCTTTGCCCATCCCCATATTTCGACAGGCCATCATGGGGATCCTTGCCTCGAGACTGATCGGGGACAAGGGAGGGGACACTTTGTTATACTGTTGGGCCCCCATCATTGCACAGATAGAGGGGCATGGCCGGATATACGCCTGGGGGGCAGACATTTTGGGGACCACCTATCACGACTTATACAGGGTGGTCCATTTACAGGGACAGTCTTTGAGTCACCCTACTCTAGTTATGAGTTGGGTGTATGAGCGCTTCATTCCCTATGGCAGAGGCGTGGAGGTGGCAGATCCTGGGGCTGTGAGGGCAGCCAGGTGGTCAGATATGTCGGTGCTTAGAGCACCTCACCAGCCAGTAGCTTCCCTCACTACAGCAGATATGGAGGCCATACCGTACCAGCTCATGGCCGGCATTTGGGGAGAGGAGGCTCTTACATTGATCTCTTGCTCCACCACAGGGCAGCTTATTGACCGTGTGGGACGGGTGGAGGTACATCCTTTTGGCAGGGTTCCTCAGCAGTTCGGCCTCCCATATGTGGGTATGCTTCCTCCAGTAGCACCAGTTTACAGATCAGTTCGGGAGGCTAGAGGGGGGCCTAGAGGCCGTGGTTGGACAGTGGTTACCCCTGGCATTCCTATTGCAGCCAGGGGGATAGTTCGGGCCAGAGGGAGAGCTGGTGCGCCTCGGGCACCTTTACTTCGGATTACCGCGGGTCCTGCTCATAGTAGCGATGACCCTATAGATATTGACTCCGATTCTGAGGAGTCCACAGAGGGAGGGTCGGAGGAGCAGACGGATGAGAGTGATCCTGAGTGGCATGATACTCAGGATATCATGCAGGCGGAGAGGGCGGAGCAGAGCGCAGAGAGAGAGACTCTGGTTTCCGAGGAGCCACTCTCCCGGGGCCATGGTGGAGATGATGAGTCCGTTGCGGGGCGTCATGTTGCCCCAACTACAGGAGCAGCTCCTCAGTCGGCGGCGGCATCTGCAGCGGGTCCTGGCCCTAGTGACCCATCTTGGAGGCTCGGTGATCCGAGTAAGTTATCCTTTCTCCCTTTCAGTGTTAATTTGATTTAGGACTTGTTTTAACTGCTATCTCTCCTTATATTTGTATCTTGTACATTTTAGCCTCTTGCCTAATTTCTAATTCGTCTTTCCTCTTTGTTTTGCAGAGACCGTTGACGAGTGGCGGGATCTAATCCGTAGGGTATGTACTGATTCTCTGATGATCCCTATGGATAAGACCCGTGCGGAGCTATCTGTAGATGCCGGGGAGCCCTCAGCAGCCGGCAGGCACACCGACGTCTTCGCTCCCATTTGGCATGTGGCCAAGATGGTGTCGACTCTCCGTACAGAGTTGGCAGGCTATAGGACAGCCGAGCGCCTTATGAGGAGCCGTTCTCATGGCGAGACCACGACCGCTCCTCGAGACCCTGAGCCCTCCGTCCATTCAGAGCGTCAGCGTAGCCGGAGTCCTAGGCGAGGGCGCGCACCTTCAGCGGGATCGCGTAGGGGTTGAGAGGCCACTTGGCTCCTATGCACCTTTTGTGTTATAGATTCTTTTGTGTATTACGGGCTCTTTGAGCGTTTTGACCATGCCTAGTGCATGATGGCATTGTATACAAATATTGATTATTTATATATATGCGTCGATTTTGGATCAAAACTTTGTCACTTGTGTTTTCCCTTTCTGTTTCCAGCTTATTCGTGTATACTACGATGTATGTTTTATATGCTTTCTAGAATGTATGCAATGGAAAACAGATGATGCAAATGTTTGCTTTCTTTTTGTGTTTCATGATGCTGATACATGATATTGTAGATATATTGTGATCTTGAATCTTAACTTTTGTTTAGCAATTTGGATACCTCATGATTTGTTTTGGCAAAGTGATGAGAACAACCAGTATGATGAACAGATTAATTTGCCCCACTCCTAACTCCACGCAACTAGTAAGATGCGAGGGCTCATCACCAAGAGCCAAGAAGGGCGCAAGTTATGAAATGTGATGAAGTGATAGTGATGAAAGACAGACGAAGTTTTGGTGGAACCAAATGAAAACTACAAGTTTATTCTACCTGAATGACTTCATAGTTTTGGATGCAACTTGCTTTGCGGTTTATCCAGACTTAGACCCGTAGATGGCCACATAGCAGACAAAATCTGGGTTTTTAGGATTTTTAACTCTTTTTGGAATTTTGAATATCTGATTCATTCGTTATTGACTCAAAGTTTGAATTGATTGTTTATGACCTTTCAACATTTACTTTGTTTAGAGGACCCCCTACACTTTGCCCCGTGCTACCTGTAAGAAGCATGGGCTTATCACCGTGGGCAAGGCATAGGCGAGTAAGGGCATTTCCATCCTTTCCCAACCCTACGTCACTAGTAAGAGACGCAAGCTCATCACCGAAGGTTGGTGGGGCAAGGAAATGTGTAAAATAAAATTTTCTGTTTAATCACTTCTTGACTTGTCTATTTGAGTAAAATGTCAGTATATGCTTATTTTCCAAAGAGATGTGTATATGGGATAGATGTGACACCATGAAGCTTCTAGAACAGACCATAGGCAAGACACCTATCCTAAGAAGAAATCAAAGCGAGAACGAACTTGCAGATCTTGGTATGGTTACCGTTAGGACTTCGTCATGTCCGATTTTGTTTAGATAAAAGATTCTGAGTTGATTGATGATATCGAAGATGGAGAAGTATGATTAAAGAACTTCATGCCAGAAACATCACGAGTTTGTAATAAATTGCTTTGAGAATAGATTCCTTGATCACAATTTGTGTAAGAACAAGTGGACAAAATGATCCTAATTTATATGAAAATGCGATGTAGATAGTTATATAGGCAGCGCTAGCTGCTTACGCGTAGAAACGTTTGAGGTGGAGAGAATTGACTGTTTCGCCAAACTCCTCACCTTCTAGCGTGCATAAGAGGTATGCACCATTTCCGTAGTCCTTCATGACTCGGTATGGGCCCAACCATTTGGGCCGGAATTTCCTTCCTTCGCCGGTCTTCTTGTCGATCCGGCTGTCTAACCTCAGAACTAGGTCACCTTCGTATATGTCACGTTCATAGACTTTCTTGTTATACTGCCGGCACATTCGGTCGGCATAGACTCTATGTCGTTGTTCAGCATCTAACCTAGCTTCATCCAGGCTTTCTAATTGAGAAAGACGTGCTTCTCTGTAAGCGTCCTCATCCAGAATCCCTTGTAGCGAAATACGGAGACTGGGTATTTCGACCTCAAGTGGGAGAACTGCTTCTGCCCCAAATACTAGCGAGAAAGGAGTTGCTCCCGTTGGTGTTCTTATTGAGGTTCGGTGGGCCCACAAGGCCGGATATAACTTTAAATGCCAATCCCGCTTGTTTTCTTTCACTGTTTTAAGGAGAATGGCTTTCAGTGTTTTGTTCGTTGCTTCAGCCTGCCCATTGGCTTGGGGATAGTACAAGGAAGCCGTATGATGGCTGATTTTAAATTTGTTGCATAGCTCACGAACTTCTTCATTCTTGAAAGAAGTTCCATTATCTGAGATAATGATTTGCGGGATACCGTACCTGCAAATGATTTGGTTCAAAATGAACTTAGCGATTACAGAACCAGGTACAGTCGTAAGAGGCATGGCCTCTACCCATTTAGTGAAATATTCAGTGGCCGTGATTATAAAATTGTGGCCGTCTGTGGACGAGGGAGAGAACTTCCCTATCAAGTCCAGGCCCCATGTAGAAAAGGGCCACGGAGTAGCGATCGGTTGCAAAGCTTGTGCCGGCATGTGGATCTCATGAGAGAACTCCTGACATTTATGACACCTGCGTACAAACTCTATTGCGTCATGTTCTAGAGTGGGCCAGAAATAGCCCATTCGATGTATTTTTCGAGCAGTGGCATGGCCACCGAAGTGGCCTCCACATATACCGCTATGGGATTCATGGAGAATCTTCTTGGACTCTTCTGTGTCAATACACCTTAAGAGCATTCCATCGAATGCTTTCCGATAGAGCACCTGCTCTATAATGACGTATTTAGCTACGATAATGCGTAACCGTCTTCTTTGTTGAGGTGTAGCTCCTTCTGGGTACCTATGGTCCATGATATAACTAATGATATCAGCGTACCAAGGGCACTCAGATATAGCAGGTCGGGTTTCGACGTAGTACACGCATTCATCTGGAAAGTCTAAGTCTACTAAGTCACCTCCGTCTAGCGGGTTATCAGCTAACCAATCTGCGATGATTTGCCCTTTAACTGACTTTTGGTTTACAAAAGTTAATTCGAACTCTCCCATTAAGGTTATAAAGCATCCTGCCTTTTTAGACAGGGACCCTTGTGTGAGGAAGGTTCGTAAGTGGTCAGTTTTTACCATGACCCTTGTCTCTTGATTTAGCATGTAGTGTCTTAGGCGTTTAGTAGCAAAGACTATGGCAAGACATTCTCGCTCTGCTTGTGTATAGCGTGTTTCATAGTCGAGCAATGTTCGGCTAATGAAATAAATCACACGCTCTCTCTTGTCATCGTCTTCTTGGGCCAACATACAGGCCAGCGAGACATCGGTAGCCCGTGAGTATAGAATTAATGGGCGATCTAACTTAGGTGGCATTAGCGTAGGCGGTGATAGCAGGAAACGCTTGACTGCATCAAAAGCTTCATTGCAATCTTCAGTCCAATCAATGCTATAGTCCTTCTTGAGTAAATTGTTGATTGGATGGACGGCGAAGCTTAGATCCGGGATAAACCTCCGGATTGCACCCAGCTTTCCAAGAAATGATCTGATTCCAGATTCACTCGAGGGCGGGACCATTTCGAGGACAGCCCGAATTTTGGTTGGATCAACATCGATCCCTCGTGACGATATGATGTATCCTAGGAGCTTTCCTCCTGTTACACCAAATACGCATTTCTCTGGATTTAGCGTGACTCCGTATTCTATTAGACGTGAAAGAATGATGCGGAGTACTTCAGGGTGGTCACAGCGCTTTTTGGCCTTAGCCAATAAGTCATCCACGTAAGATTCCACGATTTTATGAATTAGATCGTGAAATATGTATGTCATGGCCCGCTGATACGTAGCACCGGCGTTCTTGAGACCGAATGGCATAACAGCGTAGCAATAGGTTCCCCAAGGAGTTATAAAGGTGGTTTTAGCTTGATCTTGCTCGGATATTCTGATTTGATTGTATCCCGAGAATCCATCCATGAGAGACAAGAGCTCAAACCCAGCTGTTGCATCAACAATGACATCGATAGATGGCAATGGGAAGTCATCCTTAGGACATGCTTTGTTAATGTCCCGGAAATCTATGCAGATGCGTATCTTTCCATTCTTCTTGAGAACGGGAACGATGTTTGATACCCATTGGGAGTAGTCAACTGGCTTGATGAATCCTACCTGAAGGAGTTTTATTACCTCCTCTTTTACCATAAGGGCTACCTTGGGCTTCATGGGTCTTGATTTCTGTTTAATTGGCTTTGCATCTGATCTAGTGACGAGGTTGTGCACCGCAATGTGGGGTGCGACTCCTGTCATCTCTTTGTAATTAAATGCAAATGCCTTCTGATGTTCTTTGAGAACTTGAGTATGTATTTCCACTTCTTCTGGGGTTAACGAAGATCCTAGTTTCAAGATTCTTGGCTCATCTTCCGTTCCGATATTGACATCGATTGTTTCTTCAATTAAAGAGGCGTTACCCTCTTCGAACTCAGGCGGTGCTGGGGGTAAATCCAAATCATCCCCGTTTTCCACCGCGTATATATTAGGTTCTTTTTGTGAGGGAAGATCCGTTACAGGATTTCCGAAGTAGGAAGATGAATGCGGGATCAGAGATAAATCTAGCGTGTGATAGGAGAGATGTAGTGCTGCATAGGCATTTAAGTAATCCAAAGTAGCCGCATCATTTCCAACATGGTCTAGGATGGTAGATTCACTTCCGCTTGAAAGAGGATTTATCATTGTTTTTATCAATGGTTCGTTTCGAATGGATATTGTGAAATGAGTATCTTCTAGCTCATTGCTTGGAGTGAAGCGTGATGCCGAAGTTGCTATTGAATCGGCGAGAAGATTTTTCTCTCGCGGAATTGCTTCAATGGATATGAAGTTGAACGCCTTGCTTAAATCTAATACAGCGTTTTTGTAAAGTTGCAAGTGTTCGGCTTTAGTTTCATATACCTCTGAAACTTGATTTGCCACTAATTGTGAGTCTCCTAAAACTCTGATATTATCAATACCAATTCTTTTGGCTAAGGTAAGGCCAAGGAGGAGGGCTTCGTACTCAGCGCCGTTGTTTGTGCATTCAAAGTTCAACTTAAAAGAGAATGGGAGGACCTTTTCCTCGGGCGAGGTAAGAATTATACCTGCCCCCGCTCCATAGTGGCATTTAGCTCCATCGAAATGGAGAGTCCAATACTTAGCCGGGAGTATGGATGTAGGTGTATCTGCTGTGTTTGCACACTCTACTTCTACCATATAGAGATCTTCTGCTGGCAAGGAACCAACACCTAGGGAAAATCCTATGCCTACTGAATCGAATGGTAAGAACATTGGTGAATCTTGTTCTATCAACTCAACGATCTTCGCAGTAGTCCCTAATGATACTATTTCTTTAGTTTTACCTTTAGGGGTTGGAATTGTTTGGGCTATGTTGGTAGTTTCAAGATCCGTCGTAGGTATCAACTTTTCCTCTGGCTTTGGGTCAGAGGGTTTGTTAAGTTGGTTTGTTGGAAGTTCGAATTCTGAGTGTACACCTGGTCTCTTCTTTAAATCAGCTAGGTGTACGTCAAACGGCTTTGGATCACCTTTGGCTACAAATACCTTTCCCAGATGCAGGAATCTTACTTCTTGAAATAGAGTGGAAGGGATTGCCTTCATGCGGTGTATCCATGGTCGGCCGAGGATCATATTATAATTGGTTTCCCGATCTATAATATAAAACTCAGTCAGGATTGTTTTAGGTCCCAAGGTGACCGGTAGTATTATGGTTCCTATCGATGTGGCTTTAAGGCTATCGTAGCCCCTCAAGGTATTTCGTGTAGTAGAACAGTTCGTTTCTCCATATCCCAATTTTTGGAGAAAAGAGAAAGGGACTATGTTAACCGCAGCTCCATCATCAACCATTTCCCGTTTTACATAATTATTATAAACCTGTACTTGCAAGTGTAGGGCTGGATCACCTCGGCGTGCGATCTCGGCATCCGTAGGCATTTTACTTATCTCGAATATGAATTCGACATCCCTATCCGTCTGTCCCGGAGGATAAACATCAAAGTCTATATGATTTACTTGTGCTTCTGGTGGTGGAGTGATACTAATTAAATGACCCAAACCTAATGCTTCTAAAAAAGAGCAGCCCTGTGAGCGGGGAATTCTTTAGTAAATCAAGAAATGAAATATGCGAGAAGGTTTTTGTTAGATCATTAATTAGATCGTAAGCACCCATAGGTTTTGCTATGGTTTGCTGGATGTTATCTATTTCCGGTAGATGGCTTGGACTTGGTTGAGAGAAATACTCTCGTGTCCTCGTAATTGCTTCAACGGGTAATTCGGAGTCTAACTCTACTAATCCAACTACCTTAGGTCGCGGCTGACTTCCTAGTTGTGGCGCGACTAATGGATTTAGCGAAGTTGAGGCCTCGTGATCGTTGTTTCCTGTCATTGCACCTTTGTTTGTTCCAGTTGGTTTCAACCCATTGTTATCATGATTTGGGAGTGGATCATTAAAGATCTTGAGAGGGGCATTCTGAGGGGAAACTGCCCCTGCGAAGGTACTTGCCGTTGGTGACGTAGGATCTGCTAGGAACATATCCATAAAAAATTGTTTTTGCTCATTTGGCAAGCGTTGCATGAATTTGTTGTAGTCACGACACGTTCTAGTGTCATGACCCCGAATTTTATGGAAACCACAATAAGAATTGGGATTATAATTCCCGTTTTGTTGGTTTGGTGTGTATTGTGGCCTAAAATTCCGATCAAACTGTTGCCTATTAGGACCAAAGTTTTGGAATTGTTGTTTTTGGTTTTGACTTTGGTTTTGGTAACCAAATGAGTTTTGGCTTGGCCCTTGCATGGGATTTCACCGTTGTTGTTGTGGATTATTAAAATCCACCGTATTGACCGTCGGGGTAAAGTTGTTGTTTCTTTGGTTGTTTATTTGTGACGGAGTATTAACGACATTTACCCTTTTGGGCTGGTCAGTTACCCCATCTGTTGTTACCCCACGATTTTTGTTAAGGATTTTGGGTCCTTGATTGACGCTTGTGGTGGTTGTAGTATTTTGAGTAGAGGTGATTAACCTCCCGTTTGCTCCATACGTCTTACCACTATCTATTCTTTGCTTGATCAATTCGCAGAGCGCTCTCAAGTACTTCATCATAAGTCCTTAGTGGGAACTTCTGGACTTCTTCCTTCACTTCTTTGCTAAGAGAATGAAGGAATAAATCGCATAGCTCCATCTGATCCATGTTTGGAGCGCTTGCCGAGGAATAAAGGACTGTGCGCCACCTTTGGATGAAATGGGTGACAGAATCGTTATGTTCTTGCTTGATGTGCAAGAACTCCCTGATTCCTGTCCTTAATAGTTTGTTCATGTCGAAGGCTTTGATGAACTCTGACACGAGTTGTTTGAATGAATGTATGGAAGCTTCAGGTATTCTATAATACCAATCGAGAGCGATGCCTTCCAGCGTTTTGGGGAATATTTTAGCAACGACCCCATCCCATGGGAGTAATTCTCGAATGGTTGTAGCGTAAGCTTTGATATGCGCATTCGGATCTCCTTCTCCTTTGTATTTGGGCAAATCGGGAAGAGGCCTTGGAAGCATAACGCTTCTTATGGCGAAATCTAAGGGCTCCTTTAAATATTCTGAATAAGTCCCTATTGCATACGTCTCCACCATTGATGGTGCCTGTTGAGGAGGCGGTGGCGGAACGGGTTGTTGATATGGCGTAACATACGCGTTGGCAGGGGCATAAGGCAGTCCCTGCATTTGAGTAAACATGCCGGGGGATGAGTACATATCCCCTTGTGGTGATTTGGAATACATGTTTAAGTATGAAGGGGTACTATCCAGGAATGGATTGCTCTGTACCGGACCAGGAGGAACTGTGCTAGCGATAGTGGGTCTAGTTGGCACTTGTTGTGAATACTGAGGAGTCATACCTAACGTGCCTACTCCTGTGAGGAGATCTACTTGGCTAGGATGGTGCGGAGGATTGGAACTCCCTGTTTGTATGAATTTCAAATTTTGATTTGCTTGGGCAAGTTCTAATCCTCTAACCTTTTCTATTAGCGTTGAAATGACTTCGTTTGGTGAAGTCACGATATCGTGCCTTGGTGGCGTTTGTTGTATATCCTGGTGTTGTATAGGCATGTCATGAACTCGACTGATTACTATCTTGTCGAGAAAATGTGTCAGCGTGAGAATCAACAAGTGACTCTTCTAACTTGACCTCCCCAAGTTTCTCTAAGAGTATTTTCTATACGTGATGGCATAGAGGTATTTTCGAGCCCTTCTAACTTGGATGTGATAGATCGATCAGCGAGGATGAGCTCCAATCAATATCGAGGGCGTGATTCGATATTGTGGGATGCGTGGAAAATGACCGGGATGGTTTCGTGTATTTCTACGATAGGGTCATATGGCGAATATAGGACTCTATGGACGATTCTCTGCCTAGTCAAAATTCTCTAGCGTTGTTCATGTTGTTCTAGTAGGGATAACTGTTGAATGATGATAGGTGGAATCGGAGTCGAAATACTAACTTACGAGGCTGTGTACATGTCTAATTCTCTTATGGATTCGTTAGGTGTGGGATTTGTGGATCACAACCGTAGACTCTTGGTTGTTGTGGTCTAAGTATGGTCATACGCGAGATCAAGTTCTAATCCCTAGCAATCGTATGCTTTCTCGGCCCTACGTTTAGAACCAGCAATTGTGTGATTTTCTCATAATACCTTACAGGTGTGTTCTAGAACTTGAATTCTTAAAGGGTATCTATATCTATGAGGGTATCTCCAGGCTGTTTGTGGAACTAAAGGATCGCACCCGAATATTTGTTCTCTTTCAAATCCTTCTACAGTCATGCGGATGTTTTCTAGGATAACCTATAGTTTGGCTGATTTGACCAAAATGTGTGTGCTTGGTCGTCTTCGATGTTTAACCCTCTCAACTGTGACCTGATCTGTTGGAAGTCTGTTGTTGTTTGGAAGACTTGTATCCTAAGGTTTTGGTCAATGTCAGTTATTGCCACTATGATATTGGGCTGGGGCACAATTGGCTCGAAAATGTATTCCCTGGGCTCCCTAGGTCCCGTAATTGTCATGCAAAAGCAGTAATGAAACAAACTATAATAAAGTAAAATCTAAGTACACTTCTAGCATATATAATTCTTTTTTTTGTATTTTCTGGCAATTTATAAGAAAGCAGCTATTTAAAATATTTAGAATTGACAACTAAACTAATAACGTAAAACAAACAAAATAGCCGAGTGTAGCTATTTGTCTGTGCAATTTTGTATATCTATTCTAAACAACGAAATAACTAATCTATTTGCAAGATTCTCGATCCTACCTCAGAAGTGAGGAATGAATCATAGTTTCTCAGAAACTATCAATCCCCACAACCTCCCTGGCAATATCAAGAATGGAAATAACTGAAATAAAGCGATTAACTACTTTATTTGATAAGTTCTAACTAAAACTTTGAAAGATGGAACCTGGATTTCGCAGAACAGTGGCGAATCCGACAGTGTGTATGTTCTTGTCCCCTCAGTATGATCTCTTCGTTCTTTGTGCTCACGTGAATCCAGAAAAGCGTGGAATGCTTGCATCAACAGGAATAGATATTTGGATCAATGGACAGCCTTCAGAATGCAGACAGAATAGAATGCGGATAGGAGAGGGATAGCACTTGAGAGTACGAGCTTGGCCTATGTAATTCCTAGCGGTCTCTCTGCGAATCATGCAACAAAAGCGTCAGGAACACTCGAAACTAGTCTATATGAAGAGCAAAACCTGCAACTTTAATGGCTGCCTAAACTATTCTACTCCAAAAACAATGATATTGTTTGCACAAGTTGGATCTGTGGCTTACCAACAGCTGAGTAATGCAACCAAGCATGTAAAGGATTTAAACTATCAAACTTAAGCAAACTAGAAGACTGAACTACTGAAAATGGTGAGTTTGAAACAAGAATGAGGGGCCCAAATAATGTTTGCACTTGCACAAGTTGGATATGTGGCTTACATTTACATTGCAACACAATACTAACCAAAGTACTCAATGAGAAAACTAAGAATTATAAGAAAGGAAAACTAAATCTCTTTATGAACAAGAAATTCAAAAGCAAACTTTGGAGCAAAACTCAGAGGCCAAAGTAATGTTTGCACTTGCACAAGTTGGATATGTGGCTTACCAGCTGCAACACAAAACTAAAACAAACCTGCAACAAACTATGCTACCAATCCTAAGCAAACTAAAAAGACCACAACACTGAAAAATAAGAAAGTTGGAATGAAAAATGGTGGCCATTTGCATGTGCACAAACCATGCATTTATAGGAATTCCAACACTCAAAAACCAAAATCAAATTGAACTCCTAAACAATAAACAAAGGAAAAACACTGTTCCAGGGGACCAAAAACATTAATGCATGCCCAAGTCGGAAAGAAAAGCTGGTGAGTCGTGATATTTCACGCGGGTCGCGTCAAAAGAGCATTCTGGAAAACGCGCACAGGACCGCCGCTCTGAGCAGGGCGGCGGTTGCAGGACCGCCGCCACATGCTATGGCGGCGATCACGAGACCGCCGCATACGAAGGGTGGCGGTTTTCACACCAAGGCCAAGAAGCCAAAGAAAGAGGAAAGAAAGGAAAAACAAAGCACGCGGGGGCTAAGCGGGGCATGCGGGATGTTAACGCATATCCGAAGAGCTCTTTCTGGATCCCGAACACCTTTCGAGGAGACCTGTATCATCATTGGGGCACTTGTTACACCGTTCCGCAGTACAGTACCTTACAATTTTACGTACATTCACCCCTACAAAATTTCCTACTATTATAGATGACGCGTCGTTAAAATCTACAAAGGATATATAGAAGGCTAGGAATTAGAAAATATTTTAGATAGGGAATTTCAATAAATCCTTCTACCCCAAAAGGCCTAAGTATGGGTGCGTGCATGAATAACATATTCAAATTATTTAATTCTTTCTTGAATTCCTTATTCTTTCATACTTGAGAAATTTTTGAAGACTATTCTTTGATACAAATATTTCTAAGGATGACAACAATATCCCTAGTGTGGGGTAATGTTGGTCACAAGAAATGATTAAGTATCGATCATGCGAGAGAAGAGGATTGTGCATGGGGGACATGCGCAGAGGACAAATAGATGCATATGGGTTTGAAGGATAACACAGAGCACACACACAAGAACGATAGTAAAATATGGTAGTTCTCGGAGATGCACACACATCATAAGGATAGGTCAACGTGCAAGGATGCGTGCATGGAAAAATAATATTAGGACTTAGCCATTTTGGAGCATTTCCTAAGAATAGAGAAAAGTGGGATAATGTGAGGTGCACACAAATGCTATAAATAAGAAAGCACATGCAACTAAGGATAGAAATGGTGCATGGAATTAGGTTAATAATAGGAGTTAAAGCATAAGTAAAGAAAACTATTTATAACTTGACCTATAGTTAAGAAAGAGATGAAAAAGCATGCAAACTATCTTTAGAGCATCCCTATTATTACAGGTGCATGTAGGATTTGAAGGAAAGTACCCACCATATAAATATAAGTGATTCCTCATTGTAAGAAGGGAATTAGTAACAAGTTAGTGTAGAGTTCCAATCGGAGAGATACTTTGAGATGTCTTGATGTAAGATTGTTCTAGAGTCTATATGTGAGTGCACTTGGTCTATCACATGGATGTAATGGTTTGTAATGCAATCAACTTATATGCTATGAAATTAATGATGGATATGATGTATGATTGTGTATGAATAGCTGAGGTGAAAATATATGAACATGGATTGATTAGTATCATATCGAATGGTTGTTTCCTATTAATGAACTTACTTATTATATGTGTTTTTGAATTATCATGAAATGATGTATCTCCTTGAATAATTAGTTTTGTGGTTATAATTATGAGTATGCATGCTAAAATATTGCTAACAAAACAAAGGAGGGACCTAGAGGATGCATGTTCTTGAGTGAGCTTCCATACTTGTCTGGATGAAGTGTCGTGTGTATAGTTGTATTGGGTAATAAAATACTATACGAGGAAATGAGTGTGATGATCAAACAATTAAAATATATATTGAGTCGTTGAATGTGTGATAATTTTAAGTGGTTTAGGACATGATAACTTATCAATGTTAGGAGATAAATAGATATGAAGGGGCATGTTGGAATGACGTCATGTAGGAGAAGAGTAGAGAAGAAGTGTATGTCCGAAGGAAGTGTGAAAGCTAAGGATGCGGTATTGTGATGAGTGGGTATGATAAGAGGATGATGACATGGAATATGATGGCGTATGTAAAAATGGATGCAAAATTATTGAAAATGTGGAAAAAAATCAAAATGATGTGTATGTGTAAGCGGATGTGGAGTAGACTTGCAAATAAAATGTGAAAGAATAAATGGTTGTATGGTCATTTTTGTCCAAAATTATACCCCACATAATTTTGAACAAATCGTCAAAAATAATTAACCATTTTTGTGCTCTATAAAATCCCGGAGAGACTAGTTCATTCCACTGTGGAATGCCGAAACGTAGTGTTCTACGGAGTTCTCCTAATCCGCGAGAAAAAGGAATGAGCAAACAAGGACTTAGGTAGGATTGTAAAAAATTAGTGTTGTGTGGAATATTTTCAACATTTATTGCATCAAAAAGTTAAGGCCCTTGTGGGTTGAATTCGAGAAAGCATCGCAAGATTGCATATACGAAGAGGAGTTGAAGAAATTGGCTAAGTTTAAAAGTCTTGGAATGTCAATCTAATGTTCAGTAGGTTTTCTCAAACCCACGGAATGAAGGAAATTTCCATCTAGAAAAATCCACAGATCAAAGGATTAAATCCTCGTGGGTGGTCTGAAAATTTTCCACTCATCACAGCATGCGGGAGAGAAATTTTCAAGGATTTGCAGAAGAGGAAAATTTGAATCACCGTGGTTAAAGTCATGGAAGGTATCACATGCCACGTTGGACTTCAAACTAGATAGCCAACCACCCCAACCACTATATTTTAATGAAGTATGACATTGTTATTTTTATTCTTATGGTGTGTGATATACTTAAGGGTTCATGTTGTGGTTGGAATTTATCTCGGGAATCCATGTCTATACTACAAGAAAATTCTACAAAAGAAATCATGACTCACATATTCACTCAAAAACATCTTTGGGGACAAATTATAGCTCATTGGTCCTTTCTCCTCTCTCCTCGTCTTTTTTATTGCATGAATTGTATAAGTGCAAGTGCTTGTGAAATTTGTAAGGATTCTTCTCTTTTTCCTTAGCATATTTTTTGAGGTCTTATATAAAATTTTGAGACTTCATGTTTTTGACCTTTATAGCTTGCGAATGGTGATTTCCTTGCCTTATATATGTATGTAAGATATTAAATATTGATTAATACGAGATTGGTTTAGCTCTTTCCTTTAAATACATTATGTTTAATGTGAATATTTCTCTCTCTTTCATATTTCATGTTATTTCATTTTTGCATCTGAATTGCATGTGTTTTCATGATCCCAGCTTCATGGATTCGCATCTCTGTCTCATATAGATTTGGGAAAGTTCAAAATAATTTTGGTGTTATCACTACCTTTTATCTTAGTTTTATTATTTCTTACATCTCTCTCTCTTTCTCTCCCTATTCCCTTGGATTTTTAGTGTAGGATTAATTGTAGGAGTTGTTAAGCATTGGAAGTAGGTTTTATTCTACAGGATTTCCTAATCTACGGAACAAGGATGTCAGGACTTATCTAGAGATCTATCTCAATTTGTAAGTCCCAAACTTGTAGACATTCCCATGTTGCCTCATAAAAATTATCTTCATGATTTAGATCAGGGTGTAATTTTGAGCTCCAATAGTTTTGGCATGCCTCAGTGGGATGAACTTTTAAGGTTTTATTTTGGTGTTCCATTGAAACATTCTAGCCACCTTGTGCCTTCATTACTCCAACATTTTAGAATGTCTAGTGGGACCACGATAATATTAACTTCATTACTACTAATTTTTGGTGTGTGACTTAGTAGTTTCATCCTTTATAGGAATTCCTTCAAGAATCCATATCTCTCGAATCTTATGGTTTCAAGCGATCTGTGTCTTCCTATTTCATGAGAAGAATCAAAATTAGGCCAAGCATCTTCATAGGTGATCCTTTTTATTATCTACAACTCTCTCTACATAGAACATGAAGAGGAATATCTCCACAAATTTTTGCAAATTCCCCAAATAAATTTTTTTCAACTCCATCTCTAGGTATACCATTTTCACTCCCTATCAAAGTTATCAATCTTATTCCACTCATGAAACATCAAAGTAACTTTCCTTTTATATGTTTCAAAGTGGATGAGGCCCATTTCTCTTATATGAACAACATGATATTTTGATATCCGCGTTAAAGCTCATTCCTTTCTTCACAGATGAAAACTCTACTACACCCACATAACACATTTAGGACATTTCAAATGTTTATTCGGTGAATAAATTCATGGAAGATTATGTCACGGTCCAAATTTTGGCATCCTCTCTCAAAGGAAAATCCTTGAAATGGTATGTAAGTTTACCTACTTCTTTAATCCTCACTTGGGATGACTTGGGAATGCTCTGTTTCAATACTTTGGTGAAAATGTAGAGCATATTTCACTTCTTGAGTAGATTACTATAATCAGATGGGCTCCAAATGAGCTCATGGAAAATTCCAATTTTATATTCCAAAAAACATGGGACAAAATTCTAGTGCTACTAAGAGCAACCCCTCAATGTGAATTTTATACTTTCTTAGAGCCTTGAATTCGATATAACACGAATAATCTAATCTATGGGTGTTATTCAATTACCAAATGCCTATACAATAGCCATTAGGGATGAAAACTATTTAACCCAAGTAAGAAAGTTAGACCCTAAACTACCTATGCCTATTTTCCCTAAGTTTCCACAAAAATTCAACCCGTCATTTCTCATGTTCCTCAACCATTTTCTTCTTCTTTTGTATCCACTCTGGTTCTTCTTTGAAACATGAAGAAATTGAAAGCCTCTATGTTCATCTCAAAACTTAACATATGATATTGTCTCCATCAAGAGATAACAATATCAAGCTCGAAAAAATTATCATAACCCTCATGGATATTTACAACAAGTTTTTAAAATCAAAACCAAATATTTCCAAAGAATTACATTCCAAGAAAATTGCCAAGTGCAAATATGTGATTTTTTCTAGCTCCTAACTTAAGAAAATCTATTGTTCCAGTTTAAAATAATATGGCCAAAATTTTTAAATGGTGATATCCTTGTGATCAACCCCATAATCGGTAGATATGTGAGGATGGAATAAAATCATTGCGGGAAAAATATATCATGGTACAAAATCCATTCTATTTACAAGAACAAACTGTGGCTCCTTCAACAAATAGTATAGAATAAATACAAGAAGCCCCTCCCAAAACCAACTTCTTGTTCTTTGGAATCAAATATTTTTATGCAGATTAATCAAGCCACAAGTAACCTAGACAATCCACAACTCCATGTGGAATATAATACAAGATCCAAGAAGCAAGAAATGGATGTAGGGTCTACTCCTCCTATCGTTATAGTTACGTGTAATGCTTTGATCATCCGCAAACTTAAGTAGAAATCCATATTTATCCATTTTTCCATAGATTACTCAATAGATGCAAATTGAACAATTTTTGTGGGACACAAAAACCCACGCAAATATGTAGAACCATGGAATGTGTAATTTCTACCAACCAAATAGATTTTTGGGTAGGGTAAAGAAACAAAGAACATGTCACTCCTTCATTTCATGAAGTTATGGGTATTCCTATTAAAATTGTAGAGAAAATGAAGAAGATAAATCTCAATATCACAATTTGGGATGCCTAGTCAATTCCATATCAAAGGGATCTTTGCAAGATTCCCTAAAGCAAAGCTTCCACCTCTTTAATCCACTTTGTGCAAAAATTGGATTCCGCGATCCATATGTGTCATCCCAAGGAGGAACAAGTAAGTTTAATTGTCAAGCCTCCTCCTTTCTATATTTCTTTGATAATGGGAAAGAACGTTGTTCATAATTTCATGCTAGACTCTAGTGCTAGTATTCCGGTCATGCCAAAGTATATTGTAGACATATTGGGGATTGATTGTAATCCAACTTCTAAGGGTGTTTATAGCTTGATGGATCAATAGTGCAAGTTTTGGGCATAGTTAAAGATCTAGAATTAACTCTTCATGCTTTCCCAAACTTAACCATAATGCAAGAAATTTATGTGATTGACTTACCACCATTATTCACCCTTTTCCTCTCTAGATATTTCACAACTAAGGTGGGAAGATATAGTTCTTTATATTGGTCTCATGTGATGCTTAGAAAGAGGTATGTCACTAAAACTACAATTAAGGATGAACCTATTTCTGCTTATAATGTGGAATTTCATGACACTAGTCCTATCAAATCAAATTGTATGATCTAAAGAGAGACAAATAATTATCTGAACCGGTGAGACAAAGTGCATTCGTCGATCTCAATTCCCAATCTTATGCTTTATATGAATGGTCCAAGGAGGGATATGAATTTGACCCTCTCGATATAACCTTAGAAAAGAGTATAGGAACTTATTACATCCATGAATAAAACTTCATTATCATCATGCCGCACAACAAAGAAGACAATGATGCTTTTGGGTTATGGAAGATATATTTTGATTATTCCAAAAGAAGAAATGGAGTTGGGTCTAATGTAATTCTTTTCTCTCCAACGGATGAGAAGTTCCTTTATACTCATAGGTTATAATTTTAATACTCCAACAATGTGGCATAATATGAGGTGTTGATCAATGGTATTTTTATTACGGAAAAGAAACAAATCAAAGCTTTGTTTTGTCATGCAAATATGCAACATGGAATTTGACAATTTCGAGCATGAAAACTATACCTGTGCCAAATTTTTCATATTTTATCATTCCTAGGAAGCCCAAGTTAAATCCATCAACTTGGTCCCCCTATTTGATGTAAAATTGGTCCCCTAAGTGATTTAGGAAAGTCAATTTAATCCCCAGGGGATTTTAGGAAGTTTTGAAAAGATGTTATCTTCTGGCAGTATTAGGAAGGGCTATCGTTGGCCTTCCCAGATCTGGATCACCCCACGGAGTGGAATGGAAGGGTCAAATTCAACATATAGGTAATTGAATTCCTTATAAAATCATGGAAATGATTTTGGAAGGTTTGGGGAAGTTTTGAAATACTTGGAACAGTCTGAGTAAAAAACAGGGTTCACAAGCCTAAAGCGGTTGTTGGGCTTGAGAAGAAGATTTCATGAGCTCGGATGGAGTTAGATGTAAAAAAAAAAACATCATCGGAAAGAGGATTCCAAGACCTACATTATTGTGAAATCATAATTTTCACAAGACCTTTGTGCATAGGATTTAAGGAAGTTTTTCTCAAGCATAGGTGGAGTCCCAAATAAAAACTTCAATATTTCAAGGATCAAACGAATGAATCAAGACATGAGATCCCCACCATTGGATAAAAATGACATTTCTAGTCAAGATCATATAATATTTCACTAATAACTTCCATCGGGAGCTCAAGATAACATTGTTCCAAGTTACCCTCTTGAAGGCAATTCAGAGTTAGTCAATTTTCGGGAGGACACGTGTCAGCACCAGGAGCTTGGTGGGATTTATGTCCCTGATGTCCCTAAGGTTAGGTACACCAACCTTGGAAAAATGTTCCTGGCCCCCATGTGACCTTTGGGACCCTCATGTGAGCTTCGAGACTTTGAGTTCGGCCCCAGTGCATTTTGGAGCTCAAATTCAATGTCATCGGATCGAGGACATGTGTCAGCTCCAGGACCACCATGGAATTTGATGTCCCTCATGTCCCTGAGGTTAAGGAAATTAGAAATGGAAAAAATCACCCAACCCCTATGGGGAGTCTTTTGGTCATCCATGTGACCGACTTTCAGCTCTCAGTGCTTTAATGCAGCTTTTTTCACATCCATTCCATGTCGTCCGATCATCGCCATGTGTCGTCCTCTTGACCACCATGGAATTTGATGTCCCTCACATCCCTGAGGTTAGGAACATCAAGACATGAAAAATTTTCCCAGCCTTCTCCCTCCATGATTTCAAAAATTTAAAATTCTAACTGTCACTTCACTTGCTTATAGTGCTTCTAATTGCTTCCACTCCCATGCACAGATATTTTCATTCTTCCTCTGTAAATTCTCATCCATCATTCCACCATTGTTGAACCTTAAATTGTACCTACCACAGAGGTAATTCCCTTCTAATCCATGAAATCACACAGGTCCAAGAAGGAAATTTGAGCAAACACAGAAGGAGAAAATAGAGAAAACTCCATGGCCATGAAACGAGAAGTTGAAGAAATATCTCAAACGGATGCGTGAAACAACAATATATATTTTGATGTTAATTCCTCTACCCAAGGCCATCAAGAATACACCTTCAAACTCTCCTCTTGTGCAACAGAGCATCCACAGTGAAGAAATCCCACTTCTAGCTCAACGAAGAAAAAATCCAATTTCGTCAAACTGTTGGGCGAAGAAGTAGAATTACACATGAAGCATCAGAAGAAAAAACCCACATAAAAATATAAGTTTTTTCACAAATAGAGGAGAAAAATAGACCTACAATTTTGAGGTCCATTAATGGCTACCACATCTAGAAGCCTTTATCAAACCCAAAATTTGAAACTTTAAACTACGATGGACTATTAAGCGGGCGGGCCTAAAATTTTAGAGGGGTGATATTGGGAAAAAACCCATATCAAAAATTTAATTCAAAGTCAATCCAATCTCCATAAGCCCACTTTCTAAAAATAGTAGGTCCACTACATGGGGACTATTATTTCGGGAAAGTCATCAACTAAAGAACCTGCAAAGGATACGGTGACATTGAAGGTGCATGCTGCGGTGAGAACTCGCCAAAACAGAAATTTTGACACTTGATAAAAATAGTAAGTGGTCCCACAGACACCTGCTAAAAATAGAAATTTGATCTAGAAGGAATGAGGAACATAGGGAGAAAGAGGAAAATAAAGCCATATCATCTAGTTGAAGATCGGGGACTTGATTTTTCACACTTACTAAAAATAGTAAGTTGTTATTCTAGGCTAAACATGAATTCAAATTAGATGGGTCAGAAGTTGACACAACCCTTTGCCTGTGAGTATGACGCGGAAGACAATGATGTCTTTTGCATGGACCTGAATGACCTTAATACTCGCATGGCCTCCAAGGACTGAAAGAGGATTGAAGACTAGATATTCATAAGTGGCTTGTTCGCCACTATAGGACACCAGTGTTTGTGTAGAGTCTCGAGTTAGTCCTATCCTGCTCTTTCCACTACGAGCCCGAGACACGAACCATCCAAGCTGACAACATGATACAATGATGGTGGTCATCAGCCCTATGACCATTTCACTCTCTCTGCAGATACCAACATCCCCCAGCATGGTCATCATCTCAAAGGATAGAGCCTCACACGATTGGGAAACAATGGATTCATATGTCCAAGGAGTAGCACTCGGCTCATGGTTGAAAATAAGAAGAAATCCTTCCAGGATGCCCAAGAATCTTCCAAGGTGTGAGTTCTAAGAAGGGTATTCTGATGTCATCACTCTCCTCAGTAGATTTATGGGCGAAGCAAGCATGAGATACTTCTAGACTGGATGGGCCTTTTCATCTTGACATTGACATAAGGAAAGTAGAGGATTGATTAGGGGCTAGATCATTAGCAAAAATCTCCATCTGCAACTACTCCAAGTGCCCATGACAAGGAATTTCCACATGACTTCTTACCTAGTTTATCTCCTTGCAAGCTTGAGATCATTCAAAGGATTGGATCTCACGCAGAACATTGCTGCCAAGGTGCCTGCATTCGAGAAACTTCCACATTTGGTAATGGAGGAGAGCAACATGAATTTCACTCATGTGAACAATGCATTCACCTTGTATGTTTTTAATCTTATAAATGGATCTTGAAGCTAGGATGTCACCGCAAGTGGCATCCATGATCAAGGAATACAGATCGTACTTCATACAATTCTCAACCTTCTCCTACATATAATTCGTTGGCTTCGACCAAGCTCCGTTGAGACTGCCTAAGTACCTTAGTGACTAGATTGTATTGTTTGAGCTCTGCAAGAATATCACTCAAGTGAATAAAAATCTCAAAAGCAAGAGAAAGAAGTTTATTTCATTCCCTATATCTCTAGGGGTGTTCATGCATAAAATCTCAAATGATGCATCTCACCTGGAGACCACTTTCACACATCGAATTTTTATTCTTACGTCGTCAGCCTAACTTTGACATCTAAGAAGATCTCGACTCATTCTATGTCCCAAAATTACAACATGAGCCACAAGTCAAGGACTACTGGGCCAATTGTATTGACAAGTTCAAAGTACATGAAAAGGACCACATGAGGATGAAAATCAATGAGATGAAGAAATTCAAGTTCTCTTGGTATGAAGACATCTTGCATGATGATGGGACATAAATGTATGATCCTAAGTATGCAGTAGTCAAGATGTCCCCAATTCCCCAAATCAACTAACATGTTCGTGAATCAGGAGATATATTGGAGTGGACTGAAAAGGTGGTGAGGAGAACGAGGAACTGGTTTTAGAAGAAGAGGACTATGGTCATCCAGTCATGAGGAATTTCTCCAAGCCAAAAGCAAGCTTCACATCATTCATCTTCAAAAGTGGTGGAGGTGACTTCCAACTCTAAACACTCTGGAGCGAGTTTAAAAACAAAGGCCACGAAATTGAAACTTCTTCATGCGAGAAGACACCCAAGAAATTCAAGGTAGAAGAAGGCTCATTGGTGTCACCTTTAGAGGAAATCTGGATCTCAAGTAATGTAAATAAAAATCCAAGAACAAAAGTACAAGCAAACGAGGAGTACATGGTTCACGATTTAGTCTTCAAGCTACCACAGGAGGTCTCACCTCTTTTTGACAACAACACCCCTCTCATTCAGGACTTTCCTTCTCCTATAGAAAAATAATGGTTTCGCACCCATCATTGAGCTGAATCCATTGAAATGTTTATGTGGACGCGGAAACAATCATACACGACACTCGTACTTTGCAACAAGTAGAACCCCCGATCTATCAGCGATTGTCTCATTGGCTAAAGAAAAAGGTCAAGAAATATTACACATACAGCCTCACAATTCTATAGTGGGGAGATAGGTAATCAATACATCAAAGTATCTTGGCCAAAGGTAATCAAGCCAGTGGATGAGATGACACCGGTGACTACAAGATGAGCACAATCCAATTGGGACCAACTACTCATGAGGGAGATTTACACATATATCAACAATCTTCTACTCACATGGTGGTAAGGAATAAATAATATAAAGATAAGATTGAGGTACTAGAGGAATAAGTACAAACTCTTTCATCTTATGTGTAACACCTAGTGGAACCAAGCACTACAACACTTCCTATTGAGAAAGTGGCACCCATCAGTAGCTTCAATCTAGAATCCATTAGAAGAACACATGAGCTCACGATGCAGGGGTGAGAAAACAATGAATGGATTGACTCAATCTCCAAAAAGGGAAGCCATCACTCTAAGAGGCAGTCAATCTCTTTGCATACATGTGCACAACAGCCAACAAAATACGAGCACTCAAAGAGGATGTGGAAAAAGAAAGAGAGTACTGGGAACCTCTGGGACCAGTAGTGAGTGAGATGAGAAACACCCATCATCAGGAGTTGATCAACAAGAAGGTTTTTGAAACTCCTGCAGAAGACTTGACATGTGTATGGGTGAGGGCCTTGATAATTAGGTTTGAGGCAATAAATCGAGGCTTTCACAGAGCTAGAGGAGAAAGAAGAACAAACATACAAGCTGCATGATAGTATAAATCGGAAAGTTCGAAACTTGGAGTACCTGCAATGAGTGAACACACAACTGCTGATGAGTTGATCGACCCTTTCAAATAATATGTCAAGAAAGGGGTGGGAAACCCATTTTCCTTCACTAAGGATACTCTCAAATTCCTCTCAGAGATCTAAGCCTCCATTGCACTTATTACAGAAAAGCACTCATCATGGTTCGGGAAGTGCAAGGACATCAAAAAGTGTGATTGATGGATGGACCGAAACCTTGAGCTACATTTCGCATCCCTCATTGCGACAAAGTAGAACCTATAGTGGCTCATTTCAACAAGGAGCTTGGAAAGACAAAAGTCTTCTCAGGAACGTGAAGTGGAGAGCAGTCAGAGAATGGAGCCAAGTCCACCGCAGCAGCTCATTCTTCCACATAATTCTTCTTCTTTCTTCTTCTTCTTCTCTTCTCACTCAACACTCTCTCTCATCAATGTTATATTTTTGCGTTGAGGTTTGCACTTTTTAATATTAATTTAAGTGACTTTAGAAACATAATGTAAACTTTAAGTTGCCTTGATTTTATAAAAGGGACTTAAATATTTAAGTGGAATATGAACAGTCTAAATTCAAATTAAAGTATTTGAAAAGTCACCGGGAAGATGAAGAGTTATATCCTCTTCTATAAATTGTATGTAGCTCCTCATTTAATGGTCTTCTTAGATAAATTCTAAAATCTTCTTAAATTTCTTAGATATTGGAGCTGTTTTTTTGTGAATTCATGACATAGATATCATTGTGAAGAGATCAAAGAGACAAAATTTCTTCTATTTTCCCTACTCAAAATGTCTTCCATTTCAATGATATGTACAATTTTTGCTTGATCTTCAATAAAGAAAGAAGGAATTTTATCCTTTTTGACTCAAGGGTTTAGTGGTACTTGATGCACCCTAGAATTTACGAAATAACCTAGGTGGGTTATCACATCACTCGGCCCTAGACCGAGTGCTCACCCAAAGTTTGCAAAGGTATCGGGGCCCTCCTTAGAGTTGCTTTTGTGGGATGCAAAAATGATGAAGGTTTTATGCATCCAGATCCATAAATAGTATAAAAATTCTACAGAGCATATTCCATATCTAGATCTAAGGAGTAATGGATTTAAACAATAGCCATGATGAGTTCAACCATGCAAGAACTAGTTATGATCATGTTTAACACCTTGAATTAGTCAATACACTCCATTATATTAAACACAGTAAATACACAGAAGCTTCTTACAATATTTAGTATCATAAACTTATGCGTGCATCAAGTCTAAAAGTATAACTCCATAATATCTCACTACTCACTCTCTCTTAACCTACGCAGATTACTACATATTTATAATGGTGGGGACTTTCCCTTCACTACTTACATAATTCTAAAAATAGGTTGCATGCTGAAAATAGTCATGCGCCTTTACAATAATAGACACACATGCAAGTGTGCTAATAATATATCTCTTTTAGTTAACTGGCAATAGTAATTATATTATTAACTCAAACCCATGCAAAGCGCTTAGTAGACACTCTTCCAAAAATAGCCTATGTGTGTCGCGCAAGTCTTTATCTGGTTTGTGTGCTCTCCAAAAATAACCCGTAATCCTGAAAATGGCTAAGTCCTAAATTTTTCCTTGTCTTTCACGTGCATTTCCTTCCCTATCCTTCCATGCCTTTGAATGTGCCATGTTCCCACGCACGAACCTTTTGTTTTCCTTTTGTTAAGTATCATACTTTGTCTACTCAACATTACCCCACACTAAACTACATTGTCATCCCGGCAATGGTTGCCTCTTGATACTTCAAAGAATAAAGAATGTGAATGAAAGGAAATTAAAGAATTATTTTACAAAGAATGAACTTTCACTCGCAACATCCTTTGTTTCAACGGGAAGAATTAACTCCAGATATTCTTCTTTGATTTCAGCCTCTAAGGTCTGCCAATCACTCAATGTGGCTTATGCCTTTTTTGGAATATCCGATGCAATAGAATCTAAGTCCTCTTGCATAATCTCTTCCTTCTCTTTCTGTAATACTATCACAATGTTATACATTGTAGTCACCCTTCCTTCCGTAAGATCCATCTTTCGCGCTTATAAGATTCTCAATTTCATCCAACCTTTCTTTATGGGGGTGTTGGGATGCTACAAGGGCCTTGCACTTTTTCTTTACCAGTGCTAATCATTCTATGCACCCCAATGTCTCATCTTTCATCACCTTCAGGACTTCATTGTCTTCTACCATCATCCGGATTTTGATTACTGCTTTTGGAGCTTCCCAAATATTCAACACTGGTATGCTTTCTTTGGCTCTTCCTAGAAATTTTGTAGTAAGGCTTCATAAGATGAAATATTTCTAACTACTAAGGCCCTTGCTCTCTCCACTTCTTGTTCAGGGTCCTTTAGTTCTAGCATCTGAATCGGTCCATCCTCAAGCACCAAATCAACTAAGGTATGCACATAATGCATAGCCGAAGGGAATCTCTCAGGTACCTTAGACTCCAGGTGTGGTCTTTCCTTCAGGACATGATCATTGATCTCCTCTACCATGTTGATGAGGACCCCATTCTTCTTTTACTCTAGGTCCTTCTCTCCTTTTAGATGCATTATTTTGGCATCTTTAGCTTTAATATCTTCTCTTAGTGCTCTAATAGTTATAGCCTTATCTACATTCCACCACACCACCTTTATAGATACCTTCACCAAGGCATTACTCACATGTTCATCAGACATAACAGTGGGCTTGATAGTTATGTGCCTATTTTGTGGTGCCTTTCTCATTCTTCTTGACACACAGGACTCTTCACATACATCAAAATCAGGCTCGTCCATGTGATTTTGCATGGACCATGACAATTTTTTCCTCACATGCATAGTAGCCATGTTTGGGTCCATCAACTCCCATCCATACAACTCCTTGAGGCCTACTGTATTCTAGAATTGTGCATGTACAATTTTACTTGTGTCCTCATCATAGCCCATGATCGGTGCAACATACTCCCCACTTGCCCCTTTTTGTTCTTGGCCCCTTAGGAACTTGAGCACCAAGGTTTGGAGTTGGATCTTCTATGTTTTGAGTAGTATCTTGTTTTGTTTCTCCTAACTCCTTTACTCCTTCTTCATTCTTGGGTTCCTCCACATCCTCTAGTGGTACAAGAGTTCTAGGTGCACTCTCTCGTAATCCTTCATCTCCTCATTTAGCTTCAACTTTATCCTTCTTTTTGCAACTACCTCTTTTTATGGAGAGAGTCGTGGTGATATTCTTACTGACTATGGAGTCCATGTGCCTTGTGTTCTTGTTCTTGAACACCCTCTTAAAACGGTGCTCTCCTTAGACTTCTTCCAAGTCCTCTTCTTATTATTGTACCTGAGGTGGGGTACTTACATGCTCAGCCTCTACTCTATCTGTGGGTTGCCTCCAACCCCTATGTTCTAAGCCACCACTATCTTCATGCTCTTCTTCCTCATCATCTACCTCTATAGGTTATGTGGGATTTGGAGCTGGTACGTTCTCCACTATATGTTTTCCCTTAGGTGGCCTTGGGAGTGCAAACTCATTCTCCACATATTTTTATTCTCCAGCTTGGGCTTAAGCTAAAGGTATACAAGCGTTGCTCCAATGTCCCCAATTTCCAAGCTTACAGGATTCATGCTTATAACATCTAAAATGAGCCTCTCAATATAGGTAGTCGGCCTAGAAATACATATGTCTTTCTCAGAGTGTGGTAGTCACAGTCTACCTTGTCTGCAATAAAATTCAGGTGGTGCGCATCAGTAAAATGGTGGATTGATGCCTAGAAGTAGCGCGTTGTGAAGGCATATGGAAGTTTTCACCATGGGATCCAAGTCCCATCCCTCATAGAAAATCATGTGATGCATAAGTGCTGGTACACCGTGAATTATATTACCTTGCCCACCACTGATGGTAACTCCTTAGGAATGTGCCACTCCTCTTCAAATGACGCATGAAGCCTATCATACCACATCTCCGCCCTATGTTTGAATGGCCTACTCATTGACCCTTCACATAAATATTTTTAAAAACCTTGCAAGGGATTTTTTCTCCATGTGATACTCCCAGATCTTGTCCTTTGGTCCATCAAGCACTCCAATCTCCATAAATACTAAAGAAAGTAAAATAGCACAAAAATGATTTTATCGCATGTGCGCACTTCCTCGATAATGTTCTCTACAATGTATCCTATTATGTTGTAGATCATTCCTGTGACATTCTCCTCGCGATATGTAGCCACATTGTATTCACTTACAACCACCTCTCTTGGTCATTCAACTTTGTTACTAGATGTGCAGTTGCCTGAACCACTAGGTACTTCTTGAACTTTTCAATGTCCATCCCTGTGTGAACCCTTTATATATCCTAACTCTTTACATTTTTCCATGATCATTGCCTTATCAGTTAGATCACTGACAAGGTCTAGGCATGTGCCTTTTAATCCTACCAGTGTTGCAATCAAGGTGGTTGTGATTCGACTCTCCATCCGAGAAAAATAGAAGTCCTCATGGATTCTGCTCATTAACCACTAGTATAATGGTTCATACTTGCCAAAATAAGGGAGCTCGTACAACTGATAGACTCCAACCTGCTTTAACAAATTCTCCCCAAAGCATCATCATATATTGGCATGTCCTCTGTTGTGCGCTTGTTGGTCTTCATGCTCAACAACGCATCTAACTCCTTCTTGTTATCCAATGTGTGGTGGTTGTAATCACTTATTTTACACTTACGGATGTGGGAATCCCATTCTTGCCCAACTATAACACCTTGGGTCTTGCATCTCCAAAAATTAATCTTCGATGTAACTTCAACTTTTGCCTCCACTTTCTTCTTTCCTTTGGCTCACAGCGGGTGCTTTATTTCTTTGCCATCTAAAAATCTCACCTTCCTATCCTTTGTAATGTGCGGATGTTTTTTTGTTTGTCTTCTATAGTGAGTAGGTTCAAACCCTAGCTCGAATCTACATGCCCTATCTCTTTTGCAATGCATCTGCTTCACTCAAACCCTTCACCAATGGGGACAAAAGCTTTTTACGCACACAAATCTACTCTCCATGTCTAGTTTCACACTAACCGTACCTCAATATATGTCGTTCAGCCTCGATTACACTTAGATCTTTCAAATTCTTGTGATCACAATGGTAAAAATGAACTCACATCACATCCTTATATATATTTTCAAAAAGTTGGTGCATTTATTACTCTCCCACCTACCAACAATGTTATCATTGATTGACCATTTACACACTTTTCGTGCGGGTACATCTTCGCACCTCGGCCTATAACCTTCTAGCACGCCTTCCTACCTTCTAGCTACAGACTTCTCTTAATTAAGCATGCTTCCATGCACACGAGTACCTCACCACCTTTGTGTTTTCTCTAGGTAGTCTCCACGGTACATTACTTACCTGTGTTATATTGTTCCTTCATTTATCTCCATCTATGGTCATTATTTAGAAGCAATATTCTTTCCAACAACTCTCCAAACTTGAATAGCACATGTAGCAGTTTTTCCTTTATGTGTACCCATTTTTCAATAGCCACCCCACACAAATGGTATGTGTAGTCCTCTGTGCATAAAAAAATTATATAAATGGTAATTAGCTTTCCGGTCGCAAACATGCTTACTACACAAAACACCAACTAAAATGACAAAGCATAGTGACAAAGAAGGAAATAGATTAAGGGAATACATAAATGAAAACCTACTATAAATGGAAACACCGCCTTATTACAAACACCAAGATGACTTATTTATAGTAGAGCTTCACCTACTACCCATTGAAGTAACACAGTAACCGTATTCCATCAAGCACCTTTCACCTGAGAGCGCTGTTTCAAGTATGTGAATGATAACATATGGTCCTAACCAATGTACTTTAAGTTTTCTGGATGGCATAAAAATTTAGAGTCATAAAGAATCTCCATTTGTCCAATCTCAATATTTTTGTCCCTCGATGTGTCGGTCATGCCATGTTTTCTACCGGCCTTTTCTTTCTTCCGATTCCAACG
Source organism: Taxus wallichiana var. yunnanensis (assembly GCA_018340775.1). NCBI lineage: Eukaryota > Viridiplantae > Streptophyta > Pinopsida > Cupressales > Taxaceae > Taxus > Taxus wallichiana. The sequence goes on from CM031242.1 coordinate 661,458,252, forward strand.
TGTTATTATGTGTCGCTCATCTAGTTTGGTCAACTTTTCAATTTGTTCTTCTAATTTATTCTCATCAGCTAGACCTCCAAAGCATGTGCAATATGCAAAGAAGGTAACATGAATTCCATAGGAAGAACTTCTGCACCAAACACCAATTGAAAGGGTGTGGCCTTGTTTAACCGCTTGTATGTTGTTCTATATGCCCAAAGCACGGTAGAAAATTTATCATCCCAATATTTTCTTCCAACATCACAATTTTTGTCAATGTCTAGCTCAAAATCTTGTTGAAAGCTTCAACAGTCCCATTTTCCTGAGGATGATATGACATAGTCTTATGGTGTGCAATCATGAACTCATCCAATAGAATTATGATTGTCTCATTTAAAAAATGTGTGCCCCTGTCACTAGTCAAACTCGACATGCATCCATACCTTGTAAGAACGTTTTCCCATAAAAACCTGGTTGTTGTACAATCCTTTGTAGGTGATGCTTCTGCCCACCTTGTAAGATAATCTATGCAAGTGATGATGTAGCGCAATCCATTCCTATGTGTGGCTGATGAAATAGGACCCACAAAGTCTATAGCCCATTTTTCAAATGGTTCTACACTAGGAATAGGTCATAATGGCATTTCATCTTTTTCCCTAGTTTTCCTAGGCATGGACGATGATCACGGGCCTTACAATACACCTTACAATCCTTATACGGGGTCTCCCACCCACAATCTAGCATGTAGAATTTTGCACACGGTGGAATCACTTGCATATTGCCCTGTGCAATACCACCATGAGCCTCTTCTATGATATTTGTGTGCTCATGCTCCAATACACATCGGCATAGTACTTCATCTTAGCCTAGCTTGTTTAGTTCACCGATCAACATAAACGATGACGCATGAATTGCAAGTTGTTTCTTCTCTAATTATTTCAATCTGTCTGGCACTACACCTATGCATAGAAAGACAACAATATCCTCCAAGACTAAAGATGTGCGATGTAACCTATATAACTGCACATCTGGCATTGTATCTTCAATTATTTATGTGTCTTCCCTTATTGTATCCTTGATAAATGGTCTAGGCTAGAATTACTTTTCCCTGGTTTTACCATAACTGTAAAATCAAATTCTTGGAATAAGAGCACCCATCGACATATGTGCCCCTATAAGACTAGATTATTTACCAAGTATTTCAATGCCATGTGATCGGTATAGAATACAAATGGTGTTACTAGTAGGTACTATCTGAATTTATGTAGCGCATAGATCATTGACAAAGATTCACGCTCTATAGTTGTATAATTCTACTCTACATGAGTCAACTTTCTACTAGCAAAACAAATAGGATGATCTATAATACCTTCTCCAGGATGAGCCAACACCGTGCCAGAGGCATCCACATGTACATGAAATGGTTGGTCCCATGAGGGAAATCACATAATAGGTGTTGTAGTAAGTTTCTCCTTTAATGTCTTGAATGCACACTGCTGCGGTTCCCCCAATAGAATGTCCCTTTTCATTTTAGTAACTCCTTCAAGGGTATGGAAACCTTAGCATATCCTTTGATAAATTTTCTATAATACCCAGTGTGACCAAAAAATCTGCGTACCTCACTGACATTTGGTAGGTTCTTTTAGGCCGACAATAAGCTGTAAGTTTAATTTGGATCTACCAACAAACCTTCCTTACAGATAATATGCCCTAACAAAGTGCCAAAAGGTGTAGCAAACACACACTTTTTGATGTTCAAAGATATGCTTAACTATCTACATCTTTCAAACATTAAGCGTAAATTGTCACAATGATCCTTAATAAGCCCATATACCATCCAATCATCCAAGTAAACTTACAAGAAAAGATGAATAAAATCTTGGAATGCTTGAACAACTATTCATGAAAATACAACGAACACATTTTTCAGTCCGAATGACATCACAGTATATGTAAAACTTCCTCATTCAATGGTGAAAGTAGTCTTTTCTTGATCCTCCTATGCAATCCTAACCTAATTATACCCAAAAATCCATCTGTGAAGGAATATATCTCACGCCCCTACAACGCCTTCTAATATTTCCTCTGTGAATGGCATAGGAAAAGGATCAGTCACACATGCGGTATTCATCTCTTTGTATTCCACACAGATCCTAATTCAACCATCTTTATTTATACTAATCACCATAGAGCTAACCCATTCGACTCGTTCGGGGGCTTGATGATTCCAGGACTTCAACATTTTGTCGATTTCTTCTTTGAATTTTTGTGCAAGTTGGGGTTCATCTGTAGGGTCTCCTCGACCAGAACACACCTTCCTTAAGCTTTATCTTCATTTATCTTAATGATGTATGCACTCCTTTCAATTCATGGCAGCCCCTAGAAATAAATCCACGAAAATCACAGAGCAACCCCATTATTTTTGCTACTTCAAATTCATACCAATAATCTCCAATTATTGTCTCTTTAGGTTCAAAGCATTCATACCAATATTCACTTTCTTGGTCCTCATAGGTTCATGATAGGCACATGTGTTGTTATCTACACTATCTAAGACCTCGCGTGCACTTGTTGAATAGTCTATATCCAATTCTTATACATTTTCATCATCCACTATGTAAATCATCTTCCCTTTTTCTTTCTTAAAGAAAGCACGCTTAAGTAGTGTTGCATTTATCTTTGTTTCGGAGAAAAATGCACTCTGAGTCATTTTCATCAAATAACTCATGAATGAGTTCTTTTCCTTTGCATTTTCTCTCATAGTCAATTGCTTTATAACCCTTAATGCCTCTTCTCTGGAGGTATAGTAGATAAGTAGTCAAATTTTTGGACCATACTTATAATAAAATCTTGCCAATTTCAGTTTCTCTATGTAGCTTTGCATATACATACCAAATGTGTGCGTAGCCTTGTAAAGTAAAATAAAGTTTGTGCACCCATAATGAAGGTGTTAAAGCTTCCTGTCCCTCTATCCAAAGCCTCTCACACTGTTGGATGTGATGTTGAATAGGTTGATGACCATGATATGTGTAGATTTTAGTTGGTGCATTGCTCCTAGAAAACCAAGTTGTAAGAGCAATCCTGACTTCATTCCATTCTACAAGATTATCCCTATGAACCACCCACCAAAGGCATGTTGTTGTCCCACAGGGGTTTATGCTAGCATACCTCTTCTCTCCAATTGTTTCATCTATTGTTCCTCCATGGCACGTAGGAATATTGTAGGTTCCCCTTCCCCGAGTGTACCAAGGATCAGGTTTGTTACCTATTCTTCGACACAACGAGGTTTACTACTCCACGCAAATGTGCTCCTTACTTCACGCACTACCAAGTCATAAGTACCATGAGCCCAATTATCACAAGAAATACTTGTACTATTGCTAATAGATTGTGTATTTTCCTACTAAAGGATTCCTTATTTAGATGGCTTGAGCATACGGGTCCCGGATGGTTTGATGCAACCTAGAATTTACTAGATAATACCCTAGACACACTGGCACATCACTCATCCTAGACTGAGCACTCACCTGAAGTGTGCAAAGGTACCAGTCCCTCTTTAGGGTTGTTGTAGTAGGATGTTAGTGTGATGAAGGAAGAAACATATAGATCCATAACTAATCCATCATTCTACAATGCATGCCATATTCAGATCTATGAAAGAACAAACTTAAACAATAATCATGATTGAATCAAGAACATGCACTACTCAATTACACACAAGAATGACACTTAGATTCAGCCAATAACTTCCATCTATTAATAAACACAGAAGCTCCTTATAATAATGGCATTCTATATTGATGCGCACATGGATATGATACAGTAATCCAGTCATATGCACATATCTCTTTATGCTTACCTCTTACGCTCTGCATATACCTATATATCTCTCATCTCTCTCTCTCAGGTAATTCACTACATATATATAGGGTGGGGACTTTCCCTTCACCGCTTATCTATTCCAAAAATAGGCCACATGTTATTAATAGCCACGCATCATTTACATGTATAGCCACACATGCAAGTGTGTTATCTATAGACCTCTTATAGTTAACTGAAGTGACAATCCTATTCTTAGCTCATGTCCATACAAAACACTTTGATCCGATCCTCCAAAGATAGACAATGTGTGGCACGCATGTCTCTACATCATTGGTGTGTTTCACATGCCATCTTCTAAAAATAGGTCTTCATGCTCAAAATTGGATAAGTCTTGAATGTTGAACTTCTGCTCCATGCATGTGTTCTTCCTATCCATTCGCGCCCTTAAACCTGGCTGTTTTCCCACACGGACTTCTTGTGTGAGTTTTTTCAAGTGTTCTCTGATCAACATTACCCCACACTAATCTCATTGTCACCCCAACAATGGGTATCTCCAAAAATTGAAGTAAAGAATAGAAGAATGGAAAGAATAAGAAAGAAATAATGTAGATGAATAAAGAATTTTTATGAGGTAGCCTCCTCTATATCAGTTTGAAGTATCAACTTTGGATACTCCTTTATTCGGCCTCTAAGGCCTGTCATTCAACGAGTGCTTGTTCTAATTTTTCTAGAATGTCCATAGTAATGGACTCCAATTCATCCTCGCAATCTCCCCTTTTTCATTTTGCAGAACCAACACAACGTTAGACATAAAGGTTCATCTTCATGCATAATGAGATTCCCAAGCTCTTCCAGTCGAGTCTTGTGCAGCTCTTGTCTTTGTTGCAGTGGCCTTGCACTTCTACTTAACCATTGACAATATTTCTTTGTAGCCCAATGTTTTATCCTTCATTACTCTCTGGACCTCATTGTTTTCTTCCAGGGTCTTTATGTTGATAAGCACCTTTAGAGTTGTGTAGATATTCAAAGCCTAGTTTGCTTTCTTCAATACTTCTTGTAGCACTTGCAGTAGCCCTTCATAGGATGTAATCTTTCGCATCACTGAAGCTTTCTCTCATTCTACCTCTTGTTCTAAATTCCTTGGCGTTGGCATGCATAGAGGTTCATCTTCAAGTACCAGGTCCACCAACTTTCCTACATAATGTATCATTGAGGGAAACATCTGTGGTACCTTGGGCTCCAAGTGTGGCCTAGCTCTTATGACATTATCTCCAATATCCTCTGCAATGCTGATAAATACTTCATTCTTCTTTTGCGCTAAGTCCCTCTCTTGCATTATGCACGTTATCTCTGCATCCTTTGTCTTTAGCTCCTCATGCAATGCTCTTATCATTACAACTTTGTCCATGTTTCTCCTTGCAACTTCAGTAGAAACCTTCACTAATGCATTTGACTGCTCATTTGACATGACAAGAGGATTTACTTTCATATGTCTAACTTGGGGTGCCTTTTTTAGCCGTCTCGAAACACATGACTTCTCACATACATAAAATTCAACCTCATCCATGTGGGTGTGCATTGACCATGATAGTTGTTTTTGAGTACGCACGGTTGCCATATCCTCATCCATTAGCTCAGGAAAATAAATCCATACGTGTTATTGTGCTCTAGAAGCGGATGCGGACAATTTTACACTGCATCCTCTACATATCCCATACCGGTGGAATGTGCTCTCCACTCGCTCTTCTAAACCGTTGTTGCTTAAGGGCTTTAGATTCCAAATTTGGTACTTATGTCTCCATGTCTGAACAATCTCTACAATTTGTCTCCTCTGGTCCCTTTTATTTCTCCTCCTCATTCAACTTTAGTTTCCTCCTTCGTGTACAAGTGGCCTCCTTTGTGGAGAGAGTCTGGGTGATCTGTGCACCATTTTTGGAGTATCGCCTTTGGTCCTTGTTCACTGAACACCCTCTTAAATCTATGCTCCCCTTTGGTTGTATTCAATTCCTCATCATCCCCCTCTTGTGGTTGAGGTGGTGTAGTGGTGTGCTCAGCTTCATCCTTATTCGTAGGATGTCTTCTACCTCTATGCTCCAAACCACCACTATCTTCATGCTCATCCTCCTCATCCTCCACTTCAATTGGCTCTATGGGCTTAGGCATTGGGATGTTCTCCATTGTATGATTTTCCTTTGGTGGTGCTAGAAGTGCGATTTCACCTTCCACATACTTCTTATTCTCCACCTTTGGATTTAGTTGGAGATACACCAGTGCTGCTCCAATATCTCCCACCACCAAACTTATTGGTTTAATGTTTAATATATATGAAATGAGTCTTTCAACATATGTAACCCAACCTGGATACACATATTTCTTCCTTAGTGTGTGGTAGTCACAATCTACCTTATCCGTGTTGAATTTCAATCGCCACATGTCGTAAACACTGTGTCTTGGCGCTTTGGAAGTACCTTGTTGTGAATGCATATGGAAACTTACACCAAGGGCTCCATGCTCCATATTTCATGGCAAACCATGCTATACAGAAATGTTGGTATACAACGAATTGAACTATCTTTCCAACCACCGAAGGCAAGTCCTTGGGGATGCGCCATTCTTCCTCAAAATCTATACAGAGCCTATCATACCACTTCTCAGCCCGTTGCTTAACCTAATCTGTCATGGATCCCTCACACAAGTACTTCTTGAATCATTCTGTATGTTATTTTTGTTCCATTGGATACTCCCATACCTTCTCCTTTGGTCCATCAGGTACTCCGATCTCCATGAACACCAGTGATAACAGAACAACTCCAAAGCTAATCTTTCCTCCTGCGTGCACTTCCTCAATGATTGTCTCTGTAATATAATGTGAAATGTTGTAGACTACTCCCTCGGACATGTGTAGCCACATAGTGTTCACTTTTGACCACCTTTCCTAGTCATTGAGATTTGTAACAAGATGCATGGCCACTTACACAACTAGATACCTCTTCAGTTTGTCGATGTCCATACCAAATGCAGACCCTTTCTATACCCTAACTCCTTTCTCATCTACAATATCATGGTTTTGACTATAGATCATCTCACAAATCATCTCCTGTGCCTTTTAACCCCATTACCGTGGAGATGAGTGTGGCTGAAATTTTGACTCTACGACCTACAAAGTAGAAAAATTCCTCGTGCACTCTGCTCATGAGCCATTGGTACAAGGGCTCATATTTCCCATAGTAAGGGAGCTCATAAAGTTGGTAAACTCCTATCTTCTACAAGAGCTTCTCACCAGCATCATCATACACCGGCATGTCTTCCACGATGTGTTTATTTGTCTTCGTGTTTAGTAGTGCATCAAGATCCTTATTCTCTATAGTACGGTGATTGTACTCACTAACTTTGCTTTTCCTTATGTGAGAATCCCACTCTGGTGACGATAACCCCCTTTAGATATTGCATCTTAGAAAAATTACTTTCTAGAGCCATCTCTTCTTCTTCTTCAACCACCTTCTTCTTTCCCTTCACTCATACTACAAGTGCTTTCTTGGGTGCCGATTCTACCTTGCAATCCTTTGTAGATCCTTACCTCTCAAACTCTGTAAGGTGTGAAGCAAACCCTAGCTCAATTCAATCATGCCCTAGCTGGAAATTTCATGCCCTAACTCCTCTCTATGTCACCTTGCTTCACTCAAACCCTTCACCATCAAGGATGCAAGCTTCTTTTGCACAAATTTGTTTATCGCGCTTGGTTTCACACCCTTCGCACCTTAATCCAATCACTTGGCTCTTCACACTTAGCTATTTCCTCAAATACTCTTAGTCATGCAACGGTAAAAATGAATTCACATCCCATCCTTATATACTTTTTAAAATTTTGATCCATTTATTGCTCTTCCACCTAAAAATATCCTCTCATTCATTGACCAAATTTGTTCATTCTATGCGGTACATATTCGCGCCTCAGCTATAACCTTCTAGTGCACCTTCCTACCCTCTGATCATAGACTTCTCTTCAACACGCGCCCTTGCACCGAGTACCTCATCACTTTACCTTCTCTGGTAGTTATCATGGCCTCTACTTACCTCACGTTATATTGTTCTTTCTTTCATTTCCATCCTTGGTCACTTTTGATGATAATTTTTTTACTTTGACAAACACCCATGGCATCTTATTCCTTTCATATTTCAATTCCCACAATCTTGTGCACGGATATCAACAACCACCCCACACTAAAAGGATGTTTTGCCCTCTACGCATAAACAGGCTTCATGTAGCAATTAGCTTTATGTTATGCAAGCACGCTTATTACACAATAACAACTAAATTGACAAAGCATAACGACAATGAAGGAAATACATTAAGGAAATACATAATTGAAAACCTAATCTAAATGGCAATATTGCCTTATTACAAACACCAAGAAGACTTATTTATAGTAGGGCTTCACCTACTCCCATTAAAATAACTAGGTAGCCGTATTCCATCAAGTGCTTCTAACTGGAAAGCACCTGATTCAAGTATGTAAGTGATGACATACGACCCCAACCAATGTACTTTGAGCTTTCCTGGATGGCGCAAGAACTTAGAGTCATAAAGAAGTACCATTTGTCCAACCGCCAACTTTTTCTCCTTTATATTTTTGTCATGACATGCTTTCTACCTGGCCTTTTCTTGCTTTTGACTCCAATGTGTTATGGCTCATCGCTCATCCAACTGAATCATCTTTTCAATCCACTCTTCTAAAGCATGCTCATCAGCTAGACCTCTAGCATGCGCAATGCACAAAGAAGGTAACATAAATTCTATAGGAGAATGGCTTCTGTGCCAAACACCAACTAAAATGGTGTGGCTTTGTTCAATCTCTTATAATTTATTCTATATGCCCAAAGAATAGCTAACACTTTACCATCCCAATCCTTTCTTCCAACATCAAAAATTTTTGTCACCGTCTGGCTAAAAATCTTGTTAAAAGCCTCAGCAGTTTCATTTTCCTGAGGGTGGTAAGGTGTAGTCTTATGGTGGGAAACCATAAACTCATCTAATAGGATCTTTATGGTTTCATTTAAAATTGTGTACCACTATCACTTTTCAAACTTAAAGGACATCCCTATCTTGTAAGAACATTCTCCCATATAAACCTAGTTGTTGTAGTTGTTGTACAGTCCTTCGTAGGTTCTACTTACCCACCTTGTGTGAGATAATCTATGCAAGTAATGATATAGCGTGATCTAGTCCTACGCGTAGCTGGTGAAATAGGTTATACAAAGTTAATGGCCCATTTCTCAAATGATTCTACAATGATAATATGTCTTAGTGGAATTTCATCTCTTTGTCTTGGTTTTCCTAGAAGTGCTTGACAATGGTCATAAGCCTTACAAATTTCTTTACTGATCTTTATACAATGTATCCCACCATAATCCAACGGGTAGGATCTTCTGAGCAGTCACATCACCTGTAATACCACCATGGGCTTCTTCCATAATATTCTTGTGCTCATGCTCTAATACACAATGGCGTAGTACTTCATTTCTACCTAACTTGTAGAGGTCACCATTGATTAACATAAACGGTGTCACACATATAGCAAATTGTTTCTTTTCTAATGCCTTCATTCCTTCTTGTGCTACACCAGTCTAGAGAAAGACAACAATGTCTTCTAATTCTAATGGCACACATTATAACCTATATAACTGGGCATCTGGCATGGTTTCTTCAATTGTCTGTGCTTCCTCTCCTGAGTTGATTCTAGACAAGTGGTCTAGTCCAGAGTTACTTTTCCCTGGCTTCACCACAACTGTGAAATCAAAATCTTGAAATAGGAGTACCCATCTACATATGCGCCCTTGTAAGACGGGTTTGTTCACCAAATACTTCAATGCCATGTGATCCGTATAGAATACAAATGGTGTGGCTAGCAAATATTGTCAAAACTTGTGCAATGCATAGATCATTGACAAAGCTTCACACTCTGTAGTTGTATAATTCTATTCAGCAGGAGTCAACTTCCTACTAGCAAAGAAGATAGGATGATCAACAATACCTTCTCCAGGTTGAGCTAATATTATGCCAATGGTCATGCCAGAAGCATCCACATGTACATGAAATGGTTTGTCCCATGAAGGAAAATGTAGGATAGGCATGGTAGTAAGTTTCTCTTTTAATGTTTCAAACACGTATTGTTGCAATTCTCCCCAATAGAATGTACCTTTTCCTTTCATTAACTTCTCCAAAGGTGTGGTAATTTTTGCATATCCCTTTGTGAATTTTCTTTAATATCATGTGTGACCTAAAATCCACACGTACCTCACTCATGGTGGTAGGCACTTCCAACCCTAAAATGACTACAACCTTAGTTGGATCAACCAACAAACCTTCCTGCAGATTATATGTCCTAACGGTATTCTAAAAGGTGTAGCAAATATGCACTTCTTGATGTTTAGAGAGATACTCAATTGTTTGCATCGTTCAAACATTAAGCAGATTGTCACAATGATCCTTAACAAGCCCATATATTATCTAATCATCGAGGTATACCTGTAAGAAGTTATGAATAAAATATTTGAATGCACGAACAACTATGCATGAGAATATAGCATGCGCATTTTTCAATCCAAAAGGCATCACAAGTATAGGAAAAATGCCCCATTCGGTAGTAAAATTTGTCTTTTCTTGATCCTCCCGAGCATTCCTAACACGATGATACGGAAAACCCATCTGTGAATGAATATATTTCGCGCTCTGCAACTCCATCTATTATTTCCTCGGTAATGGCATAAGGAATGGTTACATTACATGCAACATTTAGCTCCCTGTAGTCCACACATATTTGAATTCTACCATCCTTTTTGATATTGATCACCATTGGACTAACCCATTCTGACTCATTAAGGGGCTTGATAATTCCGATTTCAACATATTATCAATTTCTTCTTTTACCTTTTCACGTAAATTAGGATTCATTCTGTAAGGTCTCTTTCTCCGGGTGTGCACCGTCCTTAAGCTTTATCTTCATTTCCCAAGGGATTCATGCACGCCTTTAATTTCATGATACCCTTGAGGAAATAATCCCTAATAATCCTGAGTAACTCAATGAGCTTTACCACTTCGATTCTAACCAATAGTCTCTAATTATGACCTCCTTGGGCTCGGCCTTTGATCCTATATTGACCTTCTTTGTCTTCATTGGTTCATAGCATGGGCACATATCCTTAGCTGCACTATCCAAGACCTCACACGCCCCTTGTGAATGGTCAATATCTAGGTTTTCAACTTCCTCATCATCCACGATGTACACCATCTTTCCTTTTTATTTCTCAAGACAAGCACATTCAAGCAATATGGAGTCTTCTCCTTCTTCCTTTTCAAAATGCACTCGGACTCTGTCTCACCAAATAATTTCTTAATATGCTTCTACATTTGCACTATCTCCTATAGTTAAGCGCTTGACAACTTTTAATGCCTCTTCTATTGGAGGTTGGATAGAAAAGTAGTCAAAGGTCCGGATCATTTCTATAGTCAAATTTTGTCGGTTTCAATCTCTCGATGTAGTTTTGCGTATACATAACAAGCACGTGTGCACCCTTGTAGAGTAGAGTACAATCTATGCACCCAGAGTGAAGGTGGTAATGCTTCTTATCATGCTATCCAGAGTCTCTCACACTACTGAATTTGATGTTGGACAGGTTGATCACCATTATAAATGCAGATCTACGTAGGTGCATTTCTCCTTACAAACTTAGTAGATAGGGTGACTCCAATCTCCTCCCATTCTATAAGATTATCTCTATGGACTTCCCATCAAAGACTTGCTCGCTTTCCCATGTAAGGTATATACTAACATATCTCGTCTCCCGACCTAGTCTATCCACTTTACCTCTATGGTTTTCAAAAATACAGGAATATCTTCTACTCCTATATACCAAGGTACTACACCACCTATCCGTTGAATAGAAAAAGTCCATTCTTGCGTGTAAGCGTGCTTTTACCTCGCATCCTACTAGTTCATATGTACCATGAGCCTAATTCTAACAAGCAATACTCGCAGTATCACTAATAGAGTGAGAATTCTCCCACCGTAGGATGCCTTCCTTTGATGGCATGTACATAGATTCTCTTTAAGTCCTCACATAGAGGCTCAAATTATGGTGTAGATTTCCCATCTATTAAAGGTATCACAACCCTTTCCTCTTTGTTATCAAATCTGATATACCCATTATTTAATCTCAAATCAGCATTATTCGTATAACACTAAGGGTGTCCAAGCAAGGTTGGAAAAGCTGTCTACTTCTACAAGTGCTAATACCTCAAAATCCCTAGTGAATTTGGCCCCTTGTATGGTTATGGATGCATCCTTCAAAACTCCTATGGGAGTGGCCTTAGTCCTATTTTCCATTAACAACACATTAGAGCTGCAATGGAGGTCTCCCCATTTGTACCCATTCATCTAATGTAAGCACATTTACTTATACACCTATATCAATCAATATGTTGCTTAGCACCATCCATCCACAAAAGAGTTCAAAGTAGTTTCCTTGTCATAGTCAATACTATCAAAGGGAAGATTCGCATGTAGGATTTCTCGTCTAGTCTCAATACTTTCGCGTGGAGTGTTCCTTTTAAAAAACCTTATAATAATGGAATGATGCTCTCCTTGCACAACATTTTACACACTTCTCTCAAATCATCAATATTAGTTTGGGACATGATGCTTTCTTCGCTCCTTTAAATCTGTATCTCACCTTGAATATTCCTTAGCACTTCCATGGTATCTGGTAAACTTCCTTCTAATGAGCAAGATATGGGTACCTTACATGCAAAACCTCTTCCTTAATAATTGTAGGCTTTTGGTATGATGTCTCTCTTACGCGTACCACTTGAGACGTGTGGTAATATTCACACTTAAGGCCTCAAATTCTGGTGATATCTTGGGCATTTACTATTTTTCTTCACACATTGGATCCTAACCATCCTTGCGCCTTTGTTTTCCTACTTATGTTGTTTACCGAAATGCTCATATAAGTCAGGCACTCCTTGTAGCTATGATTCTTTCCGTAGAAATAACTTGTAAAATTCTAGGGACATTCGTGCCTATAATGATCGGGGATCCACATGTCTACTGCCCACGTTCCTCGAGGAAACTCACTTCTTCCTCCACCAAGGCCTCATCCTTGATATCCACAACCTCTTCTATGACCTCCTTCAAACCAGCCCTTATTCTTGTCATAGTGCGGTTGATTATGATCCCAATCCTGGTGCTCATTATTTTCCTTAGAATTATTCGTTATACTTGTTTGTCGTACCCCAATGTCTATAGCATCATGGATCTAACCAATCAATCAACAATCCTCGAGTACATGGGACGTGCATCTACAAATCTTACAAAAGCAGGATACATTCTTCCTTATCATGCATTATAACAAAGCAAAGTGGCTAGCATCATGATTCAAATGACAGATTTCACATTCTAACAACATTGAATGTATATATCGCAAGGGAAACTATCCTTGTGTGACCTTCCACTTCAAAATATGTACACCAAATCCACGAGCACATTTCATGGGTTGAATTCATTGATAGCTTCTCTAACTATTTTTTCATAGATGTAATCTATGCCTCTAAGAATGGACTAATGCCGTTGTCAAATGCTCCCAACTACCTCAACATACAAAGCTACTTCCGGTGCTTCCGTGGATTAGTGTATGTCTTATGTGACAAGTGCTCTTGAGAATGGTGTAATCAATCCTCCAACAAACCATTGTATATGTTGGTTGGCGTGACTATCATAAGACAACTTAGATAGAAGTTTCTTAAAATGGGCCTCATACTCACATACACTCTCGGTAGTGCCTTGGTTTATATCTTTGAGCGTGTTGATACTCTTACGCTCAAACTCCGGGATATAGAACTCTTTAAAAAAGCATCCTTCAATGTTGCATAATCCACGTAAGTTTGATCAGGGTCACACTTCCTATACCAGCTGTGTGCACGCCCTTATAATGTAGTAGCAAATTGACTTGCCTTACTCTCAAAAGTCATGATCCCTTTCGTGCGCCATAATATTTCACACATATGCACATGTTCAGCAGCATCCTCTATACCTCTATACTCCGGGAGACAAAGAGACATCTCCATATAGATATTTTGTGGTTGTTGCAGGCCTTGACCACCTGATCCAGAACCTCCTGTGTTTCCTCTACCTTCAGAACCACCAGATCCACCAGAACTAAAACCACCTATACCTCTTGATCCTCCACCTGTATCTGGAAGAATACATGTAGATGTACACCTTGTGCTCTGACAGTAGTACTATACTAAACCCCTATATTGTGTGAGGTAGTTCCACTTCCAAAGGTGAATCCAACATTCTATGCACTCACATTCTGTGTGGATGATGCACCTAAGAATGTTCCTCCAAATAGCATTGAAGTCGTTTATCCTACCATTGATGTACTTGCTCCCTAACTTACTCCTTCTCTCCTACTTCTCAAGTTATCTTGTTAGTTACTTGTCGTACTAGATACCAAAAAACCAAGCGCAAGGGCTAGGTCACCACGTGGATTAAGATGTGTGCCGCGGCCCGGGTAGTCTTTCTTTGGTGCACTTGTCGTGTGAATCCAAGGGGAGATCTCTGTCATGATTTCCAAGATGGGGGAGTTCCTAATGCTCTAGTTCCACGTCTTCTATGTGAGCTTCAAATCCTTCACAATCCATCTCTCTCCTCAACAAAGCATACTTTCTACGATGGTATGCTACTTCTCTATCTTTCTCCCACATGCCTCTTTATACTTAAGTCACCTTTCCTCTCTCTACCTTTATGCAGCTAGGTCTACCATCTTTCACCAAACTTCTTCCTACCCTCGCACATGGTGAGGTTTAGTTAGCCATTGGTTTACTCTCCAAGTTCAAATTTACCATCAAGATCTTGATCTCTAGTGGAATACCTTGTAGATATGCTCCTCTAGGATACCATAAAAAGCGGAATTCAAGAACCTCCAGAAGGAATACGTCCAAATTGAATATTGCAAAATATAATTGTTTAGAACAACATGAAACCACATATCCACAACCCGTGTAACATCCTCATTTTTGTAATTTTTTTTTTTGATAAATGCTTCTTGGTTCTAAATACATAATTTAGAACTCACAAATCAAAACAACCATTCTTATAACAGAGATAACCATATGTAGCTATAATGACTCAGAGTACTTCGATCTATTCATTCCATGACTACGTAATCTATCGATCTATTCATGAGTATCTAAGAGTTGGAATTTTTATTTTAACACAACACTCTTGCGGTTCTCTTCCCTAATCTGGGATTTAGAATGCTCATCCAAGGAACCTATCTAAATAATTGTTACCATTATTCATCGGCATCTCGTCCCTTAGACTAGGTGACATAGGACTACACAATCAGCAGCTTGTGATACTTTGGCCAAAGATTTGAAACATATGCTTATGTCTCGTATTCCTTGACAACATACTGCCAATCTGGAATACGTCCATCACCCCATTCCTTTGTTATGTAGAATGTCTTATCGACTTGACTTGACGGTCTCTTACGCCCCAAGTTATTCTCTCAGAACGGATTAATAATATGGTAACGTTATAAGGATGCTCTTGAGAACTAGGGATACTCGACATCTTTGGGTCAACCCTAGTTAACCCCTGTGTGTCAAGGTACCCGAGTCTCCGGGGGCAGCCTCATAACATGACCATGTCAAGAACTGATCTTGAAGTCAAAACTTGTTCGAGTTTAAGGAGTAAATCTTGACGATCAATGCAAAGGGTGTCGCCATAAGTCACCTGCATTGTTGTATCTTCGAGAAGATCCTAATCTTCTTGAAGGTACAACCTTGCAATTGACTTGTGCCATCAACCTTCAAATCCGCCTCGATAAGATCTACTAAACTTTAAGGTGTTACTTACGTTGAGTTAAAATTATACTATAAGACGCTCCCTTAAGGGTAGTCTTTCCCAACCCTTGGGTTCCTTACCTTAGAATTACCTTTCTTAATAAAACCCATTACACAAGAGAAGTTTAATAAGATTGAGGTCCTATCAAGGAGTTCATAGAAAAACATAATTCTAAATCAACGAAACTGGAAAATAACCCATAATCTTCACATGAGATTGCTAACCAAACCCTTTTTAGGTTTATATCAGTTCTCATAACTGAAATTATATCTTACTTATTAGTATCGAGATATAGTGATTAAGAATCCAATTAAACGTTGTCTTGACTTAGATCAAGACTAGGAAGTAATAATTTATTCAGTTCGTTTAGCTTCCTGCTCAGGTTTATTTTAACCTTAGCTTCTCGAAAGACAGTGATCTAAATTCCAATTTAGCTTTAGATAGAACATAATAGAACTACTAAACAATCTTAAGTATTCAGTCACATAACCTTGTAGCATACTTAGATAATCACAAAAGTCTCCAGTTATACAATAATAACAATGTTCTTAAAATCATTCGCACCGAAGAAGATCAAACCATCAAGATACGAATGCAAACACATAAGTAACAAATACCTCTTTTCATTCCTTTCAAAGCTAATCAAATACATTTTATTCATTCAAGATATTTGATACAATACTCAACAACAAAAGAACATCTTTCTTCCAGTAGTACATTTAGATAATCAAATTGAAGTTCATCGTAAAACCAAATTAAACAATCTGAACATCATATCAGATCTGCGTGCTTTTACCACTTACGGAAACCATCTACAAAAATTGTCAACACGGGTCAGTTCGATGAACTGAGCATGATAAGCACTAACTCTTAAAACAAATGCAATCCACCAATTGCTCTCATTGAACAACCTGTTTAAATGAAATCATTTCACCAAACATGTAGACATAATTCAGACTATGCTCCTTTGTAATTCAAACATGACTATAAACGCGTAACTCATATTATAGTTACTAAATAGTCCTAGATACTTTTCGAGATATTTCTTCATAAATATAACTCGATCAAGAAGAACAAATGTATCCAAAACAACTATCCATCGAATCCCAAGGACGAGAAAACATCGATGAGACCATTACATTCAGCATAATAAAATGAATATCATAACAATTCATGAATCCATCGGTATGTTAAAACAGTTCAACGAGTTAGATATAAATATATCAAAATTTACATTACAAGAGAGAGAGAGAAACCAAGACATTGATTTCCATTCCAATCATGCTCATGGTTGTACCATCCTCTCAAGAGTAATACATTCACATTATACGCATGCGACTAAGCCAGTCGAGACCACAGGAAGAACTACAGTTCGTCAAAAATTCAAGTATAAAAATTACCTGTAGCTTACTGAGCAATACAATAGCCCTCATGGCAAGGCAGTAATAAATAATCCAACAAATAGACTTAACATAGCTTTCCATATTATTCAACAAACAAGAAAATATCCAACGCCATCGCTTGTCAAGGCACAGCTATTAACTCTTTATCTCAGTCAAGCACAAGACTAGATAATCACAATAATGAAAGACGTAACCATGCACAATCACAACATCAATCACACCGAGTCGAAACACTCAGAACATACAGCTCAATCTAATCCCTACTAACACAGCAAGGACTTAAATCCAAAGCCGAAATCAAAAGAACAACCTCTTTATCACAGTCAAACAAGAGGCTAGATAACATTAAAACAAATGATGTTTCCTTATGCATATATAGTGACATTCATACTGAATCTAACACAAACATGCACAACTTCATTTAACTGAAACAAATCCTTATGATAATACAGCCATGACTTATATTAGAATTCGTTTTCAAGAAAAATAATCACAACAAGGTCTTCACAGAAGCTGAAATTCCATATCAGTATTTTCCTCAAAGTTTCATCCTAAGCCAAGCTACTACGGAATACAACAGGGTCTCAAACCGAGTAAAGTTTGTAAAGAAACCCTTCCTTTAAATTTCCACAGAAGTGAATAGAAAGGAACACAAGAATGTTAAGAAGGAGACGGAATGATATGCATGCACAGCGAGGGTTTAAATCAAGATTCGCGCCAACTCGCAACATATCGAGATCTCCAACAGTATCACATACAACTAGTGCTCATAACAAGGCTTCGATTAAAGTTGATTTCATGCGACAACAGTTCAAGAATCCCAATAGTACTCACAGCAAAACTTCTACAAAAGTCGTAATTCAAGATACATATCAAGGATTCCAACTGAACCAATATCTTAAGTAATCCCAACTAAACATCAGCAATCGAAACTAAGCTTAAGCAGAAGATGAAACATACGAAACATAAAAAGAATTCCAACTGAGTCTGTACCAGTGATATTCACTGCTAAGCAACAGTATTCAAAACAAAGCAACAGAAATAGATATACCAGATACTTTTCCAGGGCTCCAACTGAGTCTAAACTAACAAGTATTCTCATTCATAGCTTCTACAGAAGTCAAAAATACTATCTACTCAAGGATTCCAACGGAATTCAATAACATATAGTATTCATGCTGTACTTCTACAGAAGTCAAAACATATTTTCATTTCAAGAAGTCCACCAGCAACAATAACATGTATTACTCACGACAAAACTTATAAAGAAGTTGGAATATACTGTACATTCAAGAATTCCCACAGTATCATTTTCAACAAGTGAAAACAACAAGGTATCGACTGAAGTCTGAATCAAACAAGAAAACAATTCATGGACTTCCACAGAGCTGAATTCGTATATTATCTTTGCAAGCATTTCTACGAAATCTAACCGAAATGCAAAACACAGCAAGATAATACAACCGTACGAAACAAAATGCACACCCATCAAGGGTTCACTGAAAAATCGAGCCAGTAAGAAGATACAGCAAACGAATTCATACAAGCTACCATAAAAACCAACTGAACCCAAAAATCATCTGAACAGAGTTGTTCTAATGAAATCATTTGAAGGAAAGCAAGATTTTTAAAAGTTAGGGCCTAACATGCCTGGTAATGCCGCTTAAAAATCTGAAGAAGACCTCTGAAAGAGCTCGAGCCTTCTCCTCTTCTTCCACGTTAGTTTCAACAACAATAATTTGTTATTTCCATGCTTTATAAACTTTCCTCGACAGAGAAAAGAGCTAGTTATTCTCATAGTTTCCATGCAACACCAAGTAGACTGGTTCGAAGAACCAGTGATCAAACAGAGGGAAAACCGGAGCGCATGGAAAACCAAACAAACAAACAGTTTTCCATTTTGCATGTCTTCCCGAGCAATCCGAGCTCGGAAACCGAGTTCTTTAATTGCATTAACTCCAAAATTCCCGCTCAATCTCCATTGCCACCGACCGCCATAGTTGGCGATGGACAAATGCAAACCAAAGACCATTTCCAAATTTGGCGACTCTGCCACATCGGCCTCGATGGCCGTTTGAAACCTCAGCTAAATCCTTGTCCTTCATGCTTATCCCCTTCATTTAATGCCATAGAAACTACCGCCCATGGCTCACACCCCTTCATAGGTCCCTTTCCCCCACTAACATTAGTTAGGTTAGAAACATAGGTTAGATCATAAGGTGATACTTAGTCTAACTTCCTTAGTGCTAGGTCGCTAACCTTAGGAACATTTAGCTTATAGCTTAGGGCTAGGTTAGATTAACACTAATCCAACCCATAGGTTATTAACCTTAATAAATCTAGTTTAGGTCTAATAATTAGAATCGTTCAGTATAAGAACCAACAAATATACATTCACGAAAAGGATTCATTCCAGCACTGATAATAAGCTAGTAGTATAAATGTATCTGAATTTATTACCTGGCTCAAGATCAAGACCTTCCTGATATTACGATATCGGGAACCAATTCATTTAACCAAATCAGCCTGAGTTAACTCCTGAATTCCTCATTCCACACATTCGGGCCTTGCAACCTTCGTAAGGTCTATAATTTTTGTTCATCCAGAATAAACTTAAAACATCTCTTGGATCAATGCCACTGATCCAAGGCTGAGTCATATAGACGGGTAAATCCACAATTTATTCTGAAATCAGATTAAACTCAGGTGCAAAAATTTAAGAAATAAAAGAGTCCAAGCATATCCTGGCTCAGTCAAAGATCTTCAAATGCAAAGAAGATACAATCTATATCAAACATGACTTCACAATCAAAGGAACACATCCTTTTTACAGAAGAAATCATATATCAACACTTGAATGCTCAGGAGGAAGTAACAATAGTTCAGCGTGTTACAACCCGAGTCCAGATCAGATCATCATCATAAAGGGCCTGAAATTATTCCTATGTCCAGAAAAGTGTGCGATACCTCCAATTCCTCTTAGATGCATAAGCAATTAGCCACTCCTATAATTCTATTAGAAAGATGGTGAAAAAGCTTTCATATAAGATGTCATATAGATTATGTTCTACCTAAGTGCGTGCATTAAACTCAGATCCACTACATAACCATCATTCATATTCTTCCTCCAGTTGTGTATCCACTCCTCAATACTTGCTAGAGTTAACCGGTACGTCTTCATCGCGAAACATCCTAAAAACAACTGAAAAGAGGTCCCAACAATAGAACCAATGATGCAGCCTAGAATTTACCAGATAACACCCTAGACCCACTGGCACATCACTCAGCCTAGACTGAGTGGTCACCTGAAGCACACAAAGGTACCAGGTCCCTCTTTAGGGTTGTTGTAGCAGGATGTTAGTGTGATGAAGGAAGAAACATATAGATCCATAACTAATCCATCATTCTATAATGCATGCCATATTCAGATCTATGAAAGAACAAACTTAAACAATAATCATGATTGAATCAAGAACATGAACTACTCAATTACACACAGGAATGACACTTAGATTCAGCCAATAACTTCCATCTATTAATAAACACAGAAGCTCCTTACAATAATGGCATTTTATACCAATGCATGCATGGATATGATACAATAATCTAGTCATATGCACATATCTCTTTATTCTTACCTCTTACGCTCTGCATATACCTATATATCTCTCATCTCTCTCTCAGGTAATTCACTACATATATATAGGGCTATTCCAAAAATAGGTCACATGCTATTAATATCCATGCGTCGTTTACAAACATAGCCACACATGCAAGTGTGTTATCTATAGACCTCTTACAGTTAACTGAAGTGAAAATCCTATTCTTAGCTCATCTCCATGCAAAATGCTTTGATCTGATCCTCCAAAGATAGATAATGTGTGGCGTGCACATCTCTGCATCGTTGGTGTGTTCTGTGCACCATCTTCTAAAAATAGGTCTTCATGCTCAAAATTAGGTAAGTCCTGAATGTTGAACTTTATCTATGTGTGTGCGTTCTTCCTATCCATTCATGCCCTTAAACCTAGCCTATTTTCCCACTTGGACTTCTTGTGTGAGTTATGTCAAGTGTTCTCTAATCAACATGGTGTGTACATAAATACTATTCAAATATTCCTCACTTAAAGGCTCAATACAGGCACAAATTTTCCATCTGTTAAAGGGATAATAACTCTTTCCTTCTTGTTTTCAAAATTGATATATCCCTTGTTGAACCAAAGATTAGCATTATTTACATAACATCAAGGGCATCCGAGCAGAGCTGAAACTGGGAAGCCCATCTCGCAAGCACTAAAACCTCAAAATTCCCAGTGAACTTGGCCCCCTATATAGTAATGGATACATCTTTTAAAACTCGATAAGAGTGGCCTTAGTTTGATTAGCCATGAATAATACATTAGAAGATAGATGTAATGTAGGTCTCCCCATCTATACCCATGCATCTAAAGTAAGCACATTAACTTCCGCATCTCTGTATCAATCAATATATTACACAAAATCCATCCATCCACAACAGAATTTAGGGTGATTTCCTTGTCATAGTCTAAGCTATAGGGGAAGATAAGATATGCATGCAGGATTTATCACCCATTCTCATTATTAACACACGAATTTTTTTCCCTTCACCAACTCCCTACTAATGGAATAATATTTTCTGGCACAACATTCTCTATACCTCCTTCATGTCATCAATATCATATTGGACCATCTATGCTTCTTTCTTTTGTTCCATCTTCTGTGATTGCTCCTTTAAACATTATATTTCACCCTGAAGATTTTTGAGTACATCCATGGTTTCCTAATAAACCTCTTTCTAATGGGCAGGATTTGGATACCATGCATGTAGAACCTCCTCCTTAGTGATGGTAGGCCTCTGTTGTAATGCTTATTTGGCACATGTTGCTTTAGTGCGTGTAGTGATCTTTATAGGTAATTCTTCAAGTTTCGAGTGTCAATCGTAGCATCCATTGATTTTCCATAGCAATTTGTATCCCGACTATCCATGTACCTTTGTTTTCTTGGTTATGTTGCTTACTAAGATGCTCATATAAGTCTAGGCATTCCTCATAACTATGAATCTTCCTACAAAAAGAACAATTAATATTCTAAGGACATTCACACATGTAGTGGTAAGGAGATCCACATGTAAAACATGTTTTGTGAGGAAACTCGCCTTGTCCACCACCACCACCTCGGCCTGGCCGAATCCACCATGGTATCCTTGACCCTTACCATGACTTCCTTCAAAATTCCCTTCATACTAATCATAGCATGCTTGATTGTGATCACGGATGCTCACCCTTTCCTTTTAGAGTTATCTAATAATCTCATCTTTTGCACACCAATATATATAGCATCATGGATCTGACCAATCATCCGGCAATCTTCCGTATCGTGAGTCGTAGACCTGTAAATTTTACAATAGCAAGAGACGTTCTTTCTTATTGCACGTTGCAATAGTGGGCAGTGGTTGTCATCATGGTTCACATAACATTACTCATAGTCTAGTAATAATGAATGCATTGATATGTGGGGACAACTATCCTTGCTTTATGACCTTCTACTTCACAATTTGTACACCAAATCCTCGTGCACATCTCATGTGTTGAATTCATCGATAGTTTCTTCAAATTATTTTCCATAGCTGCAATATGTGCTTCCAAAAATGGGCTCACCCCAGTGTCTATGCTCCCAACATCCTCAACACGTAAAGCTACTTCAAGGGCTTACATATCGGTGTATGTCTTATGTGACAGCGCCCTTCTAAAAGGTGTAATAAGACCTCCAATGAACCACTATGCATGTTGGCTTACGTGAATATCATAAGAATGTTTTGACAAAAGTGTTTTAAAATGGGCATCATAATCCATGACACTCTCAGTAGTTCCTTTCTTAGTATCCTTGAGCGCGCTTATACTCTTCTGCTCAAACTCAGGGATGTGAAACTCTTTAAGGAAAGCATCTTTTAATGTTGCATAGTCTACGCAAGTTTGATCAGGGTCAAACTTTATATACCATTTGTGTGCACATCCTTGTAACATAGTGGTAAATTGACTTTCCTTGTGGTCAGAAGTCATGATCCCTTTTGTGCACCACAGTATTCCACACATGTGCACATACTCAAGCAACATCTTCAATGCCCCTATATTCGAGAGATGAAGAGACATCTCCATGTAAATATTCTAGGTTTGGTGTGGACCTTTCCACCAGATCAGAACCTCTGTACTACCTTTTCCTCTATAACCACCAAATCCACCAGAACTAGAACCACCTATACCTCTTGATCCTCCACTTATAGCCAGAAGTGTACTAGAAGATGTACTTCCATGTGTCCCAATAGTAGTATTGTAGTGAACTCCTACATTCTATGTGGTGGTACTACTCCCAGATGCGAGCGCCAAATTCTACGTGCTCGAATTCTATGTGGATGATGCGCCTGAAAAGGTACCTCCAAACAACAAAAAATATGTTTTCCCTATCATTAATGTACTTTCTATGTGACTTACTCATGCTTCCTGCTGCCCAATTTAGCTTGCTAACTATTTGATGTACTAAGTATCGAAAACCAAGCACGGGGCTAGGTTGCAGTATATTCAAATGCACGCATATGGCCCAAGTTATCTCTGTTGGCACACTTCAATGTGAGACCGAGGGGGGTTCCCTTTCATGCTTTCCTAAATGGGGGAGTTCCTGATGCTTTAGGTCTATGCCTTCTACGTGAGCTTTAAATCCTTCGCAAGCCATCTCTCTCCTCAATGCCATCCACTCTATAATGTCATGCTACTTCTCTATCTCCCTCTCGTGCACCTCATTATACTTAAGTTGCCTTTCTTCTCTTTGCCTCTCTGCTGCTAGGTTTGCTATCTTTCACCAAACCTGCTCCTACCCCATGCGTGGTGGGGTTTAGTTAGCCATCGGTTTGCTTTCTAAGTTCAGGGTTACCATCAAGATTTTGATTGCCAGTGGAATGCCTTGCAAGTAAGTTCCCCGGGATATCGTAAAATTGGAACTCAGCTTATCTCCATGCAAGAATAAGTGGAAATTGAATACTCTAAGATATAAATATTCGAACACCATGATACCAAGTATCTAAAACGTGTGTCCAAATTGGATCAGCATCATAGAGGGCCTAAAATTCTTCCCGTATCTAAACAAGCATGCGATACCTCCGGTTCCATTTTGACACATAAGCAACTAGCCACTCATATACAAAGATGATCGGAAAGATAGCAAAGAATATCTCATACAAACAATCGTACAAATTATGCTTCATCCATGTGCATGTGTTAAACTCAGATCGATGTTGAACCTCCATGCATACTCTTCTTCTAGATCTTTTATCCACTCCTCAAAACTTTCTAGGGTCAACCAAAGTATGTCTTTACTGTGAACCATCCTGAAAACAAATGAAAATGAGGTCTCGGCAATGAAACCATTAATGCAGCCTAGAATTTACTAGAAATAACCCAAGCGCACTGGCACATCACTCAGCCTAGACTAAGCACTCACCCGAAGTGCTTAGTCTTTAGAGTTTTTTGTGTAGGATGCAAACATGATGAAGGTTTAATACATTCAGATCCATAAATAGTATAAACATTCTATAGATCATATTTCAGATCTAGATATAAGGAGTAATGGATTTAAACAATAGTCGTAATGAGTTCAACCATGCAAGAACTATTTATGATCATGTTTAACACCTTAAATCAGTCAATACACTCCATTATATTAAACACAGTAAATACACAGAATATTCTTACAATATTTAGTATCATAAACTTATGTGCACATCAAGTTTGGTAGCATAACTCCATAATAGCTCACTACTCACTCTCTCTTAACCTACACAGATTACTACATATTTATAAGGGTGGGGACTTTCCTTCACCACTTACATAATTCCCAAAATAGGTCACATGCTGAAAATAGCCATGCGCCTTTACAATAATAGACACACATGTAAGTGCGCTAATAATAGATTTCTTAAGTTAACTGGTAGTAGTAATTATATTATTAACTCAAACCCATGAAAATCTCTTAGTAGACACTCTTCCAAAATAGCCTATGTGTGTCACACAAGTCTTTATCTAGTTTGTGTGCTCTGCACACTATCTCCAAAAATAGCCCATAATCCTGAAAATGGCTAAGTCCCAAATCTATCCTTGTCTTTCGCACGTGTTTCCTTTCTTATCCTTCCACGCCTTTGAATGTGCCATGTTCCCACGTGTTAACCTTATGTGTGCATTCTACTAAGCATCATACTTTGTTTGCTCAATATTAATTTTTATTCATCAAACTCTGTTTGGTCTTGTTGTTGTTACGCAGATTTGTTTTCTTCTAAATTCAAGTGCATGTAATGAAGTTTTTGGCTGGTGTATGCAAGTCTCTAATTTTCTACTTGTAGCATTAGTTTATCTTTTCTAATTTTCTCACTCCCTTTCCCACTCTCCTAGAAAATTCTTCCCTTGCAAATATTTGTAAGCTTTTGCCACAAGGTCAGTGGAGTGTCCTTGTTGGATCCTCGGTCATATGGTCACCAGAAGAAAACTCATTTTTACTTGTGCATGCACATATGGTAGTTACACCGGTTAAGTAGAGGGACTTAGACCCCAAAGAGTTGGTAAGATAACCACCAATTTGTCCCTGAAAAATTATTTTTCCAACAATTTTTGGCACCCACCGTGGGGCAAATTTAGTAGCATCTGCACCTTAATACGGCCAAAAGGTTTGAAAAATTAAAAAAATCAGAAAATTCAAAATTCAAAAAAAGAAAATTTCTAGAATTTGAATAGCTATATGAGCCACATGTCTACAAACCATGGTTATTCCATGAAATCCTCCTATTGAAAGACTTGAATTTCTCTTCCACATCCAAGAGGATATTGCTTTAGATTTGAGAGAAGCTATCTAGCACAATAGGCAAAGTGTCAATCACTACTTCATTGCCACGAGAATTCTTGACCTTGAAGAAGAACGTGTTGCTGAATTGGAGAGGCAAAGACAAATTCTAGCACCATAAATAAGAGCATAAATTTCAAGTGGCGGATAGAAGATACACCCGATAACAGAGACAAGGAGGACAAATCAACCCTATTTTTGAAGAGCTTCAAAGAAGACAAGAGCTGCTCAAAATTCCGAGGTCTCCTTTTCATCAAGAAACTGGTCACATTGGGAACTTGAGTGTTGTCAATCCTTTGGATAGTGAATTTCCATACATCAACAAGAACCTTGAAGATTTCACTAACGTAGAGACCAAAGAAGAAGCTAGAGAAAGAGAAGCAAGAGTAGAAGAGGAAATAAGAGCTCACTCAAAGAAATTAAAATACTTCAAGCCGAGGCGAGATGAAAGAGTATCACCGAAGCCGCATCCTTAAAGAGATTGGAAGATAGAAATAGAAAAAAAGGGGATCATGATCATGATCGTGAGGTCCGTAGGCCTAATGTACCATGGGGGAGAAACACCATTCCACTCGCCCTTGCTCAACCACTCCACGAGCTACCAAGAGGCTCAAGAAAAAACTTTCCAAAATTCAGAGGGGATGGTTCTCAACTCCTCGAAGAACATGTAGCAGCATTTATCACCACTTGCGGTGTATTAGGTGTGGAGGATGAAGATGTGTCAGTTAGGCTCTTTGTGGAGTCACTTCAAGAAAAGGTTTCGAATGGTTCTACATGCTACCCCTAAGGTCTGTCACCTATTGGGAAGATATAAGAAGTGCATTCGAACACAAGGTTTAAGACCATGGAAGACTATCAGGATCTCTTGGTCCAATTAGTACAAATGAAGAAAGAAACATTTAAATCAATGAGAGACTTCATAACAAGATATGATAGAGTGATAAAAAGAATCCCCGAAGATGTAGTGCCTCCTAAAAATAATTTGAAGAGGTTCTTCATCAGTTCCTTGCATCAGAAGAAGGTTTCTTCCTTAGAATAACCCAACAAAGAACATTGAGGGAAGCTCAAGACCATGCGATAAAAATCGACAATGATCTTATCCTATCCAGAAAAGTGAAAGGCCCAAATGGGAAGCAAAAGGACCAAAGTTTAGGCTCAGTCACCATAGACCCAATGTTCCAAAAAATGGCAAATGACTTGGTTGCCTTGAAGAAACAATTGTCTCATATCACAATGTGGAACACTCCAAGGAAGCCAAATCCTCCCAATATACCAAGGATTTCCCCATCTCCTCACCATCTCGCTCTTGAAGCACCACCATTTAATGCCACTTGTGATACCGAAGAACCAGAGGAGGAAGCGGAAATTGAAGAACTGAAGAAGAAAATGTGGAGGACTATGAAAACTATCTTGAGGTCGAGGAAGTTGATGGTGATATGCACAATGGCCTAATCGAGTATGTTGATGATGAAGATGATGAGGATGAAGAAGATCCAAGTTTCTCATGCGCAGTTTTCACTTGCGCATAGTCCAAGAAAGGTGCTCCATCCTTGGTGACTATAATGAAGGAAAAGAAAAAGAAAGAATATTCTCTTGTAGAGGTCCCACAAAATAAAATCATTAGCAGAGGATCACCATTACCACCTTCTATGGAGTCGGCTAAAGAAAAATTAGACCCACTGGTTAGCAAGGATCATGTTTCCATACCAAGTAAGTCATCTAATCCTTCTCTCAGCTCAAAGGTTACTAAGAATAATTCTCCTTCAAATTTTGTTCCTGTAAAAACATCTAAGGTTTCATCAAAACCTACATCCCCATCTCCTTCCAAGCCAGTTAATGCACCCATGAAGGAAAATTCAACACCCAAAATAGCAAAGCCTTCACCATGTAAATATTTTTTCATTCCCAAAACCTCTTCCTCGCCCACCATAACCCCATTTGACTTTTTGGAACACGCAAGAAAAACTAAAGTCCAGCTCTCGAAATAGAATACCTACAAACACATCCCACCCAATTTGATAGGTTCATTGATGTAGTCCATGGTAGTAATCCTATAACCTCAGGTCCAAGTTCCAAAGGCTTACTCCCCACACCGTCCACACCACCTTCTCAAAACATGCTAGCTCTCAGTGCCTCTAAAACCAACAAGGTTGAACCTTTCTACCTGTCACTCCTCATTAAAGGCTTCCAGCTAAATAATTGTATCATAGATTTATGAGCATTGGATAATGTGATTCCCATAAATTTTTTAAATGCTCTAGGCCTCACCTTGACCCAGGTGAATGGAACTTACTATTCAATGGAATCCAAACAAGTTCCATTGTTAGAAAGAATCAAAGATGCACATGATACACTAGTTGATTTTCCAGACAAGAAGGTGCTCGACCATCTTGGTGGCAGATATCCCAGCATCCTTTGGAATGTTATTGAGCCAAAGATTCTGTAGAGACTTGGATGGAGAAATAAAAATGGACTAGTCATCTGTAACTATTCCATTGAAATTCGAGATGAAGAAGTTGCTTTCAGAAGGAATATGAAGTTCACAGTATGAAAGTCGATGATCCAAAGGAAAACATTCTCTTTCAAGATAGCGGGCTAGGCAACTACTTCCTCACATCAAAAAAAGATGAGAAATTTCCACTTCTTATGGAAGAGGAAGAAGATCAAGTTTGGATGATGGAATTTGATGGTAGTCATTCTAGTGCAGGTTCGAGAGTAGGTGTAGTGTTGTACTCTCCTTCTGGTGAATTGTACCCATTTGCCTACAAGCTGTAATTTGATAATACAAATAACACATGGCAGAGTATGAATCTCTCCTCTTAGGAATAGGTGTGGCAGAATACATGGGAATCAAGAAGCTGAGATGCCGAGGTGATGTGGAGGTGATAGTAAAACAAGTCTCATCAACAATATCAGGTGAAGAATCCAAGACTCTGGCATTATAGAAACAGAGTATGGGACTACATTGAATCTTTTGATGCATTTTCCATTGAAGTTATCCCAAGAGAAAAGAATGAAAATTTTGATTCTCTTTCGATTGTCGGCTTCCCTAGTGACACCTCATCCTTCTTTTGGTAAAGACAAGGTGACCATTGAAATGGTATTCAGGCCTAGTGTACTAGATAATGCAAATCATTGGCAAGTCTTTAATGATGATAACCATATTTTAGCATTCTTGGAACAAAGAGATAATTTCAACAATCTCTTTTTCAAGGGAAGTGAGAATCCACACCGAGAAGTGGTATCCAGAAAAGAGAAAGGATTTAAAGGGTTTGATGAAGAAGGAGTGATCAAGTTGAAAGGAAACAAGATTCCCAAAGGACTAGTTTCTCTGGAATACCTCTTCGACAAATGAAAACGATTCATTCAAGAGAAAGAAAAACAATCTTCTTAGTGCCCAGCTGATTTTGATAAGGAAAACATCGGCACACTGGAGGAGCCAAGGATGGTCAACATTGGAAAATGTTGCTCGCCCAAGGAGAAAATAAGATTTGTTGCACTACTCAAGAAATATTTGGATGTTTTGGCCTACTCTTATGATGAACTCAAATCCTTCCAACCGAAGGAAATGCATCACTCAATTCCTTTGAAGTAGGATGCCAAGCCATTCAAGAAAAAACAAAGGCCATATAACCCAAATATTTCTGATACCATCAAGGAGGAGGTAATGAAGATGCTCAATGCAAGAATCATCTTTCCCATCCACCATTCAACATGGGTGGCTAACATTGTGTCAGTGTGGAAGAATAATGGTGAAATAATAATATGTGTAGATTTCCACAACTTGAACCAGGCATCACTGAAAGACAATTATCCTCTCCCTATCATGGACCACATTTTGCAAGTAATCACCGGATCTAAAATGCTTTCATTTCTTGATGGATTCTCAGGGTATAATCAAATCAAAGTGGCAGAGGATGATAGCACCAAGACACCTTCACAACATCTTGGGGCACTTTTACCTATAGAAGATTTCCTTTTAGCCTAATCAATGTGGGAGCTACATTTCAAAGGGAAATGGATTTGGCATTCAAAGATCTAAAACATTGCATTTTCATATATCTTGATGATCTCATGGTGTTTTCAAAGAGAAGGGAGATTATATCCATCACTTAGAACAAGTACTTGTAAAAAAGTGCATTTTGGAGTCACATAAGGCAAGTTAGTGGGACACATTGTGAACAAAACAGAGCACACATTGATCCTAAGAGAGTACGAGCCATTCCAGCATTATCTTTGCCCACAAGCAAGAAAAGAGTTCATTCATTCTTCGTAAAGGTGAATTTTCTTCCTTGCTTTGTTCCGAGTTTATTGAATTAAAAATCACGTCACCACCATGATGAAGCCACAAGAAAACTTTAAATGGAAAAATAAGGAAAGGAAGCATTTGAAGATATCAAAAAATCCATTGCCAAGGCTACGACTCTTGTGTCTCTTTATTTTAACAAAGAATTCATCATGTATTGTTATGCATCAGAACATACCCTCTATATTGTCCTTGTTCATAAGAATGAAGAAGGAATGGAAGCACCTATTGCTTTCATGAGTTGTCCATTGAAAAAAATGAACTAAACTATAACCAATTAGAGAAGCATGCCTATGCAAAGTGGTCAAGGCTATAAAAAAATCAGGTTTTACATCCTCAACTCTCATATGGTGGTGATGGTCCCCAAAGCAATGCAATCAAGTCCATCTTGACACAACATGATCCCAGAGCTAAAAGAGGAAATTGGATTACAAAGACTCAAGAATATGACTTGGAGATTTGACCCTCCAATCTGGTAAGGGGGAATGGTTTGTGCAGGTTGATTGTTGAAGATGAAACACTCAAAGCTCAACATGGTGAAGAAAATTGTGCTTGCTCAACTTATTATGAAAACAACCCATAGGTCCTCTTTGTAACCACTATTGATGAGTGGTATGCTGATATTGCCTATTACTTAACTTATGGAGAATGCCCTTCTCATCTTGATTACAAGCAAAGGAGAACACTCAAGTTGAAGGTGACAAATTTTGTAATCTAGAATCACGCACTTTACAAGAGAGGCCTAGATGGATGCTTCCTCAAAGTGCGTAGATAAAGAGAAACAAGGAAAATTACTTAAAGCATACCATGACCAAGCATGTGGTGGGCATTTTTAGTGATGGTCATTACACACAAGATCCTCCAGGAAGGTATTATTGGCCTACCCTCTTTGCAGACACTCAAGATTGGGTTTCCAAATGTGAAGCATGCCAACAATTCATTGGAAGACCACAACTTGCTGCACTACCACTCAGGCCTGTTTTTATTGAAGAACCATTTCAGTAGTGGGGGCTAGACTTCATTGGTGTTTTGAATCCTCACTCAAGCGTGGGAACACCTATATTCTCACGGTGACAAATTACTTCACAAAATGGGTGGAGGCCATTCCAGCCAAGCAAGCCAACACCGAAACAGTATGCAACTTCATCAAGGAGAATATCATAGTATGTTTGAGTACCACAGAAGATTGTAGCAAATAACACTACCTATTTCTCTTCAAGGGAGTTGACCGAGTTTTATTATGGCTACAGAATCTCTCTATCTCATTCATCGACTACTATCCACAAGGAAATGGATAGGCTGAATCAAGCAACAAGAACATTGTGACCATCATCTACAAACTCATAGATGAAAATCAAAGGAATTGGCACAAAAAGTTGTATGATGCATTGTGGGTAGACAGGATCACTCCCAAGAAGGCAATAGGTATGTCAACTTTCCAACTGTTAGATGGAGTCAAAGCAGAAATTCCCATCACAATTGAGATGTCGGCTCTCAAGTTGCTATAGGGAATAGAAGATAGACAGTACAAGGATTCCATTGACAAGAGGATCCTCTTTATTGAGAAGATAGAAGAAAATATACTCGAGTGGTGGACCATATCAAAGAGAACCAGTTGAAAGTAAAGAAAAAAATTGATAAGAAGGCCAAAGGCGAGGGAATTCAAAGTTCGAGACTTTGTCTTGCTATGGGAAAAGAGAAGGGAACCAAAAGGAAACCATGGAAATTTTGATTCATTATGGCTCGGCCCATTCTAGATTCATGAAGCTTGTGGCGAGAATGTTTTCTACTCTCATATTTGGATGGAACGCCATTGGAATTGCCTTTAGTAGGAAATACCTAAAATTGTATCATCAAGTGAAAGTGGGTTGTCCCCACCTTGTACCATAGGTGATTTCTAGGTGTGTTTCCTTTTTTTTTTTGTGTCACGTGTCTCCTTTCATCATCGTGTGTGTGTGTGTGTTTCCTTCTTCCATTCCTTCTTTCTCAAAATTGTACATGACTCCATAGGGCCCAATGGATAAGGAACTAGTCAATGTATTAGATGGTCTAAGATTGAGATTTTGGATTACCATGTCATGTCTTCACTACACTCAGTCCATTCCATATCCCTAAGCTAGAGCCAGTTGTTATTGTGCACATGTGCAACACAAAAATTGACAATTTTCAAGCACGACAACTATACCCATGTCCCAAAATTTTCATGTTTTATCATTCCTATGAACCCCAAGTCAAATTCGTTAGTCTGGTCCCCCCTATTTGATGTCAAATTGGTCCCCTAGGTGATTTAGGAAATTCAATTTAATCCCCAGGTGATTTTAGGAAGTTCTGAAAAGATGTTATCTTCTGGCAAAGTATTGGGAAGGGCTATCGTTGGCCTTCCCAGGACTGGATCACCCCCTGGAGCGGAACAGAAGGGAAAAATTCAACATGGAGGTGAATTTAAGTCCTTATAACATCATTTAAATGATTTTGGAAGTTTTGGGAATTTTTGAAAGACTTGGAGCAATCTGAAGTAAAAAATAGGGTTTACAAGCCTAGCGTAGTACATAGGCCTAAAACAGTTGTTGGGCTTTAGAAGAAGATTTTGGTAGCTCCATATGGATTTAGATGTAAAAAAAACATCATAGGAAAGAGGATTCTAAGACCTACATGATAGTGAAATCATATTTTTCACAACACCTTTGCGCATATGATTTGTAGGCAGTTTTTCTCAAGCATAAGTGGAGTCCCAAATCAAAAATCCACTTTTTTAGGGATAAAATGGATGAATAAATACATGATACCCCCACCATTGGATTTAAAATGACATTTCCAAAGTCAGATCATATAAAATTTCACCAAGAAATTCCACCAGAGCTCAAGATATCATCATTCCAAGTTACCCTCTTGAAGGTAGTTCAAGAGTTAGTCAATTTTTGGGAGGACACGTGTCAACACTCAGGAGCCCTGGTGGATTTATGTCCCCAACGTCCCTAAGGTTAGGTACATCAACCTTGTAAAAATTATCCCAGCCCCCATGTGACCTCCGAGAACCTCATGTGACCTTGAGACTTGATGTTCAGCCCCAGTGCATTTTGGAGCTCAAATTCAATGTCATCGGATCGAGGACACGTGTCAGCTCCAGACCACCGTGGAATTTGATGTCCCTCAATTACCTAAGGTTAGGGAAATAATACATGGAAAAATTTTCCCATCCCTTATGGGGAGTCTTTTGGTCATCCACATGACCGACTTTCACTCCCCATTGCTTTAAAGCAACTTTTTTCACATCCATTCCTGTCGTCTAATCACCACCACGTGTCCTCCTCTTGACCACTATGGAATTTAATGTCCCTCACATCCTTGAGTTTAGGGACATCAAGACATGAAAAATTTTCCCAGCCTTCTCCCTCCATGATTTCAAAAATTTAAAATTCTAATTGTCACTTCACCTGCTTCCAGTGCTTCTAGTTGCTTCCACTCCCATGCACAGATATTTCCATTCTTCCTCTGTAACTTCTCATCCATCATTCCACCATTGCTGAACCTTGAACCAGACCTACCATAGAGGAGGTGCTCCCTTCCACTCCATGAAATCATGCAGGTCCTAGAAGGAAATTTGAGCAAACACAGAAGGAGAGGCACATAATGAAGAAGGAGAAAACAGAGAAAACTCCATGGCCATGAAACGAGAAGTTGAAGAAATATCTCAAAGTTGAATATTTTTCTATTAATTCCTCTACCCAATGCCATCAATAAGACACCTTCAAACTCTCCTCTCATGCAACAAAGCATCCACAATGAAGAAATCCCACTTCTAGCTCAACGAAGAAAAAATCCAATTTCCCGTCAAACCATTGGGCGAAACAAAGTAGAATTACACGTGAAGCATCAAAAGAAAAAAACCCACATCAAAAATATAATTTTTTTCAAAATAGAGGATAAAACCATACCTGTAATTTTGAGGTCCATTAATGGTTGCCGCATCCAGAAGCACTATTAGGCCCAAAATTTAAAACTTTAAAATCTCTGGACTATTAAGCGGCGCACCTGAAATTTCAAAGGGGTGATATTGGGAAAAAACCCATATCAAAAAACTTTTTTGCACATCAATTCGACCTCTAGAAGCCCACTTTATAAAAATAGTAGGTCTACTACATAGGGACTGTTATTTTGGGAAAGTCATCAATAGAAGAACCTATAAAGGAGACGGTGACATTGAAGATGCACTGCAGCTGAGAACTCACTAGAACAGACATTTTTTACACTTACTAAAAATAGTAAGTGGTCCCACAGACACCTACTAAAAATAGAAAGTTGATCCAGAAGGAATGAGGAACACAGGGAGAAAGAGGAAAATAGAGCCACATCATCCAATTAAAGATGGGGACTTGATTTTTCACACTTACTAAAAATAGTAAGTTGTTATTTCTAGGCTAAACATGAAGTCAAAGTGGATGGGTCAGAAGATGACACAACCCTTCACCTACGAGTATGATGTGGAAGACAATGATGTCTTGTACATGGACCTAAATAACCTTAAGACTCACATGGCCTCCAAGGACCGAAAGAGGATTGAAGACCAGATATTCACAAGTGGCTTGTTCACCACTGTAGGACACCCAGTGTCTATGCAGAGTCTCGAGTTAGTCCTAGCCTGCTCTTTCCACTACGATCCCCGAGACACGAACCATCTAAGCTAACAATGGTATAACGATGGCATTCATTAGCCCTAGGACCATTTCACTCTCTCTCGAAGATACCGACATCCCCCAACATGGTTGTCATCTCAAAGGATAGAGCCTCGCATGATTGGGAAACAATGGATTCATATGTCCAAGGAGTAACACTCGGCTCATGGTTGAAAATAAGAAGAAATCCTCCAGGATGCCCAATAATATTCCAAGGTGTGAGTTCCGAGAAGGGTATTTTGATGTCATCACTCTCCTCAATAGAGTTATGGGCAAAGAAAGCACAAGAGACTTCAGGACTGGATGGGCCTTTTCATCTTGACATTGATAGAAGGAAAGTAAAGGATTGACTGGGGGTAGATCATCAGTGATAATCTCCATCTGTAACTACTCCAAGTTCCCATGACAAGGAAGTTCCACATGAATTCTTACCTAGTTTATCTCCTTGTAAGCTTGAGATCATTCAAAGGATTGGCTCTCACACAGAACATTGTTTCCAAGGTGCTGCATTCAAGAAACTTCCACAGTTGGTAATGGAGGAGAGCAATAGGCATTTTATCACATGAATGATGCATTCACCATGTACATGGTCCAAAGCTTAGAAGGGGATCTTGAAGCTAGGATGTCACCACAAGTAGCATCCCTGATCAAGGAATATGGATCATACTTCATACAATTCTCAACCTTCTCCTACATACAAGTTGTTGGCTTCGACCAAGCTCTGTTGAGACTGCCTAAGTACCTCAGTGACAAGATTGTATTGTTTGAGCTCTATAGGTAGATCACTCAAGTGAATAACAAGCTCAGAAGCAGGAGAAAGAAGTTTATTTCATTCCCTATATCTCTAAGGGTGTTCATGTGCAAAATATCAAATGATGCATCTCACCTGGAGGCCACTTTCACACATCTAACTTTGCATTCCTACGTCGTCAAGAATAACTTTGACATCTAAGAAGATCCCGGACTCATTCTATGTCCCAGAATTGCAACATGAGCCACAAGCCAAGGACTACTGGGCAAACTATATTAATGAGTTTGAAGTATGTGAAAAGGACCACATGAGGATGACAATCAATGAGATGAATAAATTCAAGTTCTCTTGGTATGAAGACATCTTGCATGATGATGGGACAGAAATGTATGATCCTGAGTATGCAGTAGTCAAATATTTCCCTAATGCCCCAAATCAACTAGCATGTTCATGAATCAGGAGATATATTGGAGTGGACTGAAAATGTGGTGAGGAGAATGAGGAACTAGTTTTAGAAGAAGAGGACTATGGTCATCCAGTCATGAGGAATTTCTCAAGCTAGAAGAAAGCTTCACATCATTCATCTTCAAAAGTGGTGGAGGTGACTTCCAGCTCTAAACACTCTAGAGTGAGTTCAAAAAGGAAGGCCATGGAATTGGAAACTTCTTCCCATGAGAAGACACCCAAGAAATTTAGGGTAGAAGAAGGCTCATTGGCATTGCGTTGCAGGAGGAAAACTTGATCTCAGTAATGCAAACAAAAAATCTAGCAAGTAGAAGCACAGGTGAATGAGGAGTACATGGTTCATAATTCAGTCTTTGAAGCCCATAGGAGGTCTCACCTCTTTTTGACACCAACGCCCCTCTCATTTAGACTTTCCTCCTCCTCAGAACAAAGAATGGTTGGTGCACCCATCATTGAGCCTAAATCCAATGAAATGTTTTTGTGGATGTGGGAAATGGTCATCCTTGACACTCACACTGTGCAACAAGTAGCAGCCCCTGATCTATCAGTGATTGTCTCATTGGCTAAAGAAAAAGGTCAAGAAATATTACACATACAGCCTCATGATTCTACAGTGGGAGGAGTAATAGTACATCAAAGGCCAAAGGTAATCAAATTGAGATCGACACTCATGACTATGAGATGAGCACGATCTAATTGGGAAGCTACTCATGAGGGAGATTTACACATATATCAACAATCTTCTACTCGCATGGTGGCAAGGAATAAATAATATAAAGAGAAGATTGAGGTACTAGAGGAATAAGTACAAACTCTTTCATCTTATGTGCAAACACTGGTGGAACCAAGCACTACAACACTTCCTATTGAGAAAGATGCCCATCACTATCTTGATCTAGAATCCATCAGAAGAACGCATGAACTCATGATGCAGGGGAGAGAAAAAAATGAATGGATCAACTCAATCTCCAAAAAGGAAAGCCAACACTCTAAGAGGAAATCAAGCTCTTTGCGTACATGTGTGCAAACAACAAATAGAACGCGAGCACTCAAAGAGGATGTGGAGAAAGAAAGAGAGTACTAGGAACCTCTAGGACTAGTAGTGAGTGAGATGAGCAACACCCATCGTTAGGAGTTGATCGACAAGAAGGTTTTTGAAACTCCTATAGAAGACTTGACATGTGTATGGGTGAGGGCCTTAGAAATCAGGTTTGAGGCAATCAATCGGGATTTCATAGAGCTAGAGGAGAAAGAAGAACAAACATACAAGTTGCATAGGATAGTATAAATCAGAAAGTTTGGAAACTTGGAGTACCTGCAATGAGTGAACACACAACTATTGATGAGTTGATCGGCCCTTTCAAAGAATATGTCAAGAAAGGGTGGGCAACCCATTTTCCTTCACTAAGGATACTCTCAAATTCCTCTAAGAGAGATCTGATCTTCCATTGCACTTATCTCAGAAAATAACTCATCATGGTTCGGAAGTGCAAGGACATCAACAGATGTGATCGATGGATGGACCGAAACCTTGAGCTGCATTCGCATCCCTCATGCCGAAAAAGTAGAACCTACAGTAGCTCGTTTCAACAAGGAGCTTGGAAATACATAAGTCTTCTCATGAACACGAAGTGGAGAGTAGTTAAGAGAATGGAGCTAAGTCCACCACAAGCAACTCATTCTTCCACATAATTCTTCTTCTTCTTCTTCTTCTTCTTCTCTTCTCACTCAACGCTCTCTCTCATCAATGTTATATTTTTGCGTTGAGGTTTGCACTTTTTAATATTAATTTAAGTGACTTTAGAAACATAATGTAAAATTTAAGTTGCCTTGATTTTATAAAAGGGACTTAAATATTTAAGTGGAATATGAATAGTCTAAAGTCAAATTAAAGTATTTAAAAAGTCACCGGGAAGATGAAGAGTTGCATCCTCTTCTATAAATTGTAACTAGCTCCTCATTTGATGGTCTTCTTAGAAACTTCTAAAATCTTCTTAAAATTCTTAGATATTGGAGTTTTTTTT
Source organism: Taxus wallichiana var. yunnanensis (assembly GCA_018340775.1). NCBI lineage: Eukaryota > Viridiplantae > Streptophyta > Pinopsida > Cupressales > Taxaceae > Taxus > Taxus wallichiana. The sequence goes on from CM031242.1 coordinate 661,496,482, forward strand.
GTGAATTCATGAGAGAGATATCCTTGTGAAGAGAGCAAAGAGAATAAAATTTCTTCTATTTTCCCTACTCAAAATGTCTTCCATTTCTATGATATGTACAATTTTTTCTTGAGCTTCAATAAAGGAAGAAGGAATTTTAGCCTTTTTTGACTGAGGGGTTTAGTGGTACTTTGTGTTCATCAAACTCTATTTGGTCTTGTTGTTGTTACACATATTTGTTTTCTTCTAAATTCAAGTGCATGTAATGAAGTTTTTTGGCTGGTGTATGCAAGTCTCTGATTTTCTACTTACAACATTAGTTTATCTTTTCTAATTTTCTCACTCCCTTTCCCACTCTCCTAGAAAATTCTTCCCTTGCAGATATCTGCAATCTTTTGCTGCAAAGTGTCTAGTGGAGTGTCCCTGTTGGATCCCCAACTGTAAGGCTACAAGAGAAAACTCATTTTTACTTTTGCATGCACATACGGTAGCTCCACCGATTAAGTAGAGGGACTTAGACTCCCAAAGCATTGGCAAGATAACCACCAATTTGTCCCCAACAAATTTTCTCACCAACACTTTGTATCTATTTGGGGACACTAAATTTTTCATCCACCAAGTCGAGGCAAGTTTTTGTCTAAAAATAATATTTTATGAGCTTATAGGCACCGATTTTGGGATATGCTAGAGAGTTTAAAATCTATCAATCTTTAGGTAGTTTTGCGAGAAGAATAAGAATAGAGAAGAAGACAAAATGGTGGTCATTGGCTCCTAGTTTTTCCGGCGAAGACATTCTCCAAGGAAATCAACATGTCAAGATAGTTGTAATGCCATCCATTCTAGATAATTAAGCCAACTTGCAAGTTTTTAGAATGATGAGTAGATTAAACTTTTTCAATTCATTCATAACGAGGAAAAATTTTCTTCTGGCTTACAATTTGGTTTGCAAAAGAGATATGGTGATGGATTATTCAATACAAATAAAGAAGCTACCCAAAGGATGAGTTACCCTTGAAGGCATTGTTAATTCTAACGATGAGATTAAAGGGCCAAACAAACGCATGTCCGTGGGTCGTGAAGATTGTAGGTGAGTCACCATTGCACAAGGAAAATATATTTTTTGGAAAGGTGTGTAGTGTTGAAGAAGAGAAAGCTTTTGTTTCTTTATGTGAAAACTATCATGATGTATTCTCATAGAAATATGAGGATCTAAAAGGATTTAACCCCAACATTACTCAAAATTTCATTGATTGTGTTCCTGCGGCTAAACGAGTTAGGTAATAATAAAGACCTATGAACCCCGGGATTGAGCCACTCATGAGGAATGAGTTATCCATGTTTTAGTATATTTTAGGGATTCAACGCGTGGCTCGGTGTCGTGTTGAATTATGAGTCTGCATGTATTCAAGAGTTCCAGGACACGTATGCAGATGCGAGATGTGCTACGGAGAATAAAATAAAAGGTGGATCATCTTACACATCTCACCAACAACATGCTCGCAATCCTCAACTACATTTATACCAAGGAATTTATTTACAAAATTTCACAAAATAATTGTCATCTCTTGACACATGAAAGTGTTTTTTATGGCAGCTAATTATTTTCCATCCTTTCATGTGCCCCCTCTTAGGTGATTTTCTTTTATTTTCCTTTTTACATTTTTTAAAACTAGAGGGGAAGGTGATAAGAGCCACAACTCCAAATTCAGCTAAGCTACCAATGAATTAAACATGTGGATAGTCAATTTCTACTTCAAAATAATGAGCTTCACGCACTACTATTACTCCTAGCTACCAATTGCCATGTAACAATTTATTTTTCTATCAACAAAAAAATTATATATTTAATGTTGGTGACATTATTTTGTTCGAGAATTGATTGGATAATATAAAAACCTATAACTATTTGAATTCCAAAATTTCTAAATTTTAAAGAATCCAACTTATAGGTTTGAACATCATATAACAAGTAGGTACTCAAACAAAAACAAGTATATTTGGAAAAATAATGTTGTTGAAAGCAATTTTTTAATAAGAGTTAGCTATTATTTATGAGATTTGATGAGGGAGGAATCTTCCTTTATTACTTACGTATTATAATTAAATAGATTAAACATTAATAATTATAAGATAAAATTAAACTCTTTTAATATTTATTTGAACTCTTTTAATATCTAGTAGTTCTTGAAATTTTTCGACTCTCGTAGCTTATCAAATTCTAACTAGAATAAACAACATTAATATATTTTCTTAATTCTCAATTACAATCGTACACTAAGAAATAAAATAATAAACTAAAATATGAGGATTATACCACTCATGAGGAATAAGTTATCCATGAGGAATGAGTTGGAGCACGCCTTTCCTCATTCTCTCATCCATTGAGGATGGAAACTCATGGATCATATTAGGCACAAAAACCCTCATTTATTACATTGGTGGATTCATTCGTAAATCACATTTGAGCTTCAAAATTTATAATTTCAAAATGACAAGGGTTTCTATCAGTGATAGGGCACAAATTCTAGATAGGGCACACCTTTTTGGTGCTACCACATTCATTTCCAGCTTGATCTACCCATTTGGATATTTTGGGATCACTTGTCAATGGGTTCTTATTGTTAGAAAAATCTTATTCTAATTTTATTTTATAGCTACCATTTTAAAGGTCATTTTGTGCTATCATTTGCATTTCTCTCCAAGTATTTATGAAGTTATGGATTTTTGAATTTTTGGTTATTTTCTAGAATTAATTGATTCTAGTAGTCTCAGTAATTTATGGTGAAGCAACTATTTTACATGAATTCATCAAGGGTTTCATGTTTTTGATGTATTTCTAAAAACTTATGTGTGGAGAAGGAAAAAAATTGAATTTACCCTAGGTCGCATAGGTTTTTTGAACCTAAAATAGTTTATTTCCTAGTTCTTACATAGACTTTAGTTCACTATCAATTTGGGTTTGTGTTATTTACTTTTTTTTAGTTTTAACTTGGAAAGCGACATTACAAAATGTTCAAAGCTAACAACATGATGGAAGATCTATGTCTGGCTAGACTCGATGAAAAACTCATTGTGCAAGGTCATTTTCCAAATGTGGCTTCATTCAAGAATACCACACCACAATGTAATCTTTGGGTTCCACCTCAAAATACAACCCTCATCAAATGTGTTACATGGGATGAAATGCAGGATACACAAGAAAATGGTTATGTTATAAATATGATGAAAAAATTCCACCACACCATAAATGTATTGAACAAAATACCTCCTAAATGTTGACTCACCTCCTAATTCGAGAGGATTTTAAAGATAATAAAAATCCTCAATCAAATAACAATTTTCCAAAGACTTCACTCCTCTAACTTCCCATCTTGAGACTTATGCATGTCTTAAAGCATGATTCATTACCCCAAAAACTATATTGTAATGTATTTTTAGTGTGTCATTTGGTTCCAATTCCCACCAAAGCATTCCAAGGTTTAATTAACAAAAAAATTCAAACATTACTTCATAATTTCATCTTAGTATTTTTCATTGAGAATCTATAACACCTTGACCAAGCATTAGAACTCTATGATAATCAATTATGTGTCAAGCGCTTTAAGTGTTCTTTTAATCAATTAGAGGAGTAATACAAGCATTATCTCCTCAACTCGATATTTACTCTACAAAAATTAATGCCATGCAAAATTGGCCAAAACAAAAGACACTCAAAAGCTTTCATGGAATTTTGGGTATTATTGGCTATTATAGAAAAAAATCAAGAACTATAAAAATGTGTTGCTCCAATGATATCCATGCTAAAAATTAATGCCTTCTCATGGAAAAACACATCAAAACATGCATTTGAGGAACTCAAACGAGTTATGTACCACCCTTTTTTAATCCATGGAAAAAATATTCAAAACATTTTGTTGATGCATAATCACAACACCCCTGAATGTCTCCAACTTGATGGGTTGAGATCACTAGTGTGATTACATAACATGGAGCTTTTCCCAAAGTGTGGGACTTTACAATTAGGAAAGCTCTCCGGATGAAGGCTGGTTCTTATTCCTCTATTCAGGTGCACACATACAATTTGCAAAGGGTCTACTCTAAAATATACTCTAATTTTCCAAGGAGACAGTGGTTAAGAAGATACAAGAAAATAAACCTAACTAGCAGAGGTGATGCACCAAAGGAATTTTGAACAATTTGCTTTGCAATTAAACAGAAACCATAGAAATGCAATACAATCACCATGCACAGTTAACCAAAAACTGCAATGAGAGATCAAGAGGATGTAATGAACAAAAGAGAGGGTTGAAATCATCCACAGACTTGTCTTATTGCTCCAAAATTGATACAATGCATTACAATAGCCAAGAGGTAGAGAATTGCATTACAACTTGAATGGGAAGTTTGAAACTCCACAAAATTCACTTGCAGACAAGGGAAGAAGAGAGGGTGCAAAGAAAAATCATCCCCCTTTTAGAAAAATTCCCCTCCTTATATATAGGAAGAATTAGAGAAGGAGATAGAAGAAATCCAAATTTTGCTTCAACCACCCCAAAAGAGCATTGAATTCTCCTACAAAATGATGGGTTCCACTGCAAAACCCATGCCTCCATGTGTTGTTCCTTGTTGGGAAAGAAAGGAATCCCATACTTCATTATGGTGGTAGGTAAGAATCCTAACAATCTCGAAAATGGTGGACTGTATTTTTTAGTTGTAGTTGAGTAGAAGACATCGATAGCTTTCCAAAAATTCCTCTCTTTCTCAAATCTGAACTTCCATTCGAAATTTATGATCATCTGAAGGTCAGGGTCGGGCGTTCCACGTGGGCTCTCACAATATTTTAAAATATATAAGCATTTAAAATTCTTGGTGGGCTTCATGATTCATTTTTCATTGAATTGACCTTCCGCCAATCTTTTCCAAACTACTTTGGGTTTGGATTCTATCCGTGCAAGATCCACGTGGAAGCCCCACACATTCTTAATATTTTTGTTTCCTTTTAGGGTCTTGGGAATGCGACATGCCGACACTTGGCACCATCCGTGAACATGTTGCTTCATTCCTTTGGGTGAGTAAAGGGCCCCACTATATATAATGTTAAAACCCCTTTTTAGGTGGGACCTTTTTAGTTAGCTCCACGTGGAAGCCCCGCACATTCTTAAGATTTTACCCCCTCCTTTCACTCTTGAAGTTATGATGGTTAGACACTTGGCATCATCTCGTGAGCCTGCTCTACTTTCTTTGTGTTTTGGCTAAGTCCCTTCTGTTTAGGAGCAACATTGTTGGACCCTAGACACGTGGAGGGCTTGCGCTCGATTGGGGACCAACCTTTGGATTTTACCATTGAATTTATGCTGATGAGGCATGTGGAGGCTTCCACTAGATCTTCTCGTGCTTAGACTTTTCAATGGTCGGTGCAACTTTCTCAAGCTCTGGCCACGTGGAGAGCCTGCACTCATTTGGGGACCAGCCTTTAGATTTTACCATTGAAGTTGCATTGATGAGGCACATGGAGGCTTCTGCTGGCTCTTCCCATGCTTATACTTTTAACGTTTGATGCAACTTTCTTAGGCTCTAGCCACATAGAGATCCTACGCTCGTTTAGTGACCAACCTTTGGATTTTACCATTGAAGTTGCGCTAATGAGGCACATGGAGGCTTCCACTAGATCTTCCCATGCTTAGACTTTTCAACGGCCGATGCAACTTTCTCGAGCTCTGGCCACGTGGAGAGCTTGTGCTCGATTGGGGACCAACCTTTGGATTTTACCATTGAAGTTGCATCAAAGGGACACGTGGAGGCTTCCACTTTTGTTGCACCTTTTGAAAGTGCGCTGAGATAACATGTGGCACCTTCTACGGCTCTGTTAATTTTATTTGAGTCAACTTGCTTTGGGCTTGATTTTGACTTACCAAGTTAGCTTTCTTTGTTTTTTCAACCGTTTGTTTCCCAAGATCCCCGAAAATGTGAAGTCTAAAAACTTCAAGCCTTTCTCCATTTTTTCACTTGAGCTTTGATCTTCTTCAACATTTCCATTGGCCATTCATTTTCCCATCTTCCATTGCCATAGCTGAGCCTGCCTATAACCTGATTGTTAGATTTGAAATGTGGGCTCGCATGATTGAACCAACCTCTTCATTTCTCTAGTGTGGAAGGTCGTGTTTGATCAAACTTTTCCCAAGGGGAAAAATTGGATAACACATTTTTGTTGACTAATGTTTTTGGTTATGGACTTAGTGCTCTCCTCATGTAAGGAGGTCATCCCATCCCCTTTACTAGTAAGGCCTTTCCTAAACACAATTTGATATATTCTACCTTTAAAAATTAATGATGGTCATTTTACATGCAAATAATAACCGGGATTCATACTTGGTAAGGAAATATTTATGTATCAAAACATGTTGCCATAATGTCAAATACTAACTAGAACAATGGTTATCATCCCCAAACCAACATAATTGGGTCACATAACTTATGGGGTATGACTAAAAACAACTTATAAGGGGAAAGAGAATGTGGTTTGAGATCTGTCTCCCTCTAATATGAATATCAAGCTTCATGTTAGTGAAATAAGTTATCGTGTAGAAAATTATGTGTTTTCACCAAAGCTCACAATATTATGCCCCTCCTTGTGTATGGGAGGCTCCCATTATTGAATGTGAAACTATCCTAATTATATCTAATATTATGAGGATGGTCGGTGTAGATTGGGGATCATACTTGCACACTTCACTAAATCTATGGCAAGGTGTTTGTATGGGGTACAAGGGAGGAAATTGAAGCGATGAGGGATGGAGAGAAATTAGGAAAGGGAAGTTTATTGATTTGAGTAAGTAATTTCAGAGTTCACACCTAATAATTGGAGTAGTTCAACATTAAATTAGAGGAAAGTAATCATGAAGCATCTAGTGAGACTAAAAACTAGAGACACATAGTTCTTTAGGTTTATTTATCGAGGAAACCAAGTTATTTATTAATCACCATACTTGAAAATTTGTAAAAGAGAGAAAATAGAGGAAACATGAGAAAAGTTAATGGAAGAATGTATCTTTTATTTCTTATGTTGGTGATACAAATTTCAACATCCAAAACACAATTCATAATTGCTACAGAGTATAAATTATCAAAATTTAGATCCTTTGGAATGGAGAATCCATCCCAATTTATAGCCTTGTGAATTGACCTTTCATCTCCCCATATGACTCTTCATGTTCCTATTCTACTTGTGACCTTTCATTTTCCCCTAGAAGAGACAAATTAAGTATCTCTCTTATAATTTTGAGAGAATACTTTTACAAATTACAAATATTGTCACTTAAGTAAATAGGACAAAATACAATGATTGTGTACAATGAAGAATTATAAGAAAGGGAGAGGAGAGGAGAGAGGAAAAGGATTGAATGATCTATTGAAGAAGATAATTTCTCTAATATGAAGCATGATGATCACCATATTATCTTTTTTCAAGATGCACAGACACCTTAGACCGCTGAAATAATGTTGAGAAACATTGTTGCAAGACCTCCTGAGGTGAGATCCTGAAGGAAGAAGGATGAGATATTTCCTAGCTCACTTGACTTAACCAACTCAACCAGATCTCCTAGCTCACTGATATCAACTCAACTCACTCATCAAGCCCAAATCAACTAGGTCGCTTCAGCCCACCCAGTTCACTGGCTCACCCAACTCTCCAAGTTCAACTCACTCGGCTCATCGATCTTATTTCAACCAGACACCGAGAGATGATGATGGATTCAACTTGACCAATGATCTATGATGACCTATTTTGATGAATCAATGGATTCCTTAACACCCTTTGAATCTTTTCCAATTTCTCAGTGATTTGGAATTTCCTCTGTTATGCTTCACCATGCTCCCAAGCACAATTGAGATAAGAATGATGCTTTGGGATCCTTGTGAAGAGTGAGTTTCCTTTTTTGAGCTATACACCATCTTACAACTCATTAAGGACATAAAAAAGTAGCGAGATGAGTGAAAATGGGGCCAATTGTAACTTTTTTCACAAAAACTTGAGACTTTCTATTTTTGCGGGTCCCTACTATCCCCTAAGGGATGGGGAGAAAGGGTGCAAGAAAATTTTCCCTCACATCATCTTGAATAGTGGCGGGGTTTGATTGCTTGATGAGGAGGAGGACGAAAACAAGATGTTAGCTCCTAGGTTCTGAACTAGGTCACATGGTGAGCTTGAGAAGTTGCAAAGGGTGGGGTGCATTTTCTTGTCCTAACTATCCCTACTATCCTACTATCCCAGGGACAGTTGGGACAATAAATCCCACCACATATCCAGCTTCAAAAATGACTAAGAATGGGAAACTTGAGAATGCATTTCCCAAAGTTTCATATGGTATTTTTTGGTGAATTTTTATATGATTTTTACTCTAAACAAAATTAAAAGAATGATGGGAGGAGTATAATCCTTCAATTCTTCCTATAACTCCCTAAAATTGCTCCTTTTATCTCGGGACAAAGCAAGGAGTGTCTGCACAAACCGAGCTTCCCTAGGATACTTAATTCTTGTGAAATATTTGAATATTTCATCATATGGAGGGTTCTTCAATATTTCAAATGATTATTTTATTGACTCCTAACTTCTTATGTAGTTCCCAAAATTGATCGTGGAAGATCGGTTCCCATTTAGCTCTACATTCCAACTGCTCCAAAACCTCCAAGACTTTAAAAATAATATAAAGAGAGGGAGGGACACATTTTATTTTCCATATTTTCCCCAATGTCCCCATGACTCAAGGATATTTGGGATAATTGGGATAGTAAAATGTTCCCAATGTTAAATGATGCAACTTAGCCATTTCAAATGTGAATCAACTTAGCACCCTATCGGGAAGAGGGAAGGTCACATGAGGGACCAAGAGTAAAAGATAAGGGGGAATATTTTTGTGTCCCTACTGTAATACTTTTTCTTTTTTAGGATAGTTGATACATTTGAGATAGTTGGGATAATCACGATAGTAAAACCCACCACCTACCCAACTAAGAAAATGACGAAGTGTCAAAATCTTGAAATCACTTTTCCCGAAGCTCCAAAAGGTATTTTAATGAAATTTTTATATCATTTTGACTCCCAATATCATTACAAGATCAATATAATTTATTTCAAGACCTGATTATACTTTCTTTTCCAAAAAACACCACTTTTCATTCGAACAACAAGGTGAGTCTATACAAACCGAGATGCCCCGAGAATCACTTGGGTATTTTGAAGGATATGAGAGTACCATCATGTAGAGGGTTGAATTATATTTACAATGACTAATTTTTGACTCATAACTCCTTACATATCTCTTGGAATCACCATCTAAAGCTCAAGTACCATTTTTAACTACTTAATCTTGCACTTCAAAAACTCGGTTTTCATTGTACTTATTCCTAAATATTTAAAACAATCCTAAATATTCATAAAATTATTCCATAACCATCCAAAATCTTCAAAAAAATTATGATATGGTTTTAGCTTTCAAATCTGCTTCATAGGATGCACAAGTATTTCGGGAAGGCTAAGAATAGTCTTTCTAGGATTATTGAAGAACTCACCTTTAGAAGCACTACATTGAAATGGCATGAGTCACCATGTCTCAACATTTTAAACACTTACGTATGTATGTACAACACATATGTATAATTTCAAGGATAGGATAGACACCATAGAGAGGGCAGACTGATCCAAAGAGGGTTTGGGAAGGCTTAGGAGCAAAATTTTCACACTTGGGCCCATTGTCATGGTTGAATTTTTGAAATTTTCATGTTACACATTTGCGTGACAATAGTTGGCTCTAGCGTTGGGCCTTGTTTTGGATCAAGTGTAATGAGGAAAAGATAAAAAGGAACTCAAGAATCTCAAGACACCACATGGACCAGCGCCTTATCCATTTGGTTGTATAGAGTTACCATAGAGATACACCACATAACTTCCTTTATTGAACATGCACACAACAGGAAAAAAACACGTGACAAGAAAAGGAAACATAATTCAAGAACATACAAAACAAGGGAAACACACAATGACACAACCTAAGTCACCAATGTACATGTGAGGGATAACCCGCTTTCATTGAAGCACTAATTTGAATTGAGTGCTTACCCATAAGTAGGTATCATCGAAATCCTTTCTTCCACAAACCCATTGTGGGATCCCTAACATATGAACCTCTTTGTATATTCTTGAGAAATCTAGAATTATTTCTAGTGTAATTAATGGTCTAGTCATTTGTTTCATCACCTCTAATGTTTTGACACACTCTTTTTTCTTCTCCTTGATTCTCGAGTTCGTTCCACTTGTTTATTCTTCGTCATTGCCATGAAGATGAATATTGATTATACACTACTTATCATTTGCATACCAAGACATTTTTCCTTCCTTTTCCATTTACTTCATGACCACTTTCTTCATGAGATGATTCTCGGAAAATGCTTTAGAAACTTTGATATTATCACTAACCTCTTGATGTCCCTTGTTTCTCAATTGTACCAAGAAATCATCTTCCTCATACCTCATCTATTTTTGCAACATGCTTCCTTACATGGTGTGTCATGTGCATTGCATCATCCTCTTGGAAAGATAATGAGCTCAAGGTTGGGTGTGCAACATGGAAACTATCATTTTCTTTATTTTTTCCATCTTGAGCTTTGACATCAATTCTGGTGTTGATAGTGTCCTCCTCTTGAGTAAAGTGAGCACTGAAAGGTTGAAGTCCATTAAAAATGTTTCCATTTTGAACAAAACCAGCCATAAGATGAAGCAAAATTTCCTTTCTCCATTTTTCATTGAGAATGTTTCCATCCTCATGAAAAGGGAATGAGAAAAACACTAGAGCTGAAATGTTTTCATTATCATTTTCCCATTCTTGATCACTGAGAACTAAGAAATCCATTTCCTTGATGAAATCATTGTCTCCTTGAATAGGTTCTTGTTCGAGAGGTAGAAACATGTTTTCATTTTTGTCATATTCTTTCAATGAGAAAGATAAATCTTCATATTCACAAGCATACCCATTGCATGGAACTTCATACCGAGAATCGAGAACATGATTCAAAAAATTAAACTTACATGTCAAGAAGTCGCTAAGCATAACTCATTTTTCTTGGTTCACATTTCTCATCAATTTAAGATTTCCTTATTATAAGTCCAAATTCTTGTGGTCATTTTCAAAACCAATGGAGAAACTTCATTTATGCTCTCATCCCAAGAGAAGTACACACTCTCAAAATCTAATTTCATCAAATCATCATGATGTTCTTTGACCGTCTATGTGATTCTTGGACATTCTTCCACCAACATGGGCAAATCGAGATCATCCTCGAAGGTCATGAAAAATTTCAAGATTTTGAATTTTGACATGGGATGTTTTCCATTGGGTCATCTAGTCTTTAAACAATATACTTCATCTTCCTAATGGGAAGAATTTTCTTTGATTTACTATTGACCAGAATGGTGGCATGTGACCAATCAAGCTACATATCTCCACCAATATCTCCATAGAAACTTCAGCCTAAAGAACATATCATATGAGGTGGGAATGTATGCTACAAGTATTCTCATTGTGATTTTCTTTTCAGAAATTCCCCAATGCTACCTCACCATATTTTATCTATCCTGTAAGGGGAAATTATTTCATTTCCATGGAAAGCTAGTGGCCAAAGGTAGGAGAAAGAGAGAGATTGAGAGCTTTAGCAACTTTTTCAGAATAACATTGTTTGAAGCAAGTGGATTCAAAGTGATGTAATTGTTCGGATTTGTACCCATTGACCAAAGTAAGTCTATGTAGAAATTTTTGCCTTCTTATAGTTAGAGGGTGTGGAAGAGGGAAGTCTATGTTCGAGAGATGGAGTAGGTTGAGACACACTAGGTGGTTCTTTTATAGTGGTATCTTTAGGGTGTGGAATAAAAACTCTTCCTTTGATATGCTTTGAACAATTTTAGTAAGTTCCTTGGGATGAGTTCTCAATTACTCATATTCAAAAATTTATACTTTGTATTTCTTATCCATATTTCTCCCCGTACAAATATTGGATCAACCACGATCACGCATAAGAGGAAACAGAGTCAAAAGGTAAATAGAAAAGGCTTCAAAATTGGCTAACTATAAAGGTATAAGCAGAGAATGCCAAGTGTTAGTATGGCATTGATTCAAGGGGTGAATAGAGAAAAGGATTCTAAATGAACGTCGGACTACCGTGTGTCCCAGGGAAAGTGTACCGTTAGGGTAAAGGTTACAAAATGGCCCGTAACTCTGCCCAAGGAAAAAGTCAGCATTCGGGCCCGAGTTAAAGCCAAGCGGGGAATCAAAGGAAAGGGAAAAAGATAAATTGTGGACCCATAGGCCTGATTTTTGTTCCAATCTGGCTACCATGTGTCCCATATCAAAAGGGGACCCATTTTTCAAGCTATTTTCCCACCCTTTTGTACGGACCTGATACAAACTTCGAAGGGGCATATCTTTTGACTTAGGGCTTGAAATATTGTAAATCTAATTTCATTGGAAATATCTCGACCTCACCCATGCCATAGAGGTCTGAAACTTTAATTTTGAGGAGGTTAGGTGAAGAAAAATAGAGGAAACATCTTTAAGATTTCAATGCAGGATCTTCTTACCTCAACAACCAGATCAGATTTTGTGTACATGTATTCTTTTTCCTAAGTTAGATTGAAAGCAAGAACTACCACCTAAAATAGTTCCCTAACCTAGCTAGAAACAAGAAAGAGTACCATCAAGATGAAGAAATGAACAAGGCCTACACTAGCATTATAACTTTGAAATAGTGAAATCAAACATAATGCAAATTAAGAACTCTATTCTTCTAAATTGCCTAATTAAATCAAATGGACCTATGTAGTCCAATGGAAATCAACAATATTGCTTGCTTTGATCCTTCAAGGATGCTTGGGTGTGAGGCTTAGCTCTTCAAGATGGATGGTGGAGGGCTTGAGAATGGCAAAAGGCTTTTAGTGCAAGACTATGTGCTTTCTTTTACTTTCTCAAGGGAATTAGGTGTAGGTATAAAGGTAGAAGGAGGGATCCTTATATAGCCCAATGGATAAAGGAAACACTTCATCCCTTTGCATGTGGGATAAAGGTAAAACATGATTAGGAATGGATAAGGTTTCTTTATTAAAGGTAACCTTACTTTAGAAGGGTTTAATTTATGCTTAGCAAGTCATGGGAGTTGGGGGTGCTTTAATTAATCAAAGGTGATTAACTAATAGGTAGATGTGAGCTTATAGAAGCCAATTAGAGGAATATTAGTATGATTTAGGCTATTAGAAAGGGATTAAATCAATTAAATATTGATTTACTAGTTAAATGAAGGGGAAGACTAATTAATTAATAATAATTAATTAATCTAGATAGAAGAGGTGATTTATTAACGGAAGGTCATTAATTAGGGTGTTAGTTGGATAGGTGACTTAATCAATTAGTGTATTGTAATTAATTAACGACAACAAGAGGGAATATGAGTGATTTTGACAATATGTCGTCGATTTGCGAGAAAGGGGATAATTAGCGCAATTTAAGTATTTAAATTGCTTGGGCGTAATTATAGGTGTCTACAAATTTGATTTGTTTCGTCGTTTCCTCTTCCTTCAAGGTGTTCGAACCAAGGATTGATGCAGCAAAGATAGATTTGGGGAGAGATTTCATCAGAGGCATTAACAGCGGTGGTTGAGCTTCAACCTGATTTTCCCACTTCTCTCTCTTTTCTTCTTTTAGGTTGAATCTATAAATACGGGGGTAGGATTCATTGTAAAGGGTTGGACATTCTTTGTTTTGTAGGCTCCCTTCTCCTCTTAGCAAAGGGATTTGTGGGGTTCAGGCCTTCCATCAAAAATTGCATTACGTTTCTGCCTCTTAGCTACTTTGTAATGGACTGTATCAATCTACAGAGCAATAAAACATATTTGTGATTGATTTTAGATCCTTTCTTGTCTCTTTTGCTTTCATATGATATCCCATTATATATCGGCTATTTGTGTTTGTTTATTGTATGCATTTTTTTGGTTTGTGTTTATTAACAAAATAAGTGTTCATCATCCCTTCGGTGCATCACCTCGTAGTTTAGCTTTGTTTTAATTTCTGTATTCCTTCTATCCCTTTCTCCTTGGTAAATTTTATATTAGGATTAAGAACACATCCTCTGCAAGTTTCTACGTATGTACCTAAATAGAGGAATAAGGAACCACCTTCAATATGGAGAGATTTCCCATTTTGCAAGTTCTCACACCTTGGGAAAGTTCAATGTTATGCAATCACACCAAATGAGTCTCGCATTAGAAAAGCATAGTTTTTAGATCTCATTTGGGGGTGATGTGATTTCACACTAACATTTTTGGCAATAACTTAGGTGGGACTAAGAATCCTCCATCTTATTACAAGTAGGGATTGATGTACACTTGTTGTGATTTTGGATTTTAAGATGCCTTAAAATTGTACATCTAGCAACTCCAAAAGAAACAAATCTACTGGTTTTAGCAGCCCAAGCTTGGGAGATTCATGAGAAAAACTCGGTCTAGAGAAAGGAAAGAAGGTATATTTGAATACTTGCGTCTATCCCCAAGTAGAGAAAGGAGAGGAAGAAGAGTTCAGAGGTCTCCATCTCCACCAAGCGAGTAACCTTGTCTACACCTCCACCACCGCAAGGCCTTTCTTTCGCCTCTGAGGGTTCTTAGGCCATTCAGAATGGCACAACCAAATCCATATGTCAACTTCACCGAAGTAGTCCACTTTCCTTGAATGCACAAAACCCAGTTCCGATTGTAGCATTAAAGATCATCCTATATTTCACTAGGGAAAATCAAACTTCTCTTGGTGACCATGTCTAAGATATTTCAAATGTCTATGCAATCCACGAGATCCATGAGATGGACATTACAGTCAAGTTTCTCACCTCTTCATTCAAAGGGAAATCTTCACAATGGTTTAGGGGTCTTGAAGCAGGCTCTATCCAGAACTGGAACCAACTGTGCATGGCTCTTCACAATCAGTTTGGGGAAAAATGTGATAACTTGTCTTTATTAGAGCAACTAACAACAATCAAGAGAGCCCCGAATGAGTAGCTAATGAGACTTCAACCTCAAATTTTTCAGACACGGGATAGGATTCCAACAAAGTAGTAAAGCCCACTAATGAAGGTTCCTTCTTATACTTTCTTAGGGATTTAAATTCTGATATTTCTTTGATGATTCAATCAATGGGGGGCACTACATTACCTGCAGCCTATAGCCTCTCCATAGGGGCTAAGAACCATTTGATTCAAGCTAGAAAAATCACTCCTAGGCCATCCATGCCTCTGTACCCTGAGTTAGGAAGCCTAAATACTAGCCAAGCACCTACATTAGCTCCTATACCCACCCCTAAGAGTCAAAGCTCAACTGAAGCTTCCACTTCATCATCTAATACCTCTAAAGAGCTTCAGAAGTGATGAAGCAACTTCAAAACTTTGGGAATGAGCTAGTGACCATCAAAAGACAACAAGCTCAGAGTTCTAGGCCATACCAACCCCAGGCTCAATATCAAGCTAGACCCCAATATCAATAGAATAGGCCACCACCTCAGACTATGAATCAAAGCCAAAACCAAAGACAGACCTCAAGCTGCTAGACCTTTCAGGCCGTATGATCCTAACACAGCTTCAACATTAAGAGCATTGGTCCCAACACTAGAACAATATGGCACAAGAATATGATTGGTGCTTTCCATGTGATCAGCCACATAACCAATCAACATGCTTTAATGGTGCT
This sequence comes from Taxus wallichiana var. yunnanensis, assembly GCA_018340775.1. NCBI lineage: Eukaryota > Viridiplantae > Streptophyta > Pinopsida > Cupressales > Taxaceae > Taxus > Taxus wallichiana. The sequence goes on from CM031242.1 coordinate 661,512,233, forward strand.
CTAAATCAGGCCTTGATGGTGCAAACCAATATGGTGCCACAAGAACCTAGCCAAGAGGAAGGTCAGCAATAAGGAGCTCAACAAGGTGGCCCCCCAAATGAGACTATGCTTATCAATTGGCAGGCTGAAGACTTCTATGGGATGAATCAGTCCCCTCCTCAAGGTGTGGCTACCAACACACGGTCCAAAAGGAGAAATATTGGAGAAGGCCAACCACTAAACTCAGGTGACCCTCAACCTTCCATCACTCCACAAGGTCTTGGTGCTCCAAGTACAACCCCAACATACTAAACCAATCCAGACCACCTTCCAAACCTAGTCAGGCACCGGTTGTAATGACCCATGTGCAAGAAAGAAATGTGTCTAGGAAGGGGCAGCAAAAAGATAGCTCATTTAATATTATTGAGCAGATGAAAAGGACAAGTGTGAACATTTCACTATGGGAGTCACTGGCCATTCCATGGTAGAGGGATCTGTTGTAGAATACAATGTAGAATCGGTCAAGTTCAAATCACCCCCCTAACAGCAAGAGAGAGTGCTTGCTAATGTGGTTCAACCAAGGAGAAACCATGGAGACCAACAACGCAAAAAATTGAGACCTCCTCCTTTCTATGTCTCATTGATTATTGGAGACAAAATTGGTGCACAATTGTATGATTGATTCTGGGGCTAGTAGTTCTGTGATTCCCAAAAAAATAGCTGATCAGTTGGGTCTCCAATATGAAGTCATCTCTAGAGGAGTTTTCCAATTAGATGGGACAACAAAGTGACCACTATGGGAATTATCAAGGATCTGAGTCTCACTCTACATGCTTGCCCTAATGTGACTATTTTTCAAAACATGTCAATCATAGATTTTCCACCACATTTTGTTTTGTGTCTATCCAGAGACTTCACTGCCAAAATTAGAGGCTACTTGTCTGTTGATTGGTCACATATGCTCTTTAGGACAAGGTATGGGGTGAAGGCCACAATCATATCTAAACCTATTGTTGATTATCATATTGAATCCTATGTGCCTAGCCCAATCAATGCCAACTACTCAGCTTTTGATCAAGAAGACCTCCTAAACACTAATGAAATAGATACCAAGGTGGGATGTATCCCAGACTTGACCCTAGATGAGTGGGCCAACAAAAGACATGCTTTTGACCCCTATAAGGAGATGGAAGAATATGAACTGGGTTTCTAATGTCTACGTGAAGAGAATCTTCCCCTTCCTGACCTAATTAAGCTAGAATACAAGGATGACAATGAGGTATGGAAATTGTTCTTTGATGGCTCAAGGAGTAGACAAGGAGCTGGAGGAGGAGCCATGATTGTGTCCCCCAAAGGTATGAGATATTATTCAGCCTTCATATTCTATTTTTCTTTCTCAAATAATACCACTGAATATGAGGCTTTAGTCCAAGGTCTTCATTAGGCAAGGAAGCTAGGGATCAAGAACTTGCAAGTGTTTAGTGACAGTGAACTGGTTGCCAATCAAGTCAGAGGACTAAATGCTGTCAAAAATGACCTACTCAAGAACTACAAGAGTAGGGTATGGGATCTCATGGAGGATTTCGAGGCCTTTAGCATTGTGTCCATACCTAGGAAGGAGAATGAAGTTCTTTGACAGGACTTACAAAGACTCAAGGCAACGTTTGATTTGGTTGACAACATCAAAAGATATAGAGAACATCCACATATCCATATGGATGTGAAGCCAATAGTACAGATAATAATACATGCTAGCATGTGTTTGAGAATGATCAACAGATCATTAACTTTCTACAAGAAGAATTTGAATTCTCAACTATAAACCAGAGCATACTAGAGCAGCAATACGGGAATCGAGATAGTGCGGTGCATATAAACAAGCTTCCCAAAGTCTTGGTGACACTTTGGAATCTATTTTCAATCCTAATGATTAGTTCAAAAGGAGAAGGATAACATGTAAATCAAAGGAGAAGATTCAGATTCAATCCTAGTTGGAGAAGACAAAACACTTCAAATTGGAAAGGTGGCCTTTGAGCAAGAAAGGAATGAATTCATACAACTTTGCCAAGAATTTCCTGATGTGTTTGCTTGGAGATATGAATACCTAAGAGGGTTCAATCCAAAGCTAGCACAACACACAAGCAAACTAGATCCATCTGTTCATCCCATCAGTGCGTAAGCAGAGACCAGTCAACCCACGTATAGAGCCTTTGATGAAGAAGGATTTGAACAATTTGATAGAGGCAAGCATCATATTTCCAAACAAACACTCAAGCTGGGTTGCAAATTTGGTCCTAGTTAAGAAGAAAAATGGAGAAATCAAGCTGTGTGTTGACTTGAGGATTTGAAGCAGAGCCTCCATCAAATACCACTACCCACTCCCTTCAATTGAGCATATCTTGCAAGTAGTGTCTGGGTCGGAAAGGTTCTCCCTCCTAGATGGCTACTCAGGGTACAACTAGATCATGGTGAAAGAAGATGATCAATTCAAAACAGCTTTCACTACCAAATGGGGCACCTATGCATACAAGAAAATTCCATTTGGATTATCCAACGTCAGAGCCACTTTCAAAGGGCAATGGATATGGCATTTAAGGGACTGATCAACAAAATAGTGTTGATCTATCTGGATGACATTATAGTGTTTTCCAAAAATGTAGCTAGATCATCTTTTCCATCTAAGGTAGGTATTCCAAAGATGCAGGAGTTTTGGGGTGTCACTGAACCCCAAAAATGCATATTCTTGGCCCATGAAGGTAAGCTTCTAGGCCATATTGTATCAAAGGAAGGATTGGCAATTAACCGGAGAGAGTTCAAGCAATAAGAGCATTTCCATTACCAAGTCACAAGAAGGCTCTTCAAAGCTTCTTGGGAAAAATCAATTTTTTCCATAGGTTTGTTCCAAACTTTGCTGCCCTTGTTAAGCCAATAACGTTGATGCTGAAGAAGAGCTTAACATTCAGGTGGAAAGTCTGAAGGAAAAGAAATTTTGAGGCTATCAAAGAAGCCATATCACAAGCCCCAACTCTTGTGAACCCAGATTTTTCCAAAGACTTCATATTGTATGCCTTTGGTGGCAACGACACAATTTCTGCAATCTTGGTGCAGCAGAACAAAGAAAGTATAGAACAACCAATTGCTTTCTTTAGCTAGAGTTTGGAAGATTATGAGGTGAGGTACTCCTTCATTGAGAAGCAGGTCTTGGCGGTAATCAGAGGATTGAAGAAGTTTAAGCATTTGGTTTCAAACAAAAAAATCCAACTATTGGTCTCCCATGCGGGAGTTAAAGAATTCCTTCTCAGCAAGGACCTGAATGAAAAGCACATAGGATGGATCACCTGTGTCATGGAATATGACATTGAGATCAAGGTCACCAAATTGGTCCATGGGAAGGGGTTGTGTGAACAACTAGCCTCAAGTCAACAAGATGAAGTAGACAGTGAAAAGGAGGTTGTTCTTGTTCTACAAGATGATCAAGAAGAAGGGAGAGATGATGTACCTGCTCCTTGTTGGACCAAATACATGGTGCACTTCCTTCGAACAAGCATATGTCCTAATGGGATGGGTAAAGAAAAAAGGATACATTTCAGGTTACAAGCCATCCCATATGTTCTTATCAATGGTGTCTTGTTCAAAAGATACATCAATGGCATTCTACTAAGATGCATTAAGACAGATCAGGTGGAGAGAGTGCTACAAGAATTCCATGTTGAAGTAGCTAGAGGCCATTTTGCTCCAAGAGTGACAAAGACTCAAAATCATGAAAGCAGGATATTATTGGCCCAGAGTGTTTAGTGACTACTACACATGGATCAAAAGGTGCAAGAATTGTGCATTCTTCAAAGGCAAGGAAAGGCTAGCAGCACTTCCATTGCACCCAATCTCATTCGACCAACCTTTCATGTAATGGGGATTGGACTTCATTGGAGTCATCAATCCAAACTCAAGCCAAGGTCACAAATGGATCTTGACAGTGAAAGATTATTTTACCAAATGGACCGAGGCAGTGGCACTCAAGGAAGCAAATGAGTCTAGTATCCTGGATTTCTATGAAGGGATAGTGACCATATTTGGAGTGCCAGCCACCATCATATCAGACAATGCATTAGAATTCATAGGTTCCAAAATCATAGGATGGGCTGTTAAGAATGGGACCTATTTGAGTACTTCATCAAACTATTACCCTCAAGGTAATAGGCGGGTTGAATCCACAAAAAAAACTCGTTAAAGATCATCGAGAAAAACTCTTGATGAGAATCGAGGACCTGGCACACAAATCTCAAAATGTCCTTATGGGTTGATAGAATAATGCCCAAGAGATCTACAGGCAGCTCTCCATTCAAGCTTGTCTATGGGAAAGAAGTAGTGTTGCCTATATCACTTGAGTTTCTAGCATTGGAGCTCGTGAAGCAACTAGAGATGTCTAAATTTGGACCAATGGAGGCTAGGTATACATACCTGGTAGAATTAGAAGAAATTAGAGAGCATGCTCTCCAAGCAATAGAGAAGAATCAAGCTTCAATCAAGAAATGCTTTGACAAGAAGACAAAAGCAAGGACCTTCCAGAAGGAGACCTAGTTTTGAAATGGGATGCAGATCGAGAAAAACCAAGAAGGCATTCCAAATTTGACGCCATCTGGAGTGGCCCCTATATGATCACAAGATGCAAAAGTAGCAATGCTTTCTAATTGTCTACATTGGAGGGTGAAGAGTTGTAGATTCTAGTAAATGGGATCTATCTTAAGCACTGCTACTAAAAGGGGAGTTCTCACCCTATACATATTAGTTTAGTTTTCTCTTTCCTCTAAGTGCTTATGCACATTGTCTTGTTGTAGTGTAGATTGCTTTTCTACGAAGTGCTTTGCATGCTCTGCATGTTCCATTTGGAGCGTGTATGATTTCAAATTTTTATATAGTGTGGTGTTTTTTTGTGGCTTTTGTGTAGTCCATTCAGAGTGATATCGAAGCCACAGGTTAAAATAATTTTCTACTCTCAGAAACCTTCATTTTGAGATTTCTTATGAAAATTGGGAGTGCAGTGTTGACCCACCTCATGAATCAGAGGCAAAATTAGTATCAAACCATCTTTCTTGACTCCATGCCCAACGGATATGACAAGGCAATTGGTCTTTTCATCTAGCAGGTAGATACCCCTGTGAGTCGCCAAATTGTTATCCTTATTTCACCCCATGTCAAATATTGGATCGACCACGATCCCACATAAGAGGAAACAGAGTCAAAAGGTGAATAGAAAAGGCTTCAAATTTGGCTAAGTATAAAGGTATAAGCAGAGATTGTCAAGTGTATGTATGGCATTGATTTAAGGGGTGAATAGAGAAAAAGTTTCTAAACGAATGCCAGATTGCCGCGTGTCCCAGGGGAAAGCGGACCATTGAGGTAAAGGTTACAAAATGGCCCACAACTCCACCCAAGGAAAAATTCAGCATTTGGGCCCGAGTCAAAGCCAAGCGGGAATCGGAGGAAAGGGAAAAAGATAAATTGTGGACCCGTAGGCCCGAATTTTGTTCTAATATGGTTGTCACGTGTCCCATATCAAAAGGGGACCCATTTTTCAAGATGTTTTCCCACCCTCCTATATGGACCTGATACAAAATTTGAAGGGGCATATCTTTTGACTCAAGGCTCAAAATATTACAAATCTAATGCCGTTGGAAATATCTCGGCCTCACCCATGCCATGGAGGTCTAAAAATTTAATTTTGAGGAGGTTAGGTGAAGAAAAATAGAGGAAACATCTTTGGGCTTTCAATGTAGGATCTTCTTGCCTCAACAACTAGATCAGATTTGATCTGTTTCATCGTTTCCTCTTCCTTCAAGGTGTTAAACCAAGGATTGATGCAGTAAAGATGGATTTGGGAGATATTTCATCAGAGGCATTAACAGCAGTGGTTGAGCTTCAACCTAGTTTTCTTGCTTCTCTCACTTTTCTTCTTTCAGGTTGAATCTATAAATAAGGGGGCAGGATTCATTGTAAAGGGTTGGACATTCTTTGTTTTGTAGGCTTTTGTACGATGGAAAAGTGACAAGCGAGCTTGGGAATCTACAAGTAACCTTTCCTCGCATCCGACCTCCCGAGGTCATGCCGAGACAGCCGGTGGGGATGGTATATGCGTGGGATGCAGACAAACTAGTTAGGCAATCTGATGTCTTAGATGTGCACTAGTGGAAATTACGAATCTAAGGCAAAGAAGGCCCTCCTAACTGAGAAATGGTGTGATAGATCGATTAGCAAGGATAAGCTCGCTCAAAAGCTCCAATCAATATCGAGCTCTGGTGTGATTCGGTCTATAGGTTGTGGGATACGTGGAAAATGTCCTAGGATAGTTTCGTGTATATCCCCAGATAAGGTCATAGGACGGATGATAAATATAATTGATTCTATGGGCGATTCTCTCTGTCCTAGTCCGAACTCCTTAGCTTTGTTAGCTGCTATGTCTAATAAGGATAATTGTTCGATGATGATAGGTGGAAGTGGAGTAGATCGGAATACTAGTGTACATAGGCCAGCATCTATGTCTGATTCACCTATGGGCTCGTTGGGCTGTGGGATTTGTGGGTCACAACCATAGATTCATGGTTATCGTAAACTGCTATGGTCATGTATGGAATCAGTCCCTAATCCCTAGTATCCAGTAATCATATGCTTTCTCAGCTTCTATATTCAGAATCAATAACTGTGTGATCTTCTCAGAATATCTTATAGGTGTTTGTGCAACCTGAATTCTCAAGCTGGTATCTATATCTATGAGAGTGTCTCCTGCGTCTGGCTGTGGGACCAAAGGATCACAACCAAAGGTCTGCTCTCTTTCAAACCCTTCTACAGTCATGCGGGTATGAACCTAGGGTAATCTGTAGTTTGGTTGATTTGACCAAAATGTGTGTGCTTGGTCGTCTTCTATGTTTAACCCGTGCAGTTGGAAACTAATTTGTTGTAAGTTTACCATTGTTTGGAAGACTTGGATCCTGAGATTCTGATCTATATCAGTTATGGCTGTGACGAGATTGGGTTGGGGCATGATTGGCTCGAATACGTATTCCCTGGGCTCTCTAGGTCCCGTGATTGTCATACAAAAGCAATAATGCAAACTGAATGCAGTAAAATAAAATTAACTATGTGAAGTATGTCTATAACATGTATAACTCCTATATTTTTGTTATTTTCTGATGAATTTTAAATGAATTTGAAAGAGCAGCTATTTTAATATATCTAGAAATTGACAATTTAGAATAACAAATTAAAACAAACAAGATAACCGAGTATAGCTATTTGTCTGTGCAATTGTAAATCTATTCTAAGCAATGAAATAACTGATCTAATCTATTTGCAAGACTCTCGATCCTACCTCAGAAGTGAGAAATGAATCATAGTTTCGAAAACTATGAATCCCCATAGCTTCCCTGGCAATATCGAAAGTAAAATTTGACTGAAATAAAGTGATTGGCTACTCTATTTGATATGCTTCTAATTAGAACTTTGAAAGCTAGAACCTGGATTCCATAGAATAGTGGCGAATCCGATGGTGTGTGTGGCTATGTCCCCTCAGTGTGATCTCCTTGTTCCTTCGTGTTCACGTGGATCCAGAAAAGCATGTAATGATAGCATCAATAGAAGTAGATATTGGGACAAAGGCATCTTAGGATACAGACTAAATACAATGTGAGTAGGAGAGAGATATCACAAGAGTACAGAGCTTGGCTTATGTAATTCCTAGTGGGATTTATTACGAGTCATGCAACATAAAACGTCCAGAACCTGAAACTATCCTGTTTGAAGAACAAAACCTGCAACTTTAATGGCTTCCTATTGAAAACGAACTATTCTACTCCAATGGATTGGATGAAATATCAAAAGACATTTGCACAAGATGGATATGTGGCTTACTAACAGCAAAACAACGCTAACTAAGCATGCAATGAAGTAAACTAAGAATTCTAAGCAAAATGAAAGACTAATCTATACGGTGCAATGAGAAAATCAGAGGCAAATTTGAGGGGGCCATTTGCTTGAGCACAAGCCATCTATTTATAGCATTTGGATTTACCCAAGGTAAAAACCAAATAGAACTCTTAAACTATAAACAATGACAAAACACTATTCCAGGGAACCAGAATCATTAATGCAAGCTTATGGCGGTGAAAAAATCTGGTGAATCATCGAAATTTACGTGAGTCAGGGACCACCACTCGATCAAGGCGGCGGTTACAAGACCGCCACCATGTTCGGGGCGGCGGTCACAAGACCGTCACTAGGAAAGGTGGCATTTTCACGTCAAGAGAAAAAGGCCAAGAAAAGAGGGGAAAAAGGAAAAAAACAAAGCACACGGGGGCTAAGCAGGGAATGCGGGATGTTAACGCACACTTGGAGATCTTTTCCAGATCCCGAACACCTTGCGAAGAGACCTGTATCATCATTGGGGTACTTGTTACGTTGTTGCTCGGCGAAGATGTACCTTACAATTTTGGGTACGTACATATTGCCCCCTCAGAGAAGCGTTTTAGCCATGAAGAGGCGTAAAACGGTGGGTCCGAGTATGGCGTCCCGAAATGGGAAATTAGAAGTTATACCTGATACGTCCATGTGTCAAAATGATGCCATCCAAAATTCTCGCTCCTGTAAAATGAAAAGAGAACTCAAGTGCAGATAGACAAGATAGATTGGAAAATAAACACTAAAATAATGGGAAATGAGGACGTACCATTTGTGTGGGGATAAAAACTTACCTCCATCCCGCTCCAAACCTGCAAAAAAAGCATTTTAAAACAAGTCAGGTTTGCTATATATGAAAGTGGGCCCATTTTCCTATTCATTTCGCATGAAGTTGATTTGATTGATTCTAAGCTCTGGAACCCACGGTGACGGTTTCTTGCGCGAGTAGAGTCAAAACGTTCATGACGGGATAGTGATCATGCCTCCGCGAGTGGAACATCGACCCGCGAGATCACAGGTTAGTTTTCTTCAATTTATCCTTTTTACCCCCTTAATTTTAAAATGCTAAAATCTTTGTTGTGGGGGGTTATTTTCGAAAATGCTAGGTTTAAAAGGTCCATCTAGGGGGGGCGCCTACTGGGTAGGCTTTGTTTTTAGCTAAAACGGTCCCTTTTTTGTGTTTTTAGGCTTTTTAAATTATAAAACCCGCATGGGTTTTCGGCACATGACCACCGCCTTATTCAAGACGGTTGTTACACGACCGCGCCCTTAAGGTGGCGGTTACAAAACCGCCTCCCTGCTCAGGGTGGCGGTTTTGCACAAAATGCCAAAAGAACATCTATTTGAGATTATTTTTGCATTTTTAGCATTTCTACGTGCTTTTATGATTTTTCTAATATCACTTAGATGCTAACTTGCTTTGTTTTGTGTGTTTTTGGGTGTATGCAGGTGAGAGAGGAGTATATCCGGTGGAGCCGAGAGAGGGAGTGTGACTGGCTCCCAGGAGTACTAGATGCCCTTTCACAGGATGAGGAGGACACTCTTCAGAGGGCTGGGATACTACGTATCTCACGTGTTCCACATGTTGCACCATCCAGTCACATTCTTTGTGACCTATTCTCCTATTGGGATGCTGATCGGAACACCTTCCGATTACCAGGGGTCCAGGTGAGTGGACCATCACTTTGGAGGATGTTTATCACATTCTAGGGGTCCCGATCATTGGGAGACGTCTGACCCTTGAGACAGCAGGCTCGCGGGCCCAAATAGCATAGTGGGCTACTAATATGGGAGATGTAGTCATCTCCACAGGTTCGAAGAAGGGAGTCAGAGTTCGATCCATTCCTAGTTTTCCCATCCCCTTGCTTCACCAGGCCATTATGGGGATCCTTGCCTCGAGACTGATCGGGGACAAGGGAGGAGACACACTGTTATACTGCTAGTCCCCCATCATTGCATAGATAGAGGGACATGGCCGGATATATGCCTGGGGAGCATATATTCTTGGGACTACCTACCATGATTTATATAGGGTAGTCCGTTTACAGGGTCAATCCTTGAGCCACCCGACCCTGGTCATGAGTTGGGTTTACGAGCACTTCATTCCTTATGGTAAAGGTGTAGACGTGACAGATCCCGGAGTTGTGAGGGTAGCTACATGGACAGATATGTCGGTGCTCCAAGCACCTCATCAGCCGGTTACTTCTCTGACTACTACTGACATGGAGGCCACACCATATCAAACCATGACAGGTATATGGGGCGAGGAGGCTCTTACTTTGATCTCCTGCTCCACCATAGGGCAGCTTATTGATAGAGTGGGGCGAGTAGAGATACACCCCTTTGGTTGAGTTCCTCAGCAGTTTGGCCTACCCTACATGGGCATACTTCCCCCAGTAGCACCGGTATACAAGTCAATTCGAGAGGCGGAGGGGTTCCTAGAGGTCAAGGTTGGACAGTTGTTACTCCTGGCATCCCTATTGCGGCCAGGAGGATAGTAAGTGCCAGAGGGAGGGCCGGTGCGCCTCAGGAACCCTTTCTTCAAATTGTCGCGGGTCCTACCCATAGCAGCGATGACCCCATTGACATAGACTCCAAGTCCGAGGAGTATACAAGGGGAGAGACAGAGGAGGAGACCGATCCTGAGTGGCATGATACTCAGGATACCATGCAGGCTGAGAGGGTCGAGCAAAGTGCAGAGAGGGTGACTCTGGTTTAAGAGGAGCCACTCTCCCATGGCCATAGTGGGGAGGATGAGTCCATTGTGGGGTGCTACGTTGCTCCAATCACAGGAGCAGCACCTCAGCCAACGGTGGCATCTGTGGTAGGTCTTGACCGACGGAGATCCATCCCGAGGCTGGTGATCCGAGTAAGTTACCACCCTTCTCTTTAATGTTTGTTTTTAGTTAGGATGTCCTTAGTTGCTATCTCTCCTTTTGTTTGCTCTTGTGTTTTATCTCTTGCTTATTTCTAATTTGTTTTCTCCTTTGTTTGCAGAGACCGTCGATGAGTGGCGAGCCCTGATTCGTAGGGTATGTCGATACCCCGATGATCCCCATGGAGAGGGCAGGTGCGAGTTGTCTGTGGATGCTTTGGGAGCCTTCAATAGCTGGTAGACACACCGACATCTTTTCCTCGCCTCCGGCACGTGGCCGGATGGTATCGACTCTGCATGGAGCTAGCGGGGTATAGGACAGCCGAGCTCCCGATGAGGAGTCACTCTTGTGGCAAGATCGCTGCGGCTGCCCTCGGGATCCTAAGCCCTCCGTGCACTCTGAGCGCCGGTGTAGCTGGAGTCCTAGGCACAGGCGTGCACCTTTGGAGGGGTCCCATAGGGGTTGAGAAGCCACTTGGCTTTCTTACATTTTATATGATATATTCTTTTGTATATACCGGGCTCTTTGAGCGTTTTGACCATGCTTGGTGCATGATGGCATTGTACAGAAACTTCGATAGATATATATTCTTTTGGATCATACTTTTTGCATTCATGGCTTTGCTTCCTTTCTATTTTCCTCATGTAAATTATGATGTTATGCTTGTATGCTCTTTAGAATGTATGCAAATGGAGAACAAATGATACAAATGTTTACTTTCTTTTTGTATTTTATGATGCTGATATATGATAATGTAGACACAATGTGACTATTTGAATTTAGTTTCTGTAAGCAATTTTGGATGCCCCATATTTGTTTTGGCAAAGTGGTGAAGATAAGCCGGTATGATGAAAAGACAAACTTGCCCCTACTCCTAACTCCACGCAACTAGTAAGATGCGAGGGCTCATCACCGAGAGTCGGGAAGGGCGTAAGTTATGAAATGTGTTGAAATGATATTGATGAAAGATAGACAAAGCTTTGGCGGAACCAAATTAGGATACCACAAGCCTACTCCACTCGAGTGACTTCATAGTTTTGGATGCAACTTGCTTTGTAGTTTATCTAGACTTAGATCCGTAGATGGCCACATAGTAGACAAAATCTGGGTTATTAGGATTTTAACTCTTTTGGAATTTTGAACATCTGATTCATTTGTTTTTGACTCAAGATTTTAAGATTTGAATTGTTTGTCTATGACCTTTTACGTTTGTTTGTCAAGAGGACCCCCTACACTTTGCCCCATGCTACTAGTAAGAAGCGTGGGTTTATCACCATGGGCAAGGCATAGGCAAGTAAGGGCATTTCCATCCTTTCCCAACCCTACGTCACTAGTAAGAGATGCAAGCTCATCACCGAAGGTTGGTGGGGCAAGGAAATGTGTAAATTTAAAATTTTCTGTTTGATTCTATATTTGACTTGTTTATTTGAGCAAAATGTCAGTGTATTCTTATTTCCAAAGAGATATATATATGGGATAGATGTGACACCATGAAGCTTCTAAAATAGACCATAGGAAAGACACCTATCCTAAGAAGAAACCAAAAGTGAGAATAAACCTGCAGATCTTGGCATGGTTACCAGTAAGACCTTGTCATATCTAGCTTTATTTGATGAAATGATTCGAAATAGTTTGATGATATCATGGAAATAAAGAAGTATGATTAGAGTGTTTATGCCAACAACATCATGAGTTTGTAATGAATTGCTTTGAGAATAAATTCCTTGATCACAAATTTGTACGAAACAAGCGGACAAAATGATCCTAACTATATGAAGATGCAATGTAGATATAATTATACAAGTAGTACTAGTTGCTTACGCGTAGAATCATTTGAGGTGCAAGGAATTGACCGTTTCACCAAATTCCTCACCTTCCAGTGTACATAAGAGGTATGCACTGTTTCCATAGTCCTTCATGACTCGGTATGGGCCCAACCATTTGGGCCGGAACTTCCTTCCTTCGCCGGTCTTTTTGTCAATCCGGTTGTCTAGCCTTAGAACTAGATCACCTTCATATATGTTGCGTTCATAGACTTTCTTGTTATACTGCCGGCACATCCAGTCAGCATAGACTCTGTGCCATTGTTTAGCATCTAACCTAGCTTCATCTAGGCTTTCTAGTTGGGAAAGACGTGCTTCTCTATAAGCATCTTCATCCAGGATCCCTTGTAATGAAATGTGGAGACTAGGTATTTCAACCTCAAGCGGGAGAATTGCTTCTGCCCCGAATACTAGCGAGAAAGGAGTCACTCCTGTTGGTGTTCTTATTGAGGTTTGGTGGGCCCATAAGGCTGGATATAACTTCAAATGCCAATCTCATTTGTTTTCTTTCACTGTTTTAAGGAGAATGGCTTTTAATGTTTTGTTCGTGCCGCCTCAACTCGTCCATCGGCTTGAGGGTAATATAATGAAGCCGTTTGATGGCTTATTTTAAATTTATTACACAATTCACGAACTTCATCATTCTTAAACAAAGTTCCATTATCTCGAGATAATGATTTCATGGACACCATACCTGTAGAAATGATTTGGTTCAAAATGAACTTGGCGATTACAAAACACAGTACAGTAGTAAGAGGCATAGCTTCTACCCACTTGGTGAAATATTCGGTGGTCGTGATTATAAAATTATGGCCGTCGTAGATGAGGGAGAGAATTTCACTATTAAATCTAGGCCCCACGTATAAAAGGCCAAGGAGTAGCGATTGGTTGTAGAGCTTGTCTTTGTCATGTGAATCTCATGAGAGAATTCTTGGCATTTATGACACCTTCTGCATACAAACTTTTTACCGCATCGTGTTCTAGAGTAGGCCAAAAATAGCCCATTCAATGTATTTTATGAGCAGTGGCATGGCCCCGAAGTGGCCTCCACACATCCCATTGTGAGATTCATGGAGAATCTTCTTAGATTCTTCCGTGTCGACACATCTTAGAAGCATTCCATCAAACACTTTTGATAGAGCACTTGCTCTATAATGACATATTTTGCTACGATAATGCGTAACCGCTTCTTTTTTTGTGAAGTAGCACTTTCGGATACGTGTGGTCCATGATATAATTAATGATATCAAAGTGTACCAAGGACACTCGAGAGATAGGAGGTATGGTTTCAATGTAGTATACGCACTCATCTGGAAAGTCCAGATCTACTAAATCACCTCCGTCTAATGGGTTATCAGCTAACCAATCCGCAATGATTTGTCCCTTAATGGACTTCTGATTTACGAATGTTAATTCAAATTCACCCATTAAGGTTATAAAGCGCCCAGCCTTTTTAGACAATGAGCCTTGCGTGAGGAAAGTTCATAAATGGTCTGTTTTTACAATGACCTTTGTTTCTTGATTTAACATGTAATGTCTTAAGCGTTTTTTGTTGCAAATACTATGGCGAGGCATTCTCGTTTTGCTTGTATGTAACGTGTTTCATAGTTGAGCAATGTCCGGCTAATGAAATAAATCACACGTTCTCTCTTGTCATCATCTTCTTGAGCCAGCATACAGGCTAGCGAGACATTGGTAGCTCGCGAATATAAAATTAACGGGTGATCTGGCTTAGGTGGCATTAACGTAGGTGGTGATAACAAGAAATGCTTAACTGCATTGAAAGCTTCATTGTAGTCTTCGGTCTAATCAATGCTATAGTATTTCTTGAGTAGATTTTTGATTGGATGAATGGCGAAACTTAAGTCCGGGATGAATCTCTGGATTGCACCAATATTTCTGAGAAATGACCTAATTCCAGATTCATCCGAAGGTGGGACCATTTCGAGGACAGCCTGAATTTTGGTTGGGTCAACATTGATCCCGCGTGATGATATAATGTAACCTAGGAGCTTCCCTCCTGTTACACCAAAGACACATTTTTCTGGATTTAGCGTGACTCCGTATTCTATCAGATGTGAAAGAATGATGTGAAGTACTTCCAGATGGTCACAACGCTTCTTGGCCTTAGCCAACAAGTCATCTACGTACGATTCCACAATTTTATGAATAAAATCATGAACTATATGTCATAGCCCACCTGGTATGTAGCACCAACGTTCTTGAGACCGAATGGCATAACAAAGATAGCAATAGGTTCCCAAGGAGTTATAAATATGGTTTTAGCTTGATCTTGTTCAGATATTCTGATTTGATTGTATCCCGAGAATCCATCCATGAGAGACAAAAGCTCAAATCCAGCTGTTGCATCAACAATGATGTCTATGGATGGTAATGGGAAGTCGTCTTTAGGACATGCTTTGTTAATGTCTCGGAAGTCTATGCAGATGCGTATCTTCCCATTCTTTTTGAGAACCGAACGATATTAGATACCCACTGAGAGTAATTGACTGGTTTGATGAATCCTACTTGGAGGAGCTTTATTACCTCCTCTTTTACCATGAGAGCTACCTTGGGTTTCATTGGTCTCAATTTTTGTTTAATTGGTTTTGCATCTGATTTAGTGACAAGGTTGTGTACCGCAATGTGGGGTGTAACTCCTGTCATTTCCTTATAATTAAATGCAAACACCTTCTGATGTTCCTTGAGGATCCAAGTGTGCATTTTTACTTCTAATGGAGTTAACGAGGATCCTAACTTTAAGATCTTTGGTTCATCCTCTGTTCGATGTTAACATCAATTATTTCTTCGATCAAAGAGGCGTTACCTTCTTCAAACTCAGGCGGGGCTGGAGGTAGTTCTAAATCATCTCCATTCTCGACTGAGTATATGCTAGGTTCTTTTTGTGAAGGAAGCTCCATCGTGGGATTTCCGAAGTAGGAAGACGAATGTGGGATTAAGGACACATCTATCACATGATGGGAGAGATGTAATGCCGCATAGGCGTTTAAGTAATTCAAAGTTGCCATATCACTATCAACGTGGTCTAGGATAGTAAATTTGTTCTCATCCTTGCTTGTTAACAGAGAATTTGACAACAATTTTTTTACCAATGGTTCGGTATGAAGGGACACCATGAAACGGGTATCTTGGATTTCATTGTTTGGAGTGAAGTGTGATGCTGAGGTTGCTATAGAGTCGGCGAGAAGATTTTGTTCTCATGGGATTGCTTCAATTGATATGAAGTCAAACTCCTTGCTTAAATCTAATACAGTTGTTTTGTAAAGTTGTAAGTGCTCAGCTTTGGTTTCATATAACTCAAAGACTTGGTTTGCTACCAATTGTGAGTCTCCTAACACTCGATGTTATCAACACTCGATTCTCTTAGCTAAGATGAGGCCAAGGAGGAGGGCTTCATACTCAACGCCGTTGTTTGTACATTTAAAGTTTAGTTTAAAGGAAAATGGTAGGATCTTTCCCTCGGGAGAAGTAAAGATTATACCTACCCCAACTCCATAACGACATCTAGCTCCATCGAAATGGAGAGTCCAATATTTTGTTGGGAATATGGATGCGTTGGGATATTTGTTGTGTTAACATCTTCTACTTCTACCATGCAGAGATCTACCGTTGGGAGAGAACCAACACCTAGGGTGCACCCTATGCCTACAGAATCAAATGGTAGGAACATTGGTAGATCTTGTTCTAGTAATTCAACAATTTTTGTAGTAGTTCCTAATGATACTGTTTTTATAGTGTTAGCCTCATCTTTGGGGGCTAGGGTTGCCTTGGCTAGGCTCATAGTTTCAAGATCTGTCGTAGGTACCAACTTTTCTTCTGGTTTCGCGTCGGTAGGTTTATTAAGTTGGTTTGTTGGGAGTTAAACTCCGTGTGCATGCCTCGGTATTTTCTTTAAGTCACCTAAGTGTACATCGAATGGTTTTGGATCACCTTTGGCTATGAATATCTTCCCTAAATGTAAAAACCTTATTTCTTGAAATAGCGTAGAAGGGATTGCCTTCATGCGGTGTATCCATGGTCAAACAAGGATCATATTATAGTTAGTTTCCGATCTATAATATAGAACTCAGTCAGGATGGTTTTGGGTCCTAAGGTGACCGGTAATATTATAGTTCCAATCGAGGTGGCTTTAAGGCTATCATAACCTCTTAGTGTGTTTCGAGTTGTGGAACAATTTGTTTCTCCATACCCTAGCTTTTGAAGGAAAGAGAAGGGGACTATGTTGACCGCTGCTCCATCGTCTACCATTGCACGCTTTACATAGTTGTTATAAACCCATACTTGCAAATGTAAGGTGGATCACCTCGGCGTGTGATCTCAACATCTCACAAGCATTTTTTTATTTCGAATATGAATTTGACATCTTTATCCGCCGCCGGAGGATGAACATCAAAGTCTATATGATTTGTGTTTCAGGAGGTGGGGTGATGTTAATTAGATGACCTAAACCCAATGCTTCTAAAAGAGCAGCCTGTGAGTAGGGGAGTTCTTTAATAAATCCAAAAGGAGATGTGCGAGAAGGTTTTGTTAGATCATTAATTAAATCATAAGCACTTTATGGTTTTTGTTAACACTTGTTTGATATTGTTTGTTTTAGCGGGCAGCTTGGACTTAGCCGAGAGGAAAACTCTTGTGTCCTTATACAGCCTTCTATGGGTAGTTTGGCATCTAATTCCACTAAACCGACTATCTTTGGTCGAGGCTGACTTCCTAATTGTGGCGTAACTAATGGATTTAGTGAATTTGAAGCCTCATGATCATTGTTTTCTATCATTATGCTCTTGTTTGTCCCAATTAGATTTAGCCTATTATTGTTGTGATTTGGGAGTGGATCATTAAAGATCTTGAGGGGTTTGTTTTGAGGGGAAACCGCCCTGTAAAAGTATTTGATCTTTGGTGACATAGGATCTATCAAAAACATATCTATGAAAAGTTGTCTTTGTTCTTCCGGCAAGCGTTGCATGAATTTATTGTAGTCACGGCACGTTCTAGTGTCATGGCCCCGAATTTTGTGGAAACCACAATACGAATTAGGATTGTAATTCCTAGTTTGTTGGTTTGGTGTATATTGTGGCCCAAAACTTTGATCAAACCGTTGCCTATTAAAGTTTTGTGTTTGTTGTTTTTGGTTTGAATTCTGGTTTTGATACCCAGTTGAGATTTGGCTTGAACCCTGTGTAAGGTTTTTCCGTCGTTGTTGTTGTTGTTGCTGTGGATGATTAAAATCCACTGCATTGATTGTCGAGGTAAATTTGTTGTTTCGTTGGTTGTTTATTTGTGATGGAGTATTGACAACATTTACCTTCTTAGGCTGATCGGTTACTCCATCCGTTGTTACACCGCAATTTTTATTAAGGATTTTAGGTCCTTGATTGACATTCGTGGTAGTAGGATAAGTTGTAGTGTTCTGGTTGGAGGTGATTAACCTCCCATTTGCTCCATATGTTTTGTGACCACTATCAATTGCCGCTTGATCTATTCGGAGAGCGCTCTCAAGTACTTCATCGTAAGTCTTTAGTGGAAACTTCTGGACTTCTTCCTTTACTTCTCTGCTGAGAGAATGAAGGAATAGATCACATAGTTCCATCTGATCCATGTTCAGAGCACTTGCCGAAGAATAGAGAACTGTGCGCCACCTCTGGATGAAATGGGCGATAGATTCATTATGTTCCTGTTTAATGTGCAAGAACTCCCTGATTCTTTTTCTTAATCATTTGTTCATGTCAAAGGCCTTGATGAACTCTGATACGAGTTGCTTGAATGAATGGATGGAAGCCTCAGGTATTCTATAATACCAATCGAGAGCGATGCCCTCCAAAGTTTTGGGGAATATTTTAGCAACAACCCCATCCCATGGGAGTAGCTCTCGGATGGCTGTAGCGTAAGCTTTGATATGTGCGTTCAGATCTCCCTCACCTTTGTATTTGGGAAAATCGGGAAGAGGTCTTGGAAGCATGACGCTTCGTATGGTGAAATCTAAGGGCTCTTTTTAGGTTTCAACCATTGATGGTGCCCTGCTTTGAGGAATATTGAGCATATAAGTGGTAGGAGCATAAGGGAACCCCTATGGTTGAGTAAAAATACCGGAGATGAGAACATATCCCCTTGTGGTGATTTGGAGTACATGTTTAAGTATGAAGGGGTATTGTCCAAGAATGGATTACTTTGTACCAGACCGGGAGGTATTGGAACGGCGTTAGAAGCGGTGGTTCTAATCGGCATTTGTTGTGAATACTGAGGAGTCATACCCAAC
Organism: Taxus wallichiana var. yunnanensis; assembly: GCA_018340775.1. Taxonomy (NCBI): domain Eukaryota; kingdom Viridiplantae; phylum Streptophyta; class Pinopsida; order Cupressales; family Taxaceae; genus Taxus; species Taxus wallichiana. The sequence goes on from CM031242.1 coordinate 661,531,132, forward strand.
GTGCCTACTCCTATGAGGAGGTCTACTTGGCTAGGATGGTGTGGAGGATTGGAACTTCCTGTCTGCATGAATTGGGAATTTTGATTTGCTTGAGCAAGTTCTAACCCTCTCACTTTTTCTACTAACATTCAAATGACTTCATTCGGTGAAGTCATGGTATTTTTCCTTAGCGGCGTTTTTTGTATATCATGGTGTTGTATAGGTATGTGATATCCTGCTATGAACCGATCACGCCTGCCAAGTTTCCCCGAGGGTATTTCCTATATGTAGTGGCATAGAGGTATTTTCTTGAAAAGAGACCTCGGGTTGTGTTTGAAAACCTCCTACAGGTGGGTACATACTTCGAGAACGTTGTTCATTCCCGACATAACGTACCGAATGTTCATCATCTAAACCTAGGTATGGGTCAGATTGTCTGCTAATTTGTGGTCTAAATAGTATCTGAGGAGACGAACTAGATTCTCCTGTGAACGTCATATTGTTCGAGCCTGAAGGCTCTGTTTGTTGTGTTTGAGCGAGCTGATCCAACTCCTCTATTTGGAAAGATGAGTTATATTTGACCCTTGGAGTTTGTGTTGACAACTGGTTAGTTGAGTAGTTGTCACCCCATACTAAGAGTGAGGGTGATGATTGGCTCGAATAGGTATTCCCTGGGCTCTCTAGGTCCCGTGATTGTTATACAAAAGCAATAATGCAAACTGAATGCAGTAAAATAAAATTAACTATGCGAAGTATGTCTATAACATGTATAACTCCTATATTTTTGTTATTTTCTGATGAATTTTAAATGAATTTGAAAGAGCAGCTATTTTAATATATCTAGAAATTGACAATTTAGAATAACAAATTAAAACAAACAAGATAACCGAGTATAGCTATTTGTCTGTGCAACTGTAAATCTATTCTAAGAAATGAAATAACTGATCTAATCTATTTGCAAGACTCTCGATCCTACCTCAGAAGTGAGAAATGAATCATAGTTTCTCAGAAACTATCAATCCCCATAGCTTCCCTAGCAATATCGAAAGTAAAATTTGACTGAAATAAAGTGATTGGCTACTCTATTTGATATGCTTCTAATTAGAACTTTGAAAGCTAGAACCTGGATTCCACAGAACGGTGGAAAATCTGATGGTGTGTGTGGCTATTTCCCCGAGTGTGATCTCCTCGTTCCTTTGTGTTCACATGGATCCATAAAAGAGTGTAATGCTAGCATCAGCGAAGTAGATAGTGGGACAAAGGCAGCTTAGGATACGAGACTGAATACAATGCGAGTAGGAGAGAGATAGTGCAAGAGTACAGAGCTTGGCTTATGCAATTCCTAGTGGGATTTATTGCGAGTCATGCAACATAAAACGTCTAGTACACCGAAACTCTCTGTTTGAAGAACAAAACCTGTAACTTTAATGGCTTCCTATTGAAAACGAACTATTCTACTCCAATGGATTGGATGAAATATCAACAACATCTACACAAGATGGATATGTGGCTTACTAATAGCAAAATGACACTAACTAAGCATGTAATGAAGTAAACTAAGAATTCTAAGCAAAATGAAAGACTAATCTATTGCAATGAGAAAATCGAGGCAAATTTGAGGGGGTCATTTGCTTGAGCACAAGCCATCTATTTATAGCATTTGGATTTACCCAAGGTAGAAACCAAATAGAACTCTTAAACTATAAATAATGAAAAACACTATTCCAAGGAACCAAAATCATTAATGCAAGCTTATGGCGGTGAAAAAAGTGGTGAATCGTTGAAATTTACGTGATTCGTGTTAAAAGAGCTTTCGAAAAACACATAAAGGACCGCCGCCCGAGCGGGGCGGCGGTCATGGGACCACCACCCTATTCGGGGTGGCGGTTTCGTCGATGAAGAGCAAAAGGCCAAGAAAAGAGGGGAAAAAGGAAAAAACAAAGCACACGGGGGCAAGCAGGCATGCGGGATGTTAACGCACACTTGGAGATCTTTTCGGATCCCGAACACCTTGCGAGGAGACTGTATCATCATTGGGGTACTTGTTACGTTGTTAAAGATGCATACCTTACAATTTTGGGTACGCATACAGCTCCATTCTCGTCTTAGCAAAGGGATTTGTGGGGTTCAGGCCTTCCATCAAAAATTTCATTATGTTTCTACCTCTTGGCTACTTTATAATGGACTGTATCAATCTACAAAGCAATAAAACACATCTGTGATTGATTTTAGATCCTTTCTTGTCTCTTTTTATTTCATCGATCTCCCATTATATATCTAGCTATATGTGCTTGTTTATTGTATGCATTTTTTTGGTTTGTGTCTATTAGCAAAATAAGTGTTCATCATTCCTTTGGTGCATCACCTCGTAGTTTAGCTTTGTTTTAATTTCTGTATTCCTTCTATCCTTGTCTCCTTGGTAAAGTTTAGATTAGGATTAAGAATAGATCCTCTGCAAGTTTCTACGTATGCACCTAAACAGAGGAATAAGGAACCAACCTTCAATCTAGAGAGCTTTCCCATTTTGCAAGGTCCCACACCTTAGGGAAAGTTCAATGTTATGTAATCACACCAAATGAGTCTACCTTAGAAAAGCATATTTTTAGAGCTCATTTGGGGGTGCTGTGATTTCACACTAATGGTATTTTTGAAATGGTTAATGATATCAAAGGATGAGGAAGTAGTAGGAACATCAAGGATTATAGCATCCTTAACATGAATGTCTTTAGGATTTACAGGAACTGGTTTTGCAAGGGTAAGTAAAGGATACTTACCCAAGGAGGTGGAAGGATTCTTGGTTAGGGTGGTCCCATTCTTCTTCTCAACTCTGACCCTATGGAAGCAAACTTTGATGATCCTCTTTTCATTGAAATTTTTTGTAGTCTCCATTTGAGGATTCATTTTCTTAGCTTGGGTAGCAAAATAAGAATCATATTTCTCTTTTTTTGATCAAGTGAACACCGCATAGGAGTAACTATCTATGGCCTCTTAAAAATAATCATCATCAAACATGCATTCACAAAATTTGATTTGAGCACATTCTTCTTCTCCTTCATTTTCAACTTCTAATTCAAAATTTTCTTCTTCATCATCTTCATTGATCTCACATATTGCATTGACCGATAGAGCTTCCAAGGCAAGCCTTTAGGGTACTCCTGCAATCTGTTTCCTATTCCGGTTTGGATGAGGTGCTCATTGAGAAACTTATTTCTTCAACATTGTCAAGTCATTGGCCAACCTTTGCAACAATTGGTCAGCTCTCTCATCTTTAGAACTCTAGGATTTATCCTTCATTAAAGGATTCTTGATCTTTCCTAACAAGATGAGGTCATCTTCCACCTCAATAGAAATTTATTGGGCATGGTCTAAATCCCATGGCTGAATTCTCCATAGAAAGAAACTTACTTCGGGAATTTTAGCATTCACGAAGAACATCTTCAGATTATCAGCAGTGGGAAGGGAAACGGTGGGAATCTTGTTGATCAGTTTATTTAATTTTTCCACAAAGTCTCTCATGAAATATTATAGATATTTATTCATCGAGTAAGCCGAGAAAGGAGGGAATGAGCATCTTCAGTGGTCTTGAATCTTTCTTCAATTAGTGATTAAAACCATTTCATTTCAGCATCTTGTAATGTTTCCATGAACAACCGCACTGCAACATCTTCATGTTGCACTCCAAGGATGTCACAAGCTATGATGAAGACTTGATATGATCATCAAGACGTTTCTTACCATCTCTATATAATTTTGGAAATTTCTTTCTTAATCCTTGTAGAAGCTCTAGGAGTAGTGGAGACAAAGCCAATGGATCAGTGTTTTATTCCCACGGCATAGGTGCTTTTGTTTCCATTTCCTCTTCTCTTTCTTCTTCTCTTTCTCCTTCAATATGAATGAGGACTCTTGGTTCAATAACCAGATCTTTAGTATTACCTTTAAGAGGATTTTCAGTAATTTTCTTCTTTTTTGGTACAAAGGGAAGTCTAAAATCAGCTTTTTGTTGTTCCTTGAATGTGGGGTCAATAACGCCACCTACATGATCATCCCAATTGTACCTTCTTTTTTAAACTTTCCTTAAGCACTTAGGAAGGAAGGAAACTTGAAAAGTGCAGATTTATCAAAAAGATTTCAAAGACGATTTTGATTATTTGAGTATTTTTAGTATTTTTTCAATTTTCTAATGTTTTATATTTTGCAGAGATCTTTACGGGTGCACGAGGGTTAATATATCCCCATTTGAGTTGTCAAAAACTATTGGTGAAATAATTTTTCGTATGGAAAATTATGTGTTTCCACTAACGCTCACAAGGCTACACCCCTCCTTCTTGAGTATGAGGAGGCTTCCATTATTGAATGTGAAAATATCCTTAGTCTATCTAATATTTTGGGGATGGCTAGTAGGTCAAGGATCACACATGGACACTTCACTGAACATATGGCAAGGTGCTTATATGGGGTACAAGGGAGGAAATTGCATCGATGAGGGATGAAGGAGAGAATTTATAAAATGGAATGTTATTGTTATGAGTAGGAAATTACAGAGTTCACAACCAATAACTGGTGTAGTTCAACATTCAATTAGAGGAAAGCAATCATGAAGCATCTAGGGAGACTTAAAAACTAAAAACACACAGTTCTTTAGGTTTTTCTATCAAGGACACCAATTTCCTCTTGATCACCATACTTGTAAAGTTACAAAAGAGAGAGAATAGAGGAAACATGAGCAAAGGAAATGGAATAATGTAGCTTTTATTTCTTGTGTTGGTGATACAAATTTCAACATCCAAAACAAAATTCACAATTTCTACAGAGTAGAAATTATCAAAATCTGGATCCTTTGGAATGGAGAAGTCATCCCAATTTATAGCCTTGTGAATTGAAATTTCATCTCCCCACATGAATCTTAATTTTTATATTCTACTTGTGACCTTTCAATTTCCCCTAGAAGAGAAAAATTAATTATCTCTCTTATAATTTTGAGAGAATACTTTTAAAAATTACAAATATTATCACTTAAGTAAATAGGACAAAATACAATGATTGTGTACAACGAAGAATTAGAAGAAAGGGAGAGAAGAGGAGAGGGGAAAGGGATTGATTGATCCATTGAAGAAGATCCTTTTACGATCTGAAGCATGATGATCACCATCTTCTTTTGAACCACCAAAAGAATGTTGAGAAACATTGTTGCAAGACCTCCTGAGGTGAGATCCTGAAGGAAGAAGGATGAGATATTTCCTAGCTCACTTGAATTAACCAACTCACCCAGCTCTCCTAGCTCACCGAGCTCAACTCAACTTACTCATTGAGCTCAACTCAACCAGCTCACTTCAACCCACCTAGTTCACTGGCTCACCAAGCTCACCGAGCTCATCTCACTCGTTCACTAAGCATACTTCAACTAGTACGGTGAGAGATGATTATGGATCCAACTTAAAAAATGATCTATGATTACCTATTTTGATGAATCAATGGAATTCTTGACACCCTTTTAATCTTTTCCAGTTTCTTAGTGATCTGGACTTTCCATTGTTATTCGTCGACATGCTTCTCGTCACAATTGAGATCAAAATGATGCTTTTGGTTAGATCTATGAAACCGTATTACAACTCATCAAGGACATAAAAACATTGAGATGAGTGAAAATGGATCCAATTTCAATTTTTTTCACAAAACTCTAGACTTTCTATTTTTAGCAAGTCCTAGCCAAGACTATTATTTTTGGCAAATTTTTCTTGTTTTCATTCCCTGATATATTTTACATGTCTAGAGGATCATGAATGTTGAGAACTCACCTTATTCAACCAATTACTATTTTTAGGCATGCCCCACCATGGACACATGTTATTTTTAGCAAGTACACCTGTATGTGTCAAATTGCAATGAAAAAGGTCTTGAAATTCTGGGTTTTATTCCAAGATTCCTGTTCCAATTTTTGGATGATTTATTCATCCAAACAAGTGGGAAAATGGATTTTTCATCAAATAGGGTAGAATACTAAGAAAACGAAGTCCTCCATATCTTGAAAAATCAACAACTTCATCACATAAAAACTAGTTTAAATGAAACTAGATTTTTTGAAGACCCTTCCCTCCAATTTTGGATGATTTCACATGTTGGATCTTTGGGAATTTGAAAATTTATTCAAGGAGGGCATAATGCTGATGAAAAATAAATTCCCCAATATCCCTAAAAAATAGGGGCTTCATGGCACAAAAATAGTTCACATGAAACTAGATTTTTCAAGGATCGTTTCATCCAACTTTCGTGTGATTCCACTTGTCGGATCCCTGAGAAGTGAAGAGGGGCCTCGTTGTCCATTCGTTGTTATGTCATGGAATACATAAATGGGGCATTGAACCTTTTGCATGTGTAGTGATGGATGGTGAATGAATAATTCCAAATAGTTAGTCAAAAATGAGTTTTCATGACCTTTTTGCCTTCCCAATTAACTGCAACTTGACTATAGGTGAGAGAAATCATGGTGGGTTAAAACTAGGGTTTACACTTTATGGTTTTGGGTGAATTTTTATTTCTCTACTATCCACTTGGGGATATAGATAGAGGGTGAAATAAAATGTGTTGTCACTCATCTTGACAAGTGGCAGGGTTTAATTATTTAATGAGGAGGAAAATAATTTGTTAGCTCCTGGGTGTCGAAACTAGGTCACATGGTGAACTTGAGAAGGGGCCAAGTGTGGGGCGCATTTTCTTGTCCCCACTTTCCCAAGGATGGGTGGGATAGTAAGTTCCACCATGTATCCAACTAAAAATACACTAAATATGGGAAACTTGATAACGCATTTCCCAGAGCTCCAGATAGTCTTTTCAGAGAATTTTGTATTATTGTGACTTCAAACAACATTCCACAAACAATGGGATGGGTATCATCATGTTACTCCCTAAAATGGATCCTTTTATCTCAAGATGGTAGGATGTGTCTACATAAATTGATCTTCCTTGAGAGATAATTGAGTATTATGAAATATTTGAATCTTCCATCATGTGAAGGGTTGTTCAAGATTTCCAATGAGTATTTAATTTACTCCTAACTCATTATCAAGCTCTCGAGAATCGACCACGAAAGATCAAGTACCATATTTAGCTCTACATTTCAACTACTACAAAACCTCCAAGACTTAAAAATATAAGCTGAGGGGGTGAATTTTCTTGTCCCCACTATCCTAGGGATATTTGGGACATTTAGGATAGTAAAATGCACCCAATTTTAGATGAAGTAACTTAGTCATTTCAAATGCAAATCAACTTAAAGCACCCCACCAAGAAGAAGGACGGTCACATGAGGGACCATGAGAAATATCTAGGGGATGGAACATTTTTGTCTCCTTATTTTCCCTAATTTCCCCACTTTCCCTTTTTATAGATAGTTGGGACAGTAAAACCGCCACCTATCCAACTGAGAAAATGACTAAGTCTTAGAATCTTGAAATCACTTTTCCTAGAGCTCTAGAAGGTCTTTTCATTAAATGTTTTATATCATTATGACTCCCAAGATCATTCCAAGATCAATTTAATGGGTTTAAATTCTTTATTATTATTCCTTCTACAAAAAAATCCACTTTTTCATTTGAGACAACAAGGTGAGTCTACACAAACTAAATTGCCCCGAAAAGTGTTTAGGTCTAGTGAAGAATATAAGAGTACCATCATGTATATGGTTGAATTAGCTTTATAAAAAAATTGACTCATAAATTATTATGGAGATTGATCCATAGGGATGTAGAAAAACACACCACTTTATCGGTTCCATCGCAGTACGAAGGAGAAAAAGAAAAGTGAGAAAAATGAGGTAAAACAGAGGTTACGAAAGGAACCGCCACTCTATGCAAAGTGGCCGTTTTAGAACTACCACCCTATAGGGTGGAGGTCTTGAAACCACCACCTAACCAAGACAGTGGTCCTGAGACCGCCAATCTACTCAGGGTGGTGGTCCTGATACTTTCGAACAGAAAAGAAGAATGGAACGCGAATGGACGTGAATTAGAAGCGCGCAGTTGTGTCTCTTCCCTTCCATGCCCTTTGACATTCTCAAATGCATTGGAGGACATGTGAAGGCCTATAAATACATGAAAGGAACAAGATAATAGCATTCGAAGATCCAGCGAGATCGAGAAGAAGAGTTTAATGAGAGTAGTGAGCAAGATCTACAAAGTGTTGGAAAGAAATTATAGGAGCAAGGTGTAGAAAAGAGAAAGCAAGTAATTGGAGAGATGGTTTACATTGTTGATTCTTTTCATAATTATTGTAATCTGTAATTGTATATATTAGACCAATAAAAGTGGGAAGAAAGAGCAGTTGCTCTTCCCGAATGGTTTTCCTCCATTGGAGGTTTCAGGATAAAATTATTTCCTTCTTTGTAATTTCCTTTCTATAGCACTAGATAATCAATCACAAAGCTCTAATTTTCAAGCAAATCTATCATTTTTGAAAGTTGAAAGTAGAGTAGCATAGTTGTGTGATTCGTAGAGTTCTATAGTAGAAGTTTACGGATCATTTTGGTATCATAGTTGATTATATATCCAGGATTTGTGGTATTCGAATATTTCTTGTGATTTTTATGACAGTGACAAGGTTCAAAGGTGAATAAGTTTTACCTTGCAAGCCAGATATTTCTACGAAGAAGTGGAAACAGAGAATTCGAGCTCAAATGGAGGAAGATAACTTGGTCCATAGAGTCGATATGTTAGAGACCATGATGGATAGATTGCATAGAAAATAAGAAGAGATTTCAGATCTACAAAAGACGGCTTCGGTTAAGCAAGATTCCATGGACTCGGTGGTTTGAGCACTAGCCAAAAAAATTGGTATCGAAAAGAGCCATGAAGAGGAAGAATGGGAAGAGCATGAAGAGATGCCAATTGTAAGCGAGAAGGTAAAATCTGCACATACACCTTTTAAAGTTGAAACAAAAGTGGAAATAAAGAATTTTGAAGGACAAGTAGATGCAAAATTATTGGATAAATGGCTAAAATAGTTGGAAGTCTACTTTAGTGTGCATAATGTCACTGAGGCACAAAGGGTCACCTTTCTTTGCTCTCAGTTTCTTGGGAAACCCATCTAGCCACTTGTGAGAAGAAGATATTTCCTATTGTCGAGTACTTGGAAAGGTTTTAAAGAATTGATTAGAGCTAACTTCTATCCTATTGGCTGTTTCACTGATTCTTAGAGCATTTCTCTAAATGTGACATAATAGATAAGGGTAAAGGTCAAGGAGGAATACCTATTAAAATTTGGTTGAAGCTTGTTGTGCGCGTGTTGACTTCTCGATCCATAGCTGATCGTGAGAGCTTCCTTTTGGCTAGGAGGAACTACCTGTAATAGACAACAAGACCACAAGATAGAAGTTAAACAACATATGTAGTGGACTACCTAGCATATGCCGATCCGAGAAGTGTGATACTCCCTAGAAGGATGTCAATCCATTGTTTTAAACAAATTAATGTGAGAAATAAGGTAAATATTGTCCTACTATAGTCAATATGATTTAGGCATCTCATATAAACACAATAAGAAAAATCTAATCTAACAAGCTAGGTTAGGATCAGATCTGGAGGTCGGGTAAATGGTTCTAGGTTATTACAGGTCAGCTGGTAGGTGGTTGTTGGGTCTGGTCTTGGTCAAGGTGTAAAACACAGAGACCGATGTCGGCTGAAAATGATCGATGCCGGTTTTAGTAGAACCGATGACGGTTATGGGTAACCGGCGTCGGTATGGTTGGGGTGAAAGGAACTCAAAATAGGTAAAATGGTATGGGTGATCTGAGGTCGAATAAAGTTTGGGCGAATGAATGGGGGGTCTGTGGAGGTCTTAGGTATGCTCAGAAGTATACAGTTCAAGTGAGAATAGGTGATTTGGTGATGTGAGTGAAGGGATCTTTAGGTTCACAAGCAAGTGGGTGATGGGGTGATAAGCATGTAAAGAATAGATTAATAATAGGAGTAATAGATATTACTTAACTAAACTAAACTATATTGATTAGGGCCATACTTACTATGTTGATGGTCTGATGGCTGAGTGGTGGAGGTGGTTGATCGGAGGATACGTGTATGGTCCTATAGTGGTGATTTCCCGAAGTACTCCCGTAAATACAATGTTCTCTTATTGATGTTGGTAATGGCTCTGGATTGTTAGATACGTGAAAGGATGCCTCTTTTGCTTGCATGCAACTCTGGTCTCCTTCCTTTTCTCTGAAAATGTACCAACCTCGAAATAAGGTTACCAAAGGGGAATAAAAGGTGACCGATGATGGTTCGAGTTGACCGGCGTCATTTCAGGGGTAACCGGCATCGGTTAGGGTGGGATTTCCTAGGTTTACTAAAAATGGAAGATCATGGCAATGATTTTCACCAAATATTTCTATTCCTCCGGGAAAGAGTGGGAGTTACTATTTTTTATGCAAGAATGTGGTTAGAGGGGATGTAGGCTTTTATTTTTAGGGTTTAGGTAGGTCTTAGTTAGTTATGGCAACATACTAAGAATATATTTGGGGTGAGGTGGCTAGGTGAGGTGTCTAGGTGAGGTGGCGGGGTAGGAATTATCTTAATTAGGATAATTAAATAATAAATATTGTGAGATCATGGATTAATTTAATTAAATTAATTAAATTAATATTAGTGTGGGGTAAAAGGGGCCATGGCTAGGTAAGTGTGTTCAGGTTGGTTATTTGACGAGGGGTCAAGGGGAGTGTGACCCAATTTTGGTGTCTACATTTTTCCCCTTTTTGTTGTGTAGCTTGTATTGGTAAGCGATGCTGAAAAAATAAGATGTGGTTGCCCCATGTGTGGGTGAAGGTGATCCCCCTCAAACCAAGAACTGATGAGGTGAAGGTAGAATCGGTGAGTGGTTTGATAAAAGGTGAATGTGATGAAGAGGAAGGTGGACAATAGGGAAAAAGGGGTAAAGGTCCAATTAGGTAATCTAGGTAATGGGTCAAGGTCAAAGGTAGTAACAATCAAACACACACACACGTATAAATTGCAGCATGGTACCAAGTTGAAGAGCATGCAAACTCTACATTATTTAAGGTCGATAGGTTTATCCAAACAAGGTTGAGGTGATTTCGGTATCTCAAGTATAGGATATGGTGTGGAAGCACTTTGTAGGTCAGGTGCAAGAACATTTAGGTATGTTTCGATACCCCAAATTTTGGGTCAGGAAAAACGGTCACGGCAAGAGGCAAGGTAAGGTCATTAGGTCAAACAACATGAGTAACAATGTCGCAAGGTATAGCGAGCACATGAGGTCACAGGTCACTAGTAATGTTCTAAGTCTAAGTAGCTAGGTCACGGCATGGGTAGGGCCGAGGTATGGGTAAAATAACAAGTCCCCAAATGATGAAGAGGTTAGGTGGTAAATGATGAGGTCAGGAGGATAAAGTGGAGTGTCCAAGTCAGGTGTGGGTGAGGTAGAAAGGATTCAGAAATAAAATTGGGGTAATGGGTAGTAATAAGACTGAGTAGGATAACCGACAATGGTCAGAATTAACCAATGTCGGTCACCATGAACCGACCATGATATGCTAGGGCATAGGATCGATGTCGGTCGAGGTGAAACCGTCACCGGTCAAGTCGGGAAGGTTATAAAAAGAAAAAGTTCCACATTTTTTAAAATCATTTTTCATTTGCCACATAGGAGAAAATGACAAGAGAGAGAGAAAGAGGTGGAAAGAGACCAAGCGACATGGAGAGCTGAGTTGGCGAGCCACAGAGTGAGTGATCATTGGTCGATAGGCAGGTCTACAAGCGTGGTGTGATCGATTTGATTAGGTGGAGAGCCAGTGGGCAATCGGTGATGGCAGAGGTAGGAGAGGGATCGGGTGGACCTGTGTAGTGGCCCAAGGTGCCACCACACAGACGGCAATGATGATGAGGTAAGATTCAATTCCTATTGTTGTTTGTTTTGAGTAGGTGGAGGATAGAAATCAGGTAGGAGGAAAGTGAGTTTTGGGGGAAAATATTAAAATTTGAATGCGGGGAATTTAATGAGAAAAGGGGAACAAGGGAGGGTAGATTTAGGTAAATGAGGGGTGGGAATAGGTATTGGGTAGGCATTAGTGGGGAAATGGGTAGAAAGGAGAATTGTAGGTAGAAATAGGGCAGGGCACTAGGGGTTCTTCTCCACGATGATGGACCGACGCGATCCACTCTTAGTTGATGTTAGTGGGTGAGGACCGGTATCAGATCGCATCGATGCAATGACCGATGTTAGTTATTGTTAGACTGTGTTAGTCAATGATGATCATTTTCAGTCGGAAGGCTAGAGAGGCAGGCCTAAAAGGAGGTAAAATAGATGGGTTATGACAGATAGGTAGGGGTAGGGAGAGTTAGGTAGGGGGAAGAGTTATGGGTATGGGTAGGTGGGTGAATAAGGAAGATCGGTGAGAGGGGAAAAATGAAAATAGGTGAGGGTCTGAGGTGTGGGTAGATAGGTAGTGTTGATTTAGGGAATAGATATAGGTGAAAGGTTGATTTAGTTAGGGTAAGTGGTATAGGTGGCAAGGTTATGCATAGGTATGGTCAAGTTTTAATAATATGATTGGTTATATGCAGGCTAGGACCAGCTATGGATGAGGAAATGGTACCTCCCTTTCTCGTGGAGGTACAAAGGGGTTGACAACTAAGGAGTGGAGCCATGTTGCAAAGGTGGGCTTGATTGGGGTCAGACGCTACCAGCACGTAGTCCCGAGAGGTGAGTTTGATGGTTGCCCTCATCGATAGATGGGATTCGGCGACCAATACATTCCATTTACCGATGGGTGAGATCACGATCACCCTGGAGGATGTTTACAAGATCTTGTGACTACCTATAGCAGGTACACAAGTGTTTACTTGATCTCCTTATAGGCATCCAAGGAGTTATTGTTACTAGTGTTTGGAGAGGGGATGGCATTGTTAGGATTCCACAGTGCCAGTATGAGCTATAGGGTGATGTACCAAGCCTACCCCGAGGAGATGAGGCTGGTAGTGCTTCTGATGGAGGAAGTCTATTTTTTGCACTACCAGATGTAGAGGGTGGGAGATTCCCACAGTCATTGATGGGGGTTCTACATGACATGGTGGAGAGCAGGGACTCGGTTTTTTGTATGGGCTCCTACGTTCTTGGTGTGTGTAAGCTATACAGGAGTTGTGGGCTTATGGGTGACTACGGTGATTCAGCCTTTGTTATACACATTATTACTTGTTGGGTGTATGAGCATATTTTATGTGTGTGTCTAGTTGGGATGCCCCAAGTTGATGCATTTGAGCCATGGTTTGTTCAAGTGGGTGGGCTATAGGTGATGGATGCCGCTTATTGAGAGAGTCGAGAGTGAGAGAGGCATGCATGATGTCACCTACTACATGCGGTTATTATGAGAGGGGTTATCCAGCGTGGACATCATTTGAGGCCATATGTGGGCTTCCCCTCATATACGTAGATGGCGGAGGGAGTCAGATGGGTTATAGATTCACAGTGGATAGAGGGGGGTGGGGGAAGGAAAGTATGAGATGATACCCTGTAGACCGAGTCAGACGGTAGTTTGGGTTACCGCAGGATATACCCCCACCTTTCCCATAATATAGGAGAGATGATGTGGAGAGGCCTATGTCTCCACCATGACCTACAGTGTCAATCGGGAAGGAGGAGGAGCCGATCGATCGACAGATAGATGATGCCGGGGTGATAGACAGATATAGATAAGTGGTGGTGAGTTACATAGCTATGAGCAAGACCGCCAAGGTCGGGCATACACATTTAGCTATTTATCACATCTTCGTAGAGATTCCCTACAAGGGAAGGTGGCTACCCTGGTGACCCAATTGGGCATAGTACAGGGACATCTGATAGGGGTCGAGGCAGTTGTGACTCAGAGGCACAGTGGCTTCTTTTTTCATGCACACAGGAGTACAGGACCAGGACCAAGTACCCACACTGGGGGGAGAGGGAGAGGGTGGAGATGGAGATGGGGTATAGGTAGCCACCCTACAGGTGTAGGTGATAGGTTTATAGGGCCAATTGGCCATGGCATGGACAGGTTACAGGTTTGTAGGCCTAGTTGGCGATGCACATACATGCATAGATAGTGGCCCTTAGGCCCAGTAGGCCTGACAAGTGTAGGTAGGTTTTGGGGCCGATGGCACCACCACAAGGGTAGGGACAGGGTCAGAGGTCGATGGCACCACCACAAATAGTACCTATAGTGAGGTTGAGATACGCCATGGGAGAGGTGAGGTACTATTAGGATCACTTGATGGCAACAAGGATATATGTCCTATCATATGCCGAGCATAGAGCACAACAGGCCTCGAGTGAGAGGAGTAGATCCCGCACACATAGTGTGGAGAGTACTTGGGCTCAGCAGAGAGCAGAGGACGGGGTTGGGTCAAGGTGAGGCCACTAGTGCATGGAGGCCAGCTCTAGGGGCAGGACCATTAGAGGCCAGACTAGGGTGAGGTGGAGAGAGGTCAATCGGACATCGGGCTAGAGGAGAGAGAGGAGGAGACAGATGAGACAAGCTTAGATATCAGATGGGGAGATGATTGAGCTCCATGTATGATTAGTTTATTTTTGACATCATATGTTTGACATATATATCGGCCTACATGCCAAAGATAGTGAGGATGTGCATGAGAGTTTTTGAGATTTTTTTATATACACCGGCTTGTGTGCCAAAGATATTTGAGAGTCATGTATATGGATACACATGTTTGGATGATTTATTTATAGAGATGATGGTGGTTATGGCATGATGTATATATGGTTGTGTGTAGCTTTCTATTATGATTTATATATGTGATGGAAACCAAGTAGTATAGGCATGATAGAGCTAGGTCATAGGCATGCATGGAGTCGAGTTAGGTGGATGTAGGTATGGATTGAGTTAAGTTGGTTTAGGCATGGATGGAGTTAGGTCGGTTTAGGTATGGATGGAGTCAGGTCGGTTTAGGCATGGATTGAGTTAGGTCATAGGCATGGATTGAGTCAGTTGGTTTAGGCATGGATTGAGTTATGTCATAGGCATGGATTGAGTCTAGGTTTTGGTTTAGGTATGGATTGAGTTAAGTTTTGGTTTAAATTACAAGTAATTGGTGATACAGATAACAAATGGTAATGTAGATATATGTGATGATGTAGATTTCAAATTTTTGTTGTGTGTGGAAATATGAAATGATGAATTGGTGAATGTTATGATGATGTTTGAAACATGGATGGTAGATATGTGTATTAGTTATTGTATGTTGAGATCTTACTTCCAGTTGTCGATATACAAAAGGAAAAAATCAGGTATAATGTGAGTAGGAAAATAGGGGAAATTGGTGAGGGTAGAGAGTGGTCAAGCTAACCTCCAAGGGCCCCATGCCCTCGGAGTGTTACCTACATAGTCCCGTGAAAAGGGACCTCAGCCGATGTAGTTCTCCCATAAGCTAGGGAAAAATGTGAGGAGGTATGAGAATGGGTCGGTAGGTTATAGGCATGATTGAGTCGAGGTATTTTAGGCATGGTTGAATTGTGGGAAAATAGGTATGGGTGATTTTAAGTTGATTGTGGTGAAAGAGGAAAATTTTCCCAGAGATAAGCGTCAAGGGTCTAGTCTGTATAGGATGATCAATACATAATGAAGAAGTTAAAAGATAAGAGGAGGAAAGAGAGCCACCTGATTGGTGAGGATCATAATGGGTGGACCATACCTTAGGTAGGCTGGTGAACATAAGACCCTAAAGACATTGCATGATTGATTATTCTAAAGGTGAAGAATAGTCACATGATCACCAAATGTCATAGTTTCAGCAGGTCCCTTGAGGTGGTAGGAAATGAAGGTGTAAAGGGTGAGGAGGTGAAAAATGGTTAGGTTATATGGTATGAGGTAGCATGCCTTTTGGCAAGAGATCCAAGATCACAATGAGCAAGTCCATGATGAAATTTTTTTCTTTTGACTTGTATTTGAAATAGATTGATCGATGTGGGAAGTCTATATGGGATGAGGAAATTATCTCCTTGAGGTCTTCGCGAAGCTGATCAATGCGGGAAGCTTCGGATTTTTTTAGTTTTTTATGTTTTTATTTTTTTTTTCAGCAAGCTTTACATAGTTGTCCTTCGAGGGAGTAGTCTATTTATAGCAGCGATGTAGAGAGAAAGATGTCCTTTTTGAGGAGTTGTCTTTTTTTTTTTTATTGGAAGTTTGACTCAAGGAGTTGAATCCCATGTGGAAATTATTTGAGGGCTTTTAAGTCATGGACAAGACTAAGGTGAAGAATTGGATTCTTGTTTAGAAAGCAAGGTGAAATGACCATGGGATCTCATCTGAAAGAAGATGAAAAGTATCCATGAGAATCATGCCATGTGCAGAGTCATGGTACATATATTTAAGAGAAGGTAAAAGAGTGATGGGTATGCACATGATTCTTGTTTAGTCGTTGGGGATGGCATAGTGGAAGGAGGGAAGTGAATAGCACTCAAGGGATGAGCATGAAAAGAGGTAGAAGGTGAGGTAGGATTGAAAGTCAACAGTAAAATGGTCAGAGATGCAAGGTGTTAAGGGGCTCAGGTTTGGGTTTACCATCGAGTGACGATAAATGATAAGCACCTAATCCATAGGTATGAGTCACGATGTATGGTCCAAGCCAATTAGGAGCAAATTTTCCCTCATTTACTTTTTTCTACTTTGGTTACATGTTGATTTTCCTTCAGGATGAGATCACCAACTTGGAAGGTTCATTCATGAACACGTTTTTCATAGGCATGTTTGATACATTTTTGGTAGATTTGGATATGGTCAAGAGCATTAAGATGGCGTTCATCTAATAACTCTAGTTGTGCTAAATGATCTTGATGAAATTCATCGTTGTTGAGCATGTCTTGTAGTGAAATGTGGAGAGATGGAATCTAGACTTCGAGAGGTAAGATAGCCTCTAGTACCGTAGACCAGAGAAAAGGGAGTGGCAGCAGTTGAAGTGTGAATGCTAGTGCGATAGGCCCACAAGGTGAAAGGAATGTGGGTATGCCAATCTTTCCCAGTATCGTCGACTACTTTCATGAGAATTTTGTTTAGGGTTTTATTAGTGGATTCATCTTGGCCATTGGTTTGTGGGTAATAAGGTGATGAGAAACTTAGCTAAATGCCGAAGGTGTCGCAAAGTTTTTGCAAGGTTTTATTTTTGAATTTTTTTCCATTATCAGTGATGAGGTGATGTGGAACACCAAAGCGAAGATAATGTGATGATTAACGAACTCACATATTTTTTAGCTTTTGTGGAGATGAGAGGTATGGCCTCAACCCATTTGGTGTAGTATTATGTAGTAGTGATGATCCATTGATGTCTCTGGGAAGAATGGGGTTGATCTCTCTGACAAGATCCAAACCCCATTGAGAGAAGGGCCAAAGGTCATGGGTGACTGTAAGGCATGACTGGGTGTATGATGAAGATTGGCATGTTGTTGGCATTTTACACAATGCTTAACATAGTCACAACAATCATGGTTAAGGGTCGGCTAGTAATAGCCTAGGCGAAGAATATGCTTAGCAACCATGAGACCACTAAAGTGACCTCCACATATGCCATCATGAACTTCCTTAATGGTATAGGGAATTTAGAACTCGTAAGGCACCATAAGAGAATATCGTTAAAGCCATGCTTATAGAGGAGGCCACCCATGATGACATAATGAGAGGCCCTTTTGAGAAAGGTGTGTTTTCCATTACGAGTGAGGTCGGGAGGTAAGATGGATAGGGAAAGGTAATCCACAAGCTGCTTATACCAAAGGTCAGGTGGGTTATGTTCAAGAGTGCCAACAAATTTTACATCATGGTGTGAATGGGAAGGTAATTACAACCTTTTGTACTGTGAAAATATTTTAGAATCGAAGGGTGAAGCGGGTATCTGGGAAGCAAGACATGCCATGGTATCTACAAATTTGTTAGTGGAACGTGGAATGGTTTGTAGTTCATACCGGTCAAAGGAGGTCAAGAGGGTGTCAACATGATTTTTATACTTTTGAAGCTCTTCATTGTGGCATTGGTAAATACCATTAACTTGGTTTACTACTAGTTGAGAGTCACCGAAGATGTTAATCAATTTGACATTTAAGGAAAGGGTGGTTTGAAGGCCTAATACGAGTGCTTCGTATTTGGAAATGTTGTTAGTACACTCAAAATCAAGCTTGAAGGATAGCGGCATAGGTTCACCATCCAGGGGAATGAGGATAACTCCTGCACCTCCCCCACACTAACATTTAGAGCCATCGAAGAATAAGGTCATCTGGTAAATGGTATCATCTAAGGAAAGGGTGGCAATGGATTCGTTAGGGAAATCAAAGTTAGAGGGTTGGTTTCTAGAAAGAGGTGCATCAGCAATGAGCTGGTCAGCAATGGCCTAGCCCTTGATAGATTTTTGATGAATGAATTCGAGGTCCAAATCAGCTAGAAGCATGAGCCAATGTGCAGCATGTTGGTTTTGATAAGGTTTGGCATACATGAAGTGTAAGGGGTCAGTGTTGGTCATGACATAGGTTTTGTGGTTGAGTAGGTAATGGCGGAGTTTGGTGGCAACAAAAATAAGGATAAGCAAATTTTTTTGGCATGGGTGTATTGGGTTTCATAGTCCAAGAGTATGGCTTATGTAATAAACTTCTTATTCCCTATGTTGTTCATCGTGATGAGCGAGCATGGCCCCTAAGGAGTGATCGGTAGCAGAGATGTATAGGTAGAAGGGTTGATCGTCTTTGATGGAATCTTTAGGTGGTTGGAGAAGGTATTATTTTAAGGCCTCAAAATCTTTATGGCAGTCGTCATCCCATTTGAAGGAGACATATTTTTTGAGAAGATGATGAAATGGCTAACATCAATTGGAAAGTTGCGAAATGAAATGGTGAATAGACTATAACTTACCTTGTAAGCTACAGAGTTTCCACAGATTAGTGGGCGGAGGAATTTCAAGAATGGCCTTGACTTTAGTAGGGTCAACCTCTATACCACGTAAGGAAACGATAAATCCCTTGAGCTTTCCCAAGAGAACCGTGAAGACACATTTCCTAGGCTGAAGGTGAACACAATACTTAATGAGGTGGTTAAAGATGGTTTTTAGGATGGCGAGGTGCTTGAGTGGCATTTATATTTGGCAAGGATATTGTCTACATAATCTTCCAATATATGGTGCATGATGTCATGGAAGATGTAAGTCATAGCCCGCTGATATGTGGCACCATCATTTTTAAGGCCAAAAGGCATGACTCAATAGCAGAGAAAGTCCCCAAGGGGTGATGAATGTGGTTTTGTGTTGATCCTCTAGGGCAAGAAAGATTTGGTTATAACCTAAGAAGCCATCCATGAGTGATAGCATCTCATGACCAGCAGTAAGGTCAACCAGCTGGTCTATACCGAGTAGAGGAAAATTGTCTTTTGGGCAAGCTAGGTTGAGGTCATGGAAGTCAGTACAAATGTGAAGACCCCTATCGACTTAGTGACAGGGACAATGTTAGAAATCCATTGCGGATAATCAATGGGTAATATGAAGGAAACGGATAGAAGGCGCTGAAGTTCTTCTTTGACTAGAAGAGTAATGCAAGGGTGCATTTTCCTCATCTTTTGATTTACGGGTTTGGCATCGAGAATAGTTACAATATTATGGACCACTATGGTGGGGTCAATATTAGGCATGTCGAGGTAAGACAAACCAAAAGCATGGTTATGATGTTTGAGAAAAGAAGTGATGGCTTCCTGTTCAGAAGTATCTAAAGATTGGCCGATCTTTAGAATATGCGGGTCATCCTGAGTATGAATGTTGGCTTCGATAGTCGATTCATTCAACATGGTTTGTGTCTCAGATGGCAACACCTGGTGAATATAATATTCTTCTGCACCCATGTAGGTAAGTATAGATTCATCATCTGGACATTGAACGATGTTGATTGAAGGCGTATCATCATCGATCATGTCAGGATACATGAATGGGAGAGAAGAGGGAGCTTCACCATCACGTTGATAAGTCAGAGGCCCCAAGGAAATGGTGTTTATGAAAAAAAAAGTTAGGAGAAATGGATTCTGGATCCATCGACTCTGTCGGTGAAGGTGGTGAAGAAGGTGGAGTAGGTGAAGAAGGTGGGAAGGGTTGATATCCTTAATGAGTTTAATGTGAGCCTTCTTGGTAGGTAGTTCAGCAAAGTTGATACCACTACGGTTGTTATGTTTGTGGGTAGTACATAGAATAACAAAGGTGTGACAAACCTTGCTTGTAAAAGCCAAAACCAAAACCTTTCGAAGCACATCGGTGCAAAAAGGTGTGGGTGAAGTAGGGGTTGGTGAGTGACTGGAGGTCGGTAGAAAAGGGGTGGTTTTGAGATGGTTGTTCGGTGTATAAGTGGAAGTATCAAGTCCCCCATAGGTGAGATTGGTGCAAAGGTGGGAAGGACCATAAAGGAGATGTTCTCCTATACAAAGTGATCATAGTGATGGTTTTGGAAAAGTCTTCCATACTCTTGTGGAGTAAGGAATGTGTTGACATTATATAGATGATACTCCCCAGTGAGGCATTGAAAACACCCGCCAATGGATCGGTGGTTGATATGCGGGTAATGGGATAGACGATGCGTTAGAGGTTGGATCGGAGGTGGAGCTAGCTAATTGGGAGGATAATGAGTTGGTCATGGAGGTGTGGCAGCGGTAGGAATGGAGGGTTTAGGTTTGGTTGAGGTAATGGCAGCACTTTGGTGAGTGGAGGTGTGAGTGAAGAGGAAATGGTCATGGAGGTAGACGCCTTAATGGGTAAAAACACATCATTGGGTCGATAAAGCATGTTACAGGTCTTGAAAGGTGATGGGTCGGATGGAATGGTATAAGCGTGTCCTTCATGCTCAAACTTTACACAACGATGCAAAGTGGAAGGAACACAACCCATGACATGAATCCATGGTCTACCAAGCAACATGTTATATTGAAACTCCCCCTCTAAGATGTAAAATAACTCTCGAATAGTACGAGGGCCCACGTGAACATGGAGGATGACGGTGCCAAGTGTAGAAGTGATAGTGTCATTAAATGAACGTAACATGATGGGATGTTTATGCATACAATTTTTGGGTATGCGCATTTGGTCAAATGCATGGGAAGAGATGATGTTAATGCTAGCACCCCATCTATCATAACATGTCGTACATGTATATTATCGATATGGATAGAGATGAAAAGGGCAAGATCGGTGGTAATCGGTTTGGTGTGGTGCAATTTCTTCTACCGAGAAGCCGAGGGTGACTACTTGGTGAGTAGGTGGAGATGTAGAAGAAGGTGGTAATTTGGTGAGAGAGGCTACATGATGAGGTGTAATAATGGAGGCTACAGGTGTAGGGTCATTGCGTAAAACCTCAATAGACTGAAGAACCTCCATGAGAGCTTGGTGATGGGACTCAAAGGTTTAGATGAAGTCATATAGGGACATTTTGAGGGAGGATTGGTGTATTTACTTGAGCATCATGTTATGTGTAACCCCATTGGAAATAGGGTAGGCGGGGCCGTGGATAGTGACTTTAGGTGTGGGTGCAAATGGTATGTTGGGTACAGGGTTGGTTGGTGGGTCGGTTGCCTTTTCCTTACCTTTTTCCTTCTGAGCATGGGTAACAACGTGGATCATGTTTATTTGAGGTGGGGAGGTAGATGAATTAGGTGAGCCATGAAAGGTGTAATGACAGAAGGGTAGAAGCCAAGAGGTGGGAAGGAACCTTGTGAAATGAGCTAGGCACACTGACATTTGGGTGGAGGTTTGGTGAGTTCTCTGATACGAACCATGTTGATTTCAAATTTTAGGGGTGGATAGAAAGGTTGTGGGGGTGGAGATGTAGGTTGTGGTGTAGGTGCAGGGAAAATATGTGAGGAAATGGGCAAACATCGGATAGGGTCCTCATCCAGGAGGTCATCATCATCAAGGTTCAATTCAGAAGGACATAATTAGATGAGGGCTGCTTTTAAAGCCTTATAATTTTCAACATCGTGTCTTGGCACACGATGGTAAGCACAAATTTTGGTGTCATCAAACCCTTTTGGTTTGATTTTGAGTGGGTCATAAGGTCTAAGAGGTGGTAAAGTGATGAAAAAGGTTTCTATGAGGTTGGTCAAGATGTTGGCGTAAGACCTAGCTAGTGGATCACAATGGGAAGTGAATGTGGGTTTGGGTAAAGGTGTGGCTGATTGTAGAGGAAGATTATTTACAAGAGGGGGAGTAGGTTGGGCTATTGGTTTAGTATGTGATGTTTTATTAGGTGTTGTTCATGTCTGTTTGGCTAGGGGCAAGGTAGATGAATTGGAAATAGAAGGTGTGGTTAGTTTTCTACCCTACCTTTGGAGGGTAGCGGATTTTTAGTTTTAGATTGTACCTTTTTGGGTAAAGGTGATGTGGGTGCATGAGAGGTGAAGGGAAAATCAGATGGTGAAAGAGGGTGGGTTACCCATGGGGGTAGCCAAGGTGTTGTGGAGGTAGGTGGTGCGGGTTGTGTAGGGGGCGTGAGTGAAAGTGAAGGAAGTGTCATGGGTAGTGAAGATGTTATTGATGGTATTGGAGGTATGGGTGGTAAGAAGGTTACGAATGAGGGAAGAGGTTGTGTGGGTCGCTTGGGTATATTAAGAGTTCGTAATGAGCAAGTGGGTTCTTGCATTCTTGGTTTACCAGTAGATGGAGGTGGCTTGGCCAGGGTCGAAGGGTGAGGTCCTAGGATGGATGGGAGGGGTGAAGGTGATAAGGGTGTGGTTGGTGAGGTTAGGACATGAGATTTAGGAGATTAGATCCTCATTCTAGGGGTTGGGATAAGTTTGGTGTTAGTTTTGGAAGATGTAGCCAAATCTAATTGTTGTCGCCAAATCACTGCACCCTCCGAATGGCCAGGATGTGAATAGGACGTTTGGTGTGATTGGGACACATGGGATCACCTCTCAAGCTGTGGGACTTGGGCTCGAGGTGAACCTCCGGAGAAGGCCGGCTTCCTCTTCCTAAACTAAGTGTTGTACTACTCCTAGTGTAACAAAAATGATTATCTAGTCCTATGCTAACATTTTCATGGGGTTTTAGGGAAAGAGATTTACAGAAATGAAACTATACTAGGGATGGTGATGCACCAAATAAAGGGTGTCTTCAGATTCAGGAAGGGTTAATTTGAAGAGGGTGTGCACCACAGGTCAACTTCACCTACTGCAACTTAGAGAGGGTACAGGATACCACAAACTAAGAGACACGCGTTCCCTTTGTTAAACTTTATCAGACCGAGAAATATACCAGTTTCCAAGTGAAGAAGGATGAACTCAAGAAGGGTGAACAGACACCACAACTCAACTGCATGCAATACTTCACCACTCGATAAGCACAGAACTCCAAGAACCTGCAATAGAAACTTAAACTTGCACAGTGTACCTGCAAGTACGAGAAAGGCACAAAGAAGCATAAAAGGATGAAAGGACCGAGATTAGTCACAAAACACACACTTTTATTGCTTCAATAACATGCACAATGCATCATACATTTAGAAGAGGCAATAGTTGCCATTACAGTCTTGAAGAGGAGGCTTGAAAGTTCTCTCAACACACAAGAACAACTTGCAGAAGAGAGAGGATTCTTGAAAAGTATACACTTGCCTGAGATATCTAACTGTCCAACTTGTCTGAACTGTTGGAACCCTTTGAAATGAGCTTCCAACTTACATTTATAGAAGAATATGTGAGAAAGAAGAGGAAAGCTCATAATTACATTCCTAAATGAAGGCCCATGATGTATTTATTGCAGTTAGTTGAACCACCTGAGAAGGTTCCATCATGGGTCATTAATTACCTGATGACCTAGTCTTCTCAATTAATTAAAAGAATATTTAAATAATAATAATAAATATTATTATTAAAATATTTAAATAAAAATATTAATTTAATTAACATAATGTTGGGACCCCCTGTTGACCCGTTTGACTTGAAGAGGAGGGGGGTCCATGTGGATAGAGTCTGCACAAATCTCAACTCGGTGAGCTTGAATTCTCTAACTCGCCTGTTGCAATCGATTTTGAACCCCACATTAACTCTTTCCTTGCTTTGGTAATCGGGCTCTTTTGCATTGAGTCCTTCGAATGGTGAGCTATCAAACTCAATTCTTATCATTTTCCTCTATTAACTCGAGGCCATTTATGCATTCCACGTTCAAACTTCATGAAACATCACCACGAGCTCCTTGCGAAGTCACCGAGCTCTTCATCCAGCAAACGATCTTACCTTTCCTGGGCTCAAACTCACTTGAATACCGAGCTTAACCCAATATTTCTAAAAAGAATGGTTTTACCACAATGCTCACGGTTCTTCCTTATCATATAACACTTGTAGTAAGAATGTTTTGGATTTGCCATAATAAGCACAATTTGTACCTTCCAAACGATGAGAAAATGCCATTATCAATAAAGACCTAATGCTGCCATGATGATGACCCAGGTTCATGCCCATAACATGTCGATAGACACCCTTAAGACTGATTCTTGGACAAAGAGACCTTCGGTATTTTGGCAGTGCACTCTGCAATCTAGGCTCCAACCAACAATTATGCCACTATTGGGGTCTTAGTATGGAATGGGTAGCTGTGAGCTACACAATATACTCATTTTTCTAGAAACTAAAAAGATCCTTTAGCTGTGAGCTACACAATATACTCATTTTTCCAGAAACTAAAAAGATCCTTTAGCTGTGAGCTACACAATATACTCATTTTTCCAGAAACTAAAAAGATCCTTTATGTTACAATCTGCAACACATAAAATAAGCCCTTCAAACAAAAATACGTTGAACAACTGGGGCAACCAAAAGGACCTTGGAAAAATGTACAGTAACAACCATATGAATTCTTCCTTAGTCGTGGATAAAAGCTAATAGAAATAAGCTAGATAAAATCAGCTTGAAACTACAGTATAATCGTCCATTGTTTAAAACAAGCTTCTCTGAACCTGGTAAAAGAATATTTTTATTGTCTGATTGGACGTACATAATGGAAGGGTATAAATATTGCCTACTACCCATAGAGTTTCTCAAAGAGACCATTTACAAGTAACAAGGATGCAGCAAAACGGCCGACCGGGTATTTTCAGAGCTGACCTTCACATTTAATTCGTTTCTAGGAAAAGAAATGCTGAGCAATACGAATCGTTTCATTCTGCACCGTAATAAACCTTCATCTCCTGACTCGGGAAAATTTTATGAAGCCTTGAATGACGTGACTCCAATCCATCGTATACAGCAGTGAATATTTGTTTCCTGCAGCTGTGCGTGGGAGCTTGTCTCGCGACCACCGAATGCTCAGAGCTGTACAGAGGATGAGGAGAAGGTCGTGGCAGCGAACTGATCAGGTCGGACATCCATTTGTTGCATTCAGTGAAACAGTATCAACACCGTTGACAACCTGCTTGCTGGAAGTGTTCAAAAGGCTTCTACTGTGCGTGGGAGTTTGTCTCACGACCACCGATCTGGACGAGTTTTCAGCATTGCTTTCCTGTCAAACACTTCACACATGAGCCACTCCAATTCACAACTGTCCTATTAATCCTCCCGGTGACTCGCACAAAGACTCGGACCACTCCAAGCTGCGTGGATTTCTGTTTACACGGCCCGTGCAGAAATCTCATGACGGATTGCCATCTTAATATTTCCCATTTGGCAGTGTTTGCCTGAATCTCCCCTTCACGGAAGTTTGGTCATGGTTTTCCAAACCAATATTTCCACGCTTGGCAGTGTTTGCCTTATTTTCCACGTCCTTGGCAAGATAGCAAAATGTTTCCCATGCGCGGGATTTTCATGACGGATAGCCATCATATTGTCTTCACTTGGCAATTTGACCCGATTTCTCCAATTCACGGAAGTCTGACCATGGCTTTCCATCCCAAAATTTCCACTTGGCGGTGCTGCTCCGAATCTCCCTCACGTGGAATTTCTTCCTTGGCTTGCCATCCATGAAAACCCACTTGGCATTAGGCTTCTCGGATTCCCACGATTTTCCTCCTGCCGAGTTTTCCTTCAACAGATTTGAGGATAACATTAAACTCTCAGTGCAAACATTTCAGCTGTAGCTTGTAAGGTGTGATAATTCTGACAGAATCCTTTATGCTCGCCAATCTAGTGACTCGTTGAAGATGCTCATATAATTGCAAAGCAAATTGTGCCTCATGAATATTCTGATATGAAACAGTCCCACCTCTATGAGATTCACTTCCATGAGTTACATCGTAAAACAAGTAAGATCTCGATAGAGAGTCTTTGTAATAAATTTCCTCAGGTCTGCTGGTAACACTCTCACTGTCACTTAATCGATTTTCATAAAAATATCTTGAAGGAAAATCCTGAATTTGAGGATGCATACGATGCTGAACAGATAAAAACATAGTTGGACAACCTACTTGTTGGAAGCGTTCAAAAGAACTCTTCTATACTGCAACACGCCTGTGCATCGAATGCTCGGCCGCTTTGAGCGTAGAACTGAAGTTCTCCTAGGAAAGTGCCATGAGGAAGTAATTGGCTATACGCAGCAGCTACAGGGTAGAGAAGTAAACTTATCTCAGAAAATGAGTGGCCTCCAGAGAGAGTCGATTGCGACAGCTACCGCAGGGTGATCCCAAGGAACCGTTGGTGTTGATCCTGATGTTCTAGTTGCATGCGACCACAGTCGTGATCAGTTGTTGTAAAATATTGCCGCTGTAGTAGAAGAACGAGATAAAGTTTTAGTTGAGTTGTCTCACCTTTTCATTTTGGAAATTCTCTTCCATGGAAGAAGCTCGACCAAATCTTGAGGTAGCTATTGTCTCCGTCGAGTCATTAAAACTGAATTCATATTCCAACAAGGAAGCATCAATCTCTCCATGTTGAATTAAACCGGGTTGAACTAATCATTTCTCTACCTCAATGAGCCAACCATCGAAACATCCTCCGCTCCTATCGAGACTCTTTTATGACAAGCCAAAGTTGGACAACCGAACTTACATTTCCTACTCATGAACTCATCTAAGGCTTGTGATCTGAGTTATGACCGAGTTAGGACAAGGCACGAACTCCTTTGATGACTCGTCTCTTTATTCCCGATTTGACACTGTTTTAGCTCGACCGAGCGAGATAAGCTTATCGAACTCCTCGATGGCTCGCATTCTTGGAAAAAATGAGCGATCTCACCTGATGACCAGAAGTGGGTCCCTGGGACCAATGTCGTGATTTGATAGTAATAAGGCCCTGTTTTCCAATTTTTCCATGTGCGTAAAATTGGATAACACTAATTTGATGGGTGGGTGAGTAAGGCTAGTAGTTAGTATGACCCTAAGGTAGCGATGGGTTTACGAAAGGGAGATGATATTTGCATGGGTTTGGGTGTAGATGCAAAGGTTGGGTTATGGGTAGAGGCATAAGTTGAGCCATGAATGGTTTCGTGGGAGATTTTGTGATAGTTGTGGTTATGTTTGGTTTGGTCACCGAAACACTTTTGGATAGATAGTGGAGGTGTCAGCAAGTGACAACTGCATTTGTGTTGAGACAGGAAGTAGAAGATGCCCCAAACTAAGGCTCTATCAACATAGTCCAGTGATCGGCCAAGCGTGTGAATAATGCTGTTGTAAGCGAGACTGACGTGAACCGGGTGGCAATCCCCGTAAAATGTGTTTGAGAAACCGGGAAATGGCTAGCCTCGGACTCTGTGGGTAAGAGAGCCAAAAGTATATCAACGGGATCTTGAAGGTCTGATGGTGAATAGTCACCTTCAGGTGGTGGTACTTCTATAGTATCCTCCTTGGCTAGAGGAGAAATGATCCACCAAGTGGGGTCTTCTTGCATTGGTGAAGTGGGCTCAGAATTTTGAGGGGTTGAAGGTAGTGTGCTGATTATAGGCTCTTTCACAGATGAAGGAGAAGATGGAGGGGATTCCTATGTGGGCGAGAGGAGTAGATTAAATAGGTTACGTATCTGGTAGGGGGAGCACGGGATAATATTTCATCTATGGAAGGAATATGAGGCAATTGAGAGACAACGGCACATCATTGAAAATAGCATGGACCTCGCGGGTATTGCTATCATTAGTTGAGGTCTCCCCAGTTTGGTCAGAAGAAGGGGCGTGATTAGGAAATGGTTTCTTGAAAATGTGTAGGTTTTGGTTGGCGGTGCATTTGGATTATCCAAGACTAACTCACCATTCTCAAGCATTTCCTAGACAATGTTCTTGAAAGTGATGTAATTGCCATCACTATGACCTTTTACCCGATGATAGTTGTAGAAGTCATGCTCTTTGTACCACACAGGTGTGGGGTGAGCAGGATCAAAACCAATGTGTGATTTTATAGGAGGAAGGGTGATGGCCCCAGCTTTAATGAGCTTTTCTAAAACAAAAGAATAAGGCTCCCCAATTGGGGTGTATTTCCGTTGTTATCATCTAAATTGAAAATTCTAGACCGGGAAAGATTAGATGAGAGCTTATCCCGATTCGATGGATGAGTTAGGCCATCCTTGAGTACCACCATGTTAGCGGTTCCCTTAACTTTGGAATAAGAAGAGGTATCATTCAACTTAAATGTCACGTTCTTACTTCGTAGTTGGATTTTCTTTTCTTCGATGCCCGAATCTCTAATTTTTGTGCCATGGTGAATGCTTCATCAAAGGTTCGAAAGTTTGCACTGCAGGTAGGAAAATATGTCTAGCACAAGCCCAAGTGAAGAGCTCTATGAGTTTGGTTTGTGGTAATTGGAATGTGAGTTGATTGATCAGGCTATGCCAATAAGTGATAAAATCTGTGATAGACTCATCGTCATATTGACGCGTAGAGTAGAGATCGGTCATGGTAACCTTCTTAATGATGTTAATCAAGAAGTGATCCAAGAAGGATTGGGCTACCTGATTAAATGAGTAGATAGAATATCTAGGTAATCCACTATACCAGTCTAATGTGGGCTCGGTTAGAGACATGGGAAAGGTCCTCAGAAGCAAAGTGTCATCATGGGCGATCAAATAACACCCATGCTTGAAAGACCGTAAATGTTGTTTCAGTCCTCTTTGCTATTGAAGCAGTTAAATTTAGGCATTTCCCAATGTATGGGATATGGACAAATAGGAATGGATGGGTGGATGGGCTCATTATAAATTTCATCGTAGGTGAGAGAATTACGTGAGCCGAAACCGATGCCTCCAGTGTTTGCATCTTGTCCATCATTAACTTGATGAGGTCATTGGTAGGTGGTAATGGATGGGTACCTCCTATAACGTAAGAGGGTTGGTGTTGGACATATGATGGAGGTGGCATTCCAAAGATATGGTGATGTTGAATAGGTGGGTTAAGAATGAGGGTGCGAGATAGGGGCACATACCGTAATGAATGATAGATGAAATGGGAGGCTGCTAATAGTACATATATGCAGTAGAAGGGTCAAGGTGACTCTAGTAGTGATGAGGGATAAGGACTGTGGAATAGAAATGACAATATTTTGAAATGGGGTAGGGGTTACCGAAACCAGGGGTGGTTGTGTTGCTATGGGTATATGTGAGACAATAGGCGCAGATGAGGCTATGTTCTAGATGTTTGACGAAGGTATAGTGGATGCTACAGGTACAATAGATGTGGCAGATGTGGTGGTCATAGAAGGTATAAGGCCCTGTTTGTGAAACGACTAGGGGCAAGGTAGGTGCGGGTAGCGCGGAGCTAGAAGGGGCTGACGTAGAAGTAGGAATGAGTGTCGGGGGGATAGATACAGGCATGTCGTATATCAACTGACCCAAGGCATCTCGAGTGGACAAGTGGGAAAGGTAGAACTATAAGGCAACATGGTTCTGATCAAGGAGTTGTGTGAACTCCTCGTCACCTATGGCGATGGTGATAGGTTGGGTAGGATCCATGGGTGATAGAATGGAAGGTGGTGAAGGACTAGGTGGGAGTGGTTGAAGGATAACGTGGAATATGAGGGTGTTTTCTTGACTATGAGTCAGCATCATGTGAACAAGTGTTGATTTGGTAGGAATGCTTTCTGTAAATGACATAGAAACATAGCAGAAATAGGAAAAATAGGTAGTGGTAGGTGGATTGGGTCAATATGTCAGCTGGAAAAATAACACAAAGCAACCGAATCTAGTTAGGAAAACGATGTCGGTTGGAGGTAACCACTGATTGATCACTATGAGAAAAGAACAATTTGTTAAACAAGGTAAAAGACTGATAATCTACCAGGTAGATAATTTGTAGGATGGATTTTATCAAAACATGGAGGATATTGAGAGTTACAGTGACTCTGAACAGCAAAGAAGATGAAGCAGGTGTCCTTTTGGGCAGGTTATCCAAAAGAATAGTAAACTGACACCAGTTGGATAAAACCAGTGATGGTCAGAGGGTAACCAATGATGATTGTTAGACCGACACTAGTTATTGTGAAATTGAAGCAGAGATGAAGAAAATGTGGTTGTGATTTAAAATCAAGCGTGGAATCAAACCTAAAACTCTGAGAATGATAAAAATGGGGTCCAGGCACACTCAAACAAAGTCAAACTATACCAACTATGATGAGGAGCGTGCAAGGAGAAATAAAAAGATGAAGACCATGTCCTCTCACCTCAAAATGCAAACCAAGTAGAAACACTAAGAAAAATATGATCCTAAAAGTGCTCTTTCTATTGTGTTTGTTCACTTTACACTATTTAGGACTGACTGTGTGTATTTGGAACAAAAAAAAAATTGGTTGGGAAGGTATCCTACGAAGAAGGATATCGAAAAGGAGAGGTTTCAGGTATGTTATGGCTAGGGCGGGTCGTCCTCTAAGATGATGACTTGACAGAGGAAATGAGTTGGGAGTACGCCAACCAGATCGTGTGATCACCGACAGTGTTCCTGTAAGATGTTGTTTAAGAAATATGTGTTAATTTGAATTTGTGCAGTTTGGTAAGACTCGAGAGAGAGAGAGAGAGAATGTGCTTTCTACGATTCTTTTATCAACCATCAGTTGGGGATGACTTCCAGCATATAGGTTTCCCTCATTTAATGTCCACTAATGCAACATACAAGAATGAAATATTGTTAATTTTAAGCCTAAATCAAAATATTAAATTCGATGACACAAAAGATGAACAGGAGAGAATATGATCTTTCACTAATGCAATACAAATGAAAGAGAAGAAGAGTTCTTTTTATAGCACCAAAACATGATTGCTTTGAGACAATAGAAAGAAGAGAAGATTCCAGGGATAAATTTAATGTGAGAACCTTTTGGAAAGGAAAAAAACATGTAACTTTTACCTAGGAATGAAGAAATGCAAGGAACCCCAAATGGGTCCCACTGGGTGTGCCAAAATGTTTCACCTGATTCTTAGAGCGTTTCTCGGAATGTGACGAAACATATAAGGGTAAAGGTCAAGGAGGAATACCTATTGAAAGTTGGTTGAAGGTTGTTACACGTGCATTGACTTCTCGATCCACAGCTGATCGTGAGAGCTTCCTTTTGGCTAGGAGGAACTACCTGTAATAGACAACAAGACCACAAAATAGAAGTTAAAGCATATGCAAAGTGGACTGCATTTAGCGTATGCCAAATCCGAGAGGTGTGATACTCCCTAGAAGGCTGTCAATCTACTATTTTACATAAATTAATGCGAGAAATACGGTAAATATTGTCCTACTATAGTCAATATGATTTAGGCATCTCATATAAACACAATAAGCAAAATCTAATCTAACAGGCTAGGTTAGGATCAGATTTGGAGGTCGGGTAAATGGATCTGGGTTATTATAGGTCAAGTGGTAGGTGGTTTTGGGTTTGTTCTTGGTCAAGGTGTAAAACACAAAGACCGACGTTGGCTGAAAATGACCAATGCTGGTTTTAGTAGAACCAATGACGGTTATGGGTAACCGGCATCGGTATGGTCGGGGTGAAAGGAACTCAAAATGGGTAAAATGGTATGGGTGATATGAGGTCAAATAAAGTTTGGGCGAATGAATGGGGGTCTCATGGAGGTCTCGGGTATACTCAAAAGTATACACAGGTGAGAATAGGTGATTTGGTTATATGAGTGAAGGGATCTTTAGGTTCACAAGTAAGTGGGTGATGGGGCGATAAGCATGCAAAGAATAGATTAATAACAGGAGTAATAGAGATTACTTAACTGAACTAAACTATACTAATTAGGGCCATACTTACTATGTTGATGGTCTGATGGCTGAGTGGTGGAGGTGGTTGATCGGAGGATATGTGTATGGTCTTGTAGTGGTGCTTTCCGGAGTACTCCCATGAATACAATGCTCTCTGATTGATGCTGGTAATGGCTCTAGATTGTTGGATGCGTGAAAGGATGCCTCTTTTACTTGCATGCAGCTCTGGTCTCCTTCCCTTTTCTCGAAAAGATGTACCAACCTCGAAATAAGGTTACCAAAGGGGAATAAAAGGTGACTTACAACGGTTTTGGGTTGACCAGAAGCATCGGTTAGGGCAAGATTTCCTAGGTTTACTAAAAATGGAAGATCATGGCAATGATTTTTACTAGATCTTTCTATTCCTTCAGAAAGAGTGGGAGTTACCATTTCTTATGTGAGAATGTGATTAGAGGGGATGTAGGCTTTGATTTTTAGGGTTTAGGTAGGTCTTAGTTAGTTATGGCAACATATTAAAAATAGATTTTGGGTGAGGTGGCTAGGTGAGGAAGCGGGCGGGAATTATCGTAATTAGGATAGTAAAATAATAAATATTGTGAGATCATGGATTAATTTAATTTAATTAATTAAATTAGTATTAGTGTGGGGTAAAAGGGGCCATGGCTAGGTAAGTGTGTTCGGGTTGGTTATTTGACGAGGGGTCAAGGGAGTGTGACCCAATTTTGGTGTCTACATGGCCATAAGACTGAAATTATGATTAAGTGGCAGTACTTTAGATAGGGGAGCCGTCAAAGCGTGCAAGACTACACTATGGAATTTTGGAGACAAGCCATGTTGCTTAATATGGACTTGGAGGATGAGGATATTTTGACCAAGTATTTGGGAGGACTTCACACTCACCTTCAAAGGAAGGTGATCTCCACAAGGCCCAAGGATCTCAATAAAGCTTGTGTACAAGTATACTACATTGATGATGAGAAGAAGCAAGGAGAAATAGAGCCAAAGGGAGACCAATCAATAGAACAGCATGACAAAGAACAAGGGAAGACAAGTAGTAGAGGTAAATGGAAAGGTAAACATACCACTACTGCTTTGCATAATTGTAAAGAGCCTAAGAATTTCTGTAAGAATTGTGATGTAAATGGACCTACTGACACCACATGTTAGAAGTTGCATCCGGAATTCCACCCAAAGCACCGAACCAAGGATTCCAATAAATACATGGCCAATGTGAAGACAAAGGTGGAGATTGAGGATGATTCATATGTAGACGAGAGGCTGGGATGCATGGCCACTAACATGTACGGGGTAGTAGAAGAGGAAGAGATGAGTAAGCTATTTTAAATCATAATCCAAATCAAGAAGACTGAGGTAAACACTTTAGTAGATTCTAGATTCTCAGTCAAATTTGATTTCTAATGCGGTTGTAAATCAGCTTGGTCTAGAGACTTACACACATCCACATCCACGCCCACCTGGGATGGGTGAAGAGGGGTCTAGAAATACAAGTTTCAAGGAAGTGTAAGTTTGGTTTGGGATAAATACCCAATAAATGGATGTATTAGAAGCGATATTATTCCACTTGATGCATTTGACATTGTCTTTGGAAGTCCTTACTTGTATGCTAGGGATGTTGTGTTCACAAGGAGGGAGAACTGGTTTAGATGGGTCAAGGATGGAGTCAGTTTTAACATTCGGGCACACTAGAGCAAATCAAAGAAAGCTATGGTAAGTGCCAACCAAGCACCAAGACTTATTCAGGAAAATCATCATTTTTGTTGCTTTCATTGGAAGAAAAACAAAATGGACGTGAGAGTGGATATTTCGATAAAAGGATGGAGAATTTGGATAGCACTTGTCAGTTTTTGTAGAAGAAGCCACCACAAGAACTACTCATTCAAG
Organism: Taxus wallichiana var. yunnanensis; assembly: GCA_018340775.1. NCBI lineage: Eukaryota > Viridiplantae > Streptophyta > Pinopsida > Cupressales > Taxaceae > Taxus > Taxus wallichiana. Next base: position 661,565,100 of record CM031242.1, read on the forward strand.
GAGCAAAACAAACTTCCGCTATGCAGTCACCGTATCTACCTACAGATTCACTAGACCTGACCATGGGGCAAGTAAGAAGAAGAGGAGATACAAGGAACAAGTGGTGACTAAAGCAGCAATGCACTTGGAGAGGATTCGGCTGATCCATCTCAAGAAACAAAGATAGAAAGGAATAAACCACTATAGTATGGGACCTTCGCCATACTTGAGCAGGTTGGAGAAGAAACCTTCAGGCCATACTTCATGTAGATGCACACGATAGTAAGTTACAAGAGCTCGCATCCACTAACGCCATCTATGCATGACAAAGAAGGAAAGATATAGAAGTTACCTTCTAAAGAGGATTGTACTCAAGGAAACTTGGAGGAGGATGTAGCACTGGAACAACAAACCAGAGATCCACAAGAGTCTTGGCAGGTTGGACAAGAGAAGACACCAAGCAGACCAAGCAGACTTGAATGAGCACGAGAGGGAGTCGATTCCTCTACCACTCCCCCACTAAGATTTTTGGGACCAAAATCCTCCTAATTAAGGGAGGTATGATCCATAGGGATCCTAGAAAAATACACCACTTCATCAGTTCCATCAGCACCAAGAAGGAGAAACAAGAAAAGTGAGAAAAATGAGGTAAACAGAGGTTCTGGAAGGAACCGCTGCTCTGTGCAGAGTGGCGGTTTCAAAATTGTCACCTTGTAGGGTGACAGTCCTAAAACTGCCACCTAGCTAGGGTGGTAGTCCTGAGACCACCGGTCTACTCAGGGTAGTGGTCCGATACTTTCGAATAGAAAAGAAGAATGGAACGTGAATGGACATGAATTGGAAGCACCAACCGTGTCTCTTCCCTTCCATGCCCTTTCACATTCTCCAGTGCATAGGAGGACATGTGAAGGCCTATAAATGCATGAAAGGAACAAGAGAATAGGCATTCAAAGATAGAGAGATTGAGAAGCGAGTTTAATGAGAGCAGTGAGCAAGATCTTCAGTGTTGGAATGGAATTGTAGGAGTAAGGTGTAGAAACAGAGCAAGAAAGTAATTGGAGAGAAGGTTTACATTGTTGCTTCTTTTCATACTTATTGTAATCTATAATTGTCTATATTAGACCAATAAAAGTGGGAAGAAAGAGTAGTTTCCCTTCCCAACTAGTTTTCCTCCATTGGAGGTTTCTAGGATAAAATTGTTGGTGTTAAAGTTTGAATTATTTCCTTCTCTACAATTTCCTTTCTATAGCACTAGATAATCATCGAGAAGCTCTAATTTTCAAGCAAATGTATCATTTTCCAAAGTTGAAAGTAGAATAGCATAGTTCGTGTTTTGTAGAGTTCCAAAGTAGAAGTTTACAGATCAGAGCTCCCGGAATCACCATTTAAATCTCAAGTACCATTTTCAACTACTTACTCCTTGCACCTCAAAACCTGTTTTCACCGTACTTATTCCTAAACCTCCTAAATATTCCTAAAAAAATCCATCACTCTCTAAACTCTTAAAAACATTCCTAAATGGTTTTGATCCTTTAACTCTGCTCCATAAGATGCACATCTATTGGGAAGGCTAAGAATAGCCATCCTAAGCGTCTTGAAGATCTCAACTTTAAAAGCATTGCATTAAAATGGCATGAGTCACCATGTCTCATCATTTTAAACACTTGGGCAGGCATGTACAACACATATGTATACTTGAAAGGATAGGATATACACCACAAAGATGGTAGACTGACTCAAAGAGAGTTTAGGTTGGCTTAGAGTAAAAATTTTACACTTGGGTCCGTTGTCATGCTTGAAAATTTGAAATTTTCATGTTGCACATTGCATGACAACACTTCCCTATGTGCATTATTAATGTCACTTCCAAAATTTTCATGCAAACTCCAACAAGAATGACAATATCTATGCAACGCCTCATTAACCAAATCCAATGTTAACACCCAACTACTTTTTGACCTGTCATTATTTACTGATCTAAAGGAAATGTCGTTTTACTTCCTAATTCCATGTTAAGTCATTAAAATCTTATAAAACTACATGCATCACCCTTAGTTATCCATTCAATATTTTTTTAAACATATGAAGGGGATCATCAAAATTTATTTTGGCTTGGAATTAAAAGGGGACATCAAGCACTTTGACCAAGAAAGTGATATTTCATAACAAAATAGGGTTGAAACAATGGCAACTCCTAACTTACTACAATTGCTACTCAAAACTACCATATACCGGAAAAATATTTTCATGAGTATCATAAAAAAACTTCCAAATTTCAATGGTAATTCAATCATAGTGGTGGTGACATATCACCTCTCATGTTATGCCCACTTGTGTGACTTAGCTCATCCCTACACCTCTTCAAACATCGCTTAAGATTTTATAGACCAAATTTTCTACATGCATCTCATTTCTTCTATTGTTTTGAATCATGATTGGGCCTTAAAATCCACTTTTGGACCAAAAAAATTGACGTACATGAATGCACTTGAAGATGATATTTATGTATCACCCCAAATAGATGGTAAAATCAAAATAGTCAACAAATGTTTCAGTTTTATGGCCCTTTAAAAAGTTCTACAAAGAATCACACCGATAGCATACAAATTGTAACTCCTTCCCTCTTCTCATGTTCATTATGTTTTCCATGTCATGTTTGAAAAAGGGTATTAGAAAAATAATCACCACTTAGATAGTACTTCTAGAGCTCGACATTAAAGGATCCCTCATTCTCAAGCTAGAAAAAATTCGTAATAAGTACTCACATATTTTAGGAAACTACAACATCACATAGGTCATGAACCAATGACACATAATACAACTTGTGAGCCCCTTCATCAAATTTTTCAACGATTTCCTAACCTTTAAATTTAAGGGAAAATATTTTCAAGGGGAAGAGAATTTTGAGGTGGTTGTCAATGTATTTATAGTGCTATTTTTTTCTTTATAGTTCTTATTGAAATAATAACCTTTTCAAGAGGTAGAGAATGTTAATATAGTTCGTATTTTGTATTTATAGTCCTAGTTGTTGTTGGGGTTTAACCATATAACAATGTTGCATAGATCTAAAATCAGATAAAGCATATAAGCAATGAATGCGGAAATAAACCAGAAGATAAAATAAATAAGAGAAAGATAACACCAAATTTAATGTGGTTCACCTAGTGTGGGCTACGTCCACCAAGAAATGGCCAAAATTATTATTCAATGCTTTACAGAGGAAATACAATGAAGATCTATTGTCTTCCAACACCTCATAGGATGTTCAATATTTTCCCTCACTCGCCTAATATTTTTCTCACCAATAAAATTATCATGCAAACAATTGTTATTTTCTTTTTCATACCCTCATACAATACACACACACACACACACACACACACACACACACATATAATGGGAAACTAACTATGCTTTTACAATCAAGAAATCATCTTTAAAGCAAAATATTTATTCTAATTCTCGCCGCTTGAAAACAAAGAATCGTCCGCATGATTGACCAATGTTGGTTCTTGCCTTACCGATGTCGGTCACTTTGCCTAACCAATTTGGTCCTTTGTCAAATCTAGTAACATGTAAAAACAAGCTTTATGTGAAGCAATTAAGCTCCACACTCAACATTTGTTTCTTTATAATCCTTAATAAAATAAAAACAATGGACACATACTTTGTAAACTATGCTTTGAGCTATTAAAAATACCCCACCTATATGAGATGCATAGACTAATGTATAAGCATCCACAAACTTCATTATATATCTTAAATTTATGTTCAGCTACTCATCAAACCATCATGCAAATTATAAACTTTAAACTAGACTTGCACAGAAATAATTCTAAGAGTTATTAATTTTATGCACACAAATATATTTATTTTGTATTCATCTAGGATGTTTTATTAGACAAGGGAGATTACAATATATAGAAGATTGATCTCCTTAATATAAGGAGTCAACTTCAATCTCAAACTACTCCCTAGAATATCTCATGATCCACTAATCACTCAACATATCTCAACAACTCTTATCTACGTGAGTTACAACTCACTTACATTATTTACTCACACAATATATTATATTACTCACACACAAATATATAAATATCTAATGTTATAATATTCCTAACATTATATTGAACATGGGAAAAACATACACACTCCACACAGTATGCTCTCCTCTATGGAGCATGTCACAAATATACTAATGAAGGGAGTAAATATTAATGTTCACAATGACATGTAAAGTTCCATTCCACCTAACATTCGGATCTCCCACAAACCCAAGATCCATGAACTATCTTACTTGTGGTGCTTTTGTGAACATGGGAAAACATACATTGAACAATAATTTGTTCTTATTTTCACAATTACACACGAAAGCAAACACTCATCACACAATTGAAAAAACACGGCCACCAAATTTATGTCACTCCTCATGGAGCGAGAGGTCGCTGATTTCCTGTTTGCTACTTAGTTAGCAAATTTATCTTTGAGGCTCATATTACAATTCTCTTGGGTGTCGGTTTCAACTGCATGCCCCCTCACTATGGACGTCGCGTACAAGCGAAAGTGCATCCAGACAAAAGTGACACAATTTTATTTTTATTTTTTAAAATATATATATATATATATATAATTTTTGAAATATTTTCCAAAAATAAAAAATTGGTCTAGCAAGCAAAAATTATAGGATCAATGCGTAGGGATTAAAAAAATACACATATTCAAAAAAACAATCCCTCAATCTGAGTAACGAACTGAAAGTTATGAATCTTACAAGTTTAAAATCTAAAATCTTTTCAGACCCTTTCCAAAAATGGAATTTTTTGTTTTCTATCCTTGCATTTTTTTCTTGCGTCCAAAAAAGGAAAGAAACGGATTTACCTTTCATAATGCAGATCTCAGTCGTCTGATTAAACAAAACTTCGCACAAAATTTGATCTTCACTGCAGGTGCATACAGAGGTTGAAAACATTGAATCCGAAGAGGTAGATGCCAATGTCAATGTGGAGAAATGACCAGCAGTCGCTCACTTCTTAGACACTCATTTAGGAGAGGAAAACGTAGAAAAAAACATATCGCAGGAACACACAGATCTCAGGAACACGCAGATCACACAAACACGCAGATCGCAAAAACACACAAATCACAGACACACACAAGTCGCAGATTTCATTCAATAAATAGGATTACAATCACTGATTTAATATAAATTACATTGCTCTATTCATATTTATTCCCAACAATGAGACAAAATCATTCCAGATCTAAATGCCTCATAAACTCTCATGGCAGCCTGCTCTGATACCAAATATAAACTTTGAACCAGACTTGCACAGGAAATAATTCGAGAATTATTAATTTTATGCACACTAATATATTTCTTTTGTATTCATCTGAGATGTTTTATTAGACAAGGGAGATTACAATATATAGAAGATTGATCTCCTTAATATAAGGAGTCAACTTCAATCTCAAACTACTCCCTAGAATATCTCATGATCCACTAATCACTCAACATATCTCAACAACTCTTATCTACGTGAGTTACAACTCACTTACATTATTTACTCACACAATATATAATATATATATTTTCACACACACAAATATATAAATATCTAATGTTCACAATAACAAGTTATTCCTAACACAAATGTTGGATAATAACATGCACCCATTAGAATTTTAGACACAAGATCTATGAACTTCGGTACATTTCTAGGTCCTACAACATACTAATATATACATGATTCCTAAGTAATAAAACTAGTAATTGATAATGTATTTTGTACCTTTCACTTTGTATTTTATATTTTTATTGACCTTGCACACCTTACAGCCATGTCATTATTTGACTAATTTATTTTTTATGGCTTCAGACACTAGTACCAGTGCGTACATGTCCCTCTTGGGTGCTCATGACCCTTTCTCCCCTTTTCCCACTTTTTTGGGTGTCTTTTACTTCTTACACATATATTATACTTTAGGTTCGGCCTTCCAGTTGTCAATTATGAAATTTAAACAAGGGAATCATATATATGCATAGTTATAGCTCTCAAATAAGGGGCCCAGCACTAGAATTATCTACTATCACCTAAGCTTGCATCTAAAGGCACAAAAGAACTTCAATGCATCCATTTAGCACACTCACTCAAGGGAAAAGGGTTGCATCACTTCTGCATACATAGCATAGGAGGGGAAGTTTATTCTATTCCATCACACACATTTGCATCATTAGAGCATTCTAGATCTATCCCTCTAGCTTAGTGCAACTTGCACAACAGCATCCTAAGGCATCATTACACACATTGTCATACATAACTACATGGAGTCTCGAGGAAATGTAGTGTAGCGTTCGATACTAAGTTCACTCTTCAGTGACTACCTAGGTCATTACGAATCCACATTCTACATCTTTTTATTAGATTTGATGTGGTTTGTTGACATGTGCAGTAGACAACTTGTTTTACATGTTTTAGGTATATTTGGAGATCAAGGAGAGAAAGCAGAGTGATAAACAAATACTAACAATGAAGCTCCTCCTACACAAAAGAGACTAGATCCTGATCATTCACACAAACACTAGCACCCAAGCACTCTTTTCCTCCCATGGGCACTCATGTCTGGCACATTCTTGAGTTTTAGAACCTCTAGTGAGAATTGATGACATTTTTCTCAGTTTGTTTCAATTATTCACTTGTCCAGATCACTTCTATTTTTTCGTGAATCAACTAAGTCTCTCTATCTCCCTCTCTTTCTTAGGGTTTCATATTTTTACTCCTCATTAGCATTTGTATATCATACACTACAGTAGTTACTCTGCAATTAGATTTAATTTAATTTATATTAAATCATTTGGTGAACCCGTACCCTCCTTCGAACACTATTCATTCCTTCTTTTTCCAGCTTTGATACCCTAGAATCTTGTCACCATGAGTGTCTCCATCCCTACCTTTTTGTGGGAAAACCTTTACTTTCAAACTAAAATCTAATATTTTTTTTCTAACACTTATATTCATCCTCATACTTCTCCTGAATATGTGTATCATAAATTTACTACAACATTATCTTTTAAGGAAGAAAATATTACTTTTACATATGTAGAAATTCCTTCTCAATCTATTTTAGATAATGATCCCCCTCTTTATATTCATGTTTGCATCAATAAATTTGGGGTTGAACAATCTTTAGTTGATAATGGATCTAGTCTTAATATTTTTAATCTAGCATTCCTTCACCAAATTATCCTTTCCAAAGCCTCCTTACTTCCCTCATATGTTTCTATTTGTGGCTTTGATAACATTCCCAAACGGGTCTTAGGCACAATCACCCTTCCCATTACTGTTGGACCATGTAATTTTCATATCTCATGTCATGTAATGCCCAATAATCTTAATTATAACATTCTCCTAGGCGGCCTTGGATCCATGTTATGCATGTGGTTCCCTCAACTCTTCATACATGGCTTAAATTCTTATATTAAGGTGTTTTCTATGAAGCCTTAGTTGATCCCTCCCCATTTACCTTCTGCAACATCATAGATCACTCACTTGCTACCCCTCCTTCCGACACATCTTCACCCACTTTTACAAAATATGGTCCTGGATATCAATATATGATTCATTATGGATTCACCGCAGCCTTTGGGTTAGGGAAAGACGAAAATGGAATCATAGAACCTCTTTCCATCCCCACATAGTCCACCAAGCTAGGCATTGGCTATACCACCCCATCTCCCCCTAAATTCTACAATATTTCCCACACTCATCACCTCACTCTACTATACCCTGAGCTCATCGATGATTCTATTTCTTCCACTTGGCCTACATTAGATACATTCTACATTAATGATGCTTTATTAGAACACATATGAACTTATGACCATCTCCCCCTTACCATCATAAAAATGCTCTCCATTTGTACTTAACACTACAACTTACTTTGGTGAATCAGATTTTCCCACTACAAATATTCATACTCTCGATACTATACACTGCGATCCTTATATTGAAGACTTATATGTACTTTATAATGAAGAGAATATTCAGTACAACCTTGGTACCCATGACAACCCTTGTATTGTTCTCTTAGTCACTTCTCTTACACCTTCAGAGCAAGCTAGCATCAAACAAGTACTTCATGACTTCTCTGATGTATTTACATTGGATTATAGTGATATGTTAGGCATGGATCCTTCTGTCACCATGCATAACATAGTCCCTTAACCCTAGAGCCAAACCGGTTCAGCAAAAAAATTAGAAAAATGCATCCTAAAGTTGCACTATTAATCAAGGAAGAAATACAATGACTATTGGATGCATGCTTCATCCGTGTCATGGAATACCCTGAATGGGTCTCTAATATTGTCCCCATTATGAAATCATATAGAAAATTCCATTGTTGCACCGACTTTCATGATCTTAACAAGGCTTTCCCCACACATAGTTTTCCTTTACCACAAGAAGATACTATAGTCAATTCCATGGTTGGATATGACATTCTTTCTTTTATGGACAACTTCTCCGGTTACAATAAAATTAAAATCAACCCTACCAATCAAGAGAAAACATCATTTACTACACCATGGGGTACTTTTTTCTATATTGATATGACTTTCGGACTAAACGCGTTAGTGCCACTTATCGAGTGCCATTACAACATCTTTCATGATTATATTCAAAAAAATTGAAGATTATGTCAATGACATACTTGTAAAATCCCGACACCATACCTCCCATGCCCAAGATATTTTCACACTTTTTGATCGCTTGCAACAATAGAAAGTCTACCTCGATCCTAATAAGTGTGTTTTTAGTGTTGTGGATTTGGTAAATCACTCGGTTACATTATCTCCCAATGTGGAATCAAGATCGATCCTAAAAATATTTGTGACATTATTGACATGCCTCCACCACACAATTTACATCAATTATGCTCATTACAGGGCAAGATTTAAGCCATTCTTCACTTCATTTCATAGCTAGCTAACAAAACTCAACCCTTCACGTGCATAATGAAAAAGGATACTAAGTTCATTTGGGATTATCATTCTCTAGTGTGCTTTTGAAGCTATCAAAAAATACTTGCTAAATCCTCACATTTTAGTACTTCCACAATTGATCGGCCCTTCTTATTATATGTCTACACTATGTTTCATGCCTTAGGATCCCTTCTCACACAACATGATTAATCTCAACGTGAACGGGCTATCTATTACATTAGTCACACATTGATTTCTTACAAGTGTAATTATAGATACATTGAAAAATTATGCCTTGGCCTTGTACTTTTGCATATAAGCTACAACACTACCTTCTCAATAATGAGGTTCATATAATTACCAAAGTAGATCCTTTATGATATCTCTTATCTCATACGCACCTCTCTAGATGCCTTTTCGATGGGTTATGTTACTCATAGAATTTGATTTCAAATTCACCCCTCAAAAAAACCATTAAGGGTTAAGTTATCGCCGATCAACTAGCTAACTCCCCTCTTTCGATCTCTCCCCATCCGTGATACTTTCTGAGATGAATTTACTACTTACACCATCGATACTGACACTTGGACTATGTATTTTGATGGATCTTGTTGTCTCTCGGGCATTGGGGCTAGGATTTTTTCATCACTCCACATGGTGATCATCTCCCCTTTACATATTTCTTAGGGTTCTCATGTACAAATAACATCCCTGAGTATGAATCTCTCATTCTCGGCCTCACTATCACCCACAAGCTCCTTATTCAACATATTTGTATTCATGGTGACTCTCAACTCATTATTAATCAATTTAATGACACATATCAAACCAAATAGGAGTGTCTTATCCCATATAATAACCTTGTAAAATCCATATTGGCTACATTCGAATCCTACTCTCTCACTTTCATCCCTCATAAATATAATTGTCATGTATATGTCATGGCTAGTGTCGCATCTCTCATCCCTAAAGACATTACCGATGAATAGGCCACCTCTATAATTTGTCACTTGTGACAGTCATCCATTGATCTTCTAGCTCTATAAGCTTATGATATTACACGCAACAATGATTTTTAGAATGGTTCACATAAATCTATAATTTCCTATATCGACAATCCATTCCCGGTGACCTTCAACCCCACGAAGCTTGTCGTCTACGATGTGTGACCACATGATATGTAATAATTGGTGCTTTTTTATTCAAAAGGTCATTTTATTATCATTTACTATGATTTTTATGCCTCGATGACATCCTCATGGTTGTATCTCAATTCCATGATAGTCTATGTGGTGGCCACTTCTCTAGAAATGTTATGTCTCACAAGCACTGCTGACAAGGTTACTATTGGCCCACTATGGAGAATTACTTATAATATGCCACACACCTTTGTGAAAAATTTCAAAACATAGTAATCTCTATCACCCACCAACAGATATGACCTCCAGCCTATTGTTTTATCATGGTCATTCTCCCTATGGTGTTTTGACCTCGTTGGTAAGATCAATCTTAAGTCGGTCGATGGCCATAAATACATTATTACTGCTACCAAGTATTTCACTAAATGGGTTGAAGTAGTACCTTTGAAAACCATTATTGGCCCCGATATTTGTCATTTTATTACTACTCACATTATCACACGCTTTAGCATTCCTTTGCCATTATCACTCGATAATGGCTCCCCCTTCAAAATAAGGACATAAAAAGGCTTTGTGAAAAATTCAAGATCAAACAAACCTTTTCTACTCCTTATTATCCACAGGGAAATGGCCAAGTAGAGGCCACTAATAAAACCATTGTCAAGATATTACAGAAAACTATTGATACTAGTGGAAATGATTGGCATAATCAAATCATATACACTCTTTGGGCTTACTTACACAAGTATACGTACCCTCACTAATGCTACACCCTTTTCTCTAGTCTACGAAATTGAGGCAGTCATTCCCTTAGAACTGGAAATACCCTCATTGTGTGTATCACTTAAATGTATTCTAAAAGATAATGAATATCGTGAAATCCAAATGCATGAACTTGAAATGCTTGATTCTCACTGTGTGAAATCCTTGAAACATCTCCATGTATATCGGGAATGGATTGCATAAGCTTACAATCACAAATTTCATCCACGCAAATTCAATAGCGGTGACCTTGTTTTAAAAGAAAATAAAAGAACACTAATCTCAAGGATTGACTAAAAGTAAAATTTAAACCTAATTTACTTGTTCCTTATGTTATTCTTGTTAAGCTTGGGGTGGTATCTATCTTCTTGTCACTCTTCTTGGTAAACCACTCAAGAACCCACTTAATGGGATGCACCTCCGGCGCTATTATCCATAAACACATTCATCAATCACTATTGATTATTGAGGGCACACTTCATCAATGAACATCATAGCATCACATCATACACACTTCACGCTCTGTGTTTTATGATATATTTTTTTAGCATCTACTCTCATACAACACATTTATTTCTTGATGACGCACTCTTATTCTATGGTTCATTCTTGATTGTTGAGGGGAATTTCTAAATGAACCTCATCTCATACACATCCACTAGGGGGAAATGTTTCTCCTACCATCTACACATCTTACATATCACACCATCACACTCATACAACATTTGCATATCTTGGTTGCATTGTTTCTTGTTAGCTTATTCTACTTACATGTTACACTTTGTTTCCTATGCTAGTTGGATACATAGTATGTCATCATATTTTTCTATATACACATGTGCGTTCACTTGGTATCTTGAGGTGAATGCAAAATCCATCACATATTCATATACGATGCATGATGTTAGACACGTCTCTTTACCACTCCCACCGAGGCTTCGGGTCATCTACTTTTTACTGCGCTCGCATACTTTACACATTATAGGTTCTATCATCTCAAAGACTTACTATTTATTACTTCTTACTTTTAAGCGATATTACATGCTTTGACATGTTACTTATCTTTCTAACATGATCATGAGTACTTCATATGTAGCATGTGTCTTGCGGGATCAATACAACCAAGGTTATTTGTCACTCTTTTCTTGTTCTTGTTTGTTATTGTTTGTGGGATATGCCATATGTCTTGTTTGTTCATTGTATGATTTTTATGCGCTTCATCCCTAATTGTCTTTTGACATTATGAGCGATGTCAATATTTGACTAATTTATCTTTTATGTCTTGAGACACTAGCATCCATTTAGGACGAAGAGCCCAAGCACTTCTATCCCTTTTGGTCACTCCCGACCCTCTTTAGCCTTTTCTCACTCTTTCATGTCTCTTTTACTTCTTGGGCATCTTTTACACTTTTGGGTGGGCCTTGAGTTTTCAATTAAAAAAATTCAAACAAGGGAATGATGTATATACATAGTTATATATCTCAAATAAGGGGCCAAGCACTATAATTATCTACTATCACCTAAGCTTGCATCCAAAGGCACAAAAGCTCTTCAAATAATCCATCTAGAACACTCACTCAAGGGACAAGGGTTGCATCACTTCGCTTACATAGGATAGGAGGGAAGTCTATTTTGTTTCATCACATACATTTACATCATTGGATCATTCTAGATTTATCCTGTTATCTTAATGCAAATTGTACAAGGGAATCCTAGGGTATCATTATACACACTCTCACACGAACTACATGGAGTCTAAAATGTAGTGCAAAGCACTGATACTAAGTTCACTCTTTAGGTGTTCTCAGGGTCAATCCATCTCCACATTATACATATTTTTATTATATTTGATGTGGTTTGTGGAAATGTGTAAGTACATAGCTTGTTTTGTAGGTTATAGGTACATTTGGTGATCAAGGAGAGAAATCGAGTGAAAAATAGGGACTAACGGTGAAGCTCCTCCTACGTGAAGAGGCCGATCCTAATCATTCACATAGACACTAGCACCAAGAAATGGACACTAGTACCCAAGTGCTCTTATCCTCCTATGGGTGCCCATATCGATGCATTCTTGAGTTTTAGAACCTCCAGTGAGTATTAACAACAATATTTTTAGCTTGTTTCATCTATTCACCTACCCAAATTACCTCCATATTTTCTCATGAATCAACTAAGTCTCTTTATATCCCTCTCTTGCTTAGGGTTCCATATTTTTACATTCTTATTTTATTTTTTCTTTATTATACATTACCATTTATATATCATACACTGCAGTAGTTAGTCTATAATTAGATTTAATTCAATTTATATTAAATCGAGAACGGTACGATCAATTAAATAATTACCATGAGTTAAGGCATATGTGGAATGGGTGAGGGTAAATTTTAATGTGCTCATTATGGCACTAAGCATCATACATCATAAATATATGCTAAATGCTAGCCAATATATCTTAAATTTATATAGAATTACTCATCATAATAGCAGTCATCATAAGAAGCATCACATTAGATGTTCATGTAGATACCCATTTTCGGTACCCTACATTTTTCATTAACATATGTCACATTTTTCACTCAAAATATTAAAACATATCTCACCATCGTAAAATCACATCTTATCCCTCAATAAAAACCTATTCTACCCATCCTAAGCTACTTAAACCTCCCTAACCACCTAAAATTCATCCTAACCCATTTTAGCCCTAACCTTCTAAATCCCAACTCCCTCAACACATTCTTAACCATCTTCACTTATTCCCATACACGAATTAACCCATTTGGAAGTGGTTGAAACCACTTCCAAGTGAGTTTCCCCACTTTTCCAGAGTCTGCAGCGATTCTAACTAATCGTTAGCGATTATATAAGGACCATCAAACTTCATGAATAAACATCCTCTCGATTATTACATCAAAGCTCCGGTTCATTGAATACTTGGATGACATCATTATCGACATCTTGACACCTCCTACATCCATGTCACATCCTTATAAGCTTCAAAAACATTGTAAGACTCCCACAACATCATTTCTTAGCATTTCTCATCAAAGGTAAGCTTCTCTCATTTATTTTCGTATTGGGATTATTAACGCATCATTTTAAAGTTTAAAACAATCTATAAATCACTTGTTTCACATCCAATTTGTATCTTATTTAGAAATCAACCTTTTCCACAAGAATCTCATGTGATTCCTGTAAATCATCAATGAACACCTCAAATCGCTAGCAAACCCGGTCTTTTTTCATTTTAATCATATTTCTCACATTTGCAATCAATATATCAATCTATTTTTCATCTAATCAGTTTGTTTCCAAGTTATTTTTCTTGTCTATGACTATATCATGTCAAGCACATCCGATTGCTAGCATATACGACCTTCCTAACATCCAAAACCATTTTTCTAGGAACAATTCGATATTGCACACAAGTTGAGTGTTTGTGCCATCTCTTTGATACCAAACATCGACAACATCGAAGATCAGCATGAATTTGAACAAGAAGAACGAGATGTTGCTACACGAGGCTTGGTTCAAATGTTTCCAAGAGTTCAAGCTTGTCATAGCCCTTACTTGGGTTGTTTCGGACATAAAATCGTGTGCATTATTACTATTTTACTATACTTCCAATTATGTTGTTACTAGTGACACACCTCCTAGTCCAACTATTTTTTTATTGTTTGTATTGTCTTTATCTCTCACATATGTCACTTATGCACCATGTTCTAGTTAGGTCACAAGGATCCATGTCTATCAGTCTTCTCACATTTTTGTCGGCTATCTAAGGACACCAAAGCACATAGTCTAGACACTAGGGCCCATTCGCTCCTGTCCACCCTGGGCACTCTTGTCCTCTTTGTTTTTGTTCACATTTTTGACATTTATGGTCAGCCTTTTCCATTTTCTTACTCCTATCATGTGTTCTTAGTTGGTGTGTCATGTCACTAGTATTGAAATTCAAATAAGAGATCCCTATATATACACAACAAATATACCTTTATGTGGGTGGGAAATTATAAAGGGAAATCATATCTACATACTATCAAAGGGATTACATTTTTGGGCTTATTATTCTACATACACTGCATAGGAAGGGGAAGTGTTGAATTCCATCTCACACATTTGCATTTTATCTAGCTTTAGCCGGCATCATTAGTGCAAGGGAAACCTAGGAGCACTATTGCACACACAAGCACATAGAACTACATGGAGTTTAGAATGTCTTTTGCAATGTTCAGTCATAATTTCATCCTTCATATGACCCCGAAGTCACCTGACTTCACATAATACATTTTTAATTCCAATTTGATGTGTTCGTGAGATTTTGCGAGGTAGTTAGGGTTTGTGTTACAGGTTATAGGTGCCTCGGTGATCTAAGTGCGACATACGTGTGATCAACGGTGAAAAAATGTGAAAGTCTAATGACACCGAGAAAAATCATATCTCGAGAATTTGTGTAGTCACCAACACCTAGGAATGGTCTCAAAGCACCCATAGATCCTCGCCCTACCCCAAATTCTTATGTTTAGCTTTGTTCGTAGCTTCTATAATTTATATTGTGCATTTCTAACATTCTCGCCCAACCTATTCATCATTTGTTCTAGTTTATATTTGTTCGGGATAAGTGAAGATTAGATAAGTTCCCTATCTCTCTCATTTTCTTACATGGTTGGTGTTGTTGCAAATCAGCAGCACCCCCTGGATGTTGATCAGATTTCTAGTTTGATCATACTAGCATCCAGTGTGATTGCACAACATTGAATCCTTTCCCCAAGTGTGGGACTTGCAAAATGAGAAAGGAATCTCCAGTTTAGAGGCTAGTTCCTCAGTTCCTCTGGTCAGATTTATCACTTACAAGTTGCAGAGGTCTATATTCCTAACCCTACCCTAAATTCCAAAGGAGACAGAGATAGAGAATGCAAAAAAGCTAAAACTAATGCTAATAGGTGATGCACCAAAGGAGTGGTGAGCATTTTTTACTTCTGCAGATTGACACAGTCCATAAAAATGCAACAAAGAACCTCATGCACAAACTGATAATTGTAATGAAGGATCATAAATTAACCAAACAACACAGGCAGAGGATGAAAACTAATCACAGAGGTTGTATTGTTATTTTAATCATCAAAATCACTTGCATTACAACACCTGAGAGGAAAAATAAAGTTGCAGCTCTTAGAAAAGGTCTGATATTCCACCAAAATCACTTCCAAGGTGAGAAAGGGGACCTGTAATACACAAAAATGTTCAACCCTTTGAAAATGAGCCAAATCTGGCTTTTACGGTGCGAGGACGAGCCGGGAGAGAGAAACACAGAAAAACATGGAAGGGATTCAACCATTGACAAAAATACATTCAAAACAGCATGGTCATCCTTACAAACCCATCCCTTGACATTTTTAGCCATGTTGGGAGAGAATGCGAGCCATTCTTCATTAAAAACGGTGGTTGAAACGTCATTTTTATCCATGACCACGTGCCAGAGGCATTTTTCAATTTTCTCTCTCCAAACTCCATCAAAATGCAAAAATGACCCTGAAATCTTGTAGATAATTTCACCATCTTTCCATTGATATAAAGAATGTGAAAAACCGAGCTTTGGATCGAAAGATATGGCCATTTGAAGTTTTAGGGCAAAACAGGGCCAAATCGGGTTGGCGGGCAAAAATTTGAATTTTTGCACCTTTTTGGTCATTTGGAAAATTTTCCAAAATTTCCCTGTGCTCCACCACTCTAGGTGCCACGTGGTGGCATCTCATTAGCCGCGGGCCTTCGGGGAAATTTTTCCAAAAAAACTCCGCCGAGCCATAACTTCAAAAATACATGGAGTTAGGAGGAAAACTTTACCTTTCTGGAAAGTGAGAAAGAGCTCTATCCAATGGTGTCATTTCCAGAAGGTTTTGAGTTCCTAAAAAGAAAAATATTATGACTGAGGCACAAGAGAGGAAAAATGAGAGGAGTTAGCCACAAAAATGAGCAGGGCACATTTTGGATAACAATTTTGGCGACTCAGAGGGGTCATCTGCCTGCTGGATGAAGTTACCAGTTGCCTGAAGCAATCCATTGGGTATGGAGTCATTGAATTCTCTGTTTGATACCCCAAATGACTAGAACACTGCAAGGAGGAAGATGGAATATCACCTGATGGAGCAAGGCCTATAAACACATCTCCAGGAATAGCAAGCTTGTGCCAAAGCACTTAGGGAAAGAAAAACTAATCTACAACAAAACAATGTGCACAAGCACTTGGAGGAATGAAAAACCTAAACTAATATGTATAGGGTGAAGCATTTCCTTCAGTAGCAATGCTTCAGATGGATTCCATTGACTGGAATCTGCAGTTCTTCACCATCCAATGAAGACAACTGGAAAGCATTGTTGTCCTTACACTTTGTGACCATGTATGGGCCACTCCAAATGGCATCAAATTTTGAATGCCTTCCTGGTTTTGCTCTATCCGCATCCCATTTTAACACTAGATCTCCAACTTGGAAGGATTTGTTCTTGGCCTTTCTATCAAAGGTCTTCTTTATCAAAGCTTGATCCTTCTCCATTACTTGGGATGCCTGATTTCTGATTTCTTGGAGCTCCATCAATTCTGCATATCTAACTTCCATGGGCTCAAACTCCAACAACTCCAACTATTTCATGAGTTCCAATGTTGGCAACTCAAGTGATATGGGAAAAATTGCCTCTCTTCCATAAACAAGCTTGAATGGAGAGTTACCTGTAGATATTTTAGGAGTTATCCTATCAACCCATAAGGCTGATTTCAATTTGGTATGCCAAGACCTCTGATTTTCATCAAGAGTCCTCCTAATGATCCTCAACAAGTTCTTGTTTGTAGATTCAGCCTGGCCATTACCCTGGGGGTAATAGTTTGATGAAGTACTTAGGTAGATCCCATTCTTGACAGCCCATTCAGTCACCTTAGATCCAATGAATGCCAATGCATTATCTGATATTATTGTAGCTAGTATGCCAAATCTGGTTACTATTCCCTCATAGAAGTCTAGGATGCTAGATTCATTTGCTTCCTTGAGTGCTACTGCTTCAGTCCATTTGGTGAAGTAATATGTGGCTGTTAAAATCCACTTGTGCCCTTGGCTCGAATTGGGATTAATAACTCCAATGAAGTCTAAACCCCATTGCATGAATGGCTGGTCAACTGAAATTGGATGCAATGGGAGGGCAGCTAGCCTCTCTTTACCTGTGAAAAATGCACAATTCTTGCACCTCTTGATCCATGCATAACAATCATTGAAAATCTTGGGCCAATAATAACCAGCCCTCATGATCTTTAGAGCTGTCACTCTTGGTGCAAAATGGCCACCAGCTGGTCCACCATGGAACTCTTCCAGCACCTTATGAATCTAATTTGTACCAATGCATCTCAGCAGTACTCCATTCACATCTCTTTTGAATAAAACACCATCAACAAGGGCATATGGGATAGCCTACAATCTGAAGTGTCTTCTTTGGGTCTTGTTCATCTCTGGAGGGCATAGGCCTATGCTTAGGAAGTGCATTATACCTTGGGTCTAGCAAGGAGTGGGGACACCATCATTCTCCTCTTGAGTGCTTCCTTGCTCATGGCTGTCTTGCAACGCCAAAACAGCCTCCTTCTTGTTGCATGATTCCTCTTGTTTGCTCAAGATCAGCTGCTCACACAATCCTTTTCCTCTTACCAACTTGGTGACTTTGATCTCAATGTCATACTCCATGACACGAGTAATCCAACCTTCCCTTTTTTCATTCAAGTCTTTGTTGAGGAGGAATTCTTTAACCCCCGCATGAGAAACCAGCAATTGGACCTTATTGTTTGAAACTAGATGCTTGAATTTCTTCAAGCTCCTGATTACTGCAAGAACATGCTTCTCAATGAAAGAATATCTCACCTCATAGTCCTTCACACTTTGGCTGAAGAAAGCAATTGGCTGCTCGTCATTGTCTTTATTCTGCTATACCAAAATTGTAGAAATAGTATCATCACCTCCAAACGCATAGAGGATGAAATCCTTGGAGAAATATGGGTTGATGAGAGTTGGGGCTTGAGAGATGGCTTCTTTGATTTCTTCAAAACTTTCCTTTCCTTCTGCTGTCCATTTGAAAGCCATGCTTTTCTTTAGCATCTTGGTGATAGGTCTGACAAGGGCTGCAAAATTTGGGACAAACCTCCGAACAAAATTTATTCTTCCCAAGAAACTTTGAAGGGCCTTCTTGTGGCTTGGCAATGGCAGTGCTCTTATGGCTTTGACTCTTTCTGGATCAATTGCTAATCCTTCTTTGGAGACAATGTGGCCAAGGAGCTTTCCTTCATGGGCTAGAAAAACACACTTTTTAGGATTCAAGGAGACTCCAAATCTTCTACACCTTTGGAACACTTGTCTCAAATGAAAGAGGTGGTCTGCTGTATTTTTTGAAAAAACAGTGATATCATCAAGATATATCAGTACAATGTTGTTAATCAAACCTTTGAACGCCATGTCCATTGCTCTTTGGAAGGTAGCTCCAGCGTTGGACAGCCCAAATGGCATTTTCCTGTATGCATAAGTTCCCCATTTAGTTGTAAAGGCTATCTTGAACTGATCTTCTTCCTTCACCATAATCTGATTATACCCTGAATAGCCATCAAGTAGTGAAAACCTCTCGGAGCCAGCAACAACTTGTAAAATTTTCTCCATGGAAGGAAGTGGATAATGATCCTTGAGAGATGCTCTATTCAAATCTCTGAAGTCAACACACAATCTGATTTCCCCACTCTTCTTTCTGACTGGAACCAAGTTGGAAACCCAACTAGAATGCTTGATAGGGAATATGATTCTTGATTCTATCAACTTATTCAATTCTTTTCTCATGAGAGGCTCCATGTGGGGTTGGTGGCCTTTGTTTCGCTCGATGGGCTTAGTATTTGGATCCAATTCAATGGTGTGTTGAGCTAAATCAGGATTAAAACCTTTCAAATCTTCATAGCTCCAAGCAAACACATCAGGGAATTCTTGACAAAGTTGTATGAACTCATACCTTTCTTGCTCAGTTGTCATCTTACCAATTTGAAGTGATTTGCCTCTTTCTACTGAGATGGACACTGAATCTTCTCCCTTCACTTGGATGTTTGCTTTCTCCTTCCTAAACTAATCATTAGGATTGAATATGGACTCCAAAGTAATAAGTCTCTTTGGTAGTTTTTGGTTCTCAGCTGCACCACTTGGTCACCATCTTTGCTGCTCTAACTTTTCTGATTTTTGGTGAGAATTCAGCCTCTTCTTGTAAGAAATGGATGATTTGTTGATCATTTTCAAACACTTGCCAACTTACATTGTTATCTCTGAATCAAGGCCTCACAATCACATGGATGTTTGGTTGTACCTTGTCTTTTTAAATGCTCTCCACAACATCAAAGGCTGCCCCAACTGCTACAAGCTTTGTCGTGGCTTGGTTCTCTTTCCTAGGAATGGATTTGATGCCAAAACCCTCAAAATCTTCAATGAGGTCCCACACCCTGTTCTTGTAGCACTTGAGTAGATCATTCTTGATAGCATGTTGCCCCTTGACTTGGTTGACAATCAACTCACTATCACCAAAGACTTGCAAGTTCTTTATTCCTCTCTTGATTGCCCAATGTAGTCCTTGCACCAAGGCTTCATATTCAGCAGTGTTATTAGAGCATGCAAACTGAAATCTAAAAGCTGAATAATACTTAACTCCTTGAGGTGAAACCAGCATGGATCCCCCTCCTGCACCTTGTCTACTCCTTGATCCATCAAAAAACAACTGCCATACCTCATTTTCATCTTTGTGGTTTGGCTTGGTGATGCTAGGAATAGGCTGATTTTCTTCATGTATGCAATAGACTCCCAACTCAGATTCTTCTATTTCTTGATAAGGATCAAAAGCATGCACCTTGCTTGCCCATTCATCAAGAGTTAGATCTGGGATGCTTCCTACCTTGGTGTCAGCTTCATCAGTGCTTGGATAATCCTCTTGATCAAATGCTGAACAATTGGCATTAATCGACTTGAAGTGTAAGGCTCAATGTGAAAGTTTGCAATAGGTTCAGACTGATTGTGGCTTTGGTTCCATATCTTGTTACGAACAAAGCATGTGTGACCAATCAGCGCAGACAAGTAGCCTCCAATCTTAGTGTGAAATCCCTTGTCAAACATAGGGCAAAGAGTGGTGGAAGGTCTATTATCGATACATCTTTGCAAAACAACCACGTTGGGACAAGCATGCAAAGTAAGACTCAAGTTTTTAATCACCCCAATGTTGTTACTGCTGTCCCATCCAACTACACCACCCCTTTGGATATGGTTTCATATTGAATTCCCAACTGATCAGCTATTTGCTTGGGCATTACTAAACTACTTGCCCCGGAATCAATCATGCAATTGTGTACTAATTGGTTCCCAATGATCAATGAAACATAGAATGGAGGGGGCTTCAATATTTTACCTTGTTGTCCTCCATGATTCCCCTCAGGCTGGGCAGCATTTGTGAGCACCTTCTCTTGCATTTGGACTTGTTGATTTGAAGTTGACCAGTCCTTCATGGCAGCTTGTAGCAAATCTCTTTGGCCTAGGATAGATAGTGATTCCCACATTGATATGTTTACATTTGTCTTCTTCATCTGATCAATGATACTGAATGGAGATGAAGTATCCCTTTGTTGTCCCTTGGCCTGCACATTCATTCCTTGCACATGGGCAGCAACAACTGGCATTTGGGTTGGCCTAGGGGCTGTTTTAGGCAATCCTTGTGTGCTTGGGATTGCATTTTGTTTGCCAATAGTTTGTGGAGTGACAGAAGGTCGTGAATTACTTGGGGCCAATGGCTGTTCTTCACCCAAATTTCTTCTCTTTGACCTTGTGTTGGCTGCTGACACTTTGGGAAATCGTTTGATTCATGCCACAAAAATCTTACGTCGCCAATTTACAAGTGTGGTATCATTTGGAGCTGATTCTTTGCTTTGGAATGTTTCTTGTTCTTTGGTTATTTCCTTGACTACCTTCACCCTCCACACCGATTCTTTGTCACCATTAATGCTTGATTCAAGGCACCGTTGAAGCACATGGATTGGTTATGAGGTTCGTTGCATGGGAAACACCAATCATACTCTTGAGCTATATTGTTTTGTACTGGCACTAATGCTTTAGATGCAGATGTAGCATTGGGATTATAGGGCTGAAATGGTCTATTGGCAGGAGGCCTTGCTTGGTTCTAATTTACAGCTGGATTGGGTGGTCTATGAGGTTGATATGGCTGCCTGTTAGGCTAAGCTTGAGGCTAGAAGGAAGGTCTAAAACCTTGAGCTTGCTTGCCTTTTGAGTGTAACCAGCTCATTACCTAGATTTTGCAATTGCTTCATGACTTCTTGAAGTTCATTTGAGGCACTAGAAGATGAAGTGGAAGCTTCACTTGAATTCTGATTTCTAGGAGTGAGAATAGAAGCTAAATTAGGCACTTGGCTAGTACTTGGGCTCTCTAAACTTGGAAATAATTGCATTGGAGGCCTAGGAGCCAGCTTGCCAACTTGAATCAAACAATTTTCAGCTCTAATGGCAATGCTATAAGCAATGGGGATAGTTGTTCCTCCCATGGACTGAATTAACATAGAAATATCAGAATTTAAAGATTTAAGGTAATAAAGAAAAGCACCTTCTCTTTGTTGGCTTTGACCGCCATGGAATTCTCTCCCAAGTCCTTTGAAATTTGAAATTAAAATCAGTCAGCTACTCATTGGGAGATCTTTTGATAGTTTTCAGTTGCTCCAAAAGGGACAAGTTGTCTCCCTTTTCCCCAAACTACTCATGGAGGGCTATACATAGCTGATTCCAATTTTGAATAGAACACTGAGGCAAGACTCTGGACCATTGCAAAGTTTTCCCTTTGAGCGAAGATGATAGCAATTTGTGACAACTTGCACCTCATTGATCTCATGGATTGCACAAATGTTAGCAATATCCTTAACATGATCACCAGGTGAGGTCTGATTTTCTCCAGTGAAGTATGGAATGTTCTTCAATGCTACAACTGAGATTGGATTTTGTGCATTGAGAGCAAGTGGGCTGCTGCCAGTGAAATTGACATAGGGGTTGTTTTGTGCCATTCTGATTGGCCTTATAACCCTTGTTGATTGAATGAAAGGCCTACCAGGTGGAGGAGTTGAGAGAGTTTTGTTTGGTGGAGATGGGGACCTTTGGATTCTCCTCCCACTTTTCCTTATTCTTGGAGATAACTACAGATATTCAAACAACACCTCTTCCTCTCCAGCTCTTGACCTTGTGTTGATTCTTCTCATGAGTTTTCAGGTCTGCACTGCTAAAACCAGCTGATTCTTCTTCCTTGGAGTCACCAAATGTGTAATTTATAGCTCTTTTAAAGCAAGAAACTTGCAACAAATGCACATCAATTTTGTTGCAATGAAGATGAAGACCTCTAAGGTCCCACCAGGTGTGCCAAAACTGTTGTTGCAAATCAGCAGCACCCCCTGGATGTTGATCAGATTTCTAGTTTGATCATACTAGCATCCAGTGTGATTGCACAACATTGAATCCTTTCCCCAAGTGTGGGACTTACAAAATGAGAAAGGAATCTCCAGTTTAGAGGCTGGTTCCCCAGTTCCTCTAGTCAGATTTATCACGTACAAGTTGCAGAGGTCTATATTCCTAACCCTACCCTAAATTCCAAAGGAGACAGAGATAGAGAATGAAAAAAAGATAAACCTAATGCTAATAGGTGATGCACCAAAGGAGTGGTGAGCATCTTTTACTTCTACTGATTGACACATGATCCATAAAAATGCAACAAAGAACCTCATGCACAAACTGATAATTGTAGTGAAGGATCATAAATTAACCAAACAACACAGCGAGAGGATGAAAACTAATCACAGAGAATTTGTATTGTTATTTTAATCATCAAAATCACTTGCATTACAACACGAGAGGAAAAATAAAGTTCTGCTCTTAGAAAAGGTCGATATTCCACCAAAATCACTTCCGAGGTGAGAAAGGGGACTGCAATACACAAAAAATGTTCAACCCTTGAAAATGAGCCAAATCTGGCTTTTACAGTGCAAGGGACGAGCCCAGGAGAGAGAAACATGGGAAAACGTGGAAGGGATTCAACCATTGAACAAAATGCATTCAAAACAGCATGGGCATCCTTACAAACCAATCCCTGACATTTTTAGCCATGCTAGGAGAGAATGCGAGCCATTCTTCATTAAAAACGGTGGTTGAAACATCATTTCTGTCCATGACCATGTGCCAGAGGAATTTTTGATTTTCTCTCTCCAAACTCCATCAAAATGCAAAAATGACCCTGAAATCTTGTAGATAATTTCACCAGACTTTCCATTGATATAAAGAATGTGAAAAACTGAGCTCTAGATCGAAAGATATGGCCATTTGAAGTTTTAGGGCAAAATAGGGCCAAATCGGGTTGGCGGGCAAAAATTTGAATTTTTGCACCTTTTTGGTCATTTGGAAAATTTTCCAAAATTTCCCCACGCTCTGCCACTCTAGGTGCCACGTGGCAGCATCTCATTAGCCGCGGGCCTTTCGGGGAAAATTTTTCCAAAAAAACTCCACCGAGCCATAACTTCAAAAATACATGGAGTTAGGAGGAAAACTTTACCTTTCTGGAAAGCTGAGAAAGAGCTCTATCCAATGGTGTCATTTCCAGAAGGTTTTGAGTGCCTGAAAAGCAAAATATTATGACTGAGGCACAAGAGAGAAAAAATGAGAGGAGTTAGCCACAAAAAATGAGCAGGGGCACATTTTGGATAATGATTGCATCTTTACAATGTTTAACATTTTTATTTTTTTGCATAGCATCATAGTGACTCTAAAATTACATTTAATATTCATCTTTTATTAAATCATTTGGTGAACCCCTCTTTTAGAACTCCTTGCCCTAGGATCCATAAAATCCCCATGACTAAAAATAGATCCTCATTTCTAGCGGCTATGCATTATGTTAGTGTGAATCCTATCCTTGATGATGTTTTAGAAGTTGAACTTAGTATCCTTTATCGTAATTCTCAATTTGATGATGATGTTCAAAGACATCTTCTTACTCATGAAAGATTCATTCCTACTACTTTTGACAACTCTAGTGTTGCCATCGTTTCATCTCCTCAAAATTTCACTTCATGTCTTCCTTGTTCTTCCATAGCCACCCATGTTGCTCTGCCTCCTTTTTCTTCTCTTAGTGTACTTGATATTATAGTCATAGATTATATGTTTGGTCTTATTTGTGACACTATAGATATACATAGTAACTTCTAACATTGAAAAATTTTATATGTCGATGATATCTATAATGCTAGTCAAGATGAATGTAAAGTTATATCTCATGTGTTTTTTACTCTTGAAAAATATTGCAATGATGTATCTTATGATAGTTCTCCTCCTTCTTTATATGTTGATAATCCTCTTGATGAAATAATTGCATGTGAAAATCTCATTGATAGTGATGTTGATTATATTTATGAGCATGAACATGTTAGTGAGAATGTTACTATTGACTATAAATTTTCCACTCGCTTTCTTCTACTTTCAATATTATTTCCAATATCATTCATGATTATTCTACCATTCCTACTACTTCACCTCTTTTTATTTCTTCTAATATTGTTGATAGAATTTTTGTTGATATTCCATGTTTCTATCCTCCTCTTCCACCTCCTTCCTCTTCTTCTACATATGTCGTGTCTCCTTCAACTCTTATCATTTCTTCGATATTTCATGTTCTTATCCTCTCCTACCTCTTTCTTCTTCTTATATAACTTTTATTCGTGATGATTCTACCATTCCTATTATTACTTCTTTTATATCTATGTGGGTGTTATGTTCTTCTTCTCCTTCTACATTTTCTTCTTCTTATCACATTCCCATTATCACTCATAATGGAAATTTCAACCTCTTCATGTGCCTCTCACTTCTTCTACAATCCCTTCACATGATATTTTATCACTCATGAATGTTGGCTATTTGCAATCTCAATTTCAATCTCTTATTCTCTAAATTAAAGCCTATTATGATTCCATTGACAATAACTCTCTTCATGTAAATCCTATTCCAAATAAAATTCACAATTCATCTTTTCCCAAGAATTTTTTCATGCCTACCTTTTCATATTTTAATAAAGACTGGCAATCCATATTTGTATCTTAAGAATTTTAGTTTAGCTATGGCTTCTTATTCTAATGATTGATTGTTACTAAAATCTTTTCGTCATAGTCTTGTTGATGATGCTCTTCAATGGTATACTCATTTTCCTTATGGATATATTAGTACATATTGTGACATGGAAGATGTTTTCTTGGGACGCTTTATGTTTAACAATGGTCCTAGAGTTACACATGATTGCTTACCTATCTTACATCAAGGAAAAAAATAACTTATTATAGATTGCATTTTATGCTTCAATTCTGGCATGCATCGGTTAGTATTTTAGCCTATTGATCTAGAGAAGAAATTTATCTTTTTTCGTGGCTTGATTTTTGCATTAAAGAGAAATCACAATATGATAAATGTTAATCGTTTACGATTTTATGCTATAAGGTAATTGATCTAGAACAAAATTTAATTATTGCACATGTTATATATCCCCTTTTTACTACTTCATCACCTTATACTTCTTCTCCTCTACCATCCATTTAGTGTCCTACAATGTATCCATCTCCTCCACCTCGCAAGAAAATTCCACCCCCTCTATCACTTAAGCGTCCTTTATCTCCTCCATTACTCCAATAGTTACCTACGTCTTCTCCATCTCCTACTGGGAGCCATTACATTTCTCACATGCTACTAAGCCTCATGATGTTTTGCATTATTTTCTTGATAAGTGCTTAATTCTCTTACCCTCTAATCAGCATCATCATCCTCATCACTTGCATCACCAACACGATCACCCTTACTGCAATTTCCACCACATCAATGGCCACCACAACAATGATTGTTGTGCCCTTCATGACAAGTTATAATAATTAGAAGATAAGGGTGTCATTTCCTTTGGCTCTCACTCTCATGAGCGGTCTCTTTCTCCCATTCTGCATAAGCATGCTTCCATCATTGTTCACTTGTCACCTCCACCTACTTCTAAGGTTGTCATTCATCCATCTCCTAAAATCATTATTCATTTGTATCCTCCACCTAGTGCATATATCGTCACATCATCTCATCAACCTCACAGCGGTACTACATCTCATTGATTGCCTAAAATGTCACCATTTTTGCTTCTTACCACTACATCTCCTATCATTGGCACCATTTCATCTGACATTCAGTTTGGTTCTTACACTCATGTTGTTTCCACTTCACATGCTTCCACCATGCCTCGTATGCTTTTCCATCTAGGTAGGTGATTTCCGTATGATCACCTCATTACCCGATGATGCACTCGTGTTCTTAAGGTTCTTACATGACTGTTGTGGGATCTATTACAATAAGAACCTCATTGAATCTTCATGCTCTATGCTTCATTGATTTAGTTTTCTATTACACGCTATCAAGTCATTTCCCAACAACACAATCTTGTTCTATGTTCATTCTTCTTTGTTGAGGGGTCTTATATAAATTAACCTCATTTTTCCACACACACGCTGGGGAATCAATTTTCACTGCCCACTCTTCATTATACTTACACATGCTTACATACATCATTTACATCTCTTATACTTTGTAATGTATCAATCTACTATATCATGGTTCATTCATTCTACTACACTATATTACATACATCTATTACTATTTATCACATACTATCCATCTTCGTTCATACATACAATCCAATTTTCAAGCATTACTACATCATCATCTATTTCAAATCAACATAATCATTTACGCAATGCAAATCAAACATCACAAACCAACATATGAACAACAATCATCACATCACATATCAATGAACATCAACACAACACAATAATACCAATCATCCATCTATATATATATGTATATATATATATATATATTACCAAAAATCATAGTTACAAAAATAAAATCGTTGGGGCAAGCCCCCATGCATCGCTACATCCATATATATCATACATCATCATCACTGTCACTATACATAATCATGGGAGCTCTAGAAATAGATGCTTCACGGTCAATCTATGTTGTTGATCGTGGCCTCTA
This sequence comes from Taxus wallichiana var. yunnanensis, assembly GCA_018340775.1. NCBI lineage: Eukaryota > Viridiplantae > Streptophyta > Pinopsida > Cupressales > Taxaceae > Taxus > Taxus wallichiana. The sequence continues at coordinate 661,593,104 of CM031242.1, forward strand.
TATCTCTCCATCTGCTGCGTAATATAGCTACCTTGACCGAATGCTCTGTGAATCAGCCCTGCAACTCCACATATTTCGTGAATACATACGATCCAAGGCTCCTCTTCCTACATCCTCCCTAGCTCGTTGAGTCTCTCACGTGAGCCTCGTCATGCTCGCTCAATAGTAAAGTATACGTGGCTTATGTCATCACCACTGGCTCAAATAAGTGGGCATGCTCACCCATAATAACATCCACTCACTCTAACATCCCACCACCTACAAACACATCGAGGGTACTTTCTACGTCAACGTGGGGATCAAGGAATCAATTATCAAAGACCAATAAGCATCACCTACAACCAACAAATACCACATTAGTTATCACATGTATTTACCAATATACAACAACCATGTAACAATCAACAAATACCAACGAACAATACTCAAGCTTAGCTAATGCCCTTTGCTAGGCCATCTGCATTGAGGCGGTGCCCGCCCCTCTACTTTTCCAACTAGTAATCCACCCTCCGCATCTACGACAACTAGAAATAATAGCACCCATCAATGTGATTCCCACCCTACGCTATAGGCACCGGGTAAATCCTACATCATCCACATGTATTGGACCTATGGCGAGATCAGCCTCATCTAGACCGGGGGCACTAGTTGTGCTTACGTGGGATCGGCCTCACTCATGGTAGCCTCGGTGCTCTAGTACTTATCACCCATACATATGGATGCGAAGGTGCATCCGATCCATTCCAAACTTCCTTGATACACGCTCTATTTGGAATAACTCGATAACCCTTGGAAATCGATCCTCCAACCACATGGTGTGTCGAATGCACCACAACTCTACTCCACCCTCCAACTAACCACCATAGTCTCTATATGAGCTCTATATAATTACCCCTAGCCCATCTCGATTAATTATATACTTATAGGTATTCGTGTGCAATCTCCTACTACAAGTACCTATCCACCTCGCTACAAATATCACGGGCCTCACCCAATCAGCTCGTGGCTCACCGAGTGGCCTTAATATCATGATATGCTCATATCCCATACATATAACAATGTGGCAGATCTAGCCCATCCCCATGGTCCTCTTACATAAATCTATATAGATCTATGTATAAATGGGCCAACATAAACCTCACCCATGTGAATCGGTCCCATGCTCTTCTATGCTACGACAAATATCATGCATCTTATAAAATATGTCCACTCTGCCACCCTCTATTGTCACGAGATGAAGTAATCACAACTCTGATAAACTTCTACGACCATGAGAACATCTTATCTTAATATGGTATCTAGACTAATATGGGTCTCTTTACGTACATGTGTCCCTATAAAGTATCACTGGCTACTCACATCTACCTCTAAGCATCTACTACAACCATCACTGGACTCTCTTGCCCACTGTTGGTAGTCTTAATATATAATATACATCCTCTAGAGTCACTTTCATCTCTCGGTATGCATCCAAAATTACATGTATCCACACACCACCGCTCACACAATGCAGTCACCATAGGTATATTGTGGCGTACCTCCCCAATCTCACTATGTGTTGTAGGCCGGCACAATCTAGTATGTCCCACTCGGGATCAAATAATCCCAAGGTCAATAATGTGCTCAAATGTTGACCTCCACAAAAACTCCCTCAAGTGTATATCCCTCGCACACCATAAACACCAACAAAATATCGACATTAGTGCCTCATATACATACAAAAATAGCCTCTCATACTACAAAGTTTCATCGAAATCCACATATTTCACATTATACTATTAAAACACTCTCCTGGGTCGCAATGCCTAGACCAGGATGTAGGAAAATAGGTCACCAATGCACGGAACTAGGCACTAACATCCTAAAGGATGTCAACACCTTAGTTGCTATTATTACTCAGTTAGAAATGCCCATAAATTCAAAAATTCAAATTTTGCAAAAAAATCAAAAAAATGAACAAATTTCACAAAATCTCTCAAAAATAATTGTACTTACAAACTCATATGTTGTCAAGCAATGCCATGATTCACTACTACTCTCTTGAAGCTAGTCAACCTCACTACCATAATATGTGGCATCCTCGCAATCTCGAGCTCAAATTATCAATCAATCATGGTTCAAATGAATTTACTATCACTATATAAAATACGTGACACACGATTTCACTCATCTCTTGACTTCATTTCTCTATTTTCTTCCCCATTGGCACCATTTGGTTCATAATTTTTCTTACCTCCGTATTGTACACATTTCAAAATAATATATTCCAATTTGGCACATTTGTTACTTGACATGCAAGAAATATTGACACGACTTCTATACTACGACTTGTTCACTATTACACCGCTTCACTTATACTTTCAGCTCAATGCTCGTTATTTTCACCCCTCGCCCTTTCGCCAAAAGGGGGCATACAATCGAGATCACCCTATGATCCCTCTCAGGATACTATACGATCACTCAATACTCCTAATACATCATTATCGAAAAATTTCATTCACACTATTCAAACAAATAAACAAATCAATCTATTCAAATATTTTCTATCTATTCCCCTTAATGACCTAATTTAGGGGAAAATACAAAAATATCTCCATGATTAATGTATCGCATACATCGAATATCAAATAAATCTTTTACTTCAAATCAAATCAATCAATCAATACGACATGGCATACTTTACACATCTCTCCCAAATGACCTAACTTGGGAGTTGTGTCACTTCATTATCTTTCCCAAATGACCTAACATGGGAATCACTTTACATTTTCTATCACTTCCAGATGACCTAACATGGAAGCCATCTATCACTATATAAATCATGACGCACATGGAGTGGGGGAAATGAGACGTCATTGCCTTTCCTATACTACTCTTATATGGGTTATTCAACTCAGAATTAAGCATGGATCGAAATGGAACTAAATTTCGTCTTTATCGATGCGGAGTGGTTGGACCTTTTGAGGATGTAGGTATGGATGGAGATTAAAACTAAAAATCTCTCCCCAACACTCTCCCTCACGGTGGCAAGATGCTCAAATTCACCCTTGATCAAAAATTTTACAAAATTGGGTTGGGAATTGATCACTCCCTACCCCTTCAAATCTCCATCGGCAACAATTCAAAATATCCAAATTCCCCAAATCAAATCCTAAATGTCTTCAAATACTCCTTAAAATAGTTTGTTGTCTCTATCTACCCCACATGGATCAACACATTGATCCATGGTTTTCCACGCTATATGTTCTTATTTTACGTGTACTTCTATAATAGTGATTCTCCGGACTTCTCACAGGTATGTTCCTTACTTCCTTTACTCTACTTTAATTTCATTCAAATAGCATAAACGGGGGGAAATGTAGACACAAAATCATGCACATATTACTAGTTTACTATACCAAGAAGTATGGTGTTCTTGGTGACACACCTCTTGGTCCATCTATTTGCTTTGATTGTTTTTATTTTCTTTATCTCTCACATTATGGATATGTCAATCCATGAAGATATTAAATATTGTGGAATTTTAACATATGTTGATGGCGTATTCAATCGAAACTCACCCAAAAATATTGTGGATGATTCCATGCTCCCAAGAAATGCAAATAAATTTTAATGGTAACATGGAGTTGTGTATTAAAAGCGTGCGAGAATGAGTGTGGTTATAATGGTGAGGTGACTAGTTGTCTTTGTTTCGTTAAATTTTGAGCAACTCATACCTTCCCCATAACATCCATAGTGTTTATTATTTTTATTGCCAAACTAATGTATTTTCTATAAATTTCCAAGGCTTTTCAAAATCTATAAGTTTGTTTAATAGTAACATATTGTTCTAGTGACTTTGGCACGCATATTGTTCTAGTGACCCTTACACGCATAGTGTTCAAATAGTATGCATAAATTGCCTCATTTAAATAGTCCTTGTCCAAGTTGTTGATTTAGGTGAGATTTTTGTATATAGTTTCACTTTCTACATACCCAAAAGTGTTCTTAGCCAATGCTCCCTTGATCTGGCTCATCTATGGCTTTTTCCTAAATCAAAAACATTCAGATGCTCCTTTTAATTTCCTTTTCCTATCTCATGATCCACGACATTAAATCGAGTGTCATGGGTGGTGCTTCCTATGTTTTATGCGGTGGTTGTTTTGAGTGCATTTTATAAGATTTTATGCTCCTATACAACGATCGGTGATTGATCAAAAAATATAATGATAGACAAGGTAATAACTAGCCTAGCGGTCGCTAATCTCAAATGTTTATTATGTTGCATCAATGTAATAAAATAAATATCGAGCTTAGCTTTCGTTAGGATTAGAATATTATGTTGGAATATGAAAATCTTGACCTAACGAGGTAAGCTTAGGTGGGGATTGAGTATGGTCGTAATGGCAAGGTGACTAGTTGTCTATGTTTCATTAAATGTTGAGTGACTCAAAACTTCCCAAAAAGCTGTTACAAAGAGATACAAACAATTCATGCTCCCGTAGTACTTCAATCCACTACGGAATCCTCTTTCCACCATCATTCAGGGAGCTTGATGCTCAACACTTTTCCATCATCATTGTTCGATCTTGAATTACGATAAAGTTGCGAGATGAAGCTTGTGTTGTTATTCCCAAACCGCCACGTGAAAATGGAATCCTTTAGGTATTTCAATTCCATTTTAGTGTCAAACAACAATTTGATGTCATCTTCTATAAACTTAGTCATTGACAATGCCTGTGGCATGGAATTGAGCATATTAGCTCCATCGAACTCAGCATGCCAATGTTATTCATGGCCATGGCTATCACTTTGGCCTTGTGACAGAGAGGACCAGAAGGAGGCTGGGTCGAACACCTAGCTTTAATTGTTCCCAATTCCCTCAATCTATCACAAGCATGGGGGTGTGTTATGGATCGGTGTGCATTGTGGCATGCCACCACCAAACTCATCATGCCAATTTTGTTTTTGGCCATGGCTATCACTTTGGATTTGTGACAGGAGGACCAAAAGGAAGCTTTGTCAAACACCTAGCTATATTTGTTCCCAATTCCCTAAATTTGACTCAGACATGGGGGTGTGTTGTGGTTGGGAGTGCATTGTGGCATGGTACCACCAAACTCAACACACCAATGTTGTTCGTGGCCATGGCTATTACTTTTTCCTTGTGGAAAGAGGACCAAAAGGATCTTTGGATCAAATACCTAGCTATATTTTCTCCCAATTCCCTAAATTTTACTCGGGCGTGGGGGTTTCCTTATGGTTTGGGAGGTGAGTTAAGAAATTGTACCACCAAACTCAACATGCCAATGTTGTTCTTCACCATAGGTATCACTTTAGCCTTGTGACAGGAGGTCCAAAAGGAGGTTGGTTCAAACACCTAGTTATATTTGTTCCTAATTCCCTAAATCTATCTCTGCCCCCTGTAATTTTCAATGTATTTTCTCACAAACCATTGGATTTAAAGTAGCGAAAGAAGATGTGGGGGTGAAAGCATGAGGCACTTGGTTTTGAAATATACCTTATTTTTTATGTAGATCCCTTTATGTGTTGCTTCTGATTGAAATTCCATGCTTCCTTTGGTCATGACTCACCCTTGCATCCACTTCATGCACAGTGTAATGTTGGCCTAGTGTGTGACCTACATACGAAATATGAGAATGGAAAATGGGAAAGACATGCTTCCAAATTCCATGGTGGCTTTCCAATTTCCACACCTTGTTTTCTCACCCACTACTACATTAAGTTAGAGGACATATCAATTGGTTGAGTAAGTATGTCAACTTTGCGGACAAAGGAGGAGAAAGAAATATATTAATCTTTTGATTTGGTTAACTTATCAAAAGCATAATGGATAACAATTCTTTAAACACCACATATTTTCTCACTTTAGGTATTTACAATATTACCCTAAAGTGAGGGTAAAATATTCAAAACTCACTTGTTGACCATGTGCCTATGTGTTATCCATTTTTAACACCCTAGTAAAAATGGACAACTTGAGAAAATTGGACCCAGGCAGTTAATAGAGCTTCAGGGTTGAATCTAGAGAAAAATAGGTAATTTATGTGTTCTTGGAGCATTTACGGTTGATTTGTAGATTTTGGATCATTTGGTGCAATTTCCCTTCTTGTGGGCTTAAAAATATCAAAACTTAGCTAATTTTGGGTTCAAAATGGATAAAAAGTGGGAAAATTGGCTTTAGAGCATTTTATTCCATTTTTTCCTAACTCCCTAACTCACATTAGGTATCACCTTTCTTTAGCATAGGATTTCCCTTTTATGCATATTTCTAACCCTCTCTCTCTCTCTTGGTCCTTGGAATGGTTAGTTTAGGATCAATTAGCTACATTTCCTTTCTTAGGAGTAGTTTTAGCATTAGGATTAGGTAGAGGAACTAGCCTTTCCGGAGGGTCATCTCAAGTTTTCAAGTCCCACGACTTGAGAGATGGACCAATATGAGAAAAAAGTAGGGATCTATCATTACAATATCCCGAGGTGCTACATTTTTGTGATAACTTGATTACGGAATGCCTAGTGGGACAAGGCGAGGAGATTTACATCTTCATTTCAACAAGTTGATGTGTTCTTGTTGAAATATCATCCTTTGGAGGCACATTATAAGCACATTTTTTGACTTTATTGATACATAATAACCCATTTTTTGAGTTACAGACCTTCCCTTTCATCCATTTATTTCCATATCTTTCATTTTTCTTCCATCCATGAATTTGTGCAATTATGAATTCATTCCCATCATGGAATTGACACTTGCATCAGAAACATCAGATTAATTCACCCCCAATTTTTTTCAAGACACCTCCAAAGCAGATTGTAATCAAATTCAGAACCATTATATCCATCCCTATTAGTAGTATCAAAATCAGTTTGGTTATGGACCTTATCAAGAACAGGGGTATGTAGGTGATGATGGCAATCCTATGGAGAACAATAATTTGTAGGAGAAATTTTATATAATGGAGGAAAATATGGTGCAGACAAGGCTACATCTCAATTGAAAGCATTTAGAATTGGTTTTAGGGTCCCTTGTCCATGGGTTGGCCCTATGCCAAGACACTACAACCCTCAGCAGAAGCTTGATTTCATGGTTGAAATGTTGCCACAACTTGCAAAGTGGATTGAGGAGATAAAGTATTATGAACTTAGTGTTAAGAGACCTTGTCAATGGGTAGGTCTTACACCATCATCTCACAACCCTCTAATTTCCCAATGTGTATCATTTCAACCTAAATATCATGATTCTAGCTTTTTGCATGTTGCCCCCATTGTGGAATCCATTTCTCCACCTTCTATCCTTCCATCCCATCTTGAATTCTCTACCCTTTTCCCTTCAAAAATCCTTCCCCTCCACAAAGAACAAGAAATTAAACCTTCCCTTCCACCACCAACATTGCAAAAATCAGTTAAATCCCAACCCACCCCTCCTCTTGCATTCCCAAACCCATTTTGGGAAGAACATAATCAAAAAATCAATCAAGGAGGGAAGAAAACTAAGGATCCTAGCAAAGAAGAGCTTGCAAGAAACTTAAAAAATGGAATGCAAAGTTCAACATCAAATAAATTCCATTGATGACTAAGCCTTGAGTTGGGATTGATATTCAGGAACATGTGGTGAAAACTGATTTTGTAGCAGCAACAAAGCAAGAATAAGAGAATGATGATCATCAATCCATTTGTTTGAGTGTAGTGTTCACATTGGAACTCTATTTTTAGAAGTAGTTAATCCATCACCGGTAGTAGAATCAATGGAAGAGGAAGAGGAGGAAATGGAAAAGAGCAAGACTAATTGAGAGGTCTTGAATCAAGAGCAGGTTATACAAGAGGTTTCAGATCTTTCTTCCACTTCATCCTTCCAAAAATATGATTTTTTGGAAGAATGTAAACTCTTAAGCCTTATGTTTGATGATGAAGATAACCGGTGAACGGTTTGAATCCATGAGTCAACAAGGAAGAATGAGAACCATTGACAAGTGGGACGGTGAGGATTTTGAGTATTTTTCATACTTGGAGGAGTGTATTGATGGAGAAGAGCCCGTTGAGCTTAAGACTTTCACTATTCTGTCACCTATCTTCCAACAAAATATCTCCTCATGTCATGGATGAGAACATTGAATTAAAGCTTGTCGCCCACAACAGATCCTCTTGAATCGAACTTGAGGAGTTTGATCTTTCATGTTTCACATTGGATGAAAGGGAGAAAGGAAATAAGGATGAAATCATTCCCAAACCATTCATCAAGGCAAATAATGGGTTGTTTGTAGATGAGAAACAAGTTCCGATCAGCTTGCAAACACTCACCTTTTCGGGAATGTCTATAGGAAGACTTCATTCTTGGAGTTAGAATTCATAGCAATGGGAAAACTTCATGGAACAAACCTTGCCCAATCAATTACTTGGATTCGTTAGAGTCAAGATCATAGCTACCACGAGTCATGTTCACTTCCGAGCATGAGGATCGGTTTAAGAGTTAAGGATCAACTACTGATGCCTCTTTAATTTAAATGCATAGCAACTAAAAGAGGTATTTGTATTGTTTCCATTTGATACCTTGATGATTAAGGTGGAAGATTTGATTCATATCAGTTTTCTCACTCATGCACAAGACCATGGCTATTACGAAATCAGTTGCATGGTCCAAAATTGTGAGGAAGGGAAGCCACTTCTCCTTATCAATGTCGGGATTTGTTTGAGTTTCCCATTCTCTGGTTGGAGTAGATTCGGTAGGTCTTCTTTCAGCATAATAAGTGATTATGCACACTCTGCATGTTTCAATTGAGACATGTATGATTTTACTCTTTTATACACACTATGTTGTGGTGTGATGTTGCTCTTGCACAATCCAGTTCATTGGAAGTGGCAGTGTTCATGGGGAAATCATATTTTAACGAAGTTCCAAGTTCATCCAAATCAGCATGTGTTCCACCAACTCTCGTAATTTTTCACACTTTCCAAGAAATCATTTCAGTTATTCTTCTTACTTGGCAAGGAAATCAGATTTTGGGGCAGATTTATCCTTGTCTCAACCGATCGAGTTTGTAGAGAGAGAGAAAATAGAATTGCGGGTTCAAAACAATTTTCCACTCGATCTAAATTTCAATATTTTCTTACAAAATTATCAAATTCAAGCAATAGGATCAACCCGGTTTCAATAGTGTATCGGTGGCTCAGGGGATAGGATTTCATAGTTTCAAACCGGTTTATAAGGTGGACTCCATTCCCAATGGATGCTTCAAGGAAACTAATAAACTCATCTAGTAGGAAAATGTCTCTGTGAGTTGCCAAATTGTTATCCATTTTTAACCCCTGGTAAAAATGGAAAACTTGAGGAAATTGGACCCAAAGCAGTTGAAAGAGCTTAAAGATTGAATCTAGAGAAAAATAGGTAATTTCTATGTTCTTGGAGAATTTGCGGCTGATTTGGGGATTAGTGATCATTTGGTACAATTTCCCTTCTTTTGGGCTTAAAAATATCAAAACTTAGCCAATTTTGGGTTCAAAATGGATAAAAAGTGGGAAAATTGGCTTTGGAGCACTTCATTCCATTTTTTCCTAACTCCCTAACCCAAGAAAATGAAAGTTAGTGAAAAAATGGAGAAAATTGAAAAAATGTGAAAAATGGGCTATTAAAGTGCACATCTCGGGCTAGGGAACTTTTTTGCAAAGTGCATAAATCTCAGGCTAGGGAACTTTTTTGTAAAGTGCACAAATCTCGGGTCAAGGAACTTTTTTGCAAAGTGCACAAATCGGACACTGGGAACTTTTTGCCTGCACAATCGCAGTTTTTAATGTGCAATCTTCAGATGCTCATAACTTTTGATCTGGGTAACAAAATAAGGAAAACTTTATATCATCAGAAAGGTATTGAATATTACTACATGATTAATGCATTTATTTTCCACATTAAATTTCTTTAATGGTGAAAAATTTTAAAAAAACGAGCTTGGTGTCATTTTCGGTACATGCTCTGCAAAAATTATGATGCCCATGTTGGGTCTACAAACTTCAATGTTGGTTAGTCCTGGGTGGTTGAAGAAGTGGTTAGGCTCATTAATTTCAAATTTACTCTCTCTCTTTCTCACTTATTATATATATTGTAAACTTGTCATTTGAGAAAAAGGGGGGATATTCTAGGCATGGGGAAACTCTACCAATTTATTTTTTCAAATTTCTTGAGCTCTGAAGCCTTCTCATGGGCTCTGTAAATGAAATTTTGCCTCTATTCTAAAAATGTAATGGACTGTGTATATTCATAGAGCAATAAAAAAATTGTTTATGGTGTTCTCTCAAGCCTTGCATTTATTTTCTTGCATTCTCTTACCTCTCTATTGTTGTTGTTCTATTATGTGCATACTTCCTTTCATTTATAGGTTTATGATGTTGTGTTTTATAGAGATTAGGAGGTAAATGAAGATTTGGGTCGATGTCACATTCTTGGCGGCCTCTCTCAACTCTATTTTAATTCTATATTCTTCCTCGAGTAGGATGTCTCATCCCCTTTTTCTTGGTGCTATCACCTCTCTTTAGCTTAGGATTTCCCTTTCATGCATCTTTCTAACCCTCTCTCTCTCCCGATCCTAGTGGAATGGTTAGTTTTGGATCGAGTTAGCTACATTTCCTTTCTTAGGAGTAGTTTTAGCATTAGGATTAGGTAGAGGAACCAACCTTCTCTGGAGGGCCATCTCAAGTTCGTAAGTCCCATAGCTTGAGAGATGGTCCAATGTTAGCAAAAGTGGGGATCTGTCATTGTCATATCCTAGGGTGCTAATTTTTGTTGATAACACTATGTTTTATGTGGCACTTGGCTATTAATTATGTTATCGAACATATAAAATGTTTACATAAAACATTTAAAAAAATCAATGTCTTTTATGGAATGGATTACTAGCCTAGTGGTTACTAATCCCAATTCCCTAAATCTATTTTAGGCATGGGGGTGTGTTGTGGCATGACACCACCAACTCAGCATGCCAATGTTGTTTGAGGCTATGGTTATCATGTTGGCCTTGTGGCGGGAGGACCGAGAAGGAGCCTAGGTCGAACACCTAGCTATATTTGTTCCCAATTCCCTAAAATTTGTCTCGGACATGGGGGTGTGCTATGGCTAAGGGGTGTTTATGGAATTATACCACCAGACTCGGCATGTCAATGTTTTTTTCATGGCCATGGGTATCAATTTGGCCTTGTGACAAGGAGGACCAAAAGGAGGTGGGTCAAACACCTAGCTATATTTGTTCCCAATTCCTAAATCCATCTCCTCCCCTACAATTTTCAACGTCTTTTCTCACAAACCGTAGGATTTAAAGCAGCAAGAAGATGTGGGGGAGTGAGGGGATAGGGCACTTGGTTCTAAAATATACCTTATTTTTTGTGTAGATCCCTTTGTGCATTGCTTTCGATGGAAAATCCATGCTTTCTTTGGTCGTGACTCACCCTTTCACCTACTTCCTGCACCGTGTAATGTTGGCCTAGTGTGTGACCCACATAGACAAATATGAGAATGGGAAATGGGAATGAGATGCTTCCAACTTCTATAGACTTCCCTTCCCCAGTCAACATGGGTTATTTCTAACTTCCGTAGGTGACTTTCTAATTTTCAATTTCCACACCTTGTTTTTTTCACTGTTGCTAAATTAAATTAGAGGAGATATCAATCGTCTAAGTAAAACGCAAACTATGCGGACAAAGGAGTAGAAAGGAAAATATTAACCTTCTGATTTGGTTGACTTTTCGAAGTGTAAGGGATAACAATTCTTTAAACACCACATATTTTCTCACTTTAGGTATTTGCAATGTTACCCTAAAGTGAGGGTAAAATATTCAAAATTCACTCATTGACCATGTACCTAAACCAGACTAAAATATTCAAAATTCACTTGTTGACCATGTGCCTATGTTTTACGTAGGAGATAGATATTAATTACACTATCAAACATATAAAAAGGTTGCATAAAACATCTAAACATAATCAATGTATTGTATGGAATGGATTAACTAGCCTAGTGGTCATTAATCACAATTCCTTAAATTTGTTTTAGGCATGGGGGTGTGTTGTGGCATGACACCACCAAACTCATCATGCCAATGTTGTTTATGGCCATGGCTATCACTTTGGCCTTGTGACAGGAGGACCAAAAGGAGGTGGGTATTTGTCTTCTCCTGCAATTTTCAACGTCTTTTCTCACAAACAACAAGATTTAAAGTAGCAAGAGGTTGTGGGGGAGTGAGGGGATGGGGCACTAGGTTTTGAAATGTACCTTATTTTTATTGTAGACCCCTTCATGCACTATTTATAATGGAAAATTCATGCTTTCTTTTATTGCGACTTTCTCTTTCACCCTTTCTCTCCTATAAACATTTCTTGTTTAAGGATTTTAAAAAAATTGGTTGTTGGAGAAAAGGACGAGACATAGCATCAATCAGCTGACCATGGTGACCACCTTACCACAGCCCAAAGTTAAACTTTTCAACCAATGGACCTTTGAAAATGTTGAGGTAATAATCTCAAATATCACTAGAAACTATCTCGAATGTTCTCGCTTATTTCTTCATGAATGAGCTCTTGTTTTTATTACGATTGTAATTGGTATTTCCGTATAAATTCATTATTGCTTGAATATATCTTTATTTTCTCTTCTTAATCTTAGATAATGATAAAATAGACTATTTTTGGTCTAGTCTGATAGTTTTTTATTTTAAAAAATAGCCTTTTGTAAAATTAATGTCGTGTATGCATGTGTTGTTGTTCTTTCTTTAAGGTTTGAGCTTGAAATTTGGTTTTGCCTTTAATGTTTGTTGTCCAAACTAGTGTAGACATGAAATTATGCACTTGGGTACGTTTATATGTCCATAAACACATGCTTGCATTCATATGATTCCTAAGCGAGGAAACTAATAATTGACGATTGTCTTTGTCCTTTTGTCTTTATTTCTTGTTGTTTATATGGTCTTTCACACCCTACAACCCAATCGATATTTTACTTGTTTATCTTTCATGGCTCCGCACACCGGGCGCCCATCGAGGACAAGAGAACCCGGGTTCCCCAACCCTTTTCCACCTTACTTGCTTCTTTTGGGTCTCTTTTATCTTTTGGTCATCTTTTCTACTTGTGTGTTGTCCTTCCAATTATCAATTAAAAAATTCAAACAAATAAATCATATAAATACATATTTATGTGACCAAAATCAAGGACCAAGCACTAAGCATTATTACTATCACCTAAGATTGCACTCAAAAGGCACCTAAAGCACTTCAAAGCATCCATTTGGCATTCAATCCAGGACGAGGATTGCATTTTCGCATACACTTTGCATAAGAAGGGGAATTTCATTTTTCCATCCAAACCTTCTATTTACATTACTACATCTATCTATATCCTGTTATCAAGTGCACTTACACAAGGGCATGCTAGGGCATGATTTCTAAACACACTCACCAGAAATACATGGAATCTAAGATGTAGTGTAGCACTCGTCGTCGGCACTCTAGGTGCCTCTCTGTCTACCATGGGAACCCTTTTCCGGCCATATTCTTAAAGTATAGAATTTACCCTAAGCATTGATGACACATTTCACCTCTCGTGCAATAGTTTTCCTAGTTTAGAACACTTTAGGATCAAGCATTAATCGTCTAATTCATCTTTCTTGTACCTCTTACTTAGGGTTTTGTACTTTACTTGCTTATTTCTTGTGTCATATTGTATTTAGCAATTGTATATCATATTTTACATTCAGTTACTCTTCAATTAGGGTTTAACACTTATTCTATTTTTATTAAATCATTTGTTGAACACTACTCATGATCATACACTTGGATCCTCATTTTTTCTTCTCTTATGGCTCCTAAAAATCCTTTAATCTCCTTACATGAATTGCTTGAATGCACCCAAATTGTAAAGATGTTCTCCAAAAACCCTAGACCGTATGTATATTCCTCGCAGATACAACATGTTCAAGTTAGTGCCATTTTAGATCTCCTATCTAACGACTCTATTTCTCATACTCCTCCATCCAATCAACCCATCTTAGAGTCAATTCAAGTTTTGTGTTGTTTATTTCAAGATAAATTCAAGCTATGGAAACAATGATTACATCTCTTAAATCTGAAATTCAACATCTCAAGGATGTTTCTCAAGCCCATGTTAGTTATTCTCCTACATCGCATTCTCCTTTTATGACTTCTACATGTGCTCATATCAGTCACCCTCAAGTCCTACCATTACATCGACACCTCTCCAATTTTATAACAATGCTACGCAACATACTATTCTTCCTCATCTCCTCACTCATCAATTGATCAACTTTCCATCTTCTCATTTGTATCCTCCTTAGCGGCTTGGAAAATACCAAGGTCACCCATACTACAATTATCATCGAATTAATGTACATAATGATAATGATTTTTATGCTCTCAAATGACAAATTTGCCACCTTAAGAATATTGGTCTCATTTTATTTACTACACAAAATGTTGCTACATGTTCATCTTCAATTACTAAATCCCATTGGGTTCTTAAATCCAATTCATCTATGTCTAATGAGGATTAGGGATATGATGACATACTTGGTTCAACCTTGCAGTTCAACCGGTGTGTCATGATACCCCGAATCTCCGAGGCGATCCATATAACATTATCACCTTGTTAATCGCCTCCAGTGATTCGGTTGTGAAAGGAAGGGTGATGGTAGTCAAGTATAAGACATTCTATATAACATAAGAATGGGGTGAAGGACATATTCAGTTGGACGAGTATGTCGTTAAGGAATACGAGACATGAACAGTATGTTTCAAATCTTTGGCCAAAGTATCGCAAGCTGCTGATTGCGTTGTCCTAATTCACCTAGTCTAAGGGATGAGATGCCGATGAATAATGGTAACAATTATTCAGTTAGATTCCTTGGACAGAGCATTCTGAATCCCAGATTAGGGAAGAGAACCGCAAGAGTAATGTGTTAAATAAAAAAACACCGACTCTTATTACTCATGAATAGATCGGTAGATTACCGAGTCATGGAATGAATAGATCGGAGGTACTCCGAGTCATTACAGCTGCATATGGTTGTCTGTTATATAAATGGTTATTTGAATTGTGAGTTCTAAATTATGTATTTAGAACCAGTATGCAATTATCAAAAAAAAAAAAAAAAATTGACTTGTTCTATTGTCGAAAATGAGGATGTTACATAATGAGCATCATGTCATCATTCCTAATGTTCCTTCTACAGAAATTCAATATTCACCTAAGAAAATCCCTCTCAAAATCAATCGACCCCTCCTCTCAATTCTTCTACCGCATCACCAACCTCTTAAAACTTCCTCTCTCCTCCTCTCAAGTCTTGTATAGCATTATAAATTCCACATAAGCTACCACCATTCAAGATCCCTCCCACCCTACTCCACTTTCATTTCCAATTCATTTTTTCAAACAAACTATTCCTTATATTGATGGCCATGACACATTTCAAGCCCCGTCACCATCGCAATGTCTTTCTTTCATCATCAATAGATCTCCATCACTCACATACTTGGGAATCACAACTTCTTCCCCCCTTAAATTACTATCAAATGTATCTATCATCTCATCCACTTGATGCTCCCTGCTTAATGTTTAATATCTCCTAAGAATCACTACAAACCCTTTGATACACGCATTGTATTTTCATTAGCCTATGACGCACTCTTGTGATACGGTTCAAATTTGACTATTGAGGGAATGATTAATAAATGAACCTCATGCCATACACATCCACCGGGGAAAACTACTCCTATCACATTCACATTGCATACGATTCCATTACACTCATACATAGCATATTGCATATATTGGTTGCATTTACTCTTGCTTTCTCATTCTTCCAAGTACACATTATTTCCCATTCTAGATGGATAATTAGTATGTCAATATATTATCTATATACACATGCACGTTCACTTGTTTTCTAATTATGAATGTAGACTTCTTACAAGTCCTTACATGCTACAATGATGCTTGGCACTGTTCCTCTTACCTATCCCATCGAGGCTCCTAGGGGCATCTATTTTCTCACACATCACGTGTGTTATCATTTCATCGTATACTACTTCATATTCTTATTAGCACATTACTTTACACTCGATACATATTGTAGACACCTAAATCTGACTACATAATTTTAATAGTAAAATTACACTAATTATCATATTTCTTGTCATTTCATTATAATTAGTGATTTCTTGCTAATTAGCTAACATCCCCCTTCATTTCAGTCAATTAACAACACTTCATTAATTAACTAGCCTTCCCCCCATCCTGGATGCCAATTAACGACACATCATTATTTATGATCCTCTTTTAATTAATTAATTAAGTATTTGAATCTCGTATTTAACTAATAAACCTTCTTATTAGTACTAGAATTGTGTCGACCTATTTTGTACCCACTTAAATCTGTTTCTCTTTGTAAACTTTATTTAAGTGTTGAAAGAGTGTTGGTACACTTTTCACATTTTGGTGGTTGTCTTGAAACCAATATTGAGACATCTCACTTGTAGAAATATCTCACCTTGATCTCACTTTGCGTCATTGCGTTGCTCACATTATATCAATCCATTTTCGATACTTACATCTTGTTTTCTTAAAACTTGATTTAAGTGTCCAAATTGTATTATTATGTTGCTCGCATTGTATTGACTCATTTGTTATACTTAAACCTTTTTTTTCAAACTTGAGTTGAGTGTTGAAAGTGCCTTGTTATATTTCTCGCCTTGTGTCAATCCATTTTTAATACTTACATCTTGTTGTCTTAGACTTGATATAAGTATTGAAATTGTATTGTTATGTTGCTCGCATTTATATCAACCATTTTCAGGACTTAAAGCTTGTTTGTATTAAAATTGATTTAAGTGTATAATTAGTATTGTTATGATGTCAAAATCAATCCAACCCCTTTTTAATACTTGAATCTTGTTTTTCAAAACTCGATTTAAATATTGAAATTGTGTAGTTATTTTATCAAATAACTTTTGAGACAAATTTGAGCATAGGGAATGGTTTCCTTTGTAGTCTTTCCTTTGTCTAGGATTTCATAGATTTTTCTTGGTTACTTTCATTATACATTTCACACTCTTGGAAAAGTTTCCTTTGTAGCCATTACGTTGCTAAATTTTAATCAACCATTTTAACTTTCACACTTGTAACTTGTTTTCCAAACCTTGCTTTGGATTGTCAAAATTATGTCATTGTGATGTCTATTTTCTTTAGATCCCCTTCAAAAATTACATAAGCATCCCCATGTTTACAAAATTTCCATTTGGCTGATGTTATGCTTCTAGAATCAACATGGAATTTCCTTTCATTTGAAGGATTTCACTCATACAATTTAAGTTTAGGCATTTGGTCCCAACAATGTCAACCATGACTAACTATCACATGGTTCCTCACACTTATGACAATAGGGAACCTAGGTTTCAGAATTCACATAAAAATATGCCCATCATGATTAAACCTCGATTGGTTCTTCACACTAGGAACACGTTCTATTACCCATTTCCCCACATTCATCTCATAGTCAATGGTATGATTCTGATGCTTCTAGTTCATGGTATGATTATGATTCTCCTAATCATTTATATCCTTCTAATCCTCTTCATCAACCCTATTCTCCTGATTATTCTAATCCATGTTATTCTTATGATTCCTCTTAGTCTCCGAGCCTCATCTAATCAACTTTCTTCAAAGGAATAAGCAATCACCTAAATGATGTTTTCCCTCTCTAAGGATTTTTGTCACCACAAATTCTTCTAATCATTCATCTAATTCAACTGCTGAGTCGTACTCCTCCCTTTCTCTGTAGGACCCCCTTTATTAGTCACCTCAACTAATTATTCCTCTTTTGAATATTTGTGCAGCCCAAAATTCCTCTAAATCAATCATCCAAATCGACCCCTACGCCGCACTCTCTTGAATTTTTACATGATCCTCTTTTTCTACCTACACTATGTTTTCTTCTAGGAAAACCTATACCAAACTATTCCAAATATAAATCTACTTCATCTCTTGGTTCATCTTCTTCTATCAATCAAAATCCAATCCCTCTTTGGCCCCTAGGTCATTTCGATCATTCCTTATTCTATCTTCATCAATCTTATAAAGACCAATGTTTGTGTTCTGCGTTGAACAATTCACAAGAAATGATGTGCTAAGATACCTTTTCAAAGCACTATCCAATTCCTTTGTGGGAGGAATAAGGTCAAACCTTCCCATAATCTTCATCGTAGACACCCAAAATTGGGATGACACCATCTAGGTCCCTTTTATTACATACCCCCTTACCATGACCCTTTCACATATTTTTATTAATCTAATTACCTATATTAGATTAATTATTACCTCACCCCTCCACCTCACCTCTCCACCTCACCTTGACCCATTCCAAGCCCATTTAATAACTAAGAATGAGTCATCACTTCCCCTAACCAACTGAGACTTCTTCTAAACCTAATATTAATTACCAACTACCTCTCCCAAAAATTTCCCAAGTGATTTAAAGAGAATCAAGACTCGTGCAAAAAAGAAGAGAAGAGGTTATTTTTAGAAAATAAGACTATTTCTCCCTAACCGATGCAAATTATTCCTCGATGGCACGGTCAAGGAACCGCCATTGGTTCCTTTAAATAAGCATTTTCAACTCTTTTCTGAGTTATTATTTTGGTTGGCATTCTTTGATCTTGCATCTTGGGAATTCAATCGACACCCTGACGATCAACTGAGCACCAGAGCATAAAACTCTCCACCAACAACCAATCTACGGCTTCATAGGATTAAACCATTTACACAAAGAAGCACTCAACCTTCGTTGCCGTGGCACTAGATCTCACTCATCTCTCCTACGCACACCCACCAACCACCACCTTCTACCAATCTCTAGATCTCTGATAAGTATTCTTAACCAGGTTATTGATTTCATTAGCTTTGGTTTTAGATCCTTTATCTTTTTCTAATCACCTCCTTCCTCTCTTGGATACCTTCCATATCCCATTCACCTAACACCCTACCAACCGAGTAACTCTTCCCTTTTAACCACCCCTTCTACCCATGTTGATTCTTCACCTAAATTCCTACACCCTACCTAAGACCTCCCAATACTGTGTAATCATAGAGAGCCCAAATCAACCTCCTTTCTACCTTTGAAACCCAATTTCCCCTACTATGATCGGTTACCTAACCGATCCCGGCTATAACCGATGGCATCGGTATCGTGTCTAGCATTTTCCCTTAGACTAGCGAGCTCATTCCTCCACCTAGAACTCTCTAAAACCTCCCAATACTTCACCCAGACCTTATTTCTACCCTTTGTCATACCTATAGACCCTAACAACCAACCATTCTCCTAGATTTAATCTTATATTCATCATTTAGATTAGATTTAGACTATTGTGTTGTGTGAGATACCCAAATCATATAACTACAGTAGGACTTTCTATTTCATGATATTTATCAACATTAATTTGTATTAAGACGTGGATTGACACCTTCGAGGAAGCACCCCACTTCTCGGATCTAGCTCACGCTAGGAAATCCACTAACCTATGTTATTAACTCTATTTTTTGGTCTTGTTTTTCTTCTTAGGTAGTCCTTCCAAGAAAAAATGAGTGCTCTACAATCGGCTTGGTCTTCAAAATGGTGTGTAACCTCTTTACGACTTCTAGGTATTCCTCACGTACCTTACCTTTACCTTTTAAATCATTTCATCATACAAGTACTCGTATGTGGTGAAACATTTTGGCATGCCTAATGGGACCCTCATCATTTTTGGGTAAGTAATGGACTTGTTGCATATTAATGCGAAGACCATTTTTAGGTGGGACCCTTATAGTTGACTCCATGTAAGCCCCGTGGGATTTTGAGGCTTCATTTCCCCTTCAATTTTTGGAATTGCATCAGGTTGACACTTGGCACCATCCATAAGCCTACTACTCATTCTCGAGTTGGCTTGTCCGGTTTAGTTTTTATCATTGATTCGGCTAATTCCTTTTCACATATCATGAAGGCTTGACCCCTGGTGGGACTCAAATCTGTAGGAATCTCATAACTTACTTAGTCAATCCAGCAGGAATCTACTTGTTATCTAATTTTAGCGGGCGGTGGAGGAAATTAGATAATAGTTTGAAACTCACGAGGACCATTAACCTGCTAAATGGAACGAACCCATAATCTGCATCTATCTATTGGGCATGGAGTCTACATCATCATTATGAGCTAATCTAAACCTTGGTTCAAAGTTTCCAGTGTCACTTTGTTTATACAGTAGCTGCTAGTTGATCCTTGTGCCTTCCTACTCTCATAAGGAAACTTTGAAACTTGTTTTGTGAGAGTATAAAATTGAAAAATCAGCAAAATCACTCCTTGACTGATTTTAGTTGCTCTGCATTTGTTTGAAGTGAATTTTACAACCATTACAGACAATTGTGAATTCCCGCTTTGTGAACATTGGAGAGTCTAGTGCATTTTTATTGGAGTAATACGGACACGAGCTTATACAAAGATAAATCATACATGCCTCAAGTGAGACATGCAGATTGTGTGAAAGCACTTTTTCTACTGAAAGAAATCTACCCCTACTCCTACGCTAACCAGACTTGGGAAAATCTAAACAAAACCTGAAACAAGAAGGGATAAATAGCTTCCCTTTCTTATAAAGTGTGGCCATGCAATTAATTTAGCAATGGTTATGGCTTATAATAAGAGTGAAAATTTACCCCCGCCCTTCTACCCAAGGTATCAACAAATAAAAAGAATACCTCCTCAAGATGTTTATCAATTTGTTCGAGGTGTTGCGGATAACCCTTGGGGCTTCAAAGATTATCCTCATGCTCTAAAGTGAGCATGACCGGCGTTGGCTTCTCCTTTGGCTCTGATGAGGCCAAACTCTTGATGGGGCATGGTTGCAGACTCTTTGAAATGGAGCTGTTTGCATGTTGATTTAGACTTTTTGCTCCTGCAAATAGTTGATCCTCTACTTTGATGACTGGTGTAGAGGTGGTGTCATCCTTATCTTATTTCTCCTCCCTTTTTTAGCCCATTTGTAAATCCAGAATCTTTGATTGAAAGCAAAAATCTTTCAATGATATCTCTTTCTAGAGCCTCTAAATTTGATTCGGGGAATTGTCATGAGTAGCAAGTTGTTTTTGTTGTGGGGTTGATGAAGCAGCAAAGGTTGTAATTTCCATGGGCTCTTCTTCATCAAGACATCCCCCAAATTTGATAAGCAATCAAGCTTATCATCATCCTGTTGTGTCAAGGTCTCCCCCTCTTGTATGATGGTTTTTGAGTCTATAAATTCTCCATCATGTATAGCTCCATCTTGAAACATGAAGCCCATTGGCCCAAACTCTTCCAGAAACTCTGATTTGTGGAGAGGATGAATGGGGAGGGGTCCATAGTCTCTTGAGCACCCGAATCATGATTCAAACCCCCTGAATTTGATTCACTTCTCACCATATGCTCCTCTTCTTTTGGATTTGGAGTTGTTCCTTGTTTGTATGGGGGTATAGCTACTCGAAGAAAAGGGGGTGGGATGAATGGCTTGGAGATGGAGAAGGGAACTTGGCATTTAGAGTGGTATGATATGGTAAAACTTGGGGTGGGATGAGAGATGAACAAAGATTTGGTGATTGACCCACCCATCGACAAGGTTGTCTCATGTTTTGCCCATATGTTTCAATACCTTCGATCCACTGCATAAGTGAAGGCAATTTTTCTTCTAAGAATCCAAGCTTCTCCTACGAGCTATAGTGCCTAGGAATAGGGCCTACCCATGGACAAGGTGCCCTGCATCTAGTTCGAATGCCTCCATTTGTGTTGTGGCCCGAGATTGAACCATGTTTATCTCTATTTTTGTTATCTTCTCTAGTAGACTAGCATCCTCCAATTGACCGTAGTCACCAAATGTGTACCGAGTCTTTGATTGATCTCATAGCCAAACGGGTCTTGGATTTTCTCATCTAGGTCAACATAGTGACTTTGAAATTGGTTATGTTGTTGGTTTGGAGAAGGCATGAAGCTCATTGGATTGATGATACCACTAAAAGTGTGAATTCCATTGTGGGAATGAAGTCATGATTGCACAACTTCATAGAATGAAGGAAAATGAGAGACGTGGAAAGAAATATGAATGGATATGGATGAAAGAAAGGTCTACAATTTCAAATAAGGGGTCGTTTGGACCAAATGGAGTCACCATATGTGCTTATGTGTCTCCAAAGGCTGAATCTCACTAAGAACACACCAACTTGATGAAATGAAATGATAGGATGCTTTGAACTGTCCCCACAGTGCATGCCAAGAAAACTGTTGACAATTATCTTTGCAGATGAACCATCAAATTTGTTGGATACCTTAGGTTAGTGGGACGTGCACCCTAAGGTAACCTCCAAATTTTAAAGAAATTGGCTCTTCTCTACATCAAGGATAAGGATAGCAGAAACTGAGATGAAACTACGAAAACTAACTAAGGCAATACACCAAAATAATATGCTTTAATCAAGAATTCAACTTCCCAAAATGGGGAAAGGTGAGCAATGAAAAGGGTGGATGAAATGCACCACAGTCCAAAGATAGATTCACACATAACACCACTTTGAACTACTAAGCACATCTTCGAAACTAGTAATAACATTATAAGTATGCACAATATACCAACATCAAAATAAAGGCTATCAGAGACAATACTAGATATGTAAAGGATGGACAAAATGCACCACAAGGCATATTATATTACTCCATAATATGTGCACAATACAAAAATAGATAAGAGGCAAGCGAGTGTTATTACAAAGCTCAGAGAGAAGGCTAGAGCTCTAGACCCCCTACCTTTTACAGAAGAGGAACTGAGATAGAAAAGAAGAATTGACTAACTCCCGATATGTGTTATGAAACCTTCTATTACAATATATAGGATGAGAAGAAGATAAGAAGATAATTCTGGAACCATCTTCCAACTACTTGTAAGTTATGGTAAATGGTGTGAAGTGACAGAAATAGATTTGCGAGATCTATCTCACACTTCCCCATGATCTTTTATTTAAGGAGTGAGAGCCATACCCATTTAATACATCTTTAACTATTTTGCAACCGAATCCCTTGAAGTGGACTCACCTTTTAAGGAACATCCTTTCAAATATTTATTACATATCTTCTCAATCGTTATGCATCAAGTTCTGGGCTCATGATTCGATGGCACCTATTTTTATGTTGTTATGTTAAAATGACCCTTCGAGTGCAGGTGAACAAATTGAGTATTTGTAGGTTTGCACTCTTTACATGGAATTGTGCATTAACTCTATTGCTGAAAAGACAAGCCAAATGAATTTTTGCCTTTTACCTTTTGAAAATATCTAAGCATTTAAAACTTCTAGATGGGTTTCATAATTTCCCATACATGGTATTTGGCATGTCGCCAATATTTCGCAACCTACTTTGAACTTGGAGTCCATTTGTCGTGAGATCCACATGGAAGCCAAGTGCATCTCTAGGGTCTCTGCTTTTCTTCGTAGCTTTTGGAAGTGCACTGAGCTGACATGTGACACCTTCCGCAAGCCCTCTAATCTCTCTTTGGGTAAGTAATGGACTTTCCGCATATTAATGTGAAGACCATTTTTAGGCAGGACTCTTATAGTTGACTCTGCGTGTAAGCCCCGCAGAATTTTGAGGCTTCATTTCCCCCTTCAATTTCTGGAATTGCATCAAGTTTACACTTGGCACCGTCCACGAGCCTGCTACTCATTCTCGAGTTGGATTTTCCTGGTTTATTTTTTTATCATTGATTCAGCTAAGTCCTTTTCCCATATCACCGAAGGCTTGACCCTTGGTGGAACTCAAATCTGCAGGAATCTCGGAACTTACTTGGTCAATCCAAAAGGAATCTACTTGTTATCTAATTTTAATGTGTGGTGGATGAAATTAGATAACACCATCCTAAGCAAAAAGGTTATGCTAACATGGTAGTTCTAAAATTCATCCCTTCTCATCTAGCTAATCAACCTAAACCTCCTTCCAATCTCTCGCCGGTTCAAAATTTTCAATATCAGTATGAACAAAAGAGTTACACTCCCATTGGGGAGCCTTATTCTTTCGTATTGGAAAATTTATTAAAGGTTAGAGCCATCACTCTTCCTCCCATCAAACCACATATTGGTTTTGATCCTTCTCGCCCCACACCAACTTTG
This sequence comes from Taxus wallichiana var. yunnanensis, assembly GCA_018340775.1. Taxonomy (NCBI): domain Eukaryota; kingdom Viridiplantae; phylum Streptophyta; class Pinopsida; order Cupressales; family Taxaceae; genus Taxus; species Taxus wallichiana. The sequence goes on from CM031242.1 coordinate 661,617,307, forward strand.
TATAAAGAAAATGAATTATGTAATTACCACCGCGTAAAAGGACATAGTGACACAAATTGCAAAACCTTTAAAAACATTGTGTAAGGAATGTTAGACAAGTGGTGATCTCATCCTTGACAACCCTAACACGCTTGCTAATGCAAACTTGGATGTTTTCAGAAAACCTTTTCTTAACCATTCCCCTTCATCAACTCATGCTAGCAAGATGTCTAAAGAAGAAACCAATGTACATGTGGTTCATGCAGTCTTCAATACAATGTCTGATCCTTCTATCCAAGTATCCTCTTATAGCATCTATTGAGGAAATCTTCACAATGAACTCCTCTACCCATAGAATATCCCACCTCACCTATTCCTTTACCCATAGAGGAACCCACCTTACTTGCTCCTTTTCCCACAGATTATCCCACCTTGTATGTTCATTTACCTAAAAAGGAGCCCACCTCACATGTTCCTTTACCCACGGAGGAACCCACCTTACCTGTTCCTTTACCCATAGAGGAACCCACCTTACATGTTCTTCTACCCATAGAGGAACCCACCTTATCATCATCTCTACTTGTAGAGGACTCTACATTGCCCACTTTTCCTTCTCCTTCACCCATAAAGGATATAATTTTATCTACTCTTTCTATTGATGATACCTTTCTGATGGTATTCAAAGATCTCATTGCTCTTCTTACCTCACTCTTACCCACTAAGTCAGAGGCTAAGACCTTCCCTATCTCATGGGACTCAGAGCTCTTCACATAATTTAACACCAAGTCATCGTCCTCTTCATCTACTCCAAAACCCTTCTCTCATTTGGTTGACCACTTGGAGTACGTCAATTACACTACCCTCTAGGGATGCCTTAGAATCCATGTTTCCACACAAATACGAGATGCCCTCCCCGATACCTTGACCATATATCCAAATATCTTCAAAGCAACTAAGGCTATTATGCCTAAACCGGTGGTATTATCCCCTTCTTCATCAACATCCCCTCCACTCAGGCCTTCATCTGCTCAAAACCTACTACCACCTTAGGGGTTTTACCAGTACCAAGTCTATTACACCCCCTGTGAAGCTAGACTTGTCAACTTCTTCACCACCAATCACAAAATCTACTTCAGCACCTAAAAGGAAGACCCAACCTCTTAGGGCTCGCACCCTGGTATCCCCCACACCTTCTCACTCACCTTCACCTCTGTCGTCAATATTGGGCCCACATCCTTCAACCTTTGTTAACCTACCCCTTTACCAAGGAAAACCCAAAGTGTGACAACCTATACCCTTGCCTTCACCTCCCGTTCTACCCACACCTTCTTCACTACCTTTACCCTCACTCTTACCAACACCCACACTTTTTCCTTGGCTTACTCGGATACCTACACCTTTTGAGTCTCCTTCGCCTTCGCACATTATTCCTCCGCCATTCAAACCTTCACTACCCACAAAAATTAGTTACACCAACACAATCTCTTGCCCTACCTCCCTCATGAAGGTCACCTACCCCTTCACCCAAGACAACCTTGACCTCTCATTGTGATCCTTTGGTAGGATCCTACTCTAACATCCTCGCTCGGTTGTTAGAGACATCTGTTATATCACTTTTTCTATCAAGCCTTATGATCCTCTCAAACCTAAACCAATAGGGTTTGATGACACAAAAATTACACTTATCATCACTCACCAAGGCATGATGTTGAGAGTTGTAAGGATCTTAAAACCATTCTCCTTCAACTTTGTGATTCGATGGTCTCTTCAAAGAAGATGATCTTGGACAAGGATTCCCTTCTTTCTTCACCCACTACCACACAACCTAGCCAAAAACCCATTATATAACCTTTACCTTCACATCCACCTAGGGATAAAGGTAAGCCTAAACAACCCTATTTTCCTCCTCCCATATTTGAAATTAACATGGTGTGTGTAGCCACTCGGTCGCAACACGTGAAATACAAAGGAAAGGAAAAAGTTGGTAACCCTTCTAGTTCACCTTCACCTACCATTACACTTGCACCTCCCCAAGATAACCATCCTTGGGTTGGCATCACCTACTTCTTCTGGGGTTACACATCATTCAATGATCAAATAGCTTCACCAATCCCGTTGAAGATGTCTTTATATGACTTGATTCAAACCTTTGATTCTCATCGTCAGGCCCTCATTGAGGTCCTACAATCCATCAAGGTTCCACCCAATGACACTTCACCTATCACCGCCCTCATTACCCCTCATCATATTGCTTCCATTAATTTCTCCAAATTAGAGATTTCCCTTCACAACCTAATGATCCTAATCCCACTCTTTTCATCTCCGCTTACATTAATGATATTCATGTTAAACGTGTTATGATTGATGGGGGTGCTAGCATCAACATCATCTCTTCTCATGCCTACAAAAAAATAGGCATACCGGCTAATTGTATGTCTAGCAACCCCGTCATGCTTCGATATTTTAATGATGCCATGACCACTACCCTTGGCACCATTTTCCTCCACATCCACATGGGTCCCCAAACTATTCTCAAACTCTTCTACGTTCTCAAAGGAGATTTCCAGTATAACATGTTGTTAGGCCATCCCTGGATTTGTGCCATGGCTTGTGTACCTTCCACCCTTCACCATTGCCTCAAATTTGAATATGAAGGGGAACCTTACACCATTCGGGTAGATCCCTCCCCCTCAAAACCTGTAATATGACTTACCATCCAAATGATGTCCTAATCCCAATTAAGGCATCTACCACATCTACCACTTTTTCGCTTCACTTTCCTCATCTAGCCCACCTACCCGACCCTCCTATTCCGCCTTCTATTGATGCCCCATCTTCTCAAGCTTAGATAGCTCATATATACCTGCTACCCAAGTACCAACCACAGACCCCTTGGTAGGCATTTTTCAATGCCTTTCACTCAGAGAATATCACCTCCTTAGCATTGACACATTCCTTACTCCTCAGGAGTATGGAAAACTACACCAACACCCACATTACAATCATCATATAGGAGAGGTCATACCATACGGCCCTCCCCACCTTCGCACCAACCTAACCTATGGGGGCTCGACACTTCCTCTTATTCTATTGAACCTCCCTTCCAAACCTGGACCTTTTCATCTAACTTCTCCTACCTCACCAAACACAACTTCACACTTACTTTTCTTCACCATTGTGCCTAGAAAGGTTTCGGCTTTGGTCGTTACTGAACAAGGTCATCACATCGTCATATCGTGCACCACTAGGAAACACAATGACCATTATGGTCTTTGATTTCCTAGGTAACCCCCTCCTAAGAAGGCTCGAATCACCCTCGTAGAAGATGAAAATCCTTCCCACCTTCCTCACCTATCACGCCACCTTCTCCCACATAGAGTCTATGGATCCCAAATCTATTCCTCCTAAAAAAATTCATGAACACCATCTCCTTGGGACCTCTAACCTATCAATGTGATGGTGAGGTTCCCTCTTCCCTTCCTCTTCTTTATCCTGACATGTTGGATGATGATATGCCTTCTATAAATGTCATTCAATGTTAGGATGATGATTATATTCTTACCTATTTAGGTGCATAGGATTCTTATATTCAAAGGTTATTACCCTCTGACATACGCAAACCATGTTGAATGAATTTACCATAGAAATCAACATTCACACTCAGGATGACCCATGAATTCTAAAGATAGGTCAATCTTTAGACTCTGTGGAACAAGAATCTTTCACCTCTTTTCTTCACGATCATAGAAACACATTTTCTTGGTCTTATAGTGATATGTCAGGTATTGACCCTAATATCATGCTTCACAATATCGTAACTAACCTTGATGCCAAACCCATGAAATAGAAGTTACATAAAATGCATCCTCGCATTTCTCTTCTTATGAAAGAAGAACTTCAGTGCCTTCTCTCTATTTCCTTCATCCTACCTATTGACTATCCATAATGGGTCTCTAACATTGTTCCTATCATGAAAGTGATCGGGGGACTTCATATTTGTACTAAATTTTGTGATCTTAACCTTGCCTGTCCAAAAGATGAATTTCCTCTACCAAGCACTAACCAACTAGTTTATCTTACAACCGCCATGAGATTTTATCTCTTATGGACGAGTTTTTGGGTTATAATCAGATATTGCTCGCTCTATAAGATCAACACAAAATTACCTTCATCACCCCTTGGGGTACCTTCTACTATCGCGTCATGCTCTTCGGCTTGAAAAACGTTGGTGCTACCTATCAGTGTGTTATGACTTACATATTCCATGACATCATGCATGACATATTGGAAGACTATGTCGACGACCTTCTTGGTAAGTCCAAGTGTCATGCCAAACACCTGGTCATTCTTAAATTTATCTTTGACCACCTTATCCAATATTGTGTTCTCCTTCAACCAAAGAAGTGTGTTTTCATAGTTCTCTCGGGTAAGCTCCTTGGTTTCATCGTCTCTTTGCGGGGTATCGAAGTTGATCTTGCTAAGATCAAGGAAATTCTTGACATGCCTCCACCTACTAACCTTCGGAAACTTCGTAGCTTGCAAGGAAAATTACAATCCATCCGATGCTTCATCTCTCAACTTTCAGACCAATGCCAACCATTTCACCACCTCCTTAAAAGGATGTTTCTTTCCATTGGAATGATGAGTGTCACAAAGCCTTCAAAGCGTTGAAGAACTACCTTCTTCAGCCACCTATGCTCATTCCACCTAAAGACAATCAACCTTTTTACCTTTACATTTTTGCTACTGACCATTCCTTGGGTGTCATGCTCACTCATCATGATGAGCAGCATAGGGAACAAACGGTTTATTACATAATTCGTACTCTTCTAGACTACGAAACTCGGTACACCCATGTTGAAAAGATTTGCTTAGCCCTAGTCTTCGTGGCCACCAAAATTTTCCACTACCTTCTTAATCACAAAATGTTTGTCGTTACCAACACCGACCCTCTTCATTACATGTATGCCAAACCTTACCAACACCAATGCACTCGCTCGTTGGCTCATGCTTCTTACTGGACTTAGATTTTGATTTCATTCTTCAAAAATTGGTTAGAGAACAAACCATCTCTGATCAACTTGCAGACACTCCTCTTCCTAGGAACCAATCCTCAAACTTCAATTTTCTTGATGAATCTATCACCACCCTCTCCATTGATGATATTGTTTATCAAATGACATTATTCTTTGATGGATCCAAATGTCACATGCGGAGGAGGTGTGGGGTCATCCTCATTCCTCTTAATGGTGAGCATATGCCACTATCCTTTAAACTAGACTTTGATTGCACAAATAACATATTCAAGTATGAAGCTCTTGTGTTAGGTATTCAAACTACCATTGCCCTAGGTGTTAAATCCATTAACATATTTGGTGACTCTCAACTGGTTGTGAACCAAATCAATGGTTTGTACCAGTGTTGTAACAATGAGCTTTAAAATTATAAACATCATGTCGATCTACTTTTGACCACGTTTGATCACTTCCTCATTCAAGTGACTACGTGATTCACTAAAAATTGTAGATACCATGGCTTGTATTGCTTCTCAAATACCTGCCTCACCTTCAGACTCAAAAATATTTGTCACAATACAACGGTTGCATTCACCTTCTTATATTATCCTTGGCATTAATTTTGTGGGTAGAATCAATACTAACCCACGCAACATTTGGTATAAGTAGTTTGTTGACTACCTCTCACTTTCAATCTTGCCTCCGAATCTCACTTGCAATGGAAGACGATCCTTCCTAAAAAGTGTCTCTTGTTACATCATCATGGGAGGTCTTCTCTACAAATTTGGCTTTGACATTATTCTCTGCGCAGTGCCTCACCAATTCTGAAATCTCGTACACTATCAAATAAAATCATGATGGGATTTATGGGGGACATTTTAGTGGCCTCGTTATTGCAAAGCATATCATTTGAATCACCTACTACTAGCCAACCCTTAACCAATAATGTTATGAATATGTTAAATGTTGTGTGAAGTGTCAGTAACATGTTAACCTTCATCATACTCCTAGTCACGCCTTACAATTTGTCAGAGACTTTTGGCCCTTTTCTCAGTGGGGTTTGGATCTCATTGGGGAGATTAACCCTCATTCCTCACAACATCATTGTTGGATCATCACGATGACTAAATATTACACTAAATGGGTGGAAGCCATCCCTCTCATTTCTACCAAAGCTAATAAAATAGTCAAATTTATCAACCACCATATCATTTGTCACTTTGGTGTTCCTCATCACTGACAATGGAAAACAATTCAAAAACAAAACCCTATGCCAACTGTGTGAAAACTTTGGTATTCAACTCAATTTCTCTTCACCATATTACCCACAAGCAAATGGTCAAGTCGAATCTTCTAACAAAACTCTCAACAAAATTCTTATGAAATTGGTTGACGACTACTGGTAAGGATTGGCACACGCACATTCCTTTCACCTTATGGGCTTATCGTACCAGTATTCGCACCTCTACCGCTGCCACACCTTTCTCTTTGGTCTACGATAGAGGTCATCCTACCTCTCGAAGTCCAAATTCCATCTCTCTATATATCTCTTAAAGATATCCTCTCTGATGATGATTTTTTCCAAGAACGTTTGGCACAACTTGAGCTATTGGATGAATGTTGTTTAAACGCTCTAGACCACCTCCAAATCTACCAAAAGTGCATTAAGTGTGCCTATGAAAATGCATTCGAAAACAAACATTCAAGATTGGCGATCTTGTCCTGAAAGAAAATCAACATGTAACCAAAATGGAGAAAATTAAACGAGGCAAGTTTGCTCCTAATTGGCTTGGACCTTATATTGTCACCCATACCTATGGATCGAGAACTTATCATTTATATTTTCTTGAGGGTAAACCCGAACTTGGTCCCCTTAATGTCTTGTATCTTCAACGGTTCTATTGTTGAATAAATTACTACATCACTTTGTGTCTCATATATGCTCATCCCTTGAGTGAATCTCTCCTTCCACCTACCTCTTTTAAGGACCAACAAATCAAACATAATTGTGTGATTATCCGTCACCATTCAACCTTATCTTGAATATGAGTACCACGGCTCTACGCATGACATGATTCTCATGGATACTTTTCATCCTTTTTCAAGATGGAATCCCATGGCCATTCGTCACTTGAAACTCCTCTTTCATAGCTAATACTTTTTGTGTTATGGTTTTGCCTTCATAAAAGAGGCCTATACTCCTTTATAGTCTTGTCCATGACTACAAGTCCAAAATAATACAAAAATTTTGGGATAACAAAAATTCTACTCCTTGAGTCAAACTTCTCACAAATAGATGATTCCCTCAAATGAACATCTATGTCTCTCTATTGTTGTTATAAGTAGATTGCTCCCTCAAAGGACAGCTATAAAAAGCTAGCCACATGTTGTACTTAGTCTACCCAAAAGAAGACTAATATGTATTTGTTAAAACAAAATTATCTTGGAGCTTCCCACATCGATCAACTTCACAAAGACCTCAAGGAGACACTACTATTCATCCCAATATAGACTTCCCACATTGATTAGTCTATGAATGCAAAAAGAAAAATGCAAAAGAAAAAAATCAAGAAAAAAAAATAAAAACTTTTGGTCATGGACTTGCCTATGCTAGTTTTGGGTATCTTGCAGAAGGGGCATGTTGTCCCACAATAAGGTTACACTAAACAAACCACTCCACCCTACCCTATTTTATTTTCTCCTATCTACTCAAGGGACGTGGTGCTCATGCGACACTTTGTGATCATGTAACTTCTTTCAACCATAGACCTATCAATCATGCAACATCTCAAGGGGTTTATGTTCATAAGCCTATTTGGTATGGTTGTTATGGTCCTTTCCAATTATGGAGCATTTCACTTCTTTTTGGTTCCCCTCTATCTACTTGTTGCTTCTTCAATGTAACGAGATCATTGACATTGGATATCCGGGTTTTATTCTCATCTCACCCACACATATACCCATCAACTAGTTTCCATAATATCAATACATTGGAAATTAAACCAAACCAAACCATACATCAATCATGCCTACATCTAGTTTCCATAATATCAATACATTGGAAATTAAACCCAAACCAAACCGTGCATCATCACCATGTCTCGCACATCTAATTTCCATAATCAACATTGACATCAACCATGCTTATATGATGGTATTTATAAATACCATCATCGACATCGATATTTGGGTTCTATTATCATCTCACCCACACCTATACCCATCAACTAGTTTCCATAATATCAATACATTGGAAACTAAACCCAAATTAAACCATGCCTACATCTATTTTCCAAAATATCAATACATTGGAAATTAAATCCAAACCAAACCATACATCATCACCATGTCTACACATCTAATTTCCATAACATATATACATTGGAAATTTAAACCAAACCAAAACATCATCAACCATGCCTACATCTAGTTTCCATAATATCAATACATTGGAAATAAAACTAACCAAACCAAACATCATCACCATGCCTACATATAGTTTCCATAATATCCATACATTAGAAATTAAATTTAAACCAAACCATACATCATCACCATGCCTACATCTAGTTTCCATAATATCAATACATTGGAAATTAAACCCAAACCAAACCATACATCATCACCATGTCTACACATCTAATTTCCATAATATCAATACATTGGAAATTAAACTAAAACACAACATTATCAATCATACCTACATCTAATTTCCATGATAACAATACAATGGAAATGAAACCAAACACAACAAATATAAATACCATCATCTATATACTGGAAATTTCATGTGTCAATACACTGTATACACAAATATAAATAAGTCTCTCAAAAACTCTCATATGTAACTCGCTCTTGGCATGCAGCCGGTATATATAAGTCATAAATCAAAAATAAAAATAATATCCATCATCTCATCATCCCTAGGAGGTCTGGCACCTCTACCACTCTCTCATGTCCACTCACCGGCCTCTATCTCTTTGCATTGGTCACCTCCTATTGGTCATGCCCATGAGTACGGAGGCTCCCTGAACTACTACCGCACTATGGGTCTATGAGCTGGACCTCTAACCGGGTGCGTGTTGTGCTCTGTAGGTATCATAGATAACAATAGGGAGACCTAGCTCTGTAATCTAATCCTCATAATATCTAACCTCAGGCACAACCTCTCTCAGATCAATCCATCGATATCACCTATGGTGGTGGCATCGCTCTACTACCTATTTTTCCTTGTTCTGACGAGGTTCTAAACCTTGTCCCCGAGGCTACGAACCTTTTCCCTATGCTAGTGGTCCTTGTCCCTATACATATTGTTGTGGACTCTGTCTTGGTACTGTCACATGTGATGATGGACCCTGTCCCTATATATGTGTCCCATCATGTGCCCTCAGAGGTGAAGGAGGAAGCTAAGTGTCCCCATCGTTGTCATGTGCTTGTGTTGTCATTAACTATGTCAATAATGTGGCCACATGTGCTCGTAAAGCGATGAACATGGGCCTGCAGTCCCATCACCTACCCCCGTATCCTGTCTCTCTCACTAATAATAATGGCCAAATCGATATGTCCTAAAGCATGGTTAGTGCTACTTCAGAACTATGATGTCTACCACTACCAATACCAGTACCATGTACCCAACATCGTTTATCATCTCATCAACTACCTACTCCTCCACCCCCGCTAGTGGTGTCGGTTGTGGAAGAGGTAATGGCCTCTCCACGTCATCTTGACACTATTGTGGGAATGGTGGGGGCACATCCTATTATAATCTAAATTGTCGTCTGATCCGATCTATGGGTATGAGCTCATACAACTCGACCATGTGCCCCCGGATCCATCTCAAATGTTATAGACCCTCCAACTCCTCCTCTATTCCTATGAACATTGGGTAATTGAGGTATGGCCTCCATAAAATCTCTATAGGTGACAAGTTATCCAGTACCCACCGATAGTATGCAATATCCCAAGTCACCCCATCCACCCTCTCCTGTTCTCCTATCGCAACCACCGCATATATTCCTGCCCTATTTACACCCACATGCCACCCCTATCATGGTAGACCTAGCGGACGAAGGCACACAATGTGCTCATATGCCCAATAGTGTAATAGATAAGTGCAACAAATATTGTATCATTTTATCCTCCTATAAGCCAAAATCTCCTATTCAATTGAACCAAGTAAGTTGGTACCCATGTAAAATGAACCTTCTATCAAACCATGTCCTCTAGAACTCCCACCAAGGCCCGTGGAAACCTCCCACCCTTTGATTACGGAAGGATGAAACAATTGGTGTCAACCATCATCAACACTACAAGACGGGTCTCCTGAGGATGCACCGCATACATGCACCATAACTGATACTTGCACTATGGTATGCCATCTTTTTCATGGCCGGCCCAAACACCATAATAATATGAGCTACCACATCATCCAGACCACACTTGATAAAATGTCTCCCCAACGATCGAAAGTCACAGAATCATGTACATGTCCTCTAATGTGATGGTCATCTCTCTTGTCGGTAGATGGAAGGTGTTGGTAGCTAGGTCCCATCTATCGATGAGGGCTACCATCATACTAGTGGTCTCATAAAATCCTCATGTACCTCCTCACCACACCTAGCCCAACTTCCCACATGTGCTCCCACTCCTAATCCGAAATGGTGGGTCTCCTCTATACTACAAGGGCAAAAGTTGGTCCCTCATAGTCGTTTATTGCCTAGCCTACATCATCAACACCCACACAAATTAATCAATTTCCCTTTCGACTTTCTATTCAAAACTCAACCTTGCCTAATATTTACCATGCCTTACCTAGACCATTTACCCTGACTCCAACCTCTTTACCAAAATCATATTCTTCACGTCTATGGGAGAACTACATCGCCTAAGACCCTTTTGCAAGGGCTATATAGGTAGACTCCAAGGCATGGGGTCTTCGGAGGTTATGTACGTACCCAAAATTGTATGTACTGCACCACCGAAAAGATGTTACAAGCGCCCCAATGATGATACAGGTCTCTTCGCAAGGTGTTCGGGATCCAGAAAAGCTTTACAGATATGCGTTAACATCCCGCATGCCTCGCTTTGCCCCCGTGCCCTTTGTTTTCCCTTTCTTTCCTCTTTCTTTGGCTTGCCTTAGGTCCGTGACCGCCTCCCGATCGGGAGGCGGTCCATGCCTACCTGCGCAGGGCGGCGGTCCTGTGCGCATTTTCCAGAACGTTCTTTTGACGCGACCCGCGTGAAATATCAACTTTTACCAACTTTTCTTTGCCGACTTAAGCTTGTATTTATGTTTTTGCAGTGAAGTGCTGATTTATCTTTGTTTAATAATAGGAGAGTTCAATTTGAACTTGCCTTCTGGTGTTTGCAAATGCTATAAATACATAGCTTGTGCTGAGGCAAATGACCACCATTTCCTTGTGAGAGTCTTCTCATTTTTCAGTGGTTTGGTCTGTTAGCTTGCTTAGGATTGATAGTATAGTTCATTACATGTTTAGATAGTATTGTTCAGCTGTTGGTAAGCCACATACCCATCTTGTGGAGGCAGTGCTGTTGTTTCACCCATGGTCTGGTTTGTTTTGGTCTTGGTTCTTTGGTCTGGAGTCTTCATTCTTGAGCTTCAGTCTTCATACTCAGTCCTAGATTTATTTTATGAATCATTTTATTTTAGCATGGTTTAGAATTCTGAGTATTTAGTTATGCCTCTTTGTGCAAGCAACGATCCTGCTAGGAATCGTATAGGCCAAGCTCTCGTTCTCTTGTGCCATCCTCTCCTACTTGTACTTCGTTGTATTTCTCTGAAGCTGCTATTATTCATTGTTTGAGTACCTACTTGTTTATCATTTTGGTTTATCATTCTGCTGACAACCCTGCTTAGGAATCGCATAGGCCAAGCCGGTTCACTTGCGCCATCCCTCTCTACTTGTGCTTTGTGCCATTTTCACTTTAAAGTAATTGTCGTCCCAAAGGTGCCTTCCCTTGCCGATGTTGCTATGCTCCTACTCTTTCGGATTCACGTGAACATGCAAGAACGAAGAGATCACTACGAGGGGACAAGCTACAACACAATGTTGGATTTACCTGCAAAGTAAATGCCGGGTTTAAATTGTCAAAGTTATTATCAAATAGAGTAGTGAATCATTTTATTTCGAGTTAAGCTCACTTTCAATATTGCGGGGGAAGCTGTGAGGAATGATAGTTTCGAGAAACTATGATTTGTTCCTCACTTCGAGGTAGGATTGAAGGTTTTCAATTAAGTTAATTAGCTGTCTTTTGTTTAGATTCACACATCGCACATGGTGAATAAACCACACCAAAGTTATTTCACTTGTTTAGTTTTAGTATAAAAGTAGTTTAATTGTTGCTTGTAATTATAATGTTTCAATCATATATTTTGTTTAGATTAGTTTCCTTTCGGTAGTAGTGTAAATTGTTATTTTCAGTTTAAGTTAATTTAGAGATTCCATAACTAGATTAAACGCTTAAATTCTAGTTAGGAGGGTAAATCACTAGGGAATTTATGCTACCCGCTCATAGCCTCTAAATCTCCCCTTTTTCGGTTTAGCTACCTGGGAGATCAAACTACCGGATCTTAGTCAGCCTGATCCTCTCATAGTTAGCCATAAGAAAGTTGCTTGCCGATTCTCATCCTCGCTTGTAGCTTTTCTATCATAGAAAGCCCGACCATAATCTCATTGTGACTTCATCTAAGTCACCCGCATTTCAAACCACCATTTGTCTCGGCACGACCTCGGGAGGTCGGGTGCAGCGGAAGAGTCACGTGTTGATTCCCACGCTCACTGTCGCTTTTCCACGTACGGTTAGCTCGCCATTATTTTCCACTCCATTTCACTATTTTCCCCTTTTCCGATCTCACCTACCGCCTCCCACTAGTTCACCTATTGACCTACCCAACCCCATCCTTCCCGAAATCATCTTATAACACCATCTTTTCCCCAACACCTTTCCCTAATACTTCTCTTTATCACCCTCCCAACCCCACATTCCCTTAGACGGCCTAAAATCACCATTTTTAACATTTTGTTATTTACCTAAGAAACTAGCATTGGTTCCCCTACCGATTCTGTCACCTTCATATGACCGAGAATCGTTAGTCAAGAAATTGGCCGATAATCAATCGACGTCGATTCTTGGTTCAGCCCCAAGGCCAAACCCCATGCCCTTAATTACAAAAAAATCAAAAACACCCAAATAACCCACCCAAATGCCTTCCCACTGACCCTAAGTTCATTTTCACCCATAATTACTCTAGTTGCACCCTCCCATACCCTGATTTCACCCCACTTTCAATCACATTTCACAAAACAATAAAAAAATTATTTCCATTACCTATAATTCTACAAAACCAAGTTTAAAGCCCAAATCCTACCTCTCTACTCGCTAGCACCTCCATGTTGGGATGGTTGGAACTGAACCGGAGCATCCCCGATCTTTCCCCTTCCTCTACCATGTCAACTATCTCCCATCTTTCTAACCAATCAAACACTGCACATGGGGCCATGAAATTACCTCCTCCACTCACTTATCTCTCGCCAACTCAGTCTCTTAGCACTATTTGTCATCTTCCTTACAAATAACCTCTCCAAAACTCATTTTCCAACTCAAACAATGATCAAATGAGCATGTTTTGGGTGATATTCCATTTTTAACTTGTCATTTTAAAGAACCGATGTCGGTCGGGTCTTTCCCTAGGTGACTAGTATCAATCACCCCCTCACGGCATCGGTCACCCTGCATATAACCAAATAAACTTCATTTGCCCTAATTTTTTTCTCTCGCTTCCCCTTTTTTAGCTAACACAAACCTAATACCTCCCTACATGCTCACCTCACAGCCTCACCAACTCCCTACGGATACTTAGGGGCATGTTTGCCTTCACCTAGGCCTTACCCATGACCTTACCTATATACCTTCGCCAACCTAACCTTGCCTATATGACAATCAACCTCACTTACTTGCTTTATTGTGTAATAATGTTACCCATGTTGTTTAGCCTACCGACCTTACCTTGCCTTATTTCATGATGTTTATCTTGACTAGACCAAACCTTTTGGTGTTTCAGAACACACCTATACCCGTTCCTACACCTAGCCTCATTGTGTTTCCAAGATCACATCATATACCTTGGATACCTAGACCACATCACCCTTGTTTGGATAAACTATCAACCATTGATGAGTTAGCGTTTGTGTGCTCTTCAACCTTGTGCCTTGTTGCATTCTAAGTATGTGCGTGTGTTTGAATTCCTCCACCTTTCGATCACCCTATCATCACCATTTCCTATACCTTCACATAACCCCATTTTTCATCACCTACCACCTTATCAAACCCATCACCAATTCTGCCTTCCACTACATCAGTTCCTAGTTTGAGGGGGATAACCTCCACCCATATCTGGGGCATCCACTTCTTGTTTTTTTCCATCGTCACTTATTAGTACAAGCTACACAATAAAAAGGGGAAAATGTAGACACCCAAAATTGGGACAACACCCTCTAGGTCCCCTTTATTACATACCCCCTTACCATGACCCCTTTCACATATTTTTATTAATATAATTACCTATATTAGATTAATTTTTACCTCACCTCTTCATCTCACCATGACCCATTCAAATTCCATTTAATAGGTAAGACCGAGTCATCACTCCCCTAACCAAATGAGACTTCTTCTAAACCTAATACTAATTTCCAGTTACCTCTCCCACCAATTTCTCATGTGATTTAACAAGAATCAAGACTCCTAACCCATAACCATTCTTGACTCACGCCAAAAAGGGAGAGAAAAGGTTATTTTTAGCAAATAAGACTATTTCTCCCTAACCGACGTCGGTTATTCCTCGGTCGGTGTTGGTCAAGGAACCACCATTGGTTCCTTTAAATAATAATTTTCAAATCTTTTCCCGGGTTCTCCTTTTGGTTGGAATTCTTTGATATTGCATCTGGGGCATTCAATCAACACCCTAATGATCAACTGAGCACCAAAGCATCAAACTCTCCACTAACAACCAATTTATGGCTTCATAGGATTGAACCATTTGCATAGAGAAACACTCAACCTTTACTACCATCGCATTAGGTCTCGGCTCGGCTATCCTAATCACACCCACCAACCACCACCTTCTACCAATCTCTAGATCTCTAATAAGTATTCTTAACTAAGTTATTGATTTCATTAGCTTTAGTTTTAGATCCTTTTTTTCTAATCACCTCCTTCCTCTCTTAGATACCTTCCGTAGCCCATTCCCTTGACGCCCTACCAATTGGAGTCACTCTATCCTTTACCATCCCTTCTACTCCTGTTGATTTTTCTCCTAAATTCTTACACCCTACCTAAGACCTCTTAATACTCTGTGTAATCATAGAGATACCAAATCAACCCACTTTATACCTTTGAAACCCAATTTCCCCTACCATGATTGGTTACCTAACCGATCTCGGCTATAACCAGTAAGTGGCATCGGTCTCTATGTCTGGAATTTTCCCCTCAGACCAGTGAACTCATTCCTCCACCCAGAACTCTCCAAAACCTCCCAAGACTTCACCCAAACCTTCTTTTTGCCCTCTGTCATACCTATAGACCCCTGACAACTGATAATTCTCCTAGATTTAATAGTATATTTGTCATTTACATTAGATTTAGACTATTTTGTTGTCTCGAGATACCAAAATCGTATAACTACATTAGGACTTTCCATTTCATGATATTTATCTCGCATTAATTTTTATTCGACGTGGATTGACACCCTTCGAGGAAGCACCCGCTTCTCGATCCAGCTCACGCTAGACAATCCACTAACCTATGCTATTGACTCTATTTTGTGGTCTTACTTTGCTTCTCAGGTATTCCTTCTAAGACAAAAAGGAGTGCTCTACAATTGGCTTGGTCTTCAACAATGGTGCACAACCTCTTCATGACCTCTAGGTATTCCTTGTGTACCTTACA
Source organism: Taxus wallichiana var. yunnanensis (assembly GCA_018340775.1). Taxonomy (NCBI): domain Eukaryota; kingdom Viridiplantae; phylum Streptophyta; class Pinopsida; order Cupressales; family Taxaceae; genus Taxus; species Taxus wallichiana. Next base: position 661,633,266 of record CM031242.1, read on the forward strand.
TTTACCTTTTAAATCATTTCGTCATACAAGTACTCTATGCGGTGAAAGATCATCATCAAACATCTTCTAAAATTTTTACACTTGTTGGACCTCTTTCATCCAATCAACTCGTTATCACTAACCAAGAATGACCCACACCGATTGATTTAATTCAAAATTAAGAAGCAATTGAATAATTCATAGGGCTACACAATGGCATTCCTCAATAAGATCACAAGCAAGCATATCTTTTGACCTCGATGTGTCTATGTATTGTGGGGAAGAGGTTGAGTCCTTTAATCAAAAATAGAGAAAGATCCTAAGATCATCAAATTTGATCCTCCTCTTGTTCTTCCATCTTCTCATTTCCCATTACATGGTGAAATGATGGGATCTATCCTTGATTCCCCTCATATTTTTTCATCACCCAATCATTCCTTACATATCACAATTCCTCAATCACAATCTCTCCTTGGGTCACCTCCTAACAGCCCATTATCTTCTATCACGGGATCATGTTCTACTAGCCCTTCATCTTATTCTATTTTTGGGTCACCTCCTGGTAGCCCATTATCTTCTATACTTAGGTCACCTCTTAGTAGCCCATTATCCCCATCGCTTATTGGGTCACCTCTGGGTAGCCCTTCATCTTCTTCTATTTGTGGGTCACCTCATGGTAGCCCATTATCTTCTATCCTTGGGCCACGTCCTAGTATCCCTTCATCTTTTATTTGTGGGTCACCACCTAGTATCCCATTATCCTCTATTCTTGGGCCATGTCCTAGTATCCCATCATCTTCTATCTGGGGATCACCTTCGATAGTTCATTCTCTTTTACACTTGCAGTACAGTCCTAGTAGCCCTTTATCTTCTTCTATATATGGCTCACCTACTAGTAGCCCATTATAATTTATACTTGGGCCACCTCTTAATATCCCTTCACCTTTTATTCATGGGACACCTTCAAGTATCCCATCATCTTTCATCATTGGGTCACGTCCTAGTAGCCCCTCCTCTTCTATTTATTAGACACCTCTGAGTAGCCCATCGACTTCTATGTATGGGACACCTTCGGGTAGCCCATCATCTTCTATTCTTGTTCCACATCCCGGCTTGTTACCTTTTATCCTTGGGCCACCTCCTACTAGCCCATTCTCTTCAATCCTTGGACCATATCCTATTTTTCCATCATATCATCCCTCTATCAATAATTGTGGCAAGCCCACCATCATTTCTACCACTCCTATCATCAATCCTAAACATCCTTCTTCTCCCACTTCTCGGGACCAACCAAATCAAGCATTATATTTTAAGAAGCACAAATAGTTTCTTCATCAATCTAAAATCAAAAATCTAAAGAGCTCTAAAGCTCCAAGAAAATCCAACACCCAAAAATCCAAAAATCAAATGTGATTCAAAAATTCACACCAATGTCAACACCGGGTATGGCACAAAGTGCAGAAATCTATGGATAAATAACTCGAGATCCCACATACAAAATCCATGTTGCAAGATAAGTCACAGTCACTTATCAAGTATGATATCACAATGATCATCAAGATTGGAGATAATATCACTCTTAATAAGAAAAACTCTTAGTCTCGCTCATCAAAGAAATGGAAAAAAATGTTGCTAGATCCTATCATGTGGAGTGACATTGTTGGTCCCAACTTCCCAATCATTCATATTCATTGTCTTCTCCCTTCACAGTTTTTCCCTTCACAAAACCATCAAAAATCTTTAAAATCTAAAAAATAAAAAAAATTCAAAAATCCATCAAAAATGAGAAAACCTAAAACATTACAAAAAAATCAAAGGTACAAAGATCAAACATTGCAATTAGGTATTGTATACACATGGATGTTCTTTCCTTCCTTTCTTCATATTCCTCTACAAGTCTCCCACCATTTTCATCCCTTCGATGATCTTTTGGTTAGTCTATTCGCACTCATTGTGCGACATTTATCTCTATTGTATTTGTTTGACCTTGGTCTTTCATTACCTTAGTAAATTAAAGAAAAATTAACCTCTTAGAGATCCTATCACTATCATACATTTAATAAACTTGTTGCAAAGGCCTTTTGGGCATATTTTTTACACTATCTAGTGTCATCATCATAATCACTTCCCTATATTTCCATCAAACTATCGGTGGTTCTAAACCCCTTGTCAAACAATCAAGAGAGATGAAATATTTTTCAAAAAGCAAAAACTCAATCAAAAAATCAAAAGCAAATCAATATATAACTCTCTCTTGGGGTATTTCTAGTATCTCTATGTTGGTCGTTGAAAAAGAACTTCAAGAAGAGCCACAGTCAGGGGACAAGAAGTCCCTCCTCTTTAGTGGGAGAGGTTCCCTTATTCAGAAACGAAACCTATTTACACATGTACAGAGTATGGTTTCACTATGGAACTTGGATATCATGAAAGTGTTTTCTAAATAGATCATCAATCACAAAAGTACAGAGGAATGAAGACGTGGAAATGAGCAGAAAAGCACTCTTCAGAATTATAGATAAAAAAATAATTCCTTATGCATGTCAGAATACAACGAATTGGAATAAGATCATGTGTTCTTCAATTAATAAGATGAAATTTGAAAAGACACACAGTTCCATAAATAACATCTACAAGAATACAAAGCTTCTCAGCATAATGCAGATAAATGATCTAACAATATTCAATAGATATCTTGTGAATGAAAGAATCGGATGGACAAAGAAAGAAGATCCCTTTGTATTGATTGCTTTAGTATTTCTTAAACTTTCAAAAATGAGCCAAGTCCCCCCCCCATAAAAATGGCGAAGAGAGGCCATTATATAGCTTACAAATCAGTTACCCTTGGTAACTACTTCTTTTAATTAATGTTTAGTTAAAGGGTTGCTAATCGCAATACACCAACTAATTACAATAAATCGAGATGAAGAAAGGAAGAAAAGAGAAGAGTGGGAGGAAAAGACAAGTGTTCACGACTAAGGAGGACCCACTGATTTGAGGATTCGTTGTCTAAATCTTTTTAACACCTCTCTATGTCTCTGCCACGTGGAACTAATGTTTTGGTGGTGGACTAAGTCCAAAATCCGAGACATTTCTCCATCTCTTTGTCAAATTTGACGTGCGTATGATAATCCTTGCTTGCTTCTTCGATAGTAGACTGGAGAGAGCAGATTTCTTTCATCTTTTCCTTTGTGATGGAATCTTCTCTGAATAGATTATCTTTAACAAAAGTTTTGAATTGAGCTTTAATTTCTTGCAAGGAGAAGGGAACACCTGAGGTCTCATCTTGGAGGTGAAAATGGATATCCTTAAAAGCAGATACCACCAAAGTCTTGAAGGCCTCACCCTTCTGCCAGCTATTTTTCAATTCTCCCAAAGCCTCCTCCAGTACCTTGATTTTCCATTCCACACTGTATACCCATGATTTTGACAAATTATCTTTTGCATCAACAAAGACCTTGTTTTCCATTAAAAGATTTTCATCTCTGCCCCATAAGGTGAAGGTCTACTATACTGACTGCTCCAGAGTTTGAGCTCTTTATATATATTTCCAATAGTGGAGGAGAGTTTCTATTGCAAATTATTCACCTTCTCATTGAGCTTGAAGGCTTCACTAATGAAATTCAACCTCTACAATGAGCATATCATCCACCATGGCCTCCATAGCCCTTCCATAAATGGAATATCGTGTATATCTTTGATGCTCGAACTTCATCTTGGTGAGGATTACAAGTGGTGGAAGAGTGGTCGGTGGGGTGGGGTCTAAAACTTTATCCTTGGACAACGGTGACTTCATGAAACTTGCAAGAACTCGGGCCTACTCTTCCAGCTGCTCTATGGTTTGTTACCCTTTTTCAACTCTCCCAATGACCCCGGTGATTGTTTCTTGAAGATTGTGAATTTCACCTTTAGGGGTAGACTCTCCCATGGAAATCCTCGAGAGCTCTAGACCAGACGCTTACAAATCACGCTCTAGCTTGTCTACTTTGGGCTTGGCTATCTCTAGGAATTGTTGGCCATGAGCATCAGATACTATTCTAGAGGTGATCTTGGCCTTCTTGGCAGGAGTAGGAGGAGTAGTGCCTAATAAGGTCGCCACAGCATCAAAATCGGGTCCTGAGATTCGGGAGGAAGATTTCCTCTTCCTACTATCAACAAAAGGTTGTAACCACGCAAAGAGGAGGAGGAAGAAGAAGGTGGGGCAAGAGGGCCGAGAGAAAGGGAACTCATGGCACTCAAAGTGTGCACTGCTATTGCCTCTAGTTGAGATATGAGTGGGGCACTCGGGGCTTCTAGTACAGAGGAGTCAATGGCGCTCGGAAGCTCAGTGCTTTGTACTTATTTCTCTTTATCCATTGGGACTTCTAGAGCACTCATGGAGATTGGCACTTCACTCTCTTCACTTTCACTGAGAACAATAATGTTCTTTGGACCTGAGGGCAATTCCGAATGCTTCATCATGGGATCTTCTTCAATAGGCTCCTTTTTGACTTCCTTGATCTTCTTCTGATATACTTGGGTGGATGAGGAAGGAGTGGAGGATGTAGGACCTTTAGTTGATGAGGCAGGAGGGGTCTGTCAGAGGTGATTCGAACTAGGTTTCAATGCTTCCTTTCTTAGAGTTGAAATATCCTTGGAGGAGGATTCCCCGAGTGCCTTCTAAGCTCACGAACTCTCCTGTCAAACCAGATTTTGGTTCTTACTAGGATAGGAGCTAAGATTTCTGCTAGATCATCCTTCTCCTTTTTGAACCAATCCAAATCCTCCAAGGGAGTGTGTTTGACCAAGTTGTCATATTCATATGAATACAGTCGGAATTATCATACTAAAGCCTTTGAAACTTGGTACAAGTTGATCTCTTGAATTAGTTGGAGAGAAAACCTGCCATAATGTCTCCTCCTTGCCTCAAAATCATCAAGACAGTCACTCAATAGTCTTACGTGTCTACCATATGATGGTAATTGATTATGAGGTTCTATTTGATAAATCTCTTCAAGTCAAAACAAGTTCTTGGCACGAAGAAATGAATGGTGATGGGGGCAAGGCTCTCTATGTTCTGTGCATCTAGAGCCATCTTACAGGTGTAGTTTCCCAAAGATGTAGGGAAGTGCGGAGCGGTGATTTTCTTATCTCTGCAGGTTACGTGTAACTTTCCAATTGCTGCATATCTCTATTAAGGCCATTTTATCATTGCGAGAACATAGGGAGCTTAAGAGGGGTGCTCTCATAGCAACGCTAGCTTTGATATAGGAGAACTTTCGAATTAGATGAAGTAGGCACCGTACTTTGTTATTAGGCTCATGGATTCATCGAGAACCTCCTTGTAATGTCGCTCTCCAGAAGCCTTACAATGTACATGGTGAAAGCATCATTCACCCTCCTGAAGTTGCGATTGCTAGTGTCCAGAGTGAATTGAGGGCAGTAGGCATATATAGGGTCACCCTTATGAGCATCAATGTATGTGAATCCAAACCATTACCTTGATGTTGCTAGGGTGTACATCAAATATGAAGTCATGTAGAACTTCTTGGTTTGTTGTACATTGGATCTGCTCTGCTAAGTTCATGCTGATGATTTCTGCCCAGTTGATATTTTGAGTTCCTTCGCACACCATGTTGATAAGGGGGCACATCCAGAAATGGAACTCATTGGTAGAGGGTAAGCCCATGACCCGAGCTAATAGGATTATAAAATCAGACAGCTCCTCATTGAAATCGGCACGAAACAAATCTTTGGACATGAGACAGGACGCCCCCTTTTAGGGTTTTAAGCCAAGACTTCACCACCCTTGCCTTGTATTTTTCACTGTCACGGTCGAAGAGGGCTCGTGCCTAGTTCTAATAGATTACTATAGAATTGTCCATCTCTAGAATCCTTAGGGCAAGGCGGTGCGAATGGCGGAGCGTTGAGCTTGTGCAATGAGCTCCCCATGCGCGCATTCGTTAGTTCGCTCGATTCAGAGTTGAAATGAGCACCACAAAGTAGCATCTTGTATCCGCATTGCTCGAGATTGGGAAACCAGCAGCGAATGCCAAGCCACTATCGTGAATCGTTTGTGCCATAGGAGAGGGGTTCGAGTCTGTCATCCTAGTTGAGAAATCCCCAAAGTCGGTGACGAACTTCACTATCCCCAATATCGAGAACAGCAGACTCGAGCGATGAAACTTGCTCCTGACCTTGTAATTTGATCTTCATGTTGATAGCAATCTGAAAAAGTCACAATTTGTACTCTTGATGAAATTGCAGGGGGAATGGATATGCGCACTGAAATTTCGATTGCGAGGGTATGAGCAATTGATAAGAAGGTAGTGTGTAAAAATGCGTAGTGGGGCAACTTATTAAATAGCCCTTTTAGAGAGAGAAAGGTAATAAATGTGCATTAAATACACATCTACCAACTTAAAAAGCAAGATATTCAGAAAGAGCGGGAAAAAATAGCCCGGATGGCCTTTGGTTCATTTGGGACATGCGGGACGCGAAAGAGCGATTCGGCCGATGCGGGGAACGCAAGGGACAGAATGCACAAATGTTTATGGGACATGAGGGACGTGAGTACGTGAAGTGCGCGATGCGGCTGATGTGGGCGAAAGGTGAATAGTGAGCCCGAGTGACTTGGGACATTTGGAACAAAAAGTTCAGCGACAGCCCGCAAGAAAACAAATTTTCGGGTAAAGCGGCTGATCGGTGAACAAGGAGCCCGAATGAACTTGGGACATCTAGGACAAAAATGTCTGACAGACTCACAAATCACACAAAATGACCCAAAAACGTAAAAATTTTCAAACTTTTGACTTTTTCCCTTACAAAACAACAGAAAAGGTGATTAACCTCAAACTTTACGATTTTGAACTTCCTAAAAGAGGAGAAATTTTGAGAGGACAACACTCTATCGTGGCTATGGATTCATGGCCAGCAAGAGAGAGAAATGTTGTGACTAGAATCAAATACATCTCCGTCGGGGCTATGGATGTTTGGTTGGTAGTGGAGAAATGTATGGCTCTCCTTCCACCCTCCATGCACAAATAACCTTTCAAAATAAATAAGTCATACACATTAGCTAGTTTGTCCTCACTTGTTGCTATCAAATCTTCACTTCAAAAGGTAATTAATTTCCACGTGCACACATTGGATCTCGATGAGCAAACAGGATTAGTATGTTACCAATTTTTGTTTAGACCTTGTTCAGACTCTTGCTTTAGTCCTTATTTTGTTTCATGATTTGTGCCTTTGGCTCATCACCTTTTCATCTTCAATCATCTAGTTACATTTTTCATATCCTTCCATAACATCCACATTGTTCTTATGCTTTGTTCATAACATCCATGTGTATAAGATTGTCTTTTTACCATGTTTGAGGGAAACTTTTTCTCCATTTCAATAAACAATCTTCTACCTCTATTATATCATATGTTTCTTGGCCACTTGCACTATGGGCATGTTTATTCCTTCTTAGCACTTCATTGGTTTGAGTTTTCATCACGTTGAACCTATCCATCTTGGCCTTGATCATGTTTATCTTCTTCATGTATATATGTGTAAATTTTTCCCTTGTATATTCTCACCTCTCACTGGGGGCATCTTTGCATCTTTGTTTTCATGTACATAGCTTTGGAAAACTTTCAAAAAAACCCTAAAAATTCATAAAAGCCTTCAAAAATCTAAAAACATTAGTAAAACTTTCAAAATTCCAAAAACATTGGTAAACCTCCAAAACCCAAAAACATTGGTAAAACCTTCAAAAATCCAAAAAAGTGGTAAAATAATCAAAAATCCAAAAACATTGGTAAAGCATCAAAACATCCTAAACATTCACACAACACAACATCCTTAAACATTGAAAACTATCCTACAAAACATCTTACTTTAGTGTTTTCTTGTTCTAGCGCTCAACATGTGAATCATCTTAATCTTCCTTCATCAACAAAGTTGGTTTGCTTGCTATGTATGTCTTCCCTTGCATATATCATTGCTTGGGGCAAAGTGTAATCATAGTGTACGTTACTTTTTCATAGGACTTTTATGTCCTCTGTCTATTCCCCTTGCATGTATCCTTGCTTGGGGTACCATTTAACTTTCGTGTCGTATAACTCGGACATTTGGGAACTGAAGTTGGATAAAAAAACATTGGTGCAACTTTCTTGAACGTTGTTTGTTTGAGTATGTTTATTTGTTGGTATGCTTGATTAATTTCTTATATTGTTTTGCTTTATGTGTTTTACTTTGAGTGGATCCCTTTAACAATGAAAAAACTCATTATTATAGCTCATCATGTCATTCTACACTTTTGTTGTATGCTTATATCAAATAAATAGTTACTTCAAGCCAGATGGTATGTTAGCTACATCACGATCTTCCCATTCTCCATCTATCTTATCTTCCATTCCAATTCATTTTCTACCTATAATTTTCCATTCTTCCCCCCTCCCTTTCTTCTTCCACTTGAGGCATGGGATCCTACTCAATCAATCCATTTAAACAATGGCCAACCAGGCCTAGTTCAAATCCCAGTCGCCGTAGTGTCTTACTCTTCCAGTGTGATCCTTTTTCTTCTTTTCAAGTGTCAATCGACCTCTTCTATCACCCCATCGTCACTCGAGGGGGCATCTTCCATCCTACTAATTTTTCTTCTACCATTACAAAATTTAATTGTCTATAATTGTCTACTATCTTTAAAATGGCGTTGCTTGTGCTACACCACATCAAAGAGGGGCAAATGTAGACACTTAAATCGACTACGCAATTTTAATACTAAAATTGCACTAATTATCCTCTTTCCCATCATTTCGTTATAATTAGTGGTTTCCCACTAATTAGCTAACATTCCCCTTCATTTCGATCAATTAACGACACTTCATTAATTAACTAACCTTCCCCCATCCATGGATGTCAATTAATGACACTTCGTTAGTTATAATCCTTTTTAATTAATTAATTAACCATTATTAATTAATTAAGCATTTTAATCTCGTATTTAACTAATAAACATTCTTATTAGTTAAATCTCCTTTCAAACCCTTCAAATTCTACTAATTTCCTTCTAAATCATCTCTAAATGGATTTTATAAGCTTAATTTGGCCTATTAATTAATCCTAGTTGATTAATTAAATCACCTCCAACTCCCATGAGTTGTTAATCTCTAATTAATCTCTTATAATCATACTTATCCCTTTCTAATTCTAGTTTAACTTTATCCCACATTCACTAGGGTGTTAGCTTCTCCAAAGTTGGAAAGCTATATAAAGAACCTAGTACACCTTGTCCAAATTTACACCATGTCCTTGTAAGACATGCATATGATAAGAGCATTTCAATCTTGGAAGGCTTATTGATCAAGCAACCATTTCTATCTTCTACTTGGCAAAGAGTAGTAAGAGAAGAACCAAACATGGCAATCAAGCCATATTGGTGAGATCTCTTCCTCTTCCATGGAGAATTTCCTTTGATCACACATAGCTACGTTTGGCTCACTAAAGGAGTACCTACAATCTAAAGCCCATCAAAAATATCAAAGGATGGTTTGCATTTCATGTTTTTAATATTAGATGCATTAGTTAAGTTTTTCCTTTTAATGGCTTTATCATGATGTTTGTTAGATTAGCTTTGTTATTGAGACTACTTGGTGTTAGTTTCTATTGATTATCTTAGCTTCTTTACACATGCATTAACATTTTTTTTATATTTCTAACATGCTCATGGGTGCTTCATGTGCAGCATTTGTCTGGCAGGACTATATGCCACCATGGTTACCTGTTACACTTTGTTTGCCATTATTTGCTACTGTATGCCATTGTTTGTGGGTTATTCCCTATGTCTTATTTGATTATTGTTTGTATGCTTTTGGCCGCTTCAGCCCTAACTATCTTGTGACATTGTGAGAGATGTTCCATGTTTGAAACCCTCTTTTCATTTTCTATCTTGTATGCGCATTTGATTGATTACATTGTCTTCTATTACATGTTTGTTACTACTAACACATGTTTCTAGCCACTTTGTTTCTATGTGCTTTAGTTTCTACCATGCACATATCCTCCCCCTAAAGGGATAAAATTCATATCGATTGTAAGGGCCTCGCACCGACCTATCGATGTTAGATCCGGCCTGATGATGATATATTGTTTGACATGGACATATTATAGATGTTGATTTGGACTTGTGACATTTGATATTTTGAGTAGACCTAGTATGGAATAGTATAGATGATGATATAGTTGATTTATGAATTAAAAATGATAATGTTGAATTCTTGATATTGTTGTGATTCATGTGTTTAGATGATCTTGAAATGTTGTTTATATCATTTTGGATGTTTTGATATGGCCACGAGGCCGAAGGAGGTATTTGCATTTTTGCAAGGTTAAAAATCACAACAATGTGGGGACTGGAGACTAACCATATTAGAATTCTAGGTGAAATCAACAAGGTCACCATGGCAATTTTTTGTGTGTGTGTGTGTTTGTTAGGGATTCCCATGGGGGATTTCCATTATATGTGACCATGGGATATGTATTTTATTATGTGTTCCTTTTTTTAATTATTGTTGTATGTATTTTATTAGTAATGTGTTCCTTCTTGTAATTAATTTAAATGTGGTAGATTAATGTGAGAGATCATATAGTTAAACTTTAATTAAATTAAATTGGGATATGGAATGTAATTAATGAAGTTGTTGATTTTAAATATTAATGTTGGAAGAGTGTGTAAGAAATGTGTAAGAAGGTGTAAGGGATATGTAAGAGTTATGTAAGAAAGATTTTGGAAGGTTAAACACTTCATCTCCTTAGGAATTCGAATTTGTCCTTGGAGGCCAAATTTGGAGGCTTGTGGGACAAGTTAAACTTGTCCCACACCTCTTAAAATGATTCACCAACCATACCTATGGTTTGGAGGTTAAATTAGGCATTTTTATTGCATTTTGAAATGACAATTTGTAAGTTTTAATTGCACTTCTCTTACATATTTTAAATTCAGTCCTTTTGGAGTATGGGTCATTTTGGAGTATGTAAGTTATATTGTCATTCTTATTTATTATGATTTGGTGGTTGATGTTGATTTCCTCTTGGGGTTGAGGAAGAATGATGTGGCATCCCACATGGATCCACATCATCCTCTTCTCTTCCCTCTCCTTTAAAAGTGAAACTCCTTGCTTATTTTGGGTTGTTGAAACTTTGTCCATTCCTCTTGGGGTGCATTTTTTTTGCTTGCTATTTTTGGAGCTTGTTGTGGAAGAAGTTTGGAGTCTTTTGCATGCTTGAACATTTCTGGTTTTGGACTGCACTTTGACATATTGGAAAGCTTGTGATCTTGGAACAAACTCCATTATGGAGAGGTAGGATCTTGAGCTTGTTTTTAAATGTTTTTTCTTTCTCTTGCATGCATGTTTGAAATGGTGATGTGTGTTTGTGTTCTTGGCTGGTTGGGTAGACTACTTAGGATATGGTGTAGGAGAAGGCTATGGGGATTTCAATGGGGGGCATAAGGGATTGCCAATGGCACTTATTTTATTGTGGAGGGAGTTTTGGATTGGGATCCACCTTGGAAAAGAAACTGCTTGCATTTCTTACTCTTGGGGGCATAAGGGAGAAACTTTGGGGGGGCATAAGGAGGGGTTGGGAGATATAAGGTTTATGGGATTTGATATGTTTATTGGTGGTATGATTTAGGTGGATGCCCAATTCCAAATAGGGAGGCATAAGTAGTTCCCCATAGTTCTTGCTCTTGTTGGCTTGCTTGATCAAGCCTATGTGTTGTGTGAATAATTTCAAATGTAGTTGTGAACTGTTGTCTTTTCTTGGACTGTATTTTTCTTATTGTTGTATGCATGTGAAGAATATTGTATGTTTGTTGTGGAAGCCATTGTTGCCATGAGTTGATTCTCATTCTCTATTTCAATATGGTTGGGGCTCGGGGGCCAATGAGGAAGGATGGCTTCTCCTTTCTCATTGGATGTCTTGGTTGGGTGGAGAGCGTTGCCTTTCCCCCTTCCTTGTTGTGATCAAAGATGAAAAGATGGAGAAACTAGCATGTTGTTGTTTGGAGCAAGAGATATATAGTTTGAAAAGTCCCATTTCTTTTGAGCAAATTCATTGTAACCTTTCCCACTTGAGTGGATGAGTTGTATAGTAATTGTAATGTGAAGTTATTGTATTGTAGATGGAAGATTGAATTTGAATTGAGAAATGTAAAAGGAGATTCATAATTGTTCTGTTTTGGAAAAGAAATGTAAATGAAGTTACATGCATTGTATTATGTATCTTGTAAACTGTATTTTGGAAACCAAATGAAAAAGGAAAGTTGTAAAATTGTATTTGATGATCAATGAAGGATTGCATTCTTTTCTCAAAATTGTATTGTGTATTAGATTTGAATTATTATTGAAGTTGAAATTGTTGTTAAAGATTGGAAATTGTTGTTTGGAAAAGAAGCATGCGTATGAAACAAAAGACAATATTTTATTCTCTTGAAAGGAGTTGAATTTAGAAATAAGACTTGCAAAATTATTATTGAATGGTTGATGGAATTCAATTAAATGTATTTGACTAAGTTTAGGAAACATATGCACATTCAAATGACAAAATTGATATTCCAATTTAAAAGAAATAGTTCACTATCATAAACTTCATTTGGCAATTCACATTTTAATAAAAATGAGCAGTTCAAACTTATACCAAACAATAAGATAAGAAACATTAAAATTCAGACTTGGTAAGTCCTAAGGAACTCAAATTTACCTTAACATTTAAGAAAGAACTTTCCAACCTTATAAAAATCCAATTTGGAACTTGCTTGAGTCATTTTTTCTGTCTATTGTCGGAAAAATACAAGTTGAAATAAATTGAACAAATTAATCTTCCTAAAACACTCTAAACCCTCCCTAGACTAATCCTCCATGTCTTGTTTGACATGTTGAGTGAAGGAGGAGTTCTAATTTAACCAAATTGAGAATTTGAAAAATGTAGTTCACTAATTAAACCCTACATAGATTTTTCATTAAATTTACCTCTCAAACTTCATCAATTTCCAAAATTGATGATCCTTGTGCAAAGAGGGCATCGAGGCTTTCGAAAAGTCCTCGTTTTCCCAAAACCGAGCTTTCTAGCTCAAGTTATGGCCATTTGAAGTTTTACTTCAATTTGGCATTCAAAAAAAAAATAATAAGATTTAATCTAACTATAGAAAAATTTAAATTTTAACTTTGGAAAAATTTCCCAAAAAAAGGTCATGGCCCCCGCCATCCCACAACCAATCGGGGCCTACCGTGGCACCCTAGGAGGGGCGGACCAAATTTAAAACTTATCCCTTTGAAAATTTTGCCTTGGGAAAATTTTCCCATTTTTTACCCGCCACCCCCACCGGCCCACAGCCAATCACATGCTGCCATCGTGGCACGGTGGAGGGCAGACTCTTTTCAAACTTAAAACTTATTCTTTTGAAAAATTTTTGGCTTGGAAAAATTTTTCATTTTCCTCCCTAGCCCCCATGACCAATCGAGGGCACCACGTGTCCTCTCAGAAGTGGGTGAGGAGGGGAGGCGGGTTTTTTTAACTTTTTATCCTTTTGAAATTTTTTTGGGAAAATTCTCATTTTGGCCCCCCATGCCCCATGACCAATAATGAGAAAGTGCCACGTGGCACTTTGGGGGGGGGAGGGGGAGGGTGGAACCCTTTTCTTTTTTTTTGTTTTTTTGGCCTTGGGAAAATTTCTAAATTTCTCCCATGGCCCACTTCTCCACCTTCCCCTGGATTTTTTTTCTTCCCGGGTGCATGGACCTTGCGCACCTTTTTCTTCCTTTCCTTCCTTCCATTGGGCGCAAGTGCTAAATCCACCCGCCGCCACTCCGCCTTCTCCTCTCCCTTCTCCGCTTGTGCCAAGGCTGACACGTGTCCCCTAGGGACCCACGGGGGTGTGGAATGCTTTGTGCCTTTGAGCTGTGATGGGAAAATTTCCCTATGCCGCCCCGTGACCCACCAATCCATCCAAAGTGCATTCCCCCTCCTCTTGCCACGTGTCCCCTAAGGGAAAATTTTCCCTAGAAACTCCACCCACTCATATCTTGAGTTCTACAAGGAGTTAGGAGGACTTCTTTATATCACCGGAAAGGTGAGAAAATTTCCTATCCATTGGGAATGGTTTAGGGAAATTTTGGAAGCATTAAGTAAGAGAAAAATCTAGTTGAAACTCTGAGCCTGTTAGAGAGCAGGCATGGGGGTAAATTACTCCCTGAACCTAACTAAAACATGTAACCCTAAAATTTGAACCTTGTGAACTTGATATAAGTTAATAAAGGAAACTTGTGTTTTGGTAAATAGGATTTGTTCGAAACCTATTAGTGAAAACTGATGTTTGGCAACCTGAATGTAGATACTTCTAATAAAAAAAAATTATTCCATAATTTTTCTAGCTAACCCTAGGTTATTTCTTAGGTCTCAAGTGGTTGTTTAAATGGGCACTATAGTTTGGTATCAGAGCAGTGGTTCAAAGGCTTGGACCCTTGGGCACACTAGAAAACTTGAGACATGAAAACTTAAACCTAGCACACTTAAATCTAGAAAACAACTTAGCAAGAATTTGAATATTTTTAGTAAACATGGAAGTTGTGTATAACTTAGCAAATGAACTAACTCTCACTTTGGTCTATGTAGGAGGCTCAGATGGAGTGGGAGGAACCTTCACGGAGACTCAGACTCATCACCACCACCACCACCACCACTAGATCAGGGTGTAGCAGCCATTCTACCTCAGATTCTATAGACCCTTCAGGATGTTAATGCCACTCTACGCGGAGGATTAGGTGGAGGAGGAGACAAGCTAGTCATGATAGAGCTCCTTCTATTGAGGGTCAAGTATCTCCTGACTTAGTGAGGAGCATAGAGGAGAGAACTCCCCATGGAGTCAGTCAGAGTAGAGTCACCACCTAGAGAGATAGGGTGATAGAGTTCTAGAGCATAGAGAGAGGTCTGGAGCCCTAGGCTTAGGGATGAGCATTGAGAGACCTAGAGGCCGACAGACACAAGCAGCGGATCACATCAGGGAGATCCTGAAGCTTAGGCCCTCACATTACTCAGGTGATATAGGTGGATTTTAGGTAGAGGCCTGGCTAGTGAGCTTGAGTGGTTGCTTCAAGCTTTGTCCTTGTTTCTAGTAACATGAACTCTTGTGTTGCGATCCATCTACTGAGGGATGGAGTAGGAGTATGGTGGAGGATAGAGGAGTAGAAGCTCCATGTAGATTTAGAGAAAGTGACCTAGGAGCTATTTGAGGAGAGATTCAGGAGTAGATATCTATCATGGAGGTTCATCAGTAGAGGATTGATGAGTTCCATGACCTCGTCATAGGCTTCTCTATCGGTGGTAGAGTATGAGAGTAGATTTCTAGATCTACTTTAGTATGTAGAGTATATGTAGGATGAGTAGGTGTGGATTCACAGGTTCATCGGGGCCTGAATTTGGATATTGGAGGTGTAGTGTGGATTCACTATCCATAGACTTTAGCAGAGGCCATTGAGAAGGCCTATATTATGAGAGGAGACTCGGGGTAAAACCCAAGCAGGCTAGAGACCAAGTCAGGAGCCGCATTCAAGTAGATGTAGGATGGTAGATCGAGAGGTTTAGTACCTCTTCCTCATGGTGGCCAAGCATTACAACACAGTCATCCTTTAGGCCATAGTAGCAGAGTAGCAGTAGTCCCGCCCACCTTATAGACCTCCACAGAGAGCTGATGCACAGAGAGGTCGGAGCATGGGGCCTCCTCTAGGGTCCCATCAGGACACAGGGTGGACCTAGAGCTCAGTCAGCGTAGGAGCTCACTAGTAGAGGCCACAGTAGACCATATCGGATCATCGGGATCCACACCACAGCTTCTAGGGCACCTACTGGAGGTGTTACTCCTTGGAGAGGATCAGGTGGTTGCTTTGGATGTGGAGTAGCTAGACATTTTTGGAGAGATTTCCCTCAGAACCCTAACAAGGGTAAGGCACAGGTTTTAGATTTCTGAGATGATAGTTGGTGACATGGGGACAGCCATCACAAGATTTATGTAGTGGTTGAGAACCACCGAGTAGAGCACGAGCACGCATTTCATTGAGACCACAGTAGCATTGGTGGTATTCCTACCTCTGTATTGTTTGATTCTGGTTCTTCTGATTCTTTCATTGCACCATCTTTAGTAGAGTGATGCAGGTTGGTGGTAGTTAGGTAGGGTCTTAGTTGGGATGTCGAGATGGCTTCTGGAGCCAAGATCTCTGTGGACTCCTTAGTTAAGGAGTGTGTTGTGGATTTGGGACCTTTCACCACCACCTCAGATCTCTCGTATTCTTCCTTTGGGCTCATATGGAGTCATCTTAGGTATGGATTGGTTATCTGCACATAGGGCTAGGATGGATTGTTATCATAAGACTATAGCTTGTGTAGATGATTTGGGAGTTGAGTCGGTGATCTCGGGGTCAGGAGACCCATTTCTATTCGCACCATTTCGCTATGTAGCTTAAGCGGTGTGTGTGATGGGGTTGTCAGATGTATGTTATTACAATTAGTGATAGATCAGAGGATGGGTCTAGTGGACCATCGCTAGATGATCATCCCATCTTGAGAGATTTTTTTGATGTATTTCTAGGGGAGCTACCAGGATGCCACCCCCACGTGAGATTGATTTCCATATAGATCTAGTTCTGGAGTAGAGCCTATCTCACGGGCACCTTATCGGATGACCACCAGGAGCTCTGTGAGCTCAAGTTGTAGCTTGAGGGCCTTTTGGAGAAGGGCCTTATCCATCCTAGTGTATCCCCTTGGGGTGCACGGTGATCTTTGTGAAGAAGAAGGATGGATCATTGCGGTTGTGTATTGATTACCACTAGTTGAACAAGGTAACGATCAAGAATCGTTATCCTCTTCCTCGTATTGATGACTTGTTTGATCAAATGAAGGGAGCCACGGTGTTCTCTAAGATTGATCTCAAGTCAAGGCTACCATCAGTTGAGGATTTGGAGGTGGACATTCATAAGACCACCTTCCACATGAGATATGGGCACTATGAGTTCACAGTGGTGCCTTTTGGTTTGATGAATGCCCCCTAGTGTTTATGAGTTTGATGAATGGGGTATTTAGGACCTTTTTAGATCACTTCATGCTCATCTTCCTAGATGACATTTTGATATACTCACGTACACGTGAGGAGCATGAGGGCACCTTGATAGGTTCTTCAGTGTCTTCGTGAGTAGTAACTTTATGGGAACTTGGAGAAGTGTGCTTTCTTTCAGTCAGAGGTGCAATATTTGGGTCATATTATTTCTGGGGAAGGTATCATAGTGATCCTTCCAAGATTAGAGCCATTATGGATTGGCACCCACTATAGTGACCGAGGTGTGCAGCTTCATGGGATTAGCAGGATATTACCAGAGATTTGTTCAGGACTTCTCTCGAGATTGTGCACCCTATCACTTCCCTTCAGAGGAAAGGGAAGAAGTTTTTTGGATGGAATAGATGTGAGTAGGCCTTCAGGACACTGAAGGAGTGCCTCACTACAACACCCATTCTTGTAGTGTCGGATCCACAGGGTGAGTTCTTTGTTTGCACAGATGCTTCTTTAGTAGGGCTTGGAGGTGTGTTGATGTAGGATGGTAGGGTTGTAGCTTTTGAGTCTCGCAAACTCAAGGATCATGAGCTTAATTATCCTACCCATGATCTTGAGCTTGTGGCAGTTGTGCATGCTTTGGTTAGATGGAGACATTTCCTTCTTGGATGGAGATTCACACTCAGGACAGATCATTTGAGTCTTCGCCACCTCTTCACGTAGCCCAATCTAAATGCTCATCAGTGGCGTTGGATGGAGTTGCTTTGTGAGTATGACATGGAGATAGAGCATGTGAAGGGGAAAGAGAATGTGGTAGTAGATGCTCTCAGTAGATGGAGACATGTGGCTATGGCCACCTCAGTGAGCACAGTTTGTGGAGCAAGGATTCTTCAAAGCAACTTCCTCTTGACAACTTCTACATGGTAGTATGAGAGAGATCGAGTCACAGAGACCCCTTGAGGGGAAGTTTGATGGTTTTTCCTTAGAGGTAGATGGTCTTCTCAGGCATAGAGGTAGGATATATGTTCCCAGAGATGGAGGCTTGAGGCAGGACATCTTGGTAGAGGCACATCATGCACCCTATTCAGCCCATCCCGGGGTGAAGAAGATGCACGCTACCTTGTGATAGTTATAGTTATACATTGGAGAGGACTTCATCGAGATGTGGCTAGTTTGTGTCATGGTGTTTAGAGTGCCAGAGGGTTAAGGCCGAGCATCAAGCATCCAGTCAGGTCTTCTTTATCCTCATGCCATACCGGAATGGAAGTGGGACACCATTTCCATGGATTTCATTGTTGGGCTACCTATGTCGAGATATCACCACGACGCCATCATGGTCATGGTTGATAAATTGACAAAAGTGGCTCACTTTTCTCTAGTGAAGACCACTTATACAAGCTAGAGAGTAGTGGCATGAGTTATTTAGATGAGATTGTTAGGTTATACGGGATTCCATGGAAGATCATTTGTGACCGTGATCCTTTGTACACTTCACACTTTTGGACTACCATGCAGTATGTCCTCGGGATGAGGATTAACTTCACACACATCATCCCTGAGATAGATGGATAGACCGAGTGAGTGAATCAGATTTTGGAGGATATGCTCAGGATGTATGTGATGGATCAACATAGTCTAAGTGGGAGGAGTACCTGTACTTAGTGGAGTTTTCCTACAATAATAGTTTTTAGAGTTCTATAGGCATGGCTCCTTTTCAGGCATTATATGGTAGAGAGTGTAGGACACCCCTTAGCTGGGATAGGTTGGAGGATAGAGTATCTCTTGGACCAGCTCTTTTTGACAGGACAGGACATGGAGCAGTAGTAGTAGTGTTGATTGGCAAAGATGACGGGAGGAGAGGAGGCACAGGATAGGTAGAAGAAGTATGCGGATCAGCATAGGATTGATCGTAGTTTTGATGTGGGCATGAAGGTGTTCCTTCGTGTGTTACCACATAAGAGCCCTATCCATTATGGAAAAGGTTCTAAGTTAGCTCCTAGATTCATTGGTCCTTTTGAGATCTTGGAGCGTATCGGCCCTTTGGCCTACCATCTAGCATTGCCACCCAACTTGTCTCGCATACATGATGTGTTTCATGTTTTTGTCCTTAGGAGGTACATTGCAGATCCTTCTCATGTGTTGGACTGGACATCATTGCAGGTGTAGGATTAGGGGAGGTGATGGTGGAGCCCATCCATATCATAGATCATAGGACCCTGGGCCTTCGAGGTAGAGAGATTGATAGGTATGAGTATAGTGGGATCAGATATGATGAGACTGCAGCCACTTGGGAGGATGCCACAGTATTACGAGTGTAGTTTCCACATTTGTTCCAGTGACTTCCAGGAGGAAGTCGAGTCTAAGGGGAGGGGGATGTAGTGCCCACTTCCCTTTGACACTTTTAGATATTGATCTTGATACTATTGATCATATTATGGACACTATTATGTTTTGTTTTAGTATGATGGTTAGATGTTAGATCATGGATTATTATTGATCTGGATTCAGTTAGTATGCATGATGATTACTAGATACATTTCCTTTATGTGGATGATGATATATTGTTTGACATGGACATATTATAGATGTTGATTTGGACTTGTGACATTTGATATTTTGAGTAGACCTAGTATGGAATAGTATAGATGATGATATAGTTGATTTATGAATTAAAAATGATAATGTTGAATTCTTGATATTGTTGTGATTCATGTGTTTAGATGATCTTGAAATGTTGTTTATATCATTTTGGATGTTCTGATATGGCCACGAGGCCGAAGGAGGTATTTGCATTTTTGCAGGTTAAAAATCACAACAATGTCGGGGGACTGGAGACTAACCATATTAGAATTCTGGGTGAAATCAACAAGGTCACCATGGCAACTATTTTGTGTGTGTGTGTTTGTTAGGGATTCCCATGGGGGGGATTTCCATTATATGTGACCATGGGATATGTATTTTATTATGTGTTCCTTTTTAATTATTGTTGTATGTATTTTATTAGTAATGTGTTCCTTCTTGTAATTAATTTAAATGTGGTAGATTAATGTGAGAGATCATATAGTTAAACTTTAATTAAATTAAATTGGGATATGGAATGTAATTAATGAAGTTGTTGATTTTAAATATTAATGTTGGAAGAGTGTGTAAGAAATGTGTAAGAAGGTGTAAGAGATATGTAAGAGTTATGTAAGAAAGATTTTGGAAGGTTAAACACTTCATCTCCTTAGAATTCGAATTTGTCCTTGGAGGCCAAATTTGGAGGCTTGTGGGACAAGTTAAACTTGTCCCACACCTCTTAAAATGATTCACCAACCATACCTATGGTTTGGAGGTTAAATTTAGGCATTTTTATTGCATTTTGAAGTGACAATTTGTAAGTTTTAATTGCACTTCTCTTACATATTTTTAATTCAGTCCTTTTGGAGTATGGGTCATTTTGGAGTGTGTAAGTCATATTGTCATTTTATTTATTGTGATTTGGTGAGTGATGTTGATTTCCTCTTGGGGTTGAGGAAGAATGATGTGGCATCCCACATGGATCCACATCATCCTCTTCTCTTCCCTCTCCTTTAAAAGTGAAACTCCTTGCTTGTTTATGGTTGTTGAAACTTTGTTCCATTCCTCTTGGGGTGCATTTTTTTTTCTTGCTTGTTTTTGGAGCTTGTTGTGGAGGAAGTTTGGAGTCTTTTGCATGCTTGAACATTGCTGGTTTTGGACTGCACTTTGACATATTTGGAAAGCTTGTGATCTTGGAACAAACTCCATTATGGAGAGGTAGGATCTTGAGCTTGTTTTTAAATGTTTTCTTTCTCTTGCATGCATGTTTAAATGGTGAATGTGTTTTGTGTTCTTGGCTGGTTGGGTAGACTGCTTAGGATATGGTGTAGGAGAAGGCTATGGGGATTTCAATGGGGGCATAAGGGATTGCCAATGGCACCAGTTTTATTGTGGAGGGAGTTTTGGATTGGGATCCACCTTGGAAAAGAAACTGCTTGCATTTCTTACTCTTGGGGGCATAAGGGAGAAACTTGGGGGGGCATAAGGAGGGGTTGGGAGATATAAGGTTTATGGGATTTGATATGTTTATTGGTGGTATGATTTAGGTGGATGCCCAATTCCAAATAGGGAGGCATAAGTAGTTCCCCATAGTTCTTGCTCTTGTTGGCTTGCTTGATCAAGCCTATGTGTTGTGTGAATAATTTCAAATGTAGTTGTGAACTGTTGTCTTTTCTTGGACTGTATTTCTTATTGTTGTATGCATGTGAAAATGTTGTTCTTGTATGTTTGTGGAAGCCATTGTTGCCATGAGTTGATTCTCATTCTCTATTTCAATATGGTTGGGGCTCGGGGGCCAATGAGGAAGGATGGCTTCTCCTTTCTCATTGGATGTCTTGGTTGGGTGGAGAGCGTTGCCTTTCCCCCTTCCTTGTTGTGATCAAAGATGAAAAGATGGAGAAACTAGCATGTTGTTGTTTGGAGCAAGAAGATATATAGTTTTGACAGTCCCATTCTTTTGAGAAAATTCATTGTAACCTTTCCCACCTTGAGTGGATGAGTTGTATAGTAATTTTGTAATGTGAAGTTATTGTATTGTAGATGGAAGATTGAATTTGAATTGAGAAATGTAAAAGGAGATTTATAATTGTTCTCTTTTTTGAAAAAGAAATGTAAATGAAGTTACATGCATTGTATTATGTATCTTGTAAATTGTATTTTGGAAACCAAATGAAAAAGGAAAGTTGTAAAATTGTATTTGATGATCAATGAAGGATTGCATTCCTTTCTCAAAAGTGTATTGTGTATTAGATTTGAATTATTATTGAAGTTGAAATTGTTATTAAAGATTGTTTTTGTTTGAAAAAAGAAGCATGTATGAAACAAAAGACAATGTATTTTATTCTTTGAAATGAGTTGAATTAGAAATAAGACTTGCAAAATTGTTATGAATGGTTGATGGAATCAATTAAATGTATTTGACTAAGTTTAGGAAACATATGCACATTCAAAAGACAAAATTGATAAACCAATTTAAAAGAAATAGTTCACTATCATAAACTTCATTCTGGCAATTCACATTTTAATAAAAATGAGTAGTTCAAACTTATACCAAACAATAAGATAAGAAACATTAAAATTCAGACTTAGTAAGTCCTAAGAAACTCAAATTTACCATAACATTTAAAAAAAACTCAAAACTAATAATAAAAATCAAATTTGGAACTTGCACAGTCATTTTTCTATCTATTGTTGGAAAAATACAAGTTGAAATCAATTGAACAAATTAATCTTCCTAAAACACTCTAAACCCTCCCTAGACTAATCCTCCATGTCTTTTTGACATGTTGAGTGAAGGAGGAGTTCTAATTTAACCAAATTGAGAATTTGAAAAAGTTCATTCACTAATTAAAACCCTGCAGAGATTTTTTCATTAAATTGACCTCTCAAACTTCATCAATTTCAAAAATTGATGATCCTTGTGCAAAGAGGGCATCGAGATTTTCGAAAAGTCCTGTTTTCCCAAAACCAAGAGCTTTCTAGCTCAAGTTATGGCCATTTGAAGTTTTACTTCAATTTGGCATCAAAAAAAAAAAAAATAATAAGATTTAATCTAACTATAGAAAAATTTAAATTTTAACTTTGGAAAAATTTCCCAAAAAGGTCCATGGCCCCGCCATCCCACAACCAATCGGGGCCTACCACGTGGCACCCCTAGGGAGGCGGACCAAATTTAAAACTTATCCCTTTGAAAAATTTTGCCTTGGGAAAATTTTCCCATTTTACCCCGCCACCCCGCCGGCCCGCAACCAATCACATGCTGCCATGTGGCATGGTGGAAGGGCGGACTCTTTTCAAACTTAAACTTATTCTTTTGAAAAATTTTACTTGGGAAAAATTTTCATTTTCCTCCCATCCCCAACCAATCGAGGGTGCACACGTGTCCTCTAGGGGGCTGAGGCGGAGCAGCGTGTTTTTTACTTTTTACCCTTTTGAAAATTTTTTTGGGAAAATTTTCATTTTGGCCCCCTGCCCCGTACCACCAATGAGAAAGTGCCACGTGGCACTTTGGGGGGGTGGGGCGGGGAGGGGGACCCCTTCCTTTTTTTTGTTTGTTTTTTGGCCTTGGGAAAATGTTCTAAATTTCTCTCCCCATGCCCCACTCCACCTCCCCCTCGGCCTTTTCTTTCCATGGGTGCGTGGACCCACACATCCTTTTTCTTCCTTCCTCCTTCATTGGGTGCAAGGCACTAAATCCACCCACCACTCTGCCCTTCCCTTCTCCTTTCCCGCTTGTGCCTAGGGCTTGACACGTGTCCACCCAGGGGACCCGTGGGGGTGCGGAATGCTTTGTGACTTTGAGCCATGTGATGGGAAAATTTCCCTATGCCACCCCATGACCCACCAATCCATCCAAAGCGCATCCCCCTCCTCTTGACACGTGTCCCCTAAGGGAATTTTTGACCTTAGAACTCCACCCACTCATATCTTGAGTTCTGTAAGGAGTTAGGAGGACTTCTTTATATCACCGGAAAGGTGAGAAAATTTCCTATCCATTGGGAATGGTTTAGGGAAATTTTGGAAGCATTAAGTAAGAGAAAAATCTAGTTGAAACTATGAGCCTGTTAGAGAGCAGGCATGGGGGTAAATTACTCCTGAACCTGACTAAAACATGTAACCCTAAAATTTGAACCTTGTGAACTTGATATAAGTTAATAAAGGAAACTTGTGTTTTGGTTTCGAATGGTTGCCTAAAAAACATGAGATTGCTAAAAACTTGCACTTGGCGTAAGATCACCCAAAAAAATCGTTCTTAGAAAAAACTCGCCATTGGCATGAGATCACCAAAAAAACTCACTCTACACATCATCTTAGGAAACTTTTATATCTTTTTCACTCTTTTACATCAAGTGCACACTTTATTTTTACACACTTTTTACATACTTATGCACATATCATAAAACGGGACTTTGACTACATTCTTGCTCTTCTTTTTACGAGTTCGTCCTTCTGAAGCAGCAATCACAAGCACAATAACAGTGCGACACGGTCTGATGCATATGCATACACCCCTAGGGTCACTTTCCTTTCCTAGTTTCCACACTTTATTTTTACATCATTCCACGCTTCACTTATCCATTCGAATGCTTCTCACCACACCCTCTATAGGAACACAAGGTACGCATCTCTTATCTACTTTATGTTATCAAGTATTCACTCAACAACATAAAGTGGGGAAAATGTAGACACAAAATTATGTACTTGGGTACATTTCTAGGTTCATAAACACATACTAACATTCATATGATTCCTAAGTGAGGAAACTAATAATTGATGATTATCTTTGGCCTTTTGTAATTATTTCTTGGTGTTTATCTGGTCTTTCACACTCTACATCCCATTCAATATTTTGTTTGTTTATTTTTTATGGCTCCGAAACCAGCGCTCAACTAGGATAGGAATGTCCAAGCACCCTTGTCCCCTCCGGGCGCCCCCGATCCTTTCAACGTTACTTGCTTATTTTGGATCTCTTTTATCTTTTGGGCATCTTTTCTACTTATGGGTCGGCCTTGGTATCAATTACGAAATTCAAACAAATGAATCATATAAATGCATAGTTATGTGACCAAAATCAAGAACTAAACATGAAGCATTATTACTATCACTTTGAAGTTTGCACTCAAAAGGCACCTAAAGCACTTCAAAGCATCCATTTGGCATTCAATCAAGGGATTGCATTTTTGCATACACGGCATATGAAGGGGAAGTTCATTTTTCCATCCACACATTTTATTTACATTGCTACATCTAGCTACACTCGTTATAAAGTGCACTTACACAAGGGCATCCTAGGGCACGATTTCTACACACACTCACTAGAACTACATGGAGTCTGAGATGTAATGTAGCACTCGGTTATAAGTTCACTCTTGAGGTGACCGTTGGGGTCGATCGACTCCCCATATTGCATCTTTCTTTTTGGATTTGATGTGGTATTATGGTTTTACGGTTGATATTTGTTTTACAGGTTATAGGTACCCTCGGCGATCAATAGTGACACACGGTCGGTCAACGGGTAATATTTACCACACTTGTGTGACACAATGAAGATCAAGTTCTAACCATTTTCGCAGTCACGGGCACCTAGTAGAGGTCGTCGATGCACGTGACGCTCATGTCCGGTCGTGAGCGTACGTGTCCGACCATATTCTTGTAGTTTGGAATTTATCCTAAGCATTAATGATACAATTCACCTCTCGTGCAACAATTTTCCCGGTTGAAAACACTTGAGGATCAAGCATTCATCATATAATGCATCTTTCCTATACCTCTTGCTTAGGGTTTTGTACTTGCGTATTACTTGTGTCATATTGAATTTAGCAATTGTATATCATAGTTTACATTCGGTTACTCTACAATAAAGGTTTAACGCTTATTATATTTTTGTTATATCAACTAGATGTGTAGTTGTTTAAGATCTATCATCTATGCAAACTCTACAAAGATGTTATTCTATTTTATAGGTAGTTAATTAACTAAAATATCGTATTAAGAGTACTTAATCTAACTAGGAACAATGAGATAAATAACAGTAAATAAATGCAATGAATAAATATAGAAAATGACCCAAACAACAAGGTAGATGAAAATAGAAACCCTAATGTGCAAGAAGAGTAAGGAAGTGACTTAGTTGATTCGGAGGCTGATATGGACTATGTCGTAGAATCAACTGAATATTCTGGAAGCAAAAATAAACATGCAAAGGTCTTGAAAAGGACAGATCTAAGTTGTGTGGCTAGACGGGGGGCACTGGGAGAGGATCGAGGCGCTGTGGACGCCCTAGTCTAAGTTGCAGGTGCCCTAGCCTTGCGGGAGGTCTAAAAACTAGCTTTGGAGAGTTGGATGATGATCTGAATCCTTCGTTGTGTGTCGCATGTAATTTGCTCCTCTATGTAGAATGTTGCCAATGATCAATGATGAAAGAAAGCCCTGTAAGACCCCAAAATAAGCAGCAAACCCTAAAAAAGGAAAATGCAAACGAAGGTGTCGATTATCCTCAATGGCCACAATGGTGGACTTCTTAAGTGTTACACTACATCTCGGACTGATGTAGTTCTATGTGAGTGTGTTTGATCATGCCCTAAGTTGTTCTTGTGTCATTTGCACTTTGTGAAAGTAGCGAGCAATAAGCGTGTAGAGAAAATGTAATAGAATGGTGGATGGAATAAAATGAATTTCCCTCCTATGCTTGTGTGATGCGAGATGAACCATCATTTTCCCTTATGATGAGTTAGATGAATGCAAATGAGCTCTAGATGGACGCATGACCTTAGATGATGATGATAGTGCCTAATGTTTGGTCCCTCATTATGGACTCATAACTTTGTATTTATATGGTTCGCTTATTCTAATTTCATAATTAACCCGAAAAGGACAACCACCAAAAAAATAAGGATCTCAAACGGTTAGAAAGTGCCCAAAAAGTGGTGGAAAAGTGTAAAAAGGATCGAGTGCCTAACCTGGGACCGAGGCACCTATGTGCGCCTGATCGAGGATAAAATGGCAGAAAGTGATAAAAGCTGACTAGGCATGTGTGCGGTGGAAGTCGGAAATGACGATAGAAAGCAGAGATAAAAATGACCAAGAGATGGGGGTTAATTAGTACTTTCTTCACTCAAAAACCATATGAATATTAGTATAAGACTAGGACTAAATAATACCTAAAGTGCGTGATTTAGTGTCTACATTTTCCCCCACTTTATGTTGGTGAGCGGAAAGCTTGGTAACATAAAGTAGATAGAGATGTGTACTTGATGTCCATGTAAAGTGATGTAGAAAGCATACCGAAGGACTAGAAAAAACGTGGAGTGACAAAAAGATGATGGAGCATGGAAACTAAAGATGAAAATGCACAAAAAAATGATGAGATTGAACCTAGGGCGAAAACGTGTGTGTATATGCCGATGTGTGTAATGTACCTACATGGTTGGTATGGTGTGTGTGCGCAAGAATTGTTGACACCATTGTTTTGTTGTTGATTGTTTGCTTCTCATACGATCGGACCTGTAAGGAGAAGACGATCAAGAAGTCAAATTTGCATGTATATATGTAAAAGACACATGTATATGTAATGAAAAGACTAAAATGAAAGTATGAAAAGTGTAAAAGGAACATGTGCACTTGATTCGTGATGAGAGAAAGGGTGTAGAAAGAGGATATCCTGTCTTGGGTTTTTGGGCGATCCAACGCCATAGGCCGAAGAAGTGTAGGGAGAAAGCTGCATTATTCTCCAAACTCAGTAACTACTTTCCGAATATGTGTGAAGATATTCATATATTGTCTAGTTTTTGGGTGATCCGACGCCACTAGCCGAAGTAATGTAGAGGGGAATTCCGTTGTATCATCTAACCTATAACTGCTCCCAGAATGCTAAGGACAACCATGTCTTGTAAAATCCATTGTGTACGAGGTTCGTAGACTAGTATGAACCCACTCATTGTATAACCCACAATGTCGAGGGCGAAAAGGCTCGAATCGAATCGAACCGGTGTAGAAGTGTTTTGAAGAATGTAAAACCCCAAATGATGCACCCCCTCTTTGGGGCGCATGTGACGTCATTGATAGGAGAATATGGCCCCAAAAGAGGACCAACCGCATGAACTCTATAACTATACCCTACATGGGGAAAGGAATGCACTTGGTAGAAACCAAGGCGCGCACAAAAAAAGAGGCTAGCCAAAGAAAAGTGTTAGTACAAACAAGCATGTATGTATAAGACAATGTGTAATCTATGCAACATAGTAAAAGCTACCAAGCAAAGTAGTAATGTAAACACGCAAGAAGACAAAGTAAGCCGCACAAAGCGGGCTGGAAACATGGGACATCACTCACGATGTCGCAAGACACGCAAGGCCATCATGACCACATACAACAAACAAGTGTGCACACCAAACATAATGCAAGACCCGTATACAAAGACAAGCAATGGCAGACAATGTAACAAACAAGTATGGAAGCAAATATCCATGCATAACAAATGCTGCACACGAAACACTCGCTAGCATGTTAGAAAGATAACTAGTATGTCAAAAGCGTGTATAACCAAGTAATATAAAGTGCTAAGTACAAAATGAAACAATAGCACTGTGAGAGACGAATGTGGATGCCCCAGACGACCTAAAGTGTAAGAAGGGTAGAAGGCGATCATTTGTATGCCGCATGCAAAGGATCCGTATCTGCGATCACAACTAAACAAAGGCGTGAACGTGCATGTGTGTATGGTATAGATAAATGACATACAAGAGATCTAACTAGCATGTGTAATAAAGCGACCATGAACAAGCAAATGCAAGAAAGAGTAAAAGCAACCATGATATGCAATATGTTGTGGATGGATGGAATGGAATGCAAGATGGATGATAGGATCCATGTGCCCCCAAGTGAATATAAATGTATGCAATGAGGTTCATTTGGTTTTCCCCATCAGCCAGATCAAGCAGTTCACATATCGTATGCATGTTTCCACATTTTTTGACATATCTCATAGGGTACCTACAACTACAACATCTGCAATCCCTTCTCCATAATGCTTTGGCGAATGTCCAACCCTGTTTTGAAGCTCCTATTTTTGCACAAGATGGGAGTGTGTTAGAAAAGGTAACCCGATCAGATTGGACACGGTTGCATTAGGTGAAATACTATCAATGTTTGACTGCATCATAATTGTTCTTATTTTTTCCTCTACTCACTTTCAATGGGATTCATTGCAGTTTACAAGACCACATGCATTCATTGCAGATCTTACAAGACCACATCTCATCAAGACATTTTATTGAACATTTTACATGCCCTGTTCTGAATCTCCCATTTTGGTAAAAGTTGGGTGGATGTTGGAAAAAGTTGTGGTGTCCATCTTTACACTTATGCAAAACTTTGATCAATACAATCCATGAGGCCATAGTTCTTTCAAGCATTTAATCAAACAATTTGTATGCCAATCGCATGCTTCGACATTTTTAAAGCTCCCAATTTGGCATGGGTTTGATAGTTGCTAGATCCATTTGCTTCAAAGTTTCAAAGGCCTTTTCAGAAAAACCATTTTATGCATGTTCGCATTCATAGCGGTCGACAAGACAACATCTCAACAATTCGTCCATTGTTCTAAATCTCCCATTCTAGAGTAGAACTTACTTGTTATATAGTGTTAGCATTACGTGATTCACTTTCTTGTCCAATTAAAATCCATAAATGTATAGAAATTTTGAAATTAATCTCTTTTAATATGCAATGTCATCTATTAAAAATTAATATTTCTTATTGAATGCAATGTCATGCATCACCTACTCTATATTGTCTAATTTGTATTCATAAATCTATTAGGATTTTAAAAAATTAATATTTCCCATGGAATGCAGTGACATATTTCGAAAATTAATATTTTTCTCGAAGTGATGTTATGTTTTTATTTCCCCTGTTGTAATTCTTTGTTAGCATAGCTTGTATTGCATAGCATGCAATATAGTGGAATGTCTAAATGATATGAATAAATGATGGATATCTATTCAAAATGGTGACTACAAATTGCATAAGAAAAAATCAAAGAAGCCAACGTATATTTCATTGTTGGAAGCAATTCAGCGACAACTATCTCTCATCCCCTGAACATCACAACATTTTTGTGGAAACTTTAATAGTTGTATTTTCCTTTGGAAACTGCAGTAGCTAAATGTAGGGTAGTTGTATGTCTTTTTTATGAGTCTTTTTAATCGCAAGCATGATGAGGACGTGCATCGTATATTTTGCAATAAATTTGTCCTCTACGAAAGGGAAGACATTGTTTGTTATAGAGCCATGTTTACTTCAAAACCTTTGCTCTGTGTTCTTTGCCATTTTGAATAAAGTTACATATCCATTTTGATTTATGTTTTGTGCATATCCTCTTGTCAATACAATCCATGAGGCCACATTGCTTCGAGGCATTTAGTCAAACAGTTCACATGCCAATTGCATGCTTGCACATTTGCATGTATATCCACCCCTGCAGTATTTTCGGTGTCCTAACCACTTACCAGTCCCAAATCAAATAATACCATGATGAGAATCACATTTATTTTTAACCTTGGAGCTCATTTAGATTGCCACTAAGTTTGCATATGGGCTCCCAGTTTCAGAACAAAATGTAGTCTATATCCTAATCAATAGAGAATATTTTTGTCTATCTAAAAAATGCCTTGGAATCTTGCATAAACAAAACCAATGTCCAAGTGATTAATTACAATGGATTCAGTTTTTTTTTGTTTTCCCTTTCAAGGCAAAAAATTTGCAAAGCACACGTGATCAATTGCATTTTGGGAAAAGACATTTTGGTCAAGCATTTAGTCCATGAGACATTTTGTCAAACAATTCATGTGCTCTGTTAAATAGCTCCATTTCCACATTTTCTCAAACAATTCACGTGCTTTGTTTGATAGCTCCCTTTCCACGCCAAAAACACATGTCGGTGCTTATATGGAATCATTACAATTCATGAGGCCATGTTTCTTCCACACGTTTAGGTGAACAATTGGCGAGTCAATTGCATGCTCACACATTTTGCATACATTTCTACTAGAGCAACTGCAGCTACAAAATCTAGCAAAGGTTAAGGGGTGGCTTGACCACCCTTCTCTTCCAAGCAACAAATCCCTTCTCCCTTCTTATAGAATGGGGATTGTTGTAAGAGAAATACTTACTATGCCAATGCATTTGGCATGAAGTGAATTTGTGAAATATGTAGCAGGGCTATTGGTACATAAAAATTTGCACCTCTAAACCCCAAACCCATAGCATCTCTATTATGAAACATCACATTAGTCATTAAGTTAATTGTAAACAATTTTGCCCCCATCAAATATTCTCCAAATACATGCGCTTCAACAATCCTCTTTGAATCAAAATAATTGTTATATTTGCCATATTCTACAGTCACCTCTTTATTTAGGGTTTCACCGCCTCTCCCAATCCCCTAGCGTATGATCTACTCATGCAATGTATTCAATGAATGTCTTCTTTCGACAACAATGACACCAGACATTGCAGTTGATCTTCTTCACTTCACAAGTCTCAATAACCTTCAATCTCTTCTACGAGCCTTTGTTAAACGTCCCGAGTGGAATCCATAGACCAAAATGTCAAATTGTGTTTTGCATGAGAACACAAGGTGAGGGAGGAGCATGCCAAAAGTTAGACTTTCTTTTAAAGTGTCATATCATTGTGGACGATCGGGATTCAATTGAAGTCATCAATATAGCGTAGCGAGATGGACGGCAGAGATCAGCCCTTGTTGGTACGGATGTCAAACACCCTCGACTTTCCACGTAAGTATACTTCTTCGACATAAATATAAAATAATATATATGACGATATTTTTTTGCAGTGATTTTATGCAACCGTCAACTCTTTATTTAACTTTTGAATGGGTTTCAATAAATAACTAAAATTAAAAAGGTAAAACCAAAACCCACCATAACCAAGAGTCTTTGCACTAAACAAAATCATAAAAACTATCAATGTGTGATTTTGAAAACCATCGTGAATCAAATATTTATACAAACCAAAAAATATGCCATGTCGTGGAGGGGGAAAACCCAATTTGTCATGAATGGTATTTGCATTTCTTGAGTTAGACAATGTCTCAAATTTTCACGAGGAAACCTTCATGCACATATCTTTCCCAATTGTATTCAGCTTACAATAGATTCGAGTCTACATCCTATGGAAACTTTATACATGCTTGACCATGCTTTGTGCCCTTTACATTGATTTTACGGTTTAGAAATTGAAGGATCTATTACTTTCTAAGGAATTAAGATTTAATTCACTATCAATGCTACACATTTCCATATGAAGATTTAATGATCTATGTTAATGAATATTGTTGTGCAAAGTTATCCGAATATACGTATTCCATATTCTCCAAACTCAAGTTACTAGTAGTATATTATTGTTATGTCAAAAAAGTAGCACCCGAGATCTGCACTGGTTACAAGTCCCTACTTTTTGCTAACATGGGACCATCTCTCAAGTTGTGGGACGTGGGACTTGCTACTTGAGATGGACCTCTGGAGAAGGTCGGCTCCCTCTACCTAAACGAATGCCAAAATTACTCCTAAGGAAGGAAATGTAGCTAACTAATCCTAAACTAATCCTTCCAACGGTCCGAGGAGAGAGAGAGGTTAGAAAGATACGAAAGGTGAAGTCCTAAGCTAAAAGGCGGTGATAGCACCAGAAAAGGGTTGATTGCTCTCGACAAGCGGAAAGAAAGTGAGAAAACATGGGAGAGAGGGCAGACAAATGTGCCACAAACAAGAACCATGTAGACTAAACCTTGCTTCACATTTACAACACAACAAAAATAGAAACAAGTAGGGAATACACACAACATGCCAAAAGATGAAAAGGAGACAAAGCGCAAATAAAGCGAGTTAAATGGACAAAACGTACCACAAAACAGATTTTATTTCTTAAATTTTGCACTGAGCATTACATTCATGGTAGAAGGCGAGAATACATTACAAAGACCAAATTAAAGATCTTGAACTCATGGGAAGTCGGCCACTATTTTGACATAGTGTCGTTATAACAAAGAGCCCTCCTTAGAAATGTGCATCAATTTACCATATATAGCGAGAATGGAGGGAGACAGAAGAGGGAAAACGAAGGACTTTCAAACTTCAACCACCACTAATCATGCATAAACTCTTAAAACAATCATGGGCACCCTATTTGAACCCCTTCTCCGTGTCCTTTTTGCTTGTAGGAGAAAGTAAGAGCCTCATACTTCATTAAATCGTGTGGTTGAACCGTCTGTAACTACTCATTAATGCTCACATTGTTTTTCCTCTTTTCTCCCGCCAAACACCTTCAAAATCTAATTCTCGTGATGCCAAATTAGAGTGTTCAAGAGATCTTTCCAATGATACCGATTTTGTGTGATTTGGAGGGGGTAATCGAAAAATATCATCATTTGAATATTTGCACGCCATGATGAACAAGAGAGTGACAAGTGGCAACATTTGATTAGCTCGAGGATTACCCTCGCCAACATGTGCAACGCTTTTGTCTTTGCCATGTGTCGATCCTTCATTGGCTCAAGTATCGGGCTTTGCTCCCCTTTACTTTTACTCTATTTCCTTGGCTTTATGAAGGTCTACCATATTAAGAAATACCGGCCAATAAGATTACGCCATGCTTTTTCACAAGTGTCGACTGTCCTTGAACATATACTAGCCACTACAAAGTATTAGCCATTGAAATAGCTCCACATTTCTTTGCGATTCACTTTTGCTTAAGACCACGACTAACCATTGCGAAGTGTGAGCCAACAGAGAAAAGCTCCATGCACTTGCAATGTCAATCCTTTTGATTTCCTCCTTTGCCCCCGCGAAATCCCAACTAATGAGATCATTCCACGCCCTTAGGTTGTCAAACTTCCTTTAACTCTTGACTAACAATTGTGAAGCACAAGCCAATGAGAGGGCTCTACGCTCTTCGCAATGTCGGTTTGTGTCGGACCGCCTTCGTGTTGTAGCTTTTTACGGGGGGACTTTGAAACTTTTGGCTTCAAAAGCAATGTACCACCTATCCCCTTGTTGACCTTGTTGACTTTCCTAGACCCGATGGATTATTGAACTCGATTTATTTCACGGACTCGAGGTCCGCAGAATGGATCTACCTTGAACACCGTCGAAATGTCATCGAGTGTTCACCAATGGTCATCAATCTTACGCAACCTTTCATTGCTTTAACCCACCACATGTCCTTTGACTTGCCTTGACCCTACCAAGACCCAATAGAATTATCTAACACAATTTACTCCTAGAACTTAAGGTCCACAGAGCTCAAATGCTTTGAGGAGAGCCAAAATGGCGCCACGTGGCCTATTGTTTGATGCTTGGCAATGAATTTGACGATCAAATGAACATCCGTCGACTTTTGATAGAGCCCACCAATTAATTAAGTCTCCCACAAGTTTTCGAAAGCCAACGACCAATGCTTTTGGGAAGGGAATTTTGTCAATTGTTTAAACGTCGAGACTTGTTAAAAATGGTTAAGTCCATTTTTAATAAGTTATCCAAATTAACCCGAGGAGGTAAATTTGGGATAACTTGATTACACTTGTGTCGACGGCCATGATTCAATTGAGGTCGTCGATACAACCTAGCAGGTGGATGGCATAAATCCGTTGGTACAAGTGTCAAGTGGCCTCCAACTTTCCCCCTGAGTATACACCTTTGGCATAATAATGGTCGGCACTTCTTAATCCCATACGTTTATGGTCCAAACAAACCCGCATCAAAAAAGAAGTGTTGGATTTGATTAGAATTTGAAATCTTCATTAAAATCAGGAAACCATTCCAACCTTAAATCAAACATCTAATGATTTCATTAATTTTATCCCGTACCAATTGATGTTTGGTTGAATTGGTTCGGAGTATGGTAAGCACACCTGGACTAATAGTAAAGTGGGTTTGCAAAGAAGCTGAACTACTGACGGACTATTCCCGGTTAGACATCTTGTAATAAGTCATCATTCAGAAGCCTGGAAAAGGCTCCCGACATAGTCCTAGCTGACTCGGGTTATATACCCTTCACTCTTATCATTCTTATAAACCCTGGGTCAGATGACACGCCAATAGCAGTGGCACTTACTATTTGAAGGGTGCCTTTAAGAGTAGAGAAGTGAACCTAGAAATCTTTTGAGATCATTTTCCAGCAGAACCATGATCTGGGGTATAGAATGAAGACACTGCGGGCTCAAAATCAGGATTAGATATCCAAAATCTGAGCAGAGAGTACCCAGAAATCTTTTGAGATCATTTTCTAGCAGAAGGATGATCTGGGGTATAGAATGACGACACTGCAGGCTCAAAATCAGGATCAGATATCTAAACATCTGAGCAAAGGAGTGAACCAAGAAACCTTTTAACATCATTTTCCAGCAGAAGGATGATCTGGGGTATAGAATGAAGACACAGCAGGCTCAAAATCAGGATCAGATATCTAAACATCTGAACTAAGGAGTGGACAAAGAAATCTTTTGAGATCATTTTCCAGCAGAAGCATAATCTGTTGGATAGAATCAAGACACTGCCGGCTCAAAATCAGGGTCACATATCTAAACATCCGAGCGTTGAAAGACTTCTAATTGAAGATCTCAATTCTGTATACAAAATGGCAGAAATCTTTTGCACGAAAAAGTCCAATAGTTTCCTTTGTTGACGGGAAACATCTATTATAGCTTCTTTGATCAATCTACCATAGATCATCATAAGATGAGTAGGTTCCAATCTTCTCAGGGCTTTCAATGACCAGGGTTCATCCTCACTGGCAGTTTCTGATCCTATCAGGGCTCTCAATGATCAGGTTTCATCTTTTCTGGGGGAAATGCAAACAGAAAATTGTTTCTTTTCATAACTCTATCCGAAGACATGGCGCTGGCTATAGAAAGGAGGCTCTTGATAGTATGTCAGTAAATATTCCAAAGGTAATTGCAGTTAAAATAAGATTTTCCTAGAACATAGCAACAGAGACTTGAAATTAATTTAAATTTCTATGCAAGAGGATAAAAGGAAAACAACGTTCTTGAGGGATTCTTCCAAATTTTCGGACGTATGCTAGTGAAAAACAAATCGGTGCTGAAAGAGATTAATCTGCTTTTTTGCTGTTGCTCGAGGAAGCTACACATTATTATTCTTCTAAACCTGTGTCTGAGTAATGTGATTTACAAGACATCAGGTAAAGATCTTTATAACAGACTAAAATCTTCCCTACTCAAATCTTGGATTAAGAGAAGTTATTTGAAAGCTATGGAGATTTTGGATAAGTGTAATAACAGCGATTAAGTCATCCAGCCGCCCAAAAGCAAGAGAAAGGAATGCATGAGTGTTCATGAAATTGGACATGAATAACATATTTGACAGAATCAATAGGGATTTTTTTGTTTAAAATACTCATCAAAAAAAGATACACGAAATAAAAAAACAGATTATATGAGTGGCATAAGCAAGCCTTTTAACTTTCCTCTCTGCTAGCTTCTCAGTCAAGGTGAATGGTAGGACAATTGACATCATCACTATACTTGATTAAACACCAGGTCATGATAGCTTCCATGTTGCTAATCTTCCAAATTTCCTGCGGATGGAGTATTTCAAAGAACTCGGACCTACATTCTTGGCCACTATTTTCAATATGGAAGCTTTACAGCTCTTAGCTCCTAACTCTGTATTACAGTTTAGATGAGAGTGACAGGAGTTATTGCTAGTGGGACAAACCCACTCCTCTCAAAATCTCAAACGAAAAAAAAAAGGTGTGAAATGCGGGCAAATTCTGGATGAAGTAATAGAAGTTCATAAAGCCATTTATTTGACCCAAAAAGAAGCTTTGCAGCTCTTAGGTCCTAACTCTGTATTACAGTTTAGATGAGAGTGTAATGTCCCCAATTCCGAGCAGTTGGCCTAACGGCCCTATTTTGGTCTTAGCCCTGGTCATTCCCAAGGGACTAACGACTTTGGAGGTTATTGGGGATGGTTGTCTGGTTTCCTACTAGGGTTTTGTTATATTTTGGGCGTTGGGAGGGTCTAATGGGCCCTTTGTATTCTATTTTGTCGTTGGGATCACTTAAGTGGACACTTCTGGCATTTAATGTTATGTTTCTTCGTTGGGGCCACTTAAAGTACCTTTTTGGCGACTTGAGGGATATGTATTGCATTTAATGTTATATTTCTTTGTTGGGGGCGCCTTTTTGGGCCAAGGCGCCTAGGGGAAAAAGTAACTTTAAAATATTTATTAAATGGGCCCTCTCCATGGGAAAGTGCGCCTTGGGGGTTTTAGGGTTTCTTTGACATGAAAAGGTTATAAAAGGAGAAGAGGGGTGAAAGGATAGTCATTCATGCATACACTTATATTTCTTTTCATGGTGCAACTGCTGTTTGCAACTTTTAGCTTGTGGAGTAAGATCCCACGGGAACCCTAGCTTCGGTGGTGAGAGATCCATCCCTAGCTAGCAGGGCATTCTTCGGTAGTGAAAGATCTACCCTAGCTTGTCATTTGGAGCAGATTTCAGGGCTGGTTTTACAGAAGTATTTTCAGAATTTTCAGAATTAGGGTTTGAGGATTTTTGAGAGTTTGGTGGAGATTTTTCAGCTGGTTTTCGGATCAGACCTACGGCAGCCATAGAAGAAGGATTCGGCATCATCTACAGAGGGTTTCACAAGGGTTTTGGCTATTTTCCAAAGGGGGCGACTTGTTTGGGAATTTGCAGCCCTAATTTCTAGGGTTTCCAGCAGTCCTTTTTCAGATCTGAAGGTTGGAAAGTCATCTACTATTTTTATATATATTATTTCCAAAGTTTCATCATTAGTGCATTTGTATTCGGAAAGATATTAATTTTCGAAGTTTTCCGGCTATTTTAGGCACGCTGTAATTTTCTGGCAGCGTTATATTGACTGAAAAATTCCAAAAATATTTCCCTTGTGTTCTTCATATTATTATCTTGTTCCAGTTAAAATTTCAAGTATTTTGGACGGGTATTTTGAGAGTTATTCACATTTTTCTGTTCGCTGCCCTAGCTGTACTTTTTCTGCATAAAATCTGCAAAAATCAGATTTAGTATTTTGCTGCAAATTTCTGTGTTTTGTCATTTTTGTGGTAAGATCCCAACTAGGGATATTTCAGAGAGTCAGTGGAGTTCTTGCTAGTGGGATAAAGCCACTCTTCTCTCAAAATTGCAAATGAAAAAAAAGGTGTGAAATGCGGGCAAATTCTGCATGAAGTAATAGTAATTCATAAAGCCATTTATTTGGCTCAAAAAAGGAGGGACGGAATGCTCATATATTTGGACATGAATAAAGTAAACAAAATAATCAAGTTGCTTCTTTTGGTGGGTAAGATCCTCAAAAATTGATTTCTTTGACAGTGTAAGCAGGTCCATGCACATTTTTCCTCTTGCCAGAATCTCAGTTCAAGTGAATTGCAACGCAGCCAGATTCTACGTAGCCCAGAGAGGTCAGAGGCTATGAATCTTTTAATCCTGATTATATTAAAAGCACATGCTTTGGGGAGTGTCGTAAAAATGCAAAGGACCTCAGAGTCAAAAGGGGATAATCAAATAACCTGCAAGATAGAGAACTTCTGTGCCTCCAACTAATGAATGCGTGACTGGGAATAACTAATTCTAGTAATCTTAACTTTTCATAAAGTCCTCAATACCACTGAAGGACTTATTGCACAGGGGTGTACACAATAAAAGCAAGCCAATTCTTTCAGGGATAAGGTCCTCAAAAAAATGGTTTATACAGTGTAAGCAGGTCCATGGAGATTCTCTTGCCGGTATCTTAATTCAATTGAATTACAACCCAGCCCCATTCACCAAGGTTCAAAGAGGTTGAAGGCAAGGAGATCTTTTAACCCTGATAATCTTAAAACTTAAAGCAAGTGCTTTGGTGAGGGTCACAAAGATACATGGTGATCATCAAAACACCTGCAAGGAGGAGAGCACCTTGCACCTCCAATTAATGAATGCCACTTTGATTAATTGTAAGAATCGAGTTCCAACTCCAGTAAAGCTAAAATTTTAAGGGAAGTCCTCGATACCAACAAAAGAATTAATAGCAACCAATTGGCAAGGAGAAATCCAAAATCTCACTTCCCATCGTTGTGTTAGCAATAGAATCAGATAGCCAATCATCCCTGTAGAGATAGTTGGGAATTTGTTTCGTTAGTTACAATGCCAAAGCCAAAGCTAATTGTTAGAACAATTCAAAATTCGGAAGAAATAGCAAAAATGGAAAGATAAATTTTTACTTTCATCGAGGAGAACTCGGCTGTTTCAATCAGGCATGTAGATAGTATTTCAATTTCTCAAAATCTTTGCTGGAACTCAAATGATCCTTTTTCAATTTCAAGACTTTTCTATATGAGTGGAAAGAGTTACGTCAAAGAATGAGACAGCAATTGGTGAAGTTACCAATACTGGACCTGAAAAATAAAATAACCTGCCCTCATATAGCATATCTATTGAGTATCTAACAGAAAGATGAGCTGTCACCCTACTAGTGAAGACAACAGAAACTAAAATCTATAAAAGTTTCAGCAGAAATGGAAACAATTTTTAAAAACATCCACAGAACTTGATCCACATCAACGACAATCTGGATAAGGATCTAGAAAGTAATAGAATTGGAACGGAAAGTTATATTACTCTATTCATTATATAAATTGCATAATCTTGCAAAAGACATATGGTTGTTTTACCTGCTATATATTACAAAGGTATACATATATTACAGAGCCGCAAAGGCAAGAAGAAAGATCGTGGAAGTTAAACCATTATGGGGTCCCAAATACACCCCTTGACCTTCTGACCATTACAAGGCTAGATTGACAATGCGCACCTTGCTGACAAATGCTCTAGCATAACAACATTGGAAGTGCCCATTGGCATGGCACATGGGCTGTATCATCTGATGTCAAACGTGTGATGCCCAAAACAGCTAAAAACTGCTTGGAGTGAGTTGGCCTTACTGTTTGGCACAGAGATTTGTCAAACTCAACCATAGTTACCTAAGACTCCGGGATGAGGGGATGTCAGGATGTAGGGATGGGGTTTCTAAGATAGCTAAAAGTTTCCTTGATTTTGGGTACAGTAAGGGTACAGCTATTATCATAATATATAAATATTAAAAATATAAAAATGGGTTTCCTAACCCAGAAAAAAACATGAAAGATTATAATTTCAGCACCATAGCCAGCAATGTTACCAAAGGGCATGCAACATCTCTTTATCATGTCACTTATAAGATTGTATCCTTGAAATCAAAAATAGATTTCTGGAACAATAAAGGCCATACAAACTACATGAATAGCCATCCATAGACAAAAACCGACAAAGGCAAGCATCTGTTATCATACAAAAAGTGGCAGAAAGACTTGCACAACAAAATTTTCAAACTAAAGAAATCCTTTAAAACATGAATTCCTATATGCTATTGCATGTATGAGAAAGGCTTAAAAAAATAAAATAGCATCAACCTCTCGTTAGAATATCTTCTTTTGGAACCTACATAAAACAGCAAAAGTCCATTTCTTGGGAAGGTAACTTTGCATGGGAAAAGGATTTACATCTAGTATCACTGCATAAAGTACTAGTTTTCATTTTCCTCTTTTAGAATCATAATCTTTTATGTTTTTTTAAATCTTTTTTTAATATATTTTTCAAAACTTTTTAAGATTTCAGAACATCCCCTGGCTGTCTCAGGAATGTCATGGTGCACACCCATTGGAGTTCCCAAAGTCTTAAAACACTTAGAATGTCCCAGTTGCATTCCCTAAACTCAGGGAGCATCCCCAAAGCATTCCCTTCATTTTTGCATTTGGGGGTGCACGGGGGAACATTTCACCCCTATATCCCCAAAGCACCCAAGACATCCCAAATGTTCAAGACAGCTTAGGGATGGGTAATGCACATCTCAGCATAACACTGGTCAACTCGTTAACTTTTCAGCAGCCATCTCCAGGTAACTTTTCAGGTGCCCAGTTTGCTGAAAGCAGCTGTAAGATTGTCTTTTTGTTGGGAAGAGTTCCAAAATGCTAAACCCAAGAGGAAGAAAAAATGAAATGATTTAAATGAGG
Organism: Taxus wallichiana var. yunnanensis; assembly: GCA_018340775.1. NCBI lineage: Eukaryota > Viridiplantae > Streptophyta > Pinopsida > Cupressales > Taxaceae > Taxus > Taxus wallichiana. The sequence continues at coordinate 661,673,974 of CM031242.1, forward strand.
GTATGATACGTTATGATAGCTTGCAACATTATTTGCAAAAGGTATGACGAGGATAAGGGAAAGGAAAAAGCAAGGACGATATCATTACCCATTTTTTTATATTGCTCCGCTGGAACTAGGAAATTTGTGTAGATATAAGGATCTGTTGCATTTGCCATCCCCATAGTTATACAATGTAAAACCAACATTGTATACACCATATACCCCGTGTTTTGAGGATTTTCATAAACTATATTGCAATTAGTGCGAATAACTGTAAAACGTCTGTATAGATTGCAACTTGTTAATAATGGCCACGCACAACCACCCATTTGGCAAGCCAAGTTCTCTTTATAAAAAAGTTTCCTGTTTGCCTTTATTTTATCAACTCGCATGCAACTGTACAGCTAATTGTTTTTGATTTCGACACTTTCAAATGTTTTTCTTTGCTAAAGAATAAAATAGTCATTTGGATGTATAAGTAACCAAGATCTAATGCATGTATATCCATTAAATAATATTCCAATGTTTTATTTTCCAAATATTTAAGTTTGTATATTTGTATTTATTTTAGTCGTGATGATTACTTTATTGTTTTTAATTTATTCTTTTAGTTTTACACTTTTCTATATTTTCTTTCACGTGTATTATGTAGGAATGGATTTATACTAAGTATGCAAAGGAAAGGATTTTATACTATGTATGCAACCAAATGCTTATAAACTATTTTTATTTATTTTACTCGTGGTGATTTTTTATTTTTTCAATTTATTCTTTAATTTTTTATCCTTTTTATATTTCATTTTAAGCAATCGTTATGGAGGAATGGATTTATACATTATTCTAAGTATGCAAACAAATGTTTATAAGACATGTAATTAAATCTAAATATATACATAGTAGTAGATTAGACTTATCCACATTCACAGTACAAAGTAAATTGGCTTTCCCTTAAGTTCAAACCTTTGAACTGGGTGATAAGGGAGCATTAATCAGAGAGAAGGGAACAATCAATTAAATAATCTTTCGTTTTGTTTTTGTTTTTATACTAGGAGTAAGAAGGAGAGGTTAATAGGTAATTATTTTAAATATTTCCCATTATCCTTACAATGGCCAGGAAAAACATGGTGAAAGAAGCAATACAGTTTTGCTTTCAGGCACAACTTTGCACTCCACAATAAGGTATTTATAGCACACAGCAGTGCATTTAGTAAGCATTAGCATTGGCATGCAGGATTTGCTAAATCATACTCATGGAACATTGTCTTGCAAGGTCTGTGACAGGTTGCAAAGAACAGGAAGCCATATAAATATATAGCAAGAAAGGTATCAGAAAAACATCCAGTTAAACCATAATAATAACAATCTTGAGCCTTACATATTTTAACAAAGCTTTTTATAATCTAAATTTCCCATCAAGGGTTTGGTAGGTTGTAAGATCAACCCCTGCAAGGGTTATGTTTACATTTCTACTAATGTTTTGCTTTCGAATCGGAAACATCACAGATGGAGCCCTTCAACAAAGGGTGTTTTGATAAAATATATGGAGATAGATACAATGATTACAGACCCTTTATTAATAACTATTAACAATGCACATATAGAGCCCAATGCCTCTAGTCTATATTACTCATGAAATAAATAGAAGCTTTAAAATACTTTGGAATTCAGGATAGCATTGCATATGTAGTTTAAAATGAACCATAAGAATAATATGCACAATAGAGAATACCCTTTTGCAGCACCCTCACAACATTCAAAGCTCCAAAGATGGCGATACAGTATCAATTATTTGCATTTTAACCTAACCCTTCCCATTGAAGCTGATGATAAACGATAGGGTCGTTTCCTGTAAAATGGTTTCGAGTAAAAATCCTTAATCCTTTTCTCCATCCCTTACACTATTTTAGGAATTAAATTCGTGTTCAGCCCGGATAAATTTGTCTTTACACAATACACATCCTACTTTTAATTTCAAAAACTTAAGCAGGATTATAAAGCACGTACAGACCTCTTGGAATATATGGTAAGACTCAAACAAAAGAGCATACAATATCAGAAACAAAGTACTATTCATGATCTGCTCACATATAATTCAATGGACATATTACAGGGCCTAAGATATTACAGTAGAAATACAGGCCTTTTTTTTTTAAACCCTTAAATTCAGGTTTTTGACGACCTAACCCTTAATCGTAACCTTTAAATTCAGGTTTTTCACCACGGCCTAGCTCCATGCTAGCTTCTTACAAAATACAAATCGCTAAAACCTGAAAAAAAAAAATACAGTTCAAGGGTTTTAGCACCTCCATTTCACAGGTGGTGCCAAAAGACACCGTACACGCAAAATCAGCCGCTGGTAAACTTGGTGACAGCCTTGGTACCCTCGGAAACCGCGTGCTTGGCCAGCTCCCCTGGAAGAACAAGCCTAACAGCCGTCTGAATCTCCCGCGATGTGATCGTGGGCTTCTTGTTATACCTTGCCAATCTGGAAGCCTCGTTGGCCAATTTCTCAAAAATGTCATTTATAAAACTGTTCATGATCCCCATGGCCTTGCTGGAAATACCAATATCAGGATGCACCTGCTTGAGGACCTTGAAGATGTAGATCTTGTATGTTTCTACGCTCTTCTTATGTTTCTTTCTACCCTTTTGTCACCCCCTTCTTTGGGCAGCTTCTTCTCTGCCTTTGCAGGCGCCTTCTTTTCAGCTGCAGGGGATTTCTCAGCCACTGGTTTTTTCTCGGCGGGCTTCTTCTCAGCTTTAGGAGCCATCGTATGGTATTCAAAATATATGCTTGTCAACGCTCTTCAAATATATAACGAGGTCGAAGATAAGAGCAGCTAAGTAGCAACACGCAGTAGCTACCTTTACTAATATACAGAACACAGGCTGTTTGTTTATTGGCGATTTAGTTACGGCATGGATCGAAACGTGGGCCATCGATTGCAACTTCGATGAACGGGTCAGATTTAGTTTTGTCCGCGTCCCGATGTTTTGAATAGTTATAATATGCCAAAATACTTAGGCGGTGGTCTTATGGAGGGGCCCATAATTTTTTTTAATGAGAAAACAATGATATTGGTATCCTTGTGCCATGTTAGAATGGAGATTATAAGTGTTGAGTAAGCATATATCTATATTGAAGTCTTCCAATGGCTAAGCAACGATGATTAAGGACATCCAATATGTTAAAATTATCCTAAGGTACGATTACGGTCTCATCCGTTTTGACCCTCTCAGTAATGGGGAGGGGCCCATAATTTTCCCTATGAATATTTCTTAAAATTTGTGGAGCTAATTTTTTTTTGATGTAGGGATACAATTTTCAATTTTTGAGTTGTGGCGACTCAAAGGAAAATCCTAAGCAATTAGGGCTTCGACGGTTGCATGGCTATGCAAGGACAACTACAAGAGGCAAACAAATTTCGGTAGTATGGCCTTTAGCATGGCCTTTACACATGTGTTGCATAGAGGAAGTGTGAGATCATGAGGGTCTCCTCAGTCTTTCAAAGATGTCATTTTTGTTAAGGGATCTCTTCTTTCCCCAACTACCTTTTTGCCAATCTCATGTATTGTAGAGAAATCAAACAAGGTCCTTGCTCCAAAGGTCAAGTATTCAATGATAAAGGAATTTTCTCCAACCCTTAAATCTCTAATTGTAATATCTTGGTTTAATAGATTTTGGCTTAAGTTTGCAAACTTCACAATGGATTACTCCAATTGGGCCAAAAGTTGTGATATTCTTCTATGTTCCAAATGGTCCTTTAAAGTTCACTCCATATGGAGTAGGACTACCATACGGATTTTAAGGAAGGCCCCTGGTTTTGGAGAAGAGTGAAACTCTTTGTTACCCCTTGTTTTGTGAATTTTAACCCCTCCACTATGGTAGCATCCAAAATGCCAATTTGGGTTTGACTCCCAAATTTGCATATTCCTTTTGGGATTAGCTTGTCATTCGTGGTGTTGGAAATACTATGGGCAATTTTTTATGTCAAATGACAAATTGGCCACACAATGTATTTTTACCTATGCTTAAATTTGTGTGGAGATTGACCTCAATAAAGGTCTACCAAACATGTTAATTTTAAAGTTGGGTAAGTTCAAATGGTCTTAAATCTTGAATTATGAAAATACGACATTTAGGTGTTGATTTTGTCATTAAACGAGGCATCTTCAAGCAACATGTCCTTGGGCACAAGGGCAACCTAAAAGGAAAAAGGGGCATTATGTCAAACCTAAAAGTTGGCAACCTTATGACTTTCCTCCTTTAAAATCCAAAGCCAACAAGAATACATAAATGTGCCTCGCCTCAAAGGTGGAGAAAAAGAAAGATGAAGGCACAAAAGTTTTGATTGAATATTTAAATCAATCATTGGAGACTCTTGAAGAAGTGATGTTTGTAGAGGATCTTTGCTCGAGAGAGGGCTATAAAATAAATCCTAATAGGAAGAATCGAGAGATCCCATAAATCTGAAAATTTTGAGTATGATAAAGAGCAATCTTTAATTGAAATTCACAACTCGGACCTACAAGTGATTATAAGCAAAACGTCCTCTTAGGGGTTAGACTGTGGTCAAAATGAAAAGAAAAAATAAAGATTGTGGTCATTTCCTTTTGATGGTTTTGTTGTTTTGCTTCAACTTTTGTGTCACTTCTTTGAGGTAAGCTAGCCTAATTCTTGAGGCCTTTGTTTAGCATTTTGGGTGTGACTCTTTCTACATATCTTTTTGTATGGTTAACATTGTAAGAAAACAATGATCAAGCAATACATAGGGCATAGCCCGCAAACAATGGCAAACAATAACAAACAAGAAGTGAGAGATAACCATGGTTATATAAAATCCTACAAGGAAAATGCTACACATGAAGCACCCATTAGCATGTTAGAAAGATAAATATTATGTCAAAGCATTAATAGATCAATGAAAAGTACGTCGTAGGGACAAAAAGTAGTGAGGACTATAACAATAGGACGTGTGATGTGTAAGAAGAGAGTAGAACGATAGATGCCCCGGGAGCCTCGACGGGACTAGTAAAGAATGGTTTTGAGCATCATGCATCGTGTAAGAATTTGTAAAAGTTATGCATTCACCTCAAGATACCATGTGAACATGCATGTGTGTATAGAAAAATATAATGACATACTAAGTATCCAACTAGCATAGGAAACAAAGTGTAACATGTAAATAATATAAGCTAACAAGAGTAAATACAACCAAGATATGCAGATGTTGTGTGAATGTGATGGTGTGTTGTGATATGTAGGATGTGTAGATGGGAGGAGCCGTGTTTCCCCAGTGGATGTGTGTGATATAAGGTTCATTTAGGAATCACACGCTCAACAATCAAGTATGAATTATAGAATAGGAGTGCGTCATCGGGTAGCAAATGCATTGTATGTGATTGAGTTTAGATGTTAGGAAAGATTTATCGTGAAGCACATAGCATGAAGTGTAGTAGATAAGATATGAGTAGATGATATAGATAGACAATAGTGATGGAGGGGGAGAAAGTGTGATGCCCCCAAGTGTGCGAGTGAGGTTCATTTAATGCCCTCAACAGTCATGTATGAACCTTGAGAACATGAGTGTGTCATCGGGTAGCGAGGTAGAGTATGTAGTAGCAACATTGTGTTGTATATATAGGAAGAAGTAATGGTATAAGAAGCAAGTGAGGAGGGGGAATTTCAATACCCCTAAGTGTGTATATCAAGAGCTGTTGGCAAATAGATGCGATCATTGCGAGCAAGAATAACTAAAGTATGTATAGTGAACGAAAGGATGTATACCATATATATAAAGTAGTATGTGTATCATGAATATAAGGATCCATAAGTAATAAGTGCAAAGCAAAAGTAAGGTATAGGTGTGTATGTGAGTAGTATGGATAGGCAACTATTGATTAGAACATGTGACTATGGGGGAAGTTCGATGCCCCCCAAGTGTGCAAGTGATGGAGATCTATCTAATGATGGGAGAGAGACCATGCCATGGTGGCAGATGTGGAAATGTATCAGGAGTATCAATATTGGTGTTAGGAGGATCAAATTTTCCAAAGTAAGTTGTAGCATTGAGAACATATGGAAAACACTTTTTGTGATGGTAAGGGGGAAATGGTCATAAGTTCCCATGTATTCTAATAGAGCATCATCAATAAGGAATGTATCTAATTCAGGCCAAGTGGGAGAAGTGGGATCACTAATAAGCTCAGGGTATAGTAGAGGAAGATTATGAGTATGTGAAGTAGTGTAAACCTCAAGAGAAGATGTGGCGGGAATAAAAGGAGCAAACGGAGGGAGATATCTGATGCCGAGTTTTGTGGATTTTATGGGAATGGAAAGAGGCTTTATGACTCCCTTTCCATTTGTGCCTAATTTGGTGCTAGTGAAATTGTAACGATGTATATATTGATACCCATGACATACTTCATGAAATTAAGAGGAGATGTGGCAAAAGTAGGGGCTTCAAGTGAATGATCAACAATGTTGAAAAAGATGAATGGGGAGGGATATGCTAAGGAATTTAAGATGCGCATGAAGGGTTAAAGGGGTCGCATGCATGGCATGGATCCAAGGTCATTAAAGGAGAATATTATGATTAAGATTATTAGGTATTACATAGCATGACATGGGAAAATTGCATGGCCCAATAGTAATGGGAAGTGTGATTATACCTAAGACCCTTTGAGGAATATTATCAAGGTCACAAATACAAATGGATGAAGGAGTTAAGGAGGCTTCAAAAGGCCAATTTGTTGAAGGAATGATAAATTACAAATGTTAAGATTGGATCCATTATCAACTAAAGCTCATTTAACCCCTATATTATGGATGTGAACTTGAATATAAAGGGGTGTATCATTATCTAAAACAGATTGAGAAGACATTTCAACAGATGTAAAGGTAATATGCAAGACTAAGATCTAGTGTTTGAATAAGGATCCGAGTGGTCGATCATGAGTTGGGGTTCACCAAATGATTTAATCTAGACGTAATTAAATCTAATTTGAAAGTAACCACTATAACAAATGATATTTTAGTGATAAACTACAAGTAATGTCCAAACAATAAGCATTCAACGATGTAAAATCCTGAGCAAATGATATAGGGATGATGACTTAGTTGATTCCGTGCAACCTAAGAGTGATTTGGATTGTGTATCTCTTTGGAATAGGTTGGGAATAGTGTCACCAAGGCCTCAATGAGGGTTCAAAATCCTAGAAATGTGTAGAACAACAACGCCACGGGAGGACAAAAGTGCTTTAGGTACTAATGACTCGATCTCGGGATCTTATGTCTATTCGAGATGCTTGGAACCGGCCTTTTCTGGGTTGAAGGGCCTTCACTTCTACTCATTATTTTTCACTATGGTTTCATTGTTAGATCGTCGGCCTACTTATAACCTGCAAAACAAATGACTACCTACACATGCCCAAAACCATATCAAATCTAATAAAAAGATGCAAAATGGGGAATCGATCGACTTCAAGAGTGAACTTACAACCAAGCGCTCCACTACATCTCAGACTCCACGCATTTCTCTCGTGTTTTTACGTGTCTTTGTTTCATGCCCTAGGTTGCCCTTGTGTAAGTTATACGATGATAGTGGGATAGATCTAAATTATCCCGAATATGCAAAATGTGTGTGATGGAATATAATGAACTCCCATCCTATGTAGTGTATGTAGACCAATGCAACCTTTGTCCCTTGTATGGATGTGCTAGATGTATGCTTTGTAGTGCTCTTGTGCCTTTGTGCAAGCTTAGGTGGTGATAGATAATGTTTATGGTGTTTGGCCCCTTATTTAGAAGAAGTAACTAAGTATATACATATGACTCCCTTGTTTGAATTTTGTAATCAACGAATGAAAGGTCAACCCAAAGTGTTAAAAGGTGACCAAGAAGTGAAAAAGGACCCAAAAGAGTAAGAAGAAGCAAGAGAGGGACAGGGGCGCACCCTGGGAGGGGCCGGAGTGCCTGGGCACTTGTCCTAACTAAGCACTAGTGTTCAAGGCCATCAAAAGATAAATCAGTCAAGTGTTAGGTAGATTTGTCAAGATATTCAAGGCTATTAAAGTGCAAGAGATAAAGTAACTAAAATGCAAAAAGGAGTTGTCAACCACTATTTTTCTTACTTAGGAATCATGTATACATTAGTATGCTTTAGGACCTAGAAATGTACCTAAGTGCATAGATTTTATGTCTACACAAAGAGAAAAGCAACAATAGTAATAATAGGGAAAAAGTAATAATGTGTATAATAGAACTGTAGACACTAAAATTAGGTCACACTCCCCTTTGGTCCCTCGACGAATAAACACCCTTCATCACATTCACCTAGCCATGGCCCCCTTCACCCCACTAATATTAATTTAATTAAATTAATTCATTATCCTCACTATATATATTATTTAAATATCTTATTTTAAATAATATCCACACATACTGATTCACTCAAACACCTCGCCAAGCCAACTCAACCTAAGACTTATTCTTAGTAAGTTGCCATGACTAACTAAGACTTACCCAAACCCTAAAAATCAATGCCTACATTCCCTCTAACCACATTCTCGCATGCTCACAAGAAGCTCCCAGTCTAATCCGTGGGTTAATGACACAAGATCCAAAGAAATCAAGAGGATCTCCCTAGTTTAGTAAACCTAGGAAATCCCACCTTGACCGACGTCGATTACCCCTACCTCGCCGCAATTAAGTTTCGGAACCGCCATCGGTTACCCTTTTAACCCCAAAACAACATTATTCTCAAGGTTGGAAGTTGGAAGCAGAAGGTTGGCGAGAAAAAACACATCTTAGAGAGATAACACATCTTCAGAGAGTGAATTCTAGTGAGAAACCGCATGCAAGGAAGGATATCAAACATCTTTTCTGCACACACCACCTGACCATTATCTTATTTAATCAAGCAAAGAGGAATGTACATGTAGCCCATGCGAAGCTTTCCTTCGATTGGTGATCACTGCAGCCTTCAAACCTCTCATCATCAACACCTCATCCCTCACTCATAGGCATCCAAGACCAAAATCCAAGTAAGTATAACATCATACGGTTTATTTCGGTTTATTTCATTTCATCATTTATTGTTTACCTAGCCACCTATTGACCTTCTCCAACATTTCCACCTCCATATACCCATTAAAACCTCGCCAAATCCTACCCCAGTCACCCAATACCTCATCCCGACCAACCAAAGTCCTTTGTGTAATCACAAAAGAGACCCAAAATCTTGTTTTTGTGGCATTTCCATATTTCCACAAAGAATCGGCACTGCTAGTTACCTATCTAATGACATGGTTACCCTTAACCGACATCGGTCTCTATATTTTCCCATACAACCCAGAACAAAGACCTACCCACCAAATTTCATCTCACCCTCATCCACCTGTGATCTACCCAAGACCTCTATCAAACCTACGCGTAACCCAAAACCAATCATTTGACCTTTGGATTCTATTCTAGCTTAGCCTGTTAGATTAGATCTATTTCTTATTGTGTTTTAAGTGAGATACCTAAATCATTTCAAATTACAATAGGATTTAATTTGTTTACCGCATTAAATTGTTTAAAACAGTGGACTGATAGCCATCTAGGAAGTATCACAATTCCCGGATCTAGCATACTGCTGCCAGCGTTCCGCCCATATTGTTTAATTCCTTCTGGTGGTCTTGCTTTGTATTACAATAGTTTCTCCTAGCCAAAAGGAAGCTCTCACGATCACCTGTGGATTCGGAAGTCATACACGCATAACAACCCATCAACCAACATTTGAACAAGTATTCCTCCTACGCCTGTTACCCTATCTATTTTGTCAACACTTCAAAGAAACGATCTAAGAATCAGGTGAAACATTTTGGCACGTCCGGTGGGACCCATCCGAGGTTCCTTGCATTTCATTCATTCCTAAGAAAAGTTGTGTGTTTGTTTCCCTTCTGAAAAGCATACACACTAATTTTCTTCCTTGGTAACCCACCTCTTCTTTCTATTTTCTCTAAAGGAAACTTTTCTTTTGGTGTAATTAAAAAGAACCATTTCTTCATGTTTTCTACATTGTAGTGAAAGAGCATCCCTCTTCCTCTTCATCTTATTGTGTCATCCAATTTCACATCTCGATTTGGGCTTAAAAATAAGTGCATTACATTCTGATTTATCGCATTAGCTCACATTAATTGAGGGAAACCTATACGCTGGAAGTCATGCCTAGCTGATGGTTGACAAATGAATCATAGAAAAGCACTTCTTTCCTTTTCTCTTTCTCCGAGTCTTACCAAACCTCAAAAAAATTCAAAATACATACATTCTTAAACAACATCCTTCCGGAAGAAGCTATAGGTGATCACACGATCACAGACAATGGGTACCCACTCACGCGCTCTGTCGAGTCATACTTGAGCGAAGCCCGCCCCCACCATAACATACCTAAAACCTCACCTTTTATATCTCCTTCTTTCAGGAAGCCATCCTCACCAAAAATCTATTTCACAATTCATGTGTCGGTCCCCTACATAGCATAAGCTAAACAAACATAATAGAAAAAGCACTCCTAGGATCGCATTTTTCTTAGTGTTTCTGCTTGGCTTGCATTTTGAGGTGAGAGATCACGTTCTTCACTTTTTTGTTCATCCTTGCACGCTCCTCATCACAGCCTAGTGTATTCCAGCCTTCCCCGAGTGTGCTTGGGCCATATCATCATCATTCTCAAAATTTTGGGTCTGATTCTACATTAGATTTTAATTCACAACCACTTTTCTTTCATCATTGTTTCAATTTCACAGTAACCATTGTCGGTTACCTCTAACCGCCGCTTCGGTTATACCCAACCGACGTCGGTTCCAGGTCCTTTGGTTAACCTACCCAAAAGGACATTTTATTTCACTTTCTTCCACTTTTCACAGTCCCTGTCACTACCATCATTCCCATTGATGTTTTAAACATCATCGATTCAAAGCATACTTGCCGATTTCACCTTCTGCCTTGTTTTTTACTCACTATCCATTTTCTACAGTGACCAGCAATGGTTACCCTAGACCGGCATCGATTTTCCCTAACCGCATCGGTTAGCTTGTTTCACATTCCAACCACCATTTGGTACCTAATCCACTTTTTACCGCCAAATTCACCTGTTCCTACTATTCTCTGTGTCATTTACAGAGAAGTAGCCCTACCTGATCAATACTAGTTCACATGGTGCTAACCCGAAGACAAGAAAGCGCACTCGTATTTCACACCAGTTGTCAACCACTCCCACCTAGTCCTTCACCACCTTCCATTTTATCACTAGCCATGGATCCCATCCAGCCTATTACTATTGCTACTAATAACTAAATTGGTCCACTTTGGATGTAAAATAAATGTTGAACCATCAAATGTTAATCTGAAACTTGAGCGCCCCCTACAATTGAAATAACAACATCCATGCTTTGCATGACCTTTACCATGGAGTTGTGTTCACTTAAATCTCCCTGCAATCCACCCATTAAAATACATGATAACTCTTCAATCAAAACTAAATACTACCATTCATATCAAAACTGGTAGATGAATCCTTTCCAATATTCTTGGTAAAAATAATTAGTGATCTAAGTTAACAAGTAAAAGAACAAGGCACATCCACCATCTATGAAATTAGGTGAATGTAGCTAGATAAAACAATATCAATGAATTTTACATCAACATTTCAAATTACACTCCACGATTCATCATTTTAGGTTTATATTGAACTATCAGTTCATTCTTGATTTGATGATGGATGATCAATATCGATGATTTTTAGATCAACATTTAAAATTACACTCCGTGATTCATCAATGTAGGTCTGTAATGAACAATCAATTCATTCTTATTTTGATGATGAATTATCAATAAGATTATCAAATAGATGTAAGAAGAGAGTACTTTTCCGCTTAACGAAAAATCATGCTTGTAACAAAATTTATAATTTAATTTAAAGAAAACCAAAAACCAAAAATAATTGAAAAATATAAATATTTTGTTATCAAGTTAAACTATTTAGAATCAATTTAAATTTGAAGTTCATAGGGAGAGGCTAAGGCTCTATTTATAAAATTTTTATATTAGTTTGTAATACTTAGATCAAAATATTATAGTGTTATTGAATGAATTCATGACCCCAACATTTTATATAATTGCTTTGACATGAAAGCTTCCTCGTTGTCAACTGATTAAAACTTATGAGTTGTTTCAAACTATACCTCAAGAAAAATTGGTCAAAATAGAAGATACACAAATTGTTTGAAAAAAATCCTTAAATAAATATATTATACAAACAAAAGGTATCTCAACGGTTTGACAAAATAATTTGAATCCATTTTTAGTAACAAAACAAATGATTCAAATGCATTAACTCTACAAAAATTTATAAAATTAGTATTACTTCTTAGATATTCCTAATTAATTAATATATTTATGGTAAAATTGAACCATTTTTAAATTATTATTGGAAAATGGCTTTTTGATGGGGATCATACCCCGGAAACAACATAAGGGTAAAAATATGGATACAACAATAGAGCGAAGAAGGAGAAGGTCTAAGAACCTGAAAAGCAACGAAACACCAAGAAAAGAAGTAGTCGAACTTCCCAACATAAACAATCAACAACAAAGCGAGGCTTACAACCAACCAACGACCTAAACACAAAAGAAACATAGCCAAAAAACAATAGTCCTCTAGTCCGGTTTAAACAATAAAAACAAAAAATAGGACAAGACTGATTCCTTTTCGAAATGATGGTGGGTTTTAGTTTGGCATGTCCTTTCAATCTCCTATCCACCACCATCCAATCCTCGTTACCTTCTTCCACGAAGATCGAAGAACCGTGATATAGGAATTAATATGATTTTTCCCTTTACAATTATTGGGCATAAAATGGAACTTACACGGTTGAAGCTTAGCTCGTGCCCGTAATTGGTCATACCCCCCTTCAAGGAATGATGATAATTTGAACACACACAATCCAACAATGTTATCAATATGGAGAGCCAACCTCGATTTTCAGCCTGTGCTATCTCGGCGTGCAGTCCTAAAGTACATTGGAAAATAAGCTTCTAAAGTGGAACAACGGTCATAAACAAACCACCAAATACTTTCTAGAATATCAAGAGATTCAGACCCTGATTTCCCTGCACATGTCGCCATCAGAAAAATGCTAACAAAGAGTGTCATTGAACATGACATTAGTGCACAAGAAACATGCCACATGCTCTTGAATTTATGACTTGTCATGTGCAGTCGTTCTTTGGTCTCGCTAAATGTTGGAAGATTTTTTTACAAAGATTGGTTGAAACTGAATGTGAGCCTCCTGAAACATCCCTTCTTTTGGATGCATACAAGGTCTGTCCTTCAGATATGGAGTCCCTTCCCCTCATCAAAGTTGACCGAGACTTGAGTTACAGTAAATATCACATGGGAAATAAGTGGAAGCTTTGCTCGTGCTCTATAATTTTTCATACCTCCTTTCAAGGAATGATGATAGATTGAACACACAAAATCCAAAAATTCTATCTATATGGAGAGCCAACATCATTCTAAGTATGTGTTATCTCTGCATGTAGTCCTCGAAGTGCATTGCAAAGTATGTTTCTAAAGTGGAACAACAATCCAAAACATACCACCGAATACTTCCGAGTATCAAGAGATTCAAACCTTGATTTCCCTACACATATCGCCATCAAAAAAATACTAACAAAGAGTGTTATTGAACACGACATTAGTGCACAAGAAACATGCCACATGATCCTGAAATTACCATTTGTCATGTGTAGTTGTGTTTTTGTCTCGCTAAATGTTGGTGGATTTTTTTATGAAGATTGGTTGAAAAAAAATGTGAGGCTCCTGATACATCCCTTCTTTTGGATGCATACAAGGTTGTCCTTGAGGATATGGAGTCCCTTCCCCTCATCAAATTTTCCAAAACTCGGAGTTATAGTAAATATCACATGGGAAATAAGTGGACTCTTCCATTGTGCCATGCAATTGTTTGTGCATTCCCCACATTTCCTTGCATTCCCGCACACACTTTGCCATTGTTTGAACTTTTTATGTTGGTCTCGAACTCCTTTTGTACAAGCCTTATCACAATATTTCTACATATATTGGTTCCTCCCCCTAAGAAATCATTTCCACCCGAAATCTTTTCAAGAATAGATATCGTCCATGACATATTGTTTGATCTAAAACAAGTGAGGCACAAGGTTCCGACGATGGACCTAACTTTGACATCAACACCATGTAACCTCTTAAGTAGTTGAATGAATGACATATTTTTTCCCACCTCCGACATGGCCACAAATATGGCATTGACATCCTGCATATGTTAGGTCTCCGTGAATTTAACACCCTGGCCAATTGGAGTGCCCATAATGTTATGCTTGCTTTAAAGCTTCGAGGCCAACTTTTATTGAGGATAGTAAGGCAACGTGTACTATGGTTGTCATGCGGAAGGATCTCCTCACATGCTCCTCGTTTATCTCATGAACAACAATTGGATTCCGATACGATTCTTCACCACTTCTCTTTGCAAATCTCCTTCATCCACCTAAACCGATTAATCAAGGAACCGCTAAACTGGAAAATCATACCTCAATAACACTATCAAGTTCTCTTTGCCTCCACATTGGTCACATGTCTCTCACCTCTCATTTTACTCTCCCCTACCGGAGTTAGAACTTTTAACATTTATGCATCTATTATACACGTCAACCTACTCATTCCCGTTAGAGAGCTCAAACCCTTGGAAGGCTAGGATTTTTCATCTTTTCAAGACTTCCTTGAACATATCCAATATGTTCTAATTGATTAAATGAGTTTCATCTGGCCCTAAGTTTCTCATTAAAATCAACTACCGCCTTCATGAAGCTTTCCCCCACTCTAAAACATCTCGAATTCATAAACAAATCTTTCATACTTGTTAGATACCTCGACAACACCGCATGTCGTGAAAATTCCCATATATGCCAACAACTCCTACGATGCTAGTTGTGGAAAGACTTCACCGAATGCATCTCCTTCAACTCAATTTTCAAGCAATAGGATTCCATACTTGCACGGGGTTTGTTTTGCAACTTGCTTCAAAACATTTGTAATGTTGTCCCTTTATTTTAGGATTGGGAGGTCTTGATGTCAAGAACAAATTCTTGTCTTTGTGAACAAGAAATCATTGAGTTCAAAACATAGAAAAGGCATACAGTCAGGCTCGCAGTGGCTCAGGGATTAGACCTTCAAAGGTTCAAATCAGTTTCATGTTTTTCAAGCAGACTCCATGCCCAATGGATGCTTCAAGGCCACTGGTCTCTTCATCTAGCAGGCAAATGTCCCCGTGAGTGGCAAATTATTATCTCAAATTTCCCCAAAAATTTTGGTCAGAACAAGCCTTACACATAAAGAAAACATGAAGGGAAATGATTTAGACCCACGAGCTTGAGTTCCGAACCTAGGCAAAGTGAAAACAGAGGCCCGAGAAAGTCAAATTCGACCCTGCACAAGAAGAAATAGAAGAAACGGTTCTTCTAGGTGTTTCCATGTCTTAAATCTATTTAAAGGGTCAAGGGAGGACTCAACAATGGAATTGTAGGGTCAAGAGAAGAAGGGGCAGTGCTGCAAGAGAGGCCAGGAGCAAGAAAGGAAAAATGACAAGGATCCAAGGTCTTCGGGCTCAAAACCATTTAGGAAAGAATCTAGAATTGACTAAGTATGGAAGAGCCAAAGCAGAGGGAACCATGTGTCCTAATGGCGCTCCTCCAAAGGTGAATCCAAAAAGAGAAGCTCAAACAAGCACCGCATCTCCACATGTCTCAGGATGAAATGGAGGCAGGGGCAAATGGTCAAGTAGAGTCAAAAGGCGGAGCTTCGGGGCCGCGAGGGGTTTTTTGAGTTTTACGTTTCGCGAAAAGGGGAAAAGGTAAATTATGGACCCGCAAACCTGATTTTTGCTCTAATCTAGCTACCACGTGTCCCATCTCAAAAGGGGGACCCATTTTCAAATTGTTTTCCCGTCCATTCGTACGGATCCGATACAAACTTTGAAGGGGCATATATTTCGACTGTGGCTCAAAATTGCAAATCTAACATCATTGGAAAGATATCAACCTCACCTATGCCACGAAGGTCCGAGACTTTAATTTTGAGGAGGTTAGGTAAAGGAAAATGGAGAAACATCTTCGGGCCTTTAATGCAAGATCCATCTATCTCAATAACTAGATTAGATTCGATTTGTTTCCGTCGTTTCCTCTTCTTTCAAGGCACCGAATCAAGGAATCATGCGCAAAGAAAGAGATTTGGGGCATATTTTATCGAAGCATAATGTAGTGGTGAGCTTCAACCCACTTTTCCCGCTTCCCTCTCTCTTCTTCTCTCCAGTCAAATCTATAAATACAGGGGTAGGATTCATTGTAAAGGGTTATTCATTCTTCTTCCATGCCCCCTCTCTCTTTCTTCTCCAAGGTCGAATGAGGAGTTTAAGCCTCCTCCCTTGGCTTTGTAATGGCATTTTCTTGCCTCTTGCCCATTAATGGTGTACTGTGTGAACTCCTGGAGCAATAAAATTTGTTTCGTGATGCGTTTTGTCCATCCTTTGCTCATTTTGTTGTCTCTTCTCGCCTCTCACCATTGTAGGGTATATTGTGCATATCTCTAATGTCCATTGTAGGTTTTGGGAGCTATGTTTAAGGGGTTTGAAATGGTGTTCTGTGTGAACTTTATCCTTGGTCTGTGATGCATCTATCCATCCTCTCCATTTCAAGAAGTTGGGTTTGTGATCAGCAGTTCCCTTTTCTCGGTGCTATCACCTATGTAGTGTAGGATTTCTTTATTTTCATGCTCTCTCTCTCCTTGGTCCCTTGGAATTGTTAGATTAGGAGTAGATAGTCGCATTTCCTTCCTTAGAAGTAGTTTAGTGCTAGGATTAGGAAGAGGAACCACCCTTCTTTGGAGGATCATTCTCATTTGCTAGTCCCATAGCTTGGGAATGATCCAATGCTACTGCAAATCACACCAAATGACCCTGCCTTAGAAAAGCAGATCCATAACTCATTTGGGGGTGTTGTGATTTCGCACTAACAAAAACCCTTAACTCTCCTTTTGTTAGATCCATTACACGACACGTCATGTGTGTTGATGACAATCAATTATAATATAAAGCTCTTCTCGCATTAACTAGAAAATCATGCTTGTCGCAAATTTGTGTGTTGAAATAGGTCTTGTAAATGGTGTTACCAACTCTATCGTCGACATTGTTTACGAAAATTCCTCTGGTCCACTTGATTTGCCTTTATTTGTTGTTGTCATATTTTATTGATGTACGAGGCTTCTTTTGGATGTCAACAACCCTTTCCATGTTCCAATTCGAACTATTTCCGGAGGTCGTTGTACTCATTTACCACTTAAACTAGCTTCTACATTTTCAATCCACAAATCTCAAGGGCTTACTTTGTAGAGAGCCACTATTGACATTGGGGGCTCGAAAAGACAGGGGCTTACCTTCGTAGCTAAATCAAAATTCCCTCCTTGTCCGCCCTTCACATTCCCTCTACTTATGTTTTTCATTTTCCGGGTGGAGGTATCATATTTCTTTGTTGTGTATTTTTCAATTTCCTTGTCTTGTCTCCCTTTTTCGCTTTCGGCATTAACATCGCACACCTCACGTGTGATTGCTAGTAAATTAAAACAACCTTAAACATTTAATAGTGTCATCAAACCATTTGAACTAAACTCTCTTCTAATTTACACAAAACCAATTATGATTCAAATTTTAGTTTGATGAATATTTTGATCAACGAGATAAATTTTCTAGCATAATCACATCATAGGGATTTCTATGGCCAACAATTCATATGTAGGTGCAATAAATTACCAGAAAATTGAAGATAAGAATCAATAAAATTTGTAATTTGCATTATAACATGCAATTGTTGGAGGACTATATTTTCCTTTGTGATCAATTAGAGGTTATTATGCCAACTCGTGTTAGTAATGTAAATTAAATTGCTTGTTTTTGTTTTTGTTGTTGATGATTGCATATATTTTTCAAACTTGGGTATCTTTATACCCATTTCATGCTTTTAGTGGTGTTTCTTTTGTAAAAAGGTTAGGGTCCTTTCAAAAAGCTTATATTTACCCTTTGTCAAAATATATATAGATTATTCATCCTAATAAATAAGCTCGAAAGAGTGGCACTTACTCCACCTTGACACTTAATTTACTCGATAAGCATATGTAAAGAGGCCTTATTTTAAGAGAACAAAAATACTCCTGCCATTTCTAAATTAATAAATTTCCAATTGGATAAATATCATTAGATAGGATTGAAAGGAATAATACATTTTCTATTGTAGCAATCTCCTCGAAATATGCAAAAGAAGACTTAAACTTTAAGATGGTCAAAAGTGTCAACCTCTTAAGCCATGCTTATTTTAACCCCTAGCATATCCAATCCTTGTGAGAACAATAATTAATATTTTTATAGATAACTTGTTCCACAAGCCAAGTAATCCATTATAACCACATGGACTAATTATTTGCAATTTTTTTAGCTACATACAAGCACCAAAATGTATCAATGTCCATGTCGACCATTGAAGTTTTTTTTTGTCACAAATGTTTCATCTATTATATGCTCAAACTAAAAATAAACAAGTGTTGAGATGCCTCTCAATCAAGGTTTAAGTTTGATCACTATATATACGCACCAAACAATTTTTCTCCACTTTTTCTTTAGAGGGTGATATTTTAGCATTATTAATCCCAATCGAGGTTATCCAACAAAAACATTTTTGATTCGTGTTGTTTTTAGCATATATTTACACACATTTGTATAACTTATATGTAGATTTATATTTAAAAAAATACAATTATTTTTCAAATCTAAAAGTTGGAACAATTGGTGATATCAAAATCTTACAAGTATTTTACTACTAAAAACACCAAAAACATGTAAACAACCATCAATGGAAGGTCGATCGCTCATGAAATGAGAACCACAAAAGCCTTTTCTCATTATAATATCTCAAGGAACACCAATTATTTTTTAAATAAAGTAATAATATAAGGAAAGAGATGTTGTTTGTTTTTTCATGTTTGTTTAAGATATCACCGCTACCTTTTAAAATTTTGGGTCATTTTCTATATGATAGTCTTAGGTCGTCTTGGATACATTACTTAAGTGAATTATTGAATGAAATAAATGAAATGGATTTAGTTGAGTTGTTTGTGTAAGAAGGTAACTATTTCTCCTATTGGGTGGGCTTACCAATGCTTCCAATACTTTTATCTTCGTATCTTAAAATAGTTTTAATGACAATGATGGGACTCACAACATAGGAGTTATATAAATTAGATCCTTCACCAAACCAAATGTGGACTATTATAGACCAAATCCTTTTCTATGCCTACAATTTCATTTTTATAACAAAATGGAATTGTATAATGTATAAACTACGAGAGAGAAGTAATGCATCATTGTATATAAGTTTTTGGACATCTAATAGTACATATTCATTTGTTATAAAAGAACTAATGCTACATTTGAATGCAATTAATTGTCATTCATTTAAAGTGTCTTATCTCTTATTTGTGTACTACATCACTATAATCTTCTACAAGTCTTGATTTTCTTCCTATGTTCATTATTTTTGGTATAATTTCTTAATACTTTTTTACTCACTCGATAGCTAATTCACAATTTCAATTTAACATTTTATAGTCTCAAAACCAAATGGCAAGTGAGAATACAATCTGTAAAGTAGAAAACACCAAGTGTTAAAAATCGAGACCAAAGAAATGAACGTTGTCATTGAAATTATTATGCATATAAGGACAATATCAACAAATGAAGGACGGAAAAAACCAACATATGTAAAGAAAACATGTCCATTGTACAATTCTAATGTCCCCACTTGCAAAGTATCGACATTGCTCGAAACAATTTCACAAGAAGATAAACTTGCTTTCATGCACACACGTGTTTGATGTGTAAAAAGTCATACCTAATCATCCAAACAAAAATATGCATGTAAATCATATTTGTATTTGATATAGCACACAACATGATCGTCAATTATCTGCTAGGAATATTATGTTTGAAGACCCCAACCTAACGTATTCACTACTTTGACTTGATTCAAAGAAATGTTGATCACAAGAGTGAATCCAATAGTACAAGTTACACATGCACATGGTCGGCAATATAAATATAGTAAATGCAATATCAATTTCCCGCAAAACATATTTTTTCATCAAACACTTAACATGTCATGGAAGATTTGGAAGATTAAAAACAAAGTTTGTAAAAGAGTAAACAAGTCTCAAGTTAAACCAACTTTAGAATACAAGACCCTTTGCAAAAAAAACAAAAGCTTTTAGATTACCTAAAAAGATTTTTAGTAACCTTCACCAAATTATGATTTCATCCCTAGTCAATAGAAGGTGACACATAAATAAATGAAGAATTAAATTCAAACATGTCCTGCAACAACGAAGGATCATCTTTTGTATCTATTCTTCCTAGTGCATGAAAATACATTGAAGAAATTATGAGCTATTTGCAATATGATAACCCAAAAAATTGTGGATGTAACTAATTGGCCAAATACTAGTTTAGCACCAAATAATGAATTCAACAAGGAATGATTATTAGTGATGGCATTTCCTCATTTGTTCCGACATGAATTGTCATGTTCAAGAAACCATGCATTCGATAAATAAAGATGAATGAATATGCAACACATTTACTAACATACCATGATTCCAAGTTCAAAAGACATCTCTAATTCCAATATTTATTATTGAATCTTTTGATATGCCACTACACTCGAACAACATTTATTGTCTTTACAAAGACAAATATTGATGACAACTTGCCAACAACTATATATTCATTCAATCACCGAAAGACTTGTCGGATGACAAATCGCAACACATCTTATGCAATTCAACAAGAAATTCAAAAATCACATGTCTAAATGCAATAATGAACTCACAAATATAAATGTACAACTAGGATCCCCAAAAAGAACTTCACATTAAGTGCAATACACACTAAATGACTAGATTTGCACAAGACCGTGATTGGGTCTCTTCCAACAATTACACATGTTACCCATCATTAGAGAATACAAAACATTATTAACTACCTACAACCTTACCATTGCATACATGGAAAAAAGTTTACAATTCAAACATAGCCAAAGAAAAAACAAAATATCATCCTTCATTCAAGCATACATACATTACCTTGCTTTTATAGATGGAATACTACTTTTATAGGTGGAAGATCATGGTCTTTTGACCTCCAAAGAAAAAAATGATTATTAGAGAGCAACCCACTAAAACAAATATTAGAGTAGATTAAACTATTTACTTATCTAAGTTTCTTTATTCATGGTTTTAAGTCATTAATTAAAAACTTTGAGTGGTCATTTTATTTTAACTACATTTTTCTTATATATTTTTGGTAGACCATTTCAAAAAGAGGAACTCACTTTAACACACAACACCATAAGCGTTTTTACCACTAATATGTAAAGAGAGGCAAAAGTGAATGCAATTCACCTTTTCAAGGCTTCTCACCCTCTAACATCTTCCCTTCTTGACTCATTTCTTAAAATTATTACCAATGTAAGAGTAACCCAATTACAATACAATCACGTATTTTATAGAGTTAAGAGTTTCCCAAGTAATTATATTGGATTTGTTTTTTGGGAAATTGTCATGTATTTATTAATCATTACTCTAATGGTATTTAGTAATGAGATCCACTTTAACACACAAGCACCATGAGTATTTGTTAGTAATTCACGTAGTTACAAATGTGTAAATTATAAAAGCACCTTTAATGAGTTTCATTACTCTAATGGTATTTTCTCTTATTTATTTTTATAACAATTACAAGGTAAATGAGACCCACTTTAACACACAAGCACCATAAGTATGTGTTAGTAAGAGAGTTGGGAAGGGGTAAGGACATGGGGAAGTGCAACAAATAGTGAATATAATTTACCTTTTTAGACTTCTCAACCTTAAAAAAACTTATATAAATATTCCCTAGTTATTAAGTCATCTCTTCTTCAAATTTAACTACATATAGAAGATTTTGTTTTAATAAATTTCCATTTTAATATTTCAATTAACATTTAAATACTTGTATCAAAAATTATTAAAAATAGGAAAAAGAAAAATGTTCATACCACATGTGACAAAGTGAATGATTGCTCAAATAGTAGATGAGAATAAAGAAACAAAAATAACAAACAATGACATAAAAAAATAATAAAAATTACTTTTCCTTACACTCTACAAACACCATTCAAATTTGGTGTACATGATTCAAATCCATAATTTCAACACTTCCCATTATCGGAAGCATATCAAATTATCAAAAACAACTATTAAAAATAATTAAATACTTTTACAAAGTGTCATACAACATACTACCCCAAATTTAAATAATTCATTTTATTACGTTTCATGTATGACATTCAAATGAGATACCTAAAATGGTAATAAAGTATCTATATGCAATATTTATGAAATCATTTAAACATGTCTTTTATTACAACACTTCAACGACTAATTCCACTTAAAATTACAATCAACTCTCCTCAATTCCTTCAAAGCATTCACATGGCTACATCAAACAAACATTACCTTAAGATCACTATCAATTTTGTATTTTCTCATTCAACACCCACTCTCACTTAAAGTCCCACTTATATACCAAATGGTCTATTATTCTTTAATTTTGAATAACAACACCACACAATTTGACTATCCTCCTAAAGCCAAATGTCAATTTTGGGGATGACAAATTCTACATACAATTTTTTTATTAGCATCACTTTAATCAAATTTAGGCATAATACCAACAAATGCTTTTATATTTTGCTCTTAATTTATCCTCGTCTCTTTAGCCCTTGTCATAGCTCCTCTCCAACTCTAGTCTTCCCTTTGTTGCTCTATTCCAAAACTTTTTTCTAACAATTTCAATAAATAAAAAAACACCTTGCCTCAAATTCTTCCTTTCTACTTTTATTGTCATCTATAACATCTCTCAACTAAGTATTACTTTTCATATTTAGAAAATCATTGCCAACAACTATATGCTAGAAATAAAAAATTAGTGTCCCCTCCAACAAACATAAATATTGTCTTATATGTTTTGCAAATGTATCATTTCAACAAAATTTAAAAACAAAATACATCCAAAGGTTAGTTTTTCATACAATCATAATAATCCATTGCATTAATTTTTAATTTTATTTTTCTTTATATTGTTTTTTGTATAATGAATATAATTGTGAACAACCCCTTGTTGGGGTTTTATTGGCATGTCTTGTTGAAAGTTTTGATTTATGTATTCATTTATTATTAATAAAAATATTTTTGATTTTTTTCAAAAAAAAGAAAGAAGAAGAGACACTATCATCCATTAATGTTCTCAATAATGTTTTTGCTATATATATTTTTTTTTGAAATATTGGTAAAAACAAATAATTTCTTTAACAAAATTAATTAACTTTCAAACATAATTAACACAAAATGGTAAATTCGAGTCCAACTACTAAAAAAATTATCCACGGCTTTTTTAACCCGATTTTACTAATTCATTTTTGAAATCACATTCACTCATATAGACATATTAAGATTTCCATTCATTCATCGTATAGACATTATTAAAATTCGTCTCTGTATCATGCATGTACAATTCACGAAAAAGAATCCTCAGATTCGCTTTTTTTTTCCTTTCTATGCACGTCACTAATCGCTTGTCCTTCGAAATCTTGAATAGTTTCTCGATACTTCATAAATTAATGTAAACAATGAGATACTTTAACCCTGGATAAGGGTAATTAGGTATTTAGAAAGAGCAAAATGGGATTTACGTAAACAATTGTATTTTGTTATTTTGTACACTCTGTAGATATGCATATGAGACCGTACATATGCATACAATGCTCGGGGAGGCCAGAAATCAATGTGTTAACTAATTGCGTAAAGTATTCTGTAACTAAAATACCGAAAACCGACCGGCCGAGTCTAAACATTGAAACCCTAATTAAGGTAAAGCTTTTATCATAAAACCAAAATACAAAAGGGGCATTAAAGCTTACAGATCTAGCACATATTTAGTCCAACAAATTCCACGAGGCATGTGGTGTCAAAAGACACCGGTAATAGAAATTTGGGGCAATTAACCGCTGGTGAACTTGGTAACAGCCTTGGTTCCCTCGGACACGGCGTGCTTTGCAAGCTCCCTGGAAGAACCAGGCGTACGGCCGTCTGAATCTCCCGAGATGTGATGGTTGGCTTCTTGTTAATGCGGGCCAATCTGGAGGACTCACTGGCGAGTTTCTCAAAGATATCGTTGATGAAGCTGTTCATGATTCCCATGGCCTTGCTGGAAACCCCAATATCAGGGTGCACCTGCTTCAGAACCTTAAAGATGTAGATCTTGTAGGTCTCCACGCTCTTCTTGTGCTTCTTCTTGCTCTTCTTCTCTCCAGCATCCTTGGGGACCTTCTTTTCGGCCTTGGAGGCCGTCTTCTTCTCTACGGCAGGAGATTTTTCAGCCACGGGCTTTTTCTCTGCAATAGGCTTCTTCTCAGCTTTGGGAGCCATCGAGTGTAGGATCGGCAAATCGCACCAGGTAAGAGACAGATCTACACACACCGGTTTCGTAGCTGGCAAGTGTAGGTTTTAGAGATGCTGGCCTCTGTTTATAAATACGAAAACCGGGCTATTTCTCCTATTGGCCAGTGCTTTCGGCACGGATCGATAGGATGCTTTTGGTTGTAACCGTCCGATCGACCTTTGATCTGCACGTTCGATATCTAGTTGCGGTAAGAGTTTTTATTCGACAAGGCACCCACGTGGAAAAGATTTAGAGTCGGTCTTAAGTAGTTGTGGGGACGTGGGGTTGCGCAAAGCAAATTTAGCATGGCCAATCACCGGAAAAGTCGTCCTTTTCCTCCATGTTTATCTTTGTGAGTATGTACATACTAGGTAAGTATCTATTTTAATTTCCACTCCAACATACCTAAGTATATAGTTCATCTCTAGAATTGGAGAGGTACTTAGGCTTGGGAAGTTGGGATGTCCAATTAATAAAAACAATATTATATATCTATATGGGGGCAGTGAAGTCGGACTAGGGCCATATAGAGATATAGGGGACTGGAGAGTGGGCTCATGTATGGAACTGCTCGGTAATCACATATCTCTATAAGGCTAGACTCGGGAATCTCGGATAATAGATAGGGCCCCCCCAACCCAATATAGATTCATTCTCTCAGGGCCTCCTCATCCCATATCTTTATAGGGCTAGACTTGGGAATCCAAAGTAATGGATAAGGCCCCAAATATAGATTCATTCTCTTAGAGTCGAAGGTGCAATGGCCACGCTGATAGGGTGGCAATAAGTGGATTATGGACACTTAATAAAATTAAACTTTAAAAAGAAGTTTGTTAAACCTTTAAATCAATCTTCTAATTATTAGTGCCTACCCTCAAGCTAAATAAAACAAGAGTAATGTTGCTAATTATCATCGGGTTAAAATGGTAATGTACGGGCTAATAGTATGTTGGAAAAAGTGAATCAATCGAGATAGGTACTTATTGTTTTCATTTAGTAAAATTGTGTTAAAATCTTTGGTAAGTTGTAATGATGACATTGTTTAAGATGATGTCTCGTTCAATCATTTTGTCAAAACACTTCGGCGTGCATACAATAAAATATATGCACTTGCAATGCATACATAAGAGTACCACGTAAAAAAATCATGTGAGAAAATTGAGTTCCCCATATGGATATGGGAGTGGATTTGCTAAATGTTTGAAAAGGCTTTCTTTGATTTACCTATAGCATACTTGCCTTGGAGTACTAATAAGACTAGCAATCGCATGTGTACAATGCAATGTGAACATCAAACGGTATATGTTTTTGATTTAAAGGGATAGTTACTACTTTTGTAGTTGATGTTGATAAGAGGCGTAATTGATTTTGTAAGTGTAGGAATACAAATGAAGCATTGCATTTAAATGTTCTATAGTGGTAGCCAGGCAATTGTTTTGGCACTAAACATGAATACAATTGATACCACTTTGGATAGTTAATTACTTTTGTAGTTGATGTGGTTTGTAATTATTTGGGGGAAATTGTGTTAGTGTTGCAGCATGTTTGAGATGGTGGTTGCATCAGTTGTTTGGTTGGTTCTTTGTTGAAAAAATTTTTTTGTACTGTCGATAACATGTTGATAAGGGGTTTGATTGATAGTGGTAGTGTAGGAATATAGATGAAACATTACATTGAAAGGATCTATGTGCACATTTCAAATTTGTTACAAATTCATACATATACATTTGCAAATCTTATATCATGAGATGTGAACTAAACATGAATACATGAAGGCCTCCGTACATTTGCAAATTTTATATCATGAGTGGTAGCCTGTTGTGGCGAATTTTATTTGAACTAAACATGAATACATTTGATACCTCTTGAACGACACTGGCACTTTGGATACAATAAGTGTTGAGTAAAGTAGTAGTGGAGGTGCTATTAAAATAGAGGGTAGTATTTACAATGGGTTGTTTTGGTTGAGTGATAGTAGTCTTGACTCCTCATTTCTTCTTGCTCCAAGTGTTAGTACGTGCATCATTTTTTAGTATCTTTCAAATGAAAAATGAGGGGAAATGCGCAGATTGGCAAGTGAGGGAACTCTAGAGAAAGTTGTGAATGTCAGACCTTTCCTTTCAATGGTTTCAATGTCGACAATTGCTCTATGCAAAGTAAGTCCCTGGGACTTGTGGATAGTTAATCCCCGAGCCATTTTAATTGGCAATTGTCTTTGATTCCCTCTCAAATTAGGGGTATTGGAATATGTAATGGGTTGGAGGGATTATCCCCTTGTCACACAAGATGGTAAGTTCTTTAGACTGTTTTAGTTGATAATTTTTATTTTATATTGGTCCTCGAGAGTTGCCTTTCATAATGTCATTCACCATTGGCATTTATCCATAGATTCCATACCATGTTATTGCAAAAATTAAGAGTGAGCCTACTAAGCTCAAGCTATGACCCATTAATTAAAAATTTGTAGACTATCAAGTAATTTTTATGTTGTAATGGTAGCGCTTAGTTGAAGAATTGTTAAAGAGCGCCAGGAGGCAATCGGTGGACTTCCTCTAGAGGCATTGCTTTGCTTTGTACACATGCACGAATGATAGCTCATTTGTAAATGCAATCTGCAGTAAACCGTGCTTTAGTCATTGTTGTATCTAATCAACTTCACAAGCTTTGGGGCCTTGGGAAATGTGTGCATGTCCTTCTTTGTATGTCGAATTATCCTAGCCTATCTTTGATGCCAAGATTAAAAACATGCACAAGTTAGGACTTGAACCTAGAGACAACCCTCCGACACATCCGGCACTCTATGGCCGCTTAAGCTAAAGCATGTTTCTACCTTCAAGAAAACTTGTGACACCATTTCATGTCGTGGATTATTTAGAGCTTAAGAATTATAAGGAAAAATATGTGGTAGAAATACAATGTCCTGTTCTAAAATTAATGTAGATATAATTACGTATAAATGACAAAAATAATATGTTTATGGTGACATGGAAAAGCATAAATGTGTAACATCCTCATTTTAGACAATAGAACAAGTCAAAAAAATTTGATAAATGCTTCCCGGTTCTAAATACATAATTTAGAACTCACAAATCGAATAACCATTCATATAATGTATAACCATACGCAAACAGTAATGACTCCTGAGTACCTCCGATCTATTCATTCCATGACTCGGTAATCCACCGATCTATTCATGAGTAATAAGAGTTGGCGTTATTATTTAACACATCACTCTTGCGGTTCTCTTCCCTATTCTCGGGATTGTAATGCTCGTCCAAGGAACCTAATCGAATAACTGTTACCATTATTCATCTAAGATCTCATCCCTTGACTGTGACTCAGACAACGGACAACGCAATCAGCAGTCATGCGATACTTTGGCCAAAGATTTGAAACATATTTGCTTATGTCTCGTATTCCTTAACGGCATACTCATCAATCTGGAATACGTCCTTCACCCCATTCCTATGTTATGTAGAATGTCTTATACCGACTTCTGTCGGTCCCTATTATCCCAAGTTAATCACTCGGGAACGGATTAGTAAGGTGACCACGTTATATGGATGCTCCCGAGGACTAGGGATAAGATGACATACTGGGTCAATCCTAATTAAACCAAAGGTGTCAAGATACCCCAGTCTCCTAGCAGCCATATAATGCGACCACATACCTAATCGGTCCCAAAGTAACTTCAGACGAGTTAAAAAAAGTGTAAATCTTAACGATCAATGCAAAGGGTGTCGTCATAAGTCACCTGCATTGTGGTATCTTCGAGAAGATCCTAATCTTCTCGAAGGTACAACCCTGCAGTTGTCTTATGCCGTCAACCTTTAAATCCGCCTCGAAAAGATCTACGTATTAATAAGCATTACGCACATAGAGTTAAATTATATTAAAAGACGTTCCCCTAAGGTTAGCCTTTCCCGATCCCTGGATTCTTCTTCCTAGGATGACCTTTCTCAATAAAACCCATTACACAGAGGAGTTATTAAGGCCAAGGTCTCATCAAGGAGTTCATAGAATATACATAATTCTAAAACAACGGAATTGGACAATATCTCATAAACTTCACATGAGATCGCCATCCGAACCCCGTTAGATTTATATCAGCTTCTCATAACTCGAATTTATATCATACTTATTAGTATCAAATATAAATGATTCGTAATCCAATTAAATGTTGTCCGTCATAATCAGGACTAGGGATTAATAATTTAATTGGGCTTTGTTTAACGCTCGCTTAGGTATATTTTAACCCTATCTTCCAAAAAGATAGTTACCTAAATTTCAATTTAGCTTCTGATAGAACATACCGGAACTGCTAAACAATCATAAGAATTCAGTCTTATATTCTTGCAAAGCTTACATTGATAATCACAAAAGTCTCCAAATTATATAATAATAACAATGCTCTTTAGATCATTTGAACCGAAGAAGGTCAAACTATCAAGATAAGAATACAGACACATAAGTAACAATATCAATTTCCATTCCTTTCAGAACTAATCAAATACATTTTATGCATTCAGCATACTTGATACAATACTCAACGGAAGAAGAACATCTTTCCTCTTATAGTACATTTAAAGAAATTCAAACTGAAATTCTACTTAAAATCAAATCTAAACAATCTGATCATCCTATCAGATCTGCATGCTTTTACCACTTACGGCAACCATCTGCAAAAATAGTCAACATGGGTCAGTTCGATGAACTGAGCATGATAAGCACTAACTCTTAAAACAATTGCAATCCACCAACTGTTTTCATTAAACAACCTGTTTAAATGAGATCAATTCACCAAACAAGTATACATATTTCAGACTATGCTGATGTAATACAAAAATGACTACAAACATGTAACTCTATTATCGTTACAGAATAGTCCTAAATACTTCCCAAATATTTCATCACAATATTAGAAATCAAGAAGAACGAAAGTATCCAAATCATTTATCCATCTGAATTCCAAAAACAACAAACTTCAGACAGATCATTTCATTCAACAGTAAAAGGAATATCATTACAAATCATGATTCCATAAATAGGATCAAAACAGTTCCAACGGTTAGATAAAAATATCAACATATATTTTCATAACAGAAGAGAAAGAAAACAAGTCATACAAATTTCCCTTCAACAAGCTCATGACTGTACCATTTCCTTAAATGGAAAACATTCACCTTACATGCATACGAAAAAGTCAGACGAGTCACAAGAAGAATCACTGTTTTGTTAACATCAAATATAACAAAACTTCTGTACAGTAGCTATCACGCCAACAGTGATGACTATCTACCAAACAGACTCCACATGACCTGCCACATGAAACAAAGCCAACAAGAAGATATTCCCCACATCGCCTCGTCGAGGTGCAGTCGACGGCTCATAGTTCAGTCAAGCTCAAGGCAGGATAGTCATGCAACAGAATACGTAAACACGACTACAATCCCATACATTAACCTACAGTCCCCTTCTAGTTCATAATAAACACTACAAGGCTTTCGGACCCAAGGTCGAAATCAAAGAGCTTCAATTATTCGCAGTCAACAATAGACTCCCTAGCATTGAGCAATAGATGTTTCCCTAAGACAATGCCGAGGTAATCACACAGAATTCCCGCAACAAGCACAGCCTCAAACTGACTGGAATATACAGAAAGTAAACATAACATGTCTATTCTCATCTGGACGCATTCAGAGTTTAAAGTATGATATTCGCGTCTCACTTCAACAGAGCCAGACACATGATAACTATCCATACTCAAGGAACTTCCACAGTGACAAAAACAACAGTGTACCAAATCAGGTTTACTTTGAGGCAAAAATACAGGTTACCCTCCAAGATTCAACTGAATCCGAACAACAGTAACAAGATAAATAAATTAAATGATTCCATCTGTGCCAATCAATGGTACACATTTAAAAATCAGGCAAAAGTAAATCTAAATACAGATTTCAAAACAAGGAATCCGACTGAACCCTTATCAATTTTTCGCACAAGTTTCACATTGTAATGTAAAACGTAAAAATACACCCAAAGAGTCTGTACCACAAAATCCTTGCAACACGAAGGTATTCTTACAAAATAACAGAGGTCGTAATACATGTTATTCCTTCAAGTCTCTGGCACATCAATTACCAATATTCAATTATATTTAGCTTCAACAGTGGTCCAAATATATGAATCATTCAATCGACTTCACAGAGTCGTTTCGATTACAACAAACATAAATATATACATACTGCATACTGTCAACGGGTTGAAACCCATAACCACAACGCAAGGAAAAACAACCTCAACAGGGTCGCGATGAGATACAGTAACACAACAAGTTATTTATTAACAAATAACTTTAAATTTCAAACGAAACCCAACAAGAATCTATAACCACAACCAACATTTATCACGACAGAGCTTACAAATAGTTCAATAAACTGAGCAATCAAACAAAAGTCCATCAGTATTCCTTTCTACGAGTAACCACAACCAGCATTGATGGCAAGTATCAACAACAAGCATCGACTACGAAAATCAATCAACAAGCATCACAGTAGCCTGAACCCAGCAAGGGAATCATGCACGGGTTCTCACAGAGCAGGATAAGTACCCTTCAAGCATACGTTTCACAGGCTTACGCCGGAATGTAAAACGCAATAAAATAGAATAACAGTTCGAAATACAACACACACCCTTCAAGGGTTAAATTTGAAAATCGAACAGCAAGAAGATACAGTAACAAAATCACCCGTAACTGCCATAAAATCATCTAAACCCATAAATCATTTGAACAGAGTTGTTCTAATGAAATCACTTGAAAGACAGCAAGATTTTTAAAGGTTAGGGCCTAACATGCCTGGATATTTGCTTAAAATTTCGAAGCAGACCACTGAAAGAGCTCAAACCTTCTCCTTCTTTTCCAAGTTAGATCCACCAACAGAAATTTACTATTTCCATGACTTATATATTTTCCTTGCCAGAGGAAAGAGCTAGTTACGCTCATACTTGCCATGCAACACCAAGAAGACTGGTGCGAAGAACCAGTGAACAGACAGAAGGAAAACCGGAGCGCATGCAAAACCAAACAAACAATCAACTTTCCATTTTGCATGCTTCCCCAAGAAATCCGAGCTCGAAGCCCGAGTGCATTGATTGCATTAATTCCCAGTTTCCCGCTCAAACTCCACTGCCACCGACCGCCATAGTTGGCGATAGACAAATGAAATTCCAAGACCATTTCCAATTTTGGCGACCTGCCACGTCGGCTCAAGATAGCCGTTATAAAACCTCCACCATATTACCTGTCTTTCATACTTATCCACGCATTTAATAACATAGAAACTGCCGCCCATGGTTCGCACCCCTTCCATAGGTCCCCTTATTCTTTGCTCAATAGTTAGGTTAGTAACTTAGGTTAGGATTTAGGATAACACCTAGTCTAACCACTTAGCACAAAGATACTAACTTAGAACATTAGCTCATAGCCTAGGTCTAGGTTAGATTAACACTAATCTAACCCCTAGGTTAAGTTTAGTTTTAGGTTACTAACATTAATAATTCCAGTTAGGTCTAACATTTCATATACTCAGAAAAAGACCTACAACATGCATTCTCGAACAGGGTTCACTCCTGTACTGCCATTAGGCTACAGAATTATATGCAACAGAATTATTACCTGGTCCACGACCAAGACCTTCCAGATATACTTCGATATCGGGAACCATTCCATTTCACACGATCAACCTGAGTTAGACTCGGGATTGGCTTTATTCAACGAATTCAGACCTTGCAACCTGTGAAAGGTTTATAATTTTTAATTCATCACGAAAAACTTAAAGCACCACTTGGATCAATACCACCGATCCAAGGCTAGGTTTTATAGATGAATAACTTCATAATTGCCCGAGATCGATTAAACTCGATGTAAAATGAAATAAATAAAAGAGTCTAATCATATTCTCGACTACCAAAGATCTCGTAATCGCAAAGAAGATACAAGACATATCAAGCATGACTTCTCAATCAAAGGAACACATCCTTTTACAAAAGAAATCACATATCAACACTTCAGATGCTTAGAGGAAGTAATAACATATCAACATCCTGGCACTCTACCAGCTTAAGCTACCGCATGTTTCTACCTTCAAGAAAACTTGTGACACCATTTCATGTCGGGATTATTTAGAGCTTAAGAATTATAAGGAAAAATATGTGGTAGAAATACAATGTCTGCTCTAAAATTAATTGAGATATAATTACGTATAAATGACAAAAATAATATGTTTATGGTGACATGGAAAAGCATAAATGTGGGTCTAGTATTAATCTTGTGATGAACTTCCACATGGTTGGAGGATTGAACTAATATAACAAAAAAGGTATAATAGTTGATTATTGTATTAATTTTATGAAGTCAAGAATGACAAGAATGGGGATTGAAGTGAAATTTGTAACTAGTTTTTAAAATTTGTTAGTTTTCTACATAAAAGTGCAATTACATGCACTCAAAACCATTCAAATATACACATAACAATAAGACTTGTTTTTACTCCTTTTTGTTATTTTGGAAGGCTTCAAATTTGGCACCAACTAGGATCATATTAAGAAAAAAACTTGGTCATAGCAGTAGGAAAAATTATAAGGAATCCTCACAATGTAAAGTAAGGTAAAACTTGGTTAATCGCAATGGCACTTTGCACTATAAATTTTATTGTTCAATATCTTGCATATGATCCATTTCCAATATTATTTGAACATCAACACAAGCCTACTTAAAATTCCATATGATCATGATATGTATAAGAACCAGAAACACACTTTTAGGATCCATTTATTTGATTGGTGAGCCTTTATTTGATTGGTAGTTGGATTAGTTTAGGCCTAATTGTTGGATCATTTTTTCTGTGACATGTTATTATATTTTCATCAATCATTATCAATCGTTCAAGACATTCATGGCACTATTGATCTATTGTGATCATATTCTTCTATTCATGAATTTTGATGACTTAGATACACCCTTCAGGAAGTATTGCATTTAACTGAAAAACTTATCTAGCTTTGTTGATTGCTTCCTTCACTATCTTGCCTCTAATACATTGTGTTTTGTTTAAATATGAATATTTTAGGAATTCCTATTAAGTTGCATCAATTTCCTTAATACACAACTTTGTGTTATATTGGTTAAAAAACTTGAAATTAGTAAAAATCCCGAGACTGTATGTTTCAATAGTTGATATGTGTACCATTTTTAGTACCTTTCTAATGAAAAAGAAGGTGAAATGCGCAGATTTACAAGCGAGGGAATTTGGAGAAAGATGTGAATGTCGACCCTACCTTTCAATGGTTCCAATGTCGCTGGCATTGCTCTATGTAAAGTAAGTCCCTATGACTTGTGGATAGTTAATCCCTATGCCATTTTAATCGACAATTGTTTTGATTCCCTCTCAAATAGGGGTACGATCTCCTATCAAATATGTACAGTTGGAGGTATCCCGACATGGGTCATTCTATCTATCAAATTTGACTACAACAAATAAAGGTAATGATAAGTGGCATTGATGCGTCATAGGAAATGTCGATGATTATTCCCAGAAGATTTATCATGACGCCCGCTAATCCATAAATTTGCAATAAGCATGATTTTTTGTTGTTTGCACAATAGAACTTTGTGTTCTAACTGATCATCGTCAAGATCTCCTATCGAGGCTTGCTTGTAAATTTTAGTAGGGGATTTAGCGATTGGAACGTTAAATGCCTTCAACATCTTAAGTTGTGGGGGTCCACGAGATAATTTTTTGCAAACAAATGTGGTGCGTCCTTAAAATTGTTGAGCTCTTGTTGAGTTAGGTGTGTGTTTGTGCAAGACATTAGGAGTTCCTCAGTCCTCAATAAGAGGAGTTGAATATCACATGTGGAGCAAGTAAATTCCAAAATGAAACCTATGCATTGGTTGTTCTTTGTCGTCGAAATATTGTTTTCAGAATGTAATGGAAGAATGGAATCCCTTGTAAAAAAGAAATTTACACAAAACAAATTAGTGAGGACATAATCTATTCAACAAAATAAAACACAAGCCATCTTCTAAAGGTTGGTTTCATAGGAATTACTTGCATGAAGAGGAATGTCCAAAACCAAGTGGTAATCGGCCGAGGTCAGCGAGGAGGATGATTGATCTATTCCATAATTCAGATGTTTTTAAGTGTGGGAAATCTTTGCATAGCCTACCCATCGCGAATTTTTCTTAGCGACTTTGGGCCGATGAAACTCATTTCATCAATAAGAACATATTCTATATGTTTCAAGCGACTCTTGAAAATATGATAATGCACCGTCTTTAAGGGGTTTCAGTTCTTTGATTGAAATATAGAGGGTGTGTGGATTATGGATGGTGGGATGTTGAATGCTCAAACACCAAGAATGGCAAGCACAAGTAGAGGTGAGGGAGATGTGGTTGATGTTGTTGTGAATGAATTCCAGATTTTATTTATCAGAAATGATTTTCATGTGCCATTCGTTCCTTGAATTATCAATCTTAGTGGAGGTAGAAGGGTTTTGTTTGTTGAATGGTGTAGTATGGTATCAAGAGCTAGTTGTGATAAAACAATGTCAGATTTTGTTCAAGACAACGGAAGTGTGGGAGATAGTGGTGTGGCCTACATGTTGGTGTCAATTA
The DNA here is from genome assembly GCA_018340775.1 of Taxus wallichiana var. yunnanensis. NCBI lineage: Eukaryota > Viridiplantae > Streptophyta > Pinopsida > Cupressales > Taxaceae > Taxus > Taxus wallichiana. The sequence continues at coordinate 661,709,285 of CM031242.1, forward strand.
TGTTTGCCTTTTCTCTCTCGATGAATGATGAACCAGTTATCTGCAAATCATGCGAATGTCATGTATGTTCCAATTATCAGGTATCTTGAAATCTCGCTTTCCCCAACATTTCAAGACTCGCCAAGTCCCGCGTTGTTTCCAGGACAAAGTTGTGTGAAAACTTGTCATTCTTGCAATGGTTCGTGTTGAATACTGCATTCGACCTCAAATTCAAAACTAACATTTTCAGAAGATGTCCCCGTGTCTCACGATAGTGCATAAAATATGCCATGGTTTGTAGTCAGGTCATCAAAGATATAGGTCCCAAGTGTCGTTGATGTCATGTGGGGTTTTCTCTCCATCTCACTTGTATTATTCATATAAGTGCAATTTGTGCTTAAAGGGGTTAAAATTACGAATGAGGAAAATCCAATAGGTACCAAGTTTGAACCCAAGTGCAATGTTTTTTTCTTGTTGCATTTGTAGGCACCCTTTTCAATTTTAAGCTTTGAGTAATTGCAAGAAATAACGAGGTGTGCAATGAACCATCTCTTATTAAAACTGTGAAACCTTATAGCAACGGAAATGACGATGTGGTGTTGAGTTTGAATGGATACGCCAATGTTATTCCTCCTCCATTTTAAAGCCCCCATTTTGGTGCTACTGGTTACATGATGGTATAGTAAGAACAACCAAGAATTGTGAAATTCTAACACATAACAAGCTATTTTCTAGAATTTTGTCACAGATATCTATTCAACAAAGGAAAACACATCAGTCTCCATCTTCTAAATTATGCAAGAAACTACTCTGCCACATCTAACTGGACCGAGGCTTTCAAAAATTGGTATCTCTTTATTTAGAAGATTGTGAGTGATATGGCTGACATCTAATCATTTATACGACTCCGTGTCTCATCTTTATGGACCGAGGCTTTCAAAAACATTTGGATAATTTCGAGTGTGACAAAGCATCCCAAGGCTACCTATATCCTAATTTCTATGAAATGGCGAGGAAAGAAGCACTAAAAAAGATGATGTGTAAGAGGTGGAACCATGGAAGTTATGTCCAAAGTGTGAATATGTACAACTATTTGGGTGGTTTAATCTTTAGAATTCATGTTATTAAGGGGGTAATTTTCATTGGGTGAATTAAGCATTACCCTACTTTAAATTTCCTCCATGAAGCCATGTGAAGTCGAAGTTGATTTTGTTCCGAATTTGCATGAGCTTTATACAACACTTGATATTTGAGATTCAAACATTTACAAATACTCAATTTTATGACAAACAATCCTCCTCGTGACACTATGTTTTCATTTGGGTTTCAACCTCGTACTCTCGGCCAAAGAACAATCTCATCAGTATGGTCGCCATTTTCAAAGGATAATCATATGTGCTATATGGTCACCCCTACTCGTATGGTTGCCTTCGCTTTATTTAATGCAACAAATAGTACCACCCAAATAAAAAAATCATTATTTCTAAATCCACATGGTGGCTTAGATTGATGTATTATTTTATATTGTGCTTTCGAAAGGAACCTGACTTCTTTTCTTCGTAGTCATGGTTATTATGAGAAATCAATCTCGCACTATGTATTTTACGGAATCAACTCTTCCATCACCTAAAGAAATATGCATTCCTCCCAGGACCAAACCATTTCACAAAAGAAAGAGTGGAAGGTCTTTTCTCTATTCGGTCATATATCCGTAACGCTTGTCGCTTTTGCCCTCTTTTGGAAGGAAATTTTTTTTTCAAGTAAGACTCTTTGTATGCTTAAACACATGTTGATATTGATCTTACTCCACTTAATGATTTTCACATGTTCGGAGGTAATGTTTCAAAGGACAAGGCCGCAGTATGAACAAAAAAATACATTTAGGAAAGCTCTCACTTTATAGCCTATCTCAAGACAACGATGTGTGGTTTTCTAAATTTTGCTACTAAACTTTTAAAAATTGGTCCACTTTGGATGTAAAATAAATGTTGAACTTAAACTAGAGCTCCCCTAGAACTAAAATAACAACATCCATGCTTTGCATGACCTTTACCATGGAGTTGTGGTCACTTAAATCCCTTGCAATCCACCCATTAAAATACACGTTTTAAACAAATCTACAATCAAAACTAAATACTACCATTCATATCAAAACATGTAGATGAATCCTTTCCATTATTCTTGGTAAAAAAGAATTAGTGATCTAAGTTAACAAGTAAAAGAACAAGGCATGTCCTAACCACTAACACATGAAATTACGGGGAATGCAACTTCGGATAAAACAATGTCACGAGGTCGAATTTTACATCAGCCTTTCAAATTACACTCCACGAGTCATCATTTTAGGTTTATATTGAACAATTAGTTCATTCTTGTTTCGATGATGGATGATCAAGAAACATCCGAGATTTTTAGATTGACATTTAAAATTACACTCCGTGATTCATCAATGTAGGTCTGTAATGAACAATCAATTCATTCTTATTTTGATGATGAATTATCAATAAGATTATCAAATAGGACTGTAAGAGAGGAATTTTTCGTTTAATGAAAAATCATGCTTGTAACAAAATTTATAATTTAATTTAAAGAAAACAAAAAAAATTGAAAAATAAAAATATTTTGTTATCAAGTTATACTATTTAGAATCAATTTAAAGCTAAAGTTGCAGGGGAGACTAGGCTCCTATTTATAAATTTTTTAGTTTAGTTTGCAATACTTAGATCAGAATATTATAGTGCTATTGAATGAATTATAAACCCCAACTTTTTATATAATTGCTGACATGAAAGCTTCCTCAGTGTCAATCTGATTAAAACTTATGAGTTGTTTCACATTATACCTCAAGAAAAATTGGTCAAAATAGAAGGTACACAAATTGTTTGAAAAAATCCTTAAATAAATTTGTTTAACAAATTGTATCTCAACGGTTTGACAAAATACTCTGAAGCCATTTTTAGTAACAAAACAAATGATTCAAATGCATTAACCTCTACAAAAAAATTCTAAAATTAGTTTTACTTCTTAGATACTCATAATTAATTAATATATTTATGGTAAAATTGAACTATTTTTTCAATTATTATCAAGTAAATGGTTTTTCATGGGGACCATACCCGTAAACAACAAAAGGGTAAAACGGATATAACAATAGAGAGCAAAAGTAGAAGGTCTAAGAACCTAGAAAAACAACGAAGCACCGAGAAAAGAAACAACCAAACCGCCCAACGAAAAAGTCAACAAAAAGTAGGCTTACATCCAACCAACGACCGAACACAACCCAAACACAATAGGCCTCTAGTTTAGATAAAACAATAAAACAAAAACAACACAAGACTCGCTCTGTCTCGAAACGATGGAGGGTTTTAGTATGGTGTGTCCTTTCTTTCTCTTGTCCACCACCTGCCTAATCCTCGTTACCTTCATTGCGAAGATAAGAAGAACCATGATATAGGACTTAATATGATTTTCCCTTTGCAATTATGGGGTATAAAATGGAACTTATAGTAGAAGCTTCGCTTGTGCCTCGTAATTGTTCATACCACCATTCAAGGAATGACGATAATTTGAACACACACAATCCAACAATGTTATCTATATGGAGAGCCAACCTCGATTTTAAGCTTGTGTTATCTCGGCGATGTAGTCCTAAAGTACACTGGAAAATAAGCTTCTAAAGTGGAAAAATGGTCATGAACAAACCACCAAATGCTTTTTAGAATATCAAGAGATTCAGACCATGATTTCCCTACACATGTCACCATAGAAAAATGCTAACAGAGAGTGTCATGAACATGACATTAGTGCACAAGAAACATGTCGTATGGTCCTGAATTTATGACTTGTCATGTGCGGTCATTCTTTGGTCTCACTAAATGTAGGAAGATTTTTTTGTAAAGATTGGCTGAAAAAGAATGTAAGCCTCCAGAAACATCCCTTCTTTTGGATGCATACAAGGTCCTGGTCCTTGAGATAGGAGTCCCTTCCCTCATCGAAGTTTTCCGAGAGTTGAGTTGCAATAAATATCACATGGGAAATAAGTGGAAGCTTTTCTTGTGCTTTGTAATTTTTCATACCTCCCTTCAAGGAATGATGATAGATTGAACACACACAATCAAACAATGTTATCTATATGGAGATCCAACATCGATTATAAGCCTATGTTATATCAGCATGCAGTGTTGAAGTGCATTGGAAATTATGTTTCTAAAGCGGAACAACATTTTGAAACATACCATCGAATGCTTTCCAGAGTATCAAGAGATTCAGATCTTGATTTCCCTACACATATCGCCACTAGAAAAAATGCTAACAAAGAGTGTCATTGAACACAACATTAGTGCACAAGAAACATGCCACATGATCATGAAATTACCACTTGTCATGTGTAATCGTGTTTTTGTCTCACTAAATATTGGTATAATTTTTTTATGAATATTGGTTGAAACAAAACGTGAGGCACCGAAACATCCCTTCTTTTGGATGCATACAAGGTATGTCCTTCAGTATGGATTCCCTTCTCCTCATCGAAGTTTCCTAAAACTAGAGATACAAGAAATATCACACGGAAATAAGTGGAATCTTCCGTTGTGCTCTGCGATTGTGTGCATTCCCCACATTTCATTGCATTCCCGCACACACTTTGCCATCATTTGAAATTTTTATGCTGGTCCAAACTCCTATCAGATAAGCCTTATCACAATATTTCTACAGATATTGGTTCCACCCCCTAAGAAATTATTTTCACCTATAATATTTTCATCCCTATGTTTATGGTATCATTTTCTATCTTGCATTTTTTTTTCCCAAATGATTTCCATGAGGGGCAATAGGGGTAGTTAGGGGCAATATGTTATTTCTACATATTTGCTTAGATTAGGTGATTTGCTTCCATATATTGTGGACTTAGATAGAAGATGTCCAATATCTATAAATATTCAGCTCTCTCATTTGTTTGTAATGTTTGATTTCATATTAATAAAATATGCAATCATCGTCTTGTTTTCTATAATTAAATCTAGTTTGCAGACAAGACAAGCCACCCCAATAATGACTCCAAATAAGGAAGATATGGATTTTGAATCCTCATCTTCTAGGGGTATTAGAAATGGTCAACCAACTTCAGGACAAGGTGAACAATATGGTGAATAGGGATGACCTCAACACTGTGTAGGCCTAGTTTGGTAATCAATTGAACTTAATAAAGGAGGAAATGAGGACAAATTTTGACAATGGGTTAAACATAGTGAAGGGTGAAATAAATATGGATATTGAATCAATGCGGAAGAAGATGATGAACACTCTTTCAAGCATGAAGACTAACATGTATTCTCATTCAAGACACACAAGTTCCTCAATCAATGTGCAACTAGATCCAAATCACACCAACCAATGAGGATCCTCTTGTACAACTTGGTGGATCTTATGGCCAATATCACAACATTATTCCAAAAGTGGAAATGCATAAGTTTAATGGGAATGATCTCGATCACCTGGATCAACCAAATGGAGATTTTTTTATCTGCATCAAATTCCAAGTGGGTAAAATGTGGTAATGGCATCCTTGTATCTAGAGCCATAACAATTCATTTGGTATCATTGGTTGTGCACTCAAAAGAAGAAGAACACTCTTAATGTCGCATGGTCAATTTTTACAAAGGAGCTACAAACGCATTATAATAGTAGTGTGGCTGAGAACTACTTTAGCCAATTGGAAAAGTTGTGACAAACATGGTTAGTAAAGGATTATATTCAACATTTTCAGAGCTTGTCATTGCATGGGATATAATTACAAATGACAATCTAAATGATCTATTCTTATGTGGTCTCGATGATCACATCCAACATTCAAGATGTGAATGTTTTTTCCACTCATTGTTTATGAATCTTTTGTCATGACACGTAGGGAAGAGGAAAAATCCTTGCCATGAAGAGGAATAAATTCACTACCATTAGAGATCGTAGTAGCTTAGTGTCATCATTCCCTTGACTTACCTAGTTGATTCCACAACAAATTGAAGAGAAACAAGCAAAAGGGATATATTATAGTTGTGATAGCAAATGGAGTAAAGGTGATTAAATAAAAAAATGTAATTGTGGATACTAGTTAATTTAAGCTATGAACAATTGTAAATAAAGTAGACATATGCTATAAATAAATGCAAAGATGACACAAGTGACTGTGAAAAGGAAATGCTAACCCTAATATGCAAGGGAGAAGAGGAAAAAACTCACTAAATGGAAAATACTCTGTGGGACCATGTCTCGTAGGTGACCTGAAAAAATAGAAGTAGGAATAACTATGTAGGAGCTCCGAAAAGGATGGATATGGAGTATCCGGTAGACTGGTGGAGCACTGGAGAGGGACCTGGGCACCCACATGTTTCTCTAGTATGAAAATGAGTGCCCTGGGTTTGTGCAAAATCTCGAAATTGATCTTCACAAGTTCAAAAGATGGTCTAAAACCCTTGTTGTCTATCACATTAACTTCGTTGTACTACTTTGGATGTCGGTGATATTCTAAGATGACAAAAAGACCTGCAAAAAACCAAGAAAGAGTATCAAAACCCTAAAAAAGAATAATGCAAATGAATGGTTCAGACTGACCTCAACTGCCACAACTGTGGGCTTACTAATTGAGCGTTGCACTACCTTTTAGACCCAAATGTAGTTCTAGTGAGTGTGTGCATGGTGTGCCCTTGGTGCTCTTGTGTCAGTGGCACTTTGTGAAGTAGCGAGCAATAACTAGATGTAGAAAATGTAATAGAATGTGTGCACGGAATATAATAGAAACCTCCTCTATGCTTTGTGTGATGTAGATGTCATATCATTGTGCATTGTGATGGAGCTATGTGGATGGAAGTGATCCCCAATGCAATAGATGGATGCAAATCTAGATGGATGATAGTAGTGATAGAATTTAGTCCTCATTATGGTCTCATAACTTTATATTTATAGGGTTCTCTTGATCTAATTTCATAATTAACCCCCAAATGGTCGACTACAAAAAAATAAGGATCTAAAACGACTAGAAAGATCCCAAAAAGTGGCGGGAAAGTGTGAAAAGGACCTAAGGTGGTGCCCAGCACTAGACTCCGGGTGCCCTAGTCAAGGCTAAAATAATGACAAATGACCCAAATAGACTAGGCATGTAGGTGTAAAAGACCAAGAATGGTGAAATAAAATAAAACAAGATGGCCAAAAGACGGGGTTAGTTAGTACTTTCTTCACTCAAAAACCCTCTAAATAGTAGTATGAGACCTGGGACTAAATATTGTCTAAAGTGCATGATTTTGTGTCTACATTTGCCCCCACTTTATGTTGGTGAGTGAAAAGCTCGGTAACATAAATTAGATAGAGATGTGTACCTGATGCCGATGTAGAGTAATAAAGAAGGTGTGTCAAAGGACTAGACAAAGTGTGGAATGACAAAAATACAATGGAGTTTATTGTTTCTATGCACACATTATTTACATTATACATCTAGTTACTTGCTCACTACTCACAAAGTGCGACTGACACAAGAGCAACCTAGGGCACAATTCCGCACACACACACATAACTACATTGGGTCTGAGATGTAGTGCACCACTAAATGATAAGTCCATCATTTTGGCAACTGAGGAATGTCCAACCCCTTCATTTGCATATTTCTTTTTAGGGTTTGATGTTTTTTTGGGGTTATGTAGGTGATTCATTCATTTTGGATTTATAGAGACATTCGATAGAATTCAACGACATACACACGAGAAAAGGTGAATAATTGTAAACCTCTTGTGACACCTCAGAGGAGGTTTGATGAGCATCTACGCAGCACTGCAGGGCCGATGGGCACCCATATCCTTCTCCAAGCGCCCCATTCCACCCAAATCGCCAAATCAGTAAGTTTCAAGGCTTATGTGCGACAATCCTCCATGTCTGCGTTTAGTTGGTATCCACCGCGACACAATCCAACAACCTTTGCGAATCCTAAGACTCTTCTAACCCGCTTTGCACATTATGGTTTCATACTTTCTAGCTTAGTTGATTGGGTATTATTTCAGTATTTTAATATTCATTTATTTACTGCAAACTTTCATTAGATTAGGATATTATTTTAAATTTTAGTTTAATCACTAGTGGTCGTTGATTCTTCGTGTCTTGTGTTGTGGTGGTTGGATTTTAGTTTAGGGTTCACACGGATGCCACCGACGATTGCTTAAAGTTGTGCAATGAAAAACCATCGCTAAAGGAGAGATATCGATTGACATGACTATATAAGTTTATGGCTATGGCTATTTCTAGATGTTTGTGGTTGGGTTTTGATATTTTAGAATCCCGTAAATGCAATTTCTTCGAGCATTGTGAAACCTTGTTTGGGCGGATTTGAGCGATGTGAAATTTATGATGAAAAATACTTTCAATATTTGAATGAAGTCTATCATTAATGGGGTTGGTTTGTGGTATTTTTTGCTTGGTTGGGTAGAAAATGCATGGGCGTTGGTTGTTTGGCCTTTTAAATCAAGGGTTTGGTGATGGTTTTGGCCATCGTTTGACAATGAGATAAGGTATTCGCATGGGCGGGTTGGCAAGTAGAGTGGTGGAATTTTGTTGAGGACAAAGAGTTTTTTTATTGCGCATGTTTAAAGCTATGAAAATAGGAAACACCCTTGCCTTTTTTATTCAATTGGTTCCGTGGCTTTTTTGGTTTGTTTGAAATACTATATTGATATGTCTCACATATAGGAAATAAAAATGAGGCGTTGGTAGATAATAGAAAATTATTTCACAAAATGTTTGTGAAGTTTTTATTTACCCGTATGCTTGTAAAATATGGTGTTGGATTGATAATGTTATCAAAATGTTTGTGACATTTCTAGACTATGATTTATTGAAATAACATTGATATGGTTATCTAACATGCAATAAACAAATGAGACATTTGGTAGAGGCCACACAAACCGTTTGATGACATATTTGTGGGGTTTATGCTTGCGTAAATGCCTAGAGTAAATATGCTTTCATTATTTGATAATGTTATGGAGTTGTTTATGTGATTGCTAGATTGTATTGATGTAGTATAGGTAGTGCAAATGGGGCGTTGGTAAAGGGTAGTGAGCTATTTGATGAAATGTTTCAGATAGTTATTTTCTTAAAATACAAAAGAACTCGAATCTATAACACAAGCATACATATAAATCGTGGAATCTAAAAATTTGGTGTTACGATTTACAATAATTATGAATTATGTACTGGAAATGGTTTATTAAAAAGGGACTTGGAACAACATGGAGACGAAAAGACTCTACAATCATGCCAACATACTCTCGGGTCAGGTAAATTGGTTCGTTTAGAAGAGGGCATGGACATTCATCAAAGGATAATGGGAAGATGATTTATGTTAGAGTGGGTATGTTGGAGATATTTTGTCAAACAATAAACATGTTGAGTATAGGATTCCATTATACTTCAAAGGATGACCATTCCCTTCTCTAAAAGTATGATTTTTACAACGACGAGGGATATCATGGAAATGGTTTATAGATTTTTGGAAATGGTCAGAGAGGTTTCCCATGAAGACCCATGTCCATTGACTTGACGATGTTTAAATAAATACAGTCTTGATGATTTGTATAATTACATTTTCATATATATTATTGGAACATACCAAGGCAGGTTTCTTTTAGCTTATATTGTTATGAAGCCACTAAGTATTTTATTCATTCTGTCACTTACTAGTGTTCTCCTACAAATGGTGGATGCTTTGTTCCTACATATTTTGAGGATGCTTTGTACTTTTAGCCTTGATGCATAGACTCAAAAATTCACCCAAATTATCTCTGTATTGTTTTAATTTTTGTTTGTTGCCAAAACTTATACCCTTTATTTCCGTGTTCTTGAGCACAACACATCCTCTTGATTGATCAAGTTATTTCAATTTTCATTGACATTCCTAGCGATAAAAGTAAATGTGGCATCAGAACGCCCGCTAAAACGCTCGCACGAGATCCAAGAGCAACCTAGGTTTAGTTAGAAAATTACGGAATAATTTTTTTGAAATGGAACGACAATAACATTCACCGGAATTAAATTAAATTCTTGATAATAATGCTTTATAAAATTTTCAAGGCAAGAAAAAGAATGACAACTGAACAACATTGACCCAATTTCGAAAGTTAAATGAGGAATTAAATTCACTTACTAAGCTTCAATAACTATTTTAATATTTCTCATTTTTATTTTCAAGTCATAGCCCCATTAATTCCCTCTAATTTTATTATAAAAACAAGATTAAATATCCTTTAGTCTTAAATCATGCTCCTTAATATTTAGATTATTTATTTAAAAAGGGTAAGGGGTGCACAACTTAATCTAACCCTTAGGCCCCCTTCAAAACATTACACCCATCATTTAATTATTTCACTCCCACTTAAATATCCCATCACTTAAGTGGTGTAGGGTTCATCCTCCACCATTGGATCTATTCTATCTGAGCCCTTAGATCTAGGTTGCACTAAAGTAACCCTAGAAATCCTTATGGGCTTTCTTATACCTATTACTTATTCTATTCTCTCATTTCTCTTGTTTGTTTTGCAGGTTGGAGGAGAAGGAAAGGGAGCCATTAGAGGCCATCCCAAGCTTTTGGAGAGGCCTACTTGTTCCATTTATTTGTAATTTATTTATTTATTTATTCATTTGCTTACACCCTCTCCTAGGGTTTCAACACATTTGTATAATTTCATTTGGCTTAGTTTCCTTTGGTTATGCCCAAATGGGCTTGTGGGTTTTATTATATTTTTCTAGAAATAGCTTGATTTGATTTGTATACCCATTTGGGTATAAGGAAGTGTATATTTATATATGTAAACATATACATATATAATTATATTTATTCATTAATTTCCCAAATAAAAAAAAAAAAAATAGATTTACTTGAGAAAACAAATTTAATACATATTATTTAGGTATAGATTTATATATTAACAGTGTGTGTGTGTGTGTGTGTGTACACACACACACACACATACATATATATATATATGTCTGAAATTTTAATAGGCCGCGGCCACCATGCCCACTCGCTGGAGGAAATTACAGGCTTCACACGGAGGTAAGGGAGGGCCGTAAAAATATTAATTAGTTTTTAATGGTTGAGTTGGGGGGAGGGTCACCTACCCCACCCCCCATCCCATTTATTAATGGGGTGGGGTAGGTGACCCTCCCCCAACCCCTTTTTCCCCCATTAACCAAGTGCAGGCCGCACTTTTTAGAAAGTAAATTTTTTTGTTTAATTTAATTTAATTTTTGTTTCTAATGAAATCTGGTCAACACTTTTTCCTTTTTTAAAAAAGCTTTTAGTTTTTTTATTTTAATTTATATTTTAAATGAAATTTTGATTAAACTTAAGTCCCACGTATTTTTTATAAAAGGTTTTAACTTTTATAAAGTTTAACTTACTTTATTTATTTATTTTTAAAAAGTTTTACATAAGGGTAAATATGTATATTACATATGAATGTATTTAGTTATAATAGTTATGAACATATATCTTTGTAATAGCAGATTTTATTAATATAATAATATTAATAGTATATTAATATTAGTGTATTTTCATATTAATAAATCTATTAATATTAAAATATTTTGTTATTTGAGATAAATAAAATATATAATATTACTATCAAAAGCAAAAGGAATGGGATGTGGATTGTAATATTGATGAGTTAAATATTCATACTAACACTTTCTTTTCCAACAATTTGATAGATATTGAATAGAAGGTAAAAGAAAATAAATTTCATTTGCATCTACATTATAACCTTAATAATAATAATCAATACAACTTTCTTTCAAAATCTTAATACAAAATCTTCCACTTAAAGTGGGAAAAAATTACAATAATGAAAGCTAAAATGAAAAGCAATATTACAAGTTCCTCCACTCTTAGTGGGAATACAAAAAGACTTTTCACAAGGAGAAAATACTTCCTTTTATATTTACAAACTAACTCTACAATATTCACAATGAAGAAGACCCCTTTTTTCTTTTGTTTTAACTAAACCATACAAATCTTTCTTTCTCTTTTCAATATACAAATATTAAATGTAAACTCCTTTCCACAAGATTACAACAATGTTCTCCACTTGATGTGGGAAGTCATACACAAGTAAATACAAGAATGAAATACATTATTACAATTTCTTCCACTCTAAGTGGGTAAAATACAAGAAGTTTCACATGGCCATCAACAAGACTTCAATGCTCCAAACACCAACAAGGTAGCTCCTCAAAAGGTTTTCTTCATTCACAAAACAAAATAGGGGGAGAGGCAACGCTCTCCACCCAACCAAGATACCCAATGGAGAAGAGAAGCCATCCTCTCCATTGGCCCCCGAGCCCCAACCACATCACAATGGGAAAAGATCTCAACTCATGGCAACTACTAGCTTCCACACTACTTAACATGTAATTTCACATCCATTCCATTTACATACAAAACACAACAACAACTCAACAAAAGAAAACAACAAACAACAAGATCACAAGGCTTATCAAGAAAGCCAAAAGAGTAAGACCTATGGGGAGGCCACTTATGCCTCCCAATGGGGATGGGTGCCACCTAAAAATCCTCCAATGCAAAATACAATATCCCTAACAACTCTTATGCCTCCCTCAAGTACCCCTTATCCCTCCAACCACTCTTATGGCTCCCGAAAGTAAAAACAAGAAGAAAATGCAAGCATTTCTCATACTAGGTGGGCACCAAACCCAAACTCCCTCCTCAAGAAAATGATCTCTTATGCCTCCCTCAAATAAACTCCCATAGTCTCCTCCCACTCCCAACTTAAGCATTCTACCCATTCCCAACAAGCATTTCAAAGAAACAACATTCAAAACAACATATACACACGTACATATAACAATAACATAATATAACAAAGGTGAAGCTCCTACCTTTCCATGGTAGAACTTGTTCCAAGTATGAAGTTTCAAACCCCTCCAAAGATCAAGCAAGCATCCACAAGCTCCAAAAAAAATTCCAACAAGTATCAACAAGCTCCAAAATCTACAAACTCCTTCCAAAATCCTCTACTCTCCAAAAATACAAGAGACTAAAAATGAACATCCAACCCCAAAACAAGCAACAAGAATTCAATAAAATAGAGAAATGAGAGGGAGGGGTGATGTGGCTCAAAGTAGGATGCCACCTCATTTCCTCTCCACTCCACATCACTTGGTCAACCTCCTATTCCAATGCACAATTAATGAGTGGTTGGAGGAATGACAAGCACCTTACACACTCCATCTAAGCCCACTCCCTCAAAGGACAAAATTAAATATTTGAAAGGAAGTGCAATTAACATTTTACCTTTTTATCCCCCCAAAACACCTAAAAGAGCCTAAATTTTACCTCCCAACCCATAGGTAGGGTTGGCATGGGCTTTTAAGAGGTGCAGACAAGTTTGACTTGTCCCACGAAGTTTCCAAATTTGGCCTCTAAGGCCAAATTCGAGTTTCCCATGTGGGGTAGAGTGTGCTACACTCAAAACTCAAACACACATCACTCAACACAAAATCTAAAGTGAATCAAGCCTAATAAATGAACTCTCTTTTGGTCACATCTTTTAATTAAACCCATGACTAAAAAGGGGTAAACACAATTCCAAGAATCTAAATAATAAACCAAGTAATTTTTTTATTTATTTATTCATTTGCTTACACCCTCTCCTAGGGTTTCAACACATTTGTATAATTTCATTTGGCTTAGTTTCCTTTGGTTATGCCCAAATGGGCTTGTGGGTTTTATTATATTTTTCTAGAAATAATTTGATTTGATTTGTATACCCATTTGGGTATAAGGATGTGTATATTTATATATGTAAACATATACATATATAATTATATTTATTCATTAATTTCCCAAATAAAATAAAAAGAATAGATTTACTTGAGAAAACAAATTTAATACATATTATTTAGGTATAGATTTATATATTAACAAGTTTATATATATATATATATGTCCGAAATTTTAATAGACGCGCCACCATGCCCACTCGCCTGGAGGAAATTACAGGCTTCACAGGAGGTAAGGGAGGGCCGTAAAATATTAATTAGTTTTTAATGGTTGAGTTGGGGAGGGTCACCTACCCCACCCCCATCCCATTTATTAATGGGGTGGGGTAGGTGACCCTCCCCCAACCCCTTTTTCCTCATAACCAAGCGCAGCCGCACTTTTTAAGGTAAATTTTTTTGTTTAATTTAATTTTATTTTTGTTTCTAATGAAATTTGGTCAACACTTTTTCCTTTTTTAAAAAGCTTTGAGTTTTTTATTTTAATTTATGTTTTAAATGAAATTTTGATTAAACTTAAGTCCCACGTATTTTTTTATAAAAAGGTTTTAACTTTTATAAAGTTTAACTTGCTTTATTTATTTATTTTTAAAAAGTTTTACATAAGGGTAAATATGTATATTACATATGAATGTATTTAGTTATAATAGTTATGAACATATATCTCAGAATGGCATGCATTTTATTAATATAATAATATTAATAGTATATTTACGCCGAAGGCGTTCCCCCTATGGGAAAGACACTTCCAGACGTTTCTAAGACTGTGCTAAATTTGACAGTTTGACGGCCGTTTGGACGTTTTCGTGTTTTCCCACTATTTTTAATAGTTTTTTGGGGCTATTTTTAACTAGACATGCATACGAAAGAGGAATGGGCCCTTCAGAATCAGCTGGATGGGGCTATGCATTCGTATCCCTAGCAGTCGCCATGGCCATTGCTAATGCGTTGTTCATTGCAGGAATGTCACTCTACAGGCACAGGCTTCCTGGAGGTAGCCCATTAACCCGTATAATGCAAGTTATGGTGGCTGCCTTTAGGAAAAGGAAAGTTGCTCTGCCTGCCAACGAGGGCGATCTGTACGAGGTCATCGGTAAAAGATCAGAATAATAGATCTGTGAAATTCATACCTTGAGTCCATTGTCTAACTTCCACGATGTGAGTTTAATATTCATTGGAGATTAACGCAGTATCCTTACACGTTTGGACTGAGATACCATTGGATAAGTAAATGAATATAATATCTTTTAAAAGTTTAAGTGATAGTATTTCCAAGTCGATTCACATTTCTTTTTCCAGAGGTGGCATCTACAGAACCAATTTCACATTACAGTGACTCAGATTAGCTCGAAATCTCTGATAGATTCATTTTCTTTTAATTGTGACTATTGGATTCTCTTACCTCAGTTATATCAGCTGGAGCTACCTACAATGTGTCTGCGTGCTTTCTTGAATCAACTGTGCAATGATGTTTTCTGGTCAAAGCAATAATCAGAGTTTCAACAACAAATGTGTGAATCTTATTCATCCACGAGCTACTGCATGCAACTGCATATACTAAGACGTGATGCCAATTAGTTTCCATCAACTCCTAAGTACAGAATCAGCGTAGTTTCTAGCTGATCAGTACATGTGGAGATTTTATATCATGAGTGGTAGCATATGGTGACCTCTAGAAAGCATCATCATTACATGCCCAATCCCCTGTGCACACCAATGGCGCAAATGAGCCTAAATGCATTTTCTCCTAGCTTTAATTCCTCTTCAATTGTGTCCAACAATAGCTCCTATAGGTCTATATCCAGTCATGTGGGAGAACCAGGGGCTTATTCTAAGAGGAAATATATGTCCATTGTTCCTGCTCAAGAGTGAATACTTGGCACGTCTTCTAAGAGGAAATGTTATGGAAAAGATGAAAGTGGTAAATGTGGAAGTACTGGAAGGTGCCACTGCTCTAAACGGAGGTTAGTAGTCTATAACAAATTAGGTGTGAAAACTAAATAATCCACGTGACATAAACTATAATCCTATTTGTGCAAGGGTAGTTTCATCGATTTTTATGAGTTGTTAAAGAAATGTTTAGGAATGCATATATGAAATTGGAAAACTCATATTGCCATAATAGTTGCACGCCCACACTTTCTTGTACAAAGTCATTTATGTCATCCTTAGGCATGGATGGTAGTGTAGCCAATGACAAGCAAATGGTGCAATATCAATCCATTGTTCCTGCTCAAGAGTGAATACCTAGACGTCTTCTAAGAGGAAATGTTCTGGAAAAGATGAAAGTGGTAAATGTGGAAGTACTTGAAGGTGCCATTGCTCTAAACAGAGGTTAGTAGTCAATAAAAAATTAGGTTTCTATGAATTATTTCTCAGATTTTATTCCCAATTTTGAAATGTAGAAACAACCTTAAAATTAAGTGGCCCATCTATATTTCTACACTTACGAAATCAATCACACCCCTTATCAACATCAACTACAAAAGTAATAACTATCCCTCTAAATCAAATAACATATACCGTTCGGCGTTCACATTGCATTGTATAGGTATTGTATTGGTTTAGCAGAACCTGCAAATTCAAACAAAAACATAAACGAAGTACGAAACCACCAACTGTAAGAGACATACTGCAGACCACCCCTGCACAAACATAAACATTTCGTTGGTTTAAATGTCGGGTTTTGGTAATTGTCATAGTCACCATATTTGGATAAGTACTAATTTTCCTGCCATATTTTTGTATTTCAGATTTTACTAGGCATGCCAAGAGCCAAGCAGATCAAATATGTTTTACTTGGCTCTGCAGAGGTATGCAGTCTATTTTTTTCTATCATAATTGTCTTTATTAGTCGGTACAAATGAATGTACAATAAGTTATGATAGTCTAGGTGATAATATTAGTAGTAGCTATTATTATACAAGGATAACCCTATATGCGCTCTTAGTGGCTACATCCCTTACTGATTTAAATGGTCTAATTAGCTTTAGAAATGTTTCCCAACTGTTCCATTTTAGTCATATTGACTATTGGATAATATCACGATAATTAGACTCGTAATCCCCAGAATGGGCTTATGATTAAGAATGGAGGTAAGGAAATTTAAAAAAACTAAGCTAAAAAATTATATTGTACTGTGTATGGATTCTACTATTAAATCTGATTTGTTGTGCAGATATGACTAATCTTTGATACTTGGAAAATGGATGAAGCTTCCAAGTTTACTTTAGAGTAATCGTTGTACTGGTACTATTATTTGGAATGTAATATTTCACTAGAAATTTATGAATAAATAAGTGAAATGTTGCTGAATTCCAAACAGTGCCATTTTAAAGAATAATAGCAATGTTTGAATACTTTGGCAATTGTAAAGCGATCGATGGATCAATCATTTCTTGATGGTATATTCTCCTTTATTACTCAATTACCTCTCTCTCGTCAATTTTTTCTTCATATGTTTTATTTGCAATTGAATAAGCTGACAACAAAAATACAAGTCAGAAACACAGTGCCGACACCCAACCTCAAAAGAGGAAACAATTCAGTGGGGAATTAACTAGCAAAGATATCATCTGTCCAACAAGTTTTATAAAAGAGAAAAAATATTCAAAGGTGGAAATTAGTCTTGGGAGGTAATTAAAGTTGACAAATGAAGAACAATGAACAATGAATTTGCAGATACGGGATTTGGATGGGCAGGCATCCTTAGAAGACATTTGTTGGAGCCTTCTCCCATGTGGTGGCCTGCAAATCTTGTCCAGGTTTCTCTCTTCAGGTGATTTACCTTTCATGTTTATATCAAGGGTCAAGACATAAGAAAAAGAAAACTTAGATTTTAAAATTTGAACTTCTCTTTCTTAGGGTTGTGGAGAAACCACAGCTCCACCAAATACTTTCAGACTTTGGATGGTATGGACCTTGTCATCACATTGCATCTTAGGTGGTGTAGACTTGGAGACATCAAAGGCCATAGCCAAATATCAATACAAATCTTATTAGGTCTCAAACATCATTGTAGCAGACTTGGGATAATCTCCGCCACAACAATTGGAATCGTAGTGCATCTTATGCAGAATAGACCTCAAATCCCTCGTCTCAATATTTGTTCAAACCTGAAAAATCATCATGGCCTCAAATTTCCATAGTGCCACAAACTTTGGATGGCTCTTCACATGTCCGGTGATTTTTTTTTGTTTTGAAAAGACCTTGGCATCACATTTCGTTTTAGGCGAAGTATACCTCAAAGGTGTCTGTAAAATATAAATATCATAAATCACCATGGCCTTAAATTTCAAGAATGGCACCGGATGATATGTCTCTTTATTGATTGTGATGTTTTTGACCATTTTTTTGTGCCATTTTAGTCTTCTCTTGTGCCCATCTGGTGCTTTCTCTACTTGTTCAATTGGATAGAGATTCCCTAGGCACTCCAACTGTATACTTCTTTTCTTTCTTTTCCTTGTTGCAGTTGGACATAGATACAATAGGAACTTATATTGTATACCATGCACACACACTTCTTCTGAACCTTGGTCATTCATTTGATATAAAAATAAGATTAGAATCTGATACACCAAACTGGAGTTGGTGAGAACATGGATTTCAAGTAAATTCATTTTGTTTCAATTTTCAATTGTTGTGATTGCACAGATCTTCATGAAAAGGAGAAAAGGCCCAAGGGAGGCCTTATGAGAAATCAGTTCTTTTTATTAGTTCTTACATGCAGTTTCACCTATTATGTTGTGTCTGGGTATTTGTTTCCCATGATCACATCCCTGTCATGGATCTCCTGGATATTTCCTAAATTTGTGCTAGCACAACAACTGGGTTCATGACTGTATGGTCTTGGTATATGTGTCATTGGAATAGACTGGTCAAAAATTTCTTTTTGCTTGGGAAGCCCACTTTCCAGTCCTTGGTTTTCCATTGTGAACGTAGCTGTTGGATTTGTGTTTGTAATGTATGTGATGACACCATTGGCATATTGGCTAAATGTTTTTGATGCAAAGACATTTCCCATATTTTCTGAGGATCTTTTCACCTCCTCTGGCCAAGAGTACAAAATTTTCAAGATTATTGATTCAAATTTCCATCTGGACTTGAAGGCTTATGAGGAGTATGGCACATTACATTTAAGTACCTTTTCTACTATGACATATGGAGTGGGATTTTCTGCATTGACTGCCACAATAGTTCATGTGCTTCTTTTCCATGGAAACTATGTATCCATCTCCAAGTCTTTATCTTATTTATAAATTCTAATAAAATTATGTGATGTCACCAAAGTAATACTGATTGAATGTATTTTCTAAATGTGCCAGTTCATTTCTATGCTCTATTGAGAGCAAGCACTTTCAATTGCAGAGGCTACAAGATAATATATGGTGTATGCTCTGTTACCACCATGGACTATTGTTGTTGTTATATATATTTTATAACAATTTATTGTGTTTTCCTTAGTGAGATTCTAATAACATCTTACTGGTGATGTACATAAAAGCTGGCCTATAAACTCTTATTGATATTTGTCTTAAACCCATAGTTAAAATCTTATCGTTTGGTGCATTGGAGAGCAATTGTTTTTGGTATAATGAGTTAATTTTTTGGTTTTTTTGAGTTCACTTCATTTTCAAGTGGAATGTTCACAAGTTAGAAGATACTTGCTGCATCATGTTACTCTTTAGACCATTTTTTTCAAAGAAATGATGAGTTGTGTAGTACAAAATTAACTCTTTTCTACTTGATACTCATCTTAAAAACATAGTCAAAATCTTATTGTCAGGTGCACAGAGTGAAGTTTTTTGTGGTTATTTTAAACCTATTCATCATTTTTTCTAAGTGGTAGCTTACAAGTTATTAAATAATCGTTGCATCACATCATACCTTAGACAATTATTGTGAGGTTATTGGCAGTTTGAGTAGTTACGAAAAGGGTTTCTTGCCTACAAAGGAAATCGACACGATGTAATATGTGATTAGGCGTTGTAAGCTTATATATTTAGAGTTTTAACATTCTATGCTCATAGATGAGGCCTTCTTTTGAGAATCTATAAAAAGTTATCTAGATCAGCTAAAATATTTAGAGTTTTAACATTCTATGCTCATAGATGAGGCTTTTCTCTTGAGAATCTATAAAAAGTTATCCAGACATGGCCAAGGTTTAATTTTAGCAGCAGAAGCCTAGGTAGCCGGTATGGGGTATGCGTACGGGTATGCTGGTATGACAGCTTTTTTGGGAGGCCCGGTACAACGCTTGGGTGTGTGTGTGTGTGTGTGTATATATATATATATATATATATATATATATATATATATATATATATATATATATATATATATATAATATTTATAATATTTAAAAATATAGCCAAATAAGCAAAAATTTAGCCTTATACATGAATAGAGTAAACAAATTATTAAATAAGTGAAATAGCCAAATAACATATTAATAATTCAATGCATTTTGTCGTGATATTCATTGATCAAACTTAGAACTAGTACATTCTTCAAACTCCAAATGTTACAATGTCCAATTATAATCATAAATAATAACAAATCACATAACTGGTCTGGAATTTCGGCTATTACCAGCTCCCTTCAAATTTGGCAGTTCAGATTCCTTTGGGATATCTCTTATTATTCCTGCATTAGTCTTACTTGCTAGTGGAGATGCTACCAGTGCATTTTTTTATCCTACATTACCCACGAGTGCAGCATAGGACAATTAATTTTCTTGGCCTTAGGACTTAGTAGCATCATGAGTATAGAGACCATGAGGTTTTCAATATTGTCATGGAGGAATAGTCATTCAGAGAATCAAAGTCCAGAAATGAATGGAAGCCAGAAATGAACCACGAGAAACCATTGAAACACAGAAAATCCACAAGAACTTGTACTAGTACTCAAGAAAAAAACATGCATGGACATAACAAGTTGAGATGTTAAAATCTGAAAACAATTTTCATCTCTAGTACTGATATGGCAAAAGGTGTCACTATTACAACTAAAATCACAAAATATAGAAGTCGAGAAACACCATTGATTTGAATCAGTAAGAGAACCCTTGCATGTGGACAAATGTTATAAACCATGACCAATTTAAACATAATAAACTTGGGCCTTTAGCTTTTGTTTCAGGTGTCATGTCTTGTTTCTTTTGAAAGTTTGAATCCACTGCTACCGCCCCTTATTATGTAACACTTTGTATTATTTTATTTAATATAAAGATGGTTCTAATAAGAAACATAATTTTTTTGAAGAAAAACTCCATGGTGAAATTGATAGTGAGATAAATTGCTTTACAAGATTATTCTCAATTTGAAATTACATGATTATTATAATCTCTATTTTGATTTTGGACTAATTGCTTGTTGATTGTGCATAGCCATATTCTCCCCTCTTTTTGTTTGACATGCTCTTCAAAAAAATTGCCCACTAAAGGCTACCATTCATGATATAAATACTGCAAATGTATACATGTCTCATTATGTGTACGTATACCTTCATTTATTTGATGTTTTCAAATATGATATGCAACTTTAAATGTACGAATCTGTAACATAATTAAATGTACACATACAACATTTCAATGTAATGTTTCAACTAAAGTCCTACACTACAACTATCAATCACACACATTATCAATTGTATAATAAATGTTTCTCCAACAAAACACCAACTGAACAACCGATGCACAACTAACAACATCAACTATAAAATTAATTAACTATCGAAAACAGTATCACATGTAATCATGTACGAATTTATAACAAGTTTGAAATGTAGAAACAACCTTCAAATTAAGTGGATCAACTATATTTCTACAATTACAACATCACTCGAACCCCTTATCAACATCAAGTACAAAAGTAATAACTATACCTCTAAATCAAATAACATATACCGTTCGGTGATCACATTTCATGAAACACATGCGATTGCTCCTTCAATGACGACAAACACTTCTTGATTATTTGCAGCATAAGAAGGAATAACCCTGAATTTTAGACATGTCTTTTGTCATGGGCATTGATAAACCATGTTCTTGCAATGAGGCCCGAGCTTCCACATCTTTATCCTTTGGAAAGATCACCAAGTCATCCATAGGCTCTAAAGAAGTAAAACTACAATGACCATTTCTACATCTAAGCTAAGTTCTTGTAGGAATATATGAGGACATTCATTTGGCAACTTTGTTGCATTACTAACCTATGTTCATGTACACAGAAGTTTTAAGAGCATGCTTCTATTGATGTTCAAAATTGTGAATGTTATCTTATGCCAGTGATTTGTTTTTGTAATTGGGTTTGAGTATTTGTTTAATGCAACTTGTTTGATATTGGAATTTTTCAAACTCTGGTGCTAGAAATCTCTTAGTTGCCCCACGGTGCAAATGTTTTTAAAATGGAAATATGTGTAGGCTATGCTGAAACTCCATTACGAGACGCATTGCACGCCAACATACATATTGCAGTTTCATAGGTACTCTGCAACGCAAATA
The DNA here is from genome assembly GCA_018340775.1 of Taxus wallichiana var. yunnanensis. Lineage (NCBI taxonomy): Eukaryota > Viridiplantae > Streptophyta > Pinopsida > Cupressales > Taxaceae > Taxus > Taxus wallichiana. The sequence goes on from CM031242.1 coordinate 661,731,600, forward strand.
ATACATTAGCACATCAAAAACTAAGCTCAAAATTTTTATCATTATATTGCAAATCTTCAATTTGAGCATTATGTTTAAGAAATTATGTACATCTATTACTGTTGCAAAAATGTTTCTGGAACTTGCAACCTTTTGAGCGTGAGTAATAGGTTATGGAAATTTGGATTTATTTTTTGAAACACTTTAGATTAGGAGAGACATTGGTTTCTATGCTCTGAATCTTTTTCAGGTTCTATTGCAACTTAATTGTTTTCTTTAGGTACGCAAGGAAAGTTTGCATTGTTTACGGATTTCCAGAGTTATTTATAACAATGAGAATAGGCGTTGGCTGCATACGTTTTTAGATTATTTCTCCATCTCGGGATCCTCCACCAAGCAAAAATCGATATTAAATACCACAATGTTTAAATTCCAAAGGATTTGTTTTTCTTGCATTTCATCATTACAAGCCTTTTCTTGCAAGGTTTGTCCAATCTTTTGCCTCTATGCCTTTGTGGATTGAAACATATTGAAGGGGATCAACTGTGTAATAAAATTAAAGATGAACTTGTTTGCAGGTGTTGTAGAGGTGGTGTGGAGGTTTCCCATCCCTATATAGACCCTTTAAATGTAATGCTTCATCTATATTCCTACACTTACAAAATCAATCACACCCCTTATCAACATCAACTTCAAAAGTAATAACTATCCCTCTAAAATCACATAACATATACCGTTAAGCGTTCACATTGCATTTTGCAAATGCGATTGCTAGTAATATTAGTGTATTTTCATATTAATAAATCTATTAATATTAAAATATTTTGTTATTTGAGATAAATAAATAAATATAATATTACTATCAAAAGCAAAAGGAATGGGATGTGGATTGTAATATTGATGAGTTAAATATTCATACTAACACTTTATTTTCCAACAATTTGATAGATATGAATAGAAAGTACATTATAATCTTAATAATAATAATCAATACAATTTTATTTTTTTCAAAATCTTAATACAAAATCTTCCACTTAAAGTGGGAAAAAATTACAATAATGAAAGCTAAAATGAAAAGCAATATTACAAGTTCCTCCACTCTTAGTGGGAATACAAAAAGACTTTTCACAAGGAGAAAATACTTCCTTTTATATTTACAAACTAACTCTACAATATTCACAATGAAGAAGACCCCCTTTTTCTTTTTGTTTCTAACTAACCCCTACAAGTCTTTCATTCTCTTTTCAATATACAAATATTAAATGTAACTTCTTTCCACAAGATTACAACAATGTTCTCCACTTGAGGTGGGAAGTCATACACAAGTAAATACAAGAATGAAATACATTATTACAATTTCTTCCACTCTAAGTGGGTAAAATACAAGAAGTTTCACATGGCCATCAACAAGACTCCAATGCTCCAAGCACCAACAAGGTAGCTCCTCCAAAGGTTTTCTTCATTCACAACAAAATAGGGGGAGAGGCAACGCTCTCCACCCAACCAAGATACCCAATGGAGAAGAGAAGCCATCCTCTCCATTGGCCCCGAGCCCCAACCACATCACAATGGGAAAAGATCTCAACTCATGGCAACTACTAGCTTCCACACTACTTAACATGTAATTTCACATCCATTCCATTTACATACAAAACACAACAACAACTCAACAAAAGAAAACAACAAACAACAAGATCATAAGGTTTATCAAGAAAGCCAAAAGAGTAAGACCTATGGGGAGGCCACTTATACCTCCCAATGGGGATGGGTGCCACCTAAAAAGCCTCCTATGTAAAATACAATATCCCTAACAACTCTTATGCCTCCCTCAAGTACCCCTTATCCCTCCATCCACTCTTATGCCTCCCTCAACTCTTATGGCTCCCTCAAAGTAAAAACAAGAAGAAAATGCAAGCATTTCTCATACTAGGTGGGCACCCAACCCAAACTCCCTCCTCAAAAAAATGATCTCTTATACCTCCCTCAAATAAACTCCCCATAGTCTCCTCCCACTCCCAACTTAGGCATTCTACCCATTCCCAACAAGCATTTCAAAGAAACAACAACATTCAAAACAACATATACACACATACATATAACAATAACATAATATAAACAAAGGTGAAGCTCCTACCTTTCCATGGTAGAGCTTGTTCCAAGTATGAAGTTCTAAACCCCTCCAAAGATCAAGCAAGCATCCACAAGCTCCAAAAAAAATTCCAACAAGTATCAACAAGCTCCAAAAATCCACAAACTCCTTCCAAAATCCTCTACTCTCCAAAAATACAAGAGACTAAAAATGAACATCTAACCCCAAAACAAGCAACAAGAATTCAATAAAATAGAGAAAGGAGAGAGGGGTGATGTGGCTCCAAGTAGGATGCCACCTCATTTCCTCTCCACTCCACATCACTTGGTCAACCTCATATTCCAATGCACAATTAATGAGTGGTTGGAGGAATGACAAGCACCTTACACACTCCATCTAAGCCCACTCCCCTCAAAGGACAAAATTAAATATTTGAAAGGAAGTGCAATTAACATTTTACCTTTTTATCCCCCCAAAACACCTAAAAGAGCCTAAATTTGACCTCCCAACCCATAGGTATGGTTCGCATGGTCCCACAAGCTTCCAAATTTGGCCTCTAAGGCCAAATTCGAGTTTCCCATGTGGGGTAGAGTGTGCTACACTCAAAACTCAAACACACATCACTCAACACAAAATCTAAAGTAAATCAAGCCTAATAAATGAACTCCCTTTTGGTCACATCTTTTAATTAGTTTAAAACAAATTCAAATTAACTTAATTAAGACACTACAACCCATGATTAAAAAGGGGTAAACACAATTCCAAGAATCTAAATAATAAACCAAGTAAAAATTCACTACTAAAAGAAAATACATACTAACATAATAGAAAGGGAAAATTAAAACAAAACAACACATGACCCCTAGGTCACAATTTTCCCCTAACCAATTTTTTTAACACACACACAATTACATGTTGCCATGGTGACTCTAGTTGGATTCTTCTTGAATTCCGATGTGGTTGGTTTCCACTCCCCGATATTGTTGTGAATATAATATACTTAGAGGAGAGAATACCTCCTTCGGCCTCATGGCCGCATTAAAACGATCATGCCAAAATATGCGATATAAATCTAAAATCAACTATATATGAATTATTATCATCTATGCAAATACGATATCACTTACAATTTCTAGCACATTTCTATTACACATTTCATTCATGTCAAAACGATCATCACATTAATCCAATTATCAAGATCTACTCAGTATGACTTAAACATATCACATGTCAGAATTACAGATAAATAACCATGTCAAAAGTGTATCAATATCAACAACAAAAGTCTCCAGTAGTCCATATGCATCATATAAGAATCAAATCAATAACAGTTCAAGTATCTCTGATATCTACTAACATGCTATATCAAAAACTATAATATATCCATAAGTGCAGATGACAATATCGAAAAATAATAATAATCAAAAGGTGTCGAAGGAAAGTGGGCACTACAAGCATCTTGCTTCAATTATATGATTTTATAAGTTTTACGCTTCCTTAGTTTACCTTTTTTCGAATATGAAATATTGGTTTTTCTAATGCCTTGGATGCAAAATTTCTTCTTGAAATTGTGCCCGACTATTCTTTGTTCAACACCTTGAGTTATTTCTTGGTATGCTAATATTTTGTGTGGATCCATTTTAGAAGCTTCGATCTTGATTGACTACATTACTTGGTTTTGACTTTAAAATTTGCATTGTTAAGCCACTTAGGTTGAATCTTAAGGGCAATTTTACGATGTTGCCTTCAACTTAACATTTGCTGGCGATAGGTTAGAGGTTTGAACCTACCTTGTGGAGAACATCTAAGTGGAAAATGAACCTATTCATGGGCCACTAGATACTGACCAAGAATCTATCCAATATTTCAACTGTGAATTCTTTCCCTAGCCACTTGTTGCTCCAAATATATGTGTTGACTTTTGCTCTATCTCCTAGAGATTTGGGTCAATTGAGCGTAGTAGACTCATGATGTACATAAAGTCTGCGAGTAAAAATACATTTCATAAGCCCCTAACATTTTTCTTACAATCCTTCTAAAAGGTCATTTTGTGTCTTGTTACAGGGGCTTGTTGGATTAATGCTTCTATTAGTCTTTTTACCTTGATCTTTATGGCATTGTGTGTGCTGGAAGTAAAGACCAAGATCTAGAGGAAATAGAATCATCAATCAGAGAATGAAATTGATTTGGTTAATAGATATCCTATTATAGAAAGAATTATATTGCTATAAGAATATCTTTCTACCAACTACTACAAAGAGAGCAAGTGGAAGGTTCTTAAGACAATTTTTTTTTCTTTGAGATCAAATTTTTATGAAGTTGGCACATGCATAACCAATTTATAGGTAAATTATAAGGATTGGGAAGGTGATTCACCGCTCTTCAAAGAATAGACCCTTCATTATGTTGTTCAAGTGTATCATAGCAAATATCAAATCTATGCCTCCTATGGATTTTCCGTTCAAGGATTTGCTTGTAAGATTGGGAATGGCGTAAATTCATCAATTGAGTTGTTAATAAGAGTTCCTTATTACATTGGAAAAATGATTCCTTGTACGAATAATTCCAATGCTCTCAATAAAAATTTGTTTCTCGAAATGGTTTAGTTTGATTTTCTAGAATTTCTAAGCAATGATTCGTGTTATTTCAGACAATATTCTTCATTATAATTTTCTAAATTGTTGTTACATCATCATTCATGAAGGTATCAAATATTGAAATTAATATCATATTGATAATGGCTTTCAAGGAAATTAGAAACTTTTGTGGATTTCTTCACAATATAGAGTTTTGGTATTGAAAACTTGTTTTTCTTTTATATCATGCACTATGGGAACTTAAAATCTTTAACAGTTCGTATTTTATATGGAAATGCATAAAAATGTTTAGTTGGCTTTCTTTAACTTTAGAAATTATTACCTTAATCTAAAACTTTGGTCGCTTAAGTAACTTATAGAATGGTTAACATGGAAGGAAGGGTTGTTTGTAGTAAACCTTACATTTATGATTTTTTATTACAAGTACTTCTTGGCGAGCTTGATTGCATGGGATGCTTGGCACCCATCGATGATCTCTTATAGGCTTGAAATGGGGAGCCATACATTCAAATTTTATGTACTACATGTTATTAGAAAGCTTTCATTTAAAGAGTTTCTCGTATGCTGCGACATATATATGTGATAAAACTTTCATGGTAGAATGAATGAAATAATGTTGTACTGTATGAAGCATTTGCAAATCAATGTAGATTCTGTTTTGGGGTTGTTTTTAGTCTATTGAATCTAGTCGTGCATTGACAATTATTTTTGAATAAATGAAACATGGCCAAAAATTAAAACTCCTTCGTCATTTATACATCCATCATTGTATCCGTTGATCGGCGTGCCCATTTTACAATTGCTAAGTTAAAGGACAAAAAAAAAAGTGAACGGAAGGGAAGGCTAGGCGAGGTCGTGGTAGCACGAAGAGAATGCATGGATAATTGACTTCTCCAAATCTTCTCAAATAGAAAAATTAGCATAAACATTAAGGCAACGGTCCCATGCTGAAGGCAATGCATGCAAACTATCTTGGCGGGTGGTCCCATAGACAATAAATTTTGTTAACTACAAAAATCGAAAAATTGTCCTAAAATATACGAAAGCGAGGGGCATAGGAAGCTTTGTTCTAGCAACTCAAATGGGTGGGGGGCTGAAAATAATTGTTCCTGCAATCCATATTTTCAGGGTCCTTGTCCACATAGTAATGGGAGATGTTTTTTCCCTCCAAATGTATTTCCTTCCACAACTGTTTTTCAGCAAATCATGGGTTTACCCTAAATAAATTTGCAGAAAAAATTAGAAGACATGGTGGGATCACAGAGCTACTAATTTTTCCTACAAATACTCTCAACGCCCGCTAAAAATTCTGCTTTGCCCTGCATGGGACCGCTGCCTAAATATCTAAAGCCCTTTACCCCAAATCGCAACGTGGAGATTTATTTACCGATGATTGAGGAACTGACGGTCACGATTGAAAAGAACCTTGCGATCCGTGTCGAAACAAATAAACCAACAGAAAAACAGATTTGAGTCCATATATAATCATAACATGGGGTAACCTTCGTCCATATTTTTCACAGAATTGTTCTCTGTTGAGCGTCTGTTGGTTGTCTGTAAAACCTGATTTGTGTTGAAGGCGTGAGGATCGATGGCTCCAAAGGCAGAGAAGAAGCCCGTCTCTCTCAAGAAGCCTGCGGCGGAGAAATCCCCTGTTGCTGAGAAGAAGGCAGTGAAACCCGAAAAGAAGGTGCCCAAGGAAGGAAGCGCAGAGAAGAAGGGGAAGAAGAAGAAACACAAGAACATTGAGACATACAAGATCTACCTCTTCAAGGTTCTCAAACAGGTTCACCCCGACATCGGCATCTCCAGCAAAGCCATGGGGATCATGAACAGCTTTATCAACGACATCTTTGAGAAATTAGCGAGCGAATCGGCGAGATTGGCCAGGTATAACAAGAAGCCCACCATCACATCGCGGGAGATTCAGACGGCGGTGAAACTGGCACTTCCAGGGAGCTCGCCAAGCATGCCGTTTCCGAGGGTACAAAGGCTGTCACCAAATTTACCAGTGCTTAAAGCTTTCAGAAGGGAAAATATTAACGGCGGTTTTCAACGATCGACTGTTTCATTGGAATTGTAGCCTATGAGTCGGGTGATTTCTGCTTAAGGTTGTATGTATAGGCGCCCTGAAAACCCTTCAATTTGTGGTAGTTTAAGAATTTTAATCTGGTTGAAAACCCTCGTGTGGGGAAGCGATGTCAAAGTATGCTTATCTTAGATTCCTTTTTAATTCTGTAGAATTCAATGCATACGGAGCATCATTATAACTAGTAGGTGCTATTATTCATGGGGAATGTGTGGGGTAATTCTATCATGGTGTTACATTCTGCATTTTTATAACCATTCTGTTATGCGATATTCATACACCTGTTGCCAGAAACTATTTAGTAGTTTAAATTTGATGTAAGATGTAGCTGTAAATGGCGGAGTGATTAAACGTCACCCCTGCAAAACTAATTTGGGTGAAATAGAATATTAAGATATAGGACATACGGAACACACTCTGCTTAATTTCTTTGATCCCCATTATGAACACACTTTGGAACAAACTCTGCTTAATTTGTCTGTTTTGGAACACACTTTGTGTCCCATTATGAATGTTGTCTCACAAAAAAGTGTGTTACGAAATCTCCAAAAATGGAAGGGTTACAATGGAAATGCAAATGGATGCAAAAACACACGTATTGTCTTGTGCACCGGAGGATGTCAAAGACTAGGGTTTGATGAAAATACTCAATAAGAGGGAACACCAACATTGAATGTGGTGAAAGAATCAAATTTTTAATAAGAGGGAACATCAACATTGAATGTGGAGAAAGAATCAAATTTTTAATAAGACGGAACATCAACTTTGAATGTGGAGAAAAAATCAATTAATGAAGTACATGAAAAGAGAGATGTATTACATGAATGTAAGAGGAGTGAGCAATGTCTAAAACATAGATTTCAAAAAACATGCAAAGATGTTGCTCTTTTTTCCTTGAGATAAATAGAGAGAAAATAAGCAGATAGGTTAAATTGAAAAATGGTTAGTCAAAGAGAACCGATCACTAATTGTAGATAGATAAAGAAACCCAAGTAGAGAGAATTTTAGACAACAATGAGCAATATACTTGAATTCAAATTTGTAGACTTCGGGTTTCAAATGTATAGAAAAACATCTTTGAATTCAAATTTCAAATTATTAGGCTAATTACTACGAGGATTTTAAAGATGTTTTTGACCTTTGGAACCCGAATATACAAATTTGAATTCGAGTTATCTCTATATCATTGTTGTAGTCTAAGTACAAATATTGCTCTACCTCTGAAATTTCTGCTTGAGCTTTTCTATCTATTTACAATTAGTGATTGGTTCTCTTTGGGTTAACCATTTTTCAATTTGATCTATTTGCTCATCTTCTCTCTATCTGCTTGGTAGATGTAGGCTCTCAAAACATTTTGGGACACCTTATAATAGAAAAAAATGTTGTTATAAGACTTTAGACTTTAGAGACATTTGTGAATGTAAGATCTTGTTGTTTATTATTCCCATTGTTAATAGTTTTCTATCCAAAGTGAGCCTACATGAATTATGTAATTTGTGTGTCCATATCTTTAAAGGGAGTTGTCTTTGACAACTATAAGATATTGGGGTCCCTAAGGATAATGAAGAATCCCAACTTAACATTAATTAATTCATGAATAAAAAAATATTTTATTGAATATTTTAAATAAGATAAAATTTAATATTAAATTAATTTCTCAAGTGATTATTAACAATTACAAGTAAAATATGTTTTTAATGCAAGAATATATTTGTCATTGAAAAGTGTTTTGAAAAAGTTTATTTATACATTTATTAATGAAGTGGTTATTTATGTATTTTACCTTGATTGGGACCTTGTCATTGATCAAATTTGAAGGGCTCCCCATACTTTAATTTGAAAGGCTAGGTTAAGCTTGACCCTTCATAAGTGACAAATTAAAAAATAGATTGCCCTTCAATTGAAAAAGAAAATCTTAATTACCTTTCAATATATATTTGATTATTTTATATAAAATAAATATGAAAAATGTCAAAATTATTAAATATTGAACAATCAACCAATTTTTTGAAGGTAGTTAAATTAAATAATCAAGATTCAACAAAGTAATTACATGTTCAACTTGCATTACTCAAAGGAAGAGGTCTATGAGATTTCATTCTTTTCCATTCCTCATATACCTCATTCCAATCTACTATATCCAAATTTTGAGGTGTAAAAAGAGATCAAAACATTAATTTGTCTAATGTATCCAGACAAAGTCATAGATCTCTCAATAATTACATGTGATTAACTTAGAAAATCCTCTTTCACACTATATATATATATATATTTGATTATTTTATATAAAATAAATATGAAAAATGTCAAAATTATTAAATATTAAACAATCAACCAATATGCACTCTGAAATAAAATAATCAAGATTCAACAAAGAGGGCATTCTAAGGAGAAAAATTCCTCATATAATTTGGCTATTTGGGAAAGAGATCAAAACATTAATTTGCTTATGATAGACAAAGATTCGTAATAATTACATGTGGACTTAGAAAACCAAGAATCTTCAATCTAGGAAGGCTATGTAGAATGTCCTTCTGAGATTGTAAGCATGCATATTGGCCTCGAGAGGCCTTAATTGCAGTCAAGAGTGTTCCTTGTCGGAATTAGGTTAGTTGGATTGATACACAGAAAGAGGTTGTGCTAACAAGAATCCAAATACCGTGTTGACTCCTAGTCCTCACAGTCCGTGACTAGGACCCACTTTTAAGTACCAACTCTCTGGTGATGTGTCCATCACGATTGGGTAGACTCCATTAATATCCAGGTGTAGGAAATTGGAATTGGGTGGGTAATGTTTTTATAAAGAACTGTGCCTAGATGTACGTGTTATATATTCTTCATGGAAAGAATTGGGTACTTGAATTTCCAGAGATTTGCAGCCTTCACTAGGTAGAACTCATATAATTTTAATTGAAAAGAAAACTTATTGAGTGACCTAAGCCTAGAACCCCAAATGCTTACCAGTCTTTATACCTTCAATCAGTCCTCACCCTTGCAAACAAATAACTTATACACTTCATACTCAACTTTAATCTATCAAGCCACTCGCTCTGAAGCACTCCATGAAGTGTAATCCATTGGAATTTATTGAACATGGGTTTTTGTAAATCCTTTCAAAAATTCAGCAAAAATCAAAGAATTGCTTTTTGTTACCTACGGTGGTGAATTTGATATGAATCATATGCTCTATATTAAAGCCACGAGAAAATCCATCTAGAGTGCAATTGTACATGCTCTTTTCTGCTTGACGGTGGATTAGATGAATTTCTTCCACTTTATTAGGCTCCTAATCCAGCAAAAAAATCATGCAAGAGATCCATGAAAACTCTCTATTTTTGTCTTATGCCATAATTATAGTCATCCCTATTAGATAGGAAAAACTAAAAACTAATATTGCTATTATGAAAATAGAAACACCCAACTAATTGCTAATTTTGTAGTGATTCATCCTTATTCCCAGATTTTGTTCATGAGTTGTGTAAAGTGAAAGCAATTTTTTTAACATAGAAAATAGAAAGAAAGTATGAATTATGCATTAGTATATTATTTATTTAATAATTTATTCAATAAAATAAATCTAATATTTATAAAAAGTAACATAGCATAATTATTTGTGCAATTTTTTTTTTTAGTTGGCCCTTCTAATGAAAAATTAACACAAGTGACCACTTTTCAATATTGACGTGTAATTTTAAATTTTACTTTTCTTTTGAAGTGTAAATACTCAAACACCCTTCTATGACAAGTTAAAAGATGTTTGAAGGGCATTGATGACTTCAAATTTGGTCATTGGGGCCCCTCGTAAAACTTACTTGATTTCATTAACTCTTAATTCACATCTTTCTCAATTGTCTTGTAGCTAATTTGTGTGAGCTCATCAACTCAACTCTTTAGATTAGTATTGGTAGACTCATGATTTGTGATTGCACTTATTTAGATTCATCTTGTAGCTCACTTATTTTGATCTATCTACTTGCCTTGGTGTTTTAACTCATGTGGTCTAACCCTACAATAAATCATTCCTCATATCAACACTTGGCTCTTGTGATGAGGCTAATTTGGTTTTTCTCCGAGATTTGCTTTGGAAACATAATGGACTTGAAACATGCTCCACTTATCAATCTTTGCTTTGTCTCACCATTTAGTACTTAATGTATCTCCATGTATTGGATTTGAGTTCTCCACTTGCTTCATCTCCTTGTTTTGTAACTCGCAAGAACTTTGTGTCCAAATTCATCCCACATTTGGTCCAAACTTATGAACCTCGGTCAAATACTAAAAGGGTTTGATATTCTTTCAATAATTTAAAATTGTTGGTTGTTGTGGCATGTGGCCACATATACTCAAACCCACTCTGGTGCTTCTCAACACAAATTATCTTCCATGAGATCATCAAAACTCTCAACACTTAATGCAACGACAAATCAAATGATAAAGAACCTTTTGGTTTGGGTCCAAATTTGACAACTCAACAAAATCCCCAATGCAAAGGCATATAAATGTGACTAATTTAACCCTAAGTCCACCTCAACTCGGTAGTTTAAATGAGATCCCAAAATTCTTGGCATTTACATTTTTGTTTCCATGTGTACGACTTAACAATGATTTGTATGTCATAAGAAAATGCCACAACCTTTGATCCTTTGTCATTTGTCGGGCTTGTTGACACTTCATCTGTAAGAAGGAACACTGAAGTGATGTAATTACGTCGATAAGCATTCTCTGATGGTAGTAAGGGGTTGGGTATGTTGGTGTGTACTGCAATAATTTTATTTTGTACATTACATTTGATGTTCATTTGACCAATATATGATTTTTAGGGGTTTAATGGTTTGAGCATGTTTTTTAAATTTTGAACATTAAATTTGTTGTCTTTTTTCATTTGTTTTGGTTATTTTGAGAAGTCGATCAAAAGAGTAATATGTTGACCATACATTAAAATTTGGGGCCTTTTGTTTTTAGAAAGAAATTTTTGTCACCATTAGGAAATATGAAGAGAAAGTAATGAGATTATTAATCAATGTGGTAGGTGTAAAATCCGAGATACTAGCCTTGAAATTGAGAACTATTGACATTTTCAAATCGATGGATTCAAGACATTTATACTAGTGTTATGAATGTGGAAATTGTGTCCTAGAAAAATGCACACCCAAGGGCACCCAAAATAGGGATTTGGTGCTCCAACAACAATTTTGGGAGTGCCTCCCAAGTTGTAGGATTCTAGTTCCATTGAGGCATTCCTCTAGAGAAAGTTGGCCCTTAGTCCTAACTACTCAAATGTTAGCCACTTACACTAATCCTAAGCCAATATTTTGTAAGGGGAAAAGGGGAAGAAAAATAACTAAAACAAAAATGCCGATGTGCTTTAGAATATAAGGGGATCACTCTCCCTCATCTTGATAGTGACACAAAAAGCTAGGAACCTACAAATATTGCTCATATACAACATACCATGATGAAATAAACGGGGAGGAGGAAAACACATTTCCATTAAAGGGCATAAAGAGAGTCACAATCAATAACTTTACATTGTTTTCAAAGATGCACAATTTTCTTACAACATAGGAAGACAATGTGTGTATTACAATTTTGAGGCAAAGGTCTAGGTACATGTCATTCTCCAACACCTAAAAGAACATTGTGTTGGAGAATGTGAGAAAGAGGAATTATATACAATGAAATGGCTCTTCCATTTATAGAAGAGATGAGAAAAGGGAGAGAAGAGGGGAAATTTTGATCTTAGAAGACCAAAAGCTTGGCGAAAAATGTGGTTGCGGACAATATACACCCAAATATGATTTCTATCTATTAAAGTCTTTGTAAAAGAATGTTGGACCTAAAATCTTCTAAAAATTGGTGGTGCATTGATGAAACACGAGGTTTGCAAGTGTGATCGGGGTGTTAGACCAAGAAAATGACCTCTATCGAGCTTTGACTTACGAAAAATGAGAAACACGACCATAAGAATTTTGATTGCAATATATTAAAAAAATTAAGAGGTTCATGGCATAAGGCGTATTCCATTGGAAAGTGTTGCTTGAGAGATTTCTAATGGATCCAATTTCACTTGATTTATTAGCCCCAATCAAAAGATATGGCAAAAAAATAAGAGATTTGCCTCCCACCCGCATAATTAAAACTTGGAAGATGTTTTTAATTTTATAGTATAGTCTTCTCCAACTCTTCTCATTGGGCACGTGTTAGGTTTTGATTGGTTAGGGCTCTGGGTTATTTTTTGCTATTTCTATTCTCCTTTATTTTCCCCGAGGTCAATCTCCATTCTTCGACACTTGACTACTTGGGATCATGCCACATGGCGTAATCCCAAACTCTGCCTGCCACCGCATTTTTGCCTAGTTCTCACTCTTCTCGATCCTCGACTACATGGGATTGTGTTAGGTGGAAAATCCCGACATTTGGGCTTTGGGCTCTTTCTTGCCTTAGTTTTGATTCAAGCTTGGGGCCATGTGTCACCCTTTCGGGACTTTCACATTGTGCCAACTTTGCTTTTTCTCAACTCTGTTTGACACGACTACACAAAAATGTGCCATGTGTCACCCAATTAGGTGTTTGCATTTTTGTTGCTTAATCCTTATTCTCACACTTCTTGATGCCAAACTACATGAGATTGCACCACATGGTGTAATCCTAGCTTCTAGGATTTTTTTCCTTAGTCGATTTTTGCTTGAACTCGGGCCAAACACTTAGTCAATTTTTCCAAAAGTGAGCCAAACAGAGATTTTTCTTCACTTAACAAAGGGACTATTTTCCTATATAAACACTAAAATGCTCCCATCTTGTACAAATGTGGAAAATTCTCAAATCAAACACAAAGGGTCGCCATTAAAGAGCCTCAAACATGAATGTAATCTATCCAAACAACAATAGATATTCTCTATGGATTTCTATTGATTTCAAAGGAAACATATAGGCTCACAATTCATTAAGGTCAACCAAAAGGTGTGCAAAACTCATATTTGCCCCAAAATTGATTACATGTTTCTAGAGATCTTTGTAAGTGAAAACACACCCAAAACCAGCTGTAAAGAAGAAAAAACTTGGGAAGAAGAGGTGAGACACCACATGAGTGAAACAAAATGAAGAGAGTTGTGTCCCATGAGTTTAAAACCCCCTCTAATATATTATACATGTTATTATGATCCTATATAGATAAAAAATATTCAAAATGAGATGTGAAATCTTTTAAAAGGTGAAATAACTGGGAAATGTAATTTAATTTCTCAAAATGAAGTAGGAGGCTCATTTTGGAAACATTTCTAGCAACTCACATGGATCATTTCTTGCTTGAATGAAAAGACCATTAACCTTTGTATTTATTGGGCACAAAGTTTGCATAAATATTTGAAATTTCACAAAATGAAGCTTGAAAATCCCTTAAACCTTTCCCTTGGATATCCTTCAAAAAAAATGCAAGCATTTAACCTCTAAACAACTCTCCAAAAGAGTGACTTAGTAAACTTATTGGAGACACTCAAATTTGGTTACTTATCCTTTGAAAATGACAAGTTTGACTATGTTCCCTTGCTAAGACAAATGTTCACCTTCTAAGTCCAATCAACACATTTCTCTAGCTCATCGTTTATTCATGAATTATTAATTAACCAAACCAATAAATTACCTCTAGACATTAATCCACAACTCTTGATTTTACATCATTGTCAGCTTGCACAAAACTATACATTGGTCTATTATGGACTATGATCTTGAGCGAACTATATGGTCCTTCCCCTTTATCTTGCGACTCTATTTTCAGTTTGATTATCTTAATTTTGTCATTTCATCTTCCCAAGGTTGGCCTTAACATAATATTTCAACAGTTATATAAGCAATTTAATATCCCTTTCACCTAACAATTTTATAAACTCCCATTGCAAATATCAACACAAAAGCACTCAAGGATCTCCTAAATCTTCCTAAATTATTTGCACATAATTTAAAGAAGCCACTACATCATGTCGAAGCATTTAACTAGGTCAAATAGTTTAGCTAACTCTATTTTCAAGCATGCAAAGTTCTAGAATCATGTCTTAGCAAGAACATGTCACTCCAAGCATTGTCAAAGGTCTTTAAGGGACAAAAGGTTTAGTTTAGTAATTATAGCACATCACATCACTACTACTACCACATTGAGTACATTCTCTACTTTATAGTTATCAAACTATCTTTTGTTAAGATAAGATCACACATAGGGGGTTGTCTTAGATTACATTCACACTTGCACTTATGCCTAGAAGAACTAATTAAGGCTTGATTTCGCTCAAGGGCATGTAGTGCGACACTTGGATTGGTTCAAAAAGGTTTGACGCAAAGGGTAGTCAACCTCACCACACAATGATTTCTCCTTTTTTATATTATGGTTTGATGAAATATATTATAGGTATCTAAGGTTTCACTTGTTATAGTTCATTACAAGTTGTGTTAAGGATATGCAAATGAGAGTGACATACAACAAAGAATATTTCTAGACAAGTGCATTGCACAAAAAGTTACTGAGAACCACACTATGTAATATCCCACTTCCGGGATCAATGGAAAATATGCAAACAACCAACTCTCTAACACTCTAATCAACTGGGAATAGCAAAAGCTCAATTGGCACTACTTGAACCAGTTGAGTAGTTGACTCAATAAACCCAACGATAGGGGTTTAATGGCCTCTAGCTCACACAATTACTTCCAAACAGATCTTAAAAACCTGATCACTTGTTATTGAGCTTCAAACAAAGAGTAACACAACTATCACAAATACTTGTAATCCTCCCCAAAGATCTTTCTACAATTTCCAAACAACCATCTACTGTTTGCCTAGATCAACCACAAGTGGATCGCTGCCAAAAGACTTCAATTGATCCTACATCACATACTATCAATCTGCTGGGCACGTGGAGCTTGAATATACATTAATAACATTCCAAATTTATTTCCAAATAAATAGTTAGCTCTCAGGAAAGAACAATAAACTGTCACACACCTAGGATCAGTCCCAAACATGCCCAGTGAGTCGTTGTAAATAAGAGACTAAAAATCATGCACAAATATAGTGGATCCACTTCAACTATTACCCTAAATCTATCCCCATACAAAGTAGAAGAAGTGGCTGGCCAAGAGTGGCTTAATCGTGCATTTAAATAATTAATACTTACTTTAAGCGGGGTTGCTGCCATGAAGAAAGAACAACAATATATTTTATTCCAAAATTAGTCCATACACATCCAACTGTAGTTGTTGGAGTTATCAAAATAGTAGCAGATCAATTTGTAGTATACATATAACTCCACTTTTACCTCAAACACTCAATATGCCACACAAAAAGAAGTAGATTTTAAGAAGGCTACAACAACTTAAATCCAATCGAGAACAGCCCAAAATATACCAATATTTTGCACCAATCGACTTGCCAAAGGTACTCCCAAAAACTCTTGTTTTGATCACAAAACCTAGCTCTACATATGACGGCGCTTCAATGATGCGCTACTGTAAAAACATATAAATTTCTACTTGAAAATTCAACCAAAGCAAATAACCTCTTCAATTTGATATTCAAAGATCTACAAAGATGTCCCAAGCATGAGAGGCGAAAGAAAACATCAATGGGCATGCGTCCCAACTCTAACCATGGAGTATCAAAATAAATTCATCATATCATGACCATCCAAGGAAATGCGACTCCTTCTTATAGAATAAGAGGTGCAAATACCAATGTTCAAACATTTAATGTTTTCCCCCTAAATAAAAATATTTAATAAACTATTACTTGTGCACTTTATTTAATTTCTTAATTTAATATTAAGAAATTCCTATCCTAGGTGCACTTTTCTAAACTAAGAGGGCCCTCAAAGGGTTACAAAAGAGATAATGAATATCTTAAGTCGAAATATGAGCCCAATCCTCAAACCCATTGGGTCGAGGGCCTTCGAATCCTTCCATGCAGATAATGTCTAAAAGGGGACATTACAGTCCTCCCTTCCCAAGATTGCTTGTCCTCAAGCAATGCCAACGTGTGCATCCAAATGCAATGAAGTAGTTCTCCCACAATCTTGCTCCTGCCAATCAAGTGAAGAAGTCTTTGTAACAACTTGTGTTGCTTCTTCTTCTGGTAACTCGGGAGTGTCTTCGGTTGCACTTTCTTTTTTAAGCCTGCACATGGAACAAACATGTTAGGAAAACAAGTGTTAAAAAACACTTTTTCAGCTTCCTCTCCATATCCCCAAGGCATGAATAAAACACCACCCCTCTCCATACATGGGTTGTTCCCAAATGGCTTCAGAATACTTCTCTTTTTCTCACAAATATAACCACTGCCATCTGCCCTTACTTTCCATGCAAAATCTGAATTAGGAGAGTAAAACAACCATGCATAATTCCATATAAAATTCCGTTGGGAGTATAAGAGCTTGTAAGTCATATGAGAGTTTGAGTGGAGAACTTGATTACTCTTCTTATTATGTGGCCCATAATCATAAGGAATGCCGAATGCAACTAGTGCCAACAACCATGAATCATTCTTTTCATTACCATAAAATGTGCATGTAACAGAACCAGCTGGGTGGCTGTCATAAAAGAGTGCAGCAACAACTATAATCATTGAAAATATGTTTGTGGCTATCCGGAAGACTCAACAGTATATATTACTTCGTCCCTTATTTGATTATCAAACTCAACCCTAATACTCCATGTAAAGTATGTCATATAAGTGCACAAAAAGTGAAGCAAACTCAAAATGTTACCTTGTTAATGAATTCATCACATGGCAGCTTATGCTTGCTTGTTCCCATCTTCCACTTGTGTTTTCCATATTGCAAGTAAACAGCTGCAACTATCTTAACCCATTTGACCAGCCATTCAAGTGTTATTCCAAAGGCATGACTGAAGTGCTGCATTCTCTCATTAAATACAAATATGTGGGTAGTTGGAAACCTGCTTATAACAACTTGAGGTGGGAGAACTTTCTCTTTCCCAAAAGTGGATGCTTGGATCACCAAGAAGAGTACCCGGGCTGATTACTCGCTGCTGTCCATAACCCCAAAAAAATGCCCAACTCATGACGGAAGATGTGTGTCCCACTATCCAACAAGTTAACAACAACTAGACATTCATCACAAGTGATTAGAGTAGGCTTAAAAAACTGAAAATTACCATTCTTTATGGTTGCCTTCATGATGTGGATGGCAAGAGGAATAATGGTGCTGCTGCTATGATATCCATAATTCTTCCTGTAGCTCCAGAATATCAGTGATGTAGGCATTAAAAACAGTTCATAATTGACCCACCAAACTTCAACAATTTGAAAATTCAAACCTGCTATGATATTCCTTATATGTATGGTGGCAAACCAAGAGTAGGGCCCACAAAAGATATTGAAAATAACAGTATTAATTTTTGGGTCAACCAATGTGAAAATCAACTCACCAAAAACAACAGTGTTACTTTGTGAGACCATTATGGGACTTATGCCTTCCTTTTGTTCCTTCAATGGCTCACGGTGGGACCTCAAATCTGATTTTTCAAAGTGCAGATCTGAGTCTTCCCTTTGCTTCTTCTTTATGACTCCCTTTTTTGTCACTATATCATGCATGCGAATGTTAGAAGAAAAAGACATATTTTTAATCAACAAAGCATTTTTACCTTGCTCTTTCTTCAATCCTTCATCTTCTTGTCCATGGGAGGTAGGTGACTCTATATAGCCATTGACCTCTTTGATGAGCTCATCCCAATATGCATCAACCAAAGTCATTCTTCTTTTGATCCCCTTCTTTTTCTCTTCAAGTTACAAAATCCTTTGAGGGTCAAGAGAGCTTGGGCCTCTTGACTTAGTGTATGGTACTCTTGGCAATATGAATCAAGATCATGCTTGATCCATTCCTTCCATTCACCATCACTCATCAACTCCATGGTCTCTTATTTCTACACTCAAATCTGAAAACACAAACCCTACATACACAAAGTGACCCACATGAATAGAGGATGGAAGCTCTGATACCACTGTAATATCCCACTTCCGGGATCAATGGAAAATATGCAAACAACCAACTCGCTAACACTCTAATAAACTAGGAATAGAAAAAGCTCAATTGGCACTACTTGAACCGGTTGAGTAGTTGACTCAATAAACCCAACGATAGGGTTTAATGTCCTCTAGCTCACCACAATTTCTTCCAAACAGATCTTAAAAACATGATCACTTGTTATTGAGCTTGAAACAAAGAGTAGCAAAACTATCAAAAATACTTGTAATCCTCCCCAAAGATCTTTCTACAATTTCCAAACAACCATCTCTGTTTACCTAGATCAACCACAAGTGGATCTTTGCGCCAAAAGACTTCAATTGATCCTACATCACATACTGATCAATTCTTTGGGCACATGGAGCTTGAATATACATTAATAACATTCCAGATTTATTTCCAAATAAATAGTTAGCTCTCAGGAAAGAACAACAAACTGTTACACACCCAGGATCAGTCCCAAACATGCCCAGGCTGGTCGTTGTAAATAAGAGACTCAAAATAATGCACAAATATAGTGGATCCACTTCAACTATTACCCCAAATCAGTCCCCATACAAAGTAGAAGAAGTCGCTGGCCAAGAGTGACTCAATCGTGCATTTAAATAATTAATACTTACTTCAACTGGGTTGCTGCCATGAAAGAAAGAACAACAGTATATTTTATTCCAAAATCAGTCCATACACATCCAATTGTAGTTGCTGGAGTTATCAAAATAGTAGCAATCAATTTGTAGTATACATATAACTCCACTTTTGCCTCAAACACTCAATATGCACACCAAAAGAAGTCGCAGATTTTAGAGAAGGCTACAACAACTTAAATCCAATCAGAACCAACCCAAAATATACCAATATTTTGCGCCAAACTTGTCTTACATGTAACCGCTTGAGCAAGGACACTAAACATGCATGGATCTTGGACGATTCACTTAGAAAGTCATCCAAATCAGTGCACACCCATAACAGAGGGAATCACTGTCATATTGGACATGAAAATATACTAAATGTTGGTCGTATCACACTCAGAATGGCATACAAACAGCTTACAAATATAATAAAAGGAATCGCTGGAATAGAAAACCAATACACCAAAGTCGACTTGCCAAAGGTACTCCCAAAAACTCTTGTTTTTGATCACAAAACCTAGCTGCTACAGTGACGACGCTACAGTGATGCGCTACAGTAAAAACATATAGATTTCTACTTGCAAATTCAACCAAAGCAAATAACCTCTTCAATTTGATATTCAAAGATCAACTACAAAGATCTCCCAAGCATGAGAGGCGTAAAGAAAACATCAATGGGCATGCATCCCAACTCCAAGCATGGAGTATCAAAATAAGTTCATCATAGCATGCCATCCAAGGAAATGTGACTCTCTTCTTATAGAATAAGAGGTGCAAATACCAATGTTCAAACATTTAATGTTTTCCTCCTAAATAAAAATATTTAATAAGCTATTACTTGTGCACTTTATTTAATTTCTTAATTTAATATTAAGAAATTCCTATCCTAGGTGCACTTTTCTAAACTAAGAGGGCCCTCAAAGGGTTTACAAAAGAGATAATGAATATCTTAAGTCGAAATATGAGCCCAATCCTCAAACCCATTGGGTCGAGGGCCTTCGAATCCTTCCATGCAGATAATGTCCTGAAAAGGGGACATTACACATTGCTTGAAGGTATAAGAACATACATTAGAAGTTAGGACCATAAAGAAAAGGAAATATGAACAATAGTTTTACATTCATGCACCTTTGGAGCATTTTCTAGTTGTAATCTAATAAATGAAGCATCTTGATCTTATATCAACCTATTTTCCCTGTTTGCACATCAAACCTCCTTTGTTTTCGCTCTTTATAGCTATTTCTTCATTTCATCTTTGTGTATTTGAGCTATCATTCTATCATTTATCATTGTTGCAAGTATTAATGCATTGTTTTGATTATGCATGGTTAATTGTAAATTAATTAATTCATAATAACCTCTTGTAATGAACCCTTGATGTCATATATTGTTATTCATATCATAGTTACATATATATTCTTAGGGTGTAAATAATTATGTAAAAATGCAAAATCATACATATTCCAAAGGAAATACACATAGTCTCTGTAACAACACTTGTTATACAAAAATCAAACCTATTCTAATCCTCCTCTAAACAAAGTATAAAGGAAAATCTACATGAAGCCAAAGATTGGCTTGGAGAAGTAACTCTCCTTTTGATGATATGTGGCCATGAGATTAATTTTGAAGAATCCATGCCAAGTGAGAGGAGTGAAAACAAGGTGATGGGGGTCGTCAATCCTTAACATTAAAGAATGTCAATCCGGGGTTGGTGTCCGAATGCTATATGAAAAAGGAGAAAGAGATATTTGGCAGTGGTCCCCACTATCCCAAATCCACACTTGCATAAATGTAAACATGCTTTTTAGAATTGAAACACACTTTGTAGGAATTGAAATGTCACACTTGCATAAAATTAAAGCACACTTACATGAAAATAAAACACTCTTTGTAGAAAAGGAAATTGCTAAATTTAAAAGAAAAGATAAACATAGAAAACACTTGTATGTTTACAAAAATTGTACATCACAAAAATAATTACATGACACAAGAAAAATACAATCATAAATATATTTACAAAATGGAAAAAAAACATGAATATACACATCCATCTTCCTTGGAATGAGTGGTCAACTCATTCCTCATAAGAGAATTTTAATCTACACTATTTACAATTAGAATGAATGGAATTTTGAATTGATTAGAAAAATGGTGATTACATTCTTTGGTGTGGAAGGTTGCATTTATAATTCCATGCTTCACCTCCTTATTTTAAGGCATTTATCAACTAAGATTTCAATCTATCCAAAAGCATCAACCTCCACAAAATATGGAGAGAGCTTATCTAACTCTAATTAAAAATCTGAATCCCTTGTTTTATTGTTTGAGAATCAAAATGAATATTGATTCTTCTTTATTTTACAAACACTTATAGAAATATCTATTTTTAGAATGACTTCCAAAAATAGATAACAATGCCACCCTTGGAGTTATGTTCACCTTTGTAACTCTAGTATTCATCCCCAAAGCTCTAATATCCAACTCGAAGCTATAATAATCAACTCCAAAATGATCCGGGAAGACTCTTGAAGTGACACGGGAAGAATACGAAGCAATCTGGGAAGACTTTGAAGTGATTTGGGAAGACTTTGAAGCATTCTGGGAAGACTCCAAAGCATTTTGGGAAGACTCCAAAGCCATACTAAAACAATTATATATTTTGCATATCAACTTAAATAAATATGGTTTTTGAAATTGCACAATTTTTTGAGAGGAATCTAAATATACAATCAAATTTGGGTTTGGATATATTCTTGATAACTATTTTCATTTTTTTCCAAACATATGCTTAAGGAGCCGCTCATAGAATTGTTGAACATTTCCGAGCTAGTGAAGGAACCTCTGGAGATGATGCAGTGATTAAATAACAATATCTGGAGATGATACGACAGATTTTGAAGACCCTCCAATGTTGGTTGTAGTTGGTGCTTATTGCTTAAAATGCCTTATTACACAATTATAGCAAAGTATGAATTGCATATGCACAAATTGACATCTTTTTCCTAATAATCATTAAAAATAGCTAATAGAAAGATAACAATGAATTCTAAAGAAATAACCATGATATATATTGTCTATTTTATCCTAAATGAACCATAAGTTCAAAAATTACACTTAGACCCACTTTTTATGTGCAAGGAAAAAGAAAGTCAAAACTTGAATAAAATGGGCCATTTTTGGGCTCATCATCCCCCATGCCTAATCTCATGCATGTCCTCATGCATTCCATTGAAATTATGTTTTCTTATTTTGGAGGACAAGTTCTTGTGTGGATCCCCTCCTGTTGCTTGTCTTTCTTTTTGCATTGATTTATAAGCAGGTTCTTGTGTGGATGTTTTCCTAATATCCTTCTTGATATATTTTAGCATAGGTTCTTGTGTGGAATTTCTCCTGCTACTCTTTTCTTTATTTTGTGAGAGTAGGTTCTTGTGTGGAGAGTTTCTTGTTATGTTACTTGTGTTTCCTTTCTCTTCTTTTTTTCATAGGAAATGAATCCATATAGAAAGGATCCTCATAACAATTTTTTTTTTTGAAATTTTCCAACATAGGCTTGAAGGAATGATTTCCATCATCAAAATCATATACCAAATATGTTTTAATATGCCCAATTATTTTAATATGTTTTTAAAAAGCATTGGATCTATTTATTTTGTAAAATGCACTAAGTTATAAAGTTCCAAAACTATGGGAGATGAGGGGGCTTCGTAATATAGTTTAAGGGGGTGTGTAGTGTGTTTCCTCTCTTGTTCGGAACTTCTTTCTTTTCGTGCACATTTCTTTGTTTTCTGTAACACTACCACAACTTTACTTTCTGCACTAATGGATCTAAGTACAATTAACCCACTTACACCTTTTAACTACCAAGAATGGAAATAAAAATCACCATTTTACTTAGGAGTAAAGGGTTGTACCATATCACAATGGGTTAGAAACTGATCCTAGTGAAGATGCAGACAAAGTTAAATGGTTTAAGTGTGATGCAATTTTTGGTATTTTGTGTCTTTCAGTGTCTCCTGAACTCCTCTTTCACATAGAGTCAGCCAAATATCCCAATGAGGTTTGGAAACCCTAGATACATTGTTTGGAAAAGTTGACACTATGAGGGGTCATGAGCTAGAAATAGAACTTATCATCTTAAGTCCTAGAAACTTTGACACCTTGGAATATTTCTTTACCAAGCTCAAGTCCTTATGATTGTAGTTAAAAGAATGTGGAACAAAAAAGAAGGATGAATAACTAGTTCTTTTAGTGTTTGCCAAACTAGGTCCTAACTACTCTATCTTTGTCTCTACCTTTTATGCTACCAAGAGGGCTCTTGGAGCCACATGGTCTATGCCATCTTTAGATGAATTTATTGTTGATTTGAATAAGGAGCAAGACAAGTTAATACAAATGGGTACCTTGAAGTCCTCCAAACCTCAAGCTCTCATTGCCAAGAATGGAAAACAGAAAGCCTCATTAGACAAAGAGTATAAACAGAGTAACAAGGATCAAGAAAGCAAGAAGGATCAACATTCTTCCACCTCTACATCAAAATCTGAAACTTCCTCTTCTAGTGATAATTCCAAGAAAGAAAGGATCAAATGTGGGTATTGTAAAGGGAGACATGATGAAAGAAAATGTTTGAAGAAACAAATTGACCACCTCACAAGTCTTCTTGAGAAGAACAAGATAGGTGACCCTAAGTCTTCCAAACAATCTTCATCAACCAATGAACCCTCTAATAAAAATGGAAAATGGAAAGAGAAAGAATCAAGAAAGCAACAAAAAGGGAGATCCCTTATTACATTTGTACCACCACCTCCTACATGGGTTATTGATTATGGTGTTTCACATCATATGGCTTCTTCACACGTGGAGTTCACTTCATTAGAACCATGTGGCATGTCTACTATATGATTGGGTGATGAAAATTTTACATAGGTTTTTGGGAGAGGGTATGTGAAGTGAATGAAGGAACATTAAATAATCTTCTTAGTATTCCCTCACTATCAACTAATCTCTTATCAGTCTACCAGATTACTCACCTTAGTCAGGGCATGTGGGTTGAGTTCACTCCAGATTCATTCTATGTCAAAGAGCTACACAATGACATTATCATTGCAATGGGTGTAGTTGATCATCAAACTCAACTATATTCCTTCTCTCACTTTGTCTCTCCTTTAGATTCTTCAATAGATTCACCTGTACTTAAAGACACTTATGATCTTGAGCACATTTTTGATGATAACTTCTCTTTTGGAACATATGAATACAATAGTGATAGGGACCCACCTCCACTATCTCCTTGCCACCTTATAACTTTAGAGGAGATATTTCTTGATTCACCTATTTATGGTCCACCTCGGACTTTTCAGGGAGCAAGCATCTTGATTGAGAAGGACTCATTAAACATTAGGCGGTCTTACTACTCAATTACAGGACCCTCCACATTCTTTCTTCACTTTTGCATTAGATACATCATTCCTTCATGGAGTAGTTGACACTTCTACCGTGTATGAGGAGCATAGTTCCTTGGATAGGAACCACACCTTGGTTGGAGATCCATCAGACACTTGGCGAGATACCTTCACTTTTCCATGGTGATCCACTCTTCACTAGAGGAGCGCTAATTACGTCGAGCCACGAGCATCACTTGAGGAGGTTGTTTTGCGGGATTTGGATGGCTACCAAGATCTATGACAATTATAGCTTCAAGTGGGACTTTCTAGTCCTACCTTCTCTTCTTTGTCTCTCTTTTAGGGGGAGTTTTTTCCCATTGGGTTTTCTCCTTTTACTCTATCTTTGTGAGAGATGCATTGTATGTGGGTACCTCATCAGGCCTTGTTGTCAGGACCCACTTTCATTTTTCACTGCCCACCTAAGTTGTGCTTATGGGGGGTGTTAGTGTAGGATTTATTTTCCTTACTTTATTTGTATTATCCTACTCGGGATATTCCACCTCATTTAGAGTTTCCCTACACTTATGAGATATGTTTGCTTAGGTGTACACTTGACTACACTATTCTAGGTGTTGGTTACCACTTGACTACACCATTCTAAGAGTTGGTTGCCACTATTCTAGGTGGAGATTGCCACGATTATAGGTGGAGGTTACACATTCACCTCTTATATGCACATCTATTGCATTATTCTATTTGATCATATTGAGTTGGATCTATTTTTGTGTTATTGCAATTATCTCTCTTGTATTTTTGTAATTTGTTGTCTTGTATGCTTGCTTTGTTTTGCCTTGGAATAATTCACGTCTAACATCGTTCGGCTATGCATTCTTGAACCGGTTATTTGTGGTGCTTCTCGATACTTTCTACTATTTACTCTACATGCGTCTAGTATTTTAGAACACCATTGCTTAGCAATAACACTTTAAAAGAGGAAAAATGTAGACACCTCAAAATCACTCATACTTGTTCCTAGTACTATCCCACTTCGCTTCCTAGCTCACCCCGTATTGAATGATTAATTAAATTGATTAGTCATGCACTTACACCCCTTTGGATTAATTAAATTAATCCTTAGTACCCCTTTAGCTAAGTTAATTATCATTTATTAAACAAATTATTAATTAATTAGTGTGCACATCCTAGATAATTAAATTAGTTATCTAATTAGGAAAATACACCTATTTTTCTAGTCAACTGCCACTTAGATTCCCAGTCAACTCCACATGGACTCCACTTCACCAGTCCAATCAACTCAGGTTCTAGAATCCTAGAAAGGTGGGGGCAATTCAATTACACGTACAACCACCTTTCCGGATGTAACCGTAATTAAATCCCTTTACTGCCCTAAATGACATGTAGCTTCCCGGAATTGCTCCAACTTCCTCAAGTGGTAAAAATAGTATGTGCATTCATCCGTTTGTAACCAACTACCAACCAACTTTAGCCTTACAAAATGTAAGCTCATCCCCTTACAAATCCTCTTGGATTTACAACACAAATATTGTCAATTTCCATTCCAATATTCGTATATTGGAAGCTCCCAAAGCCGTGTTAAGTAGCGATTGCATCCCCACTTTGGAGGCCATTCAAGAGCACCCACAATCATTCATTCGCAAGATTCCACAAGCTAAGCTTCTACAATCTTACATCAAGGTTGCATTGGAAGGCTACAATGAGGTTTGCAATTGTGTTTTGTTTATCTTCCATTTACTATTATTTTTCATTGTATTCACATACTACCTCTTTATATCACCTTCAAATCACCTTTCCATTTGCTCTGAGTGTCTTCCATCACCTTTTTTTCCCTTTATCTTCCTTCACCTTTTCATGGGTGTTTCAACGTACATCCTCAACCATGGCCAAGGAAACCTTGTAGAAAAGCATATTCCCTATGTATAGACATTGTATGGTCATTTATCACATACATCATCTAATAATTTGATCTACCTTCACTCGTAAATCCATGCTTAAAGGTCTACGGAGTTTTAGAGTTTAGTGAAGCTTATACTTGGAGATCATTATTAAGCATTAGGTTTAAAGTAAGTAAGAATTTGAGTTGAGTAAGTAAGGTACACCTTAGTCTAATTTGGAATTCCCAACTTTGGTCTACTTAGATATTATTGTTTTCCTTCTCAAGTCTCCCCTTTAACTCTCCCACTATGTGCTCAAGGTGAGTAGGATTAATGCATTGACAACATTTCCCAAGTTATCTCTAACCCTTTACTCTCATTCATCTAGTTTTATCGATTCTTTTGATGTATCATGAATTAGATAAAATTAACATTATCCTCATCTCTTACATAATAGTTCCTTTATAGCTCTTGTTTATCATCAAATAACATTACAACCATTAGATTATGGTTTCTCTTGTTTACTACCATTAGCATTGTTTAGGCGTAGATGACACCCAATCAGGATCTAGTTAGACTTCACATCCCCATATATTTTATACAAAGTGTGGATTAGCCTCTTTGAGATCTAGTTACAACCACCATACTCATGTCATTCGACGATAAATTTCTTGTGTGTTGGCTATAGTATGGTCTTCTTATATCCTATTTTATAGTGGATATTGCCATATTGACCATCTTATCTAGCATACAAAAACAACATACACAAAAAGTGTGTTCATTATCAATATACTTGCAGCAGGTGCCCATGTTCATAACATATTCATGAAGATCTCATTTTTAACAAAGAATGAAAACCTAAATGGTAGCATTAAAGGATTTTTTTAAAAATCATACACAAATTAAAAATTGTCCGCCTCGTTAATGGGTCACGTGAATCTCTTCCGGTGAAAGGAATCTCATAGGACTAACTCCAAGGGGATTTCACCCGAGTTGGGTATGTTTGAGCTTAATATCATGGATCCTCTCGTGGTAACCTAGGGTTATCTAAGGTTGGTTGTGTAATCATGGACTGCTCTAGCTCTCTGATTTACACTTCCCCATTTCATTTGTTGATTGGGACCAATAAATCGGTTGAACCATCAACTTTGTTGTGGAGGATTCAAATGGCAAAACAATATGAGATCGATAAGTTGGGGATTCTCAAATTATAGTTTAGGTAATGAAGTAAGGTAACTCAAAGACTTTGGAAAATTGATAATATATTAAGTTTAACAAGGTATCTCTTACCACAATTAAAATCTTGGGATATTGGCCATCAAGCTACGAGAAACCAATAACATCGCAAACTTCTTGAAAATGTTGTAGTGGATCAAAGCAATGATTCAAGGGTCGATGATGTGGTGCATATGTGGCTTGGTCTTGCCACCCTCCTTCCCAATGATCTAACGTTAACATAAAAAGTCAATCACCCTAATCGTTGGAAGCCCGCATTTCAATGAGCTTGCGATTTAGCGGCAACACCTTCTCACACGCATTAAGACCATCATGGTCATTAATGCCTTTCGTTGGGTGGACAATAGGGTTAAATTTGACAACAATTTAGACATTTTTCATGATTTTAGTCATAAAATACTTGCAAATATTTTAGATAATCATCACATGTAACTTGTATATTTTAAATATGACCGTAAGTTTTTCTATAAATATATATGTAAAATATATATTAAAAATAATTAAGCATAATAGAATATTTTTTATTAACACTTGTAAAATAACACTATTTTACATTTTTAAAGGGCAATTTTTGAAAATGACCTTCACCTAAAAATTATTTGTAGACATAGATCGTCGTCAAATTTAACCCCTGGTGGACATGTTGGCTAAAGCAATATCATATATTACTCACGTTATTGGGTTTATGTTCCCATTGCAAATTGTGTTCTTTATGTGTCTCCTTTGAGTTATTTGTTGTCGTCATCGTGGGTGAATATATGTATCCCAAGTCCTCTGTGTGTGGACTCCATAGGAGATGGCAATCGACAACACCATCATAGAGCGTGTTTGAAATTTTTATTCAAACCCCAAATCTCGGGTGGTTTGGAATGTCATTAAGATGGTTTTGGGAATAAATTACATGGTATTATGTAGCCACACAAGGGTGAATTCATAAATGGTTGTTTTCATTGACAATCTCCAAAGTAAATCTAGATAAGAAGGCCACTTTGGCAATGGGGTCATCTTTGTCAAATCAAAGCATAGGGTTAATTTAAACATCATGTTGGAAGGCTTGAGCCTAGGTGGGCAAAGGTCCTTCTCTCATGCCTTCTTTAGGGCACTCTCACGCTTTGTCTTTGTGTGACATTCAAGGAAGCTGGAAACACGTTTCTTCTCCCTTAGTAAGATTGTTAAGTGGTGGAACACTTCAAAGGATTTTATCTCCTTTTACTAATGTGGTTACCGTGGTGGAAGAACAACTCTTGAATTCTCATGTGGAAGCAACTAGGAAGCCTACAAAATCTTATTGAAACAAGCCGGAAGGGAAGGATTTGACATAGGCAAGGGGAAAATGTCACGCCAATCTCCAACTAAAGATGTTGGTCCATCAACCCCACGGGAATAAATGCAAGCATATACATGTATAGCTCATAGTCTACCCATAAAGGGTTTTTGTATGATGAAACTCTAAAATCTAGGCATAGGCTTGCCTAGGAAGAATAGTATTGCTTGATCCAAGGTTTCGTGCCTACTTTGAAATAAAAAATTATATAGATTTGTATGAAATATTAATATAAATAATACAAATAGTGGATTTCATCTATTTTAATAAATATTAAGATCATATTTTACATATAATAAATTAGAATTTAGAAGAAAATCCAGGAAAAATATAAGTGTTTTATTGAAATATAAAATACTATACAAATAAGATACCAACACAATAAAATCATAGTCGTAGCCCAATTATGATTTTATGTGCATATTTAATTTGAAATTCCGTGTCTTATTTAGACCACCTTAATTGTTAGTGATAAACACATTGGAATTCCAAGTTTGATTTAGACCACCTTAATTGTTAGTGATAGACATGTTGGTATTCCAAATTTAAACCACCTTAGTCGTTGGTATTTGTTTGTTTTCCGATCTATCTCCACACTTAATAAACTCACTAATAGAATCAAAACCTTAGTAGTGAAAAAGGCAACAACATCCTACAAGAAAAATGGATCTTTAATGGTGATTTTAATATAAATAGAGGTCTAACACAATAGAAATTGACTTCATTGGTTCCTTTTGTTTTATTAGACATGCCTCTTCTACATAAATATTATACATTCAAAACAACTTTTTAATATATCATAATTTTTATATGAATAGAGATACCACTATAGCGGAAGTTACTTTTTTTTATTATTAAGACAACTTTTTAATATATCATAATTTTTATATCAATAAAGATATCACCGTTACAAAAGTTACTTTCTTTATTATTATGATAGTTGATTGGTTGTAAAATAAATTTGTTTGCTTAATCATCTTCTACTCTATAACTTCATAATCTAAAAAACATATCATATACAATTATTTCGACAACTCTATAAATCTTCATATCATTGATCAAATCTAATTCTTTGTTCCCAACCTTGTACACATGGCAGATTGCGTAATGGAAAACTACCACAACGAAAATTGTTAATAAAGATTTGCATGAAGAAAATAAAATTGTTGTCAAAGCCCGACAGTGGCAAGAGTTTCAAGAACTACACCTTAATCATTATTAAGGATAGAATATTATCTTGTCAATCTTATGAAAGGGGTTTACTTGAATTTGAATTTTCAGCTGGTGTTGTGAGAAAATATAGGAAAGTGTTTTCATACAGTATATAATCTAAAGAACATAGTTGAAGGAAAAATTAGGTGAGAGGTTATAAGAATGCTGATTTGAGCTTTCCCAAAACCAGTCAACAACCTCCAGAAAATTCTAAAAAGTAGGGAAAGACTACCTATCCTATCGCCCAAACAATCTCTGAAAATCAGCAAGCAAAAATTTCAGAATTCTGGAAAAAAATCATTGAATGTGCTGCTGCATACATGTATAGGAACAGAAATCCTTTCATGAAACCACTATAAGGATGGCATACCATTTGCCAAATGGAAGGAATGTCCATGATGAGATTCTTCGAAAATAAATTAACATCTAAATTTGTTCTAAAACACCTGAAATATAGCACATACATTTTTCTACAGCATGAGCAGCGAAATCACTGCCCAAGGAATAACTCCACCCAGACACAGTTATTGAATCTAGCTAGATCTCCACACTCTGTTTGCCGATAGCAAGTTAAATATGAGAGTTTACATGTATATAGTGTTGCAGGTACCCGGAACTCGCACAGCTTTAAATTTACCAAAAAGATTCAAAAATATGTTGTTTCAGGACAACATTGTTCCTATACTTTGGATTAATGATTCGCAGTAATCATCTTATTTCCCTCTTGTAATCCCAATATAACACGCTGCAATTTTCCCCGAAGTATTCTTCAATTTCGGGGAAAAAAAAGTTTCCTCAAAGCATTCCTCAATTTTGGGCTTGCGCGATAAGATTGTACCATGTGAGTAACATACCGACATGCAGTTAACATGTCGCCCGCCATTTTGTCAAATTCACGCTTGTTCGCAGCGCATCAATAAAATTTAACATAACAACCATCCAAATTCCAATATTCCATGTTATCGAAATTAAATATACAAATCAAATTCATACAGAACAGAACTGTACAATAACAGCCATTTACTTCCCAAATCCTCAACATAGAAACCTACGATACTCTGAATACTCCCATATCCAAGTAAAACATGAATAATAGCATTTACATGACATAATGAGATTGCGACATTCATCCAATTCCGTGAAAATACAAAAACTTTCTCAACGAAATATTACAGTAGCACTTCATACACTAGGGTTTCTTCAAATCTACTATGAAATCGCCCAGAATTCTTTAAATGTCATGAAATTGGATATAAAAATTCAGTGCCCCCTAGAAATCCTAAGTAATCAAGATCCCACCCCTAATTTAGCCGAAGCATAAGCTACCATTTCAACTGAAGTCAAAAGAATTTCCCCGCAGAATTTTAAGCACTGGTAAATTTGGTGACGGCCTTTGTACCCTCAGAAACGGCGTGCTTGGCAAGCTCCCTGGAAGTGCCAGCTTCACCGCCGTCTGAATCTCCCGCGATGTGATGGTGGGCTTCTTGTTATACCTGGCCAATCTCGCCGATTCGCTCGCCAATTTCTCAAACATGTCGTTGATAAAGCTGTTCATGATCCCCATGGCTTTGCTGGAGATGCCGATGTCGGGGTGAACCTGTTTGAGAACCTTGAAGAGGTAGATCTTGTATGTCTCGATGCTCTTGTGTTTCTTCTTCCCCTTCTTATCACCGCCTCCTTCCTTGGGAACCTTCTTTTCGGCTTTCACTGCCTTTTTCTCAGCAACAGGGGATTTCTCCGCCGCAGGCTTCTTGAGAGAGACGGGCTTCTTCTCTGCCTTTGGAGCCATCGATCCTCACGCCTTTACACAGAAATCAAATTTACAGAAGGTTGCACAAATATTGTACACGCCACAGAGAAATGATCTTTCGATGATATGGGTGTCGAATATTCCGGGCTATGCTTATATATGCATTCAATCGTTTCTCCCATTGGTTTATTTGTTAAAACACGGATCGCAAGATTACTTTCAATCGTGGCCGTCGGTTTGTCGTTGATCGATGAACCTTAATCTTCATATTGGCTTCCCATGCAGCTGCTTCCATCCTTGACCTCGGACACAAACTTTGCTTGGACATGCGCTAGCAATCGCACGCGGACACCGAAATGGAGATGCCTAAGGGCATGGTCCCATGGAGGGGCTTGGGCTCCTATTTTCGTGCAGCAGAAGGTCCCATGCTTATTTTTAAAGCCAGCTACAGGAAATAATAGAATCTAGGCCTAAAAAATAGGAGCTCCACTTTTTTAGCCCCCTAAACTTAAGAGGTGGCTGGAGAGGGGGGGGAGTTTCCCACTACAGTTTAGGGCTGAGAGAATCTAATATGCATTCCCGCCATTATTTTTTGGTGATTTTAAAGAGAAATATGATTTTATTTTCCTACAAATAACCATAAATATCCAATGAGATCCTATAATACCTCAGCGGATGTTATTGAGGAAACTAATAAAAAATCATGGGACCTTAAAACTGCTAAAATGCTCCTAAATTTTGTAGTTTTGAGATATTTAAGGCCCCCTTAAATGGGACCATCCCATGATTTTATTTTCTTGTAGGAGAAGGTCCCATGCTTATTTTTAAAGCCAATCCTGTGAAATAATATAGGCCTAAAAATAGGAGCTTCACTTTTAAGCCCTCTAATCCTAGGAGTTTAGAGTTTATATAGAATCTAATATGCATTCTCGCCACTTTTTGTGTAGTTTTAGGGGAAATATGATTTTATTTTAAATAACCAAATCATGGGACCTATAATAAAATGCGGGTATTGTTGAGGAAACTAAATAACAAATCATGGGACCTAACATGCTCCTAAATTTTCTCAAAGATCACTGCCGAGATATTTAAGGAGCCCCCTTCCATGGGACCATGCCATAAGATAGGGAAATCTACGAGTGGAAACTAGAGGAAGATAATGTTGAAAGGAACTTGGTGAGGGGGAGTGATGTGAACAATCTTGCCACATGTGTAGGAATCTGAGCAAGTAATGCACAACATAGCAATAAGTCACTCTTTTTCTTATTTTTTGGTTTGGACATTCGTCTAAGTGATATTTTAGAGAATTCTTGGAATGAGAAAGGGGGTTAAATGCCTTAGTTGTTAAGGGATTGAACTTTGAAGATTCTTGTAAAAGTAAGGCCTTGGAGTTTTATACGTCCAATATCCATTTTGCTTTGGGAAACTCTAGGGCTTGAGCCTTGTGGATTGTCGAATCCCCTGTCATTTGTAGAGGGAATTACATGTGGTTGCCTCGTGAAATAAGTGGGAGAGGAACATGGGGCAACAAATTGACCGGGAGCATGGTTTTTCCACCCTTATAGATGATAAATTTTGCCTCCATTTGATATTGAGGAATCAAAAGCGAGATCTTTCTTCTAAAGACAAAAATGCATATATTTTTTAGCATGAGGACCTACCATAATGAATTGAATACATTTTTAGGGGGGCATTCAACTAATGGTAGACATGGGGATGGATGCCTACACATTTTCTATATCTTGTGATTTTTTCACAACAGAGTTATCTGTATGCCACTCTTTTATTGCTAACGTTATTATCGTCAAGGTTTTAACATGCAACCTTGCATTGCTCGTGTTATTTTCTTGATTCTCAATCAAACTTGTGCTTTTGTGCACCTTCCTCCCGAACGAGCGTTATTTATGCAAACTTAACCGACCATCAACAAATGGTTTGTCATGTGAGATGAATAACAAGAGGATTTAGAAGGAAGATTTATTTGATTCTTCCATTTACCGTGGTTTTTCTCTCTCGTTTATGGCATTGTGGTACCAAGGGATGCTTACACGGAAAATGACAAATGAAAAAGGTGGACATTACATCTACAATGAAAGGTTGAGATTAATGATCCATATACTATACACCCTCATTCTTCCTTCCAACAATAAATGACAAAAATGGATTCATGATTATTGTGTTTATTCATGATTTCATTTGTCATTTAGACATGGGACCTAAAATCCCATTGCGTTATTTACGATACTGAGAACTTGAAATTATTTGGTGTTGTCATTCCAATGTGGGATGTCAATCGCAGGACAAGTTTTTTGATTAATATTATGTCTAGAATTTCTATGAGCGGGATGTTTTGTCGACTTCTTTGGTTATGAAAGAACACAATAAGCTTTGAGATTTGTCTTCGCCTCATAATTTCACCGAGTCATGTGAAGATTGAACTAACAACTTATCAACGTATTCACCATCATAGGATGACAAATTCACTAGCAAAAGGCTTGAGAATTTGTGACTTAGATTATATTTCTATCGAAACTTCTCATGCATGGCACAAGGTATTCACAATAATAGTGGACTCAAATGGGATCTAGCATGAGAAGCCAAAGGAGATGGCATGCCTAGTTGAATGCCCTAGAACACCAATCCCTCCACCATCTCTTCAAGACCATGTAAACACATAATCCTCAAGAGAATACATTAACATGTAAACATATAAACAATAAAAACAAATTCATGTAATTAATATTGAGGAACAAGAAACAAATTTATCTTTAGGAGACAAGAATGCATTTTTGGGGAGTGAGGGCTCATATTGTAAGCCTTTCCCCACTATGTGCTTTTACCTAGATGGTCTAAGTAGTTTGCTTAGTTTAATAATATGTCATTAGGGGAAATTTACTTTAAGTCATTTTTGATTGTGAGTTGAGTTAATTACCTTTTGGGTGACCTAACTCCTCACTATATAATTACGCGATAAGCATGCCCCTTTTGGGTTAAGGGTGGCAGAGTAAATGTATGCAGATAGAAATCCATTACAAAGAAGAAGCAACAAAGGGTATATTAAGGTACGTCGACTTGAGTGCCATCCATGTGGTGGGGAGATTAGTATTTGTTATTGTTCATGCATCACAAGTTAATGTTCAACGTCTATTCATGGGAGGTCATTGATTAAATAAAATAGAAATATATTCTAGTGTAATCTAATGTTAGAGGAACGATAAAATAACCTGAATAAATGAAGTAATGAAATACCAAAATACACCCAAACAAACTAAGCTAAAAAAATGAAACCCTAATAGTGCAATAAGGGTTAAGAAAAGTCGTAGTTGATTTGTTGATGTCACGAGATTGTGTCACAGTGTAGACCAAGTGAACGGGAGGAGGAAACAACCACACGAAAACCCGAGAAAGCACAAATATGAGCTATCCGACTAGATTGGGGCACCGGGAAGCGATATGGGCACTCGTGGACATCTTGGTCCGAGATCCTGGGCGCCTGAGTACGTGGTGTTGTAGATCACAAACACTGAGAGGGGGGGTGAATTAGTGCAGATTAAAACTTTTACACTCTTGATTCAATTTTATATTCTTTACCAATCTATATGTATGAGCAACATATAATCAATCAAGTATTCATCAACACATAAACACTGAACACATATTTACCATGGGAAACCCTTTCGGGAGAAAAACCCACCAAAACCGTTGCTTATATTACACAAAGCAAGGACTCATAAGAATATAACACATCTTACAAGATTTGTTTAGTGAGACACCAATCCCATAAGGAGCACCAACCCCTACACCTATGTTGATATTACACACAACAAGGACTCAAGTGAATATTACGCATCACAAGAGATTCTTTTTTGCAGGCACCCACCTACAAGGAAGCTACAACTCCCTGAATGTGCTAAGCTACAACTTAGACTTCTTTATATATACATTTTGATCATGTAGTTACAACATGTAATGTGCCCTTCTTCCAACACCAAATGGCCCAAGGGCCAAGTAGGGCCCAAAACGTGGTCAAACCCAAGATTTGTGGACATTTGGAAGCTTGTGGAAGGAACCCCGTGGTTTTAATGTCCCGATTGGGCGTTTGGGGCTCACTTTTGGACACGACGACTCAAAAAGGGAGAAAGTAATTATAGATACTTTTATGTTAGTGGCCCCTCCATGGAATGAAATGCGCTAGGTTTGTGGGGGCTTGTTTGCCAAGAAAAGGTATATATGGAGACGGGGAAGAAAGAAAAGGCACTTTTTGTCGCATACTCTTAGCCTCTTCTCGCAATCGCACCTATGAATCATTGTATGCATTTCTACAAACTTGTGGAGTCAAATCCCATTGGGGACCCTAGCTTCAGTGGTGAGAGACTTGTCCCTAGCTAGCGGGGCATTCTTCAAAGAGTGAAAGATCTACCCTAGTCTGTCATCTTGGAGCCGTTTATTGGGCCATGCTACGAGAGATATTTCCAGAGGGTCGAGGAAGGGTTTAGAGGACTTTTGGGGGATTTGGGAAGACAATTAGGGGGCTCTAGATCTGTCTCATGCATTTGTGACCATCTAGTCAGGCGTGACGGCACGTGGAAAGGCGCCTCCCTCATTTCCTAACTCCATTCCTAGCGTGGCGACTCGCAACCTCTATTTGGGGGTTTTCCAGTCGGTCGGGTCAGATCTGCAGGTGGCAGTGCTATTCCCTACATCTGCCATTGTTGTTTTCAAAGACCCTTATTTTGCTCTTGTATTTAGAGGGTCACAGACCTCTGAAGTTGACTAGCCACCTAGGCCTTCTATACTTTGTCGGGCAACAATATATTATTCCATAAAATGTTTGCATAGTGTTTATTATTATTATTGCAAGCTTCCCTTGTAATTTCATGCACTGTGGGCAAATATTTTGTGTGATATCAATTCAATACCATTCGTTGTCCTAGTTGGACATTTTCATTAAAAATCAGTATTTTACTTTGCTGTAAATTTTCTATATTTTGTGCATTTTAAAGTAATATCCTACAAGGGATATTTCACAACAATTGCTAATACAATGAATTATGATCACTTTCCTGGCTCGATATGTGTTCTTCCTCTGTCACTCTCTTCTGCTCATTCAAATTTCCACCTTTATGATTTGCTTATCGATCATGTTCTTCATTATTTGCTCGATCTCACCCTTTCTCTCTGCTTCATCGTTGTAGCTCTTCTTAGCTTGATTGCATCATATTTTCTTCTCTTTGCCTCTGTCACTCTCTTGGCTCTTGTGCATTAGTTCTATCTCATGAGCAACAACTCCTTTGAATCACTTAGAGTGTTTCTTTTATTGCACTATTGACCAAAAATGCTTGCTTCAAGATTTGCATCGTGTACTCTTCTTGATCTGTCGCTTGTGAATCTGGATCATTAAATGTTCCTAGTTGAGTCTAGATTTTATTATTTCCTTGTTTGGCTTCATTCCTCCTTCTTCCACACATTTGACAAACCAATTAAATAATCATCTTCCAAAAATAGAAAACTTGCATTGTTTAGAATTTGCATCATGAAATTAAAATGACAATCCATCTTCTTTACATTATTTTAATTTGCCTTGAAATCGGGAATCTCCATCGAGCTTATAACCAAATTGCCTCGTGGTCAACATGCATTAAATGCTGGTAGCTGGAATAAAGAATTTCATTGGTTTGTGCAAATTTTCAGTCATATTTGCAGTTCTTGATTCTCTTTCAATCAAATCTCCTTCAAAATCTAAATGCAAATGTTCACTCTTTCAATTTGAACTCTAACTAATTGTCCTTGATCCACTCTAGTTCACTTTGATCGTTCCACGACTTCCTTTGGTGTCTTTGATCTTTTCCTTCATGTTGCGACTTCTCCTTTTGTCCTTGAATTTTCCCTTCTTTATGTGAATTTTTAGTTATCCACAACATATGTCTACATTATGCGGCTTTTTCAACTTCTCGCAGCCTTCCTCCTTGTTTGCTACCTTATGTGGCTTTTCTCCTTTTCTAGTTCTTCGCGGCTTTCCTTATGTCTGCATGACAATCTTCTATACTTAGTGATTTTTTGTTTATCATCGGTTTTGCATCTTTTCCCTTTATACACACAATTCTCCAAATCTTCTTATCCGCACCTTTACCTTCCGAGCTTCTTCACTCGAGGTACTCCTACCTTTGGTGGCTTCTTCTAGAGCTTTCCTTTAGTCCACGGTTCCTTCCTTGAGCTTCTTTACTCGCGGCTCTATTATGTACTTGGCGGCTAACACCTTATATCCATAATTTGCATAAATGTTGTCTAAGTCCTTTAGGACTTATCCTTGACCATCTCAAAGCCTTTGTGAGTTGACACTACCAATCAACCTTCATCTTGCTTGCATGCTCACTTTACCAATTGACTCCTTTTTCCATCAATCCATCTTGACATCAATGACAACACATATAACAATGACAAATATTCAACAATCTCCCCTTTGTCATTGATGGCAACACTCCAACTTGTAGAAACATGTATAACCTTATAACCTTTTGATGGAAAAATGATTGCATACCTAAATTCACCTTTCTCATGTTCTTTGTATCCACGGACGCCTTTCTCCTATTCTTCTATATCCGTGGACTGGTTTTTGGTTTCTTTATCTCTCCCCTTTCACAACAATGACAAAGGGCCATCTATGTCGTACATAACTAAATATACTTGTAAGCTAGTTTATTCATGTGCTTACCTCAAGAAGCTCCCCTAGGCTTATGTTTTTATTCATGCATTCGGTGTTTGTGCTCAGGTGGTAGTGCTTCCCCTGATGTGATGCATACTTTGATAAATTTGAGCTAATAGATTAGCTCCTTTGTGTTTAGGAGAAGATAATACTGAGAATGCTCCCTTCCTTCTCTGTACACCCTCTAGTTGTTTGCGGGATCAAGAATGACCCCTAATTCATTCCTTAGGTGTTCAAATGTTTCTCTTGGCGAAGTGGCTTAGTCATTATGTCTACAATTTCTTCTTTAGTGCTCACATATTCTAGACTGATCTTCCTGTCATTCACTTGTTCCCTCAAGAAATGATATCTTATAGGTATATGCTTGGTCTTTGAGTGGAACACTGGATTCTTAGAGACACTTATTGCACTTGTGCTATCACATAGCAAAGGAATTGGATTTTCAGATTTTACCTTGTAATCTTCCAATGTCTGCTTCATCCATAGAACTTGAGTGCAACACATCATGACAACTATATACTTTGCTTCACATGTTGAGAGAGCCACTGATGATTGTTTCTTGCTTAGCCAAGATACTAAGCAATTTCCAACAAAGAATGCTCCTCCACTTGTACTCTTCCTATCATCAACGTTGCTTGCCTAATCTGCATATGTATATGCTTTTATATTGAAGTCATTATTTTTGGGTACCATAATCCATACTCAAGTGTTCCCATGAGATATCTCAAAATTCTCTTGACTACCTTGAGGTGTGTTTCCCTTGGATCTTCTTGAAATCTTCCAACAAGGCCTATTTCTGCATGATATCAGTCTTGATGTTGTGGAGTAAAGTAGACTTCCTATCATGGATCTATACAATGTTTTTTCTACCTTAGGTGAATCATCATCTCTGCTCAGCTT
The DNA here is from genome assembly GCA_018340775.1 of Taxus wallichiana var. yunnanensis. Taxonomy (NCBI): domain Eukaryota; kingdom Viridiplantae; phylum Streptophyta; class Pinopsida; order Cupressales; family Taxaceae; genus Taxus; species Taxus wallichiana. The sequence goes on from CM031242.1 coordinate 661,771,431, forward strand.
GCACCCAACTTCCATTGGTGTACCAATTGGTCTGCATTCTTCCATTCTGAACCTTTTCAAAATTTCCTTGATATACTTGCTTTGTGAGATGAACATACCTCTGTCGATTGATTGATCTGTAGTCCCAGAAAGAAAGACAGATCTCCCAACATTGACATCTCAAATTCTTCTTTCATCAATCCTGCAAACTCATATGTCATCTTGTCATGATCTCCACCGAAAATGATGTCATCCACATATACTATTACAATGAGCAGATGTTATCCTTCTTCTTTATGTATAGATTGTTGTCCACGACTCCTTTTCTAAAACCTTGCTCAATGAGGTATGAGTCTAATCTGTTGTACCAAGCTCTAGGAGCTTGCTTTAATCCATACAAAGCTTTCTTCAACCTGCACACATAATCTTTATCTTCAGTCAGTGAGAATCCATTAGGTTGTTCAATGTATACCTCTTCATTCAGGAAACCATTTAGGAAGGTTGATTTCACGTCCATTTGGAACACTCTAATCTTCTTGTATGCTGCGTAAGCCGAAACAACCTTATTGCCTCCATTCTTGCAACTGGTGCAAATGTCTCATCAAAGTCAATCCCTTCCATTTGTGCATATCCTTTGCATACTAGTCTGGCCTTGTTGCGTGTAACTTCTCCTTTCTCATTTAACTTATTCCTAAAGACCCACTTGGTTCCAATCACATTCTTGTCCCATGACCTAGGTACTAGTTCCCATGTCTCATTATTTTTGATTTGATCCAATTCTTCATTCATGACATCTACCCAATGTTGATCTTTGCTTGCTTCAACAATATTCTTGGGTTCTATCATGGACATGAGTGTTATATATTCATGACTCTACTGCTCTCTTGAGTCTCCTTCTTGTTAGGATGTCGTCATCCTTGTTTCCAATGATCTAGATTTACTAGGATGATCCTTCTTGACTTTCCTAGAGGGTGCCTTAGTGTCTAGTCTTTCTTCTTCTTCTTTTGCTTCTTCACGTGGACTGTCAAAGTCTTCATCATCTTCTTGTTCTTCATTTCTACTAGTATGTTGAGTGTTGGTTTTTCCATATTGTGCCTCATCCACCTTCACATTAGTGCTTTCCACTATATTTTGTAACCGCTTGTTGTAGCATTTGTAGGCCACGCTAACCACTAAGTATCCAAGGAAAATACCTTCATCACTCCTTGAGTCAAATTTGCCTAAGTTTTCTTCATCCCTTTTGATGTAGCATTTGCTTCCAAACACTCTGATGTGCTTCACATTTGCAGGCCTCTTCTTCCATAGTTCATAGGGGTCTTATCACTATTTACTCTCAGTTGAGCTCTGTTCAAAAGATAGACCATAGTATATATTGCTTCACTCTAATACCTATCTGGGAGTTTGGATTCATTTAGCATGGTCCTTACCATCTCTTACATTGTTTTATTCTTCCTTAAAACAACTTCATTTCTTTGAGGAGTGCATGCATTTGAGAATTGTCTTCGATTCCATGTTCTTCATAGAACTCATCAAACTCATTTGACCAGAATTCACTGCCTCTGTCTGATCTTAGGCATTTGATTTTTTTATTCTTTTCATTTTCAACTAATGCCTTGAAAATCTTAAATCTATCTAGGGCTTTATACTTCTGCTTTAAACATGCTACCTAGGTCATTCTTGTATAATCATCTATAAGAAATATAAAATATACTTGGGATGTATGCGATGGATCAACAATCTAAGTGGGAGGAGAACACGTACTTAGTGGAGTTTTCCTACAATAATAGTTTTCAAAGTTCTATAGGCATGGCTCCTTTTCGGGCGTTATATGGTAGAGTGCGGGGACACCTCTTAGTTGGGACGAGGTTAGAGGACGGAGTATCTCTTGGACCATCTCTTTTGCAGGACATGGAGCACCGGGTAGTGTTGATCGGGTAGAGGTGCGGGAGGCACATGATAGTAGAAGAAGTATGCGGATAGCATAGGATTGATCGTAGCTTTGATGTGGGCATGAAGGTGTTCCTTCGTGTCAAGCCACATAAGAGCCCTTTCCGTTATGGAAAAGGTTCTAAGTTAGCTCCTATATTCGTTGGTCCTTTTGATATCTTGGAGCGTATCGGCCCTTTTACCTACCGCTAGCCTTGCCACCTGACTTGTCTCACGTACATGATGTGTTTCATGTTTCGGTTCTTAGGAGATATATTACGAGATCCATATCATGTGTTAGATTGGACATCATTGCGGAGTGCGGGATCGGGAGCAGAGATGATGGTGGAGCCCATTCACATCTTAGATCGCAGGACCCTAGGCCTTCGAGGTAAAGAGGTTGATCGGAGTTCGGGGCAGTAGGACAAATATGATGAGACTGCAACTACCTGGGAGGATGCCACATTATTACGAGTGTAGTTTCCACATTTGTTCCAGTGACTTCCAGGAGGAAGTTGAGTCTAAGGGGAGGGGATGTAGTGCCCACTTCCCTTTGACACCTTTTGATGCTTATGCTTGATACTATTGTTGTTCACATTATAGACATTACTATATTTTGATTTAGTATGTTGTTAGACATTGGATTATGGATTATTGTGGATTTTGATTTGATTATGATGCATGATGATTATTAGAGACACCTGACATGTGGATGATGATATGTTATTGGACATGGATATTTTATGGATGTTGTCAGTTATGTGAATTTTGGATATTGTGATTAGATCTGGAAAATGAATATTTTATGATGCGAGATATATTTTTTGATTAAAAAAATGCAAATGATGTAAGAGTGACTTCATTATTGTTGTGATTCATTGTATAGTTGATTTTTGTGATTTTTGTATCATATTGGATGTTCTGATATGGCCACGAGGCCGAAGGAGGTATTTGTATTTTGCAGGTTAAAAATATCACAACAAAACATCGGGGGATCGGAGACCAACCAAAATGGAATTTTAGGTGAATTCGACACGGTCACCATGGCAACTTGTTTTATTGTGTTGTGTGTTGTTTGGTTAGAGATTCCCATGGGGGGAATCATCTTTACATGTGACCATGGGTTTGTGTAATTTATTAATGTGTTCTTTTATTATTGTAGTATGTATTTTATTTGTAATGTGTTCTCTTCTTTTAATTAATTAATTGTGTTGGATTAATGTGAGGGATCATATGTTTAAAGTTTAATTAAATCAAATTGGGATATGGAAGTAATTATTAGAGTTGTTGGCTGTTTGTAATTAATTTGTAAGGGATGTGTAAGGTGTGTAAGAGCTTGTGTAAGTCAGTTTTGGAGTATGAAATACTCTACCTCCATGGAAATTCAAATTTGACCTTGTGGGGCTGTTTTGGAAGCTTGTGGGACAAGTAAAACTTGTCCCATGCCTCTAAATTTATGTTACCAACCATACTTATGGTTGAGGATGTGATTTGTGATTTTTATAATGCATTTTACTCCTTTTTGTGCATGTTTTTAATTGCACTTTCTTACATTTTAATTTAATGGTTGTCCCTTGAGGTGTGGGCTATTTTTGAGTGTGCAAGTAACTTGTCATTCTTCACCCACCTCTTTATTAAGCCTTGGAGTTTGGAGTTTGTCTTTTGTGTTTGAATGTGAGGATGTATGATGTGGCATCCTACATGGATCCACATCATCCTCTTCTTTCCCCTTCTATATATTTGAAACTCTCTTCTTGTTTTGGGTTGTTGAACCTATTTGCATTCTTCCTTGGGGCCACATTTTTCTTGGGAGAGCTCTTGTGTTTGAAGGAAGTGTTGGAGAAATCCTTGCATGCTTGGAAGAGTTGTTGTTGAAGTTGTGTTATTGTCTTAGAAAGCTTGTTGTTGGAGCTGTGTTATTGTCTTGGAAAGCTTGTTGTTTGGAAGCAAAGTAACCATGGAGAGGTAGGAATTTAACTCTCTTTTATTTCTATTATTTTCTTGTTGTGTTGTGTGGAAAATGCATGCTTTGTTTTAATTGTTGCTTGGTTGGGTAGATTGCCTTAGGGAAGGTGTAGGAGAAGGCTATGGGGAATTCTTGTGGGGGCATAAGGGAATGCCATTGGCATCAGAATTTTGTGGAGGAGTTTTGGGTTTGGGATCCACCATGGAAAAGAAATAGCTTGCATTTCTTACTTTGTGGGGGCATAAGGAAATCTGTGGGGGGCATAAGGAGAGAATTTGTGGGGGCATAAGGAGGGATTCTGTGGGGGCATAAGGAAATGGGTGTGATGAATTACTTGGTGGTTTGTATTTGGTGGATGCCCAATTCCCAATTGGGAGGCATAAGTAGCTTCCCCCATAGGCCTTGCTCCTTTGGCTTGCAAGATCAAGCTTGAGTTCTGTTTTGATATGTTTTATATGTAGTTGTGAACTGTTGTTTGCTTTTGGTGTTGCATTGTGTTTTAAAAAGAAAATGTGTATGTGAAAGAATGTTGTGTGTGGAAGCAGTTTTTGCCATGGTTGAATTGCACCTTCTATTGTATTTTGGTTGGGGCTCGGGGGCCAATGATGAAGGAAGGCTTCTCCTTTCATTGGATGTCTTGGTTGGGTGGAGAGCATTGCCTTTCCCCCTATTTTGTTGTGATCAATTTGGAGAAGAAGAAAATGTGCATGTTGTTGTTTTGGAGCCAAAGAAATGTACAGTTTGACAGTCCCTTCTTGTGAAAACATATTCATTTGTAATCCTTTCCCACTTGTTGTGGATGATATTGTATCATGTATTTATAAAGGAAAGATGTATGTAATCTGATTATGGAGTTAGATATTCAAATTGTAAAAGACATTTAAATTTTGATTATGTTTGTTGGAAAGAAATTAAAATTTTGTTAGTTGCATTCAAGGAATGGGAAATGTAAAGAAGTTATATTCCCTTCTCTATTCGAAAAGGAATGTGAAAGAGTGTTGTAAAATTTATATATTGTATTTGAAACCAAATGGAAAAGAGAAGTTGTAAAGTTGTAAATCTTTTTAATCCAATAAAGGAATGCATTACCTTTTTCAAACTTGCATGGTTGTATTGGAATTGAATTATTATTGTGAATGGAATCTTTGTTTAATTGCAAGAAGAAGAAACACGTAGGTGGGAACTATACAATATTGTTTCTCCTTTAAAATGTACATTAGAATTGATATCAGAACTGCAATTTAACTTGGAAATGAGTGGTTGATTAAATCAAGAAAATGTATTAGACTAGTTTAGAAACTATATACCACATTTAAAGGATAAAATTGATATGCAGATCTAAAAGAAATAGATTTTTGTTACAAACTTAAAACTGGAAATTAGTTTTAATAAAAACGCACAGTTCATACCTGCACTTAATAATCAACTTAAATATGTTATGGATTAGCATGCTATGACACTAAGGAATTCAAATTGACAAAGAAAACTCAAGAAAACAATCTAACCATTGCAAAATCGAATCAATTCCCTTCCCCAGTCGTTTTTTGTCTTTTGTTGGAAAAATTCGAATGTAATTAAAGTGAACAAATTTAATTCCCTAAACTAATTTAAATCCTTCCTAGATCAATTCTCCATGTCTGCTTGGCATGTTGGGTGAGGAGGAGATTCAATTCAACTAAATTTATAAGTTGGAAATTGCCAGTTTGCCAATTAAAATCCTGTAGATCATTTTTACAAAATTGACCCTTAAAACTTCATCAAAAAGTAAATTTTATGTTCCCTATGCAAAGAGGGCTTCGAGAGCTTTCCAAAAAGTCCTCATTTTCCCAAAACTGATATTTCTAGCTCAAGTTATGACACTTTGAAGTTTTTGTGCCTTGGCGGGAAAATTTGGGAAAATTTTCCCTGGCGGGCCTGCAACCCAAAAATTTCCGTCAAAATTGCCCTTAGAAAAGAAAATTTTGGGCTCGGGAAAATTTTCACCTTTTTCTCCGCTGCCCGCAGCCCAATCGAGGCTGCCACGTGTCCTCATGGGGCAGCGGCGGAGGCGCAGAAACTTTTTGCCCTTTGATTCTTTTTGAAAATTTGGAAAAAAATTCCATTTTGCCCCGCCGGCCCGCAGCCAATCAGAGGGTGCCACGTGGCACCTTGGGGGTGGCGGCGGAGGTTCGGGAGAAATTTTTCTTTTGCGCCACATGGGGAAAATTTCCAAAAAACACCCCGCGACCTACCAACCCACCAAAGGGGTTTTCCCCTCCTCTTGACACGTGTCCCCCTTGGGGAAAATTTGATCCCAAAACTCCGCCGGACCATATCTTGAGTTCCCATGAAGGAGTTAGGAGGACTTATTTATATCACCGGAAAGGTGAGAAAATTTCCTATCCATTGGGAATGGTTTAGGGAAATTTTGGAAGCATTAAGTATGAGAAAAATCTAGTTGAAACTCTGAGCCTATTAGAGAGTGGGTATGGGGGTAGATTTCTCCCTGAAACTAACTAGAACATCTAACCCTAAAATTTGAACCTTGTGAACTTGATATTAGTTAATAAAGGAAACTTGTGTTTTGGTAAATGGGTTTTGTTCGAAACTCTGCCAGTGGAAAACTGTTGTCTGGCAACTCGGTTGTGTTCACCCTAAATAAAAAAAAAAATATTCCATAATTTTTCTAGCTAACCCTAGGTTGTTTCTTGGGTCTCAAGTGGTTGTTGAAACGGGCACTACAATGACCCATGTGCTTGTTTACCATGTAGACATACCTTGTATAGTGTATCCGCGAGTTTTTTAATCTTGGGCATGTGTCTCACACACCCTTTAGCACTCATTTTAACCAAATTCTCAAAGCTCATATGTCCAAGTCTTTTGTGCCACAACCAACTATAATCAACTTTACCAGTGAAGCATTTCTCATTGTTTATTTCATTAGCACATACGTGTTATTTTTTGTTCACTTGGCCTTTGCAACTCTTTTTCCTATATTTTCATTAATAATATCACATCCTCGGTCATGGAATATGACATTGTATCCTCTTTTACACATTTGACTCACACTTAATAGGTTATGTTTCAAGCCTTCAACATATAGAACATTTTCTGTAATAGTCTTTCCATTATCCAAACTTAATGTCCCTTTTCCAACTATGTTGGCGAGTTTTTGTCACCAAATCTCACAGCACCTGATGCATTATTTGACAGAGAAATAAATTTACTTTTATCACTTGTCATGTGATTGGAGCATCCATTGTCTAAATACCAAATTTTATCTTCATTTTGTACATGGAATACGGTTTGTACTACTGAGCAGCATTATTTTCTCTTATTCACATCTTTCTTCACATATATCCACTTTTGTTGTTTAGGCGGCTCTTGTTTCCTTACTAGTGGATTATTTCTTTTCTTGTGATAGGTGTGTTGGGCAATATCAAAGTTTGAGTCGAGTGTAAGATGGGCCAAAATTTCTTCTATAGCCTCTAGAGTTCTTTCTACACTTTGTGGCTTTATGTCCAAACTGATTACAAGAGAAACAATACCCATAGAAGGAATGTGTGTACCTCATTGCATAGGTGATCCTAAGAAAAATGTTTCTTCTTCTCGCAGGTTTGTGGAAACCTTTATTTGCAAGAGGAAGGACTTGATGTAGCCACAAACTTATTTTCTTCAATTTTTGTTGACTCTTTCTCCTTGATTTCTCCTTGAAGCCAATTCTAGACTTGTCAGTTGTATCATGTTGGTTGCTAAGTATGTCAGTTAGCACAATAGAGATTTTTTCTAGCTTTTCATACATAATTAGTTTGTTGAACATTTGGTCCATCTCAGATTTCAAATCCTCTAATTTTGTGTTCAACTTTGAGCACTCCTCTTTTGATTTGTAGGACTTAGAGATCTTCTCCAGTTGAGTTTCAAGTTCCTTTAGCTCATTAGCCTCCTCTTCTTCTTTTTGTGCTTGTCTTTTCTCAAAGATGCGGATTTGTTCCTCATAATCCTTTAATGTGCATCTTAGTTTCTAATTTTTCTTTCTACATAGTTGTAGTTCTTCAAGTGCACTTACCAACTCTGCTTCAAGATTTACCTCAACTTCCTCTTCATCAGAATCTTCATATTCAACTAAGTTCTTCCCTTTGGAGCTACTTTCTTCATCCACATCCATAGCCATAAACAGACATTTTGATTGATCTTCATTATCTTCATTTTTTGAGTTTTCTGTGTTGCTCAACTCCAATTCACTAGATTCTTCTTTAGAATAGAAGTTTCTTTTGTTCTTGAAGAATTTCTTCTTGTTATCTTTCTTTTTATACTTAGTTTCTCTTCTATTATGTTTATGATTATGCTCCTCATGTTTAGACTGATTATCTTTATTCTTGTTTGGGCATCTGCTGGAAAAATGACCTACCTGTCCGCAAGCAAAGCATTTGAATGGGATTTTTCCTTTGTACTTACCAGAGCCTCTTTTCAATTTCCTCATGAACAATGCCTCAATTTTTTCTTCATCCAACTCATCCGCAAAACCTGATTCTTCTTCATCTTCTTGACTGGACTTTATTTCTTTCTTGACCTTGAAAGCCACTTCTTTCTTGGTGGTCTTGGTTCCAACAATTCTCATCTTGTATGTAGCAAGGGTGCTTTGTAGTTCATCCATTGTAAGAGTCTTCATGTCCTTTGCTTCCTCTATGGCGGAAACCTTTGCATCATACTTGCTAGTCAGGGATCTCAAAACCTTTTGAATAATGAAAAATTCTTCTAGCTTTTCTCCCAAGCCTTTGATCATGTTTATGACCTCATATGTTCTTTGCATATATGTCGTGATGCTCTCATCATCCTTCATTTTCAAATTCTCAAACTGAGCTCTATAAGTTTGCAACTTTTCCAGTTTAACTTTCTCATCTCCTTCATAGATGCTTTGCAATTTGGTCCATATTTCCTTTGTTGTTGTGCAGTGCATTACCTTCATGAATTTTGTCTCAGTCAAGCCACATAAAATAACATTCATAGCTCTTGAGTTGCACTCATATTTTGCCTTATCTGCTGAAGAGGTGATCGGTGTGGGTGGAGTTGTATATCCTTTTCGATGCACTCCCAGATGTCAAAACTGAGTGACATCAGATATGTCTTCATTCTTATTCTCTAGAAAGTGTAATTTGTCCTTGTGAATAGAGGTGATCTGGATAGAGATAAGCCACCTTGTACCTGATTTGCTACCATGCTTGTGATAGGAGGATCTCCTTAAAGATGTTAGGCTTCTGCAAAAAGGATTCACTCTAATACCAATTGTTGCAGATCACAAGCACTGAGAGGGGGTGAATCAGTGCAAATTAAAACTTTTACACTCTTGATTCAATTTTATATTCTTTACCAATCTATATGTATGAGCAACATACAATCAATCAAGTATTCATCAAACACATAAACACTGAACACAAAGATTTACCGTGGGAAACCCTTTCGGGAGAAAAACCCACCAAAACCATTGCTTATATTACACAAAGCAAGGACTCATAATAATATAACACATCTTACAAGATTTGTTTAGTGAGACACGATCCCACAAGGAACACCAACCCCTACACCTATGTTGATATTACACATAACAAAGGACTCAAGTGAATATTACACATCATAAGAGATTATTTTCTACAGTGCACCCACCTACAAGGAAGCTACAACTCCCTGAATGTGCTAAGCTACAACTTAGACTTCTTTACATATACATTTTGATCATGTAGTTACAAAAATTGCTAATACAATGAATTATGATCACTTTCCTAGCTCAATTTGTGTTCTTCCTCTATCACTCTCTTCTGCTCATTCAAACTACCACTGTATGCTTGCTTATTTGATCATGTTCTTCATTATTTGCTTGATCTCACCCTTTCTCTCTGCTTCACCATTGTAGCTCTTCTTAGCTTGATTGCATCATATTTTCTTCTCTCTGCCTTTTCACTCTCTTATATCTTGTGCCTTAGTTATATATCATGAGCAACAAATCCTTTGAATCACTTAGAGTGTTTCTTTTATTGCACTATTGACCAAAAATGCTTGCTTCAAAATTTACATCGTGTACTCTTCCTAATTTATCGCCTATGAATCCGGATCATTAAATTTTCCCAACTGAGTCCAAATTTTATTCTTTCCTTGTTTGGCTTCATTCTTCCTTCTTCCACACATCTAACAAACCAATTAAATATAAGTCTTCCAAAAATAGAAAACTTGCATTGTTTAGAATTTGCATTGTGAAATTAAAATGGACGATCCATCTTCTTTGCATTATTTTAATTTTCCTTGAAATCGGGAATCTCCATCGAGCTTATAACCAAATTGCCTCATGGTCAACATGCATTAAATGTTGGTAGCTGGAATAGAGAATTTCATTGGTTTGTGTGAAGTTCTAGTTATACTTGCAGTTACAATTCTCTTTCAATCAAGTCTCCTTCAAAATATGAATGCAAACGTTCACTCTTTCAATTTGAACTCTAACTAATTGTCCTTGATCCACTCCAATTCACTTTGATTATTCTCGGCTTCCTTTGGCATCTTTGATCTTTTCCTTCATGTCATGGCTTCTCCTTTTGTCCTTCGGTTTTCCCTTATTTATGCATCTTTTTAGTTATCCGTGACATCTTTTACATTGTGTGTATTTTTTAACTTCTCGTAGCTTCCTCCTTGTTTGCTACCTTCCGTAAATTTTCTCCTTTTCTAGTTCTTCGCGACTTTCCTTCTATTTGTGGAAATCTTCTATACTTAGCGACTTTTTGTTTATCGCGGTTTTGCATCTTTTCCCTTTATACGTGAAATTCTCCAAATCTTCATATCCATGGCTTTACCTTCTAACCTTATTCACTTTACGACACTCTCCTACCTTTGGCAACTTCTTCTAGAGCTTTCCTTTAGTCCGTAGTTCCTTCCTTGAGCTTCTTTACTCTGCAACTCTCTTATGTACTTGGCAGCTAACACCTTATATCCACGGCTTACACAAATGTTGTCTAAGTCCTTTAGGACTTATCCTTGACCATCTCAAATCCTTTGTGAGTTGAAACTACCAATCAACCTTCATCTTTATTGCATGTTCACTTTACCAATTAACTCCTTTTGTCATCAATCTTGACATTAATGACAACACATATAACAATGACAAATTCAACATGCGGAAATTCCTAGAAAACCTCCTCTAAGGTGTCATTTGATGTTTTCCTGTGTTTTCTTCCTATCACATTGATATCATTGAAACCGTGTTGGATGCCATTGTGAATATGAGATGGAAGAATCACCTGCAAAACCTCGACATAAAGCATCAAAACCCTAAAAAAGAAAGATGCATATGAAGGGGTCGGACTATCCTCAACTGCTAAATTGATGGACTTATCACTGAGCATTGCACTACATCTCAGACCCAATGTAGTTCTAGGTGTGTGTGTGTGTGTGTGTGTGTGTACCCTAGGTTTCTCTTGTGTTAGTCATACTTTGTGAAGTAAAGAGAAAATAACTAGATGTAGAATGTAGTAAATGTGTGCATGGAAACAATAGACTCCCCTCCTATGAAGTGTGATGCAGATGAACCAACCTTGTGTGCCTTGTGATGGAGCTAGATGGATGCAAATGTAGCTTTAGATGCCTTTGATGGATGTAACTCTAGATGGTGATAATAGATGCTTAGTGTTTAGTCCTCATTATGGTCACATAACTTTATATTTATATGGTTCTCTTGTTCTAATTTTGTAATTAACCCCGAAAAGGCCGACCATCAAAAAGATAGAAATCTCAAATGGCTAAAAAGTGCCCAAAAGGTGAGATTAAAGTGCAAAGAGGATCAGGGGCCCTGGGGGCGCCTAATCCAGTCCCATTCGGGCGCCCCGGTTAGAAAATAGGAAAAACGTAGAATGACAATATAGATTGAGCAAGTACAAGTGTAATATCAAAAATATGACAATAAAGAAATGTAAAATGGCTAAAAAATGGGTTGATTATTACTCTTTTTACTTAAGAACCATATGAATAGTAGTATGAGACCAGACTAAATAATGACTCAAAGTGTGTGATTTTGTGTTTACATTTGCCCCACTTTATATTGGTGAGTGGGAAATTCAGATTAACATAAAGTAGATAGAGATGTGTACTTGATATTCACGTAGAGTGATGTAGAATGTGTGCCGAAGGACTAGACAAAGTGTGGAGTGATAAAAATGGAGAGCGTGGAGACTAAAGATGCAAAAGTGTAAAAAGTGATGAAAGTGAACCTAGGGTGAAAGCGTGTGTGTAGATGCCAATGTGTGTAGTGTACCTGCATGGTTAGTATTGTGTGTGTGTGATGTACCCACTATGTGTGTATTGTTTTTGTTTTGCTTTCTTCCCTTACGAATGACTCGCAAAAGAGAAGACAATCAAGTAGTCAAATACACATGTATATGTGTAAAAATGCATGTATATATAAAGAAACATGTAAAAATAGTATGAAAATGACAATGAAAAAGGAACATGTGCACCTAATCCGTGATGAGAAAAAAGGGTGTAGAAAGGATATCTTGTAACTATCGGTGAAGTACGAGTTTTTGGGTGATCTCAGCCATTTTGAAGAAGTGTAGGAGAAAGTTGTATTCTCCACACTTGTAATGCTTCCCGAGAATGGTGAAGAGATCTGTATTACTAGCTTTTTTTGGGTGATCCGACGCCATTGGTCGAAGAAGTGTAGGGAGGAAAGTCTAGTTGTATCCTCCAACCTGTAACTACTCCCCATAATGCTAAGGACAATTTTCCCTGTAAAATTCGTTGTGTATGGGGTTTGTAGACTAGTCTGAACCCACTCATTGTATAACCATTGTGTCATGTGGAAAAAAACTAAAATTGAGTTGTATAGATATTGTGGTGTGTAGTGTGTAAACCCAAATGATGCCCCCTCTTTGGGGGTGCATTCAATGTCACGGATAGGAGAATGCGAGCCCCAAAAGAGGACCAACTGTGTAAACTAAAACTTTTCCCTCATGGGGAAGGGAATGTGTTTGGTAAAGACCAAGGCACACACAAACAAGTGGCTAGAAAATAAGTGTTAGTATGAACAAGCATGCATGTAGAAGACAAGTGTAAGCCAAAAAACAATGTGTAAGCTAAAACATAAGAAGACAATGTAAACACCCAAAAATACAATATAGGCTACACAAAGTGGGTTGCAAACATGGGACACCACTCACGATGTCGTAAGACACTCAAGGCCAGTGGCTGCAAAGAAATAAGTGTACACTAAAGACAAAGGGAAAATCACACAAACAAAAGCATAAAATGTAATAAACAAGTATGGAAGAAAATATCCCTACATAAAAATGTTGCACATGAAACACCCATTAGCATGTTAGAAAAAATAACAAGTATGTCAAAGCATGTATAAACCAAAGTAGTGTGTTATGAAAAAAAATGAAACAATAACACATGTAGTGTATGAATGTGGATGCCCTAGTAGGTAGTGTGTCAAACATTGGTGTTACGTGTAGAAGCTCTGTATTTGTGATCACAACTAGAAAAGGACATGAATGTGCATGTGTGTATGGTAAAGATAATGACATACAAGAGATCTATCTAACATGTGTAGTAAAATGAACATGTAAGAAAAGTTCAAAGCAAGAGTAAATGCAACCATAAAATGTAGTATGTTATGGATGGATGGAATGGAATACAAAGAGTGAATGATAGGAGCCATGTGCCCCTAAGTGAATGGAATTGTATGTAGTGAGGTTCATTTAGTATGCCCCCTCAAGTAGTCAAGAATGAACCATAAACGAGAGTGTGTCATCGGGAAATGGTTAAACTATGTGTTGTGTGTAGCATGTTGTGATGAGTATGTGGTGATGATATGCGACATAGAGATGAATGTGTGTGACTTTGTAGCCTAAGCGTATATCATGACAAGATGAGTAGAAAGGAGTGGTGATTTAGCCTAAAGCATATACCACTAAACAATGTAAGCGAATGTGATGATGTAACCTATCATAAGATGATGCTAGAAGAAGTGACCTTGTATCCTAAAGCGTATATCACTAATCCTAGGAATTTCACATGAGAAAAAGAAGATTGAATGATGAACATGTGAGTGTGATGAGGTCCATTTGTGATGTATACCCTCAATAGTCCAGTATGGACCGTGAGAGACTAGAGTGTGTCATCGGGTAGTGAGCGTTGCTTTAGGTGTAGTATTTTTGAGATGCATTACATTGAGTGGGATTTTCAAGTGGCTTTCCCAAAAGGTCCCAAGGTGAGGTGGTAAACTCCACCACCAAGTTTTTAGTGATGATGTAAGGACCAAGCCAATTTGGCTTAAATTTACCTTTAAGAGTAGCATCTGCATTTTGTATTTTTCGATTTTCTTTTAAGACCAAGTCGCCAATGTTGAACTCTCGAGAATGGATTTTGTGATTGTATGTGTGCACAATGTGAGATTGATATGTGAAGGTGTTCAAGTGCTTGCACGCGACGTGAATCCAACATTTCTAGCTCATGTAGGTGGTTTTCCGATATTCATTATCCTTGAGAATGCCTTTGAGTGAAACTCGCAATGAAGGTATCTCAAGTTCAAGGGGATGATGAACTTCAACACCATAAACTAAGGAAAATGGAGTAGCATTAGTAGGTGTGTGAACACTAGTATGATAGGCCCAGAGAGCGTAGAATAATTGATTATGTCAGTCATTACCACTAGAAGCAACAATTTTGTGTAGTATTTTGACAATTGTTTTGTTGGTGGCTTCACTTGGCCATTGCCTTGTGGATAATAAGGTGTGGAGAATGATTGTTTGATTTTGAATTTAGCACAAAACTTTTTAATGTCCTTATTTTTGAAGGAAGATCCATTATCAACAATTATGGTGAAGGCACACCAAAGCATGTGATTATATGGGTGGTAAGGAAACCAAAAATGTCAGTACCAGTAATATTGCATAGGGGAGCCACCTCGACCCATTTAGTAAAGTACTCGGTAGTGATAATAATGTATTTGTGTCCTTCGGTAGATTTGGGATTGATCATATCGATGAGGTCGAGTCCCCACAGAGAAAAGGGCCAAGTTGGTGCAATTGGTTGGAGGTCATATGGGGTGTGCATGATGGAGGTTACTGTGATTTTGACATTGCTCACAATGAGTGGCATATTCAATGCAAATTTTTCCATTGTAGGCCAATAATATCCTTGGTGCAAAAGCTTTTGTGACATACATTTTTTCCAAAAAAATGCCCACCGCACATGTTGTCATGTATTTTGTGAGATAACAGTGGGAATTTCTGTGAGTCCTAAACAATGTAAGAGTGACCATCGATTGCATGTTTAAACAATTCAGTTCCAACGATGACATAACAAGTAGCCTCACATTATAAGTGACATGTTTCATGAGGTTGGAGATTATCAGGGATGGTTTATTTATATAAGTAATTGTAAATGGATGTGAACCATTCATAATTATCTTGATACGTGTTACGTGTTATGGTGCAAGCCGCGAGAGGAAGTGCAGAGATAGAAGGATGTTGTAAGTGCGTAATGATGAATGTGGCTTGTTCATCGATAATATCTTGTGGAATGAGTGACACCACACTAGCCATGGCATCCACATGATGATTATCCTTATGAGGAATGGTTGTGATAGTGTAAGACTCAAATGTAGCCAAGAGATCTTTGACAAGCATGTTGTATGGGATTAAGTGTTCCTCTTTTGTGTTATATGTATCATTTACTTGGTTTATGATGAGTTGAGAATCACCATGAATGCATAAGTTGTGAATGAGTAGTTTCTGAGTGGTGAGAAGGCCAAGGATGAGGGCCTCATACTCAACAATGTTGTTTGTACATGAAAATCCCAATCGATATGCAAAGGGAGTGGATCACCTTGTGGGGTGATGAAGACTATGCCAGCCCCTGCACCAAAGTGGAAATGAGACCCATCAAATTACATTGTCCATGTGTTAGAATGATAGCATAAGCAGTGAAATCATTATAGAAAGAGTCAGAAATAGGAGATGTATCAAGAAGGGGTTGTCCACTAATTGATCAACGATGATTTGGCATTTAATTTATTTTTGTAGTATAAACTTGAAATCAAATTTGGTAAGAAGCATAACCCAATATGTTATATGTCCCGATAGATATATCTATGGGAAGACAAGAGGTATCGTAAAGGATCTACTTTGGTGATGATATGTACCTCATTGTTAAGAAGATAATGACGTAATTTATCTGTGAAAAGACCAGTCCGAGGCATAGTTTTTTGATGTAACTATAGTTGCATTCGTAAGAGAGCAATGTTCAACTAATATAGTAAATTTCTCTTTCTCATTGAGAATCATCATGTTGAGCTAACAGAGCCCCTAAGGTGTGAAACGTGGTAGAAATGTATAACAATAAATTCGATCAAGCTAGTGGAGGCACTAAGATAGGTGGTTGTAGGAGATATGTCTTTATGTCCTCAAATGTTTGTTGGCATTGCTCATCCCATACAAATTTGGTATCCTTCTTCATGAGCCATGTAAATGGTTGAGTTTTATCAACAAGTTGTGTAATGAATCTTTAGATAGCCTAGATTTTTCCTTGTAGTGATCGTAGTTGATGTAAATTTTTAGGTGGGCATGTCGACAATGGCTTTAATCTTGTTTGGGTCAATTTCAATGCCTCGTTGTGAGATGATATATCCAAATAGTTTACTAGTTGTGAAGTGAAAACACATTTTTGGGATTTAAGCGGACACGATATTGACGTAAGCATTCAAATAACATTCATAGGTATCGTGCATGGGTTGAACGATGTCTGGACTTAGCTAAGATGTCATCAACGTAGTCTTTGATAATCTTGTGAATATAATCATGAAATATGTGTCATTTCCCATTGATAAGTGGCCCCGACATTCTTAAGGCCAAAGGGCATGATAGTGTAACAAAATGTTCCCAAGGTGTGGTAAAAGAAGTCTTCTCTTGATTAGTGGGGTTGATTTTGATTTGATTGTAGCTTGCAAAAATTGTCCATGAAAGAGAGAATATCATAGCCGCGAGTAGAGTCAAAATAACGTCAATATGAGGTAAGGGAAAACTATCCTTAGGAAAAGCTTTATTTAAATCATGAAATTTGGTGCAAAAACAAATGCGGACCATCTAGTTTCATTATGGGTACAATGTTAGATACCCATTTGGGATAGTCGAAACCTGAATAAATCCAGCATTAAGTATCTTTTGGATTTCTTCCTTGACTAAGAGTGTCACCTTTGGGTGCATTTTGTGGATTTTCTATTGGATTGGACTTTTTCACGGGTGGTTAAGGACAATATTATGCATCGCAACAGATGGATCAATACCGACATATCACTATAGTCCCATGCGAAAAATGTCGAGAGAAGTCATGCAATACTTTCTTGATATCTTTTTGTTCACTAGGTGTGAGAGAGGAAACTAGAAAAACAATGTGTGGGTTCTCAGATGTTCCCAGGTTATATTGTATGGTTTCTTCATTAAGAAGGGTGGACCGATCTTTGATGTATGGATCTATAGGAATAGTGTCAGGAGAATCGATGTCATTGGTAGGTACATCGGGCTCTCTCCAAAAGCAATATTTTGAAGCGAGGGTGGATAATGTCTTTTATGGTGAAAAGAAGGAAATTGATCATAAACCCCATGTGTTCTAAGAGAGCATCATCGGTAGAAAAAGTGTCTAAAGTATCCCAAATGGTAGAAGCATTATCACCGATGAATTTTGGATGGATGAGTGGAAGTGAAGAGGTGTGTAAGGCGGTATAAACTTTTGAAGGAGGGATGGGTGGTGGATGGTATCCCAATCCAAATTTATTAGATTACATGGGAAAATCCCAAAGTGTTGTTATTCCAAGTTCTTGTTGATCTGAGTTGGTATTGGAGAAGCCATAGTGACGTAAGTATTCATATCCTAACCCATATTTAGAAAATTCTTGAGTAATATCGGAAGAACTAGGGGTATCACTAGATTGTTCAATAGCATTACAATACGTAAAAGGTGATGGATCAGCTAGAACATTGTAAACAACTCCTTGATAGTGGAATTTAAGTCGTGTATATAAGGTAGAAGGGATAACATGCATGACATGGATCCATGGCTCCCAAGAAGAATGTTATAGTTAAGGTTATTAGGCATGACATGACATGGAATAGTTGATTGTACATGGAAAACCAGTGACAAATAGACTAATAGTTCCTAAGAAACATTTGGGAATGTTTTCAAAACCACAAATGGAGACTAATGAAGGAGCCAAGGAACTTTCTGAAAGACCTAAGTGATGCAGAAAAGTGACATTACAAATGTTAAGGCCAGATCCATTGTCAACTAAGGCACGTTTGACCCCGATATTGTTAATACAAACTGAATATACAATGGGGGGTCATGCTCTAGTATTGCTTGAGAAGGTAGTTCATCTGATGTGAAAGTGATTTGATCCTCATTAAGAGATAAGGCCGAAGTAAACTTGTGGTATACATATTCGGGTGATATGTGAGGAGGAATATAGGTAGTAGCCAAATATGATTTGAGTCTATTAATACAATCAAGATGATTCTATAAATAAACATGGATAAAGATATTCATGAGGACAAGATTATAGGATTTGTGCCAGAGATTGTATAAAGGGTTCCAGTATGTTCTTGGACAAGATGTTTAGCTTAAACAAAATTCAAGTGTTATTGAATACATGTAAAAATACCAGTCAATCGATGGTGTGCTATAGTGAATTCTTGGCTTGTATCTTAAGGTCAATGAAGTATTTAAGACAAGGAGTCATCTTGGTACATGTTTGAGAAGGACATATAGGTTCAAGTATCTCAGTGATCACCTAAATTTTAAGGTTTATAGAGGACCGAGAAGACCAAAATGTCATGTTATAGGTCACAAAGTGATCTTAAGGGTTGAATTGTAGAAAAGGGGATACCGAGAACATGGTGCTTTGCCCAGGGGGATCAAGTTTCTACTACATGTTTGAGCATCATGGGTAGATACATGAAGGTGTACAGGGTTCAAACAAGGTTTGATGAGTATTTTCATGGCAAGGGAAACTAATTTTGAGTTCTTAACAAGAAGAAACTATGTCTCAAGAAGTTTGTTGATCTTGTGTGGTTGCTCAAGGATGTCAATATAATCAGTGGTATAGATATTTTTGGGAGAGATGAAGCAAGTCATGAGGTGTAGAATTCAGATTCTCGGTGTCTAGTTTGTGTGTGATGTTCAAAGATGTTGAAGCCAGTGAAGATGACAACATGAAAAGATTTCACAAACAAGATATGATAGAAATTGCAAAGTTCAAGCTATCATTAGTCCTGTTAGTTGGTAATTAAGTTGAAGTTTTTTCATCTGAGGAGTCACTTGATGGTGTTACCCTATCAAAAGTGTTGTGCTTTGTCGTAATTAGTTCAAGAGTTGTGAGTGTATTTGAATGACCTTGTTTAAGAGGGTTGAATATATATGAAGGAGTGTTAATGATATGGTTCAATGTGGATCATCAAGTTTGTGAAGAGAAAATCATCTTCTTCAAGGTCTAAATTTGAGAAAGTTGACCTGAGTTAATGTTGTAGCAATGTATGAGGATTGTTACAATGTGTTTAAGAAGCATCATCAAAGGATTTATTTTTTGTTTAAAGTCTTGAGGAAGAGAAAGGTTGGTATTTAAACTCATTAAGGTAAGGTATAGATCTCGTAAGAGTTACTTGAGGTTAGGGGAGCCCTTATTTGACCTCAATTAGGTGTTTAAGGTGCCTAAAAGGTTAGTATGATAGTGGTGATATTGATGACATGAATTAAGGATGGAAACTCTAAGAAGGAGCTTCAAGATAGTGGTAAAGTGTTTGAGTCATCCTCATTGCTCATATACAAGGTATGTGCCCAAATTTTTGTTCTATCTACTAGAGTATGGTGCTAAAGTCCAAGGGGAGTAATGAAAAGGAGGTTCATGAGGTATGATGGCTTCTAGGGTTGAGTGAAGTTAGTCAAAAAGGTCTGGAGATGATGTTTAGGGACATTTGTCCTAAGTTGTGACTGTTAGAATTGAAGGCAAATTTTGTAGTCTTGAGCATTGAAAAGACTCGAAAAGTGATGTCGAGCATGAAGGAAGACAAAATGGAGAGTACATATTCAGGGGAGCCTTGTTGTGGTTTATATCAGGTTCATATATGTTGTTGAAGGAGTTAAAGAAGAGAGATTTTGGTCTTAGGGGAGCTATCCGTGCAAGTAAGTCGGTTTTGTGTATTGTTTCCATTGTTGTCATTATCTGTTGTGGTTTTCCATGTAGTAGTTTCATTGTATACTTTTTAATATATGTCAAAGGGGGAGAGAATCATTAGAAACATGGGAATGATGTTATGTAGGTGTTGGTCTTGTTGGTTGCCATCAATGTTTCTGAAGGTGGTTGCCATCAATGATAAAGGGGAAGATTGTTGGCCATTGTGTGTTAGTGTTGTCATTGATGTGAAGGTTGTTGATGGAAAAGGGTGTCATGGTGTTGTATGAGTCTCCATGTGGTGTTATTTAGGTGTCAAACATGAAGGTTGATTGGCAATGATAGGATTTGGTGAGTTGTCATGGGTCTTGGTGCATGGTCTAGTAGGCCTAGTCATAGTTTGAGGTCTCCCAAACCGAGTGAAGGTTTTCATGAGGTCAAACATGGTTGGTATGATGTGTTATGGGTGTCTAAGGGTTTAGATGAGGTCATTCAAGTCAGTTCATGGTGTGTCGTGGTTGAGTTAGGTCTTTCCATGCCTATTCCTATTCCCGGTAGATGAAGATAGGTAAGGAGGTATGAGATTTGGAGGTGATCATCCTTTACCAATCATGGTAGTAGTATGTTGACACTTTATATGAGGCGTATGGTGACTTTCAAGTCATAACTCAGAGGTATGATGTATGTTTGAATTCCTTAGGAAGCAAAGCGAGGTGAAAATAGGCAAGAAATCATGGGTAAATGAGATCGGTTGGAGAGTTTCATAGCTATTTGGGTTGTGTGGTGAGTATGGTCAGTTAGAGGATGTTGTCATGATGCTTCATGACAAGTTTCAGGTCATTCTGAAGAAGGATTTGTAAGATATGCTATTTTTTGAAAAACTAGGTGTTTTTCACAGTGTGTTTTTAAGGTAAAAGTGGACCTTCTGATGCTCGTTGTGAGTTATGTTATTTGCATGGTGACCTGAGCTCTTTGGAATAAATTTTTAGGTGAATTATGAAGGTTTCAAAAAAATAATGAGGTGGCTTGATTGTCATGTTTTTATGAATGATCGTTAAGAAGGTAAGTTACTTTGAAACCCTAGCTAAAAATGACATGTAGGAAATCACTTGTACTTGACCCATTTTTTATTGGTTATGCAAAAGTGATGATTGGATGTTGTAAATGACTCTTCAAAATTTCCAGAAAGGTAAGATAGTGTTTGTGAAAGTAAGTGGGACTCACCTAAAAATGTAAGTTTCCAAATAAGGTAAAGAATGACATTATTTTTAGCCGGGATTTGTTTTACATTTCCATGATAGTTTTAGATCAAGGTTGAGGTTAAAAGCGTAAATTGTGCCCTATTTATGAATACTGGTTTTTGGGGCACTTTAGAGAAACTTGTGGTGAAAGTGAAATTGAAAGAGCTAAAGGAGGATTTAGGACTCCATTCAAGTTGTGTTGTGATCCTAGTTTAGATATTTCCAATGGTGTATCAAACTTGAGTTTTTTATATGGTATGAGAAAGTTATGACCTAATCTTTGAGGGTCAAATCTAAAGGATGTTGGATCTAGTAGGGTGTGGAGTGGCTTCATGAGGTAAAGTGATAATTGTAAGTTGTTCATGCTTGTTGAAGGTTTTGAGTGATTATACATCATTTTTAAGGGTGTTCCATGTTTTTTCAAGTTTGGAAGTGAATTTTGGTGTGATGGAGCAAGTTGAGCTCAAGGTCGGTTCTTGAGTCCTAGAAGGTTTAAGGAGTAGTTTGCAGAGATTGGCTTGGTTGAAGGCCTTCCACTTGGATTTGGAAGAAGTTACAATATGTTCTAGAAAGAGGATTCAGAGGTATTTCTATTGGTATAATTTTTGTGTCCTGGTGATATTATTTTATGGGTCTTTCAGGTCAGTTTGTGAAGAAGAAGGAAGCTGATTTTCAGGTTTGGTTTGCTCATGTTGAAAGATTGATTTAGTTGAGGCATGAAATGGATTGGTTGATGATTTATATCACCTAAAGAGTGAAGATGGATCAAATTTTTTTCCTATTGAAGGCCTTTTTAGGTATTTAAAGTGACAGAAAGAGTGCAAATCATTTGAGTCAGAAAACCGATTTTAGGGCAGCTTGTTTGGTGAAGAGGAAAGTTATTGTAGTTTGCACATATGGATGTGGCATAAGCTCTATTATTCACGGATGAGATGTATAGGCCCTGAGGATTCCATATATATTTGATACATTTTATAGTTTAATTTTCTTGGGTGGTCTTGAGTCCCAAAGGTAAAGACATGGTGCTAGAAACAATTGTTTGGTGAAGGATATGAGACTTTTGGCTTGTGTTATGAATTATTTGATTGGTCCAAGATAATTAATGACCATGGATGATGTTTTTATGATATATTACACATGTGTGATGAATTTTGGGGCTTTAATAATCATGGTTTTGGCATTAGTGGTTTTAGCTCATCCTAGTGATGGGGTTTTGAGTTTGTTTTGTGTAGGGTTGATGGTTTTGGGCATGACCGACTTATATGGGTCATATGTGAACGTTTTTATGAATATTTTGTAATTTTTAAAGATGTATTTTTGAATCAAATGAGGGAAACCAACCTGATTTGTATTTTAAACAAGAGAAGCATGTTTAAGTGTCTTTTCGAGTTCATTTTTGAACTAGTCTTGAGAGAGGGAAAAATGTGACTTGCCTAAGGGTGTGAAGGAGATTCCATTGCATTAATTCAAAGTATATGAAGTGTGTGACAGGTTGAATAATGTTTGGAATAGTGTGTGCAAGTGTTTGATGCCAAGACAACTAAAGAAAGAAAGAGAAAAAGCAAGTAGAATTTTGTGAGCTTCATCAGTGAGTTGTTGCATCATTTTATCAATGATTACATTTTCAAAATATCTTATGATGATTCATATTCATAGGAGTCTCTTGTTTTGATTAATATCAACAAGGGTTTAGGGGTTGGTGTTCCTTGTGGGGTTGGTGAATCACTAAAGAAATCTCTTATGATGTGTAATATTCACTTGAGTCTTTGTTGTGTGTAATATTAGAAAAATTTCAATGGGTTTTCTTCCCATAGAGGGTTTTGTACTGCTTTTTTTTGTATAAGCCCCTTTTATTTTAATCACCATCTTTTGTTGCCCTAGCCCCTCTTCTTTTTTCCACTCAAAGCTCAAAATCGACTAAGTATGAAGCTACACGCGAAGGCATCCACGTGTCTCTTGCACACTCAAGGCATGAAAAAGAAGGATGGATGTTCCCAAATTAGCACATACTCTCCATGTGTACTAATACTCGAGAAAGTTACCATAGAGATATTAGAGACACTCAAAAGGCCCACCACGTGTCACCCGGGCATAGATTCGAATAAGGAAAACAACAGGAGGACCCCAGATAAATGCACGTCCTCCACGTGGTGGGAAAGGAACATCACCGACTCAAGGAGCGCTAGTTGGATGAATTAAAAGAAATCACAAATATCCCAAGTAGGTAGTTGATATTTTGGCCTAGAAAAGGAAGATCACGTTAGGAAATTGAATGTTGTTGGTGGTGGTTCCGAATCCAAGCATCAAAGAAGGAGCCAAGATATCTATAAAGGATCATTTGATTCAGAACAAGGGGAGATTTTTTAGGAAAAAAGACAAAATTTGTAAAAGAGATACAAGATTCAATTTTTGTATTAGCTAGCCTTAGCAAGACTCCATTATAGAAGGAAAGTTGTAATCTGTGCCATTTTGGCCTTATGTATTATTTTCTCCATAAATAGAGTTCTTGTTCTGTGCACTTTGGCTTTCAATATTCTAATTCTTTCTTTTTCTGTTAAGTAGTTCTGGATAAAAAGGAATCTATCATGTTATATGCCCTTGGGTTTTCACTTATCTATTATCTACGCATTGTCGTGTGTTACGTCTCCTCAAACTCTGTTAAATCTAAGGTGCTTCTAAAAATAGGTGGATCATGCTATAACACTCTTCAAACTATTCTAGATAGTCTCCTAGGTATCTCTCTGTCTCTTTAGGATCTATTCTGGTGCATCGCCTTAGTTTTACATTTATTTCAAGCTTTCTCCTAACCCTATCTCACACCACAAAGAAGAGCCAACTTCTTTAAAATCTAGAGGTTACCTTAGGGCACACGTCCCACTAACCTAAGGTATCCAATGACTCTGACGGTTCATCTACAAAGATAATTGTCAACAATTTTCTTGGCATGCCCATGGGACTTGAACATCTACACATATAGATATTTCATCATCAAAAATATCCGATTCTATCAATATTTAGTTGGTTGGCTCTAATTTTCAAGAATAATGTGAACGGGGTGAGAACCATGGAGGAAGGTGTGTTTGACTATCTACAACTATCTCCACCACATAAAAAAGAGGTCGACAGATCCAAAGATCTTCGTTTCCTCCAAATTGGACTCTCTCAATACCTCCATCATTTAGGCCCTTTACACAATCAACCAGAACCCTCAGACCTATTTTTATGGCTCATCTACAAGCACAACCTCGAGGCAATTTGTCTCATGGATTCAAGGGAGTCTACTCATTTCGCCACACCCCAGTGGTGTGGAATCCTATTCTCAGCTAACGCGCTAAATGTGTTACACAAATTTAGTGGAGAAGACTTCAAAACTCTCGAGGAACACCTCTAAGACATAGCAAAAATATGCATGGTACATTATATCAGAGAACAAGATGTTGCCTTACAATTGTTAGCCGCTTCCTTTAAAGGAAAGGCCTGGATTGGTATCGATCCTTAACTCCTAACACTATCGGCACTTGGGACCAATTAGGAGATGTGTTGGTAGTAAGATTCAGTGAAAAGGGAGATAGATCATCACTCCTACAATAGCTTATCAACATCAAGAAGGGCCCACAAGAGCTGATGACATATTTCAATACTAGGTTCCATAAAACTTGGCAAAGGATTCCAGTCCTGGCAAGGCCACCCATAGGTATGGCTATTGTCTTTTATTTAAAATCTCTAAATTCAGATATTTCTATAATGATTCAATCATTAGGAGGGGATTCCTTACCACAAGCCTATAACATTGATATCTAAGCTGAGAACAATTTAATAAATGCCGAGAAACTTCCTCCTAGAACCCCTTTTCCAATGTACCTTGAGATAGCCCCCCTTTGCAAGCACAAGTACCAAGCCCTGCTCAAGCCCCTACGTCCTTGTATAACTACCCATCTGCTCATTCGGCTCCAACTCCCACTACCGCATCCTCATCTTCTTCTCCCAAAATGGAGGAAATGAAAATATTTTGAGAAACTTTTCTAACGAGATAATAAATCTTAAAAGGAATCAAGCCGCTTATCTAAGACAAAATTATCAAAATTATCAAGGTAAGCAGACCCACCTATTCCTCTCAATATCATAATACCAGAGATTTTCGTTTGCACAACCATCCAACCAACTAGTTCCGTACCAACGCCACTCTAGACTATTCCTCCCAATAGCGGAAGAGAGATGGTACCAGGAAAACCATTTGGCTGAAGACCCCAACGCATGGTGCTTCCCTTGTAATAATTCCCACATGCCAAGAGACTTCCCCCAAGGGAACTTGCAACAAAAGGTGGCTGAACAACGATCAAGAGAAGGTTATGATGTGGATACATCCAAACCTTATCAGTCCACGGGAGTTATTCATGAATGAAGCATCTATTTCAAAGCTTGTTTAGTTTAATTACAACACTCGCTTTAAGAAAAGGATCATAGAGGCCGATGCTCCAATCCCTAGCATGAATTGCAAGATATAGATAGAGACTTCAACCATCATAGCCGCATCACCATCTATCATCGTGAATAAAGCTCTAAGAACTGTTCAAAATCAAGACACTCCCCACATGGTCAATGAAGGGACAAAACACGATTCATCGTCTAGAGCATCGCTTAGACCAATTAACGTGGTCCAACAACTCAAGAAAGAACCAGCTAACACATCCTTATGGGATCTTCTGAGCATCCTAGAGTAGGAGTTGTTCCAAGAAGCGCTCAAGCCAAATGACGATCCAACCATCTCCGGTAAAGAGAAGGAATGGGTAAAAGCCATCCGAGTCTCAACGGAGGTAGTACTGTTGAATCAAAAGGGAGAGGTTAGTAAACCAAGGCCCAACCCTTTTTCATGACTCTAATCATAGGAAAAATATTAGTGCATAATTTTATGATAGTCTCGGCGCTAGGACTACGGTCATGCCCAAAGCAATTGAGACACCTTGGACAATAAATATGAGCCCTTAAAGAGAGGATTCATGCAAATGGATGGAAATTTTGTTTAAACCATAGGAGCTATCAAGGGACTCCCATTACAACTCTATTCTTGCCCGAACATAACTTCCCCGCAGGATATCTTGGTAATCGATATCCCGCTAGTCTTTGGACTTTGCCTCTCTCATGATTTCATAGCTAAGATTGGAGGCTATATGTATCTTGATTGGTCTCATTTGATTTTGCGAACCAAATACGGGTCTAAAATGAAGGTCTTGTCAGAGCCCCTTTCCAAGGAGCATATAATAGACCAAGCAGATTCAGGCTTCGAAGCTTCCCACGCTATGATCACAAGGGAAGAGGAATCATACATGGAGGATGGGGACCCTCAAAGCGGTAATCATTTAGCCAAGCTTTCCCGGGTGATCCTTTTGGGAACTTTGACTCCACCGGTTTGGGCACTTATGTCATTTTTGACGAAGACTCGAGATCCCTAAGGTGGAAAAAGGATGTGATAAAAAGGAAGGGAATCCCCCAAAGATTCCCAGGTATGGATCCTACATTTTGATGGGACCAAAAGCAAAGTGGCTCAGAGCCGAGTTTGCTTGTTATCCCCAAGTGGAAGAAGGATACTCCACTCATTCCATTTCCAATTCTCTTGTACTAGTAACGAGGCAGAATATGATACCTTGGTGCATGGCTTGACCATGGCCCGAAAAGAAGGCATCAAATAGTTGAGAGTCTTTGGCGACTCAGAATTGGTAGTGAAACAAGTAAGAAATATTGCCACCACAAAGAATCCTAGGATGAGGTCCTATCGACACTGGGTGTGGGATCTCATCGATGATTTTGTAGCCTTCAATATCAAGGTTATTCCTCGATGTCAAAATTTAAAAGTTGATAGGATGGCCTTGATCGGATCGTAGTTTGACCCAATTCAAGATTTGATAGCAAATGATAATACCATAAAGTTGATCATCCGTCCTTCTATACTTGACAAATTTGATCATTAGTCTTCAATAGTGACCGACAGATTATACACTTCCTTCAGCAGTCTGATCAATTTGTGAACCAACTCTAGTCCAAGATCGAGGAAGCATATAGAGATCAGATTATCCAGCTAAAGACAAACAAAATTCCAAAAGGGTTAATAACCTATAAAGTCTTTTTGACTCGAACGATGCTAGTTTGGACCGAAGGAAGTTTTTCAAGTAATAAAGGAGGACTATGTCAAACTGGAAGTAACTAAGGAGAGACAAATCAAAGTCAGGATATCGATGACTCAAAAGGAAAGAGAGAGACTCATGGCTCTATGTCATAAGTACGATAAGGTGATGGCTTAGACGTACAATGACTTGCATGGCTACGACAAGGATATCATCCAACACACCATCGACCTCGAAGAAGGGACTAAGCTTGTGCATCAAAAATAGAGGCCCGTGAACCCAAAAATAGAATCCCTCATGGCTGAGGAGTTGAGAAAACTACTAGAAGCTCACATAATCTTCCCGATTAAGCATACAACGTGGGTCTCCAACCTAGTTTTGGTAAGAAATAAAAATGGTGAAATTAGGCTCTGCGTGGATTTCAGAGATCTAAATAGGGCCTCCCTAAAGGATCACTACCCTTTTCCCTCTATGGAACAAATATTATAGATGATCGCAGGCTCAGATATGTTTTCTCTACTGGATGGTTTTTCAGCTATAATCAAATATGGCTCAGAAAGGGATCAACATAAGACGACGTTCACAACCAAATGGGGAACTTTTACTTACACAAAAATGCCTTTGGACTCACAAACACTGGGGCTACCTTTCAAAGGGCCATGGATTTTGTGTTTGGATCATTGATAAACAAATTGATCCTTATATATCTCAACGATCTCATGGTGTTCACAAAACAATGGAGGAGCACTTCGACACCTTAGAGGTTGTATTCAAAAATGCTAAGAATTCGAAATCTCTTTGAACCCAAAGAAATGTGTCTTGAGTACCCCAAGGAAAACTATGGGACATATTGTGTCAAAGGAAGGAATCTCCATTGATCCCGAGAGAATTAAGGCCATTCTAGAGCTACCCTTTCCAGTCAATAAAAAGTGGTCCAATATTTCCTAGGAAAGATAAACTTTGTCAACAAGTTCATTTCAGATTTTTTGAGACAATCCACCCGATCACTCTCATGTTGAAAAAGGACCTCAGTTTCAAGTGGACCTTTGAAGGTCATCTAGCCTTCGAGGCAATAAAAGAGGCTATTACATCCCTTAGTGAGCGTAATCCAGACTTCTCAAAATATTTCATTATGTATGTATACGGGGTAAGCATAGCGTAGCATCTGTACTGACGCAGTAAAGGAGAGGAGCATCTCGATTGCCTTCTTTCAAAGACCCTCCATGACTATGAAACAAGGTATAATTTTGTAGAAAGACATGTTTATGCCATAGTTAAAATCATGAAGAAATTCAGGCACCTAGTCACTCATAATAGAATCAAAGTCATGGTGGCTCACTCCAGTGTCAAAGAATATATAATTGAGGGCGAGATAACCGATAAAAGAATCAATTAGATCACTAAGATCCTTGAGTATGACATTGAGGTAAAACCCACAAAGCTTGTGAGGGGTAGGGGGTTATGTCAATATTTAACACATGACTCCATGCCCTAATTGAAGACGAATGCGAGGAGATACTATATCTCCAGGAAAGTGATTCAAATAGTTGGGTCTTAGATAGGTCCGCTTTATGCAAACCGGGAAGTATCCAAGCCATCTCCCCTTGAAAAAGAGGAGATATTATAGGCAATAAGGGGCCAATTTTACTATGATCAACAATTTCCTTTTTAAGAGGAATTTTAATGGAATCCTGCTAAGATTCCTGGACAATGAAGAAGTTGAAAGATTCTTATGTGAATTACATCATGGGAGCTTGGGAGGCCACTTTTCCCCCTGACTACAACCATGAAAATCCTACAAGCAGGATACTTTTGGCCAAGCATGTTCACTAACAGTCAAGTAGAAACAAACAGATGTAAGGTTTGCCAAGTGTACACAGGTTTTCGGAGGAACACAACATTTCCTCTCAAACCTATCCTAATTGAGGAACCATTTACACAATGGGGTTTAGACTTCATTGGAATGGTTAATATGACTTCAAGCATCGGCCATAAGTGGATCCTCACAAAGAACCGATTACTTCACCTGATGGGTAGAAGCAATCCCCCTTAAAAGGGCCATTGAAAACATGATCCTAGGAATCCTGCATGACATAACAACCCATTTTAGACCTCCCTGCACTATTATATTAAATATTGGTAAGGCCTTCTTAGGAGCCAAAGTATCTCGAATTTTCTTTAAGACATGGGATCTACCTAAAGACATCTTTCAACTATTACCCGCAGGGTAATGGTCTAGTGGAATCCACTAATAAAAACTTGATCAGGCTCATAAAGAGAATGGGGCATGAACATAAGAGATTATGGCATGAGCACATCAAAATGACCTTATGGGTTGATCAGATCACCCCAAAGAAGATCCTAAAATCTTCATCATATGAGATAGTCTACGGGAAAAGCGTTGTAATACTAATTTCCCTGGAAATCCCTGCATTACAACTATTGAAATAGATTGAGATAGAAGAAAATTATGCAATGCAAGTGAGACTGGCCGAGCTAACAGAAATATAGGAAAAGAGGGAGTCTCGCTCATAAATCCATGATCAGCTACCAATAGGTAGTTAAGACTTGGTTTGATCAAAAGACGTCAGAACCAGAATTCCTGTGTTGGGACTATAGTTTGAAATGGGACGCAAGAGTGGCCAAACCTAGAAATCATGGAAAGTTTGACCTATTATGGACGGGACCCTTTAGAATCAGCACATGCAAGAAGCACAATGCATTTGAGCTGAAACTATGGAAGGTGATTCCCTAGTTATTCCGGTAAACGGAATTCACTTAAAATCTTTCATGTGAGTCTCTTCATAAAATTGTACCATATGTATATTGTTGTTTTTCTTTGTTCTTCAGCTTCGTTGTTTGTTCCTTTTAATAAGTGTCTCACACATGTGTCCTTCTCGAACTTCCCTTGCCCTTTTGAAAATTTGGAGGAGTGCACCTTCATGTTTTTCCAAAATTAATGATCCAACAACTTCAAAGTGCAGTCAAGATAGAAAGATTCAGAATTAATACACGATCTCTCGAAAAATGTAGAGTTTGGTGCTTAGGGTCATTAATGAGAAAGGGTTCATTATGTGAGATGACTCTAAATACGTGCAAGCAATTACTCTCTAACTAAGGGTGGTTATTTAAGATACCTGGGGCGTTCAAAAATATCATTCCAAATGTTAAAGTCTTCTAAATCAGTCATCAAGAGTCGAAGTGAAGAAACCAAAGCCCCTCAAATTTGAAATACGCCATGACAACTTCGAGCTCCGTGCGCCAGTAAAGTCTTCTCGCAGGACGGGTTGCCCCCACCTTCTTCAACCAAAGTTGAGATTCCCTAATGATGTGTATCGGTCTAGTGACCCTACTATGGTTTAAGACTTCACCGAAAACATCTTTGACCCCGTTCTCAATAGAAAGTCGAAATCCCGAGAAAGGCGGCCTATGCCAGGTTTAATAACCTCGGGAATTATGAAACATTCGGCTCAAGGATCCGGAGCACGACACTTGCTCAGTATATGGTGCCCCTCGTGCACCCATGTCTGGATCTCATATAGGTGTGTGTAGGGTGTTTCGATCCAAGCACACACACCATCCAGAAGGTAGAAGCATAATGGTGGTGATTACACCACAAACTATCACGGAAATGTTGGCTCGACCCATGATCCAACAGTCAATTTTCTACGACATGACCAGACTCCAAAATGTATGGGCCTAGTGTCAAAACAAAGCCTCATTCCTTAATAGGGAATTGAAGCAAGTAGACTCGGGCGGTTCCGGATTTGTGACCCTCCCCATCCCCTTAAGTCGTTGATGGAAGATTCTCATGATGCATGTTCCTGTCGACATTCATATTCGGGCAAGATTAAGAAGAAAACATCGAGGATTGGCAGGTTGCCCCTGTTTAGAATGAGGTTAGTAAGTAAAGATCATGTGTATCATTTCGACTTCACGAAAGTCATTGCGGCGTCTATTTACGAACATCTCTACCAGTTCCTAGTGGCCTCCACTTTCAAGTATTCCTCATATCTCTTCCACATGATTTTGTACCAAAATGCCCAATATTTTGGTCAGTTCATGTCTCTGACTATATGGGATGAAGAGATTAATGCCCAAATAGTCATTCCAGTGTCCGCATGGACTCATATACTGTCCCACTCATTGGACGTATATGAATTCTTTAATTATTTTTAGAGCCCCTCTTGTTAGAATTTGATCTTGAAGGGATCAATAATAGAATGAATGATTCTTTGCATTCCATTCTCTCGCACCCTCGCACCCCTATGATTATTTCTTCGCCAGGGACATTTCATGATTTGCCTGCATGGATTCAGAGATGAATCCTTCATGCTCCCAAGGGTCCTCATGGCTCGAGTGGTGGGTCTCGAGATAGCCAGGCAAAGCTAGTACTCTTGGACATTGAGTTCGGCTTAGGCCGAAAGAAAAAGGTGCTTTATGACCTCCCCTTGAGCAAGGGAGGAATAACTGTACTTAAAAGAAAAATGGATTACAACCTCTCACAGAAGTTGGCTTCCTATGGCTTCACCTTAATTCAAAACTCATGGAGGTATGACCCAGACGTGAAGATTGATGTAACCCTAGCTTGCAACAAGGTCTCAGACTCCTGCAAGCATGAGCCAAGGGGATTTTTTGAAGCAAGGCAGAACCCCCAGGAAAATTCACCCGACATATTTATCGATCTCAAAAACATACCGACCCTAGATTGGGACGTATTCCACCAAATCAAGTACAAATACGACCCCACTCTCACCATGACTAAGGGTCTCAGGAAACCCCGAAGGAAAAAAGAGGGACTGAAGTGCAGAAAAAATTGAATTCTATTGGAAATATAAGCAGGAGATCGGCCAGACCACCCTCAATTTTGAGGAAGTCCCGATCAACGAGCAATGGGAGGAATTTTGGGACGTTGATCATGACTCGAGGTGGAAAGTGAGGACACGATGGAAATCACAACAGAGAGGCTCGCAGGATCGGCAAAGTAGAGTCTCTAGTACTTCCCAAAGAACAACTCCTAGTTCCTCCCTCTGCTTCTATTCCTCTCAGAGGGTCCTCGATCCAGCTTCAGGCCCCCATGCCGCAGCCCACAACCATTTCCCCATGTGGAAATCCCATGGATGAATTGACATCTAACCCACCGCGCAAGAAGCTAAAGTCAGTTATAGCCCTTGTTTCTCCTCTCCCTCTTCCCCCTCTAGAGGCCCCATCTTAGTTCCGTCCTCCACCATCATTTTCCCCTCCTAGAAGTGCTCCCTCGTCTGTCACTCCATCACAGACTCTTCTTCTGCCTGACACCCCACTTTTACTCCGGCCTCCTCCACCATCCCAATTTTTTAGCCCATGTACTAACAAGCCCTTCTTCGGACCTAGTAACTTCAAAACCACAAGTTACAATTCCGTATGGTTTGTCACCCGGGTTCCCTTTCGCAGGTGGGATGGTTACTTCTCCCTCCAAATTTTTGAGTCAAACAGAGACCGCTAAGGTTGCCCGAGACAACATAAGGGCGAAGGAGAAGAATAAAGAAATGTTGGTGTCACCGCAAAGTAGATGCGGTCATTATATGACCACTAGCAGAGTTCCTTAACTATTTCCTAACTTGTCCCCCATGTAGACAAAACCACAAAGAAAATGTAGTCGATGACTATTCCCAAGATTATATTTGTCGCGGTTGACCTTTCTGAGTTCCGGCCTCAGGATAAGGTTGAATTTATAAATGAAACCGCATCGATGGTCACCACCGACTACCTTAAGCTCAAGAATCGGCCTGAGAAAAGTGCAAGCTAACCTCGAAAATCGCAAGGCAAGGAGAGGCCACAGTCACCAAAAATCAGCTCGAGTTAAAGAGTAGGAGCAAGGAGATAAATCAGCTCAGTAAGGAATTGAAGGAGGCTCCGTCAAAAGAAGCCATGTCGGCTTCTCGGGTGGAGGTGAAAACTCTAGCGACCAAACTTGCCAACTCGAGGCCTTCTCCGATTCACTCTCACAACAAAGGAACAACCTCCAAGTAAAGCTAAAATCATCAGAGGACGTGGTCAAGGACTTGACCAAAAAGATAGGACGAAAATCTCAGAAAGGGGGAATTGTAACGTTGGTGCATGGACTATATTCTTCTTGTTGTGATAGAATTTCCACCATGATGATGGATCTATCCCCCACACTCAGATTTATATCCGATGCGCAAGGATTGTGCTCAAAGGTGGAGCTGCAGCCTCCACCAGCAGCAACGTGAGTATTCGCCAAGGTCCCTGAATCAAAGCTTTTGATTCAAAACTTTATGATGCTTTAGACTTTGCCCTACAAGGGGCAGGGATCACAGACATGTGACTAATCATTGTGAAAATTAACGAGATTTTGAGTTGTCAAAGTAATGCCTCCATCAAGTGCCAAAATCTTTTCGCTCGGCTCCACCAGGAATCAAAGAAAGGAAGCAGAGCATCAACGAACTAGTCCAGTTAGGCTTCCCTTCCCCTTTCCCCGATGATTCAACAATCCTCTCAAAGGACCAAATCTAATGACTCTCCCGATCGATAAATGCCATGACAAGATTGTCTTCCAATGTTTAAAGGAGAGCTCCACTTTGTTACCGATGTAGAAGCCATTACGAACCCCATCGTGCAATTGGAGTTCTGCTTGTATGTAGTAGTGCAGAACCTCCAAAACTTCTCACATAAGGAGATAATCGAGTTAGACCGAGCCTTCTAAGCCTTGCAGAGAAGGACCTATCCAATGGAGGAGGAGTGGCTTGGATATCATACTTCTTTGTGATGAATACTCTAAGTGGCATTTTGTGAGACAAATTTTGATTTTGAGGCTAAGAGATTGATGATCCTTCCATGGTCTGCACAGAGTCCCCGGTGGGTCGTCATAATCCACCGGATTTTTGTATATGCCCCTTTTATTTAATCACAATCTTTTTCTGCCCTGGCCCTTGTTCCTTTTGTCTGCTCAAAGCTCAAAATCAACTAAGTATGAAGTTGCAAGTGGAAGGTATCCACGTGTCTCTTTGGCACACTCGAGGCATGAAAAAGAAGGAGGGATGTTCTCAAACTAGCGCAAACTCTCCACGTGTCCCAAGACCGAGAAAGTTACCTTGACGAGTTGAAAAGTCAGAGAGATATTAGAGACACTCAAAAGGCCCTCCACGTGTGCCGGGTGAAAATTCGAATAAGGAAAACAACAAGAGGACCCTAGACAAGTGCGCATCCTCCACGTGGCGGGAAAGGAACATCATCGACTCAAGGAGTGCCAGTTGGATGAATTAAAGGCAATCACAAATATCCTAGCAGGCAATTGAGATTTTGGCCCGAAAAGGAAGATCACGTCAGAAATTGAATGTTGTTGGTGGTGGTTCGAATCCAATCATCGAAGAAGGAGCCAAGATATCTATAAAGGAATGTTTGATTCAGAACAAGGGGAGAGTTTTTAGGAAAAATAGAAAAAAGTTGTAAAAGAGATACAAGATTCAGTTTTTGTAATAGCTAGCCTTAGTAAGACTCCGTTATAAAAGGAAGTTGTAATTTGTGCCATTTCGACCTTATGTATCATTTTATCCATAAATAGAGTTCTTGTTTTGTGCACTTTGGCTTTCAATATTCTGAGTCTTTTTTTTTTGCTAAGTAGTTATGGATAAAAGGAATCTATCGTGGTATACGCCCTAGAGTTTTCACTTATCTATTATCTACGCATTATCATGTGTTACGTCTCCTCGGACTCTGTTAAATCTAAGGTGCTTCTAAGAATAGATGGATCATGCTATAATGCTCTTCAAACTATTCTAGATAGTCTCCCTGGGTATTTCTCTGTCTCTTTAGGATCTATTCCACAGTATTGCCTTGTTAGTTTTACATTTCTTTCAAGCTTTCTCCTCGCCCTATCTCACACCATAGACAGACAAGAGCCACTTCTTTAAAATCTTGAAGTTACCTTAGGGTGCACGTCCCACTAACCTAAGGTATCCAACGACTCTAACGGTTCATCCGCAAAGATAATCGTCAACAATTTTCCCACTTACATCTTGTGTCTATGTGTTCTCTCTCATGTGTTATGTTTATTTGAATGTATGGTGCACGTTGAATAAGCTCTCATTGAATGTATATGGTTGATGGAGCTAATGAAAGAATGAAATAATAAATTTGTAGGATTGATTCACCCCCTCTCAGTCCATTGTGCTTCCAACACGTAGTTTTCACACTTAGTATGTGATATCTATATGGATGCAACTAACTTTGAAAATTTGACTATTTGATCATTATAAACATTGGTTTGGTGTGCTTGGCTTGACCTCACTTGTGAGATCTCTAGCTTGAAAGTGTGACTTTATAACTGGTTGAATATGCTTAACATACCGCCTTTAGTAATTTAGGAGAGCTTGGAGTGCTTTTGGAATGATTTGAACTTAAGAGAACTAAGTGATTACCAGTGAGGGAAATATATGAATTAGACTTGTTTTTGTACGCTTTTATAAGTAATGTTTCATATTTGGAGTCGACTTATGGGATATGAACTGACCCATAAAAGATATCAAATTTAAAATTATTCATTAGATGATGGGAGCCTAAAGAAACCATTAGCTTTGGTCGAAACTTTATATAGTTCACTCCCAAATGGAAAGTCCCATACAAGTAGTTTGTGGGATTCTACAAAGTTCTAGGAATGATGCATGAGAGGAATATACTATTGTGGAATGATGCAAATAGTTTTATGAGTGACTAAATAGCGTGAATACGAGTAATCAAGTCATCCAAAAGAGATAAGAATAGGTCATCTAGACTTGGAATGTGTGTGCAAGTCATGATCTAGGGATAAAGCCAAAGTTATTAGCACATGACAAATTGCCAAATTTAGGTGTCTGCCCGATAACCTCATAACCCACTCGCTTCCTTGAATAATTTTGTTTGGTGTGACCCTCAACCTCACGGTTTGTATAACAAAGTCCTTTTTGTCTCTTGTACACTTCCTCGCAATAGTCAAATTTTGGGTTTGTTACGTCATCGTAAATAGTTGAGCTTCCAAAAATAAACTAATGCCCCTATCAAAGTTTCCTACAAGCTCCACCCTCGAAGCCACATCCAACACGCCTCATTAATCCTTTAAAAATATCATTGCAATTTAACTATAAAAAGGGGTTTTATAACCTCCCACAAACCACTACGTTGTAATAGATCGATCTTGTAAAAAAATATTTGATAGTAACCTCTTAAGACGTGCAATATGCCCACACAATCTCATAAATCTCTTGTTTAATAATTTTCAATGTAAAAATATTCTTGTACTCAAACTTAGGAATATGAAGCTCCTTCAAAAGATAGTTTTTAACTCATCAAAATCTACTATAATTTGATTTAACTCATACTTCATGTACCATTTATGTGCTCTCCTTGTAGAGTTGTCACCAAAAACTTGCTTTTATCCGGAAGTTGTTATACATTTAGCCCTCCATGCAAGTTCGCACTTATATACATGTTCCGCAACATCCTCGACCCTAATATACTTGGGCTCTTCAAGTTCATCGGATAAACCACCTAAAATATTAATGGTCAATTTTGCGAGATGACCCTTTTTAAGATTTTGCCAAAAAAGTAGCTTTCTTCAATGAATCTCTTCAATGTCAATTTATTTTACAAAACATTGATGTAAAGAAGCAATGCCCATGTGGAATTCACCAAAAAAACTAGGACTATCCTTAGAATTGGATTCAAGATGGAGCAATTCAAATATTCTATCATTCTTTTACTTTTTTAACACATCTTTTGATCTATGGGAGTTGTGTTTGGTAGATTTTTGACAAGAATTTTTCTATGGAAAATTTTAGGTGTTTTTTAACACATCTTATGATATATGAGAGTTTGTGTTCGGTAGACTTTTGAGTTGAAAAAACCTTACAACTTTCTATATCTTTTCTATGGGAAAGTTTAGGTGTGTACCAAATTTTTTCTTGTTATCCATATTTGCTTATTCTTGTTTGACTCTTAAAACATCTTAACATAAACTTGTCAAATTTCTCAACAATATTCTCTAGGCTATATCTAAACAAGCATATCCATATTCGCTTATTCTTGTTGGGCTCTTAAAACATCTTAATACAAACTTGTCAAACTTTTCAACGATATTCTCTAGGCTATATCTAAACAAAGACTTTCAAAAAAATTAACTTCTCCGAGACAAATTTGGTATTGGTATAAAAAAACACTATTCTATAGATTATTAAGATTACTAGCCACAACAAATCCTAAAAAGAATCTTTTCAAACATGAATTTTTAAAACTATAAAGATAAAATTAGAAGTTATTTTATGAACTAATATACTAATTTGAAGTGATTTTTTTAAAACTATGAAGATAAAATTAGAGGTTATTTTATTAACTTAAAAATATAAAAATATTTATATTACTAATTTGAAGTAAATTTGGCAATGGGTTTAAGATTATAATATTAAAAAAAATTCAAACTAATTTAAAGTGGCTTCGCAATGAGTTTAAAATTAAAAATAATTTGAAGTGAATTGGAAATGAGTTTAAAATTAATTATGTTAATGAAGAATCACAATTTATTTTATTTCTCTAAATAAATAAAGTATTTAGAGAAAAGTAGTTTGACAATGAATTTAAGATTATATTATAACAAAAATTAAAACTAATTTACAATAGTCGCATTAATGAGTTTAAAATTAAAGATGTTTTTTTCTATGAACGTTTTTTATTGGAGCTATGAACCAAAAACAATCAACCAAGATATATCAATTAAGCTCAATAATTTGCAAACCATGAGTTGTCCAACTTGAACACATGTCTAGCAAATCACGAGTCGCCACGCATGCACACACCAAAACGAACCACAAGCCGCCACCCTTGAACACGTCTAGCAAATCACGAGCCAGTATGCATGCACACACCACAAGCGAACCACGAACCACCACGCTTAAACACACGTCTAGTGAATCATAAATCACTACGCATGCACACACCACAAGCAAACCACGAGCCGCCATGCTTGAACACACATCTAATGCAAGTCTTCTCAATCCAAAACTACCTAGTGAAAACCGGTCCGCCAATCACGCCACCTCGGACATTACCACCCTAAGCGTAAATCATGTCTTAGTAATTTAAACCTAGGTGGAGCCGGAAACAACCATCCAACTAACCGCTCCACCCAAAGCCCATCAACTAAAATTAAATATATTAAAGTTTAAAAAAAAAAAAAAATTAAAAATATACTTGGAATAAATTCAAAATTAAAGCAACCACAATCTATTTTAAAAAGTTTTTAAAACTATAAAAATTAATTTGAAAATGAATTGGCAATGAGTTTAAGATAAGGTATTTTTTCAACCACAATATATGGTGGTCTTCCACCAAGTATAATACCATTTGTTAAAAATAGATTTTATTATTTAAAAAATTTAGGAACAAATTTAAACCATAAACCACAATATATAACAATCATCCCTCAACTCTAATAATTGCATTTCATTAGGGGAGAGGACCCTATAACGGAGCAGGGACCAAAACATGTACATCTCTTTTCACCATAGGTTGTTGACAAAAGCACCAATAGTTCACTTTTTGGTTAATTACACTTTTTAAGAGTTAATGAGAATGTGACACATAGGGCGCTTGGTCATTGGTCCCTCTTTCAAATGCTTTATATTGATTTTCTTCATATTAAATCAATTCAAAAACTACTTTTCCCTCCAAATAAACACGCAAAACGAAAATGTTGATATGGCACGATCATATGCTACACGATGATATAATTTTTTTATGCTACCGACATACCTACATATATTTACGTGCCCCTAAAATTAGGTGCACGGTTATAGGGTCCTCTTCCCTAGTTGAAATGCCCTTATAGTTAAAATTCTTTTATTCTTTAAAATCAAATACCTTCGAGTAAAACCCTTCCAATCAAAGGCCATTCAATTTTCCTCTTTAAAGAAAATCAACCACTAAGTTGACCTCAATAATCATTATCAACGTGAACACATAAGAATGTTTAGTTCATGTGAATGAATAATTACTTTTAAAATAATTCTCGTGAACACCCCCTCAAATCCTCCTCGCGAGAGCTCGCGTAATTTATAATTTAGGTGACCTCCTCCTAAAAATTTTAGAATCTTCCTTCCTACCACAAATACTATCAATGCAAAAAGAATTTGTCAACTTCTATGCAATTTTTTTAAAAATGTAGATTTTTAATATCCATCACTAAACATATGCCCTTTTATCCAAATTCAAAATTCAAAATCCCCACACAACGTTACTTGTGATTGAACATGAACAAATAGATAAACATATAAAAATGATTGAACATGAACCAATAGATAAACACATGAAAATAAAATAATACCAATAATTGTGTGTTTCGTGCTCAATATTAAGAACTAATCGCATATCATGACACACCTGAAGTGCACATTTTAATTGGTTAAATGTGAAAACTAAAAATACACCTATTTTCTTAGTAAATAAATTCAAAATATAGCCATATTACCTAAAAATCATATGCTGCATAGAGATATAAATCAAATTTGACAATATTAACGAATGACCTTAGGAAACAATAAAAACGAGAACAGAAACATTGATATTCTGTACTGAACACATTTGAAATCTATGTTTTTGGTCCACAAACAATCAAAATCAGGTAGGGAAAACTAGTACCGTATAAAAGAAAACAAGAAAACGATTCTACAAGACTACATGCCCGCACAATTTCAACCTGTTTTGTTAGCGAAGTCATTCATAGATGATAGAAGCGAAGTTTTGAGCCATATCAAACAGAAGAACAAGGAACAATGGCGGATTGACAATAAAATAAAAACGATCTGCAAGATACAGAAGGCACAAAGCATGAATCCAGAAGGAGAAAACGTAGCCGCAAAAGCTGCGAAATCGATGCGTAACATTGAACAGAAACTGCTACATAAGTGGACGCTAAATAAATTATTTGAAGTTAAAAGCGGCAAATCTTCGTCGTTTAGGGTTTGATATATTTCCATTTATCATTACAGAGGAAAACTGACCAAGTCTCCCGACCGAAAGCAAAGAGATAATTGATAACAGCCAGCGAAGGAAATAGAACCTCATAAATGAACATAAAACCCATAAAAATAAAAATAAAAATCCACACGGAGCAAATTTTTTAGTTGAAAAGAAAATAAATAAGCACGCTGCAACCACCGAAAAATAACATGAACAGCAACTTCCGAACATAAAAGATATGCAAAACATTCTGAATAGAGAAAATTTTCTAAAAGAGATATTCAGAGAGCACTTCATTTACGATGGAGATTCAATCACCGACTGACATAAAATGAAAACACATTAAATTCGACAAAGAACCGCATTAAGGGTTTCAATACAAAAATATCAGTACCAGACGAGGGTTTTCAGCCACATCTTAAATCTTTACCCCAACCAAGCCGAAGCCTATGCTACAAATTCCATCAAAGAGGTGGTGCTAAAAAGCACCGTCTAGAATTTCCAACCCCGAAGACCTTAAGCACTGGTAAATTTGGTAACAGCCTTGGTACCTTCGGACACAGCATGCTTTGCAAGCTCCCCAGGAAGAGCGAGCCGCACAGCCGTCTGAATCTCCCGCGACGTGACCGTGGGCTTCTTGTTATACCTTGCAAGCCTAGAAGCCTCATTGGCCAATTTCTCGAAGATATCGTTGATGAAGTTGTTCATGATCCCCATGGCCTTGCTGGAGATGCCGATGTCAGGATGCACCTGCTTCAAAACCTTGAAGATGTAGATCTTGTAGGTTTCGATGTTCTTATGTTTCTTCTTCATCCTCTTTTCACCTCCTTCCTTGGGCAGCTTCTTTTCAGCTTTGCCGGCCCTCTTCTCAGCTACAGGGGATTTTTCCGCAATGGGCTTCTTCACGGCGATGGGTTTTTTCTCGGCCTTGGGAGCCATTGTTGAATACAGCTAACAGAAACTAGACTTTGCTTAAAATATATCCGTACTCACAGACGCAAGATTTGACGATGGAATGATTGAGAGAAAATTCCGTGCTACGCTTATATAGATACTTAATCTGTTCAACCATTGGTTTATTTGATTTGACGCGGATCGCGAGCCCTGTTTAAATCTCGACCGTCGGCTCGTAGTCGGTGGCTGAAAATGCATCTATCTCCTCGTTGAAGGGCTTTACCTAGTTAGTAACTAGTGGTGATAAGCTGTCAAAGCAGTCAAAGTAGCAAATATGGCGCCCAACTTCACTATATTTAAAATTGGGTGGTGCCGCCGCCAACACGAGGGGACCACGTGTAAAGACCCCTAACTTGAAAGGGGCATGTACTTAGTGTCGTCTTGAAATTGGTCCTTTTATTAATATAATGGTTGATTGGTTCCATGATGAGTGTGTTTATTTTTTCACATTTTTTTTTGGTTGTGGTTTAAAAATCTTAAATAAATTATGTAAAATTGTCTTATTATTAAGTTAAATATGTCTCTTTAGTTCATGTAATAATTGTTTCTACGACTCAAAAAATCTTCATACAAAGTGTAGTTCAAGATCTTAATATTTCATCGAGTTAATTTTTATGATTTTTTAAATCTAATATAATTACATTTTTAAATTGTAAAATGTCACTTTTATGTATTATTAGTCTATGTCCAGGTAGGTATTTATGCATTCGACATTACTAATTTGTTAACATGAAATTCATTTACATGAATTACATTATGAAAGTTTTACAAATTTTTCAATTACGCAAACATGCATTTCTAAAGTAGAGTGACACCGAGCCAATTATGACAAATTCGCCACGCACTATATCGTTGACATATTAGATGACCCGTTTTAATCAACGAAAATTGCATGCTCTAAAACAATTTGTGTTCTCGTTTCACCAATGCGGTTGATGGAACGTTTTATGTCACAAAGATAACACCACATAAGTGAATTACATGTCTCTCGGTATTAACTTTCCCTATGAGAAAGTGGAAGGTTTTAATGGACACGCACAACAATCTCATTTGGACACAATATAAACCCCGCATCAATTACTTCGCTAGCTTTGACCCCATTTTCAAGCCCTTCAAATCCACCATGGGCAACAAATTCCCTTGTTTCACTTCCCTTTGCATGTCCCTTCCCAAAAATCATACATGTCAACCTATGAGTATTTATACCAATACGACGACTTCAAAACGATCGGGTGTGAGGGATTTGGACATATGCAAGCTTATTATCTACAAGCAATGGTGAAGGAGGAATTGGTGCAAAGTGAGCCCTTACATTTGCAACCGAATAATCTCATGCTTCTCTCACGCCCGCCTCGCCAAACTTTGTTTCTACTATGGATTTTCCTACCAAGACAACTACAATTAGGACAACTCGCATG
Organism: Taxus wallichiana var. yunnanensis; assembly: GCA_018340775.1. NCBI lineage: Eukaryota > Viridiplantae > Streptophyta > Pinopsida > Cupressales > Taxaceae > Taxus > Taxus wallichiana. The sequence continues at coordinate 661,814,201 of CM031242.1, forward strand.
CCGTTGTGGTGGTCTTTTTGCCAACATTAGCGAGAGACTCATGAGAGACCTACAGAGGAGGATTTCACATAGGTTAGACATCCTTGCATGTGGTTATTTCCTTGATAGGTGATTGTCCACTCATTAGGATATATGGCAAGTGGTAGTCGACATGGAATGAAACATTCTTAGGGTGGAGGAATGGGCACCGACGAAGCCCTTAGTAACCCTAGAGATGGTGCAGAGGCATTGCCCAAGGATGGAGTTGTATTGGGCTAAAAAGGTACCCTCAATGAACCCTTCTCACATTCACACTACCTTTTGCAAGGTTGTCCCATCTTGAGGTTTGTCACTTTGTATTTCGTGTTGGGGGCCAAGGAACTCCAAAGCTGCTGCAACATTGAGTTGTCAATTAGAATTAAATTGCAGCTTCTTTTTGTAGACACAAAATCACGCACTTAGGTACATTTCTAGGTCCATAAACACATATTTGCATTCATATGATTCCTAAGCAAGAAAACTAATAATTGGCAGTTATCTTTGGCCTTTTTGCTTTGTCTCTAGTCTCTCACACCATACAACCTAGTTGGATCTTCATTTTTTATCTTTCTTGACTCGGACACCGGCGCCGAGCCGAGAACGCGGCGCCGCTGTGCACCCTCGTCCCTCCGGATGCCCCCAACTTCTTTGTATATTCCTCGCTCTCTTTAGGCCTCTTTTATCTTTTGGGCATATTATTTTCTTATGGGTCGGCATTTTAGTTGTCAATTACGAAATTCAAACAAGGGAATCATATAAATATAAAGTTATGTGACCAAAATAAAAGACCAAGCTCTAAGCATCTATTATCATCACCTAAGGTTGCATCCAAAGGCATCTAAGAGCATCAAAGACATTCATCTAGCTTTCATTCAAGGGACAAGGGACTGCATTTTTGTATACACGCATAGGAGGGGAAGTTCATTTTGTCATCCACACATCTATTTACATTGGTACATCTAGCTATTGTTCGTTATCACGTGCACTTGCATAAGGGCTTCCTAGGGCACAATTCTATCACACATGCACAAGAACTACATGGAGTCTAAGATGTAGTGCAACGCTTGGTTGTAAGTTCACTCTGTCGGGTGATCGTCAAGTTTAGACCGACTCCCCATTTTTCATATTTTCTTTTTGGTATTTGACATAGTTTGAGGGCTTTGGTCATCTTCTCTTTGCATGTTATCTTCTCTTTCGGGTTATAGAAAAATTCGGTGATCATGTGACATACAAGCGACCAAAAGTGAAGATCAACAACCACCTTACGAAACAATAAAAATTAGTTTATGCGCTCTGGGCGGTCAAAAGTGCCTAGCAGAGGTCCTCGACGCCTGGCGCTAAACTCTAGTCCAGGCTCATTTGGTAGTTCCAAGATTTTTTGTGCTCTATTGTGACAGTCTACTCTTCCTGTTCATCGGTTGTTCCATCCCAAATCACCATTGGGAAAGCGCAAATCAACTAAGACTTTTGCCCTCTCTCTTGCGCTTCACTGCAGTGTCGATCTATACTTTAGTGTCTTATTTATCATACGTGACTTTGCAATTAGGATTTCACAAATTCAAAATTTGTTAAATCATTTGGTAAACCCGCATTCGAACACTCTTGGATCCTCATTTTTCTTCTTCTATCTAATCTTATTTCATGGATCCTAAGATTCCTTAAATTTCTTTGCATTATTTACTTCAAATGCATCCCATTGCAAGGTTGTTGTAATGTCCCCAAATGGGACAACTAGATCCTTACTCGGTTTCTATGCCAAACCCACACCCAAATACAAAATTAATACATGCATATCGGACTTTTATCGGAAAACCTGTGTTTTATCCCGGAAATGTGACTTGGATGTTGGCATAAATTCACCCAACAGCCCACAAAATTAGTGTTCCTCACTCCAAAAATATTTTGTAGAACCTATGAGACCAAATCAGACCATAATACATATAAAAGACCATGCAAAATTATATTTATTCATTGTAATTAACCTTCATAAATGATGACTAGGTTTTGTTGATAGAGCCTCCACAAACAACAATCAAATAATTATATTTCTATCATAAACTAATCACTATATTTTTAGCGACCCAATCACGAAGAAAAACATATTTTTAGAGGTAAATAATGACTGTAAAATAATTCAGAAATTTGCATACGAAAGTGACTAAAAATACCTCATAAAACCCACCAAAATTTTGAGAATAAATAATTTTGATCCCCATTAAATCAATACAAATGATGGCAAAAATTTTAGACTGGAATATCTCTATAACAACTCAAAATAACTAAAATATGGGTCGTTCCACCCTCGAGAAAACTCAATAACAATTGTTGCGATATTATTCTTCAAAACCTTATTGTAAAAAACCCTTCACACTAATGCCAAAATATCAAAAATATGTGAAAATACCATGGATGACCTTGAATAGGAAATCCCTAAATACTCAAGAGGGTTTTCGTCCCCTAGAGTAGATTCTAAGGGTTTACGTCCTTATAATTCTTCGACAAAGCTTAAGGCTTAGTTGCAAAACCAGAAAATATCAAATGATTATAGGATATCCTTCAAGCAAGTTGACTTCTCGTTTTAATGTAGAAAACACCCAAGGAGAAATCTTTCTTATCCAATCGGTTCGTAATGGTTTTCTTTGTCCATGTTTTTTTCATTCTAGGCCAAGTCGTAATTTTCATAGGGAGGATACAAAAATTACCATGGCCTTTTCCCCCTCTAAGTCTCTATTATACCTCCTTAAGGAAAGTTGCCATTTCCTCCTAGGTAGGATAAAAACATATTTAGACCCCTTTTTAATCACAAATATTTTCCCAAGGCAATTCACACTTTCAAGAGATTACAAATTTTTTATAAGTGCTTTCTTACTTTTTTATTTCCACTTTATAATTAAGTCAAATAAATTAATATAAGTTCTTTATTATTTTCCCTTTGCTATGGATACTTTTCCCTTTGCTACGGGCACTTTATAATAATTTATTGCGACTTAAGTCACCCTTATGTTCACCCCTTTGGCCATTGGGTAGAAAAAATAGGCCAAAGGTCTTCGATAACATTATTCTAGAAAGAGGGACATTTAAGTCCTCCCTTCCCAAAATTGTTTTCCCACAAGCAATTGTGAACTCCTTTGCCTAAGTGACATGCACTAAAATGTGTTGAAGTGACTCAAAAGTCTAGCACTTGTACCTGTATGATGAGATAAAACTTGATACCATTTTCCCTTCTCAAGGTGCTCATAATCACATGGTTGTACCCAAGGCATTTCACAATGTAAATTGCAGATTTCATCATTTAAATCATCACTCTTATCAAAAGAAATATGAATATGTTGCACATAGGATATTAAATTGCTTGTATCATACCTTAGGATGTCACCATGATTCACAAAAGGTTGATTTTCTTCAAATTCCAGTTGTTGCTCTGTTATGTCCTTTTCTTTTCCAACTACCTCTTGTGAAATATGTTCTTCTTTAAATATTCCAATCATGCTATGAGATGTCATTCGTGGAGGAACTCCTTTCCTCATGCCTTGCAAAACAATTTCCTTGTCTTGCACCTTGAATTTCAGCTCCATGGTTTGATAATTTTGATGAAAATCACCCAAGGATTGGAGCCATTGAACACCAAGAACTAAATCCAATCCACCAATGCCAACAACATAAAATTCATCACATACCTCATGTCCTCCCATGGTGAATTGAAGTTGGGAATCCTCTTGGTGCATGTGATTGAATGCCCATCCGCTACAATCACATTGAATCCTTGGAATTATTCTTCTTGTAGACCCAATCTAGCAACCAACCCTTCATCAATGAAGTTGTGTGTTGCTCCTCCATCAATCAAAATGGTGACCTTTTGCCCAAGAAGATCACCCTTCACATGAAATGCATAAAAACTAGGCAAAACTGTTAGTGTAGCTAAGGTAGCACCTGTGACAACCACCTCATCATCCTTTGCTTGATCTTTTGGATCAACATTATCTTCATCCTCTTCATCATCAATAACTTCAATATAATGAATGGATCCCTTACCTTTGCAGCGATGATTGGGTGTCCATGGTTCTTTGCAATCAAAACACAATTTATTCCTCCTTATCTCATTCTTTACCTCTATTTCGTAATTGTTTTTCTCCCATTCTTGTGCCCTATTTGGCTACCCATTAGCTATTGCTTCATGTCTATCATTTTGAGGTGTTATGGGCTGCTCACATGTCTATGATTTTTGATGACACCTTGAAGGGGTAAGGGATTAAAGGCTTTAACAAGGCCTTTTAATGGTTCTCCTAACCCTTCCACAAACAACAAAACAAGCCTTCTTTCACTAATATCAGGAACCATTACTGCAATTCTTTGAAAATCAGAAATATACTTATCTAGAGTACCATCCTGTTTGAGTTGGGCTAGCTCCTTGAAATGCAAGTCCGGATCCATCCTATCAAACCTTTCTGTCAAACACCTGTTGAATTCTTCAAGGGAAGTAATAGAGCCATGTCCTTGAGTGATGATGTCATGGTACCACCACTCATGTGCCACCCCATCCAAATGTAATGTTGCAAACTTAAGTGCTTCATCTTCATACATAGGATTCAAAGAAAGATAGGTATCTAATTTTTGTAACCAAGACCTAGCAGAGCACTTATCTGAACCATCAAATGAAGGAAGAGTTACCTTACCCAACCTTTGTTGAATGTCTCTCCTTGGGGTCTCTTGGTGAACTCTTCTATTTCTCCTTGCACCCTTGCTATTTTTCAACTAGCAAAAATCTCTGAAGGGTAGCATATCTCTTACTCTGAGGCTAAGTTGCATATACTCATCACCAAATGCTTCTACATCATCAACATCATTTTGTTCTACTTCTTCAATTGGTTCCTCTCTTTGGAGAAACTTAGCTTTGAAAATCTGCGGAGTAGGCTTGGGAGAAGTCCTAACTGGTCCTGTTGAGCTTCCTTCTCCATTGTTGGTTGCTCCTTGATTGATAGTTGCATTGTTCCCTTGTAGAACCATGGCCAAATCTCAAATAGAACTAGTAAATGCATCACACATTTCTCTTTGATTCTCCCTCATTGTTTGTTGTAGCTCTCTTTGACTTCTAGTGATGACCTCATTCATGTAGCTAAGAACATCATTGGGAGGTGGTCTTCCTCTCTCATGCTCATCCATTGTCTTCTCGGAGTTCCCCTTTGATAAACTAGAGGGATTTTCTTGCATGCATTAAAATTTGATTTTTCTTCTTTCTCTCACGGGATGGGAGAATACATTGCTATGATACCACTGTAATGTCCCCAAATGAAACAACTAGGTTCTTACTTGATTTCTATGCCAAACCCACACCCAAATACAAACTCAACACATGCAGATTATATTTTTATCAGACAAACCTTGATTTTATCCTAGAAATGTGACTTGGATGTTGGCATAAATTCACCCAACAACCCACAAAATTAATGTTCATCACTCCAAAAATATTTTGTAGAACCTATGAGACCAAATCAAACCATAATACATATAAAATACCATGCGAAATTATATTTATTGGTTGATGCAATTAAGCTTCAGAAATAGTGACTAAGGTTTGTTGATAAAGCGTCCACAAACAACTATCAAATAATTCTATTTCTATCTTAAACTAATTACTATATTTTTAGCAGCCCAATCATGAAGAAAATCAGATTTTTAGAGGCAAATAACTACTATGCAAAATAGTTCAGAAATTTGCATACGAAAGTGACTGAAAATACCTCATAAAACCCTCCAAAATTTTGAGGATAAATTATTTTGATCCCCATTAAATCAATACAAATGATGGCAATAATTTTCAGACGTGGAATATCTCTATAAGCAACTCAAAATAGCTAAAATATGGGTCACTCCACCCTAGGAAATCTCAATAACAATTGCTACAATATTATTCTTCAAAACCTTGTTGTTGTAGACACCCTAATTTCACATTTGTCATAAATCAATTAATTCCCCTTCCTCATTTCCCACAAAAATACACTTCGAATTAATCAAATATAATTTGATTAATTATCCATTTTAAAATCCAAAAATAACCCAATCATAACCACATGTCATTATTCTCCATGTTTTTCTACTATTGAATTAAAAATTTAAATTCAAATCCTCACCCATTCTTCGTAGTCCCCACTCACCTAAAATCCTCCACTTATGAATTAAAAATATAATTCAAATCCTCACCCATTCTCCGTGGCCCCCTCTTATCTAATTTTACCCACATTTTCAAACCACTCACATAATCTTGCCCACATTTTCAAACCATGATTACTTAAATTACTCTAAGTTAATCACTCCCTAGCTATAAATACAACCTTACCCTCCCCTCTAAACACATGGAGAATAAACTTGAATGCCCTATCTAAGTTTTTGCATCCTTTGAGCAAAGAACATCCTTACGCCTCTTCTAATGCCCAAATAGCTTCATAATCATTTTTTCCATCTAGTGCGCAAAGAAAGAGGATCGTTGTTACAGGAAGGCCTTGCTCCGTCTTGAAGAAAAGCACCTACATATCACACAATCAGGGCTCAATCCAAGTTTTCTAGCCCATTTTGAGGTTTGCTACGGAACGCGAAGGAGGAGGTATGATTATTGGTATTTTACTTCCTTGTTAGTAGTGTATTTTTCCTAGCTTACATTCTGGCACGCCCGGTTACTTTCGATTTGTTACCATTAATTTCCCAATTAGTGGTTTTATTTGTTCTTTGTTTATTATTGTTCGTTATTATTTCCTTTTATGTTCCTTATGGCCTTCTTTGGTTAACCTTCACACTTTGGGTAGTGTTTTTGTTGTGCGGTGTCTTGTGGTGTATCTGCAGGTTATAACAACAATGAAACTATGACGCTCATCCTGTCTTTGATCTCCTCGGTGCTTGGTGTTTAGTTCTTAGTTCTGATTTTTCTATTCACTCGTAATCTGTAGAAACACATGAACTAGTCATTAGTTTATCATCTTACTGTCATGGGACAACCAATCCGGAAAATGTATTTATTTATTTACTTTTGCTAAAATAATTGCTTTGTCGGAAGTTTATTATTATTATTATTATTATTCTTTCATTTTAGTTAATCATTTTGTGATCTAACTCTTTATTTCATTTATTGTTCTTTTTAACCTTGCTGTCAAAATTTTAGCTTCTCAGGTGAAGTACAAAAGTCAGAAAATAAAAAAACTAGCTCTGGGACGTTTTTCTCACATTCAAAATTTTCATTCAAAGTGCTACCATAGCCCATCTTCTAGAAGCCATAAATTTTGCTCCTAAACTCAGAATGACTTCATTTTTTTAACGGAAAGGTATCAAAAAGATATATGCAATGAAAAAATAATTTTTTGATTTAGACTTATAGAAAAAAATTTGGTTTCATTTCTTCTAACACCTATCTTTTTAACAAAAAACAACAAAATTATAGTTTTTTTTTTTAATTTTAATTTTATTTTATTTAACGTAACAACCTCACGTGTATGCTCTTTCCTCGCACTTCAAAAGTGATCTTGGAAATTAGAAACATGAGGCCACTTGGGCTCTGTAAAATAATTTTTTTAATTTTTAATTTTTTGCCTTACATTTCAATTTTCCACGACAACACTTCTAGGTAACGTTTTCACACTCTTCTTTCATCGTTTTTCTTTTTTGTGAAAATAATCATTATCGCTATTTTACAATCATGATTAATTGTAATAATTATTAACATTTAAAAAAATCTATTCCAATTGTATCCACGTATGCTCTTTTCTTGCGCCTTCGAGCGATCTGGAAAATCAGAAACGATCACAATTTTTTTAGTTTCTTGTTCTAACATTGCAGGATCCTCTAGCTTTGTTTTCCAACTATCATTTCAATCATTATTTTACTTTTTCATATTATTAATATTTGTTTGGTCGTTGGTTGTGTATGCTCTTTTCCTGCACCTTCAAGCGATCTGGAAAATAAAAAACAACCACGATCACTTTTCTAACATTTCGTTTGCAGGATAACTACTAATTTGTTTTCTGTAGGACCGTGTCACTGGAATATTGTAAAAAAACACAAAAATAACAAAATCTCACAAAAATACCACCATTCAAAGAAAATTATGAAACAAAAAAAAAGAGTATTTCAGTGTACGCAATTATTTTATGTTAGTGATTTATTTCAAGTTGGAAACAACCTTGCGTTTAATCACTTTATCATTTTGTTTTTGCACGTAGATGAGGTGGATTTCATCACCACCAAAGCTACACCGGTGACGTGGACTTGACTACCACGCACCAATAGCATTTGCATCTGTATTGCACTTTGAGACCTAGTCTCATCACAGCGTTCGATATTTACCTCGCCTTGATCTTCACTTACATGTAATCTTTGTCATGTAGCACATGTGAGTCACACCTAAATATTTGTAAAAATAAAGCACGGGCATCGTCCCCGTAAATCTTTGGGGAGTTATAAGGACAACATACACATTCATCCCTTCATCACCTTCCACCTTTTCACAAAACTTGTTCGGACGTGGTGATTCACTCCGAAATAGGCAAGTAAGAATTGGTGAGTCTCCTCCAAGTGCTTTAAGGGCTCCCGTACCAATTCCGCCCTGCATGCACTAGGTGTATCGGGACTAGGGTATATCGGAGGATGCATTTTTTTTGGAGTAATAAGAGCCTGCATCCATCAGTCCACAGCATACTTTTATGATTACATGAAACAATGATCATTCCTAAAGAATTTACCTCATAAGCCAAAACAATTAGATCCACATGATTACTTTTTGTTTGAAAACAAAATAGTTTAGCATTGTTTTATCATAAAACTTGGCTGATATCAATGTGTTCATTGTAAAAGTTCAAATCCTAGTTGTGTTCCACAAAAAAATCAGTTCTCGACCAATTCAATACCAAGCGAAAACATCCAAACAATCCAACAACACAGACCAAAACATCGCACCAATTTCATTAGCTCGCTTTAGCCAACATTACATCTTTCATAGTTTGTCATTGGCTATAGCTAACTGATATTGAGTGATTAACATTCACTCCCCATATCGTCAATTGTCAAAACATCCTTTATAGCTTGTTTCCAGCTATATCAAACTAATATTGGGTGACTTGTTTGAGTTCACTCATTATTTTTTCCACCATCACGTTTATCCAAATCACAGCCAACACAAATCCTTTCATAACTCATTTTGAGTTATATCACAACCATATTGAGATTACCCTGTTTAGGTTATTTTCCCTATCAACAATCCCAAGCTTGTTTAAGCCAAACGAATCAACATCTTCATCATAGCTTATTTGAGCTATATCCCATTTGTATCGAGTACCTTTTTTGAGTGTACTCCTTACATTATCTTCTGATAAGCTTGTTTAAGCCAAATCAAACCATTTTCATTATAGATTGTTCGAGCTATCACATATTTCTCCCAAGTATCTTGTTTAAGCTTACTCCTTATAGCCTTACTTGTTAACTCGATTGAGCCAAAACAAATATCACAATCAATAGGTTGAGTTCTTCATTGCACCTTTCTTTGTTCTCCCTCTCTTTCAACCACGATGAATTCACAAAAAACATCACACAATGAGCTATTAGAACAAATTAATAAGATGACAACACAACTCTCTCATATGGCTACCCAAATCAGTGAACGATCACCCAAAAGGCCAATCATACAACCTCACGAAGACATCAGTTCATGTAAAGTCCAACATCAGTTTACCCTTGGAGAAAGTCTCTCTAGTGTTTTTCATCAACTAAAAGAGGCTAAACTGATAAGATATCCAATTACAAAACCCTTTGTCAAAGGGGAAGCTAAACCATGTTGGTACAAACCTAACACATACTGTGACTTTCATCACATTGATGGTCATCACATAGATAAATGTGTGTGATTTAAGAATTACTTCAAGACTTAATTGACGACGATGTCATCTTTGTAGAACTTGATGACAATGCTCTTGTAACCAACGACACATCCAATACCACAAATTTTCATGAAGAAGTGACATCTTGTCGAAACTCCTATATATACCGAAATTCGACGAGATCATGACGACAATACAGTCAAACCTCTATAATTCCAAACCAATCCGTATCTTTTTCAAATTTCCTTCCATTAGTTTAAACATACATTGAACCTGTTTTGGACAACAACATTCTTCCAACATCTACTGAGCACTTGAACTTATTTCAAGACTCTCTTTCAACCCAAAAATACATTGAACCTATTTTGGACAACAACATTCTTCCAACATCTACTGAGCACTTGAACTTATTTCAAGACTCTCTTTCAACCCAAACATACATTGAACCTGTTTTGGACAACAACATTCTTCCAACATCTACTAAGCACTTGAACTTATTTCAAGACTTTCTTTCAGCCCAAACATACATTGAACCTGTTTTGGACAACAACATTCTTCCAACATCTACTGAGCACTTGAACTTATTTCAAGACTCTCTTTTAACCCAAACATATATTGAACCTGTTTTGGGCGACAACATTCTTCCAACATCTAACGAGACCTTGACCTCGTTTCAAGACTCCCTTTCAAACCTTGATATTACTGTAGACACTACAGAAGAGGTTCCATCAATAGGTACCATTAAGTTTGATTCTATTATTCCAATATTGGCTCTTATGCCTAACATCTCTAGCCTTGTTGTCGAAACACAACCACATCGAGTTTGGACACTTGTGACAATGCAACCTGTCGTGTCCATCATGCTTTCAACGATCGATCTTGCAGGCATCTCATCACTATTTATTCTCACATGTCAAGACTTCTACGTGCATACATTCTATGAGGTAATTATACCCAGGAATATCTTTACACAACCTTTTCCAGCTTTAATCGTGAATCTATCCTCAAAACAATCAATTAATGGACAAATAGAAGCAACAAACCAAATAACACAAACCATCATTGTCAACACACATAGAAGCTATTGGCTTAACCAAATCTATCCCACTCTTTGGGCTTACCTCACATCTTATCACACACCTACTGGAGCCACTCCCTTCTCCTTTGTTTATGGTTGGGAAGCTATTTTACATGTCAAGGTTGAATTTTCATCCTTCAGAATATCCCTCAAATATGTAATCAATCAAGATTATTATCGACACTCACGCCTTAATGAACTCGAGCTTCTTGATGAAAAATGACTTAATGCCCTAGATCATCTTCAATTATATCAAAATTGGCTATGGCATAGCTACCATAAAAAATTTCAACCTAGAAAATTTAAGGTCAATGATTTCATTCTCAAAGAAAATCGAAAGAATACACCCAAAGAACGAGACAAACAAGAAAAATTTGAGCCCAACGAAATCATAGATAATTTTAGGTTTAGAGCTTATAAATTGGCCATTAACACAGGCCAAGTCCTTGAAAAACCCATGAATGCATTCCATTCAAAGAAATTCTATTCTTGAAAGCACTCTATATTATGGGAAACAACAATGTGTACATTGTTCCTTATGTCGTGCTTATCTCTGAATAAATCTATTCATTTCCATTGGCAGACATTTTCATTATCAAAATCACATCTTCATATTTATCATCATGAGACAAGTGCTAATATAAATCCTATTAAGTTTGTGAGTGTCATACTTCTTATCATATCTTCCATTTTCAGTCGCTTTCATCTATGGTCATACCTAGAAGCTTACTGATGGTAATATATTCCCTTCAAAGACATTCTCTCTTTCATAACGAAACTCTAAACTTCTTTACCCAGTTCGTTTGGTTGTCCATCTCAGTCTTTGGTGTTGAACCCTCGCATCCTACTAGTCGTGTGGGGCTGAGATTGGGGGCAGATGTTCCTTCTCAAATACAAAACGCTATTGTAAAAATTCATCAATTCAATAACTTATGAATAATTCATCGTCACATCTTTCATCCTTCATAGTCTTTGGTGTTGAGCCCACACTTCTTACTGGTAGTGTGAGACTGGGAATGGAGGAAGGTGCCCTTACTCGTCTACGTCTTGTCTTCGGTGATAAACCCTTGCCTCTTACAAGTGGCATGGGGCAAAGCGTAGAGGGTCATTCTCATAAAAGCATAAAAAAATTACAAAATATTAAAAAAAAATCAAAAATAAAAACAAAACACAACAAAAACAAAAAGGGAATTCACTCGCCTATGTTTTACCTTCGGTGATGAGCCCTTGCTTCTCACTAGTAGCATGGGGCAAGGCATAGGGAGTCATTTCAAAAATACAAAATCTTACAGTGCGTACAAATTATAGAATCCTCAAACACATAATTTAGATGCCTAAGTGAAGAAAGAACTATCCCTTAACGTCATATCTTATCAATCAAGGGCACATAATTATCTAAGTCTAGCATGTGACTCATAAAGTGAAAGCCATTTTTGAAAGCGGTTTCGATCTACCGTTATGAAGAATAGAGTCACAATTTCCCAAAGGGATTGTTGTTAGCATTTGTCTCTATATTCATTATCTACCTCTTACGTCCTTCTTGATTCTCGGTGATGAGCCCACACATCTTACTAGTTGTGTGGAGTCAAGAATGGAGCTGTAATTTTTTTCATCATATCATCACCACCATATCCGCTTGATGGAAAGAGAATTTGTGTTATTCTGAGCATAAGTTACAACACGAACACAATACATACGGATAATATCCATGTTTATCGCCTCTCAAAAATAAGTTTACACTCTGGTCCATAAATTGCCAATCACAGTGTAAAAATCTAAAAACATTTGAAAATCGTCAAAAATCCAAAAACAATGTAAAAATCCAAAAATCTAAAAACATTTGAAAATTGTCAAAAATCTAAAAACAATGTAAAAATCTAAAAATCCAAAAACATTTGAAAATTGTCAAAAACCCAAAAACATTAGAAACAATCGTCCAAAATCCAACAAAAAAATTAGAACTTGTCAAAAATCCAAAAACATTAGAAACACTCATCAAAAATCCAAAAACATTACACAGAATCATCAAAAATCCAAAAGCATTAGCAAGAATCGTCAAAAATCCAAAAGTATTTGAAAATTGTCAAAAAGTAAAAACATTTGAAAATTGTCAAAAAACTAAAAAACATTAGAAAAAAAAAAACATATATATAATAAAAAAATCCACAAAATCGTAAAAAAAAACTCTAAAATAACCAACACAATTTAACCTTTGAACTATTATCCCCAACGAATGATCCAATCACCTTATGACTACCAAATTCAAACCACTTCTCCTCGCGTGAATCCTCGCTTGGGAAAAATCGGCTCTCATTGTTTCCTTGTTTGAGGACAATGACCCAATACTTTACTATGTCCTCATACCCTTGCTTGGGGGCACATCCAATCAATCCTCACTGTGGAACACGTTAGGGACATGTTTATTGGTTCTTGTGTTGCATTATTAGTTGTAAATTATTAATTACTTTCTTGCATCTTGATATATTACAAGGGGCATCTTGATTTTATGTATCCTAGTGTTCTCTCTAATATTCTTATGTTATTTGATTGCATGTCGTACTGGGGCATCATACTTTATTGATGGCCTCTGCATCATGCTCTCTTCCATTTTGCATATAAATCTTGGGGCATCAAAATTTTTGATGGCCCTTTGTCTATGCTATCACGCATATTACAGGTCTAGTCATCCTGATCTTTTATATCACCATGCATCCTGTTATGTGCTATATTAAAATTAAGATGATTTTCGTCACGTGAGTATCTTCCTACACTTTTCACCCCATCCATTCACCCATACTAATACATTCCCCAGTTTGGGAATCCTACTTGATCACCGTTGCAGTTTGCGAATCTTACTTGATGATCTTTCTCAAGTAGCATTTTCTATCCAGCAGCTCCTCCCCCACCATGCTCACCATGTATTTGATCCATTCATCCTCGCTCCTCATTTTTACTCCTCCGCCACTTATCCCCATATTACCCTTCTCACCATTCTTGTCCCCTCTCACCCATTTGTATTCTTTCCTTTCCCCCTTCTGCTTCCCGCTTGACAATATTACTTAATAACCCCTTCTATATGGGATCCTCGGTGGAGGTTTACTCTCTCCCTAAGATCTTCCCTCGTAGAAGCTTCTTCACCACCTCCCCTCTCATCAAACAACAATCACCACCAAACACATCTTCCCATTCCACCTCTTCTGCTTCTCATTCTCGCATCATTACTCTCACCACACGAGCATCCCAATTAAATATTCCCTCACACTCTCCACCCTCCACTACATATATTCCTTCATCCATTCATGTTACACTCCTTTGTTTCCTTTCTTTCTTGTTATCACCTCATCTCATATCATATACCACTCAGGCATACCTCACTCACTCTTTTCTCATCCTTCCCCAAATCCGTCTTATGCCTAGTCATCCTACTTACACGCTCTCGTAGTATGGAAAATTCACTTGAGGGTTCCCCTTTAGTCCATTTTGTCATACCCTATTCCCACCAACTCTATCATCATCCTTATTCTTCTTCAGCTTGGCAATCTTACTTAACCACTCACCCGACATGGCTATCTCACTTAAGAGTCCCTCTTAAGGATGATTTGTCTTCTTACCTTTCCCCATCACTACACACCCTTCACCCTTCACTTTTTCTTGGCATTCCCCATTATCACATCCTTTCACCTCCATTTTAGTTTCTCGTAAACACCACTTCTCGCTTGACTACTTGTCATCTCTAGTTTCGCTCGCTTGCAATCTTACTTAACCACTTTCGTCACTTGACAATCTTATGTCAAGGTCCTCCTTACGCTTAACTTGTCATCGTGAACTTCTCCCCCACCTCATTCTTTGTTCACTTTGTTGATCACTTCTTCCACTTGGTATCTCCTACTACCCACTTTTTCCTCCTACTATTATCCTTTCTCCACATATCCTCTTACAACATACATCTAATCTCTTCCACCTACAATCACGTTCTTTTCCCCCATTTTCCCCTTCTTGATCCATCATCCTTCATACCATTTCTTCCCATTCTTTTCATGTCTTGGTTCTTCATCCTCATCACCCGCATCCTCTCCTCACTTTCACCTAGTCCCAACTCATCCCTCCCATTTTCTTTACTCTTTCCACTTCATCTTCTCAAATCCCCCACATTTCTACCCACACACGTATTCACCATTATTGTTAACATTCCTCTATCATTCTTTCATCATCATCTTCTATTCCCGTGCTAATAATTGTAAGTGGGATTTCCCTAAAAATCATCAATCCTCATTCCGCACGACCTCATTCACTCCCTTGGACCTTCTAGAGTTTCCCTTCATTCCTTCCCTCCTCTAAGCCCACCACTCATTGTAAGGGGGATTTCCCTAACGTCCCTTTGTTGGCATTACCCTTTCCAATCCTCATTAGCTTTCTCCTTTTCTTCATTTTTTCTCTCACCCTTCCCCACCACTCATTGTAAGGGGGATTTCCCTAACGTCCCCTCATTGGCATTGCCTCTTCTATCCCCCATTCTCTTTTCTCTCCTATTTGTTTCCCTCAATCCCACCCTTTCTTGTCGCTTCTTACCCATCTCTCCATCTTCTCTTCACCCTCTTCAATATCTTTACTTGTCTTCATCATACATCCTTTTTCTATTTTCTCGTCATCCTAGTATCCTCATTTCATGCATCTCCGCATCTTTTCCAATCGATGTCATTCCTCCCCTCTTTCTTCTCTGAACATTCCTTATATTGTTCCCTTTCCACTTATTACCCCCTTTCTGTATTTCCTTCTTTCTACATCATTTTTTTATCTCTCTCTCTCTCCCACCCCTCGTCTTATTTCCCTTCACCTGTATCATCTTCTTCCCCTTTTACCATCATGTTTCCTCCTTACTTCCCCATCGATATCCTAGCTCTTCAGCGTTGTCCTGTCTTTTTTATCATACCACCCTCCACATGCATCTCCATACGGTCTATTCCATATTCTTTGCCTTGGCCTTCCTCGTAATGACATGATTCCTTCAATCTTCTCCCTGTATTCACTCTATCTTCCTTTCCTCTCCCCTAATTTTCATGTTTCTTCCGACCACTTTTCTTTTTCTCTACCACCCCTACCTTTTCGTTCATTCTGTATATGTTTCTCTTCTTTTCTCTCCTCTTTTTCACACTTTCCTTGCCCCTCATAGTTTCTTTTTTTTCTCTGTTCTACTTCTTCTTTCGTCCTCTTTCCATTTTCATCCATTTCACCCCCTACTCCCACCTCATTTTCTCCTTCTTATTTATCCTTTCCCGTTTCTTTCTTTTCTCAGCTCTATCATTTATTTCACTTTCACGCATCCCTCTTTACTATCTCTGTTGCTTCCTTCATTTTGCACATCTCTCTATTTCATCCCTTCACCCTCTCCTCTGTCATTTTCCTGTTTTTGCCTTGTTTGTCCTTCATCATTCCCTTCTTCCCCTATCATCCCTCTGTTATTTTTTTCTACCTCTTTCATTCCTTTTTCCCCCTCCCCTATCTCCCTTACTCTTCTCGTAATCAACCCCCAATCCTATCCATTCCCTTTTCTCTTTCCCACACACCCTCACACCTAGCATTCAAGGCCGATTGAATCCTTTCTCCATTTGCGTCATGCGGTCATTCCAGTATCTTCCACTCCATTATCATCCTCTTCTCTACATAATTCATTTCTCTTCTTTTCAAGAGTTATGTCGTATGTTTTATTCTCGTCAGTCCTCTCGAGGGGGCATCATCACATCTATCCATAATCACATCTTCTCATGAAATTTTTGTCTTGGAGGATACTATGACATCCGTCACTCACCACTTTCTATTCTCCTCAACAAACATTCGCTCTACCTTTTGCTTAAGAAAATTAGATTGAATTCTTCCCCCATCCCATCTACTTTCTTTGAAAGGACACTACTTTCATAATACCCTTCCAAAGAGGGGAAAATGTAGACACCTTAATTTCACATCTGTCCTAAATCAATTAATTCCCCTTCCTCATTTCCCACAAAAATACACTTCAAATTAATCAAATATAATTTGATTAATTATCCATTTCAAAATCTAAAAATAACCCAATCCTCACCACATGTCATTATTCTCCATGTTTTTCTAATATTGAATTAAATATTCAAATTCAAATCCTTACCCATTCTTCGTGGTCCCCACTAACCTAAAATCCTCCACTTATGAATTAAAAATATAATTCAAATCCTCACCCATTCTTCGTGGCCCCCACTCATCTAATCTTTCCCACATTTTCAATACACTCACCTAATCTTGCCCACATTTTCAAACCATGATTACTTGAATTACTCTAAGTTAATCACTCCCTGTGTTATAAATACAACCTTACCCCTCCCCTCTAAACACACGGAGAATAAGCTTGAATGCCCTATCTAAGTTTTTGCATCCTTTGAACAAAGAACATCCTTCTGCCTCGTCCTAATGCCCAAATAGCCTCATAATTATTTTTCCCATCTAGTGCAAAGTAAGAGGATCGTTGTTAGGAAGGCTTTGCTTTGTCTTAAAGAAAAGCACCTACATATCACACAATCAGGGCTCAATCCAAGTTTCCTAGCCCATTCCGAGGTTTGCTACGGAACATAAAGGAGGAGGTATGATTATTGGTATTTTACTTCCTTATTAGTAGTGTATTTTTTCTAGCTTACGGTTGTAAAACACCCTTCACACTACTTTGTCGAATATAAAAAATATGTGAAAATACCATGGATGACCTTGAATAGGAAATGCCCTAAATACTCAAGGGGGTTTTCGTCCCCTAGAGTAGATTCTAAGGGTTTTCGTCCTTCGAATTATTCAAACAAAGCTCAAGGCTTAGCTACAAAACCAGAAAATATCAAATGATTATAGGATATCCTTCAAACAAGTCGACTTCTCCTTTTAATGGAGAAAATACCCAAGGAGACCTATTTCTTATCTAATCAACTGCAATGCTTTTCTTTATGCATATTGTTTTCTTTCTAGGCTAAGTCACAATTTTCATAGGGAGGATACAAAAATTACCATGCCCTTTTTTTCCCCTCTAAGTCTCTATTATCCCTCCTCAAGGCAAGTCATCATTTCCCTAGGTAGGATAAAAACATATTAGACCCCTTTTTAATCACAAATATTTTCCCCTAGGCAACTCACACTTTCTAGGTTTTACAATTTTTTTATAAGTGCTTTCTTACTTTTCTATTTCCACTTTATAGTTAAGTCAAATAAATTAATATAAGTGCTCTATTATTTTCCCTTTGTTATGCACTTTATAATAATTTATGTGACTTGATTCACCCTTGTGTTTACCCCTTTAGCTGTCGG
The DNA here is from genome assembly GCA_018340775.1 of Taxus wallichiana var. yunnanensis. NCBI lineage: Eukaryota > Viridiplantae > Streptophyta > Pinopsida > Cupressales > Taxaceae > Taxus > Taxus wallichiana. The sequence goes on from CM031242.1 coordinate 661,832,465, forward strand.
GTAGACAAAATAGGCCAACGGTATTCGATAACATTATTCTAGAAAGAGGGACGATTCATTGTTCTTCAAAAACCCTAGACACTATGTATCTTCCTCGCAATACACCACCGCTCAAGCAAGTGTCATTTTTATCAGCTATTTGATGACTCTATTGCTCCTAATCCTCCATCCAATAAACCCATATTAGAGTCAATTCAAGATTTGAATTCTTTGTTTCAAGACAAAATTCAAACTATGGAAACAACGATTACATCTCTTAAATCTGAAATTCAACATCTCAAGGATGCTTCTCAAGCCCATGTTTGTTCTTCTTCCACATCTCATTCTCCTTCTATGTCTTCTACATGTTCTCATATCAGTGAACCCCAAGTCTTACCACTCCCCACACCTCTCAAGTTTGATTTCAATGCTAAGCAACAAGATATTCTTCTGCAACTTCTCACTCATCAATTGATCAACTTGTCATCTACTCATTACTATTCTCCTTATCGAGTTGCATAATATCAAGGTCATCCATATTGCAATTATCATCGAATTAATGAACATAATGACAATGATTATTATGCTCTAAAATGATAAATTGGACACCTTAATCATTATGGTCTTATTTCATTTCCTACACAAAATGTTGTTGTGTGTTCATCTCCAATTGCTAAGTCTCATTGGGTTCCTAAATTTGATTCCTCTATGTCTAATGAGCATCATGCCATCACTTCTAATGTTCCTTCTTCCATCACTCAAGCGCTACCTATACAACCCACTCCAACTAAGTAACCTCCTTTAAAAATAAATATAACACCTCCTCCTCTCAAGTCTTCTACAACATCATCAATCACAAATACACAACCACTCACTAAGAAAGATCAACAAACTCTAGTAGGCCTCTTTTGAATTCTGCCATTCATGATCCTTTCACACCCCCACTTTGGAAACTAATCATTTATGTCAAGGAAACTACCCCTTACATTGATCCCTTCAACAACATCGACTAGATCTCCATCTTTCCTACACTTGAGGGTATTACACTTACTTCCCTCCCTCCTAACATCATCGGTGTCTAACATTTGTACTCTTATGCTATGTGTTTCACATCTAGTATTTCTTATTAATCCTACACAAATTGATACACCACTTGTATCGTCATTACCCTATGACACACTCTAGTTCCACAGTTCATACTCGAATGCTAAGGGTCTAAATTTGAAATGAACCTCACCACATTCACACTCTTTATGCTCTATGCTTCATTGATCTATCTATCTAGCACATATTTTCAAACCATTTCCGATGACACACTCTTGTTCTATGGTTCATTCTTGACTGTCGAGGGATCTTTTATAAATGAACCTCATCTCATACATATTCATACACATCTCCGCTCGGGGGCACATTTCTCCTATCACATTCACATTGCATACCATTCCATCTCACTCATACACAACATACTGCATATCTTGGTTGCACATATTCTTGCTTTCTTATACTAATTACATGTACACTTTGTTTCACATGCTAGACAAATACTTAGTATGTCATTATCTTTCTACATATACACATATGCATTCACTTGTTCTCTAGTTGTGAATGTAGACTTTTTATAGATTCTTACATGCAACATTGATGTTTGACATTGTACCTCTTACCAGTCCCAACAAGGCTCCTGGGGCATCTACTTTCTTACACACTACAAGTGTTATTGTTTCATTTTATACTACTTCATCTTCTTGATAACACACAAGTGATTCAATTGATACATACACTTTGACATACTTTTTATCTTTCTAACATGCTAATGGGTGCTTCATGTGCAACATTTGTTTTGTATGAACTATTTGCCACCATGGTTGTCTCGTACTTTACTTGATATTGCTTTTCAATTTTTGTCATTGTATGACATTATTTGGAGATTTTTCCCTATGTCTTCTTTGTTCATTACTTGTGTGATTTTTTCCACTTCGGGCATGATTGTCTTGCGACATTGTGAGTGATATCCCATGTTTGAAACTCATTTTTCACGACCTAATTTGTCTCGAACTATTTCTTGTTTACATCATATTTTATAGCATGTTTGTCATTATTTATACTAACACATGTTTCTAGCCATTTTGTTTGCATGTGCCTTGGTTTGTACCATGCACATTCACTCCCTCTGTAAGGTATCAGTTTTAGATCAACATCTGGTCTTCTCCTTTGGGCCACATCATCCTAAGCATGTCGCATGCACCCAAAACAAGGGGGGCATACATTGGGTGAATCAGTCACCTCATACACCATCTCAAAGATTCGGTACATACATGCATAATACAAGAATAAAAAGAATATTCGCCATTCAGAAAAGACCCAAAATATGACTCTCAGTCCTTAGTTTAACACAGACACCAATGCCCAGATACAAACACTAGCGCTTAGGCGCCATGGACCTTTCCCTGGGAGCCTATGACCAAGGGGAAGTTATAATTAATTTCTCAAATCAACACAATTTTCAATAGTTCATAGAGCAATTTTCACAGTACAGGCACAATCCTCCAAAGAATCGAATGCATTCTATCTCCTTTTTCTACTTGGATCAAACTGGAACAACACGGAACTAAACATGGATCACACCAGCTACAATGGTGTATAAATTTGGGAAGCAATCATGGAAGGAGAATAACACTATACCTTTTGCCCGACACTCTTACGTCGTGGTGTGAGATCACCCAAAAAACTCGCACTTGACGTGAGATCACCTAAAAACTCATTCTTGGCATGAGATTGCCCAAAAAACTCACTCTTGGCATGAGATCACCCAAAAATCACTCTTCTACAAATTTTAGGACATTTTCTATCCTTTTCACTCATCACGGATCAGGTGCACACTTTCCTTTTACTACTTTTTCACATTTTTACATACTTTTACATGTTTTTACAAAGTTTTCATAACACATGACTTTGAATACTCTTTCACTCTTCTTTTGTAGGTTCATCCTTAATACGTAACAAGAATCAACCCTTCATCAAGCTACAACAACAATAGGTATAACATGGTACAACTCATACACTTCACCCCTAGGGTCACTTCCTCTTTTTTAGCTTTCACGCTTCATTTTTATCACTCCACACTTTCACTTGTCTCTTTGGTACACTTTCGCCATCACACTCTACATGGTTATCAAACACGCTTCTCTTATCTATTTTATGTTATCCAATATTCACTCAAGAATATAAAATGGGGGCAAATGTAGATACAAAATCATGCACTTGGGTACATTTATAGGTTCATAAACACATGTTTACATTCATATAATTCCTAAGCGAGAAAAATAATAACCGACATCTATCTTTGGCCTTTTTTTCTTTGTCTCTCGTCTTCTTTTTGGTCTCTCACACCCTATATCCAAGTCGGATCTTCATTGTTTTATCTTTCTTGAAACTGACACCGTGTGCCCAACCATGACATCGGTGCACATGCCCTCTCATACCCTTTGGCTTCGGACACTAGCGCTTAGTTAGGACATAAGTGCCTGTGCACTCGTGTCCCCTCTGGGCTTCCCCCGACCCTTTTACCTTACTCACTCTTTTTGGGTCTCTTTATCTTTTGGGAATCATTTTCACTTATGGGTCATCCTTCTAGTTGTCCATTACGAAATTCAAACAAGGGATTCATATAAATATATAATTGTGTTCAAAATGGGGGACTCGAGCACTAAGCATTACTATCATCACCTAAGTTTTCATCCAAAGGAACTAAAACACTCTAAAGGCATCCATCTAACATCCATTAAAAGGACAAGGGTTGCATTCTTTTGTATACATAACATAGGAAGGGGAATTCTATTCTATTCCATCCACACATACTATTACATTGCTACATTCTAGCTACAACCCGCTATCAAGTGTAACTTGCACAAGGGCATCCTAGGGCATCATTTCTACACACACACACAAGATTTGCATGGAGTCTGAGATGTAGTGCAACGTTTAGTCATAAGTTCACTCTCGGGGTGACCATTGGGGTTAGTCCAACTCCCATTCTACATTTTACTTTTTAGGTTTGATGTGGTTTGTGGGCATGTGTAGGTGAACTTATTTCTTTTAGGTTACATGTACTTTCGGTGATCCAGAATGAATATCGAGGTGATTAAAAATGAACAATCACAAACCCCTTGTGACACAACAAAAACCAAATCTTGAGCATTTTCATAGTAACAGTGCCTAGATCCAGTCATTAGCGCCAGCGCCTGCTCTACAACAGGTGCCCCTATCTAACATTATTCTTGAACTCTAAAATTTACAGGAGCATTTGCAACACTATTTACATATTTTTCAACACTTCACCCTACCTAGATCACTTCCTGCTCACTTATAAAATCAACTAAGTCCTTCTATCTCCCTCTCTTGCTTAGGGTTTCATATTTTACATGCTTCTTTGCTTTGTCTTAAATGTATGTTATTGTTTGTACATCATTTATCATCGTAGTGACTCGCAATAAGATTTAATTAATACATTTTTTTATTAATTCACCTTTGTGTTAGATATGGGATGCATTTAGGGGTGATTAACTAAAAATGTGGATAATGGGGTATATCTATAGTTAATCTTAGCTATGAAAATTTGTAAATAACATAAATAAATGTCATAAAGAAGTATGTAAATGACCTAAAAACTATGCAAAAGGAAATTTTAACCCTAATATGCAAGAGGGAAGAGGAAAGAACTCAACCAAATAGCAGATGCTTGCGGGATTGTGTCACAAAGCAGATTGGAGAATCTGTAAGGAGAACGACTATGTAGGAGCTTCAAAAAGGATGGATCGAAATATCGGTGGACTAGGGATCCTAGAGAGGGACTAGGACTGGTCGTAAATTGCACCACCGGTTATAAACTACATTGGTCTTTACGGATGGTTTTCTCATAATTTAGTAATACGCCCTGTCTAAATCTCAAATCTAATTCCTATATTTTATAGTACGAAACTAAGTTTCACATGGCTGGGAGGTGGTCTAAAACCCTTGTTGTGTGTCACATCAGATTCGCTTCCCCATACCGTATGTCGCTAATAATCCAAGATGAATAAAAATACTGCGAAACCCTAATCAAACATTAATACCTAAAAATGCAAATGAATGGGTCGATCGACATCAGTTGCCACAACAATGGAATTATTAAATGAGCATTGTACTACATTTCAGACCCAAACATAGTTCTTGTGAGTGTGTGCATGATGTGCCCTAGGTGCTCTTGTGCGGTCGCACTTTGTGAACTAGTGAGTAATAGATAGATGTAGAAAATGTAATAGAATGTGTGCATGGAATATAATAGAATCCTTCCCCTAGGAAGTGTGATACGATGTCCTAACATTGTGCCTTAATGATGGAGCTATGTGGATGCAAGTGATCTCCAATGAAATAGATGGATGCAACTCTAGATTGATGATGGTAATGACTAGTGCTAGGTACCTCATTATGGTCTCATAAATTTATATTTATAGGATCTAATTTCGTAATTAACCCCAAAATGGCCAATCACCAAAAATATAAAGATCTCAAACAAACTAGAAAGAGCCTAAAGAGTGGTGGGAAAGTTCAAGAAGGATTGAGGTGCCCGTGGTGGGACTCGGCGCAAGGCGCCAAGATTAGCTCCTTGGGTGCCCTAGTCAGGGCTAAAATGATGGAAGATAACGAAAAATTATTGGGCATGTGTGTGGTGGAGGTCAGGAATGATGATAGAAATCAAATAAAAATAGCCAAGAGGCAAGGTTAATTAGTACTTTCTTCACCAAAACCTTCTAACTAGTAGTATGAGACCGAGACTAAATAATGTCTAAAGTGCATGATTTTGTGTCTACATTTGCCCCCACTTTATGTTGGCGAGTGAAAATCTCAGTAACATAAAGTATATTGAGATGTGTACCTAATGCCGATGTAGTTCGATGAAGCAAAGCGTCTGTCAAGGACTAGACAAAGTGTGGAATGACAAAAATATGATGGAGCATGGAAACTAAAGATGAAAATGCGCAAAAAGTGATGAAAGTGAACCTAGGGTGGAACACGTGTGTTGATGTTGATGTGTGTAGTGTACTTACATGGTTAGTATGCAAAGTGTGCTTCCGTGAAGTGTTGTTGTTGTTGCCCTAATTTTAAGTACTTGTTTCTCATACGGCGACTGCTGCAAGGAGAAAACAATCAAGTAGTCAAATATGTATGTATGTATGTGTAAAAATGCATTGTGAAAGATGCATGTAAATGTAATGTGTGCACCTAATCCATGTCAAGAGAAAGAATGTATAAGGATATCTGTATTGTCAAGGTTTTTCAGCGATTCGACACTATAGGTTGAAGAAGTATAGGGAGGAATTGCTCTGTGTCCTCCAACCTTTAACTGCTTCCATGAATGTGTGTGAAGAGATCTCTATATTGTCCTAGTTTTTGGGTGATCCAATGCCACTGGTCGAAGTAGTGTAGGGAGGTACACCCACTGTAACCTCTAAGCTTGTAATCGCTTCCCTGAATGCTAAGGACACCATGTCTTGTAAAAGCCGCTATGTATGGAGTTCGTAGATTGGTCTAAACTCACTTATTGTATGTAAACCCACAATGCCAAGGGCGGAAAGTGCACTGAACTAAACCGGTGTAAATGCATTGTGTAGATTGTAAAACCCCAAATGATGCCCCCCCCTTTGGGGCACATGTAACGTTGCGATAGGAGAATGCAACCCTAAAAGAGGACCAACCGCATGAACCCTGAAACTCTACCTTGTAGGGGAAGGGAATGCACTTGGTAGAAACCAAGGCACACACAAACAAGGATGGCTAGCCAAAGACAAGTGTTAGTACAAACAAGCATGCATTTAAAAGATAATATGTAATCTACGCAAACATTGTAAGAGCGATCAAACAAAGTAGTGTAAACATGCAAGGAGACAAGGGATACTCACAAAGTGGGTTGCAAACATGGGATATCACTCATGATGTCACAAGACACGCAAGGCCATCATGGCCATAAACAACAAACAAGTGTGCACACCAAACATAGGGCAAGGCCCGTAAACAAGAGAAAACAATAACAGACAATAGAACAAACAAGTATGGAAGTAAATATCCTCGCATAACAAACGTTGCACATGAAGCACCCGTTAGCATGCTAGAAAGATAACTAGTATGTTAAAAGTGTGTATAACCAAGTAATGTAAAGTGTTAAGTACAAAATGAAACAATAACACCTAGAAGAGATGAGTGTGGATGCCCCCAGTGACCCGTGTAGGAATGGTAGAAGGCGGGCATCCATGCAAAGCATGTAAGAGACTTGTATCTATGAACACAATTAGAAAAATACGTGGACGCACATGTGTGGATGAGATAGATAAATGACATATAAGAAATATAACTAGCACGAGTAATAAAGTAACCATGAACGAGAGAAAAAAGCAAGAGTAAAAGCAACCATAATATGCAATAGATGAAATGGAATGAAAATGGAGTGTGAAAAATGGAGTGATAAGATCGGTGTGCCCCGAGTGAAGGGTGCAACGTGAATTGTAAGTTGTTCTTATCTAAGGCTTTCATTCCTTTTGGCGTCATACCTATGCATAAAAAGACAAAAATATCCTCCACTTCTAAAGGCACGTAATGTAACCTATACAATTGTGCATCCGAGATTGTATCTTCAATTGTTTGCGTCCTCTCCTGATTGAATTCTTGATAAGTGGTCTAGGCTAGAATTACTTTTACTTGGTTTTACTACGACTCTAAAGGCAAAATCTTGGAATAACATAACCCATTGACATATGCGCCCCTGTAAAATGGGATCATTTACCAAGTATTTTAGTGCCATGTGATCTGTATAAAATACAAAAGGTGTTGCTAGCAAGTACTGTCTGAACTTATGCAGTGTGTAGATCATCGACAAAGCCTCGCGCTATATAGTTGTATAATTTTGTTTTGCAGAGTCAAATTTCTACTAGCAAAGTAGATAGGATGATCTATAATACCTTCTCTAGGATAAGCTAACATTACACCAATGACCGTGTCAAAGGCATCCATATGTACGTGAAATGGTTGGTTCCATGAGGGATAACGTGTAAGGAAATAAGAGATAAAATATGTGGAATAATCCTTACAAATGACGCAACAATGAGAGAAACTAATATGCGAAAAATATTACAGATCTGAAATAAAAGTGCAGAATAAATAACACAAAACACGAGACAAGATTTAACGTGGTTCACCCAATTTGGGCTACGCGTCCACCAAGAATCACTTGCTCGATTTTATTACAAGCCTCCACTCTCTCAATACAATACCGCATCCGTTTGGAGCTATACTCAACAAACTCTGCTAATTCACACCCGAATTCAAAACACATCTGTAATACATTTGCTTGTACATCTATCATATGCATAAGACCATATAAATAGACAACTACTTAAGCAGTTTGATACAAAACCGTGGGTATCAAAACCAAGGGCAAAAACCGTGGGTATCAAAACAATGGGCAAAAGACCGAAAAAACCATGGGCTGTAAAAATACCCGAGAGTGTAACACATGGAAGGTGTACCATACTCTAACATGAAAGTAGGCTCCACAAACATAACATAACGTAGAATAGGTGTTGTAGTAAGTCTCTCTTTTAATGCCTCAAATGTGCGCTATTGTGGTTCTCCCAATAGTATGTCCCTTTTCACTATAGTAACTCCTCTAGGGGTGCGACAATCTTCGCATATCCTTTGATAAATTTTCTCGTAATACTGTATGGCCCAAGAATCCATGCATCTCACTGAGTGGTAGCTCCTCTAGGCCTACATAACCGCAACCTTAGTTTGGATCTAATAACAAACCTTCCTTGCAGATAATATGCCCTAGAAGAGTTACCAAAAGGTGTAGCAAATACACACTTTTTGATGTTTAAAGAGATGCTTAACTGTTTGCATATTTCAAACATTAGGCATAAGTTATCACAATGATCCTTAACAAGCCCATACACTGTCCAATCATCCAAGTAAACCTACAAGAATTTGTGAATAAAATCATGGAATTCTTGAAAAGATATTCGCAAAAATACAACAAATGTGTTCTTCAAACCAAAGGGCATCACCGTATATGCAAAGATTCCCCATTCAGTGGTGAAAGTTGTCTTCTCTTGATCCTCATGTGCAATTATTACCTGATGATACCCAAAGAATCCATCTATAAAAGAGTAATTTCACACCTTGCAAATGCCTTCTAATATTTCCTATGTGAAAGGCGTGGGAAAAGGATCAATCATACATGTAGCATTCAACTCCTTGTAATCCACACAAATCCTAATCTAACCATATTTATTTATCTTTGAATACCATGGGGCTAACCCACTCGATTCTTTTAGGGGCTTAATGATGCTAGATTTCAACATTTTGTGAATTTCTTCTTTAACTTTTACGCGCAGTTAGGGTTGATTCGTAAGGTCTCTTCCTAACCAAGGTGCACACGCCCCTTTAGTTTAATCTTCATCTTACCTAATGACTCATGCACCTCCTTAACTCATGGTAGCCCCAGGGAAATAAGTCCGAAAATCACGTAGTAACTCAATTATCTTTTCCACTTGTAATCAAACCACTAATATCCAATTATGGCCTCCTTAGGTTCAAAATCCATGCCAATGTTCACTTTATTGGTCTTCATAGGTTTATGATAGGTGCACACGTTGTTATCCACACTGCCTAAAATCTCACACGTATATTCGGAATGATCAATGTCTGAATTTTCTTCTTCATTTTCTGCTTAATATCCTTAAGTGTGCTTATACTCTTGTGCTCAAACTCAGGGATATAAAAATCCTTAATGAAATCATCCCGTAGTGATGCATAATCTATGCAAGTATGATCAGGGTCAAATTCCATGTACCAACTATGAGCATATTCCTGCACCGTAGTTACAAACCGACTTACCTTGCACTTAGAAGTCGTAATCCCTTTTGCGCAACACAATATCTCACACATGTGCACATGCTCAACATCATCTTCTATTCCCCTATACTTTGGAAGACGTAGTGACATCTCCAAGTAAATATTTTCAGGTTGGTGAGGACCATGCCCACCTGATCTAGAGCCTCCTGTGTTACCTCTACCTCCATACCCATAAGATCCACCAAAACTAGTGCCACCTATGCCCCCTAATCCTCCGCCCGTAGCCGAACGTGGACCAAGTGGATGTACCGCCTTGTGTCCCAACGGTGGTATGAAATCGAACTCCTACGATGCTGTGAGGTGGTACTACTCTTAGAAGTGAGTCCAAAATTTTGCGCTCTTGAGTTCTGTCACATGGTTTGACGATGCACCGAAAAGGTACCTCCAAATAAAAATAATACATTTTCCCAACCATAGATGCACTTTCTACTTGATTTAATCTTGTTATTCTACTCCCCAAACTAGCTTTCTGACTACTAGTTGTACTAGATATTGGAAAACCAAGTGCAAGGGCTAGGTTTCTAGGTGGATTAAGATGCACGCTCGTGGCCCATGTCATCTTTGCTAGCACACTTCCATATGAGGCTGAGGAGGGTTCCCTGTCATGCTTTCCCAAATGGGGGAGTTCCAGATGCTCTGGCTCCACGCCTTCTACGTGAGCTCTAAATCCTTCACAAGCCATCTCTCTCCTCAATGCCATCCATTCTGCAATATCATGTTGCTTCTCCAACTCCCTCTCATGGCCCTCATTATAATTAAGTCACCTTTCTTCTCTTTACCTCTCTTCGCTAGGTCTACCATCCTTCACCAAACCTTTTCCTACCCCCGCGCATGGTAGGGTTTAGCTAGCCATCAGCTTTTCTTCCAAGTTCAGTGGTTACCATCAAGATTTTGATCGCCAATGGAATGCCTTGCAGATAGGTTCCCTTGGGATAATGTAAAAATTGGAACTCAACTACCTCTAGGAAAGAGTAAGTAGAAATTGAGTACTCTAAAATATAACTATTTAGAACACCACGAAACCAAGTGTCCACAATGCACGTCCAAATCAGATCAACATCATAGAGGGCCTGAAATTATTCCTACATCCAGACAAGTGTGCAATACCTCCAATTCCTTTTAGATGCATAAGCAACCAGCCACTCGTACAACTCTATCAGAAAGATAGAAAAGAATCTCTCATATAAATAGTCATACAAGTTCTGCTCCACCCATGCGCGGCGTCAAAATTAGATCCAATGTTGAACCTCCGAGTGTATTCTTCTTCCAGATCTATTATCCACTCCTCAATACTTGCTAGGTTCAACCAAAGATGTCTTCATCATGAAACATACTGAAAACAATTGAAAAAGAGGTCCTGGAAATGGAACCAATGATGCAACCTAGAATCTAATGTAGAAAACCTAGGCACGCTAAAGCACATCACTCAGCCTAAGCTAAGTACTCACTCGAAGTGCACAAAGGTACCAAGCCCATCTTTAGAGTTTCTTATACAAGATGTTAGTGTGATGATGATAATACATATTCAGATCCATAACTAATCATAAACATTTCACAGTGCATAAACCAGATCTAGATCTTATGGAATCATGAACTAAACAATAACTATAATAAGGCTAACCATACAAGAACTAAATTCAGTTATTTCTAACATCATTATCTAGCCAATATACTCCATTGCATTAAACATGTAAAACACAAGTTTTTGACACTATAAAGTATATCAACGATTCATGCGTATTAAGTTCAAGAACATAACTCTACAATAATTCACTCTCTCTAAACTACACGATTCAATACATATTTATAGAGGTAGGGACTTGCCCTTCATTGCCCATGCACTTCTCAAAATAGGTCGCATGTTGATAATAGCCATGCACCTTTACAATGGCTTGCAGAACATGCAAGTGTTCTAATAATAGATGTCCTATAGTTAACTCTAAGAGGAAATCCTACTATTAGCCTAAACTATGCATGATGCTTAACAACCGCTTGTTCCCAAAATACCATTGCGTGTAGCACAAGTCTTCATCTATATGTGTGCTCCACACGTTATCTCAAAAAATAGCCCTTATCCACAAAAATAGCTAAGTCCCGAGCCAAAGTGTTTTGGCGTGCATTTCCTTCCCTATCTTCCCGCGCCTTCAAATGCACCTTGTTCCGCGTGTGCATCCTTTGTGTGTCTTCTCTTTAGAGAAACATTTTGTCTGCTCAACATTACCCCACACTAAAGTACATTGTTGTCCCGAAAATGGGAATTATTTCTGATGTTCCCAATAATAAAGAATAAGGAATGAAAGAATTAATGAAACATTGTACAAAAGAATGAATTTTCACTCTACAACACCTTCTTCTTCAACTGGGAGGATTAGCTCTGGATATTCATTTTTGATTTCAGCCTCCAATGTCTGCCATTCATTTAGTGTGGTCCTTGTCTTCTTTGGAATATCTGTGGCTATGGCATCCAGTTCATCTTGAGTAATCTTTTCTTTCTCATTTTGTAGTATCTAGACAACATTAGCCATACTTGACATCATTCCTTCCAGGAGGTCCATCTTTTACGCTATGAGCTTCCCAATCTCATTAATCCTCTCTTTGTGTGGATCCTGGGTTCTTTGCGAGGGCCTCATGCTTTTGTTTCACTAGTGCCAATATTTTTGTGCCCTAGTGTCTCATCTTTCATTCTACCAAAACTTCATTATCTTCTACTAGAGTTTTGGTCCTTATTACTACTTCTAGTGCCGCACATAAATTGAGAGCTTGGTCGACTTTCTTTAGCTCATCCTTCAAATTTTGGAGCAATGCCTCATAAGTTGAAATTTTCCTAACCATAGAGGCCCTTGCTCTCTCTGCCTCTTGTTTAGAATCTTTTGGTGCGGGCATCCGAATTGGTCCGTCATCTAACACCAAATCAACCAAAGTGCGCACATAATGCATAACAAAAGGAAACTTTTCTGGTACCTAAGATTCTAGATGAGGCCTTATTTTAAGGATGTGATCACCAATTTCCTCCACCATGCTAACGAAGGCCTCATTATTTTCCCGTTCTTGTTCCTTCTCTTCCTTTAAACACGTTATCTTTGTAGTTTTAGCCTTTTTATCTTCAAGCAACGCTCGAATGGTGGTGGCCTTATCAATGTTTCTCTGTGCCACCTTAGCAAATACTTTGACCATTGCATTACTGACCTACTCATCAAACATTAGAGTAGGTTTTATTATCATGTGCCTACTTTGGGGTGCCTTCTTCACTCTTCGCAAGACACAAGACTCCTCGCACACGTCAAAATATAGTTCATCCATATGAGTTTGCATGGACTAGGATAATTGCTTCCTTGTGTGCGTAGTGGCCATATCTAGATCCATCAGCTCCCACCCATATAACTCCTTAAGGCCCATAGTGCTTTGAAACCGGGTGCAGATGATTTTTCTTGTGTCCTCAGTATAGCCCATACTAGGGACAACATACTCTTCACTTGTTCTTTCTCTTTTTGTTCTTGGCCCCTTAGGAACTTGGGCACTAAGGTCTAGAGTTGGTCCTTCTCCTACCTGAGTCGTAATGGGCGCGTTGGGTTGTTCTTGCACAATTTCTTCTGCTTCTTTCACCCCTTCCTCTTCATCTCTCATTTCTTCATCCCAAGGTTCCTCCACATCTTCAAAGCTGAACTAGGGTTCATGGCGTGCTCTCTTCAAACTCCTCCTCATCAAGCTTCATCTTTCTTCTTTTCTTTCTCTCGGGTGCTTCTTTTTTAGGGGAGAGTTGAGGTGACCTTTGTAAAGGTTGAGATGTTCTTGTGCCTTGGGTTCTGGTTCTTTTGAACACCTTTTTAAATTGGCATTCCTCATGGACTATACCCACGTCCAAGTCTTCCTCTCCTCCTTGCGTCTGTGGGGGAGTATTTACATGCTCACTTCCCACTTTGTTTGTGGTTTGTCTTTGTCCTCTATGGTCCAATCCTCCACTATCCTCGTCAATCTCTTCTTCCTTGTCTCCTTCTACAGTCGAGGCAGGATTTGAAGCTGCCACATTTTCAACTGTGTGTTTTCCCTTCGGCGGCCCTGAAAGCACGAACTCATTCTCCACATACTTGTCATTTTCCATCCTAAGCTTGAGCTGAAGATAGATAAGCATGGCCCCACTATCCCCAATATCCAAACTAACTCGACTTCATGCTTATAAAATCATAAATAAGCCTCTCAATATATGTAGATCGACCTAGATAAACATAAGTTTTCCTTAGAGTATGGTAGTCACAGTCTACCTTGTCCGCGTTGTAGCTCAACTAGCATGCATCAGTAAACTTGTGTACTGCTACCTGGAAGTAACATGTTGTGAAGGTGTATGGCAGTTTGCACTGGGACTCCATGTCCCATCCTTCATTGTGAATCACATGATGCAAAAATGTTGATACACCGCAAACTATATTGCCTTGCCCACTACTAAGGGTAACTCCTTTGGAATGCACCATTCCTCCTCAAAGGTGTGCGAAGTCGATCATACCATAGTTCTACCCTTTGTTTGAACGAGCCACTAATTGTTCCTCCACACAAAAATTTCTGAGACTCTCTACAAAGGACTTATTTTCCACGGGGTATTCCCAAATTTTATTATTTGGCCCATCGGGCACTCTAATTTCTACAAAAAGAGAGATAATAGGATAGCACCAAAACTTATCTTCTCACCTGTGCACGCTTCCTCAATAATTGTTTTCGCTTATGTATCCAGCCTAAGTTCTACACTTCTACTTGTGACATTTTCTTCGCATTATGTAACCACATGGTATTTACTTATGACCATCTCTCCTAATCATTCAACTTAGTGATCGGTTGCGCGATTACTCCGCACCATAAGGTACTTCCTTAATATGTAGATGTACATTCCACGCAGACCCTTGACATATCCTAACTCCTTGCTTGTGGCTATAACAACTACCTTATCAGTTAGATCACTACTAACCTATGTCCCTGTGCCCTTCAGTCCTGTCAATGTAGCAATCAAAGGTACGATGATCCTTACCTGCCATCCAACAAAATAGAAAAAGTCCTCATGGAATTTGCTCATAAGCCATTGGTATAAAATTTCTGGTTTTCCAAAATATGGGAGTTCATACAGTTGATACACCCCTACCTTCTTGAGAAAATTCTCCCCAACATCGTCATATACTGGTATGTCATCCATTGTGTGTTTTTTGGTCTTCTTATTCAACAATGTGTCCAACTCTCCCTTGTTATCAGTGGTGTGGTGGTTGTAGTCACTTACTTTGCATCTATGGATATGGGAATCCCAATCCCATTCGATGATCACTCCTTCTGGATACTGCATTTCTGAAAAATTTCTCTCGGGAGCATCTTCGACCTCGATTTCCACCTTTTTCTTCCCTTCGTTCCTACTTCAGCTACTTTCTTTGGTGTTATGGTAAAAATCTCATCTTTTTCCTCTATTGAGTAAGCTCTCATGCCCTAGCTCCAAATTACGTGCCCTTGCTCTAAACCATGTGCCCTAGCTCCTCAATGCTTCTACTTCGCTCAAACCCTTCTCCAGTGGGGACGCAAGCCACTTTTGTGCACAAATATTCTCTCCACTCTTGGTTTTACAACTCTCTGCACCTCAACACGTTTCACTTGGTTTGGTCGCAACTAGCTCATTCGAATACTTGTGATCGCAAAGGTAGAAATAAACCCCGCATCACGTCTTTATATAGAGTTGCTATTTTTTTTTCATTTATTGCTCCTTTACCTACTACCGATCCTCTCATTAATTGACCATTTTCACAATTTTTGTGTGATACACCTACGTTCCATAGTTATAAATTTCCAGTGTGCCTTCCTACCTTCTGGCTACAAAACTCCTTCTGTGTGCGTCCATGTGCCAAAGAACCTCACCATTGCGCCCTCCTCTAGTAGTTTCTATGGCCGCCGCTTGCTTAGCTTGTGTTATACTGTTCATTCATTTATTTCCAGCTATGGTCTTCCTTAGGAGAAATCTTCTTTCTAGTAGCTCCCTTCCATTTTTGAATAACACCTATAATAGTATGTTCCCATGTGTACCTATTTATGAATAACAACCACCCCACACCAATGGTATGTGCAATCCTCTACGCATAAAAATACTTCAGATTGTAATTAGCTTTTAACACGCAAATGCGCTTATTACACAAAGCACCAAACTAAATTGGCAAAGCATAGCGATGAAGAAGGGAATAAAATAAAAGAAATACATAAAGGGAAATCCATACTAAATGGCAATACTTCCTTATTACAAACACCAAGAAGACTTATTTATAGTAGGCCTTCAGCCTACTCCCATTGAAGTGATTGGGTAAGCGTGTTCCATCAAGTGCCTCTAATCGAAAAACATCTAATTTAAGGATGTGAGTGATAACATATGGTTCCAACCAATGCACCTTAAGTTTTCTGGATGGTGTAGAAACTTGGAATCATAAAGAAGTATCATCTATCCAACTTCAAGCTTCTTATCACGATGTGTTTGTCATGCCATGCCTTCTGTTGTCACCAAATCACTACACCGCCTGAATGGCTTGAGAATGAATCATGAAATTCGGTGTGATTGGGAGACATGGGATCACCTCTCAAGCTGTGGGACTTAGGCTCAAGGTGAACCTCTGGAGAAGGCCGACTTCCTCTTCCTAAACTAAAAACAACACTACTTCTAATACAGGAAAGATGGCTAACTAGACCTATGCTAACATTTCATGGGATTAGGGAGAGAGAATTGCAAGGAAATAAAACCTAAACTAGAAGTGGTGATGCACCAAGAAAAGGGATGTTTAACCTCTGGAAGGGTTAACGTGGGTAGGATGCTTGCATCGTTGGCCACCTTCACCTATTGCAACTTGGAAAGGGTATAAAATACCACAGACTGGAAAGCATGTGTTCCTTTGTTGAACTCGATCAGACAATAAGATACCTATCTCCCAGTGGAAAAGGATGAACTTGAAAAGGGTGAACAGGCACCACGACTCAACTGCATGCAATATTCACCACTTGATAAACACAAAATTCTATGAACCTGCAATGGAAACCAGAACTTGTACTATGCACCTGAAAACATGAGAGAGGCAAATAGAAGTAGGAAAATCATGGAAGGACATTCATATGATCACAAAGCATAATTCTCATTACTTCAAGCACTTACATAGTGCATCATTACATTAGGTGAAAAGGGCATAGGCTGCCATTACAATTCAAGAAGAAAGGCTTGAGAACCTACAAATTCACAGATTGTGAAGAGAATGGGAAGCTTGGAAGTGTCTAATCCTCCAACTTGAGTGACCTGTTGGAACCCACTTATTAGAACCTACTTGTTTTGTTGGACCCCTTGGAATGAACTTCCAATTTACATTTATAGAAAAAATTGAGAGAGAGGAGAGAAGGAGTCATAATTTTCCTTCCTAAATGGAAGGCACATGATGTATCATTTATTACATTTTGTTGAACCACTGAAAAGGTTCCATCATGCATCATTAAGGCCTGTTGACATAGTCTTCACAATTAATTAAAATAATAATAATAAATATTATTATTTAAAATATTTAAATAAAAATATTAATATAATTAAAAATTAATGGGACCCTCCAGTTGATTGTCTCTGCTATGATGGGAAAAGCCAAAAATGGCCCAACTCGGTAGTTGGATCGCCGAGCCAACTCACCAAGTTGGTCACTAACTCCATCATCCTTACTCTCCACTGCCGCACCGAGCTGAGAACCTATTTCCATCCACCGAGCTCTTGTGAAAACTCGCTACTCAAGTGGAGCTCGACCCATGAGTCTGTCATCGTTGACCGAGCTCCCATGATTCATTGCGTCCACCCGATGAGCTCTCACCACTGAACAACTCCTATCAAGTTGCCCTCCACCATTACGCTGAGCTCTCCCGATCAATTTGACAGTTGATGTGCACTTTGCCGACTCCATCTCTTCCATGACGAGCCCGAGCTACCGAGTTGCTTGAACATGAAATGCCACCTACTCGAGTTCCCTAAAACATCTCACCACCGATGCAAGTGGGTTACGTAAAGGAATGCATCGGCAGATCCACTTATTCAATTCCTCTACCATACTAGTTCTCTGCCACTGGTCCGAGCTCATCCTCTACGAGCTTTGTTTGTGATGCATTTAGGTATCCTCTATCTCGAGCATGTCTAACGGAGCTCACCACCCATGCTATTATCGATGATTTCCTCTACGAGCTATCCACTCTACGAGCTACCTTCCTCCTCTACTTGGAAAACTCCACGAGTCTTTCTACAAGCTCACTGCGACCAAAATGACTTTACACCGCTCAGTAACCACCCCGAGTATCGAGCACCTTTCGAGGCGACCAAGCTCCAACCGTCTCTCGAGTACACTCCATTCACGGTGAACCCAAGCTTTATGTTTGTATTTGAGCTCATTATTTTGCGTTGATCCTTGATCGAATCACTCGAGATCATTCCTATCTTCACTTGAGTTGTTCTGGAAGAGACCTATCATGAGGGCCCTAGCTAGCTCCCCGACCCTGTCAAACATAATGTTCCAATTTCGAGCTCGAGAGCCCGTAATAATTTTACCTAATGCAACACAAGCCCAATAAAATGATTTTAGTTTGCATTAGTGCACTTATATGTTGATTTGGGCCCAATTGAGCTATGTTGGAAGATCCTGCTAAGACGCATGAAAGTATAAAATAATTCCGAGAAAAGTTTATACACTAACTTTGACAATTTAGCCTGTAGACCCTTGTTCATTTTTACCCAGGGGGAAAAAATGGACAACATTTTTGGCAACCTCTCAGGGATGATTTCCTACTAAGCATGATTCTAGTAGCCTTAAGTCATCCATTGGGCATGGAGTCAATATTTGTAAATCGAAAACCAATTCGATCCTCTATGATACATCCTGAAATCCCCTTAAGCATTGCTGATCTTGGACCTCCCTTGAATGCTAAGCATGAAGTATACCGAATCTGATGAACACTTGGAAACTATGGAACACTACATAATTTTGACTGAAACAGATCATGAAACTCTTATGGAATCTTTGAACCTTCCTTATCCTTGACACCTTCCAATGATGCAACAAGTGTGTAGAACAACACAAGAGCAACAACGAAAAACAAAACAAACTAAAACTAAAAACCATACATGCCCCAATTGAAACATGCAAGGTGTGCAATGCACTTATTCTGCTAAAAGCAAACCTATACTACCCTACACTAACCAGAAGCACAAGTGAGCTAAACAAAACCTGCAACTGGTTGTGCAAAATAGCTCCCTTTCCTCATAATGGATTTCCATGTAAATGATGTGACGATGGACATGGCTGAGAATGAGAGTGAAAAATGAAACAGCCCAGTTTTTCCACTTGGCCCACTGGGACATCAACTAGAAAGAGAAATAATTCCTCTTTTAGTTACTCTGCATTTGTCCTGTAGAAGCATTGCAACTGATCCTCATAATTTTGAAACTCATCCTCACACTCTGAAGTGAATGTGACTGGTTTTGGCTTCTCTTCTGGCTTCAATGAAGCCAGGTACTTGATAGGACATGGCCTAACCCGTTGAATATTCCTGCTTGTCTATACTTCAATTTTAACAAGAAAGTCTTGCTGAAGACATTCTCAAAAAAGATGGTTATCCACGATCTAATTTCCCTCTTGTTTCTCATTTACAAATATCTTATCTTTCACTTGTGTGAATGGTATGAAGGTGATGTCCTCTCCATTTATTTTTCCTTCTTTGACAACAAGGAGTTCCATTTTCATCTGCAGGAAAAGTTGTTCGAAACTCTAACCTCTTCATCCCACATGAAACTGTAAGATCAAATCCTTTTTTGTTGTTTTTCAGAAAATTAAGGGAAGTACAACTTCCTTGGTTTTCTTCCACCATCACTTGTTCATCAAACAAATATGGCCCCACAATTGAGAGTAAGAAACTCTCAATAATATCATCTTCACCCAAAACCTTCAAAGTTGACTTAGTTTCTCCCACATGCTCCTCTCTTTCTTCATTCAATGAATATTACAGATGATCCAAGTCTTCCCATTCAAGGAGATAACTTGAAACTACAGGTGTTCCAGAAGTGGGTATTTCTATAGGCTCTTCTGCATCCAAATACTCCAAATCTGACAGAAAATATGCTTCTTTGTTCTCCGAATGTGCAAAGGGTTCAACCTCCCTTATGGTGTTTCTGAATTAACAATTGATTCCTCATGACCTTTCTCGTCTTTAAACATAAAATTTGTAAGATCAAATTCATCTAAGAAAATAGAGTTTTGAAAATACGAAGAAGGGAAGAATCTAAAACTTCTTGCATGGTATAATCTATACTTGAAACTTTTGAGTCCATCATGGAAAGAATCCTGCTATGATCAGTTGTTGTATTCGATGATGATGTTGGAAAGTCACTACAATGCTCCAAAAGTGATGCAATTTCTTGACGTGCTTGACAGGTAGGATCATTACACTCATAAAAATCACCTTGTACACTTGAGAGTCTTTCTTCTTTAGCTTGCACATCCTCTTCTCCAACAGACTCTACCACCTTTGGTGATTCAAACTCCTCTGATGGAACTGAGCCAATATGAATACTACATTCTGAATAAGTAGGTTGCTGGTCTTCCTCGTTCAACTCTAGATTTGTTTATGGTACAAAACTAGTTTGTTTTGCTTGTTCTTGAGCCTCAACTTCTGTAAAAGGTTTAGTCAGGAATGAAGTTTGCTTGATGTTAAGTTTTGCAGCCCATTTCTTCAGATACTCTCTCTTTTCTATTCTCTTCGACCATATACTCCTCCTATTTGCTCATTTCTTGACAATGATCTTCCCAAAATGGATTTGGGACTATAAGAGGAGGGGTGGGTTGGGATTCAACTGATTCCCTCATTGTTTGAGGAAGAGATTCATTATCTTGTCTTGATGGCCCTTGTAGAAAAGAGGGAACTTTAGAAGGATGAGGCATGGAAGATTCATGATGGAATGGAGGAATAGAAGATGAAGTAGTGAATTCCACCGAAGGGGTAGAAACTGGAAGGTTAGGACTATGGGGTTCAAGTTGAAACTACATGGATGGAAACACGGGAAGAGGGTTGTAAGGTGGTAATGCAGGGACCTCCCATTGATATGATTGGCTAACATTACATTCATGAACATCTATTTTCTTGATCCATTCTCCAACCCAAGTTATCATCTTGATTATGAATTGAAGCTTTTGTTGAGGGATAATCTCACATGGTATATGACCAGTCCATGGGTATGGAATTCTGAAGCCAATCTGGGATGCCTTTGTCATTTCATTGATTCTTATTTGCATCATGTTATACTCCAACTCACGAACCTTCTTCTGCAAGTGATCTTCTTCAGGTGTACAATAGATCCTAGAATCTGCATGCCATTGTTCTTCAAAGAGCCCTCTAGTCTCGGTGGATAACCGAAATGATCTGCATCTTGCTCCTGTGGACATGCATGCTCAAACTAATACTCATCATGAAATTGGTTTGGAGGTGGATTGTAATAGCCTGAAGATGGAAAGAACCATCGTTGCTGTAAGTGGGAGTCCCACTGTGGAAATGAAGCCATGATTGCACAACTTCATGAATGGGAGAAAATGGAAAGATATGGAAGAAAGCTAAATGAAAAATGGGTAAAAATAAAGGTTTGCAACACATAGAGGAGGGTACTTATACCAATGGAGTTGCTAGTTGTGCTTAGGTATACCTCATAAGGTTTAAATTTCACTAAGATCATAACAACTTAATGAAATGAAGTGAACACAATACACACACCTATGAAAGATGAGCCTCTATCCTATCGGGCGTGCCAAAAATTGTTGTCACCATATCAATGCACCCCCCGAATGGCTTGAAATGAATCATGACATTCAGTGCGATTGGGACACATGGGATCACCTCTCAAGCTATGGAACTTGGGCTCAAGGTGAACCTTCGGAGAAGGCTGACTTCCTCTTCCTAAACTAAACCCAACACTACTTCTAATGCAGGAAAGATGGCTAACTAGACCTATGCTAACATTTCATGGGATTAGGGACACAGAATTGCAAGGAAATAAAACCTAAACTAGAAGTGGTGATGCACCAAGAAAAGGGATGTTTAACCTCTGGAAGGGTTAACATGGGTAGGATGCTTGCATCATTGGCCACCTTCACCTATTACAACTTGGAAAGGGTACAAAATACCATAGACTAGAAGCATGTGTTCCTTTGTTAAACTCGATCAGAAAATAAGATACCAATCTCCCAGTGGAAAAGGATGAACTTGAAAAGGGTGAACAAGCACCACAACTCAACTGCATGTAATATTTCACCACTTGATAAGCACAAAATTCCATGAACCTGCAATGGAAACCAGAACTTGCACTATGCACCTGAAAACATGAGAGAGGAAAATAGAAGTAGGAAAATCATGGAAGGACATTCATATGATCACAAAGCATAATTCTCATTACTTCAAGAACTTACACAGTGCATCATTACATCAGGTGAAAAGGGCATAGGTTGTCATTACAATTTGAGAAGAAAGGCTTGAGAACCTACAAATTCACAGATTGTGAAGAGAAGGGGAAGCTTGGAAGTGTCTAATCCTCTAACTTGAGTGACCTATTGGAAACCACTTTTGGAACCTACTTTTTTGTTGGACCCCTTGGAATTTTAATTTATAGATGAATTTGAGAGAGAGAGGAGAGAAGGAGTCATAAATTTCCTTCCTAAATGGAAGGCACGTGATGTATTATTTATTACATTTTGTAGAACCACCGAAAAGGTTCCATCATGCATCATTAAGGCCCATTGACGTAGTCTTCACTAACTCCATCGTCCTTACTCTCCACTACCACACCGAGATGAGAACCTATTTCCATCCACCAAGCTCTTCCGACAACTCGCTACTTGAGTTGAGCTCGACCCATGGCTCCTTCTTCCATAGTTGACCGAGCTCCCATGATTCATCGCGTCCACCTGATGAGCTCTCACCATAGAACAAATCCTATCGAGCCATCCTCCACCATTACACCGAGCTCTCCCGATCAATTCAACAATTGATTTACACTCTGCCGACTCCATCTCTTCCATGATGAGCCTGATCTATCAAGTTGCTTTGAATCGAAATCGCCACTTAGTCCGAGTTCCCCTGAAACATCTCACCATCGATGTGAGTGGGTTACGTAAAGGAATGCATCGGTGGAGCCACTCGGGCCGACTCCTCCACCATACCGATTCTCTGCGCCTGTCTCGAACTCATCCTCTACGAGCTCTATTTGTGATGCATCGAGGTATCATCTATTTGAGCATGTATGATGGAGCTCACCACCCATGCTACCATTGACGAGTTCCTCTATCAACTTGGTGCTCTAAGAGCTACCTTCTTCCTCTACTCGGTGAACTCCATGAGTCTTCCGATAGCTCATCGCGACCAAAATGGCTTTACATCGCTATAACCACCTTGAGTAACGAGCACCTTGCCAAGGTGACCAAGCTCTAACCGTCTCGACTACACTCCATTCACGCCGAACCCAAGCTTAGTTATTACCTACGAATCAATCGAATCTTTTCTCCTCCCCACTCTACTTTGCTTGGCCTCACCACATATTGTGTTTAAACCACGAGTCCTTATTTGCGCCGAGTGACTTAGGCTAACTCCTGACTCGGTGACAGACTCAGAACTCCTCCTAACATGGTGATCAACTCGGATCTCAGAACTCGATCCTCAATTTCTCTGAACCCCGAAAGACATAAAATCCAAATCCTGAAAAACTGAAACTCTAAATTTTGGAGTTTCGGACTTTGGATTTATTCAGCTCATTCAATGTTTTTGACCCCAAAATCTTTGAAATTCTGAAATGAAATTATCCAAAAAGATTTTCTGAAATAAAACTCAAAGCTTGACCTTGGCCTACCTCATTCAAGATCCTGGTCCCACGATGACTTCACACTGCTGACTTGTCTCGATCCATGGTGAGCTCTTTCGAATCCAGTCTCTAGCAAGCCTTCCCTCTTGTTTTTCATTGCCGAGTTGACCACTTGTTTGAAACATGCTGACCTCGTGGTATCCTCCAAGCTAAATTCAACCTGTGCGAGCAACTCAAATGCTATGAGCTATTTCATTACTTCGAATGACAAGTTGTATATCAATTATGCCAGTGGGTTTTCCAATTCCACCGTGTTCTCATCTTGATGGATGCTTGGCCTTTCCTGACATGATCCCGACTGACCCTTTCACGACAGAGTTACATTGACATTGGCCTTGGCATCAAGCTCATCACCCGAACCCTAATGTCAACTCACACTGACTACATAGTCCCCTCCGAACCGATGAGGGGCTCATCGTTCATTCATTCCTTTATGGAGACATTGATTGGCTCGCCTTTGCACATCTCGGCTCGTATTGAATCCTATGAGATTTTCTCCAACTTGAATTAGATCTCGACCCCTTTGTGGCTCACGACAACATTCCTGCAAGTAAGTCGACTAAGCTACCCCCTACATATTCCTTTTTGTGTGCTTGAACACCGAGCCCAAGCCGAGTCGTCCATCGAGTTACATTTGCATTTGAGCTCATTCTTTTGTGTTGATCCTTGATCAACTCACTCGAGATCGTTCCTATCTTCACATGAGTTGTTCTGGAAGAGACCTATCATGAAGACCGTAGCTAGCTCCCGACCTGCCAAACATAATGTTCTAATTTCGAGCTTGAGAGCTCAGTAATAATTTTACCTAATGCAATGAAGCCCAATAAAATGATTTTCGTTTGCATTAGTGCACTTATATGTTGATTTGGGCCTAACTGAGCTATGTTGGAAGATATTGCTAAGGCACCATGAAAGTATAAAAGAACTCTGGAAAATTTTATACACCAACTTTGACAATTCAACTGTAGACCCTCATTGTTCATTTTTACCGGGGGCAAAATGGACAACACTTTCTACCGGCCTTTTCTGTTTCGACTCTAATGAGCTATGGTGCGCCTCTCATCTAGCTGTATTAACTTGTCAATTATTTCTTCTAATGCTTGTTCATTAGCTAGACCTCCCGCGTGCACAATACATAAAGAAGGTAACATGAATTCCATGGGAAGAACTGCTTTTGTGCCAAACACCAACTGAAAGGGTGTAGCCTTATTTAACCTTTTGTAAGTTTTTCTATATGCCCAAAGTACAACAAAAACTTTATCATCCCAATATTTCCTTCCAACATCACAAATTTTTGTTAAGGTCTGGCTCAATATCTTGTTGAAGGCCTCAATAGTCCCATTTTCTTGAGGATGATAAGGTGTCGTCTTATGGTGCATGACCATAAATTCATCCAATAATATCCTGATTGTTTCATTCAAGAAGTGTGTGCCCCTATCACTTGTCAAACTTAGCAGACATCCATACCTAGTAAGAATATTTTCCCATAAGAACCTTTTTATTGTAGTTATTGTACATCCTTTGTAGGTGTTGCTTTTTTCCATCATGTAAGATAATCTATACAAGTGATGATGTAGTGTAATCTAGTTCTACTCGGTTGGGGAAATAGGACCCACAAAGTCTATTGCCCATTTTTCAAACGGCTCTAGCACTAGTAATAGGCCTCAAAGGCATTTCATCTCTTTGTCCAAGTTTTCCAAGGCACTGACAGTGATCACACACCTTACAATACTCTTTACAATCCTTGTACAAGGTATCCCATCATAATCCAACGAGTAGAATCTTGCGCATGGTGGCATCACCTGCATAATGCCCACTGTAATATTGCCATGCACCTCTTCCATGATATCGTGTGTGCTCATGTTCTAATACACACCCGGTATGATACTTCATCTCGGGATAGTTTGTATAAGTCACCACTGATCAACATGAAGGGTGCAATGTGAATTGCAAGTTGTTTCTTCTCCAAGGATTTCATTCCTTCTGGTGTCATACTTGTGCATAAAAATAAAACAATATCCTCTAATTCTAAAGGCGTGTGATGTAACTGTACAACTATGCA
Organism: Taxus wallichiana var. yunnanensis; assembly: GCA_018340775.1. Classification (NCBI taxonomy): domain Eukaryota; kingdom Viridiplantae; phylum Streptophyta; class Pinopsida; order Cupressales; family Taxaceae; genus Taxus; species Taxus wallichiana. The sequence goes on from CM031242.1 coordinate 661,858,366, forward strand.
TCCAACATTGTATCTTCAATTGTTTGCGCGTCCTCTCTTGATTGAATTATTGATAAGTAGCTTTGGCCAAAATTACTTTTACCTGGTTTTACCATGACTATAAAGTCAAAATATTGGAATAAGAGAACCCATCAACATATGTGCCCCTATAAAAAAGCAGACTTATTTACCAAATATTTTACCGCCATGTGATCTATATAGAATACAAAAGGTGATGCTAGCTATAAGTCTTGTTTGAACTTATGCAAAGTGTGTAGATCATCAACAAAGGCTCACACTCTATAGTTTTATAATTTTATTCTCAGTAGAGTCAACTTTCTAATAGTAAAGAAAAAGATGATCTATAATACCTTCTCTAGGATGAGCTAACACGCGCCAATGTTCGTGCTGAGGCCTCCACATGTGTGTGAAACAATTTGTCCCATGAGGAAAACACAAAATAGGCGTTATAGTAATTCTCTCCTTCAATGCCTCAAATGTGTGTTGCTATGGTTCTCCCCAATAGTATATCCCTTTTCCCTTTAGGTTTTGCTTCTTCCCATCGTGTAAGATAATCTGTACAAGTGATGATGTAGCGCGATCCGGTTCTACACGTGGTTGGGGAAATAGGACCCACAAAGTCTATTGCCCATTTTTCAAATGGCTCTGCACTAGTAATAGGCCTCAAAGGCATTTCATCTCTTTATCCAAGTTTTCCAAGGTCGATAATGATCACACGCCTTACAATACTCTTTACAATCCTTGTACAAGGTCTCCCATCATAATCCAATGAGTAGACTCTTGCATGTGGTGGCGTCACCTGTATAATGCCCACCCGTAATACTACCATGCACCTCTTCCATGATATCTATGTGCTCATGTTCTAATACATAACGACACAATACTTCATCTTGACCTAGTTTGTATAAGTCACCATTGATCAACATGAAGGGTGCCACGTGAATTGTAAGTTGTTTCTTCTCTAAGGATTTCATTCCTTCTAGTGCCATACCTGTGCGTAAAAAGACAACAATATCCTCCAATTCTGAAGGTGTGTGATGTAACCTATACAACTCTCCTGATTTAATCCTTGATAAGTGGTCTGGGCCATAATTACTTTTACCTAGTTTTACCACGACTGTAAAGTAAAATTCTTGGAATAAGAGAACCCATCGACATATGCGCCCCTGTAAAATGAGATTATTTACCAAGTATTTTAGTGCCATGTGATATGTATAAAATACAAAAGGTGTTGCTAGCAAGTACTATATGAACTTATGCAGCACGTAGATCATCGACAAAGCCTCGCGCTCTATAGTTGTATAATTCTGTTTTGCAAGATTCAACTTTCTACTAGCAAAGAAGATAGGATGATCTATAATACCTTCTCCAAGATGAGCTAACACTATGCCAATGGTCATGTCTAGAGGCATCCACATGTACGTGAAATGGTTGGTTCCATGAGGGAAACGTAGAATAGGCATTGTAGTAAGTCTCTCCTTTAATGCCTCAAATGCACGTTCTTTGCGGTTCTTCCCAATAATATGTCTCTTTTCCCTTTAGTAAGTCCTCTAGGGGCGTGGTAATCTTTGCATATCCTTTGATACATTTTCTTTAATACCCTATATGGCCCAAGAATCCACACACCTCGGTTTGATTGTGTTGGTCGTCAAATAGGACTTTTTAGAAGAGCAACAGTCAGGGGACAAAAAGTCCCTCCTCTTTAATGGGAGAGGTTCCCTTATTTTGAAACAAACTTATTTACAAATACACAGAACATTATTTTATGGTCAAACTTGGATATTACGAAAGCGTTTTCCACAAGTATCATCAGTTACGCCAGGACTGAGGAAGGGGAATAAGAAGATGAGCAGAATAGCAACATTCAGAATTATAGATAGCAGAATAATTCTTCGTGTATGCGAAGCTTCAAAGGATTTAAGACAAGATCATTTGCATTAGCTGAATGGGATTAAATTTAAAGACACAAAGTTCCGTAAATAACCTTCTTCAGATTTGTTAATCAAGGACACAAAGTTCCTTCTTGGTTGTACAAGATCACTGTACTTGCAAAACTGAACAGTATGCAATCAGAGAGACTAAACGAGTTAGGAACAAAACGATCTTCACAATATTAAAGGAAAACACAGAGACAACGAGAATCAGATAGACAAAGAACGGAAAGCCCTTTTGTATTGATTTCTTTCAGATCTATTTACACTTTCAGCAAATATCCAAGTTCTTCCCCCTTTTGGAAAATGGCGTGGAAAGGCCATTATATAGATTACAAGTCAGTTACTCTTCGTAACCGTTTCTTTTAACCAAAGAATAGTTAAGTACCGCCAATTGCAATACCTTAACTAATTACAAAGAATACGAAAAGAAAGGAAAGAAGAGGAAAGAAAGGAGAAGGAGACAGGTGGCCGGCTATTGGGAGGGACCCACTGTCTTCAGAATCCGCTGCCTGAACTTCTTCAATGACTCAGCTATATCTCGCCACGAGGACCGACGTGTTGGTTGCATCGAGTCCAAAATCCCAGACATTTCTCCATCTCTTTATCAAACTCGACGTGAGTATGATAGTCTTTGTTTGCTTCTTCAATGGCAGACTGAAGAGAACAAATTTCCTTTATCTTGTCCTTAGAGATGGAGTCTTCCTTGAAAAGATTATCTTTGACAAAAGCTCTGAACTGAGCTTTGATTTCTTGCAAGGACAAGGGAACGCTGAGTTTTCATCCGAAGATGACAATGCATATCTTTGAACGCAAAGCAGTGCCAAAGGTGTCTTGAAAGCTTCTCCCTTCGCCATTATTCTTCATTTCTCCTACTGACTTCCTCCAGGACTTTGATTTTCCACTCCATGTTTGTAGACCCAAGATCTCGACAGGTTGTCCTTAGCATCATCGAAAATCTTGTTCGCCAGTAAGATGTTCTCATCTGTCTGGCCCATGAGGCGAAGGTCTACAATGCAACTACTCCAGAGCTTAAGCTCTTTATCCATTACCCCAATAGTAGAGGACAGCACATTGCAAATTATCTACCTTTCCATGTAGCTTAAAAGCTTCATCGATGAAGTTTAGCCCAGCAACAAGCATGTCATCCACCATGGCTTCAATAGCTCTGCCATAGACAGAATACTTGTGCATATCTTTAATACTTTGTACTTCATCTTGGCTTAGAATTACAGGAGGTGGTAGAGCAGTCAAGGGGGTAGGGTCCAAAACTTTGTCCTTAGACAAGAGTGACTTGATAAAACTTGTGAGAACTTGGGTTTGTTCTTCCAGCTGTTCAATAGTCTGCTGCCCTTTCTCCACCCTTCCAATGACCCTTGTGACTGTTTCCTGGAGGTTATGAATCTCACCTTCAGGAGTAGACTCTCCCATAGGGATCCTTGAAAGCTCCAAGTCAGATGTCAGCAAGTCTGATTCTGATTTGTCTACTGTGGGCTTAGCAATCTCCAGGAATTGCTGACCTTGAGCATCTGACACAATCCTGGAAGTAGTTCTGGCTTTCTTGGCACGAGAAGGAGTGGTGCCCAACAAGGCTGCAACAGCATCAAAATTTGGTCCCAAGCTTAGAGAGGAGGATTTTCTCTTCCTTTTGTCAACCAGAGGTTGCACCCAAGCAAAAGAGGAAGAAGAATCTGCAGGAGAAGCAAGGGGACCAAGAGACAGGGAGCTCATGACACTCAAGGTCTGTGCAGCTGCTGACTCAAGCTGAGATGTGGGAAGAACACTGGAGGCAATAGCAGTAGAAGAGTCAATAGCACCCGGAAGTTCAGTGCTCTGTATCTCTTTGTCCTTATCTGCTGGGTCTTCAGGAACATTTGCAGGAGTGGGCATTTCACTTTCTTCACTTTCACTGAGAACAATGATGTTCTCTGGCCCTATAGGCAACTCTACTTGTTTTCTTGGAGGATCATTCTCTGCAGGTTCCTTCTTTACCTCTTTGAGTTTCTTCCTGTATACCTGGGTAGATGGAGAAGGAGTAGATTCTACAGGTCCTCGAGCTGTTGAGGCAGGAGGGGTCTTCACTGGTGTCCCAGATTCTGGAACTGATGCCTCTCTTATTGGCGTCGAATCACCTTTGGAGCTAGATTCTCCTGAGTGCCTCTTGAATTCTCGGATCCTCTTACTGAACCAGACCCTAGTCCTGATCAAGACTGGAGCAAGAATCTCAGCCAGATCATCTCTCTCTTTCCTGTTCCAATCCAGGTCCTCCAGAGGGGTGTGCTTAATCACATTTTCATACTCATAAGAGTATAGCTCAGAATTATCATCCTGGAGACCTTCAGGAACTTGGTATAGACTGAGTTCTTGGATCAATTGCAGGGAGAACCTGCCACAATGCCTTCTTCTGGCTTCAAAATCATCTGCACAGTCAGCCCAGTAGTCTTCTGTATCTGCCCTATGATGATATATTATCTTGAGGTTCTGTTCAATGAACTTCTTCAAGTCAAAACAGGTTCTAGGCTTGAAGAAATGAACAGTGATAGGGACCAGGGCTCTTTCTATGTTCTGAGCATCCAGAGCTGTTTTGCATGTGTAGTTTCCCAGAGAGATGGGAAAGTGCAAGCCAGAAATCTTCTTGTCTCTGCAAGTTCTGTGCAACTTGTCTAGTTGCCTGCATACTTCTATCAGGGCCATTTTGTCGTTGCAGAACATGGGGAGCCGCAGAGGGGTGCTCTCATAGCAGCGGCCCTGATGATATAGGAGAATTTCCTGAATTGAATGAAATAGGCTCCATACTGCGATATCAAGTTCATGGCTTCATCTCGAAAACCTTCTAGCAGTATCACCTTCGAGCAATCGACCACGTACATGGTGAAAGCATCATTGACCCTTCAAAGTGCGGTTCTTTGGTCTCCAAGGTGAAGCGCGTGCAATAGGCATACACTTTGGATCATCTTTGTGTGCATCTACATAGGAGAAACCAAACCACTTTGCTGGATCTTTGCTAGGGTATACATCGAGATATGAATTCATGTAGAACTTCTTTGTTTGTTGGACGTTGGATATTGCTCACCAAATTCATGCGATGATCTCGCCGATTGATACTTTGTGTTCCTCGCACACCATGCCGATGAGCGGGCACATCCAGAAATGAAATTCATTGGTGGAGGGCAAACCCATAACCCGAGCCAGCAGTATTATGAAGTCTGACAGTTCTTCATTGAAATCTGCCCGGAAAAGGGTTTTGGTCAGACGAGAAGGACCTTTCTTAGGGTTCTTCAACCAAGACTTCGCCACTCGAGCTTTATATTTATCGCTGTCTTGGTCGAACATGGCCTGTGCTTGATCCCGAGAGACGACTATAGCATTGTCCATCTCCGGAATCCTCAGAGCAGCTCCAATGGCGGCAGCGTCCAGCTTGGCAATGAGCTCCCCATGTACGTTTGTCAATTCACTCGTAGCGGGGTCGAAATGAGCTCCGCATGAAAGTACAGTATCAGCACACTGCACTGAGATAGGGAATCCTCCGGTGAAAGCTAAACCGCTATCGTTAATCATCTGTGCCATTGGCGTAGGGTTTGCATCTGTCATTCTTGACCAAAAATCGCCGAAGTCGAGATGACGAGCTTCACTGTCTCCGATATTGCTAACGGCAGACTCAAGTGGAGAAATTTGCTCCTGTCCCTGAAACTTGATCTTCATATTGATAGATTCGGAGCTGCGACCCGGACTCTGGAAGGAATTTGCAAATGGAGGGGGAATCGCGCAGGTTTTCAAATGGCGAGGGTTCGAGCAAAAGATAGCATGGAAGCAATGCGAAAATGCAAAGGGGAATGCTCGTTATATAGCCGTTTGGAGAGAGAAATGACTTTAATGCGCATTGAATACACAACCACCAATTTGAAAAATATCATACTTGGAGCGAGCGGGAAAAACTAAGTGTGAATGACACTAGGTACGCTTGGGACAGGTGAGACGCGAATGCGCGAAACACGCGGCTCGGCCGGTTCGGGCGAAACAGGGAGAGGACGCACAAATGCATTTGGGACAAATGGGACGAAAATGTGCGAAGTACGCGATTCGGGTGTTTCGGCCGAAATTGGAACAGCGGGCCCATTTGGACTTGGGACATTCGGGACAAAAGTTCGAAGTCACGCGACTTGACAATCGGCTCGGCGAAATTAGGAAAGCTTGCACTTTTTTAAATGGGGCAGTTGGGACAAAAAGTTCCGAAGGACGCGGTTCGGGCAAATCGGCCGAAAATGGGAAAGCTCGCACTTTTTAACTTTGGGACATTTGGGACAGGAAAGTGCGAAGTACGCGGGAAGGATGATTCGACGAAATTGGAACAACACGCAAAATAAGTTTTGGGACACTTGGGACAAAATTTTTGACGGGCCGAAAATGGGACAGCTTCGGGATTTCGGCCGATCGGGAACAGAATGCACTTTAGTACTTGGGACAGATGGGACAAAAGTTCCGACAGTCCGAAAATCACACAAAAAGACCCAAAACACATGATTTTTTTAACTTCACAACTTAGGCACTTCGAGGAGAAGAACTCTTCAACTCAAAATTTTGAAAATTTTACTCTTATCGAGAGGGAAATTTTGAGTGGACACATAATGGTAGGCTCCCCAAGCCTACAATAGCGCAACCTTAAGCTGGATCTACTAACAAACCTTCCTTACGGATGATATGCCCGGAAAGTTCCAAAAGGTGTAGCAAATATGCACTTTTTAATGTTTAAAGAGATGTTTAGCTATCTGCATCTTTCAAACATTAGGTACAAGTTGTCACAATGATCCTTAACAAGCCCATATACCATCTAATCATCCAAGTAAACCTGCAAGAATTTGTGAATAAAATCTTGGAATGCTTGAACAAATATTCGGAAAATAAAAAGTGCGTTCTTCAAACCAAAGGGCATCACTGTATATGCAAAGCTTCCCCATTCAAAGGTGAAATTTGTCTTCTCTTGATCCTCAAGTGTAATTCTTATCGATGATACCCAGAGAATCCATCTATAATAGAGTAAATTTTGCGCCCGCAAATGCCTTCTAATATTTCCTATGTGAAAGGCGCGGGAAAAGGATCAATCACACATGTAACATTCAACTCCTTATAATCCAAAAAAATCCTAATCCAACCATCTTTCTTTATACTGAATACCATGGGGATAACCCACTCTGATTCTTCTAGGGGCTTAATGATGCTAGATTTCAACATTTTGTCAATTTATTCTTTAACTTTTACACACAGATTAGGGTTCATCCTGTAAGGTCTCTTCTTGACTAGGTTTGCACCTTCCTTTAGCTTAATATTCATCTTACCTAATGACTCATGCACCTCCTTTAACTCATAGTAGCCCCTAGGAAATAAGTCTTGGAAATCACGTAGTAACTCAATTATCTTTGACACTTTAGAATCAGACCAATAATCTCCAATTATGGCCTCCTTAGGTTCAACATCCATGCCAATGTTCACTTTCTTGGTATTCATAGGTTCATGATAGGCGCGCGCATTTTTATCCGCACTGTCTAAAACCTCGCACGTACCTTCAGAATGATCAATGTCCAAATTTTCTTCTTCATTTTCTCGCTTAATATCCTTGAGCGCTTATACTCTTACGCTTTCGAACTCGGGGATATAAAAATCCTTAATGAAAGTATCCCGTAGTGCTACATAATTTTCTCAGTCCCGATCGGGTGATATTTCATGTACCAATTGTGAGCACGTCCCTGCAACATAGTTGTAAAATGACTTACCTTGCGCTCAGAAGTCGTAATCACTTTTGCGCGCCACGAGTATCTCACACATGTGCACATGCTCATCAACATCTTCTATTTCCTTATACTCTAGAAGATGTAGTGACATCTCCTTGTAAATATTTTGGGGTTGGTGAGGATCATGCCCACTTGATCTAGAACCTCTGGTGTTACCTCTGCCTCTATACCCACCCAGATCCACTGAACCGGGCGCCACCTATGTCCTCTCGACCCTCCACCTATAGCCGGAAGTGGACAAGTGGATGTATTACTCTGTGTCCCAACAAAGGTGGTAGTAAACCGAACTCCTACGGTTTGCGAGGTGGTACTACTCGTAGAAGTGAGTCTAAAATTCTCGTGCACTTGAGTTCGTACCAACAATGCGCTTGAAAAGGTACCTCAAAATAACAAAGAAGATGTTTACTTGGCCATAGATGTACTTTCTACTTGATTTATTACTATTCTTATACTTCGTAAACTAGCTTGTTGACTATCTTTGGTTTTACTAGATACGTGAAAACCAAGCGTAAGGGTTAGGTTATCGGGTAGATTCATATGCATGCCCACGGCCCATGTCATCTTTGTTGGCGCTTGATTCTATATGAGGCCAAGGAGGGTTCCTATCATGTTTTCCCAAATGGGGGAGTTCCATATGCTTTGGCTCCATGCCTTTTGCATGATCTCCAAATCGTTCACGAGGCATCTCTCTCCTCAATGCCATTTTTTCTGCAATCTCGGGTTACTTATCCAATTCCCTCTCATGTACCTCATTGTACTTAAGCCACATTTCTTCTCTTTTCCTATCTCGTAGCTAGGTCCTCCATCCTTCACCAAACTTTCTCCTACCCCCGCATGTGGTAGGGTTTAGCTAGCCATCGAATTTTGTTCCAAGTTTAGGGTTACCATCAATATTTTTATTGCATGTGGAATGCCTTGCAAATAGGTTCCACTGGGATAACTTAAAAACTAGAACTTAGCTACCTCCGGGAAAGAGTAAGTAGAAATTGAGTACTCCAAAATATAGCTATTCAGAACACCATGAAACCAAGTGTCCACAGTGCAAGTCCAAATCAGATCAACACCATAGAGGGCTTGAAATTCTTCATGCGTCGACAAGTGCACGATACCTCTAATTCCTTTTATATGCATAAACAACCAACCATTCATACAACTCCATTGGAAAGATAACAAAGAAACTCTCAATTAAAAATTCATACAAGTTCTCGCTCAACCCATGCACGTGCGTCAAACTTAGATCCAATGTTGAACCTCCAAGTGTATTCTTATTCTAGATCTATTATCCACTCCTCAAAGCACTTGTTAGGGTCAATATAATACGTCTTTATCATGAAACATCGGAAAATAACTAAAAAAGAGGTCCCGACAATGGAACCAATGATGCAGCCTAGAATCTACTGTAGAAACCCCGGGTGCGTTGACACATCACTCGGCTGAGTTGAGTGCTTACCCAAAGCACGCAAAGGTAACAAGCCCTCTTTAAAGTTATTTGTATATGATGTTAGTGTGATGATGATAATACATATTTAGATCCATAACTAATCATAAACATTTCATAGTGCATAAACCAGATCTAGATCTTAGGGAATCATGAACTAAACAATAACTATAATAAGGTTAACCATACAAGAACCAAATTCAATTATGTCTAACACCATTATCCAACCAATATACTCCATTACATTAAACATTGTAAAACACAGAAGCTTCTTACACTATAAAGTATCTCCATGAGTCATGTGTGTTAAGTTCAATAACATAACTCTACAATAATTCACTCTCTCTAAACTACACAGTTCAATACATATTTATAGAGGTGGGGACTTTCCCTTCACTACCCATGCACTTCTCAAAATAGGTCACATGATGATAATATCCATGCACCTTTACAATGGCTTGCACAACATGCAAGTGTTCTAATAATAGATGTCCTATAGTTAACTCTAAGAAGAAATCCTATTATTAGCCTAAACTATGCATGATGCTTAACAACTTGTTCCCAAAATACCATTGCGTGTAGCGCAAGTCTTCATCTCTATGTTTGCTTTGCATGTTATGTCTAAAAATAGCCCTTATCCACAAAAACATCTAAGTCCCAAGCCAAAGTGTTCTAGCGTGTGTTTCCTTCCCTATCTTCTCGGGCCTTCAAATGTGCCTTGTTCCTTAGCGCGCATCCTTTGCGTGTATTCTCCTTAGAGCAATATTTTGTTTGCTCAATAGGTGATGAGATGCAACCTAGCGACTATGTGTGCGTTAATCCTATAGCTAAATTGTATATCATGACTAGATGAATGTATAAGTGATGATTTAGCCTAAACGTATATCGCTATAAGATGACTGGACGAGTTATGATTTAGTCCTAAGCGTATATCACTACAAGATGAAAAGAGGGAGTGGTGATGTAACCTAAAGTGTATACCACTACAAAATGATATAATAGGAGATGATTTTTCCTAAAGTGTATGTCGAGTAAATTAGAAATTTCACATGATGAAAGGTCGAATAGTAAATGTGTGATGAATGTAAGGTCCATTTGATTTGTAAACCCTCGGCAGATCTAGTATGTACTAATGAAATAAAGTGTGTCATAGGGTACTGAGTGCAGCATGTAGAAGACAATATAGTATGTGTGATAATAGATGACCATGTGATGAGTAGAATGTGTAATGTACAATATAGACTAAAAGTGGTATGTATGAGAAGTAGTATAGAATATTAGATGCAAGTATGTATAATGAAGAGTAACATGATGTAAGATGTGTAAATGTGCAAATGTCAAAATGTTATAGATGAAATATAGAATGTATGGTGTATGATGTGTAACATGTGAGTATATGTAGTGTAGTAAAAAAACCATGCACTTTAGACATTTCTTTATCCCGATCTCATACTACTATTTAGAAGGTTCTTGAGTGAATAAAGTACTAATTAACCCCATCTTTTAGTCATCCTTTTTAATTTTATTTCTTCATAACCAACCTCTTGCATCCATATGCCTGGTTAGCTTCTATCATTCCACATCATTTTAGCCTTTTTGGGGTGCCGTGGGCGCCCTGGTCCTTTTGAACTTTCCCACCACTATTTTGGCTCTACCTAGCCATTTGAGATCTTTATGTTTCTTATGGTCAGCCTTTTTGGGTTAATTTAAAATTAGACCAAGAGAACCATATAAATATAAAGTTATGAGACCATAATGAGGGACCTAGCATCATCTACTACTATCACTCATCTAGAATTGCATCCATCTATTGCATTGGAGATCACTTGCATCCATATAGCTCCATCATCAAGGCACAAGGCTAGGACATCTTCATCACACTTCATAGGGGGAATTCTATTCTATTACATCCACATATTCTATTACATTTTCTACACATAGTTATTTCTCGCTACTTCACAAAGTGTGACTGACATAAGAGAAACCTAGGGCATGTTCACACACACTTGCACATAGAACTACATCGGGTCTGAGATGTAGTGCAACATTTAGTTAGTAAGTCCACCATTGTGGCAGTCGATGTTAGTCTTCCCCCTTCATATGAATTTTTTCTTTTTTAGGTTTTGATGTTTGTTTTGGGGTCTTGCAGGGCTTTCTTTCATCTTAAATTATTTACGACATTTGACACGAAACAACAAATCTAATGTGACACACAACAAAGGTTCTAGATCATCTCCCAACCCTATAAAGATCAATTTCAAAGATTTCACACCAGACTAGGGTGCCTAGATTGCAGACCAGAGCACCCACAGGCACCCCAGTCCCTCTCCAGGAACTCCGGTCCAAATAGATCTATCGATCCATCCTTTTCGGGACTTCTTCACGCTCGTTTCGCTTCGATTTTTTCCGTCATCACTGTGACATAGTCCTACAAGCATCTATTATTCAATTGAGTTCTTTCCTCTTCTCTCTTGCACATTAGGATTAGAATTTCCTTTTGCATAGTTGTTTAGATCATTTACATACTTTCTATACTGCATTTATTTACTTTTATTATAGTTGTTCATAACTTAAATTAACTATTCCCACACTACATTCGTTTAGTTAATTTTAGTTAATCATTTTGGTGAACCCAACGTCTTTCACACTTAGGATCCTCATTTTTCCTCTATCATGGGTCAAGTTTTTGTATCGATTTAATTGGAGATACCCTAATTATCGGCTGATTTGTAAAAATCCTTAGACACTAAGTATTATGATGACAATACATCGCCACATGAACTAAGTCCTATGCTCACTTGTGTATTTAACGACCCTAGTGATTCTTCATATAATAAACCCTATTGGATTCAATTCAATCTCTACATGCTTTATTTCAAGACAAATTTAAGGCTATGGAATCAACCATTACATCCCTTAGATCTGAAATTCAACAGCTTAAGGATGCTTCTCAATCGCATGTTTGTGCTCATTCTACATCCTCTATGCCATCTATGTCCACTACATGTCATCTAGTTGAACCTCAAGATATGCCATTTCCCGAGCCTCTCATGTTTGAGCACAATACCATGCTACATGACATTTTTCCTCACCTCCTTAATCATCAGTTGATCACTCTACCACATATGCAACATTATTCCCCTTATCGGTTAATAAACTATCAAGTTCGTAAATACTGTAATTATCATCGAATCAATGGATATAATGACAATGATTTCCATACTTAGCATCGCATAATCCAAATTCTTAAGCATCAAGGTCTTATTTCATTCTTTCTAACCCCACCACCAGATAGTTCTATTATAAAATTTGTCCTATCAGGTTCCACACTTGACTATTGGGTGAAACCCACTCACTGCAGGCTATAGGCATTGCACATTGTGCTTCATCACACACCCAAAATTATACATTATACATATTGTTGTGAGTCATTATTTTACCCTTCCTTTATGCTTTGGCCTATGAACATACATTAGGCGCTCACGAGAGGCATCGAGCCCCTCCTTTATGTGATTAGATAATGGAGGATTTTTAAAGAAAAGTAAGTACATTCATCTACTTTAAAAGGAAGAAGATATAACTAACAGATCTACACATTAATGCATCACAAAAAATCTAAATAACATTGTAAGAAGTACAAGAAACTAGATCTGAGTCATGATAATCCAAATAACATGAGGGTTTACACCCATAAGCAAGTTGTACAGAATAGATCCATGTATATTGATTTAACAGAGTTCTAGTAGCCATATTACATTCAAAAGGGTCATCTCAGACCATATACATCAAATGACAGAGACTCAACTCCTGCAAACCTATCTGATCAAGAGATCCTAACTATATTTTTCCCATTATATCCCTTGTTACAAATCCAATACCCATACATATGCTTAATGGTATCCCTTACAACCTCTAAGCACTAAGTACTCTAAACCCTAGCACCATGAACTCCAAACCCTTAGCATTTCTAACATTTTTATTACTTCTTACTCTCTTCTCTTCTCTCCTCTTTTTTCTTTCTTCCTCTTTTACTCTCTCATGTCTCTCTCTTATTTCTGTCCCAAACACCTCTTTAAATAGGATCATCGACCCACCATGACTTCTCTCCTGAGTAGATCATGTGCCAAGTGTTGATGTGGTCCTCCATTGGTGAATGCTTATCCTCTTTTAAACCTTCCACTAACTGTAATGATGCCTTGGGAATATTCCCTACGTGGAATATCCTTTTCTTGACCTCCAAGGTTCTAGGTGGCACCTTATCCACTTATCATGCCTAGTTGGGTCCTCACATTTTTCCTCAAGTGACTCCATGATGCCAAATATGGCTAAGTCCTTTAAACCCTTGTTTTCCTCCCCACGTGTGCCCCTGGTTTCACTTAAACCCTTCTTAAACCCCTTTTTCTGCGTGCACTTTTCCCTGAGTGCCCTTCTATTCTAATGATCACGCGTACGCATGCCTCTTAGTACTTAGCCAATATTTTAGGGTCCAACATCACCCCACACTATGTGTGTTCTCCATCCTTGGAAACATTCTTGCTTCCTCAAAGAATAAAGAATAGAGGTATTGAAACAATTAAAGAATGGAAGGATGGAAAAATGGAAGAATAGAAGAATATGTTATTGTTGCATGAGGAGTGGGAACTCCTTCATGGATGCCTCAATCTTCTCTCCCAACGTTCTACTTACTTCTCCATGTGCTTGTTGAAGTAGGTCACCCACTAATGCACTTACTTCATCAAAACTAAGTTCCTCACTCTTAGCTTTCAGCGTATCTACAATGCTTTCCAGCTTGCTTGCTAAGATCACCTAGTGCATCCATCCTGTGAGTGACTTGGGGGTATAGTTCCTTTAGCTTATTCTTAATCAAACCCCAAGGTTTGATTGCTTCCAATTTCTTCTCAACTTTGGATAGGATCTTGTCGTGCTCTACCCTATTCCTTTGTGATTTTCCTAAAATTATTTTAGATCCACCTCATGTGTAGCAACCAATATGCTTGCTACCCTATCTCTATTGGCATAGTTGTCATACATGGCTTGGCCATCTGTGTGGTGGTCTTTATTGTGGTAAGGAGCTCGGAGTACCGAGTCACTATCTCCCCAATCTTCACTTTTCCTCCTCCTTCTGTGCATGCCATCACCTCCTCTACTGACTCTAATGTGAGTGGTCACCTTTCCATGGTGAGGATGTGGGTCAAGTCTTCCAAGCATTGCATGGTTGACTCATATTTCTGCTCAGGTGGGGCCAAGTCTAGGTGCTTCAAGATTATGGCATCTGAAATGGCCTCTATCTTCTTATGGATTTTCACACCTTTTCCTTTTCATCCCTCATCTCGCGCCTTAACTACACACTGATCAATTCCTTTTGTTTTATTTCTTTGTCCCACTTCAATGATCTCCTCATTATTTTTCTCAAGCTCTTCCTCCAAGACCCTTATTCTATCATTTTCTCAAAGAGTCTTGCCTCTACCTCCACCGATGCTTTGTTGAGCACATTGCAAACTTGCTCATCAGATAGTTGTTGGGAATTTACCAGAGGGTTTACTCCCTTGGCATCTGGTATCTTCATCAATGCATCTTGATTTACCTCAAAATTTGGGTTCATCAACATGGGACTCAAAATCCCAAGATAACATTTTCCTCATGTGTGGTATACACCTTCTTCATCAAAATAGAAGACCAAGCAAGGAGTTGGTTTGTGGGCATGGTACTTTGGAAAGCACATGCATAGTACCTTGTTTGGATCATTAATGTAAGTCATTTCTTGTTCTCTGCATGCCACTACTATGCCCTTTCCACCTATGTGCACTACCTTTGGGAAGCTTACTGCTAAGTTGGGGTCTCCGCCCATGCTTCCATACTCCTTTCCCACACTTGCTTTCCTCTCATTTCCTTCAACACTTCTTTGGGTGCTTCACTTGACTTCATGCTCCACCAACTATTGGATAATTCTGCCACTTCCCTCTCTATGGTATTATCCATCTACTCCTTGGTCGGGGGAGGGTCTTTTGATCCTTCATGTTTACTTCCTCACTCCCCCTTTTTCATGAGTGCCTTCCCTCATTCTCATCCTTCTCTTCATTTCCTTCTTCCTCTAACTCATGTACATCATACAGGATGATTCTGAGCCTCTCATCACACTCTTCATCATCTTCATCACCCTTTTTGGCCTCCATTTTTTTTTCACCTGAGTCGACCCTTTTTTCACCCTCTGCTTCTTCCTTACTAGTGATTCCAATTCAGGGACTTCTCTTTTTCTTCTTTCTTGGGTGACTCTCCCCTTACCGATGACTCTTCCTTCTGTGGTGACTCTTCCTTTATGTGGTGATTCCTCCTTTTACGGTGACTCTTTTCTCATGGGAGATACTTCTTCCAGCAGATGTAAGTACTGTGCCCACCTAACTCATGTGCCCCTACTGCTCTCATACTTTTGTGCTCGACGCCTTTTTCTCAGAGCCTCTCCTCTATCTCTTTTCCTTAGAACACAATATTTTTCCATGGTGTGGGTCCTCAAGAATGGAGACATCATCTTCAACATAAGCACCCTTTTCATACTTAGGCCTTATGCACAAATACACCCTGTTGTTGTCCTCCCTGCAATAGGTAATGTTACTGGTTTTAACATGTGCACATCATGGGAGACATACTTCTCCACATAGTGCACTTCTTGGGGTATATTAGTTTCTGTGTAGCTCGTGGTAGTCTTGATCTACTACACTTAGATCAAATATGAGTTTCTTCACCTCTTTGAATGATTAACCCCGACCTGGAAGTATTGTGTTGTGAAGGAGAAAGGAAATTTACACCAAGGACTCTTGGTGCCATCTACCAAAGTAAATATCTATCGATGCAAAAATGTTGGTATACGGGTGAACTCACCTCTCCTTGCACTAGTGAAGGCAACTATTTGGGTATTCTCCATTCAGCCCCGAATGCATCACACATCCACTTATACCACTTTTCTAGTGTGCCTTATGAGGCCATCATGGTGTCACAAGTATACTATTCAAACCTCTTGGGGGAGGGGTTCTCATCTAGGTATTCCCAAACAAACTTATCCAGCCCATCAGGCACTCCAATCTCTAAAAAGACAATGGTGAGGAGGACATTACCAAACATGATCTTCTCTCATCACGCACACGTGGTGATTTATGATCTCCTGTAATAAAAGATGAGAGGTTATAGATGGTCCCCTCGAGATCTTGTGGCACACATTCAACCAAGCCTTGTTGATCTATGTGTCCATCTCTCTTGCCCATTCAACTTTGTAACCAAACGCATGGCCATCCTCATCATGGTCAGTAATTGCAGAAATGTCAAAGTAGCGTGAACCCTTCTTGTAGTCATAAGCCTCAACGGTCTTCTTAATGGCTTCCTTGTCTTCCAAATCATCATCAATGAATCTCCTTCATAGATAAGGCCGGTGAACTTAGAAATTAGTTGGGGGTTATGCGCATCCTCCGACCTATGAAATAGAAGTGGTCTTCATGCACACATGACATCAACCATTGGTATAGTCACTCGGCTTTCCGAAATAGGGAAACTCGTAGAGTTGCAACAACCCAACCTTCTCCATTTTTACCTTTACCTCATCATCATAGATGGGCATTCCATCTAGTGTCCTCTTCTCTATAGGGTGAACCAGTTCTAGTGTCATTTCATTGTGGTGCTCATTCGATGGTTGTAATCACTAACGATGGCCATCTTCCTGATGTGAGACACCCATTCTTTACCAAGTAATACATCATCTGGGTACTGCATTTCATGTACCATTCTTCATTGAAACTGGTAGAAATGACTTGTTTTTTCCCTTTCCCTTTCCCTTCTTTGGTGAAACATTTTCTACTTTCCTTGGTGTCATTCTTTGTTGGGTCCTTAAAACTTCTTCCTCTCTCTGGTCTCTGGCTCTTGCTCAACTTTTGCGGCTCCACTCCTTTGAAAATTCCTTCAAACCCCATGCCCTAGCTATGCAACCCTAACCTGGAAAACCCTTTTTCCACAAGATGACGTAACACCCATGGGATTCTTCCACACAACCTTCTCCGCTTACCACCTGTGTACTCTTTCCACTCTGGTTTCATTGATCAAACTAGCTATGCATGCAAATCTTCACAACTCTTCTCAAAATTTCTTCGCAAGGATGCCCTAGTTCATGAGAGCTCTTTGATAACTTAAAATGCAAGGTAGAAAATAACGCACCCCGATCTTCTATTTATAACTTTTTTTTCTTCCATAATAAATGCCATGCCACCTACCAATGTACTTTTCACAATAAAGGGATTTTTTTCCAATGCCAACCTTCAACACTTTTCCTCCATACTCAATCCTACGTGAACACTTCCACAACCTTTTGGCATGCAACTACCTTGACCATATAATTCTTGCACTTTCTCCCATGCCAAAGTCAATTCTTCCTCTATGTCTTGGACCAAGTTCTTTTTCATTTACCTACCTCATGTTGCTCCTGCACTTTTTACCCTTGTACGTGGTTTCTCAAATCCTTTTGACACCATCCTTCCCTTATGTTCACCTTTTCCATGTGCGATCTTCCAATCCACGTGTTTTTGATTTTTCAACCCAGGCCATCCACAACCATAGCTTCCAGCACTTGTCACATCACTCCACCCCACACAAAAATGGATGTGTGGTCCTCTATGCGCATAGAAATTTTGTAAAAATAATAAGTGGCTACCAAACACAAAAAAATGTGCACAAAACAAAGCAACAAGAAAGGGAAACACAAAGAAAGGAAACTGCATCAAAGAAAAACCTAGGCTAACTGGAAATACTACCTTATTTACAAACACAAAGAAGACTTATTTATAGTAGGGCTTCAACCTACTCCCATTGAAATGGCCTGAAACCGTGTTCCATCCAACGCTTGTAACTGGAAAGCACCTGAATCAAGTATATAGGATACAATGTATGGGCCCATCCAATGGACTTTGAATTTCCCAAGATGGCAAAAACTTGGAATCATACAATAGAACCATCTTCCCAACCTCAAACTTTTGTTCTTGATGTGTCTATCATGCCATGCCTTCTACCTAGATTTTTTTATTTTTTGACTCCAACAAGAAATATCCCACCTCTCATCTAACTGCATCAACTTATCAATCCTCTCCTCAAGCACTTTTTCATCATCTAACCCTCCTACGCTGTGCTATACAGTGATGGTAACATGAATTCAATAGGTAACACAACTTCCATGCCAAACACCAATTGAAAAGGTGTGGCCTTGTTCAATCTCTTATAAGTAGTCCGATATGACCATAACACAACAAAAACTTTATCATCCCAATCCTTTCTTCCCACATCACAAATCTTGGTTAACGTGTGATTCAAAATTTTGTTAAATGCCTCAGTAGTCCCATTAGCTTGTGGGTGATAAGGGGTAGTCTTGTGATGGGCTACCATGAATTCTACCAATAAGATTCTAACTGTCTCATTTAAGAAATGAGTACCCCTATCACTTGTTAAGCTCAATGGGCATCCATATCTATTGATTATATTTTCCCACAAGAACCTAGCTTGTTGTTTTTTATGTAATCCCTTGTAGGCACCACTTCTTTCCCACCTTGTAAGGTAATATATGCATGTAATGATATAGTGTGAACTTGTCCTTTCATGGCTAGGGAAATAGGGCCTACGAAGTAAATTTCCCACTTCTCAAATGGTTTACACTAGAAATTGGTCTTAATGGCATTTCATCTCTTTTCCCTAGTTTACCAAGGTGCTGGCAAAGTGGTCATAGGCCTTGCAATACTTGATACAATATTTGTAAACCATTTCCCACCAAAAATCCTCTGCTAGAAGGATCTTGCGTGCATGGTTGCATTCCCGCATAGTGTCCTCCTGCAATTCCACCATGTGCTTCCTCCATGATTGCAAATGTGCTCATGCTCTAACATGCACCGACACAAAACCTCATCATGGCCTAGCTTGTATAAGTCTCCACTAATTAACATGTAGGGCATGACACATATGGCTAACTACTTCCTTTCCAAAGTCTTCATTCCTCCGTGCCACACCCATTTTGAGAAACACAACAATATCTTCCAAGTCAGAGGGCATGCACTACTAATCTAAATAGTTGTGCATCTGGCATTGTATCCTCAATGCTCTATGTGTCCTCTCCTGATTCAATCCTTGATAAATGGTGCCCCAAATTACTCTTACCTAGTTTTACAACAACCGTAAACTCAAACTCTTGAAATAATAGGACCCACCGCATATGTGCCCTTGTAGAATGGGCTTGTTTACCAAGTACTTCAATGCCATGTGGTCCATGTAGAATATAAAGGGTGTTGCCAATAGATACTTACCTAAATTTTGTGCACACGTAGATCATTGATAATGCCTCATGCTAGTAGTAGTATAGTTTTGTTATGTTGGGTTAGCTTCCTACTAAAAAAGCACAAGGGGTGGTCAACAATTCCCTCTCAAGTTGTGCTAAGATTGCTCCAATCGCCATCCCTGAAGCATCAACATGTACATGGAATGGCTTATCCCAAGAAGGAAAGTGTAATATGGGGCATGATGATAAGCCTATTCTTTAATGTATCAAATGCCATCTTCTTGCACCTCTCCCCAATGAAATGTACTTTTTTTGTCTTCAACAACTTTTCCAATGGCGTGATGATCTTGCATACCCCTTAATAATTTTTCTGGTAATACCCCATATGCCCAAGGAATCCACACATCATGCTCTGGTGGTGGTAGGTTCCCCAATCCCACAATAATGAAACTTTGGTAGGATCCACCAACAAGCCTTCCTTACATATGATATGTCCCAATAGGGTTCCAAATGGAGTAGTGAAAACACATTTCTTAATGTTGAGGGATATACTCAACTACCGACATCTCTCAAACATCAGCCTCAGATTGTCACAATGGTCCCTCACTAATCCATATATTGTCAGTCATCCAGGTAGACTTGTAGAAACTTGTGGATGAAGTCCTGAAAATGCCTAAACCACAATGTGAAAACACAATAGACATGTTCTTAGTCCAAAAGGCATGACCATGTGTAAAAAAATTCCCCATTTAGTGGAAAAAGTTGTCTTTTCTTGGTCCTCCTTTGCAATTCTAACTTGATGATATCCTGAGAATCCATCTGTGAAAGAATAGATCTCACGCCTACTACTCCTTCCAGGATCTCCTCTAGTGAAGGGGGTTGGAAAAGGGTCAATGACACATACCACATTCAAATCCCTATAATCAATGCAAATCCTTATCCTTCCATCCTTCTTAATGTTGATGACCATTGGACTTATCCATTTTGATTCTTCAACAACCTCAATGATGCCGATGTGATCATCTTGTCAATCTCCTCCTTGACTTTGACGCACAGATTTAGATTCATTCGATAAGGTCTCTTCCAATTGGGTGTGCACCTTCCTTTAACTTGATCTTCATTTCTCCCAAGGAGTGGTGAACTCCTTTAAGCTCATGGTACCATGCATGGAAAAAATCCTGAAATTTCACAATAGATCGATGATCTTTGAAACCTCCTTTTCTATCCAGTAATCTCCAATAGTAGCCTCCTTAGGTTCCACCTCCAAACCAATGTTAACCTTCTTGGTTTTAGGGGTTCATGGTAGGTGTGTGCTTTCTCATAGCACTATCCATAACCTCACATGCATACCCATAATATGGTTAACATCCAAGTTTTCCACCTCTTCACCATCGATCACATAGACCAACTTTCCTTTCTCTTTTTCCATGCATGCATGCACTCAAGTTGTATCTCCTCTGATTCTTCCTCATCAAAGTGCACTTCTAAGCTAGGTTCACCCAATAATTCTAGTATTCTATCCTCCACCATGGCACTATCTCCCATAGTTAGGCACTTAACAACCTATAATGCCTCATTCACCAATGGTTTAGTACTCACGATACTCAAAATCTTGAAGGAGATCAGCCGTCAACTCCTCCAGTTTTTTCTAATGGGCACTACGAGTGAATGTACCACATGCACGTAACCTTGTAAGGTGGAGTAAAGCTTATGCACCCATAAAAGGAGGTGGAAAAAGGCTTTGTGCCTTCCATCTAGGCCTTCTCACATGCTTGGATGTGAAATGAGGTAGGTTCCTTCCCATGATAATCTTGTATAATAGTAGGTGCATTACTTTGGAAAACCTAACAGAGAATGTGATTCTCACCTCACCTCGTGCCACTCTAGAAGGTTATCATGATGGGTCACCCACCAATGTGTTGTGGTCCTGAGAAAGGTATAGCTAAGCATCCTTCTCCTTTCGATCTCACATCTCCACTGGGTCTCCATTTCTCGTAGGAAAACATCAGGGTTGGCTCCCTAGTGTAACTTGGAAACTTTTTCCTCCTAGTGCCGACTAAGTGTGCCTTTGTTACTCTCATCACAGAGCCTCTTAACTACCTTCCAACTAACTCATATGTCCATGTGCCCAATTGTCACATGCCACACTAGTTGTATCACTTATAGATTGAGTGTCTTCCCATTGAATAACACCTTCTTTTGTTGGTTGCACAACCTAGGGTCCCATGATAGTGCACACATAAATTTTATCTAGGTCTTCTTCTCCCAAGGGCTCAATATAGGGTGTTGACTTCCCATCCATCAAAGGAATGATAACACATTCCTCCTTGTTCTCAAAACTTATATACCCCTTATTGAAATGTAAGTCAACATTGTTCTTATAGCACTAGGGGCACCCAAGTAATGTTGGAAAGTTGTCCCTCAACAAGCACTAAGACTTCAAAGTCTCAGTGAATTTCACCCCTTGGATAGTGATAAACATCCTTTAAAACACCAATGGGCATTGCCTTTGTCTTATTAGCCATATACAACACATTTGAAGATGGTTGTAATGGGGCCTTCCCATTTGATTCCATGCATCTAGGTGAGAACATTAACTTCATGCACACCCATGTCAATCAAAATATTTCTTAGGAGCCATCCATCAACAACTACATTCAAGGTAATCTCCTTATCATAGTCAAGGCTATGGGAGGAAGGTTAGCATGCAAAACCTACCTCTCGTGCTCTCCTCCAAGCACTTGGTACTTTATCTCTCAACCATTATCCTAATAGAGGAATGATATTCTCTTGGCACAACATCTTACACACCTCTTTGACATCATCTATATCTGATTGAGGGACCTCAGCACTTTTCTTTTGCTCTCAACTTCTTGGATTGCTCTTTTAGACATTGAATTTCCCTTGAAGACTTTTGATTACATCCATGGTCTCTTGATAGACTTCCTTCTATGATGGGTAGGGTCGGATACTTCCCATATACCACCTCTTCTCTTGTAATCAGTGACCTTTGCTTTGGTATTTCCTTGGTGCACACAACCTCAACTCGCATCATCACCAGTATAGGTTCTAACTCTGACTCATGCGCCATTCTAGGCATCCATTATTGATCAACATGCTTTACGCTCACCATCCCAATGCCCTTATCCTTCCGCTACTTTTGGCTCATGTGTTCAAATAATTCCAGGCACTCCTCATACTTGTGCTTCTTTCCACACCACACCAAGAGCATTAATAGATCGGGGCATTCACGCTTATAGTGTTCCTGTAGACCCACAATTGTAACAAGTTCCACGTGGGAACTCACTTCTTCCACCTCCATGGTTTCCATGACCTCTAAATCCTCCGTGAAAGCCTCTTCCATGACTTCCTCCATTCACGTGCCCTTCATAATGATGGCCCTCATCCTTGGAACTACTTGCAATACTAGTCTTGGCACACACCAATATCAATGGCA
The DNA here is from genome assembly GCA_018340775.1 of Taxus wallichiana var. yunnanensis. Lineage (NCBI taxonomy): Eukaryota > Viridiplantae > Streptophyta > Pinopsida > Cupressales > Taxaceae > Taxus > Taxus wallichiana. Next base: position 661,881,272 of record CM031242.1, read on the forward strand.
TCATGTATTTGGTCAATCAATCTACAATCCTTGGTGTCATGAGTAGTAGAGGTGAAAATTTTGCAATAGCAAGACACATTCTTATGGATCACATGTTGTAGTAGTGGACACCTACTTGCATCATGATCTCCATGGAAAATCTCATAGTCTACCATCATCATGCATGTACTACCGATCTCGAGGAAATTTTCCTTCGTATGCCCTTCTACCTCACAATCCATACACCATAACCATCATGAGTCTCATGAGCCAAGTTCATAGATAATTTCTCTAGTTGTTTTTCCATTGCAATAATTTGGGCTTCTAGGAATGGACTAACTCTTGTATCAATGCTTCCTACTACCTCAGCACACAAGGTAGCCTCCAAGGCCTCACATGGATCTGTGAAAGTCTTATGTGAAAGCCCTCTTGAATGGTGTGATCAATCCTCCAAAAACCACTGAGCATGCTGCAGAAGGATGAATGTCATAAGATAACTTAGATAGGAGAGTCTTGAAATGTGCATCATACTCCCACACACTCTCGCCATTCCTTGTTGAATCTCCTTCAATGTGTTGATGCTTTTCTATTCAAACTCAGGTATGTGGAACTCTACCAAAAAGGCATTACACAACGTAATGTAATCCACCATTGTTTGGTGTGGGTCATACTTCTGTACTAGCTATGTGTGCATCCTTGCAATGTGGTTACAAACTGACTTGCCTTTCCACTCGAGGTAGTGATTCCCTTCATGCATGCCATAGTAATTCACACTTGTGTACATGTTTCATGACATCCTCAATGCCCTTGTAATTAGGTAAGTGGAGTGACATCTCATAAAACACCTATTGATGGTGTTGTGGACCTTGTCCTAGATCAAGACCTTGATTCCCTCCGATGTTACCTCCACCACTGACCCACTAGATCCACTAGTGCCAACTCCTCCAGATCCACTAGATCCTCCTCTATCATAGGAAAGGGGCCTAATGTAGTTGTGCCCTATGAACCCACCATCACGCTAAACTGTGCCGACAATCTATGATACAAACCACTCCCAGATGTGTTTCCCGTGCCGCTCCTAGATGTGATACTCAAACCTTGTGATCCCACACCTTGCCCAAATGTTGTGCTAGAAAAAATACCCCCAAACACAGGAAATGACTGTGCAGCCATAGATGTACCAAATGAAAAATTATACCTCCTAGGTGTCGCTCAACTATGAATACCGATACCAACTGGATTATCAAAACTTATCTCAGGAACTAGAAAACTAAGTGCAAGGGTCTGGTCACCATGTGGGTTAAGATGTGTGCCTATGGCTCTTCTCCTTTCTTCATATGATGAGCTCTCTCCAGAAGTTCGAGGGGGTTTCTCTTTGTGCTTGCCAAGATGGGGTAGCTCAGATTGCTCTTAGGTTCCATGTCCTCCGCGTGAACCTCAAATCCTTCCCACAAATTTCTACCTCCATAAATCCATCACTCTGTAGCTTTGCATTGTCTTGCCAACTCCCTCTCCCGAGCTTCATTATACTTGAGCCGCCTCTCCTCTCTCTCCATTTTCTACCGCAAGGTCCACCATCCTTCTACCACACCAGCTTCCACACCCCGCACCTAGCAGAGTTTAGCTAGCCATGGGAAAGGCTTCCAAACTCAAAGTAATGACCAAGATCTTGATAGCTAGTGGAATAACATGCAAGAATGATCCTCTAGGCTCCCTCAAGAACTCAAACTCAACAATCTCGGGAAAGAATACGTAGAAATAACATATTCCAAGGTATAACTAGTCAACACTCTACTCCACCAGTGATCAACAACATGGGTCCATGTCAGATCGACATCATCATCATGCAACCACTGATATTCCTCCGGGTCCAAACATGAGGTCTATAGTACCAACTCTTTCCTTGATGCATATGTTGATAGCCATTCATACAACTCTATTGGGAAACAACAAAAGAATGTCTCATAGAGTTTTGTGATACAAGTTCTCCTCCACCCATTTTCATGCATCAAACTCAGATCCAGTATTGAACCTTTGAGAAAACTCATCCTCCATGTTTTTGAGCCATGCTTCGACACTATCCAAGGTCAAGCACTCCGTCATCACACATTTCTCTCACAATAGCTTCAAAAGAGGTCCTAACAATGGAACCAAGATGTAGTCATTATTTTACCCTCAATACTTCTTTCTAACCCCAAGTGCACGCGGCCTATCATCCAACATATGTTGGGTGCTCACCCGAGAGGTGCGTGGGGCCGAGCCCCTCCTTTATGTGAGCTTTGTAAGAGATTTTACCATTAATGGAGGATTATTTGTAGAAACAAAAGTACATTCATCTACTTTAAAAGGTAGAAGATATAACTAATAGATCTACACATTAATGCATCACAAAAGCTAAATAACATTGTAAGAAGTACAAGAAACCAGATTTGAGTCATGATAAGCCAAATAACATAAGGGTTTACACCCATAAGAAAGTTGTACATAATAGATCCATGTATATTGATTTAACAAAGTCTTTGTAGTAGCCATATTACATTCAAAAGGGTCATCTCGACCATATACATCAAATGACAGAGACTCAACTCCTACAAACCTATCTGATCAGAGATCCTAACTATACTTTTCCCCATTATATCCCTTGTTACAAATCCTAGTACCCATACATATGCTTAATGGTATCCCTTACAACCCTCTAGCACTAAGTACTCTAAACCCTAGCACCATGAACTCCAAACCCTTAGCATTTCCTAACATTTTCTGCAACACTTGTTACTCTTCTTCTCTTTCTCTCCCTTTCCCCTTTCTCTCTACACATGTATATCTCTCTTCTATGTGTCATGTTTCTGTCCCAAGCACCTCTTTAAATAGGATCATCGACCACCACCATGACTTCTCTCCTGAGAAGATCATGTGCCAAGTGTCGATGTGGTCCTCCATTGGTGAATGCTTATCCTCTTGGAAAACCTTCCACTAACTATAATGATGCCTCTGGGAATATTCCCTACGTGGAATATCCTTTTCTTGACCTCCAAGGTTCCAGGCTGGCACCTTATCCACTTATCACCTAGTCGGGTCCTCACGTTTTTCCTCAAGTGACTCCACTACTCACCACATGGTCATCACCTATATTGTATTGTCCAATAAGTGCACTCACTACTCCATAACTCACTTTAGTTCCTTGGTCCATACTAAACTACCGAGGGTTTATAAATCAAATAAACTTTACACTCATCACACATCTACTATTCAACCTTTTGTCGTGTGATAATCCTAGGTTAGTGACATACTCTTTAGGCCAAATGACACCTATTCTATCATTTTTAGTCGTATACACCTTAGGTTACATCACCACTCCCTCTTTTCATCTTGTAGTTATATACGCTCTAGGCTACATCACCACCCCTCTTTACATTTTGTAGTGACATACACTTTAGGATAAATCGTCACCTATTCTATCATTTTGTAGTGGTATACACCTTAGGTTACATCACCACTTCCTCTTTTCATCTTATAGTGATACGCTTAGGGCTAAATCATCACTCATCCTTTCATCTCATAGTGATATACGTTTAGGCTAAATCATCACTTATACATTCATCTAGTCATGATATACACTTCAGCTATAAGGTTCACACACATCGTCGTAGGTCACATCTCATCATTACACCTACACATTCATCACAACATGTTAGACACAACACACACTACTCGACCATTTCCCAATGACGCACTCTCATTTATGGTTCATTCTTGACTATTGAGGGGGAAAACAAAATGAACCTCATTTCATACATTTCCATCCACTCGTGGGGGCATGCGGCTCCTATCATTCCATCTTGCATTCCATTCCATCCATCCACAACATGCTACATATTATGGTTGCTTTTACTCTTGCTTGTTTTTGCTTGTTCATGGTCACTTTATTACACATGTTAGTTAGCTTACTTGTATGTCATTTATCTATATCATACACACATGTGCATTCACACCTTTTTCTAGTTGTGATTGTAGATACAAGTCTCTTACACGTAGCATGGATGATCACCTTCTAACCTTCCTAAATTGGTCATTAGGGGCATCACACATTCATATCTCATAGGTGTTATTGTTTCATTTTGTACTTAACACTTACATTACTTGGTTATATACACTTTTGACATACTAGTTATCTTTCTAACATGCTAATGGGTGATTCGTTTGCTGGTTTTTTTATGTAGGTATATTTTCTTCCATACTTGTTTGTTATGTTGTCTCCTATTGTTTGATATTGTATGCATGATTTTCCCTTTGTTTGGTGTGTACACTTGTTTGTTTGTTTGTGGCCATGATGACCTTGTGTGTCTTGCGACATCATGAGTGATGTCCCATATTTGTAACTCATTTTTATGGCTTACTTTTTCTTCTTGCATGTTTACATTACTTTGTTGGGTAGCTTACACATTATTTGCGTAGACTATACATTGTTTTCTACACACATGTTTGTTTACACTTGTCTTTGGCTAGCCTTCTTATTTGTGCGTGCCTTGGTTTTACCAAGCACCTTCAAGGGTTACATAACATACATGCGGTTGGTTGTCTTTTGGGGCTGCATTCTCCTATCAATGACGTTGCATGCATCCCTAAAGAGGGGGACATCATTTGGGGGTTTTTTACATACTAACACAAAGATTCTACACTGGTTTGATTCAGTTATATACAATGAGTGGTTCAGACTAGTCTACGAACCCCATACACAATGGATTTTATAGGACATTGTGTCCTTAGCATTATGGGAAGCATTATAGGCTTGGAGGTTATAATGGGTGTGTCTTTCTACACTACTTCAACCAGTGGTGTAAGATCACCCAAAAAACCATGATAATACAAAGATATCTTCACACACATTCAAGGAAGTAGTTAGAGCTTGGAGGACACATAACATTTCCTCCCTACACTTCTTTGGTCTATGGCATGAGATCACCCAAAAACTCACAACACAGGATATCCTTCTACACTCTTTTTCTTGACATGGATCAGTTCCCATTTTCCATTTACATTTGTGTATTTTAGATTTACATGACACATACATGTAAAATTTACATTGCATTTTTATAGATACATACATACATATTTGACTACTTGATCATTTTCTCCTTGTAGGTCCAATCGTATGAGAAACAAGCAGTCAAATGGGGGTAATAACAAGCAACAAACAACAAAATTGTCAATAACAACACTTCATGACAACACACGCTTTACTAACCATGTAGGTACATCACACACCGCAACAACTACACACACATTCCACCCTAGGTTCACTCTCATCACTTTTTCTTTATGCATTTTTCATCTTTAGTTTCCATGCTCCTCCATCTTTTTGTCATTCCACACTTTTTCTAGTCCTTTGGAACATCCTTCTTCATCACTCTACATCGGCATCAGGTACACATCTCTATCTACTTTATGTTACCAAGATTTTGATCACCAACATAAAGTGGGGGAAAAATGTATTCAAAAATCATGCACTTTAGACATTTATTTATCCGGTCTTATACTACTATTTAGAAGGTTATTGAGTGAAGAAAGTACTAATTAACCCCAATCGTCTTTTGGCCATCTTGTTTTATTTTATTTCATCATTACAAACCTCTTACATCCATATGCCTAGTCATCTTTTGTCATCCCGCATCATTTTAGCCTCGACTGAGGCACCCAAATTTGTACTAGGGCACTCGTGGGCACCCTAGATCCCACCGGGGGCACCCCAAGTACTCATTGCACTTTCCCACCACTTTTTGGCTCTTTCTAGCCATTTGAGATCTTTATCTTTCTTATGGTCAACCTTTTTGGGTTATGGGGTTAATTACGAAATTAGACCAAGAGAACCCTATAAATATAAAGTTTTGAGACCATAATGAGGTACCTATCATCATCTACTACTATCACTCATCTATAGTTGCATTCATCTATTGCATTAGAGATCACTTATCCATATATCTCCATCATCAAGGAAAAAGGCTATGACATCTTCATCACACTTTGTAGGGGAGGGATTCTATTATATTCCATGCACACATTCTATTACATTTTCTACACATAGTTATTGCTCACTACTTCACAAAGTGCGATTGGCACAAGAGCAACCTAGGGAATGTTCACACACACTTGCACATAGAACTACATCAAGTTTAAGATGTAGTGTAATGCTCAGTTAGTAAGTCCACCATTGTGGTAGCTGAGGTCACCTGACCCCTTCATATGCATTTTTTTTTTTAAGATTTGATGCTTGTTTTGGGGTCTTACAGGTCTTTATTTCATCTTGGATTATTGGTGACATCGACATGGGAAAGTAAATCTAATGCGACACACAATGAAGGTTCTAGATCATCTCCTAGCCCTATGAAGATCAATTTTAGAGCTTTTACACAAACCAAGGTGTCTATATTACATACAGTACCGCATGAACACTCTGGTCCCTCTCCGTACACTCTAGTCCGAGATAGATATGTCGAGATCGATCATTTTCAAGATTTCTACACTGATTGTTCCTACTTTTGATTTTTCCAATCATCACTGTGACACAGTCCTGCGAGCATTTGTTACTCAACTGAGTTATTTCCTCTTCTCTCTTTCATATTAGGGTTAGCATTTCCTTTTACATAGTTGTTTAGATCATTTACATACTTTATATACTACATTTATTTACTTTTATTATAGTTGTTCATAGCTTAGATTAACTATTCCCACACTACATTAGTTTAGTTAATTTTAGTTAATCATGCAATGTGTAAGTCCTATAGTGTAGTGTGTGGGGTTCATGTGTAGTAATCCCTCAATAGTCAAGTGTGAACCAAAGCACAAGAGTGTGTCATCGGGTAATGACGACGCTAAAACATGTGATGAGTATGTCTAAGATAGGAGATTGATGTATGATAATGCAAAGATGATAGATGTGTTAATGCTAATATGGTGGGGGGATGTGTTAGATGTTATGCCCCCAAGTGTGTGTAAGAAGATCATGTAAATCCATCGAGAAGATTGTCATCTACTAAAGACCAAGTTTTCATTTAGCGGTGGAAGCATGGTTGGAAAAAGTAACAGTAGGACCATGCGATTGTGGTGGAATTTACAATGTGTCATGACCACTAGTAGGAGGATTAGATTTTTGACAAAAGTGATTGGTTGGAGCTTATACTTGATAGGAGGCCAAGTTGCATTGAGTTTTAAAGGAGGTTTCTTAGGTTGACTTGGTAATACAATAGATGACTTAGTAGGAGGAGGTTGTGAACTAATTTTGATAGGTGGTTGATTATGTTGACTTGGTGATGTCGTAGGTGGTTTCTTAGGCGGCTCTTGACTAATCAAGAAGGAGCAACTTTAGGAGCCCATGTGGATGTAGCATTGGTAGATGGGGTTGCAAATGAAATAAATCCTTGATGCTCAATATGTTTGATTATTCATGGAAAAGTGTGGCAATCGTTGTCATTATGTCCATTGATTCGATGATAATTGTAATATGGACGACCTTGATATTTTGTTAACCGATAAGGAGAATAGTAATGAGTAGGTGGTAGAGTGATCAACTGATGACTAAGGAGTTGAATAATAATGTCATGTTGCGTAGTATTATGCTCAAATATGAGAGGCTCAGAAATGGCATGTCTTGAGGTTCAACTAGATGACATGTAGTGGACATAGATTACATATAAGATGTAGAAGGAGCACAAACATGCAATTGAGAAGCATCCTTAAGTTGTTGAATTTTAGATTTGAGAGATATAATCATGGATTCCATGGCCTTAAATTTATCTTGAAATAAAGCATGTAGAGTGTGGATTGAGTCTAAGAGGGGTTGATTAGATGGAGGATCACTAGGGTCGTCAGATAAATGATTGAATATAGGACTTATTTTGTGCGGCGATGTATTGTCATCTAGATACATGGTGTCTAGCTGTTTTTGCAAAAAAACCTAACAATGGGGATATCTCTTAAGTAAATCAGATAAAGAGACTTGAGAAACTTTGGGAGCCACGATAAATGAAAAATGAGGATTCTCGAGCGTGAAAGTGATCGGTTTTACCAAAATGATTAAATAAAAATGTAGTTAATGGGGTATATCTATAGTTAATCTAAGCTATGAAAAGTTGTAAATAACATTGATAAATGTAGTAAAGAAGTATGTAAATGACCTTAATAACTATGCAAAAGTAAATTCTAACCCTAATATGCAAAAGGGAAGAGGAAATAACTCAACCGAATAATAGATACTTGCATAATTGTGTCGCAGAGTTAACCGAAGCATCCGGAAGAAGGAACAACTATGCACGAGCTCCGAAAAGGACATATCTAGAGTTTTTGGCTAGACTAGGATGCCTAGAGAGGGATTAGGATGCCTACGGGTGCTCGTATGTAAATAAGGCACCCTGGTCTATGAAAAGGTCCTGGAACAGAGTCTCACTGTGGTTGGGAGGTGGTCGGAAACCCTTGTTGTGTGTGTCACATCGATTCATTACCCGTGCACTCAGATGTCACCAATAATCCAAGATGAATAAAAAGACCTGTAAAACCCTAAACAAGAATCAATGCCTAAAAAATAAAAATACAAATGAATGGTTTGTACTGACCTTAGTTGCCACAACAATGGACTTACTAACTGAGTGTTGCACTACATTTCAGACCCAAATGTAGTTTTGGTGAGTGTATGTATGATGTGCCCTAGGTTCTTTTGTGTAAGTCACACTTTTTGAACTAGCGAGCAATAACTAGATGTATAAAATGTAATAGAATGTGTGCATGGAATATAATAGAATCCCTCCTCTATGAAGTGTGATGCATATATCCTAGCCTTGTGCCTTGATGATGGAGCTATGTGGACGCAACTCTAGATGGATGATAGTAATGACTAGTGCTAGGTCCCTCATTATGGTCTCATAGCTTTATATTTATAGGGTTCTCTTGATCTAATTTCGTAATTAACCCCAAAATTACCGACCACCAAAAAGATAAAGACCTCAAATGGATAAAAATAGCCCAAAGAGTGGCAAGAAAGTTCAAGAAGGATCGGGGCGCCCATGGTGGGACTAGAGCACCCATGGGCGCTCCAGTACTAGCCTGGGTGCCCTAGTCAGGGCTAAAATGATGGAAGATGATGAAAATGACTTGGCATATGTGTGGTAGAGGTTAGGAATGATGATAGAAATCAAATAAAAATAGCTAAGAGACGGGGTTAATTAGTACTTTCTTCACTCAAAACCTTCTAAATAGTAGTATGAGACCCGAACTAAATAATGTCTAAAGTGCATGATTTTGTGTCTACAGAGGTTTCAACTAATGTATGATCATACACATATGACTCGATATACATTGAAAAAGACATATCAATCTATACAACATTATGGCGAGACACTACTTGTTGATCATTTTCATCCATGTGGATTCTATCTTGCCCTGTCAATTTATACATCTACTACCTTTATGGAAAGGCAATGCCACTCTCAAGGGTGAGAAGTGTGTAGGGGATCCAAAAGGCTACGTGGTTGGAGGAAATCCCTCTAATAATGCTCTCCCTCTTCTTTTCCTATACAATCCTTTAACAAAATTGACATTATTTAAAGCTCTTGGGGATTTTCTTATGAAGACTTGTTCTGTAGGAGTAAATTAGATATAAGATTAAACTTAATGATATTGTAATTTTTATTTGGAATGGTGAAACCATGCAAGTATAAATGATGTTATAAATATTATAGTTGATTATTCAAGTAGGTTATGAGATTGATTATGGAATGTACTTTAACATCGAATTAAACTATTGTACTAGTAAAAGATGAAAGATGATGTGTTGATGCTAGAAAATGTTTAGAAAATATTTATTTATATTTTCAAATGGATGAAAGATGTGAATTATGTTGTTATGATTAATCACTTTCTATGAAGGTTGTTCTTAACTATAAAGGTAAATGTAAATATGAATAATGAGGATATCATTGATACTATATATTTGTAATTTTCATGAAGTAAAATTGAGATATACTCTATTCATTTACTTTAATTTGGACACATACCTTGATATTAGTATTAGTGTAACCTGATTTTGATATGGAAGGTGTAGTAGGAATTACTCCGGTGAAAAGAATGGGTGCCTCTAAAATTGGTTTCATGAATGGACTATTGAGTTTTGTACATGGAAATATTATGAAAACAATCACATGTACTAGAATTCAAAATGAATTATTTGATTAAATTCAAAATAAATGAAATAACTTGTACTTCTTATCATTCACAATAGTCATTAATAAGCATGGTGGAAGTTTATAATAGTTAAGAAACTTTTAGAAGGAAAATTATAATATCAATATTTTTGGTGTTCTCAGAGGGTTTCTTACATAATGTGGGTAATGCCACAATGATAGTGGCCCTCTTAATATCATAATATTTTATTGGTTGTGGGATGTATACGTCTGATTGTCCATCCTCCCCCTCTTTTCCTTTGTGGCTTCATAATCCCAAAAATATATCATTCAAATGTCCGTAAAAACATGCCTTACTACCCTAAGTTAGATTAAACTCTTCACTGTGTCTTGGAATTTATTTTACAACTCTAAAATTCTCATATTGCTTTTACAACTCTAAAAACCTCATTGATTAAAAAATTACTTCCACAAGAGTTCAAATGTTTACTTCATGGCGCTGATTAAGCTAAATGTGAATTTATATGCCTAATCTGATTGTTATTACAACAATAAATAAATAAAAATTAAGTACATAAATTAAGCCAAGCAAGATAAACAAGAAAGTATGAAACCCTAATTGTAAAGAAGAGGTAAAATGACTTATCTATTTCACAATTAATCTTGGAATGTGTTGAACTGTTGGCTGGATGAACAGAGAGTGAGGAGTGTCGCACAAAGCCTCAGAAAAGTGTGCAAGTTGACCATTGATAGAGATGACTTGGTTGTTGTGAATGAATTTCAAGCATAAATGATTCATGGAAATGACAACTTGAGTTTTATGGAGCCAGGAGAGACCTGAGAGCATGTCACATCCTTTAAGTGATGGTGACATAAGAAAAGGCACAAGCATGGTGAGAGGACCAACAAAGGTCGAGAGATGAACAAAACCATATGTGTTGGGAATTGGATATGAAATTTACGATAGTGGATAACCAATAACATCAAGGAGTGCAATGGAACATGCGTTGATGGGCCAGGATGGATCAAATTTAGTGTTATTAATAGAAATGGATCCAATAGAAGCATTAATGTGCAAGTGATCAGAAGAGAATGTAACATGATAATCATTATCGAGAGAAAGAAATGATTGTTGGAAAAAATTAGTATGAGAAACTAGGAAATCAAGAGCCCCTAATGTAGGAGGAGGCACTATGTGACATGTATGATTTTTCGAGGAGTCGTGCACTTGTTTTTCATGTTTCAGAAGAGGAGTGTTAAAGATCTCGAGCTTATGATTTTCATTGGTCGGTGTAGAGGCCATAGGATCTCGAAATCTTGAGTTTGTCATCATCAAATATCTTAGATGATAGTGTGAATTTTGAAACACCTATCTATAGAATGTCTGACACATTGATGGTAGTCACATCAAAATTTCTCATTGTAATCTTGAACTTTAGAACGAGATGGATCCAATTTGAGCTGAGGAGAAAGCGTAATAAGATTGTTATCAAGAAGTTGTAATATAAGATGTGGAATAGTAGTCAACTTTGTATATGTACATTTAGGTGGTTTCCATTGAAGTTATTTGGTATTAGAGATAGAGTTGATAGTGACCTTAGCTTTAGTAGGTTTTGTGGTTGGTTTAAAATTTGGTTTACTTTGAAATCATGTAGAGGATGAAGCTTGCTCCTGATACTTAAGCTTTCTTATAGATAAGAGTTTATTTTCACGTAGCTTGAGAGTGTGACACAAGTGATCAAATGATAAAGATGTCTCAAATAGAATGCTCTCCTGAAGGGGTGGAAATAAACTTTGAATGAATAAATATTGAAGCTTAGAGTCCGCAAGCACATTAGACATCTTAACTAGGTTGTTTTTGTATCATAATACATAGTCTACTAGATGTTCATTAGACCCTTGTTTAAGTTGTGTCGAGTTGAGCATATGAGATTTTAAAGCTGATATTGATAGAAAATGAGTAATAAAAGCATCGGCTAGATGCATGAAATATTTTACCGAGTGGATAGGTAGGTCATAAAACTAACGCATCACATAATCGTGGAGACTACGAGGAAAGAGCTTAGCTAGAAGAATGTGATCATCCGCAAAATATAGACAGGCCACATGGAATTCTCAGAGATGCTCTTGTGGGTCACCATGCCCATTGAAAATGGGAATCTTAGGGGTGATGAAATTAGGAGGAAGTGAGTAAGCGGAGATGGCGGGTGTGAATGGAGTGTGTAGTAATAAAGTGGAATCCAAAGATGGAGACGCATGAGAAGTAGCCTATTGTAATTGACAAATTTGTGCTTGAAGGTCTTGATAAAGGGAGGCTAAATCTTGAGTTCTAGTGGAAGAAACTTATCGCGTGTGAGAAACAAGAGGTGGATTGAAGTGGTTAGTGGGAGTAGGGATAGAAACGAGGAAGGTAGAAATGGGTGAAAGAATAGAATCGGTGGTTGAATAATAATGGGGGTGGGAATAACAATTAAAGCATTAAGCTCTGCGAGGTTGGTGGCTTCCTTGCGAGTAGTGAATAAAAGCAAGTATAAGTCTTGTGGATGCTCAATGATATGATCATTAAGGTCTTTAAGGTGGGATTCAAGTGAATTCACTATAAGATTGAGCCATAGTGACAAGAAGATAAGATCCCTAAGGAGAAGGTGGATTCGAAGATTGGGTTCACCAAAATGATTAAGTTAAATGTGAATTTATATGCTTAATTTGATTGTTATTGCATCAAGTAAATAAATAAACAAGTACATAAATTAAGCTAAGAAAGCTAAACAAGAAAGTATGAAAACCTAAGTGTAAATAAGAGGTAAAATGACTTAGTTATTTCACAATTAATGTTGGACTATGCCGAAGTGCTAACCGGATGAACAAGGAAGGAGAAACATCACACAAGGCCTCATAAAAGTGTGCGAGATGACAATCTATCTGCATCTTGGGGTGGTGTGGGTGCCCTAGGCCTGTTTCGGGTGCTTGTGTTTGCCGAAATGCTAAGAAAAACTCCTTTGAGTGGTTGCAAGGTATTCGCCTTTGGTTTCATGAGGTCGCACAATGATCATCGAAGTCGTTAGAAACTCCTGCAATGAAGTATTGACATGCAAAACCCTCAAACAGGACATCAAATCCTAAAAAGTAAAGATGAAGAATGAGGGTCGATTTGTCCTCATGTCACAATGGAAATCTTATGATCGAGCATAACACTACATCTAAGACCCAATGTAGTTTTGTGTGTGTGTGCGCAGAATCGTACCCTAGGTGGATCTTGTGCGTGTCACACTTGATAGCAAGTAAATAACTAGATGTAAAGAAATGTAATAGATGTGTTCATGGAATAGAATGAAATTCCCTCCTATGAAGTGTGCATGTAGAATAACCGACCCTTGTGTCACTTGGATGGTGCTAGATGGATGCACTGATTGAGCTCTTAGATGCTTGATGGATGCGAACCTTAGATATTGATAGTTTATGTGTAATGCTTGGTCCCTTATTAAGATCACATAACTTTATATTTATATGATTCCCTTGTTTGAATTTTGTAATTAATCCCGAAAATGTAGACTACTAAAAATATAATATGCTCAAATGGATATAAAGGACCTAAAAGATGTGAACAAAGTATACCGAGGTCAGGGGTGCCTGGCATTGGCATTCTGGGTGGGCACTAGTGTCAGGGTGATAAATGTTGGGGTATAAAAAGGCAGATTGAGCAAGTAGGTGTGCAAGACCAAAAGTGGCAAAGAAAGGTGGCCAAAGACATGGGCTAATTAGTATTTTTCTTAATTAGGAATCATATGAATAATAGTATGTAATTAAGACTAGATAATTACCCAAAATGCGTGATTTTGTGTCTACAACAACAACATATAAACATAATATATCGTGATCCTTGTGTAAATGGGGGTGATGCTAAAATGGAAGTGACACTCCTACTAACATAACTTAAGTTGATTGGATGTGCGATGAGTACATTTTCTTGCTTAACCTTCCCCTCTCATTATACGTGGCTTCATAGTTAAAAAAATTGTGTTTGTATGACTTTAAATACATGTCTTACCACCCAAATTAGATCTCTTATTATTTCTTAAATGAGTATAAATGTACAATGTCAAACTTGAACCATATTATCTTACACAATTTAATTTTTGCATAGTGGGGATTCATTGATTTACCCTTCTTACCTCATTTGTAACTACGTTGTAAATCATTTTCATCTACCACATTTTTTTCTCATTTTCTAAAATACATCGACACCATGAAGATTTGTTATATCGTTTCCTTGTTTTTAAATGTATTTTTAAGTTAAAATATTTAGTGCATCATTATCTTGTTATACCGAAGGCATTCCAAGTTGGAATTGGGGTTACTTCATATCCATTGATAGAGATGTGGATGGTAGAGATTTGGTTTCGAAGACATTGAAAATACAAGTTGATACTCCATGTTGCTAGATGTTAAATTTCCTTTCCTTTGTTTTAGTCTCCATCAATGTTTTAGGTGGTTGAGCCCTTGAGTAGGCAAGCAAATTTATTACATGCTTGTCAACATCTCATGTGGTCTCAAAAGTGTTGAGACACATTTTGATCTTCTCGCATGGTGTCTTTCATCTTTATGACCCATCTTCATGATGGCCTTTGCATCATGCCTACAAATTTCTTTTTCCTTTAATCCTAACTTTGAAACTACCTCTTAAATAGATATGGAAAGCCTGTAATTGGACCACATTAAAATGTTTGGATGACAAACTTGATTTTTCATTTACAACATAGAATATCCATGTCCAAGCCACATTGGGAAAAATGAAAAGATTGTTGACCAACAAATGACACTAAAATAAGTATCACTAATTTTATTTAAGTTTATTCTCTATTTTTTAGAAACTATGTTACTTAGGTAGTGAATATATAAGATTTGGCATGATTTGGGTGTTATAATTTGAGTCGTGGAAAAGGCGTGGTGCATGTAGGTATTTAATTTTCACTTTTTATTTCCATATTTTCATTGATGTTTTCGTCTTCTCTAATAAATCAAATTTCTTCCGATAAAAACCTGATGACGCAAAAATAAAATAAAAATAGTAAAGCTACTTTGACGAGATAAAATATCCCCTGCACCCATATGGGTAATTACCTGGAGGGGATCAATTATCAATGATTGTTCACACATCACTTGTTTTCCTACATGTACTCGAGCTAAAGAATGAAAGGGGGCTACAAAGTGCTACATGAAGAAAGCAATGTGGTTGGGTTCCAACCCCGAAACCTATTGGATTTTCCCCATATTTTTATTTTGGCCCCTTTAAGCTCAAATTGCACTCATGTGAATAATGGGGCCTTAGTATAAAAATTTCGCTTGATAGACACGTATGAAAAACCATTAGAGGGGCTCAATTATCGATGATTGTTCATGCATCCCATGTTTTTGCATTTACTCAAGCTTCAAATTAAAAATGGGGGCTACAAAATGCTTCAGGAAGCAAGCATTGTGGTTGGGTTTCGAATGTGGAACCTATTGGAGTTTCCCATTTTTTTATTTTGGCCCCTTTAAGTGAAAATTACACTCATGTGAGTAATGTGAGTGAGATTGAGACAATAAAGTGGAGCACAAATAACATATATTGTTTGGGTAGGAACAATTTGAGTCATGGAATACATGTGGGACATGCAAGTATTTAATTCCCACATTTTTATTTCCAAATTTCCATTCATGTATTCACCTTATCTAACAAATTAAATGTTGTCCATCTGAAAACCTTAATGCTGAAAAATAAAAGAAAATAAATAACAAAGCCCATTTTATGGTAGTCATTGCGCCACTTCCACCTGGACAACCCTTGGGGCATGATTTATAAGTTTTGATCAAAGATGGTTAGTTACACATCTCCTTATTTTCTACAATTGCTCAAGCTTAAAACTAAAAAGGAACGCCACAAAGTGCTACAAGAAGGAATCATTACATATGGGTTTTGAGCCTTAAACCTATTGGATTTTACACTCGTGTGAATAATGCAAGTGATATATATATATATATATATATATATATATATATATATATATATATATATATATATATATATATATATATATATATCACTTGCATTATTAGTGTTTATATATATATATATATATATATATGGAACAAAAATAGCAAGTTATTATTTTGGAAAGAACAATCTGAGTTGTGGAATAGGTGTGGGACATATAGGTATTTAATTCCCACCTTTTATTTGTAACTTTCCATTCATGTCTTCATCTTATCTAACAAATTAAATGTCATCCAATCAAAAGCCTTAATGTCAATGGTTGTTGACAAACGATGCCTTGAATATTGTTGATGAGGGACACCGTAATCATTACCCTAATAGCTAGAGAGAAATCCTAATCACAAATGTCCATGAAATCACTACTGGGAAAGTAGGTCCACTCCACATATTCTTATCTCTTAAGTTTATCGTGAGTCACACAAGAAATTTCCCCTTATATTTATGTTTGTTCAAACTACCCAATAAAACCAAGGGCTAAAATTGCAAACAAAAACTATTTACATGTCGACACTACTAATCGACCACTTCTTGCTTTTCGAGATATCTCCAAAATATGATGCCTCAACAACTGGCTCACCGTACACCATTTTTCCTTCAAACGATTGCCAAACATGACATGTGGTTGTACAAGAGTAGAGTTTCATAAATTGGCTCCCCTTTGTGTTTTCCCCACCCTTCAACTTTTTCTCCCTCAAACCCATTCTTCATTGTCCCTCTTCCTCTCCCAATGTTTCACTCCCTCCATATTAACTTCTTTGATGCATCCCCTTCAACGTTTCCATCATACATTTCATGTATGATTGCTAGTATTTAAATAATATA
Source organism: Taxus wallichiana var. yunnanensis (assembly GCA_018340775.1). Lineage (NCBI taxonomy): Eukaryota > Viridiplantae > Streptophyta > Pinopsida > Cupressales > Taxaceae > Taxus > Taxus wallichiana. The sequence goes on from CM031242.1 coordinate 661,898,276, forward strand.
TAATGCCTTAATGTACAATGTATTACTTATTTGTTTTTAATTTTAAAAAGTTTGTTTGAAATATTTGTTATATCATTACCTTCTTTTCAAGTGTAAATTTTCTCACATTTTTTACGTTGGAGGCTTTTGCCCTGTTAAAATGGGCCCGCCCTTCTGAAAACATCCAAGGGTGTATAATGTCTTCATGAATGACCATCTCGGTGATGGACAATTATGGCGTACAGGTGACATATCACATATTGTTTCTGTTTATGTTACTGTTTGAATCAAATTCTATTGTATAAATAGTCCGTCAATTTATTCAGGATTGGTGTGTGGCCAACAACGAAAGAGGGGTTCAACGAATTCATACGCCTAAATTACATCTCAATCCCATCCATATCGATGCCATTCTCGCAAAGTTGTCCGTGCACGATATGGAATCCATTCGTAAGTTAATGAGACTCGCTAAGGAAAGTAAAAATAAATAATGTATCACCAACTCAAATGCATCTTCTGTTGTGGCATTCCTCTTTGCAAATCATGACCCTCAAGTATCGAATGTATCAAAACAATTTGTATATAATTGCGAAAAGGCTGTGACATTGTTGGCCATGAAGGAATTCTTCACCAAGGCAATCCAGAGGCAAAGAGTAACACTATTGTAATTCTTTAGGACATGGTTTCCAAAAATAAGTACATGGACATAATGGCAGGAATAGATGGATTGATAGAGGGAGTGGTGAAGGTATTGAAATTTCCCGTATACCCAGTAGAAAACAAATCAAAGTATGGCCACCATTTATAACATATCCCTAAGAAAAATATATTGAGTTCAAGTGGTAGAGGTGGGGATGATGGTTGAGAAGAAGAATCGATGAAGAACCTTTAACGTCCACGAGGCTACCAAGAGAGGGGGCCCATTTCTAAGATGAAATTAGTCGCATTGGCTATCATTTGCAATTTTATGGAGGTTCGATCCATTGATTCATCCCATGCTTTAACTATGCCACTCCTTGTTCGTAAACAAATGAGACTCTCCCATTTTTCCTTTGAATTAACAATACCAATTTTATGGAATATTTGTTACAATTTAATGGAGGATGGGGAGGTCAGTAATGGATGCATTGAACGCAAGTGCCTTTCATAAGTCGTTGTTAGCACACGTTGGATGCGGTGAAAGAATGAGGGATAAAGCTTCTAAATTACTCAAGCTTTTCAACAGATACACACATGATTGGGAATGTGCGGGAACTCTCCATTTAACTTGTGTGAATCCAAGTAATCTAGCGATACTTTAAATTATTATGTACAATAGTTCTTTTTTTAAATTTCATATGTCCATTCTCTGTAGGGCCCAATTATCGATGAGTGTTCTTACATCGCCTACTTTTCCTGTAATAACTTGCACATGAAATTGAAAAGCATGCTTCTGAAGTACTATAAGAAGCAACCAGTTTGGTTGGGTTTCATTCAACACATTTTTTATTTTTATTTTAGTGGACATATGTTACTCAGTACTTATTTTGATTTAGTGGACACATGTTACTCAATTTTTATTTAATCATATTTGCCTCAAAAATATTCTCTCCTTATTTTCTCCTCGATACATAATATATTTTAATAAGCCCTACGTACACATCAAAATATCTTCCCAAATTCGACACCTCTCAAAAAATTTAATCGAAGTAAAGTGATCTATCAAATTCAGTAAAGTAAATTCCATATTAAAAAGTGTAGGCTTCAACCCTTAAACATATTGAATTTTGGCATTTTTTTTATTTTGGCCACTTTAAGCGTAAATTGCACTCATGTGGATAATATGAGCGAGTTCAAAACAATACGGTGGAGTGTTAGAGTAGGTATTCACCTTAGCTCATGTTCACCTAGGTTCTTTATTTACCTTTATTGTATTTATCCTCACCCACTTATGTGTGTGGATATTTATTTTTATTTATTTAGATATTAGGGGGATATTATTTAGTTGTTAGGTATAGTTTTTTCCTTGATCTATAGTATTGACTAGATCCTTGATGTCTAGTTCTCTCCTAAATCTATGGTATTGACTAGTTCTTTGATGACTAGTTCTTTCCTTGATTTATGGCTTGATCTATGACTTTGACTGGTTCTTAGATTGTTATTCTTTGCCTATATAAGTAAGGCCCATTCTCATTGTATTTTATTGAGTTCCATAATAATATATGATATTGCGCTCATTTATTTGCAAAGGGTTTGGTAAAGTTATTCCGGTGAATTATTTTTATCTTATTGATTGTGGTGTTTGATTAGCATATGAGTTCTTGTCACTAATATATCACACAATGATCGTTGATAACCTACGATGAACCAGATCAACGATCATTGTGTGATATATTAGTGACAAGAAGTAAAGGATAACGAACATCTCAAACCCTACGAAGGAGGTTTCCTGAGGGTTTGAGCACCCACAAGCACCGGAGCGAGGTTTGTGGTGCCCGCAAGCACCCCTGCCCCTTTCCAAGCACCCCAATCTAGGTAATCATCACCTCGCACGCTTTCCTGAGGTTTTACGTGAAACTTCTCCCTCTCTCGTCCATTAGGTCAAGACTTGGCACAATCCATATTTGGTTGTGAATTAGCTAAGCCTTTTTATCCCTTCCTCAGAATTAGGGTTTCATGTCTAGTAACTTTATTTGCTTGGGTCTATTATGTACTTATTTGTATATTAATTTGTTGCTATATTACAATTAGAATTAGGTATTTATTTATTAAATATTTTCTTAATCATTTGGTGAACCCCACTCGTGATCGGTCTTTTGGATCCTTCTTTGGCATATCATCTTTTCTATCATGGCTCATAAAGTTTCTCAAATTTATTTATATGATTTAATTCAAATGCATCCTAATTGCCAAGTTGTTATGAAAAAAACCCTAGACACCATGTATCTCCCTAGATATACATCGTTGTATCATCAAGTGAGTGTTATTTTCGATCGTCTATATAAAGACCCTAGTCTGCAATCCTCCCGCTGATCGGAGTGTCTAGATTAGTGTACAAGACATCAATAAACACAAAACAACGTCGAATATGCAAGGGATTAGTACCTTGGAGATGGTAATGAATGATACGGGTGCAAAGTCGATGTTGAACTCCTCGTTACGATCACTAGAGAAAGATTGTTTAGATATTTTATGCGGGGTTTCCTGACAAAGCAGATCCGAGAAGCGTCAACTTCCTTGGTGGTCACAACCCCATGTGATAAATAATAATGATAAAATACAAGATAAACAGATAACATGCAAGTTGATGAACAAAGGAACTGTTTGCTGGTATGTAGATGGTGTTATTGATCTAATCCAAACACAATGTGTAACAAGAACCACACTACGTGAACTAACAAATCATGATCGAGTATTGTGGGGATTACAATGTCGTTACAAGGACATCATGAGGATATAATGATAAACAAGAAGCTTAGAATTCAAAACAACATTTTCCCAAATTTTCTAACTTATCTTTCCGAGGGGGGAAAGCCCATATTTATAGCCTAATGGTGAGGTTAGGATCATGGGTTAAAAGGTAATCAGGGTTGGGTAAAGTAACCTTGATTAAAAGAGGTGATGTGATTCAGCGGGGCTCACAATTTGACTTATTAGGTGAAGTGGGGAGCATGATTTGAATGGGTAGGTGAGATAATAGATTCCATTCTTGAAATTAAGAATGTAGTGTTAGATGGGTGTATTATTGCTCATGAATTGAATAATTTGTGAGAGATGCCAAAATTCAATTATTAAATGGGTTTATATGGAGCCCATTTAATAACTAATTAAATTTGGGTGAATAAATGGATGGGATTTTAAGAAAAAGAAAAGCGAGAGTGGAAGTTGAATGAATGTGAGATGACAGAGGTGCATTATACCAAAATTGGTGTCTACACCTCCATCTAATTAACCCATGGTGGAGTCAATTCAAGCTTTTCATTCGTTATTTCAAGACAAATTTCAGGCTATGTAATCCATGATTACATCTCTTAAATATGAAATCCAACAACTTAAGGACACTTCTCCAACTCACGCTAGTTATTCTTCGCATCCTCATTCTATATCTTATAAATGTGCTCATATTAGTGAATCTCAAATATTTCCACTCCCCGCACCTCTCAAGTTTGTACTCAATGCTAAGCAACAAGATATTTTTTTGTAACTCATAACTCATCAATTAATCAACTTGCCATCTACTCATTGCTATCCTCCTTATCATCTTACAAAATATCAAGGTCATCCATATTACAACTATCATCAAATCAATAGACATAATGACAATGATTGTTATGTTTTACAACAAAGAATCAAGTATCTTGAGCATCAAGGTTTTGTTTCATTCACTAGAAAGTGTTCTGTTACATGGTCCTCTCCAGTTGTTACATCTCAATGGGTTCCTAAATCTAATTCGTCTATGTCTAATGAGCATCATGATATCACTTCTACGGTGCCTTCTTTGGCCAGTAAAGTGTCACCTATTTAATCCACTCAACCTCCTCTTAAGTATAGTCCCATTCCTCCTCCACTCAAGATATCTGCGACATTACCAAGTAAAACTAAGCAATCACCTCTTAGGGTTTTTTTCCCATCACCTCCTCCTATTAATTCATCTACAATATTACCAAGTCAATCTAAGAAACCTCCTCTAAAACTTAGTTCAACTTGGCCTCCACTCAAGTCTTCTATAGTGTTATCAAATAAGCCACCACCATGCAAGGCTCTTGAACCATCACCACTTCAACATCCAATAACTTTTTTCAAGCAAACTACTCCTTACATTGATCCACTTAGTGTCATTGACTAGATCTTCATAACTTACATACTTGGGGGCTTCACACTTACTTCTTCCCCCCCTTTCTTTGACACACATCTCATAATCTCATCACTTCACATCTAGTCTCTCACATACAACATACACATCTTGATACATTAGTATCATCATTACCCGATGACACACTCGTGCTACGGTTCACACTTGAATGTTGAGGGAATCCTATACACATGAACCTCACAAACTACACAATCAACACATTTACGACACCTTCTTCCTAACACACATTCAACATAACATACTACACACTTGACACACTCACAATACATACTTCTCATGTATATTCATCAATACAAACTCAACACAATAGCAACACATACTCTTCATGCATATGCAACACAACATACAACACACTATACACATTTACAACATGCTTCACACTCAAGTGCATTCATAATCTATCTATTCCAAATCACACAAACATACCTCTTTCACATCATACGCCATAACTCGCTTGTGTAAAATCAATACAAACATCTTACATATCCACAACACACTACCTACTCAACACTTTCAAAACAATACATCCCCCGTCGACACATAACATTCTACAATCAACGAGTTCACAATCAATATCTTTCACATATATTCAACACAACCTCACAACATATTATGTTGGGCCCCTAAAATATCAACTAAGTCCAAAAAGGGCGCATAGGCGCACAAGGTTGAAAAAAGTGCACAAGATAAGGCGCGCAGGGAAGGGTTCAAGTAGGGTTTTGGTAGAACCCGGGATGCGCGCTTGCAGAGCAGAATCTAGGACTTAGCCATTTTTGACCTATCGGGCAGGACACAAGAAAAACGTGACCCGAGTGGATAAGGTGCCAGCCTGGCGACAGGGTGGCTTGGAAGGAATATACTCTGCAGAAGCTTCTAGAAGGACATAATGGCAAGGAGTAGTGAGCTCAAGCCTGTAGGAGCATGCACCCATGGAGAACCACATTCAGACACTTGGCGATAGATATGAGGCTGTAGAAGAATGAGTTGGCAGTTCAGGAAGGTTATATATACAAACACCTACAGAAGTAAGAAAAGGAGACAAGAGGAGAAAGGAAGAAAGTGGATAGAGGGCGGAGCTCTGCAGAAATACTGCAAGGAATCTATTAGCTTGGGTAAATAAGCGTAGGAAAGGATGTATCAAGGGTTTGGAGGTTATAAAATTTTCTTTTGAGAGCCTAGCTATATGAATCCAGTTATAATGCATGATGCATCATGTCGCCATTCCGTGACATTCGTAATGGGCCTAATGAATGTAATAAGGTTACCGGTTTATGTGACTACAAACACCAATGGTTCGATGCATACATCCTTCTTCATAGCTCTTTTTCATTTATGTTTATGAACTAAGTATGAATGCTTGTACAACTTCCTTTCTATTTTGGTGTAAGTTCTATAATCTATTAAGCACTTTTCTGTCTAGAATGACTGCAAGGATCTAGAAGCCATTCTGAGCTCTATGGTGCTTGTATGTCTTATTTCCTCTCAAATCTCTTAAACTCGGATCATAGATGATGTTTCCCACTAAACTCACATAAAGGAGAGACTTGGCACCGCGTGTGCCACGGTGAGCACCCTGCTGCCTGGGTGGGTGATAGGTCGGCGTGCATGGGGTTTCCCTATTCTTTGATGGGTGTAAAATTGACTACATATTACACAAGAAACACATTCACGATACCTTTCTCTTGTGTGAAAATAACACCACACATCACACATATCTTTCACATAATCAACACACGACACCACCCTATGACACACTCTAGTTTCACGGTCCATACTCGATTTTTGAGGGTCTACATCTCAAATGGACCTCACCACACTCACACGTTCACTCACACAATCATGCACTCACTCACTCTTTGTGATCTATAATTCACAATCACATATTTCTAGCATGCACAATTCAAACCATTTCCCAATGATGAACTCGTGTTCTACGATTCATTCTTGACTACTGAGGGGGCATCTATATATGAACCTCATCTCATACATACACATCCACTTAGGGGGCACGCTACTCCTATAATTATATTTGCATTTCATTCCATATCATCCACCACATGTTACATATATTGGTCGCACTTAGTCTTGTTTACATTTACTTGTTACATGTACACTTTATTACACATGTGAGATAGATATCTTGTATGTCATTAACGTTTTCCATATGCACATGCATGTTCACTTTATTTCTAGTTGTGATCACAAATTCTACAGATCGATACACATAGCATGAATGCTTGGTGCAATACCTATTACCAATCCCACAATGGCTCCTGGGGGCATCCACTTTCATATACACTACAGGTGTTATTGTTTCATTTTTCATCGCACATTACTTTAACAGATTATACACGCTTTGACAAACTTTTTTATCATTCTAATATGCTAATGGGTGCTTCATGTGTGACATTTATCTTGTAGCTATATTTTCTTCCATGGTTGTCTATTACATTGCTTGTCATTGTTTTCCATTGTTTTGCGGGCTTTGCCCTTTGTCTTATGTGCACACTTGTATGCTTTTGGGCTAGTCGGCCTTGATTGTCTTACGACATTGTGAGTGATGTCCCATGTTTGAAACTTGCTTTTCATGGTCTACATTGTCTTCTTGTGTCTTAGCTTACACATTGTCTACTTGTTTGTTAGCTTACATTTTACATGCATGTTTGTCTTGCTTGTACTAACACTTGTCTCTTAGCCACCTTGTTTTCATGTGCCTTGGTTTCTACCAAACACACTCCCTCCCCCCTATAGGACATAGTTTTAGCACAACGATCGGTCCTCCTTTGGGTCGCATACTCCTAGAAACATCGCATACACCCCAAACGAGGGGGCATCATCATTTGGGTGAATCAGTCACCCCATACAATAGTATAGAGTGATCGCACATCATAGTTCAAGATTGGTACAACACAGTCATCAATTTCATATAGGATCAAATCCTAACTTGGGTTCTTAGCACAACATAGACACCATCGACTAGACTCGAACAATAGCGCCTAGCCGCCCGTGACCCTTCCTGGACGCCTATGACTAGGGGTAGTTACACAACATTCTTCAAAGTGCATCTGCGCCTACAACACTTCACACAACAAATTTTATAGGGCATAAAGACCTTAGCACTCAACATACATGCACCGTACAACATTTCCTACTTTCGGATTGGATCGAAATTAGTCAAACTGGATTGGATTTTTACACACCATATGCAGTGGTGTTCCATACTTAGGGAAAGGCTTAAATGTTGTAGGATAACACCGGAGCTTTTCTCCCTACACTTCCTCTAGTTCTTAGTGTAAGATTACTTGAAAAATTCACGCTTGCAGAATGGCAGTGGCATGAAATCACCCAAAAACTCATTCTTCTACATCATCATCAGGATCCTTTCTACACTCTTTTCTCATCATGGATCAGATGCACATGTTACTTTTTCACATTTTCACATTTTACATGTTTTCTTACATATTTTTGACTCATATACACCTGTATTTGACTACTTGATTGTTCTTTTGTAGGTTTGTCCTTATGGGAAGCGGTAGTCAACATCATCCTACATCAACAACATCAATCACATCAACATCGACATCAACAACATGTACAATGACGACATCTACACATGTGTTTCGCCCTAGGTCATCACCATCATCATCATTACTTTTTGCACTTTCTCTTCTCTAGTTTCCAAGCTCCACATTTTTTTTGCATGCTTTTTTATTGTCTCTCGCCACGCTTTCGCCATCGATCTACATGGTTATCAGGTACACATCTCTTATCTACTTTATGTTATCGAGCATTCACTCAACAACATAAAGTGGGGGCAAATGTAGACATAAAATCACACACTTTGGGTAATTATCTAGTCTTGATTGCATACTACTATTCATATGATTCATAAGTAAGAAAAGTAATAATCAACCCATGTCTTTGGCCATCTTTCTTTGCTTTCTGTTGCCACTTTTGGTCTTACACTCTTACTTACTCAGTCTGTCTTTTCATACCTTGTCATTTCTCATCCTAGACACCGGTGTCCTGTAAAGACGCCAACGTCAAATGCCCCTGTTCCTCCGGGCGCCCCGACCTCGTTGTACTTTAATAACATCTTTTGGGTTCTTTCTAGCCATTTGAGCATCTTATATTTTTGGTAGTTGGCCTTTTCGGGGTTAATTACGAAATTCAAGTAAAGGAATCATGTAAATATAATGTTATGTGACCATAATAAAAGACCGATCACTAACCATTAGCTATCACCATCTAAGGTTGCATCTAAAGGCTATTCAAGAGCATTCAAGCATCCATTTAAGGGAAAGGGATTGCATTCTTCTGCATACACTTCATAAGAGGGGAAGTTCATTCTATTCCATGCACACATCTACTTACATCTTTTACATCTAGTTATTTGATCACTATCAAGTGCGACATATGCACAAGAGCCACCTAGGGTACAATTCCACACACACACCTAGAACTACATTGGGTCTAAAATGTAGTGTAATGCTCAGCCTTAAGATCACATGTTTGATAGATGAGTATAGTCCAACCCCTCATTTACATTCTTTTCTTTTTGGGATTTGATGCACTCTTTAGGGTTTTGTAGGTCAATCTTTCATCACGCAGTTATCATTGGCGTCGACGATCATTGTGTGACATATTAGTGACAAGAAACGAAGGACAAAAATATCTCATGACCCTGCAAAGGAGGTTGCTTGAGGGTTTGAGTAGTCATAGGCGTTGAGAACAAAGTTTTGGTGCCCGCAGTGTCCCTCGCCCCTTTCCAGTGCCCTAATCCAGCAGATCATCACCTCGCATGTTTTCCTAAGGTTCTCAGTGCAACTCTTCTCCTTATTTGTCCATCAGTTAACACTTTGACACAATACAAATTTGGTTGTGAATCAACTAAGTCTTCTTATCCCTTCTTTACAACTAGGGTTTCATATCTACTAGCTTAATTTGCTTGGGTCTATTATGTACTTATTTGTATATTTATTTGCCGCTACATTGCAATTAGAATTAGGCATTTATTTATTCAATATTTGTTTAATCACATATAAAATTACAATAACAAAATATAAAAGTTGTATTAGTGGATAAAATCTTCCTTTTGTTCATATGTCCATTCCCTGAAGGGGCTCGATGATTGTTCAGCATCGCTTGCTTTTTTTACAATTACTCGAGCTTGAAACTAAAAACATGCTCTCAAAGTGCTTCAAGATTCAACTAATGTGTTTGGGTTTCAAACATGGCCTTTGTTGAATTCTCACATTTTTTTCCCCCTTTAAGCTCGCATTTCACTCACATGAATAATGTGCATGATCTTGAGATGATTAAGTGGAGCACAAATAGTAGATATTATTTGGGTAGGAACAATCTGCTATGTGGAATAAGTGTGGGACATGCGAGTATTTAATTCCCACCTTTTAATTTCCAACATTTCATTCATGTCTACATCTTACCTATCAAATTAACCATTGTCCAATCAAAATCCTTAGTTGTGCACAAGATTGAGACGATTAAGTGGAGCATATATAACAAGTATTATTTGGATAGGAACAACTGCTCCGTGGAATAGGTGTGGGACATGTAGGTATTTAATTCCCACATTTTAATTTCCAACATTACATTCGTGCTTATCTCTTAACTATCAAATTAACCGTCGTCAATCAAAATTCTTGGTACCATGAATAAAATAATAATAACCTTGAATGACGGATAAAATCTACGTTTTCTTATATTCTGATGGATTCAGGCCTAAATTATCGATGGTTGTTTACACACCCCCTATTTTCCTAAAATTACTTGCGCTTACAACTAGAAAGTAACACTACAAATTGCTACAAGACACAAGCATTCCGGATGGGTTTTGAACCCTAAACCTTTTTGAGTTTCCCCATTTTTTTAATTTTGTCCTCTTTATGAGATTGAAATGCTTAAGTGGAGCATGGATAGAAGATATTATTTGAGTAGGAAATATTTGATCCGTGGAATAGGTGTGGGACATGCAAGTATTTAATTCACACCTTTTAATTTCCAACATTCCATTCATGTTTGTGTCTTTATCAAATTAACAACTAAAAAGGGGGATACAAATTGCTACAAGAAGCAAGTATTGTGTTTTAGTTTTCGACCTAAGACTGTTAGAATTCCCTCGACCCCTTCGGTTCACATGATTAGTCCGAGTGATATAACAACTTTAAAGTTGGGCACATATACTAGAGATTTTTTGAGGAGGAATAATTTGATCCGTGGAATAGGTTTGGGGCTTGCAAGTAGTTAATTTTCAGGTTTAAACAAAATTCTCAACACCCAACAATAATATAGAAAGAACATACCTCTTTTTTGTCGGTTATCGTTGAATGACGACATCATCATGGTTAATGATGAGGGAAACCTTAGTCGAGTTTCCACACCAACACATTACTTACTTTCCTTCTATCCTCGATGCTTCATTCTTCCACCCATTCCATTTCAACATTCACAAAAGGAGATGGGTGTCATTTCTTCCCTAGTTGGAAACAAGAAACAACATATCTTATATTCGAGTTTACGGGAATGTTGTTGTTGTAGTTGTTATATCATTGACGATAATGTTTGTTAATAAATGACACCATCATGACTATTACTGAGGAATAACCTTTTCATTGTCCTGAAAGCTAGAGAGAAACCCTAATCCAAAATGCACATGCAATCGGTACCTTTCAATGCTAGGTCCACTCCACATCTTCCTATCTTTGTTTTCTCCCATGGAATGTGCATTCAAATTCCACTTATATGTGTCCACTAAGTACCCAATAAATGCAAGAGCTGAAATTACAAACAATTTTTCACTTCATCGGTATTGTTCAACCACTCCTTACATTTGAGATACATCCGCAAACATTTCCATCGACGTCTTACACACCTTACGTTTTCTATTTCAAACAATTAACATAAATGTAAGATGGTTGTTAGAGGGTGGAGTTTCATATTGCATCCCCATTCCATTTTTCCCACCCTTGCACTTCTCTTCTTCTCCCCCTCTTCCTCTCTTCAGTGGATCCCTTCGGCCTTTCCATCATACATTTCATGGGATACATGCATCGAAAAGAGTAATTCATATTATTGAAGACTAAGGTTCATCGATCAACGACAATCCGACGGCCACGATTGAAAGTAGTCTCGCGATCCGTGTTTTAACAAATAAACTAATGGGAGAAATGATTGAATGCATATATAGGCATAGCCCGGAACATTCGACACCCATATCATTGAAAGATCATTCTCTCTGTGGCGTGTACAATATTTGTGCGACCTCCTCTAAATTTGATATCTGTTAAGGTGTGCGGATCGATGGCTCCAAAGGCAGAGAAGAAGCCCGTCTCTCTGAAGAAGCCTGCGGCGGAGAAATCCCCTGTTACTGAGAAGAAGGCAGTGAAACCCGAAAAGAAGGTGCCCAAGGAAGGAAGCGCAGAGAAGAAGGGGAAGAAGAAGAGGCACAAGAGCATCGAGACATACAAGATCTACCTCTTCAAGGTTCTCAAACAGGTTCACCCCGACATCGGAATCTCCAGCAAAGCCATGGGAATCATGAACAGCTTTATCAACGACATCTTTGAGAAATTGGCGAGCGAATCGGCGAGATTGGCCAGGTATAACAAAAAGCCCACCATCACATCGCGGGAGATTCAGACGGCGGTGAAACTGGCACTTCCAGGGAGCTCGCCAAGCATGCCGTTTCCGAGGGTACAAAGGCCGTCACCAAATTTACCAGTGCTTAAAATTCTGTGGGGGAAATTCTTTTGACTTCAATTGAAATGGTAGCTTATGCTTCGACTAAATTAGGGGTGGGATATTGATTACTTAGGGTTTCTAGGGGACACGAAATTTTTGTATCCAATTTGATGTCGTTTAAAGAATTTTGAGCGATTTCATAGTAAATTTGAAGAAACCCTACTGTGTGAAGTGCTACTGTAATATTTTGTTGAAAAAGTTTTTGTATTTTCATGGAATTGGATGAATGTTGCATTCTCATTATGTCATCTAAATGCTATTATTCATGTTTTACTTGGATATGGGAGCATTCAGAGCATCGTAGCTATCTATATTGAGGATTTGGGAGGTAAATGGTTGTTATTGTACAGTTCTGTTCTGTATGAATATGGTTGTCTATGGTTTGTATATTTCATTTCGATAACGTGGATTATTGGAATTTGGATGGTCGTTATGCTAAATTTTATTGATGCACTGTGAACAAGCGTGAATTTGACAAAATGGCGGGTGACATGTTAACTACATGTCGGTATGTTACTCACATGGTACAATCTTATCACGCAAGCCCCAAAATTGAGGAATCATTCAAGGAAACATTTTATTCTTTTTCAAAATTGAGGAATGCTTCAAGGAAAAGGGAAGCATATTAGATTGGGATCATAAGAGGGAAATAAGATAATTACTGCGAATCATTAATCCAAACTAAAGGACCAATGTTGTTCCATGAAATTGTCCTGAAACATGTTTTCATCTACAACTTTTGTGGAACCATTAGTTTTTTCCATATCATCTGTAACATTTGTTAGGCTGCGGTCTCATGCAGGGGCAAGGCAATAGATTTTTAGCAGGTGTTGCACAGAATTTTAAGGAAAAATTAGCAGCCTTGGAATCCCATGCACTTTACTATTTTCTGTTAATTCAAAATATGCAAGGAATGATTCTAAGGAAACAGATTCAAAATAGTCTTGAACCACTGCTAGGTTGATAGGTGGCCGAAAAAATTACAGCTCACTACCCATTGGAGCTGCTCAAACTGACCCTCCTATTTTATGCAGCTGCTCCACCTTTTCAGGTGAAAATTCTATTTTATGCAGTCCGAAAAAAATTATATGGGACCACCTGCACCTGCAAATATACTGTGGTTCCCCCTGCATGGGACCGCTGCCTTAGTGGTGAGGAAAGATATCCCTGATGTCAGAGTGCCTGGGTGGAGTTAGCGCTTGGGCAGTGATTTTGCTGCTCATGCTGTAGAGAAAAGTACGCTATTTTTCAGGTGTTTGTAAAGAAATTTAGAAGTTAATTTATTTTCAAAGAATCTCACCATGGACATTCCTTCCACTTGGCAAATGGTATGCCATCCTTACAGTGTGGTTTCATGAAAGGAGTTCTGTTCCTACATGTATGCAGCAACATATTCAATGATTTTTTTCTAGAACTCTGAAATTTTTGCTTGCTGATTTTCAGAGGTAGTTTGGGGATAGGATATGTAGTGGTTTGGGGGATAGGATATGTAGTCTTTCCCCTATTGTTTAGGATTTTTTCTGTCAATATAGCATTGGAGCATGTAAACTGGTTTTGGGAAGCTCAAACAAGCTTTCTTATAACTTCTCACCTAATTTTTCTAACAAACAAGAGGAACCAATGGAGCCAATTTCTATTGTGTTAGCCCTCTATTTATTATTGAAATCACTGTTAAGATTCAATTTTCCTTGTAAGATGTTGTTACCCTTTGACTACCAAGGTTTTGATTCTATTCGCAAGTTTATAAAGTGTAGAGAGTAAACCATAAACTAAACAAATACCAACGATTAATAGTATGGTCTCATGCTGCGGGGCTATTGCTCCAATTTATTTGGGAAATATGGTCACATGCAAAAAAATTTGCTGCTGCTGAAACTCAACAAAGTTCTCGAAATTTCTCAGCAGCTAAACTTTAAGGAGAGGATTTCCAGCCCCATAGAGTCGCTGAGGGCACAAAAATAAATCAGCTACTTAAAAATTTTGGGGAGCTTTTTTGACACTTGGCATTTAGTTTAAGCTTCCCCTCAATTTTCCACTCAAAAAATTATTTGGGATTCATGGGACCCTACTTTTGCTAGTGTTCAAGCTTCTTATTTTATACCTGAATAGAAAAATAAAAAATCATGGGACCCTATTAATACTAAAATATCCTAATTTTTTTTAGCTTTCCCCTTGCATGGGACCATGCTCTAAGCTGCTCTAAATTAGATTCTCGAAATGTGTGTATACCACACTTAGTGGGTCCCACGTAGGCATGTATGGATGGGGAAATGTGATCCTGTCGCCAGGATAGCCACATGATTTTTCAATTGCCATCGGCTTCCAACTCTTGTTTGTGTGCTACACATCGGTTTGGATCTGTATCGTGTTTGGTTTCATATTTCTATGAGTAAGCTTTTACTCACCACACGAATTAATCTCACCTCCACTTCATTACCTCAGGATCATTTCTATAAACTTGCACTGGTTATAATAACAGAGATCATAACAATCAATAGCTATTATCACCGCAAAAACTTCATGTTGGTCAGTAAATTTGTTTTCAGGGTAGCCTGTACACCGATGATCTTGTCTTGTCAAATAGGTTGTGGAATCGAGCTCGGGTGAAGCTAGAGTTGCTTCAATTACCGTAGGAATGTGGGGGCTGTCTTTACGATGCAGCTGATGCAATAAAATTATTCCAATATTTAAGAAAAAAATAACGCGACTCTCTTTTATTAATAATTAATTTAAGGGTAGTTACAATAGTAAAAAACAAATCGAAATACACAAACTATGCCTATATGTTCCCCTGGCCCATTTAGTGAATACACAAATAGTTGATATACTCCTTTTTGATTCATATTAACTAATTAGAACATCCATAACATCAAGGTTATTTCTTAATTTTTAATTGTCTTAAATATCCACAAAATATCATATCACACGTAATAATAATACCATTTATATGTATTTTCCCATAATTTTTCATAAACCACTAGTATCAAAGCTAAAATACCGTAGACACCTCAATTTCATTTTTAAATTTATTTAATTTTTATCGTTTATTCGGGCATAATGATACAATTTTTGGAGCATTTCCTACGAGTAAAATTTAATAAAAAGATTTATTTCTTCTTATAACTAATTTTTATACGCTCAACAAACATTCCCACTTGTTTGTTCCATTGTGTTAATAGGTATTACTCATTAGAATTGAATGTTGTTGTCAAGGTTACATTAGGAGAAATCAATGTTACAAATATAATTTGTACAACAAGTCGCTCATTCAATGTCCCTTCATTGGGCTAGGACGTTTTGTAGAAACCGCTCCCCATGCGGTAGACAACTAACTTTCTTTGACATTTGCATATACGTGATGTCTAGCTTGGCATTTGTAGAAAAGGCACATTATATTTTTAGTAAACAATATTGGCATATTTTTTGTCGGTGCTCAAGTTGTACACGGCTCGCTACTTGGCTAAGTCTCCTATCCCCCGAGCTTGTTGTCTCAATTATGCTCAACTTGGGTTTTGTTTTTACCTTTCGTCTCACAACTATTTCACATCTTAACTTGCACAAATCGACACTTATGAGAATCGCTTGCCTCCTCGTTCTCAAAATCATCATTTTCAGGTTCAACTCCATTACTTTGGCTTTGCACTTGCTCATCCACTTTAAAACTCATGTTTCCTTATCGCATGTAAGATTGACTCTAAGTATCACATGTCACCTTCGCCTATCTACATTGCTCATGGGTTATATGCCCCTGTGTAGTCCACTAGCTACAAGGCTCTAAATATCGATGTCTCAAACTTTAGAAATGTTCTCCTCTTCTACGTGTTGACTATTGTGCTTTTGAATGTTTCTAACTCACCACATCATGACTTACCTAGTATTTTATGACATCTCACTCCAAGTTAAGATTATCTCCTTTGACATTGACACGGATTCAACTTCCTTCCTGTGACATGCTCTTCTTATTAAATTCCACGAGTTTAGTTCCTTCTCTTCAAGCTTCATTAATTTGAAAACAATGTTCATGTATGCTTCAAGGCTTTAAACACTAACTTGGTTTTCCAAAATTCATCACAAACTAATCTTCTTCTTTAAAACCTTAATATGTGGGTAACACTTAGTAAACCCCCTCCATAATTATCAGGGCCTAGAATTTAGAACAATTTAACAAATATAACACCAAGGATAATGTAATTTAGTGTCACAATCATTTTCTTTTCAATTCTTTAATCAATGCAATTAGTAAATGTTACATGTTCTTCTTTAATATGCTTGAAATTTGCTTTTGGCATGGGGAAGGTGTTGAGACAAAATGAATTCCTTACTTTTATGATTCAATGTGTGTATTCTTGGTCATCTATGATTGTCCCAAATAAACTCGGAATGTACTTCTCTATTTCTAGAATTCTTGAATTCAAATTAGAACCCTATTTATGCATATGCTAACACACCAAACAAGGGGAAGAGAGAAAACTAGAGAGGAGAGACAAAACATGAAGGGTGGACAAGAAATAGGTACATACAAATAAAAATAGAGGAAAAATTAAACAATAATGGTGAACGTGTGAAAGGACAAACAACACAAAGACCATGCACCAATAAGAGCCTAATATGTACCAATAATCATTAAACATACAAATGCAATGGTATTATAGTAAAGAACTAGTCTTGTACAGAACTAGGTGTTTACATAATGCCCCACTTTGATGTGTGTGCATCCTTATCTATGTAAACCAATCTAGTGGATACATATTAGTCATTTTGATCATCTGGGAACATGTTGAGTGTTCTCAAAGTCACCAAAGGAATAATAGTGAGATGACAATTAAAAGGAGATGTGAGATAATCAAATCTCCATAGTAAACGGTCAAAAATATTTTGGAACTAAGACCAACTCTCTTATGCAAATATATATGCCCTTGCAAACAAATAAGAACATGCAAGTGAATTACACCTAACTATATTGAAAGTTGTGAATATGCCTCAACACAATCTAAACTTTGAATTTTTGTTGAATCTAATTGTATGTGTATCTCATGGTGATGCCAAGTGGGTTATGATATGTATTTCTTGGATAAAACACCATGTGATTTCTTTTATACGAGGGAATCGCCGAGTGTCCTAGAGTCTAGAGATAAAGTGGACCATATTCCCCCTTTTTTGAGGTGTGGAATGAACATATGAATTGCATATCTAAAAATAAAGGGATTGTGTACATGATGTGTAAGACAAAATCATAAAAGCACCTTATACTCGTACTCAACATTGTCACCTAAGACCTAATTTGTGTATTTACTTTTACATTTTCTCTTCTATTTACCTCGTAAGCTTATGCACGTGATATTCTTACAAAACCTCCATTATTATTTGGCACATTTGATTTTTGTGACATGTATCCTTGTTTGATCCTTGTCATCAAAACATTCATTTTAATGTAAAGGAGAGGTAACTTTGATCCTCATAAAAATATATTAAGATTTATATTTGTTCTATTAATAATTATTATTATTATTTTTCTTTAATGTATTTTTATTTTGTTACTCCTATATTTAAATCACTTGTAAATACCCCACCAGTATGAAAAGTCCTTAATGTTAGTTGAGTTCTCGGTTCTCCAATTGATTGGCCTGCAATAATATAGACTACTTCCCCGATTCGTTTAAGTTACTATGAGTAACACTTCAACCATAACATAATTGGTTAGAATGTAGTATATTGTAATTAGATAACGAGATAGTAATAATGATGACAAATTTTAGACTTAATTATTTTTACTCACGTGCCTAATTTGGTTTAATTGCGTCAATATGTGTGTTTCAAATAAAATTTATGGGGATATACTATTGACAATAGCCGTATTAGTGACGAATTAGATGACTATGTCATCGATTTTAAATCGATGACTAGGCGTGAAGCATCATCTTACCACCAGGATCACACATGAGCAATGCTAGCTAGCGAGATTACATCTCTGTAGACCCCTTCTTGAGTAGTTCCCATCTCACAAACACCTCTCCACAGGCTTGTATGCCTTGCATTGACAATGCCACATTGACCATCTCTTGCAAGCGCAAACCTATTGCAATGCCCCGAATCATGTCACCTCATCAACTAGCTTTCAAAAGGTTTTTATTTGAAATTTTTAATTTTTATAAATAACATTAAAATTTAATTGTTTATAACTATTACATCGACACGAAAAGCTTGTTGGATCGAAGGTCACTTGAGTTCCAATTTATTCAACCTATATTTCATTAATAATATTTGAACTTATAAACTTTTCCACCACCCTTACAATATGTATCAAATTTATTCTTAATATACAATGTTTTTTGTTCCTAAGTATTTTTCATTTTCATTGTGTTTACAATCTTTTTGATGTATTGGTTTTACGCTTATGGTATTAAAAGACATATTAATGTGATTGCAATAATCCCAAAAAGTTACAAAGCCATTGAAAAGTAAGACTTTTTAGGTACGACTGTGCAATCTATTTTGTGGGCATCTTTCCAATGAATTAGGTTGGCATTGGGGGAATACTATTTTACTTCAATAAAAATTCTAATAAGTGACTTAACATTATATTATTATTCATGCCCTCTAGCAGCTCCTTGATGTCTTTAGATGGATAAACTTCATTGCGGTAGGGAAAACATGCATGTATGGCCATGTTTCCCTGGTATAGATGTGGAGGGGGAAGTCTATCATTAGTCACCCTCATCTTTTTATTTTCTCTACGACTAGAAACAAAATTCACGTATATGGTGAAAGATATAACATGACAAAGAATCTAACCTTTCTTTGTTTGACCAAAAATGATAAATCCTAATACTTAATACCTAAGGTATAAAGCCTAATAATGCCAAATAAATGTACACACAAGCTATAATATGTTTTATCCTTGATTTAAGGTGGCCTCTTGATAGAAATATATATATAGTGTGTCTCGTGTCCGTGTGTGTGTTTTGCGCCTGTTGAGCACCACCACCATAGCAAACATGAGGTCGATTACGTTGATAAGTTTTAATCATAGGATTTTTGTTGGCAATCAACATTAGGGATGTGGAAACGTACACACGAGAGTGGTAGGAGTGGATGTGTAGGAGACGATAAAGTTGGCAATGAATCAAGATGTTCATCCCCCGCATAGTGCACAACAATAGTGTGGCAAAGCATGTTCGAACGTTTCCAAACTACTACATTATTTCCACTAGTTTCACTATTCATATCATCCCATGGATTTGTTTGAGGTCCTCTAACTATCATGTGAGATATAATCTTTGGTTCATAATGTTCACCTTATAACAATTTCGTTGAGAATTATCCCTTATTTCTCATGGGGCAGTGAATGTGTACACATGTTTTTCCTTTTGTTTCTTTGTAAACTTGTCCACACCTATATTTTATTAATAATATTTAAAGTTGTCGAATTTGTTGTGACCCTTACAATATGTGTCAAATATTATTATTAATAATTCATGTTTTTCTATTGTGAGGTTTTGTTTCTAAATGATGTGGCCCAACATAGATCTCTTTCTTGTAAATTTTTCTAAAATAAGAAACACATATGCTGATTTCAATGATTAGGAAACCCTCATGTCCTAAATAGTGTTTTTCTTTTGCAAGATGAAATCATGCATTTTAATTGCTTCGTGCATCTGTTTGCAACAAATGAATTGGTGGACCACCATAGGAAGGGAATGTCAAAGTCATTGATTGTTAATGTGGTGAGGTGTAAAGTTGAAAATACAAGGTACCAACAATGTGTTTGATGAATTTGTGTATGTTTCTATAGGCACTAATACCATAGTAAATATGTGGCATCTCCACTTGATATTATACCCTTTCATAAGAGTTCATTTCAAAGGTTAATTAATCCTATTTTTTATTGATTGCATGTTTGAAGTTAATGTCCCCTTTGTTCTGATGTACCTGACGTTATTTATTAAAGATGTTTAAATTTGGAAAAATGACATGTAATTCACATGTGGCTTTTGAGGGAAAAATAAGAGTTTCGTGTATGTTCCATCCAAAAGATTCCCCACAATGGGAATTATACTCCATCAATCCCCTTCTTCATCATCCCTATTCCTATTGCATTGTTTCACCTTCTATCCTTCAACTTTAACTTCTTCAACACCTCCCTATCGGTACCAACACTACATTGTCTTAATTGTTTGGCCTATGAATTTGATATGAAGAATGTTTTATCAAATTATTGGGCTATACAAGAACACAACAATCTCTAATACTCATCTTTGAGCTCACACAATTTTGTTGAATATGACGAAGAAAAAGGGGAAACTTTTCAAGGCATTCGAAATTGGGCAATGAAAAATTTGTTGGCACAAGGCAAGATAATTTTCTCCTTACATTATATTTCCAAGGAATCCTTGTGTGTGCAATACAAGGCACATGCATTGTGAGAAGATTCAAAAGGGATCCCACAAATGAAGCTAGAGGAGATGATCAATCCATTTGAAATACCATTGTTACATCATCATAATATTATTTTAATAGCCACCTAGCCAAAAAAATCTAATATTTTCATAAAAGTATATTGCATTCCTTTCCTCAAACGTACTAAACTACTCTCTTCACATGCTATCATAATCAACATCATCTCCACCATTAATAGTGCCTCCAAATTGCAATCCTAGGAGGTAAGATTTTATATTTGATTTGTAGCTCCCTCTCCCATACATAGATGGCCTCCCTAATAGCTGCAAAATCCTAGATGCTCTTTCCATGGTGGAAAGCATTTTGTTGTTTTGTTAAACATTTTTTTATTTTGTTGTTTGCATAATCTTTTTGTGTTGATTGGAGAATTGTTGGATCATGTCATAGGGGAGTTTTAACATAAACCTAGGTCCATCATAAATAACATCTTCATGGGTTGGTTAATAGATTAAGATTCATGGTTTGGGATGTTCCGCTAACATTTTCCCTACCCATGGATGAATCCTCCCTCAGTTCTTTTCATTTCCAACATTATTCCCCTTGCTCTGTTTCAATCCAAGTTTAAGTTCTTCAATACATCCTATCGGCATCCCCATTGCACAACTATTGTGCAATTGCTAGTTTATATTAATATGTCATACAATCCATATAATTTTTTTATCTCGGTAGGCACGGGACCTTGGATCAAACAATATTATTCTTCATAGGCAAGCCTATGCCTAGCTTTTAGAATTTCATCATACAAAAACCCTTTATGGGTATCCGTATGAGCTATAATATAATATACACTTATATTCTTGTAATTATTCCCATGGGGTATGGACCAACAACATCTTTAGTTGGAGATGGTGTGACATTTTACCCTGCCCATGTCAAATCCTTCCCTTCGACTTTTTTCAACAAAATTTTGTAGGCTTGTTTAGCTACTTCCACATGAGAATTCAAGAGTTGTTCTCCCTCCAAAAATGTGGAAGCTAGGCAGGGGTAAGGAGATATAATCATTTCTAGTGTTACGCCACTTAAAATCTTACTAAAGGAGAAGAAACGTGTGTCGCAACAATGAAAAAAGCTGTGAGTGCCCTCGAAGAAGGCAAGAGAGAGGACCCCGTTGCCCACCTAGGTTCAAGCTCATGATCGATTTGACAAAGATGACCCCCATTGCCAAATCAGCCTTCTTATCTGGATTTACTTTCAAGAGATTGTCAATATGAATTCACCCTTGTGTGGATGCATAATACCATGCGATTTACTCCCAAAACCATCTAGTAATGACATTCCAAACCACCCGAGATTGAGGCTCGAATAAAAATTTTAGACATGCTTTATGTTGGCGTTGTCAATTGCCATCTCCCTATGGAGTCCACATAGAGAGAAATATTCACCCATGGTGAAAAAACTTACAACATAAAGAACACAATTTGTAATGGGGACACAAACCCAATGATGCGAGTAGGGCTTAAATTTGATGGCCGCTAATGCATCATTAAACAATTTTGGTGTGACAAGAATTTTTCAATACTACCGTATACACTAAAAATTTGCATCCCTCGACTTAGACACGCACTTAGACATTATGCCCTCTTAAATCATCTTTAGTTAATTAATTAATCACACACCCCTCACATCTAAATTATTTAATTAATTTAACTAATTAAAATAATCCCCCCTTTTACACCTCACTACAACACCTCATCAACCACCTAACCGCCTCTAAAAACCACCTTCCTAAAAACACACTAACTTACTCCTAACTAACTAAACCTTCTAAAAATGCTAACTTACTCCTAATTAACTAAACCTTCCAAAAACACTAACTAACTAAACCTTCTAAAAAGACTAACTCCTCTTATCCTAACTAAATTTACCCATGCCACCACCTTAACAACCTGAAGCTATCATATCTTGCTCAAAATAGAAGGAAATCACTTAATCTAACAACTAAACTAAGATCTTCCGCAATCGCGGTGATTTTCCGATCGCGGCGATCTATAAATATAAGCATTCACACCTCCTTTCTAGAATGGATTCTAACACTTTACAGGTGCATTCTGTCTCAATTCTAACATCTCAGACATCCAAGCACTTCATATCAACTCTCATCAATGCCACGTTGTCCAAAGAACGTTGAATCCATTAGCGTTCAACCATCTTCTTTCATCAATATTTCTAGCTGGTCCATCGTGCAAAGTAATCTATCTTTTTTTTACTATTGCAGTACGATCACAGTAAATTTTCATTTGGAAATCATTCATATACTTTTCAAACTATTTTTTCATCAAAATCCATAGCTTAATCAATTGTTTTAACTTTGTTTTATCAATTGTTAGAACTAGTAACAATCGCTAGCGATTGACTTAATCGCCAAAGTGATTCCCCGAATTGCTAGCGATTTTCGTATTTCTCTATTTTTTCATCATTTCTTGTCAAATCTGATCAAAATGTCTTATTCTTCCTTGTTATTTTCTAATCTATTGTCCAAATGTTTCTTTCAGATGGCATTAGGTGGTAGAAATTATCCTGCAGCTGATATTGGTGTTTTTCTTGTCATCCGACATCCACTCTATTGGGAACAATACGAGCTCCTCCACGATCTTGAGCTCTATGCGATTCAAAATGTGCCCTTCAACCATTTGGAGGATATCTTCATAACAACTCAGTGCATACGGGAGGCC
This sequence comes from Taxus wallichiana var. yunnanensis, assembly GCA_018340775.1. Taxonomy (NCBI): domain Eukaryota; kingdom Viridiplantae; phylum Streptophyta; class Pinopsida; order Cupressales; family Taxaceae; genus Taxus; species Taxus wallichiana. The sequence continues at coordinate 661,921,997 of CM031242.1, forward strand.
ACCGAAGCATTCTGGGATGCGCATACAATGAAGCTATAAGGCTTCATGCAAACCTAGCACAGTATGAGACGAGCTTAGACTTATCAAACGGCCACAACACAACACCAAAAGTTTCGACCACAACCACATCAACATATCAAACACCAACAATCCACTTTCTCACCTCTTCGACACCCCAAAAGAATCCTTCGATTTCTTTTCAGAGGATTATATTTCTGTTCCATATTCTGACACCACTGCAGGGGAGGAAGATATAATTGATTATTTAGCCTCTAATGTGTCTGAGAACCTTTACATGGACTAGAGTTTGATTTATGGTTTTAAACCATGACTAATATTAGCTAGATATGTCTCTAATCTAAATAAGTGATAATCACATTTATATCTTATTATCTTGTAGTACGATCATAAACATCAATAAAATCTTAAGGCATTTTTTCTGAGCAGTAACATTATCTTGTTTAAGTGTGATATTTGTAAGCTTGTTTACAGGGAAAAAAGCTTTGATCCATCACTTAACACAATACGCAATAAAAACATAATCAAAATTGCGGGTACCCTAGAAACCCCACCATATCGAGGTCAAGCTTAGTTGTTACCCCTTGAACTAATCAAGAAAACCAAAGGTAAAAACCATGCTAGACATTCTGGCATGCCTGGTGGGACCCTGAGTCTTGTTAATTTCTTCATTTTATTATCAATTTGAGCACTTTGTTTATATTGACTGCTAATTGCCGATTGCTAATTTCATTGCCTCACCAAGCGATTCCCCTATATTTTTTCTTGACATTTTATAATCCATTTTGTGGTGTTTTGTTCCCTATCTCTCCTAATAAGATTCGCAGTTACTTCTTGCTGGAAAATTTATTTTCTGGATTTGCTAAGCGAATGCTTTGGAAATTGCTAAATTAAAATTAAAATTAAGGAGCGCTCTCATGGTAAGTTTTAAAGCCATTTGTTTAACTTTCCATCTTGCATTCTTGATTGGATGTTCTCATCAAAATCAACATTTCATTTTGGATCTTAAAATGAAACATTCTCATTCTTCTTGCTTCACATAGTTTAATTAGGGAGGTGAAATTGGTTGCATCCACTTATTCGTCCCTCACACACAACCGAATCACTATCAAAATTTAAAATGCATTCAAAACATCTCCCACCCAGGTGAAATTGATTGGGATTTCATCACCCAACAGGGAATCCGACTCGGTGTTCTAGCCGAGTATAATCTCCTATTTGTCGGTATATATTGGCTCAACACCCAACTCCCTTATCGTAGCGGGACCGTGAAGTGAGGGGGTAGGCCCCAATACCACACTTGTACTGCTGACAGGTAATATAGAGTTGGGCCTCATGTACCTTCGGGTATATCGAGGACTTCGCCCTTAAACACACCGAAACCATCCCTAGATGACCACTTCCTAGGACCCCTGTTAGCCATCTTACACATTTCATAATAACTATTCAAGATAACTATAAAATCACTCTGATTGTTCTTGATTTGGTGTTTGTAAAACAACACATCCACTTGGTTCCCTTTTTTAGGTGTTTTATGTGTATTTTCTTATTATGGTAATTACTAGACAACAAGCCCATAATCAAATCCCTAAAAACATGTCCACCCCACCTACATTTTGTACACATCTAACGCCTTTTTAGACCCTCAACAAACCTAACATGAAGTAGGGACCAATTATAGCAATACAACAGAAAATTCTTGCATTCCCCACATCGATATAATAATAAAATTTTCCCTCCCCCGGATCTCAAGAAGAGGAATACTTCCTTTCTTCTAGTCCTCAAGCATCTGAACTCCCTTTCTACAATAGGGGAGACCCCATCTTTGAGGAAATGTTAGATTCAAATCTCATTGCCCTTAATGCTTACCTAACAACAAGAAACATTCAGATGCAACCGTTCACGCCTCCATCCATTTAACACACCTACAATCCATCCTCTACCATTGCGGGCCTTATTGATCAAAATCAAGACCCTATTGTCAAACAATTATATCCATACACTTCGAGTTAGTCTGAAACATAAAACAATAGTCAACCTCAAGTATCTCTCACCTCTACAAATCCATTTGAAACTTTGAATGAATAATTTGCCATCAGCTAACCAGATACATCTGAGGTTTTGTCAACTCCGTGTACAACCTTCACATGATCTCGTCACAAAACACCTCTACTCAACAACCCACATCTTTGCTAGGTCCTTTTGTAGGATCCATGATGCCTTTAAATATTGCCACTCCCTCATCATCCACTCCTCTAGTTGCCTCCTACGTGCCAACACCTCCTTTGAGTTCCGCCATCCCGTCAACAGTTATGTCTTCCCAATATGTTACTACTCCCATTAAGAATATCACTATGTCAATCTCCACATCAACACATCTGCTGATTAACGGTAGTGTCATTGCTAGTACACATCTTGTTTCACAACACATACCACTACCTTTGTAACCATTGATATTTGTATCCCAAACAGTGCCTCAACAAAACATCCCACTATATGGTATCCCATAACAAAGTGTTCCACAACAGGCTCCATCTTTCGTCACTTTGACTATGTCTTCTCAACAAACACCTACATATTCACAACCTCTTACGCATGTATCAATGTCATTACAATACCAATATATTCAAGCCTCACAACCTATCACTTCACAGCAAGGATCCTCATCCCATCAGAACATTCCACAACACAATATCCTTCATCATCAAAACATTCCCCAAAAAAATCAACAACACATACCTCAACAATACATATATCAACAAAATATTCCATCATACCATGTCCTACAGTAAAACAACCCCTATCAGAATAATCTCCCATACCAACATAACATCTCCCAATAGAACACCCCCTACCAAAAAAACATTCCGCAACAGATCAAGTGTACTCGATACTCAATCAGTCTTCGTATCAACATAGCTCATCCCTACAACAATCAACGCAAACTAATCCTCTTCAAGCCCTTCTAAGCCACATATCTAGCCTAGAAGCTGCTTCATCAACATCCAAGAATGCACTCTCTTATGATCAGATTTGTAATGAGCCCATTCACCCTTCTATACCATACAAACCATATCCACCTCACTGGGAGCTTCCAAAACTTACTAAGTTTTATAGCAAAGAAGATCCCCAACAACACATCCATGCCTTTTGTCATGTGTGTTATCTAATAGCTCATGATCAAGACCTCATGTTGAGGACCTTTCCCATGTCCCTTATCGGTCTTGCCTTAGACTGGTACAACAACATCCCACAACACTCACTATTCTCTTTCACACAACTTGCACAATTTTTCTTAGACCACTTCTCCATAAACATAGCCCGTAAAATCACTATTAATGATTTGTATGCCATTAGACAATTTGAAGATGAATCCATCGCTGATTTTGTATCCCATTGGAGGGCCACTACCAATCAACTATCCTTTACATTACCACAGCTAGAGTTAATCAAAATTTTCTGTCGTGCATGTGCCAAAAAATTTCGTCTACTTTACAAATCTAGTCATTCCAAACTTTCGATGAGGCTTTTACCATGGCCCATAAGTTAGAATTGCAAGCCCTAGAAGATGGATGGGTAAAAATTCATCCTAAGAAACCAAAAATGGAGTTCCCATCCAAGCCACCATCCAACTCAAATAAGTCTAAATCAGCCACCAACGCCATTGTGGTCAAATCCGCTCCTAAGGAAAATCCAACCACCGAATACTTTCGTCAACAACGCAACTATACACCCATATCTGAAACTTATGGTGCATTTTTTGATAAATTGCTCACCTCTAATCTAATATCATTTCCACCCATTCGACCCATCGACATATCAATTTTGAAACCCATTTGGTATCGAGATAATGACTCTGCAAGTACCATAGGGTTAATGGTCATGACATCAAAAGGTGTCATACATTCCACAATGTGCTTCAAGATTTGATTGAAAAGGGTGACCTTCACTTAGATAATCCAAACGCACCCCAAATCAAGGCCTCGACATATTCAAGCAACCTTTTCCAAATCACCCCTCTTCCTTTGAAAAACCGCAAACGAATGTTGTTCATACCATTAATATGATAACTAAAATTGAGCATATCCCTCTAACCACTTCATCACCCAATGAAAAAAAATATATGGAATCAACACCAACACTCAATGAGTTTGAACTGTGAACATAGAAACCTCCTGTTCAACATATTTCTCAAAGTCTCCCTATGTCTTCGTCACCTACACCCGTAGAGTCTAAATCAGAATCTAAGAAGCTTGAAATTGTCGAACCACCACTTGCTACTAAAGACATACCTGCATCCTCACCCGATGTTGTTACCAAGTCCATACCCTTACCCTTCGACATGACTACATTAGCGCCGCACCTAGTTTTACATATATAACTATAATACCACTTGAAACATTCTTAACACAACCATCCCCCCAAGCCAACCATAGGACATGTCCATCCCCAATCTGTGAAAGTAAACAATTTGAAATCTACAAATCATTTAGACCACACCATCCAAACTTATTCTCCTTCATTAGTGTCGACTTTGACAAATACACCTAGTTCATCTAAAATATCAAGAGGACCTAATAAGTAGGGTGTTGTTCAAGTCTTTAGAAGTCCTTATCATGATGAAACTTATCATTTACGCGGTCCTCCTCCTTTCCATCCTTCATTCCATCCAAGAAGCATACCCACTTTTGGAAATCCTCTTGTCATGTCGGACCACACTTGAATAAAACATCACTCGGGATCCTAAAAACCATCCTTATCTCCCCCCGGATCTAGATCCTCTGCATAAATCTTCTTTTACCATACCGGTTAATCACCCTATCATTACAGGGGTAAAACATGTACATCATACCCCACCGTGAGTCTGTATTTCACATTTGTTACCCCGCAGTGGGAATCCACATCTGATCCTTGCCCTCTGCCTCCTATATAATCTAACTATCCTTCGCAGCCACCGCATCCACTTGGTACAACAACTAAAACCTTCGCATCCCAAGTTAAAAACTATTGTCAAACAACCCGCTTCACCTCCTCCTAAGAAAAATGAATTCCCAACTACATTTGAACCTAAAGGATGTTATGCCACCATTTTGGATAACTTATTACAAGAAGCACTCATTACATTACCACCTCCCAAGCCGTCAAATCACCATGGGTGGAAGCCCGCCTAGTATGACTTTGCTACTTTTTGTGATTACCATAGAACACGAGGCCATACCATAGAGGATTGTAGAGACTTTCATAAAAAGTTCAAAATATTAGCAATTCACTCTTCCTTCCTTCTCACACAACATCAACATCAACCTCAATACCTTTAGATGATTCTACGCTAAAACACCTAACCACTAAGTCAATGTTTTCCATGTCACCACACGCTCGCAAAATTACGACAAAGATCCATCTAGGTCTAAGGAAGATAGAGACTTTGTTTCCATACCTTCACCTCCAGAATTATCAGCACCATCTGATAAACCTAAGGTCTCCATTTCATTGGCTCCTAGAGATTCTAATCAAACAATGTCATCTAAAGGAAAACTCTCAATACAGGTAGTTGTGTCTCCACTCACCACATTGCGAAAGTAGCTATTAAACAACTACACCAATCCCCCATTAGGATGTCGCATTATGAACTTATATAGACCTCACCAAATCACAAATAGGCCTTGTTAGAAGCCCTCCAATCCATCACCATCCCAACAAATGATCCAAATCCTTTCATAAAATTTAAGGGTGCCACTGAAAGCATCTACCACCATCTCATTGGAACAATATGAAATTCCCTCTCTTAGACCAAAAGATCATGATCTACCACTCTTCATCATTTCACAAATCAATGACATATCCATCAAGAGGGTCATGATTGATAATGGTGCCCCCATCAACATCATATCCTCTCTTTCCTTCGCTCAACTCAAATTTCCCACTATTATCGCTCGGACTCCGGTTGCATTACGCTCTTTCAATGACACTATCGCACCTACTATAGGCACGGTTATACTTCCACTCAAGGTCGGTGTTAAAATCCTACTCAAACTATTCTACATTATAGAAGGAGATTTTTATTACAACATGTTACTAGGAATCCCCGGATATGGACTATGCATTGCGTTCCTTCCACCCTTCATCATTGTCTCAAGTATGAACATGAAGGCCAGACGCTCACTATCCCTGCTGATCCGAATCCATTCATTGACTACTATATGATGTATCACCCAAATGATGTTCTTGTACCTACATCCATGCCCAAATCATCTGATCAAGCATCTACTAGCACCTCTATCCCCTCTTCCAAATTACCGGAAGATTCTTCTCTTGGTGAAGCCATGAAGCACCTCACGCTTGGGGAATATCACCTCCTCATGCTCAACTCTATCCCTTCACCAAAAACATATGGTCATCCCAACAAACAACCCATGTATGACCCTAACATAGGAGATATTATCTCTTATGGTCCCGCTTATCTTAAAACCAATATTTTCTATGGAGGATGCGACCATCCGTCGTCTCACATTATCAATCCACATCACACCATGCCTTTCACATTGGATTTTAAATCCCTTGATAATCCAAAATTTTCTTGTATGTATCTCCATCATTGTGCATGGAAAGGCTTTGGTCTTGGGCATTATGAACAAGGGATCCATAATCAGCTGGTTCTACGTTCCTTAAACCTCATGAGAAAATTGTTCTAGGTTATAAGAACCCCCTTTCTGTAGCATGTGAAGCCGATACCTCTAAACCAATTGCCTCTGCAATTATTTCTAAACCAAAATCACCACCTACAAACCCTCAAGGTTCCATAAACATAGACGATGTCATACCTATTCCACCTAACTTTTTTTTTAATCAATGTTATATCATTGGGACCACTCACATATCAATCCAACCACTCTGCTAAATCTCTACCGCTTGTTCATCTAAAAATTGTTGAAGAAGACTCATCGACCATATACATCCTTCAATGTCAGGACGACCAAGATATCCTCTCTCATATGGGAGCTAAAGATCATTACCTTCAAAATCCCTACCACCCAAAACACCCACTCTTCTTAATGAATCCACACTTGATATTAACTTAGGAACATCACAGGACCCTCACATAGTCAAGGTCGGCCAATCCCTCGATCCATAAGAATTGAATGATTTTACCACATGACAAACAAAATATAGTCAAGCCTTCACCGGTCGTATAGTGATCGCTGGGATCGATCCCAATATTTTCATACACAAAATTGTCACATATCCTAACACTAAGCCACGGTAAAAAAAAGCTTTGTGTTGGCGAGGGAATTTTTGGGAGGACAAATTTATGAATTCCTTTCCAATGCTTTGGGAATCTAAGTCCCTCTACTTAACTAGTGCAACTGCCATGTATGCATGCATGAGAAAGTGTGGATTTCTGTGGTGGCCTTTGGTGGGATCCAACAGGGGCACTCTTGACCCTGTGGAAAATGCTTGCAGTTATCTGCAAGGGGGAAATTTTCTATGAAGGTGGGAAAGGGAGTGAGAAAAGAGGTAGGAGAACTAATGTTGCAAGTAGAAAATCAGATTCCTGCACACATTAGTTAGAAACTTTAACACATGCATTTATGAGAAGAAACAACCCTGTAAATGGCAACAAGATGAGATAAGATTGCGAACTCAAAGTTTCTAAAATCTCCTCATCAAAAAGGCTACAAAATCCTTCTTCTTGTATTGATGCTTAAACAAAAGTTGTACATAATGTGGGAATGGAAGAAATTTGAGAATGGAGGGAAGTAGAAGAAAATGGCTATCTCCTTTGCTTTCTCTAAGTATAATGCACTCATGAGTTTACAAGATCAATTGCCAACCCTCTACAATGGCGTGAAGAAGCCATTAAATATCTTACAAGAAACAATTACAACTTCTTCTTTGTTAGCAAGAAACAATTTACAATCTTTTTAGTCATTCGCATCCATTCAGATTCTTGATTCGCAAAGAAACACCAATGGCGAAAAACCAGACTTTTCATAATGTAGTTGTTACACTCATTTTGTAACTTTGAATTTGAACCGTTCATCTTGCTTTTGAAACTTTAAACTAGAGGCATCTACGTGGGAGAAATTTACTGGAGCAGGCGTGGAGGATGCCTTTTGCATTTTGTGACTTTATAGAGATTCGACATTTTTTACATTTTTGGTCCGCTCACCCGCTTTTGATATGGTCTTGACACGTGGCTTCACTTGAGTGGAGACAGAGTTGCGGGTCGCTTTTATAATTTTACCATTTTTTTAAGGTGGGCTCAAAAACAAAAATTGCTCTGTTGACCCGCTTCCCCGCTTTGACTTTCCAACGACGGGCTCAAGATTTGACTTTTTCCTTTGTGTTTGGTGGGGTGTGGGTCACTTTATGACTTTTAGCCTTTTTTACAAAGAGGCTCAAAACCTCAAAGTTATCCGCCAACCCACTTCCAATTAGATATATCCATGTACCCGTGGATAATGGAGTCAAAATTTGACAGGGAAGAGAACGCTCGTCATTCACAATGTGTGGAAAAATGCAGAGAAGAAGAAAACTCCACCATTTTGTGCCTGATTTTCAAATTTATTTCATGCGAACCAAGGAATTGAAAACAATACAAGGTTCAATGATCCATGGCCATAGAAATATTGACAATTTCATTCAAATGAGGACAACAATAAAATTTTCATGCGTCCAGACAGGAAAATGGAAAATTTATCAAAACGTGTAGACTGGAGAGTTTAAATAACTTCAAAGCATGAATTTCTCTATCTTTTCAGATTTCCAACTTTACTTGAACACTTTTGGAGGGAAGGAGCTCAAAATTTTTGAATTTGACTTAGAAAATGAGGGGGGGATTTTGAGGGTGACAACAACTGGCTCTAGCTTGGGAAAATGACATGGACTGAGCATAGTGAAGACATGACATGGGAATCCATAATCTTAATCTCTAGACCCTGTAATTCGTTGACCAGTGCCTTATCCATTGGGCCTTGCAGAGTCATGTATAACTTTGAGAAAGAAAGATCAGAAGAAGGAAACACACAAACACACAACGGGAAGGAAACACATGACACACAATAGAGGGGAAACAAAACCACACAATAGAAAGGGAAACACACCTAACAATCACCTATGGTACAAGGTGGGGGACAACCCACTTTCACTGATGATATAATTTCAAGTATTGCCCGCTCTAAGGAAATTCCAGTGGTGTTCCATCCAAATATGAGAGAAGAAAAGCGTTCTTGCCACAAGCTTCATGAATCTGGAATGGGCCAAGCCATAATGAATCGAACTTTCCATGGTTGCCTTTTGGTTCTCTTCTCTTGTCCCATAGTAGGATGAAGTCTCCAACTTTGAATTCTCTTGCCTTGGCCTTCTTATCAAAAATATTCTTTACTTTCAATTGGTGCTCCTTAATGCGATCCACCACTTGGAGTCTATTTTCTTCCAGCTTCTCAAGAAAGAGGATCCTCTTGTCAATGGAATCCTTGTACTGACCATCTTCTATTGCCTGTAGCAGCTTGAGAGCTGACATCTCAATCATGAGAGGAATTTATGCTTCGACTCCATACAATAGTTGGAATGGTGACATACCTATTGCCTTCTTGGGAGTGATCCTATTTTCCCACAATGTGTCGTACAACATTTTGTGTCAATTCCTTTGATTCTCATTTACAAGCTTGTGGAAAATGGTCACAATGTTCTTGTTGCTTGATTTGACATGTCCATTTCCTTGTGGATAGTAGTAAGAAGAATGAGCTAGGGAGATTCTGTAGGTATATCAAAACTTGGTCAGCTCTCTTGAAGAGAAATAGGTAGCATTATCTGCTAGCATTATTCAGTGGCACCCAAAACAGACTATGATATTCTCCTTGATGAAGTTGCATACTGTTTTGGTGTTGGCTTGTTTAGCCAGAATGGCTTCCACCCATTTGGTGAAGTAGTTTGTTGCTGTGAGTACATAGGCATGCCCTACGCTTGAGTGAGGGTTCAGAACACCAATGAAGTCCAACCCCCATTGTTGGAATGGTTCTTCAATAACATCAGGCATGAGTGGTAATGAAGCCAGTTGTGGTCTTCCAATGAACTGTTGGCATGCTTTGCATTTAGAAACCCAATCTTGAGTGTCTGCAAAGATGGTGGGCCAATAATACCTTCCTCAGAGGATCTTGTGTGCAGTGACCATTGCTGAAAAATGTCCACCACATGCTTGGTCATGGTATGCTTTAAGAAACTTTTTTTGTTGCTCTTTATCTATGCACCTAAGGAAACAACCATCTAGGCCTCTTTTGTAAAGCACATGATTCCAGATTACAAATTTAGTTGCCTTTAACTTGAGTGTTCTCCTTTGCTTATAATCAAGATGGGGAGGGAATTCTCCATAAGTCAGGTAATAGGAAATGTTAGCATACCACTCATCAGTAGTGGTGATAAAGAGAACATGTGGGTTATCTTCTGAAAAAGTTGAGCAAGTACAATTTTCTCCGCCATGTTGAACTTTGAGTGTTTCATCTTCAACAATCAACTTGCACAAGCCATTTCCCCTTACCAGATTGGAGGGTCGAATCTCCAAGTCATATTCTTGAGTCTTTGCAATCCAATTTCCTCTTTTAGCTCGGGATCCTGCTTTGTGTTAAGATGGACTTGATTGCATTCCCGAGAACCATCACCATCGTATGGGAATTGAGGATGTACAACCTAAAGTTTTTACTGACCTTGACCACTGCATAGGCATGTTTCTCCAATTGGCTGTATTTTAGCTCATGATTTTTCAAAGGACAACTCATGAAGGCAATTGGTGCTTCCACGCCTTCATAATTTTTTACGAACGAGAACGTCGAAAGAGTGTATGTTCTGATGCATAACAATACATGATGAATTCTTTGTTAAAATCGGAGATACAAGAGTCGGAGCCTTGGCAATGGATTTCTTGATCTCTTCGAATGTTGCCTTCCCTTCATTGTTCCATTTGAATTTTTTTGTGGTTTCATCATGGAAGTGATGTGCTTCGTCAACTCAAGCAAACTCAGGCACAAAACGATGAAGAAAGTTCACCTTTCCGAAGAATGAATGAACTCCTTTCTTGCTTGTGGGTAGGGCTAATGCTTGAATGGATCTAATCCTCTCAGGATCAATGTGTGCTCCATGTTTGTTCACAATGTGCCCCAATAACTTGCCTTTTGTGACTCCAAAAATGCACTTTTTTGGATTTAGTGATATGCCATGTTTCCTACACCTTACAAGTACTTATTCCAAGTGATAGATATGATCTCCCCTCTTCTTTGAAAATAATATGAGATCATCAAGATATATGACAATGCAATGCTTTAGATCTTTGAAGGCCAAATCCATCACCCTTTGGAATGTAGCTCTTGCATTGATTAGGCCAAAAGGCATTATGTTGTAGGAAAAATTTCCCCAAGGTGTTGTAAAGGTTGTCTTGGTGCGGTCCTCCTCTACCACTTTGATTTGATTATATCCTAAGAATCCATCAAGTAATGAAAGCATTTCAGATCTAGTGACCTTGCAGGATATGGTCCATGATAGGAAGAGGATAATTTTCCTTTAGTGATGCCTGGTTCAGGTTGTGAAAATCTACACATATCCTTATTTCACCATTCTTCTTCCGCGGCACAATGTTAGCCGTCACGTTGAATGGTGGATGGAAAAGATGATCCTTGCATTAAGCATCTTCGTTACCTCCTCCTTGATGGTATCAACAATCTTTGGATTGCACGGCCTTTGTTTCTACCTAAAGGGCTTAACACCCTTCTTCAAAGGAATTGAGTTATGCATTTCCTTTGGTTGGAAGGATTTGAGTTCATCATAAGAGTAGGCCAAGACATTTGAGTATTTCTTGAGTAATGCAACAAACCTTCTTTTTTCTTCAGGCGAGCAACATTTTCCAATATTGACCATCCTTGGTTCCTCCGAGGTACAAATGTTTTCTTTATCAAAATCAGCTGGGCACCAAGAAGATTTCTTTTCTTTCTCTTGAATGAATATGTCATGTTTGTCAAAGAGGTCTTCTAAAGAGACTAGGCCTTTGGGAATTTTTTCCCTTTTAATTTGATTACTCCTCATCATCAATCCCTTGATTCCTTCTTTCCTTCTTTGGGGATTGCTTCTCGGTGTGGTTTTCATCTCCTTGAAGAAGAGATTATTGAAATTATCCCTTTGCTCTAAAAAGGCTAGAATTTGGTTATCATCATTGAATACTTGCCTATGATTTGCATTATCTGGTACACTAGGCCCGAATACCATTTCAATGGTCACTTTTTCTTTACCAAAAGAAGGATGAGGTGTCACTAGGGAAGCTGACACTACAAGAGAATCAGCCTTTTCATTTTGTTCCCTTAGAATAGCTTCAATGGAAAATGCATCAAAAGATTCAATGTAGTCCCACACTCTGTTTCTATAATGTTAGAGTCTTGGATTCTTCACCTAATATTGTTGGTAGACCTACTTTACTACAACCTCTACATCACCTCGGCATCTTAGTTTCTTGATTCCCATGTCCTCTGCTGCACTCATTCCTAAGAGTAGTGCTTCATACTCTGTAATGTTATTTGTATTATCAAATTACAACTTGTAGGCAAATGGGTACAACTCATTGGAAGGAGAGTACAATACTACACCAGCTCCCGAGCCTGCACTAGAATGACTACCATCAAATTCCATTTTCCAAATTTGATCTTCCTCTTCCTCCATGAGAAGTGGAAAGTTCTCCTCTTTTCTTGATGTGAGGAAGTAGTTTCCTAGCCCACAATCTTGAAAGAGAATGTTTGCTTTCGGATTATCGACTTTAAATCTTACTGTGAACTTCATCTTTCTTACTGGTAGCAACTTCTTCATCTTACCTTTTACTGGGATAGTTATAGTTGACCAATCCATTTTTATCTCTCCACCTGTGTCTTTGCGAAACTCCTACTCAATAACATACCAAAGGATCTTTGGGATGTCCGCTACCGAGAATGGTTAGGAGAAAATTAGCTAGTGCTACCTATGCATATTTGATTCTTCCTACCAATGGCACTTGTTTGGATTTCATTGAGTAGCAAAAAGTGCCATTTACCCGGGTTAAGGTGAGGCCTAGAGAATTTACAACTTTGGCTGGCATCACATTATCGAGGCTCCGGAATCTATGATACAATTATTTAATTTGGAACCCTTTAATGAGGAGTGACAGGTAGAAAGGTTCAACCCTATTGGTTTTGGAGGCACTGAGGGATAGCATGTTTTGGGAAGGTGGTGTGGATGGTGTGGGTAGTAAGCCTTTAGAATTAGGACTTGAGGATATAGGGTTACCACCACGAACTGTATTAATGAACTGTCAAACTGGGCAGGGTGTGTTTGTAGGTATTCTATTTCTGAGAGTTGGACTTTGGTTTTTCTTGCATGTTCCACAAAGTCAAATGGGGTTATGGTGAGTGAGGAAGAGGTTCCGGAAATGGAGGAATATTTACATGGTAGAGGCTTTGCTACTTTGGGTGTTGAATTCTCCTTTTGGGTGTAGCAATTGGCTTGGAAGGGGGTGAGGGTGTAGCTTTTGATTAAACCTTAGATGTTTTTATAGGAACAACATTTAAAGGAGAATTGTTCTTAGCAACTTTTGAGCTAGGAGAAGAATTAGATGACTTACTTGGCATAATAGCATGATCCTTGACAACCAGTGAGTCTGGTTTTTCTTTGGCCGACTCCATAGAAGGTGGTAATGGTGATCCTCTGCTAATGATTTTATTTTGTGTGACCTCTGGGGGAGAATCTTCTTTATTCTTCTTATCCTTTACCACAATTTGTTGAGGATGAAGCACCTTTCTGGATTGTGCACGAGTGAAAACAACACATGAGAAACTTGGAGCTTCTTCATCATTCTCATCTTCATCATCAATGTACTCAATTAGGCCATTGTGCATATCAACTTCCTCAACCTCAAGATAGTTTTCATAGTCTTCCATATTTTCTTCTTTAGTTTCATCAATTTCGCTTCCTCCTCCGACTCTTTGGTGTCACAGATGGCATTGACTAGTGGTGCTTCAAGAGCAAGCTGACAAGGAGGTGGAGAAATCCTTGGCCTATCTAGAGGGTTTGGTTTCCTTGAAGCATTCCGCATTGTGATATGAGATAGCTACTTCTTCAAGGCAACCAAGTCATTTGCCATTTTTTGGAACATCGGATTTGTGGTGATAGAGTTTGAATTTTGACCCTTTTGCTTTCCATTGGGGCCTTTCACCTTTCCAGGACAAGATTAGATCATCATCAGTTTCTATTGCATGGTCTTGAGCTTCCCTTAATGTTCTTGGTTGGGTTATTCTAAGGAAGAAACCTACTTCTGATGGCAAGGCGCTGATGAAGAATCTCTTCAAATTATTTTCAGGAGGCACCACATCTTCAGGGATTCTTCTTATCACTCTGTTATATCTTGCTACGAAGTCCCTCATTGACTCAGAGGTTTCTTTCTTCATTTGTACCAATTGGACTAAAAATTATGATAATTGTTAGAGTAGGTATTTATGTTAGCTCATGTTCACCTAGGTACTTTATTTACCTTTATTGTATTTATCCTCACCCACTTATGTGTTTGGATATTTCTTTTAGCTTATTTAGATATTAGGAGATATTATCTAGTTGTTATGTATAGTTCTTTCCTTGATCTATGGTATTGACTAGATCCTTGATGTCTAGTTCTCTCCTAAATCTATGGTCTTGACTAGTTCTTTGATGACTAGTTTGTTTCCTTATTTTATGGCTTGATCTCGTGACCTTGTGGTTCTTAGATTGTTATTCCTTGTCTATTTAAGCAAGGCGCATTCTCAATGTATTGCATTAAGTTCCATTATAATATATGATATTGTTGCTCATTTGTTTGTAAAGGTTTTATGTAAAACTATTCTAACGAATTGCTTTCATCTTATTGATCATGGCGTTTGATTAGCATCTGTGTTCTTGGCATGGTATGATCTAGTTATGGTTCCTTTCATGGTATCGGAGCGAGGAGATTGCTATTGACATTCATCTATAAGTTTTACTTTCCAAATAAAATATTTGTACAAGAACCCATTAAAATCCTTAGCCCCTGGTCATATGGTATGGTCATATGAGGGCTTAAAGCTTGTGATTCCTACTAGTAGGTGCCATTTTTTTGCAAAAGTGCTTTTTTTCGTGATCTTTCCATTAGAAATATTTATTTTGAGACCTGCACTATAATTATAAAGTTCCAAATATGGAGTAGTGTTGTAATCAATTGTGGATGCAATTTCGGCTAAGCTCGACATCCTAAACATCCGGGAGTTACATTTTGTATCTATCATGGATTCTGAAAATGATATGTTTTTCTCTGAAGTGTGTGGACTTCAAGAGGATATTGTAAAATTTGTGGAAGAAAATAGATCACTAAAGAAGTGAAATTCTCTTCTACAATCACTCATTCACGATAAGGATACAATAATATATTTCCTGCAGAACAAACTTGCTAGCCTATAACATCACCATCATATTGTGGACAGCCATATCCATGCTCCTAGTCCACTTGCAACAATTGCTCCTGAACCCACTGACATTAATTTTTCAGTCTTTGAGTTTGTTCCTACTCTTGATGTTCATACACCTATGAAGCTTATTACTGCATACTCTTCCACATCTGTGCCTATTATAGTACCACATGTTGTGTATCCTACTTCTACTCAGTTGCATGGATTTTTTGAGAAGCATACCATTGCATTCAGTTCTCGCATGCTCCATTCTATGGGTCTCACTAGCAGAGTCATTGGTAGACATTCACAGGGTATTGTTTCCTCTATTCCACATGTTAAGTGGAATTCTCATCATGACATTAGTTTTCGAGAAGATACTTCATTGGGATCACACATTGACAAAGCTCATTTTTTTGTTCGCTCGACTCTTTCTGAGGATCATGAGCAACACATGAGTTTTGCACCTTCACTCAAGCTTGAGAAACCTAATATTTCAGCTATCAGACATGATCAACCTGACACACATTTTGATGTTCTTTTGCATGCACCCATTATGCATTTTACACCAAGTCATATGCAAGCATCTTCTTCATCCATCCATGTTGATTTGGGGTGGATATCTTATCACTCATGGCGGTGACATAGGAATTCGTTGAGAGGACTCTATAGGTGTGGCTCCTCCACCATTCACCTCTTGCTCCACTTTCTATACCTTCTACATTGTGATGCTTTTTGTTTTGAGCATTTTTAGCAGTGTAGTGTATCTCTTTTGTTTGTTGAGAGATTTTGTATCTATATTTTTGACACTTTTGGCATGTTGACAATATCTCTTAGGGATCTATTCTAGTCCAATCCGGTGTTAGTTTGTCGGTGTTTGAGTAATTGTTTCGATAACTCATCTAGATTTTTAGCATCCCTCCACCCATTTAGAAGTATGGGAGGGTGTGGTGTTGATCCTACTTCTTAGGTTTTTATGTCCTTGCCTTGTTACCTTGGTTTTTCTTGGATCATGACACTCTTGATTTTGTGTCCTTTCCTTGTTGCTTTGGTTATTATTCTTGGATCGTGACACACCTATTTGTTGTGATTGATCAAATTATGTTGATAGTCTCCTTATATGGAGCTATTCTTGGTGAAACCCAATGTTAGTTGTTTTTGAGTTTTGTGATCAACCAATGGATTTAGACTACGGTGCACACCAAAATTCTTCAACATTGTACGCGTTTTTGAGCTGATATTTTGGGATGCCTTGGAGTAGATCTTTACTCTCTTTACTTTATTATTCTTGGTTTTGGGTACCTTGCGTTGTCCCTTTTTCCTAGTTATTGTACATGAGTACCTCATCGAGGCCAAGTTGTCGGGACTCATACTATGGACATGCCACTTCTATTTTGGCCCCTAGCTTCACTTGAGGGGGTGTTAGAGTAGGTATTTACCCTAGCTTCATATCATATAGCTTTTCAACCCTTGTCAACCATTTCACCATCTACTCCGCAAAGACATATTGTTTCATTGGGATTCGACTTCCGTAAAGCCTTGATGAAATCAAATAATATTTGTTATCACCACTTATACTTACGCCACCTCGTAAAGGAGAACCATTTTATCTCTATATCTCTATGTCAGATCATGCCCTAGGAGCCATGTTCACTCACCACGATAATCGAGGTCGTGAACAGGCCGTGTACTACATTAGTCACACAATCCATGAATATGAAACACACTACTCTGAAGCTAAAATTTTTGTGTTGTGCATTGTACTTCACTACTTCCAAACTCGACACTATCTCCTCAACCACAAAACATACGTTGTCACCAATTTTAATCCACTTAAGGCCATGCACGCTAAACCCTACCACAATGACCACATAACTCAATGGTTGATGCTTATGACTGAATTTGATCTTGAAATCATACCGCAAAAGTATATTAAAGGTTAGGCCATTGCCGATCAACTTGCTGAGGCACCTCTTCCAGATAATCAACCACCCCATGAATACTTTCCTGACGAATCTATCAATAACATTAACGAATCCGACGATTATGAATCAGATTTTGTCCCCATTAAACTAAACATCTTATTTGATGGTGCTAAATGTCAAGAAGGTGGAGGGTTGGTGTCATCATCATACCACCATGGAATATTCCCATTCCCTTATCATTCAAACTCAACTTCGAATGCACTAATAATATGGTAGAATATGAGGCCTTAATCATGGGTTTAACTCTTTGCGTTATTCTCTTAGGTGTTCACGATATGGAAATCTATGGGGATTCACAACTTGTCATCAGTCAATTCAAAGGAGAGTACCAATGTAAAAATGAGGTCCTTCAAAAGTATAAGGATGTTGTCAAATTTATTCTTGGCCCATTCGATCATTATACCATTCAAGACATTCAAGAGTCCTCTAACAATTTTCGAGACACTATGGATTCTTTAAGATCCCTTGTCCCTTTCGAAATGGAAAAATTGAAGGATAAAACTAAGATGTTTGTAGTCATTCAATTATTAGACCATCCTTCACATCAAAATGAGCTACCTTCCATAAACATCATTGACAAAAATCCATTAGATCTGTGGTACACTCAAATATTTGATTATCTTACTAAATCCAAACTCCCACTAGATTTTTCACAAGGCACTAAACGATCCTTCCTTCAACGTGTCACTCACTTCATTGTCATAGGAGGAATCCTTTACAAACGTAGTTTTGATGGTGTATTATTATGTTTCCTCAAATCACACGAATCAACCAACGTAATCAAATAGGTCCATGATGGCATTTGTGGAGGCCATTTTAGCGATAACACCATCACCAAATGTATCATATAACTAGGATACTACTGGCCCACTATCACCAAAGACTATTGCATGTACATGAAAAGGTGCATTAAGTGTCAACTTCATTCTGATCTCATCCACATCCCTAGTCAAGCATTACAACCCGCACAAGACTTATGGCCTTTCTTTCAATGGGGGTTAGATCTCATTGGTGAAATTAATCCAAAATCATCTGAACAACATCATTTAATCATTACTGCAGCTAAATACTTTACTAAATGGGTTGAGGATATTCCCTTGACCTCGACAAAGTGGGGACCCGCCGTTAACATTATATATCAAAACATTATATTTCATTTTGGCATTCCACATAAGCTTATCACAGATAATGTTAAATCCTTAAAAATAAGGAGGTCAAAATATATGTGACACATTTAACATCAAAATAAGCTTTCTCATAACCATATCATCCCTAAGAAAATGGAAAAATTGAGGCTTCCAACAAAACACTTAACAAAATCCTCATGAAAACAGTAAATGACACAGGCATGAATTGGCATACTCAAATCCTATTTGCTTTTGGGCTTATCGAACTAGTATCCAGTACACCTACGGGTGCTACACCTTATTTACTCATTTATGGCTATGAAGCAATCATACCCTTATAAATTCAAATCCCATCACTTGGTGTGTCCTTAAAATATTTCATTCCTGATGAAGAATATCGTTAAAATCATCTTGCACAACTAGAATTACTGGATGAAAAGTGTTTAACAACCCTCAAACATCACCAAGTTTATCAACAATGCATTAATAGAGCATACAAAAAGCATGTCAAAGAACGCGACTTCAAAATCGGTGACCTGGTACTCAAAGAAAATCAAAATGTGACTAAATTAGAACATAGTAAATGTGGTAAGTTCACCCCCAATTGGATTTCTCCCTACATTATTACTCATAAATATTGGTCAGGAGCATATCGTCTCACTTTTATTGACAGGAACCTTAGCAGGAACCTCTAAATGCTTTACACTTGCAACCTTTCTACTATTAAATGATTTATTATCACAACAATAGTTTTAAGATCTTATCAAAATAATAGCCTTCCATTTTACTAAGCCCAGAATCAGTCCATTGCTCTTTTTTCTAACATCAATACATGGGGCATATGGATGTGTACCACCTATACATTTATCCCCTCCTTAACAAATGATTTAATAGGTTCTTTCTCTCAGCTCAAAACAAAGCCAAAAACTCATATGAATGCTTCTTGTTAATATCAAAAATAAATAGACTGATCCCTTAAAGGAAAGCTATTTGAATGTTATATTGTTAAAAAGTAAAGTAGATTGATCCCTCGAAGGAAAACTACCATTTTAAAGTTATGGACTGATCCCTTGAAGGATGATTGTTTAATCTAAATATAAGATATAGACCATACCCTCAAAGGATGGCTACCCATGAAAAAGGCTTCCCATTTTGATCAGCCTCTATAAACATATCAAAATCAAAATCATCCTGGAAAGCTTCCCGCATCAATCAACTTTCCCATAGGAAACTTCCCGCACTAATCAATTTGCTTCTTATAAAGAGTTGGGGCATTGATTCCCTCTAAATTTTTTAAAAAGGAGAACCTTTCTTCCCCAAAAATACATGCATTTTCCAAAGTCCACCATGATCAGTATGAATTGTCCATTGATAGTCTCATTTAACATTTTGAAAGGTTACAAGTGCAAGTGTTATCAAAACCCATTATGCATATGTTATTCAATGGGGCATTCTTTCCACTTTTACTTCATTTTGTTTAATCACATTTAAATCTAATATATTGAGGTTAGGTCACATCTCCTAAAAAGATAGTCGAACATCAAGACTTATAATAAAAACATAAACATCATCATATCCAACACATATTGTTGATATGCGTTTCAGACTTCCTATCCAGATGAGTGTACAAGTAATCAAGAAACACTAAACCACGTCGAGTATACAAGGGCTTAGTACCTTGGAGATGATGATGGATGATACGGGTGTAAAGAAAACAAATGCATGATATCAAGAAGCTAGATCTATAAAACTAAACCAGATAAGATTAGAACACAATATGCGGGGTTGCCCAGACGGTGCCGGTTCCAAGAGGATTTCAACTCCCTTAGAGGATGTCAACCCCGTGTCAGACAAGATAATAATAGATTATGAATATTAGTAATGGAATATAAAACGGAAAGTAACTAAAATAACAAGGGAACTTAGCTTGTGTCCTGTTATGGAAATGAACTAGGGATCAATATGGAAATATAAGAGACACTATCAGAGCTTTCTCCTTCAAACGGGCAAAACTTAGTTAAGCTCTTTCTTCTCTTCTCTAGGCCTAGGTATCTCCAGGTCTTCTTAAAAATATATCCTCCTTTTTTTTGTCCTCAACTATGGGAGAGAACCCCATATTTATAACTTAGATGTGAGACTAAATTGCAGGTTAAATGATACCCAAGGGTGAAGTATAGTAACCTGAGTTAGGGGTATGATGTGATCATGTGGGGACCACAACTTAAATTATTAGGTGTAGTGGGGGGCATGGTGGGTGTGAAGATTCCGTTTAAAAAAAGAGTGTCGGAGATATGCATTATGAATTAAAAAATTTGTGAGAGATAGGGGATGATTCCAAAAATTGAATTATCAAATGGGTCCATATGGAGCCCATTGATAATCAATCAAATAATGTGAGCAAATAGATAGGATTTTATTTAATTTAAGAGAAAGAGATGCGAGAATGGAATTAGTGTGCATGTGAGATGTTGGAGGGCGCTATACCAAAAAATAGGTGTCTACATTTTCCCCTTTTTGTTGAGTGGTTTGCGATAGCAAGCCACGAGACAAAACAAAAAGGGTTAGATGAAAGATGTGTCCAAGGATGGATGAAGATATGACCAAAGGCAAGATGCCCCAGGCAAAAAAGGATCGCAATAAATAAAAAAGGTATGGCGGTGACTCCAATATCACATCGGTAGAGGACAATTGTGGTCTCAATGGAGACAGATGACAATGTTCTATAGACCAGTGAGTGGGTGAAGACCATTGCAGTATGGATGTAAACCAAGATGACCAATGGGTCATAGGAAAACATCAAAATATGTGCAACTGAATGCGAAAGATGTGCACAATCCTTTGTCTGCGAGGAATTGTGTGAAAAAAAAATCAAGCGTCCACAAAATTGGATGAGGATGAGGATAGTGATGCCCTAGCATAGGGCACGAGAAGGAAAGATAATGAGTTATATTGCATTGACAAGTACATGGATAAAAAGGTTCCCCAACATAAGACATAGATAGAATAATCACAAATGTAGACAAGATGAGCAGATAGGATAGAAAGGTGAGATAAAATATAATGGCAATCATGTTTTATAGGAATGATGCATAAGTGTTAGCAAATTAGGAGGTGAAGAAGACAAAGAAGCCTTACTTCTTCGACAAGTATGATAAAGATACTCTTGTGAAAAAACAAAAGTAGAGCAAATATTCATGGAAGAGAACTAGATTAGATAGGTGATGGCCATTATGGTATCTTCCAAGACAAAAATGTCAAAAGAAGATGGGAAGAGATTCTTAGAAATGGATATGATGATGTCCCTATGAGAGGAATGATGAAGATAAAAGATATGACAGGGTTCTCAAAAAGAGAAGAACAAGAATGGTAATGAAAGGGATAGATGGCGATACATAAATGGAGAAACATCGGCATTGGATTGTGAATCCCAAATGTAAGGGTGTTGAGAAAGAGAAAAGGGAATAGACAGGAGGATTGGTTGATTATAAGAAGAGCAAGAAAGATTGAATATGAAGGTGACAAGGATATAGAATAGAGGAACGGAGACGACGGAGGATGAGACAATAAATAGTGAAAGGGGAGGGAGAAGATAATAAAGAAGGATTATAGAGAAAGGGGGAAATGAAGAAGGACAAACAAAGAGAAGACAAAAAAATAACAGAGCAGAGGATGAAATCATGAAAAAGGGAGAGAGTTATTTAAAACAAAAGATGTGATGAATATTGGTGCAGAGGAAAACAGAGAGGTAATGGAAAACGAAAGAGATGATAGAGCAAATAAGATTAAAGGAAACAGATCATAGTTAGGAAATCCAAGGCAAAGCATATGGAACTGACCGCATGGAAATGCATGTGGATGATGAGATGATAAAAGAAATGGGATAATGCTAAAGAGTCAGGTTTTCAACGGGAAGTAAGGAAGAAGGGCGAGGTAAAATGGGAAGAAGGACGATGTAGAGGAAGTGAAATAAGATGAAGATCAGAAAGGAGGAGAAGACAACGAAGAAAATTATGCTGAAGGAAGTGAACCAAGAATGAAGATATTTGGTAAAGAGTGGGAAGCATAAGGAACGTAAAGAGAAACTTGAGGGAAGGAATGACATCGATTGGAAAAGAAACGAAGATGCATGAGATGAGGATATGCTGATGATGAGAAAATAGAGAGAAGGTGTATGATGAAGACAGTGAAGAAATTGGCAAGGAAGAATGGAAGATGGAGAGGTGGTGAGGAAAAAGAAAGGATGGGATAGGAGAGGCAATGCCAGTGAATGGATGTTAGGATAAATCCACCGATAATGATCAGTAGGAAAAGATGAGACAAAAGATAAGACAAGGGAGAAAGTAAACGAAGAACAGGAGGGGGAACGCCAATGAAGGGATGTTAGGAGAATTCCTCGATAATGATCAGAGGACATAGAGGAAGGAAGGAATGAAGATAGAATGGAGGAGGTCAAAGAAAAGGATTCAGGCTGTGCGGAATGGGGATGAGTGATTTTTAGGAGAAGTCCACTGATAATTACTAGCGCGGAAATGGAAGATGATGATGAAAGAATGTTAGAGAGAGACCAATGACAATGATGGGTAAATATGGGGGTAGATATGTGGGAGAAATCTAGAAGATGGAGTGAAAAGAGTAAAGAAAGGAGGGATAATGATGTGTAGGAAGATGAAGGTGAGGAGAGGATGCAATGGATGAGAATGAATGAGAGAAAAATGAAGAAACAAGACATGAAATGAATGGAGAAGCAACGGTTAAGTAAGATTACCCAATGATGGATGATGGAGATGAAAAAGAGACCAAGTAGGAAGTGGTGTTTGTGAGAATGAAAGAGGAGGTGAGAGGATGTGATGATGGGGAATGACGAGAAAATGTAGATGGAGAGAATGTGGGGTAGTGGGGGAGTGCAGGATGAAAAATCATGCTTAAGAGGGACTCTTAAGTAAGATCGCCATGCCGCAGGAGGATTTAAGTAAGATCACCAAACTGACAGTGACAATATGGAAGGAGAAAGACAACATTGTATTGGATGCAGGTGTGGAAGGGTTGGTTGGAATGGATGAGTATGATGAGAGGTGGGAGACAAAAGATGAGGAAGAGATGATGGGAGATGGAAGGATCAGATGGAAAACCATTCTTAAGAGAAAATCTTAAGTAAGATTTCCCTGCGATGGAGATGGTTAAGTAGGATCGCCAAACCGAAGAAGAAGAAGAATGATGAAAAGACTAAGCAGTGTATACCAAAATGGAACAAGAGATGAAAGG
The DNA here is from genome assembly GCA_018340775.1 of Taxus wallichiana var. yunnanensis. Classification (NCBI taxonomy): domain Eukaryota; kingdom Viridiplantae; phylum Streptophyta; class Pinopsida; order Cupressales; family Taxaceae; genus Taxus; species Taxus wallichiana. The sequence continues at coordinate 661,945,847 of CM031242.1, forward strand.
AGGTGATAACAATGTGATAACAAGGAAACAAAGGAGTGTGACATGAATGGATGGAGGAACATATGCAGTGTAGATGGAGAGTGTAAGGGCAATCCTTAATTGGGATGCCCACGTGGTGGTGATGATGAAGAGTGTTAAGAAGAAAAGGAGGAGTGGAAAGATGTTTGTGGTGGTGATTGTCATTTGTTGAAAGAGGAAATGGTGGAGAAGCTTCTACAAAGTGGGAGATCGAGGAAGAAGATAAAACTTAACTAATATTTGTTGGCTATATGGATGGTTAAGCAAGATTTTGAAACTGAAAGGGGAAGAGTAAAAGAGAAACTCAAGAGGAAAGACGAGTAAGATATTTGGCATTGTGCAAGGGGACAAAAAGGTGAGAAGGATGATGTGGAGACAAATGGTGATGAGTGGACATGGAGAGCGACAAAAAATGGATCAAAGATGGTATTGAACATGTTGAGAGATAATGAGCTGTAGGATAACGAACTTGCCTTGAGAAGGATCCTCAAGTAGGATTAAAACATGCAACGACAATCAAGTAGAATTCACAAACCAAAAAGTGTGTTTGCAAACACATTCATGGAGATGATGGATAGATATAAAATTCATAGTGTGAAATTTGATGTGATTTTTATAAAAGATGATTTGGATGAGATGAATGGAACATAGCTGTAACAAGGGTATACAAGGAAACTATGTTTTGAACTAGATTGGAGATAAACAAGAAAAGGTTACCACTCAAGGCATTACACTTACGTCCGATAGCAGGTGTTAACACATAACGAATGATAGTTAGTTATACTAAAAGATCATGAGGGAAATATGGATGAAAGATGCTCGTAATTCTAATATTGACATGACAAAGGGATCAAAGATGTGACTTATACGCGGGAAGAGGGATCTCCAAAGGTGGTGTTCCTTAAGTCTATGCCCTAGCTCTGGGAAAGGGAAAGAAAAATAGTAGAAAGTTGATCAATGCAGGAAGCTTTGAAAAATGTTGATAAAAGAAGGTTGATCAATGCGGAAAACCTTCCAGATGCCATAATAACAGAGTAGCCATCCTTCAAGGGTATGGTCTACTTTATACATAATATAGATGACAAGAATAATATGATAGCCATCCTTCAAGGGATCGGTCTATTTCTTTTGATTTTGCTTGGATTTTGATTTGTATATTGTTTTTTATTTTTGCATGAACAACTGTCCTTCGAGGGATTAGTCTGTTGTTAATAACTTTAACTTTGCCTTTTACATACATGAATTTGAGCTTCACATGGGGAGAGCTAGGGATAGCTAAGTAAGCCACTTAAGAGGGGATAAGGAATGTACAAGAGACACCCTAGACCCTTCGCATGGCTGCAATAGGAGAATGAGAAGGTAATGGATGTAATGGTTACGGGATCACATCAAAGTAGTGAAGGCGGATTACATAATTCAGATTATTACAATGACAAATGGAAGGGGATAAAGATGGCAGAACAATCTAAGGATGTAACTAAGTTCTCATTGGTAGATATGCTAACAGTAGACTGGTCGCAAGTGCAATGCATTAAGAGGTTTCTGTCTCGGTTTACCACCACGAGAGGGAAGACAGTGAAGTTGCAATAAGATGAGATGATAGCCAAGCAGGAAACAAAAATATATATGACCACAATGGTGGATTTTGATGAAAATAAATAATGATTCCCAGGAGAGACATAAACATAGAAGGACAATCATGGCCTCAAAGGAGGGCTTGATGAAATAAAGCAGTGTCCCAAAAGAGACACACATATAGCCACAATGGTGGATTTGAAATAGATGGTGCCCCAGAAGAGACACAAATATAGCCACAAAGGTGGACTTAGAGAAAAAGGTCCCTCAATGGAGAGACAAACATGGCCTCAAAGGAGGGCTTCAATGAAAAAGATGATACTCCCAAAAGGAGCATAAACATAAAAGAAAAAATATGGCCTCAAAGGAGGGCTTATGAAATAAATGTCCCGAAGGAGACACAAATATAGCCACAATGGTGGACTTTGAAATAGATGGTGCCCCAAAAGAGACACAAATGTAGAAAAAGGTCCCTCAATGGAGAGACAAACATGGCCTCAAAGGAGGGCTTCAATGAAAAAGATGATACTCCCAAAAGGAGCACAAACATAAAAGAACAAATATGGCCTCAAAGGAGGACTTAGAATGAGACGAGGATCTGGATGTGAAGAAAGTAAACAAAACAATGTTAAAGAGTGAAGTCCCCTAGTAACAAGGGATTTATACGAATGATGTGTTCAAGGGCAAGGGAAGGTTATTCCCCAATAAGTTAAATGTGAAGGAGGTAAAGGATGTCGAAATATCTTAGATGAGATTGTTTTAAATTTGGATGGGGTAGATAGTTAGAGACCACAAGTGTGCTTAGTAAGATAAGCAAAGCATTGATGAATAATGGAGGGAATTCCTTAAGAGGAATGCCAAGGGCTGGATGGATATTAAGGGATGATGTGGATAGAGGATCATGGGAGATCCTACAGATGGGATATGGATTGGATTCAAGTTAGATGGAGAAGGAACTTTTCCCGAATGAGGAAAACATCTTTCTTAATAAGGTTGTTGATGATTGACCTAAATGCCTTACAATGTTCAATTTCATGGCCTAGGGTATGATGATAGGCTTGGGACCATAGGGATTAAAGGCTTTAATAGGAGGAAGTTTGATGGTAGATGTTCAAGTTAAATGTCGAAAGATATTTACATAAGACCCCATTGAAGTGTCATGGGGAAGGTAACTCTCATGGGTTTTGATAGGATGTCTCAACTTGGAGTTAGGAGAAAAAGTGGATGTAGATTGGATGTGTGAATTTCATGTTTGGAGGACAAATCAAATTTGGTTGAAGGATGATATTGTTTGGATGTGGATTGATTATTGCAAGATGTCGTAGATGGAAAGACCGATCCTAACATAGATGTTGTGGGATTATTTTGTTGAGAAGAGGGAAAACCTAAATGTTTCGAGGATGTGGGGGACTTTTGGGGATCTTTGCCCTGAGCCTTAGACTTCAACCGAGAAGATTTTTCCTCTAGCAGGGATGACAATGATTTCAACTGGAGGATCGATAATAGTGGTGTGGTTATTAATGGAGAAATTGTTCTAAAACAAAACGAAGATGTTAATGAAGAGATAGGTGTTTGTATGATGTGATTAATGATATCTATGTGAGATGTGGATTGTTTCAATTTTGGCATGGGAAGATTTGATTTTGTAGAGGGAGAAGGTAAAGCATATTTATTTAATTTAGGTAGATGTGTTAATTCAATAGGTGATTTAAGGGGTATATTGGGTAAGGTTGCAGATCGAGAGGATTTAGTTGGTGTGATAGAAGGATTAGGTAAAGAATATTGGGGTAGACTAGGTGATGTGGCCACGGGAAAGGTTTTCAAGGTAGAGATAGGTGGACTTGTTGATATGATAGGTATAGGGGTCGTTGGCATAGATAAAGATGTAGGCATTTTTGGAATATGTGGAGATGTGAGTGATGTGATAACTGATGGAGTAGACCTTATGGGTAAGGGTAATGTAGAAAATACAAGGAATTTTGGATGTAGAAGTAGAAGGGAGTGGTTGTTTCATAAATGTTTCAAGGGGTAAGAATGATGTGTTTGCTAAAGGGGTGGATGTTGAAGATGAGGTTGCGGGTGCACGTAGTATAACTCAAGTTTAGTGGGGATGAGTGTGGAGATAAGTGATGTAGTCACATGTGTATTTGAGGCGAGACATGGGTGAAGAAATAGATGGGAGAGATGTAGGGATATGTGTGGATACGAGTGGGGCCGAAATAAGTGCTGAAGGGAAATCAAATGTTGTGGATTGGGGTATGTTTGAAGTTGTGGAAATGGATGATATAGTTGAATTTGATGTGGATGTGATGAGGATAGGAGAAGGTGTAGACTCAGGAAAGGTAGTGAAAGTTGATGTAGGTGTGATAGGTTCTGAATAAGAGGTGGGATGTCCAATGTGGGAACATGGAGTTGGTGATAAGATGGGATCTTAATTGACAATGTCAACCATACAAGTGTTTGATAGTTGAGATGTAAAGGGGGTGACATGATTTGTTGGTGGTTGATTAGTTTGTGCAGTGGAGGTATCAATTTGGATATCCCTTGATTTACAAGTTGTTGGACACAATATTTAAAGGAACAACATCTCTCAATGTCATGACCTTTGACTCGATGATATTTACAAAAGTGGGCCTCGTGATACCAAATAGGCTTGGCTTGTGAGTTGTCTACGGGTCGTATGGGAGGCAGTTGGATAGAGTTTACACTCATCAACTTATCAAATATAGAACTGTATGATTCTCCTAAAGGAGTGTAGTTGGCTATTGATTGAGGAGATCATTGTTGAGACCATGTGCTTGGTGTAGATGGGGATGAGGGTTCAATGACCATAGTGTTGGCCGCACCCTTAAATTCGTCATTATGTGTGAATGGTTTAGTGGATTCAATTTTTGATTTAGTTGAACTTAGTTTAAGATGACCCTGCTCAATGGCACGAGTTTCAAGCTTGTGAGCCATTGTGAAAGCTTCATCAAAGGTTCAGAATGATTGGATCTATAAAGTGGATGATATATGTTTGGCACACAAACACGAGAATAAATCGATGAGTTCGGTTTGTGGGATAGTGAAGGATAGTTGGTTTATAACAAAGCATGCCATCATGCGACAAAGTCGGCGATGGGATCGTTTTCATATTGTCAAATGATATATAGATCAGTGATAGTGGTTTTGCGTGCGATATTGATAGAAAAGTGTTCTAAGAACAACTGTGCAAGTTGGGTGAAAGATAATATGGAATGTTGCGGGATACTATTATACCAGTCCAGCTCGAGACCAGACAAAGACATGGGGAAAGTGTGAAGAAGTAAATCGTGATCATGCGTAATAAGACAACATGCATGTTTAAATGCGAGGAGATGTTGTTGGGGATCTTATTTATTGTTGAACTTATTAAATGCAAGAAGTTTCCAATGAGGAGGGTAAGGTTTAATTGGAACCGATGGATGAATCGGTTCGTTATAGATTTGTTCATAGGATAAGGTGTTCTTGGGTGGTACGGTAAGGGTTTCTAAACTAGCTAACCGATTCATTAAGGCATGAATTGAATCACTCGAGGTGTTGTAAGGTTGAGGTTGGATTGGCTATGTGGTTTGAAAGGTAGTTTGATAAGGTGAATGATGTGTTTGTGAGTGTGTGGGTGTTTGGTGAAGCGTCGATAAGGCGGTTGATAAGTTTGTAGATAGGACGTTTACAAAATGGTTTGATAAGAAATTTTATTAATATGCGGGTGTGTGGGTGTTTGGGGAATTGTTTGGTAAGGATGAACATGTGTCATGGGTTGAGATTGTTGCATAGGTTGACTTTGAATAATAGGAATATGGTGTGTTCATTTGAAGCTGGGTAGGTTGTTGTGGTAGATGATAAGTAGGGATATGAGTGTTAAGGGGTTGAGACTGTTGGAGCATAGGATGGGTAGGAATGTAGGTATTCAAAGGCTGAGATTGTTTGATGGGCATACTAGTGGTGGATGAAATAGAATTGACAAAAAGGGATGTGGGTGGAATGCGATCCACCAATTGAGGAGATTGGGAGGATTGAGAGATTGTAGGGGATTTTTGGAGTAAGAAGTCATACATGGGGTTAGGAGGAGATTTGAGTGTATTTAGAGGAGTAGGAGATGGTGGTGCGATCGGTTTAGGAAGACTGGCTTGACGAGGGATATGAGGGTTGGTGTCAAGGTGGGGAGAATTTTGTATGACATGGTTCTCATGAGGTGAGACCATGGAGACTGGAGATTGGGTGACTGAAGGCGTGGTTTTGAGTTTAGAATCTTGTTGGGTGAGATCGTCAGAAGAAGTAATATCATTGGATAGAGCAGATTGTTGTTTTGTCTCGATTTGGGAGAGAGCGACAATAGGTGTGAAATAGAGAAACATTTGTTTATGTATGTTGTTGACAAACAAATCAAGCAGAATATTTTTAACATCATGATTAATTTATAGGATGTGAACAGAAAAGAAAAGTAGGTAATGAAGGTGCCTAAAGGAGTCTAAGGTTGGTTTCAGGTAGTTATGGATTGGGAGATGTCTGAGATGGTTTCTGTTGGGTGTTTAGGTCCCAATCAATTAACCAGGTGAGAGGAATGTTTGGATGTGTTAATTATGTTTGTGCAGTCTCAGGTAGTGTGTGATAAGTGAAATGCAAAGAGTTAAATTCTTTACTTAAGCTATGTGATCAAGCAGGATGCAGAAGGTTCATTTTAGACCAAAATGAAATGTGATGTTCGATGTATACAAACACTCAGGAAAGGGAAAGTTTGATGTAGAAAAGAGAAAATAGAGAAAAATGAGAAATACCTGGAGAAACACTTGTTGATGTTATGTGATTGTACTTGATGATGGTGTTTTGAAAGTGCCAGTTAGTGGCCCGAAACACCCGGGTACCCTAAAATGGCACCGTTTATGTTTGCAGATAAGGTCAGTAAAGGTGTTTTGTGTGGTGTGTTTGATTTGAACATTGGTCTTTGACAACGTGATTTAATGGTTGCAAGGTCGTGGAGGTCACCTGCAAAAGCAAATAAATCGATTAGTGAGAGATAAAAAATAAAAATAAAAATAATGTCTAACGTAGAACAAGAATGAATTTAATTAATAATATACAATAAGCTACCCAAGCTAACTGATATACAAGAGAAGAATATATACAAAATTATAGACAAATAGAGTGAATAAAACTAATGAAACAAATTATAAGATAAAATAATGAGATTACCGGTTAGGCGATGCGTAAAACAAAAAAAAAACAATAAATAAATAAATCAATCATATATAAGAAATGAAGGAAGACACAACAAAATAATAAATGACAATCTCAAATAACTGGTAGAGGAGCCGAGGAACGATGAGGGGACAAGAAGGGACGTGATTGGAGAGGGAGTTGACATGGGATGGTGTGGACGGAAAGGGAGGTGGGGGCAATGAGAGGTATGAAGATAAGCTGAGGAGGTGAGTGAGGTGTCAGGGGGTCAGACTGCACATGGACGTGGATTTCACATGTACAATGACATGATGGGAACCAATAGAGATCTAAATGAGAAATTTATAATTGGCTATGATTCTATGAGCTCTGTTTATAAATACAGTGGAAAAGATTGTAAAGCAATTGCTTAAAAAGGAGACTGTACACGCATGAAATTACACTTCAATACTAAAAGACATTGTTAATAACATACATTCTTTATAATTGTGTTCTAAAAAATTGGAAACCAAGTGTGACAAAGGGTTGTACAGATCACTATAAAGAAATCTTTGAGAAGTCAAAATTGAAATTTGGAGATAAGCGAGGCAGAGGGACGTGTGATCACTACACGTAAAGCTTGCATGAAGTGGCGAGCTGAGGCAACGAGGCAAAGGGCGTGACGATACCAATGCACATAAAGCTTGTGTGAAATCGAAACAAAGAACTTACAGGGAGATTGTATTAGCTTGGATCTTACCAAACTTGCAGAAGGAATTGCGAAGTCATCTGGTCTTTTATTGCCATTAGTTTATCGTTTAACAGTGGATTCGATCATTTTTGTATGATTAGTGCAAAGAATTAGATCCTTTCCCTGATTTGGATGGTGTTGAATATATAAGAAATTTCCATGAGGAGCTATGCTTTGGCTAGACTCTGGCTAATGTATTTATCAGGTCGGACGTGAATGTTTCATCTCAAGAGTATGCAGAGACCTCTTTGGAGATTCATAATTGATTTTCTTTAAGGAAAACAATTGTTTTTGCCGTCCTAAGTAGTGGTGCTTCATGTTCTAATAATTTCATACACATTCTTGGCACGTCATTGTGTGTAGAAGGCGATAAGTAGTGGAGAGCGGAGGAAGTATGAAGCAAGATCTTACTTGATGTAAAGTGTGGGTGGTGAGTCCCGATAGGGATTACTAGTTGTAGAGTGTAGGAGATACATATTCCTTGCAAATATAAATATTTAGACCAATGGGATCCTTGAAAAGAAAACGTGAAGATATGAGGGGTCAAGGTATCTATGCGACAGTGTAGCCAAGTGGGTGTGGAGGAAGTGGCTCAGGAGTGGGTAGGAAGGAGACAATGAGGCGAAAGGTAGCTGAGGATGAGGGAGAGGAGATGGGAGAAAAACATGAGGGAGGAAGGTAGGCTCGGGAGGAGAGAAGGGAGATGGGGAGATTCGGGAGTTAGGAATGGTGGAGTGCATGGGAGACAGGTGGATAGGAGGCGGCGTGTGGGTAGAGGGAAGGAAGAGTGGGAGCTCGTGAGACTTGGAGGGAAATATGCGGGATTCAAGTTATGAACTTGGTGTCGAGATGGGTTGAGTAGAAGGGAGATGAATGGAAGGGAGTCGGTGGGTAGATAGATAGGGAGCTCCATGAGGGAAGCGGTGAGAGAACATGTTAAGTCAGGTAGGGAGATGGCCGAGTGGGTGTAGAGGATGGTGGGAGGTCCGTGAGAGTCGAGGCGGCGAAGTGAAGAGAAGGGACGTGGGAAGAAAAGTGTGGTGTCCGAGTGGGAGATGGGGCGTCGGCAGGAGGAATTGAGGTTGAGATGATGTGTGGAGAAGTGTGGATGGGAGATGGGATGGGAAGAGGAGGGTGGAGCTCGTAGGAAGAAAGAGACAGGTGGAAGGAAGATGGAGAACAACGAGGAGGGAGGAAGGTAGGCTCGAGAGGTCGGTGATAGGTTAGAGAGTAAGGTGGGAGGATCATGGGGATAGAGTGGAGAGAGGTAGATGGTGGAAAGGAGATGTGGGAGACGTTCGGATAAAACGTCTTAGTTATTGTTTTTTTGTAATTTTAATTTAATAGAATTTGATAATAATTGAATCTAATAATAATAATTTAATTTAAATGAATGTTAGTTTTATTATATAAAAAAACACATAAATGTGATTATATATTAATTATAAGTCAAAGAAAATGTGATTGGCTTTAGAAAGATCCAAATATGAAGCTTTTGATGATGAGTAAGCATGATATTTACGAAATATATATATATATATATATAAAAAAAAATAAAGTACTAAACACAAGTTATATGTATTTATTGCAAAAGCCAAGTTCGAAAATACAACCAAACAATGAAGTTAATTTCCGAACTCGTTTCCCATGCAATCTAGTACTATGCCGATTAAACACTAGAAGAGTAATTACCTTGAAGATGACACAAACCTCTGCTACAAAAAAAGATAACACCAAACCTGCACGAGGAAAATAAAAGGAAAAAACAAACAAATATGACCAGATCTTGGATCTGGTCCCACCAAAAAGTGCAAAATGTTGATATGTGTTTCTAGCTTCTTGTCCAGATGAGTCTACGAGTAATCAAGAAACATTGAACCACATAGAGTATACAAGGGCTTAGTACCTTGGAGATGACGATGGATGATACAAGTGCAAAGAAAACAGATGCATGATATCAAGAAGCTAGATCTGCAAAACTAAACCTAGATAAGATTAGAACACAATATGCGGGGGTTGCCCGGACGATGCCGATTCTAAGAGGATTTCAACTCCCTTGGAGGATGTCAACCCCATGTCAGACAAGATAATAACAGATTATGAACAGTAGTAATGGAATATAAAATGGAAAGTAACTAAAATAACAAGGGAACTTAGCTTGTGTCCTGCTATGGAAATGAACCGGGGATCAAGATGGCAAGATAAGAGACACTGTCAGAGCTTTCTCCTTCAAACGGGTAGAACTTAGTTAAGCTCTTTCTTCTCTTCTCTAGGCCTAGGTATCTCTAGGTCTTCTTAAAAATATATCCTCATTTTTTTGGTCCTTAAATATGGGAGAGAACCCCATATTTATAGCTTAGATGTGAGACTAAACTGCAGGTTAAATGATACCAGGGGTGAAGTAAAGTAACCTGAGTTAGGGATATGATGTGATCATGTGGGGACCACAACTTAAATTATTAGGTGTAGTGGGGGGCATGGTGGGTGTGAAGATTCCATTTAAAAAAAAGAGTGTCGGAGATATGCATTATGAATTAAATAATTTGTGAGAGATGGGGGATGATTCCAAAAATTGAATTATCAAATGGGTCCATACGGAGCCCATTGATAATCAATCAAATAATGCGAGTAAAATAGATAGGATTTTATTTAATTTAAGAGAAAGAGATGCGAGAATGGAATTAGCGTGCATGTGAGATGTCGGAGGGGTGCTATACCCAAAAATAGGTGTCTACACATATTTCATACAACATATGCATAAAAAGAACATCATAAACATTATAGCAATCACAAGAATCATAATCATCATCATATATAAAATCAAATAACCATATCACATCAGGGGCTTCTCGAGCCTATCAACACAAGAACTAAAATCATCATATATATATATATATATATCAAAGTCCACTATCCATATAATCAAAATAATGTCATACATAGGAAAAAGGGCTTCTATGAGCCTACAATCAAATTGTAAAGTACATCAAACTAGGATCGGGAGTGCCTCCCACTATAGCACCATTGGCTCCTCTGCATGTCATCCCCTCTCGGCAGTCTCCATGATGGGTGCCCCACAATCTCCATGATGGGAAGCTATATGATCAACGTACAAAGTGGCATCGTGGTAGTTCTTGATGATCATATCCACATAATATTCCCTCTCTGCTCTCACAGCCTCATAATCGAGACACCACGATCATACCAAAAGTCCTATAGATGCCCCTCTCTATCTAACCAACGCCGATAACTCCATTCAAGAAATAAAGGCCATGTGATCTCGAAGGTCTTCCTAAAAGTATCTCTATGAATCTTATATTGATCCCTATTAGAGGATACATGTACAAGTTGTGCCTAGAGACCGTCATGCTTTACGATCAAGCCATCTCTCTCTCCAATAAGAGTATCTCGTACTCTACTAAGGTATCTCACTCTCTCCGAGTGTCATATCTCTCTTCCGCCTCGACTATGGCCTTCTCGGTCGTCACCTTTGTAGCAATATCTAAAGCTATAACAACATCATGCTCAACCCTCTCCTCATTAGCCTGACCACCCTCCTCGGCTCCTCCCTCTTCTCGAGCCCGCACTCGTCTAACAAGGCAAGCTTCCCTCTCCGCTACCCTCATCCTCTCAAAGCATCTCAATGAATGAGACCACCAAGTGAAAAAATATGGGGTGACCCCCACATCATTAATTGGCACCACATGACCATCCTCATCTGGATCCATCACACCTAGCCACTCAAAAATAGGTGCTAACATTGTCAAAACTTCCTATGGGGTATCAGTATCCCCATCCTCCCACCTATACAAATTGGATCCTTAGGTATATCTTGAACTAACCCAAACCATCTCATCACCCGACTATATCAACTCATCGTCTCCACTGCAGCCACGGACCCAAGTGTCCTGCTATAAATACAATAAATCTAAAGAAAAATCTAGCCAATCATGAAATTCAACATATGGCCGCCAAATCATGTCACCAACTTGTAATCCAGATATCAGGTCTTTATAATAGGTAGGCCCCTTGGCCTTCCTCGCTCTACCAAGACTCACACTCCATCTCATGAAACCTGGGTGCCTCACATCAATAACACTAGGCAATCCAAATGGGTAAGCAATGGCAATGTGCTCATGGGCCCAACACTGTAGTAAAAATCCAACATCAATCCCATAGTGCTTGTGGGCCATCCAAGCCCACAACTCTCTGTATGTCTGTGCTAACAAGGTAGGAGCCCACTCAAAGACTATGTGATGCTCCATCATCTCTATAACTACCTCCATCACCATCCATGTGAATATCCCACCTCCTGAATCTAGCAATGCAAAACATGAAATGCCCAACATCATCATAGTCATCCATGGACACCCCGCTCTCTCAAACTCGTATAGGGCCTGATAATCGAAAGATCCCGAGGAATATCTCACACCTTAAGCCTCACCTCCATACAATCATTGCATGGTATCTCCTCTCTCTGTATCTGAAATACAATAAATAGGCTCCCCCCTAGCTGGAAGTCTGGTAATATGATGAACATCCTCCAGGGTGATGGTCATCTCCCTTGTAGGAAGCCAAAAAGTGTTGGTGGAAGGATTCCACCTCTCTAGCAATGCAAGTATCAAGCTGTGACACCTGTGAATCCACCTATAAAATCTCATCCCACCAAATCCCACAACCTCCAAATGGTCCTAATCATCATCAGAAAAATCCTCTCTGACCTCATCTAACATCAAGGGGATGTGGTCTCGGATAGTCAACTGAGCATCCACCTATAAAATACACACATGAAAGTGAACATTAATAAAAATGTAAAAGTTCTGAAAAATAATAACTTATAACCGTAAAATATCCTCATAAAACACAAGCCTAATAATCAAACATGTGTAATGTTGTCTTAAACATTCAATAAATTTAAAACACTTTTATCAAAATTACATCTTCTCACTCAAAACACAAATCATTTAGGTTGCAGGTGAATCACTGGCGATTCACCTCAATCGCTAACGATTAAAGGAATCACTAGCGATTAAAGGAATCACTAGTGATTCCTATAAATATGCCCTAGGGAATCCATGTGCCCCGATACAGCCCTAAATCACTCAAAAACCCTAAAAATCCCTAAAAACTACGAAAAAAACAAAACAAAAATGTGATTAAGACCTACCTCAGCAAGGATCAACTTCCATTTGCGGCTCGAGGAGGCCATTTGACAAGTTTTCACTCATAAAACACATTTTTCACTCCTTTCTGACAAGTCACTATCATATACAATGCAAAGTGATGAATAAACAATACACTTGGGTATTTATACCCCGATTTTCCATGCAACCTAATCACTAGCGATTAGGGCAATCGTCGACGATTCCCTTGTTCCAAGCATCTATGCCTATATTGCTAAAAAACATGACATTTTACCCTCTGCACAAGTGTTCCATGCTCCTAAAAGGGTATTATCCCTCAAGATATCTTGGTAAAAACATAAACACAACATCAAGATTTGTCATATGTCTATGGGAGACGAGCCCTTTGGCCCCCATCACTTGGTTTTCCGCACAACAACTTTACCTAGTAAGGATCATACGCCCATAGGCATTGAGCCCTTTGGCCACCATGAGAATTGGTTCACCAACATTTCACTTTAGAACCTCTCCGATTGGGGAAAACCCTTTTGCTAAATACGAAAGCACACTAGTGTTTGTTGTATTACGCTATAGTAGACTCGCCCATATCAACACAATCCTTTTTCATCATTTTGTCTAGCGAATTGTCAAAATCACCATACAAAAAGGGAAAATGTAGACACTAAAAATTTACATCCCTCAACTTAGACGCACTCACGGTCGAAAGCACCACATTTACGACATTACGCCCTCTTAAATAATATTTAGTTAATTAATTAATCACACACCCCTCACATCTAAATTATTTAATTAATTTAACTAATTAAAATAATCCCCTTTTACACGTCGCTACGTTAACTAAGACACCTCACTATGAAACCTCATCAACCACCTAACCACCTCTAAAACCCACCTTCCTAAAACACACTAACCGACTCTTAACTAAATAATCCTTCTAAAAACGCTAACTTATGCCTAATTAACTAAACCTTCAAAACGACTAGCTAAACCTTCTAAGAAGACTAAATCCTCTTATCCTAACTAAATTTACCCACACCACCACCTTAACAACCTCGAAGCTATCATATCTTGCTTCGAAATAGAAGAAAATCACTTGTTTTGTTAACTAAACTAATATCTTACACAATCGTCGGTGATCTATAAATACAAGAATTCACACATCCTTTCTTGAACAAATTCTCATGCTTTGCAGTGCATTCTGTCTCAATTCTAACGTCTCAAACATCCAAGCACTTCATATCAACTCTCATCAATGCCATGTTGTCCAAAGAACGTCAAATCCATCATTGAATTGCTCGTTTTTCAACGTTCAACCATCTTCTTTCATCAATCCATCTAGCTAGTCCATCATGTAAGGTAATCTATCTTTTTTACTATTGTAGACAACGATCATAGGAGAATTTTCATTTAAACATCATTCATATACTTTTAAGGCTCTGTTTTCATCAAAATCTGTAGCTTAATCAATTGTTTTAACTCTATTTTATCAATTGTTAGAACTAGCAGCAATCGCTAGCGATTGAATTAATCACCAAAGTGATTCCTGTGTTTCTCTATTTTTCATCATTTCCTGTTAAATCTGATCAAAATGTCTTATTTTTCCTTGTTATCTGCTAATCTCTTGTCCAAAATGTTGCTTTCAGATGGCATTAGGTGGTATAAATTATCTTGCAACTAATATTGGTGCTTTTCCTGTCATCCAACATCCACTCTACTGGGAACAATACGAGCTCCTCCACGATCTTGAGCTCTACATGATTCAAAACGTGTCATTAAACCATCTAGAGGATATCTTTGCAACAACTCAGTGCATATGGGATGCCACCGAAGCATTCTGGAATGCATACAATGAAGTTATAAGGCTTCATGCAGACCTAGACAATACAAGAAAAACTTAGACTTATTAGACAACCGCAACACAACATCGACAGTTAAGACCACAACACATCAGCATATAAAGCACAAACACTCAATTTTCTCACCTCTTTGACACCCCATAAGAATCCTCTAATTTATTTGCGGAGGATTATATTTTTGTTCCAGATTCTGACACCACTGTAGGGGAGGAAGAAATAATTGATTATGTAGCCTCTAACATGTCTGAAAACCTTTACACATACCAGAGTTTGATTTATGGTTTTAAACCATGAATAATATTATATATATGTATCTAATCTAAATAAGTGATAGTCACATTTCTATCTTATTATCTTGTAGTATGATCATAAACATCAATAAAAGCTTAAGGCATTTTTTTGAGTGTAACATTATCTTGTTTAAGTGTGATCTTTGTAAGCTTGTTTACAAGGAAAGAAGCTCTAATCCATCACTTCACACGGTGTGCAATAAAAACATAATCAACATTTTGGGTACCCTAGAAACCCCACCATATCGAGGTCAAGCTCGGTTGTTACCCCTTGAACCAATCAAGAAATCCAAAGGTAAGAACCATTCTAGACAACTACCCTTCAAAAACAAAAATAATGTTATTTTTTACTAATTATTCTATATTTATTATATCTTTTTTAATATATATTTACATATATTTTTATAATTTATATACAAATCTATATAAAAATTGACGGTCACATTTTAAATATGCAAGTTGCGTGTGACGGTTAGACAAGATATTTACAAGTATTTTACGTCTAAAATCACAAAAACATATAAACGGACGTCAAATTTGACCCCTAGACGCGAGTAATATAAGATATTGCTTTAGCCAAAACGTCCACCAAAGGCAAGGCATTAATGATCGACCATGATGGTCTTAATGCGTGTGAGAGTCAGGTTGAAATTTGACGGCCACCTATGTCTCTCAAACAATTTTTAGGTGATAGTATATGTCAAATATTTCCCTTTAAAAATGAAAAATAGTATTTTTTAATATTGTTAGTAAAATACATACAAAATTATTCAATATATATTTAACTATTTTTAATATATTAGTATAGTTTGCATATAAATCTATATAAAAAATGATGGTCATACTTAAAATTTGCAAGTCATGATAGTGATGGTCATTTCAAATATTTGAAAGTATTTTATGGCTAAAATCATGAAAAACATTAAATGACCGTCAAATGTAACCCCGGTGAGAGTGTTTCCACCAAACTATGAGCTCATTGGAATGAGGGCTTCTAGTGATTAGGGTGATTGACATTTTATGTTGACATTAGATCATTGGGCAAGAGGGTGGAAACACTAGGCCACATATTCACCACAATATCGAGCAAAGGCTATTCTATTGATAAAATGCACCTATGCCCATAAAAACACCATACACACATCCCATGCATATGTGTTGCATGCACTTGTACTTAGTTTTTTTCAAATTTTTTCTGTTGAAAAACATATTCCATTTCCCTCTAATTTGTATGATTGAACTTGTGACCTATCATTCACTAGTGCATGATCCAACCAACTGAGTTGTGTAGGAATAGATGTAACCCTTTATTGTCAAATTTATATATAGAAAAAAATTCACCCGTGATGTGACAAATGGTAACGGGACCCACCCATGCATGGGAATGCATAAATTGAATGGGGGCATGCATGTATACAACTACATTTTATTGGGAGTTTAGTAATCGCCACAATATCGACCCTCGAATCATTTATTTGATCCACTACAAAATTTCCCAAGAAGTTTTTGATTCTATTGGCCTCTCGGGAGTAATGGAAAATATCCTCGGATCTGAATTATGATAAGAGATACCTTGTTAAATATAATATTATCAAATTTTCTAGTCTTTGAGTCGCCTTCATTTCCCGAACTATAATTTTAGAATACCCTTTAATAAGTAAGTTATAATCTCACATTATTTTCCCGATTCAATCCCTCACAAGGTTGTGGTTCTTAGTTATTGGTCCCAATCAACAAATGAAATGAGGTGGTGCAAATGAGAGAGCTAGAGTAGTCCCCGATTACACAACTAGCCTTATATAACCTTGGGTTACGACAAGAGGGTCCATTGATATTAAGCTCGAACATACCCAACTCGGGTGGAATCCCTCTTATTTATCCCTACAAGATTTATCTTGAGAAACCAAACATTGCCACTTTGTCTTGTACTTGGTTCAATAAACATTCACAAATCGAACGTGAATCTAAACATCTAAGGAATATTCTTAAGTTTCTTTTTCAAAAAGATTTGTTCTCTTTCTTTTCCTTTAACTTTTATTTTATTTTAATGTAACAATGTAGAATTGTTCTTAATCTAAAATAACCTTTTAGTTGTAATTTATCCATTAATTTATATTAGGTGATCCTTAACACTAACATACATTTAGCACACCTAGTGGGAGACCTATTTGTCTCACATGCAATTTTCTGTAACTTTCATGTTTTCTTTTTATGTAATTGAGTTTAAATATCATGCTTTTTTTAAAATTCCTTATGTTTACAAGTGTTGAGTTGGTTTTATACTAGTTAAGGAGGTATGGTGATGTCAAAATTCAATCTTGATGTCAAAAAGTTAAGCTTTTTGAGATTTTATCTTGATTTCCATGTCATGATCATCTTCAACGACCACACTCTATGACAATAGTTTTTCCACCTAGCAATGGTCGGTGGTACTTTGCAACAACCTTGCATGCGAAAAAAACTCAAATCTTGCATCCTCAATAGTCATTTTGCACTTCGCGAAGGTTTTGTTTGGATTCGGTGGCCTAGCACCATGTGGTAGCTACTTGGTTTTTTTGGCTTGGTTATAGGGTTCTTTTATGTTTTAACTATTTTTGTCATATTTTTGTCCTATAGAATTACATTTTATCTTTTGCTTAGTTGTTATATTGTTTTTTTCACTTCATTTTTTATTTTGATCAAAATAGCAATTATCAACATTTTTATGTTCTATAGGAGTAGTTATGATAGTGTTCAATGGATCGGTGACACTTCGCAACAACAATTTCTAGGTCTTTGGGAGTTGCAATCATATGTATGCTTATTTGGTGGCCTTGTTGTACTTTTGCAATATCGTAATCATTTTTAGCCGCCCTACCGCAATTCATAACTTGTTTTTCCTTGTGGCTTTGCTTTGTTGATAGTTTCATTGTTTGTCTTAGTCACCCCATCATGTTTTAGTGGTTGTGTTTTGTATCTCGTGTTGATCGTGACAAAGAATTGGTTTTTTTGCCTCGTCTTAGCTTTTGTCACTTTAGTTTATGTGTAAGTTTATTTGTTGTTTTTTTATTAAACTTATAATCCTTGTGCGTAGATACCTAATCTCTTGTTAAGGACCAAATATATAAACTAAATTGCATACTCTACTTCTAGTTATTTAGTTAGCGCATTTTGGTTTATCGCACATTTTCTTAAATCATACTTGTTTTTAGTCATTTTGGTATTTGCTTACTATATCGATTATTATTTTTGTGTGAGAATATATGCCAAGATTGAGCAACGATAAAATATAAACACGAAAAAGAGTAATATTATGAGTGAGAGAAACCAAACATGAGCCAAGACATAGTTTATATTTTAGAATTCAAGAAAAATAACTTTATAAGATATAAATAGGAAGTGGAGAAGTGTAACCACCACCTAAAAAGGTGGAGAAATGTAACTCCCATCTATCCCGATGACACCTAAGAAAGCTAAATACATGTGTAAGACAAACAATACAATCGAGAATAAAAAAACTTATATTAGCACCACCTTAAGCATAGCTTAGGTGGGTAGAAGAAATGGAACCGAAAACAAGGCCTGATGAGGTACCTAAGTATATAGAAAATCCCTCATAAAGTGAAGAAAAGGAAAAAACCCGTGGTAAAAATCCCCCAAAAGAGAGAAAAGATGCATTTATAAAATCTCCCTTAGTAGATAAGCCCCTAGGAAAACATAGAGAAGTCTACCAAATTTAGAGAGAGGAAGAAAAAAAAAGATAGGACTAAGCAGTCCCTCTAGAATATGAGGCCTCATGAACTCCCAATAGATCTTGTAGATGAAGAATTTTGTTACTATAAAAGGAATCGGTGAAGAGCTAGATGATGTACAAAAATACAAAGTGGATCAAAGGAAGAGATAAAATGAACATGTGGAACATCCTAGAACTATGACGATGTTTGTTTTTTTCCTAATGGATCACCAACCAAATCACCTAAATTCTATAATGATTGTCAATCCCAAATTTGACTAAAAGTTAGAATGTCATAAGGAAGTGGTCTAGAATTCGAGAGACAGGATAGAAGTGGACTCGAAGATGAAGAATTTGGAGGAGATTCATTAATCTCTTTTGCATGACTAAGAGAGGAAGGAGATGAGTCATCATCACTTCTCCCATGGTTTAAATTTAAATATGAATCCTTAACATTAATACTCTCATCATTTGTACTAGAAGAAGAATCAACATGATTCTTATTGTCGCCAAATCACTGCACCCTCCAAATGGCCAAAATATTGTCAGGATGTTTGGTGTGATTGGGACACATGGGATCACCTCTCAAGTTGTGGGACTTGGGCTTGAGGTGAACCTCTAGAGAAGGATGACTTCCTCTTCCTGAACTAAGTGTTGTACTACTCCTAGTGTAATAAAATGACCATCTAATCCTAGGCTAACATCTTCATGAGTTTTAAGGAAAGAGATTTTACAAAAATGAAACTATACTAAGGATGGTGATGCACCAAATAGAGGGATGTTTAATATCTAGAAGGGTTAATGTGGATAAGATGCTTACATCATTGGCCACCTTCACCTATTGCAACTTGGAAAGGATACCAAAAATACCACAAACCAAGGCGTACGTTCCTTCGTTAAACTTGAGCATACATAAAGGATAGATAAAATTTGATTCAACACATAGTTAATTTATCATGAGGAAAGAACACATGCACATGTCAAACATCTATTTCTGCAACTATGGATAATGATAACATAACTTAACATAGAAGGAAAATAAGATTTTCACAACTGACATAAAAGATAATTGCATTACTCCCGCACAACATGAAATAGATAACCTGAAATAAAGGTAAGCTAACCACTCACACTAAGGAATCATACATTCACAAAGTAAGCATTGATTAACCATCCAACACAATAAATCAGATTTCCAATAGCAAGGTATAACTCTGAATATAATTAAAAGGTTTTTAGAAATCTCTGAAGCACTCTTCCAAGCTTGAAGAGCAACTTCTCACCAAAAAATGATCTATATCTCCTATCTTGAAGCATTCAACTATTTATAAGTTCTTAGGCTAAGCCATTATAGTTGGGCCTTTAACTAACATTTTTCTAAAAATAGAAATGTCATTAAATTAAGGGAACATGCTCCCATGAAAATAGCAAATTTGTTGTAAGGGTTTGACTCAATCAACCCTGTAACTTCGACTCGATCCAAAGCTTGGATCTGACCTTTCATGGCCGCTCAGCTTTGGCTTTGTTTAACTACACCTTCCTCTCCTACAATTTTCGTTGTTCTCCTTCCCACACATCCATTCGATGCTTATACTCAATGAAGTGCTTGATGATTCCCTGAATTTCTTCATCTCAGGCCCACATGCGTAGTGATTCACTACATCTGCCATCTCAATATCCTTTGTGATCTTGGTTGGCACTCTTCAAATTTTATTCACAACTTTCTTCAGCCTCCCTATGAAATTTTGGCACAAGACCAATCGGTCGATGGAGTCACTGCTGAAAGTTTTGGTGACCTCATTGTCATGCTTCACCAAATCCTTGAAATTTTCCTTAATTTGATCTTCAGGAAGAGCATCAATGTTTTCATTGAATAATTTACAATTAGCAATATCAAACTCTTCTGAGATGTCATTTAGGGCATCCGTGATTTCTACTCATTTATCTTCCAATTTCTTAATTAAATCTTGCAACACTTGGCACCGGAATTCCATGGCCTTTTGATATTCAAATAACTTCATGGCATCATCAATTACCTCTTCTTGAAGGAAAGTTGGGGTCTTCTTCTCGATCTCACTCCATGTTGCCAAATTTAAATTCAAATTATTATTATCTTCAGAAAAGGCCTCATCCATTTTGCAAATAGCAGCCTTCCCAACCTGCAGATCATTATATATTTTGATAGCCTCCTTGATTAAGGGATTAGCTTCCTACAGTATGTGTTCAATCCATCCATTTACCGATCTCCCTTTTTGGCCTAGCTTCTCGAGCTCATGATAAGAAATTTCGTCGATGGTAGACGAAATTATTATGGCCGTAGTAGTTAAGACTTTGGTAGATGGAGTTGGTTGGGTTACTTTGCGTAATAATGAAGTGAGTTGTTCAACCTTGAGTTTGAACTCATCTTTTGTAGCCTTATCTTTGTCATATCTTTCAAGCAGAGCCCTAAGAGCAGTGTGCACATCTTGTTTGGCTCCTTCGTGAGTATATTTTCCCAATGAAAATCGAGAGATCCGATAATCTTCCGCAGATAATTGTTTCCTTATTTTTTCCCTCAACGGGAGTAGCAACCTCTACAATTCGCTCCCAGATGGATTCACTGTCAGACTTGAAACAGTTCTTGGCCTCTTGGCCTATCTTTTGGGTGTATGTTCCAATATACTGAGATCTATGACATCTCCCAGAGGAACCTTCTTCTTCTGCTTTGGAGTTCTGTCTAAAAAACCATTCAGAATGGCTAATGCTGATGAAGATGGGATAATAGATCCGATACCTGAAACATTAGTTATGACAAGAGCACTAGAAACATTAGTTGGCATTTGGGTAGAAGTGGCAATGATGGACGAGGTGGATGTAAGGACAGCCATAGGAGTTGATGAAATGATGTTGGGGAATGAGATGGAGGAAAATGGAAGTGTTAAGGGGAGTGAAGAAGAAATGGGTGACCCGATAGTTTCTCCAGCTGAGAGAACTGGAAGGGATGAGAATACCTGGGCCATAGAAGGAGATGGGAATGAAGAAATGATTGTGGAAGTGGAAGGAACTGATATTGGAAGTGATAATGGAGGAGGAGGAAGAGATGATGGATCTTGTGAGATACTAGGGGAGTCACTGACTTCAACCACTTCTGTCACAAGTGTTGCATGGGACATAGCCTTGGAGAGAGATGAGCCACTAACAACAAATGAAATCTTTTTGGAGTTATATGGGTTTTTCTTGTTGACCTTTGCCCCTTTGTGAGTGGTTATTTGCTTATGGTTGGTGGGGCCTCTGTATTTTTAGGTTTTTATGCTCCCTTGGGTTAAATTCCCAAGGTAACCAACCAACTGTAAGTTCTCTATAGAATGGGCCCCACCCTCTCCTTTGTATTGCAGCATTCTTCTACATACCAATCAATCCATGGCAATGGTTGATTGGCAATATTATCATTTTTGTATGCCACATCCAAAACCTCATCATTATCTTGCGCATCCTTTGGGACATCGGCCAAACCAAATTATCGAACCTCATCCAAGATCAACCTCTAATAATCCCTTTGTCGACGATGTATTCATCCCGAAAATGAATCTAGATATCCTCCAACTGGGATCATGGGCACTGGACCGACCTGTTTCACCGAATTTACCCCAATAATCGAAACTAGTCCGTGGATGAAAGGTTTGCAAGGTCACTTTAGCCAATTCTACATCCACATTTTTGGCCTTATGAATATTCAGGCAGGTGTATCTACCAATTGAAATAGGGAAATGCATTCCCACTTTGTGGCATTTGTTTTGAATTCGATGATAATCCAACAATTGTCGAACCAATTCTAGTAGAACCCATTTATCAATGGGGCACCTTGGCAATTTTTGGGGCACCTATGAAGCCTGGAACCCGAATGTAAGTGAATGTAGGGAACTGTAAATAGATGGCTCCCCACTCATGCACTTCTTTGAAGGCTTCATCAGAAATCCTTCGATTGTATAACTCCTTATCAAAATGGTAGAGGATAACCGCAAAGAAGGCATCATTGACCCTACAAAAATGCCTGCTCCCTTCACTCAATGTGAGTGAGGATAAAAATCATAGATTTGGGAGGTGTTGTGAATACCTTTAGTATTCAACCCAGAGAAATCTCCATAGCAGTGGCAAAGCATAAACCAAGAAGGATGTCATATAGAAGCTCTTTGTGGAAAGCACTCTGCTCAACTGGTAGCAAATGGAGCTACTGATATGCTCCCCCATTGGATAAATTCCTTATTTTTCTTGATGGTAGCGATGTACAAGAACATCCATTCCGGAATTCCTTTACAGAGAAGGAAGACTTGAAATTCTTCTTAATAGCACAATAAGGTCGTTGACCTCCTGAATAAAATCTGACTGATGCATGGTCTTTGGTAATTTGGCAACGCTTTTGGCAAGATAAGTTTTCATCATGACTTTCGTGCATACTTCTTCCTCCTTGTCCCAGTGCTCCACTACCGACTCTGGAAAAATTGTGGCGTAATCTTCAATGTCGGGAAGTTTGAGCAGATCTTCAAAGAAGTCTGGGTCCAAATAGATTACCACCTTATCATCATCATCTTTAAATGACATGGATTCTTTGTCAAAGTGAGCTACCATGACTAAAATGAACTCGGGCAATGCATGGATGTGGGAAAACTGGAAGCAAGGGAAAGCCCACTGTCGTAGATGGCCTACATCCGTGGTTTCTTTTTGCAGATTTTACTCTTTCCCAGAAATCTAGAAAATCAATCTGTCCAAGGTCAGTGTCCCCTATATTCCCTAGGTCGGAAGATAGGAAGGAGTGAGGAGCAACTCCAAGAAATGAATACTTCATCTTTTCTTTTCCCTTTGATGTGGAAGTAGACATCAAGCTCTGATGACTTTTCTGAATTCAAAGCCAAAGTTGAAAAATCCCAAAAATTACTCACTTCCAAAACCCGAATTGAAGAATCCTAAAGTGAAAACTCAAACAGAGAAGTCCGAAATTCGAAATTGAAAGTTTGAATTTCCAAAATTGAAAGTTCAATTTCTGAAATTGAAAGTTCCAAATTTCTGAAATTGAAAGTTCAATTTGAAAGTTCCAAATGCTGCACGGTTCCCAACCACTAAAAATATCTGAAAGGTAAAATTTTCTGAAATGGAAACCTCTGAAACGCTGAAAATAAGAGCTTTGAAATAGCGATGCACCGCTAAGTCTTCGAAATCCGAGAGAAAATTGCTAAATAATGCTAATCTCCAAATCCTGAAAATTCGAGAGGGAGAAATGGAAAACTTTGAGAAGATCTCTGAAAACTCTAAATGCCTGTGGAAACTCAAAATGTAGAAACATGGTGGGCAATGAGTTTTTCATTTCAAGAGGTACATAGAGGAGGAACAAAAGAAAACAAACAAAGAAAAAAGAAAATAAGAGATCTTAAACCAAAAGGAAAATAACCAAGTAAAAATACCTCGAGAATGACGTTGAAAAGTATAAGAAAATAGAATGTCAGAGCAAAGTTTCAGGTAAAAAATGATGAGTAAAAAATGAGTTTAAATAGAAAACCCAACATTAATGGTGAAAATATGATCCATACGGAGGTTGGTGAAAAATTAATTGCACGAAGGACTCTGAAAGTCTAAAACTGAAAGCTCGAAATTCCAAAATTTTAGAATTTTGGGGTTTTAGACTTCGAAGATTGGGAGATGAAAAATGTGAATTGGCAATGAAAAGTTTAAATCGAAAGCCCGAAATTTGGAAAATTTGGACTTTCGGAATTTCAGACTTTGGAAGTCCAAAAGTGAAATCCTAAAAAATGACTCAAGAATTTGAAACCCAAAAGTCTAAAATATCGATTTTTAGACTTTGGAAGTCCGAAAGGGATTTAACAAAAAAAAGCCAAAAGTTCCAAAACTCGAAAGCACGAAATTTCAAAATTTCAAACTTTCGGGGTTTCGGACTTCGGAACTCCGGGTTTAAAAATTGCCAATTACTAAGTAAAAACTCTGAACCCCTAAATCCTGAAAGTCGAAATTTGAATTTGGGGTTTTGACTTCAAAAATTTGTAAACATAATCTTGCACCAAAAACTTCAAAGAGAAAATCTCTAAAATCCAAAGTCTGAAATTTCAGATTTCGAGACTTGGAGAATTTTCAATTTACATCACAGAATACCCATACTGATGTTTTCTTCAAAAAAATTCGACCACTTTTGACATCTACTTCTCAAGGTAGATTAAAGCGTTAACAAGTCTACCAAGGTGAATTTAAATTCTTGAAACTATCATCAATCCCTAGTGAGTACAATGTCATTGGAAATAAAGTGTCATGAATTGAACTCGAAGAGATCTCATTTGTAGAGGAATCATCATCAAGAGTAAAGTTTGAAAAGAGATAAAACGATATTGGTGATCTGCTCTCCACACAACAATGGTAGAACCACTATGTAAATCACTAATAACCACATAATCTAGAGTGAACTCAACCTACTTTCCTAAACCTACTTGACAATAGACCATCTTCTATATACCTTAGTAGAAAAGTGATCACCCATTAAAATGTCCCATCACCCATGTGGTAGGTGAGATGTAACAACTACAATTCCTTTTCCCTTAGTTTTCCCCTTAATATTATCTTTTCCCTTTGTAAACTCCCGAATTAGTGAACTTTATGATTATCAACCGGGAACCTTGATATTATTTTTCTCTATAATGTGTGTTAGGTGATCAATATGTTTCTATATACACTTATGTTCAACATGTCCAATTTTTCTACAATAGGCATATTTTACCCTCTTTCTTAGGTTTGGGTTCAGAAGAGATCTCATTTGTTTGTTTCGAGATGGCATGTTTATGATCCTTCTTTTTCTCATCATTATGTTTAACTTCGAGGTGCTACTCGTTGACCCTACCATGTATCACAATTGGGAGCACACAAGGGACACCGCCTGTTAACTCTGCTTGGGGCTACCACCCTCAAACACCCACTTCCCAACTGTTGTGTAGTATTTATGGGGTACCCTCTCTAATTGGAGGCATATTACTATCGTGTGTCCAAGATTGGGGGTGCGGAAAAGTTTGACAGTGATCGAACCTTGACAAGAAAACACTCTTGTTTCCTACTTGCTCCTTTCTCACCCCACATTGCTTTGGATGCATTTTTAGCTAAACCTTAAAATGCACTTGGACACAAAATTCATCATGAGATGCTCATTAAGTTTTTAGCAACATAATTTGCCACTTAAGAGTAGGGAATGGACTCAACAATGGTAAACCATATCGTCAATGCAAGCTCAAACACTTTTCAACCATGCGCATGACAAGGAAGGATATCGAGATCATGAGACCCTCACAAGATTGCAAAGATTGAGTCAATGTTAAAGAAGCCATGGAAATAACTAAGAAGATGGTGGAAGGATCAATAATCTTTGACAACTAAGTTTTCTTACCTTGAGTCGAGGGTCAAATTCGATGGCCATTAATATTAATTAACTAAAATTAACTAAAATGGGGGAAATGTAATAATAGTTAATATAATCTAGGAGGACATAAATATTGTAAATAAATGCACTAAAGTAATGTGAAGTGAATAAAATGATTGAACTAGTAGAAATAAAACCCTAATATGCAAGAGGAAGGTAAGGAATGAACTTAGTTGATTATGGATGATCGCCACAGGTGTCGCATGTCCGACAAGAAAATACAGAAGTTGGAACAACTACACAGAGGTCCCAAAAAGAGTGATTATGGAATATTTCAGAAGGTGGAGTGCCTAGAAGGGTACTCGGGTGCCTTGGTATGGTAGAATAGGTGCCATAGTATCTGAAAAAGCTCAAACCCTGGTTCTTTCGGGTCGAAAGATGTTATGTAACCTTTGCTTCTGTCACATTGGAGTCATCTGAAATGCACCGAATGTGCCAAATATAGTAAGATGAAGTTGAAGACATGCAAGATACAAGAGAAGTATCAAAACTCATTAAAAATAAAAGATGCAAATGAATGGGTTAGACTAACCTTAGCTACCACAATAGTGGGCTTACTAAACTAAGCATTGCACTACATTTCGGACCCAAATGTAGTTCTGGTGTGTGTGTGCATTTTTTTCCCTAAATGTTCTTGTGCCAATCACACTTTGTGATGTAGCGAACAATAACTAAATGTAGAAAATGTAATAGTATGTGTGCATGGAATAGAATAGAATCCCTCCCCTATGAAGTGTGTGTTGATGCTAGATATCCTAGCCTTGATGCATGGAAGTATGTGGATGCAAGTGATGTAATGGATGCAACTCTAGATGGAATTAAAATATTAAGTGACGCATTTATGACCCTCATTATGGTCTCATAACTTTATATTTATAGGGTTCTCTTGCTCTAATTTCGTAATTAATCCTGAAATGGCCGATTAGGAAAAAGATAAGGATGAAAAATGGCTAGAAAGATCCTAAAAAGAGGTGGGAAAGTAAAACAAGGATCGGGGCACCCGTGTGGGACCAAGGCATCCTAGTACAAACCTGGGTACCCCGTTTAGGCTAAAATGATGGGAAAGTGCCGAAATAGTGGGTATGTATATAAAAATGTGCGGGAATGACAAAATAAAAGATAAAACAAGATGGCCAAAAGGTGGGATTAATTAGTACTTTCTTCACTTAAGAACCTTCTAAATAGTAGTATGAGATGGGCTAAATAGTACCTAAAGTACATGATTTTGTGACTACATAGATGTTTTTTTATGATTTTAGTCATAAAATACTTGCAAACATTTGAAATAATTGTTACATGCAACTTGTATATGTATATATGACTATTATTTTTATATAAATTGTATATTAAAAATAATTGAATATATAAAATAGTTTCTTTTAATATTTAATTAATATTGTAGACACCCTAAATCACTCACTCGTTCCTAGTATTATCCTTGTACACATCATGTTATTCCCCTCTTTACGATTGATTAATAAAATTGATTAGTCATGCACATTGTACCTCTTTCGATTAATTAAATTAATCCTTAGTACCCCTATTAGCTAATTTAATTATCATTTATCAAATAAATGATTAATTAATTAGTGTGCACATTATAACAGCCCACTTGGACTCCACTTCCTCATCCCAGTCAACTCCACTTGGACTCCACTTCACCAATCCAATCAACTGCACTTCTAGAATCCTAGAAAGGTGGGGGCAATTCAATTGCACATATAACCACCTTTCCAAATGCAACTTCTGCCAACTAAATTCATTTACTACCCCTAAATGGCATTTACCTTCCTGGAACTGCTGCAACTTCCTCAAATGCTATTTTTAGCATGTGCATTCAACCAATTTCAACCAACTTCCAAACAACTCAACCTCTATCAAACACAAGCTTACACTCTTACGAGTCCTCTTGGATTCACAGCACAATTACTTTGTCCATTTTGTTATTCAACTTCTGTTATATTGGAAGTAATAATCCAAGCTAAATCTGCTCATAACGTGGTCACAATCCATGTTTGGAGGTCATTCAAGAGCACCCACATTCATTCACAAGGTTACACAAGCTAAGCTTCCCACAACCTTACATCGAGGTTTGCATTGGAAAGCTACAGGAAGGTTTGCATTGTTTGTTTGTCTTCCATTTTAATTTAGTTTTTCACTGCTTTCATTTTGGCACGCCTGGTGGGACCACACCCATCTTCATTTGTTTTTTTGTTTCATTTGTTATTAAGTTGTTTCATTTGTTGTGTTTAATTTGTTTCATACTAAATCTCGATTTGTGCAACCTTTACAAGTATTTACTGAGGATTTTGGGAGACACAAAATCACATTGCACTCAAATCATAATTATTTTATGTTTTGAGCCATTTTATTGTTCTTGTATTCGTTTAAAATGGTTTTTAGGTGTTTTAGGGAGTAGAAATCATCTTGATATTCGAATATTTTTTTTTTCAATAAGTACTTTTTTCTCTAACTTTGGTAGTGTATCAATGTATTAGTTAGCTATGCAAAGGGAATTGAAACTAACACCTTAATAGTTTCAAAACATGAACTAACTACACAAAGATCATCATGTTAAGAGCTAAACAAGAGTAAATATCAACATTATGCATTAGAACTTTGAATGAACTTCAAACTAACATGCTAAACATTTAACCTCTACTCTTTGAAAGCTAAACAAGATGATGGACCTATGTAGATCCTTAGCTATCAAAATGTGATAGTTTGTTTCACCCCAAGGGTTTGAGAATGGATCTCAATCAAGGCTTGGCTATAAGACCTCCTTGATCTTCTCCATATGACCCAAATGCTTGGATGGATGGATGTAAGATGAAGATACCTAGCTCAACACTAATGGAAGATGCTCAAAGATGAAAATTCCTATAGTTTAGGTTATAAGCATGTAAAGGTGTAAGTAGAAAGGTAGGAGGAGGGTTCTTTATATAACCCTCTAGATTGAAGGAGCTTTACATCCTATTGTATGTGGGATAATAGAAAATCTAGGTTAGTTATGGATAAGCATGGTTTAGAAGTGGTTGAGTTTACTTTAGGAGAGTTTAATTTGTCCTTTAGTGACTCATGAGAGTTGAGGGGATATATTGATTAACCAAAGTGATTAATTAATAGGTGTGCAAGCTTATAGAAGCTTTTTAGAGGAATAATTAGCATGATTTAGACTATGAGAGGGATGTAGTCACGTAAATGACGATTTATTGACCAAATGGAAGAGGAAGCTAATTAATTAAGAATAATTAATTAGTCTAGATAGAAAGGGGAATTAATTAACGGAAGGTCATTAATTGGAATATTTTTGGATAGAAGAGTTAATTAATTAACGTAATGTAACTAATTAATAGTGATAGAAGAGAAAATGAGCATTTATTGACGATATGTCGTCAATTTGTGGGAAAGGATATAATTAGCATAATTTAAGTATTTAAATTGCTCGAGCTAAATTATAGGTGTCTACATTTTCCCCTCTTTGGGGTGGCATAAGTGACGCCACTTCAAAGATAGTAGACCGGTAAAATTTTGAAGGGGTAGAAGAAAAATTAGTAGAAGTGAGATATGCCCCTCGAGTGTCAATGGGGTGATGAAAGAAGGCGATCGACGATCAAAAAGGTGAGAGAAATGGATATAAGAATGGGTAGGGGCATGCGGCCTTGACTAAATTAGAAGAATAAAGTTTACATGAGAATGATATAGAGGACACATGAAGATGGCGAGAAAGGAATGAGATTTCATCTAGTGTATTAAAATAACTTATGTTTCATCATATTGCCAAGGATCTACATTATCAATCCTTATTCGAAATATAAGCATACAAAAAAATAGAATGACATGAAAATTCATACTACGAATAATTGTCCATTCTAAAAACACCAACTCCATACAACATACAAAATGGAATATAATACGAGAAAGTGAAAGATACCTAACTCCCTGCAACATATATATATTGCATTGCAATACGAGAAAGTAAACAAGCTAACCTAATAGAGAAACATAATGTAATGTTTTTGTTGTCAAGCTTTGATTCGACTTGTGTGAATTAACAACAAAGTTATAAGATTGTGCCCCAAGTAAGGATATATGCAAGGGGAATAACGGAGGACACTTGGGTCCTATGAAAAGAAATCATGCACTATGAAATAGTACCTAGCAACTCATTATGTCCCAGAGTATAGAAATAGTAAATAAAACAACTTTGTTAATGGAGGTAGATCAAGATGATCCATGAGTCATGTACAAGAATAGGCAAGAACCAAAGAGCGATGTTTTGTAGGATGATTTTTATTGTTTTTTATTTTTTAAAAACATATTTGAATTTTTTTATTTTGAAAGTTTTATGAAACTATGTACAAGTAAGACAAATAAGTGTGGATGCCCCCAGCGATAGATGGGATGTACAAGGGAAAAATGCCACACATATGTGCAAGAAATTGAAGATGTGAAAATTCCCAAGTGTTTGAGTGGAAGTATTCAAAGGAAAACTCTTCACGCGTTGAAGGGTGATCAAGGCCAATATGGATATGTTCAACCTGATGATGAATGTAAACCCAATGACATGCTAGGAAGGAACAAAGATGCCCCCAACATAAGATGGCCAAGAAACATAGGATAGAAAGAAGTGGAAGATTGTTTATTGAAAGAAGGGACAAAATTCCCTCAAACATAGCAAAAAGGCAATCATATACACATGGATGTTTTGAACGAAGAAAAATAAAAGTGCAAATGCCATGAAAGGAGATGGAAAAATGTAATGAAAATCCTTGTGATGAAAGAGTGATTAGCCAAAGGCACAAATCATGAGACAAGACATGCACTAAGGCAAGAGTTTGAACAAGGTCTAAACAAAACCTGGTAACATACTAATCTTGTTGACTCATAGAGATCCTGTGTGTGCACGTGGGATTTAATTACTTCTCGAAGTGAAGACTTAATAGACAACAAGTGAAAACAACCTAGCCAATGTGTAGGAATGATTTATTGTGATAAGGTGATTTGTGAATGGAGGGTGGAAGAAACATCATACATTTCTCCATTTGTCACCAGTGTCCATAGCCAAGACGGAGATGCATTTGATTCTAATCGAACATTTCTCTCTTACGGTCAAAAGGCCTTAGCCCAGAGTAGAGATTATTGGAAATACCCCAAGAGAGAGTTATATATCAATTTGCTTTTGCTTTGTAGCTTTTGCTTTTTGATTGATTGATTTTGATTCTTTTGCTTCTAAAAACTTATTTCAGGTCTCTTGTTTGACAAGGGGTTAACAACCACTGATGGCTTGATTTAAGGATGTGGAAGTGATTGTGATGATGACATTGGCTAGTGTCAACAAATATGTCCAAAATTTCTTCACAACAAGTTTATTAGATGAGAATTGTGATAGGATCTCTAAGAGGTCAGTCGTTCTTTAATTTACCAAGGTGATAAAATGTTATGTTTGTGGAGCTTGTTTTCATGTTAGAGTGTGCTCCACCTTCATGTGTTACACTCGGGTATTTTTCATCGGTCCCGCTTGTTGGTGAGCGGATCAAGGGGTTCGGGGCGTGAAGCCCCAAGAAAATTTTCATGGGTGGTTTATTAACCCATGGGTAATGGGTAACCGTTATGGGCTGTTTTGGGGCCCATGTTTTTTTCGGTACCCATTGTTTTGATACACTACGGTTTTTGCCCATTGTTTTGATACCCACGGTTTTTGCCCATGGTTTTGATACCCACGGTTTTGTATCAAACTGCTTAAGCAATTGTCTATTTATATGATCTTATGCATATGATAGATAGACAAGAAAATGTATTGCAAATGTGCTTTGAATTCGGGTGTGAATTTTGTAGAGTTTTTTGAGCATAGCTCCAAATGGATCTAGGTATTGTATTGAGAGAGTGGAGGCTTGTAATAAAATCTGAGCAAGTGATTCTTGGTGGACCTAGCCCAAATTGGGTTAACCACGTTAAATCTTGTCTCTTTGTGTTGTGTTATTTATTCTACACTTTTATTTGAGATCTATAATATTTTCCGCATATTAGTTTCTCATCATTGCGATTACGTATGGGATTATTCGCATATTTTATCTCTTATTCCCTAACATCAAATACCAAGGTCAAACAGATACCATAGAGATAAATGTCACAAAATGCGTGCGAATAGGCTAACCACAATAACATCGAAGGGATGAAAATGGTGGATGACTTGCAAAGGAATATGAAAGAAAGGGAAGAAAGAACATCCATGTGTACGCAATACCTGATTGCAATGTTTGATCTTTGTACCTTTGATTTTTTTTTGTAATGTTTTGATGTTTTCTCATTTTTGTATTTTTGAACTGTTTTATGACTTTTTGATTTCTTTTATGGTTATTGGAACAAAACATGTCACTCTATGTGATAGGATCCAACAACGATGTTCACAATTTCCTTAATAAGAGAGACTAAGCGCATTTTCTTATCAAGTGTAATATTTCCCGATCTCGATGATCATGGTGAGCTCACACTAATCAAATGATTGTGATTTGTTTTGAAACATGGGTTTCATATGTGGGAGCTTGAGTTTCCTATCCATATGTTTTTGTACTTTGCGCCATACTTGATGGGTGCATTGGTGTGCATTATGGAATCACGTTTGATTTTGGATTTTATGATCATTTGAGTTATTGGGAGCTTTGGAGCTCTTCGGAGTTTTGATCTTGTCTTGATAAAGAACTTGTTTGGGTTTTTATAAGCTAATGTGTGACTTGTTTGATCCTGAGAAGTGGGAGAAGAATGTGGAAATTTAGAATTGATGGGAGGAATGTGAGGAATGATGGTGGGCTTGCCACAATCATTGATAGAAGAATAATGTGATGGATGAAAAGGACATGGTCTAAGAATTGAAGAAGAGGGGCTACCAAAAGGTGAGCCATGAATAGAAGATGAAGGGATACTAGGATGTGGCCCAAGAATAGAAGAAGAAGGGCTACTAGGACGTGACCCATAGATGTAAGATGATGGGATACTAGGATGTGGCCCAAGAATAGAAGATGATGGACTACCTAAGGGTGACCCATACATAGAAGACAAGGGGCTAGTTGGACATGCCCAAGAATAGAAGATAGTGGACTACTCAAAAATGTCCCACAAATAGCAGAGGGAGGGATACTAGAAGGTGAGCCACACCTAAATGAAGATGAAGGGCTACTTGGCATTAAGCCCATAAGAGATTGTGATTGAGGAATTATGATAGAAAAAGATTGATTAGGTGATGAGAAGATAGGCCATGGATCAATGCAAGACCCAAGAGTTTCATCACGTAATGAAGAATGTGAATATGGAAGAATAAGAGGAGGGTCAAGTTACATGATCTGAAGCTCTTCCTCTATTTCTTGACAAAAGGAATCAACCTTTTCCTCACAATACGCGAACGCATCAAAGTCTAAAGAGAATCCTTGCTCATAATTTTTTAGAGGAATATATTTGTGTGCCCCTATAAATTCCCGATTGTTTCTTCATTCTAAAAGAGATCAATTGATATGAGTTGTTGATCGACCACCAGGGATTAATTGGAAGAAAGAGGTTCAAATGTTTGATGATGATTGATAAAAGAAGATGACTCAAGAGACAAAGTATAATTAGGGATATATGTCTTGTGAGAAAAATAATATTTGGAATTGGTTTGTATAGGTTTCCCTATAAGATGACATCGTGGAGGAAGAATAGGAGGATTTCATATCCAAAATTCCATATATTGCGACATAGGAGTCAACTTAGACGATTGACTAGAAGGAATTTGAGTCGCACGAATCTTCAAAGGAGGAAGAGTTCATTAAGGTGACTGATAAAAGAGGTCTATGCGAAGAAGGGGAGGACCACGATTGAATAATTACATTAGATGTTTTATAAATAAGGTCATGCGAAGAAGGGGAGGACCGTGACTCAAGAATCACATTAGATGAATGATAAAGAAGGTCTTGCGAAGGAGGGGATGATTGTGACTTAGGATTCGAATTGGATGAATGATAAAGGATGTCTCATGAAGAAAGGGGGAATCAAAAATTACATTAGAAGTATGATGAAGGAGGTCCTATGAAGAAGGGGAGAACCGTAACTTAGGAGTCAAATTAGATGAATCTAAATAGTAGTTTGGATCTAAATCATCAAGAATTGGAGAAAATATTTAGATTTGAATCCTTAGAAGAAGAGGAAATGTTTGGATTAGAATCAGAAGAAGAGTGGGGGGAACCCAAATAATAATTTGGATCAGAAGTTTCCAAACCATACCACTAACTATGAGATGAAGGTGGGGAACGGGTTACCCAAGTGATTTCTTTAGTGCGAAGAACCTAACGAGGTTTAGTCATGATGGGCATATTTTGATGTGAACACTGAAACTTTGATTCCTTATTGTCGTATGTATAAGGGACATTGTGATAATCAATCATTATCTGCGTGTGTTGGGCTCAAAGGTATAGACCTAGATTATATGATCAATGTTGGCTAGATTTTATGCACATCTAAAAAAATAGGCAAATCATGAGATAAATCTCCCTCATTTACTCGGTGAGGCTCTCGTGTAAGATGTTTATCAATTTAGTGGGTATGAATCCTAATAACTATTTGTGGGGTTTTATTTTAATTACAAAGCTCATGAACCATAGCTAAGTAATTATGCAGCAAGTAAGCTTGTTTATGAAGTATTTATAAAAGGGGGAAATAATGAAATTTAGGAAAGAAGAAAGGAAGATATGTAATTCAACCAATAGTTTACAGAGTTGGTCTCATACATATAGATTAAATAAACAAGTAGATCTCACAATATTCAGAAGTAAAGGAAAATAAAAGCTTCTAATCTAAATCTCATATAACACAAAGTTTATCTAAAGATCCATACATAAGTAAAAATAAATGCACCGTGGACACAAAGTTCTCGAAATTTGGCTTTATTCAATCCCCCAGCTTTCACAAAAATGACATCAAGGGCTGCAACACAAAGTCTAGAACTCAAGAATGATGATTAAAAATTGTGATCCCTTAACCCGTAGGTTCTTCCTCTATTTATAGTGTATAGAGGGAAATTACAAATAGGAATCTTTCAATGAATTGCCACATGTGGAAGCTATGAAAAGGGGAAGCAACTAGCAGTATTCTTCCTGGAATTTCTCTTTGCATGACATGCATGATTTATAATTGAAAATAGAACCTTCTATTTCGCATGTTTACCTCCTATTTCCAAGTAATTGACTTCTTCCAGTAAATTGAAGTAACGGATTTTATAGCCAATTACCTAAGTTTTACAATTTTAATTTATTGCTCAATTGTTTTGTCAAAGAAAATAAGAGAAAGAAGAAGAAAGAGGAGAATAAATTTGCAACACTCTCAATCTTTTTCTTCTTCCATACTTTTCATGTTGATCCAACTTGTATTACACTTTTGCTTCATTCACTTTAGCAATGAATGATCTAAATGATATCTCTGCCTTGAATCTGAGATGTTTTTTTCTCCCATATATTTTTGAATCCTTTCCTTTGATTCTCACCAAACTGGATCTGGAAGCAGCTGACTGAGATTTACTTGGGTGCTACCTCTAACATGTCTTCCCTCTTATCCTTGAAGCTTTTGCAGTTCTTCTCCAGTACGTGCACCAATGCAATGTTTTTCGTAAACAATTTCAGACAAAACTCATCACCCTTCATCATGCCTGAATCAACCTTTGTCTGAGATCTTCTTTTTTATTTCTGCTAGAAGACCTTGCAAATATGAGAGTTGGATCTATTTGTGCAGAACCTGCAATTTCTCCTTTTGATTCTAAAGATATATTCAATGTATCTGACATTGACTTTGCCTTCTTTTCACCAATATGAGCACTAGTGAAGTATTCCTACAAATAATTCAGACAAACATGGAATCCATGGCATGAATGCTTAATTCCTTCACCAAAATCTGATTATAAAGCTTTGTTGCCCTCTATTTTTAGACTTTGTTTGCATGCCAAGCAAGCTAAAAATATTATTTAATTCCCCTATGCACTCACATCAACATGTAGATAGCCAGAATAATAAAAAGAAGAAGTCTTTCCAACCCTAGGCACCAAAACTGGATGCTTCCGACAATTAAAAGAAGTCAGCTTTTAGGCATTTAGCTATGCCAAAATGGGTCACACTTTTTGGCTAGAAGTCATGTTAAAAATAAGAAGGAAAGGAAGTGGGAATTTTTACCCTTCCAAGCAGCTCCAAAATTCTCATCTTTCACTTAAGTGATTTAACTTTAATGATGGGAAAAACAACCTTCCAAGGAAGGCTCCAAATTCCCACCTTCCTTCCACCACCAAAATTCTCATTGGCACTTAAGTGATTTAACTTTAATGATGGGAAAAAAAAACCTTCTAGGAAGGCTCCAAATTCCCACCTTCCTTCCACCACCAAAATTCCCATTGGCACTTAAAAGCCCTCCTTCCAAAAAAAAAGTGTGACTTGCATGGAAGAAAGCTTCTTCCCAAAAAGTGTGACTTGCATGACTTCGC
Source organism: Taxus wallichiana var. yunnanensis (assembly GCA_018340775.1). Lineage (NCBI taxonomy): Eukaryota > Viridiplantae > Streptophyta > Pinopsida > Cupressales > Taxaceae > Taxus > Taxus wallichiana. The sequence goes on from CM031242.1 coordinate 661,982,307, forward strand.
TTTTAAAGTTGCGTGAAAACTCATCAACAACATTTTATTTCCATTTTTGGATTTTTAGTGAAGAAAACACAAGAATAGAATAAAATTTTCCATTTTTGGAAAGGGTCCAGGAAGATGTAGCAACAAAAACTTGCAAGTGCCATAACTTTCACTTTGTGGCTCCGTTTTAGGTGTCATTTTCTCTAAAAGTGCATATTTTCTTGAGCTCTACGCATTGATGGAAATATTTTCCTTATTTTCATAAAATCCATTTTTTCACCTTTTGGACCAAGCAATTTCTTGCAATCTCCTGAAAGAATCCTAAGCTCTGATCACCTTTAGACATATTAGTAATTAAAAATATTAGATAGCTTTCAAAACCCTAGGCCTGGGGAAAGGTCTGACAGAAGAATGAATAGGCTACGGGAATTTCCAGAGAAAACAAACCAAAACACAGACAAAAAGAAATAAAACAAAACAAAAGAAGTTGTAGGAAATTGCTCGAAAAAATTCTCTAATTAGCTAATCTGCAAAAATTCTTCCCCAGGGTGAATGTTCTATGGTAATAATGATGGGGTGAAGTGCTTTATATAACCTAAATCCTCTAATTTTAGCTCAATCTATTTTTAAAAGAACTTTATTTATTTAATAAATAAATAAATAAAATTCTCTCAAACAAAACCTGGCAAAGGGATAGAGTGAGTTTTAGCATGTGGGTATTTGGGGAATTTGTCTTTTATGACTCTCTAGGGATACCTTAGAACAATGCAAACAACTATATGCAAAACAAACACAAAATGACTATTTACTTTGAAAAGAATGAATTTTTTAAAGGGGTAGTCCCAGATTTCAGGGTGAAATCTTGGGGACACCAAACAAACTTCTTCAAAGTGAAGAAATTTTCATGTTGATTTGGGCAGCATAACGACAACCAACTAGACATTTTGTAAAGATAGGGATGTTTGTGTGATTTTCCAAAAGGGAAGATAAGGAAAACATACATCATGATGACTCAAGATTGATAATCCAACAAGGTTTGGACAACAAGTTTGGAGGTGTAAATGTCAAAGGATTGATCAAAATTTTAGCAACATAAAGGATACAAAGGAAATATTTCCAATGTTCGATTGATGCAAAAGTTGCTTGATAGGAATTTTTTTCCAAGGTTTGAAAGATATGTTCAAAAATGACCATGAACTTAGGTGAAAACAAGAAGATCAAGAGGATCAAAGACCCAAAGGATTGTCCTAGAAACAAGTTTATAAGGTGGATAAACACAAGGAACAATCATGCAAGTTCAAAACACAAAGCCAAATTAATGACCAAAGAATAATGAATGATAAAGAATCAATGGATCAAAGTGATTGTCCTAAATGGATAAGTCAAAATGACGAATAATTGCAAGAAAAAATCACACAAGGTTTGTTCTGAACCAATCAATCAATGAACTTACTTCCTAAGTTGTTTCCAAATGGTAGTTTATGTTTAAGATGATCAACGAAGTATCACCACTTATGTCAAGTTCAAATAAATGAACAAGGCATAAGTAATAACAAGAGGTTGATATGATCCCCAAAAAGTATGCATAAAGCGAGTTTGAATCCAACCAAGACCTATATCTCAAAAAGTGGGAGTTATGAAGATGAACAACGCAACAATACCACTAAGATATGTTAACCAAACTTTACAAAAAAGTGAGGTATTAATATCAAAATAATATTGATATGATGTGCACAAAGGTAACAACACCTTTCAAAATCGAGGTAACGTTTGAAATCAAACTAAAGCTTAAGGTATACCAAGGAATTGTTAAGGTGTGCATAGCATAACGTTACAATCTAGACACTTAGGCCAAGTTTGCAAGAAACAAGACGTAAGTATCAAAATTGTGGTGATACAACACAAGCAACGTAACACTTTGTTATCTCCGTTTTGAGTTTACGACAAAAGCGATTAGATAACCTATATGAAATTTTTGAAGTTGATTTTGCATTATGGCCTCTTTTAGAGAATTTCAAGTTTTCGGGTTTTACCAACATTTCGACATAAGTTTTGAACATGCTTTATGTCTCATGTCTTCGAAACACGAAACCCGCCTCATATTGTGAAAATCGGGTTTCGGACCTCGGTGCATCGGAACATGCCTTACCTAAAACATGTTTTATGCCTCATGCTTTCCGATACCCGAGTTCCGCTTAGTCCTTTGTGTCGGGTTTTCGGAGCCATGTAACATCTAAACACCTCATGTTTTTTGCCTCATGCTTTCCGATACCCGAAACCCGAATTGCACTAAGTCCCCTCGTGTCGGGTTTTCGGACCTTTCAAACATGATGACATGGCATTCATGCCGAGTTGTCGGTAAATTGGCACGTGCCGAGCCCAAGTGTATTAATTGCTAATTTTCTTATAAATACGCGGATTTCCATGTCATTGTTACCGGAGTTATTTTTAATTCGTGGATTTTTCGCATGCTCTTCCGATTTCGAAACCCGAAAGCTCGCTTTGCCCGATTGAATCACTGTTTTCGGTTTTCCATTTCTCCAATTGAAGGTATTTCTCTTTTCCTTCTTTGTTCTTGGTTTTTATGGATCGATTGCACGTGGTGTCTTCCTAATTTCTTGCTGGGTTGCGAATGATTTTTATTCTTCGTCTTTCTGCGTTGTTTTGGGAAGGGTTTTAGGTTCTAGGGTTTATCTCTTTTGAGACTATCCCTTGGTGTTGTTTCTTCCAAGTTCTATTATATGCATGGAACATGAATAATAAAAAAGAAGGAGATTACATGTTTTGGAATTCAACGAAAAACCCTATTTTTCTTCTTGGGTTTTGAAGATTGTTTTGCAGAGCCGGAGACCCGAAGTGTATTGACGGATTGGCGCGACGGGCTTTCTCAAAGTTCCGAAGTATATTGAAGTGTCGGGTTTTCTTCCAGTTCCGACATCCACAACAGGTGTCGGGGTTTCTTCCGTATCCGACATCAACGTTCTTCGTGTCGGACTTTCCCAAAGTTCCGACAGTATCAAGTGTGTCGGGTTTTTCAGAAGTTCCGGCATATTCGGCAGATCGGGATTTTCAGTGTGGCCAACACCTCCTGAGTTTCGAACCTTTCCTCCTGCAACGTTCTTCATGTCGGACCCTGGTCCATCTCAGGAAAAGGCCGAAAAGTCTGGCAGAATGAAATACAAATTCAAGAAGCCGGAATCTCCATCATACATTGATTGTAACTATGATATCCGAGACACAGAACTTGGAAATATAGACATGGAAGACTTCTGGAGTAGGGTGAGGAGTTCCTCCCCAACTCCATGGACGAAAGCTATAGCTGACAGTGGCTTGCCTCTCGCAGCGGGTTTTCCCATGTCCGCCCAATGTCCGGAATTCATTTTGGCTTGCGCATCCAGTTATCACTCGGCTTCTCGTTCTGTGAGGAGTCAGGATGGTGAGGTAGTCATCAAATTGGATGGAGGTTATTTTGATGATCTTAAAATTGCCTAATTTTGAACAATATGGGGAGTTGGACATCAAGTCGGCTCAGAAGGCCTGGGACAGCAATCAGGAAGACTGCGTCAAGGATGTAAACAAAAAGTTCCTGATCAAGGCCAAACCCACCTTCTAGATTTCAAGGACTATCCCGGGAGTGATTTCATCCAAGAAATCAATGATATTATCACCCTGCTGAGTCGGGTTTTCGGGTTGCCCGAATCGAATGTATTTCATGGATGGATGTATCAATTTATGGTCACCATCAAGAAAAATCAGCAAGGAATTGACTGGGGTACTCTCATCAGCAATGAGATTGATTCCCAAATGACAACGGTCTTGTCAGTACAGGAAGTTTTATATGCTTTCATATGTCGCACACTGTGCGCAGTAGGGATGAGGAACTATCCAGGCTTTGGATACTAAGGGAAGCGTAAGCAGCGAACCCGGTTTATAAATATTTCCCTCAATTGACCAAAAAGGGGTCTAAAGAGCATTTCAGAAGGGTAAATGATGCCTTCTTCTATGAGAATATCTGCAGGATAAATCCTGAGCTGAAGAAGACAAGAGTCTCAGATGAGGCTTGGGCAGAAGTTTCTAAATGGGGGTGTATCTTCTTGCAATTCAAGAAGTTTACATATCTTCGAACAGTCATGTACTCGGGGGAACCTTTTCGCTTGCCCCGATATCCAGGTGACAGATTGATATTGATAGAATTGGTTAGACAGTTGTTGGATTTCCATAAATTCCAACAAAGCAAACATAAGGCTGTTGTATCCTTCCCGATTTCTATTGGGAGATACACTTGCTCGACGGTAGTAAAGGCCAAAAATGTTGTCCATGAACTTCAGGACAAATTAAAGAAGCATATGAAGCCTCGAGATGGTTTTGATATCCGAGGAGTGCTCAGGGCATATGGAACCCAGCATTTGCACAGACCAAATATAGAGGATATTTGGGTGGATCTGCGTAATGAGGTTGCTATTCGCAGAAAGGATCATAGCAGATTAACTATTGCTGAGATTCAAACACTGGAGCTTGCTGATTTACCAGAGGGTACAGGTGACAATGAAAGTGTTTTGGATCTTTCCTATGATGGACTAAAGGAGGATCAATATGTTTTCCCACCTATTGATTGGTCAGCCAGCGAAAAAGCCTCTATTACAGATAGGTCGGCTCTAATTCTTGCTCGCACCAAAGCATGGCTCTCCTCTTGGGGAATGAATTTTAAAGATGATAAGTTTTCAAAGTTGGCTGTTTTAGAGGCGGGGCCCTCCAAAAAGGAAAAGGACAGAAAGTCTTCTAAGGCGCCTATAAAGGTCAAGATTGTCAAAAAGAGGAAAGAAAGAGAAATCTCTTCAATTGTCTCTCCTGTAGAAACGGTGAATGTGCCAGAATCACCAACACCACCAGAAATAGGAGAAATTAATTTGGAAGAAGGAGGAAGCCAGCTTCTGTCTTCACCATTTGCTGATTGCTCAACTGGAGAGACCTTATCTCTTGCATTCAAGGCTTTGGAGTCTGAATCTGCACCTCCTCCCTCACAGCCACTTCTACCTCCTCATTCTCCATCTACTTCTGCAACCATGGCCAGTATTTTCTCCAGGGCTCTCACCCCTCTCTGCTGGAACCCAAGTGATCACCAACACTCCCCCACAACCTGTGCCTCTATTCATTGAATCTACTACCATATTAACAACTGTTCCTCCTCCAATGGTAGAATCTTCCCCTCTTGAGAGTAGAATACCAGTTACTACGACGGGGGCAGTTTCCTCTGATACGCCACAATGGTTACTTGAGCAAACTCCGAGGAAGAGGAAAGTGATGGTACCCCTACCAGCCTTTGATTTCAGCTCACTCAAGGCTTCTTCTGCGAAATCAGCCAAGAAACCCAAAACAGTTTCGAGGGTTTTGGTGGATGCTTCAGGAGATAAGTTTGCAGAGATTGCCACTCCTTCGGCTGACAAAACTAGAGAGGATATAACAGCTTCTGATTATCAGGTAACCAGGGTGGCTCTAGGGAAAGTAACAGCAGAAGGGGCGCAACAAGATGCAAAGGATTCCATAAACGTCCTGTGCCAAAAGTTGAAAGAAACAAAGGACAGCAGAGATGAACTTAAGAGAAAAGTGGAGCAGTTGACAGAGGTTTTGCTTAAATTCTCAAAACCCCTTGAATCCATACCACCTTCTTCTGTTCCTGTCGGATTCGATTTCTCATCAGTACCTACAATTGAGAAGATTGCTAAACAAGGAAGGGTGGTTGATGAATGGGTCCAAAGGTTGCTCCAACAGGGGAAGGAAGTAATACAAGGCGTTGTGAAAGTTCATCAATCTGTGGGAGACATTCAGAAAGATGGAGAAAAGATGGATGAGGAGATTTCTCAAGAAATTGGACAGCTTGATTTGACTTATGAAGCTCTCCAAGTGTTAAAGCAAATACCAACACATCTCTTGGTTGAAGAAGGTATTCTCCCTCATACGGATAAGCATTTCCAGCTGACCAAGGCCATCAGATTCAGGGTGAAGATTCTCAACGAAGCCTGCGCTAAGTTGAGAGAATCAAGGGATAAACTGATTGATGGGAAAAGTGATTTAGAAGAAGAGTTGCTGAAGATTTGTTCAAAGGTGTCGGTAGGAAATTCAAGGTATACTATCGGATGATCTCTTCAAACAATTCCAAGAGTCTGTTCAGCATGAATCAATGCTCGGATTTGATCTTGAAAAGATGGACCGGTTGGTAAAGATTGAGCATTCTTTGGAGGCCTTAAGAAAACTCAGCAAAGGATTGAAAAAGCTTCCCGGCACTGCCAGCGATGTTCATGAAACCTGCGAAATTTGGAATGATCATTCCACTCTGATGAGAACGAAATGCAAGGCATAATTCAAAAGTTCCGGGAATTTCATGAAGAAAGGTCTCGGCAGGGAGGAAGAAAAAGAGGAAGGAGCAAAAGATGATGATTCAGATTAAGTCCCAGCGTTTCATGTCATTTCAATCTTGAAATCGACATGTCTTTTTCATTTCTGTTTCGTCACATTTTTGAATCATGTTTTGACTTGATCTCCTGCGTGAGAATCATGCAAAACAGAACTCTTGTTGAAGCGCTAATTTTTAGGATCTGCCCTATTTTATCTCTACTTCTTTTGTTATAAATAAGGGATGCTGTGCATTCCAAAAGGGTCGAGATTTTTTGGAATATTTAGGGGCTATTGGAAAGAAGAAAAACTTTGTGTTTTCATTCAATCATTTTGAAGAATAGGAATTGATATCGTTTTACAGACTTTGTGTTGTGGAATATATCTTACTTAAGACAGTGTTCTTATGTTCATGATCTTAAGCTATTCTTTGCATAGCATCTTAGTGTTTCTGATTATTTCGGACATTATATTTGTGATCTAAAACTCGTATGATTATTTCGTGCTCTGTGTTTACTCGAAAGAAAATACGTTTCTCCCATTTCCTTTCTATGCACGCTTCTTTCATGTAGTTTCGCCAGTTTTGGATTTCATTCCAACCCCAATGGTTAGATAAGTGTGAATCTTGTATATATTGTTTACCGTGTTTTAGATTAGAAATAAACAGGGCCTCACCTATCTTGAGGAGGGATTTAATCCATGTCTGCACGTGGTTGAACCTCATATTTTGGTTTGACAAAATATCCAACCAACACACTTCAAAGGAGAGTCTAGTGAAGAATCAAGCCTAACTACAAATGACGATCTTGACTTGGGTATCAAGATCAAATGGCTATCAATGATGTAAATATGTACTCACACACTTTAGACGTTTAACAACTCAACGTAAACATGGATGAGCGTAAACGGACATAAAAGTGGTGAACACAATCAATTGATAACACACATATGATTTCTCTTTTGTTGATCAAAAAAGTGTCAAAAGAAAGCAAAGGAAGTAGATCAAATGGGGTTGAAAAATGTTTGGCCTCACTTTAGCGAGTTTCACCTTGCCTTACGGTGAGTGAAAAACTAAGAAAAAGTAATGTCACACAAATTTTGTGGTGAATAACGTGTAGTTTAAACTTTAATGGACTCTCTCAAACTCTTCCTCTCCCTTTGTTCGATAAACAAATTTTTGACTCCAAGAAAGTTCTCCCTTTGCAATGGCTCTCAAAATGATGGTACAAATAAGTTGGCTCCAAGTCAAGATAGCTTCCTAGGTGGTTCGCTCAACTAGGTGTCACAAGTTTGTCTAATGCGAGCTCAATTTACCAAGAAAGTCACACTGACTAGTCTTGGGTTATCTCATTTACTTTACCCCCTTCAAACATAGTGAGCAATAAATGTGTTCATCGTGTGTTCTCACTAGGGTTGCGATATAGACAACTTTGACTCTAACTCACAAAGGTGAAACTAATCAAGTAGGTGTGCGGAGCCTTACTGTTTCGTCCACAAGGTTCCCTCTTGCATGGACTACTTTAGGGTTCCTAGGACCACCCCCATTATTGTAGCTTAAGGCTTATGCCAAAGGGTTATGTCCTAGTTAAGCGGACAGGCGTACCCTTATCTCGAACCTGCAAATACAATGTTTTTATTGTGGTGTGTTTTTATCTTTTATTCTTAATGTGGTTTGCTTGTACACCTTTTGGCAACCTACACTGGAAATTATATTAGTAGTTTTATGTTTCAAACCTCCTTTCTTTGACAAGCGTATTTAGGTCCTGCATGCAAATTTTAGTAGTTTTCCAAATGATCAAAACATCATATATAAGGGAGATAACAGATTTGTTTTGATTTCCCAGATCGTCCTAAGACGCAAGGAAAGAGCATACGCAACACGAAACCTCACTAAACTTGTAGAAATGGAAAACACTTAATCAAATTGAAAGAAGTAAGATTCGTTTTAGCCAACTTTGAATTTATTTCCTTAGAAAACTTATTTGAATCGTTTGTGAAAGCATAAAGAAGGTATTGAAACATTTTTATTCCCAAGATCACCTAGAATGTGCAAGGAAGAGCATACGCATTTCAAAACCTTTATAAATGATAAAAGTTAGCACAAATCATGACTCAATATATCCTACAAATAATGATTAGTTTCAAGAAACCTTGCAAGATGTTAGTAATTCAAAGAAGTCAAGTCTTTGCAAAGCATTTAAACATGTTAGAAAATGACTAGTTTCCTAATGAAGTAAACCATAAATTTTCCGTAATTCAAAATCCTAATTTTATGTTTCCATTGCATATTTCTCTTTGATACCTTTCCAACGCAAAAAAGGGATCGTTTCAAGTTCGGGAGAAAAATTTATGGCCTCCAGAAGATAGGTAATGAACATAGTTCAACATGTACGCACCCTTTTGAGTGTGTATGCACCCCTGTAAAAAAAATAGAATGACGTGTGTGCACCCTTTTGAGTGTATATGCGCCCCTGTGTAAAAAAACATCGAATGATGTATATGCGCCCAAAATGACGTGTACACACCCTTTTGAGTGTGTACACACCCCTTTGTAAAAAATAGAATGATGTGTACGTGCCCTGAATGACGTGTATGCATTTACCTAAAGATGACATCAAAACATGAGATCTTGACATATGCAACTTCAAAAGACTAAAATTTTCCTAATTTATCTCAAATCAAAGAGTAACCCATCACAATAAATCACATATAAGAGACTCAATGCACACAAAGTTAGTAAAACAACATAATAATCTTAACCTATTTTACATGTGCATGATTTGGGTTAGCAAAAACTTGAGAAAACTAGAAAAATTCATTAAAATAAAAGGAACTATGAATCCCATCACATCGAGAATGCCAAATGTATCAATGTATTAGTTACCTATGTAAAGGGAATTGAAACTAACACCTTAATAGTTTTAAAACATGAACTAACTACACAAATATCATCATGCTAAGATCTCAACAAGAGTAAATATCAACATTATGTATTATAACTTTGAATGAACTTCAAACTAACATGCTAAACATTTATCCTCTACTCTTTGAAAGTTAAACAAGAGATGGACCTATGTAGATCCTTATCTCTCAAAATTTGATAGTTTGTTACACCCCAAGGGTTTGAGAATGGATCTCAATCAAGGCTTGGCTATAAGACCTCCTTGATCTTCTCCATATGACCCAAATGCTTGGATGGATGAATGCAAGATGATGATACCTAGCTCCACACTAATGGAAGATGCTCAAAGATGAAAATACTTATAATTTAGGTTATAAACATGTAAAGGTGTAAGTAGAAAGGTAGGAGGAGGGTTCTTTATATAACCCTCTGGATTGAAGGAGCTTTACATCCTATTGTATGTGGGATAATAACAAAGCTAGGTTAGTTATGGATAAGCATGGTTTAGAAGTGGTTGAGTTTACTTTAGGAGAGTTTAATTCGTCCTTTAGTGACTCATGGGAGTTGAGGGGATTTATTGATTAACCAAAGTGATTAATTAATAGGTGTGCAAGCTTATAGAATCTTTTTAGAGGAATAATTAGCATGATTTAGACTATGAGAGGGATGTAGTCACATAAATGATGATTTATTGATCTAATGGAAGAGGAAGCTAATTAATTAAGAATAATTAATTAGTCTAGATAGAAAGGGGGATTAATTAACGGAAGGTTGTTAATTGGCGTATTTGTTGGATAGAAGAGTTAATTAATTAACATAATGTAACTAATTAATGGTGATAGAAGAGAAAATGAGCATTTATTGACGATATGTCGTCAATTTGCGGGAAAGGATATAATTAGCGCAATTTAAGTATTTAAATTGCTCGAGCTAAATTATAGGTGTCTACAAGTAGTTTTACTATATTTGGTAGATATGTTATTTTTAGTAGAAAATTTAATTGTTCTAATCATTGTGTTACTCTCGGTTTTTTAAAAAAACCTTGTTGTTTTCAAAATAGAATCAGTAACTCCCTACACAAAACAAAGAGTAAAACAATTAGTTTTTTTCAAATAAAAATAAAAGTAAGAAATTAAAACTCTCTACCCTCCACTCCCCTTTCCCACCCCACCTCCCTGCAACTCAATGAACTACCTCACCAAGCTGGTTACCCCTCTCCTGTACGCCCCAACTCTTATCCCTCACCCCAGACGACTCCCCTCAACCCCGAGCACAAATCCCAATCCCCCACAATCCCCGCCTCACCCCACCGACCTGACCGAATCCCCGACTCGCCCATCCCCTCTCGCACCATGCTCAACCAAGCATCCTGCATTGCACCCACACGTGGACCATATCGCTCAAGTACACAATCTCCCTCCTCCATAGATCACCCACCGTTATCGATCTCATTGCGAGCCACCTCCTCACCGCCGTAATTCCTAGTTTGTCGCTAAACCCGTAAACAACAAAAGAAACACCAAATGAAACTCAAGCAAAGCTCACATTGACCACAAAAGCAAAACCACATAAACAACATTGTCATCCAAACAACCTTTGTTAAGCTTTAGGGTTTTACATATTCATTTTTATATGGTTTTAATGTAGGTTAGGCTTTGGCATGTTATTTCATTATCTTTAGTTTACCCTAGTTTAAAACTTAGGTTTTAGGTTTTCTTATTATTATTCTTGTTATTTATTTATTTTTAACTTTAATTTAATTAGATTATTATTTTTAATTAATGTCTCTAGTTAGGATTTTAATTTGTTTGTTTGTTTTAAAAAATTAATTGTTTTAGTTCCCTTCATTAGGTATTTTACATACATTTAGGCCCTTGTTCATACTAATTAGTTAGTTCTCATTAATTAGTTAGTTTAATTAAATTGCACTTAGGTTCTTTTCAATTGAACTAGGACCTTTTCGCTTCTTCTTCGTCAATTTCACTCATTAGACTAATCGTAAAAAAGTTGCTCAACTAGGGTTATTGGACGTTTCAGTCTAATTTTTATTGCTTTTTATCCGTTTTGACCTTGTTTAATCACTTTCTGGCGTCAAATAACGCTTTTTAGTGGATTTTGTAAACGTTTTGTTGTCATTTTTTTATTTTTGTGAAGTTAGTCACAACACTTCGCGTGTATGTTCTTCTCTCGTGCTTGTTACAAGAGATCTTGAGAATCAAAAACGTGATTGTGTTGTTTTGTCATTGTTTTATCTTTGTCTACTTAAGAAAACTACTAAAAATTGTTCCTAAGACCATATTACAAAGATCACTTCAAAACTACTAACCGCAAGTTTCCTTGATCACAAGCTAAACAAACTACTAATACTTTGTGTGCGGGAATTTTTTTAATCAAAATAAAATAAATCATTCACATTGTATTTGTAGGTGTGGTGGACAAGGTTATTTCCCAATTGCTATAATTGTGGGCGGTACTTTTCCTTAAACCATAAAAATCATTTGAGGAGTACCACAGTAACCCCAAAGTAGTCAACACATTAAGGGAACTGGATGATGAAATAGGCACCCCCATCCCAACTAATCAGTGCGCCTTGTGATATTAGAGTCACAGATATCCTTAGTGGTGACCCCAGTGTGATTCATTTGAGCAATACCTTTTCTTGTTGTTTAAAAGGGGGTAAAGTTAAGCCAATAGCTAGCAATAGCACCGCGCTCGCTCCAAAGATATCTGCGGACACCTAATTGAGTGAATCACCTAGGAAGCCACGCCTTGTCCAAGCCAATATAGGGTAGAGGTCGATTCTCACTACATCACTTTTTCATTTTTCTTAAAGAAATTCATTCATAAATCATAATAAGGTAGAGGTCAATTCTAAATACATCACTTTTTCATTTTTCATTTGTCCAATTCTCATTACATCACTTTAGCGTAATATTTTAGACTTTGTTTTTCAACGTTGTTCTTTTCATTGAAATTGTAGTTAATGTGTCACGTGAACTCTGCATAGGAGTTCGGTTTCTCCGGATTGTATAAATAGACAAGATGAAACCCTAAGTGGAACTCTCCTTATTCAATGTATGGTAGTTTTTGAAGTTTTAATTTGGTTGAAAACCTTAATGTGAGGAAGCGATTTCACAATATACTTCATTCAATTTTTATTTTTGTGGAATTTTAATGTGTTTTATTCATGTGTTTTTTTTTAATTGAATTCTAAAGCAAGCACCGTGTACATATAAATTATATTTTTATATATCATAATTCAATAACTCTAGTAATTTTTAAATTGACATCCATCTAGCAACACCACCATATTTTGGGTAATTTTTTTAGCAAAGTATGCGATGAGCTCCAAATTTCATTTGATGACCAAGATATTATGATTTATGGATGGATTTCTTTAAGCAAAAAGTTTTTTTTTTAAATTATAGTCAAATAGATGTCAAAGTTAAGATTGATATTTTGTTTTGTCATACTTAATTGTTGTAAGAATGCCTCTCGGTGGAACAAGGGAGCAAGTTTTAAAGCTAAATAATAGGGCCAACAAAAGGGCCAATATAATAATAATACAATAAACAAATCATATGTTACTTTATCCTACTTTATGCTTTAAGAAAAAAATATGCATTTCTTTACTCCCAAATTTTGATTTTTTAAAGCATATTTTTTTCAAACTATAACTTCCACACTTGTTGCAATTTTTGAGTTTGAGAGAGACTAAACCAAGTCACAAGGTATTGCTTCTAGTCTTGAGCACTACTTACCAAGGATTTGTTTATATTTTTCTACCACAACAAGACCAATATTTTTGCCCCTTTGAGCTAGCCTTAATTTGTTGCAATCTTTCCTTCATTTATCAATCCACTCACTCCATTTGTCCTTATTTCATTGTTGTTATTGTTATGGTCTATTTAAGCACATTCTCGGAAGTAGTTTTTAGAGGGTACATACTTTTTAAAAAAAAAACACCCAACCATTTCCATCATTGGGAGATGTTGGTCTTCTTATTAAATTACTTATTTTATATGTTATTTTAACTTAGATTTCATTAGATTCATTTGTTGCAACTTGCAATTACAAACATTTAAAAGCTTCATTAAAAAGAAAAATATAGGTAACTTACATTTATACTTTAATTGTTTTTAGTTCATATTCATCTCCTTGTTTGAACTAATCTCACATTTGAGGTTAGCTTTAGAATTGTGCTCATTTTATTGTGCATGATTACATTTAGGATTATATTTGTTATCGTTGCATTTGCATTATTCATTTTGAAAAGGAAAATAATACGATAAATTTGTTTTGAAATTATAGCTTGTTATAAACCACCCTTTTGCCTTAAAATTTGTCTAATACTCGAACTTCATTTTAGATTTACAATTTTACATTAATTTAATTCATTTATGTTTAAATTTAGTGATTGTTCAATCTATAGCCTTAAGACTTCATCAAACACATTTTTGGTGCAATTTTTCCCTAGCAAATCATAAAAAATTTGAGAATTAGACCTTAAGAGCTCATCAAACTACTTATCTAGGCCATTTTGTGAGTGGGAATTATCAAAATATTGAGAAGTCGGCTTTAAGACCTCATCAAACCCCTTTTTTGTGTTACTTTTCTTGTGGGCATTATCAAATTTGAGAGCTAAAACACCTCTGATATTTTCCAACACCGAAACTAAGCTTAGCTGATTTTTCTAATAGATGAGGACATCACAATTGCCTTAAATTGATACCTCTCGCATTATTAGTTCATGGATCTGCATTTAGTCATGCTCTTGAAGATTGTGTTGTGACATTTGCAAGCACGAGAGGGATGCCAATTGGACATATAGATTTGATAATTTCAAGTGTTGAAAATTTAAATTTAGGTTTGTTACATGTCCGATGTTCTATTCATGCTCTTGAAGATTGTTGTGGTTTTTTGGGTATTAGGACACAGGATTCTAGAACCACTTTTTGGGAAAAGGGGAGGGACTTTCTCACTTTTCAAAAACATCAAGACAATTTTTAAAATTTTGTGTCGCTTAGGGATCATTGTGATGTGTTATATTAGTCTTTCTTCCTACATGTGGGGAGAAGTTATTAAGGGAGGTTAACCAATTTACCACCTATTAAATAACAAATAGATATTTTAAATGAATATTTCTATCTTCTTCAACTACCACGCACATTGGTTTTGTTTGCTCGACATGTGTAGAATGGTCATGGAAAAAAATATAAATGGTAAATAGGGGAGAGGAGCCAGTCATCGTGCATTGGCCAATGACCATGACAAGTTCTGTTAATTTATTAGTTAATAGTAGAATATTCAAATCCCTAAACTTACATGAATTTTTTTAATAAATAGAAATAAAATGGCCTTTTTGTAATTAAATACTAGACAATATAAAGTGTAAATTTTATTATAGTAAGAAGAAACATAATATTAAAAAGACAATAAATGATGCAAGTACTAATACATCTATGTATTCAACATGTCTAGACATATAAAAATTCAATCTATATTTTAAAATGAGTAGTGGAGATAACTCTCATTATTACAAACATTTTTTAAGTTTGAATATATTTTTAAACTTAAAAAGGTCATGTCATTTATAATCATACACACTTTCATTCACAAAATTAAAAGACTTCATTGTCACAATAGGACACAACTCCAATCAAATACCACATTAAATGAAAAAAATTCAAATAATAAAATGTCAAGTCATATCCACATTGCCCCTTCTTTCCATCCCATCTACAAGCATTAATGATAAACCTGCAAAAAGAATACAAATTTGTAAGGCTCAAGAAACACTATGCATTTATTGAAGGGTGGAATTCAAACAAATATATCTCACTTAAAAATTCACCGTAGCCATTAGATTTATCATCTCATCACTCTCAATCCACACTCACCAATTTCAACCAATCACAAACAAGCACATGGATCAAGCACCCAATAACACTTCAACAACATCTATAAATACATTTCATTGTTCAACAATCAAATTTCACAATTTTTCCTTTGTCAAATTGGAGCATCTACCCAATATTGTTTGGCAGTTCTTAGTTTTGGTAAGAATTTGAAAATATTCCAATATTATAATTAATTTATTTGTATTCTCAGCTCAAGTCATTTTCCATTTGTAGGAAATTAACTTTGAATATATATAGATATTCTAGTTTAGTTACTCTACATGAAACCCTATATTACATAAAATATATATATGAAACATGCATAAAATAGTTTCTTTATTTTTATTTTATAATTCAGTTTCAGAAAACCTGCAAATAATATTATTCTTCCCAAGCAGCTGAAAAAGTAAAGTACGTGCAACTAAAAATAAGGTAAATATAATATAAACAACTACCAACAACATGATATTCATTAGCTAGTTCTAGTATTACATACAAGTATATAATAAGAAATATATTCTCATTAATGGTGTGTATATACAAACTCAAATCGAGTTAATCTTTTTTTTGCATAACTTATTTGCAGGTATTTTGTGTGTATGGAAACCTGTTTTAGAAAGTGCAAATCAAAAAGACTATTTTATGCATGTTTCATATATATATATATATATATATATATATATATATATATATATATATATATATATATATATATATATCTTATTTACAAATTTTATGTGCCTGAACTAGAATATCTATATTTATTCAGTGTCATTTTCATGTATACATATATGCATACTACAGTTTCCAATACACGTAAAAACATGCACATAAGAAGGTGAATGAATATATAAATCTATATAATTTGAGTTTCATATACACACTGCAAATGGCAATAGTTGTATTTATAACTGTATATAAAACTAAAGTAGATAATGAATATCTTGTTGCTGGTAATTATTCATATTATAATTAATTTCATTTTAGTTTTTGGTGACCACGTCACACACATTTTCAATTTAGTATTCAATTTAAATGTTGTTACATTTAATATAAAAACTAATTATATATATAACATCTTGCATTCAAAATCACGAACCTTGCTTTATTGGTAAGTGGTTAAAAAATTCCCATAAATATACACTGCAGATGGATTGCATTTACACTACCTATGATGAAGCCACAACTAACTATTATGGAGTGACATGTTTTGGTTGTTCATATTATTTCAAAATGCACTGATATTATTCCTTGTATTTTTAGGTGTTATTTGCTAACATGAGGAGAAAATGATCACTCAAAAGAATCTACCCTGCTTGCACCAAAACAAGGGGAGTCATATTTCCACCAAGTGAACCAGACAAAGACGAGGTTGGCAACAATGGACCACAACTACAGGCTGCAACTATCGAAATCAGTGGAGGGGTAAACAAAAAAAATCAGAATACGTGGAGATTGGGATGAGACTAGCATGAATAATGCCATCAAAGAAGTTGAAGAATATGGTTCCTCAACACATGGTGCTGCAAAAAAGTGGGGTATACCTCCAAGCACACTTACTTCATGGTTATTGGGTATAACCACTAAGAAAACAAAGGGACCACCCACAATTCTTACTAAAGAAGAAGAACTTGAGTTGGTGCAATGGTGTCATGAAATGGCTGATATGGGTCATGGGTTAGAAATCTCACAACTTAAAGCATATGTGGCACAAATATGTGAATCTAGATCCACCCCATTCACAGATGGTATCCCTGGAAACTCATGGTGGGCATGTTTTAAAAGAAGGCACCCAAATTTAATTTTGAGGACTAGCAGAAGGCCTTGATAGAGATAGGGCAGTAAGTCTAAGACCATCTATTGTTAATTCTTTCTATTTGAATTTTCCTCTCTGTTTACAAAGCTAACTTGTATGAGCCAAGAAAAATATAGAATTGTGATGAAACTAGATTATAAGTAGGAAGAAATTGTGGTATGAGAGTGCTTGCTAGAAGAGGAAGTAGAAGTGTCCCATACATAATCCCAAAAAGAAGAGAATGGATAACCATATTATGTTGTGTCAATGTTGCTGGACAAAGCATCCTGGTTTCTATCCTTACAAAGGAAGAAACAATTGCAGAATTACATAGCAGGTTGTGAGCCTGGTGCTTGCATGGAAGCACAACCTCATGCATGGATGACAAAGGAGTTATTTATGAAATGGTTGCATCATTTTGCAGCATGTGTGACCTGGTGGTGTGTCTCCAACTAACAAGCATTTATTGATTTTTGATGGTCATGGTTCTCATGTGGCTCTAGGAACAATTCAAGAGGCGCGGAGTTTGGGGATAGATTTACTTACTTTACCAACACATACTTCTCACAAACTACAACCTCTAGATGTCAGTGTCTTTGCTCCATTCAAAAGTTACTTCAAAGAGGAAAGGCGTAAATGGCTATTTGAGAAACATGGGATAGATGTCAACATGGCAGAATTAGCTACATTGGGGAGTAGGGCTTTCCAAAAGGCTCTTTCCCTGAAAATATTAAAGTAGGTTTCAAGAGGACAGGTATATGGCCTCTTAATCCACATGCCTTGGATGAGGACATGACACCTAGCAAAACATTTGACACATCTAATCAAGATGAATCACATGCAATGAAAATATATTAAGGCTAGCTAGAGATAATTTAGAGGTGTCAAACAGTGAGAAGTGTAGTGAATATGTTGAGATTGTACTCAACACACAAACAAGTAAATAATGTGATGCTGAACATAATGAACAAAACACAAATGAATCGTTCAACAAAAAACTTCAACTCAAACTAGAGGGAGTCAATTCGATGAGTCACTAGCATTGCCTACCCAAGTTAGTTGTCCTGATTGGATGAAAGAAATTGCTCTTACTCTTGGTGTCAATTTGAATGACATTGAAGAAGACGCCTTATGTACTCCCTCACAACCATCAGTACTTCATGAGTCAGATGTGGTCCACTAATTTTTCAACACTCTAGATGAGGAACAAATTGATTCAACAGAGTTAGAGGAAGCAGATATTAGAGCAGAAAATGGGAACAAAAATTTCGAGGAAAACAGAGGACAAAGTTCCATTTCTAAATTTTTGAAAATTCCAATGGAAAGGGTGAAGGATTCATCAAGGTCAAATTGTAATGATGGAATACGATTAAGTAGAGAATCTCAACTCATCACTATTGATCAATATATGGAGTTGCTCATGGAAAAAGAGAAGCGAAAGAAAGAAATTGAAGAGTTGAAGCAAAGAAAAAGGGTACAGATGCAAGAGAAGAAGGCAGAGAGAATTACCGAAAGGGAATGAAAGGAACAAGAGAAGATTGAAAAGGAAATTAGAAGGCAAGAAAAAGAACATCAGAAGTCGATGCAGAGGCAAGAAAAAGAGATGAAGAAAGAGAAAGAAAGGATCCAAATAGACCAAGAAATGAAGGATAAAGAGTTTGAGAAGGCAAGAAGGGAGTTGGGAAGGCAAAGGAGACTTAGTACTCCACAAAATCCTTTTCCTAAAGAACACCCATTATTGAGGGAATTAATTTCCATGCATTGTCCCCAGATGTTGTCAGTGCATAATGTTCAACCTTGGGTAAGTGGTTCCACTCCATTCTCAACACTGCCTGTGCAAGAAACCAACATTGGAACTCAACCACTAACATACAACACATCAACTTCAAGCATGGTTACAGATTCACCCCCGCCATTTCCTAGTTTTTGGAAGTAGGTGCCATAGATACTATACAAACTTTTTGGAAGCTTATTAGGGCCATTTGAATAGTATATAACAGATATATATATTTCGATAACTTTGTGGGCCAAATATATTTCTAATCGATGTAAGGCCATGGCTATTTTTTATTTATGTATTCCAGCCACATATGATATCACAAGTAATAGATGACCTAAATATGTTTTTATATGTACAATTGCTTGAAATATGTAATGAAAAATAGCTTAGTTTCATATTGTCTGTAAAACAACTGTGTTCCATAGAAGAGAATCAAACTGTGTTTTGTATATTTCTCTAAAATAAAATTGTAATATCTTTTATTTTTCAAGAAAATGATGCAATACAATTGATGATATTTGATCAAAATCCAACACAACAATCATGCTATGTTCCTATCATTGCCTTAGTGAGGGCAGTATCCTCACCAAATTTGTCAGTATCAGTGAGGGAAGTACCAGTAAGGACATTCATTCATCCAAAACCCTACAAAAGAAAAATTAGGATGCAAAAGCACAATTTATATTTAGATGGGTAAAAATAAAATTATGGGCAACAAAAATTTCCCGTGACATTTATTGTGTTCAAAAACACAATTCACCTGTCAATTAAGGGTGAGTTGTGGACATGGAGAAACCGTGGCTTTCTATGTTCCATCATGGGTTCGTTCTACCTAAATTGCCAATAAAGGTGTTGCAGTGCTCTGAAGTATTGCGGTGGTTGTAGCATATGCTTGTGCTTTTGGGGTTATTTTGTTGCTGACACATTTTTCAACGTCTTTCGCATCTCATTCTGCAACTCCTGCCGAGTCTTTGCAGACCTGAAAAATAATTGAGCATTTACCAGGTGAGTTTAAACATTCAAAAGCATCCCCCAACAAAAAATCGACCAAGAAAAATAAAAATAAAACAGTCACTTGTTTCCAAGTGTTGAATGTGCTTCAATGATAAGCGTTTCTGCAAACAGGGAAAAGGCTTCAACAGGGAATGTGATTCTTGGATAAAAATCAAATGCTACCTAAGATGAACTCTCTAATTTTGTATAAAGAAGGAAAAATATCCTTAAGTTTATAAATTAAATGCAGACGCAAAAGCACATTAAGATAGTTTTACCCACTAGTGAGCTTAGCAAATGAGGCCGAACATCCTTCAACATCCAGGGGCAACATTCCTTCTCACGAATGGTTACATTTCCTTGTCACGGTTGCAGAATTTCTTAGCCCACTTGAAAGCAATGGATTACACCAGACCAATACAACATCTTTACTATATGAAGAACATGATATATCAAAGTAATGATGAGCCCCAATGTATCTTCTACTATGAACTTGTTGAAATTTGTAGTATCTGTGAAGAGGTATAGTCTGGAATGAAAATTCGTCACCCTTATAGCTAGTGGAGTAACACACAACATTAACCACACCGTCACTATCAACCCCATATATTTTGGTCCCAAAACTAGGCCTACGACTGAATCAAATGCTAGCTAGTATTGATAGGTAATAAGGCCACCATTGCTGCAAGGAAACTAGTACTGAACCATGGGTCTAAAACTTTGTGGGCCGATCAAGAAGCAGTCACTCACAAGAAATTTCAAGAACTTGTTTCCAAGCTGCTCACGAAGAAGTCGCAGACAGGAAAAACAATGGAGATGCATTCTTTCCCATGCCACCGCCTTGACTAAACAGATTGGAGTTACGAGGCAAAGGGAGGGAAATTAATTAAAAGTTGATAGGATTTAATACGCCATTAAATGGTGGAGGCGTTATCAATTAACAAGTTGCACTTCCTAACAGCTGGCAGTGGGGTTCTTAATGGGAGGTATAAATGCACTCCATATGCCAGATAAAATTTCGAAAAAATCCAAAACCTTTTAACAATAAACAGAGTTTGGTAATTTTTAATACATGATGTTATGTTTTAAATTAGTTTTTATATCTAATGTAATAACATTAAAATTGAATAGTATAACATAGATTTTTTGTTGATCATTGGATGATGAAATCCCAATGGATAGTGTATATTTTTTTAACATGCAATTTTAATATCTTGTAAAAATTGGTTTAGAAAATGTATGTGGAGTGGTCGCTCTAAGTTGAAACGAAATTTGTAAGTCGAAAATATGTTAAAGTATAAAAGGGTATTTTTAAAAATTGAAATTTAATATATATTTCAATTTACGCCAAAATTCAATTTACGATGGCTCCTCTCCCCTACTCTCCAGATTTTATTTAATTGTGATGATTTAAGATTATATACGTGAGCTAATGTATTGGAAGGAGATGGTATAATCTTATTTTATTTTCAGATATATGCATATATTAAGAAGTGAAGATTTTCGCAATCTACAACATTATCAAGTGAGGTTTTAAAATAATAATTATATAGCATATTCAAAGTTTTAATCAATTTTTAAATTCAATAATTTTATATTGTAAAATTGTGTTTCACATCCATGGTACTATTTGGGTTTGTTACTTTTGTGAGTTTCAACCATGAGTGTGTTTGGGTCTATTACTTGTTGTGAGTTTCAACCATGAGTGTATTATGGGATTATACAATCTTATCATGAATCCTTTGGGATGGAAGCAAGGGCCAATCTCCATGGTTGTTCACAATGTAATATCAATTTATACAAGTTGTTTGCAAAAGCGCACATAGTAAATGGAAGAAGATTCATCAAATATAGATATTTGATGGGTTATGCTTTTAGTATGTGTAGATATTTACATGTATTCAAATTTAAATGTAGATTTTATGTTCTACAATCAATAATGAAAAGCCAACCAATACAAATAGAATATGTCAACAAACAATTAAAAAAACATACACCAATAAAACAAGCTATAACAAAAATAGACTTAGACCAAAAATGATATTACTAAATAGACAATATAACAATTATGTGTGCCCAAAGATAAACATTAAAACTCAATTAGCACGAGCACCATAAGCATATAAAAATACAATAGCATTATAAATGGTTTTATTAGAAATTGATATTTGTTTTGTTAATTACACCGAAGGTGTTCCCCCTATGGTAGAGGACCTCCGGACGTTTCTGCAATGATGTTAAATTTGACGGTTAGTTAGAAGTTTTTTCAATGTGATTAATTTTGATGGCCGTTTGGACGTTTTCGTTTATTCTGGCTATTTTTAACAGTTGCTTTTTCCTTTTTTGTTGTGTTTAGATTTGATTTTTCATGCATGCTGAGTGTGGGTTCGCTGTGTTATATACTCCCATAGGGTCCCCTCTTTGTCTATGTTCAGTGGGAATCTTTGAGATCCCTACTATCAAGTTGGTCTGGCAATGGGATTTCGCCTAGCTAGGTGAGGTATGTGTCAAAAATCTTCTATTCAATGGATTAGATAAGCTTTATTGGCTATGCCCTTTTGTGTTTAAATTTGCTCTCTTTAGATTTGGAGAAGAATATCACTTTTTCAGAGACACCCAATTGTGTTTTTTTGTCTGTATTTGATTTTTGCAGGGTGAGATCTGTTAGCCATGGCGACCGCTATGGGGGGGATTGTGTTGTTGGCTGTACTGGTTTTGTCTGTGGCTCTTTCGGCAGCAGCTTCTGATTTTTCCATCACTCCCATAGGGTCCCCTCTTTGTCTATGTTCAGTGGGAATCTTCAAGATCCCTACTATCAGTTTGGTATGCAGCGGGGATTTCGCCTAGCTAGGTGAGGTATGTGTCAAAAATCTTTTGTTCAATGGATTAGATAAGTTTTATTGGCTATGCTCTTTTGTGTTTAAATATGCTCTCTTTAGATTTGGAGAAGAATATCGCTTTTTCAAAGACACCCAATTGTGTTTTTTTGTATGTATTTGATTTTTGCAGGGTGAGATCTCTTAGCCATGGCGACCGCTATGGGGGGGATTGTGTTGTTGGTTATATTGGTTTTTTTTGTGGCTCTTTCAAACAATAGCTTCGATTTTTCCATCATAAACTATGATATGATCAGAGATGACAAGATTATGCAGGTCTATGAGCAGTGGCTTGTGGAACACGGTAAGGCCTACAATGGCTTGGATGAGAAGCAACAGAGATTTAAAAGTGGTAATAGTTTGTAGAAATGAAAATAAGGCTGAGAGGAGAGACTCAGAAATATGATGCACACATACCGAATTGTTGATTGATGAATTAAAATTTCATGTAGATATGCCTTTACTTGATTCACAAAGCTTAAATTTACTTTTGAGATCATTTATCTAGTATTAGAGTTGTTAAGTTTAGAACGTTTACAACCTTCCTGGAGGGAGCCCATTAACCCGTATAATACAAGTTATGGTGGCTGCCTTTAGGAAAAGGAAAGTTGCTCTGCCTGCCAATGAGGGCGATCTGTACGAGGTCATCGGTAAAAGATCTGACATCAGAGGCAGTAATAAGCTCCTCATACTTATGAATACAGGTACCCTCAAATTCTTCAATTTTCATCGGTATTTTGCTTCATTTTTCCTGATATGCCCGCTTCAGATGCCCGTTGAATGCCAACCCTTAAAGCTTTTTTCATGGGTGATTTTGATCTTTGCAGATCTTGATAGCTTAGAAATGCCTTTTTCCCTTAAATGATTTGAAGAAGTTGCTTCTATTTCATGGCTAGAACTCAGTGCTTGTAGATCTCTTACCAAGCTTGAACTATTAGACAGTAAAATATCCACTCCATCCAATTGTTTGTTTGAAGTACCATCTTCTACTGGAGAGGTTGGTTGTCTTGCTCTTTCTGCCTCTGCTGCTTGAGAATGTTCCACCTCTACAGACATTTTCAAGCTACCTACTTCTTGTAAGCATTTAGAACTTCCTTCCATTGTCCCTGGCGTTGGCATCAGATTGTGTAGAACCTTTTTCCTTGAAGTAGCTAAAAGCATCAACACAAGATGTAATACATCTCCATATTTTCATAAAAGTTGCTTATTCATAAAACATTCCACCATTGTCATTTACCCCCTGTCACAAACAATACTTCTAGGTCTTCCATGATTAAAATAAAAACTTACACACTTATCAAAATGTAGTCCATCTGTAACTAAACATAGTCCATGCTCCTGCCAAGAAATCTTATGGAAATTAGTCAATTTCTCTAGAGTTTGCATTTAAATGATGCAACAAAACCAGATCAGACTCAATTGCAAGTCAACTGATAACCAAGCTCCAAATGAAGACTTATTAATATTTTGTTGGATTAATGGCCCTGTTCCCCATATTTACAAGTCCGCAGGAGCTTGCACCTAAAAGTGCAAAATATATCAGACTGCAATAGTTACTACATTTAGGATTCTGTGATCATTTACCCCTGTCAAACAAATTCCACAAAATCAACAAGTTATGGCACACTTCTTTTAAGATGTCATAGCTTCCATCATGTCTTACAAAGATAAACCAATGATAAACAAAAGTTTAAAATCTAAAAAAGAGGAAAATATTTTCTCATTTTGAACTCCAAAGTCCATATCATGTGTTACTATTGATAACATGAGCATAATTTATGTGAAAACTCACACTTTTCCCGATACAATGTTCTTTCGTATCAATTATAAATGTTTCCTTCTCAAGAGGGATCTTTTGACGACTCTTTCCTTGTCAAAGAAGAATGTAAAAATTTGGACTCACGCTCATAGAAAGGCATAGATAAATAGGTTTGTTTGAATAATTATCCGAGAACATTTTGAAACAAAAGTAGCCATTAACTCTCTCCTTTAAGTTCATTGTCCGCTCAAATTACAGAGAATGATCTTGAAAGCCCCAGTTCAGATCAGAAGTCCTGGCTCCTGTCATATAAATTTGTGCTAAACAGCTACGGGAACTTCAACCATCAGAACCTATTACTAGACTTGGTAAATCGTGATTGCCTCATCATTTAGTCAGACCATTCTGAGAGTGATGTGCCTATATTATGCAAGTCCAGCTGCATTATGGAATTTGATCAAGTTAACAAGACCTTCTATACACTAAAAAATCCTGAGATAGGTAATGGTAAAGGTGGTTTTTTAGGTCACTGCCCAGCAAGATCCACCAATTTGGTGTCTGAGACCCCCTTGTGGAAGCCTGCAAGAGGTGCTTTTTTCCATTTACCTTATATATTGTTCAACAAGATGTAAAACCCTACTCCCATATGGATTCGAACATGTGCCTCCTGTATAGAGTACACACACCTTCACAACCAAAAATAATAACTACTAAGTCTATTCCCATCCATAGCAACTAATGTAGTTGGGGAAATTCAATAAAAAAACTTCAAAGCAATGACAAGCAGGCAAATTTTCCAACCAGCACCAGAAAGTCCTATCCTGGAGGATTCACAAAATAGGCTCACAAAGGGAAAGCTATATAGGACATTTTTCTCAAATTTAATTCACCAATTGGCAAAATTTTCAAAAAAGGTAAGGGGAATTACATTTGCCGCGGAAATGACTTTTCAAAATAACTTTATCAACATGCATTTCAAGTGCGGGAGTTTGATGGATGCTCGCAAAGTGTTTGACGATTTAAAACAATGAGACAACTTCTCATGGAATGCTATCATTGCAGCTTACGGAAGACATAGATTTCCTCACCAGGCATTGACACTATTTCACCAAATGCAACAAACATGTGTCCAACCCGATCAGTTCACCTTTGCCACGCACTCCCAGCCTGTGCCAAAATAAGAGGTTTGGAACAGGGTATGCACATCCATCAAAACATAATAGAAAGGGGTTTTTTGTCAGATGTAGTAATTGTAAGCGCCCTGGTAGACATGTGTACAATGCAATGTGAACGCTGAATGGTATATGTTATTTGATTTAGAAAGATAGTTATTACTTTTGTAGTTGATGTTGATAAGGGGTGTGATTGATTTTGTAAGTGTAGGAATATAGATGAAGCATTACATTTAAATGCCTCGATCTACCATTGATCTATCCTAGTAGTTTTCCTATTTTACTTGGGGTTCCTCCTCTAATCTTGCTAATGACTGTTTCTCCCTTCTGATGGATTTCAGTTCTCTGCACGGCGGTCGTAAAAAGGAGAATGGAGGATCTGGAGGCCATCATGAATGACAACCAAAGGCAGACCAACATGAAATCAGAGAACAAATTGAGAATACCTTCTACATGAATTTTTATGGATCAACAATTAAGAAGACATGAGGCCAATATTTGAAACATGCTTTTAAATAATGATAGATAACAATCAATTCTATGGTTGATGTGATAAAATATAAGAAGATTTTAAGAAGTATCAGGAGACATGAGGCCAATATGAACTTTGTGAAACATGCTTTTAAATACGTGCCATATCATTTCATGAATTTTCCAAGCAGTCAATTCTATGGTTGATATTGTATGTGATAAAATATACCTTCTGCGTGAATTTTCTTTCCTTGGAAACAGACTTGGACAACTTTAAACATGTGCAGTTGAAAACTGAAGTCATGTAGACTGTCTGCACTTTTTATCTCATGGTACTGTCTACACACTTTTTTATCTCATGGATATTAGTCTTGTATTTGAAGATTCTTTCTTTCTTGGATATGCAATTATTATGTATATTGTCTACACTTTTCATCTCATGGATAGTAGTCTGGCAATTGAAGATTTTTTCTTTCTTGGTTATGTAATTATTATTTGGTTTGAGCAGTAGCGAAAGGGGATCTCTTCTAAATTAAAGCATGCGACTTTTTGGGGTAGTGATTACAATTTTACATATATGGCATTGTAGTTTTAAACATTTGGATGTATTGACTTTAGAAGTCTAAGTGAAGATTTCTTTCTTCTATAGCAAATACAATCAGATTGAAAATTTCCCCAAAGCGAATTTAATA
Source organism: Taxus wallichiana var. yunnanensis (assembly GCA_018340775.1). NCBI lineage: Eukaryota > Viridiplantae > Streptophyta > Pinopsida > Cupressales > Taxaceae > Taxus > Taxus wallichiana. The sequence goes on from CM031242.1 coordinate 662,009,016, forward strand.
TAGAAAGTGTCAAGAATGTACAATTCAAAGAGAAATTGGCAGTTAAGGTATGTTTTTTAAATTTACTTCACTTCCAGCTAAGGTCAGATAATCCATAACAAGCACTTGAATTTCATACGAGTTCCATTAAAATGGACTTATGAGAACAAGAAATAGAAGGAATATAAGTAATGCAACACTAACACAATTACACAAAAGTAAGTAACTATCCAAAACGGTATCAAATGTATTCATGTTTAGAGCGAAAAAATTGGCCACAAAACAATACCACTCATGATATAAAATATGCACATGCACGAAAGTCTTCATTTATTCATGTTAAGTTCAAATAAAATAGTCCACAAAATGCTACCACTCATGATATGAGATTTGTAAATGTATATGTACAAATTTGTAACAAGTTTGAAATGAAGAGATGATACCTTTAAATGAAGTGGTTCGTCTATATTTCTACACTTACATTCACTCTCGAGAATGTAGTGAATGTGAAGTGTTGACGCATCAAGCAATTGTTCGGGTCCACCCGAGATTTGTGGATGTCCCCTCAAGAATCAACGTCATATGACCTTTTCTGTTGGTCAGAACTCCTTTTATACAAGCCTTTCAGAAATATTGTGTTTGAATTTGGCTCAACCCCACATGACATCAACGGCACTTGGGACATGTACAAGCACAACTATAGACCGTGGCATGTTCTACGCACTACCGCAGACACATGACTTGCTATAGATGTTAGTTCTGACTCTGAGCCCGAATGTAGTATTCAACAAGAACCATTGCAAGAATGGCAGGTCTTCGCACAACTTCGCCCGAAACAACACGGGTCTAGACAGTCTTGAAATGTTGGGGAAACGAGATTTCAACATACACAATAATTGGACCATACATGATGTTCCCCATGATTTGCAAATAATTGGTTCATCATTCATCGAGAGAGAGAAGGCAGACACAATTAACAACAACATACATGCCACACCACCATCTACAACACTTCCTTTGTCTCCGAACAACAAATAGCTCTTGATACCATACTACACCATTCAACAAACAAAACCCTTCTACCTCCACTAAGATTGATAATTCAAGGAATGGCGACTGGCACAGGAAAATCATTTCTGATAAATAAAATCCGAATTCATTCACATCATCAACCACATCTCCCTCACCTCTACTTGTGCTCGCCCCTACCGGTGTTTCAACATTCAACATCTCCGCATCCACAATCCACGTAGCCATGCGTATTCCAATCAAAGAACTGAAACCCCTTGAAGGTAGTGCATTATCGTCTTTTCAAGAGTTGTTGAAACATATAGAATATGTTCTTATTGATGAAATGAGTTTCATCGGGCCAAAGTTGCTAAGAAAAATTGACAATAGGCTACATGAAGCTTTCCCACACTCAAGAACATCTGAATTTGGGAACAGATAAGTCATCCTCCTCGGTGACCTCGGGCAATTACCGCCGGTTTTGGACAGTCCTCTTTATGCAAGTAATTCCTACGGAGCAACCCTTTGGAAGGGATTTCAGTCTTCCATTACATTACAAAGAATATTTCAACAACAAGGAACAACCAATGCACTGGTTTCATTCTGGAATTTACTACTCCACATGCGAGATTCAACCCCTCTAATTGAGGATTAGGAACTCCTAATGTCTCGCATAGACACACACCTAACTCAGCAAGAGCTCAACATTTTTAAAGATGCACCACATTTGTTTGCAAAACACGATCAGGTGGACTCCCACAACCTACAGATGTTGAAGGCATTGAACATTCGATCGCCCAATCCATTCTTTGAAAGTAACATGCGGACTGGACCAGGAAATCCTGATGATGATCAGTTGGAACACAAAGTTTTGTTGTGCAAACAACAAAAAATCATGCTTATTGCAAATCTATGGGTTGATGCAGGCCTCGTGAATGGTGCCACAAGAACAATCACCAACATTGTCTACGATGCATCAATGCAACCACCAACATTACCTTTATTTGTTGTTATAAAATTTGATAGATACAACGGGCCATGTTGGGATCCCTCCAACCCATTACATATTTCCCATACCCCTATTTCGAGAGGGAATTCAAGAAATTCCGATTAAAATGGCACGGGATTAACTATCCACAAGTCACAAGGACTTACTTTGCATAAAGCAACCGTCGACATTGGAACCACCGAAAGGCGTGGTCGACATTCACAACTTTCTCCGAGTTCCTCGCTTGCAAATCTCCGCATTTCACTGCTTTTTCATTCGAGAGATACTCAAATATGGCACACGTATCAAAGACTCGGAGTAAGAAGAAAGGAGGAAGCAAGACTACTATCACTCAACCCATCGTAAATACTACCCTCTACTTTGATAACACCTCCACTACTACTATACTCAACACTTCTTTTATCCAAACCGACATTGTCGTTCAAGGGGTATCAAATGTAATCATGTTTATTGAAACTAAAATTGCCCACTAAATGCTACCATTCATGATATAAATACTGCAAATGTATACATGTCTCATTATGTGTACGTATATCTTCATTTATTTGATGTTTTCAAATATGAAAAGCAACTTTAAATGTATGAATCTGTAACATAATTAAATGTACACATACAACATTTCAATGTAATGTTTCAACTAAATTCCTACACTAGAACTTTCAATCACACACATTATCAATTGTACAATAAATGTTTTTCAACAAAACACCAACCAAACAATCGATGCACAACTAACACAATAAAGCCAAAATAAATACATACAACATCAACTATAAAATAAATTAACTATTGAAAACGGTATCAAATGTATTCATGTACGAATTTATAACAATTTTGAAATGTATAAACAACCTTAAAATTAAGTGGCCCTTGTAAACACAAATTGAAAACATTCTCAAATATAAGTATATGCAAATTTTGCAAGCAACAACACAAAATAATCTAGAATGACCAAATTTATCAAGGGGAATGTTATAAGAACAATCTCAGAGCTTGTTGATGGCTTTATAACTAAAACCAACTCAACATGATACAAATCTGATGCAAAAAAGAATTAGAAATGGTTCTTAGGCGGTTTATCTAAAGGTATTGCATTGTATTGTTAGGTAGTGCATTGAGTTGTTTGGGCTAGCATTCCATAACCATTGACTTATTTATTTTCACATATGTCAAAAACTTTGTGAACGTAATCCTTGTTAAAATCAACCATCCAAATTATTTTAGTAACCAAATTATTGTAATTTTTTTCACGAAACAGAGCTATATTACTTACTGCAAATACTACAGACTATTCACAAAAACAAAGGTGGTATGAGAGCATGACACATTCTTTTCAAAGTCACACTAGGAAATATTATATGTTCAACCAAAACAACCCGTCGTAAATATTACCCTCTAATTTGATAGCACCTCCACTACTACTTTACTCAACACTTCTTATATCCAAAGTGGCAGTGCCATCCAAGGGGTATCAAATGTATTCATGTTTAGTGCAAATAAAATTGGCCACAAAAAACTTCCACTCATGATATAAAATCTGCAAATGTACAAAGGTCTTCATGTATTCATGTTTAGTACATATCTCATGATATAAGATTTTCAAATGTATATGTATGAATTTGTAACAAATTTGAAATGTACACATAAAACCTTTCAATGTAATGTTTCATCTATTCCTACACTTCCACTATCAATCACACCCCTTATCAATATGTTATCAACAATACAAAAAAAAAAAAATCAACAAAAACCAACCAAACAACCCATGCAACCACCATCTCAAACACATTGCAACACTAACATAATTTTCCCCAAATAACTACAAACCACATAAAATATAAAACTAATAAACTATCCAAAGAGGTATCAAATGTATACCACTCATGATATAAAATCTACAAATGTACAAAAGCCTTCATGTATTCATGTTTAGTTCAAATAAAATAGTCCGCAAAACGCTACCACTCATGATATAAGATTTACAAATCTATATGTACTAATTTGTAACAAATTTGAAGTATAAAGAGAGAATGTTTAAATGCAAAACTTAATCTATATTCCTACATTTACAAAAATAATCACACCCCTTATCAACATCAAATAAAAAAGTATTAATTATCCTTCCAGAAATCAAATATCATATACCGTTCGGCGTTCACATTGCATTGTACACATGTGATTGCTAGTAATTATAAAATTCTATCGCAAATTTTGTAATTTACTATTTTATCCTACATCGTTCACGATTGACATTAAATTACTACATTTATTTCTAAAATAAAAATAAAAAGATTCCAAAAATACTCAATTCAATATATCTGCACCTACATATATACTCATTTTAATTCTATAGATATTCCACTTAATTCGCTACTAGTTATCAGTTTTTAATTTTCCATTTTCAATTATTTTCCATTTTCAATTATAAGAAAACATTGGGATACGAATCGAAAATTTATTCAGATATAAATTGTGGAAACGTGAATACGCAAGTATATTTAAACAATGAAAAATACCAGTTTGTATGTCCAATGGATACCAGTGGTTTCTATCTACCTATACAATCCTCACTAATTAAAAACCTAGGGCCTATTTTAGCGGAAACATAAACTGAAACAGCCGGTGCTTAGAAACCGCCGTTAATATTTTCCCCTTCTGAAAGCTTTAAGCACTGGTAAATTTGGTGACAGCCTTTGTTCCCTCGGAAACGGCATGCTTGGCGAGCTCCCTGGAAGTGCCAGCTTCACCGCCGTCTGAATCTCCCGCGATGTGATGGTGGGCTTCTTGTTATACCTGGCCAATCTCGCCGATTCGCTCGCCAATTTCTCAAAGATGTCGTTGATAAAGCTGTTCATGATTCCCATGGCTTTGCTGGAGATGCCGATGTCGGGGTGAACCTGCTTGAGAACCTTGAAGAGGTAGATCTTGTATGTCTCGATGCTCTTGTGTTTCTTCTTCTTCCCCTTCTTCTCTGCGCTTCCTTCCTTGAGCACCTTCTTTTCGGGTTTCACTGCCTTCTTCTCAGCAACAGGGGATTTCTCCGCCGCAGGCTTCTTCAGAGAGACGGGCTTCTTCTCTGCCCTTGGAGCCATCGATCCGCACACCTTAACAGATATCAAATTTACAGGAAGGACGGTCACCTAATACGCGCGTAGGTACAGAGACAATGATATTACAATAAAATGTTTCCAGACTTGTCCGTGCTATGCTTATATAGACATTCAATGTGTTTTCTTATTGGTTTGTTCGATTCGACGCGGATAGAGAAGCTCCTTTGAATCTTGACCGTTGGCTCTTTGTTGGTCATTTAAAGTTAAACGCATCTCCAGTCTCCACGTTGCGGATTGAAGGGATGGGTTTCGATGAGTAAGTGATACTTAAAATGGTGCATGCGGTCTCGGTCCTCGAATTCGAGATATTAATGAAGTTTCTAGTGCACAAAATCTGTTTGTGCAAAACATTTATGTGGGTTTGAATGAGGTAACGTTATCTATTCTTTCTCGAAGAGCTCTCTATTAAACATGATTTTTATATATGGGCAAAAATTAATTGGGAAAATAGGGGTTCGATGATATAATCTATTAGAGGTATCTATAAAAGGTAAATTTCTTGTATGTTTTTATCCCCAAAACATGTATGAGTGACAACATGTAGTCGCATTGAATAGGCATTCCTATGGACTTATCTTCGTTGTCTTGTCTCTTCTTTCTCTCCTTTATCTACCAACTCTCTATATGATATATTTATCTTCTTCAACTTGTCTTGAACATTTTGGATGGCAAACTTTTCCAATGGCCTATGTTCCCAATCTCTCAATTTTAATTTTGTCTCACATTACGTTATTGTATCATCACTTTGTTTTCCTTCCGCCTCCTCATATCTTGAATTAGATTTGATAGAGACCAATCAATCATTTATCATATATTTGTCAAACACCTCATCTTACAACTTTCACTCCCTTAAGTGGCATGTGTATGTGGGTAATTGGCCTTCTTTTCCCTTTTTTACCTAATTTTTGCTTTTATGCACTCACCATGCAATGTTTAATATTATGCAAAACATTTGCGCAATTCCGCACAATCGCCTATTATTATGCTTGATCCTCTTTATTCCCTTGGTGTTTGTTTCGTGTGCATTCATCTCTATCTAAAACTACAATGCAAGATTGTGATGTACATTGGATGCTCATGTATCATTCATATATGGTATCGAAAACTTGAGCTCCAACTCAAGTGGATCAAGTGAGCAAGATAAAACCACCCTTCGTACTATGGACTTGATAGTCCCTACTTCTTTATCCAATGGGCCCGCTTCCAACATTTACGCTCGTTCCTTCTTCTCTTCCAATTTCTTGTCACTTTTTTGCTTTGAATTTCGCAATGCCTTTCACATATTTGTAGGCTTAAACCTACCATAGACCGATCACCTCCTCCAAGTGTTTTTCTCGCATCCTCTTCTCTAAGAATTCTAACTAGCCCTTGTTCATCCACTTCTCGTTAAAGCCTTCACGACTTATCCTTATTTATGCCCATATCACCATTAGGCTCCACTCTTTTACGCTTCCCTTCATTTGCACATTCTTGCCCTTATAAATTTTGTGGGCTCTCCTTATGCATCATCTACCTTCCATTGTCTTTTTGACCTACACTAGCCAAAGCAATCCTTTCTTCCTCTAACCCTTGTTGGGGACGCAATTCGTTTGCCTCTGCAAAACCCCGATATCCGCATCTTTCCACCAACTTGTGGTTTATACATGTGATATTTCAAACTCGTTTCTCCTTTTTTCTCCTTTTCCACTAATCTCTTCAATGGAATGTAATCTTGTGGATTTCCCTTTCTTTGGGTTGTTTCGTATTTGGTCTACACCATGTCTTCTAGTGTATTTTACATTCATTTTGATTTTCTTATGTCTTAAATTTGCAAATTCCTTTAGTTGGATAGATTTGTGTGATTGGCTCTTTTTGTGGTATTGTGTGGTACTCATTTTTTTGCTAAAAGATTCTTTTTGTTTTATGCCATTTTCATAATCATGTTGTACTTAAGGTTCAACAATATACCCCTTTAATGGACTCCCCCTTATGCCTAGGGTTAGATGTTGTATTCATCCGACTTTTTTTTTAGAGAGAGCAAAGCCATGAAAAAGAAAATAAATTTTGGCCTTGGAATATAAATCAAATTCATGCCCTACTAAACCATGTTCGTGTAGGGTTAATCAAACCTTTGTTTTCTAATGCACCGATATGGGATCGCTAGTAGTAGATGGCAATGTTAGTGATTTATTTGCAAAGTATTTCTAGTTTGGTTGAAATATTTTTCATGCATAAGTTTCATGACAAATGAAAATCTTTTTAAAGTTGATCTCTATGACAAATTTGCATGATTGTAGATCCCTTGTACTCTCATGTTGTGGTTAATGGAATTAGTTTATTGTGTGTTGTATATGTGGACATATCTTACTAGGAAGGTTAAAGATGGAGAACGAAACACCGTATAGGTATATGTTTTTACTTTATGTTTGAAATAGCGATTGTTTGAGGTTCTACTTTTAGAACACCAAAGCATCCGTCTACATTTAAATAAGGTTATTTATTGCAAAATAACATGTCATTTCAAAAATGCTAAAACTTATGGTAAAGACAAAAAGGAAAGCAAAAGGATTCATTGTGGAATTTCTCTTGGTTCATTAATTTGAGTCGAATAGGAATCACTCAATAAAAATAGGAGAATACTTCAATTCACATTGCCTTAAGGAATAGGGTGAATTTCTAATCTCTAGATTTTCGTCTTTCATGGCTTTCCTCTATACGATGTAACATTGTCCTAGCATGTAAAAAGACATCTCCCGAATGGTGGTGAACAGAGTGTGAGAGAAAATCCCCATGCAATTAATATATTCTTGTTTGGCTAAAATGAAAATCAAAAATAAAATTTATTTCAAATTTAAGAATTTGGACATGCAATTGTGCAAGGTTTGGACTTTTGGAACTTAAAGTGTTTCTCTTCCACTAAAGGTATAGTATATTTATAGTTTGGTTGAAACTTAAGTAAAGGTCCACAAACATATTTGTTTGCTCAAGGTTTTTTCATGGAATTGTTAGACAATATGAAAATTAATACCATAAAGAAAACACATGGGGTTTCATAGTTTATTTACATTGGTAATATTATTGGTTTCTAGATTACTAGAGAATTCATACCGTAAATTCTCCACGCTCAACTACCCATTGACTTTTTTGTTTTACAAAAATAATCTTGAAAATCAAGAACTATAATGTTTTGGCAAAGATTTAATGGTGATTTTTGTATAATCCTAAAAATCACCTTCATTGTTTACATTCTCTTTCTAATGCTTAGCTAGCTCAAGTTGGTCAAGACAACCATGATTTCTTTTACATGGTCAACCTTTGCAACATCTAACTCAAAACTATCTCCATATTATTTCAATGAAATATCACTTAATTTTTTTATGATGACCACAATGGTTGACTTATGGCCCATATGGTTTAACATCTAATGTCAAACATGAACTTGAACCTTGTCCATTACTTTTGCATGGGCAGATTTTGGCATGATTTTGCATTATTTTATAAATGTGCATGCATGCACGCACACGCACTTGCACACACATACACACACACACTTTTTGAAAGAAGAGGACCAAAAACTCTCTCTAATTTGTCCCTCTAACATACTTATGATTTTTTTCAAAAAATAAAAATGATAAAAAAAAAATTGTTCGAACTTAAAGATGTTTTTTTAATCAAACTTTATCCCTTGGAAAACTTAAACTAAATTTTATCCTTGTCAAACATGAACTTGAACTCAAACCTTATGACTCAAGGTCCAAGTAAAATATTTAAAATAATTCATACTCAAGCACCATAAAAATCTTTAATAATTTGTTACTCTTTCCCGAGGTCTCGTCATTTTTTTGCATCTAAAGGGGAATCATTATTCATAACATAGTACACTAGCGTAAGATTAGTTTTGATCAACATCCTAAAATATATGTCAAAAGCACACTTTGGGGGAAAATGTGGGCTTAGGAAAATTTGGTGCAATGTATCCAATCCTCAAAATTTCCACCTTCCCGCTTCAAATATGTATTAGCATAAAAACATGGCATTTGAGTATTTGGGATTCAATGAGGATGTTGTTGCAAACAAGGATATCTATCCCCTTGTTGCTGAAAATGAGATTGAATAATATCAAGAGGCCATTGAACCATCCCTTGAAGTATATTTGGGGACTACCTAGTTGAGAGCCAATTGGATGTTGATCCTTTCTACACCACACTAATGGTTAATGGTTGGATCTTACATAATTGCATGTTTGACTCAGGTGCTTCTTGTAATATCATGTCATTGGTAGTCATGAATGAACTTGGTATAAAGATAACAACTACCTATGGAATATGTTATGTCATGGATTCAAGAGAAGTACCTATTGTTGGTTGTGTAAAGGGATTGGTTGTATAATTGGTGGATCACCTTGGAAATTACTTGACAATGAATGTTTTTGTTGATTGCCCTGCCAAATGGGGAATGTTATTGTCAAGAAAGTGGGAAACAAGTGTGGGAGGTAGTGTGCAAATGGACCTTTCTTATGCTACCATTCCTTTGGAAGGAAAATTGGTGAAGATACATAGGGAAGAGAAGTTGATGCATCTAATTGAAGACCCTATGAATGCATCATATGAGGTGTTGTATATAAATTTGGATTTGGGAAACTTTGTTGGTAATACAGACTTTGAAGATCAATGTCTCAACCTTAGAACTCATTTTTAAGATCCCAATGCTCCTTGGCTAATATATTTTGATGGAGTGTATTCTAGTTTGGGCAATGGAGAAGGAGTTGTGATGTTTTCCCAAAATCAAAGATCCTTTAACTTTTCATTTAGATTATCTTTGAGTGCACAAATAACATTTTTGAATACGAGGCACTCATACTTGGTTTGAGGATTTCTTGGAGACATGGGATAAAGGACTTGATTATAAAAGGTGACTTTGAATTGGTTGTTAAGTAAATAAGAAAACTATATACACCAAGTGTTAGAGGTTGAAACAATATAGAAATGCAACATGGGATTTAATTGAGATGTTTGATTCTTTCAACATTGAATATCATGAAAGAAGTTAAAATGTAAAGAATCGATAGGTTAGCGGTCTTGGCATCTCACTATGGTAACAAAGTTATATCCCCATACTACAATTTTTAGGTTGATATTTTTGCTAAGCCTTACATACTGCAGACAACATTAAACATTGGCAAGTATTTGATGATGACTCTCACATCATGAAATTCTTAAGTTACAAAGATGAGTTTGCTAATCAATTGATTGATCTCGAGCCTATGATAGAGACGTGTGATGGAAAAGAGACCTTGTTTGGGAAGGAGATGATTCAATTGAAGACTAACACAATCCCAAGAGATTCGATTAGCCTTGAATCTACTTTTGATGGTGTTGACAGAGTTGTGAACAAGTCCACCCACATTCCAAGAGATGTAATTGAATGTAACTTAGGAACTTTCCAAGATCCAATAAAATTTTGGTTGGGAAAAAATTTAAATGCAAATGAAAAAATAGCCTATATCAAACTATTAAGAAAATATCATGACTGTTTGGCGTGGTCCTATTTTGAGTTGAAATCCTATAGGAAGATCTGTTTCAGCATGTGATACCTTTGGATCCTCACACCAAGCCCTTTAGGTAGAAACAAAGGCCAATCAACCCCATCCTTACAACTAAAATGCAAGAAGAGCTTAAGAGACTCAAGGATGGAGGCATCATTCATCCTATAAGATACTCTTCATGGGTTTCCAATCTGGTTCTAGTAAGAAAGAAAAATGGGGACATCAGATTGTGTGTTGACTTCATAAATTTAACAAGGCTTCATTGAAATACAAACATCCCTTTCCAAACATGTATAACCTTTTGCAAAAGGTAACAGGGTCATAAATGCTTTCAACATTGAATGGTTTCTCTGCTTAAAATAAAGTGGTCGTCAAATAAAATGAGACATACAAGACTGCTTTCACCACTCCATGGGGAACCCATGTCTATGTCAGAATTCCATTTGGTCTAATGAACGCAGGAGCCACTTTCCAAACAGAAATAAATGTAGCATTTTTTGGATTCATCAATGACTTTATTGTGGTTTACCAAGATGATATAGAAGTCTTTTCTAATAAGAGGGGTGATCACTTAGAGCACATTGAAAAGATCATGATTAGGTGTAGAGATTTTGGTATCTCATTGAACCCGAGAAGTGTCATTTTGGTGTGCAAAAGGCAAAGTTGTTGGGGCACATTGTGTCTTAAGGAGTTATGATTGACCCTGAGAGGGTGGAGGAAATTGATAAATTACCCATTCCCCAATCCAAGAAAGGTATACAATCTTTCTTTAGTCAAATTAAATTTTTAGAAGGCTTGTATCTAAATTTGCTAAGATCACTCTACCTATCACAAGTATGTTGAAGAAATATCAAATTATCAAATGGGGAGATGAGGCAATGCATACATTCAAAGGAGTGAAAGATGCATTGAAGATTGCCCATGTGTTAGCTAGTCCAGATTATAAAAAGGAGTTTCAAATTTTCTCCTTTGCATTTGAATTTACCATTGCCTCAATTTTATTGCAAAAGGATGATGAAGGCCATGAGAAACCAATTGCATTATTTAGCAAGGCCTTACAAGGATCTAAATTGAAGTACAAAATCATGGAAAAATAGGCTTTTACAAGGATTTAAATTGAATTACAAGCTCAAGGGTTTTTTTATATGTTCCACACACCATGGTGAAGACATTTTGACATAAATGGAAGCTTTAAGGAAAAGGTTCAGATGGGTTAAAAACTATAAGAATATGACATGGATATTCAAACCACCAAGTTGGTAAGAGGCCTTGGTTTGGCAAGATTAATGGTAGAAGAAAATATGTAAGTTGTTGAAGTAAACAATGTTGTTGTTGATTTAGGTGATCCTCATGAAAAGGTATGTGCTTCCATTTGGTACAAGGACATTGTGTATTACTTGAAGAATTTGAATTGTCCTTTTAACCTAGATAAGAATCAAAGAAGGACATTGAATTTGGTGTCCCAAATACATCTTGACTGACTTTGGTTTAGCTTGGAAGAATTTGGAAGGGGTCTTGTTAAGATGTATAATTGAAGATGAAGCTCTAGGATGATTAATGAGTTTCATGGAGGAATTTGTGGTGGCCATTATGTTGTTAAAGTGACTAATCATAATATTTTGAGGGTATGTTATTGGTGGCCATCTTTGTTTAGGTATGTTTCTCAAGTTGTAAGGAGGTGTGAAGGTTATCAATGTTTCTTAGTCAAAGCTAAAAGCTTCAGGATCCATTCTACCGCAAACCATCTCAAAGAGAGGATCCTTGTAGGAAATGGGGGATGTATTTTATTGGTGAAATAACAGAGGTATATAGTGTAGGCCACAAGTGGATTTTTTTGCTATAGATTACTTCACCAAGTGGGTTGAAGCAATCCCCACCAAGAAGGCTACTCACCAAGTTGTCATGGACTTCTTTTTGAAAAAATCATTTATAGTTTTGGTGTCCCAACCAAGTTAGTTGTTGATAATTTCATGAGTTTCAGAGATAAACCTCTTGTAACAATGTGTAAAGAATATGGGACAAACCTAACTTATGCCTCCAACTATAACCCCTAAGGAAATGGGCAAGATAAGTCAAGCAATAAGAACTTTCTCAAGATACTTAAGAGGACCTTGGAGGTTAACAAGAAGAAATGGGGTGAGAAATTGAAATTTTTAGTATGGGATAATAAAATCACACCTAAAAGGTCAATTGGAAAGAGCCCATTTGAGATAGTCTATGGCACCCAAGCAGTTCTTCCTCTTCATTTGAAGTTATCAATGTATCAATTCATGTAGCAACTTGGAGAGGAAGAAGGAATTAATCCTTATACAGCAAGGATAAACTAGATTGTTGAACTTGATGAGATTAGGAGAGAATCTCACTATAGAGACATAAATTTCAAGGAAAATTTGAAGAAGATATTTGACGATAAGGTCTCTCAAAAAAATTTCCAGATTCGAGACTTGGTGTTATCATGGGACAACAAGCATGAAGATAAGGGCAAGCATGGAAAGTTTGAATCTCTTTGGATGGGCCCTTATTCCATATATGTCATAATTAATGAGCATACCTTCTTTTTGAGAGATTTGTATGGTAAAATACTTGAGTTTCCTATCAATGGTAGGAATCTCAAACACTTCTTGGATTAGGTATATCCTAAAAACATTCCCTTTGTCTTGTGTATAGTACTTCCTTTGTTTGTTTTTCTATTCTTGGGTTTGCTTTGTGTTTTCACTATTCCTTTTGTTTTCCTTGGTAGGATTTTATAACTCATGTGATCTAAAATGCAAAAAACAAGTGTTTACCCATTTGACTTTGTTTCCCAATGGATAGGCTCCTTGTGCTACTTCTATGGTTTTTTCTATGGTATTTTGGATACTGCTAAGGGTATCCTCCCATGCTAGGGCCAATGTTTGTGCCCATTTTAATCCCCATGTTTCTTGGCACCATTTTTACAAAACCTTTCAAAACATTTTGAAGTGTGATTTAATTTAATTTGGATTAATTAAATTTGATTGCAAAGTAATTATTGTTCCTAATGATGTACAAATGTTAAAATACAATATGACACAAAAAAATAACATGTAAAGTATGAAACCCTAAGCAAGAGAGGGAGATAGAAGGACTTACCTTATTTCCAAATGGACAGGAATTGATTTGGGTAGGTGTGATGATGAGATTGCATAGTAACTATTGTTCCTAATGATGTACAAATGTTAAAATATAGTAAGACACAAACAAAGTAACATGTAAAGTATGAAACCCTTAGCAAGAGAGGGCAATAAAAGGACTTCGCTTATTTCCAAATGGACAAGAAGTGATCGGGTAGGTGTGACTGATGAATAGACTACAAAAAGGGTATTCATTGGTCACCTGAAAAATCTAGAGTGCGGGAATAGAGCTGGACACGGGCCAGTAGCAAGACAGGGGTGCCTAGGCATTAGAGACCAGGAACTCAGGCTGGTGTGACTGTGCGCAGATGCTCAAAATCTGGTTTCTTCTATGTCACTAGGGTTTCAAATCTATTCTTTGTTGATCACCTAATATTTGCTCCTTGATTGCCAAAGGTACTTGTAACCTACAAAAGATAAATTCACCTACACATACCCACAAACCACATAAAATCCGAAAAGGAAAACATAGAATGGGAGTCGACCGACCTGACGTTCACCTCGAGAGTGAACTTACAACTAAGCATTGCACTACATCTCAAAATCCTTGTAGTTATGGTGTGTGTGTGTGTGGAAATGATGCCCTAGGATTCCCTTGTGAAAGTTTCACTTAATAGTGGGTTGTAGTAGCTAGAATGTAGCGATGCAATAATATGTGTGGATGGAATAAAATAGTCTTCCCTTTCCTATGTTGTGTATGCAGAAGTATGCATCCTTTGTCCCTTCAACGAATGTTATATAGATGCCTTTGGAGTGATTTAGTGCCTTTGGAATGCAAGATTAGGTGATGATAGTAATGTTTAGTGCTTAGTCCCTTATTTTGAACACATAATTGTGTATTTATATGATTCCCTTGTTTGAATTTCGTAATTGACAACTGGAAGGTTGATCCATAAGTGAAAAATATGCCCAAAAGATAAAATATACCCAAAAAGAGTGAGTAAGGTAAGAAATGGTCGGGGGGGGCACCCAGAGGGGACAAGAGTGCCTAGGCATTGTTTTCTGGTCAAGGCGCTGTGTCTAAAGCCATGAAAGATAAAAGAGTTAAGTTAAGACGGGATGTAAGGTGTGTAACTCTAAAGAGAAAATAATAAACAAAGAAAAGAGGCCAAAGATAGTTGTTAATCATGATTTTAAAAAATTGAAATTATTAAGCCCTATATATTATAGAGTCACTATGCAATAATAAAGTGATGAAGTACAACTATGACCTAAACAATAAGCAAGATAAAAAGGAAACCTTATGTGAAAGATAAGGAATAAAGTATTTTGTTGATTTTACAATTAATCTTGAGTTATGCCAAACTGGAAGACTGATAAAACCAAAAGGTGGACTGTCGCAACCGAACCTAGAAAATTGTAGAACTGTCACAAATGTCGAGACTAGGGCGCCTGAAGGGTAAGGGGCACCTAGGAATCAGACCGGTTACAGGCACCACACTGCGAAAAACCTCATAAACTAATTTTTCCAAAGTGTCACAAGATGTTCTCTAGACTTCACTCTTTTTGTCTATATGTTACCGCATGATCGTTGAGTTCGCTTGTAACCTACAAAACAATAAACCTCCTGCAAAACCCCAAAACACATCAAATCATAAAAAAAAAAAGATGTAAATGGGGAGTCAAACCGACCAGAAGGTCACCTAACTAGGTGAACTTACGATCTAGACATTGCATTACATTTGGACTCCATGTAATTCTCATGTGTGTGTAAGAATCATACCCTAGGAGGCTCTTGTGCAATATGCATTTGATCTCGAGAAATAGCTAGATGTAACAATGTAAGTAGATGTGTGGATGGAAAAATGAACTTCCCCTCCTATGTGTGTATGTAGAAAATGTAGTCCCTTGTCCCTTAAATGAATCTAGATGGATGCTCGATGCTCTTAAAATGCCTTTCATGCAACCTTAGGTGATAGTAATAGATGCTTAGAGCTTAGTCCCTTTATTTGATCACATAACATTGTATTTATATAATTCCCTTGTTTAAATTTTGTAATTAACCACTAAAAGGTCAACCCATAAGAAATCAAGATGTTCAACAACTAGAAGAGGCCCAAAAGAGGCAAGTAAGATACAAAGAGGTCAGGGGCACCCGAGAGGACGAGGGCACATGGACGCCGACGTCTTGGCTAGGTCTTGGTGTCCAGACTCGGAGAAGCTAAAGTGATGAAAGTTATTTTGGGAAGTAGGGTGTGTAAGACTAAGAAGGAAATTATAAACAAAGTAAAGAGGCTAAAGACAGTGGTCAATTAGTACTTTTCTCTCTTAGGAATCATATGAATGCAAGTATGTGATTAAGACCTAGAAATGTACCCAAGTGTGTGATTTAGTGTCTACATTTTCCCCCACTTTATGTTGTTGAGTGAATTATTGATAACATAAAGTAAATAAGAGATGTGTACCTGATAACCATGTAGATCGATGGTGAAAGTGTGCCGAGGAGACAAGAAAAAGTGTGGAGTGAAAAATGAAGTGCAAAAGCTATAGAAGAGGAAGTGACCATAGGGGTGAAGCGTATGACGTTGTAGCATGTTGTGTTGCATTGTATATGTTGTCATTATCATTTGTGCTTGATGTGTTTTCTAATGTGAATGTTGTTTCCCATAAGGATGAACTTGCAAAGTGAAGAGAAAAAGACTAGTCAAATATGTGTATATGTAAAATTTGATTCAAATATGTAAAATGTGAAAACATAGTAAAAGGAACATGTGCACCTGATCCGTGATGAGTGAAAATATAGAAAGTGTCTTGAATATGTTGAAGAATAATGAGTTTTTGGGTGATCTCATGCCAATAGCAAGTTTTTGGGGTGATCTCACGCCACGGCAGAAGAAGTATTGGGGAGAAAGGTCTAGTGTTATTCTCCAACCTTAATCGCTTCCCGATGATTGATATACCACCGCATGAGATGGTGTGGCCATGCTTTGTTCAAGTTTGATCTAGTTCAATCCAACACAAATATAAAAAGGAGATGGAATAAATTATGATTTTTGGATGATTGTGCATGTACTATGAAAGACGTTGTGTAAAGCGTGTTAATATGAGAAAATCACTATAATCGCCCCTTGGTTATAAGCACCCAATAAGGGTTAGGAGCTCTCAAGCACTCATGTCTATATCTGGGTGCTTTGACATATGTCTTGTGTTGAAGACCAAAGTCGAGAATCTGGGTCATTTCTATAACTGAATATTGTTTTGTGCATGTACTATGCAGTCTAAACTATAAATTTGTATTGATGTATGGGGTGAGTGATTCACCTAATGTATTCCCCCCTTGTTTGGGGTGCATGCGACATCACTAGGAGTATGTTTCTACAAGTAGAGGACCACTTGTAGATTTAAATCTGATGCCCTATAAGGGGGGAGGGATTTTTCTTAGTAAAAACCAGGGCACACACAAACAAAGTGGTTGAAAACATGTGTTAGTGCAAACAAGAAAATACACATATAGAAGACAATGTGTAAGCTAACAAGAAAGAAGACAATGTAGATTGTGAAAAGTGGGTTTAAAACATGGGACATCACTCACAATGTCTCAAAAAAAATGGGCTAAAGCGACCAAAAGCATACAAGCAATGAACAAGTAAAACATAGGGCAAAGCCCACAAATAATGTTAGATAGTGGAAAACAATGGTAAGCAAGTAGCAAGTAAAGTATCAGACAACCATGGTAGCAAATAGTTCCTGCAAAGAAAATATTACATGTGAAGCACCCGTTAATATGTTAGAAATATAAAAATTATGTCAAAGCATGTATGATCCGATATAGTAGTGTGCTAGTAAGAATAAGTAGTATACAATGAAACAATAACACCTGTTATGTGTATGAAATTAGATACCCCCAAGATCCTCAATGGGACTAGTAAGAGGTACAATGCCAAACATCCATGTTGTGTGTGAAGACCTATGTAATGTCTGCATTCATAACTAGAGAACAAGTGAACGCACATGTTGGCACGTGCGTCCATCGCTCCCCGTGAGTTTCGTGACATGGACTAACCGCCTCTCATGGATCCTAACTCTGGAAATTGTAGCGAAGATTAACGCTTGCAGATTTTGGTCTAATGGAAATTGTGGTCCAAAAAATGGTATCAAAGCGACAAGTCTCGAGTTCATAACTCGCTCAGTAACACTAGGGGGATTTTGGCACATGTGTCCAACACTCCCCATGAATTTCATGACATGGACTAACCGCCTCTCATGGATCCTAACTCTGGAGATTGTAGCGGAGATTAATGCTTTGTGTTTTAGTCTAATGAAAATCTAGGTCCAACATATGTGTATATAGAAAAGATAATGACAGACAAAATATTTGACTAGCATAGTAAACAAAGTGTACATGTGAGTATAAGCAAGAATAATGTGCAACCAAGATATGCAGTATGTTGTGAGTGAGTGGAATGGAATGCAAGATGAATGTGATAGGAGAAGTGTGCCCCTTGATCAAATGTGAATGAGCAATAGTAAAACAAGGTTCATTTATAAATGACCCTTAGTAGTCAAGAATGAACCATAGAACAAGAGTGTGTCATCAGGAAATGGTTTGAATTATATGCACTAAAAATATATGATAGATGAAGCAT
Source organism: Taxus wallichiana var. yunnanensis (assembly GCA_018340775.1). NCBI lineage: Eukaryota > Viridiplantae > Streptophyta > Pinopsida > Cupressales > Taxaceae > Taxus > Taxus wallichiana. Next base: position 662,027,384 of record CM031242.1, read on the forward strand.
ATAGCGTAAAGAGTGTGAATGTGATGAGGTGAGGTTCATTTCATAGTTATACCCTCAGTAGTCGAGTATGAACCATGGAACTAGAGTGCGTCATCGGGAAGTGTGTTGTGATGAATGTGCACTAAAAATATTTTTCAAAAATGTGTCATGTGTATAAATGTGTAGTGTGTATGATGTGATGTTCATGAATGTAGTGAGCCCTTAATAGTCAAGTGTGAACCATAGCACAATAGTGTGTCATCGAGAAATGACGATACAATCTGTGTATCAAGTTATGTGATGATGCTCATAAATATGACGTATGAAGCACAAATCGTAATAGAAACACCTGATAATGTTAGGAGGGGGAAGTAAGCATGATGCCCCCAAGTGTATGATGATGAAGATCTATGTGATGACATGAGAGATACCATGCCATTTTGGGAGAGCATTATTTGTGTCATGATAAGAGAGAGCCACCATAATGGTAGGAAAAAACAATGATATTACCATACGATGGTGGTGGAGTTTGAAATGTGTCCTGGCCATCAGTAGAAGAAGCATTTGCTTTGACAAAGTGAATTGGAAATGGAAGTGGAGTATGATGGGGAGGAATCTTGAATGGTGGTGGCTAATGTGGGGTTGATAACATTTTAGAAGGCGGGAGGAGAAGAGGGTGGACTAATTTTGAGAGGCGGTTGCTTAGTTTGACTTGGTAGTGCCATAGATGAATTGAGAACATGAAGAGTGATACTAATTTTAAGAGGAAGTTGCTTAGTTTGAGCGGGTTGCTTAGGTAGCACTTGAGTGGTAGAAGAAGAAACATTAGAAGTGATGACATGATGTTCATTAGACATAGATGAATTGGATTCATGAACCCAATGAGATGAAGTAATTGAAAATGAACATGTAACATTATTTTGTGTAGCAAATGAGATAAGACCATAACACTTAAGATGGCCAATTTTTCAGTTAAGAGCATAGAAATCATTTTCATTATGTCCATTGATTCGATGGTAATTGAAATATGGATGACCTTGATATTTTTCAAGACGATAAGGAGGATAAAAATGAGTAGATGGCAAGTTGATCAATTGATGAGTGAGTAGTTGAGGAAGAATATCTTGTTGCTTAGCATTGAGATCAAACTTGAGAGGTGTGAGGAGCGAAAATATTTGAGGTTCATTGATATGAGCACATGTAGAAGACATAGAATGAGGATAAGAAGAAGAACTAGCATGAGCCTGAGAAGTGTCCTTAAGATGTTGGATTTCATATTTTAGAGATGTAATCGTGGATTCCATAACCTGAAATTTATCTTGAAATAAAGAATGTAAAGCTTGAATAGACTTGCAGATTGATTGATTGGCATTAGAACTAATAGAGTCATTAGAGAGATGATCGAAGATGGCACTGACTTATGAAGGTAACATGTTGATAGGGAGATACATAGTGTCTATGGTTTTATGGAGAACATCTTTACAAGATGGGTGCATTTGAAGCAATTGAAGTAAGGAGACTTTGAGAGACCTTATGAGCCATGAGAGAAGAAAAAAATGAGGATCCAAGAGTGTTTGAATGTGATGGGTTCGCCAAATGATTTTACAAAAGTTGAGATTATTAAACCCTAGATAATGTAGAGTCGCAACACAATAATAAAGTGATGAAGTATAATTTTGACCTAAGCAATAAACAAGATAGAAATGAAACCCTAGGTGCAAGAGAAGGAATAAAGTACTTTGATGATTTCACAATTAATCATGAGTTATACCGAGATGGAATATCGATAAAACCGACAGTCAATTGTCACAACCGAACCTTGAAAATTGTAGAATTGTTGAAAATGTCGGGACAAGGGCACTGGATAGAGTCGAGGGTGCCTAGGCGCTGTGTAGACTAATTTTGGGTGCCCGTGACTACAAAAAAATCTCATAAACTAATTTTTGTAGTGTCACAATATGTTTGTTATACTTCACTCTTTTTCACCTATATGTTACTATATGTCTGCCGTGTTCACTGTAACTTGCAAAACAAGAGACCACTTGCAAAACCCCAAAACACATCAAATCCTAAAAAGAAAAATATGCAAATGGGGAATTAGAATGACCTCAAAGCAGTCACCCTACCGAGGGAAATTATGATCTGGGAACTACACTACATTTTAGACTCCATGTAGTTCTCGTGTGTGTACAAAAATCATGCCCTAGGAGGATCTTGTGTAAGATGCACTTGATAGTGAGTAATAACTAGATATAACAATGTAAGTAGATGTGCAAATGGAAAAATGAACTTCCCATCATATGCGTGTATGTATAAAATGTAGTCCTTTATCCCTTAAACAAAGCTAGATGGATGCTTTGATGCTTAGAGCTTGGTTCCTTAATTTGATCACATAACATTGTATTTATATGATTCCCTTGTTTGAATTTCATAATTAACCACTAAAAGGTCGACCCATAAGAAATCAAGATGTCCAACTAGAAGAGGCCCAAAAGAGGTGAGTAAGATACAAAGAGGTCGGGGCACCTAGAGGGGATGAGGGCATCCGGGCGCGACATCTTGGCTAGGCATTGGTGTCTAGACTTAGAGAAGCTGAAGTGATGAAGGTCAAACTAGGCAATGGGGTGTGTAAGACCAAGAAGGAAACCATAAAGAAAGCAAAGAGGCCAAAGACAATAGTCAATTAGTAATTTTCTCACTTAGGAATCATATGAATGCAAGTATGTGATTAGGACCTAGAAATGTACCCAAGTGCGTGATTTAGTGTCTACAAATCACCAATTTTCTTGCTTGTGAATCATGTAAATGCTAGCATGCTTTTAGGGCTTAGAAATGTACCCAAGTGCGTGATTTTGTGTCTAGATTCCCCCACTTTATGTTATTGATCGAATACTTGATAACATAAAGTAGATAAGATATGCGTACCTTATGATCCTAAAAAGTGTGTGGCGAATAACATGCCAAGTGGACAATTGAAGCATGGAATGACTGCAAAGCGAAGTGTGGAGACTAGGAAAGGAAAGTGACCATAGGGGTGAAGCATATGTGTTGCTTATACATGTTGTTGTGCTTGTATTTTTGTTGTAGGTTGCTTCTTGTTGCGTATTAAGGAAGAACTTGTAAAAGAAGAGTGAAAGAGTAGTCAAAGTCATGCATATAAAAAATCTAAGTATGTAAAAGTATGTAAAAAGGAAAGTGTGCACCTGATGTCAAAGAGTGTAAAGGATAGAAAGTTGTCTGAAATGTTATGAAGAGTGACTTTTTAGGAAATATCACGTCGATAACGAGTTTTTTGGGTGATCTCATGTCGAGTGTGATTTTTTTGAGTGATCTCATGTCGAGTGTGAGTTTTTTGAGTGATCTCATGTCAAATGTGAGTTTTTAAGGCGATCTCATGCCAAGAGCAAGTGTTTAGGACAAAGGTCTAGTTTTACTCTCCTTCCATGACTCTACCATCATAAAAACCACTATAGATGGTACGTCCCAATTTAGTTTTGATTTTCCCGAATCGGCCCGATTTTTTCTAATTGTATTGATTGTTCCGATTGAAGGAGATATAATGTATTATGTAACTAGAGGCCTATGCATGTAACTATAGAACTACTCGACGACTTATGTGAATTGTTCTAATTTGAGAAGCTAATTGTGTGTGCCCCCAAGACATTAGTATCTAGGGAGGACACAGTGCCCAGCGCTACTATATGAGTCCGGGCATTGGTGTATGTAATTTATGATTCATTTTTGGGTTGTTATGTGATCTGTGTTCTTGTGTTATTTTTGTGTTGTGATGTTATGAATTGTAGCTCGAGCTGTTGTAGGGGTGATTTGTTCACCCAATGTATGCCCCCTCATTTGGGGTGCATGCAACAATAGTAGGAGAATGCAGCCCAAAGGAGAGGACCTAATGTTGATCTAAAGTGGATACATGTAGGGGTAGGGGATGTGCATGGTAGAAACCAAGGCACGTGCAAACAAATAAGGCTAGTAAAAAGTGTTAGTATAAAAGCTAGCATGTAAGAGAAGACAATGTAACAAGCAAGTAGTAAGACAATATGGATCACTAAAAGTGGGTTTCAAACATGGGACATTGCTCGTAACGTCACAAGACAATCAAGGCCGAAGTGGCCAAAAACATACAATGATAAAATGAGACATAGGGAAAAGCCTGCAAAAAAATAACATAAAGCAAAATGTGACGAATATCCATAGTTTTATATAGTCTTGCAAGGAAAATGCTACACATGAAGCACTCGTTAGCATGTTAGAAAGATAAATAACATGTCATGAGCGTGTATAAAACAATGAAAGGTAAACTAATTGTAATGAGTATGAGTGTGATGGTGCGGTATGCAAAATGTGAAGATAATAGAAGCAACGTGCCCCCAACGGAAGAGCATGAGACAAGGTTTACTTATAGGAACTCTCAACATTCAAGAATGAACCATGGAACAAGAGTGTGTCATCGGGAATGTGTTGTGTGAGAATAGATGCTAGAAATATGTATCGTGAAGCACAAAGCGTGAAATGTGTAGTGGATGTGAGGTTCATTTCAGAATTAGACCCTCAACAATTGAGTATGAACTATGGAACTAGAGTGCGTCATAGGGTAATGACGATACAATGCGTGTATCAAAAAGTATGAAAGTGTGTAAAAGGATTAGTTTTGATGTTTGGAGTGCAAAGTGTGGTAGTAGATGATAGAGACGATTGATAGTACTAGAAGGGGGAGAAGTACAATGCCCCTAAGTGTGTCGTGGATGGAGATTTATGTGATAATGCAAGAGATACCATGCCAGTGTAGGAGAGTGTTAGTTGTGCTATGAGAATAGAGAGAATCATCACAATGGTAGGTAGGAGTAAGAGTAGAACCAATGTTGGATTTTGGGTTGAAATGAGGAAGTCTAAGGAGGTTATCTAGGGTTTTTTTGTCTTGCTTGGTTGGGGTTAGTAATTTGGAATTGGTTATTCCAGAGAGCTCTTGATAGGAGGAGAGGATGAAGAACGGATTTTGAGTGGTGGTTTCTTGACGGGGGAGGAGATGGAGGATGAATTTGGAGTGGTGGTTGTTTGACAGGAGGAGGAGATGGAGGATGGATTTTGAGTGGTGGTTGCTTAGTGTGAATAGGTTGGATAGGTTGCTCTGGACTGACTAGAGGAGGAACATTAGTGGTTAGGGATTGATGCTCATGAGACATGGAAGGACCAAATTTAGGAGCCCATTGAGATTTAGAAATTAAAGATGAGCATGAAGTAAAATGTTGTGCATCGAATGAGATAAAACCTTGATGCTCAAGGTGCTTAATTCTTCATTTTAAAGCATAGCAATCATTATAATTATGTCCATTAATTTTATGATACGTATAAAATGGGAGTCCTTGGTATTTGGCAAGGAAATAAGGAAGATATAAATGAGTATTTGGAAAGTTGATCAATTGGTGAGTGAGGAGCTAAGGAAGAACCTCATGTTGCTTAATATTGAGATCAAACTTGAGAGGTGTGGGTAGTAGTAAGACTTGGGGTTCACTAACATGAGCACATGTAGATGATATAGGATTAGGATGAGATGTAGAAGAACAACTAACAAAAGCCTTAAAAGCATCCTTGAGATGTTGGATTTCAGCTTTAAGAGATGTAATCGTGGTTTCCATAGCGTCAAATTTATCTTGAAAAGCATGGTGTAAAGCTTGAATTGACTCTAAGATAGCTAGATTGGTTGGAGGATTAGGACATATCGATTCATTAGATAGACGATCAAAGATAACACTTACTTACGCAGGCTGACATATTGAGAGGGAAGTACGAGTATCTAGTTATTTTTAGAGAACATATTTGCAAGGTGGGTGCATTTAAAGTAAGTCATGCAAGGAGATTAGAGGATTTTTAGGAGCCATGAAAGAAGATTGGGTAAAATAGGAAAAATGAGGATCTAAGTGTTTGATCACGAGTTGGGTTCACCAAATGATTTAATTTAAGTTGGATTAATTAAATCGATTGCATAATAACTATTGTTCCTAATGATGTACAAATGTTAAAATACAATATGACACAAGCAAAATATCATGTAAAGTATGAAACCCTAATTTAGAGAGGGTGATATGAATTATTTGATTTCGAATGGATGATAAGTGATTTAGGTAGGTGCAATCGATGAGCAGTCTTGTCCCAAATAACCACTCTAGTTATTTGGACAACTTACAAATGATCGCTCGAGTTCAAGTTTTTCGGGTTACGTGCGCTCTTGGTTATATCATTGTCACAATTCACTTGGTTGTAGTTCTTCGCATGCACCCTCATGTGCCCTTTGTACTTATTCCTTGCTTTCTTCCTTCCCTTCATGCCCTCCTCGCTTCCTTCTATGTGCTTCGCCTCTTCCCTATTCTTATATCTCCTTCCATTTTCCACTCACACACACTCCTTCCACACTTGCCTTCATTTCAATAGTTTACGCACCCTATCGCATGCCTCTATAGACTTTCCTTCCATTTTGGATAATTCCTTGGTATGCTTTCCCCATGCATGCCCTTCCTTCTTGAGTCTCGCACACTTCTTCATGTGTGATCATTTCTCTTTCGCTTTCCGCCTCTTGCACTTCCCTACACAATTTTTTATGTGTTTCCTTGTCTTGCGCTCCTCTTATCCTACACATGCATGCATACCTCTATAGATATACACCTTTTTCTTCTCACTTCTCGTGCACCCTTTTACAAATTCTTGCAAACCTTTCCATTCTTCCCTCTCACACCTACAACTCTTGTGCGCACACCAAGTGTTGTTGAGCATAGAAAAATGACTAAGTCCCAGAATAGAGGTTGACACACTTGGAAGACATTGTAGAAGAAAGGTGCATGAGGAAGCATGCACGAGGATGAGAGGGTTTACATGCAGAGATAGGACAAGGTTACTTATGCAATGATTAACACTTAGCCAATTTTGGAATGAAGATCTAAAGATAGACATGGAGTGCGGAGTGCATCTTCTAGAAGACTTGAAGAACACACAAAGGCTATTTTGGGAAAACAAAAGATCAAATGACATGCATAACACTTAGCCAATTTTGGAATGAAGAGCTAAAGATAGACATGGAGTGTGGAGCACATCTTCTAGAAGACTTGAAGAACACACAAAGGCTATTTTGGGAAAACAAAAGATCAAATGACATGCATGGCCCCAAGCTAATAATAGGATCTAAACTAAGGGATAATTGAAGTAGATCTATTGTTAGAAAGCTTGCATGATTTTTGTACTTAGCTTGTAGTGGTGCATGATTATTATTAGCATGTAGCCTATTTTTGAAGGTGCATAGGCGGTGAAGGGCAAGTCCCCACCCCTATAAATATGTATTGATTTACATGGTTTGGGATGATCACTTTTGTAATAGAGTTATGTTGTTGGATTATGTGTGCACATGACTCATGGTGACATTGTTATGTATGTAAGAAGCTTATGTGTTTTACAACAATTAATATAATGGATATTTGTCATTTGGATATTGTGTTTGACATAATTGAACATGGATCTTGTATGGTAAATCTTATTATAGTTCTTGTTTAAGTGTTCTTGCATATGGTTAAGATCTAGATCTAGTTTATGCACTTTGTTATACTTAATTATCTTTGATGGATCTGGAATATATGTTTAATCATGTTAAATCCTTGAACAAACTAACATAAAAGAGGGACTGGTACCTTTGGGTGATTCAAGTGAGCACTCAATTCAGGTTGAGTGATGTGCCATGGCACCTTGGTCTTTTGTGGGTAAAATCTAGGCTACATTTTGGTTCATTGCCGGGACCTATTTTTAGTTGTTTGTCAAGATGTTGCATGATGAAGATGTACTGGTTGACCTTGGCCAGTGTTGAAGAGTGGTTAGATGATTTAGAGGAAGAATATGCTCACAGATTTAGCATTGGACCTGATTTTAATGCATGCACATAGGTTGAATAGAATCGTATCACGAGTTGTATGAGAGGTTCTTCTCCATATTTCCTATAGAGTTGTACGAGTGGTTGGTTGCTTACACTTCAAAGAGAAACTAGAGGTTTCGTACACTTGTTTGGACAGGAAGAATTCCAGGCTTTGTATGATGTAGATCTGACTTGGACGCACGTTGTAGATCATTGGTTATGTGGTTTTCGAATAGCTATATTTTAGAGTACACAATTTCTACTTATTCTTGTCTAGAGGTTGTTGAGTTCTAGTTCATGCGTGAACCTAAAGGATCTTATTTGCATGGTATTCCTTTGGCAATTAAGATCTTGATTATGACCCTAGCTTTGGAAGAGAAACCTATGGCTAGATAAACCCCACCACGCATGGGGGCAGGAGCAGGTGTGGTGAAATATTGAGACCTAGCGTTAGAAATATAGATAGAAGGAACACATCTTAAGTTTAATGAGTAACACGAGAGGGACTTCGGAAGCAATGTGAAGTTGTGGGGTGAATTGCGTTATGGAGAGAAGCGGCTCATGAAGAATTTGGAGCTCATGCAGAGGATGTGGAGCCAGAGCATTTGGAACTCCCCCATTTGGGAAGGCATACTAAAGAACCCTTTTCAACCTCATATGAGAGCACTCTAGTGGAAACTACATAGGCTGCATTGGCATTCTTTTGATCCCCCCGACGACCTATCCCTTGGGTTTGGTTTTACAATTTCTACGATAGTTATCGATGTAAGCAAGCTAGTGTGGGAAATGAAGTAGCGATAACTAAAGTTGATTTATAGTCAAGTTCAGGTAGCTTATTCATCATTGGTGGCACAATCATCATCTATGTTATTTGGAGGACCAGTTAGAGGTATCTTTTCTGGTGCGTCATCGATAAAGAACTTGGCGTGTAGACCATTGGCATAACATCTTGAAGTATCACAACTCCACAGACTATGGGACTTCAGTTTAGCATAACTGTTGGAGCATAAGGCAATGCATCATCTGGTACGTTACCTAATTTAGGAGGAGGATCAAGTGGCTTGATATCTGGAAGATCTGGTAGTTCTAGGGGCAGAGGAAACACAGGTTTTGGATCTAGTGGGCACGGTCCACACCAACCCCAAAATATTTATATGGATATGTCTCTTTAGCTTCTAGAGTATAGAGGGATATAAGATGCAACTAAGCACGTGTATATGTGTGAGATACTATGGCGTGTGAAGGAGATTATAGCTCCTAAGCGTAAGGAAAGTCAGTTTGCAACTACACTGCAAGGGTGCGCACAAAATTGTTATAAGAAATTTGATCTGGACCAAACTTGTGGAGATTATACTGTGCTTCACGGGATAATTTCTTGAAAAGAGTTCTATATTCTTGAGTTTGAGCATAAGAGCATTAGTGTGCTTAAGGACATCAAGCGGTATGACCGAGATTATTTGGGAGTATGATACACATTTCAAAACCCTTTTGTCAAAGTTATCTTATGACATTCACCCGAGTCATCATGCTCAATGGTTCATTGGGTGGTGATCACGCCTTTCAAAAAGGTGCTCTCACACAAGACTTAAACATATCCACGTGAGGCACTTAAAACAACTCGCATGTTGAGGCGGTGAGAAGTGTAGATACATGAGTGAGCCTATTTTTAGAGGCCTAGATTTTAGCTATGGCTAAACATTTGAAGAAATTATTAGCTAACTCAACACATGAGATGCATAGTGGAATTTAGTGCACATATTGTGAAGTAGAAGGGCATACTAAGGACAATTGTCCTTGTAAAATAATGTGCACCATGTTCTTTGGATGCGAGATTTTTCACTCGGATCATGATTCAAGTAGGTGCCTATTGTTGTAATGTGCAACAAGAAAGAATGTGTCTTGTTACTACAAGATTTGCAAGTCTACCACTCATGATACTGAAAATTGTAGACTGATTGATCAGATTCATGATGTCATTGATACTAGTGTACGTTACCAGTGTTGTAAATAATTCAAAGGAGAAGGGTGAGCATCATGATCATGATCACAATGAAGGGTGCTCTAATGGAGGTTGTGGTAGAGGTCGAGGATACCGAGGAGGATTCAGAGGCCGAGGTCATGGCGGTGGAAGGAGTGAATTTCCTAGAGGAACATGTTATACATGTAGATTCCCTGATCATTACATGTGTGAATTCCCCCAGAACATTATCTATTCTTTTCATAGGAAGAATCACAACTATGAAGAATGTCCAAACTTTTATGAACACTTGAGTAAGAATCATAAGCAAGACAAGGGTGCGGGGATGGTTAGAGTACAACGAGTTGTGGAAGACTAGTGGATGCCAAAGTTAGCACCTGATCCTGAGTTGGTACCTGTGAAGATCACTACCGCTACCCCGAGGTGCTGCACACGCCGAGAAGCTCCAAAGTAGAAGCATGTTATCACAAATGAGGAGGTACTACATGAAAATTATCTGGACCCTATACATCGAAGGAAGTTTATCAAGAAACCATGGAGGTGATTAGGAATCTGTAGGGTGAGATACAATGTTTGAAAGTACAATCATAGAAGTTAGAGAAAAATAAATCAGTTGAGCTCCCTCAGATGATGTTGATGATTTAAAGGAAGTTTGCAAGATGTTGTGACATGAGAACATCATTCCTTTTTTGGGGGAGTGGTTAAAGGGAAACACCCCGTGCGCTAGAATAGAGCACGAAAGATAAATTTTGCATGCTAACCTTCCTCCTCATAGTCTGGATTATGACAAAGAGATCACTCTGAATGTTGTTGTTGATGGCTGGCTTTTAAGTAATATTTTGATTAAAACAGGTGTATAAATATACTCACTTTGGATGCATGGATTCAGATGGGCGAGACCACCATTACAGCCATCTTCAAATGTGTTGTTTATGGAAAATAGGACTAAAGCCACACCTATTGGGGTTTTAAAAGATGTTATGATTACTATACAAGGGGCCAAGTTTACTAGGGACTTTGAGGTCTTGGCGCTTGAAGGAGACAATTTTCCAAAACTACTTAGGTGCCCTTGGTGTTATGCAAACAACGTTGATCTGTGCTTCAATAAGGGTTACATTATTTTTGAGAACAAGGAAGAGTGTGTCATCATTCCTTTGGTAGATGGGAAAGTTGCACCTTATATAGAGCCCTTAAGTGAAGAGGATTTGAACATAATTTATGTGCACACCATTAGAGATCCGAAAGTGCTTGAGCCATCAAAGGAAGGAGTTATCCAATGGGATGATGCACAGTCCATGAGCGATACTACAAGTGTTGCATGTGATAACTAGGAACATGGCACTTATGAAATGGTTGGTCGTGAAGTGAGGAGTGCAGTTACGCAGGTAAGTAGGCCGTGTTGTGTTAGGCATTTAAGCGTGAACCAGTGTGCAAGGTACACCGGTAAAGGAAATCAAGTATTCCTACGTGTTATAGAAGTTCAATGGATAGATCAAGTGGAAAGAAGGAATATGCTAGTCTATACTCTATGTGGGACAACAACGCGTAGGTGGATGGTTCATAGGGATAATCTATGGAATGACGAGAAGTGAGAATTTCCTTCTCTGTGGAATTTCTCAAGAACAATGTTATCCCAAATTCACCCCCCGGAAAATTTGGTGAAGACAACTCCTGCACATAAGGGAAATATGAAGGAAACGACTCAGACCCGCGAGCTCACATTCCAAGATGACAAATAGGTTACAAGTGGGCTCGGAAATGAAATATCGTCGACAGTAAAATTTTCCTCCGTAATTTCTATTTCATTAATGTATGTATTAGGAATAGGATGTTGTTAAGTGTAATTAGTAGTAGCGTCTGATAGAAGATAACGGCACTCACATCAGTGCGGTGCCAATAATGTAGAGTACAGTAACAGTCAAAGTACAATAGGAATGTTGTAAAAAGTAAATATTTGTCGTAAGTGGTCCGGTAATGTTAAAATGTCAAAGTTGGGATAAGTAGAGAAGTAGGGTCTACATGATTAGGAATTAGAAATATTATATTGGTAATAAGGACAAGGAGTGAGGTCATAAATATTTTGTGTATTTTATTTGTAAAAAGTCTAAAAATGTGGAACCCATGTGAAATGATAAGGTTTATCTTATCTTAAAAGATAAGCTTACATGTACAGATAAGAGTTAAGGTATGGAATATGATTTGTCAGAGTGGATTTCTTATCCTATCTTAGAGATAAGATGGATAAGCCTGGAAGTTCTATAAATAAAGAGGCCACCCCCCTCATTTAGCATAGAAGGAAGTAGTGAGAAATATTGTATGAAGTGTGTAAAGGAAGCCATCAGTTTAAAGGTGTGTTGAAGAAGCCATTAAGAGGTGTAATTGTAAAGTTTCTCCCATAGTATTGGTGGAAAGCAAGTGAAGTCAATAACACTTGAAGTACCTCATGGGTGAGATTGTAACACTTTCATGTTAATATTATAATTTACTTTGATATTTCAGATTTGTCATCATTCCATCTTATCATAGTCGATGGTATTCTTGTGTTATGTTTGTTGTTTTGTTTCCAGATTACATCCACCAAACTAAAGGCTGTGCATTAGTAAATAATCATAACACGAGGAGTTCCCGGTGAAGAATTATCATAGTGCCCGATTGGTGATGACATTTTGGTTCCGTTGCGGGACCATTCCTCATCGTGGATTGTCGGAGAGATATTCCCACTTAGTCAAAAATCAATTGGAGGGTAACCTTGCTTGTTTTTTTATGCATAGTAGTTACCATGGTAAATTCACTTTTGCCGTGAATAGTAGTTACCATGGTAAAGTCATTTTTTTGTGAATAGTATTTACCACAAGAAAGTCACTTTTTACCGTGAATAGTATTTCATTGTAGTAACTTCACTTTTACTATGAATAGTGTTTACCACAAGAAAGTCGGTTTTTACGCATGATAAGTCAAGTTTTACCATAGTTTACCGTGGTCATTTCTATTTTCTATTATAGTGATTTTAATTATTGGTGCACATAAGTCTTGTTGATTGTACTTTTGGGTTGGTATTTCACTGTGGTTACTTTTGAAAATGGGGAAGATTCCTATTTTTTCAGCCCAATCTAATGAAGATGCTTCCTCTTTCATTCAAGAGTTTAAATGATCTTGTATTTGTAATGGCCTTATAAGAAGGGAACAATGGACCTGAACTTTTCCTACCTTTTGGATGGTTCGGCCCCTTAGGTGGTTTGAAACACTAGGTGATAATGTGAAAAACTCATGGGATTTATTAACTGAAAGTTTTCTTGAAGAATTTGGTGAACAACAGAGATATGCAGATCTCATGATCGATATCACAAAGCTAACCCAAGGAGAGAAGGAGAAGATAAGGGATTATCATGCTCGTGTTCTAGAGCTAAGGAGAAAGCTCGACGCCCAGATCCGGAAGGAAGGATTAGCGGATGGGTTGATGAATGGCGTGGATAATCTCTTATGTAAGCACTTCATTCTTGGGATGAAGCCAGAGATCAGACAATGAGTGAAGTATGACTGCCCAACTACCATTGAACAAGCAAAGGAGATTGCAAGAAGGCAAGAAGAAAGCATGGAAGAGGAGCCCAAAGAAATTATTGCTAAAGTAGAGCCTACACCAGCACCTTTGGTCCAGAATCCACAACCACTCCCGGTGAGCACAAATATTTCTCCTAGTACATCTACTGAGTATGAAGATCTGCTCAAAAAGATGGGTCAGTTAACTATTAATCTTCTTCAAGGAAAAGAATTTAGTTCTCAGGGAGGAGATAGAGGTCCAAAAAGAAATATTTCTGAAGTTGTATGTTATGGTTGTTATAAAAAGGGTCATTATAAGTATAATTGTCCAGATAGAGCTTCTACATCTGGTAAAGGAGATAATGATAAAGGAAAAGCACCTGTGAATTCTTTTGATGTAGTAGATAAGAGCAGAAATAATGAAGTATATGTGTTTGTAACAAAAAAGAAAGAGAGAAAAAGATAATCAAGATGGAAATGACGCTAAGAAGATGAAAGGAGAAACTAGTAAGAAACATAGGAGAAGAAAGTTGGGTGTGCAGGATTTTCTGATTTCACAGGGGCAAGGACCATACTCCATCTTGGAAGATCTGTCCAAAAGGCCTGCAAATATTACATATGGTCAACTCTTGGCTATGTCTTCTGAGAAGAGGTGGGAGTTGTGAAGTGGACTCAATGCTCGACGAAGGAAGGAGGTTGAGGTCCCTGTTTTGGAGGCAGAGGCGGATCCCTATGCTCCACAAGCTGAGGTATTATGTAATGGTATTTCAATTCATGATGTCTTAGTTGATGGAGGTGCTGCAGTTAATGTAATGACCGAGTCTATAATGAATATGTTGGGGTTAAAAATTGATCGCCCTTCAACACTTATGTTAAGGTCATTAAATAAGGGAAAAACTAAACTAGAAGGTGTAGTTTCAAATGTGGCAATATCTGTTATGGGTGTTGTATGTGTGGTAGACTTTCAGGTGATGAAAAATGGTATTGTTGCGTACCCAATGTTGCTGGGAAGACCATGGCTAAGGAGAGTTCATGCAAGAAACTACTGGAATGAAGGATTCATAACACTTGGACGTGGTAGAGAGAGGGTGAAGATAAACGTGATCCCTCGACATCATAAGGTAGAACCTGTGGATTCAAGTGATGAAACTGATGATTGGACATCCTCTGATTACTCTAGTACCAGTGAAGTGGACACTGAAGATGAAGAAAGTGAGGTTGATGTTTCAGTCATGGATATCCTTCCAGTCACACCGACTCATGACCCCATAAAATTATCTGAAGAAGAAGTTGATGATCGTCTCCAACAAATAAAGATTGGTGATGTTGTGATGGAGAGTGAGAAGGAATCCTACCTCCATCTCTTTTGAAGGTACATACACATATTCACTTTTGATTACAAGGAACTCCGTCAAGTAAGTTGGGTAGAACATTCTATTGAGCTGGTAGATGGTGCTAAGCCTATAAAGCAAATGCCATATAGAATGAATCCTAATTTTTCCAAGACTGTAAAAGAAGAAATAGATAAGTTGCTTGATGAAGGATTCATATTTGTCATGTGGAGAATTGAATGGGTTTCTCCCATTGTGATCTCAATAAAAATAATGGGAAGCTACACATTTGTGTTGATTACAGAAGCTCAATAAGGCAACAAAGAAGGATCATTACCCTCTTCCATTCTCATATCGATCTGGACAAAGTAGCTGGCCAGATCAAGTATTATAGTTTTGCTAATGGATATAGCGGATACAACCAAGTCCGTATAGCGGAGAAAGATCAATTGAAGACCACGTTCACCACTCCTTGGGGAATGTTTGCTTATAAAGTTATGCCTTTTGGGTTGTGTAATGCTCCGAAGAACATTCCAGCGTTTGATGAATAGGGTGTTCGAACCCTACATTGGGACCTTCATCAGAGTATTTCTGGATGATTTTTACATCTATGGGAGCAAGTTGGACCACCTGCACCAGATGGAGACAGCATTTCAAAGGTTAGATGAAGCACAAGCCTCACTAAACTCTACAAAGTGTGTCTTTGGATGTTCTAAAGGCGTTTTGTTAGGGCATGTTGTATCCAGAGATGGTATTGGTACTGATCCTGATAAAGTTTCAAAAATCAAAGATTTACCATTTCCTATGAATAGAAGTAAGTTGAGATCATTTTTAGGCCATGTGGGTTACTATAGAAGGTTCATCAAGAATTTCTCAAAGATTACACAGCCACTAACCCAATTCTTGAAGAAGGATGTTACTTATGAACTAGGAAATAAGGCACACGAAGCTTTTGGAAAACTGAAGGAAGCCTTGGTGTCTTCACCTATTTTAAAGAATCCAGATTGGAGCAAGCCATTCATTGTGTACACTGATGCCTCAGATGCAGCACTAGGAAGTACTTTGAGCCAAAAGGATGAAAATGGGAATGAACATCCAATTTACTTTGGGGAGCACAAATGAGCAAAGGATCTTTGAGGTAAATATCATGAATCGAAAAAGAGGCTCTAGCTATCATTTTTGTTGTAAAGAAGTTTAGAAATTACTTGCTAGGGAAGAAATTTATAGTTGTAACAGATCATCAGGCTCTAAAATATATTGTCAATAAGCCTAACCCATCAGGGAGGATAACAAGATGGATAATTTTGCTACAAGAATTTGAATTTGATATTATAGATAGGCCAGGAAAGAAGCATGTCAATGCAAATGCACTCTCTCGAGCCTATGATGGTTTAGGATCATCTTGTGATGATGATGATTTCCCGATGCAGCATTGTTATCCCTTGACACAATCCCTAGTGAATACATAGATATTTGGAATTATTTGAATGAATTCAAGTTTCCTGATGGTGCCAATGCAAAGACTAAGAGAAAGATTACTCGAAGCCGATCGTCCATATTCTATTACATGGAGTATTATTTCGAATAGGACTGATGGACAAGACAAGAGGGCGGTTGGATGTGATCAAGGGAATGAATCTGCTAGAAGAATTCCACAATGGTACATGTGGAGGGCACTTCTCTAGACAAATTACAACAAGAAGGATCTTGGATGCAGGTTATCACTCGCCCACTCTTTTTAAAGATTGTTATAATTATTGTAAGACATGTGATATTTGTCAAACACATGGTAACCATAAGACTTCATCAGCTCCATTATGTCCTATTCTTCCACTTGGTCCCTTTGAAAAGTGGGGAATAGACATTGAGGTCCACTTCCAACTACCTCATGCCAAAATAAGTATATTGTAGTTGCCATGATTATTTAACCAAGTGGGTTGAAGCTAGGCCATTGAAAACAACTTCCGTGGATGAGGTGGCAAGGTTCATATATGAACGCATTGTCACCAGATTTGGTTGTCCATTAGAAATTGTAATACATTTCAAGGAATCCACTTCATTAATGAGGTAGTAGAAGCCCTAGTCAATAAATTTTCTATTAAGCACGGAAGGCAACAACATATAAGCCAAGCACAAATGGACAGTGGAAGCGAACAAATTTTGTGTTGTGTCAAATTCTAGCAAAAGATGCGGCCTTGCGGTACATAAGTAGGATAAAAGGATTCATGCAACATTGTGGGCATATAGGGCAACATCAAAGTCAGCAACAAGATACTCCCATTTGATTGGCCTATGGCATTGATCCAGCTTCTTCCTATTGAGTTTGATATTCCCATTGTGAGAGTTATGAAAAATGAAAGGATGGATGAAAGTGATTCAAGTAAAAAGAAAGGTTGGTACATCTTCATTTGCTAGAGGAAATGAGGAAATAGCAAAGGATACAAGCCATAAGAAGAAAATGAAGCGAAGGAATACTTTGATCAAAAGATCCATTGGTCTCCATTTCATGTGAATGACTTGGTTCTAGTATATGATTCCGGATACAAAAAAGAAGACAGGAAATTTCTTCCAAAATGGATGGGACCCTACAAAATAGCATTTGTGCATGAAAATGGTACGACTCATTGGAGGAATTGGATGGCACTCCCATTACGAAATGGGTCAACCACGACAAGTTGAAGATTTTCTAAGCACTAGAATAGTCTACTCCGAGTACGGAGTAGAAGCTAGGAAGGGGTAAGATGTCGACACTAAAATTTTCCTCCGTAATTTCTATTTCATTAATGTATGTATTAGGAATAGGATGTTGTTAAGTGTAATTAGTAGTAGCGTCTGATAGAAGATAACGGCGCCATCAGTACGGTGCCGCCAATAATGTAGAGTACGGTAACAGTCAAAGTACAATAGGAATGTTGTAAAAAGTAAATATTTGTCGTAAGTGGTCCAGTAATGTTAAAATGTCAAAGTTGGGATAAGTAGAGAAGTAGGGTCTACATGATTAGGAATTAGAAATATTATATTGGTAATAAGGACAAGGAGTGAGGTCATAAATATTTTGTGTATTTTATTTGTAAAAAGTCTAAAAATGTGGAACCCATGTGAAATGATAAGGTTTATCTTATCTTAAAAGATAAGCTTACATGTACAGATAAGAGTTAAGGTATGGAATATGATTTGTCGAGTGGATTTCTTATCCTATCTTAGAGATAAGATGGATAAGCTGAAAGTTCTATAAATAAAGAGGCCACCCCCTCATTTAGCATAGAAGGAAATATTGAGAAATATTGCATGAAGTGTCTAAAGGAAGCCATCAATTTAAAGGTGTGTTGAAGAAGCCATTAAGAGGTGTAATTGTAAAGTTTCTCCCATAGTATTGGTGGAAGGCAAGTGAAGTCAATAACACTTGAAGTACCTCATGGGTGAGATTGTAACAATTTCATGTTAATATTATAATTTACTTTGATATTTCGGATTTGTCATCATTCCGTCTTATCATAGTCGATGGTATTCTTGTGTTATGTTTGTTGTTTTGTTTCCACATTACATCCACCAAACTAAAGGTTGTGCATTAGTAAATAATCATAGCACGAGGAGTTCCCGGTGAAGAATTATCATAGTGTTGGATTGGTGATGACAATATCGAGCCAACAGAGAGAGCCACGTGTCCTAGCGGTGCTTCTCCAAAGATGAATCCAAAAAGAGAAGCTCAAACAAGCGTCGCTTCTCCATGTGTCTCAGGATGAAATGGAGGCAGGGGAAAATGGTCAAATAGAGTCAAAAGGCAGAGCTTCGAGGCTGTAGGAGTATTTTGAGTTTTGTGTTTTTTGTGCAAAAGGGAAAACGATAAGTTGCGGACCCGCAAGCCCAATTTTTTCTCTAATCTGGCTGCCACGTGTCCAATGTCAAAAGGGAAGCCCAAACGAGTGTCAGGATGCCGCATGGCCCTAGTAGGTGAAAAATGAAGAAGATTCTTCCAGGCCATTAATGCAAAATCCAATCTCTTCAACTACCATATTTGATTCGATTCAATCCGTTGGGGAACCAGAGGCGACATATTGTGGGCAGATTTACATAAGGCATTGATATTTAGTGGTTGAGATTTCAAGGTAAGATTCAATGCATATCTCATGGTGGTTGGAGCAGGATTCAAATTTTCCCTCTTCTCTCTCTTTTCCTTCTATATATATTGTAACACTTCTCATTTGAGAAAGAGAGACATTCATGCATAGAGAAACTCTGTCAAATTTGTTTCTCGACGCCATTTTTGAGCAGCGAACCTTCTCCCACACTTGGAAAATGTATTTGTGCCTCTATTCCAGAAATGTAATGGTCTGTGCACCTTCTAGAGCAATAAAAACGTGTTTTGTGGCGTTCTTCAACCCTTTGCATCGTTTTGTTGTTTCTCCATGCCTCTCCCTTTCAGTCTTGGTTTTTGTGCATGTATTTCACATTTGCAAGTGCAGGATGTCATGTTTCATGGAGTTTAATGGATGATTTACAGATCTGGTCCGTGTCACTTTTTTCTGACTTCCCTCATCTCCATTTTTTTGTTTCTTTTTCGATCAAGAATATCTTGCTCCCTTTTCTTGGTGCTATCACCTCGTTAGTGTAGGATTTCCCTCTTTATGCACTTTCTCTCTCCCTGTCTCCTTGGAATTGTTAGATTAGGAGTAGATAGTCGCATTTCCTTCCTTAGGAGTAGTTTAGCATTAGGATTAGGAAGAAGAAGCCAAATTTCTCCAGAGGGCCATCTCAAGTCCGCAAGTCCCACAGCTTGAGAGATGGTCCCATGTTATGCAAATCACACCAAATGACCCTGCCTTAGAAAATTAGATCCATAACTCATTTGGGGGTGTTGTGATTTTGCATTAATAGTTTTGGCACACCTGGTGGGACAGGTCTGAAGCACCTTACCACTTCACTTCATTAGGTTCGATGTGCTCTTGGTGAAGATTTCAGCCTTTGGAGGCACTTTCAGAGCACATATGGCGACTCCATCTGGTCAAAAACCCATTCTCTGAGTTGCAGACCTTTTCCATTCATTTCCACTCATTTCATCCATTTTCTTCTTCCATTTTCTCCCATTCCATGAGGTTGTGCAATCATGACTTCATTCCCTTCATGGAACTCACACTTACAACAATACAGTCCACCTCCAATGTATTTCCCAACTCCTCTAGATCAGCATTATAATCAGATCTAGGACCACTATGCTTACCCATATGAGCAGAGTCAAAATCAGTTTGGCCATGGAGCTTATCAAGAACAAGGGGACACATATAATGGTGATAGTTATGCAGAGGATGCTGATCTACTGGAGAAGATTCAAAAATGGAGGCTGGCATGGTTCAATTAAGGGCAACAATTCAAATGAGGGCTTTCAACATTGGTTGTAGGGCACCTTGTCCATGGGAAGGCCCTTTTCCAAGACACTACAACCCTCAGGAGAAGCTGGACTTCATGATTGAAATGCTGCCCCAACTTACACAATGGGAAGAAGAGATAGAGGCCTATGAAATTGGTGTCATGCAGCCTTGTCAATGGGTAAATCCTACACCATTATCTGGTAATTTTCTCTCTACTCCTCAAACAAAGCACCATCTCAATTTGGGCTTCAATTTCCAAGCTTCCCATTGAATGTTACCCCAAGTGTTGATTTCATTTCTCCATTCCCTAGTCTTCCACCTCATCTCAGTTCTTCTGTCCTTTTCCCTTCCAAACAGTCATCCCCTCCAAACAAACAAGAAGTTCCACCTCCCTCCCCACCACAAACAATTACAAAGCTGGTTGAATCCCAACCTACCACTCCTCTTGCTTTCCCAAGCCCATGTTGGGAAGAGACTCAAGAATCTAGTCAAGGAGAACAACAAGAAGAGGAGCCCAAAAAAAAATGACAGACAATCTGAAGAGTTGGGCTGCCAAATTTGGGTTTATAAAGATCCCCTTGCCATTTAAGCCAATAGAGGAGGTCAAGATTGAAGAACCAATGGTGGTTGAGGCTGAGTTTGTAGCAGAAGAAGAGCAAGAACAAGAGGAGGAACAATCAGTCCCAAGCCCCATTGAAGAGGAGTAGCTAGGAGAGATCAAATTAGTGTTGAGGCCACTCAATGAAGAAGGCATCATTGAATATTTTTTGCTTTCATTTCAAGGGCCTGATTTGATTGATGAACCCATGATGGAGGAGGACCATACAATTTCAGAGGCTCTAAGTGCGGAGCAGGCCACAAAAGAACCTTCAGTTCTTCCTCCCACTTCATCCCCTTCAAGCTCTGATGTTGAAGAAGAGTTTGATCTTTCAAACTTCATGTTTGAGAGTGAAGGGAGCCATGGTGATCAAGTTGCAGATCAGGAAGGCACCATGGAGGAGGTAGAGCACATGCAACAGGACAACAAGGAGGCAGACCGTCTGTCAGACTTGAGGGATTGCCTTGATGGAGGGGAACCCATGGAGATCACATCATTTTTTCCTCCATCTCTCACATCCCACACACATGAACCTACTGCCATGGAGGAGAACATTCAGGAACAACAACTATGCACTCCATAATGGCCCTCTGGAACCAAGATTGGAAGACATGACTCTTCCATGTTCTTCACAAAAAGAGGAAGGGAAAGAGCTAGAAGAGTTTCACCACTTCTTCCATGCCATTCATCCAAGAAGGTCTACAAGAAAACTCCATTCTTGGAGTTGAAACTCAGAACAAAGGGCACATCCAAAGGATCAGACCATGCCCAATCAGGTACTTGGCTTCATTGGAGCCAAAGGAGAAACCAAAACCAGTCATGCCTACTTTAGGGCATGAGGATGAGCATCAAAGTACCAAGGGTCACCATCAATACCTCCAGGAGTCTAATGCAGGTTAGCTTGAGGAGGTATTTTCCATTAATGTTGATACCTTGATGATTTGGGTGGAGGACCGGCTTATGGTCAGTTTTTCACTCATCCAACCAGCCATGTTCAGTGCCAAATCAGTTGCGTGGCTGCCATTTTTGAGGAAGGGAAGCTATTTCTCCCTACCAGTTGTAGGCTTTGTTTGATCTCCTTTGCTCTTGGTTAGAGTAGTGTAGGTAGGTTTGTTTTCAGCAAAAGAAGTGCTTTTGCACACTCTGCATGTTCCATTTGGAGCATGTATGATTTTCAGTTTGTACAAAGTTTTTGGTGTTGTTGTATTGCTCTTGCACAATGCATTCAGTTGGATTTTGATGAAGTTCAACTTCAAGTTTCAGTGGGTTTCCAAATGGCTCAAAGGTCAGAGTTTCAAAGCTCAGATCAGTTTCGTATTTATCAGGCAGACTCCATGCCCAATGGATGCTTCAAGGCCACTGGTCTCTTCATCTAGTAGGCAGATGTCCCCGTGAGTCACCAAATTGTTATCCCAAATTTCCCCCTGAAAATTTGGTCAAGACAACTCCTGCACATAAGGGAAATATGAAGGAAACGACTCAGACCCACAAGCTCACATTCCAGGATGACAAACAAGTTACAGGTGGGCTTGGAAATGAAATAGCAGAGCTAGCAGAGAGAGCCACGTGTCCTAGCGGTGCTTCTCCAAAGATGAATCCAAAAAGAGAAGCTCAAACAAGCGCCGCTTCTCCACGTGTCTCAGGACGAAACGGAGGCAGGGGCAAATGGTCAAACAGAGTCAAAAGGCGGAGCTTCGGGGCTGCGGGAGTATTTTGAGTTTTGCATTTTTGTGTAAAAGGGAAAAAGATAAGTTGCGGACCCGCAAGCCCGATTTTTGCTCTAATCTGGCTGCCACATGTCCCATATCAAAAGGGAAGCCCAAACGAGTGCCAGGATGCCGCGTGGCCCTGGTAGGTGAAAAATGAAGAAGAGTCTTCTAGGCCATTAACGTAAAATCCAATCTCTTCAACTACCAGATTTGATTCGATTCAATCCGTTGGGAACCAGAAGCGACATATTGTGGGTAGATTTGCAGAAGGCATTGATATTCAGTGGTTGAGATTTCAAGGTAGGATTCAATGTGTATCTCATGGTGGTTGGAGTAGGATTCAAATTTTCCCTCTTCTCTCTCTTTTCCTTCTATATATATTGTAACACTTCTCATTTGAGAAAGAGAGACATTCTGGGCATAGAGAAACTCTGTCAAATTTGTTTCTTGATGCCATTTTTGAGCAAATGAACCTTCTCCCACACCTGGAAAATGTATTTGTGCCTCTATTCTATAAATGTAATGGTTTGTGCACCTTCTAGAGCAATAAAAACGTGTTTTGTGGTGTTCTTCAACCCTTTGCATTGTTTTTTTGTTTCTTCGTGCCTCTCCCTTTCAGGCCTTGGTTTTTGTGCATGTATTTCACATTTGCAGGTGTAGGATGTCGTGTTTCATGGAGTTTAATGGATGATTTACAGATCTGGGCCGTGTCACTTCTGTCTGACCTCCCTCATCTCCATTTTTTGTTTCTTTCTCCCTCAATAGAATATCTCGCTCCCTTTTCTTGGTGCTATCACCTCATTAGTGTAGGATTTCCCTCTTTATGCACTTTCTCTCTCCTTGTCTCCTTGGAATTGTTAGATTAGGAGTAGATAGTCGCATTTCCTTCCTTAGGAGTAGTTTAGCATTAGGATTAGGAAGAAGAAGCTGACTTTCTCTGGAGGGCCATCTCAAGTCCGCAAGTCCCATAGCTTGAGAGATGGTCCCATGTTATGCAAATCACACCAAATGACCTTGCCTTAGAAAAGCAGATCCATAACTCATTTGGGGGTGCTATGATTTCACATTAACAATTTTGGCACACCTGGTGGGATAGGTCTGAAGCACCTTACCACTTCACTTCATCAGGTCCGAAGCACATGGTACGTCATGCATAGTTGAATAGAGAGACTGGAAGTTGGTAAGAACTTATTGCGGGTATGATTTAGATCTTTGACTATTTTTCCACTAAACCTCTAGTGAATGAGGCGTTACAGGTTATGAAGCACTAACTATGGGAGATAGTGCAAAGGCCAAGGAACTTATTCAAGAATTAATAGGTGAGTCGGACCTTGAGGCACATTTTGAAGAAGAAGAAAGCGATGCAGAAAAACTTGGGCACACTGCCAAGAAAAAGAAAAGGGAAAGATGGTATATGTCATTGATGATGAAGAGGTAGAGAATCTGGATGTTGAGCATACAGAGGGTGCGTGTGAGGTCATAGACGGTGCAAATGAGAAGGTGCATACCTATCATGAGCTGATGAAAAATAAGAAGGTCAACATTGGAACGAATGTTGAACCAAAGGAGGCCATCATTGGAGATTATTGGTCTGACTCTGAGGTTGTTAAGATAATTGAGTTGTTGCACGACTTCTAGGACTTGTTTCTTAGAGGCTATCATAAATTGAAAGGGGTACATGAATCTTTGGGCAAGATGAGAATCAAGATAAAGGAAGGTGTGTGCTCGATTAGGAAGAGGCCTTATAGGATGAATCCTAACCTGTGCATCAAGGTGAAAGAAGAAATTGACAAGATGTTGAATTTTGGAATCATTGAGCCCATTGAGGATTTAGAGTGGGTTAGCCCTATGGTGATCAATATAAAGAAATATGGAAGAATAAAAATTTGTGTGGATTACAAGGAGTTAAATGTTACATGTGTAATTGATCCTTTTCCCACACCGTTTACTGAAGAAATATTGGAAGGCATTGCGGGCGCGAAATCTACTCCTTTACTGATGGATTTTATGGATATCATCAGGTAAGGATAGCTAAAGAGGATCAAGAGAAGACAACTTTCACCACTGAGTGGGGAAGTTTTGCATACACGGTTATGCCCTTTGGATTAAAGAATGCACCTATAGTATTTTTGTGCATTGTTGTGCAAGCATTCCAAGACTTTATTCATAAGTTTTTGTAGGTTTATCTAGATGATTGGACAATCTATGGGCTCGTGAAAGATCATTGTGATAATTTAAGGCTTATGTTTGAGTGATGTCGATAATTGATCATCTCTTTAAACATTAAGAAGTACATTTTTGCTAAACCTTTTGGGATTTTTATAAGGCATATTATTTGTAAAAGGATTGTTAGTGGATCCTGCTAAGGTTGTTGTTATTTTGGGATTAGAAGAACCTACTAGCTAGAGCGAGGTGCATGGATTCTTGGGGCACACAACATATTACAGAAATTCATCAAAGGTTATTCTAAGATCATTGCACCCTTAGAGGAATTATTGAAGGGTAAAGGCGAGTTCCATTGGGGTGAGGCGCAATAGTGCGTGTTTGATACATTAAAGAAAATGCTTACTACAACGCATTTTTGTGTTTTCATTCATGGGATAAGCCTTTTCATGTGCATGTGGATGCATTTGGCATGACCATTGGCATGGTATTAGCCCAGCCTAGAGAAGGGATTGTTGATCATCCTATTTACTTTGCAAACATGAAGTTAACTCCAACATAACAAAATTACACAACTACATACAAGTACAAGGCCTTGTCTATGATCTACGAGTTGCATAAGTTTGAAAATAATTGTTGGCTACACCTTTTATCTTCTATACATATCACATGGCATTGAAGTACTTGGTGAACAATTTTATTTTGTAGGGGCACACATTCTCGTTATTTCAGGAATTTGATTTCACTGTGGTGGTTAAGCCAGGCAAGAGTAATTCCAAACCGGATCATTTATCAAGGATTAATACAGGTGAGGATGCGCAGAGCATTGAGGAAACAATGTTGGATGCACAACTTTTCAGATTGAATAGTGCACCCATGTGGCACCTGAAGGGATGAAAGCTTTGGAGAAGAAGCAACTTGTTATACGCATCGCGCCTTATATGTTGATTAGTGGAGACTTATACAAATTAGGTCGGGATGAAGTTTTGCATTGTTGTGTACTTGAGCATGAGTGTGAAGCCATTATGGAAGAAGCTCATGGGGAATTACAAGTGGACACTATACAGGGGAGGCCACCGCACACAAGATTTTATTGGCAGGCCTTTGGTGGGAAACATTCTATACGGATTGCAAATAATATGGTAAGGAATGTGACCATTGTTAGTGCCTTCAAAAGCCCGGGCATAGAGATGAGATGTTATTAAGGCCGATCGCTAGTGCATAACCTTTTGAGAAGTGGGTAGTTTAATTTATGGGTCCTATTTCCCTACCCGCATGTAGGACTAGATCACATTATATTATAACTTGTACAAATTATCTTACAAGGTGGGACGAAGTGACACCTACAAAGGATTGCATGATAGCTACAACAACAAGATTTCTATGGGAAAATATTATCAGCAGGTATGGGTGCCCACTGAGTTTGAAAAGTGATAGGCGTACTCATTTTATTAATGAGACCATCAGGATATTACTCACAGAATTTATGGTTGTGCACCATAAAATAACACCCTATCACCCTTAGGAAAATGGAACTATTGAGGCCTTCAACAAGATATTGAGCCATACCTTGACTAAAATTTGTGATGGAAGGAAAGACTGGGATGATAAAGTCTTTGTTGTACTTTGGTCATACAGGAAAACCTACAAGAGGTTGAATAAGGCCACACCATTTCAGTTTGTGTTTGGCGCGGAGGTTGTTCTACAAGTGGAGTTCATGTTACCATCTCTACATATTGCACACGCAAGAGGCTTTGTGGATGAGCAAGCACTTGAAGAGTGTATTGACAAAATGATACAGTTGGATGAAAGGTGCACTATAACATGATGGATTCATAAGCAAGAAAAGGCAAGGCAAAAGGCATGACATGATAAACATATTAAGGATAAGAGGCTTGACATTGGACAAATGGTTCTTATTTATGAATCAAATTTTTGTGTCACCTTGGAAAGCTTAAGGCGCATTGGTTGGGACTGTATGTTATAACTTATATACTTAATTCAGGCTCTTTCTAGTTAGAGGCGTTGGATGGAACACAATTTCCCAATTACTTCAATGAGAGTAGGTTGAAGCCCTACTATAAATAAGTCTTTTTGGTGTTTGTAATAAGGAAGTATTGCCATTAGATTAGGTTTACTTAATGCATTTCCCTTATATGTGTTTCATTTCATTGTTGTTATGCCTTGTCAATTTGATCCGAAAATGTTACTAATTTTTTTGTACTTTTATAATTTCTGATTCTAGGAACTCAACATCAATCTTACGACTCTTAAACTCCAAAATTGATTAATTCCTTTAAAAATATGCACTTCAGTTTGAAAATTCATTCACCACACTGAAATGTGCAATTGTGGATTATGGATACTGAATTGAAATCTTGAATCCATTTTCCCATTTTTAATGAATGATTGCTTAATCAAATGAATTAAAATCTAATACTAATTTTTATCTAATCAAAATCTTCATCCAAAAACTGAAATCAAATCCACAACACAAGATTGATAACGGAGTTCACCCGAAGGCTACGTCTCCGGATTCTCGAAAAGAGAATCGATCTATTCAACATCCAATGAAGTACAATTAACCCTTCAATATTGACTAATAGACCTTTATACCTATAAATGAGCTGATCTAAGACTCAAGGAACTCTGAAAGATAGTAGAAATTGTCCCTATGTTGATCCATGGCTCCTACAATGTCTCCCTAGTGAGTTTCCAGTGAAAATGTGTTTGAAAAATGCCTAAAATGTAAAATTTACAACACCTCCATGATTTTTTTTAACATTTATGCAAACTAGAGGAAATTCTAAGTAACTTTCATTTTTACACCAAGTCCTAATTCGGACCAGAAGTGCCTCCAATTTGAGTTTAAAGTCTACTGCCCTGTTATTCTCCTTACAAACCCTATCTCAGAGCTCTTTAAATACAAGTGAGCTCATTGTATACTCCGCCGAGCCCATTGGGAAAGTTGGTTAGGCGGGTGCAACTTGGGGGTGAGAAGTCTTCGGTTCAAAACATGGCGTCATGCATTTTGGCGAGGTTGATTTCGGTGTTGGTGGGAGTTTATCCCACATGGTTCGGGATAAGGTCCGAACTACCATCTATAAGGAAACCACTCACCATTTACATTATGGCTTTGGCCACACTGCCGCTATTTTATACGGCAACCCAACTCCTCTACCTCCATAATGGTTCAATGCTCATGATGTGGACCGAGTTGTATGGATTCACTGTGAGTTTGTTCACCTGCGTTGGTTGATAGATATGCACCGAGTGATATTTGATTTCCCTACCTATTCAAAATGCCAAGCTATCCACCACGGTAAGTGGGATAAGATAGATCCTGAGCATTGCTTTGTAAGGCCTTCCGAGATAAGTGGAAATGATCGAGCTACATGAATTTCGAGCTATAATCAAACCGACCAATGTGGTCGCCAAGGTAATTGGGAAATAATGTGAATCCCGAACAATGTGGTAATATGGTGATCAACTCGGTGGGGATTTGATCACCCGCCGAGCTAGTATAATAGCTCGCCAAGCTGATTATCAACCTCGCAATATAATATCAATTCATCGCACAAAATATGAACTCGAAACATAATATCAAGCTCAGAATGAAAAATTGACGTCCACGTGGTGGTTTGAGAGCCCACCACATTGTGCAAACAAGAATATAGCTCTCATGGTGGTCGGGCTCCCTTCCATTCAAAAATTTGAGCCTCTTGTTCTATCGAGCCACAACATGATTCAAAGACCGAGAGGCTCGAAACAATATCAAACAACCTTTTTGCCTTCTTACCCAGTGCCACATGTCACCTTGCTATTGGTCCAACTGTTGACCTGTTAACTCATGTTGACCCGTTTAGGACCTCATCTTTGACCGACAATAAAATTTGGGACTCTGTTTCTAAAGTTTTGCATACCGTTGGAAAGATCTCGAAACAATATGCAGTGTGGTCATGGTTTTACGAGGTTTAGGAAAATTCCAACACCCGAAAAATCCTCCTAGGATCGAAATTTAGTTTAGTGTTTTGTGAAATAAGTGTGCTTGTGTGTCGGAAGCTGATTACTATCTAAGTGTTTTCATGCGTAAAGGACCACACATACCCATAGTGTGGAGAAGAGAAAGTACAAATAGAGGTAAGTGTATAAATTTTGACAATTACCCAAGAAAAACAAAAGTGCATGATGGAATTATTATCAAAGGGATGTGCGTAGTAGGGGTGGTAATGATTCCGGAAAATAACATGGTGTCAAGGAATATGGTGATAATAGGGTGATGCCAAAAGAAAAATCCACGTACAATGATGAATGCACAAAGAAACGTGAGGGAGGTAGTGATAGGAGAACTACTTGATATAGGACATAGTGGTTGATGTACTTTGGCACCTTTGGAAGCGCGCGTAAGGAGGTTTACGACCAGGTGTAGTTTTGTGTGCCGAGAAGGTTGTGTAAGTTATGCATGATTGGGTGCACAGAGGAAACGTGCTTAGAAAAGCTAAATTTATTGTGGTAGTATGGTGGTAGGTGACATGGTAATTAATGTAGTAAAAATGAAAAACTATAAATAGGGAGTTGGGGTAAGTTATTTTTACCTTGCGATAACTTGTGAAAGAGCTCTTACAAACTAGGGAATCCTTACGAATTGGTGCAAACAATCAATTACGAAGAATAAAATTTGTGAACCAGATTGTGAAGATGGACACGATCATGCACAAAAAAAAATTGAAAGGATTTTGCGAGGTTTAGACAATGTGGCGTGAGGAAACACAAGTTCTCTAGTTAGGGTTTTAAGAACTAGGGCACGGATTACAGAGTTGCGCGGGAGTAGGGTTCTAAGTTTGAGGCATTGTAAGAAAGCACAAGGTAGAAGTAATCAAGTACTCAACCAAAGGAGAATGGCACCAAGAAGAGGAACAACCATTTCACCCAAGAAGAAGGGAAAGGGTAAACCAATTGCGACGATAAGTTTCAATGAGGAATAATATTCGAGAGATGCTATACCCGGATAGTGGATCTACACACAATTTCATGGATGAAGGTTTGGTGATCAAAAGAGGTTTGCATTGTTATAATTTTGAAGGCTTTGATGTGACTATAGCAGGAGGTCTCACTATCCCTTGCAAGAAGAAAGTAAACCAAGTTAGCATTCTATTTGGTGGGTATACACTTTGTGATGACTTCTATGTTATTGACTTGAAGGATAACAATGTTGTGCTTGGTATGCAATGGCTACATTCACTAGGAAAAGTCACCCAAGATTTGCAAGCTATGGAGTTGAGTTTCCATCATGAAGGGGAGCAAGTCACCATGAGAGCAGCCAAATACACGCTGCCCCATCAAATGACAGCCAAGTCTATGATAGTTATGGACAAAAAATCATCTCATGCAGACATCTATGAGGATTTTTCACTACATATCAGCATGGGACAGCAGGAACAGGGTGAAGATTATGGCAAATTGGGGGCATACTTGAGGGGGATTGTGGCACTTTTTATGAGTAAGTTGCACAAGTTCTATTTTGCAGACTTTGAGCAGTTTAGCACAGTGCATTTGAAGCCATTCAAAAGGTTTCGGTTGATTTGGGATCCGGGACTTGATTGGTATGCAGATCTGATATTGCTTGTGGACAAGCAATCTCGGGAAGGGAGGACTGTAATGTCCCTCTTTCCGGCATGACCCTTGGACACTTGGTGGGTAGCTTATTTGTCATCTTCGTAAGCTAGTCCCGTTGTTTAGGAGATGATGTGCATAGCAGGTAAGGGTTTTATCGACGATCTGGTGGATTATTTGATGTTAGCAATGAGTTCAGTTGGTCTTAAGGACTCACTTGGCACTTTCCGAGGTTATTTCCGGCTTCTGGTGTGTTCTCCAAGATTCTTGGAGAGAGTATCTATTTATAGTAAGTCACCCAACTGACTTCATTTCTCATTATTCGTCATCGGCACCGCTTCTGCTCAGTCAGTTTCCGATTCCGGTGCTTTCCGACGATTTCCGCACTTTGGGAGCATTAATGGCTTATTTTAATTATTTTACTCAGGTTGCTTATATTTGTACGAATTACTTGGCGAGCACCTCAGTATTATAGCTCGTCGGAAAGAGAATGTGAAGTTCTAAATGATGAGATGCTAATTCAGTGACCTTGGGCGCCAAGAATGATTAATTAATTAAATAAATCACTTTCCGGAGTTATAAGGTGTAATTAATTAATAAAGTGATTTATTAATTATATTTTCTTTTAATGAAAATTCTCGGAAAAGGTTATAAAAGGAGGATTTGGCCCATTTGCTCGGGACACTTATTATTTTGAACAAAAAAACAAATTCAGAGCAGCTCTTGCTAATTACTCTCGAAGGACGGAAACCCTTGGAGATTACGGATTGGACGGAAACCCAATTCGAAGGAGGAAGATTCACACAGGGTCTTCATTGTATTCAGGTTTTTATTATTCCAGCAGTTAGACAGAGAAATAAATTGCAGCAGTGGGCATACAAACTTCTTCTAGAGTGGGGCGACTTCTTCTACAGTTGTTATGTGCCGTATCTGAGGTATTTTTCATGATAGATAATTATTGTAATTCCCAACATCAAATATATATCAAATCGATTTGATTTGATTCATTTACAGTGGGTTTTTGGTCAATCTTTATTATTAAATCTATCTGCAGATTTATAATTGTATTGCCGTAATATTTAGCATCAGAAATCATTATTAAATACACGGCTGAATTGTTTATGAAGAAATCTGCCTGTTAAACCCTAGGCGCCTTTTCTGGATTCACCTAGTTTGCGGGTTTTGTTTTATTTAATTTATCTATGCAGTTTAGTATGGTGTTCTATGGACCCTTTTGATGTTATCAGTTCAGATTTGAGCCAGGGCAATATATATATATATATATATATATATATATATATATATATATATATATATATATATATATATATATATATATATATACATATATTCAAGTAAAAAGGATTTGGGATCTTTCATAGTACTTCCTATCATGGGCTCCTATTCCTCGTGTAAGGGTCCACTCCTCATGCTCGCTATGCTCATTATGATTATCCAAAGACATCACTATCTCGAAGCCTCACTATTCTCTTCCGATGCAAACAACTCAATGTAGTACATTAGAAGATGAAAAGATTCTCTAGAGAAGGCTGGTTCCTATTCCTCCTGCTCGAGATGCACACAAAAATGCAGAGGGTTTGCTAAAACCTAATCTAACTTCGCCAAGGAGACAGGTAAGAAAATGCATAGAATAAAACCTAAACTACAAAGGTGATGCACCGAGGAATGTTAGACATTCGTTTTGCAAATTTAACACATGACCACATAGATGCAATACAAACACCATGCACAGTAACCAAACCGCAATAAGAGATCAAAATGACAAAGAATGAATACATGAGAGGGTTAAGAGTCAATCACAACACATATATTATTGCTCAAGAGTCGATACAAGATATCATAAAGGGCTAAGAGGCAAAAAGACTAGCATTACAACCCATATGGGAGGTTTGAAAGCTCCACAAATTCTCTTGCAAGCGAGGGAATAAGGGAGGATGCAAAACAAAAATGTCCGACCGTTTAAAGGAGCTCCTCTTTACAATATATATGAAGAAATGAGAGAGGGAAGAGAGAGGAAATCCAGAATCCGCCCCAACCACTTGGTAGCATTTAAAATCATCTCATTATGGTAGAATGGCAGATCCTAAGCAAAACAACATGGGCTGTCTAACAGAGTGGCGAATATCTCGCCGCATTAAAGTTGGTAGTTGAAGCATTACTTCTGTCTATCACCACGCGTCAGAGACGTTTTCTTAATTTTCTCCCTCCAAACTGCACCAAAATGCAAGATTGATCCCAGAATCATGTAGAGAATTTCAACAGCTTTCCGTTGATATAAAGAACGTGCAAATCCGAGCCTGGATCGAAAGATATGATGATCTCAAGATTTAGGCACAAAACAGTGAAAAAACGGATTTTTAAATTTCTTTTCCCGCGCTCGCCATCCGGGACGACACGTGGGGTTGCCCGTTCGCCGAGCAATTTTCTCTCTCCACCTTTTCGCGGGCTTTTCTTGTGGGCCCCTTAAACTTGGACACGTGGCACTATTTCATTGGTTCGATCGCTGCTCAAAACTCGCCCCTTTGACCTTTTGACCTTTTTCCTGGCGACACGTGTCATGCCGTGGATTTGTCCACGGGCTCGCCGGATTTTCACGTCCACCGCATCTTTTTGTCCCGGATGTCCCAAAGGCTTTGCCGGGACGGGTAATCCTCCGATATGCCCGAAATGGGCTTCCTCGTCCTTTTCTCGCCGGTGACACGTGGCGTGATCTGATTGGCTTTCGGCTCCTTCGGCTATCCGCGTCCCGCGCGCCCCTTTGTCCCACTTGTCCTTGTGAAGTTTCTTTAAAGTTTCCTTGTTTCAAGGCCCATCCATTTGTCCCAAATGTCCCAAAGCCTGCCTGGGACTCTTCCTTCGTCCTTCGTGTCCATCTGTCCTCCCGCACTCTTGTCCCGCTTGCTCCCAGTAAAGGACTTGGACAAATTTTCTTTCTTTCGGCCGATTCGGGCATTTCGCGTCCATTTGTCCCAGATGTCCCTTTTTTGTTTGGGCCGCCTGGAGGCTTTTCGGCCGATCCGCGCCTTCCACGTATAATTGTTCCAACTGTCCCAAAGGTGGCCTTGAGCAGGACTTAGCCAATTTTACGATTTTCTCCTGAATCAATCTACTTGCTTGGAACTAAAAACTTGATGCATGTTATCAAATTAACTCTGGGGGGTGAAATTTGGATAACAATTTGGTGACTTTTCGGGGTCACCTGCCTGCTAGGTAGAAGATCAGTGGCCTTTTAGCGATCCATTGGGCATGGAGTCATAAGCAATAACCTGAAATGAGCCTGATGCTGCAACTCCCTCTACGAGAGCACTGAACTGTAAAAACTCAATCTAGGAGCGACAAAACCTGCGCCAAAGCACTTAGGGAAACTGAAACCTAACTACAACAAGACAATGTGCATACGCACTTAGAGGAATTGAAATCTAGGCTAATATTTACAAGGGTGAACCTTTTATTTTTAGTAGCAATGTTTGAGATAGATTCCATTTACTGGAATCTGCAGTTCTTCACCGTCCAATGAGGCCAATTGGAAAGCATTGCTGCTCTTGCACTTCGTGACCATGTATGGGCCACTCCAAATGGCATCAAATTT
This sequence comes from Taxus wallichiana var. yunnanensis, assembly GCA_018340775.1. Taxonomy (NCBI): domain Eukaryota; kingdom Viridiplantae; phylum Streptophyta; class Pinopsida; order Cupressales; family Taxaceae; genus Taxus; species Taxus wallichiana. The sequence continues at coordinate 662,061,171 of CM031242.1, forward strand.
TGAATGCCTTCCCGGTTTTTCTCTGTCCACATCCCATTTCAACACTAGATCTCCAACTTGAAAAGATCTATCTTTGGCCTTCCTATCAAAGGTCTTCTTGATCAAAGCTTGATCCTTTTCCATTGCTTGGGATGCCCGATTTTCGATCTCTGCAGCTCCATCAACTCGCATACCTCACCTCCATGGGCTCAAATTCAAGTAACTCCACTGCTTCATGAGTTCCAATGTTGGCAACTCAAGTGACATGGGCAAGATTGCCTCTCTTCCATAGACAAGCCTGAATGGAGAGTTACCTGTGGATCTTTTGGGAGTGATCCTATCAGCCCATAAGGCTGATTTCAGCTTGGTATGCCAAGACCTCTCGATTCTCATCAAGAGTTCTCCTAATGATCCTCAACAAGTTCTTGTTTGTAGACTCGCCCGGCCATTACCCCGAGGGTAATAGTTCGATGAAGTGCTTAGGTAAATACCATTCTCGACAGCCCACTCACTACCTTAGATCCAATGAATGCCAATGCATTATCGTCGAGATTATTGTCAGCAGTGTACACCAAATCTGGTTGTTATTCCTCATAAAAGTCTAAGATGCTAGACTCATTTGCCTCTTTGAGTGCTACGCGTCGCCCATTTGGTGAAGTAGTATGTGGTCGTCAAAATCCATTTATGCCCTTGGCTTGAATTGGGATTAATGACTCCAATGAAGTCCAAACCCCATTGCATGAATGGCTGGTCAACCGAGATCGATGCAATGGAAGGGCAGCAAACTTTCTTTTCCCGTGAAGAATGCACAATTCTTACACCTCTTGATCCATGCATAGCAATCGCTGAAGATTTTAGGCCAATAATAACCAGCCTTCATAATTTTTAGAGTCTGTCACTCTTGGCGCAAAATGGCCACCACCTGGTCCACCATGAAACTCTTCCAATACCCTTTGAATCTCGACCGTGCTAATGCATCTCAAAGAAAGACTCCATTTACATCTTTCTTGAACAAAACTCCATCAACAATGGCATATGGGACAGCCTCGTAATCAAGTGTCTCCTTTGGGTCTTGTTCATCTCGGGGGGCACTAGCCTCGTACCTAGAAGTGCATAATACCTTGGGTCCAGCAAGGAGGGGGAAGCATTGTCTTCTTCATGATCGCCACTTGGCTCATGGCTGTCCTGGACTATCAAAATAGCCTCTTCTTCATTGCATACTTCCTTTTGCTTCCCTAAAACCAGCTGCTGCTCACACAGTCCTTTCCTCTTACCAGCTTGGTGATCTTGATCTCAATGTCATACTCCATGACACGGTGATCCAACCCGCCCTTTTCTCATTCAAATCCTTGTTGAGGAGGAAGTCCTTAACTCCAAAGATGTGAGACCAGCAACTCGGACCTTGTTGTTTGAGACTAAATGCTTGAATTTCTTCAAGCTTCGACACCGCAAGTACATGCTTTTCAATAAAAGAGTATCTCACCTCGCAGCTCATCTAGGCTCGCTCAAAAAAGGCAATCGGCTGCTCATCATTATCTTTGTTCTCATTGTACTGTAATGGCAGTAAATAGTGTCATCACCTCCAAATGCATAGAGGATGAAATCCTTGGAGAAGTCCTGGGTTGATGAGAGTGGTGCTTGAGAGATAGCTTCTTTGATTGCTTCAAAACTCTCCTTGCCTTTTCGCTGTCCACTTAAAAGCCATGCTCTTCTTTAACATTTTGGTGATGGGCTTGACAAGGGCTGCAAAATCTGGGATAAACCTACGGACAAAATTGATCCTTCCCAAGAAACTTTGAAGAGCCTTCTTGTGACTTGGCAATGGCAAAGGTTCTTATGGCTTCAACCCTCTCTCGGATCAATCGCAAACCCTCTTTCGAGACAACATGGCCAAGGAGCTTTCCTTCATGTGCAAGAAAGATGCACTTCTTGGGGTTCAAAGATACTCCAAACTTTCTACACCTCTGAAACACTTGCCTGAGGTGAAAGAGATGGTCTGCTGCATTCTTTGAGAAGACAGTGATATCATCTAGATATATCAGCACTATCTTGTTGATCAAGCCTTTGAATGCCATGTCCATTGCCCTTTCAAAGGTAGCACTAAAGCGTTGGACAGCCCAAATGGCATCTTCTTGTAAGCATATGTGCCCCATTTAGTTGTGAAGGTTGTCTTGAATTGGTCTTCTTCTTTCACCATCACCTGATTATACCCTGAGTAGCCATCTAGGAGAGAGAATCTCTCTGAACCGGATACTACTTGCAATATTTGTTCCATTGAAGGAAGCGGGTAATGATCTTTGAGAGATGCTCTATTGAGGTCTCGGAAGTCCACACACAACCTGATTTCTCCGCTTTTCTTCCTGACCGGAACCAAGTTAGCAACCCAGCTTGAGTGCTTGATCGGGAATATAATGCTTGCCTCTATTAGCTTATTTAGCTCTTTCTTCATTAGAGGCTCAATGTGAGGGTTAACTGTGTCTCGCTTCTCGCCCGATGGGCTTAGATCCGGATCCAATTCTATGGTATGTTGTGCCAAATTGATTGAATCCTCTCAAGTCTTCATAGCTCCAAGCAAGACATTGGAAATTCTTGACAAAGTCCGTATGAAATCTGATTTCTCCCGCTCAAAGGGCCACTTTACCAATTTGAAGTGTTTTGCCTTCCCAACCGGAATTGGCTCTCAATCTTCCTCTTGACTCGTATGTTAGCCTTTTCTTTACGGAATCGGGTCGTTAGGGTCAAGATAGACTCCAACGTTACTAAACCCTCGGGAAGCTTGTTTGTCCGCAGCCGCACTACTTGATCCCCATACCGCCGCTCTAGTCTGCCCCGATTCCTAGCCGAGAATTCAGCCTCTTCTTGAAAAAATTGACGATCTGTTGATCATTTTCAAACACCGCCACCGGTGTTATTATCTCTGAATCGCTGGTCTCACAATCACATGGATATGTGGTTGTGTTTTTTTCCTTTTGATGTTGTCAACCACATCAAACGTTGCTCCAACCGGGCCGCGAGCCTATCCGCGGCTTCATTTTTCTTCCGGGTATGGACACAATGTCAAAGCTTCAAATCCTCAATGAGGTCCCATACCCTATTCTGTAGCTCCTCAGCCAAGCAAGTCGCTTCTTTGTAGCATGTTGTCCTCTAACTTGGTCGACGATTAGCTCGCTATCCCCGAACACCGCAAGTTATTTATCCCTTTTTCCTAGCCCAATGAAGTCCATGAATCAAGGCCTCATATTCACTGTGTTGTTTGAACAAGAAAACTGGAAATGAAAAGTGAATAATATTTGATGCCTTGAGGTGAAACAAGCATGGCTCCACCTCCCGCACCTCGCCTACCTTGATCCATCAAAAAACAGCCTGCCATACCTCATTGTCATCATTATGGCTTGGCTTGGTGATGCTAGGAACATGTTGATTTTCTTCGTGTATACAATAGACTCCCACTCGATTCTTCTACTTCGATAGGGATCAAAAGCATGTATCTTGTTTGCCCATTCATCAAGAGTTAGGTCCGGATACTTCCAACCTTGGTGTCACCCTCAAGCATTTAGGGTGATCTTCTTGATCAAATGCCGAGCAATTGGCATTAATCGACTTGGAGTGTAAGGCTCAATATGGAAGTTTGCAATAGGTTAGACCTAATTGTAGCCTTAGTTCCATACCTTGTTCTAAATAAAGCATGTGAGACCAATCACAGACAAATACCCCCAATCTTGGTGTGAAGTCCTCGACAAGCAAAGGGCAAAGAGTGGTGGAAGGTCTATGATTGATATATCTTGTAAACACAACAACATTTGGACATGCATGCAAGGTAAGACTCAAGTTTTTAATCACTCCAATCATTGCTATTGCTGTCCCATCCAATCGCACTACCCCTTTAGATATTACTTCATATTGAGACCCAATGATCACCTATTTGCTTGGGCATCACCGAGCTACTTGCCCTTAATCAATCATGCAATTGTGTACTAGTTTATCCCCAATGATTAATGAAACATGAAAGGAGGGGGCTTCAACATTTTACCTTGTTGCCCTCCATGGCTTCCTTCAGCCGGGCAAGCATTTGTAAGCACTTTGTCTTGCATCCGAACCTGCTGATTCAAAGTTGTCCAATCCTTCATGGCAGCTTGCAGCAGATCTCTTTGTCCTGGGATGGATAGGGATTCCCACATTGATATATAGACGTTAGTCTTCTTCATCTGCTCAACGATATCGAACGGGGATGAAGTATCCTTTGTTGTCCCTTGGTTTGTACACTTATTCCTTGACGTGGGCAACAAACGGCATTTGAGTTGGCCTAGGGGCTGTTCTTGGCTGCCCTTGTGTATTTGAAATTGGACTCTGCTTGCCAATCATTTGTGGAGCCATGGAAGGTTGTGGATTGGCTAGGGCTAATGGCTGTTCTTCACCCAAATTTCTCCTTTTTGACCTTGTGTTGGCTGCGACACCTTGAGAAACTGCTTGATTCATGCCACAGAAATCTTCTGCTTGCCAGTTCACCAACGTGGTGTCATTTGGGGCTGATTGCTGTTGGAATGTTTCTTGTTGTTGTTCAAGTTTCTCGATCGCCTCGCCTCCACACCGGTCAGTTGTCACCATCAAATTGCTTGATTGAGAGCACCATCAAACACATGGATTGGTTATGAGGCTCGTTGCATGGAAAGCACCAATCATATTCCCGAGCAATGTTATTCTCATGTTGGCACTAATGCCTTAGAGGCAAGATATGGCATTTGGATTATAGGGCTGGAATGGTCTATTGGGCAGGGAGGCCTTACTTGGCTTTGATTTTTGATTCATATTTGCAAGCCTGGATTAGGTGGTCTTTTGGTTGGTATGGCTGCCTATTATTGAGCTTGAGGTCGATAGAAGGTCTAAAACACTTGGGCTTGTTGTCTTTTGATAGTAACCACTCATTTCCCAAATTTTGCAATCTGTTTCATGACCTCTGGAGTTCATTTGAAGCACTAGAGATGAAGTAGAAGTTTCACTTGAACTTTGATTTCTAGGGGTGGGAACAGGAGCCAAAGTGGGTGCTTGACTAGTGCTTGGATTTTCTAAGTTTGGATACAAGGGCATGGGAGGCCTAGGAGCCAGTTTACCAGCTTGAATAAGATAGTTTTCGGCTCTAATGGCAATGCTATAAGCCATAGGGATTGTTGTGCCTCCCATGGATTGAATTAACATAGAAATATCAGAATTCAAAGCTTTAAGGTAATATAGAAAAGCACCTTCTGCTATTGGCCTGACTGCCACTGGAATCCTATCCCAAGACCTTTGAAATCTGAAGTTGAAGTCACCACCGCTCATTGGGGGCTCTCTTGATAGTTGTCACTGCTCCAAAAGAGACAAGTTGTCTCCTTCTCTCCAAATTGCTCGTGAAGTGCAATACACACATTGATTCTAGTTTGTGATAGAACCAGCTCCAAGGCTCCTAAACCATCAGAATGTTTTACCCTTGAATGAAGATGCCAAGAATTTGACACCACTTGCATTTCATTGATTTCATGGATTACACAAAGGTTAGCAATATCTTTAACATGATCACCCTGGAGTAGTCCGATTTTCTCCAAAAGTGAAGTAGGAATGTTCTTCAAGGCTGCAATAGAACTGGATGTCTGTGCATTGAGAGCAAGTGGGCTGCCGCTCGTGAAGTTGACGTAGGGATTGTTCGAGCCATTCTAATCGGTCTTAAAACCCTCAGTATACCGAATGAAAGGCCCGCTAGTGTGGAGGAGTTGAGAGAGTTCTGTTTGGTGGAGATGGAGACCTTGAATCCTTCTTCCTCTTTGCCTTCTTCTCGAGATAATCGCAGGTATTCAAACAACACTTCTTCTCCAACTCTTGACCTTGTGGTGATTCTTCTCATGAGTTTTCAGGCCTGCACTGCTGAAACCAGTTGATTCTTCCCCTTGGAGTCGCCAGATATGCAAATAATAGCTCTTATAAGCAAGAAAACTGCAGCAGATGCATATCAACTTTGCTGCAATAAAAATGAGACCTCTAGTGTCCCACCGGCGTGCCAAAACTGTTGTTGCAGACTCACAGCACCCCTGGATGCAAATCAGGCTTCTAGGTTGATGTTCAGGCATCCAGTGTGATTGCACAACATGGAATCCTTTCTCCAAGTGTGGGACTTGTAAAGATGAGAAAAGATTCTCCAGAGAAGGCTGGTTCCTATTCCTCTATTCAGATGCACACAAAAAATGCAGAGGGTTTGCTAAAACCTAATCTAACTTGCCAAGGAGACAGGGTAAGAAAATGCATAGAATAAAACCTAAACTACAAAGGTGATGCACCGAGGAATGTTAGACATTCGTTTTGCAAATTTAACATGTACTCACATAGATGCAATACAAACACCATGCATGTGTAACCAAACCGCAATAAGAGATCAAAATGACAAAGAATGAATACATGAGAGGGTTAAGAGTCAATCACAACACATATATTATTGCTCAAGAGTCGATACACAAGATATGCAGTAAAGTGGCCAAGAGGCAAAAAGACTAGCATTACAACCCATATGGGAGGTTTGAAAGCTCCACAAATTCTCTTGCAAGCGAGGGAAGAAGGGAGGATGCAAAACAAAAATGTCCGACCCTTAAAGGAGCTCCTCTTTACAATATATATGAAGAAATGAGAGAGGGAGAGAGAGGAAATCCAGAACCGCCCCAACCACTTCTTGGTAGCATTTAAAATCATCTCATTATGACAGAAGTGGCGGATCCTCGGCAAAAAATGGGGGCTGTCTAACAGAGAGGCGAGTCAGTCTCCGCCGCATTAAAGTTGGTAGTTGAAGCATTACTTCTGTCTATCACCACGCATCGAGACATTTTCTTAATTTTCTCCCTCCAAACTACACCAAAATGCAAGATTGACCCTAGAATCATGTAGAGAATTTCAACAGCTTTCCGTTGATATAAAGAACGTGCAAATCCGAGCTCTGGATCGAAAGATATGATGATCTGAAGATTTAGGGCACAAAACAGGCGAAAACGGATTTTTAAATTTCTTTTCCCGCGCTCTGCCATCTGGACGACACGTGGCAGGCTCTGGTTCACTGAGCAATTTTCTCTCTCCACCTTTTCGTGGGCTTTTCTTGTGGGCCCCTTAAACTTGGACACGTGGCACTATTTCATTGGTTCGACTGCTCAAAACTCACCCCTTTGACTTTTGGACCTTTTTCCTCGCGACACGTGTCATGCCGTGATTTGTCCATGGGCTCGCCGGATTTTCGCGTCCACCACGCCTTTTTGTCCCAAATGTCCAAAGTGCCATGCGGGATGTAATCCTCCGATCCGCCCGAAATGGGCTTCCTCGTCCCTTTTCTGCCGGTGACACGTGGCGTGATCTGATTGGCTTTCGGCTCCTTCGGCTATCCGCGTCCCGCGCGTCCCTTTGTCCCACTTGTCCTTGTGCTGAAGTTTCTGCTTTTGGCCGATCCGGCCGGCCGCCCTTCGCGTCCATCGTGTCCAAATCCAGGTCCCTCGGGACAAATGTTCCTTGCGCACTCTTGTCCCGCTTGCTCCCAGTAAAGGACTTGGACAAATTTTCTTTCTTTCGGCCGATTCGGGCATTTCGCGTCCATTTGTCCCAGATGTCCCTTTTCTATTTGGGCCGCCTAGAGGCTTTTCGGCCGATCCGCGCCTTCCGCGTATAATTGTTCCAACTGTCCCAAAGGTGGCCTTGAGCAGGACTTAGCCAATTTTATGATTTTCTCCTGAATCAATCTACCTGCTTAGAACTAAAAACTTTGATGCATGTTATCAAATTAACTCTGGGGGGTGAAATTTGGATAACAGGAATCCTTACGAATTGGTGCAAACAATCAATTACGAAGAACAAAATTTGTGAACCAGATTGTGAAGATGGACACGACCATGCACAAAAAAAAATTGAAAGGATTTTACAGGTTTAGACAATGTTGCGTGAGGAAACACAAGTTCTCTGGTTAGGGTTTAAAGAACTAGAGCACGGATTGCAGAGTTGCACAGGAGTAGGGTTCTAAGTTTGAGGCATTGTAAGAAAGCACAAGGTAGAATTAATCAAGTACTCAACCAAAGGAGAATGGTACCAAGGAGAGGAACATTTGTTTCACCCAAGAAGAAGGGAAAGGGTAAACCAATTGCGATGATAATTTTCAACGAGGAATAATATTCGAGAGATGCTATACCCAGATGGGGTATTGATGGGAATGGAGTGGGTGTCCCTTGTGCGTAAAATGGTTATAAATTATTATAACTATCGAACCAATACAACTAAGAAGGAAATGGCATTGGAGCTGGTTCACCCCACGGTGAAAGGACAAAAATTACAAAGCAATGTACGATGACTCGGTCAAGAAGGTACTAGAGTAGGTTGGACTTCTATAACTATATGAAATTCCATTTTTGGCAAGCTTAAGAGATTGTATCGGTGGCTTATGTCACACGTACATGAGGATTATTTCTACTTTGTTGGGAGGAGAATGTGCATAACCCCATTGTTAATCTCGTAATTCACTTGACTCATCTACACCGGAGAGTCAATTGATGATGGCTTGGTGTGATGAGGTTGTCCAAAGAAATAAGCGAGTATGAGTAGAAGAAACGTGGGTGTGCCTTGTATATTTTGAAGATTAATAACCCGATGATGACTATGGTTGGGTGCCTACTTACAAAATTGAGTGGTCAAGAAAGGTGGACCCAAGTTAATAAGAGATGGTTGAATGTGTGCGAAATATTTCAGAAGGGACCATTTACAACATCTCAGCCTTCATTGTAGAGGACATAATTGATGCCGTGCGGGATGGGGATAAGATAATGTATGGTAATATTTTGCTTACTATTGTTTTCTCTAAGATTGGAGTGCCCGATGGGCCAAATAGTAACATATGGGAGTACCTTGATGAAAATCCCTCCAGCTAAGAGGTTTGAAGCATATACTTGTGATACAATGACACCAACCTACAAAGTGCACTTGGATAAATGGTACAAGTGGATGTGTGATGCCTTTGGCGTAGAATGGAGAATCCCATAAAGAATCGCTAGTCTTGGTGGGGAATGAGGTTGAGTTTGTAGTCTACCAGAAGTTCTGTATTGATAGGTTTACATTAATTGATGGCACCAAGAGTCCATGGTGCAAGTTTTCATTTGTGTTCTCTTCATAGTACTTTCAAAGCATGGTGAAGAGATCTAAATAAGTAAAGAAGTTGAGCTTTGATTTGAGTGACGTGGACCAGGAGCACCGTGTGTTGTGCATAACACTTGCCTTCCCAAAGAAGCATGCGTACGTGGAAAGGTATGTCTCCCACAACATAAACTTGCTCAAGCCCATTACAATACCAATCACATGCGCAATCAGAATAAGGGTTTACATTCATTTACTGAGTCAAATTTTGAGAAGGGTGTGTATGTGGAAGATGGTGTTTCTATCCTCGTGGACCCAATAGGAAGAAATAAGGTAGAGATAAAGAAGAGAGATAGAGAGGAAACTCCTACAATGAGTAAGGCACCGAGTGTGCGTGTGGGCCGACCATAGGAACACAAGAAACAGGGGTAGGCATGAGTACTTATACTTGTAGGAAGAAGTCCCCAGTAAAGAATTAGTCTCCAGTAAGGAAGAAGTAAAGGGTGATGCAAAGTTCTGACTCTGAGAAGATGGAGAGCTTGCAGAATGAGGAAATAAAAGGGGAGGAAGAAGAATGAGAGCCTGAGAAGAGCCCTCCTATTTACAATGTGCATGAATCGATGAGGAGAGGTGCGCACATTCGAGGGATGCTCGTGAGGGAGAAGGAGATGGAGAATAAGTGGGAACAAATGTATAGGATACAACACATATTCCTAGAACCAGAGGTAGAGACCTTGGTGGAGCGCGAAGTCATAAATATTATCCAAAACTTGGTCGAGACAGAGGTAGAGCATAACATAGAGCACCTAGAAGATGAAGGAGAGGAAAAATCGGGAGTGGGGCACGAGAGATAAGTTTGGCAGTTGGGTTTCCCATGGGTACACACACAAGTGGCAGATGCGCGTCCACCCAACAAAGGCCTACAATGTTATATGATGTAGATCCTAGAAAGTCCTGTGTGCTCGCTACACGAGCACAAAGTGCCAATGGACCAACTATTTGGTTTTTCCTCTTTTAATAAGGAAAGTGTGTATCTACGCATAAGGAAAATTTTGTCCTAGACTTTTGAGTCCCACATCGATGAGCTAGAATTTGAAGTCAATGTAGGCACATTGTTAGATACATGCACTTCATCGAGCTCCAAAGAGGTAAATCCAATTGTGGATTCAGTAATAACTAACTGATGAATAGGTATGTAATGCACTGAATAAAGTATCGGTGGAGATAGAGGTGAGATTATTTGGAAGGAATAACAGAATAAAGGCTTTGGAAAAGGAATTGGAGGAAAAGAATAAATAAATTATCAAGAGAGACAAGGAGATAAAGGGAAAGGAACAAACTATTGTGTAGTTGAAAGTTGAGCTACGAGAAGAGAAGGGAAGTTGCACGAAGTTTACAAAAGGCGAGTTTATATCATACTCGATTATTATAGCGCACCGGATTTTACCCCTCTTGCATAGAAGTATGAATCATCCTTCCATTGTCTAGAAGATTTGACGTGCATTATCACAATGCAAAAGCAACCCCTTGCACTAGAGTCGGCGGAAGAAGTTATGTCACGACAAAAAGTAGGAAAAGGCACAAATTAAGGTGACCATAACTCGTTATATTGAGCTTCTCACTTCAATGAAAACTATGGCTCATATGGCCGAAGTTGTCTATGACAACTATGAAGATAGAGATAGGGTGGCAAGTGTGTGGTTGTTACCACACATGAGGCAGATTTAAAAGAATTCCAAACCAAAAACAAAGGAAATCACGTGGAACGCGACAAGATATTGGTGGAAGTAGAAAAGAAGAATGAGGCAATTGAAGTCTTGAGGGCCTCTATAAAGAATAAAATAAAGGAATTATATCCCCAAGTGATGTAAAGGATGGACGTGCTGACAAACCTTAGCAAACAACTGGAAAATATTATTGACACATTTAAAGCTAAGGGTGAAGAGCTGACATTTGAGGAGGTCAATACGATGATGGGGGATTTGTTCAAACAAGCGTAGAGTGAAGTGGAAGCTTGGAATGAAATTGAGGCATCATTGAATAAGGATTTCCCAATCCTTGTACAACAGTAGTAGAATTCTTTCATTCTTTGGCGCAAGCCTAGTACAGTTACAAGGTCATTATTCTTTCATTCTTTATTCTTTGTTGGAGTAGACTATTTCGAGGATGGACAAAAAAATTTAGTGTGGGGTAATGTTGAGCATATAAAAATGACTAAGTCCCATAACAGAGGTTAATGCATGCGAAGACATTATAGAAGAAAGGCGCACGTGACGATGACATGCTTTGCGTGTGGAGATAGGACAAGGTTGCGCATAATAAATTAACACTTAGCTAGTTTTGGAATGAATAGATAAAGTTTCGAACACATCTTCTAGAAGACTTGAAGAGCACATTAAGGCTATTTTGGGAAAACTAAAGATCAAACGACATGAGTGGCCCCAAGCTAATAATAGAATCTAAACTAAGGGATAAATGAAGTAGATCTATTGTTAGGAAAGCTTACATGTTTTTTGTACTTAGCTTGTAGCGACACATGGCTATTATTAGCATGTAGCCTATTTTTGAAGGTGCATGGGCGGTGTAGGACAAGTCCCTACCTTTATAAATATGTATTGATTTTCACGGTTTGGGATGATCACTTTTGTAATAGAGTTATGATGTTGGATTATATGCGTGCATGACTCATGGTGACATTGTTATGTATGTAAGAAGATTATTTGTTTTACAACAATTAATATAATGGATCTTTGTGGCTGGATATTGGTGTTTGACATAACTGAACATGGATCTTGTATGGTAAATCTTATTATAGTTCTTGTTTAAGTGTTCTTACATATGGTTAAGATCTAGATCTGGTTTATGCACTTCGTTATACTTAATTATCTTTTATGGATCTGGAATATTTGTTTAATCATGCTAACTCCTTGAACAAGCTAACATAAAAGAGGGACTTGGTACCCTTGTGCACTTTGGGTGAGTGCTCAATTCAGGATGAGTGATGTGCCAGTGCGCCTTGGGATTTTATGGGTAAAATCTAGGCTACAAGTGTAACCCTCACGCCGGTCACTACGTGATACGTGGCGACTTGTCGATGAAGTGCACAACACGTAACCTATCGAACATGTCGATGTGTGTTGAATCATCTCATCAAATGAATGCATTGACACGTGGAAGAAAGGAAAAATAAATATACAATCATCTCGAACTCTTCACCGATGAGAGCGCGCCACGTGTCTTGTGTGTTCAATTTGTACTACGATCTTCATATTGACATAACTTCTACTATAGAGCTTCGGATTCCCACGTGCCTAAGATTGATTAAAATTTTATGACGTGGGCTACACTCTAGGCTATTCAAAATTAGATTTTGGGGGGATTTGGTAGGAAAAAACATGGAAACATGTCTTAGGACATTAATACATAGATTGAGTCAGCTTAACCACCCAAATTTGATCAAATTTGGTCTCCTTCCTTCTTTCACAAGCTAAACAAACATGGTGAGGTAGATCTCGACAACCTTGTAGGCACATTTGCATGTATATATTCCTTTTTATTGGTGGTTATGAGGTTGAATTCGAGTTTCCCTCTCTTTCTCCCCTTCTTTCTCTCTCATTCTTCTATATATTATAAAGCATTGCTCATTGTAAAAGTTTGGAATCTCTTGGTTTGTAGGAGTACTATTCAGAGTAGTACCTTTGCATCTAGAGTTTTAGGCCTCAGATCTAGTTTTCTACATGTGGATACTTGCCTCTTCCACCATTGTAATCAATTGTGCATCACTTGGAAGCAATAAAATATTATTTTGTGGCTATTTTCTACCCTAGTTCACATTTTACTACATCTTCTTACCTTTCCCCTTGTGTTGCTGGTTTGTTGTGCATTTTCATGTCTCTTGTAGGTTCCTCTTCTATTGTGCTCCATGAAAACAAATACGTTAATGTGTTTCGACATAATAGCACATTTGTCTTCAATCCATGCATGGATTTTCCTTTGTTTTCACTCAACCAAGTCTATTCATCCCCCTCTTTCTGGTGTTATCACCTCCCCTTAGCTTAGGTTTTCATTTCATGCATCTCCTTCTCACCCTGGTCCCTTGGAATCATAGAGTAGTGATAGGTAGCTACATTTCCCTTCCTAGGAGTAGTTTTAGCAGTAGAAATAGGTAGAGGAAGTTTTCCTTCTCTGGAGGTCTATCTCAAGTGCAAGTCGCACAACTTGGAGACAATCCCATGTTGCATCAAAGTGTCATTTCATCCCGATATGGGACAAGTGTAATTTTGAGTTCCAATATTTTTAGCACACCCAGTGGGATGAGTATTGAAAGCTTACATTTCATCATTGCTAAGTTCCAGTGTGTGAATTAGTGATTTATAGACTTTGGAGGCTTGTTTCAACACATTTGATGACTCCTGACATTCCGATCTACTGATATCAGTAGTCATTGCACACTATTCATGAAAATAATACACTCGAGACAAAGTGAAACAGGCTTAAATGATCTTATGAATATCTCTACTTGTCTTAAAGAAGAAGAAGTGGTAGAACCACCGTGTGTGTGTCTCCATATTTTGCACATATGGAACAATCTACTCCTTATGTTATACCTTCCACTTCTCTACCAGGGTATTCAGACCCTTTCTAGCCATGACACGTAAATATGTCCTTTTCGTTTCACTCACGGTAGTACTTTGGCCCTTTCCGCGCAACATGATATACCGGTGGTGCACTCAAGAGTGTACCATTTTTCACTAATGAGAATCAAGTTACCCCTACTAAACACATTCAAGATATTGCAAATGTATGCTTTGTTCACCTAGTTACAAAAGATGATGTAGCTATAAGGCTACTTGCTTCTTCACTCAAAGGAAAAGTGTTTCAACTATATATAATCTTAAGACCTACATCTATCACTAACTGGGATGGACTTGTCATTGTGCTTTGCAATCGGTTTGAGGAGAAATTTGATAACATTGTAGACACAAAATTATGCACTTTACACATAATTTGGCCTAGTCTTATACTACTATTTAGAAGGTTCTCAAGTGTACAAAGTACTAATTAATCCCACCTTTTGGACATCTTTATTTTATATTTTATTTCGTAGTTCCCATGTATTTTCCAGCACTTATCCACCCATTTCACAACTACCCCAACATGTACTAGGGTGCCTCGAGGTACCCCTGGTCCCACCCTAGGTGCCCCAATCTATAGAAATCTCCTTTTATTCCTTTTTGGGCCACTTCTAGTTATTGGTCATCTTTATCTTTTTCTCAGTAAACCTTGTAAGGATTTATTACAAAATTAAGCTTGAGAGCCTATAAATATAAATTTATAAGACCATAATGAATGTCCTAACTCATAGTATTACACACTACTATCACTCCATCTAGGGCTTGATCCATTGCTTCACTTGCATAAACATAGTGTGAAGCATCAATGTTAGGAGATTTGCATCACACACACTTCATAGGGGGGATTTATTCTATTCCATGCACACATTCTATTTACATCTTTCTAAAGTTACTATTGTTTGATACTTCGCAAATTGCGATTAACACGAGAGCACCTAGGCATGACATGCACACACTCACATGAGAACTACATTCGGTTTGAAATGTAATGCAATGCTCAAAGTGATAAATCCACTAGCTTGGCATTTGAGGTTAGTCGATCCATTTATATGCATCTTTTAATTTTATAGGGTTTGATACTAAACTTTGCATTGCAAGTCATTTTCCAGCTAATTTGATAGATCCAATGCGATAAACATAGAAGGTTATGAACCAACTTGCGATCATACTAGTTGCAGGTTTTGAGCATTTATAACGTTCAAATTGCCCGGGTTATAAACCAAGGTGCCCTGGGGCACCCCAGTACACTCTCGTGCACCCCGGTCACTTCAGATCTATCCTTCGCAAGGTCTTTGAGTGTTCGTTTGCACTTCCATATTTTATTCTCAAACGTGTGACATCCATCGCCAATCAACTAAGTTATTTTCTCTCCCTTCTCTTACACATTTAGGGTTTCATTTCACTTAGAATAATTTACTTACATTTATTTCATAATGTCTTAGTCCTCATAATTATATTAACTAGGATTACTATTTCCTTGCACTTAGTCCAATTTTAGTTAATCATTTTGGTGAACCCGACTTCCATTTTTTGTTTATGCCCATTACTCGTAGCAGTCGTTTTGGCCCTCTCCATTATTGTGAGCTTCCTTCTTCTCTTCCCCGTCCCTCTAGATCCATGGCTAACATACCTCCCTCTATAATTGACAACCCCTTAGACACCTCCACCTAGGTTCCCCTTCATGAAATTGAAACCAAAGTCGGTGAAAATCCTATGAAAAGACACCGATGTTAACCAATAATAGCTTGATACTCTTACTGATTTTTGTCAAAGCTTTACATGATAATCCCACTCATCTCCCTCATGTTCTGCATGCTCTACTCATGGTTAAGTGAGCTCGTGAGGCATCCCTACCTGTTTCTTCCACTCCTATGGTCTCTACACCACCCATATCTACTCCGCCTATTGCAACTACTACCCCTCCAACCCATAAAGGTGCTTCTAGTATCACACTTGATTCCTCCTCTAATTCCCTTGAATATGTGCCATTATACCAATACCTTCAAAACCAAATCCACCAGTTACAAGTTGTCACTTCTAAAGGACCCCTACCACTCAATTCCAACTCCTTGTTGCATTCTCCATTTGTGCCATCCATCTCTGCTTACCCATTCCCATCTAACTTCATCTCTCCTAAACTACCCATTTTTAAAGGCCGTGATGACCCACAAGAGCATCTCCGTGCTTTCCATGTTACTTGTCTCGACTATGCTAATGATCTCACTATCCTTGCCAAGTTGTTTCCGTGTAGGCTACGGGATTATGTGATGCGTACTGTTCTATGACTTACCCTCTACTCGGTGGTTTTGTTTACATATCTAGCCAAAAATTTCTCACGCACTTTTCTATCAATATTGGTTCCACACTCTCCTATGCAAAACTCACTCATCTTAAACAAGGCCCCACCGAATGCTTCCCTGATTACGTCTTACAATATAAGAATAGTGTCACCCAGATGACTAATGTCCTCGTTGAATCCGAACTACAAGATTTATTTTTCCATAGCATTTTCCACCTCTCCATGATAGCATGCTCTTTGAAACTTTTCCATCATTTGACCAACTTTTTCATGCTCTGAAACTACGTGAGACTAAACATTTCTCTATCGGCAAGCTCAAATATCAGGATGCCCCTTCTTCCTTTGCCCACATGCCAAGTAAGACACTATTTAAGGCACCTGACATTAATCTAGTAATTCACATAATATTGTTAATGCGGTCTCCACTCCTAGGGAATTGTGCCCTCAGCCATACCGATGTCCTTTTACTAAACTTAGCACCTCGTTAACTGTCTTATTGCCACAACTCATTGATAGTAATCTCCTTACTCTGCCACCACCTTTACAACTTGACCCATCCCGACCCAAAGGGCGTAACTTTGATGACCACTCTTATTGTGATTATCATCAATGTGTTGGGCATTCCACTAATCATTGTTTTAAGCTCCAACATCTTGTCCAAGACCTGCTCGATGGTGGCCATCTTGAGCTCCCAGAATCCCCCACATCCTGTCCCTACCAATGATAACCACAAAATCCAAATATTTAACAACCCCTACCCAAACATGATACTAAACAGTCGATTCATCCTCTAACTATGTCTGTCATACATTGTCTTCTCCCCCTAGCCCTCTCGACTTTCTCATTGCTCACATTGTCACTTCAACACCGGTTATTGCCTTCTCTAATGCTGACTACCATGATATCTTCATCTCGACCACTTACATATATAGGACTCTATAGGCTCATATTTTATCAACAACACCAAGGTCGATCCATCTTCTCCTATTAGTACATGTTCCTTGTCTTTCTTACGATCTATTGGCTACCTTGCATCCCAAATTGACATTCCGTTCAAGAGACCCTATGGTGTCGCCAAGTTACCTATCATAGTTGGTCCTCTCACTCTTCTCATCCCCTACCTTGTTAGTCAAACCATTAACCAATGTGACCTACTTCTTGGCTTAGATTGGATTTGTAAATCTCAAGATATTATTTCTATGCCTCATTTACGCCTCAAGTTCGTATACGAAAACCAATTTATTTCTATTAACGATGTTCCTCCTTCACCTCCATTATCGGCATTTTCTCATTCCAATATTCATGTGTCTTCCCATCTTACTCCCACATTTCCTCGACATCATCTACACATGCATCCTCTTCCTACCCCACTGTCTCAACCAACCCATGTACGCCCACTCCATTCTATTAGTCTTACACACCACCATAAGCCTATTCCTAGGGCTACTACTACCTCCCACCGACGGTCGTCACCTCACTTTATTCCACATGGCTTGTTTACTTCCACACGTATGATCTTGCCTCATTCGCCATCACCCACACACTTTACTACACCTCGATATTGGTCTTACGTACACCCATCGCATGCATATTGGTTTCATTCCTTCAATCATTTTTCTCACATACCACCCTTGCTTGACCATCATCCTAAGGTGTCATCATCTTCACCACCAATTGTTGGACCTCCATCCCTAAACCTTATTGGTTGACCCCTCCTTTATGACACACTTAGGAGGTATCACACATTATATCCAAATCCCCCATTTTTTCTCTATTATAGCATACTTGTATCATCTTATATCCATCATCACTTGCATCTCGCGCGTTGTAACACCCTCATTACCCAATGATGCACTCTTGTGCTTCAGTTCACACTAGACTATTGAGGGATTACCATTACATTGAACCCCACACACTACACTATAGGTCCTACACATTTACATTCTACCATCCTACACCCATAGGTCATATCTTCATAGTGTTGCTCATCCATCTATTTCACTAGTCATCATTACATACGAGCCTAGTTTCACATCCCAACTTAATATTCTACATTTACGTTAGAGTACATTATCTATGATTCTATCCTTCTATATCACCACTACATATTCCATTTTATATCTACGCCTACTACTACATCTTATACACCCACACCGCATCCATGCATCCTATATATTATACATGCTACAATAGATTTCATTATACATGAGTCTAGTTTTACATGTCATACTTACAAATTCTATTTCTATCTACACACTTGTTACATTTCACAAATTACACATTCTACACCTAATACACATTCTACACATTTGCATTTCCTACACCACGCATTTACATACCCTACTCCTTACTTGGTCGTTTACACTATGTCATTTTCTATGCGCTACACTAACCACCCTATGACACACTCTAGACCCTCGGTTTATACTCCAATGTTGAGGGTTACCCAATCAAATGGACCTTACCTACATGCGAAATGTCATCATACCACATTCAGCAGACTAGTGACCAATGCTCTAGGCTATATCATCACCCACACTTGTCATCACATCATGTAGTGGTATACACCTTAGGTTACATCACTTTCTCCTTTATCCTCTTACTACATATTCTATTATCTTATTCTAAGTCATTCTATTACATCAATGTTTATCCTACTTGTCACTTAGTGGTATACACTTTAGGCTAAATCACCACCTCATTCTTATTCATCACGTCATGGTCTATGCTTAGTGTTAAACCACCACCTTCTATTATCCACCACATACTCATATACACTCCATCCAACTTCATCACCCATCTTGCAATGAAATACGCTATAGGCTAAATCGTTACCTTTATCTTCCATCATGTAGTGATATACGCTTAGGGTTAAATAATCACTCACACCTCCCACACGTCATGGTATACGCTTATGCTATAGGTTCCATGCACACCTTTCTATACGACGCATTCCTATCCATTCATATTATAGTGATATACGTTTAGGGCTACATCATCACTCTTCCATTCAACAAGTCATGGTATACGCTTACACTATAGGGTCCACACACACCATACTATACGATGCATTCCATGCATTCATCTTATAGTGAAATACGCTTAGGGCTAAATCATCACTCCTTTGTTCAACAAAGTCATGATATATGCTTTGGCTATATGGTTCACGCACATCTCTCCCCATGTCACATTTCATCACCACTACACATACACAAACATCACGACGTGCTAGACACATCCAATACTATTGGACCATTTCCCAATGACGCACTCTCATTTACGATTCATTCTTGACTGTTGAGGGGAAAACAAAATGAACCTCACTACATACACATTCCATCCACTCGGGGGCACGTTGCTTTTATCATTCCATTTTGCATTCCATTCCATCCATCCACAACATACTACATTGTCTTGGTAGCATTTACTCTTGCTTACTAGTGTTTTACATGATCACTTTACTACACATGTTAGATTGCTTTCTTCTATGTCATTATCATACACACATGCACATTCATGCCTTTGTCTAGTGTGATCACAGATACATGACATTTACACATGGTATGGATTCTCACCTTCTACCCTTACTATACTAGTCATTGGGGGCATCCACATTCATCTCATATAGGTGTTATTGTTTCATTTTGTACTTAGCATCTTATATTACTTGTTTATACACACTTTGAAATATTATTTATCACTCTAACATGCTAATGGGTGTTCCATGTGCAGCACTTGTTTTCAAGATTACATGTTTCCATGACTACTTGTTTGTTTTTACTTGTCTTATTTGTTTTCCATTATATGCAGGCTTTTCCCTTTGCTTGTGTGCACACTTGTCTGATGTTTGTGGCCTTGATGGCCTTGCGTGTCTTGCGACATTGTGAGTGATGTCCCATGTTTGAAACCCTCTTTGTGGGGTATGCTTGTATTTTTGCATGTTTACACTACTGTGTTTGGTAGTTTTTCTATATTGTTTGTGTATTTTACACTTATTGCATGCATGTGTTTTTAGACTAACACTTGTATTGGCTAGTCATCCCTTTTGTGTACACCTTGGTATCTACCAAGTGTTTTCCCTTTCCCCTACAGGGCAGAGTTCTACAGGTTAGAGTGTGGTTGGTCCTCTTTTGGGGCCACATTCTCCTTCTAGGGTCATCACATGCGCCCCAAAGAGGGGGGCATCATTGAGGGTTTTCTACTAACACAACATATTTACATTGGTTCAGACACAATGAGTGAGTTCAAACTATTCTACAAAATCCATACACAATGGCCTTAACATGACATGGTGTCCTTTGACATTTCTGCGGATAGGTTACGTGCTCAAGGGTTCTAGTGGGTGTGCCTCTCTAAACTTCTCCGTCCAGTGGCGTTGGATCACCCAAAAACTAGGACAATATAGAGATCTCTTCAACAAATTTCAGCAGAAGCAATTAGAGTTGGAGGACACATAACATTTCCTCCCTACACTTCTTCAACTAGGGTGGCGTGAGATTGCCCAAAAACTCACGACAAGTACATGATATCCTTTGACACTTTTTTTATCGACATGGATCATGTGCACATGTTCCATTTACACTTTTTATAGTGTATTTTACACATTGTTTTCACATACATACATATTTGACTACTTGATTGTTTTCTCCTCGCAGTTCATCGTATGAGAAACAAAAAGTCAAATTAAGGGTGACAAAAATGATGATAATGACGACGACAACAAACAACGACAACACACCATGACGATACTTGCCATAATAACCATGCAGGTACATTACACACCGCAACAACTACACATGCGTTCCACCCTAGGTTCACTCTCATCACTTTTTACATGCATTCTTCATTTTTAGAATCCACGCTCCTCCACATTTTTGTTTTTGTAATTCCACGCTTGAGTCTAGTCCATCGACACGTCTTCTTCTACACTCTACATGGATATCAAGAACCCATCTCTATCTAATTTATGTTACCGAGCTTTTCGCTCACCAAGTGGGGAAAAATGTAGACAAAAATTATGCACTTTATACATAATTTGGCCCATTCTTATACTACTTTTTAGAAGGTTCTTAAGTGTACTAAGTACTAATTAATCCTGCCCTATTTATTTTATATTTTATTTCGTAGTTCCCATGTATTTTCCAAAGCACTTATCCACCCATTTCACAATCGCCCCAACATTCTAGCCATAAATCGGGGCACTGAGCCTATACTGGGGTGCCCCGGTCCCACCTTGGGTGCCCTAATCTATGAAAATCTCCTTTTTCTCCTTTTGGGTCACTTCTAGGTGTTGGTCATCTTTATTGTTTTTTCAATCAGCCTTGTCAGGGTTTATTATGAAATTAAGCTTGAGAGCCCTATAAATATAAATTTATAAGACCATAATGAGGGTCCTACGTCATAGCTTACACACTACTGTCACTCAATCTAGGGTTGCATCCATTGCATCACTTGCATCCACATAGTTTCATGCATTACGGCTAGGAGATCTATATCAAACACACTTCATAGGGGGAGGGATTCTATTATATTCCATGCACACATGTTATTTACATTTTCTATAGTTATTATTACTCGTTACTTCACAAATTGTGACTGACACAAGAGCACCTAGGGCACGACATACACACACTCACCAGAACTACATCTAGGTCTAAAATGTAGTGCAACGCTCAAATGATAAGTCCCTAGCTAGCTTGGCGAGGTCATTCAAACGCATTCATATGCACCTTTTTTTGTAGGGTTTGATCATCGCTCTTTGCATTGCATGTCATTTTCCATCTCATTCGGTAGATCAAGTGTGACAAACATAAAAGGTTTGGAACCAACTTGTGATCATACCAGTTGTAAATTTTGAGCATTTACAGTGCTCAGAGCACCCAGACAGAGACAAAGGCACCCCTGGGTGCCCCAGTATACTCCTAGGTGCCCCAGTCACTTTAGATCTCGTCCTTGCGGGGTCCTCGAGTGTTAAATCGCACTTCTAGATTTTATTCTTAGACCTGTGACAACCTACGACAATCACTACCAATCAACTAGGCTATTTTATCTCCCTTCTCTTGCACATTCAAGGTTTCACTTCACTTAGAATAATTTACTTGCATTTATTTCATATTGTTTTAGTCTTTTATTACAATGTTTTAGTCCTCCTAATTAGATTAACTAGGATTACTATTTCCTTACACTTAGTCCAATTTTAGTTAATCAAGCATCTCCTTATTAGAATAACTTGCAATTATTAAGAGAGCTCCCAATGAGATCATAGTTGATTTCAACTTCATATTTCAGAAGACTAAATCCTCAAAGTACTTTCCTTTACTTCTTAAGAGCTTTGAATTTTAGTATTGCAATGATGATACAATCTATGGGTGGCACACAACTCCCTAATGCCCATGTTATAGCCATTAGGGCAAAGAATTGTCTAATCCAAGCTACAAGATATCCCCTAGACCATGTTTCTTGAAATCCCTCAAGCACCTCAACCGTCTGTTTCCTCCATTCCCGAGCGAGCTCTCAACCCACTACCTCTACAACATATTTTCCTACGCAGCAAAAGGAGGATAAAGAAATGAAATCCTTGATTAGAAATGTGCTTAATAAAGTCATATCCTTAAAAAAGTAGCAGGCGCAAGCCTTCAGAAATAACTCTAATCAAGGATTTAATCAAAGCCATCAACCCTTTAGAAATCAATATCCAAATCAAAGATATGGGCAGAACCAACAAAATGATAGATGGCATGCTAATGTGCACCTCCCTCTTGCAGTGCCGCTCCTGCATTACCCCTTCCAATGCCTAACACAAGCAAAACACTAGTTACAGTACAAAATAACATGATTCAAGAGACCTGAATGGTTCTTTCCTCGCAACCTACCTCACAGTCAAGAAACTACACAAATACCTTACATGCAAAGGCCTACATGATTCAGAATGCATTATATGAGCCCTTCATTAGCGTGCATTAACCAAAAAATGAAGAAATGCCGAAGTTATTCCCAAGACTAACCTTATGTTATTTGGGGTTAAAGACTTCCATGAAATAAACCAAGCTATTGATAGTTCAATTGGGTTGCATGCGCAGTTGCTTTGATAACAAAAGGTCCACAAAAATAATGCTAGATTCTAGTGTGCAACCTTCCACTTCGCTATTCAAACTAATCCTTAGAAGAAAAGAGATGCAACTCATTAGCCTAATAGTTTTGGTGTGCATGTTCCTACATGTGAGGTCTCGCATAATGTTTCAATAGAAGTGGCGTACGCCCCTCCTTTGGTAGGTCAAGCCTCTGTACAAGCTAAGGCCCCGACCTCTACTCCTTAACAATCAAGAAAAGATGCGGTTGTGCATCAAATACACAAGACCATGGGCCTTCCATTCAACATTATTAACCAAATTAAAAAGAAAAATGTAAACGTCACAATCTGGGATGACCTGACCATTCCATCTCGGTGTGACCTATAAAGCATGAAACCCTAGTGTAACTTTCACATACTTGATCCAGTTATTTGAAGACCTCGTGTTGTTGTCAACATTTTTCAATAAGAGGAAAAGCAAGTAAACAAGGTTGTCAAAACCCCACCCTTTTATATGTCCTTGATAGTAGGAAAACATCTTGTTCATAATTGTATGATTGATTCAAGGGATAGTACTTCTGTCATGCCTAAGAAAATTGTTGATGTCCTAGGTCTTAAGTACAACCCCATGTCTAAAGGAGTATTGCAACTTGATGGCTCAACTATTACTACCTTAGGAGTCATCAAGGATCTTTAGTTAACCCTCCATGCATGTCCAAGCCTAACAATAACTCAAGATGTCTCGATCATTAATTTTCCCCACTATTTTCCATTTGTCGATCAAGAGATTTCACATGCCATGGTGGGTGGTTACTTGTCTTTAGATTGGTCTCATATGCTACTAAGAACAAGGTATGGTACCTAATTTACCATACAAGTTGAGCCTATATTTTCCTATCATGTTGAGTCATATGACCATTCCCTCTCCAAGCTAATTACCTCATCTAAGAAGGCCAAGAACAAGATTCAGTCTCGGAAGATCAGCCTATTCCTCCTTTGAAACCTATTTTTTATTAGATGAATGGGCTAAGGAGCACTATGAGTTTGACCCTTATGATATAACTATTGAAACTGGCCTTGGTACCTATTGCATCCTTGAAGAATAATTTGTGTTGCCTACCACGCTCAAGAAAGAAAATGATGAAAATGTTAGACTATGGAAAATGTATTTTGATGGCTCCATAAGAAGACATGACACGGGCGTAGGTGTTGTTCTTATTTATCCTAGAGATGAGAAGATATTATTCACACACAAGATGTAGTTTGCATGCTCTAACAATGTAGTAGAATACAAAATTTTGGTTCATGGTCTTTTTATTACTGAGAAAAGATAGATCAAGGTGTTTCATATCTTTGGGGACACTAAGTTGGTTATCCACCAAGTCACAAATAAGTGTGCAACAAAGAATAAGATATTGAAGGCTTATAAACATAGAGTTTGGGACATTTTGGAGAGATTTGAAGCTTTCAATATGTAGGTGGTGCCAAGAAAATTGAATAAAGAAGTAGATCAAATGACAACCCTTGGTTCACGGTTCTCACCGATGAGGATTTTTTCCAAGGCAATGTGCAACATATCAAGATGGTGGTCAAGCCATCTATTCTAGATAATGAAACTAGCTAACAAGTGTTTGATATTGATGTGTAGATTATATAGCTCATTAAGAATGAAGTTGAGCTCTCTTCAAACATGAAATCTAACTTGCGTGATGATTATGGTGACCAAGTGATTCAACTAAAGAAAAACAAGTTGCCTAAAGGGTTAGTCACCTTAGAGCACATCTTCAATCCCGATGATGAGTTCAAGGGTGAAGAAAAGTACATGCATGCAACACAAGAAGACTGTACTCAGTCACTATCATGCACAACAAATAGTTATTACTTGGTAAAGACTACATGTAAAATGAAAAATAGGCCTTCATTTCTCTATACCAGAAATTCGGTGATATCTTCTCATGTGAGTATGAATACTTGAAAGGATTTGACCCAAGTGTTTCTCAACACTCGATTGACCTCAATCCAAACATAAAACCCATCAAACAAAAACAAAGGCCCACCAATCCCAAGATAGAGCCTCTCATGAGGAAGGATTTATCCAAACTCATCGAGGAAAAAATAATATTTCCCTTCAAGTACTCTACTTAGGTGGCAAATCTTGTTCCAATGCGCAAGAAGAACTGTGAAACCAGACTTTGTGTTGATTTCAAATATTTGAATAAGGCATTTTGAAGGATCATTATCCATTGGATTTATATGGAGTAAATTTACTGATTTGTGGTGACACACAAAGTTTTTCCATGTTGGATGGGTACTCGGGTTTCAATCGGATAATGGTCAAGGAAGAGAATCAATTCAAAACAACATTTACAACCAAACATAGTACATATGCTTATAAAAATGTCTTTTGGATTGTCAAATGCAAGCACAACATTCCAAATAGCTTTGAACATTGCATTCAAAGGACATATCAATGAGGTCATCCTAGTGTACTTGGATGACATAATTATCTTCTCAAAGCAAGGTGCAAATCACATCAGTCATCTGGAGAAAGTCTTTGAGAGATGCAGAGAATTTGGGGTATCTCTTAACCCTAAGAAGTGCAAATTTTCTGTTACACATGGAAATATTTTGGGCCATGAGGTCTCAAAGGATGGTATTGTCATTGATCATGAGTGTATTTTGCGCCCTCATTTCCCTCTCATTTCTAGTGCATAAAAGGGCCTTACAAATCATTCCAAGGAAAGATAGACTTTTTAGGATATTCATCCCAAACTTTGTAGGATTGGTCAAGCCTATCACGTTCATGCTTAAGAAGGACACAATCTTCAAGTGGACAACAAAACAAAGGGATAGCTTCAACAAGATCAAGTGAGAAATTATTTACACCCCAACACTCATCAATCTAGATTACTCAAAGGATTTCATCCTTTATGCTTATGGAGTTGATGTTAATGTTGTTGTTGTCTTAACACAATAAAACAAGCAAGGAGTAGAGCAGCCAATGGCTTTTCAAAGAAAAACTTGAAGGACTATGAATTGAAATATAATCACACATAGAAACATGTCTTCACCATCATGCATGCACTAAAGAAGTTCAAAATTATGCTCACCACAAATCATGTCAAGGTGCTAGTTTCACACTCTGGTGTGAGATACTTCATCATGGGAGTAGAAATCAGTGAGAAAAGATCAAGATGGGTGACCAAAATCATGGAGTATGATGTAAATATAAAATCCACTAAGTTGGTTAGAGGCAACGTGCTCTACAGAAGCTTGTTGACGATGTGTAGAATGAATAAGAGGCTTCATTATTTCTAGATGAAGAGTCTCCACGAGCCAAGACGAAGTAGAATGAAGATTATAGCACACGTACCTAGATGGAGGATGTGGTAACATTTCTCTCTTCTAGGGCATACCCTCTTATACTTGAACAAGGTAAAGATATGACATTTGAGGCTTCAATTTGTTTCATATGTGTTGATTGATGGTGTTCTCTTCAAAAGGAACATTGATGGTGTGTTTCTCAGGTGTATTGAGGTGCGCGTGTTAACAAAGTGTTAACATAATTTCATGATGGATTCTATGGTGGACACTTGTTTCCAAAGAAAAATAATGACAATCACTAAGGTAGGATTTTCGGCCTACCCTTATTGCTTTGATGCACAAAATTGGGTCATGAAATACGAAGATTGCATTTTTTTGCGGGAAAAAATCAATTGATAGTGCTTCCCCTCGACCAATCCAAGTGGATGATTATTTTGTGCGGTGAGGTCTTGTATTCATAGGCATGATTAACCCACCTTCAATCGATGTTCATAAGTGGGTGTTAATAACTACGGATTACTTCACTAGATGGAAAAAAATTATAGCGCTCAAGGAATTAACCGAGTCAATCATCCTTGACTTTATCAAAGGTATTGTAATAAGGTTTGGTGTTCCTTAGACCATTATACCTGATAATGCAAAAGCCTTCCTTGGTACTAAAATTTCTAATTGGGATCTTAGTATTGGTATCTATTTAAAGACTTCTTCCAACTATTACCCTCAAGGAAATGGCTTGGCAGAGTCTACTAACAAGAACCTGATCAAAATCATGAAGCAAAAAATGAATATTAACTAGAGGTAGTGGCACACAAAGGTCTCATGCGCACTCTAGGTAGATAGAATCACGATGAAGAGTGCAATTGGTAATTCACCTTATAGACTCGTTTATGGAAAGGAATCCAAACTTCCTTTATCTTTAGAGTTTCCTTTATTAGAGCTTGCCCAACAACTAGAATTTGAGGGTGCAAACCAAAGAGAAATCAAAATGGTTGAGTTAGTTGAACTTGAGGAATTAAGAAAATCTGTCATAATCAAGTTAGAACAACATCAATGGTCAAGCAAAGTGGTGGTTTGTGAGAAAAGATAGACCTTAGGTTTTCAAAGTAGGTGATCAGGTCTTAAAATGGGATATTGATAGAGCTAAACTAGGACATCATTCAAAGTTTGATGCACTTTGGAGTGGTCCATACATCATCGATTCTTGCGCAAGGAGGATAAATATTTCAAGTTGTCTCATCTTGATGGAGATGGGCTACCAATCCCATTCAATCGGATTTATATCAAGCATTCCCATTAAATTATCCTTCGCATCATGTATATATTAGAGTAGTTTCAGTTCCTCCAAGTGTGCGTTCACACATTGTCTTATTTGTACATAATTCTTTCCTTTCGCACGTTCCTACGCGCACTCTTTTTGCTTTCGGGATGGTAGTTCGGTTTTCAAAAGGCAAGAGCCAATAGTTTTCCACTCTCATAAATTTTAATTATAACATCTTCATATGAGACCAATAGTTTTATTTAGAGTTCAGCAAGGCGGTGCTTCAAGAGGCTTTGGGGGTATTTCTTCAAAGTTGTAGATCGAACTTCATGTTTTCAAGGTTGACTCCATGCCCAATGGATGCTTCTAAGGTGACCAATCTCTTTCATCTAGTAGGTAGATGGCCCCAAAAGTTGCCAATTTTTGTCCCAAATAACCACCCCGGTTATTTGGACAACTTCTGAGATCCGGTCTGGCTCTTAGTTCAAGTTTTTAGGTTTTGCGCGCTCTTGGTTCTATCTTTGGCACTATTTGCTTGGTTGTAGTTCTTTGCACATGCCCCCATTCCCTTCCTATTTCCTCCTTGTTATCTTCCTTCCCTTTACGTCCTCCTCACTTTTATCCATGCACTCCCACCACTCTTCCCCATTCTTATACCTCCTTCCATTTTCCCCTTGTGTGCACTTTTTGCATACCCACAATCGGTCCAACAGTTTTTGCACCCTCTCGCATGCCTCTATGGACTTACCTTCCATTTTGGCTAAGTCCTTGGTATGCTTTCCCCATGCATGCCCTTCCTTCCGAGTCTCACGCACTTCTTTACGTGAGGTCATTCCTCTTCCACTTTCTACCTTGTGCACTTCTGTGTAATTTCTTCTTCTCATCCTTATCTTGTGCTCCTCTTATTCTATGCATGCATACCTATATAGATATACACCTTTTTATTCCCAATTCTCACGCACCCTCTTGCACAAGCTCACAAACCTATGCATTCTTCCCTTTCACTCCTCTAGCTCTTGTGCATGCGCCAAGTGTAACCTCCTACGCCTTAGATCCAACTGCGTGGAACATGACGACTTGTCAAATGAAGTGTGTAACACACAACCTATCAGAACATGATAGTTGCATGTTGAATCATATCAATAAATGAATTCATGACACATGGGAGAAAGGAAAAAACAAATAGACAATCATCTAAACTCTTCACCCAATCGGAGCGCATCATGTGTCTTGTGTGTTTAGTTTGTACTATGATCTTGATTGACATAAATTCTACTAGAGAGCTCAGATTCCGCGTGCGTGGACTTGATTAAATTTTTTTGACGTGGGCTACACTCTAGGCTATTCAAAATTAGATTTTAGGGGATTTGGTAGGCAAAAAATAGGGAAAGGATTCTCATGATATTAATACAGATTAAGTCAGCTCAATCACCCAAATTTGATAAGATTTGGTCTCATTCCTTATTCCATAAGCTAAACAGACATGGGGAGGTGGATATGACAGCCTTGTAGGTGCATTTTCAGGCATTTATTGCTTTTTTGTTCGTAGGGAGGTTGAATCCAAGTTTCCCTCTCCTTCTCCCCTTCCTTCTCTCCCATTCTTCTATATATTTTAAAACATTTCTCATTGTAAAAGGTTGGACTCTCTTGGTTTGCAAGAGTACTATTCAGAGTAGTGCCTTTGCATCTTGAGTTACAGAGCCTTAGATCTGGTTTTTTTCATGTGGATACTTGCCTCTTCCACCATTGTAATCGATTTTGCATCACTTGGAAACAATAAAATCTTATTTTTTTGGTTGTTCTTTGTCTTCGTTCACATTTTATTGCATCTTATTGCCTTTCCCCTTGCATTGTTGCTTTGTTGTGAATTTTCATGTCTCTTATAAGTTCCTCTTCTATTCTGCTCCATGAAAAGGAATATGTGAATGTGTTTTGAGACTATGGCACGTTTATCGCCCTCCTTGCATGTGTTTTCCTTTGTTTTCACTCATCCAAGTCTGTTCATCCCCCTATTTTTGGTGTTATCACCTCCCTTTAGCTTAGGTTTTCATTTCATGCATCTCCTTCTCACCCTAGTCCTTGGAATTGTAGAATAGTGATAAGTAGCTACATTTCCCTTCCTAGGAGTAGTTTTAGTAGTAGAAATAGGTAGAGGAAGTCATCCTTCTTCAAAGGTTTGTCTCAAGTGCAAGTCCCACAACTTGGAGATAGTCCCATGTTTCCTAAAATCCCTAGTTCATCCTAATTTGGGATAGGTACAATTATGAGCTCCCAAAAATAGATTATAAACAGGTTCATCACTTGTCACTAAAAAAATCGGAGTGCAAGAACAAAGCCGGACACGGGCGGCCAGAACAGACAGAGTAGTGCCTAGTTCATTGGAGACCAAATCAAGGCGTTGGTGACATAACAGATTACTCATAATACGACTTCTTCTATGTAGTTAGGGTTTCATAGTTATTCTATGTTAATCACCGATATTCACTCCTTGATCACCAAATGTACCTGTGAATCTTTGTAAAATATAAATTCACTTGCACATACCCACAAACCACATCAAACCCAAAAAGGAAAAGCGCATAATGGGGAGTCGGTGACCCCGATGGTCACCTCGAGAGTGAACTTACGACCGAGCATCGCACTACATCTTAGACTCCATGTAGTTATGATGTGTGTGTGTGTAGAATTGATGCCCTAGTGCAAGTTGCACTTGATAGTGGGTTGTAGCTAGAATGTAGTGATGTAATAATATGTGTGGATGGAATAGAATAAACTTCTCCTTCTTATGATTTCTATGTTATACAACTCGTGTCCCTTGAATGGATGTTATATTGGTGTCTTTGGGGTGTTTTAATGCCTTTGGAGGTGATGATAGTAATGATTAGTGCGTGGTCCCTTATTTTAAACACATAATTATGTATTTAAATGATTCCCTTGTTTGAATTTCATAATTGACAACACGAAGGTTGACCCATTAAGGTCCTTCACGTGGTTAGTATTTTAATCTACGCTCAATCCATTTTAAAATTTTTTGAATGGTTTTGTACTTCAAGGTTACTGGATATTTATGCAAACAACATGGCTTTTTTTTTTGGGAATGTGCACTGAACTAGCACACATTTCTGATGGGTGTTTTTTTGCTTCTCCTTTAATATGTTTCTGCTAGATTAGAAATTGAATCCTTTAATCTGTATTATAGGTAGAAGAGCTTATGTATTTCTTGTTGTTATTATAGATTCTTATTTACTTTTGCATTTATTGGATGTGGGTTCTCTTTGGCATCATTCATAATTGACGTTGAATGTCATATTCACCTATTTATAACATATGTTCAAAGCGCTATGAAGATTGGCAACAGATGGCATTGCGGGTGAGGGTGTGTAGTAATAAGAACGTGTAACACCTCCTTCAACGCACCCTGCTACATAAAGCTGTGAGATTGTGATTGAGATTGGCAATAGATGGCATTGGCATTGTATGATTATAATTGGGGGCATTGGAATTTTATACATTGATGTATAATAATACATAAGAGTGCCTTTTTCTTCAATTGTATATTGGCAAGGAGATAAGATACTGTTGATGGGAAGTTGCCCAATGTAAGAGGTTCTTTTTCTTCATAGTATATTGGCAAGGAGATAAGATAATGTTGATGGGAAGTTGCCCAATGCATCCTTCCTAATTAATATGAGCACTTAAGTATATAAAATAAAAAATAAGGGGAGATTAGTAAAATTAAGATATGATTTGGGGAAATAAAATTAAAAACCAATATTCATAACTGACAATGAAGGGATTGATGGGAGTCTTAAATACATTAAATACAACTTTTTGAGGATAAAAGAGAGTTCTAAAAATAAAGAAACATGAGAGACAATTATGTAGATCGTAGAAGAGCATCATAATTAAGTAAAAACATTAATTTGACATGCAACAAACATCAAACAAATATATATATTTCTAGGCATTTTTATGTATTTATGAATTTTCTCATTTGTTTGCTAAATTTTTGTGCCTTGAAAAATCTTAGTTGGATGCAATCTCTTGTTTCTTTAATGGAATTTCCTTCGAGGTTTTATTTTTGTTACCAAGTATGGAATCGGTTTATAAACAGAAGCCTTGTCCAAAGACTTTACAAAAAGATTTTGACTACTAGTCTTCGGGGTTATGCATGATTTAGGTTTTACATTTTAATGTAACACGTTGCTTATCTCAATGCAGTTTTTATAAAAGGTTTAGCATAGATATTGCTTCATGCACTGTATTTAGCACCTCCTTCAGCTCACCTGCTCCATAAAGATGTGAGATTGTGATTAAGATTGGCAATGGATGGTATTGACATTGTATGATCATAATTGGGGGCGTGGGATGATCGCTTACCTTCTCTATATAATCTTTGTGAAATTGTGATTGACATTACTCTATTATAATTGCTCTGAAGCAACAGCTGAAATAAACTTGCATGGGACCGCAAAGTGGCTTAAAGCTGCTTTTAGAGCAACCATTTGAACACAAACTACATGGGACGTCAAATTGGCTTAAGCTCCTATTTTTGCTTAGAAGGCCCATTTGAATAAAAATAGCAAGCCCCCCAGATATGGGACCAAAGCCTTAGAAGCTAGAATGGTAATCGATTATCTTAAATATCAGAGCTATTCAAAATCCTCGAGATAAAGTCTTTTGAAGGAACGGCCACCTCCTCAATTCTACTTCCACATATGATTTTTGTAATATCTCTTTTAAACAAAAAGAAGTTCAAACTTTTATATGTTAATAAGATATGGTAGGTATCTCATGGAATCCCTTGTAGATAGGTTCCCTTGGGATAACATAAAAGCGAAACCCAACTACCTCTAGGCAAAAACAAGTGGAAATTGAGTACTCCAAAATATAGCTATTCAGAACACCATGGAACCAAGTATCCACAACGCGCATCCAAATCAGATTAGCATCATAGAGGGCCTGAAATTCTTCTTGCATCTAGACAAGTGTGCAAAACCTCCAATTCCTTTTAGACGCGTAAGAAACCAACCACTCATATAGTTCTATTGGGAAGATAACAAAGAAGCTCTCATATAAGTAGTCATACAGATTCTACTCCACCCACGTGCATGCATCAAACTCATATCCAATGTTGAATCTCTAAGCGTACTCTTCTTCCAGATCTATTATCCACTCCTTAACACTTGCCAAGGTCAACCGAGTATGTCTTCATCACGCAACATCTTGAAAATAGATGAAAAATAGGTCCCAACAATAGAACCAATGATACAACCTAGAATTTACTGTGAATAGCCTAGACGCACTGGCACATTACTCGGCTGAGTTGAGCGCTCACCCAAAGTGCGCAAAGGCACCAGTCCCTCCTTAGAGTTTCTTGTACATAATGTTAGCATGATGGAGCATATAGATATCCAAATTCATTATCAATAGTAAACAACACACAGTGCATAAACCAGATCTAGTTCCTAGAATAGATATAGAATGAACTAAACAATGACTATAACAAGATTTACCATGCAAGAACCAGATTTAGTCATGTTCAACACCATTATCCATCCAATATTAACCATTGTATTAAGTATTGTAAAACACAAAAGCTTCTTACATTACATAAGTATCTCCATGAGTCATGCGTGCATGCAACAAAACTAATAGCATAACTCTACCATAGTTTTCATATCCTAACCCATGCAAATCAATACATATATATAGGGGTGGGGACTTGCCCTTCACCTCCCATGCACTTCTCAAAATAGGTCTTGTGTTAATAATATCCATACACCTTTACAATAGGATGCACAACATGCAAGTTCTCTAGCAATAGACTTCTTATAGTTAACTCTGAGTATAAATCCTATTATTAGCCTAAACTATGCTTGGTGCTCAACTGTTGCTTATTCCCAAAATACCATTGTGTGGACCACAAGTCTTCATGTCTTTGTGTGCTCAGCATGCTAACTCAAATGGAAAATATTTCCAAAAGATAGAAGAGACCTAAAAAGAGCGAATAAGGTAAGAAATGGTCAACGGTGCCTAGAGGGGATAAGAGCACCTGGCACTTGCTATCCTGGTGGGAGCTTGTGTTTGATGCCATGAAAGATAAATGAGTTAAGTTATGACTGTGATGTAGGGTGTGAAATACCAAAGATAAAAAGACAAAGAAAAGAGGCCAAGGATAGTTGTCAATCACTAGTTTTTTTGCTTAGGAATCATGTAAATGCTAGCATACTTTTAGGATTTATAAATGCACCCAAGTGCATGATTTTGTTTCTACAAAGTGACCTTGGCATTTTCCCATTTTTTACCTTTGTTATAAAAATTTCTTAGTGGTTATTTAATCCTAAAAGTTGTGTTTTTGTCGTACTAGGACCCGATAATGTGGATGTACACTTACATCTTGACTTTCCCTTCAAGGTTTTGATGATTTCACAAAGTTATAGTGTTATGTGGCTTTCAAGGAGTAGTATTTTGT
Source organism: Taxus wallichiana var. yunnanensis (assembly GCA_018340775.1). Classification (NCBI taxonomy): domain Eukaryota; kingdom Viridiplantae; phylum Streptophyta; class Pinopsida; order Cupressales; family Taxaceae; genus Taxus; species Taxus wallichiana. Next base: position 662,095,326 of record CM031242.1, read on the forward strand.
GGATTGAAGAGAATACATAGTCTTTGGTAGGTTTTGATGCAAAACAAAGAAGCTACAAAATTTAGAGGATAGTCTTCCACGTTCAAGGGGATTATAAAGGAAAGCCGTGAAACAAAGGGGTGAATAAACACAATGCTTTGCATGAGGACTTGGTGATTATAGTGTTCCACAAAATTAGTCACTCTTGTGAAAAAAAGGGTGTAGTATGCTTATAAGAATTCATAATGCTCAAATAAAGTGCCAAGAGAAGTTGTGACACATAAAAAATTTAGAATGTGACCAAGTATGGGTTATGCGCAACAAAAACTTAATCTTCCACGGGTTTCTCAAGTTATAGTGTTCCACGGAGTTACAAAAGCCACAAAACAAATAAATATAGTGCAAGGAAAGGATTCCCCATAGTAATGGAATTTTGTGTTCATGCAGACATTAGAAACTCGGTGTTCTTTGGAGTTGTTGAAGCTGCACAACAAAAGAAAATCCACACATCAAGGAAGACCTCGCAGAACAAGAAAAATCCGTGATAGACCTAAAAATCAAACCAAAGTTGTGGCATGAAATGAACACTCGGAGAGACACAAAGAAAAGGTGTATTATCTTAAAATCTACACAATAAGGGAGTTTTTTCACATAATGGTAGGGTTTGCATTTTTTCCCATAACTTTTGACTCAGACATCCATTTCACCTCAAACCAAGTGCATTGGGAATGTCTTGGAGAAGGCTTTCCAAAGAGATCAATTTTATAGAAAATGGTGAAGCAATTCGTGATATTTGAATTACAATTTTTTTATCTATTAGACATCATTTTGAAGAATGATTTGATGTCATTTTCAATTATAAATGCCATGATTGACCCCCTCTCGCCATGAGGTGCTTCTAGAAGCGCATATTCTTCCATTGCTGCAACCAAATCTGAAGGTTGTTGATCAAAGCGATGTGGAATGGAAATTTGGAAATGTATTCCTGATTATATGGTGTTCCATTGATTTTCTCCCTAAGCACACAAATCACCAATTAACATGTTTACAATCCTCAGATTAGCATCTATGGGATATTCCTTTAGGATTTGGACATTGTTGTATAAAAATTGAAGGCTTACCTTCACTAAGGTTCTGGCTGGAGTTTATGGGTTTTCTACTTTAGAAGTGCGGGTTTCTATTTGTGAAGCAACTTTGCAGAGAATTGGTAACTTGTGAATTTCATTTATAGGTTTATGCTAAGGTTGTTGTTGTTGTATAGCCATCAGTAGGATTTGAGACCCATTCTTATATGTTTCCATTGCCTCCTTTGCAAATGGACACACAAAACCCTTTTTCCATGTACAATTTTGATGTTCCTTCTTGTAAAAAATATGAAATCAATAAATTTCCATTCTCCTCTGTAATTTTGTGTTGATCATGCCAAATAATGTCATGGAAGCATTTTTCAATTGATTATTTAACTATGCATTTAGGGTTTTCTACATTGTAGTGTTACCTTGCATCATTTGCTTCAATTATAAATCTCCTTTCTGCAATTTCTAAAAATGCATACTTGTTTTCCTTAGGGTGTCCTTTGGTGTTGGAAATTTGGTGTGATGAGTGCATGAGACTTCATTCTCAGGTTTTTGTGTTGGGGTTTCAAGAGTTATTATGTACTATTTAACTTCCTTGAGTGTCCATGAGGGCAAATAACCTTTGGAGGGTGATTTTTCTTTGATTCCATGTTTGAATGCATAAATAATTGTCAAAATAAAGTGGTTAATGCAACTAATTCCTCTCACTAGTTCCCTTTCCCACCATCTCCATCCCCTTTCATCTCATCTTACACTACCCATCACCCCAACCCTGCAGATTTCATCACTTATTTCTAATTCAACATGATATTTGCCTACAAACTCAACATCCTATTCATATTTTGAATGTGTTTGCTAGGATTTATGAAGCTTAGCATCTCAAGTATCATTTCACTCCAAGTTGTCAACATATTCCTTCAAAATGATGTTTGTGATCACCCTAAACCTTCCTTTAATGGCTTGTGTCTAATGTATCAAGTGTTTGAAAAGTTTGTGTGACCGTTATTTTGAATGGGCATTGTATTTTTGGTTGCATTTAATCTCATATTGAGGTTCCATCAAGTTCGAAGGTTTGAAACATAGTATTTCCTTCCCCTTTCAAACCACCCCTTAGGTCCTCTCACCTTGGTTCAGGAAGATCCATAAAGTAATAGGTGAACAACCACACCCTTATTTAGGTGCTTCCATGTCATCTCCATAGACTAGGCCATGAGAGGAATATGGATCCATCCTCGGCTACAAATGAAAAATTAATAGATCCATCATTCTTCCTTTCTCCTTGTTTCATACATATTGTTCTTCGAGTCTACGTGGGATGTTAGATTGGGAACCAATAGGAACAAACTATACTATCACCTAAGATGATCCATACAATTCCATACATGAGTATTTTCCAACTACGATCTTAGGAATGAAGCATCTTCAAGTCTAGGTCATCCATTTTAGCTAGTCTACACACCCAAATCACTTTTGTTTCTTTTTATACAACAAGGTATTCATCCCTTCTTGTGTTTAACGTTATCGTTTCACCATTATATCATCATTTAGTATATTAATAGATATAATATGGATTTTATGGTTAATGTGGAATAATTTATTCAGAATATTATACCTATCACATACCTTACATCCTTCCATATAATCTCATGCATATATTTTAGGGTGTAAATAGGATGTCGGCTATGTTGTTATGTTTACAAACAATAACTAGTCATTATCCATAATTACATAGCCATTCACAAAACATAAACATGACTTGTATTAATATTCATCATGTACTACAACATTTAATCGGAGTTGTAGTAGCATCCGAGAGCCGACCCACGAACCGAGCGTTAAACCGACATTGCTCGGTGAACCCTCTGCGAACCCTTTGCAAACCCTAAATGGTTAAGAGAAGACAAGGCGGCCGTGGAGATAAGAAAAATGGCAGAGACAATGCTAGCAAACGCGCTCAGGAACAATCGCAAACCCTCAATCAATCCTTTCATGGCCTTGACGCATGCATGAACAAGTCCTTTCGTGGATTAATCAGGCTTTTTATGACGCTAAGGTGACTTCTTCAGCTCCTAACCCTGCTAGTTCCTCTCATGGGGACGGATCTCATCTGACACCTTTATAGAAGGCTCGATCTCCCTATGCTGATCACTTTGCTGCTAATGGTGATTGCAACAGTGGTAGAACTGTAGGCGGCGGGTCTCCAATGTAACCTCTGAACTGCTCTTCTTCAGTGGATTTACACCGAAGCTCACTACGACAGGCTGTCCTGATACCAGGGTTGATGCGAATCATGTCCTGAATAATAACTCAAACAGATCGACTACATTTAAGGATATTTTACAGGGCAGGAGTCTCACGCAAGGGATGAGTCCCATCACACCTTTGACCCCTGTGGTTACTAACCCTAGCATTTCATTTGGGGATGAAGTCCTCGATTCAGAACGTTTCTACCTAGAGCATGCCCTGATCGGGAGATTCAACGGGCTCTGGCCAAACCTAGCTACCCTTCATGACTGGATTACAAAGCATTGGATCCCGATTCTATCTAGTAAGTTAGATCTTTATCCATGTGCGAAAGGTACATTTATTGTTGCTTTTTCCTCAATTAGGGATAAGGAAGTCATAGCTAAAAAACTCTGGGCTTTGCAATCCCACTACTGGTTCCCATCTTTTAACCTAATCATGAATCCTTTGCTCGCAAACCACCTGGATTAGGATCGCCCCATTTACCGCTCCAATTCTAGGACCATACTTGTCTAACCGCTATTGGAAATACTTTGGGTCATACCCTTTTCATTGACCCCCAAACCACTGATTTCATGCACACAACCTTTGCTAGAATCCTTGTTGAGCTTGACACATCCAAAAATATCCCTGCTAATATAGAGCTTATAGTCCAAAAAGAACTTGGACACAATCATTAGATTATGAAGGCTTGCCCTTTAGGTGCAGAAAGTGATTTTTTGCTAGGACACACTGTTGATGTTTGCGGAATGGAAAAGAGAAAAAATGGAAAAAACAACTGGTGGAAAAATGCCCTCCTAAACACCTGATTTTCAAAGCCAAAGAGGAGTCAAATACAAATACTGAAGATGATTTTGTCCTGGAAACCCCTCTTTCAGAAATTCCAGTTGTTGAATGCGCCAAAGAATCTCATTCCGTTGGTGACAAAAAGGAAGATACAAAAGAAGATAATGAATCCATTGTCCCAGTTGGATCTATGGAGGATAAGGAAAATACGCCTCCTCTATTCAATCCTCTAATTGTGGAGGCTTCTACAGGCTGGATAACGGTGCGTAAAAATAAAAAACTATTCTCCAAGAATACCGCTTCTCCGCCTTGCTAGTTTCCCAGTGCTGCTCGGCTGCTCATCAATGCTTCACTTTCTTTGTCGAGCAGCAGTTGTTTGGTCGCTGTAAATCAGTTGTTTTTATGTTGATTTGCTGTTGGTCTTGGGTTTTATTCTGTGCAGTTTTTTCTTGCTTCTGTTCTTGTTCTTGTTCGTTGGGCTTTATTTGTTCACATCTGGCTTTTTGAGCCTTCTTGTATAATGGTATAGTCCCTTTCAAAAAACTATTTACCCTTAATAAAAAAATATTCATCATACGATTATAAAAACTTTATGCAACTATGCCCATTAGAACACATTACAATCATTAACCCTTGTAAATTACCAGATGTCATAGAATCCTTTGATTCTACTAATCATCACCCAAAAATACATTTCCTTATACCCGTCTCTTCCTCCATCCATGTATATTGTCAATATGAGTGTGCTTTTTCATGTCCCTGTGACCCCTATTTATAGTTTCTAACTTGTTGGAGTAGTAATTTTTGTGGGGACACATTCACCAAGCCACTACTTAAAATATAAACTCCAACATAAGTGTATTTCATAAAACTTAGCATATAACATATATTATAAGTTATAATAAATTTTATAAACCTATGAACAATTAAATTAACTAATTGTGTTAAAGAGTAAAGCGATCTAATTGAAAGGTTAAGTTGAATCACCCACCATTTAAATAGGGTGATCTCCTATTGGAGATTTATTCTTGAATTGATTTGGTTGTGCGTTGATTAATCAACTTATTTTTGAATAAGCGGGAGGGAGATTAGTTGTTGGGTTAAGTGTTTTCATCATGTTTTTATTTCTCGAATATTATTCATTAATAAAATTTGGAAGTGCTTTCATAGTGGATTTGTTACCCATTACCGAGATTCCCCACTCAAATCTTGTGTTTTTGTTCATTATATTTATTTTTCAAGTACTCTCTTATGATTCTATAATTTATTAAATTAGGGCATAATTGAAAACATGTTGTTACATCTTAGAATCCAATATGATGAATATTTCAATTTATTATTAAACTCTTCGAGTTTTGACATGATATTACTGACCTATGGAATTCGAGTTGCGGGCAAGTTTAAATTCTAGAATTGGAAATACAAAGGAAACCGAAAAAAAAACCTTTGTTCATTGCAAGTGGGCCCTACCAATGAAATAAATTCTAATGTAAATTTAAATTCCCCTTTAAGAACAAGCTTGCATGAAAGTAATAAAATAAATTTTATATACATTATAAAAATTAAATCCTACATTTGTTCAATTTGAAATTAGAATCATACAACTATGTTACATTTTTTTACCTTCAATCATATTCTAAATAAAATAAAATAAATGTTTTATTTTACAGAAAATCATGCAACTACCTTCATTTGAAGGATTATTTGTATTACTGATGAGAAGATAGGTTCAAATTTGCACAATTGAAACACACAAATTCTTCTATTACATTTCATAAAGGATACGTTTACAAATATATGGGAAATACATTTCTTATAAAATAGAAAATACCTACAAAAATTGAATTCATATAATTTAAGAGATCTAACCAACTCTACCAAATTTGAACAAGTTGTTCTAACAACTATTTTTGTTAAGGTTACCTAGGGAGAGGGCCCTAGCCCTTTGTGGCATCACCAACCCACACCGCCGTGGAACCATCTAAGGATGGAAGTTTAAGCTCTCTGGCTAGCCCACAGATTAAACCACATTATCGTGGTGCCCTATCAACAGGGTATCCAAACCGTCGATAGTAGGCCACCTTAACACAGAGCCAAGATTTGAACCTTGAACCTCCCAATTACTAGGAGACCCAAGAACCGTTACACCACTACCGTTGGATAGTTGTTCTAACAACTTAAGCCACAAAACTATTCTCCTATTTACGTAATTATATTATCTAAGATAATATAATAACTCGTACATTAATTTGTTATCCCATACAAATATCATGAAGCTCAAATCTTTCCTAACATTCCCCCTTAGTGCGAACATGATACAAAAACATTCACACTTCTAACTACAAGTATGACTAACTCGGTGGCGTACAATTCTTATGGCTCGTGATCTTGATCCAAACAAAATACATCTTCTTCCATGGTTTTCCATGAGGTTACAAAAACACGGACATGAACAGGAACCAACCATATTTTCACCTCATGTGTTTTTTGGATATTCTCGAACCTTTTCAAGATTCGGGATCTGCATTACTTTGTGCTTTCTATTCTCCAATATGTTTTTACATCAGGGGATTACATCATAATTGTGCTCATCACACAAAAATAGGAATATACTTCTATTTTAATTATACTAAACTAAAAAATACCGTAAACCGAACACAAACAAATCAAAGCATAGGACACCAAAAAATTAAAATTTGAAAAACACACGCCACCAAATTTGTTATGCGGCTCCATCGTTGGCGTCGATGAGAGGAAACTAATTGTCCTCCTTCCTCTGTTGCCTCCATCCTCTAGTGTATGCATTGCTTAACTCATTTAAATATGGCTTTGAAGTTCATTGGTTTTCAACTTTTCTGTATTTTATTTTATCTCCCCCACAATGTGAAACACTTTATTTTATAGGATGTCGGATTACAACGGTAATACGTCCATGAGGCATTTAAAAAAAAACTGACACTTACAAAACAATAACTTTGGACTCAAATGTAGAATGAATCTATTTTGATACCCGACTTCGACAATTTTACAAAATGACCAAGACACTACTTCATGACCATTATTTAAAATTCACATGATGATTTTGACTTTTGAAATAGAAATTTGATACAGTATGACTTTTTCAATAAAACTTATTTCGACAAGAACCAATAATGACCGTTGACAACTTTATTTAAATTACTCACTTGAATTTAGAAAATGCACCTCAAACTCAAAGACACAGTCTACATGACTCATTATTTTGGCAAAATACTTATAAAGACTTAAACAAGACAAATAATAAAACATTTAAATTGAAGGAGAATGGATAAACTTAAACAATATCTATACTCTATTTAACGTTTCCTATATAATTTATATACATAATATTTAAATATAAACACTTTTTTAACAACCAACTAAACAATATAATTGACTACTAATAAAGTTAGACTAAAAACAAATTCTAAATACTCTTGCCCACAAAACAATGATAGAGAAATCAATTTAATTACAAAACTATGCATACAAGATGCTCGATGTAAGGGTTTGAAAGAGAAGGTAGGACGTGTCCTTAATTTAAAAAACATACCAAAGGATTTTTGGTTTGAAGATGTGTTATTCGAGAGTTTCAAGCATGGGTTAAATTTGACGGCCACCTATGTTTGTCAAACAATTTTTTAGGTGACGGTTATTTTTAAATATTATTTTTCAAAAATATTAAATAGTGTTATTTTTATACTATCAATAAAATATATAAATATTGTGTATATATATTTAACTACTTTTTAATATATATTAATATATTTTACATATAAATCTATTTTAAAAATGATGGTCATATTTAAAACATGGAAGCTATGTGTGATGGTTAATTTAAATATTTGTAAGTATTTTACGACTAAAATCATGAAAATTGTCTAGATGATTGTCGATTTAACCCCGGCTACACGGATGGTGCAAAAGTGATTTTTCTATGCAAAACTTCATCAAGTAAAAATGCTAACAAACCACGAAAAACAAACAAAAATCTAATGTAATTTATAAATGGCAAGTAGGATCCAAACCACTAGGGAAAGGACCCAGTTATCATGAACCCTAACTTAAGGGGTTGTGAGAGCCACTTAATTATTATAATTAAAAAAATCTTTAATAAACCATGATTTTGTCAATACAAATTTTCTTTTGAGCATTCAAATTGTGTGGAAAGCATATTTTTAAGGGATTTAAATTAAGTAATTTTAATTAAAAAAAATTAAGGTGACCTATTACTTGGGAATAAAGTCACCATTTATGGACTGCCTATGTGTCACCATTTCATTGGTTACTTTATTGATGTGACTTGCTTTATTGGCTAGTTTATATTTAATTTTTAATTTTGAAAGTGACATGTGCTCACTTTAATTGAAACAACTAATGGTACTTTATTTCACATATGCACTCACGATCATTGGCCCATACATGGTCATTGGCTCATTTCCCTATATTCGCCAATGCAAACATGATCCTTCAATGCGATTAAATCATTTAAATTGAATCAATGAGATCTTAAGTTCAAAGGATATATTGTGAAGAAATTAAATCAATCATATCTTACGTTCGAAGGAACACTTGAATCATTTCTTATACACATGGACGTGATAGATAATCGTAGGAAACCCATCACATGTTGGTGCACATATATACTCATATTTATAGAGTATGTATATGCAATGAACCCCAATATGATTACTTAGAAATACACTAAGTTACTAATGCACAAAATCAAATCAAATCAAATTACATCATAGAGGCATTCGTAATAATATTTATGCCCCTAAAAATAGATCAAATATCCATAAGAGGTGTAGACACCTAGATTTCGATCAAAGAAATTTTAATACTTAAATTGCACTAACGATCTTCACTCCCTCTCACTTTATTTAAATAACGACACTTCGTTATCTAACTATGCTTCTAATTCACTCAAGATGCCAATTAATGACATTTTGATTAGTGATAATCCTCTTAATTAGCTAATTATATGTTAATTAAGCCTCTAATCCTACATTTAACCAATAAATATTCTTATTGGCTAAATCTCACTTCCGAACTTCCAAAATCTATCCAAACCCCTTTCAGATGCTCTCAGAAATCTTCCTAAGCCTACTTAGGATCCTTAATTAATCCTATCCTAAAGGATTAGTTAGCTTCTAATCTAATCAAAAAGTGCATTGACTTGTAAAAATTCTATTTTGGCTTTACCTTTTGTCCCACATGCACTAGGATTCTAAACTTTCCCAAATGGAAACCTATAAATACAAGCCTAGGGCATCCCTTTCAATTTTACAACATAATTTTGATAGTATCTCATATAAAAACATATGATCTTGAGCCTTACTTCCATTGTTGGAATAACTTGCTCACCTTGCATCCATTCTTCATGTTTGGTTAGTAGAGGAATATCTAACATGGCCTTGTAGTCATTGTTTAGAGATCCTTTCACCATCTTAAAGTAAAAACAACAAACCACTTTGATTGCTTTAGGATCTAAATAGGTTCACATGTAGATTAGCAATCTAAAGAGTAAAATGACTTAGCATGTTAGTTTGTTTCATTCATGTTGCATGCACTTAGAAGTTAGTTTTATAAGCTCTTATCTTGATGTTATTGTTTAGTTAGCTTTGTTTTGGAACTACTAGGTGTTAGTTTCAATTCATATGACTTAGTTAACTTTTCATGCATACATTTGGCACGCTCGGTGGGACAACTCCATTGTCCATTAATTTCAAGCTTTGTTTCAAAGTTGTTTAAACTAACCCTCTTTTGCATTTTTGGTTAAACATAGGCTTTCTTAACTAGTTTAGTTAGAATTGCTTGGGTTTTATGCTCTTTACAAGATCAAAGGAGGTTAGGTGTTGTCGAAATCGAACAAAATAGACAAAGTTTTGAGATTTTTACAATTTTTTGCAAAAATCTCATATTTTAGTGATCTACAAGAAGAGGGCACACATACGCTCTAAAGGGTACACATACGCTCTAAGGGGCACGCATACGCCTCTGGGCACGTAAGCGCAACAATTACTATGTTTTTTTTTACATAGGGCATGCATATGTTGTCGGGCGTACATATGTCATCGAGGGGCACACATACTTTGAAGCTGTGTGTATAACCTATTTTCTGGAGGCCATAAATTTTTCTCCCGAATTCAAAATGAACCCATTTTTTTGCAGTGGAAAGGTATCAAAGTGAACTACGCAATGGAAATATAAGATTAAGATTTTTACTTACATAAAATTTATGGTTATCTTTATTAGAAAATTAGTCATTTTCTAACATGTCTAAATGCTTTGCAAAAGTTTGATCCCTTTGATTTTTCTAACACCTTGCAGGATTTTCTAAAGGATAACTATTGATTTGTAGGGTATATTTGATCATGCTTTGTGTTAATTTGTTTGGTTAAGTTAATGAATGTTACATTTTTCATTTATGAGGCTAGGATTGCGTATGCTCTTCCCTCACACCTTCTAGGTGATCTTGGGAATCGAAATGATTCTAAACCTTTTTCATGCTTTCAATACATTTCATTAAACTTCTTATTAAGGGAATGAAATTTAATTTGGATAAAATGAATGGTTTGTGTATTTAAGTTAAGTTTTTCCATTATTTGCTAACTAGTTGGATTTCTCGTTGCGTATGCTCTTCTCTTACATCTTAGGACAATATTGAGAATCAGAAACAACATTTTATCCTCTTTTTATGATGATTTGATCATTTGGAAAACTACTAAACTTTGCATGCAATTTCTAAATACGCTTGTCGAAGAAAGGAGAATCTAAACAAAAACTACTAATACAGTTTGATGCAGGTTGCCAAATGGTGTAGCAAAACAACATTAAGTTCAAAAGATAATAAAACACACCACATTCAAAACACTTGACATGCGGTTCGGATAAGGGTAAACTCATCCGCTTTAAACTAGGAGAAACTTCCTTTGGCATAAGCCTTAAGATAACAAGAGGGATATTCCTAGGAACCCAAAAATAGTCCATGCAAGAGGGAACCTTGTGGATGAAGCAGAGCGCTCCGCTTACCACTTGATTAGTATATGTTATACCAAATTCACCCCCTCAGGTTAATTTGGATAAATCATCATAAATGGACTTAGCCATTCATATTCTTAGAGATGCATTGACAATCAGTCAAAGTTTAACCCCATTAGAAGAGAAATGTATCCCGTGTTTTTGGCTCAATTGATTTGTTGTTAGTCGGGCACATTGTGAAATTAGAAAAGTTCAATTGGTTGGTCGGCTGGGTTGGTCGACTCGGTTGGTCGGGTGATAGGTTGGTGGCTCGGTAGGTCGGGTGACAGTTGATCGGCTAGGTTGGTCGATCGGGTTGGTCGGTTGAGATGTTCGGTGACAGGTTGGTCACTTCGGTTGGTTGGGTGATAGGTTGGTCAACTAGGTTGGTTGGCCGGGTTGGTCGGTTGAGATGGTCGGACATGTTGGTCGACATGGTTGGTCGGGTGACAAGTTAGTTGGCTCGGCTTGGTTGGTCGGAGTTGGACGGATGGGTCGACAGGAAGAATCATATGGACGAAGGATGGACGGTCAGTCGGAGTTGGTAGGCTAGGTTGGTTGGTTGAGATGGTTGGCTAGGTTGGTTGGGTCACCCGATTAGACGTGTAACGAAGCATACGGGTGACACACACTAGTTGGACGGTGTACAAATGGGCGAGATCATACAAGCATGATTGGATGACTCGAATCGGGCGAGAGAGAGAAAGGAGGTTGGTCAGGTCATAAGTTAGATGACGTCCAACCCCCTCGGGTTAGACGACCCACGATGAAGAGATGACAACCATCAGGTTGGTCAGCGACCACAAAATGTATGGCCCACATAGTTGGATGACATCCAACCCCCAAGGTTGGACGGTCGAAGTCAAGGTTGCATAGTTAGATGGGTCATGAGGCTAGATGCTTGGCGACGATACGACATGGTTAGATGGGTTACATGGTTGGGCCACCCATGAGTCCCAAGCAAGCGAAGGTAATTTGAACAAATGACAACCCAATAACTATATTTAATGTGGTATGGTGCCCATGTCTTTTTTGAAAGAAGTAACCTCGGGAAGCGAAATTGTATGGGTGCTCATACCTCTTTAATGAGGGTGGGTGAAAAATGGCTATATAATGCAATCAAACCCCTAATTTTTTAGGGAGACATTCTAGGAGTTGGGGAAACTCTTGCAAAATTTTCCCTCAACTTCATTTGAGTTGTAAGCCTTCTCTCTTACGCCTAGCACACGTATTCATGCCTCACGAGCATCAATGTAATGGTTTGTGCACCTTATAGAGAAATAAAATTGAATTTCGTGGTGTTTTCAACCCTTTCTCATGATTTTTGTTTCTTTGTGCCTCTCCATTTCATGTTTGTTTCTTGTGCATGTATTTTACATTTACAGGTGTAAGATGTTGTGTTTCATGGAGTGTAGATGGCAAATGGAACTTGGGTCTATGTCACTACTATTCTGACCTCACCCACTCTATTTTTCCTCTTCTTCCTCCCTTAGCAGAGTATCTCACCCCCTCTTTTCTAGTGTTATCACCTTGTTCATGTAGGATTTCCCATTTTATGCACTTTCTCTCTCTCTGTCTCTTGGCATTGTTAGGATAGGAGTAGTTAGGGGTCTTTTCTGTATTAGGAGTAGTTTAGCATTAGGATTAGGTAGAGGATCCGGCCTTCTCGGAGGTCCATCTCGTTTCGCAAGTCCCACAACTTGAGAGGTGGATCCATGCTAGAAAATTATGCCGATTCCCCATTCACACTCGGGCCATTCAGGGGGTGTGGTAATTTTACATTAACAAGTACACACTTGTGAGATTTAGCATCAAAATGATCTTTATTCAACCCCATTGAAAATACAATTGAATGCATTTATTGCTCATTGCATCGAAGGGGGTAAATTAAAGTCGGGATACTACAAGGTTTAGTTAATGTGACTTAGTAGAAAGCTGAGCTCGTAGAGGTAATTTGTGAAACCTAGTTGAGAGAAACAATAGAAAGCTATTTCATCTTGGATCTAATTTGACCAACTCAAACCAATCGTGTTTCACAGAGCTTTCACAAAGGAAGAACTTTTTTGAGTCAAAACCTTATTATTCAAACAAGGGAGAGTCCATCAAAGTTTGAACTAAGCGTCATTCATCATGAAATTTGTGAAGCATTACTTTGTCTTAGTTTTTCACTCGTTGTAAGACGAGGTGAAAATTTGCCAAAGTGAAGCTAAGTATTTTTCAACCCCATTTGATCTACTCCTTTGTCTTCTTGTTTCCCATTTTGGGACAAAATAAAACAACGAGTGGATACCACTATAAATAATCGTGTCCACCACTTTTGTAGTCTACTTGCATGACTAGGTTGCAATGTCGGAATGCAAGTGTTGAAAGTGTGAATGGTACGTCTTCATGTTCTAGTAGGCCCTTTGTCTCAAAACCCATATTGAGACACATTATCATCGTAGCTAGGCTTGATTCATCATAGAATTTCCTTAGAAGTGTTACGTTGTTCGTATCACCTTGATACAATTTGATACTTACATCTTGTTTCTTGCAAACTTGATCTAAGTGTTTAGATTGTACCATTACGTTACTCGCATCCTAACAATTCCTTGGCATACTTTGGCCTTGTTTATTTTCAAACATTGCCTCAAACCTTGAAATGTGTTATTGTTACTTTGTTAGCATCGTATCAAAACTATTTCGATACTAATATCTTACTTTTTTGAAAATCTTGGCTAACGTATCCAAGTGGTATTGTTGCATTGCTCACACTTGTAACTCCCACTTTTTGAGATTCAGGCCTTGTTTGTATTTGAAAGAGTTATATTATACTTTGATTGGGAGTCACATCAACCCCTTGTTAATACTTATGCCTTGTTTATCTTAAACTTGACTTAAGTATTGACATTGAGTTGATCATCTTACGTCAAACTACCTTTGAACAAAACATTTGCATAGGGAGTAGTTCCTTGTTGAGTGATTGGTTTACCAAAACTTGTGTGATTGTTCCTTGTGATTACCTATCTTGAAAACTTGTTTTCTAGGACAATCCTTTGATCCATTGATTCACCATTGTTGACATTCTTTTATGACCTTGACAATTTTCACACATGTTACTTAGGTTTGTTGTATGCTTGAACACATTAAACAAAACCTTTGTAGCCTTGGTGTTGCTAAAATTTTGATCAATCATTTTGACACTTACACTTGCAACTTTTTGTCCAAACCTTGTTAGATTGTCAAAAATTACAATGTCTATCTTCCTTAGACCTTATTTGGAAAATCACATGAGCATCCCCATATCTGCAAAATGTCTAGTTGGATGTTATTATGCTTCCCGAATTGACATGGAACTTCCTTCCCTTTGAAGGAGTTCAATCACACTATCTAGGTCTAGGAATTTGTACCTAAACAATGCCAACAATGACTGACTATCGCAGGTTTCCTCACACTAACAATAATAGGGAACCAAGGTTTAGGCCTTCACATCAAAATATTCCCATCATGACTAAACCTTGGTTGGTTCCTCACACTAGAAAAACCGTTTGGTTACCCTATTCCCCACCTTTGTCTCATAGTCGGGGTATGATTTTGAGGCTTCTAATCCAAAAAATTCTTGATGCTTCTAATCCAAATTATTCTTCTGATGCTTCTCAATATTCTCGATGATGCTTTTAATCCAAACTATTCTTTTGATTCCTCTCAATCTTCTGATGCTTCTGATCCAAACTATTATTCAAATTCTACTAATTCAACTCCTAAGTCAAGGTCCTCCCTTTTCTTTGCAGGACCCCCTTTATCAGTTGCCTCAACAAAGTCTTCCTCCTTTGAAGATTCTCTGATTCAAATTCCTTATAATCAATCATCCAAGTTGACTCCTACGTCGTAATCTATGGACTTTCTATGTAATCCTATTTGTTTACCAGAACTATATCATCTTATAGGTAAACCAATGCCATCTTCTTCCACTCACAAGACGTCTCAATCAAAGTCTACTTCATCTCTGAGTCATCTTCTTCTATCAATTGGAATCCAATTCCTCTTTAGCCCCGGGTCATTTTGATCATTCCTTACTTTATATTCATCAATCTTCTAAAGATCAATGTTTGTGTCCACGTCAAACCATTCACAAGAAATGATGTGCTAAGATATATTTTCAATGCACTATCCCATTCCTTTGTGGACATAATAAGGTCACCTTTCCCTCATCTACATCATCAAACATCTTCTATCTCTTCCACACTAGGTAGACCCCTTTCTTCTAATCAACCTACTATGGTCACAGAAAAACAACCCATACCGATCAATTTCTTTCAGAATGAAGAAGCGATCAAAGAATTCATGGGGTTACATGATGACATTCCTCTAGAAGACCATGAGCAAGGTTTCTCTTTAGACCTCAATGCATTCACGTATTGTGGGGAAGAGGTTGATTCCTTTTGTCAGGAGACCATGGAAGATCCTTGGATCATCAAAAGTGATCCTCCTCTTACACCTCCATCTTCACATTCTTCATTGCATAATGAACTGCCTGAGTCTAGCATAGATCCATGGCCCATCTTCTCATTTCCCAATCATTCTTTACACATCAAGATTCCTCAATCACAATCACACCTTGGGCCACCTCCTAGTAGCTCATCATCTTCTTTTGTATGTGGGCCACCTCTTGGTATCCCTTCATCTTCTATGTGTGGGTCTCCACTAAGTATCCCATCATCTTCTATTCTTGGGTCACCTCTGGTAGCCCATCATCTTCTATACTTGGGTCACCTCCTGGTAACCCATTATCTTCTATTCTTGGACCACATCCTAGTAGTCCCATCTTCTATTTATGGGACACCTTCGAGGTAGTCCTTCGTCTTCTATCTATGGGACACCTCCTGGTAGCCCATTATCTTCTATACTTGGGCCACGCCCTCGTAGCCCCCCTTTTTCTTCTATTTTTGGTTCACCTCTAGGTAGCCCTTGTTCTTCCATCTTGGGGCCACATCCTAGTAGCCTTCCATCTTCTATCTATGGCTCACCTCCTAGTATCCCATCCTCTTCAATTCTTGGATTGTATCCTCCTCGTTCATCATATCATCCTTCTATAAATAATAGTGGCAAGCCCACCATCATCTCTACCATTCCTATCATCAATCATAAACATCCACTTTCTTCTCCCACTTCTTAGGATCAGACAAGTCACACATTAGCTTATAAGAAACCCAAACGGTTTCTTCATCAAGCTCAAGTCAAACATTCCACAAGCTCCAAAGCTCCCAACAATTCAAACAACCATAAAGTTCAAAATCAAATGTGGTTCAAAAATGCACACTAATTTAACCATAAAGTATGACACAAAGTGCATAAACTTATGGATAGGGAACTCAAGCTCCCACATACGAAATCCATGTTTCAAGATAAATCACAGTCATTTGTTGAGTATGAGCTCACCATGATCATCGAGATCAGAGATAATATGACTCTTGATAAGAAAACACACTTAATCTCCCTTATCAAGGAAATCATGAACATCATTGTTGCATGTTATCATACATAGTGACATTGTTGGTCCCAATTTTAAAAAATACAAAAAAAAAAAAAAAAACGAGAAAACATTACAAAAAATCTAAGGTACAAAGACCAAACATTGCAATCAAGTATTGCATACACATAGATGTTCTTTCTTCCCTTTCTTGTTATCCCTCTGCAGGTTATCCACCATTTTCATCCCTTCGATGATATTTTGGTTAGCTTATTCACACACATTTTGTGACATTTATCTCTATGGTATCCATTTGACCTTGGTCTTTTATCACCTTGGTAAATTAAAGAATGATTGACCTCATAGATATCTTATCACGATTAAAATCTAATAAACTTGTTGTGAAGAATTTTTAGATGTATCTATTGACACTAGCGATTAATGTCATCATCACAATAAATTCCACATCCTTCCATCAATCCATCAAGTGGTTCTTAACCCTTTTCAAATCAAGAGAGCTAAAATGAGTTTTCAGAAATCAAAAGAAACAAAATCAATCAAAAATCAAATTGATATATAACTCTCTCTTGGGGTATTTCTAATAATCTCTATCGGGGCTATGGATACCTGACTGGCAGTAGAGAAATGTTGTGAATAGAATCAAATACATCTTTGTTGGGGCTATAGGCTTTGGCTGGCAGGGGAGCAATGTACGGATCTCATTCCACCCTCCATTCACAAATCACCTATCAAAATAAATCATTCCTACACATTGGCTAGTGTTTCTTCACTTGTTGTCTATCAAGTCTTCCCTCCAAGAAGTAATAAACTTCTACGTGCACACATTGGATATCTATGAGAAAACAGGATTAGTATGTTACCAAGTGTTTTTTTGGACCTTTTTCAAACTCTTACTTTAGTCCTTATCTTGTCTCATGATTTGTGCCTTGGGCTAATCACCTTTTCATTGCTAAGGATTCTAGCTACATTTTCCATATCCTTCCATAGCATTCACGCTTTTCTTCTACTTCATTCAGAACATCCATGTGTATAAGATTGCATTTTACTATGTTTGAGGGAAACTTTGTTCCTTCTTGCAATAAAAATCTTCTACTCCTATCTATCAGCGGCTTCTTGGCCAGCTTACACTAGGGAATCCTTGCTCCTTGGCACTTCATTGGTTTGTTTTCATCATCAGGTTGAACATATCTATTTTGGACTTGATCGAACCAATCCTCTTGTATATATGTGAAGGGTTCACCTTTGTATATTCCCATCTAACGTTGGGGCCATCTTCACTATCTTGAACATATGTGTGGCATTCTACCCTTGTACATCCCATTTATCACTGGGGTATCCAAGTTACTTTCCCTTCATATACATAGTTTAAGAAAACTTTCAAAATACCAAAAACATTCAAAAATGTTTAGAAATCACAAAAACATTCGTATAACTTTTGAAAATCCTAAAACATTCAAATATGTTAGTTGGACAAATCAAAACATTCAAATATGTTTCCATCAAAAACTCAAAAACAATATAAAACTTTCACAAAAATCCTAAAAATTTGAAAACATCACATAAATAAAAAAATTGGTAACGAGCATGCACATAATTGAAGCCTGTATCACATGCATCATACTCAAACATCAAAAATCATCCTACAAAACATCTTCTTGGATTCTCGCTTAGTCTTGTGTGCGACTCGCGGATCATTTGGATCTACCTTCCATTAACAAAGTTGGTTTGCTTACTATGTTTGTCTTCCCTTGCATGATTGTTTTTCCATGGGGCCCCTGCATCCTCCATATATTCCCCTCGCATATATCCTTGCTTGGGCAACATCATTCACCCTTTTTGTTCATTTGCAAAGTCGAAATCGAAGCTTGATAAAAAAAACATTGGTGCAATTATCTTGAACGTTGTTTGTTTTGAGTATGTGTGTTTGTACTTGTTTCCATGCTAGGTTAGCTTGTTTCTTGTCTTGTATTGCATTGTATTATGTATGTTTCATGGAGTTAAGAATTTTTAGAAATGAACAAATGTTAGTATTATATTTTTCATGTTATTTCACGTGTTTGTTGTATGCGTACATTTTAATAAGGACCGATGATGTAGATCATTAGCAATATGATGAAATAAATTTTTTTACATTAGTTGGATGCAAGCTATTTCCATCCCCTTCATCTTCCTTTTCTTCCATATCATTCTCTTTTATCAACATTATTCTTCCAACTCACTTGGGGCAATAGGGATCACCTGCTACAAATCATTTCTATAGATCTGTTAAGAAAATCATATCTTGCACTTCACAACGATACCCCCATGAAATTTTCAACAAAAGAGTTTGTATTGGTATTATGCGGGGATCGAGGCCCATACCTCTACTCTATATCAATAGTCGGTATATCACGTCCTATCTCCCATTGCAATGGGATTCTCCCCCACTTTGGCCTTCCTCTTCATTTTTTTGATCTTCGATCGACCTCTTTCATCACCCCATCGACACTTGAGGGGGAATCCTTCATTCTACTATGTTTTCTTCTACCCCTTCAAAATTTACTTGCCTTTACTTGTGTATTATCTTTGAAGTGGGGATCTATATTTGATATACCATCATTTGTCTCCCATTGCAATGGGATTATTCCTCGCTTTGTCCTTCCTCTTCATCTTTTCGATCGTTGATTAACCACTTTCATCACTCCCTCGACACTCGAGGGGGCATCCTTCATTATACTAATTTTTCTTCTACCCCTTCAAAATTTACTTGCTTGTACTTGTCTACTATCTTTGAAGTGGCATTGCTTATGCCACCCCAAAGAGGGGAAAATGTAGACACCTAGATTTTGATCAAATCAATTTTAATACTTAAATTACACTAACGATCTTCACTCCCTCTCACTTTGTTTAAATAATGACACTTTGTTATCTAACTATGCTTCTAATTCACTCAGGATGCCAATTAACAACATTTTGATTAGTGATAATCCTCTTAATTATCTAATTATATGTTAATTAAGCCTCTAATCTTACATTTAACCAATAAACCTTCTTATTGGCTAAATCTCACTTCCAAAACTTCCAAAATCTATCAAACCCCTTTCAGATGCTCTCAGAAAGCTTCCTAAGCCTACTTAGGATCCTTAATTAATCCTAAAAGATTAATTAGCTTCTAATCTAATCAAAAAGTGCATTGACTTGTAAAAGTCTATTTTGGCTTTACCTTTTGTCCCACATGCACTAGGATTCCAAACTTTCCCAAATGGAAACCTATAAATACAAGCATAAGGCATCCCTTTCAATTTTACATACTTTTGATAGTATCTCATATAAAAACATATGATCTCAAGCCTTACTTCCATTGTTGGAATAACTTGCTCACCTTGCATCCATTCTTCATGTTTGGTTAGTAGAGGAATATCTAACATGGCCTTGTAGCCATTGTTTAGAGAGATCCTTTCACCATCTTGAAGAAAAAACAACAAACCACTTTGATTGTTTTAGGATCTAAATAGGTTTGCATGTAGATTAGCAATCTAAAGAGTAAAATGACTTGGCATGTTAGTTTGTTTCATTCATGTTGCATGCACATAGAAGTTAGTTTTATAAGCTCTTATCTTGATGTTATTATTTAGTTAGCTTTGTTTTGGAACTACTAGGTGTTAGTTTCAATTCATATGACTTTTTTAAACTTTTCATGCATACTGAGATGAACCATAATTTGATACCAAATGAGAAGGTAGGTTCATATATGATTACTTAGAAACACGAAAATTCTTCTATTACATTTCATATCGGATACATTTACAAATATATAGGAAATATGTTTCCTATAAAATAACAAATTCCTATAATTTAAGATATCTAACCAACTCTACCAAAGTTGTACAAGTTGTTCTAACAATTCAAATAACCAAACTATTCTCCTATTTACGTAATTATATTATCCAAGATAATATAATCACTCATATATTAATTTATTATCCCATACAAATATCACGAAGCATTAATATGTCCTAACAAATCATATGATTATGTTACAAAAATTTCTACCTTGAGTAATATTCTAAATAAAATAAAATAATTCGTTTTATTTTATAGGAAAATCATGCAACTACCTTCATTTGAAGGGTTGTTCATATTACAATGTTTTTAAAAATATTTACAAAAAAATTAAGGCAAATTTGTAAAGTAAAATAAAACCTAACAAAGTTTTTGTGTGCTCTTAGCAAAATATTTTCTCACCAAACATGTTCCTCATGAGGTTTGGCCTCTCCATTATCGATGGTTGATCTATGTTGCTCGAATCCTAAGCTCGATAAAAAAGGATCACGACCTTCAGGCAAGTCAACCCCTTTATGGTTCCTATGAAATATATTTTAGCGAGCCCTTGATATACTTATGACCAAGATCCTAAGTAACTCAAGCTTATCTCATATACCTAAAAACTTGGCTCCACAAATTTTTTACAAATATAACCCTATATTTTTTAACTCACCTAATGAAAAATAGTATTAGGATGACATCCAAATAGAGGTACCAATCAAATAACGGTAAATAACATTTTAAAAGAGTTGTATGATCGTTGTTGTGGTGTTATTCATGACAATCTCCAAATCTCTTCTAAATCAGTAAGATAAGGTTCAAACCTTGAGCTCTTCAAATCTTTTCCTTGGAAACAACCATCAAACCCTTTTCCCATGAGGTTGGAATTGTTAAAAATAGTATCAAACAAAACATTTCAATGTAAACCAACACATATTATTGATCTCGCAATGAAAATTTCACCCACCAAATAAATAGAGTGGATTTGAGTTGAGATCATGTTTGATCTCAATAGAGGTGCATACATACTCTTCGATCTATGAGTTTTATCGACCATCCTAATAAAATTTATTTTCCCATAACTACAATCTTTATAAGCCATTATCTATAGTTGGCCTTCCCCACAAAACTCTCTGGTGGCGTTGTTATCATATTACTATCAAATAAAACAAACAAATGTCTTTGTCCTAATCTATTAGTGTAAAAGCGATGACCAATACTAAACGAATTTCAAATTGTTTGAACTCCATAACCCTAAGAAGTGAGGCAAAATCATATTTAATAAACCAAATTCAATATAAATATTGAATCTACCACTAAAAATGGTAGTGGTTTTTATTTATTCGGTTTTCAAACTTGAATTAAGCCTTAAATATTTATTAAGTATTATTTAAAGCCATTAGCACAACCAACCGTGGCTAGGATCATTTATTAGAGCAGTGGTGTGGGGGTTGAACCCGCCAACTCTATTAGATTTAGAAACTAGCAATTGCATGTGAATGTGTGTTGGAAATGCCAAAGGGGATGTGTCAAAAATTTAAACTTGAGGGAAATAAATATGGGAGGAGGATGAGGGCAATAAAGAAGGAGATTGAGGGAGGAGAAGTCTTAGATTGTGAAAAATGTTGCGGGAACCTATGAAAATTTCCTTTTTCTTGTGACCAGGAATATATGAAACACATGCCCATCATGCATAATGGAACAATAACTTGACCTATCATTTCCTTGCTTCTTGATACGAGCAATTACGGAGGGTTGCTTTTGAAAATGTTTTTTAGCGTAATTAATAGTTGAAGCATTGGCAAAGGAGGGGGAAAATTTTATGTGCATCTTGTCCTCCTTCGATCATGTAGGTCATCTAAGGTTACAAAAAGGGAACATTTGCATATGAAGATTATAATTTGGTGGGTTGAGACTATAATTTACTAAGTTGGTGTGAAGATTATAATTTTTTGACCAACCAAAAAGTTAAATGCATGGAATTTGTTGCATGCGTGGATATCGATGGAAGACAATTGGAAGAGATGACAACCTGTATGTTGACGCATGAGGACATGAGTATCCAACATCATCTATTTGTGTTGAGAGTCAACTAGTGTAATGTTTAACCACCGCATACGATGTGAAATGGTGGGAGAACTAAAGGAAGATGTAAACTTGATCTATCATGTTAGTGGTGTGACGAAATGCTAGAAGTAAGAAAGTATGGATCATAATACTCAATTCTTGATCCATAATGCAAATATGATGTTGATCTCATCGAAGTACTCCTAATGCAAATACCAATGCTTGTTGATTCCAAACCAAATACAAATCTATTACAGATTGAAGTCAAAAGGTCTAGTCGAACTCGGTGAATGTTTAATCTTCAACGCTAGCATGAATCCAAGTGAAGCACATGGGGGAGATGAGACATTCACTTTATAGGGGAAATTTGTAGAGGAGAATGATCCAAGGAGGATAACAAAAATGAGTATTCCAAGGTGGAATGAGGAATGCGGGAACCTTCCATGGGATATCCTTTCCTAAACGAAAAGCACTCTAAAATTGTTCACGACATAGATATGATTGTAAGGCAATGAACAAAGAACCCAAATATGTCATAATTTGCTAACAATGATTTAGTTTGGGAAAAAAGGATATCTACGTAATTTTTTGTTAACATTACAAGTTTAACAAATGATATCGTGTAGTATTGTTTGTGAATAATTTATCAATGGCATTTCTTTTTTTTGTATATATATAAGTTATGGTGTCTACTTTTACAGTATATGTTTTTTCAATGATTTTTTATTTGTGGGTTTTTTATATTATTGTGCAATGGGCAACAAGTCACGAGATCAAGAGATTCATACTTGATTACTTTGTGGGGTCTTTCCACCCCTGACACCGACAAATACATCTAGAAAATTTAATATGATTTAACATGATAAAAATAGTAGCGAGCTGAAGAATAACGTTGTACCACATTTATTAAAATCCATATGGAGGGGTCGCATTAAGTGAGTGATGTTACCTTGCCCATTACTTATATGACATCAACACCTATTTCATACACAACTGAAAGAAATCAATTATGTTTAGAAAATATGTTGGAAATGGGATTTTATATGTTTTTTTACGACATTGAGACTTTTAATACGAAGAAGTTCAATTTACTAGATAAGGCGAATGTTGTCCTGAAGAAATGGCTAAGTATGAAGACATGCATAAAGGTATAAGGATGCGTGAAGGTGAACACAGAAGTATGAAAGGAGAATTTACAGAGTTAAAGAGGTGTGTGAAGGTGAGTGTGGAGGCACGAAGAAATCACACAAAGGTTCACGCACACGGGAGCAACAAAAAAAAAGGAGTTAGATTTTCAAGAAAGGATGAAAATGGGAAAAAACATGGGTTGGTGTGGTCAACATGACAAAGCTAAAAATAGATAAAATTATGGATAAGGCATAACCGGGATAGGATAAGCACATGCGGGGTTAAGAATAGACATGAAATATGTATGGATAGGGACAAGTCTAATTATATCACATGTGGCGGAAGCTATTTATAACTTACGAGGATAAAGATGGAATTTTAGATTAAATTATTCCGCACATGGTGAACCATATGATAACGCCTAATTATAGAAAAGTATGGGTTAGGAAATCATGCAAGCTATGTAAGGCACAGTCTAAAGATAGATTAAAACATGTAAGCGGTGAAGGAAAAGTCGCCACCCTATATATAGGTGTAGATATCGTATAAAGTGTGTGAAAAGAGATAGAGATTGTAAGGTGAATGAATATGTGTGTAAGTGTGTACCCATGAGTGCGAGTCCATGTATGAGTATTTCCTTGCACATGAGTTTGTAATGGAGGTTGGATAAGCCTTTCATATTATAATGCATCACGATACAAGATCTTTTGGTTGATGATCAATTAGCTTTATGCATATCGCTCACAGGACGTAACCTTCATATGATACATATTTGCATATAAAATTAACCATGTTCTGTAGGAAGCATGTCTTGATTTCCACTTTGTAGGAACAAAATCACACACATATTACTATTTTTATGTCATCGGTATGTAATTATATGCATAAATCTTGAGTAAGAAAAGTATTCACTGGTGACACTATCTCTTATCCATCTATGTATTTGATTGATTTTTACCGTAACTCTCTTCTACATCTGTCATTTTGTATCCATTTCGGTCGAGTCACGGGGATCTCTATCTGTCTATCTTTCACATTTGTCATAATTTATCCCAAGACACTGTGCTCATTGTGGACACTAGCACTTAGCACACTAGGCAGTGTCCATTTTGGGTGCTCTGTCATGTTCATTCTTTTTACATATTTTGACATTTGTGGTCGGCCTTTTCACTTTTATTATCCTTATCCCATATTCATAGTCAACCTTTTGTGTCACTAGTGTCAAAATTAAAACAAGAGACTCATATATATACACAACATACACACTATTATTCTAGTTGGAAATTCTAAAGGACTATCTCATATACATATTATCACTACTATCATAAGGGACTGCATTTTTGGGCTGCATACATTGCATAGGAAGGGGAAGTGTTGAATTCCATACCACACATTTGCATCTAAGCTAGTTATAGCCCGATATCTTGGCATCTTTGGTGTGAGGGCAACCTAAGGACATTATTTCACACACAAGCACACAAAACTATATGAATTCTAAAATGTAGTGCATTTCTCGATACTAAGTTCACTCTTCGGGAAACCATCGGGGTCAGTCTAACTTCACATATTGCATTTTTATTGTAGATCTAATGTGTTTGTGAGCTCGTGCGGATAGTCAAGGTATGTTTTGTAGCTTACAACACAAGTGACATTAAAACCCTAACAGTGAAGTCAGAGTGATAAATCAGACATTGGAGCAAAGACCCTCAAACCCAAAAAAGGAAAATCCAAAATATTTACACAGACGTCGGTTCCACGATCGAACACTAGCACCGAGGTGCTCTGTCCTCCTGTGGATGCTCCTATCCAACATAGTCCAAAGTCCTAGAACTTTCTATCAAACATTATAGCATCATTTCTTATCGAGATCCAGTGAGCTACACGGTCCCAATTATTTCTAGATCATGCGAAAACCAATTAATTCATATATCCCTCTCATTTGTAAAAAGGAAAATGTAGAATGGCGAGTTAGATGAACCCGACGGTCACCTTAGAAGAGTGAACTTATAATAAAGCATTGCACTACGTCTCAGAATCCATGTAGTTCTTCATGTAAGTGTGTGTAATGATGCCCTAGGATGCCCTTGTGCAAGTTGCACAATGATAATGGGATAGATCTAGAATGTAGCAAATGTATAGAATGTGTGGGATGAAATAAAATAAACTTCCCTTCCTATGATGTGTGTGCAACCGCTATCCCTTGAATGAGTATGCTAGATGGATGCTTTGAAGTGCTTTTGTGCCTTTGGATGCAAGCTTAGGTGATAGTATGTAATGCTTAGTGCTTGGTCCTTTATTTTGAAAACATAATTGTGTATTTATATGATTCCCTTGTTTGAATTTTGTAATTGACAACTGGAAGGCCAACCCAAAGTAGTAAAAATTAATTAAGAAGCGAAAGGGCCAAGAGAATAAGACAAAGGTAAAGAAGGATAAGAGTGCACTAGGAGGACATGAGCACGATGCTAGTGTCTAAGCTGGGTGCTAGTGTCTAAGGCCATAGAAAGATAAAACAATCAAATTGCCGACAAGAGTGTAATATGTATAAAGCTAATAAAAGTGCAGAAGACAAAGCAAAAGGCTGAAGTGAGTTGTCAATTACTAGTTTTCTTGCTTATGAATCATGTAAATGCTAGCATACTTTTACGACCTAGAAATGTAAAATTTAAAAGATCTTTGACAACTTTGAAGGAAATAAAATGGAAAAGAGTGAAGGTGCGCAAGAGGACATAAATGTTCACATTAAATGCAGAGCATTCAAAGAAATGAAGTCACACTTGCATTAATATCAACACTTAACTATTTACAGATATAGAGACAAGGTAAGTAATCTCTAATTGTGAGTTACAAAGGCCAAGAAAGAGCCTTACAAGCTTATAATCGGGATCCAAAAAATCAGCAAGAAAAGAACTTGTATAATGTGCCAAAGCACTTACATTTATAGAATTTTCAAGAGAGAGAGAGAGAGAGAGAGGAGAAGAAATTGATCACATCCAGTGATCAATGAACTCAACCACCCACCACCACCAAGGACCACTCACAAGATATGTATGGGCGCCTAACATTACCCTAAGCACATGTCGTCAGATTGTGAGAGCGAGAAGAAAGACGCCATTGCTAAAATTAAAGTTAGGTAGGTGAAGTAGTTGAGCATTTAGTTCAAAACATGTGCAACTTTGTCATGTCTCATAGATTTGTGATGTATTTTCTTGGTCCACGACCATCTCTTTCTTTTAGCAACTCCTCATGTGTTGCATCTTTTAAAATCTTCCACACTTAGTCGTTTGATGCTCTTATTACGTCATGAGATGTCTTTTTCCTTACATTGAGGTTTATTTCCCCGGTGACTACATTCATTTGTTTTGCGGCATTGATGTATTCTACATTAAACCCATCTTGTTTGCATGTTGTGGTAGTCTAATTGTTCTCCCATGTGGCTTTGTCAACTCATGAAATACTATGTCTTTGAATTCCATGAAACACTAAGTTCTTTGTTCGTGACTTCCAACCTTAGCCGAATTCAAACATACTTGCCTCTACCTCGTGACATCCCATAAGAGACCGATTCGATGCCTGCAAAATACCGACTTCATTAATACCGTGAAGGCTTATCATTCTCCATGAATCACTAACTCCATTAAAAATCCACCAAATGCTTGGGCTCCAATTCCTTTGTTCAGTGGGTTAGGAGAACCTGTAAAAATCTACATTCACACATTACGCATAAGACTAACTTAGTGTTCCATGAATTTCTGAGAAAAAGTGCCTAAGTCCTAACTTTGAGGAGTTGTTCAAAAATACATGGGGTGTAATTTTGGACAATATTCTTCAAGGTCTCGATTATCTTGCGACATCCGATTGATGTCCCATTTTTTCCACTAGCTACTATGTTGTCCTCTTGATGTGTTATGACATGTTTGACATGTTTTAATTATATTATGCCATGATCGTTTGTCACTGACACTTATTACTAGCTTTATTTCCATTATTTTGCATGTGTCATGGTTTTTACCATACACATACACTATTACCCAAAGAGGAAACCTTCTTTAAATATGTACATCGTATTTAGGTCCTCTCATTTGGGCCATGCTCGCATTGATCCATATCACGTACCTCAAATGGGGGGGAAATGTCTGGTGATTATTTCACCCTCTAAGCAGTTTAAAAATCATAGACAAAATGGTACAAAACATAATTGGGTAGAATAGGGACTTAGAAAATGATTAAGAACCAAACATGGACTAGAAACAACATAGGGACAAAAGTTCCCATAATAGACAATAAAGGTGGGCACTAGTGTCCCACTTGGGGGTTTTGTCTTGGGGGTAAAAAAACATGTATATGATAGTTGGCACAACTTCTTAGTGATAAATTTTCACATAATCTATCAACATGAATTCAAATTTAGTTTATTATACAAAATGAAGGAAAAAAATCAATAGCATGTTTCATACTTTTAGAAAGGGAACTAACTAATTTTCTTTCTCGGTTCACATTTTTACTAATTGTATCTAATAAGGAGTGACACCTAGGGCATATGTAGGGACAATGATATGTTTATAATGAAGTGTCATCTCGTATCTAATTACTATTGGGTTATCTACAATAGCACTTATCTATGGGTTTTTGGGAATCATCATGGATAGAGGGAAAAGCTGACCGCTCTCCCAACACTCTTCCTTCGCCGTGAGAATGCCTAAATCCTAAGAGTATTCACCCCCAACCCCTCAAATCATCTCAAGATAAATTTCTCTAAGGCAACAATACACAGGACGCTCTATCCTTTCTCTCTTGCATTTAGATGAACTATATCCTTGATTCACTTGTTTATCTTACACATCTTTATTCTAATTTCTCCAAGCTAAAGCTCAATTTCATATACTGTGAACATTGACTACACTTTTCTTCTTTTGTAGGTATTCCCTTATCTCAACAAAAGGCAACACAATAGGAACAAGGAGTAATCTCAAGCACAAGACGTTCAATGTTATGATCCTCATGTGTGGATTTCACTAATACCTCGAGGTTTTGGTGTGAGGGTTAGTTACATTTGGTATCGAGCAACCACCTATGTTTGAGTCCCGGTGCAGGTGGCTACGCCGACATTGCATTGTTCGCTCGGGGCTCGTATAGGGCGGGGTGTGGTCTCGCTATATGGGCATAAATGTAGCCTGGGGTCCGGGCTATGGAAGTGTGGTGGGATGTTATGATCTTCACGTCTGTATTTCACTACCGACTTGAGGTTTTGGTGTAACAGATTTGTTATACTCAAGCAAAGGAAATATTTGGCTACAAACACATGTATCCTTTTCACTACGTGCACAAGTCACCCCTAGGGTTCTTATCCCTCTTAGACTCCACAATACACATCTTACAATTTCCATTTGGCACATTATCAGTTACAATCTTATTCAACTCTCCACAAGGTACACTCTTCCTATCTACTTTATGTTACCGAATATTCATTCACCAAAGCATAAAGTGGGGGAAAATATAGACACAAAATTATGCACTTATTATTATTATGTCATGCCTCTAATACGTCGTTAAATGCATAATTCATAAACAAGAAAAATATACATTGATAACACTTGTTTTGCTTTACATTGTTGTTTTATCTTTCCATGTTTCTATACTCTGCTTTTTCTAGAATTATCCCTTTAATTTTCAACACCGCACAATGTTTTTTTCAATCGAGTGTTTCATGATTTATCTTTGGAGCTTCCTAGACATAAGCGTCTAGTTGGGGAAAATAGCGACCGGCACTAGTGTCTCCCCTGTGAGAACTCCTACCTCTTCGCTTGTGTTCTTATATTTTAAAATGACCCATCACATGTTTATCTTTTCTAAACTTGTATTGATCGAGTTTGGGTCGAGTTTTCATGTTGTTAATGTCAAATTTCAAGTAAAGGAATCATATATATACACAACCTACTAATTATTATAAGGGGCAGTGGGTTACTATTTTCTATCTACTACTTGGGAAAAAGTAGCAAACTTAAAGACTACCTTTGGGATGCATCATTCCCTACATATGAAGGGAAAACTCTTAATTCCATGACACACATTATCTTTGGGCCAAAGTAGTTGTAACCCGTTATCTTGGTACAACTTGTACAAGGGAAACCTTGTAAAGGGACACAATTTATATCTATCTATCTCTTGCTCTATCACATACACACGCACGCGTGTACTCACACACACACACCATAACTACATTGAGTCTAAAATGTAGAGCAATGCTTGGTGACAATCATATTAGGGTGACCATTGAGGTTTGTTCGACTCAATATTTTGCATGTTTATTTAGTCTAACATGTGCTTGAGTCTTGTACATGTATTTAGGGTTTGTTTTGCGGGAACATGTGTGATATACGGACCATATAATGAAGTGGATGCGACCGAAAATGAAGTGAAGACGACATTATTAGACACCTTTGAAAGAACCAAACTTGCACTCATCACCATGACACTACCAACCAAATCCAGACACTACTCCCGACAATATTGTCCCCTTTTGGGACGATACTATCCCAACATAATTCTTAGATCATTTATTTCTATACGAAGCATATACAGTTCATATAGAGTCAATTCCACCATCAGTCCAACCCATATTCAGTCCAGACAATCAAATATCAACTAAGTCACTCTTATTCTCTCACTAGTTTTACTTGCTCGTTATTTTGTATCGTATATTACGTGTTTATGATATATCCGATTTGATCCAATCCTCTCGATAAACATTTGATTTTTGTTAAATCAATGAGAAGCCTGTATTCCATTTTGTTCATTAGACATGTTTGATTTATTTTTCAAACTAGAGTGTTGAACATATGTTTGAAAAGGAATTGGGACATGAGGATAAACACTCTTATTTAATAATGCCTCCTCTCTGTTTTTGGCCTTTGTAGTTTACCTTGCTTGTGCGTTTGGCATGTACCAATTATTTTCTTCCAAAAGCTATTTTATTTTGAGTTTTTGACCTCCTCTTTGACATTTGTCTCCCATCACTCCAAGTGTGAAGAGATGTGCCAAGAAGTAGATTTTAAAATAAAAAATATGAGGTCTAATTTGGTTTTAAATGGACATATCTCATTAAAAAAATAATGAAAATGACCCAAGACATGTAAAACCCACTAGGTCTATGATTCTATTTTTGGCCATGTGATGATTATTCTTGTGTTGGGAAACCAACATTAGGTGAAGCCACCAAGTCGAGACATCCCATCAATGCTTTAGAACAATAGGGGAAGAGGGGATTATTTATTTGATAAACATTATTCTATACACAATTTAGAAATAAGTGATTTAATCCACAATCCACATTCATGTATCTTACTTTTGGGTTGATATTCTAAGTTATATTTTAGAAATTTAATGTAAGCATATTCTTTGTGCATTCGTTTGATGAAATTCAAGCTCTCTTTGTCATGTTCAATCTTAGTTTGGTTCTATAAACTCAAACTTCATGCTCCCATTTGTTTCTCATTTCGTAATCTCACTAACTCATCTTAGCTTTGAACAATAGTTTTCATACGACATTGGAACATGTAAGGTGGCATGTGGCACTTGGCATATGCCATTTAGGCCTTGAAAAGTCACGAATTCTTTTCACATTTATTAGTCCATAACATGGTTTGAAAATTCTAAAGCTTATGTATACGGGAATTGGGAGAGTAACATCGAACTTTGAAAGCTCCATTTTTCTTGATTAAGTCCCTCCTTTAGTTAATGTATTGGTCACTTGAGGTCATATTAGGATATATGGAGAATAAAACCACTTTGACAAATGTAGTGGTATTGCATATAAAGATCCACTTATATTGTGTATGTAGGAACTTTTTAGTAGGTCATGTTTTTGTAAATTTGAATGTATTTTAGATATTATTTTAGTAACAAAAGTTTGTTTACAAAGAAATTTCAATTACAAAATGATAACATTTTTTAATAGTTTTGGATCAGTTTGACATAGTCAAATAATCAATAAATCTCTTATTGTATATTATAAAACAATATGAAGGCTATTATATAGCCATAACAACAACAAACTATCTTCCTATTGAATAGGAGGACAATATAACAAATAACATGTTTAACACATTTACAAGTGTAAGAAATGAACCACTTACCTAGGTAATACAACAATAGGTGTAGTCATTTTTATACCCTTAAAACAACAGTCTAATCCCATGCGCACCGGCCTATCACCCAGTGGGCGCTGGGTGCTCACCCGAGGCATGCGCAGTGCCGAGCCCCTCCTATATTTGAGTCTTGTGAGAATAAATCCCCTCTTGTGAAACTTAGATGCAAGGAGGGAAAGAACCATGCGTTCACTCTAAGAGCTTAGGATGAGTTATCATATCAATGCATCCATTCATATAACAAAAGAGAGGTATAAAATAGAATACAAAACAAATTCATAACACTAAGGAAATGCACTAGGGTTTACACCCATGAACAACATATATACTTTAGAATAGAACCTTATATTCATGTTAGCGAGTTCAATAGCCACATTACATTCATTAATGCCATAACATGCCAATATAACAATGTAGATTAAAGTCATGCATTAGGAGCCTGAACCTTGCACATTACAAAACTGGTTACAAACCCATCCCTCTAAATATTCCATCACTCTTATGGTTATCCTAATCCCAACCCGAAGGATCCTTCATTATTCATGCAAAGCTTCTCCTATCCAACATTATATGATGTCGCTCTTGGTGCCCCTTTTCTTTAACCCGAGCATCTCTATATATAGCTTTAGTTTCCACCACCATGCCTTCCTGAGATAACAGATCGGTTGCAAGTTTCCATGTGGTCCTCCAATGGAGCATGCTTCCTTTGATCCAAGATCTCCACTCTTTGCAATGATGTCTTTCTGGATCCTTCCATTGCATGCATGGAATATTCCTTTCTTGACCATACAATTTCTGCTAGGATGGCACCTTATCCACTCCACATGTTAGATGGGTCATGCTTTTCTCATGTGCTACTGGAATGCCAAATATGGCTAAGTCCCAAAACCCCTGTTTTGCATTACACGTGCGCCATGTGTTCTGTTAAACCTTGCTAAAACCTTGTCCTGCGCACTTTCACCCTACGTGCCCTTCTTCATATAGGTCTTATGCACCTTCTTCTTGTACTTAGCCAATATTTTGAGGCCCAACATCACCCCACACTACGCTTGTTCTCCGTCTCTCGAAACACTTCTCTTCAATGAATAAAGAATGGTGGGTTTTGAATAGTGGGAAAAAGAATGAAGGAATGAAGAATTGGGAGAAATAATGAAATAATGGGGAAATGAAAGAGAACAATGTTTATTTTTGAAGGAGGAGAGGGAAATCCTTCCCTATTTTTGCCTCTAGTTTTTCCCAGGCGTCAACCTCACTCTACACTTACTAACAGAGGTCTCCAACTAGGGTGCTCACCTCCTCAAAACTTAGTTCCTCCCCTTTAGCACTCATTGTCTCAACAATACTCTCTAATTGTTTGCCCAAGTCATCAAGTGTGTCCATCATGCGGGTGATCTGAGGGTATAATTATTTTAGCCAAATTTTGATCAAGCCTCACAAGGTCTCGATAGCTTCTGAATTCTTTTCTACCTTGGCCATGATTTTATCCCTTTCTAATATGTTCCCCTTATTCTTCTCTTGAAACTCCTTGAGTTTTGTTTCATGTGTAGCAACCAGGATGCTTGCCACTCTATCTTTATTAGCGGAATTGTCATATGCAGCTTCAGTAACTTACGTGGCAACCTTTACCTCTGTAAGGAGTTTGGTATATCGAGCAACGATCTCGACAACCTTTAGCTTCTCTTCCTTTTCTTGGCACATCGGCGCCTCTTCTGTAAATTCTAAAGTGAGTGGTCGTCTTTCCATCATGAGAATGCAAGTTAAGTCCTCTAGGCACTACAAGGTTGATTCATATTTTTTCTCGGGCGGCGCTAGGTCAGGATGCTTTAAAATAATAACATCTGTAATCATTTCAATTTTCTTGTGTAATCCGCACACCCTTGCCTTTTCTTCTTTCAGTTCACACCTTAGATGTGCGCTGATCAGTTCTCTTGCTTCAAGTATTTTCTCTTCTCAACGAGCTCCTCCTTTTTCTTCTCCAATTCTTCCTCCAGGAATCTCACTCTATCATTTCTTCCAAACAGTCTGGCCTCAATATCAACTGAGACTTTGTTGAGTGCATTGCAGACTTTATCATCTAACAATTGTTGAGCATTCACCAAGGGATTTAATCCTTTCATCTCTGGCACCTTCATCAATGCTCTTTGACTTACTTCGAACTCAGTTCATCCACGTGGGACTTGAATGCCCAAGATAACATCTTTCTGGTTCATGGATATGCACCTTATTCATCAAACAAAGTCATAGCAGGAGTTATTTTGTTGATACGGTGCTCAGAAGCATGTACGTAGCACCTTGATTAGATCATTGATGTATCCCATCCCTTGTGCTGCTTTTACGCCCTTCCCACTTGTTCACATAGCCCTGGGAAGCTTACCACCAAATTGGGATTCCCACCCATGCTGCCATATTCTTTCCCAATGCTCTCTTCTTCTATTTCCTTCAAAATTTCATTTGTGCTTCACTCCAACTCCTGCTCCACCAAGTCCTTAATGATGCCCGCTACTTCTCTTTCCACGTATTCTTCCACTTGTTCCTTGGTGAGGCTCGGGGTTCTCTGATTTTTGGTGCTTACCTCTTCACTCATACTCTTGTCTTGATCTTTTGCTTCCTCCTCGTCATTCTTATCTTCATCTTCCTCCTCCCGAGTTGTGTACATTATATACTTGATGGTCTTGACCTCCCTCAGGATTTTCATCATCCCTTTTGCCAATGCAGCCTCTAGGCTCTATGATTCTCTCTGCATTTTCCTTTTTCGCCACCTTCTACTTCTTCCTAACTAGTGATTCCAGTATAGGAGATTCTTCCTTCTCTTTATCTTTAATAGGCAAAGTCTTCCTTGGTGATTCTTCATTTGTGAGGGGCCCTTCACGCTCTGGCACCTCTTCTTCGGGGTCTTTTCCTTAACTAGGGACTTCTTCCTGCATGCTTAAGTTCTAGGCTTAACGCTTGCTTCCGATGCGCCCACAGATTGTGTTGTTTGCACACTTGGTGCCTTCTTCTCCTGCACCTCTTCTCTTTCCCTCTTCTTTGGCATGCCATTTTTCCTCCGTATGGGATCTTCTAGAATGGATATATCACTCTCTAGATAGGCACCTTTCTCAAACTCAGGCATTATGCTCAAATATATCCTTGTTGCAGCCCTTCTAGCGATCGGCAGCGTTATCGACTTCATCATATGTACTTCATAGGAGACATACTTCTCCATGTATGCATGCTTCTTAGGGTATACAAGCTTCCAATGCAACTCACGGTGGTCTTGGTCTACCTCACTAAGGTTGAACCTTATCCTTTTGGCCTCCTTTAACCGGTTGACACTTGCTTGGAAGTATTACGCGATGAAGGAGAAAGGTAGCTTGCACCATGGACTCTTAGTCCCATTTGTCAATGTAAACCTACCAATGTAGAAATGTTGATATACTGCAAACTCTACCTCTCCATCCATGAGTGTGGGAAATTGCTTAGGGATCCTCCACTCTACCCCGAATGCGTCGCATATTTACTTGTACCACTTTTCTAGGCATACCTTGTGAGCGGCCGTCATGGTCTCACAAGTATATTTTTGAACCTTTTTGCGGGCGAGGGATTGTCTTCTGGATACTCCCATATGAACTTCTCTAGGCCCATCGGGAACTCTAATCTTTGAGAAGACAATGGTGAGGAGAATGTTGTCGAATAGTATCTTTTCTCCTTCCTCGCTGCTTATGATCTCATCCACAATAAAGGCGGACAAGTTATAGACGGTCCCTTTTGAGATCTTCCAAAGCATACATTTAACCATGCCTTGTTTACTTGCGTCCATATTTCTTGATCATTAAGCTTGGTGACTAAGTGCGCGGCCATCCTCATAACAAGGTCAGGGATTTTTGTGATGTCAAAGTACTGTGAACCCTTTTTATAGTCATAAGCCTCCATAGTTTCCTTGATGGCCTCCTTATCATCCAAGTCATCATCTATGGAGTCTCCTTCGCAATTTAGGCCAGTGAAATTTAATATAAGTTGAGGGGTTATGTGTATCTTGTGGCTTGCAAAATAAAAGTGGTCTTTATGTATGCATGACATCAACCACTGATATATAGCTGCTCGGGATTACCAAAATAAGACAACTCATATAGTTGCAACAACCCTACCTTCTCAACTTTACCTTTACTTTCGTATTATATATTCACATTATCAATCGGTGTCCTCTTGTTAACCAATTCCAACGCAATTTCTTTCCAAAGTAGTGCTCATGCAATGGTTGTAATCGCTCATGGCCATTTGTCACAAGTGTGACCCCCAATCTTTCCTCGGTAATAATCCATCTAGATGCTGCATTTATGCATACCATTCTTCATTGTAGCTAACGACAGCAGCGGTTTTCTTTCCTTTACCCTTTCCCTTTTGTTTCTTTGGTGAAACGGTCACCTTCTTTAGTGTCATGTTTTCTTGTCATGCTACAACCTAAATCCCTCCTTCTTCTTGTTCGATCTACCACTCTGCTTAATCAGTAAGGCTCCACTCCACGAAGAATCCTCCTTCTTTCGTGCCCTAGCTGCCAAACCCTAACTAGGAACAACTTCTTCCACAAGACAATGTATTCTAAAAATAACTCTCCCACGCCCATATACTACTTCCACTCCGGTTTACAGATCAACCCTAGTCACACACTTAGATCTTTATGATTCTTCTTCCTTCACACAAATTTCTCTAGATGCCCTAGTTCACAAGAGCTCTTTCACTTCGTAAAAGCAAGGTAAATAATAACGTGTCGACTTCATACTTATAGTTTTTTCTCCTCTCCAGTAATAAATGTTATACCACCTACCAACGTACTTAGCATTAAATGTGGTTTTTTCCACTAAATTTGATCTTAAGTGCCCTTACCCATGCGCCAAATCACGTCAGCGAAAAACCTTCTACAACCTTCGGGCTACAAAAATCCAATTTGACCGAAGACTCTTATGCGCGCGTCTACAACGTCGAAGGCAATTCTTCTGTCCTTTACCTAATTTTTGCCCTCACCTACCTCATGTTGTTCCTACACTCTTCATTATTTGTACGTGGTCTTTATTATAGCCTTCTTGACACCACAATTCATTATCCATCATTTCCCCATGTGCTTTCTCAACCTTACGCACTTCCTTCTACTGGACCATTCAAATTTTACTACCGACTTATACTTCACTTTACACCACTCCACCCCACACTAAAATAGATGTGCGGTCCTCTGTGCATACACAACCTTAGAAAATAATGTGGTTACTGGTGCACAAGGCACAAAACAAAAAAATAAAGGAACAAGCAACGAGAAAGGGAAACACAAGAAAAGAAAAATCATAAAGGGAAATCCTAAGCTAACTGAAAATACTGCCTTATTTACAAACACTAGGAAGGCTTATTTATAGTAGGGCTTCAACCTACTCCCATTGAAATGGCTAGGTAACTTCGTTCCATCCATTTTTTGTAACTGACATGCACCTGAATCAAGGATGTATAAGATGATGTAAGGGCCCAACCAATGGACTTTCGATTTCCTAGGATGGTGCAAAAACTTAGAATCATATAACAAAACCATCGCCAACCTTAAATTGTTTGTTTTTGATATGACGATCATGTTAGGCCTTTTGCCTTGCCTTTTCTCGTCTTCGACTCTATCTAACAAGTGATCGTCTTTCATCTAAGCGCATCAACTTATCAATCCTCTCTTCCAAGCGCTTGTTCATCATCTAATCCTCCTGCGCGCTGCTATACGTAGCGATGGTAACATGAATTCAACTGGAAAAACAACTTTTGTGCCAAACACCAATTGAAATGGTGTAGCCTTGTTCAACCTCTTGTAGGTTGTCTTGTATGCCCATAGAATAGTTGATACTTTGTCATCCCAATCTTGTCTTCCGATGTCACATATCTTGGTCAACATGTGACTTAATATTTTGTTAAATGCCTCAGCAGTTCCATTCACTTGAGGGTGATAAGGGGTAGTCTTGTGATGGGCCACCATAAATTTCTGCTAATAGAATCTTAACCATTTCATTCAAAAAATGTGTACCTCTATCACTTGTTAAATATTAAAGGACATCCATACATGTTGATTATGTTCTCCCATAAAAATCTAGTAGTTGTCGTTGTAGTGTAATCCTTTGTAGGTGTTGCCTCTACCCATCTTGTCAAGTAATCAGTGCAAGTAATGATATATCGTGAACCAGTCCTTCGTGTGGTTGGCAAAATTGGCCCTAAAAAGTCGATTGCCCATTTTTCAAATGGTTCAACGCTAGCTATTGGTCACAAAGGCATTTCATCCCTCTTTCCAGGTTTTCAAGGTGTTGGCAATGGTCATAGGCCTTGCAAAACTCAATATAATCTTGGTAGATGGTTTCCCACCAAAGCCCCTTTATTAGAATCCTCTGCGTGGTAACATTTCTTGCATAGTGTCCTCCTACAATCCCACCATGTGCTTCTTCCATAATTTCCACACACTCATGTTCCACTAATCAACATGTAGGGTGCAACGCGTATTGCTAACTCGATTCCTCTCCAAAGCCTACATCCCTTCTGGTGCCACACCCATTTTCAAGAATACAATGATATCTTCCAAGTCCAAGGGCATGTGCCACAACATAAAAATTGTGCATCCAACATGGTATCTCAATGCTTTGCACATTCTCCCCTAAGCCAATCGTTGATAAGTGGTCGGGTCCTAAATTGATTTTTCCTAGTTTTACAATCACTTGTGAACTCAAACTATTGAAATAATAGTACCCAATGGCATATGTGCCCTTGCAAAACGGGCTTGTTCACCAAGTATTTCAACGCTATGTGGTTTGTATAAAATATAAAGGGTGTTGCCAACGGTGTATTGTCCGAACTTATGCAACACATAAATCATTGATGAGTGTCGTGCTCAGTAGTGGTATAATTATGTTGTGTTGGTGTCAACTTCCTACTTGTAAAACATGAGGGGCGATCAACAATACCCTCACTAGGTTGTGCTAGTATTGCTCCCATGGTTGTTTCTGAGGCATCAACATGTACATGGAAAGGTTTATCCCAAGAAGGAAAACATAGTATGGGCACACTGACAAGTATATCCTTTAAAGTGTCAAACACCTTCTACTATGCCTCTCCCCAATGAAAGGCACTCTTGTGCTTTAGTAATTCCTCCAAGGGTGTGACGATCTTGGCATACCCCTTGATGAATTTCCTATAGTACCCCATATGTCCAAGGAATCCACGCATTACGCTTTAACTAGTAGGCTCCCCAATCTCACAATAACTGCAACTTTGGCGGGATCCATTAATAGGCCTTCTTTACATATAATATGTCCTAACAAGGTTCTAAATGAAGTAACAAAGACACATTTCTTAATCTTGAGGGATATCCTCAAGCTGTCAACACATATCTTAAACATCAACCTCAAATTGTGACAATGGTCTTTTACCAGCCCATACATCATCTAGTCATCCAGGTAGACTTGAAGAAACTTATGGATGAAGTCATAAAATTCTTGTACCACGATGCACGAGAACACAACAAGCACATTCTTTAATCCAAAAGGCATGACCGTATAGGCAAAGCTTCCCCCCACCCGGTGGTGAAAGTTTTCTTTCTATGGTCTTCCTTGCAATCGACTTGGTGATACCACGAGAACCCATTTGTGAAAGAGTAGACCTCGCCCCAGCCTACTCCCTCCAAAATCTCTTCAGTAAAGGGGGTTGGGAAAGGATCGATGACACATCGCATTCAGTCCATATAGTAAACACAAATCCTTATTCTTATATCCTTCTTGATCGATGATAACCATTGGGCCATTCTAATTCTTCCACAACCTCAATGATACCAGATGATATCATCTTGTCTATTTCCTCCTTGACCCGTACGTGTAAATTCATATTCATCCAATAAGGCCTCTTCCGAATCGGGCACACACCTTCCTTTA
Organism: Taxus wallichiana var. yunnanensis; assembly: GCA_018340775.1. Lineage (NCBI taxonomy): Eukaryota > Viridiplantae > Streptophyta > Pinopsida > Cupressales > Taxaceae > Taxus > Taxus wallichiana. Next base: position 662,134,984 of record CM031242.1, read on the forward strand.
ACTTGATCCTCATCTCCCCCAAGGAATGGTGGATGCCTTTGAGTTCATGGTACCCACGAGGAACAAATCCTGGAACTCGCGCAATGATCAATGACCTTTGAAACTTATTTTTTCGACCAATAGTCCCCAATGATAGCTTCCTTAGGTTCTGTATCTGTCCCAATGTTAACCTTATTTGTTTTCAAGGGCTCATGGTAGGCACATTCTCACTCATCAATGTTATCTATGAATTCACACGTACCTTCAGAATGGTTAACATCCAAACTTTCCATCTCTTCACCATCTACTACATAGACCATTTTTCCTTTTTCCTTTTCAATACACATGCGCTTGAGCTATATTTTTTCGATTCTTCTTCATTGAGGCGCGTCTCCAAACAAGGTTCACCCAACAACTCCAGTAGTCTATCTTATGTCATAGCACTATCTCCCATTGTAAGGCACTTGATAACTTGCAACAACTTATCCACTGATGGCTTGGTACTCTGATACTCAAAAGCTTGAATGAGATCAACCGTTAACTCTTGCCAATTCCCATCTCACGGTGTGTCACGAGTGGATATACCATACACACACACAACCCTGTAAGGTGGAATATAACTTATGCACCCATAACAAAGGTGGTAACACTTATGTGCCCTCCATCCAGGCCTTCTCACAAGCTTGGATATGGGACGAGGCAGTTCCTTGCCATGGTAGTCTGTATGAGAGTGGGCACATTGCTTTTAGAGAACCTTACAAAAAATGTGACTCTTACCTCGCGCCATAATAGGAGACTCTCGCGATGTGTTGCCCACTAACTCACATGCGGTCCCGAGCAAGTTATAATTGAGCATACTTCTCCTTTTGTCCTCATTTTTCCACTGAGCCTCCATTTCTCGTAAGAAATCATCAGAGCTTGCCCCTCCGAGTAACTTGGTAGCTTCTTTCTTCCGTGCACTTGAATGAGCATGCCTTCATCACCCTTATTACAGATCCTCTCAATTTTTACCCAATCAATTCATAAGTCCTATGTGCCCAATTGTCACATGTTATGCTAGTTGTATCACTCATCGACTGAGCATCTTAAAATTGGATAACCCCTTATGTAGGATGAATTATTTCAGGGTCTCTGATGGAGCACACATAGATTCTATCAAGGAATTCCTCTCCTAAGGGCTCGGTATAGGGCGCTGATTTTCCATCTGTCAAGGGATGATGACCCGTTCTTCCTTGTTCTCAAAACTTATATACCCCTTGTTAAACCACAGGTCAACATTGTTTTTGTAACACTAAGGGCGCCCAAGTAATGTTGGGAAATTATCCACCTCGGCGAGCACCAAGACTTCAAAGTCCCAGTGAACTTGGCCCCTTGAATAGTGATAACCGCATCTTTCAAGACTCTAATGGGCATTGCCTTTGTCTTGTTTGCCATATACAACACATTCAAAGATGGCTGTAATGCGGGCCTTCCCATTTGATGTCATGCATCAAGGTGAGAACATTGACCTCTACTCCTATGTCAATGAGGATATTTCTTAAGCCACCCATCAACAACTGCATTCAATGTAATCTCTTTATCATAGTCAAGGTTGTGAGGAGGAAGGTTTGCATGTAAAACTTTCCCATCGCGCTCTTCTCGACGCGTGGTACCTTCTCCCACAACCATTCTCCTATCAAGGGAATAATATTCTCCTACCTTAACATTTTTCACACTTCCCTGACCTCATCCAGATCCTTTTGCGGAGCCTCGACATTCTTCCTTTGCTCCAACTACTTTGAATGCTCCTTTAGACATTAGATTTCCCCTTGTAAACTCTAAATCACATCCATAGTCTCTTGATACACTTCCTTCTAATGAGCAGGGTCTGGATACTTCCCATGCACCACTTCTTCCCTAATAACTAGTTTCTATCTTGGCATCTCCCTTGTGTGCACAACTTCTGCTCACGTTGTCACTAATACAAGTTCTAATCTGAGTCATGCGCCACTTTTGGCATCCACTGAGGGTCGGCCTTCTTTATGCTCACCATCCCAGTGCCTTTGTCTTTCTCGGTGATGTTGGCTCATGTGCTCAAACAACTTAGGCACTCCTCGTACTTATGTTTTTTTCCACACCATGAGCATTGCAATAGGTCAAGACACTCATGCTTATAATGCTTTATAGACCCACAGTTATAATAGGTTCCTCGTGGGAACTCACTTCTTCCTCTACCACGGTTCTGCGACCACGAAAACCTCTTCCATGCGCTCCTCTATTTGTGTGCCCTTCATAGCAGTGATCATCATCCTTGGAACTACTTGTAAGACTAATATGATGCACACCAAGATCAATAACATCATGAATTTGGTCAATCAATCTGTAATCCTTGGTATCATGGGTCGTAGAGGTACAAATCTTGCAATAAATAAGAAACATTCTTGTAGATTGCATGTTGTAGTAGAGGACACCTATTTGCATCATGATCCCCATGGTAAATCTCACAATCTACCACCATGGCGTATACCGACTTCTAAGGGTAACTATCCTTTACATGCCCTTCCACTTCATAGTTTGTACACCAAAGACCACTACGAACCTCATGCGCTGAATTTGCAGATAGCTTCTCCAACTGCTTGGCCATTGCAAAAATTTGAGCCTCCAAAAAGGGATAACACCAATATCAACGCTCCCAATAACCTCAGTGTGCAAGGCAACTTCTAAGGCCTCACGTGGGTCTGTGAAAGTATTGTGTGACAAAGTGCCCTTCTAAACGGTGTTATCAATCCTCCAACAAACCATTGAGTATGTTGAGAAGGGTAAATGTCATAGGATAGTTTTGACAAGAGAGTCTTGAACTGCGCATCATACTCTCGCACACTCTCTTCTATTCCTTGTCGGATCTCCTTCGGAGCACTAATGCTCTTCTACTCAAATTTTAGGGATATAAAACTCTGCTAGGAAGGTTTTCTTCGATGCAGTGTATTCTACCACCATTTGATGGGGGTCATACTTCTGATGGCAACTATTTACGTGCCCTTGCAACGTCATTGCAAACTGGCTTGACTTCCACTCTGGGGTAGTGATCCCTTTTGCACGCCATAGTAATTCACACTTGTGGACATGCTTTGTAGCATCTTCAATACCCTTGTAGTCCGATAAGTGCAAAGACATCTCAAAGAATACTTGTGGAGGTGGTTGCGGCCCTTGTCCTCCTGATCTAGAGCCTTGGTTCCCTCTAGTGTTTCCTCCTCCACCAGATCCACTGGATCCACCAGGTCATGTTCCTCCTGACCCACCAGATCTACTAGGTCCACTAGGTCCTCCAGCTCCTATACCACCAGATCCACCTCTTGTAGCTGAAAAATGGCTTGAAGTGGTCGTGCCTAGTGTTCCCAACGTTCCACTAAATTACATGCCGATGGTTTGTGATATTGTCCCACATGCCGTTATGTGTCCCACGCCACTTCTAGACGCGATACCCAAACATTTTGTATTTGCACCTTATCCAAAAATTCCTCCAAATATGGGAATGGTTTGCGCATCCATGGATGTCCCAAACGAGAAATTATATCTCCTAGGCATAGATCGGTTACTTCCATCGATACTAACCAGATTAGTAATACTTCTTCCTTGATCTGGGAAACCAAACGCCAAGGGTTGGTCACTAGGTGGGTTTCGATGTACGTCGACAAATCTCCTTTCTCCATGTGACGAACTCTCATCAGAAGTTGAAGGGGTTTCTCTCCCGCACTTGCCAAGATGGGGTAGCATAGACTGCTCAGGTTCCACGTCCTCTACGTGAACCTCAACTCCTTCCCACAATGTTTTCCTCCATAGATCCATCACACATGTAACCTCACATTGTTTAGCCATCTCCCTTTCATGAGCTTCACTGTATTTGAGTCATTTCTCTTCTCTTTCTTTTTAAGCCGCAATCTCCGTCATCTTCTACCACCCTACCTTCTTTGCCTAGCGCTTAGAGAAGCTTAGCGACCATAGAAAAACCCTCTAAACTTAGGGTAATGACCAAGATCTTCATAGCCAAAGGGATAACACGTAAAAATGATCCTCTGGGATCCCTTAGAAACTCGAACTCAACAACCTTTGGGCAAGAATACGTAGAAATGGTGTATTATAGAGTATAATTAGTCAGGACTCCTTTCCACCAATGATTGACAACACACGTCCAAGTTAGATTTGCATCCTGCAGCCTCTGGTAATCATCTTGGGTCCATATGCGCGATCTATAGTACCAGCTCGATTTAGATGCATATGTTGAAAGCCATTCATATAGTTCTCTTTGGAAAACAATAGAAGAATGTCTCATATAACTCGTGGTACAAATGTTCTTCTACCCATATTTGTGCAATAAAACTCTGTGTCGACACTAAACCTTTGAGCAAACTCATCCTCTGTGATTTTAAACCATGCTTCAACACTTTCCAAGGTCAAGTGCTTTGTCATCACACATCATAGGAACCAAAATGTATATCATTTCTCACAACAACTTCAAAAAGAGGTCCCGACAATGAACCAAGATGTAGTCATTTTTATACCCTTAGAAAAATAGTCTAATCCCATGCACATTGGCCTATCACCCAATGGGTGTTGGGCGCTCACCGAGGCACGCATGACCATCGAGCCCCTCCTTTATTTGAGTCTTGTGAGAATACATCCCCTACTGACAGAAGCTTAGATGCAAGAAGGGAAAGAACCATGCGTTCATTCTAAGAGCTTAGGATGAGTTATCATATCAATGCATCCATTCATATAACAAAAGAGATGTATTAAACATAATACATAAGTGATTCATAACACTAAGGAAATGCACTAGGGTTTGTGCCCATGAACAACATATATACTTTAGAATATAACCTTATATTCATGTTAGCAAGTTCAATAACCACATTACAAAAGCAGGTTACAGACCCATCCCTCTAAATATGCCATCACTCCTATGGTTCTCCTAATCCTAACCCAAAGGATCCTTCATTATTCTTGCAGAGCTTTGCCTATCCAACGCTATATGATGCCACTCTTGGTGTCCCTTTTCTTCTACCTAAGCATCTCTATATATAGCTTTAGTATCCACCGCCATGCCTTCCTGAGATAACAGATCGGTTGCCAAGTGTCCATGTGGTCCTCCAATGGAGCATGCTTCCTTTGATATGAGATCTCCACTCTTTGCAATGATGTCTTTCTAGATCCTTCCATCACATGCATGGAATATTCCGTTATTACCATACAACCTATCGGTCGACACCCTATCCACTCCACATGCTAGACATGGTCACACTTTTTCGTGTGCTACTTGGAACGCAGAATATGGCTAAGTCCCAAAACCCCTATTTTGCCTTATGTGTGCATCGTGTGTTCTCGCTAAACCCCGCTAAAACCCTATCGTGCGCTTTCACCCCGTACGCCCTTCTTCATATACGTATCGCACAACCACACGCCTTCTTATACTTAGCCAATATTTTGAGGCCTAACTAATGATCGAATAATCAATAAATCTCTTACTATGTATTATAAAACAATATGAAGGCTATTATATAGCCATAACAATAACAAACTATCTTCCTATTAAATAGGAAGACAATATAACAAATAACCCATTTAACACATTTACAGGTGTAACAAATTAACCACTTACCTAGGTAATACAACAACCTAGTAAGTGTGATTTACAACACAATAAATACAATTAGCTCATATAATGTGAGCAATAAACTATAGTTTTCCTAACAATCCCCCTTAGTGTGAACATGGGGAAAAATTGCCTTTGTACTTGCACCTACTCCTGATCTGGTGATTTTCATAGGATGACCAAAAACCTCAAGGATGGTTTTGCAAACGGCTGACCAAAAACCGAGAATAGTGGTTTTGCAATTGAAGTACCACAAACCACAAGGTGATGGTTTTGCGAATGGTTTACCAACAACCAAGAATGGTGGTTTTGCAATTGGTTTACCACAAACCACAAATGAAGGTTTTGAGGTGGTTTACCTACAACCACATCATGATGTGCTAAGTATTATTATTAGTCCTCATAAATATCTCTTCATAGGAATAACATAGGAATGTTTGTTGAATTATGTTACCCATACACATAAAAAATGTTGACGTAATGGAAATGGAACATTGGATCATGTTTCCCCCTCAATGTGAAATTTCCACTTATTCAAACAGGAACACTACACAACTAAAACACACCACACACAACTGGAAGCAAACACACAACTGAAACAAAATGTGCCACCAAACCTTTGATGTGGCCCTATCATCATGCGATGTGACAAGAGGTTGTTGATTGACCTCCTACCTCGATTCCTCCCGCCTTCGGTGAAAGGATGCTAACTTAGCTTGATTTGGCTTTGAGGCTCTTTGAACAATTCACCCCCATAAGGTGGACGTCGTAAGCTGGCGTGTCCAATTATTGAAAAGTGAGGCAATTTTTTTATTTTTGAACTTTTACAATGACTCAATTTTTGACACTTATCCTAAATAAGAAACAATGACCCTAATGAGGTGACAATGACAATATTTATTTATTTATTTTTGACCCTAACAATACGATCATAGACACGAGTAAATAATTGGAAAAATACACTTTAACAAATCCTATCTCGAAGCTATGTCGTGGCAGAGTTATATAACTTTAATAAACGCAATTGATAATAATATTGGACCTGTTTAGACAACGACTAACAAACTACCCGATTATGTTAATAAACCGAGACTACAAATTAAACAAAGATATAACTTACATCCGACACATGACATTTTATTGATAAACCTATTCACCATAATAACATATAAAGCTAGGATTATTTTGCCTAAAAGACTTATTGACTTATAAGGAATGGATTCCACCAAATATAATAATGGCTTCTCCAAAATTATGAACCAAAGACTACCTCGACACAGATTGCTGGAATGAGCTCCATATACGGCAAAAGGAAGAGATATTAGAAATTTATTAGGATTCAGAATCGACACACGACATAATGCAACCATTGGAGTTTATACTGTAAAATGTGAAGATCAACCAACATGTCGACTGTGGTGCTTCACCTTAAGTCATAACACATGCAAAAAGGATCACGTGAATTGATAGTAATATAGTCTCGATGCCACATGGAAATAAGGCGAGAAGATCTAAAAGTGAATGGATGCACTTTTAGGTGATAATGCGAGTTGGCACAATGAAATCGAAGCAAATGGAATCAATTGCATAGGCATAAGCTTTATCTCACAATGTATCCAAACATTATGAAAGAAATGTTGAACGCAAAGATTATGTGCACATTTTGCTTAATGTTGTCAACGCAAATGCAAATCTAAAGATGGGGATGCATCTGCGTTGAATGCCCTAGGCCCGAACCGGTAATTACGTTGGATATCTAAAGCACACCACGCTTTCGGGAAGACGTCTTGAATGGACAGATTCGTTGGAATTCAACATATACATGAGGACAGGATGTGTGCACATGTTTACTAGTTTTGATGCACTTTGTAATGGAAGCTAAAACCTTGCACACATTTTTCTCATGTGTAATGCAACCATTGGAGTTATATCTTGTAAAATGTGAAGATCAACCAACATGTCGACATGGTGCTTCACCTTAAGTTAGAACATGTGCACAAAAGGATCTCGTGAATTGATAGTAATATAGTCTCGACGCCACATGGAAATAAGGCGAGAAGATCTAAAAGTGAATGGATGCACTTTTAGACCGATAATGCGAGTCGCCAATGAAATCGAAGAAAATGGAATCAACTACATAGGCATAAGCTTTATCTCACAGTGTATCCAAAGATTATGAAAGAAATGTTGAATGCAAAGATTATGTGCACATTTTGCTTAATGTTGAACGCAAATGCAAATCTGAAGATGGGGATGCATCTGCGTTGAATACCCTGAGCTTGAAGCGGTAATTGCGTTGGATATCTAGCACACCACGCTTTTAGGAAGACGTCTTGAATGGACGATTCGTTGGAATTCAACATATACATGAGAATAGGGATGTGTGCACATGTTTACTAGTTTTGATGCGCTTTGTAATGGAAGCTAAAACCTTGCACACATTTTTCTCATGTGTAATGCAACCATTGGAGTTTATCTTGTAAAATGTGAAGATCAACCAACATGTCGCTGTGTCAGCTTTCACCTTAAGTCGAACACGTGCACAAAAGGATCCGTGAATTGATAGTAATATAGTCTACCAGACGCCACATGGAAATAAGGCGAGAAGATCTAAAAGTGAATGGATGCACTTTTAGAATAATAATGCGAGTCGGCCAATGAAATCGAAGCAAATGGAATCAATCGCATAAGCATAAGCTTATATCTCAAAGTGTATCCAAAGATTATGAAAGAAATGTTGAACACAAAGATTATGTGCACATTTTGCTTAATGTTCAACGTAAATACAAATCGAAGATGGGGATGCATCTGCGTTGAATGCCCAGCACGAACCAGTAATTACATTGGATATCTAGCACACCACACTTTCAGGAAGACATCTTGAATGGATAGTTCGTTGGAATTCAACACAAACATGAGAACAGGATGTGTGCACATGTTTACTAGTTTTGATGCACTTTGTAATGGAGGCTAAAACCTTGCACGCATTTTCTCCCTTCAAAACAATTGTCGTATGAGTTTGGGATCTATTAGCATGCAAAGTGCCCATGTGAATCCATTTCACAGCAAGCAAAGAAACAATTTCTTGTGCTCGATACCAAATAATAGTTTTGGATCAGTTTGACACGATCGAAGAATCAATAAATCTCTCACCGTATATTATAAAACAATATGAAGGCCATTATATAGCCATAACAATAACTAGCTATCTTCTTTACTAAATAGGAAGACAATATAACAAATAATTTGTTCAACACATTTACGGGTGTAACAAATTAACCACTTACCTAGGTAATACAACAACCTAGTAAGTGTGATTTACAACACAATAAATACAATTAGTGCTCTTGTCGTGGATAAGCGAATCGAATAGAATTCAAATCCATCCTCACTAGACCTCAACGACACTCAGCGTAAAACAAATGTATTGAGATTGTCTTCTCCTAAGCTTCTTTAACTTTGTTGCATCCTTCCATTCTCATTTGTTTTCACCAATCTTGTTACAAGCATATTAAAATATAGACACTATAAAAAAATGTTTCATAATAATACTAAGTATCCATATAAACATGGAATATACATCCCATGAAACATTTCTTGCACCTCAAATGCAGTTGTTAATATAGACATAAGTACCTAAGCGGAATCATTGCATCCCGTGCTAGTTAAAAACAAAATACCTACCTACATGTGATATGAGTAGGCGTGAAATTTGATTCGATTTGTGAATTACGAAAGTAGCTTTTTAAAATTGAAAAAAAAGATTCAACAATAGGTACTTTGAAAGGCTGAAAATTGAATCGGGCGCCTTGTTGACCGGTTGGTATTCCTCGAGATCAAATCTCGAACCAACGGCCACGATTGCGCCTGCACTACGGATCCGTGGCGAAAGAAATCCACGAATTGCAGAGCAAAGAGGATTTTCTATTTAACAAACCAAGCTCTCTTACATTTGTCACCAAACCCTCTCTGATTTCTTCGATATCAAAAGTTGAATTTTTGTCTGATAAATTATCCGATGGCACCCAAGGGAGAGAAGAAGCCCGTGGCCGAGAAAAAGCCTGTTGCAGAGAAATCCCCTGCGCCTGAGAAGAAGGCGGGGAAGGCTGAAAAGAAGCTGCCCAAGGATGCTGGGGAGAAGAAGGGGAAGAAGAAGCACAAGAAGAGCGTGGAAACCTACAAGATCTACATCTTTAAGGTTCTGAAGCAGGTGCACCCTGATATCGGGGTTTCCAGCAAGGCCATGGGGATCATGAACAGTTTCATCAACGACATCTTCGAGAAATTGGCGAGCGAGTCCTCCAGATTGGCCCGCATTAACAAGAAGCCAACCATCACATCTCGGGAGATTCAGACGGCCGTACGCCTGGTTCTTCCAGGGGAGCTTGCAAAGCACGCCGTGTCTGAGGGAACCAAGGCTGTTACCAAGTTTACAAGTGCTTGATCTTTCAAGGTCAGGTTTTTAATTTTAATGGTGTTTTTAGACACCGCCTGTAATTTGTGAAAAGGGTTAACAACTCTGCTGGCTTTGTTATTTCTGTTCCTTTGTCCTGATTTGCAACGACTATAGGTTTGGTTAAATATGATAGTTAATTTTTTTACTGTTGTTTAATTTAATTTATTTAATGAGTTTGGTGCTATTTGTAAACAAACATTCCTAGATATTCTATAAGCTATTTTGATGGTGTTTTGTAACTGTATAAATGACTTGGGAAGCATTGGGATTGTGTCTTGAAATAGGGTTTGAATTTGTTGTGCAGAAGTATTTTCAAGAACTATATGTCAATTATATTAATTTGCAACACAAAAAACAACTCATTTGGATTAAAATTAGACTAATTTAGAAATTAAAAATCATGCTTTGCTTGAATGAGTTTTTATGACATGTTAATTTTGGGGAATATTGTGATTTTTTGGTTGTTAGCAGTGTCGAAACAAACCCTTTCTGCTATATATAATTTTCAGTTTCACCTTATTTGTTAGTTCATTTAATTCTTGTACAATCTTTTGTTTGAACTCATTTATTGAACAAAAGTGGCTTTATAATTTACAAAATCTAGTATGCATATAGAGTAGACTTATGGTACTTTGATTTTGGAAGCGAATGCTTTTGAATGAGAATTTGGAATAGTTAAAAGCAGGAGGATAAGATTAAATTGAAAAAGATTAATGTAGGAGAAAATGTTAAGCTGGAATCGAAAAAAATAAAAAATAAAGAGAGAATGATATTTGTTATTGTGTGCAATCAACAAAAAGACAATTCAAACAAAATTTGCAATTCTTTAATAAATCTAAAGCGCAGATGGTAGTGAAAGTCACTACCAATCTCAGCTTCACTTGACAAATTGTGTAATGTCCAACTCATAGAGGAACGTTTGGCAATTTTATGAAAAATCACTACAAATAACCTCCAAAATTCCAGAGTTCACATGATTTATTAAGAACATAGTGCATCCAACTCTTAGAGTTAACAGAGTTAATATCATACTCGGTATCTGTTTTCTTTTAATTTGTCAAGTTCTCAAAGGTTTGTATTTGTATTTTCAATAGCTTATCATTCCTTAGATGGCACCTCTAAACAGTTTTTAGACCATACAATGCATTTCCTAATTGTATATAGAGATCTAAACGTATATGAAAACCTTGATAATAACTTAACCTTGAACGGTTTTATGTATTTAAAAATTATATTTTGCCTAGAGCTATCAAACCCCAAAAATATATTCAGTCATAAATTTTATTTGTTTGTTTTTATGGGTGTGATTATCTTGTATTTTATGTTTGTTTATATGAATATATAACATTTTTAAACGAACAAAGAAATCATGAAATCAATTGTAACAATTTTTTTTTGAGCAAAAGCCTGTCATTAGGACTCTACTTTTATACTGTCCATTGATAACTTATTTGAATTTTTGAGTTGATTTTTTTAATTAATGCCAAATCTTTCCTTTTAAGGAGACTTTTGAGCAAGTTGTAGCTTTAATTTTTTTTTAAAATGTTAAGATGGGACAATGGAATTAACATAATGGTCAATTTGTTTTGGTAGTATGGCTGATTAACTAGACTAGTATGTTTGTTTATTTGCTGTTTTTCTCATTTGATATTGCTTTGTACTAAAAAAATATATTTTCAATTACTTATATATATATATACTTTACTAGGCTAGATATGGCTCTTCATTATATCTTGGTGTTGATTACTCTAAATAATCCTTTTTCATTGTTATGTGCTTGCTTTAGTATATTTAAGTTGATGTTTATTATTTATATTGGCTATTCTTTGAACAAAACACACCTCTTAACATCCATGCCAGCCCAATATAACATAGCATCTAGATTGCATCATCATAACATGACAACATCTTCGTTATTGTTTTCTATTATAGCCTTAATGGATGTTGAAATAATACCATGTTGTGTCATGTTCCTTATAATGTCATCAATTTCCACTCCTTTTGTGTTGTTGAATTTCTTTTCTTTAAGCCAAATTTAAAATCATTTCCATGCCCCATTTTCACCCAAAACACCATTTTGACATGCAAATTCAATCTCCATGTTAAGAGAGCAAGGTGTAATAGGTTGCTAAGTTATAAGCAAGAACAACACAAACATTATTGTCTAAATGAGGTAGTCATATTGTTATGCTCTTAATTGTAGGTCATATATCAAGATATGGATGGTATGAAAACAAGCATGTGAATGTTGTTTGTTGGCTTCTCAATGTTATAGTAGGAGGATTTGTTGTTTAGTTGTTTTGTTATTAGGATTAGGTTGGTTGATTCCTCCATTGGTTCTTAGTGCTTAATGTGTGAAGATGTTGGTGAGGACTCTCCTTCTTCACATCATTCTTAAGTACTAGCATGTTAAGTTGGGTGAAGTAAGAATGTAAGATGGTTTTCAAAATGTCTTGTAAGAGTTATGGTGTGTTGCTTTAATAGATGTTGATGAGAAGGTTTTGCTCTTGTTACTCCCAAGCGGGAGTGTAGTGAACGATGTCTATCGTATTGGTTGAGTGATTACTTGTATAGGAAAGGAACTAGAAACTTTTGTATTTGTGGTGAACTTTCTAATTGTTGTGCTCCCTTTGTATTAGAAAGTCCTATGGGGTTGGATGGTGGAGAGGGATGTGTTGTAGCCGGCCTTACAAGGGCCTTGGGGATATTGAATCATCAATGAGTTGACACACATTTGTGTAGAGCATATCCTTCTTGTCAAGGATGTTGTTTGAAGAGTTTCTCCTCCACTTGGCCCTTGTTCTTGCCAATAGGGGAGTTTGCAATAAGGCCTTTGTAAGGATGAGTGTAGCCCAACGACTTTCATTAGGAGCATTCCCTAGAGATTCTAGCCTTAATTGGTGAGATCAATATTATTGGGGTTGTCACTAAGAGGTTTCAACTAGTGGTGGTTCTGTTGGCCATTGATGACAAAGGGTGTCATGGTGTCATATGAGTCTCCATGAGGCGTTAATCAAGGTTAAACATGAAGGCTGATTGGTAGTATTGTGCTTTGGTCAATTTGCTATGGTGTCTAAGCATGGTCTTGGTATGACTCCTAAAGGTTGTCATGTGGTCAAACATGGTTCATGTGATGTGTAAAGAGTGTTAAGTGTCTGTAATGAGTTATCATGGTCAACTCATGAAGAGTCATGGTTGAGTTAGGTCATTCTAGGCCTATTCCTAGTCCTAGAACATAAGGTTTGGTATGGAAGCATGAGATATGGAGTAGGGATGTCAAGTACAAGCATGGAAAAAATGTTGTGGCATGTCATAACATGTGTATGAGGAGTTTAGGTCATATCTTAGCTATTTCATGCATGTTCATGGTTCTTGGGAAGCAAGAAGGTGAAGGCTAGTCATGTAAGCACATGCAAGTCTCGGTGGCTAGAAAAATTTAGATGTATTTGAGCATGGATGAGTGTTGAAATGCATAGAGGATGTCATGATGCTTCATGATAAGTTTTAGCCGAGTTTGAAGAGTTTTGCTCAAGTTATGATTTTGACAAAACCGAATTTTAGAGGAGGAATCAACTCACTATGTCAACCTCGATGCACACTGCTCGCACACACTTTGCATAGGACCTTGTTGTTTTGGGGGATGATTTGCATCGAGTCTAGAGTGTTTTGCAAAAAGAATGAGGTGGATTGGTCGTCAGGACATTTATGAACAATTGTTAAGAAGTTAAGCTGGTCAAAACCCTAACTAAAACCCTCATAACAAAGTGACTTGGAAGAAATGAATTGTTTGGTCTCCAAAATGTTTGGGAAAGCAATTGTGATGCATAGGGTTGAAGAATCTTGAGGACTTATTTTGGTGGTGGTTTGGTGTTTGATTATTTCGGAAGAGAGAAAAACCCTAATTTTATGGAAATTTGTAGTTTCAACATTGAGAAGGAAGTTTCAAGATGAAATGTGAATTGTTCTAGAATCCTTGGGAGATGTGCTAGATAACCATGAAAATTTTCAACATGTTGATTGAAGAATTTTGAAGATAAAGGTCCTCAAAATAGCCCTACCGATTTTGTCCTAGAAGGGCTAAAAACTAGTCTTTTGGTTTGAAGTGAGTTTTGGTCATTTCGTTTGTTGTATTTGTATTTGATGGTTATGGATAGTTGATAGACACATGGTATGATGTGTTGAAGTGCTTGGTTTGATTGAAGAGATGGTTTCATGTTGAAATCCTAGTGGCCTAATTAGCTTTATTAGGTCTCTCCAGAAGGCTCGAAGGAACATATGTGTTTGGTTGGTTTTCTTCACATGATCTATGCATGTTAGTGCTTGATGATGTTGTCTAAGTCTCCCTTGATGTGTTCCATGCTTTAGTTGAGCTTGGAAGTGGTTTTGAAGATGTTTGGAGCTTGATTCCTCAAGATTGGTTCTTGAGTCCTATTTGGCAGTTTGGAATAGTTTTAGAGATTGACTTGGTTGGAGACCTTGCATTATGATTTGAAGTTTGAATTGAGTTGTTCAGAAATTTACAGAGATTTCTAGTGATATATCACTTGAGCTTTGATGACGAGTTTTGCTATGTGAACCCATTTGTTTTCTAAAGATTGAATTCTCGGGCGCTTGAAAAACCTAGTTGTGTATGCTTGCTTCTTGGAGTGTTTCATGGTGGAGATGGTAGTTGCAAATGTACATGAGGTTGTTGATGATGTTTGGAGGTTGTTCTGCATGATGATAAAGGCTTACAAAAATGTTAGAAGACCTTGGATGTGTTTGAGCATTCGTTATTGTTTGGAATGCTTGTTTTGAGCTTAACATATCATTAGTGGTAATCCATTTCTAGGTGGTTGAGTTGGTGCTTGATCACCTTAGGGGGTTGTAGCCTCCTTGTAGGATTGATGTCCTACTAAACTAGGGGTTGGTGCTCCTTGTGGGGTTGACGTCTTACTAAAGAAATCTTGCATGATGTGTAATAATCATGCAAGTTCTTTGTTTTGTGTAATATAAACGAGAGGTTTTAACGGGTTTTCTTACTCTTTTGAGGGTTTCTCACTTATATATGATGTTCATATGTCTTCTTTGTTTTATGCACTTGTGAATGTTTAATACACATCTAATAAGCTCACATGGTTATGGATGTTAAATGGTTGAATTGAATGATGAATGCAAGCAATGGTAAATGAAGTTAAAATTGTTGTTTGATTGATTCACCCCCTCCCTAGTCATCATTGTGTGTCTAACAATTGGTATAAGAGCTCGGTCCTTGTGAAACAAGTCTAACGGCTTGAAGGAGATTCACGAAGCACAATGGGAAAATCATCTAATGTTGAGACTTCATTGGTGACCTTGAAGAAGAAGTATGAGATTTCGAGTCCCTAATCCATGGATTGTAAGAGTAAATCAATTGCATGGAGGTTGAGCATGGTCAAATAATCAAAGAGCAAGAATCACAAGTTGAGAGTGTGACTAAATCGCAAAGGACAAAGAAGAAACTTGCCTCAGGTATGAAGATAAGTTGAAAGCTTTGAAATTTGATTTAGAATGTGCATCTAATAACTCAAAGTATGAAAGATTGGAGAAGATCTCTGAAACTCTGGATGGGATCTTGGAGAGTCAAAGATTAGTTAGTGATAAGACATGCCTAGGTTTCAAGGGAGAGCATGTGAAGAATGATGAACAAGCTAGACTAAGTACTCAAGTTGATAAGGAGTCAAAGAAGACTGATTCAAGAAGGTCTAACCTTGTTAGACAACCTAATGCAATGAGGTTGGTTGTACTTTTAATGGTTATTGTTATACTTGTAATGGTTTTGGTCACAAAGCTAGAGATTGTAAAAGCAACCCTAGAGGAATGAGTTTTTATGGACTTATGAAAGTGCTTTCAATGGTCAATGTTATTCATGTTGTAAGGTCATAAGGTTCTTGATCGTGGTTGGAATCTTAGCTCTTATTAGTTAAAAAGCAAGAAAGGTGTTGTATGATCCAATTGTCATAAACAAGGTCAAATTTTTAGGTTATGCTATCAAAGTGAGTTTCTAGGGTATAACAAGAAGTTTCAAACTCCTAAACGACAAGATAAGAAGGTTTTCAAGAGGATAATCGGACCTAAGAATGAATTTGAGACAATCAACCCTGTTTCTATGGTTAAGAAGGAAGCCAATGCAGATTCCTTGGTTATCAAGGTTGACCCTAAGCATAAGGATAAGAAAGAAGACCCTAAACTTGTCATAGACATCAAGGAAGATGATAAAAACAAAGTGTTGTGATGTCGAGTTCAAATTCATCTACTAGTCAAGTTGAAGTGTTTGCAAGGACAAAAAGGTGGAAAATACAAATTTTTTGAAGGAAAAATCATCAAAGACAGTTAAAGGAGAGTTCAACTCAAACAAGGTGCCAAAAGGTGTTGGTAAGATCAAAGAGGAATTTAGGATGGTCAAGCCCAATACAAGTCATGACAATTGCTAGATTTAGTTGCAAATGAAGGTAACCACATGTTTTGTCGGACCTTCAATAAGAAGATGAAGATATCGATATGAGATTATTGTACCTAAAAATGAAAGGACTTCAAAGGGAATGGGCAAAAAGGAAAGAGAGAGGATAGAGTCTTTGGGCCCATTTGATGACTATATTTTGTTTTAATGCCTTGAGCTTTGCTTGGTGTGTCTTCTCCAGGGTTCTAGAAGACATCCACATGATGGAGGAAACATTAGTGCCGGTCTTATGAGATTCTTGAAGTTGTTTCACTCAAGGTATGTGTGTTTGCCTTTACTCTTTTCATTAAGTCTTGTATTGAAAAATGTGTTGTCTTAATCAAAAATCTGTATTGAGCAATGTTTAACAAGTGTGCATGTGATTCGAAATGTGATAACAACTTTATGAAAAGTGAAGTCATGTTGGTATGACAAGTTGTGGCGAGAATTTTTTTGGGTGGAAAACTTGTGAATTTCTTGCCAACGCTATGGGAATTTAACTTCCTCTACTTAACCAGTGCAATTGTGCCGTATATGGATGCACGAGTAAAGGTGGATTGTCTGGTGGCCTTGTGGCGGGGATCCAACATGGGCACTCCACCGACCCCGGCAAAGCTAACAATTTCTTGCTAAGAGGACTTTGTCAAGAGAGTGGGAAAGGGGAGCGAGGAATGAGATGAGAGAATTAAAGTTGCGGGTAGAAAATCAGATTCGTGCACACACTAGTTAGAAATTTCAACATATGCATTTATGGGAAGAAACAACTCTGCAAATAACAAGAGAAAATAGAATTTATTGATCACAAAGTATCAAGAAACCCCTTCGACAAATAAATTTAGAAACTCCTTGTATTGATTGCTTAAACAAAAGTTGTATATAGTGTGGGAATGATGGAAAACTAGTGAGGGGAAAATGGAAGAAAATGGCTATCACTTTTGTTCTCTCAAAGTACAATACACTATTGAGTTTACAAAATCAATCACCAACCATTTGAAATGGGAATGGATTTACAATTTATAAAATGAGAGGTGACTCATCATCTACCCCCAATGCCTTTTCATATGTCCTCGCACAATTTAAAACTTTTCAACTTCCTAGGAAGCTTTTAAGTCCCTTTTTATAACATAAAGGTGACTTATTACATTAGGAACATTAAGACATGAAAAAGTGCAACCCCAATGCAAAATTAGAACATTGAGAAGAGAGAGAAAGTTGGGGGAAGAGGAGAGAGAAGAAGAAGAGGATATATCATTCCCGATAAAGTTCGTTGATCCTTGATGGAAAGCTCCAAATGTAGTGAAACTTTGAATCTTCAAACTCCTTGCACACTAAGAAACTCCTTCAAATTAGCTCATGAATGCTTGCCAAGTTGAATGAACTAAGATGGATCTTGAATTCCCTATGAAAAATGCCTATGATGATCTCAAATAATGATGTCCCCTTGAATGATTATCCTTATACGTCCCATTGTGCCAAAATTGTTCTTTGAGTGTAACTTACTATTTTTAGTAAGTACACATGGGGCAACTTACTATTTTAGTAAGTGTCATAGTTAGCTTTTCCCAACCTCAACTAGCTATGGTAGCTTGAATTATTTCTTCTTACTATGCTCCTCTCGCCTTTTAGACCAACTGACTATTTATAACAGGGGCTTGTGGAACCACTTACTATTTTTAGTAAGTGTGAATTGCGAGCCGAGATGACCTTTTTGATGACTTTTCTGCGATACTCCTTTCTATGTTCACCGCCTTCTTCGTAACCTCTTCAAATGGTGGCTTACCTAAAGTAACAAACCCCTATGTAGGAAGGCATGCTATTTTTAGTAAGTGCATCACGGATGTCAAATTGCAACAAAACGGGTCTTGAAATTCTAGGTTTTATTCGGGGTTCTACGCTCCGAATTTTGAGTAATTCCTTCGTCTAAACAAGTGGAAAAATGAGATTTTCATCGGCGGGAGCATAATACTGACAAAAAAACATAGCCCTCCATATCCCTAAAAATAGGGATTTCATGGCACGAAAACTAGTTTATGCGAAACTAGATTTTTCAACGATCATTCCCTCTAATTTTCGCGCGATTTCGCCCACTGGAACCTTGAAAAGTGAAGAGGTAGCTCACTTTGCCTTTTTCATAAATGTTCTTCATGTGACAGGGAAAAACTTTGATAAAAACTCAGTCCTCCATATCCCTAAAAATAGGGACTTCATGGCACAAAAACTAGTTCACGCGAAACTAGATTTTTCAATGATCATTCCTTCAATTTTTGCATGATTTTACCCACTAGAACCTTGAGAAGTGGAGAGGTAGTTCGCTGATTTTTTCCACTACTGTGTCATGGTGGCCATTAATGGAGCTTGAAATTTGTAGGTTTGGTTTTCTGTCTGTCATGACGAAATCAACTCCATTGTGATAGGTTTTTACTTCTTGTCTCATTGGTGAAATTTCTCTTTGATCCGGTTGCTGGTTTGATGGGAAATTGAGCTTTGTTCTTTCGTGGAACTCGAAAGTAAAATTTCTATGTTGAGAGAATTCTCTTGCTATGAATGGGAGGTTTGAATATGAGTTTTTAATGACTTACAAGATTGAAGAAGTCAACAACAGACAATTTGTCAATTTGTACCTTTGGTTTGTAAGATCTCTTCGATTTTCGGTTTCATGACAATGAAGATTTTCAAACTTTTGTCTTCTTCGTTCTTTGTTTGATAAATATTTCTTCTGGGACCTGCATATTGTCATGGAGTGAAGGATTTATTTTCTATGGAAAATCTGGTTTGAGTTTTGACAATGGAGTGGTGAGAAGTTACAGAGAAAGTTACATAGCAAGTTGTGCACAAAGGAGTTAAATGTTAGAAGTTAGAAGCAGGAGAGATTTTTAGAATTTTGAAATAAAGATGAGATGGGAGATGGGAGAATTTTCATGTCCCTAATGTCCCTCACCTCAAAGGGATGTGAGGGACATCAAATTCCATGGCAAGCAAGGTGATGACATGTGGCGGAGATCCGACGATAGGGAATGAAGGCTAAAAAATCAGCTTTAAAGCACGAGGGGTTGGAAGCTGGTCATATGGGTGACCAAAAGTCTTCCTTAGGGGCTGGGCACATTTTTTCCATGTTTGATGTCCTTGCCTAGTGAGGGAAATCAAATTTCACGGCGCTCCTGGTGATGACACGTGGCAGTGATCGGACGGTTGAGGCTTTGAGCTCCCGCAAGCACCTAGGGGCTGAACTGGTGATCTTGGAGGTCGCATGAGGATCCAAAGGTCTTATGGGGGTGAGGGCATTTTTCCATGGTTGATGTCCCTGACCTTGAGGGACGTGAGGGACACAAAATCCCGCCAGGCTCTTGGAGCTGACACGTGTCCTCCCAAAATTTGACTAACTCTCGAACTCGCTCCAAGAGGACAACTTGAAACGACAATAACTTGAGCTCCCGATGGAATATTTTGATGAAATTTTATATTATCTTGACTAGAAATGGCCTTTTGAATCCAATGGTGGGGGTATTAGGTCTTGATTATTCCATTTGATCCTTGAAAAAAAGATTTTTGATTTGGTACTCCACTTGTGCATGAGAAAAATTACTTGCAGACCCAATGCGCCAAAGTGTTGTGAAAAAACTAATTTCACCATCTTGTAGGGATTGGAATTATATTTCGACATTTTTGTTTTGCTCCTAACTCCATTCGGAGCTCTCGAAATCACCTTTGGAAGCTCAACAATTGTTTTGGCCTATGAACCCTAATTTTGATCAAACTACTCCAAACTCCTCAAATCTTCCTTGAATCTTCCAAAATCACTTCCATGATGTTTCTAGGCCTTCAATTCACCTCCATGTTGGTTTTGGATCGTCAGATTCAACTCTAAGGGATAACATTTTTTAAGAACTCCTAAAATCACTTAGGGGTTGATTGACTTTCCTAAATCACCTAGGGGAATGAATTAACACCAATTTGGATGTTACTGGATTGATCAAGGCGGACTTAGGGTGCTTGAGAATGATAAAAATAAAAATTTTGCTACTGAGGGGTATCATTGTCATGCTTGAAAATGTCAATTTCCCTGTTGCACATTTGCTTGACAACACAAATATGTGTTTAACAAGTCTTCTCGTGGTGATAGAGTTATCGATATAGCCCATAGCGGTGTTTCTTCTTCACGATCCGACAACCATGTTTCATAGCGACAACTCTATTACCCCGAGCTCGGTGTTAAATGTAGCCATTGAAGGAAGATGAAGCCATGCTTTTGCATACTGATCAAGTTGAATTAATGCTAACACCATCGAGTTGGGATATTATTTGACTAAGTTTTGCGTGTGCTTTTGGAAGCCATACGGCCCATTACTGGGCATTGAACAAGTCTAGCTCGGATTGAGCGATCTATGTCAAAGGGCCAAGCCCACACCATTCGGTGTTACATTGTTTAGAGGCCGACCTCCAATCAATAAAATCCACGCAAACAATCATTCAAACGGTGATAACATCGATCTACCCCACAAAACAAAATAACAACACGAACAATCAAATGAAATCCAAAAGTGGAGAAAATATAACCAGAGGCGGCCACAGATAGATAAGCGTGCAAATGTAAAAACAAAGCGAAGGAGGGGGCAATACAAAGGAGTAGATCTTGATTTTTGATAAACATCCTAAACCGCCGTCCACCTAAGCATTGCACGTGGATCTCCAACAAGGCGACCAAGTCAATTTTCAAAGGTTAGTCAAATTTGTTCTTATTTAAATACAAATTGCTTTACTTTATTGCCTAAGTGCATCAAACACCATTGTGGTTAGTGGAAAAGCATTGGAGTGGTGAGGTTCATGGTTCGACTCCCCCCTAAAACATAGTTTTAAAACTATATGGTTTAATAGCCTATTTATCGAACCACCACGGTTAGAGGTCCTTTAAACCCCTAACCATAACTAAAGCTACACCTAAAATTAGAGGAGAAAAACCTAATTTTAGGGCAATTTTTTTCTCCTACTTAGCTTAATTTTTGATTCTGAGCAACATTTTCCAAAGGAGGGGACATTAAAAACTCCATTTTGAGCTATTTTTTTGCAGTTTTTCACACATAGTTGTTTTGAGCTCTGAAGGCTACCGGGCCTCGAAAAATATTTTTTTAACTCGCCATTCATTCATTTTGGATGTAATTGTATATTTTAGTGCATTGTACTAATTTGCAGGTTGTTATATTCAACCACAAATAATTGTAATCGCTTTAAAAATAGCACAAATTTGTAATAAAAATAATTAAAATTTGGTTCTGTATCACTCACGAGATCTTCGGATCTCATTCGCAACATTCGATATATATAGTGCCTTTGGGAAGCGCTCACGGGTAAAGTCGTCACGACTACTACTGCACTTAACGCCTAATATAGCTGCAACAACGTTAAATGCAGGCATCGACCCTTTAAATCAACGCGGGGAATAATAAGGACACAATGCACATATTTTAAGCCCTCCCATCCGTGCGTGAATAGTTGCACGACATAAACGGACATTGAAATCATCAAGTATATAGTGAAGTTATGCATGCGTATGAGGATATTTCTATGAGCGGTGTCAATAATCACATAGACCCCTTTCAAGATATCGTCTTGGTACCACATCAAATTCTTTCACGTACATTAATGCCTCTTTCACGTACTTCCGAGTATATAGAAAGGGCAAGTTTCTTCCACGTATCGACGGGTATATCGGAAGGGTGCGTATATAGAAAGGTTCGGTATATTGGACTGACGGTATATAGATTGGGAGACTATATACCTAGAGTGATAAGAGCCTTACCCTTTTTCAGTTGATTCTATAAAATGGGCACCAATGCCCCAAATTATTTCTTCTGATTCTCAACTTCTAAGAAGAAATAACTATGTAACATGGAAGACAAAAATCAAGACACAACTTGAGTTTGAAGAGATTTGGAATGTTGTGGATGGTTTTGTAACCAAATCAACAACTGATACAACACAACAAAGACAGTTTGATAGATCGATCAGAAGGCCAAGCTGATAATCTTGTTTGTAGTGTCTGACGATGTGCAACCCCACATTTGAGATGCCAAATCTGCCAAAGAAGCGTGGGATAAGTTGAACACAAAGTGTATGAGGCCAAGAACAAGAATGTCATACTAAATTTGCAGAGTCAGTTACACACACTAAAGTTTAAACAAAATGAGAAAATATAAGCTTTCTTAAGAAGAGTTACAGAATTAAGGGCTTCACTTCTAGCCCTAGAGAGAGTAGTCAGTGATTCAACTCTTGTTCCCATTGTTGTGAGAGTACTCCTTCATACCGCATTTTTGTGACAACACTAAACTTGTCGATCAAGCGATTAGCTTTGTCAAGTGGTGAATTTATTACAATGAAGAAGCTATGTACAAAAAAAGATGATGAAGAGGAGCAAACACTTTCTTCTCATCAGAAATGGAAAGGAAAAGGAAAAGGCAAATCTCATTCCTCTCAAAATTCCTAAACACAACATTAGCATGGGGACAAACAAAATAAGAATAAATGTCCTATCTGCAAGAGAGAACATGAGTAAAAAGATTGTTGGTTCAATGCCTATAAGAAAGGTTCATCAAGTAATTCTGGACCTCAACACCAACAATCTCACAAGGGACATTCAAACTACAATCAAGGGCAGAAGAAGGGGAACTGGAGAAGAAAACCCCATCAATAAGGAAATATAGCTGAGCAAGAAGAACATTCAGATAATGAAGACTTCTTATACATTGCTCATTTAAGTGAACCTTCCACGTCATCTAGTGATGTCTGGTATGTTGATTTGGGAGCCACTCGACACATAACCAACCATAAAGATTGGTTTACTTCAATAAGGGACACACCTTGAAAAACCATGTTTTGTTAGGTGATGATTCTTCTTACACAGTACATGGGATTGGAAACATTTCTCTACCTCTTGGTTCACGCAATTGTAGACTATCGATGTACTATATGTCCCTGGGTTGACAAAGAATATGCTATTAGTTAGTCAACTCCTAGATCACAATTTGAAAATTGAATTTGATAGTCATTTTGACAAAAAATGTGTTTGATTCGAGACAAATCACGAGGCTCAAAAATTATTACAAAAGCCTCTAATGTGGGACATATGTTCTAGCTTGATTTTGTCCACAAAGATGATCAGGCACTTGTGGCTAAGAATTCTACCTCCACATAGTTGTGGCATCAGAGACTTGGTCACATCAGTTTCAAGTATCTCAAAACACTTCACCGGTACAACATGGTAAAAGGATTTCCATCTCTCTAGAAGGATACAAATAAGTGTCCTAACTGCCTAATAGGAAAACAACACAGAGCTTCATTCCAGAAGAGTACTTATTGAGCTCATGGTAAGCTTGATCTAGTTCATACCGATCTTTGGTCCGATGCAACCGAGTCATTTTGGATTTTAGTACTTCATGTTTTGTGTTGATGACTACTCGAGAAAAATGTGGATATATTGTCTTCGTAAGAAAAGTGATGCTTTTGAGACCTTCAAGAAGTTCAAAGTGGTGAGAGAATGAGATTGGTCGTCATATAAGATCTCTCCACTTAGATCGAGGGGGAATTCACTAGTAACGAGTTCAAAGCCTACCTATAAGTTCACGAGATTCATCGACAAATGCCTCCCACACACACCGCAACAAAATGGTGTTGTTAAGAGAAAAAATCACACTATCATGGAAATGGTGTGTTGCATGATCGATGAATCTAGACTAGAGAGGACATTTTGGGAAGAAGCAATAAAGAAAACAATTTATTTATTGAACAAAGTGCCCACAATTGCTCTTGATGGAGTAACATGATATGAAGCATGGTCAAAGCAAAAACCATCTGTTGCACACCTTAGAGTATTCGGGTGTAAAACAAGTATGCACATACCCAAGCATAATAGAAAGAAGTTGGATATGAAATCACAAAAACTCATCTTCATTGGCTACAGTGAAGAGACTCTTGGGTACAAATTGATGGATCCAAAGACCAAGAAAGTCTACACTAGCAGAGATGTTGAGTATTTCGAAAAGAAGGAAGTAGAGAATCCTCCTCTGGAATCACCTGATGTAGATTTTTCACTTATTGTAAAAATAGAAACTAATGTTCCTGTAGATGATGAAAGTGATGATGGGGATGATGGTGATGATCAGATAGAACCACGACCCATGGGAACAGTTCAACGTATGCCCAAGTGGTATACTAACATGATACGAGATGCAAAATTGGATACTCCACCGAATACATCCTCCACTGGACCAAGGACTCATAGTAAAACATGAGAAGAAGTAAACTTTGCTTTGATGAGTAGAGTTATTGAATTTGATGAGCCCTCTACAGTACAGTAAGCCCTACATTCGAAAGCTTAGAAAGATGCCATGGACGATGAGTATTAATCGGTGATGAAAAAACACTTAACAAATTATCGATCTTTCACACCAGGAAGAAACCCATTGGTTGCAGATAGATATTCAAGACAATGTATAAAATAGATGGGACCATAGACACGTATAAAACAAGACTAGTAACAAAGGGGTATGCACAAAAAGAAGACAAACTACGAGGATATATTTGCTCCCACAACTAAGATCAAAACGATCAGAATGATCTTTGCTCTAGTTGCACAATTTGGTTGGAAATTCCATCAGATGGATGTGAAAAGTGCCTTTTAAAATGGAGATCTACAAGAATAAGTCTACATGACTCAACCTGAGGGATATGTTGTACCTAGTCAAGAAACAAAGGTATGCAGACTTAGGAAATCTTTGTATGGCCTTAAACATGCACCTCGGACTTGGTACAACAAAATTGATGAGCATCTTGTACAACATGGATTCGTGAGAAATCTATACGATCCTAATCTCTACCTCAAAAATTAAAGGGGGAGATTGTGATTGTTGTTGTCTACATGTCGGTGATCTAGTCATCACCTTTGGGAGTTCAATGAAGATGATTGATGTAACAAAGAAAGATATTAAATGATTGTTCGACATGACAAATCTCGGGTGATGCACGATTGTCTTGGATTGGAAGTATGGCAAAAGGAGAATCACATTTTTGTTTCTCAGTTGAATTATACCAATACTACACTCGAGAAATTTAGGATGATGAATTGCACACCTATTGCTACACGTATGGAGACAAATTGCAATTATCTCATTCAGATCCATCTCCTGCGGTAAATGCAACTCTCTATCAACAGTTGATTGAGAGTCTCATTTACCTCACACACACTAGACCAGACAACAACGTTGCGGTGAGCTTTTGTCTTCCAGGTTCATCCAGAACCCGAGTTTTTATTGGAAGGAAACAAGGTGAATCTTGAGATATCTCAAGGGAACGATAAATATTGGTCTAGAATAAAAGAAGAACGAAAACTTTTTCTTGATTGGATATTTGATTTAGATCATGCAGGAAATATTGATGACGAGAAAATCCACTTCAAGATTTATGTTCTTTTTGGGATCTAGTGATATCATGGTGAAGCAAGAAAAAAAACTTTGTTTCTCGCTCTTCTACATAAGCGAAGTATCGTTTTGCAGTGAAGCTATGTGCAAGCGATATGGCTACGTCGTATACTTGAAGGACTTGGAATATCACAAGACAAACCGACCACCTTGTATGTTGACAATGAAGGTGTTCTCAAACTTGTTCGCAATCCAATTTTTCATGAAAGAATAAAGCACATTGAGGTACATGTACATTTTATACGCGAGCATGTCTTGAAACACAATATATAACTTCAATTTTTCCCCACAGCGTAGTAACGAAGCATATATCTTCACAAAGTCACTTGCACGTGACAAGTTCAAGTTGTTCGAGAGTTCCTCTCCGCATCACTTGAGGTAATGCAAAATTAAGGGGGGGAATGTTAGGTAAACTAAGGTTAATTATGCATTGTATTACCTTAGGTAATAAATAACTAATTACATTAATGAATTATTAATTACCTAAGGTAATACAATGCATAATTAACCTTAGTTTACCTAACAATAAACATCAAGGAAGATGATAAACAAAGTGTTGTGATGCGAGTTTAGATTCATCTACTAGTCAAGATGAAGTGTTTGCAAGGATAAAAAGGTGGAAAATACAAATTTTTGAAGGAAAAATCATCGAGAGACAATCAAAGGAGAGTTCAACTTAAACAAGGTGCCAAAAGGTGTTGGTAAGATCAAAGAGACATTTAGGATGGTCAAGCCCAACACAAGTCATAGAGTATTACTAGATCTAGTTGTAAATAAAGGTAACCACATGTGTTTGCCAGGACCTTCAATTAGAAGATGAAGATATCAAAGATGCGATTATTGTACCTAAAAACGAAAGGACTTAAAAGGGAATGAGCAAAAAGAAAGAGAGAGGATAGAGTCCTTGGGCTCATTTGATGACTATATTTTGTTTTAGTGCCCGAGATGCTTGGTGTGTCTTCTCCAGGATTCTAGAAGACATCCACATGATGGAGGAAGCATTAGTGTTGGTCTTGTGTGATTCTTTAATTTGTTTCGATCTGTCAAGGTATGTGTGTTTGCCTTTACTCTATTCATCAAGTCTTGTATTGAAAAATGTGTAGTCTTAATAAAAAATCTGTATTGAGCCATGTCTAACAAGTTTGCATGTGATTCTAAAATGTGATAACAAATCTATGAAAAGTGAAGTCATGTTGGTCCGATCATTCATATGATTTGTGTTCTCCATGAAAGTTTGCTTAAAGTTTTACATCTAAGCAAGAAAGTCCGAATAAAAGTATTGGTAAAGTTTGTATCGAGCATGTTGGTATAAATGATCACTACTCTATAAATCTAGTATTCATTTGCTCATATATGTTTCTAAAATGTCAAAGGTAGTTGTGTTAGTCATCAAGAGGAAATGATCTATAGTTTGGTTATTAGTTCAAAAGCAGAGTCAAGTTTGTCTTGTTGGTATCGATATCATCATAAGAAG
Organism: Taxus wallichiana var. yunnanensis; assembly: GCA_018340775.1. Classification (NCBI taxonomy): domain Eukaryota; kingdom Viridiplantae; phylum Streptophyta; class Pinopsida; order Cupressales; family Taxaceae; genus Taxus; species Taxus wallichiana. Next base: position 662,162,446 of record CM031242.1, read on the forward strand.
CATGAAAAAGTCTTGATATGTTTGAAGAATGTCAAAGGTCTACGATAGTCATGGTATGCATCAAGAGGATATGGTTTCATCATGTGCATCTTAAAATTTTAAGTTTTGTCTATAGTAGTAGTTGATGATCAAGATCTATGAGATTGTTGATTCCTCAAAGGTGTTTTGAGTGTATTTGTCATAAGTTAGAAAGGGTACGATTCGGTCTTGATTGAAGGAGTTCTAGTGTTTGCATATTTAGGAGATCATGGTTTGAGTTGGTGTCAAAAGTCTGTTTGTTTCAAAGAAAATATTCTCATCCCATGGGGAGCGGGTACAAAGTTTGAACAAGATATCATAGTTATGGAGTTTTTGACCAAAAGGCTGAGTATGTTCTTGAATGAGTCTATAGGGTGTGATTCAAATCATCACGATGGTTTATGTGAGAATGTTCTTGCAAAGATACATGAACAAAAATATGGAGTACTTATGAAAATCAAAGTGGTATGAGTGCTCAAATAAGATACAATTGTAGAGTGTGTTTGATCTCGGATGGAGTGATGATTTGCATGAAGATGTACGTGACAATAGTACAAGGGATTGAATGGCCAAAAATGTATATGAATTTTTGAGGAAGTATGATCAATGATATCCAAATAAGGTTGAATTTTTATGCATCAAGATGTCTTTCCAAAGTTGATAGGGTGCTCAGTTGAAGGATTGCTCCAAGAAGGTGTCAAGGTATGTTTTGTTTTGCAATATGCATTAAGAGGAAATAATTTCATTTGATGACATCTATGAGGTCTGTAGAATTTGTATGAAGTTTATCATGTTTTTTTCTCCAAGAGTCAAGTCGGAACTTGGGGTTTGTGTATCTTGTAAATCCTTGAGAAAGTCCTAATAAGTATAAAAGATGCTTTAGGCCGAGGTTTTCACAGAGATGGGAGATCAAAAAGCGTTGTGAGAACAAAAGTTTTGCAAAACATAAGTAGAGTTATGGTGACAATGTTGTACAAACAAGAAATCTATCAAATATGACAAAGATATAAGTGTTCTCTTACACATTCACGAGGTTTTGTAGAGATGTCGATTGTGGTAGTATCAAAAATGCGTTGATGAGCTAATATTGATTCTCATACGTTTTGTTGAAACACTTGTTTTGAAGTTGTGAGTGCATTATCACGAAAAGAAGAAGTTGAACTATGAATGAGAAAGGAGGTAAGTGGTCATCAAAGGTTTGTTTGTGCAAGTTTAAGGTCTCGATATAATTTTAGCAAATGTGAAGATTCAAAATGCCCGAGTAGGTCTCATGATTGTAAGTGCATTAAAGGTCCTGTGTGATGATGGTCTATTATGAGCCAAGAAGTGTTGCTTTATAGATGTTGTAAGTCATGAATATTTGAATTATAATAGATTACTATGCACCGATATGCCATGTAACAAGTATATGAAGTATTTATCATATGAACAAGAAGTATTGAGGTGTATTAAAGATCAGATAGATGTATAGATGTGATTTGAAGTTGTGAGTGCATTATCACGAAAAGAAGAAGCTGAACTATGAATGAGAAAGGAGGTAAGTGGTCATCAAAGGTTTGTTTGTGCAAGTTTAAGGTCTCGATATAATTTTAGCAAATGTGAAGATTCAAAATGCCCGAGTAGGTCTCGATGATTGTAAGTACATTAAAGGTAAAACATTGTGATGATTACATTATGAGCACAAAGTGTCTGCTATAGATGTCCATGATATCAAGTCATGAATATTTGAATTATAAGATCAAATGATTACTATGCATGCCATTTAAAGGTATGATTTGCGATATGCCGTGTAACAAGTATATGAAGTATTTATCATGAGAAATGACACAAGAAGTATTGAGGTGTATTAAAATGACATGAGAGTAAGGTATAGATGTGATTTGAAGTTGTGAGTTTGCATTATAACGATGAAAGAAGAAGCTGAACTATGAATGAGAAAAAAGGAGGTAAGTGGTCATCACGAAGGTTTGTTTGTGCAAGTTTAAGGTCTCTCGATATAATTTTAAGTCATCATTATAGCCTTTTTCCAAATGTGTGAAGATTCATAAAATACCCTAGAGTAGGTCTCATGATTGTAAGTACATTAAAGTCATTGTGTCTTGTCATGATGGTCATTATGAGCCGAATGGTGTTCAAGTTTTATAGATGTTCAAGTCATGAATATTTGAATTATAATGATTAACCATGGTTTTATGCAAGTATGAATAGTCTTGATATCTAAAGGTTGTCACATGGTAACAAGTATATGAAGTATTTATCATATGAACAAGAAGTATTAAGGTGTATTAAAGCCTATTCCTAATCGTATAGATGTGATTTGAGCATGAGAGAAAGATTTCGATTTGTTCATTCATGTTGACATCAAGAGGGAAAGTTTAAACAAGAATTCCAAGGGATAAGACTGAGCATGGAATCAAATTCATTACGATGCTTCATGAAAGGTCTTCTAGAGAAGGAGAAATCAATTCGATATGTCAATTTTTAATGTGGTCGTATCATTCATGTATGAAAATGTTCCTAGTTTTTGTATGAGAGATTTGGTATTTCATGAAGGGAGCTAAGACAATCAAAGAGAAATAAAATCCACCTATGATAAGTCGTAGAGTATTTCAGAAGTTTGTGTTAGGGATCTTGTTCAAAGATGAAAAGGAGGAGAAGAGGATGAAAATACCGACATGTTGACTTAGAATGAGGGTGTTGATTTTAATGTTTCTTCATGGCTATTTTATTGACAAGGTATAAAACATTCATTATATTACATATATGTCTAAGTTTTCACAATTATATATCTCCTTGAGAACAAAATTTGATAATAAGGAGGTCCATGATATCAAGGTTCTTTGTAATAGTTTTCACTGTTGGGGCTTAGAAGTATGTAAAGAAAGACTTGAAGGGTTGATCAAATCAAGGTACACAATCTCAGGATTAGCCATGTGGCCATGCTCTCAAATGCCATTTGAAGGTATGATTTGCTTTAAGGAGTTGGTTGAGTTGAGGAAGTAACGTAGAAGTTTACAAAAGGTCCGAGTATATGCATCTAGTTGAGAAATGACATGAGTACATTGAAATTTTGATATTTCCATGAAATATTAGGTATGTAGTTTTTGTCTTGATCCATCTCCATGACATGAGAGTAAGGTATGGGCATTCAATTTTGCATAAAATTAGTTAAGAGTATGGTAGTATGAAGACATGGGGGAAACTTATAGGATGTTTCACATACTTGTTTTATTCTATTATGATGATAAGTTTGACTAAAATTGACTAAAGGTATGATTTAGGGATTGTGGTCCTAAAGATGGTTATGCTAGTATTCGAGGAAAAATTAATGGTTTTTACACGGTATAAACCTAGAAGATGATGGATAACATGCACGAAGACAATTTTTGATGAGTACACTCTCGGGGGAGCTATTTGAATGCTCATGTAAGGTCCATGGATCTTTCATTTCCGATGACGAGGTCAAGAAAATAGCGCCCAAAGTCGGGTGATTTTCGAAGGTAAAATTCCAAGGAGCTTGTGTGCAAGTAAGTTGTCTTGTATTGTCTTGTTGTCATTGCGAGTTGTAATAGGATGATCGTGAGCAGAAAGTTGTTAGAGAATTCGTTCATGTTGAGTCATCATTATAGCCTTTTTCATAGATGTAAAAGGGGGAGAGAATCATCATAAACATGAAAAAGAAGTCTTGTAGGTATGTTTTGTCTTGAGGTTGCTATCAATGTTTTTGAAGGTGGTTGCCATCAATGAAAAAGGGGGAGATTATTGGCCATTGTGTCTTAGGTTGTCATTGATGTCAAAGGCCATTGATGGAAAAGGGTGTCATGGTGTCATATGAGTCTCCATGAGGTGTTAATCAAGGTCAAACATGAAGGTTGATTGGTAGTGTCCTGATTTGATCAAGTTCTTAAATATGGTGTCTAACCATGGTTTTGAGTATGGTGCAAGCATGAATGGTCTTGGTATGAGTCCTAAAGGTCGTCACATGGTCAAACATGGTCCATATGATGTGTAAAGAGTGTTAGAAGTGTTTGTTGATGAATCATCATGAGTCATCATGATCAGTTCATGAAGAGTCAAGTCATTTTTATGCCTATTCCTAATCTTAAAGCATGAGGTTTGGTATGGAAGCATGAGATATGGAGAAGGGATATCAAGTACAAGAATGGGAAAAGTGTTATGGCATGTCATAACATGTGTATGACGAGCAGTTTCAGGTCATACCTAAGATGTTTCATGCATGTTCATGGTCCTTGGGAAGTAAGAAGGTGAAGACTAGTCATGTAAACACATGTAAGTCTCAGTGGCTGAAAAGATTGAGATGTATTTGAGCATGGATATGTGTTGACATGCATCAAAGATGTTGTCATGATGCTTCATGAAATTTTTATGTGAGGTTTGAATAGCTTTTCTTAAGTTATGATGATTTTGGCAAAAATGACTTCTCAGAGAAGGAGAAATCAACTCGATATGTCAATTTCTAATGCTCACTTGCTCAAACACACGGATTTGAGAATGGGACCAGGAGTGGCTTTGAGGATGATTTACATTAGTCGGAAGCGAAGGAGAGTGTTTTGTGAAAAAGAATGAGGTGGATTGATCAAGTCCTGTGGATCGGAAGCCAGACATTTATGAGGCGTGAAAGGATATTTCGAGTTAATCTTTTATTCGGGACAATCGTTAAGAAGTTAAGTTGGTCAAAACCCTAGTTAAAACCCTCATAACAGAGTGACTTGGAAGAAGTGAATTGTTTGGTCTCCAAAATGTATGAGAACAAAAATATGATGCATTAGGGTTGAAGAGGATTCTCCTTGGGGTTCATTTTGGTGTTCCAGGGTCGAAATTAATTCGTGAAGAGACTTTTCAAAACCATATTTTTGTGGAGGTTCATAGTTTTAGGGCTGAGAAAGAAGTTTTAGGATGAAAAGTAAATTGTTCTAGAATCCTTGGGAGATGCCTTGCAGTATTAGACAAACCATGAAAAGTTTCTTATGGGATATGTTGCTTTAAGAAATTTGAAGATACACGATTCCGATTTTGACCTAAAATGGCTAAAAACTAGTCTTTTGCTCATTTAGAAGCGAAAAGTTTGACCATTTTACTTATTGTGGGCTGCATTTGATGGTCATGGATAGTTGATAGACACATGGTATGATGTTTTAAAGTGATTGGTTTTATCTAAAGAGATGGTAAGTTTGAGTTTTTCATGTTGAAACCGTAGTGGCCTAATTTGCAATTGTCAATTAGCAATTGTCTTGTCTTGCATTATTTTAAATTGATTACTTAAAAGGAGTAAATTATCTATTATTAGATCGGGTAGTATCTCAATAAGGCTTGAAGGAACACGTGTGTTTGGTTGGTTTTCTCCACATGAGCTATGCATGTTAGTACCTGATGATGTTGTCCATATCTCCCTTAACATGTTCCATGCTTTAGTTGAGCTTGGAAGTGGTTTTTAAGATGTTTTTGTTCGATTCTTCAAGATTGGTTCTTGAGTCCTGTTTGGTAGTTTGGAGTAGTTTCAGAGATTGGCTTGGTTGGAGGTCTTTCACTATGAGTTGGAGCTTGAATTGAGTTGTTTTAGAAATTAGATTCAGATATATTTCCATTGATATATCACTTGATATTTTATTATGGGATTTTCTATGTGAACTCATTCGTTTTTTGGGACTGAGTTATGGGGAGCTTGAAGACCTAGTTGTGCATGCTTTCTTGGAGTTTCATGGTGAAGATGACAGGTTTCATATGTTCCTGAGCTTCTTGATGATGCTTGGAGGTTGTTCCTACATTTCATGATGATTTTTGAGCCATGAAAAATATGTTAGAAGCCCTTTGAGGGGCTTGAGCATTCGTTAGAGCTTGGAGTGCTTGTTTTGAGCTTGTTTGGGTAACTTGGTGTTTGGTAGTGTTGTGCTGACCCCCCGCCGACCTACTTGGGTATTTTGTGTTGATTTATATGATGTTTTTGTTATGTTTTTTGTTGGGATGACTGACCTATATGGTCATGGCAGACATAGGGGTGATTTGACCTAGTGTCATGTATATAAGTGGTGTATTAGATCATTTATGACTAGTTAAGTATATGGGGATGAAAGCGAGATAGAGGAGAAGGAAGAAGAGCATAAAGGGGTAAAGGATAGAGATGAAAAGATTGATAAAGGCATGAGAAAGATACATGATCAAAGATGTAAGGGAATTTGACCTAATCAGCCATGAAGAAAAAAATCGAGCGAGTTAGGAGATAGAAGTTTGATGAGGGTTTAGTGTGTTTGGAGCTGAATTTGTATCACTATCAGTTTTTGAGCAACATATCATCAAAGGCAATCCATTTCTAGGTGGTTGAGTTGGTTCTTGATCACCTTAAGGGTTTTAGCCTCCTTGTAGGATTGGTGTCCTACTAAATTAGGGGTTGGTGCTCCTTATGGGGTTGGTGCCTCACTAAAAAAATCTTGCATGATGTGTAATATTCATGCAAGTCCTTTGTTTTGTGTAATATAAGTAGAGGTTTTTAGTGGGTTTTCTTCCCCTTGAGGGTTTCCCACTTATATATGGTGTTTATGTGTCTTATTATTTGTTTCATGCACTTGTGAATGTTTAATACACACCTAATGAGCTCACATGGTTATGAATGTTAAATGGTTGAATTGAATGATGAATGTAAACAATGGTAAATGAAGTTGAAATTGTTGTTTGACTGATTTAGCCCTCTTTTCGGTCACTATGCTTCTAACATGTTATACTAAGCTTGAACTTGGAGTCGAGGGCGACTCTCAAAGATTGCACTTACCCCGAGCGGTCCCTGAATAAGGAGACTTTCCAGCTTCAACAAAATTAGAGAAAGTCTAGGGCTTTGCATAACATATTAGGGTATATATAAGGCTTAGTAGTTAGAAGATGAGCATCATATTGAGCACTTGAGTCTTATTATATGGTTTGAAGTTTGCCTTCTCAAGTGGCTAACTCATTCTACTTGCATATTGTGATCAATTATCCATATTTTGGTGTTATATTGTTGTTGATATCCACATATATAAATAATTTAAGTACAAGTGGTATCAAATCTTTGATTTGGGCCAAAATTAGATTAAAACCCTAATTTTAAAATTCCGCTATTTCTCTAAAATGGCGACGATTTTTCTCGCTTTTTAAAAATGAAGTGGAAAAATCTATCAAGGTTCTTTTCAAATTTGAAGATCTTTTGACTTATTTTACACAAGTTATATCCATTTTAGGGTTTTTCATAAATTCACTCCATACATTGCTATTTTTGATTTTTTAAAGTTTATTATATTTTTAGAATGCTTTCCAAAAATAGTTAGGGTTTGTTGTTTGTGTTTTTCTCTATTCAACCGATAACCATTGTTGTCACGAGACCCAAAAATGATTTTTTTTTTTTTGGTTAAGTCACTATTTGTCTCGATTGCACTTACTTATTGTAACTAAAAATGGGAAAAATCCAAACAATTAGTCATTTTTGGACGGTTTGGGTCTTGGTCGATAAATTGGACTTCGAGGAACACGAGGAACAATTTCTCCATTCCTCTTGTTTTCCGCATTCACGCATAAGCCACATTTCTTCTTCTGGTTTGGTAAATTGGGTTTTGTTCGAACCTTTGGAATAGTTCTGAGTTCCACTTGTGCTCCGATTCCTGCAATACCCACATCGCCACATCCTAATGTTTAGGTTGGATAAATCAAGTACATGTGGGAACCGATGGAACACGAGGAACGAGTTCCTTTAGGTTGTCAATTCTTTGTACACCCTCTTTATATGTATTCCTCCATTCCTTCGAGTTATAATTGGTGATTGTGGGAACTATGAGAACACTTAGAACTTGTTCTATCGTGCTTTGAGTTCGCCACATGCCCGTCATGTCTACATTACATTGAAATTGAGATTGTATGATGTGTTCCTCTAATTCTCCCCAACTCCTTCATAACCAATTTACAAGCAAATAGGGTTAAAATGAGGCTATAAAGTACTCCCATAGTTTTCAAAACATTCGATCCACTGTTTTGTGTGCTTAATTTAACAAATTGACTCAAACCCTATATAAATCCTCCCACACTCGATTTATTTTCACATTTGTAAAAACTTGATTTTAGCAGTTAGCTTCGCCTATTTCCCTTCTGCGTGTCAAAACAATATTTTGCTCATAACTTCCTCAATTTTTTTCCAAATTCAAAAATTCAAAGTGCATTGAGATTGTTGTGAGGGTGCCATCTTTTTCATCCAAAAGGTGAGTGGTTTTATCCTAATTTTATCCATTTTGGTAGTTATTTGTGTTCTTAGCCCTCCCTTTCAAATACTCTTTAAAATTCATTGTTTAGCCTTTGTTTTCCCTGAGTTCTTCCTAGACTAGTCACCATGAAGTTCCAATATGCTAGATACGAGCATATTTCTTCACTAGAAACCTCCGTTCTTGACATTTGTGATAGTGATGTCAAGCATATGAATCTAGATGATGTTTGGGATAAAATAAGAGATGACAATGTGTTAGAGATAGCGAATTAGTTCATGCTACAAGCTTTCCCACCTCAAGACAATGCACCGATACAATTCGCACATGCATCCAATTTCTATCCATAAATAAAAGAATGAAGGATGCTCGGGGGCAAGTCATTTCTTAGCTTGACACTCATCATATCAATATGGACTTGGGAATCCCTACTTTGAAGATTCTAAGGTCTTAACTAGGACATAAGCCCATGATTGTTTGACCTTAGTAAAAACAAGTACACGCCCATGATTGCTAAACCATGGCTGAAAATTAAAAGAAAAGGGCCTTCCAAATTTCCTAAGGCCCTCTATAGAATTGATTTCTTAGAGGAAATTTTTGATATAATAACACTACTGGCAAGGGTAATGGGTATACCATCCACCAATGAGTTTCAGAATTGGATGTGTGTATACATCAACATAATTTGTGAAGGTAAAAAACATTTGGGCTAGCAAAAATAATATGTGAAAACCTCGACTCATCAACTTTTTAAGGTTTATCAAAGCAAAAAATTTCAAATGACTTCATACCTAATGTACACCATAGCATGATATAGGATATGGGTTGGGCTAATAGGTTAGGATAACAAACAAAACTCACATGTATATGAATTTTATACTCAACTCATCTATGAGAATAGTAAGAGTCATCATAGGAGAGTAAACAATGCCTTCACCATGTTCTGGTCAAATTTATTCAAGGAAATGTGATTAAAAGAGTATTCCCAGAGGCTCAAAATTTATTTCTACATATGGCAACCTATTAAAAACAATTCAAGAAGTTTTCCTACATCCAAAAGTTGAGTTCAAGGGGCACCATACAAGTTGCTAATCTATTTTAATGACAAGATAGTCCTAGTTGAGCTTTGTAGGTAGTTGGATGTTCTCCATAAAACTTGCAGAGATAAGAAGATTTCAGGCATCCAATTTCCCATCTCTTTGGGGAACTATACATGTAGGTCAACCCTGGATGCTCAAAATGTCGAACGAACCATTTTAAGTTTAATTTCCACATGTACCGTAAAAGGGACTCTTTTGATAACAAGGGCTTTATTGTAAAGAATCCGAGGATGACATATTATCACTTGCCTACATTTGAGGATTATTGGGATGACTGTGTAGATGAATATGAAGTAAGAAAATTACTATTTGGCGGCTATCATTCAAGCAGCGGATCAAGGACATCAAGTTGTATATAGTTCCAAAGGGGATGATTGATGATGGTTTTGACCTCTTCACCGCATAATACACGAAATCTGCCCAATACACTCCTCTTCCTACCATTGATTGGTCTAAAGAGGATAAATATAACCCGATGACTTGAATACTCTAGTACTCCACGAGAACAAGATATTAACTAAATAGAAAACTTAAGGAGTTCAAGGAATCTTAGAAGACATCTTCTCAGGAGGCTTCCTCTTCACAAAAGGAAGTTCCAACTCAACAAACTCCTTCCTCCTCTCCTTTGGATTCAGAAACCAAGGTTTATATGAAGAAAGATAAGGCTAAGGAGGTTGAAAAGAAACATGAAACACTTGAACAAGGAGTGGAGCAAGGAAAAACAAAAGAATTGGAAAGTGACTCATTTCCGAGAAAACACCAAAATTGCATGTTGAAGAAGAATCAATGAGAAGAAGCAAGATGAAGAGGAGGAAGACGAAAGTGAAGAAGAAAACGATGTAGAGGAAATTAAGGCACCCTGATTCAAGGTAAAACTATGGTTTCAAGGCCTAATTTTGATCTGAAGGTCAATTAATGGTCGAGTTTCCCAAAACCTCTTGGGATTATTACATTATGGTAGAAGACTCCAAGATATTTTTGTTGCTTGTAAGAAGGCAAAAATAGACTCGGTTGGAGTAAGATACTATAGACACCTGTAGTTTGATCAATACACTATTATTTCTAATGGTGCGCTAACGCTTCTTCCCTTTGCAAATTGACGGCACACCGCCAGTTAGACCTATCTAACTCCCTTCTCACGACGCCTTTTTGGTCATTTTTCCTCTTATAAACCATTTAAAAAATAGCTGTTATAGCCTCGTTCTAACTACATTAGCTTCTTATTCCCTTCTAGCTTGCTTCTATTATCTCCCTGGAATATCAATCCACTTCGTTGGATTGATTAAGCCCTTTAGAAACCCTTCCATAACCCTAATTGGTCTATAAGAGAGATTAATTAGTCTAACCTAGGTTAAATACCCTAAACATAGTCAAATCACACTTTGACTTGCTAAAAGTGCTTTTTGGACTTTAGCCTTTGTCCCACATGCACCCAAATCTCCCATTTCCCCAAACCAAAAACTATAAATAGGGCTATACCTCCTCCCTCATTTCCTAAGAATTCTCTCTTCTTCCTTGCATAGATTATAGCAATTTGTTTAGGCTTTTGATTGTATTTCATCTTTTTCCATTTGACCTAAAAGCATTTGATTTTTTATTTCATAGCACTAACATGGAGTAAAAGGGAAGATCCATTGGCCTTGAAGCCATTAATGGGGAGATCTCTTTCTCTTAAACACAACTGAATGCTTAGATCCTCTTAGCTTCGTTATTTCAAGATTTCAAAGAATAGAGGTTAACTTCATTTGTTTAGTTTGCATGTTTATTTCAAATTAATGTATGCAAAGAAGAAAACCTTGCTCATTTCTTATCACATGGTCCATCAATCAGATTGTTAAAAGCCTTTGGGGTTTCTTTAGAGATTCTTACCCCCAAATCCATGGCTTTTACAACTTTTCATTGAATACAAATACCGTCTACAAAAGATGCAATTTGAAAGAAAACAAAGAGGGGTGGCGAAAAATTATGTTGTGAGACATGACAAAATAAAATCAAAGCGAAATAACAAAAACAAGTATTGTGACTCTAGTATTTGATGCTCATTTTCGGACGAGTGGGCCCCACTATTATCTAACCGAGGGACCTTAGTCGTGGTCGAGACACTCTTTTATTAGAGGGTGCCTTTACCGCTGATATTATGATTCATGATTTTTCCATGAGTCTATTGGAGGATTTACCACATGGTGGGTCCTCAAACCACCACGTGGCCTACCACCATTTCTCTAATTTGAAACAAAGGTTCAAAGTGAGTCATTTATGGTGAGCTATCTTAGCGAGTCAAGGAAGTGAGTGAGATGAAAAATTGAGCCCAAAGGACGAGCTAAGGGGAGCCAACAATTAATACCAATCAACTGGAAAAATAAATGGGAGATACATGATCGCAACCACATATTGCATGGGTGGTCAAAGCCTTAAAAATACTCATCCTAAACCTTCTCCCACGCATGTGGGATTATTAGCCTCCTACCAAATATCCTAATCGCTCACTATGGAGGTAGTTAAGCCCATGCGGAATGAGGGTAAGTGGTTGGGGTTAAAAAAGGTGGATCGATGAAAAGCCCACTTAGAGGGTGCTAAAATAAGGTTGGTCAACGTATGGCCCGGATAAAACAATGTGTGGAAAGCCTTATTAAGGCTTGGGATAAATATTAACCAAAAGAGGCCACGAATGCTAAAGGAAGGGGATTCAAATCCCTTACCCGTCGAGCAAAAAATGGGCTCGAACCGCTACGCTAAGCAATGAAAGACTTAACATAGTCTTAAGGATAATCATTTTATCCTTTAATTACAGCCGCCTAAGCTTATATAAGGCCCTTAGAGCCTCAATCAACACACAAAATCCTCATAATCAAATGTGAAGGATAATGTACATGTAAGGCCTTAGAGTATAACAAAAATATTTGGAGAAATATTGAATACCTATATTATTATAGGAATGAAGATATAAAGACTGCTATTATTTTTAATAGGCACTGATGATGATTAAAGTCCTATTATTATATATAAAATTTTAAAATTTGGGAGTTATTATTTTAAATCACCGACATTGTAAAGGCTGATTTAAAGCCCGAGAATTCTCGTGTGGTAGCTTCAAGAGGCCATCGTGAAGTCGAGGAAGAAATGTAACATAAGAGAAGTGCACTTGTATTGGAGCTCTGATTCTTTGACATTGGGTGTATTGCTATGCTCGTTGCTTGGAGGTCTGCAGAGGAGAGTCATAATCATTGTTGAGCTCGTTGATGAAACTGGGTATGATTTAGCTTTGCGTAGAGGCTGGAGGCCGTGCAATAGAGTGGAAGATGAACATGGAAGTCAACATCCAACACTATTTGACTTAGCACAGTGTAGAGGTTATTTTCCATGTAATACAGTGGAGGTCATCATGAGGTGTCAAACACGGGGATGTGCCATAATATTGAGCTTTCAAGACCGGTTTGGGTCTATGTGACCAATTGGCACACCAGGTTCATTGAACATTCATTATAGTATTGTAAAGTTTATTTGTAGTGTACAATCATATTTCTATAATGGATTGGTTCAACTATTTTACTAACTTGGAGACGTAAGAATTCTGCCAAACTCCATTATCAACCCTTGTGTAGTGTGGTTCTTATTATTGTATTGCATTTGATTAAAGTTGGTTATTTGGGGTAAATTTGGTAAAATAATACATTTCCTATAAGGGTCCGTAGGTCATGAATTTTTTTGGCTAGTTTATAGATTAAGTTTGGTATCGAGAAGCGGGTTATCTCACTTGCAAACTTGCTAATCTCCAAGCAATTTTGGTATTAGAGCAGGATATCACATGTAAGCTTGTTATCTCCGAACAAAGTTTGATATCAAGAATTGGGTTGTCACCTGTGGTAGCCATGAGATGGACTTGTACCAGTTCATACTATGGCCTGTTGTACTCACAATACTGGGTGCTATTGTAGACACCAATTTTTGGTATCGCTACCCCTCACCCTGCTTTTTCTTCCATTTGTATTCATCTTGCACATGCATATCTCTCTTCCTATTTGAATTCTCCTTTCCCTCCTAAATCCCATTTATTCAAATTTCTCACTTTCTATTTTATCCCATAATTTAGCTTATTTCCACTAATTCAACCTTAATCCCTAATAATATTTATTATACCTAGACCTTCATTTAATGATTTTCGTCAACCACCTTTTATCCTCCCTAAATATCCCCATTTACAATCCCTAGGTCCTCATTTAATAATTTTATCTCCCCTTTCCCTTTATTTAATATTTTCCTTCCTCTCAACCACTTTTTATCCATCCCGAGGTTCCCACCTTCCTCATTTAATAATTTCACCTCCTTTGCATTTATTTAATATTTTCCTACCTCTCACCTACCATTTATCCCCTATAAATATGCCTTTACCCCCTCCTTGCAAAGCATGAATTTTTTGGGCGTTCTTTGATTTTTGATTTGTTTTGTAGGTTTTCCTCTTCTCACCAACAACTACTATCAACTTGGATCTTCCTTTTGAATACCTCTTTCATCATTGTGGAGATTTGAAGACATTTTGAGCTTGTGTGGAGCCCTTTTGTCTTTCCTTCATCTTGTGCTTCATCCTTGTAGGTTCTGCAGTCATCTTGGATCCTTGTCATTACCCCATCCTTTACTCAACCTTCTTCATCCTTTATTTTTATCTATTCTTACCTTATCAAATCATAAATCTGTCTCGGTCTCCATCAACCTAGCCCAATTGCTGTTGACTTTGCATTTGCCATCAGATTTCATAATTTTCATATATCCTTTCTATTATATCTAGTTTGAGATCTATGAAGATTCATGTCTTTAGCTTAGATCCACTCCCGAGATCCAAATCAACTTCGATCCAACTATAGGAGGTCTTGCAAACCTATTTTTCTACATTTTCTTCTCACTAGCCCCAGTCTCCATCAACCATGCTCAGTAGCCTCGGGTCGCTATCGAACCACCAAGGTTTGATTTATTTTGCATGCATTTAGATCAGATATGCATTTATATCTTATATCTAGCATTTCAGTTTTTGTTTCATTTCAAATTCTACATTATATCAGATCCTACTACATCCAATTTATCAATATATGATTTTATTTATCTTTATCAAAACATGGGTTGACATCCATCCTAGGAAGTTTTCACTTCTCGGGACTAACATTGTCAGACAACCCACCCATCTATTTACTAATCCATTTTTCATGTTGAGTTCACTTGATTTGTAGGTCACTTAGCTCCGCAGTGAAGAATGATATTTTGTTTGTGCCCATATCCATCGTCATCCCATCTCAAGGTACCTTAAACCCTCACATATTTGGAGTTACTTATTTTATTTAGTACTAGTTCACTAATCTGATCAAGGACAAGGAAATTTGGTCAACAACTATGCTGCAAATGATGAATATGCATCGACAAGATCAAACACGTTAGATCGTTGAAATTAGATGGAGCATGGAACTCCTACAATATCTTGCGAGAAGAGTGTCATCACCAAATGGACAAAATAAGAATGGGATGGTCCTCAAGTATGTGCAAATTACTCTATGACTGGGCATGACAAGGAACAATGTTGGTATTTTTTCCCAGACCGAGCACCAAGGTGGTTCCAATGTCAAATGGTGGAACGTAGAAAGAAACTTGCAAAGACCATTAAAAGTGAACCTCGTAGCTACAACTTGGAAAAGAAAAGGATTCTCAATTGAGGAAACATTTATAGCTTGTGGAATTAGATAAGAAATATCCGCAATTCAAGTTTGAGAGGCAAAATTCTTTGGAGGAGTGATCATAGAGTTACAACGTGAACTGCAAGCTAAGGAAGTAATCCTAGCAACATTGCAGGATGGTGAAGAATGGGTAAATAAAGGTACACCCACCGATAATCACCTTGTAAGTGATTTAATGTAAATCCTACTTTTGGTGAATTCAAAAAGTATACTAGAGGTATATGATCAAAATTGCTTTTTAAAATGGGATATGAAGGAAAAGGCCTTGGTGTGAATAGCCAATGTATAACTAACCCTATCTAGGTGGAGGAAAGACCTCGATATATAGGTCTAGGATATAACAATGGTAAAAATGAGGTAGGAGAAAACTCCGAGACAACAGTGAGCATAGAGCCCAAGCCACCAGTCCTCTTGAAACAACTTGAGTGATGGAACATGCTAGAATCTCCAAAGAAGAATGATGAGAGAAAAGGAAAATTTGACAACCCGAAGAGGTATGATCGTGTCTTATTTGACTACAAAGAGCCTATTATAACCCTAGAGCTATTGTGGACATATCCATGTGCATATTGTGGATCCAATAACCATTGTGTGATTTAGTGTGGGAAGCAAAAGAAACATGCCAAGAGGGTTAAGGCCGATGAAGATAAGGGAAAATCTACCTTGTCTTAAGGAGAAGACACGGGAATAGAGCCACCAAGTAAGTAAACACTTCACGATAGGTTTATCATGCCTAATGTTTTCTTGCAACATTGGTAATCAAAGCTCTATATGAAGTCATCATATAGACCAGTGAAGATTATCTATCTTGATTTGGCATAAGAGTGGTGCAGCAGAAGGCAGTAAACCCAAGTGCCACAAGTCCCAGGGATCGAACTGATTGTCCAATTAGAGGAGGATCATTTTGAAGGACATTCTTTCATTTGCATAGATCTCTTCGAGACAAATCATGGTTCGGATCTAGAGAGGAGAAAAAGAAGCTTTTTGGGACAAAAATCCTCCTTAGTGGGGAGGTGTGATCAATCAATTCAATGAATGGAGTTTCCCAAAACCTCCCAAAGATTATTACGAGTATGGTAGAAGATTTGAGAGCTTTCCGCGCTCCTATAAAACGTGAAAAACATGCTTAGTTAGAGCATGATACCATCCGTAGAAGATTTCAGTTGAAAGAACACAAATAAGGGCAACTGGAAAATTACGTAGTGACACATGACAAAATGAAATCGGGAAAAATAGAAAAAACTGGTTTTGTGACTCCATTCTTTAATGCTCAATTTCAGACAAGTGGGCCCTGCTATTTTCTAGCTAGGGGCCCTCAATTAGGGTCATCATACTCTTTTATCGGAGGGTAGCTTTGCCACCGATATTATAATTTATAATTTTGGCACTAGTTGATTGGAGGATTTACCATGTGGTGGGTCCTCAAGTAAGTGGACCGTGGCTCCTGCCACTATTTTTGTAATTTACAATTGAAAGCTATAGAGAAAGTCATGTATGACTATCTTGGTGAGTCAATAAACCGAGCCATGCACCAAGATGAAAAGCTGGCCCAAGGGACGAACTTTTGATGAGCTAAGGGGAGCCAACAACCAATTCCAAATCAAACAAAAAAATGGATGGGAGATACTTGGCTGCAACCACATATTGCACAAGCCATCAAAGCCTTAAAAATTATCATCCAAAATCCTCACCCATGCATGTGGGATTATGACCACCTACTAAGTATCCCAAATGCTTGCATGGAGGTGCTTAAGCCCCATGTGAAATGTGGGTAAGCGGTGGTGGGGTTAAAATACGTGGACCGGTCAAACAACCCATGTGGAGGGTGCTAAAATAATGACGGTCAATGTATGGCCCGAATAAAAGAATGCATGGAAAACATTATTAAAACTTGGGATAGATATTATACAAAGGAGGCCATGAATGCTAAGGGAAGGATTCAAACCCCTTACCTAGGCTTATGATAGATATTATCCACTTCACGATATTTCCCAAGAAAATTCCACACTCACCGCTATCTACACCTATGATCACCACACCTTTGGTCTCCCAACCCCTTATTTCTATGGTCTCTCTTCATGAGACCCATGTCATCCAAAATGATCCCCATCTTGAAGTCATACCTTTTACATCTCATTAGTCCATTTCCTTTGGACCAAATACACCCCGTATTCTACTCCTTTAGAGACTCTTGGACCTCCTACTATCCCTCATGGATGCTTAGAGTTTCAAGAACTCCTTGACGCTAATCCCGTCATGTTTTGCGACTATCTTATCCATAAATCAACCATGATCCCCCAATCCCATTAATCCACTCAATTGGTGGAGCCCATTCCACCCAACTTATCTCGCATCAACATTATCCCCACTTCATCCACTGTTGCCATCAATACCCCTATCCAAGATCCACAAGAATCTCATTTACTTCCTCCTCCATCTAAATAACATAATTAGAATTTACCTCTTATCTCCACTTCTCATGTTCATACCAATGTAATCACTTCACAACCTCACCCATCTAAATCAACTTAAACCCATCAACCTCCTCCTCAAGGTTCCTTTCATTACATACTTCCCAACCAATCTATTCAAGTATCTCAACCGCCTATTAATTACATCCCAAATCATCATATGCCACATCACTTAAATGTCCCAATTTCTCAACAACCGAATCAATCTCACCAATCTTATCCTCTTATTTCTCAACAACAACATTTATCTCAACTCATCCAATCATAACCCCTTAATTACATCCCCCTTATCAACCACTTCCACCAATACCCACACATCCTAAAACATATCAAACTTATCAATGATCCAACCCATCTACCTCATAAGCACCACTATCCCATCCTTCAACTTCTCAACCTCAACCATTTAATGATCCCACACAAGTGTTATTAAGTAGAATGGCTAATCTTGAAGCCACTACCTTGGGATCCAAAACCACATTCTCATATGATCAAATCTATAATGAACCAATCAATCCATCCATCCCCGTAAAACCTTATCCTCCTCATTGGGAAATGCAAAAATTTCTAAGTTCAATAATAAGGTGGATCCTGTTATCCCAATTCGCCCCTCGGTAAATTTGGTCAAGACAACTCCTGCACATAAGGAAATTATGAAGGAAACAACTCAGACCCGTGAGCTCACATTCCAGGATGACAAACAGGTTACAGGTGGGCTTGGAAATGAAGGAGCAGTGTCGTAGAGAGAGCCACGTGTCCTAGCGGCGCTTCTCCAAAGATGAATCCATAAAGGGAGGCTCAAACAAGCCCTGCATCTCCACGTGTCCCTAGGTCAAAGTGGGCCATCGGGGGGAAAGTTGGTTTTTTGCCCCTTGTTATTCCAAAAGGGGTAAAAGTTGTAAAATGGGCCACAACTCCGCCCAAGGGAAAAAGTCAACGTTTGAGCCCGAGTCAAGCCAAAGCCCGCCCTCTGTATGGACCCGATACAAACTTTGAAGGGGCATATCTTTTGACTCAAGGGCTTGAAATATTGCAAATCGACACCATTGGAAAGATCTCGGCCTCACCTATGCCACAAAGGTTTGAAACTTTAATTTTGAGGAGGTTAGGTGAAGAAAAATGGAGGAAACATCTTCTGGCCTTTAATGCAGGATCCATCTGTCTCAACAACCAGATCGGATTCAATTTTTTTCGTTTCCACTTCTTTCAAGGCACCGAACCAAGGATCAATGCAGTAAAGATGGATTTTGGGGCAAATTTTATCAGAAACATTAACAATAGTGGTTGAGTTTGACTGCTTTTTCGGTTCTCTCTCTCTCTCTCTCTTCTTTCGGAGTTGAATATATAAATACTGGGGCGGGATTCATTATAAAGGGTTCTTATTCATTCTTCTTCCTGCCCCCTCTATTTATTCTCTAGGGTTGAATGTGGAGTTTAAGCCTCCTCCCTTGGCTTTGTAATGGCATTTTCTTGCCTCTTTCCTGTTAATGGTGTACTGTGTGAACTCTTAGAGCAATAAAATCTGTTTCGTGATGCATTTTTTCCATCCTTTGCTCATTTTGTTGTCTCTTCTCGCCTCTCACCATTGCAGGGTATACTATGCATATCTTTGATGTCCATTGTAGGTTTTGGGAGTTGTGTTTAAGGGGTTTGAAATGGTGTTCTGTGTGAAATTTATCTTTGGTCTGTGGTGCATCTTGTCCACCCTCTCCTCTGCTCACCTCTCTCCACTTCAGACAACTGAGATTGTGACCAACACTCCCCTTTTCTTGGTGCTATCACCTCGTTAGTGTAGTATTTCCCTCTTTATGCACTTTCTCTCTCCCTGTCTCCTTGGTATTGTTAGAATAGGTATAATTAGACGTCATTTCTGCATTAGGAGTAGTTTAGCATTAGGATCAAGAAGAAGAAGCCGGCTTTCTCCGGAGGGCCATCTCAAGTCTGCAAGTCCCACAACTTGAGAGATGGTCCAATGTTATGCAAATCACACCAAATGAGTCTGCCTTAGAAAAGTAGATTTTTAGAGCTCATTTGGGGGTCTTTGTGATTTTGCATTAACAAATCCTTAATAACACCTTCATGCCTTTAGGCATGCATGTTACCTCATTTCTCATGACCAAGACCTCATGTTTTGTACGTTACCTATGTTGTTTGCTAGACCTACTATTTGGTATAATGGTATCCCCAACATTCATTATTTTATTTCACGCAACTTACGTAATTATTCCTAAAGAATTTCTCAATAAATATTATGCATAAGATCACCATTACATACATCTACACCATTAGACAATTTGATGACGAGTCTATCACAGACTTCATCACACGATGACGTGGCTTAATCAATCAATTATCATTTTCCTTCCTCAAACAAAGCTTATTGAACTCTTCTCACGGTCTTGTGTGAAGCATATATCCTCTACTCTTCAAATAAAATCATTTCAAACCTTTGAAGAGGCATTTACTATGGCTCGTAAACTTGAACTTCATGCCCTTGAGCAAGGCCAAGTTAAACTTCGATCAAATAAACCCAAACCTGAATTTACTAAGTCCTCCACGCATGGTGAAAAATTTAACAACATTTCCAACACCATTGTGTTCAAGTCTTCCTCCACATCCACTTCTCATATGAAGCCTCCACAAAGAGCTCCTAGACCGCCTCCTAACTATACCCCTCTTGGGAATCATATAATTCAATATTTGACAAGTTAATGGTGGTCCATCTTATTCAACTTCCTCCCATTCATCATTTTGACAACTCGCAACCCAAAGCGAGGGGAACTATGGTATAATGAAGGCACTAAGGTCACGACATTGAGAAGTGTCATTCCTTCAAATATCTCATCCAACAACTCATAGATCATGGCAACCTCCAAGTAGATAATCCTAATGCACCACCTAATCAACCTCTCAATATCTTTAAGCAACAATTACCTAATTATCCACCAAAATTCAAACTCCACCCCCACATCTCAAGCACCTAATGCTCACACAATCAATACCATAAATCAAGAGCCAACACTATCACCTATGCCCATCACCTCTTCATCCATTGCACCCACGATTATTTCAGACCTTTCTCCTACACCCATCATTCCTTCATCAACTAAATTTATCTCCACTTCATTCCTACCCCTTCATCCATAATATCATTAATATCCCCACCTACTTCTACACCTATCACATCTTTGTTGATCATATCTACACCAACTACATCCCAACCTATCACATCTATTCCTTTACCTACAACTATCCCAACACCTACCTTGACATCTTCACCACACGCACTTACATCTATCCCCACACCTTTACCTACATCCACCACCTCATTATATACTACATCTACCTCTATTTTAGACATTTCTCCCACATCTACAACTTCATCAATATCCACACCTACATCTACACCAATCATATCTACACCAATTACATCTACAACTATCACACCCGCATCAATCTCAACTACATCTACTCCCCATCTATATCTACCACATCTCCACCTATTACATCTAACCCTTCACCTACATCCCAACCTAGTACACTCTAACACCTATTCCTACATCTATACCCATATCCACATCAACCACATCTACCATTGTGGCTGTACCTACCCCCACATCTATGCCACCCCTTGAAACATCTACTACACAAACACCCCCACTTAAGAAAATCACAAATGATATTCATGCCCCATCTATAAAACCAATCACCCCTACACCAATCAATCCTATACCAATAAAATCTAAAACCCCTCTTGATTTCATTGAGCGTATCATCCAATAACCACTTCCACCTTCCATATCCTCATCTATGACACAATTCACATCAACTAGTTCTACTTCTACAAACTCTCCGATTCAAATCCTTATCATTCTTGCCAAAGGAAATTCCTCACAACCAAAGTATAAGAACATTGACATACCCATCCAAAATTCCTCACACACCCACGCAAAAATATGGGACTCCCTCCTCCTAAGACCAACCCTCCTAAGAAATTTAATGTCATATCATCACTCCTAAGAGTGTCTCTATATGATGGAAAGGTGACATGCGAGCATGGGGATCTATAAGTACCTCTTCCTTATACTCGACCTCCCGAGGTTGTCAGCCAGAGACAGCCAGTGAATGTTGAATATGAATGGATACAAGACAAGATAATCAAGCAATCTTATATCCTCAATACGCAATAATGGAATCTACGAATCTAAGGCAACGAAAGCCCTCCTAACCTGAATTGGTGTAATGGTTCGTTCAGATATAATGGCCGTTCGGAGGCTCCAATCAATGTCAAGCTCTGCCAAGATTATGTTTCTTGGTTTTTAGATATGTGGGAAGTGACATGTGGGAGCTTCGTATATATCTCCAAACAAGGTCATGAAAATGGTGATAGACGGCTTAGTGGATTTGTAGTGAACTATGGGTGGTTTTTTACGGTCTAGTCTAGAAAATATTATATTGATTGGCTTCTATATTTAATACGAAGAACTGCATGATGATATCTGGCGGGAGTGGTGAGGATCTAAATACCAACGTTCATAAACCGGTGTCAATGCTTAAGCTGATTTGCGAGGTCTGTTGGGTTGTGGGACTTGGGGATCACAACCAAGAGTTCGTGGTTGTTGTGGACTGTTATGGTCATGTGAAGAATCATCCCTTCTTCTAACTATCAAGTAATCATACACTTTTTCAGCCTCTATGTTTAGAACTAGAACTTGTATAATTTTCTCAGTACTAACAGGTGTTCTAAAGCAACTTGAATACATACGCTAGTATCTATGTCAATGAGGAGGTCTCCTGCATCAGGTTGTGGAACTAGAGGATCACAACCAAATGCTTGTTCTCTTTCGAATCCTTGTACAATCATTTGGGTATTTTATCAAGGAAATCTATAGTTAGGATGATTTGACCAAAAGGTGTATGCCTTGTCGTCTTCGATATTTAACCCTCTCAGTTGTTCACTAATTGCTTGTAGGTTTTCCGTTGCTTGAAAGACTTGTATCCTAAGGTCTTGATCTATATCAGCTAATGTTGTGGGTAGATTTGGTTGAGGCACTATTGGTTCAAATATATATTCTCTAGGCTCTCTAGGTCTTGTGATTGTCATACAAAGTGTTTCAATTTGTTAACTAAAATTAATAAACTGATTACAAAAGATGTATTTACACTATGCAAGTATTCTTCTATTTTTGTATTTTTGATGACATATTTTAATGAAATTAAAAAGCAACTATTCTAGTATATTTGGAAAAATGAACAACTAATCTAGCAACAAAATTTAAAACAAACAAAGCGACTGGTGTGGCTATTTTTTCCTGCGTAGTTGTGATTTTATTCTAAATATCTAAGAAACTAAGTATATTAAATTGAAAGGCTCTCGATCCTACCTCAAAAGTGAGGAGCGAATCACATTTCTCGAAACTATCAATCCCCTGACTTCCCGGTGATATCGAGAGTGAAATTTTAACGAAATAAAATAATTCACTACTCTATTTGATACGTTGTAACTAGAACTTTGATAGCTCAAACCGACATTTACGAATAGTGGTAAATCTAGTTGTGTGTGATTTTGTCCCCTTTGTGTGATTTCGTCCCCCTTAGTGTGATCTCCTCGTTCTTTCGTGTTCTTGTGAATCAGAAAAGCGTGTATATGATAGTATCAACGAGAAGATGGTATTCGAACAATGATAGCTTTAGATATAGACCGAATACAATGCGAGTAGTAGGAGAGGGATATCGCAAGTGAACAGAGCTTAAATATGTAATTCCTAGTGGGATTTATTGCGAGAATACAACGCAAATGTATCGAGAGTTTTAGAATCTATCCTTGTGACAAAACAAAACCTACAACTTTAATGGATTCTAATCTAGAAATGAAACTATTCTATGCTAAGCTGACTTGCATGGCACAACAATGAAGTAAGACTAAAACAAGAAGATTGAATGACCTCTAAAAGACCAAAAATGGAGGCAAAACATGAAACTGATAGAATTCTAAGCAAGAAATTCAAAGACTGAATAAGAGAATTGAGAAGGTGAGGGGCCATTTGTTTGAAAACAAGCTAGCTATTTATAGAAAATGCAATTACCAGAGGGTAACTCCCAATTGAACTCTTTTACTATAAACAAAGGGAAAACACTATTACTAGGGAACCAAAAACATTAATGCAAGCCAAAGTGGTTGAAGAAAGTGTGTAAAATTGAAGATTTACATTTGATGCGATCGTCGGAAGAATTTGGAAAATGCGTATAGGACCGCCGCCCCTGTGCAGAAGGGACGAGTTACTGGGACCGCCGCCTGTCTTGGGTGGCGGTCACAGACCACCCCCAGCAGGGGTGGCGGTTTTCATCAATAAAGACTAAAATGGAAGAAAATAGGGGGATAAGGGAAAAACAAAGCATGCAGAGGTAGAGTGGGGCATGCGAGATACAAACGCATATTTAGTGAGCCTTTTCGGATTCGAACACCTTGCAAGGAGACCCGTATCATCATTGGGGTATGTGTAACATCGTTTCGAGACGGTGTAGTACCCTACTGATTTCGGCATACGCACTGGTCTCCTTCCATTTTAGGGCCAAGCCATTCATTCAAGACCCCATTATCAACAAATCAAAGTAATCTCATCCTCATTCCAAACCTAAACTTCCTTTTAAACCATTCACATCTCCATTCGTTAAATTAGAATCCAAGTCACCTTAGTCACCAACCATCAAAGCGAGACCAAGTCATAATCACCTCCTTCTTCTAACTCTAAGACAAAATCCAAGGTTCCCATGAAGCCTCATCAAGTAAACCATTCCCTCTTACCTTCATCCACCATTCACAAATCCACTTCATCTATAACCTCTTCTTCAACAACCCCAATTGGATCGATATCTTGAAATACTTCAATAACTCATTCAAGTCTCTACAATCACCCTTCCCCCATCAAATCTTTTGACACAAATGGACAAAACCACCATTTTTTGATTCTAACGCCATTTTTACTTACCATCGTACCCTTGGGCATGATACTAAACATTGTAAGGCCCTCACAATTCTCATCCATAATCTCATATAAGAAGACAACCTTATCATCAACAAAGACCAACTTCTTCCTTCTATCTCATCTATATTCAAATCCAATTCTCCAATCAAATCCTCACCTCCTCAGGAATCTAAGTCAGGTTATCCATATAAATCATTCATCGTAATCCATCCCTTGAACTCTACTTATCCTAAACGGATCCCCCTCTCTTCATCGCGCCATCCAACATTACCAATTCTCCTCACCCTCATGATCCTAAACCATATATCCAATACAAACCTAAAGTCACCATCACTTTTCCTTCAACAATCCTACCCCATCTCCCTTGGCATCTGCTAGCTCATCCATATCTGCATCCAAGTTGTTTAATGCAATGAAACCTCTCTCACTAGGGAGTATCCACTCCATGCTATTAATCCTCTCACATATTCTTCCTAGCTACATATCCCATACACACCGATCCATCTCCTTTTCCATCTAACCATCCTATGGACACAAATGACGTTGTGTGCTTGCCCCTACCTTATTTTAATCAAGAATGTATTTACTCTAGAAAGGAGTTAACATGGAAATATTACTCCCAATTGGATTGGACCTTACATCATCACACATAAGTAAGGATATTGTAATGCCCGCTTCAACTACCACTTGAGACCAAGAAACAAACTAGGAAAATTATGGAATAATTTTTTTTTGATAAGAAGGGTCTACAAACAAGTAGCAAGACACTAGTTTGAAACTAAATAGGTTCTAGAATAGATTCTAATTAACCAAACACAATATTTCTATTTTTATCTTATAACAAGTTTACAAGGTTCCAATTTGGAGGTTACAAGTTTTACTAAGGTTCAGGGAGAAATTTATCCCTAGGCCTCGCCCCTCTAACAAGCCCTAAAATTCAACAAGCTTTTTCACACATTTAGAGTTATCAAAAATTTCCTAAACTAGGCTCATTGGATAGGAAATTTCCTCACCTTTCCAACCATATAAATAAGTCCTCCTAACTCCTTGTAAAACTCAAGTTATGGCCGGGCGGAGTTTTAGGGGAAAATTTTCCCTTAGAAGTCCGCGGGGTTAGGGAGAAAATGCCTTCGCGCCCCGCCGACGCCCCCAAATGCCACGTGTCATCATGTGATTGGTCTAGGCCGGTGGGTGGGTCACGGGGAAAAACATGAAATTTTCCCAAAACCAAGTTTTCAATTTTCGAAGGAAAATTTTCCTCCGTGCCTCCGCGCTTGCCCAAATGGCCACGTGGCGCTTTGTGATTGGCCGCGGGCCGGCGGAGAAAATTTTGATTTTTTGCCCAAGGGGTTAAAAGGTTAAAGAATTACGCATGGACCCGCACACCCATGGGGACACATGTCAATACCCTATTGGTTGCGGGATGCGGGTCGGCGGAGGAAAAAGTGAATTTTTTCCAAAAGTGCAAAAAGTTAAGTTTTCAATTCTAAATCTGCGTGGGCCCTCCTTGCCACGTGTCAGCACGTGATTGGTGTGGGGCCGTGGGGTTGCGGGAGAAAAGTGAAAATTTTCCAAAGGAAAAAAAAGGTTAAGTTTTCCGTTTTGATCCGTGCACCCTGCCACGTGTCACGTGTGACGTGATTGGTCGGGGCCGTGGGGTGGCGGGAAAATTGGGAAAATTTTCCCAAGGCAAAATTTTCAAAATGTTAAGTTTTATTAAGGGTCCACCCCTCCAAGGTGCCACGTGGTGACTTCTGATAGGATGAGAGGGTGGCGGGGCCATGGAACTTTTAAGAAATTTTTCTAAAGTTCAAAATTTAAATTTTTCTAAGGTCGAATTATTTCATTTTTGGTTTGGGATGGCCATTTTGAAGTAAAACTTCAAATGGCCATAAATTTTGATAGGAAGCTCCATTTTAGGAAAACGAGGACTTTTTGGAAAGCTCTCGGAGTCCTCTTTGCACAACAATCATCAATTTTAGAATTTGGTGAATTTTTGAGGGTCAATTTTAAGAAATTGATCTATAGGGTTTATAATTTTAAAACTGGTAATTTTTAACTTATAAGATTTGATTCAATTTTGATATTTCTTCTTTTGAGCATGTAAATTGAGCATTAGGAAATGGTCTTGGGTAAGTTTAAGTATATTTTCAAGGTCCAATTTAGATATTGGGTTGCATTTGGTAAATTTTACATTTTTTGACAGTAAGTTGGATTGTGAAGTTAAAATTGGATTTGATAGAGTTTTTGAGATATTTTCTTAAATATGAAGTTCAATGTGGGTTCAATAGGACCTAATACATCTAAAATACTTTGTTTCCTTTCTCAATTTTAACTAAAAATCTGAACTGTACATTTTTGATGAAATTCATTGCCAGAATTAAAGAAAGAAACAAAGATCATTCACTAACAAGTTTATTAACCAATTTGCATCTTCCAAATATGGGGAGACATTACAAATCTTATCTAAGACATTTAATTGATTCAACAATTAATTGAAAGTTCATATGCAAAGTTTAAACTCTAGTTTTGATTTCAAACACAATACATTTACTGGCAATGCTATTTCTTAATTTCTTTCAAAACAGAGTTTTCATTTCACAACAAAGAACTCGGATCTAATACAAAAATGAAAGTTTGAGAAAGGAATATAATTATTTATTTATTTCCAACAATAATTCAAAAATTTATCTCTTTCTTTGAATTTCAAGTTACAATGCACAATACATATTTCTTTCTTTCACATTCTTCTCAAAACACAAGTATGGAATAATAATTCTTTACAATTCACTTATCACTTTCAACCTTTTAATTTCAATACAAGATGTCTTCTCATTAAAATTAACAATACAAATCATCCACTTCAAAGTGGGAAGGTTACAATGAACTTGCTCAAAAGGGAATGATCTGTCAAACTGATTTCTCCAAGTTCCAAACAACAACAGGCTGATTTCTTCATCTTTTATCTTTTAATCACAATAAGGAAGGGGGAAAGGCAATGCTCTCCACCCAACCAAGATATCCAATGGGAAAAGAGAAGTCATATTTCCCCATTGGCCCCCGAGCCCCAACCATATTGAAATGGAGCATGATAATTCAACTCATGGTAACATGGACTTCTTTCACATGAAAACAACACTCATATATCACAAAAATCAATGAAGGCACAAATCAAAACAAGACAACAGTTCTCAACTGCATTTGAAAACAATCATACAATCACAAAGGCTTGAGCAAGCAATCCAAACAAGAGCAAGAGTTATGGAGGTCTCCTTATGCCTCCCATGTTGAAATTAGACATCCACTACAACAACCACCAAGAACATAACCATCCCATAAACCTTATCCCTCCTTAACCCCTCCTTATCCCTCCTCCTAAATTTATCCCTTATACCTCCCCCAAAGTAAAAATGCATTCATATTCTTTTCCTAGGTGGGTTCCAAACCAACACTCCCTCCTCAAGACAAGTGCCAATGACAAATCCCTTATCCCTCCTGATTAACCTCATAGTCTTCTCTCCACACCATGCCCTAAGCATTCTACCCACCCCTCTAAGAATTGCAAATACAAACACATTCAAAAATTCATGCTAAAAGAGGAAAAACAACAATTTTAAAAGAGTGAGAGCCTACCTCTCCATAATGGAGACTTGTTTCCAAAACAACTGTTCTTTTGATGCTCAAAACACAGTCCCAAAAAAACAATGTACAAGCATGTGAATCAATCCAAGCTCTTCCACAAAGCAAGCTCCAAAGGCAAGAGAAAAATTTTACCCAAGAGTGCAATAACAAAGTTTCAACAACCCCAAAATGAGGAGGAATTTGAATTTTTAAAGGAAAAGGTGGGGAGAGGATGATGTGGATTCCAAGTGGGATGCCACATCATTTTTCCTCAATCCCCAAGAAGGATCAACATCAACAAATAAATCACAATAAATGAGAATGACAAACCACTTACATACTTCAATTTAGCCCATACTCCAAAAGGAATGCATTAAAAATTTGTAAGACAAGTGCAACTCAATACTTACACAAAATCATATCAAAACATAATAAAATAGATTTATTTTGACTCCAAAACAATAATCATGGTTGGTGGAGGTTTTTGAGAGGTGTGGGACAAGCTTAACTTGTCCCACAAGCCTCCAAATTTGTCCTTCAAGGCCAAATTCAAATTTCAAAGAGGAAGGAGTGTTTGACCTTCCAAAATCAGCCTTACAACCTCTTACAAATTCTTACACATCCTTACATGGTCACTTACACACTCTTTCAAAATGCATTAATATCTATGACATTCATTTATTTCAATCTTTTGACATAAGATTTATTTATTTATCATATAGTGATACATAATATAATTCAAATTTAATTAATAATCAAGGCAACAACATTTAATTTATATTCCACATCCTAATTAATTTTAATTAAAATTTAACTATATGACTCTCACATTATACTATCACATTAAAAATTTATTAAAAGAAGGAACACCATACAAATAAAAATACACACAACAATACTAAAAGGGAACATATAAATAAAACACACATATACCCCATGGTCACAGTAATGGAAATCCCCCTCCCCATGGGAAATCCTAACACAACACAACACACAAATCAAACACAGTTGCCATGGTGACCTTGTTGATTTCACACTGAATTCCAATATGGTTGGTCTCCAGTCCCGACATTGTTGTGATTTTTAACCTACAAAATGACAATACCTCCTTCGGCCTCGTGGCCATATCAGAACATCCAAGAAGATATAAAATCAACATATAATTATTAAATCCAAATCACAACAATATCAAGAGTTTATCATTATCATTAAATTCAATTGCAACTATATCATCATCCAATAGATCTCTATGCTAGAGCTATTCATAATATCAATGTCACATGTCTAAAATCAACATCAATAACCTATCCATGTCAACCAGTATATCATCATCCACATAATAATAATAATGTCTCAATGATCATCAAGCAAAATATCGAATCCAGATCAATACTAATCCAGGATCTAACATCTAACCATCATACTAATCAAAACATAATAATGTCCATAATAATCCTTGATACATCATACTACATCAAAACATAATAATATCCAAAATATGATCAATAGTGTCAGGATCAGTATCTAAATAGTGTCAAAGGAGAGTGGGACACTACAGATATGGAACTCATCGTTTAACATCTCTTGATGGTAAATCGGAAATGGAACCTCTTAATGCCTTGCACTTGTAACCCTTCTACTATTAACATACCTACCAACATGAAATTATTCATATCAAAGATCTTACTTACATCATTAGATCCATCCATCTCTCCTCTTAATGATTTATAACTATGTGGTATACCATCGCTATCCTATCTATGACCTTGAATACGAGCACCACATGTTTACCCATAGCATATTCCTTATGGACATGGTCCTCCTTCTAGGTGGGAACCCCACAATCATTACATTCATCACCCTATTATCTACCTACTAGAACTATGCTAAGGGTCCATGGGTGTTGCTTGTACATATTCTCATCCCCTCCCCAAGTGGTCTACTTGGCTATCCCCAACTCTATCCCGAAGTTAAAATTCTGGATGATCATATCAAAATCTATCTTGTCGAAAGAAAAACAAACTACTCCTCGAAGGACAACTGTTCATATAAATTTTTAAAAATTTCAAAAGTATAGACTGATCCCTCGAAGGAAAATTATCATGCAT
This sequence comes from Taxus wallichiana var. yunnanensis, assembly GCA_018340775.1. Classification (NCBI taxonomy): domain Eukaryota; kingdom Viridiplantae; phylum Streptophyta; class Pinopsida; order Cupressales; family Taxaceae; genus Taxus; species Taxus wallichiana. The sequence goes on from CM031242.1 coordinate 662,192,704, forward strand.
ATCTTGTCCTACCATTCAAAAAATAAAAAAATCAAAATCCAAAAGCACAAAGTAAAATGTAGACCACTCCCTCGAAGGATGAATACCATCTCATATCATGGAAGTGAAATCTCCATGCATTGATTAACCTTCTAAATATCTAAAAGCAACAAAAAAGCATCCTTGGAAAGCTTCCCGCATCAATCAACTTTCCCATCCTCCGCAAACTTCCCGCATTGATCAGTTTGCCTTATTGCTCAAAGCTGGGGCATATTCCTAGGAACAACCACCTAAGGAGAACCTATTTTCCCACGTACGAGTGTCATCCAAACCCCTTATCTCATGTTGACATTAGGTTCATAAGTTCACTTTCCATAATTTCCCTCATGATCCTTGGAATAAATAACTATCATTGGTTATGTGTTAACACCTGTTGTTGGATGCAAGTGCATGGCCTTATTTGTTTCCTTTTCATGTTTTCCTCCAATCCAGTTCAAAGCATCTATCCTATGTGCACTCCTTCCTATATTTTGGTCATCCTCATAAGGTCACATTTTATCTATCACATATGATCCAATCCAATCACACCATCTTATCTCATCTCATCCAATTTATTATCTCATTAATCTCTTATCTCATCTCATCCAATATATCTTATCCGATATTTTTATCTCATCTCACCCAATCTATTATCTCATCTTATCCAATCGCTTGTCTTATCTCATCCACCTTTTATCTTATCTCATCTCATCCAATTCTCTTCATCCAATCCTTTTATCTCTTCCACTTTAGGCTTGTGTGTCACCCATAACACATTGATCTTTGCCTTACGTGGCTCATCTTGCTATCCTTTCCTATCATCTTATCTAGCAACACATTCTTGATCACATCTCAAGCCCACCTTTGTGGCCATATTTGTGTTCCCCGTCAGGGCACCATATCTCATCCTAAGTCCACTTTGTGGCCATATTTGTGTTCCTGTTGGGGAACCATTATTTCATCCCTTCTTCATTATGATCATATTATCTTCCCATCCCACTAGGACACATATTTTCTTGATTCCTCATGTATGAAGGATATTGCATAGTTTTCCTCCGCACACCTTGTTAGACCTTTGTCTTGACCATCCTTGCATTTATTTGCACATATTTTGATGACTTCCTTTGACCCATTGGTCCCACGGATTGCACATCCATTTGAGAGGATTCCCCTTGGATTCCCTCCATATTGCAATGGTTTTTTCGACTCATAGGTCCATAGGACATTTCCATCATCTCCATTGAGGCCGTACTTTCTTCTTCACCAAAGTGATTCCAAAATCACGGCCATATTTTTTTGTTTGTTTCAGATTTTCACCCCTCCTCATCCGGGGAATATTCCACCATCCTATTATTTTCTCATCCTTTCCACCCTTTTTCCTTCATCTATCTCTTTCAAAATCATGATCGATTCCCCCTTTGTGTCACCATTCCCTAGTTTGAGGGGGAGTTCCTTCTTCATCATTATCCTTCATCACTTCTAGTTTTTGTCTCATGGCTTTGCATCGCAAACCACTCAACAGAAAGGGGCAAACAGAGACACCAATTTTTAGTATTGCTATCCCTCACCTCACTTTTTTCCCTTTGTCTTAATCTAGCACATGCATATCTCTCTTCCTATTTGAATTCCCCTTTCCTCCTAAATCCCATTTATTCGAATTTATCACTTTCCTATTTTATCCCATCATTTATTTTATTTCCACTAATTCACCCTTAATCCCATTTAATTAATCCCTAATCATATTTATTATCCCTAGACCCTCATTTAATGATTTTCCTCTAACCACCTTTTATCCTCCCTAAATATCCCCATTTGCTATCCCTAGGTCCTCATTTAATAATTTTATCTCCCCTTTTCCTTTATTTAATATTTTCCTTCCTCTCAACCACTTTTTATCCATCCCTAGGTTCCCACCTACCCTCATTTAATATTTTCCTATCATTTATCCCCCTTTTCGTTTATTTAATGTTTTCCACCTCTCTAGGTATTTCATTTAATAATTTCACCTCCCATTTACCTTTATTTAATATTTTCCTACCTCTCACCTGCCATTTATTCCCTATAAATACGCCCTTATGCCCTCCTTGAAAATCATGAATTTATGGGTGTTCTTCAATTTTGGCTTTGTTTTACAGGTTTCTCATCTTCTCACCAACAACTACTATCAACTTGGATCTTCCTTTTGAATACCTCTTTCATCATTGTGGATATTTGAAGACATTTTGAGCTTATGTGGAGCCCCTTTTTCTTTCCTTCATCTTGTGCTTCATCCTTATAGGTTCTGTAGTCATCTTGGATCCTTGCCATTACCCCATCCTTTACTCAGCCTTCTTCATACTTCATTTTTGTCTATTCTTACCTTATCAAATAATAAATCTATCGATCGCTACTGACTGCACTCATCCACCGTCGACTCCAACCCAATTTCCATTGAACCTACATTTGCCATCGATTTCATAATTTTCATGCATCTTTTCTATTAGATCTAGTTTTCGGATCTATGTAGATTCCTATTTTCAGCTCAAATCCACTCCCAAATCTAGATAAGCATCATATCCAACTATATGAGGTCTTACAGGCCTATTTGTATACATTTTCTTCTCATCTAGCCCCGGTCTCCATCAACCATGTTTTAGCCTCGGGTCACTATTGACCCACCTAGGTTTGATTTATTTTTCATGCATTTAGATCAGATCTACATTTATATCTTATATCTAGCATTTCAATTTCTATTTCATTTAGACTCTGCATTATATAGATCTGTTACATCCAATTTATCAATATTTAATTTTATTTATCTTTATTAAAATATGAGTTGACATCCATCTTAGGAAGTTTTCACTTCTTGGGAATAACATTGTCAGAAACCCACCCATCTATCTACTAATCCATTTTTCATGTGAGTTCACTCGATTTACTGAGATCATTTATCTCGATGTGAGGAAGGATCTTTTGTTTACGCCCGTATCCATCATCATCCCATCTCAAGGCACCTTAAACCCTCACATATTTGGAGTTACTTATTTTCTTTAGTACTAGTTCACTAATTTGAGTAGGGATAAGGAAATTTGGTCAACAACTATGCACATGATGAATTTGTATTGTGAGATCAATCACGTTAGATTGTTGAAATGAGACGGAGCATGGATATCCTACAATCTATGTTACGAGAAGAGCGTCATCACCATAGGGACCCAAGAATAATGGTATGGTCCTCAAGTATGTGCACATTTCTCTATGACTGGGCATGAAAAGGAACAATGCTTGTATTTTTCCCCAGAATGAGCACCAAGTTGGTTACAACGTCAAATGGTGGAACGTAGAAAGGTACTGCAAATACTAAGTAGCATTAAAACTACCGTAGCTACAAATTGAAAAATAAAAAAGGATTCTCAATTGACGAAAATTTTACAACTTGTGGAATCAAAGAAGCAAGAGTTGTAAGACAAGTTTGAGACTCAGATAGAATTAATGGAGGAGTGATCACAAAGTTACAACGTAAAATGAAAGCTAAGGAGGTACTCCTAGCAACATTACATGATGGTGAAGAGTGGGTAAAGAAAGGTACGCCCACCGATAATCACCTTGTAAGTAATTCATTGAAATTTCCTTCCCATGAAAATGTAAATCCTACTTTTGGTGAATTCAAAAGTTTTGTTATCCAAAATGTGCCCCTTGCTCATTTTGTGGCTAACTCCCTTCATTCTTCCCTCTCTTGTGCCTCAGTCATAATTTTTTGCTTTTAGGCACTCAAGACTTTCTGGAAATGGCACCATTGGATAGATCTTTTTCTCAGCTTTCCAGAAAGGTAAAGTTTTCCTCCTAACTCCATGTATTTTTGAAGTTATGGCTCGGCGGAGTTTTTGTGGGAAATTTTCCATGAAAGGCCCATGAGCCCAGTAATATGGTGCCACGTGTCCAAGGAAGTGGCGGGGGTCGGAGGAAAACTTGGATTTTTTTACCAAGTGTTTGGCAAAATTTCAAAAGGGATATTTTGTCCCACAGGCCCACCATCCAATTGAATTGCGCCATGTGTCCAAAGGGGAGAAAATTGAAAAATTGACTAAGTGTTGGTGCCATGGAAAATTTAGGAGGAAAGGCCCACACCCAATCATGTTTTTCCACGTGTCCTATGGCCTCGGACCGGCGGAGCGCGGAGGTTAAGTTAGAATTTTGGCGAAATTTTTGGTGAGGGCGCAAAGCCAAATTTTGTCCGTAGGGCCTGCATCCAATGGCCTCATGCCAAGTGTCTCAAGACCATGGACTGTGGAGGAAGATTTGATAATTTGGTGAAGTGTTTTTGTAAAATTCAAGAGGAATTTTTCGCCCCTAAGACCCGCAACAAATGAGGATAGGCCACGTGTCCCCGAGGGGTTGGAGCTGCAGAGCGCGGGGAGATTTGGATTTTTTCCAAAGGCTAAAAGGGAAAGGAAAATTATTGGCCCGTAGCCCTGCGTCTAATAAGATGCTGCCACGTGTCTCGTGCATGGCGGAAGGCGTGGGAAATTTGGGAAATTTTCCCTAAGCAAAATCAAGAGAAATTTCAAAAGGAAATTCCCCCGAATGTGAACTAATCACATCTTACCACATTTCATGGCGATGCAAAAATATAGGACAGGCCCACGGGGAAAAAGAAAGGGGAAATCCCAGCCCAATGGGGTTTCGCCACGTGTCCAAGTCAGAAAATGGTCAAAAGTGACATAAAAATTGGGAGTTAAAGGCCCGCCTCCAATCGTAACATGCCTGTGGCACCGAACGGCAGAGCGTGGGGATTTTGGGAAATTTTTCCAAATGCAAAAAGTGGAAAATTTAAAATTTTTCGCTCGCCAATCCGATTTGGCCTGTTTTGCACTAAAATTTTAAACGGCCATATCTTTCGATCCAGAGCTCTTTTTTTTGCGTTCTTTATATCAAGGAAAGCTTGTGAAATTATCTATAATATTCTCGGGGTCATTTTTGTATTTTGATGGAGTTTGAGAGAGAAAATTGAAAACACCTCTAGCACGTGGTCATGGATGAAATGACGTTTCAACCACCATTTTTAATGAAGAATGGTTCACATTCTCTCTCAAAGATGGCAAAAATGTTAGGGGATGGGCCTGTAAGGATGCCCATGCTGTTTTATTATGTTTTTAGTCGGTGGTTGAAGTTCTCCCATGTTTTCCCGCATTTCTCTCTCTCTCTTGGGGTCGCTTCACCGTAAAAGCTCAGAATGGGCTCATTTTTTGAAGGGAGACAGTTTTTTAGCTCTGCAACTTCCCTTTTTCTTCCTTTTGGGTAGAATTTGTGGAAATTTTTACCTTTCCATGTAATACAAGACCCCTTTTGCCTCTTGGTCATCAGAATGCATTGTATTGGATCTGGAATGATAATGTATGCTCTGTGATTAAAATCCTTCAATCCTTTCATATATTTACCATTGTTTCCTGATCTTTCATTACATATTGAGCAATTTGTGCATGCTTTGTGCTATGTTTTCTTGTGGATTGTGTCTGTATTGTAGTATTAGGTATCTGCAACTCCTTTGGTGCATCACCTCATTAGCATTAGCTTCATTTTTCTTGCATTCCCTATCTTTGTCCCCTTGGAATTTAGAGTAGGAACTAGGAATTTAAACCTCTGCAACTTGTAAGTGATATATCTGATCAGAGGAGTTGAGGAACCAGCCTCTAATCTGGAGATTCCTCTCCCATTTTACAAGTCCCACACTTTGGGAGAGGATTCAATGTTGTGCAATTTGGATGTCCAAGATGTCAAACTAGAAGTTTGATTAACATCCATTGATTTGCAAAACAGTTTTAGCATGCCCGGTGGAACCTTAGAGGTCTTCATCTTCATCAGAATAAATTGATGTGCATTTTTTGCAAGTTTCTTGCTTAAAAGAGCCCTAAATTACACATCCGACGACTCCAAGGAAGAAGAATCGGGCTAGTTTTAGCAAAGCACAGACACTGAAAACTCATAAGAAGAATCACCACAAGGTCAAGAGTTTGAGAAGAAGAGGTGTTGTTTGAGTATCTTCAGTTATCTCCAAGAAGGCAAAGAGGGAGGAGGATTCAAAGGTCTCCATCTCCACCAAAATGTAACTCTATCAACTCCTCCACCTGGTAGGCCTTTCATTCAATCAACAAGGGTTCTATGGCCAATCAGAATGGCACAAAACAACCCCTATGTCAATTTCATTGGTAGTATCCCACTTGCTCTCAATGCACAAAATCCAATCCCAGTTGTAGCATTGAAGAACATTCCATACTTTACTGGAGAAAATCAGACCACTCCTGGTGATCATGTTAAGGACATTGCTAACATTTGTGCAATCCATGAGATTAATGAGATGTAAGTTCTTTGTCATTAATTGCCGGAATCTTCATTCAAAGGGAAAATTTGTAATGGTTAAGGAGTCTTGCCTCAGGTTCTATCCAAAATTGGAACCAGCTATGTATAGCCCTCCATGAGCAGTTTGGAGAAAAGGGAGACAACTTGTCCCTTTTGGAACAACTGACAACCATCAAGAGAGCTCCCAATGAGCAGCTGACTGATTTCAAATTTAGGTTTCAAATGACTTGGGAGAGAATTCCGAGTGGTGTAAAGCTAAAGCAATGAAGGTACTTTTCTATATTACCTTAAAGATTTAAATTCTAATATTTCTATGTTGATTCAATCCATGGGAGGCATAACTATCCCTGTTGCTTATAGCATTACCATTAGAGCTGAAAATTGTTTGATTCAAGCTGGCAAGCTAGCTCCTAGGCCTCCAATGCCATTGTTTCCAAGTTTAGAGAGCCCAAGTACTAGCCAAGTGCCTAATTTAGCTCCTATTCCCACTCCTAGAAATCAGAATTTAAGTGAAGCTTCTACTTCATCTTCTAGTGCCTCAAATGAACTTTGAGAAGTCATGAAGCAATTACAAAATCTAGGTAATGAGCTGGTTACACTCAAGAGGCAGCAAGCCCAAGGTTTTAGACCTCATTTCTAGCCTCAAGCTCAGCCTAACATGCAACCATACCAACCTCAAAGACCACCCAATCTAGTGCAAATTTGAACCAAGCAAGACCTCTTGCCAACAGACCATTTCAGCCCTATAATCCCAACGTTACATCTGCCTCTAAGGCATTAGTGCCAGTGTAAAACAACATAGCTCAAGAGTATGATTGGTGTTTCCCATGCAATGAACCTCACAACCAGTCTATGTGTTTCAACGGTGCCTTAAATCAAGCATTAATGGTGACTACAACTAGTGTGGAGGGTGAAGGGAGTCAAGGAAATAACCAACAACAAGACACATTCCAGCAGCAATCAGCTCCAAATGATACCACACTTGCGGTAGAAGATTTTTGTGGCATGAATCAAACAATTCCCAAAGTGTTGCAGCCAACACAAGGTCAAAAAGGAGAAATTTGGGTGAAGAACAACCATTAGCTCCAAGCAATCCACAACCTTCTATCACTCCACAAATTATTGGCAAACAAAATTCAGTTCCAAACACACAAGGGCTGCCTAAAACAACTCTTAGGCCAACTCAAATGCCAGTTGTTGCTGCCCATATGCAAGGAATGAATGTGCAGGCCAAGGGACAACAAAGAGATGCTTCATCTCCATTCAACATCATTGATCAGATGAAGAAGACAAATGTAAACATATCAATGTGGGAATCACTATCTATCCTAGGCCAAAGAGATTTGCTACAAGCTGCCATGAAGGATTGGTCAACTTCAAATCAACAAGTCCAAATGCAAGAGAAGGTGCTCACAAATGTTGCCCAGCCTGAAGGGAATCATGGAGGACAACAAGGTAAAATGTTGAAGCCCCCTCCATTCTATGTTTCATTGATCATTGGAAACCATTTAGTACAAAATTGCATGATTGATTCTGGGGCAAGTAGTTTAGTAATTCCCAAGCAAATAGTTGATCAGCTTGGGAATTCAATATGAGATCATATCCAAAGGGGTAGTGCAATTAGATGGGACAACAAGAACAATAGTTGGAGTGATAAAAACTTGAGTCTTACTTTGCATGCATGCCCCAACGTTATTGTTTTACAAGATGTCTCAGTAATAGACCTTCCACCACTCTTTGCCCTATGTCTATCAAGGGATTTCACAGCCAAGATTGGAGGTTACTTATCTGCTGATTGGTCACACATGTTGTTCAGAACAAGATATGGAACCAAGGCCACAATTAGATCTGAACCTATTGCAAACTTTCACATTGAGCCTTACACTCCAAGTCAGATCAATACCAATTGTTCAACGTTTGATCAAGAGGATTATCCAAGCACTGATGAAGCTGACACCAAGGTTGGAAGTATCCCAGATCTAACTCTTGATGAATGGGTAGACAAGGTGCATGCTTTTGATCCTTATCAAAAAATAGAAGAACCTGAGCTAGGAGTCTATTGCATGCATGAAGAAAATCAGCCTATTCCTAGATCACCAAGCCAAACCACAAGGATGACAATGAGGTATGACTTGTTGTTTTTGATGGATCAAGGAGTAGATAAGGTGCGGGAGGTGAAGCTATGCTCATTTCACCTCAAGAAGTTAAGTATTATTCAACTTTTAGATTTTAGTTTGCATGCTCTAATAACACCGCTGAATATGAAGCCTTGATACAAGGATTGCATTGGTCAATTAAGAGAGGAATACAAAACTTGCAAGTCTTTGGTGACATGTGAGTTGATTGTCAACCAAGTTAAGGGGTAGCATCTTTGTCAAGAATGATCTACTCAAGTGCTACAAGAATGGTGTGGGACCTTATTGAAGATTTTGAGGGCTTTGACATAAAATCCATTCCTAGAAAAGAGAACCAAGCTGCTTTGACATTGATCGCAGAAGTTGGGGCAGCCTTCGACGTTGTTGAAAGCATTCAAAAGGACAAGGTACAAACAAACACCCATGTGATTGTAAGGCCCTCAAAGGTGCTGCACAACAATGTAAGTTGGCAAGTGTTTGAAAATGATCAACAAATCATCCATTTCTTGTAAGAAGACGCTGAGTTCTCGCCTAAAAAGTCGAAAAGTTGGAGTAGCAGAAAGTATGGCGACCAAGTGGTACAGCTGAGAACCAACAAACTACCAAAGGGACTTATTACTTTGGAGTCCATTTTCAATCCTAATGATCAGTTTAGGAAGGAGAAGGCAAACATTCAAGTCAAGGGAGAAGATTCAGTGTCCATCTTGGTGGAAGAAGGCAAATCACTCCAAGTTGGTAAAGTGACAACTGAGCAAGAAAGGTATGAGTTCATACAACTTTGTCAAGAATTCCCTGATGTGTTTTCTTGGAGTTATGAAGATTTGAAAGGTTTCAATCCCATGTTAGGTCAACACACCATTGAATTGGATCCAAGTACTAAACGCATCGTAAAAAAACAAAGGCATCAATCCACACATGAGCCTCTCATGAGAAAGGAATTGAATAAGTTGATAGAGTCAAGAATCATATTCCATATCAAGCATTCTAGTTGGGTGGCCAACTTGGTTCCAGTGAGAAAGAAGAGTGGGGAAATCAGATTGTGTGTTGATTTCAGAGATTTGAATAGAGCATCTCTCAAGGACCATTACCCACTTCCTTCCATGGAGCAGATTTTGCAAGTTGTTGCTGGATCTGAGAGGTTTTCATTACTTGATGGCTATTTGGGGTACAATCAGATTATGGTGAAAGAAGAGGATCAGTTCAAGACAACCTTTACAACCGTAACTTATGCATACAGGAAAATGCCATTTGGGCTGTCCAATGCTGGAGCTACTTTCCAAAGGGCAATGGACATGGCGTTCAAGGATTTGATTAACAACATGGTGCTGATATATCTTGATGATATCACTATTTTTTCAAAAAATGCAGCATACCATCTCTTTCATTTGAGGCAAGTGTTCCAAAGGTGCGAAGATTTGGGGTATCCTTAAATCCTAAAAGTGTATTTTTCTAGCTCATGAGGGAAAGCTCCTTGGCCACATTGTCTCCAAAGAAGGATTAGTAATTGATCCAGTAAAGAGTTGAAGCCATAAGAGCACTACCATTGCAAGCCAAAAGAAGGCCCTTCCAAGTTTCTTGGGAGAATAAATTTTGTTCGAGAGATTTGTCCCAAATTTTGCAGCCCTAGCCAAGCCTATCACCGAAATGTTAAAGAAAAGAATAGATTTCAAATGGACAGCAGAGAAGGCAAAGAAAGTTTTGAAGCAATCAAAGAAGCCATCTCTCAAGCCCCAACTCTCATTAACCGGACTTCCTACAAGGATTTCATCCTCTATGCATTTGGGGTGATGATACTATTTATGCAATTTTGGTATAGCGAAAAAAAAAAGACAATGAGGAGCAGCCAATTTCTTTCTTTAGCCAAAGCCTGGAGGACTATGAGGTGAGGTATTCCTTCATTGAGAAGCATGTTCTTGTAGTAATCAAGAGCTTGAAGAAATTCAAGCATCCAATTTCAAACAACAAGGTTCAATTGCTGGTTTTTCATGTGGGAGTTAAAGATTTCTTCCTCAACAAAGACTTGAATGAAAAAGGGCAGTTGGATTACTTGTGTCATGGAGTATGATATAGAGATCAAAGTCACCAAGTTGGTTAGAGGAAAAGGATTGTGTGAGTAGCTGGTTTTGAGTAAACAAAAGGAAGCATGCAATGAGAAGGAGGCTATTTTGGCGTTGCAAGACAACCATGAGCAAGGAAGCACTCAAGAGGAGAATGATGGTGTCCTCACTCCTTGCTAGACCCAAGACATAATGCACTTCCTAAGCACGGGTCTATGCCCTCCAGAGATGAACAAGACCAAAAGAAGACACTTGATTGCAGGCTGTCCCATACGCCCTTGTTGATGGTGTTTTGTTCGTAGTACAAAGGATGTGAATGGAGTGCTTGAGATCTTTATGCATGGGTCAAGAGGTGCAAGAGTTGTGCATTCTTCACGGGTAAAGAGAGACTAGCTGCCCTTCCATTGCATCCAATTTCAGTTGACCAGCCATTCATGCAATGGGGTTTGGACTTCATTGGAGTCATTAATCCCAATTCAAGCCAAGGGCACAAATGGATTTTAACAGCCACAGATTACTTCACCAAGTGGACTGAAGTAGTAGCACTCAAGGAAGCAAATGAATCTAGCATCCTGGACTTCTATGAGGGAATAACAACTAGATTTGGCATACCTACTACAATAATATCAGATAATGCATTGGCATTCATTGGGTCCAAGGTAACTGAATGGGTTATCAAGAATGGGATCTACCTAAGTACTTCATCAAATTATTAACCTTAGGGTAATGGTTAGGCTGAATCCACAAATAAGAACTTGTTGAGGATCATTAGGACTCTTGATGAAAATCGTGGGTCTTGGCATACTAAGTTGAAACCAGCCTTATGGGCTGATAGGATAACTCCCAAGAGATCTATAGGTAACTCCCCATTCAAGCTTGTTTATGGAAGAGAGGTAATTTTGCCCATGTCACTTGAGTTGCCAACATTGGAACTCATGAAACAGTTGGAGTTGTTGGAGTTTGAGCCCATGGAGGTTAGATATGCAGAATTGATGGAGCTCCAAGAAATTAGAAATCAGGCATCCCAAGAAATGGAGAAGGATCAAGCTTTGATAAAGAAGACCTTTGATAGAAAGGCCAAGAATAGATCTTTCCAAGTTGGAGATCTAGTGTTAAAATGGGATGCAGACAGAGCAAAACCGGGAAGGCATTCAAAATTTGATGCCATCTGGAGTGGCCCATACATGGTCACAAAGTGTAAGGACAACAATGCTTTCTAATTGTCTTCATTGGATGGCGAAGAATTACAGATTCACCAATGGAATCCATCTAAAGCATTATATCAAGGGAATTCTCCACCTTGTACATATTAGCTTAGGTTTTCATTCCTCCAAGTGCTTATGCACATTGCTCATTGTAGATTAGCTTTGCTTTCCCTAAGTGCTTTGGCACAAGCTTCATATTCCGGAAATGTGTTTTCTGTGCCTTGCTCCAATCAGATGGTGTTCCGTCCTCCATCTTCCTCCTTGCAGGTGTTCTAGTCGGTTGGGGTACCAAACAGAGAATTTAATGACTCCATGCCCAATGGATTGCTTGAGCAACTAAGAACTTCATCCGGCAGGTAGATGACCCCTCTGAGTCACCAAAATTGTTATCCAAAATGTGCCCCTTGCTCATTTTGTGGCTAACTCCCTTCATTCTTCCCTCTCTTGTGCCTCGGTCATAATTTTTACTTTTTAGGCACTCAAGACTTTCTAGAAGTGGCACTATTAGATAGATCTTTTCTCAGATTTCCAAAAAGGTAAAGTTTTCCTCCTAACTCCATGTATTTTTGAAGTTATGGCTCAGTGGAGTTTTTATGGGAAATTTTCCCATGTAAGGCCCGTAACCAGTAATATGGTGCCACGTGTCCAAGGAAGTGGTAGGGGTTGGAGGAAAACTTGGATTTTTTTACCAAGTGTTTGGCAAAATTTCAAAAGGGATATTTTGCCTCTGCAGGCCCGCCGTCCAATTGGATTGCACCACGTGTCCAAAGGGGAGAAAATTGAAAAATTTGACTAAGTGTTGGTGCCATGAAAATTCAGGAGGAAAGGCCCATGCCCAATCACGTTTTGCCACGTGTCCTATGGCCTCGGACCGGTGGAGCGTGGAGGTTAAGTTAGAATTTTGGTGAAATGTTTGGCGAGGCACAAAGCCAAATTTTCACTGGGCAGGGCCCGCATGCCAATGGCCTCATGCCACGTGTCTCAAGACCCGCGGACCACGGAGGAAGATTTGATAATTTGGTGAAGTGTTTTTGTAAAATTCAAGAGGAATTTTCGCCCCAAGACCCGCAATGAATGAGGACAGGCCACGTGTCCCTGGGGCCTGAGTCAAGCGCGGGGAGATTTGGATTTTTTCCAAAGGCTAAAAGGGAAAGGAAAATTATTGGCCCGTAGCCCCGCATCCAATAAGACACTGCCACGTGTCTCGGACCAGCGGAAGGGGGAAATTTGGGAATTTTTCCCTAAGCAAAATCAAGAGAAATTTCAAAAGGAAAGTCCGCCCCCAAACGCGAACCAATCACATCTTACCACGTGTCCGGTGGCGGAAAAAAATATAGGACAGGCCCACAGGAAAAAGAAAGGGGAAATCCCATGCCAATGGGGTTTTGCCACATGTCCAAGTCGGAAAATGGTCAAAAGTGACAGAAAAATTCAGGAGTTAAAGGCCCGCGCCCAATCATGTGATGCCACGTGTCCTCAGGTCATCGGCCCGGTGGAGAATTTTTGAAAATTTTTCCAAAGGCCAAAACGATGGAAAATGAAGCATTAAAGGCCCACGTCCAATCAAAACATGCCACGTGGCACCTGGAACGGCGGAGTACGGGATTTTTTGGGAAATTTTCCCAAATGCAAAAAAGTGGAAAATTTAAAAATTTTCACCCGCCAATTTGATTTGGCCCTGTTTTGCCCTAAAATTTCAAACGGCCATATCTTTCGATCCAAAGCTCGGTTTTCACGTTCTTTATATCAATGGAAAGCTGGTGAAATTATCTACAAGATTATGGGGTCATTTTTTTATATTTTGATGGAATTTGGAGAGAGAAAATTTAAAATGTCTCTGGCACGTGGTCATGGATAGAAATGACGTTTCAACCACCATTTTTAATGAAGAATAGTTCGCATTCTCTCCCAAAGCATGGCAAAAATGTCAGGGGATGGGCCTGTAAGGATGTCCATGCTGTTTTATTATGTTTTTGGTCGAGTGGTTGAAGCTCTCCCACATTTTCCCACGTTTCTCTCTCCGGGGTCGCTTGCACTGTAAAAGCAGAATGGGCTCATTTTTGAAGGGAGACACTTTTTCAGCTCTGCAACTTCCCTTTTTCTTCCTTTTTGGCAGAATTTGTGGAAATTTTTACCTTTCCATGTAATACAACACCCCTTTTGCCTCTTGGTCACTGTAATGCATTGTATTGGATCTGGAATGATAATGTATGCTCTGTGATTAAAATCCTTCAATCCTTTCATATATTTACCATTGTTTCCTAATCTTTCATTACATCTTGAGCAATTTGTGCATGCTTTGTGCTGTGTTTTCTTATGGATTGTGTATGTATTGTAGTATTAGGTGTCTGCAACTCCTTTGGTGCATCACCTCATTAGCATTAGCTTCATTTTCTTGCATTCCCTATCTTTGTCCCCTTGGAATTTAGAGTAGGAACTAGGAATTTAAACCTCTGCAACTTGTAAGTGATATATCGATCGAGCAGTTGAAGAACCAGCCTCTAATATGGAGATTCCTCTCCCATTTTTACAAGTCCCACACTTGGGGAGAGGATTCAATGTTGTGCAATCACACTGGATGTCCAAGATGTCAAACTAGAAGTTTGATTAACATCCGGGGTGCCATGGATTTGCAACAACAAGTACACTAGAGGTATAGGATCAAAATTGATTTTTAAAATAGGATATGAAGGAAAAGGCCTTGGTGTGAATAGCCAAGGTATAATTAATCCTATCTAGGTGGAGGAAAGACCTTGATATGTGGGTCTAGGATATAATAGTGGTAAAAATGAGGCAGAAGAAAGCTCCGAGACAACAGTGAATGTAGAGCCTAAGCCACAAGTCCTCCCAAAACAACATGTAAAAGGGAACATACCAGACTCTTTAAAGAATAATGATGAGAGAAAAGGAAAATTTGATATCCCGAAGAGGTATGATTGTGTCTTCTTTGACTACAACAAGGAGCCTATTATAACCCCAAAGATATTGTGGACATATCCATGTGCATACTTGTGGATCCAATAGCCATTGTGTGATTTGGTGTGGGAAGCAAAAGAAACATGCCAAGAGGGTTAAGGTTGATGAAGACAAGGGAAAATCTACCTCGTCTTAAGGAGAAGACACAGGGGACCAGAGCCACCAAGTAAGTAAACACTTCACGATATGTTTATCATGCCTAGTGTTTGCTTGCAACATTAGTAATCAAATATCTATATGAAGTCCTCATAAAGACCATACAATGATTATCTATCCCAATTTGGCATCGAGTAGCGCATCATAAGGTAGTAAACCCAAGCACCACAGTCCCAAGGATCGAAGGCGCTTATAAAATTGGAGGAGGAACAATTCAAAGGCCATTGTGTCATCTCGAGAGATCTCTTTGAAACAAAATCATGGTTTTGGATCTAGAGTGGAGAAAAAGAAGCTTTTTGGGACAAAACTCCTCCTCAATGGGGAGGTATGATCCAAAGGTCGGTTTAGTGAATGGAGTTTCCTAAAACCTCCTAGGATTTTTTATAGTACATTAGAAGAATCGAGAGATGTTTGTCTCCTAAAAGAACGTGAAAAAAGGAATCAATTGGAACAAGATACCATTTGTAGAAGATGTTAGTTGAAAGAACACAAATAAGGGAAACTAGTGAATTATGCAACGACACGTGGCAAAATGAAATTGGGAAAATTATAAAAATGGTTTTGTGACTCAATATTTGATGCTTGATTTCAAAAAAATGGGCTCCACTATTTTCTATCTAGGGGCCCTCGGCCAGTGGTTGACACACTCTTTTATTGGAGGGGTAGCTTTTTCACCGATATTATAAGTCATGATTTCACCACGAGTTGATTGGAGGATTTACCATGTGGTAGGTCCTCAGACCACACCATTTCTCTAATTTAAAACCGAGATGCAGATAAAGTCATGTATGGTGGACTATCTTGGTAATTTAAGGAACCAAGCCATGCATTGAGATGATAAACCGAGCCCGAGGATGAGCTATTGATGAGCTAAGGGGGAGCTAACAACCAATGTGGAATCAAACAAAAAAATGGATGGGAGATACTTGGCGAACCACATATTTCACTTTGCCGGTCAACATCTTAAAAAGTGTTATCCAAAACCTTTTCTCACACATGTGATATTATTCCCACCTACCAAATATCCCAAGCACTCGCTATGGAGGTGGTTAAGCCCACGTGAAATGCGGGTAAGTGGTGATAGGGTTAAAAAGGTGGACTAATCAACAACCTACATGGATGACACTAAAACGAGGGTAATCAATGTATGGTCTACATAAAATAATGTGTGGAAATAATTATTAAGGATTTGGATAGATATTATCCGAAGGAGGCTGCAAATGCTAAGGGAAGGGGATTCGAACCCCTTATCCATGAAAGCAAAAAAATGGGCTCGAATCTAGCTATGCTAAGAAAGTAAGACTTAACATAGTCTTAAGGATAATTGTTTTATCCTTTAATTACAAGCCTAAGCCTATATAAGGCCCTTAGCGTATCACTCAAAACAAAATCTCCTCACAATCAAATGCAAAGGAGAATGTAGAGAAGGCCTTAGGAATAGAAGGCAAATATTTGGAGAAATGTTGAATGCCTATATTATTATGGACATGAAGATATAAATACCTATTATTTATTTTAATAGGCATTGATGATGATAAAATTCCTATTATTATATAGGAAATTGTAAAATTTGGGAGTTATTATTTTAACTCACCAACATTGTAAAGGATGATTTGAAGCATGAGTATTCTCATGTAGTATCCTGGAGACAACATTGTGAAGCCGAGGAAGAAATGTAATACCTTGGAGAAGTACACTCATACTAGAGCTCGATTCTTTGATGTTGGGTGTATCACCAAGTTCATTGCTTGGAGGCCATGTAGAGAGCCCTAATCATTGTTGAGCTTGTTGAAGACATTGGGTATGATCTTAGCTTTTCTTAGAGGATGGATGCCATGCAACAGAGTGGAAGATGACCATAGAAGTTAACATTTGACCTTGTTTGACTTAGCACCATGTAGAGGTTATTTTTCCATTCAAGAGAGTGGAGGTCATTAGGAGATCTCAAACCTAGGACCATTCTAAGGTCTATTGAACTGATTGGTATACCAGGTTTGGTTGAACATTCATTATAGTATCGTAAAGTTTATTTTTATTGTACGATCATATTTTTATTATGGATTATTTTAGCTATTTTTCAAACTAGGAGATGTAGGCATTCTCTCGAACTTTGTTATCAACCCTGTGTAGTGTGGATATTATTCTTGCATTGTATGTAATTAAAGTTGATTATTTCAGGGTGAATTCGGTAAAAGAATAAATTACCTACAAGGGTCCGTTGGTCATGATTTTTTTCTGGTTTATGGATCAAAGTTGGATATAAGGAGACCCCCTTCCTCTTCCATTGCTACGACTTCCACTATTGAGGTTCTTATCTCTCAACCTCCAAGTTCCCAAATTGTTCTTGTATTGCCTCCTCTAGCATCTTTTGGAGATTATTTCACCTGGGTTCAACCTATGATCGATAGTAAAAAGAGGAAAGCACAATCTTGAGTGGAGGTTCTAGAATATGATGCGGTGGTTGCCCTACTTCACACATCTCCTCATTCAAAGAAATCCAAGACAACTTCTTGTCGGTTTCTCATTCATCAAGGTAGTAATTTTTTGAAATTTCTAAACCAAAGGGAGATAAGAATGAAAAAGACATATCAATATATGATCTTGACCTCACCAAGATCTCACTTGGTGAATCAACTCCAGAGGGTGAAGTGCATAACCATAGAGAAACTATCTCTATGTTCATTAAGAGAGTTGGGAAAGGAAGAAAACCTAGGAGCAAATGGAGGAAGAAAGTGTAAGTTCTTGCTATTTTCATCAATTATTTCTTATCATCCACCCACTATAAACTCTTCCACCCATTGCTGCTATTGCTGGAATTGATGTAAAAGCAATCACTGAGATTCGCAGGCATGTTGCTTTTGGTAAGGCTTCTGAGGCTTGGGTTGAAGGAATTTTGGTTTCAGGTTTGTAATTCATTGATGAAGCATGCAAAACATATGATAATATCATCTCATCCTAGGAAAAAATCAATTCAAGAATTTATACCATTGATAGTGAACTCAAGATTTGGGTAGATTGCATGCAAGACCTTCGGATCATGAGCTTAACAGATGAGAAAATACTTCTCTGAGAATATTTTTGATGAATCTAAGAAAAAATTGTCTAGAACTTGGACCTTTAGTGTGTAATGGAGGATAAAAGTACTTGAGGAAGCCACAACTAAATTGAAGAATGTAGTCCAAAAGGGAGAATCGCTGAAATATGAGATCTTTGCAGACTTTCAAGATCTTTGTTGTAAATCTTAAAGGAAAATTTATCAAAAAGGAATCCAATTTATGAAATTAAGGATAATTTCAAGTCACTCATCAAGGGAAGTTATTTAAAGAAGAATTTTTCGACAAAGAAAAAATGAAAGAACTTTTAGAACTCAATAATGTTGTTATAGAGGCAACAAAATGACTTATGTAAAATGGTGGAATTGCTAAAGAAATGGAGTATTCCCTTGGCAACTAGTTAACTAATCTTGCAAACACCATCATTCCCAAAAGCATAGAGATTTTAACTATGGAAATTAAGATCTGGATCTACGTGCTCAGGGCTTAAAGGGCCAACCTCAAGCTATTCCTTCTATTCCTTTGATGCATATAGGAAATTAAAAATCATTCATATAATTGATTTCAAGAGAAAGAAAACAAAACTCCTTTCACAAGTATCTCTGCTTGATGACCTTCATAACAAGCCTATAAGGTTAAAAACTTGTCTAATTATCTCAAAAACTTGTCAAATAACACTACAAAACCTTTAATGACTTCATAGGAACCTTATCCTTCTCTGAACCTCCTTAACAACATCATCCCATTTATGAAATAACATCTTCATAATCTAAAATAACCTTGTTCCAAATTGTTCTCACTTGGCCTTGTTTCCACTTCACTAGTCCTCTAGTTCAACCACAACATTTTGACTTCTTAACTTCTCCCAATCCTTCCTCCCTGTACACACACTTATTTCACTATTAGAAACAATAGATAAATGCATTCAAACCATGAAAATATAGGCTTCAATCTTGGTTATTCAAAATTGTCCTTTCAATGTTCTCAAGAACATGTCTCTGCTCAAAAATGGGTTATTGGATTTTACAACCACCCATTATGACTCATCACCTTCTTTAGTTTCCTTTCAATACTATTAATGTTCTTGAAAAATATTAAAGCTTAACTCCTTATCTAATTCCTTCTAGCTCAACCTTTCTTCCTTTAGGCCTAAACCCTCAACTAGGTCGATTTAGGTATTGTCATGAATATATTTACTTATGGAGGGATTCAATGAAAGATGAATTAGTTTATGAACCCATAATAATTATTTCTCAATATGTTCCAAGTTTCAACTATTAACTCCGAGCACAAAACTTATTTCCTTTACAAATTGACCTTTCTAGTTAGATTTTCAACAACCGTGCATTCGGGAACTTGAGAGGACTAGTAAAGAAATAGAGAAATTACACCAATGAAATTATAATATTATTCTTACAATGTTTATAGGATTCCATTTTCATTAATATTTACAAGTTTAATGTTTAATTTCATCATTTTGTGCACCCAACTATCACGCCCTAGGTCGATTGTTTAAACCCTTAGAAATCAATCCGAGAGAGGAAAACTTGATGTGAATTTCCTTAATGGTGGAACTAAGCCCTAAAATTTATGCTAGAGTTCTATTTCTAGGAGGCTCAATGAAATATCTTACCAATAGATTGGGATATGAAGCTATGTGCTTGTTTGATGCAACAATATTCTTTAGAAAATGTGCTAGAATAGGGGTTCACCCTTAGATGCCTACAATGCGGTCTCAGATCTCCTTCAAAGAAATGAACAAGCCCTCACATATGGTATACATCTACCAAAACCTCCAAGGAGTCTCTCATAAGATGATTTCATGCAAACATGCAACACAATCATTGTTTCACACTTAACATTTCCATAGTATGCTTGTAAGTATTATGCAAAGTTCCTTCATGAGTGTACACGAAATCTCTGGATTGCAAGAGCAAGTTTACAAACACAATAATCATTCCACTCTACTCAAACATACCTTAAAGTTGTCTCCATTATGGGGTTGATCACTTGCATGCAAAATAGAGTGAGCAATGTCTAGTCAAGCATTCATCATAACATTCATAGTACTCCCCTTGAGTTAGTATCAATGAATCTATAAAATAATTCAAGTAGTTAGTTTTCTAACCTCACATCAACTCAGAGTTTTGAGTGAGAGTTTCTTATTCACACAAAAATTAAGCTTCCCTTCATACCATTACATGCATAAAAGAAACTACTAAGAAAACACATAATTTGAACACCAAATACAATTTTCCTTTCATAAAAAAGTCTCAAAGTTAAAATTTTTCATAACATTCTCTTCCTCTCCATGAGGAATGCTTTCAAAATCCTCTAACTCTTGCTATATTAGAGATTCTCCAGCAATATGTAACTGAATTCTCACATTATAACTTCCCTAGATTCATTATGGTGACTTACTAGGAATGAATTCCCTAGTGACCTTTCAACTTCTCACTATAAGGCTTGTAACTGCCTTTATTCATCATATCAAGCATCTTAATGATGTATACTCTCATAAAAAAACCTAGACTCATGCTAACATAACAATTAACACACCTAATATCTCTTGATTCACCCTTATACCTCATTACACACCTTACAAGCATTACATTCATTTGAATATTCAAATATCCCTTTTTGGAGGAAAACACAAGAGAAGCACAACTCAACTTTCTCAACTCCATTGAAGGATTACAATGCCTTGTATGACCTTATAACACATCTATAGCTCCTACACAATAATCATGACTCAAAAAGTCTTGATCCATTGCAATTGAAAGTTCTCTCAAGGATGCTCCTGCATCATACTCCCAAGGTGGAGAAAATCCATGCATATACTTTGTTTGCTTGCTGATATCTTCATCTTCATAGTTCATCTTCAATATTCTCTTCTTTCTCTCACCATCCTTGTATTCTTCAATGCCTCTAGGGCCCCAAGTAGTTTGTTCTATTATACCGTTTGCCATGATTCTCTTTCATTTTTATCTATTTTTATCCATTTTTATTCTTTTCTCTTATCATCTTCAAGTATTCATTCTTCATACCTGCACATACAAAGGTTAGATCAGTAAAAACATACGTTTCTCCATGTTCCAAGATGCCTTCCATCATTATATACTTCATTTCCAACTTGTATTCATAATTTCTATCATCAAGGTCTTCATATTCTTGCTCTTTCACTTGTCTACACCCAAACTTCACCATCTCAAGCTGCCTCAACTTTGTAATTTCTTGTTCCTTGATTTCATTCTCATCCTCACATGTCCAAGAATT
This sequence comes from Taxus wallichiana var. yunnanensis, assembly GCA_018340775.1. NCBI lineage: Eukaryota > Viridiplantae > Streptophyta > Pinopsida > Cupressales > Taxaceae > Taxus > Taxus wallichiana. The sequence goes on from CM031242.1 coordinate 662,213,916, forward strand.
TACCTCTATCTCAGTTGCACCTACATTCTTCACTTTTCCATCTACTTCATCTAACCAATCTTGCAAAATGTCATCAATATCATGCACAAAAATTGTTCATCACCATGTTTATTATCCTCCAATGCCTCACCAACATCATTTTTCAAAATTTCAAGGAATTCACCTACTCCATGTTCAATATCAATCAACAATGAATCAAATTTACTCACCTTGCACTCTTTTTTTCCAAGCTCACATCTTGAATTTGATTGCTTTCCTTGAGTGTTTCTCCTTTCACTACTTCATTGTTTGTCTCTTTCTTCCTCCACACCATCTTCACTTATTTTTTCCTTACTTATACCTTCAAGAAGTCTATTTTTTTCTCTCTCATGCCACCCTTGTCAACTCATTCTTGATAATACACCTTGTTTGTCATCTTTTTCATTCTTCACTGCTGCTAATTTCTTCCACCAAATAGGCATAATATATCCATGATTAGGAATTAGTCTCATAGTCTCTTCCTATGTAATCTTTTCTCCATTCTTCTCTTCTCCTTTAAATTTATCTTCCTCATTCTTTCTCTCTCTTAACCTCGATTTCTTCTAGCAATATGCATCATAGGCCATTGTACTTTCTTTTTCATATTAAATTCAAAAACATACCTTGGTCCTCTCATCATCTTTTTCAACTTCTCTATGTCTTCTCTCAGCTTCATCATCTCTGATTCCATCCATGCTTCATGTCTCTTCTTCTTCTCTCTCTTTTCTTCTTCTCTTTTCTTCTTTTCTATCTCTTCCTACTTCCTCTTATGGCTAAGAAACTTCCACAACCTCACTATTGCTTCATGTGGTTCAATCTCTTTCACACTAGACAAGTTTTTTTCACCTTACCTTCCATACCTCACCTTGGCCTTACCAGGTATTTTGGTGTCTGTACTATCTCTTCTCAACTTCACACTTCTCTTTACTTCACTACACACACTTCACAATAAACTGTTAGCCAAAAAAAGCATATATTCATAACTCAAATCAAATCACCATACAAATATCCATGCTCTGATACCAAATGATGCAGAGAGGAAATTAAAAATCATGCTTATAACTGATTTCAAGAGAAATAAAACAAAACTCCTTCACAGTCTCTCTACTTGAGGACCTTCCTAACAAGCCTATAAAGCTAAAAAATTGTCTAATTATCTTAAAAAATTGTCAAATAACACTACAAAACCTTTAATGACTTCATAGGCACCTTATCCTACTTTGAACCTCCTTAACAATACCACCCCATTTATGAAATAGAATCTTCATAATCTAAAATAACCTTGTTCCAAATTGTTCTCACTTAGCCTTGTTTCCTACTTCACTAGTCCTCTAGTCCAACCAAAACATTTTGAATACTTAAATTATCCCAATTCTTCCTCCTGTACACACACTTATTTCACTATAGGAAATAACAAATAAATGCATTCAAACCATGAAAATATAGGTTTCAATCTTGGTTAGTCAAAATTGTCCTTTCAATGCTCTCAAGAACATGTCCTCTACTCAAGCTTAGGTTATTGGATTATATAACCAACCAATATGACTTATCACCTCCTATAGTTTCCTTTCAATATTATTGATGTTCTTGCAAAATATTAGAGCTTAGCTCCTTCTCTAACTCCTTCTAGCTCAACCTTTCTTCCCTTAGGCCTAAACCCTCAAATAGGTCGATTTAGGGTAAAATTATGAATATCTTTAGCTATGGAGGAATTAAATGCAAGATAAGGGGGTTTATGGACCCCAATAAGACTTTCTCAATATTTTATAAGTTTTAACTATTAACTCCAAGCACAAAACTTAGTTCCTTTACAAATTGACCTTTCTAGTTAGGTTTTCAACTGTGCATTCAGGCACTTGAGAGGCTTGGTAAAGAAATAGAGAAATTAAAAGAATGAAATTAAAAAATTCTTCTTATAATTTTTAGAGGACTCCTTTTTAATTAATAGTTACAAGTTTCATGCTTAATTTCATATTTTTGTTCACGTAACTATCAAGCCATAGATCGATTGTTTAAACCCTTACAAATCAACCTAAGAGAGGAAAACTTGATGTGACTTTCCTTAATGGTGAAACCAAGCCCTAAAATTTATGGTAGAGGTTTTTTTCTAGGAGGCTCAACTAAAGATCCTACTAGTAGTTTGTGATATGAAGTTGTGTGCTCATTTGATGCAACAACATTCTTGAGAAAACTTGCTAGAATAGGGAGTTCACCCTTAGATGCTGCAATAAAGTTTTAGATCTCCTTCAAAGAAATGAGAAAGTCCTAATAAATGGTATACATTTACCACAATATCCAAGGATTCTCTCATAATATGATTTCATGAAAACATGCAACATATTCATTGTTTCACATTAACCTTTCCATGATGTATGCTTGTAAGTCTTATGCAAAGTTCCTTCTGAGTGTACACTTTGAAATCTCTCGGATTACAAGAACAATTTTACAAACACAACAATCATTCCACTATACTCAAACATACTTTCAAAGTTGTCTCCATTCTAGGGTTGATCACTTGCATGCAAAACATAGTGAGCACTTTCTAATCAAGCTTTCATCATAACATTCATAGTACTCCCCTTTAGTTAGTATTAATGAATCTATAAAAGCATTCAAGTAGTTAGTTTTCTAACCTCACATTGACTCAAATTTTGAGTGAGATTTTCTTATTCACACAAAAATTGAGATTCCATTCATACCATTACATGAATCAAAGTAACTACCAAGAAAACATATAATTTAAACACCAAATATAGTTTTCCTTTCATCAAGAAGTCTAAAAGTTACAAATTTACATAACATTCTCTTCCTTTCCATGAGGAATGCTTTTAAAATCCTATAAATATTACTATATTAGAGCTTCTCCAACAACATGTAACTAAATTCTCACATTGAAACTTCCCCTAGAATCATTATGATTGAATTCCCAAAGTGACCTTTCAACTTCTCACCATAAGGCTTCAGTAACTTCCTTTATTAAGCATATCAAGCATCTTAATGATTTATAATCTCACAAACACAACCTAGAATTATGATAACATAACACTTAACACACCTAATATCTCTTGATTCACCCTTATACCTCATAACACACCTTATAAGCATGAAATTCATTTGAATATTCAAATATCCCTTTTTGGAGGAAAAAAAAAGAGAAGAACAACTCAATTTTCTTAACTCTCTTTGAAGGCTTACAATGCCTTGTATAACCATGCAACAACTCTAGATCTCATGTACAACATCATTACTCAAACAAGCTTGATCCATTGCAATTGAAATTTCTCTCAAGGATGCTCCTACATCATCCTTCCTCCTATGGTTCAAAAGACTCCTAACTATTCTATTTTGAAGTTATCTTTATTATAAAAAAATTGTAGAATAAATTCAATTTATGTAAATAAAGTAATTAAGTGTTTTAACACTTGATTAAGAAAAATTAGTTAGTTAAAGGTAGTTACTCCTTTGCTTATCCTATATAAGTGATTTAACAAATATTGAAAATATGCTAAACCCTAATTACAGAGTCACAACGAAATGATAAACAATAAAGTACAAATCTGACCTAAGAAATAAGCTAGAAAAATATGAAACCCTAGGTGCAAGAGAGGGAATAAGAGACTTAGTTGATTTTGCAATAATCTTGAAGATTTACTGAGTTGGAAAACTCAAGAAACAGGAGGATGGACTATTGCAACCGAGCCCACAAAATTACATAACTATCAAAATTTCCGGACTAGGGTGCTGCCTTCAAGTTAGGGGTGCCTAAACATTGGAGATTGGTTTGGGCACTTGAGTATGTGAAAAATCTATATGAAACTAAATTTTGTAGTGTCACATAATGTTTGGTAATATTCATTTGTTGATTACCTTTAGGTCATAGGAAGATCGCGAGTTCCCTTGAAACCTGAAAAATAAAATACATCTGTAAAACCACAAAACACATCAAATCCTAAAAAGAAAAAGATACAAATGTGGATTTGGACTGACCCTATGACAATCACTGGTAGAGTGAACTTATGACCAAGCACTACACTACATCTCAGACTCTATGTAGTTCCACATGTGTGTAGAATTGTGCCCTAAGTGTTTCTTGTGCAAGATGCACTGAATAACAAACAATAGATATATTTAGTAATGTGAGTAGATGTGTGGATGTCAAAATTAACTTCTCCTCCTATGAAGTGTATGTAGAAGAATACAATCCCTTGTCCTTTGAGTGAGTGCTAGATGGATGCTTTGATGCTCTTGAAATGCCTTTAGATGCAACCTTAGGTGATAGTAATAGATTCTTAGACCTTGGTCCTTTACTATGGTCACATAGATTTGTATTTATATGATTCCCTTGTTTACATTTCATAATTAACAAATAAAAGGCTGACCACTAAGAAAAAAATATGCCCAAAAGATAAAAGAGGCTGAAAATGGGAAAGTTAGATACAAATAGGTCGGGGGTGCCCATAGGGGATGAGGGCACTTGGGAACTGGTGTGCAGAGTCAAGAAATATAAAATAATGAAATTCATACTAGGTAGTGAGGTGTGAAAGACTATAGAAAAACAAGAAAGAAAGTAAAAATGCCAAAGATAGATGTTAATTACTAGTTTTCTCACTTAGAAATCATATGAATAATGTTATATGATCAAGACCTAGAAATGTACCCAAGTGCATGATTTAGTTTCTACATTTTCTCAAATTTATGTTGTTGATGGAATACTCGATAACATAAAGTAGATTAGAGATGCGTACTTGATAATCATGTAGATAAATGAAGAAATCATGCCGAGGAGACAAGAAAAAACGTGGAGTGATAAAATGAAGTGTGGAAGCTAAAGAAGAGGAAGTGACCCTAGGGGTGAAAGTGTATGTGTATATATTACTTTTTACCAATTGTCATTGTCACTTTAATAGTTCATTGATGTGATTGCTACTTCTCATAAGGATGAAACTTCAAGAGAGAAGAGCAAAAGAATAGTCAAATATGTGTATATGACAAATTTGATCCATGTATTTAAAAAGTACATAAAATTATGTAAAAATGCAAAAAGGAACATGTGCACCCGATCCGTGATGAGTGAAAATGATAGAAAGGATCCTGAAAATGTTGTAGAAGAAATTTTTTTGGGTGATCTCAGAATAACAAGTTTTTTGGGTGATCTCACGCCAAGTGTGAGTTTTTTGGGTGATATCACACCACGATAGAAGAAGTGTTAGAAAGAAAGGTCTAGTGTTATTCTTGTGAACATGTATAAATTAGAAAAGCTATAGAAATGAGGCTAGAACACTAAAGAAACCTCAAAGCTTTGCCAAATCAACTATTAACCATTAAGATAAGAGATAAACAAGAGCTACTCATAAACATACATTAAAACTTTGAAAAAACATCAAAATAACATATATATACTACTATATACTCTTTGAATGCTACAAACATTAACTATGAAGATCCAAGCAATCAAATTTGATTGTTAAATTCTCAAGGGTTTGAGAGTGAAGGCTCACCATTAATGGCTACAAGACCATATGGTTCCCCTCATTTAATTAAGCTTGAGTTGGAATATGCAATGGAAGATAATAGCTCAATAACAATGGAAGAATACTCAAATCCTATTTGCCTATAGTTTATGTTAGAGGAGGAGAAGTGTTCTTAGAAATAGGGAGGATGAGGGTTCTATTTATTTTTTTCATTTCAAGAAAGGGATAGTTTGGATGCATGTGGGACAAAAAGACCCAAAAGGTAAAATCAAAATGAAATGGACTTTGGAAAGTGAAATGCACTTTTAGAAAGGTAAGTGCCTTTTAGAAAGTGAAAGGGGATTAATTAACCCTAAGTGGCTTAATTAATAGGGATAGGCTTGTGGAAGCCATTTAGAGGGGTATTAGTGTGATTTAGGGGATTAGAGAGAGTTAGGTGGGTTATTTAACTATCATAGTGTAGTTAATAAATGGAGATTAGAATAGTTAGTGAAATTTTAGTAATAAAGTTGCTTTGATCAAACTATAGGGATTAAGAGTGAAGGCTCACCATTAATGGCTACAAGACCATATGGTTCCCCTCATTTACTAAAGCTTGAGTTGGAATATGCAATGGAAAATAATAGCTCAATAATAATGGAAGAATACTCAAATCCTATTTGCCTATAGTTTATGTTAGAGGAGGAGAAGTGTTATTAGAAATAGGGAGGAGGAGGGTTCTATTTATAGTTTTCTGATTTCAAGAAAGGGATGTTTTGGATGCATGTGGGACAAAAAGGCCCAAAAGGTAAAATCCAAATGAAATGGACTTTGGAAAGTGAAATGTACTTTTAGAAAGGTAAGTACCTTTTAAAGCTCGAAAGGGATTAATTAAATCTAAGTGGCTTAATTAATAGGGATAGGCTTGTGGAAGTTTGTTTAGAGGGGTATTAGTGTGATTTAGGGGATTAGAGAGAGTTAGGCGGGTTATTTAACTAGCATAGTGTAGTTAATTAATGGGGATTAGAATAGTTAGTGCAAGTTTAGTAATAAAGTTGCTTTGATCAAACTATAGGTGTCTACATTTTCCCTCTTTGGGGTGGCATAAGCTACACCACTTCAAATAAAGTAGACAAGCACAAACAACTAAATTTTTGAAGGAGTGGAAGAAAAATTAGTAGAGTGAAGGATGCCCCCTCGAGTGTTGATGGGGTGATGGAAGAGGTCGATTGATGATAAAAAAGGAAGAAGATAGAAGAATGAGGAGGGACAAGATGTCCCAAGTGAAATAGTAGAATAGGGAAGAAAGAAGAAAGGGGATATAGAAGAAAAATAATGAGGAAGGGATATTGAGCTATCAATGATCCTAGTATCGTGTAAAACAATATTTATTTCATCACATTGCTAGAAATCTTCATCATCGGTCCTTATTAAAAATATAAGCATACGATAAAAGTGTAAAATGACATGAAAAGCCAAAATATGAACAATTATCCATTTCTAAAATGCTAACTCCATGAAACATACAAAATGTAATGCAATATGAGAAGTAAACAAGTTGATATAATAGGGAAACAAGTACAAACACACATACTCAAACCAACAACATTCAAGATAGTTACAAAAATATTTTGTTATCGAGCTTCGTTCCCAGATGTTCATGATAAACAAAAAGGGTTAAAAGTGGTGCCCTAAGAAAGGATACATGCGAGGGGAATTGATGAAGGACACATGGTCCAATGAGAAAGCATTGTGTGCTATGAAATAATACCAGACAACTCGTTGTGCCCCGGTGTATAGATGCAGAAAAGAAGTGTAGATTCATAAATGGTTGAAGATCAGATGATCCATGATTCATTTGGTTCCAAAACACATGAAAACACAAGTGAGATATGAGATGAATACCATGTGTGTGAGAAAAATTTCAGTTGCGTATGAGCTTTTACCAAATTTTGTCAATTTTTGAATTTTTACAATTTTTTGGTTTTTCAATAATTTTATAATTATTTTTTTGGAAAATTATGATTTTTGCGCTTTTAGAGTTTTGATTAGTCATAAGAATTTAGAGATTAGAAGAATTCCTAAAAGCATGAAAAATTCCCTAGGGAGAAGAAAGCAGAGTCGAGTCACAAAAATATGCCCGACGGGATAAAAACATGTGAAAAATGTTAATTTATTAAAATAAACTACGTGAATAGTTACAAAAGAGGTGAAAATGACCATGGTGGGAAAAACATGCTCCTCGGCTAGAATGGTGGGGAAAACATTGTGTAACGGGGTCAAAATGACCTTATATACCCTCCCTAAGAGGGGGTAAATAATCATGAATAGTGCATTTATTACTAAACCTATTTTGATGTTTATCGTGAGTTGATCTAAGTTGCGAGAGAGATGGTGAGAGTGCAAAACCATAGGTGGTGTATAGACATGGTCTAGGAGTATGCATGAGAGGAGGACGATGGACCCTTCATGAGTACCCTATCCTTCTCTATCAATTTTGTCATTTAATAACATTTATTAACCATTTTAAGGCCATGAAAATGTGTGTGTGCACCTTAGGGACGTGTAGGAATCACTGGGCACATGCATGCATTGAAAACACATGTGTGCGCATGTGCATAAATTGAAAATTATTTTTGTGCGGTGGGCGTAAGTACCAAAAGAAGCACACAAGTGTGCGGGGAGGGGAAATATGTGCGCGTAAGCGCATCTATTGAAAAGTGCATGCATGTATCATGAAGGACACACATATACATGTTGGGAGGGGTAAAAATATTTGCGGTGCGCACATCATGATTGACATGCATGTCTTTGGGAAGAAGGTGCACATCTTAGGCACATAGATGCCAAAAAGGTAACGCAGGCATCTAAAAGGAGGTACATGCATCCTAAGGGGCACACATGCACCGAAAATGTGTTTTAGCCCACACTTAGAAGGATTCTTAGGAGTTTAGTATAGAAGAAAATATGAGTTAGTACTTAGAAGAATGTTAGGGATAAAATAGAAGAAGATAGATAAAAGAAAGTCTTAACAAGTGTTGTGTTATCTTGTAGAGATGACGACCATCTTACAAATGAGAGAGCGACACAACCGTTTGAGCACCTAGAGGTGAGCTTCTCTCAAAGAGATAGGCAGATTATGTATATTTTGTTAGAGGTCACATGAATAGCTTACGTGGCACAAATACCATATATCACTCTAGACCATGGTCTACTCACAACCTTAGCTGAGAGATGGCATAACGAGAGCCAATGTTTCTAGCTCCCGATTGAGGAGATGACCATTACTTTAAGGATTCTCGCATATACAATGTGTGCCTATCTATGGGTAGTTGATAGATTATACTAGTGATAGAGATCAGATCCGATCACTTGGCTGAGATATTTGGTTGCGATGAGATACCTCACCGAGGTATGACGGTATAGATGCACCAGTGTATTACAGATCTGGGACTATCCGAGTGGTAGTCTATCTTATGGAATTTTTCAGTGGCATCTTGCTTACTGATAAGATAGGGACATCATTTTCACTTGGCCTCATTGGTGTGATATGAGGATTGATTCGAGGTGAGAGATATTGTTGGGGCTAGTGTATGTTGGCACACTTGTATTGGGATTTGCATTTGATCACATACTATGGTCAGAAGACATGTAGGTCCAACTACTTTGTTATAGATATGGGCTTGGGACCATATAGTTGTTGGTCACCCTATAGGTGCGTTACGAGTTTGAGCTCCTGATGAGCCATCATTGATGGGATGGGTCCCAGATGGTGATGATGTTCATGGACACATGGGGGAAACATATCACTATCACCAAGTTTTAGATGAGATCCAACAACATATGCTAGTATGGAGGCCATACTAATAATATCTATGGGTAAAGGAGTCACATGAGCTAAGTATATACATGGTTAAGTACTTTTTGATTGGCAACTGAGGATATATCATAGAGTTCTACATAGTAGATCAATGCCAACTATAGTTTGGTGCCGTACAAGATGTCTGGGGCTAGAGATGTGGTATGCACGTTGAGCTTGAGAGATATTTGATATGGGGCCATAGATCCGGTGTAAGCGGGGCACGAGTTAGTTTTGATCAGATGGTACCATAGGTATAGGATCCATTGAGACAGATCAGGGATCCTAGAGTGATGAAGGCATATGCACCATGGTATCATACAATTTTGCCTTGCCATCTCTATTCCGTAGGCCGTATGGGATGCAGGGGTTAGGCCACCATTAGAGTAGTTGAGTGGAAGTGACGATGATGCCTTAGGTGATGATGGATCCGATGGACATGGCCATGATGGTAGTGGTGGATAGGGTCATCCACGGGACGAGAGGAAGAGACCAAGATAGAGATAGATCCCTATAGCTCCACATATACAAATGCCTTGAGTGGGCATACCGGTTTGGATCTAGGTACTTTTATAGTAGGTGTCTCCTCGGAGATTAGTGCCACATGGTCCTCGCGGTAGTGAGGTACACAACATGGGATGATTCCTAGCCCACCACATAGTCCAGGAGGTGGTAGAGGAGATGGGGGATGGTGCCATGTGACACCAAAAAAATTAGTAGATAGAAGCTCGAATATTGAGGTTCAACTCTACTATAACAATATATGGCCAGTACAACAATTGGATGCAGATAGAGATCATTCGAGGGCACGAGTCCAGACTATTACTACGAAGATGATCTTCCATGAGATGGAATCTTTGAATTATCTCCCATTCTTGGCTGCCTCCTTTCATTAGATCCTTGACTTGATTCATTTTCATTCTTTTTTCTTTGAATGAATCCTCCTTGAAGCCTCTTGGGTTTTAAATGGCACTTTAACAAACCACATTCTGGGGACAACAAGTCCCTCCTCTTTAATGGGAGAGGTTCCCTTATTGAAAGCAAGGAACACAACTCTATGTAAAACTTTCTAAGTGTGTATTCACGATACTTTGAAATGTTTTATGCCCAAAGATAATCAATATGAAAGAATAGAAGAATTAAGGAGATGAGAGAGGAAGAACATAACAATACCTTCTGGAAATATAGATAGCAGAATATAACCTTATACGTATTGAGCTAGGGAGATTAGAGTAGAATCATTCACTTTCATAATAGATATAATTCCATAGACACAAAGTTCCAGAAATCATATAAACAAGAACACAAAGTTTCTTATCATAAAAGATGGATGATTCACAAATTTTCAGACAAGGAAAGAAGGAATAGCAAAGGAAGAAAGGGAAATTTTTTTGTATTGATTACTTTGAATCTATTACATCTATAGAGTACCAAGATCCAACCCTAATAATGGTGTGAAGAAGCCATTAAATAGCTTCCAAGAATGGTTACATTCGATTCCAAAGAAAAATGATGAAATTGATTCAAGAAACCAACATCTAAACTTCTCTAACACCTCGGCTATTTCAATACCTGGCAGAAAAACTAGATGCATTGAATCATGCAGCTATTCATCCTACCTTTGCAAACTTTGAATTTGATTTGTCCATGTGGGAGAGATTTAAACTGAAGTGGGCTGAGGATGCCTTTTGTATTTTGTGCCTTTTAGAGAAATGACACTTCGGGACATTTCAGCCCGCCCATCCACTTATGATATAGGCGACACGTGGCTTTACTTGAGTGATGATGAATTTGAGGTTCACTTTTGTAATTTTAACTCTTTTCAACATGAGCTCAAAACTCAAATGCTCTCTACCAACCTACCTTCCCACTTTGACTTTGAAGTGGGCTCAACATTTGAATTTCATCCCTTGGCATGAGTGGGGCCACTGGTCACTTTATAACTTTAAGCTCTTTTGGAAACAAAGCCAAAATTCCCAAATCACTCTGATGGCCCGCATTCCTGCTTTGACTTTTGAAAGAATCAAAAACAAAAGAGGCCCTCCTATCCACTATCACTTGAAACATGGCCACGTGTCCTTTACGCGCCTATTCTGCATTTTTGTGTTTTTGACTAAGTTCCCTCTATTTGGAAAAGGCTTTATGTCTGACCCGGGACACGTGGAGGATTCCCACTCATTTGAGTTTCGCTTTGGATTGGTCCCGAAAGGATGCCGAGCGATGCGTGGCTCCTTCCACCTATCCTAGAATCTTCAATGGCCGACTCTATCTCCTTTTGACTTATGGGGACCCTAGACACGTGGAGAGTTGGTGCTTTTTTGGGGAATCACCCTTGGCTTTAACCCTTGAAAGTGCATCGATGAGATATGTGGCGACGTCTACTAGCCTTAGAATTTTCAATGCCCGATTTAAATTTTTTGTGGCTTTGACCACATGGAGGGCTGGCACTCATTTGAGGTCTATCCCTTGGGCCTCACTTCTGAAGTTACGTCGATGAGACACGTGGCGCCATCTACTGGCCCTTCCATACTTAGCTGATTTGGGCACATTCTATTTTCTTCGAGACTTGGGACACGTGGTAAGCTTGCACTCATTTGATGTCATCCCTTGGGCCTCACTTCTGAAGTTGCACCGATGAGACACATGGAGGCTTTTACTATCTCTTATTTCCTTATCCGATTCAACAACTATCTCTATTCCCTTTTTGACTCGGACCACGTGGTGATCTGCGTAAGTTTGGGGTCTCTCTTTGGGCCGCGCCTTTTGAATTTGTGCCTATGAGGCACGTGCCTCTGCGGTCCTTCTATACTTAGCCAATTTGGGCCTCGATTGAACACCGACTTTCACCATTTTTTTCTTGAGCTCTCGATCTCCTTTGATGTCATTGGCCTCCTTCGCCGACCCTACTCCATTATTGGATTTGGAATTGGGCTCGCATGAGTGAACCGCCCTTTCGATTTTCTCCTGTGTGCGGGGTTGTATTTGATCAATTTTTCAGGGGAAAAATTGGGATAACAAACACCAACTCAAATTTTTGAAACTTGACTTGAAAAATGAGCTGAATTTTGAGGGTGACAACAAAGCCTAGACTGTTCTATCACCACATGCCTTTTATTTTCCAAGCATATTATACAAATTATTTGAACTTTATTGAAAAGATGATACCTTGCTTGTAATGGTAGATGAATATTTCTTTAGATCCTCTTTCTCAACCTCATGCTTGAGACAATATTATCTCTTATTATTCAACTCAGCTAGGGCCTCCTCAAGTTGAGTCTTTAAAACCTTGATTATTTCCTCATGAGATAGAACCAATTTCTCTAACTTCTCTTCAAAATAATCTATTGCCCACCTTAAGTTATAAAGATACCCCATTATTCTCACCAAATATATCCCTCTAGACTTTTAGGATACTTCCAAGGGCATGCTTTGATACCAATTGTTGGAAGTGACAATAGACTAAGGGGGGGAGTGAATCATCCTCCAATAAAACCTTTCACTCTATACTTCAAAACATTAAACACACATCCTCATGAAACACATGTATCAATGTATGATCACAAACAAATATAATTCACCATGAAACATACTCAAAGAAAGGATCATAAGATATACAAAAAACCCTCTTTATTGATATTCAAATCAGATCACCACTCTTTATTGATATTCAAATCAGATCACAATGAATTGATGTCTTCAACAATAGTCAACAAGATACAATCAAGAGATACCAAGACAATCAACCTTGTCTCATGAATACATAAGAAGATATTATTCTTTTCAAATGACTTCAACTCAATATCAGACCTGAAAATACTTCAAAAACCTATAATGACATCAACATGCTATGAAATTAGCATTCAAACACATGACACAAAATCTTCCCTCCATCAACTCGCCATCAAAGAAATTTCACCATCCTTTGCTTCACTCAAATCCTCCTCATGAAAAGAATACCATCAAAAAACCTAGAATGAGATTCTAGGGTTTTGGGCTAGGCCCAAGGGATTTTTCTTTACAAAAAAATTTTCTTTAAAAGAAGATAAAAGGGGTTCCAAAATATTAACAAGATTGTACCCAAAACATCACTTTTATAGCCTCTCCTTCATTCAAATTCAAAAAGACTAGTTTACATCCTTTGGATTGATCTTATTATCTTAAATAAATTCCATGAATTTTATCACAATAGTGTCAAGTGACCCAAGTAGGTCGGTCTAGCCAAAACCCTTCATTCACACACTAAAAATCCTCAAATCTCCATTTTTGGAATGAAAAAAATACCCTCATGCAAAAATAGTTTTATTAAAGATCCAAAATCACCATACATAAGTAATATGTCATTTAAACATCACAAATGGACAATTTTCATGAACCAATCATATTATTTCATTTAATGGGACCAGTGGCTCATTGCCTTCACAAAACACATGTTTCCAACACCACATCTTCACCTTTTGGCCTTAAGATTATCTAAGAACACCTCAAATATGGAATGTGACCACTCAATGGAAATTTCAAAACTTGTATAAAAATTCTATGAAAGCTATACCTCTTGAAAAATCCACTGGTTCAAATCCCAACAACAATTTCCTTCACCAAACTAAGCTATCCAAAAAGTAGTTTTTAAAACACAACTAGTTAACACCCTTATTGAAACTTTTATGACCTCCGAATGGATTTAATGGATGAAAAATTCATCCCTCTTCAAATTATAGATGATATAAATCCTCAACCAATCCGTTTTATGCACTAACCAACTCAATCTTTTAGTAAAAGCAATAATATTAAAAAGCAAAAAATATTCTTATCCATAAACTAAGATGTAACCATATTATAACTCATCATAATGAAACAAAAATTATATAATTGTATATATATATATAAACTATATTTCCAACAAAACTTTAATCACCTCCTAACTCCTCATGTAGCTCTTGTAATGTCAACTTTACTGAAGATTACTTCTAACTACCCCAAAACTGCCCTTTGACCAGTCAACATAAATGAAGCATACTTGACCATTTATAAACATCACCACAACCTAAAAATATCATGGAAATCAAGAAAAACTCACATAAATCCTATCTTGGTCATTTAGTTTTCAACTCCTTTAGACAACCTTGTCCTAAACCGAACTTCTTTAGAAAGCTCGGCTTGTTTGAGTGAGGTTCACTCATTACCATAAGCTATATCATAAATTTATGGAAATGTGTAGTCCTATACATTATTAAATAATAATACAAGTACTATCAAGAAAAACTATCCACTTAGGAAGCAAATCTCTCAAACTACTTTCAAGCTAGGGTTTCAAACTCATAAAAAGTTGTTTACCTTATTAACATTCGTTCATAAAAATGTGTTGATGAAATGACCTAATTATTTTTGGTAAACCTTATAGAATAAATTTATAAAAATCCATTAAATCCACAAGGTCCCATGCAAAGCACATAATTTAGGGTGAGCATCAAAGACCCAATTCAAGCCTGAAATGACCTTGTTCTAGACCTGTCTCACCAAAAACATCATATCTTGCAAAATATTATTTAGAATGACTTAAAAATTCTTATCACACCTCAAGGAAACCCATATGAATAATCTAAAATCATTATAATAACTGAAATAGCTCTCCATATCTCAACCCATCACATTTGCATAGCTAGTCCTTAGGGTTTTACACTATAAAGGCTAGGGTCAACTGAAACAACCTCATTAAAAACATGAAAACTATCAAATGGTCCTAAAATACATGGTACATCATAATACCACTTATTACATGCATTAATGATCTCATATAACTCCATAGCTCAACCTTATGCCTCTTAGCATTCATACCTGCTCCAAATGAGCACCTGAAACATGGTCACCAACACGAATCCACACTCTAAGGCTCATGTGAGTTCCCAAAAATCTCCAATAATATTATCCATCATGCCAACATGATCATAAAGCTACCAAGAATCTCATATCACCATGCACATCACCTAGGCTATCTAGATCATCTGAATATGCTTGCAAGAACAAGCAATCCTCACTTTGAAACTTATGAAATCACTATGAACACCTACGAATAACCATGTCATCAACATTCTCAGCATGATATGACTCTACTCCATCATCAAATTTTTGTTAATGAGGTATTACATCAATGATACACCTATACAACAACATGCCAACAAAAGATACAATTTTTGGCGATCTGAAAAGAAGAACCCTCTTTTCTCCATTCCACTTCTTCCCATTTCTATTCCTTAATCTTGTTAATGTATGGTTTATTTATTTTAAATATAAAATTTTGTGTTCATATTCATGGATTAAAATGTGTTGAAATTTGATTCAATATGCATTTTATGTGTTGTGGAATTTTCATTTATGTAGACCCATATGTTCTTTAATTTCATTTGCATGCATGAGTATGATAAAGATATGCAATATTCTTATTTAAAAGTGCAGTTTATTATTTCCCTCATTCTTAAATTCAAGCGGTAATATTGTAAAAACAAGGAGAATTTAGATATCCTTGATTGGTTGGTTAGTTGTAACTGTGTTTCTCTGATCAACTTGTCTTACCATATTTTGCTGTCGTAGTTCCTCTATCCTAGTTCTTTGTTTATCTTATGTATTGATATTCAAGGAGCCATTATCCACCAATATCCTTATTTAGGATTGATTAGCCTATAAATTTGTAAATAATTTAGTGTTTTAAGTTTTAGTTGAATAAGGGAACCTCCCCATTAAAGAGGAGGGACTATCATCCCCTAAAATTTTGTTTGATTTCCAACAATTTTTTTTTTTTTTTTTTGTGCCCACCATGGGGCACATGTTGTGACATCCAAAAATATTTTTCACCACAATTAATCTTGAGATTTTTTTGTATCTTGGAGCAGAAATACACTCAAATTATGAGGGCTTAGGGTATTGAAGATCCTACTTTTCGGTTAGTAACAACAACATGCATTTCAATTATCCCTAGATAAGAAGGGTAAAAGAAAGAAATCCACCAACACTCCTCCAACAAAGAGAATACCTGGTTCATCTTCACAAGTAAATACTACCCGGGATTTGATTCTAGTGGGTGTTATACTTACTTTACTAATTGTTTTTCCTAGAATGGCTATATGTGTACCATGGGGACATAATATTGACCTTTGACTCTCCCTCAACCTCTTTATGACTTGCCCAAAGGAAACTTCAAAAGAAATTACTAAAATTTAGAGGAGATGGCAAGGCTCACCGAGATGAACATCTCATAGATTTCTTTTTACATGTAGGGTCTTTGGAGTGACACGTGATGATGTATCGATTACGTTATTCATTAAAAGCTTGCAAGATTGTAACACCTCTAACATGGTTGATATTTATGATGACTTCTATTTTGGGAGTTGCAAATGTTGACATGTGATTCTTGTCTTAAGATGATGTACTCTTATGAACTATGAAATCATGTTTGTTATGGATAATATGTTATCTATTGAAATAGGTACAATTCTGCCATGTTTATGCTGAATAGAAAATGAAGTAATTCATCTTTTCTTATGTTGAATAATTCACTTCTTGGGAAATAAGAAAATTGATTC
This sequence comes from Taxus wallichiana var. yunnanensis, assembly GCA_018340775.1. NCBI lineage: Eukaryota > Viridiplantae > Streptophyta > Pinopsida > Cupressales > Taxaceae > Taxus > Taxus wallichiana. The sequence continues at coordinate 662,230,817 of CM031242.1, forward strand.
AGTTAAACTAATTCATAGTTTTGGTTGCACTCGAATTTGTGCTTTAGTTTTCATAATTTTTGGATTCAGAACAACAATATCTTGGATCAATTTTATTGATCCAAGGTATGCTTCTAATTCGTGACCTTGTGGTCATATTGACCAAGCTGGATAGATCATGTGACCTCTGAATTCTGGTTGTCTCGAGTCAAATGATCTTTGTTTCTCCCTGATTCGTAAGTGATCTTGGAGGGTGATCTTATTCTTCTTTGGTAAGTTTGGGATGCAATTCTTTATTTAGACTAAGGAACCTAATTAAATTTATGTTCCTAAACTGGTAACCCTATCCTAAAGTGGTAACCTATCCTAAGTTACTATGTTCTTTTATTTATATGGGAAGTTAATAATTAAGGGACCTAGACTAAACTTTAAACATTACCTATGGACCTAAGTTAGTTCCTAGACTAATGTTGAACTTAACCTAATGTTGGCTAACCAAAAAGGGGGCCTATGGGATGACATGAACAAGGGGGAAGGTTGGTGGCACCAACCTCTAGGAATTTATGAGGAATTAAAGGCATGTTTATCTCTTTGAAGTTTGCCAAATTTGGTGAATGCATGAAATTTGATAGGGAGGGTGAGTTGGCACCTCCGCCAAAGTGCTAGTTGCATGCATTTTTGAATTTAGATATGGCCACATGTAAGATGGCGGTGGTGGGAGATGTGGAAGGACTGTCAGTCCTGTTTGGCATTTAATATTTTTGGAAATGGCAAAAAACCACCTAGGAAGGAGGAAGATGGAAAGAAGAGAGTTTTAGTTTTGTTTTGGTCATTTGTTCTTTTTGAGCTTTAGCTCTACATGTTGTTTTTCTCTTTGAACCCTCTGTTTGAATCCTTACATGGCGCTTGAAGATGAAAATAACACTGTGGAGTTATAAGAAGAAGTAGAGAAGGTTTGAGGAGTTGGTTGGCATTTCGTGGAAAGGAATCAAAGCTCTGCTTGAAGATTTTCTATGAAAAAGTGAAGACAAGAGCTCTATCAGGCATGATAGGCCCTATCCATTAAGTCTTTACTTTTACTTAAATGATTCATAAAAAAACTCTGCTCTTTATGGAAATATTCTGGTTTTGATTTTGTGATTGCTTATTCTTTGCTTCAATGGTGTTTTTTGTTGCTTTGGATGCATTATTGATTTTGGTATGATAGTTGGAAAATGAGATCTGGGAGTATCGTTTTCATACTTCTAGGTAATCTTGCTTATGCTCGAATCCTTATAATAGTGGCCTGAAAGTGAGTTGTGCTTTGTTAAGTGATCTTTTGACTGCAGGATTGTTTTGTAATATATGTGTCTTGGTTTGATAGAATATGAAGATTCTTGCTTGAATGTTTTCCTTATTATCACTATTGGAAGTCTTAAATATAGGAAACCTTGTTAAGTATCGAGACTTATGGTAGGGACTTGATGATTTGGTGTTTGTGTTTGATTTTCTTACTATTGCAGACTTTAAAGACCATCATTTGTTCTCGATTGAGGAAAAATTATGCTAAGAGTTGTATGTATTAAACATTAGTATGGCTATGTAGAAATCCTTAGATTTCAACTTGTATGTCCTCTTTTGTTGTCATTAAAAGAATTTTGAAGGATTCTTTGTGTAGACATTACGCCATTGTTTTGGGAAGTATAACATGTTTAATGTTGTGTCTAGTTGTTTGATAATGGCAGTGGGAACCGTTATTCTATTTCAACTTGCTTTGAGATTGTAGGTTATTAGAGGAATACCCAATTCGTGTTTAAATATGAAAACCCATTTTGGGTATCGTATTGTTGTATTTTCTCATTTCATGTAGATGGATTTCTTAAAAGATGAAAGGAGAAAGTCATATAAAAAGTTACATCTATTTTACTAAGAAAAAATGTATCTTTATTATGATGATTATGTGGCGTCATTACTTATGTAATTTGTTGGTAAAGAAAGTTGTAATGATACTGTTTTTTAAATTATCTGCTATGACAATTGTAATCTCTAAAATACTTATGGATTCAGTGAATGTATCACTCCTTCTTGATGATTAAATGAGGTGATGGTTGCTAAAAAATAATTTATTACAATACTTTCTTGTCATGAATGGGGATATATTATTAAGTATTATCCTAATAAAGGAGGGAAATTTTTATACTTAAATGTTATGGAATGGTTGGGGGGATTTGAAATGTTAGTTGGTTTATTCTCCCAAATAGAAAGGTAACTTATAAGTTGACACTCATAAGTAGATCCTTAAGCAATATAAAAGGAATATGTTTGAATTACATAGATATATGTGTATGAATTATGGATGTATTTAAACATATGTAATCTATTTCATAAATGGACATTAGTCCATATTATAGGGAAAAAGTATACTTCCCATGAAATCAATCATCGAGACATAACTTAAGATCTTGTTAAGTGTTAAGAATGTTGTAAGTAAATGATTGAATGTGTTCTTCCTTTGGATTATTTCATTAATCAAAATTTGGAATGCTTAAAAAGGATTAAATGGAATTTAGAACTTCATCTCCATGAATTATAAAATAAAGGTTTATAAGGAACTCACTTAAGCTAGGGTTGAAATATGTAAGGAATCAATTAACACACTTTCATAACTTCAAGATCAATCATGTCATGACAATGCAGGTGATTTGTTTAAAGACAAACTTAAGCATGTAATCAAATGGTTAGGAAGTAGATTTTACCTACATACCTACCTCACATGCAGTTTTAACTTGTAACCTTATAGGATAAATGACCTAGTTGAATATTTAAGCGTTGTTGTAATTAATCCTAAGACAATGATTAATGGGTTAATAAACTTATAATCTAAGGTATGCCAATCCAGTTGAGGAAACTTTGTTGGATGTTGGCACACATCAACTATAGTGTAGTACCTTTGTAATGACAAGGGTCATTATATGATACTATGATGCTAGTTGATATGTCTCAACACCCCACTCAATATGTTTAATTGATTTGACATAGTTGTAAGATCTGGATCATGGTTCTATCCCTAGGATAGAAAGATGATCTAGTGTCGAGGTCAACTCCTATTGAATTAGGATAACTAGACACACCTAATCAATTTACATTGATTGAGTATGTCTATGTACCCTTAGTCACCATGAGTAGTCTTCCACACTAGTGCATGTTGTTGCCCTTGTCTAGTATGAAATATTGAATCGATTGGATGACAAGAGTCACGAAAAAGACCACTCTAGATAATAGAACAAGTGTGGTGAGGTAATTATTCCATTTGATGAGTATGCCATCAAGGAATGTAAACATGATAAATATGTTTAAAAACTTTGGCCAAAGTATCGCAAGTCTGTTGGTTGTGTTGTCTAGGTCACCTAGTTTAAGAAATGATATTTCGAGATGAATATCATTGTAGATATTCGAGATAGGCATCTTAAAAAAACACTTGGGTACCCCTAAAAGGTTAAAAGAACCAAGTATACATTGTATACACATTATTGAGTTAACATGGGAGATAGGTTTAATTCCGAGTCATGAAATGAGATATTGGTGATACACCAAGTCATTAAAACTCCATATGGTTTTTTGATATAGGATGGATTGGCATTGGAATGTGTGTTCTAAATTATGTTAATTTAGAACATAGAACATTATGGATAATTTTTTTTCCCTTGTTTTTAAAGTCTTAAAATGGGAATGTTACAAAGATAATGCAACTAAATAATTTTATCATCTTATGGATGATAGTATCATTATTTGGGATGCAATAAAAACCAGATTTGAGATTAGGTTCAAATGAAAAGAATATACACATGCACACTTAGCAAAACTCTCCCAAATGAAGAAGGAGCCTTATGATCCAATGAGAGAGTTTGTAGCCAAATTTAATAGACTGGTTCACAAAATTAGAAGAAAGTTTGCCACCCAACCTACCACTTAAAATCTGAAATGTTTCTTAATCAATGCTCAATTCCCCGAGGTAAGTTCACATTGAGAAGGGCATGATTACCAAATTTGGAATAATACCAAGATTTTTCCATAAGTGTTGAGGATGATCTTATTATGTCAGGTAAATTGAAGAAAAAACCGTCAAAATATAAAGCTTCCACTTGGTCAATCAAATTTTGATCATTGAGTTAAAAATTTGGCTAATGATATGATTGCTATTAAAAAGTAGTTTTATCGAGAATGTTCTATATAAGGATATTCCTAGAAAGAATTTCAGCCAAGGACTCATTTACCTATTGCTCAACCTAAACTTACCATTAAAGCTCATGTTGTGAAGGTTCATAAATGCGGCATGTGAAGTGGAAGAATTAGAGCATGAGGTTGTGACTAAATAACTGGAAGAATTTGGAAGAAGATCCCAAGGAAGTAAATGAAGAGGTTGAAGATTCTCAAATCAACTATGTTGTGTATGAGTCCAAAGAGGATGATTATGAAGAAAAAATGGCCGAGATGAAAAATGAATCATATGTAGTCATGAAAAGGGAAAAAATAAGTAAGAAGAAATAATATTTTCAACTTGATAAGAAATAAAAAGATAAGGAAACCCCTTTTGTCATTCCATTTGTTGTGAAGAGAGGACCACTCATTCCTACTCAGAACTAAGAAGGTAAGTGTTTTGTATCCTCAGTACCCCTTCCTCTTCATCATCTATACCTAATAAAATAATAAATTCAACATCAAAAACTTCTAAAGTTTATAAACTAAATAATACCTTTGTTTCAAGTCAAGAAACTCCTTCCTCTTGAGGGTATTTCAATATAATATAACATATAAAGAAAACTAAGATTCAGATCTCCAAAGCTTAATTTTATCAAACTCACCCTAAGGCCTTTTCTCAAGTTTCAAGTTCATGAATGTTAAGCCCACCCAAGCCACTTATTCTTCCAAAGGACTCTTACCTACTCCCAAATCCCCCTCTATCCAAAATTTTATGGCTTATACTCCCCACCTCTCGAAATAATCAAGCCATTCTATGTAACTTTGTTGATAGTTGTGCATAATTTAGGTAACTATGTCATTGATTTTGGTGCATTAGATAATGTAATTCTACACAAGTACAAGTAGCCCATGTACTAGGACTTATACTAACTTGAACATTTGGTTCATGCTACTCCATGGAAACTAAGGAAGTACCTTTGGTGGGAAGGATAAAAGATGCTCAAGTAGCGTTTGTTTCTTTTCCTGAAAAACAAGTCAGGATAATATTCTCATTGTTGACATACCTCCATTTTATGAGATGATCTTAAGCAAATTTTTTTAGAGATGTAGGAGGGGAGATCAAATGGAATGGTCACACATGCTTTGATCCCCACGAAGGGAGAAATGAAGAAATTTTTCGAGAGACAAGCCAAGTACATAGTGTAGAAAACTAATGATCCTCAAGCACATATTTTGTACAAAGACATCGCATTACCTTTGGAATTACATGGCCATGCTCGGACCAGAATGAATGTCCCTAAGGTTATTCAAGATGATTCAAATGATGTTTGGACCCTTGAGTTTTTGGAAGTTGTTCTACGATAGTGATTAATTATTACAAAGTAACTATTGTTCCTAATGATGTACACAATGATAATATACAATAAGATCAAAGAAATAAGCAAGAAATGATATAAAACCATAAGAAAGAAGGAGAGATAAGAAGACATAGCAAATTTAAAATTACACATGAAGTGATCTGGGTAGGGTAAAGTGCTGAAAAAACTGAAAACAATGTTGTAAGTGCTCACTGTAAATTATGGAACTCGGAGCAGATCCGGAAAAGGGCACCCAATGTAGGGTAGAGGTGCTTGGGCATTGGTGACTAAACTTGGGCGTTGGTGAATGTGCAAATGTTAGAAACTACTTTATTACGTATTACAAGGTTTTCACTATTGGCTTCTGTTGATCACTTGATATTTGATCCTTGATCATCGAAGGTACCTATAACCTACAAAAGAGAAGTTAAATTACACATACCCATAAACCACATCAAACATAAAAAGGAAAATGTAGAATGGTTAGTCAAACCGATTGCGATGGTCACCGATGAGTGAACTTACAACTGAGCATTGCACTATTTCTCAAACTCCATGTAGTTTTGGTGTGTGTGTGTAGAAATGATGCCATAGGAGGCCCTTGTGCAAGTTGCACTTGATAGTGGGTTATATCTAGAATGTAGCAATGTAATAGTATGTGTGGATGGAATATAATATAATTTCCCTTCCTATGTTGTGTATGCAGAAATATACAACCCTTGTCCCTTAAATGGATGCTATATGGATGCCTTTGAAGTTCTTTAGTGCCTTTGGAATGCAAGCTTAGGTGATGATAGTAATGCTTAGTGCTTGGTCCTTTATTTTGAAAACATAACTATGTATTTATATGATTCCCTTGTTTGAATTTCATAATTGACAATTGGAAGGCCAACCCATAAGTGAAAAAGATTCCCAAAAGATAAAAGAGACCTAAAAAGAGTGAGTAAGATAAAAAGGGTTAGGGGTACCAAGGAGGGACAAGAGCGCTGGGCACTACTATCTGGCCTGGGCACCTAGTGTCTCAAGTTGGTTGTTAGTTGTGGAGTTTGATGGTGATAGTGATGGGGGCTTCACCCCCTTGTGGGGTCACAGGGGATGGCCCCTCTGGTGGGGGTTCGAGGCGAGGCGCCTCAAAAAAGCCATTTTATATGTATTTATGCATTGTGAAATATGGACCATTCATTATTAGGTCACAGATCTAATGGGTGGTTTTCTATGTTTCCCCAAAATGATAAAAACCCTAATATATTTAAAGGGTCATTATGTATGAGGCTCATTGTAAGTGTGGATGCACTATGAGAGAGATTTTTTTTGGATTGAATAATAAGGATTGGCTATTTCTGGTGGACGTAGCCCATTTTTGGGTGAACCACATTAAATCTGTGTCTCTGTTTTTATTGCATTATTTTCTATTTTACATTTTCTACATTATTGATTGCATGCTTGTTTATCTGTACAACTAGTATAATCCTAACAAAGAGCACACAGGCACTCTATTTGTCATGGTTGGGCATTGGTGTCTGAAGTCATGAAAGATAAACAAGTAAAGTTTTGACTGGGATGTAGGGTGTGTAAGACCAAATAGAAAACAAGAGATAAAGAAAAGAGGCCAAAGATAGTTTTCAACCACTAGTTTTCTTGCTTAGGAATCATGTAAATGCTAGCATGCTTTTAAGACCTAGAAATGTACCCAAGTGTGTGATTTTGTGTCTACATTTGCCCTCAATTTATGTTTTTGAGTGAATAATCAATAACATAAAGTAGATAAGAGATGTGTACCTTATGATCCTATAGAGTGTGTGGTGAATAGCATATTGACTAGTGAAAGAAGCGTGGAGACTGAAGGAAGTGGACCCTAGGGGTGAAGCGTATGTGTTGTGTGTTGTTAGAACTTATGTTTGATGATGTAAGATGCTCCATGTTTCATATTAAGGATGGACATACAAAATAAGAGAGAAAGAGAAGTCAAAGTTCTATATATGATAAATCAGAGAAAAATGTGTATAAGTATGTAAAAGTATGCAAAAGTGTGTAAAAAGGAAAGTGTGCACTTGATATGTGAAAGAGTAAGAGATAAAAAAGTGTCCTATTGTTTTGAAATTACTGGATTTGTATCTTGAAGCCTGAGGTTTTGGGTGATCTCATGCCAATAGCGAGTTTTTTTGGGAGATCTCATGCCAAGAGAGATTTTTTTAGATGATCTCACACCAAGTGAAAGTTTTTGGGCGATCTCATGCCAAGTATGAGTTTTTACATGGTCTCATCTTTGAAGAGAAAGTTTGGGGGAGAGAGGTCTAATTTTACTCTCTTTCCATGAATATGCCCAATAAGCACCATTGAAGATGATGCATCCCGATTTGTTCGATTTGTTACAAATTAGTTTTGATTGTATCGATTGTTTCGATTATACTTGATAGAATGCATTATGTGAATGAAGGCTAGTGCACATTGTTACTAAAGAACTACTGTAGACTATACTTTATTGAGAAAATATTTTTCTTCCCCTATAACATTAGTGACCAAGGGAGGATAGGAGCACCCAAATGCTAGTGTTTTATTTTGTGTGCTAGTGTCTGCTCATGTTTTGGACCCAAGTCGATTCGGGCCATTCTGTGATGTGTGCCTGTGTTGTTCTATCTTGTGCTAATATGAACTATAGTTTTGAGCTGTTATAGGGGTGATTTTTTCACCTAATGTATGACCCCCTTGTTTAGGGTGCATGGGATGATAATAGGATAATGTGGCCCACATGAGATAACCTAATGATGATATGAAGTGGATAATTATAGGGCATAGGAAATTTGCATGGTAGATACCAAAGCACATGAACATAAAGTGGGCTAGAAATATGTGTTAGTAGTAAAATTAGCTAGCATGCAAAAGAAGACAATGTAACAATCAAGTATGCAGATAAGATAGACCATGAAAAGTGGGTTTCAAACATGGGACATCACTCACAATGTCACAATACAATTAGGGCTGAAGTAGCCAAAAGTATACAATGATCACATAAGACATAGGGCATAGATCGCAAAAATAACATAGAATAGAAAGCAATAACAAACAAAATGTATTAGATAACCATGGTTTTATATAGTCCTACAAGGAAAATGCTACACATGAAGCACCTATTAGCATATTAGAAAGATAAATAGTATGTCAAGGCATTAGCAAAAAATTAGAGTAACTTGTAATGAGAAATAGTGAATAATGTAGTAATAGAACCTAAAGTGTGTAGAATGTGGTAGTAGTGAAAGTAGATGCCCCCAAGAGCCTCAATGGGACCTGGTAAAAGGTACAATTCCAAACATCATTATAGCATGTAAAAACTTGTAAGAGATCTACATTCACCTCAAAAGACCAAGTGAACATGCATGTGTATATATAGAAAGATGATGACATACTAAGAATCCATCTAGTATGGAAAATAAAGTGTAACATGTAAATAGAATAAGATAACAAGAATAGATGTAACCAAGATATGTAAATGTAGTGTATGAGTGTGATGGTGTGGTATGAAAAATGTGAAGATGATAGGAGAAGTGTGCCCTAGTGGATGTGTATGAGATGAGGTTCATTTATAGGAACCCTCAATAGTAAAGAATGAACCATAGAACAAGAGTGTGTCATCAAGTAATGTGTGTAAATAGATGCTAGAAAGATGTATCATGAAGCACAAAACATGAAGTGTGAATGATGTGAGGTTCATTTCAGAATTATACCCTTAGCAATGAGTATGAACCATGGAACTAGAGTGTGTCATAGGGTAATGATGATACAATGCGTGTATCAAAGGGTATAAGAGTATGTAAAAGTTATGATGCATGAAGCACAAAGTGTGGTAGTAGACACTAGAGAGAAGTGATAGTGATTAGAAAGGGGGAAGAAAGCGTGATGCCCCTAAGTGTGTGAAGAGTAGGCTATTTGATGATAGTGAAGGGAAAGGGACCTCCACCCGATGTCTAAGGAGATAAAGGCATGTGACGATGCTCTAAGATTGGTGGTGTTGGAGAGTAATTATGTGCACGTGAAGGAGACCTATGTGGTGAAGGAGATGGTGAACATCTATGTGAAGGGGCTTCCCGAGTAGGGGACTTAGGCTAACGAGGTGGACTAGTGGACTGATGAGGATGAAAAGGTCATGAAGTAGGTCATGTATGAATAAGAGAACTAGGTGTAGAGTGTGCTTTAGACTTGATATGCATAGGAGGCCTAGATACTATGACTGGTGTATTTGAAAAAGTGGGTCAAGGAAAATGTGTGCATGGTGGAACGCCTTTCATAGTAACCAATTGTTTCTTTGTGAGGGTGGCGGAGTGGGTATATTATATAATATGCATGATATTTGTCGGTGCATAGAGGAACACGAGACAAGATTTTCATGGGCACGATGTGTTCTAGCCCATTTACGGGGATTTATACATATTCAGAAAAGAGGACCATGTGGGTGGAATAGGAGCCACCACATTGTTACATGTATGGGTATATGAAGATATTGCTATAGTGAGGCCACTTTGTGGGCCTCCTACGATTACGTGAGACCTAATATATTTGTAGTGAGATGGGTAGGTACCGGGAGTAAGAGACTAGACATGACCACCTATAGGTTGATGCTTGATTAGATGGGACCAAGGGCCATCATATAAAAGCCATGTTATCATGAAATTATAGCACCTCCTGAATGGATTGAGTTTGAGTGGGGAATTTGGTGTAATTTGTGTAACATTAGGCCATCTCTCAAGCTATGGGATTTGGGGCTTGAGATGACCCTCCAAAGAAGGCTGGTTCCGCTCCTAAACTCTACCACAAGATACTCCTAATGCAGGAAAGAAAAATAATCCTAATATAAACTTCCAAGGGACTAGGGAGAGAGAGAGTACATGAAAATAAATCCTACACTAATAATGATGATACACTAGAAAAGGAGGTTGTTAATCATTATCCAACTACTGAAATGGAGAGAGGTGAGCAATGGAAAGGGTGGAAAAAATGCACCACAAGCCAAAGATGAGATTCACACAGAACACCACTTCAAACCCATTAAACACAACTCCCACAAACCTACAATAAACATCAAAATATGCATAGTATACCCTGCAATGAAGAGAGGCAAGTAGAGACAACAAAATATGTGAAGGATGGACAAAATGCATCACAAAAACATAGTTTATTGCTCCATGAGTTTACATAGTACAACATCAGTGGGAAAGAGGAAAGAAAATTCCATTACAAATCTTGGAGAGGATGCTTAATCTCCACATTCAACCCTAGCAGAGAAGAAAGAGAGAGGGGGTAGAAAGGAAGAATGACTAACTCCCCTACAAAATGAGCCCAAGATTATAATTTATAGAATGAGAAGGAGGGAGAGAATGAAATCCTGAAATTACTTTTCCAACCACTTGCAAGTGATAATAAATGCATGTAATTAATGGTATTTTACTTGCAAAAGGCTCCCCATGATGTCCCATGACCTACAACAGAGAAAGAATGATTTCCCATGCTTCTTTAATGCATTCCCAACCACTCTCCAACAACCAAACTAAACTGGGCTCATTTTCTATGAAATTAACCATCAAATATTCATCAATCCCTAAATTTATTGGGTTTTGCATGTTGGGCTCAGAGCCACAATTCCAACAAGACAAATTTTGCATGATTCTCACAAGAATTTCTCAAGTTATAGCTTCCGAGTGATTACATTTATTTTGAGTTCGCATGAGACATGCTTGAACTCCACGGGACTGAAAATTAATTCTTTGGATGGAAAATTCAATTTAATAAGCTTCTCTCTTTCTCCAATTTTTTTCATATCTTTTGAATGATCTTGCATTAAATAAGTTTGGGCCCACCATTGTTTTTATTATTTACATGGGAAAGGGTTTAATATTTTAAGACATTGCACATTAGCCAACTCCTGGCCCAACCGGTTCTTCATTTGCATTGGTCTATGGGCTATTTGGATGTGGTGAGTCACCTCGTAGCTTCCATCCATGTGCCTACTCAAGTTTTTTTTTCATGCCCCGGGACCCTTCAAATTTAGTTTCTACGTTGCATCAACCTCATGCCACAAGCTCTCCTTTCTAACATGCTAAATTGCTATCTTGAACAACGCAAGTCAATTACATCGGTCATTCCCTTTACTATCCTCCTATCTTTATGTTCCATGTCGAGTCCATTACGCTGCTTTATGGTGGGGTTTCATACCACTTGGTGCCATGTGGGATCATGACCCACCGATCCACTCCTTTGTTAGCTTGGCTCTCACGACACGGTCCTATCTTTACGGGCTACGTTGATATTGCATCGGTCTCATGCCACATGGATCATTGATCTCCTTCCAACATGACACTAAGTGGAGCTCCCCTCAAAACATTGAGTCACCTACTTTCAACTCTACGATTGCCGACTACCTATATTTCACCTCGGCTTGGATTATGAGCCCTTGTTCCACGTGGAGGCCCCGCACAACCTTGGGGTCTCCACTAATTTCTTGACCTTAGAAGTTGCGTCGAGGGGCCACGTGGTGACCCCTCACCTCTAGTCTTTGATAGCTTACTCGTGAGCCCCTATGCTAAGCTTGACTTGTCTCGCTAGCATTAAATGAGACATCTCATACTATTGCACATGGCTTGGCCATGCGTGAGGGTAATTTCCATCATGAAATGATTTGGCCTCATCTCGTATAGTTTAATACACACTTCAATTATACAAATGGTTCATCGAGAGATCTAAATAGCTTAGCCCATGTCTATGGGCTTGATACAAAACTCTCGCACCAACTTGGGCCTTGAAGGAGTAAAAATTAGAAACCATATGTTACTGTGGTAAGCTGGAATGATTATATCAGCTTGTCAAGCTATAATTCTAGCTTGATGGCCTATTTGATTTTGAGACTTGATACCTCCAAGTGTATAACCCGATGCATCATATAAACATCTCGGTTATCTGTTTGAAGTTCTTGGTCCTGAAATTGCATGGGCTTGGTCCATTAAATGACTTAGGTCCTTTAAAGGAGCTCATTCACATTAGAAATTAGCTCGCCAGATGTAAAGATGAATCCTGACCTCCTTTTCAAAAATGTGACTTGGTGTATGAGGGAGTGGCTTGGCCCTTCAAAGAGCTCACTTCTTGTAATAATAGTTCTTCCTCAATGCACGGTGCACCCAGGACCCGATTTTCGTGTCTTGCATAACTCAACCATTTCAAGGGGAACTCGGCTTTGTATCTCGATGCATTGAATAACACTTGGGTGGCTCGATCTTCCCAAGAACTAACTCACTGTGCCAAAAGATATTTCCCATACCATGTGACTCAAACTTCTACAAGTGGGTTCAACCTTGTGTAAAGGTAGTTAGAGCTCATTCAAATCCTTTCAGCTCAACTATATGAATGAGCTCGAGTGCAATAGAATAGCTCGGTGCCATGGAACTTGGTGGAATTCTTGTGAGCTTAATGAGCTAAAAGGTAGCTCGGTCCATGTCTTTAAAAACTCGATGACTAATCTTACAACTCGATGCCTTCAACAATTCAACCCCTCACTCCAAGCAGCTCAATCATGTAATGGAGTAGTTTGGCTATGAGCTCAACGAGCTTATTAGAACCCAAAGGAAAGTTTTAACCTTCCTCAACCTCTTCTATTTTATGAACTTGATGGATCCTCTGAAGTGCTTACTAAGAGAGTCCTCATGTGTAAGCCAACCTCTATCATTGTCCAAATTCACTCGGGGGATAAATTAGATAATAGGCCATATAAGACTACTATGGGTGGTTAGAGGATGGAGTAGAGTTTTGGTGCATTCAATGCACCATGTGGTTAGTGAATTGATTCCCAAGAGTGGCCGAGCTGTTTCAGGATGAACGTGTATCGAGAAAGTTTAGTATGGCTCAAGATGTGCCTCCAGAGTTATATGTATGGGTGAGAATTGATAGAGTGTCGAGGTGGACAAAGGCTAGAGTCCAACAAGAGCATAGTTAGTGCACCTTGTCCAAATGAGGTAGATGTGGCCATAAAACTGATATAGGTGGATGATCTTTGGGTGTACCTAGGCTTGTAGTGAGTGGTGGGCAACACATAAATGGGTGCTATTATTTCTATTTGTTGTAGATGCGGTAGGTGGACTATCGGTTGGAGGAGTAGAGAGGAAGACAAATGCCCCTAATGGAGATGGCCTAGCAGCGAGTACTATCGGAGCATGGGTATTGTTTATTGGTACTTATTTTTATAGGTTGATTGTTGTATATTGTAAAATGTGTGTAGTAACTAATGTGTTGTTGTATGGTTGCAGGTGATGCTTATTGGTCATTGATTTTTGATTCATCAATCCGCACACTAACATAAAATGTGCCTCCGTGATGTGCTCCCGGGAGGTGGGATGTTAGAGTGAGTGGATTCTATTGTGGGTGAGCATGCCCATTTGTTTGAGTTAGTGGCTATAGTGGCAGCCACATGTATTGTACTATGAGTGAGCATGATGAGGCTTGTGCGGAGATGGAGCGAGTGAGGGAGGATGCAAGAGGAGGAGGAGATATAAATCAAGATATATTCATGAGATATGTGGAGCTTCGGGGTGTTTCATAGAACACTCGACCGATGTGGCCTTACTACGGAGGTAGGTGGAGAGATATAGAGGTCACGACCAATGACATAGATTGAGCGGTGAAACATCTAGTTCTAGAGCTCCCATGGTTGTATATAGTGATAATGATGATGATATATGATGTATATGAGCATAGTGATGGATGAGGGCTTGCCCCCCTAGGATTTTTGATGTGATTATACATATATATATATACATATATATACATATACATATATATATATATATACATATATATATATTTATAAATTATATATACATATATATTTACATGATATATATATATATATATATATTATATATCATATATATATATATATATATATATATATATATATATATATACACACACACACACACACACACACACACACACACACACACACATGTGTATTGATATATATGATGATGACACACACACACACACACACACACACACACACACACACACACACACATATGGATTGTTGTATCATAATATTGTGTTGATGTGTATTGATGTATGATGATGATTTTATTTTTCTTGGTAAAATTTGATATGTAATGCGTAAATGGTTGTTTTTATTTGGAATGGATAGGAAAGTAATGTGTGAAAATAGGATTATGTAGTTAAATGATAATGAAGCATAATATATATGATGAATAGGATGAGATGTATGTGATGTAATGTAATGAATAATGTGAGATAACAATGTGATTTAGATGATAGGAAGTAGTGCAATAAGAGATGGAAAATAATGTATGTAATCACGTGTAAGTATGATGAAGAGGGGGAATAAGAGTGATGCTCCCAAATGTATATGTAGGAAAATGAGTTTCATTTATATAAGACCCCTCAAAAATCAAGAATGAACCATAGAATAAGAGTGCATCATTGGGAAATGGTTTGAGAGTGTATTGGTAGAAAGATAGAGCATGAAGTATGAGTATGAAGAATGAGTGAGATTCTTATTGTAATAGATCCCTCAATAGTCATGTAAGAACCTTAAGAACATGAGTGCATCATCGGGTAATGAGGTGATCATATAGAAATTATCTACCAAAGATGGAGATGCCTGCAAGGTGGTGTAAGCATGTGAAGTGGAAACATGAGTGTAAGATCCAAAATGAATGTTAGAGGAAACAATGCCAATGATGAGAGATGTAGTGGTAGGAAGCATAGATGCTAATGGCTTAGGAAGACAATGGGAAGTGGTAGCATTGTGAGGTGGGTGAGATGATGGTGTGATGTATGAGCTAGGTGGAGGACACAGATAGATAATGATCTTAGGAGGTGGATGAATGAAAACTTAGAGGTAGGTGGAGAAGAAAAGTGAACACAAGTGGAAGAACGCTTATGTAGAATTGGAGATTGAGATTGCTCATGAGAGTGAGATCCAAAGAAAATGACACCCTTGTCTTCTAATTGTTGTAACTTGGCATTAAGGGAAAATAGTCATTGTTATGGTGGCCATTGATTCGGTGTAAATTACAATAAGGGTGATCATGCCGACAATGTAAGCAATGAGAAGAATGATGCAATTAGAGAGTAAATGTTGGGGGCATCACTACAAGGGATATTTTGGTATGTAATAGTTAATTTTTAGTTTTTATAGGTCCTTAGAGGGGTCAAAAGTTAGTTGTGAAGGTATTGTAGGCTATAGAGGTCTAGATTTTAAATAAGGAGGTTTCCCTCCATTTTGCTTAGTTTTAAAAAAATATGAATTGTTATAAAGCCACTTGTAGGCTTGTTAGCATGAGTGGGTGTCTTAAAGGGTCTAGTTAAATTTATAGAGGTTTGTAAAATCTTCATAAATGTAATGAGAAGCTCCATCATGGTTTATGACAAGAATTTGTAACTCTTTCCCAATTTTTTTTTAACTCCTCCTTGCATGAAAATTACACCTAAGGCCTCTCCATGAGGTGAAGGGCAATTACAAGCAAGGATTTGAGATGATAAGGATATGATTTTTTTGAAACTGTTTGTAACTATTTATAAATAAAATAATTCAAATTGGAGCTCCAAGTAAGAAAAAAAAGGGCAATTTTTTGATGTTTTGTTGACTCTTTGCATGTATGTGACTAAATTAAGGTAATGTTTCAAACCATTAGCAATACATTTCTCATATTAAAGCTAAACCACTTGAAATTTGTACCACGAGAGTAATAGAAATTTTTTCATATGGGTTTTCAACCATTTTTCTTGAGGATTAATAAATGTTGAGTAATAGCACATTTTCCGAACTCGGATTGATGTAGTCATTTTTGCACCCACCAAGAACAAGGGAACCTCATGCGTGCCAGCCTATCACCCAGGCACTGAGCGCTCACCCGAGGTGCACGAGAGGGAGCCGAGTCTCTCTTTTATGTGAGTTTAGTGGAAGGCATCATTCATGGTCTTGAATTAGTGATTTAAAGGACATGAAAAAGCTATAGAGCTCAGAACGACTTCTATACCCCTTCAGTCATATCAAAAGTAAAAGTGCTTAATAGAATTAACATAACTAGGAAGTTGTAAATCCACAAATAGACTTAACATTCAAGTAAGGTTCATGATTATACAAGAACAAAATCACAATAGAAATATGCAGGTAATACAAAGAAAGGATCTTAATACAATTGTCATGGTAACCTTATCATATTCATTCATAACATTACTTATAAAACATCACGAGAAGGAGGCCGTAAACATGCACCATATCTCGGATCCATACATTTATGCTCACAATTTTTTTTTCATTCCCATTGCCTCATTACATTCTTCCTACAATCATCTACCCATTTTATCCCATAGTTCTCACAGTAATTCTACTGAGCTCGCTTTACCTCACTTGTGTCTCCCTCCTTTTCTTTACCAAGGGTGCGTATATAAATAGGCATCGAGCTCTAACAAACTCCTCTCGTGACCTAGATCTAGCCCCAAGTGTTAAGGTGCGGGTCGACCCAAGCGTATGTCTCTCCATATCATGATTAGATTTTTGGATCTTCTTATCACAAGCTATATTCCTTCCAGGACACCCTATTGCTCAGGATGGAACCTTATCCAAATGGAACACGTTCTTCATGTGTTTTGTCCAAAAGGATGAAAATGGATAAGTCCCGAATTGTTCTTTGTGTGCACATGTCCTTGGTTCTCCAAGAACCCTTTTGAATTCCACCTTGCGTGCCTTCACTTGTGCGCTCCCTCTGCGGTAGTGAGGTGTGCCACACGCCTTTAAGGTTTGGTAGCTACATTAGGGTCCCAACAATTGAAGATGCACATAATGTGTTTAAAAAATGTCTATCATGGTATAGTTTGCATAAATTCATTTTTTGAAGATTTAAGTTATAAAATTTTGAGGTTAGGAATATAAAAGTTTTTTTCCAAATGGGTTTATAAGGGTTATGTGATTTTAAAACTGTAATAAAATTTTTTTATGACAGAAAGTTCGGGGCAAGTTCTTTGGTTCTCTAGAGTGCAAAACATGATAGTTTTGATAAAAGGAAATGAAATGTAGTGTCTTTCAAGTTTGAGTACATTTATTTAGTGGATATAGCAGTTTTTTGAAGAATGCAAATAGGGGAGGTGAGACAAAGAAATTAGGAGGATCCTAAATCTTTCTCATAAGGACTATAAGCTAGTTACAAATGTCAAGGCACAATTTTGTGCTTGCTAGGAAAGGTAAGTGCTTGTGGAACCTTATGAATGTAGATGTCTTAGATAATTAATAGGGCATGGTATGAGCATGATAGAACACTATTTTAAGGTGATGATGCCACTCAAGTTAATAAATGTCAGTTTTACAAGTTTAGGCCTTGTAGGCTTGAGAAGGATCCTTAGTCCAGGAGCTTGGGGTGAGGTTTTTATAAGAATCATATTAAACTTGGCATATGAAATAAGTTAGTTTTTTTCTCTACATAATATTGGTATCGAGTTGAGAATGAAAATAAAGTGACAAGAATAGAGAGAAAGCAACAGTGAAGAAGAAAGAGTTTGAGAGAAGTGAAAAGATGATAAAATGCCACCAAAAAGAGTGGGTTGAGGAGGAGGTAGAGAGAAACCAAGATATACTGACTGGATCGCAAAGTGTTGAAAACATTCAAGACATGTTAGGAGCACTAGAATTATCTCATATAAGAGGGAAAGCACTAGAGGAAGATAGTGATGAAGAAGAAAAAGGAGAAGTGGCAATAGAGAATGCACTAGAAGAGGAAAATCCATATTTAAAACTCTTGAAGGTAGTCATAGGAGAAGGAACAAAATCAAGAATGAAAGTTCCAGAATATGGAGGAATTCTACATCCAAAAGAACTCATAGAATGGATATCCAAGATGGATAAGTACTTTTATTTTGAGAGCATTGCAAAGAACAAGAAAGTGAAGTTTGCATGCACCAAGCTTACAGGACATGCTGCAATATGGTGGGACTTTGTACAAGAAGAAAGACTAAGAAAAGGAAAAGAAAAGATCAAGAAATGGGACAAGATGGTGGCCAAGTTGAAAGGTAAGTTCATTCCTACAGACTATCAAACTATTTTATTCAAGAAGTTACAAAATTTGAGACAGAGAGAACTAAGTGTAGCTGATTATACTGATGAATTCTACAAACTAGCTATGAGGTATGGTCATATACAGGATGATGCTGAAGAAGTGGAAAGGTATGTAAATGGTTTGAGGTTGAATATACAAGATGAAATCAGTTTATTTCATTTGAGATCAGTAGAAGAAGCATATTAGGCAACCTTAAGGGCATAAGAGAAATTATCAAGGAAACAAACTCAATATTTGAGAGGTAGAGGCAGAGGAATAAGAGGAAGAAATTAGAAGTTAGAAGAGGACAATAAAACAACAAGAAAATGAAGAATGAATTATTTCACAAACATAGAGTTCATTCAAAGGTGGATACTCAAACAGAGGCAAAGGTGGATATGGAAGAGGTAGAGGTGAATTCACTGGAAGATGTTTTAGGTGTGCAAAAAAATTTACTCGGCATAGATCATTTGAATGCCCCGACTATCCTCAAACAATAAACAACATGGATAATGAGGCAAGAAACCAAATAACACATGCAGATGAAGAAGAGAGTGTAACATCACCATCCTTGGTAGAGGATCCTGAAACTAGAGAAGCATTGATGATGAGAAGAGCTTTAGTGAGTGCCAACAAGCGTGAAGAACTAATATAGAGAAGAACATTTTTAAGAACCATATGCAAGGCAAGAGGTAAGTGCTGCAAGCTCATTATTAATAGTGGTAGTATTGATAATTTGGTCTCCAATGAAATGGTAGAAAATTTGAATTTGAAGAAGATAAAGCATCCACATCCTTACAAAGTATTTTGGGTACAAAGAGAGCATCAGGTGTTAGTGAATCAACAATGTTTAGTTGATTTTCAAGTGGGTAGATATCATGATCAAGTTTTGTGTGACATATTTCCCATGGATGCATGTCATCTTTTTATTGGGAAGACCATGGAAATTTGATAGAAGAGCCGTCCATGATGGATGGGAAAATACCTATACATTTGTGAAGGATAGAACTAAGCACACCTTGAATCCATTAAAAGATAAGCAAGCATGACATGATCAACAATAAAGGGTTATGTTCATGGGGTTGAAGTCTTTCTTTCAAAAAGGAAAGGAAGGCAAGGTGATGGAAGGAGCTAACACAGTCAAGAAGGTGTGGCAATGGATAAGTGGGGAAAAGGAGTATCAAAACAACATGAAAAAGAGGGTGAACATGAAGGATAAAGGAGAATATGAAGATTATGTTGAGAAAGAGGGCATAAATGTGATTAAGGAAAGATGTAGTGCAGACCATGAAAGTAAAATGCAGCAAACAATCCTAGAAAAAGGTGAAGATGGTCTTGAAACATGCTCTAGAATTGGTCAGGAAGATCTAATAGTGAAAGAACAAGAGGAGAACCTACACAAAAAGAGTTTAGTAGTCAAATGTGAAAGGAAGACTTAGTTTTTACCAAATAAACTTTCTTTGGATGTTGTGGATACAGGTCAAGTACTTGAAGTAATGAAAGAACAGTCACAAGAAGATGCAAACTTCAAGAAAGAAGCAAAATCAATCAATTTTGAAGGTGTTGTGAATCATAGAGAGCTATAAGGAGGTGTCAAACATAATTTACTAATCATCATACCTCAAGAACCATCACTAGTGACCATGAAACAAGTTCATAACTTCAAGCAAGAGAGAGAAGGATAGTATGAAGCCTTAACACAATTAATGAACTCACGAGGAAGATTTCCTTTAAGGAGAGAAGACTTAAAAATGGTATGTTCTAGTCATTAAGGAAGTTTGGGGCAACAAAATAAGTCAAAATGCATCCTCATAAGCTTATATTTAGTTGGAAAAGAAGAAAGAAGGATCAAAGACCAGCTTGCAAGTAAAACACTACAAGAAAGCTTCTTTTTCCCCCTTGGTAGTATGATGTAGGGCATCACTACAAGGGATATTTTGGCATGTAATATTTAATTTTTAGTTTTTTCTAAGTCCTTAGAGGGGTAAAACGTCAGGTGTGAAGGTATTATAGGTTATAGAGGCCTAGATTTTAAATAATGAAGGTTTCCCTCCATTTTTATTAGTTTAAAAAATTGAATTTTGTAAAGCCACTAATAGGATTGTTAACATGAGTAGGTGTCTTAAAGGGTATAATTAAGTTTCTATAGGTTTGTAAAATATTCATAAGTGTCATGAGGATTTCCATCATGGTTTATGACAAGAATTTTTAACTCCCTCCCAAAAATAAAATGTAACTCCTCCTTGTATGCAAATTACACCTAAGGCCTCATCATGAGGTGAAGAGTAGTTACAAGCAATGATTCAAGCTGAGAAGGATAAAAAACATTCTGAAACTATTTGTAACTATTGATCAATCAAATAATTAGAATTGGTGCTCCAAGTAAGAAAAAGGGTGTTTTTGATGTTTTGTTGACTCTTTGCATGTATGTATGTTGTAAATGAGGTATTGTTTCAAATATATTGTGATAAATTTCTCATATTAAACCCAAATCAATTGAAATTCATATCCTAAGAGTACTAGGGCCTTTTGCAGATGGGTTTGCAACCATTTTTCTTGGGTATTAATAAATTTTGAGTTATAACACGTTTTATGAATTGGAATGAGGATTCACACAATGTGTTTGGCAAAATGTCTGTCATGGTATAGTTTTCATAATTTTTTTTTGATGAGTTAAGTTATAAATTTTGAGGGTAGGAATATAATTTAAAAAAAAATGGTTTTGTAAGGGTTCTATGATTTGAAATTTGTAAGAAAATTTGTTAATGATAGAAATTTGGGAATGTTGTTTGTTCTCTCAGAGTGCAAAAAAATGACAATTTTGATGAAGGCAATGAAAGATAGTGTCTTGCATGTTTGAGTCCATTTATTTAGTGGAGATAATAGTGGTTTAAAGTGTTAAAACAAGGGAGGTGGGAAAAATAACTTATTAAGAGTCCAAATATTTCTTATAAGGATTATAAGCTAGTTACGAATGCCAATGCACAATTTTTTTGCTTGCTAGGAAAGGTAAGTGCTTGTGGAACCTTATAAATGTAGATGTATTAGAGCATGGATATAACATCGTATGAGCATTATATAACAATATTTGAAGGTGATGATGCCACTCAAGTTAATAAATGTCAATTTTGCAAGTTTAGGCCTTGTAGGCTTGAGAAGGATCCTCGGTGTAGAGCTTTGAGTGAGGTTTGTCGTGAGAATAATATTAAACTTGGAATATGAAATAAGTTAGTTATTTTTCTCTACATCAGTAAGAGAATTAAGAAATTATTAGGTAAAGCATGAAAAACATCATGAGGCTTAACAACATGTGAGAAATGCAATGGCTTTAGAGTAGGAGAGGGAGGACACTTATGCGGTAGAGGGATGGAACACGATTACGAGGTGGAGGAGATGGAGACCTTG
This sequence comes from Taxus wallichiana var. yunnanensis, assembly GCA_018340775.1. Taxonomy (NCBI): domain Eukaryota; kingdom Viridiplantae; phylum Streptophyta; class Pinopsida; order Cupressales; family Taxaceae; genus Taxus; species Taxus wallichiana. Next base: position 662,252,823 of record CM031242.1, read on the forward strand.
GAGGACACTTAATAGATGGAATATGAGAAGAAGTAGAAGATGATGAAATAGTAGAAGGAATAGAAGGGGTTTTATAACATGTGAAATAATAAATATTGTTCTAGATCAATGAATTTATAGCATAAAAGCATAAACAATTCACATGTATCATATTGTAATTTTTATTTCAATGTAGGAATCAAGCCACAAAAAAATATAAATTTCTTTTCTAGATCAATAGGCTGAAATAATAACTAATGCATGCAAGAATTGAAACATAAAATGTAATCTAGAATGGGTTCTTTATTTCCTTGATGCAATCTAGGTAAACGATCATGTGTAACTCTAGGACCTTTGTTAAGTATAAATCATCTTACATTTCAAAATATGTACTAATGGATCCATAAAGAAAATGAGTATACCATTGAAGAGCATCATCAGCAAGACTATGATTAAAATATTTTAGTAACTATCAATCAATAGAATAAGAAGGCATTGCTAAATGAAAATACTTAAGATGCAAATAAGGATTGTCGTGCCATTAAAACATGAAAATTTAGGCATGATAAAATCCTTAGGAAAAGAAGAATTCTGATTTTTCTTGGAATAAGATTTCCATGAAGAGAGTTATTATTAGTGGAAGCATAATAGGCTTTGATTTTGAGAGTAAGAGTTTGAACTTGAGATTGTAAATGGCCAACATCATGCATGAATGATGAAATATCTTGTGAAGGAATTGTACAATAAGTGAGATGCACATGAAGAGGCTGAAGTTTTCCATTGTGAGTGATCATGGGAATGTGAGAAGAAGAAGTGGATGTGGAGAGGGAAGAATAACATGAAGGTGCTATAAAAACGTTAGATGTAGATGCCAAAGAAATAAGATGAGGTGTGCTAGTAGGAATGGTATAATCATCATGAATAACATCGTATAAGAAGAAAGAGGTGGAAGAGGAGGAGAGGAACATGGAATATCGACAGAAATGTTAGAAGTAGAATTAGAAGAAATGATAAGAGGTGAACTAGTAGGAGTGGTAGAATCATCATGAATGACATTGGAAACAACCTCAGAAGTGGAAGAAAGTGAAGTAGAAAATTCACATTCAACAGTCTTAAGAGAAGTAACATCCTCACTAACATGTTCATGATCAGAAATATAATCAACATCACTATCAGTCATATTTTCACATGTAAGTAATTCATCAAGAGAGTCAACAACATATAGAGAAGTAGTAGAAGAACTATCATAAGATTTAACATTGCATTCATTGGAGCCATTTTTAGAAATGGAAGCAACATGAGATATAACTTTACATTCATCTTGACTAGTATTAGAAAAATCATTATGCACATGTACATTTTCAACAATGGAAATGACATTATTTGTATCTACAAAGTGGCTCAATCAAGAAAAGGGATATAAATATAAGAGCATCATCATATGCTATAATGGGAATAGAAGAAGGTGGAGCAACCTCGGTGAATATGGAAGAACAAGGAAAACATGAAGTAAAGTTTTGGTTAGGCGAAACTATGCTCATGCTAGAGTTGCAAAAACTAGTGGGAATAGTGGTTTTGTGAGCAAGAAGTTGTCTTTGAAATTTGTCATCAAATCGAGCATTATGATAAAGGGCACTAAGTTCAACTTCAACAACATCATCAAGGATAGGATTCACACTAACATGATGCATAACTTTCCTAGGAGAGGAGGATCTATTTTTATCCATGAGGGTTTTGTGGATCCTAGGGCAAGGAGTTTGACTAAGGATGGGGTTCACCAAATGATTTAATAAAATCTGAAAATAAAATATATTTTTAGAGTCATTACTATGATACTATACAACATAATACAAATAATAAATGCTTTAAAGATGAAATCTGTGTAAGCAAATAGGAGAGATAAGGTATTTATCTGATTCACGCTCATCCTGGAATATATCTGAACTAAAGTAACTGATGAACATGAAGGGAAGGGTGTCAAAAATTCTCATTATTAATTATGGAACCTATGGATAGAGCTAGACATGGGCGCCCGGCACTGTGTGCTAGAGACCTCTTCTAGGTTCCTATAGTTGTGAAGAGGGTCGAACTCCGATTTTTCTTGTGTCACTAGGGTTTCACTATTAATTGCTTTTGATCACTTGATATTCACACTTGGATTTCCGAGGTACCTATAACCTAAAATGAAAACCCTAACTACCCATAAAAGCTCACAAACACATCAAATTGGAATAAAAATTCAATATGTGAAGTCATATTGACCCCGACTTTCATTCTACGCCAAAGAATCAACACGTGACTCCTTGACGCATGTGACCTCCCAAGCTCATGCCAAGATGACCGGGATGGAATGGATGGGATAGAGATAATATGGGTAAATGAAATGTAGATATAATAAGTGGAAATGATAGTGAGAAATCAAGGAAACATGATGTTCTCAAGCTGGAAAAAGGGTATTTTCTCGTTAAGGGCAATAAAATCATGTCTCACTTATTTGGAGGTGATGGTAAGATCAAGAATGATCATAGAACACAAGTCACAATCAATGTTAGTAGAACCGAATAAGACCCTTCTTGGTTGTGGGACACAAGGAAACTATCTTTCATGTTCTACGAATTACTCTCCAAAGAGGGTCATCAATTTTATGACAAATGACAAGGAAGGACAAGTCTAATGTCTACTGATTGGTTTACCAAGAACTCCTCGGTGTTATCAGCCTCTTCCATAAAATAAATCATCTATATGATGATGGTAGGTGAGACTAGGGTAGTCTGAAAGATAAGTTTTCTAAGGCCTTGGTCAATATCAGTCAATCATGTGTTGATGTTTGGTTGTGGCATGATTGGGTCACAAACTCTTTGTCTTGGTTGATGTGGACCCTGAATGGTCATGTGGGAATAAAGAAAGCAACTATGGAAAAACAAAACACAATAGAAACCAAAGGGGGATGAAGTCAAGGTAAGGTAACCGATTAACTAAAACATGGATACTATGCACTATAGTTAATCTAAGCTATGAAAAACTATAAATAAAGTAAATACATAAAGTAAAGAAGTATGTAAATGACCCAAGAAAAATAATCTAATGAAAATAGAAATCCCTAATGTGCAAGAGAGAAGAGGAAAGAACTCAACTGAATAGGATATGCTCATGGGATTGTGTCGCAGGTGACTGGAGAATATAGAAGTAGGAATGACTGTGTAGAAGCCCCAAAAAGGATAGACTTGGATTGATTATCTAGACTAGAGCACTTGGAGAGGGACTAGGGCATCTACCAACACTCTAGTATATAAAGTGAGCCACCTAGTATGTACAAAAGCTTTGGAATTGATCTTTACAGTTCAACAAATGGTCTAAAACCCTCACTTTATATTGCACCAAGTTCATTGTCTTGCTTCAAATGTTGTTGATATTCTAAGATGATTAGAAGCCCTACAAAAGACCATAAATGAGTATTAAAACCATAAAAAAAGAATAATTTTAATGAATGGATCATACTAACCTCAACCGCCATAACAATGGGCTTATTAACTAAGCACTACACTATATTTTGAACCTAAATGTAGTTCTAGATAGTGTGTGCATAATGTGCCTAGGTGCTCTTTTGCTAGTCACACTTTGTGAAGTAGCGAACGATAACTAGATGTAGAAAATGTAATATAATGTGTGCATGGAATAGAATAGAATCCTACCCTATGCCGTTGTGTGTGATATAGATGACCTAGCCTTGTGGCCTTATCATGGAGATATGTGGATACAAGTGATATCTTATGTAATAGATGGATTGTTAGGAAATAAGGGATACAATATGTGGAATAATCCCTCATAGAATCGTAACAGTAGAAAATTATATGTAGAAAATATTACAGATCTCAAATAAAAGTGTAGAATAAAATAAAACAACACAAAGAGACAATATTTAACATGGTTCACCAAATTTTGGCTATGTCCACCAAGAATCACCGCTCGACTTTATTAGAAGCCACCACTCTCTCAATACAATATCCAGATCTATTTGGAGCTATGCTCAACAAACTCTATAGAATTCACACCAAATTCAAAACACATATGTAATGATACATGATACCTACCGTATGCACAAAACCACATAAGTAGACAACTACTTAAGGAATTTTACAAAACCGTGGGTATAAAAACCATGGGAAAAAACCATCCCATAAACCTATGGGTCAAAAATCCCACCCATTTGAGAAAATAACGTTTCCCGGTATGTTGGGCATGTTTTAAAGCCAATTTTTTTGTGGGGTGTGCCTCGAACCCCTATTACTAGGGGCTGCCACCTCGGACCCCCACTCGAGGCCCGGCTTGGTCTCAAACCCCAAAAAGAAAACTATGGAAAGTGTATAGTACTCTTAATGTACGGATTCAACACTTTCTCACATGAAAACAATCTCCACAACCCCTAACATGGATGCAAGTCTAGATGGATGATAGTAGTGACTAGTGCTTGGTCCCTCATTATGGTCTCATAACTTTATATTTATAGGGTAATATTGATCTAATTTCGTAATTAAACCCAAAATGGCCAACCAACCGATCCATAGGGATCCAGAAAACACACCACTTCATCAGTTCCATCAACACCAAGAAGGAGAAACAAGAAAAGTGAGAAAAATGAGGTAAATGGAGGTTCTAGAAGGAATCACTACTCTGCGTGTAGAGTGGTGGTTTCAGTAACCACCACCTTGCAGGGGCGGTCCTGAAACCACCACCCAACTAGGGCGATGGTCCCGAGGCTGCCGGTCTACTCAGGGTGGCGGTCCTAATACTTTTGAATAGAAAAGAAGAATGGATGCAAATTTGAAGCACCCAACCATGTCTCTTCCCTTCCATGCCCTTTCACATTCTCCAATACATGGGAGGACATGTGAAGGCCTATAAATGCATGAAAGGAACAAGAGAATAGGCATTTGAGATATAAAGAGATCAAGAAGTAAAGTTTAATGAGAGTAGTGAGCAAGATCTTCAGTGTTGGAATGGAATTATAGGAGCAAGGTGTAGAAACAGAGCAAACAAGTAATTGGAGAGAAGGTTTACATTGTTGCTTCTTTTCATACTTATTGTAATATGTAATTATCTATATTAGACCAATAAAAGTGGGAAGAAAGAGCATTTTCCCTTCCCAACTGGTTTTCCTCCATTGGAGGTTTCTAGGATAAAATTGTTAGTGTTGAAGTTTTGAATTATTTCCTTCTCTGCAATTTCCTTTCTATAGCACTAGATAATCAGTCATGAAGCTCTAATTTTTCAAGAAAATCTATCATTTTCCAAAGTTGAAAGTAGAACAACAAAATTATGTGATTCGTAGAGTTCCAAAGTAGAAGTTTATGAATCATTTTGGTATCAGAGTTGATTATATATCTAGGACTGTGGTATTCTAATCTTTCTTGTGATTTTGTATGATAGTGACAAGGTCCAAAGGTGAATAAGTTTTACCTTCATGAGCTAGATATTTCTACGAAGAAGTGGAAACAAAGAATTCAAGCTCAAATGGAGGAAGAGAACTTGGTCCATAGAGTCGAGATGCTAGAGACCATGATGGATAGATTGCATAGAAAACAAGAAGAGCTTTCAGGTCTATAAAATATAGCTTCGGTTAAGCAATATTCCATGGACTTGGTGGTTCAAGCACTATCCAAAAAATTTAGTATCGGAAAGAGCCACGAAGAAGAGGATGGGAAGAATGAAGGATGAAGAGAAAGAAGGTAAAATATGCACATACACCTTTTAAAGTTGAAACAAAATTAGAAATAAATAATTTTGAAGGAAAAGTAGATGTAGAATTACTGGATAAATGGCTAAAACAGTTGGAAGTCTACTTTAGTATGCATAATGTCACCGAGGCACAAATGGTCACCTTTGCACATCTCAAAATGGAAGGTCATGCTCTGGTTTGGTGGGAAACCCATCTAGCCACTTGTGAGAAGAAGAAACATCCTATTATCAGTACTTGGAAAGGTTTTAAAGAATTGATAAGAGCTAACTTCTATCCTATTGGCCATAAGACTGACACGATGATTAAGTGGAAGTACTTTAGATAGGGCAACGGTCAAAGCGTGCAAGACTACACTACATAATTTTGGAGACAAGTCATGTTTCTTAATATGGACTTAGAGGATGAGGACATTCTGACAAAGTATTTGGGAGGACTTCACACTCACCTTGGATGAAGCCCAATGAAGCCCAATGAAGGTAATCTCCATGAAGCCCAATGATCTCAATGAATCTTGTGTACAAGCATACTACATTGATGACGAGAAGAAGTAAGGAGAAATAGAGCCAAAGGAAGACCAATCAACAAAACAACAAGACAAAGAACAAGGGAAGACAAGTAGCAGAGGTAAATGGAAAGGTAAACATACCACTACTGCTTTGCATACTTATAAAGATCCTAAGAATTTCTATAAGAATTGTGATGTAAATGGACATACTGACGCCACATGTTGGAAGTTGCATCTGAAATTGCACCCAAAGCACCAAACCAAGGATTCTAAGAAATCCATGGCCACTGTGAAGATAGAAAGAGAGGTGGAGATTGAGGATGATTCGAGATGTAGACAAAAGGCTGGGATGCATGGCCACTAACATGTATGGGGCAGCAAAAGAAGAAGAGATGAGTAATCTATTTCAAATTAGAATCCAAATCAAGAAGACTAAGGTAAACGCTTTAGTAGATTCTGGTTCTCAGTCAAATTTGATTTCTGATGTGGTTGTAAAACATCTTGGTCTAGAGACTTACATGCATCCACATCCATACCCACTGGGATGGGTGAAGAAGGGTGTAGAAATACAAGTTACAAGGAAGTGTAAGTTTCAGTTTGGGATAAATACCCAATACATAGATGTATTAGAGGCTGATATTATTCCACTTGATGCATTTGATGTTGTCTTCAGAAGTCCTTACTCGTATGCCAAGGATGCTATGTTCACAAGAGAGGAGAACCGGTTAAGATGGGTCAAGGATGGAGTCGGTTTTAACGTCGGGCACACTAGAGTAAATCAAAGAAAGCTATGGTAAGCGCCAACCAAGCACCAAGAATTAGTCAGGAAAATCATCCGTTTTGTTACTTTCATTAGAAGAAAAACAAAATGGACGTGAGAGTGGATATTTCTAACCAAAGGATGGAGAATTTGGATAACACTTGTTAGTTTTTGTAGAAGAAGCCACCACAGGAACTGCTCATTCAAGGAGCAAAACAAACTTTCGCTATGCAGTCACCACATCTACCTATGGATTCATTGGACCTGACCATGGGGCAACAAGAAGAAGAGGAGATACAAGGAACAATGGTGACTAAAGTAGTAGTGGACTTGGAGAGGATTCAGCTTGATCCATCTCAAGAAACAAAGACAAGCAAGGAATAAACCACTATAGTATGGGACGTTCGCCATACTTGAGCGGGTTGGAGAAGAAAGTTGAGGCCATACTTCATGTAGATGCACACGATAGTAAGTTGTAAGAGCTCGCATCCACTAACATCATCTATGCATGATAAAGAAGGAAAGATATAGAAGTTACCTTCCAAAGAGGATTGTACTTAGAAACTTGGGAGGACTGGAACAACAAACCAGAGATCCATAGGAGTCTTGGCAGGTTGGATGAGAGAAGACACCAAGGTAGACCCAGTGGTACTCGAATGAGCACGAGAGGGATTCGATTCCTCTACCACTCCCCCACTAAGCTTTTGTGGGACCAAAATCCTCCTAAGTAGGGGAGGTATGATCCATAGGGATCTAGAAAAACACACCACTTCATTAGTTCCATCAACACCAAGAAGGAGAAACAAGAAAAGTGAGAAAAATGAGGTAAACGGAGGTTACGGGAAGGGCGCCGCTTTGTGCATAGCGGTGGCGCTTTCAACCACCACCGCCTGGGCAGGAAGCAATCCTAAAACTACCACCAAGCTAGGGCAAAGTGGTCCTGAGACTTCCGGTCTACTCAAGGTGGCGGTCTTGATACTTTCGAATAGAAAAGAAGAATGGAACATGAATGGACGCAAATTTGAAGTACCCAGTGTCTCTTCCCTTCCATGCCCTTTCACATTCTCTAGTGCACAAGAGGACATGTGAAGGCTTATAAATGCATGAAAGATATAAGAGATTAGACATTCAAGATCTTTGAGAGATCGAGAAGCAGAGTTTAATGAGAGCAGTAAGCAAGATCTTTAGTGTTGGAATGGAGTTATAGGAGAAAGGTGTAGAAACAGAGCAAACAAGTAATTGGAGAGAATGTTTACATTGTTGCTTCTTTTCATACTTATTGTAATATGTAATTATCTATATTAGACCAATAAAAGTGGAAGAAAGATCAGTTTCCCTTCCCAACCGGTTTTCCTCCTGGAGAGGTAGACACCAAATTTGTGTCTTACGACCCCCTGTGCCCCACATCTCATTTCACAACCTAACCTCATCACCTAAACCTTACACAATTATTTATTAATTACCTTATAATTAATAAATCCACATCTCCAAACCTGCCACCTCATTTCACCACCTCATCATGACCTAGCCCTAATCCTAAACTAACCTAATTAAGACCTATAACTTGGTCTACATCCACACCCATGACTAATTACTCCTCACCCGCACCAAAACCAACCTAATAATGACTTGACCAAGCCCACAACTAATCCCTCGGAAGAAAAGGAGGGAAGGCTGGCTATTTTACTAAAAATAGCCCACTTTGACTTAACCGACATCGGTTCTTACTCGCCGTCGGTTACGTAACCGCCATCGGTTCTCTGTAAATGACCTCCCCCAACCAAAAACAAAGGACCGGGAATTCATTGGAAAGATCGTGAATTCACTTGGCCGAAAGTGGAGACAAGTGAAGGAAAAAAGGAGTTTACGAGAGAAGGACATCAAGCCCAAGACTGGCAACCGAGTAACCGTGAGCCCGGTGATACTCATCCAAGCATTGGGAGAGAAGATAGCTCATCTTTGATTGTCCGATCATCCTACGTGAGCCCTGCCTTCGTTATCACTGTCTTTGGACCCGTGTTTTCATCAGGAACTAGTAAGTACTGTCTTGTACGTTCTTTTAATAACATTTCTTGGACTTTTGAATCACAGTAATTATAAGTCTACTCCCAGATCCACTACCCGGTAACACCCTACATCTAACTGTACCTCCTCTACCCTTACATTGCCCCCAAGAACAGCCCCCATACTGTCTGAGTCTTCTCCATCACCCCATTACCTATCCCCAATCATTTACCAAACCTAATAAACACCATAGCCACCTTATAGCCAACCTTCACTAAAATCCCTAAATCATCGCCCCTACCGATATCGGTTATTAGGAACCAAGAGTGTACGGTGACATGTTGACCGACATCGGTCCCTGTGATTCAAAACCAAGACCAACCTTTTCTCTATTGTTTTAACAAGGTAATTAAATTGTAATCTTGCAATAACTTCTTTGTTAGAATTTGTGTTAATTCATATTAGTAGGAACTGACCACCTTGAAAGGAAGTCCAATATTTCCTGGGCCTAAGGCAGTTCCCTCATTTATTGTCTAATTAGAATCTGGTGGTCTTGTATTCTTACTTGCAGGTAGTCCTTCCCAGACAAAAAGGAGTTCTTTGCAATCGATCTGATCTCTCTCTACGGTACACGCACACCCTCCAAACATTCAACAGGTATTCCTCCTAGCCCTAACCCTTATCTGTTTCTCAAGAGAATGAAAGGATAGAAGCAACTCTATTCCAAGAACTGAAACATCCTTTGTGCGAAACATTTTGGCACGCCCGGTGGGACCCATTTTGGGTTTCTTTCTTTCTTCCTTGCTTTCATATAGGGAGCATACTTACAGTTTGTTTCTGCTAAATATTCACAAAATATTTTGTCATTTTGGTAAAATAATTTGTCTTGCTTTCACATCTTTGCATTAGTGAAAATCATCTCCTTGCTTCATCGAATATCATTTTCGATTTGGGTTTAAAACACGTGCATCACATTCTTGCTTGTTGTTTTCGATTCTAGTGAACATAGATTAAGTAACAGTGTCGCACACGTGGGGTGATATCACGGTATCGACAAGAAATTAATCTTACTTTCACCGCACAACACATACCAAATCACATCATAAATTAACACAACAACTCAAACATCCCCTTTTTCTGCGGTATTCCTCCGCTCGATTGAGGTAACCTTATAAGCCAAAACAAACTTGACATTTCCCCTAAGTCTTGTTTAGGATTGACATCATCTTGCGTCTAAGGCATAAGCCCACAATAATTAAAACTGATCCTAGGTTAGTCTCTTGATTTGCTTGTGCATCTTGCTTGTTTTTTTGTTCTGTTTCTCTCATTCTACCTCTGTTTTAGTGATTACTTTAGAATAGTTGGGTAGGCATACTAAGCATTGTTAACCCCAAATCAGTAATTTCCTATGACTTCTTACACTGGTTCTATTATACCAACATCGGTTAACTTACCGACGCCGGTATATAATCTCCACCGACATCGGTTACGACCGATATCGAGTTCCATCGTCTTTCATAGTTCCTAAAACCAGCAACCTACCAATTCCAACATTTTGTTGCTGCTTCTGTTCCTGATAGATTGCATCCCTACTGTGTACTCTTTTCCATGGTTGTTATCACTCGGAAACAAGCCGCAGCCATGGTTTCACATGCCTATTCCATGCCTTTTCCTGAATCACCCCCTTCACATTCTATAGGGAATCCTACGGACACCAGTGAGGTTCCCAAAATCCCTGTAGGAGATAAGGAATTTGTGAAATTTTTGGACGCCAATCCTAGCACTGTACAGTACTATTTGTCTCATGCCCCTGACCGTACACCCGACGGTCAACTCCTTGTTGGCATGCCTATTAGTATAGCCGCTCACTTAGCTCCTTCCCCACCTGATAACTCCACCTTGCCTTCTTCATCCTTAGCCCCGTCTCCCAACTCAGTGGCTTCAGAGGTTCTTACGGCACAGATTGGCTTTCCTTTTGTTAATCTGGGGCCCCACATATCATTACCACCAACTGCTCCTACCTCGTCTCTCTCGCAGACTGCTCCTTTCATAACTTGCTCTCTGCCACCTATCCACACGAGCTTTCCTTCTCAAGCTCCGCCCACCTTTTCATTTCCACACACTTATCCGGTGGCTTCAACACCTTATATAGGACATCCCTATTTGGTCGCCTCAACATATTCATCCTCAATACCTTATCAACATTTAGCCCCCCCATTGTCTAGTGGAGGCCCTTGGCCCAATCCTCCACCTTTTACAACAACCGCACCATCATCTCATCCAACCACTGATTTCATCAAACACATGATGGACAAGATGCAAAAATCTGGAGGCTTCTATTTCAGGAAGTCAGAAGACTCGACATACGAGCAAGTTTGTCGGGAGCCTATTCATCCTTCTGTCCCCCTTCATTCATATCCTCCTCAATGGGAATTACCAAAATTCACTCGTTTTAATAGTAAGGAGGATCCTCAACAACACTTGCGATCATTTAGACATGCCTGCTATCTGATTGCTCATGACGATGCTTTACTACTCTGCACCTTTCCCATGTCCTTATCAGGACCCGCCTTGGAGTGGTACAGTGCTTTAACCCAGCACTCAATCTTCTCTTTTAACCAATTAGCCCAATCTTTCTTGGATCATTTCTCCATTAATATTGCTAAGAAAGTATCTATCACCAACCTCTATGCCATCTGACAATTTGAAGACGAATCTATCACAGATTTCGTTGGACGATGGCGGGGTCTCATCAACCAACTTACTTATGCCTTGCCTTAGGCCAAACTCATCGAACTCTTTACGTGGGCTTGCGCTAAGAACATTTCTCCTACCCTCCAAATTCAAACTTTCCGCACCTTTGATGAGGCCTTTACTATGGCTCAAAAACTAGAAATTCGAGCCTTAGAGGAAGAGAAATTGCGGTTGCGCAACAAAAACCCTAATTTTCGAACCCAAGACTCCACCAACAAACCCAACACCACCAATTCTCACGCATCGACTGCTTCAAAATCAAAAGGAGCTGTCCATGCGGTGATGGTCAAATCCCAAGCACCGTCTAATACCCCGCCAAAAACCACCTATAAGTATAAAGCCGAGCCCATCAATTACACTCCCTTGGGAGAAACTTATGGTGTCATATTGGAAAAATTACTCAAAGCAAGAGCTATCACCTTGCCTCCTATTAAACCTCACTTTGGGTTTGATTCCACCCGATATACCTTCTTGGTACAAAGAAAATGACTTCTTTAACTTCCACCACGAAGGGACACAAGTCACGCGGTAAGATGTTGAAAAACATAGTGCAAGAAATGGTTGATGCAGGGGATATAACCCTCGATAATCCTAATGCCCCTGCTAACCAAAATTTGAAAATATTCAATAAACCATTCCCAAACCACTCTTCTAACAGTAACATAAACCAAGATATCTTAGCCGAGGAGAGTGTTCATGAAATCCATGCAGTTTTTGATTCCCAACCAAAAGCCTCTATTGAGAAAATTCTGAATCAAGCCTCTTCACCAACGCAGAATCCACCCGCTTCACCACCATCAAGACAAGATGATAACCTTGCCATTCCTTTACCCATAAAGGAATTAACCGCCCAGAGTTCCCTTCTCACAGATGAGCCTTCTTACACCACATCTTTGCAAGACTGTGAGCGGATGTTATCTAACTTATCTATTTCCCAAACATCTCCTTCTACCACTCTTGCTATACAAGAGGAAGGCTCGCCACTTTTTTCGTCATCCTTAGACGAGAAACCCCTTGAACCGACATCACCAAATTCTTTAATCATGATGGATCCTCTCAAACATGCCCTCCTACCTATTAGTTCTTCATCACCTAAATCTTTTCAAAGAACCCGTTGACCTCTTAACGCCCATGATACTGATGCCTCATTTACCCCCTGTATCACACCCACAGTGGACCAGAATCACAACCCACCTTTCTTCCATACAAAAGTTCCTATTCACACGTGAGGATTGTCACCCCTCCGAAGATAGATGAGTCCTATGGGAACGTTTGAGTACACCATGCTCTACTCAGATGCAGATGACCGATCCAGACACCTCTATCATATACCCATGGTGTTTACAAAAACTCAAAATGCCTATGTCCTCACCTTCAACCCCCTCATCTCTACCGAATACCTCATCCACCTCTATTAACCTAACCAAACCTCCCCCTATGCTTGGGACTTCACCAATACCCAGCCTAACACACCCACCTAAACGGTTAGATTTATCCAAAAATCAAGCCGTCCATCTACCTAGGAGACAGACCCAATCTCCTCAAGTCTAATCTATACCTCTGTCACAACTAAAACCCTCGCCATCACACCTACCTTCTATATTGGGACCTCACCCCTCCACCTTGCCTCAATACATCGTACCTCCTGCGTTTTCTTTAAAATGACCTGCACCTTCTACATCCATATCCTGTCCACCTATCAACCCTAAACAAACTCCATCATCAAAGGATTTGTTTGTTGTCACTCCTCTTTCTCCGTGGTTGTTTCCTGATACCACATCATCTGTGGCCTCATCATCTAACCAGCTAAACATAACTTCTGCGCCGAAGAAGCCACGTTTAGTTAAATCCAATTATCAAAACCCCTTATCTAAAACACCATCCGTACGAACCAACCATACCCAAACATTACCAAAACCCACCCAATCAATAGCTTCATCTTCCTCTGACTTTGACCCGCTTAAAGGATCTTACGCTAAGATCCTTGATATGTTGGTGGAGAATGCAACCATTTCCCTACCCCCACTTAGACCTTATGATCCATCTAAACCTCGACCTATAGGTTATGATGAGTCTAAAATCTATGCTTACCACCGCACACCAGGACATGATGTAGAGGGATGCAAAGCTTTGAAAGCCATCCTTCGTCAGTCACCTCTCTCAGATAGAAAGGTTAAGAAAGACAACTTACGAAGGGAGAGACCTTTAGCTTCAATTTCCTCTCCTATACCACCTATCCCCACCTCACCAAGATCTATCATTATTACAACCCCACCTCTCGAAGACCATGAATTATCCCTACCGTCTTCCTCCTCTCGTGTTCACGAGATCAACATGATTAGTGTTGCTACTCGAGGGCAGAAAAATAATGGGAAAGCTAAAGAAAGCACACCTGCAGCCTCTCTTTCTCCGTCCACCATCCCGATTACACCACCACCTAAAGTGGTTATTCGTGGACCTGCCTACCCCATCTCTGATGGAGTTGCCCACCGAACCATGATCAAACAGCTTCACCAATCACCTGTAAAAATGACACTGTATGATCTCATTCAGACCTCTGAATCTCATCGACAAGCTCTCGTTGAAATCCTTCAAGGGATAGAGGTCTTACCTAACAAAACCTTTCCCGTTACCTCCATCTTAACACCCAACCACGTTGCTTCTCTCACCAAACAATCTATCACTTCCGTCCCTGTATAGCAAACCACTGCTGTCAGTTTCTCCGAAGACGAAATTGTTGACTTTGGTGCAGAAGATCCTGACCCCACTCTTTTCATCTCAGCTTACATCCGGGACATCCGGGTGCATCGTGTTATGATTGACGGGGGTGCTAGCCTAAACATCATCTCTTCCAAAGCCTTCCAACAAATGAATATCCCCTCTAGCTGCATGTGTGCCAACCCCACCATGCTGCGTTCATTCAACGATGCTATTACTTCTACCTTAGGCACTGTGATCCTTAACATTCGTGTAGGGCCACGTACCTTACCCAAACTCTTCTATGTCCTTGAGGGTGAATTCCAATACAACATGTTGTTAGGCCGCCCTTGGATCCAGGGCTATGGGATGCGTTCCCTCCACCTTACATAGATGCATAAAATTCGAGTATGAGGGGAAATCCTACTGTAAAAGCTGACCCTCCCCCCTTCAAAACCTGCAATATGTTATATCACCCTAATGATGTGCTTGTACCAGTCAAGACACCCATTCATCCAACCCAACCATCCACTTCAACCACACCTCAACCATCCACCTCAACCGCACCTACACCTTCAACCAATGAAACCACCATCGCAAATACCACTTCCTTTCCCGCAGACAATATCCCAACCTCAGATCCCTTAGTAGATGTCTTTCAATGCCTTACGCTGGGGGAGTATCACCTATATAACGTTAGCATGTTCCATACCCCACAGGAGTACGGACAGTTACATGCGCATCCTACCTATGACCGTCGTGTGGGGGAAGTAATCTCCTATGGACCACCTAATTGCCGCACCAACCTAACGTATGGGGGTGTCGATACATCCTCTGTCACCCCTAAACCTCCCCTTGGTGTGGTCCCCTTCCAATCTGATTTTCAATATCTAACTAATCGTCGTTTCGCTCTCACCTTCCTGACACGCTGTGCTTGGAAGGGCTTCGGTTTCGGTCTTTATGAACAAGGCCGACATACGATCATTCCCATTACTACACGCAAACACAAAGATCGTCGTGGTCTTGGATTCTCTGAACCACCTACACTGAAAACATCGCATATCCATTGTATCAAGAAGGTGACAAAGTCACCCCTTCTGAACCATCATCACCCATTTTGCCATCGTCACCCACAGAGTCGATAGACCCTGAATCTATCCCTCCTAACTTTTTTTTTTCATAAATGCTATCTTCTTGGGTCCTCTCACTTATCAACGCGATAATGAAGACCCATCTTCTCTTCCCCTTCTATATCCAGACATGATCAAAGAGGACTCACCTTCAATTAATGTTGTTGAGTGCCAGGATGACGACTCCATCCTCACTTACCTTGGTGCGGATGACTCTTATATTCAACGCCTTGCCATCTGATACTCAAACCATGTTGAATGAGTCGACTATAGAAATCAACATCCACACCGAGGACGATCCTCACATTGTGAAGATTGGACAATCTCTTACCGCATCGAACCAACTACCTTCATTACCTTCCTCCGTGCCGCTGACCAAGCTTTCGCTTGGTCTATTGACATGCCAGAATTGATCGACATTGCTGTCCATAACATTACCTTAAAACCCGATGCCAAACTAGTTAAATAGAAGGCGAGAAAATTCATCCACGCATTGCCCTCTTGGTCAAAGAAGAGCTTCAACGACTCCTTTCTGTTTCCTTCATCTTACCTATTGACTATCCTCAATGGATCTCTAACATCGTACTATTACTTAAAGCAACGGGGACTTCGGGATATGTACGGATTTGGGACCTTAACCTCGCTTGCCCAAAGGTTGACTTCTCCTCCCAAGTATTGATCAACTTGTTGATCTCATGCGCGGGTCATGAGATGCTTTCTCTCATGGATGGCTTCTCGGGATACAATCAAATTTTGGTAGCTTGCCGATCAACATAAAACTACCTTCATAACTCCTTGGGAACCTTACATTATCGTGTCATGCTTTGTTTGGCCTTAAGAATGTTGGTGCGACCTATCGTGGGCTATGACTTACATTTTTCATGACATTATGCACACTATCCTTGAGGATTATGTCGATGATCTTCTTGGCAAATCTAAACATTGCAGTGAACATCTCGATGTTCTAACCATTATTTTCGATCACTTGTTACAATATTGTGTTCGTCTTCAACCAAAGAAATGTGTCTTTGGTGTCCTTTTGGGAAAAATCCTTGGTTTTATCATCTCTTTGCATGGCATCGAGGTCGATCTAGCTAAAGTCAAAGCTATCCTAGAAATGCCCCCACCTACTAACCTCAAACAATTACGTAGTTTGCAAGGTAAACTCCAATCTATCCAGCGTTTCATCTCTCAACTCTCGGATCGATGTCAACCTTTCCATCATCTCCTTAAAAAGGACATTGCCTTTCAATGGAGCGAAGAGTGCCACCAAGCCTTTGAGGCTCTTAAAGCCTATCTCTTGCAGCCACCTGTGCTTATCCCACCTCAGGACGATCACCCTTTCTACCTTTACCTTTCTACCACCGACCATGCTGTAGGAGCCATGCTCGCACATCGTGACTCGAGTATCGAGAACAAGCCGTTTATTACATAAGTCATACTCTCGTGGATTACGAGACTAGGTATACACATGTAGAAAATTTGTGCCTAGCCCTATCATTCGTAGCCACCAAACTCCGACACTACCTCCTGAATCACAAAAATTTTGTCATCACCAATGTGAACCCCATTCATTATATGTACGCCAAACCACATCTAAACCAACGCATCGCCCGATGGCTTATGCTCCTTGCTGACCTCAACCTTGAATTTGTACACCAAAAATCAATAAAAGGACAAACTATTGTAGACCAACTCGCAGAAGCCCCTTTACCTGGGGAACAATTTACCAATTTTAATTTCCCCGACGAACTCATCGCCACTCTTTCACTCAGTGAGGAGTCGTATCCAATGACCCTCTTCTTTGATGGATCCAAATGCCAGCGTGGCGAGAGAGGGCCGGCATTGTTCTCATTCCATTTGATTTTAAGCATATGCCTCTTTCATTCCGGCTCGATTTCCCCTGCACTAATAATACAGTGGAATACGAGGCCCTTGTTTTGGGTCTCTAGGTTGCGTTACACTTAGGTGTCAAGTCTATTAACATTTTCGGCGACTCCCAACTGGTAGTCAATCAAGTTATGGGCATCTACCAATGTAAAAATGAGGAACTTCAAAAGTACAAACATTACGTGGATTCACTTTTGACCTTATTTACTCATTATTCTATCCAAACCATTCCCCGCTCCACTAACAAATTTGCGGATACTATGGCTTGCTTAGCCTCACAAATTCCTGCCTCACCAACTGACTCTGACATATTCGTCTTGGTCCAACAACTCTTTGCCCCATCTTACTCAGCCCGGATGTTTGTATGATAAATAATGTGTCTGCTAATTCGTAGGATACCTGGTATCACTAATTTCATGACTACCTTACAACCTCTGTTCTCCCACCTGACCTTACTAGTAATAAAAACGTGTTTTTCTTAAAAGTGTTTCTCATTATGTCATCATGGGGGGACTCCTCTATAAACGTGGCTTTGATGGCATCCTCCTTCGATGTCTAACCAGTGCGGAGGTCACCTATACCATCCAACAAGTCCACGATGGTATTTGTGGTGGACATTTTAGTGGCCTTGCATGGTGCCAAACAGATCCTTTGCTTAGGCTATTATTGGCCTACTCTTAATAATGATGGTCGATACGAATATGTTAAGCATTGTGTTATGTGTCAACAACATGCCAACCTTCAACATACTCCTAGCCATCCACTACAGGTCACACGAGATCTTTGGCCTTTCTCATAATGGGGTTTAGACCTTATTGGTGAGATTCACCCACCCTCTTCGCAACGTCACCGTTGGATAATCACAGCAACCGAATATTACACTAAATGGGTGGAAGCCATTCCACTCATTTCAACCAAAAAAGAAAAAATCGTCGAATTCATTAACCATCACATTATCTGTCGTTTTGGTGTTCCTCATCACCTGATAACAGATAATGGAAAATCTTTTAAAAATAAGTTGTTACAAGACCTTTGTGACAACTTTGGTATCAAACTTAGCTTCTCATCACCTTACTATCCACAAGCAAATGGTCAAGCCGAATCTTCTAATAAAACTCTCACCAAAATCCTCATGAAAGTTGTTAACGATTCTGGAAGCAATTGGCCTGATCACATCCCCTTTGCCCTTTGGGCTTATCGGACTAGCATTCGTACCTCCACTAATGCCACCCCATTTTCTTTGGTATATGGTACCGAGGCTGTCTTACCTCTCGAAATACAAATACCCTCCCTAAGAATATCTCTTCAGGATATTCTCACCAATGATGATTTCGCCAAGAGCGGTTAGCCCAATTGGAGCTTCTTGACGAGCGTCATCTTACAGCTCTTGACCACCTTCAAATCTATCAAAAGCACATCAAGCGTGCTTATGATAAGTGACTTCATGAGCGTACCTTTAAGGTTGGTGATCTTGTCCTCAAAGAGAATCAACATGTAACCAAACTAGAAAAGAGAAAACGTGGCAAATTTGCTCCAAATTGGATTGGGCCTTACATTATCACTCACATCTATGGATCAGGCACTTATCATTTAGCTTCGCTTAATGGTAAACCTGAGCCTGAACCCCTTAATGCCTTGCATCTCAACCATTCTACTGTTGAATTTAGTGTTACATCACTTCTTATCTACCTTGTGCTCGTCCCTTGAGCTCATTTACCACCTCATACACTTTGTTTCATGCATCTCAAAATAAAATCAAGCTCACATGGTTTGGTCATAACCTCCCCTTAAAGATGCCTTCCCCTTTTTAGTCTAGTCCATGACTTAAAAGTATCAAAATAACACGTTCTCAATTATACGCTTATGGGATATTCTTGAGTCAAACTTCCTACAAAACTAGATGCTTCATGCCAAACGGACATCTAGACCTCTAAAGTTATACATAGACTACTCCCTCGAAGGACAGCTATGTGCAAAGCCACTTCTACTATTATAAATAGACTGCTCCCCGAAGGACAAGCTATACACAAAAACCACATCTGCTACTATAAATAGACTGCTCCCTTGAAGGACAGCTATACAAAGTCAGCCTTCATCAGAAGCTTCTCACATTGATCAGCTTCGTGAAGAGCTCAAGAACAACAAAATGCATATCCCCTATGGACTTCCCGCATCGATCAGTCTATATCCAGAAAAGTAAAAAAATAGTATTCCACAGCACTTTTGAGTCATGGACTTGTCTATTTAGGTTTGGTTCTCTTTAGTCAGCATAATCACCTTATAACAAGTTCTCTGTGCCCTAGCTCTACCAGCCACCTCACTTCACCATTTGTCAAAACAACAAAACTCAAGGGACATGACGTATATCCGATATATTGTGATTATACGACTCTTTTCACCTACCGACTTCTCACCTATGCAAGGCACCTAGGGATTCAAGCTCATCCTACGTTAATAAGTGGTTTGTTTAGCTCTTCTCAACTACGGGACACTTTTGCCTCTTTTACTCGAATCTAGGATTGTGTGTTGACCTTAATCAGGACACGATTCCCTACTACTTGGGTAAGCTAACTTTCGTTTCACCTATACCTACACCAACATCGCCAGTCCCTTACCAACACCAACAACGTTACCCTACCAATATCAATATTTTTACCAGTCAACAAATTGCCTAACTATAACCAAGTTGCCTAAATTCACCTCTCCCTGGTCCTAAGGGAGAACTACATCGGTCTGAGGCCCCTCCTTGCTTTGTGCAATGGGCTATGTAGGCAGCACTTAGGAGACATGGGGTCTCCCAAGGTTAGCTCGACCATCCCCTACCATAACCTATCATGTGTGGTAAATATAAATCTTTTTGTATTTCTATTTGATCACATTCATCTTTATCCTTTTTCAAAACAAAACATTCAAAACACAACCATTCTTATTATTATCATCACTCAAATCAACATACATATTTAGTTTTATTTAGATGTTAAAAAAATACATCTTCTCGGTTATCGACGCAAGTTGATATCCTTATTTATTCTTATACTCCTATGAAATTCACTTAGACCCTTGCGCCTCCTCCCGAATCAGGTGGTGATCGTGATCGTCGACGCCACTCACTTGGCCTCTCCATCCTCAAAGGTGCCACTGCTATTGGTTCCTCCCACTGATCCGCCAACATCTCCTGTAACATACGAATACGTCCTCTCACGTGGCAAAATCTCACCTCTAGTCTCTCCACTCATGACTCGCTGAACCGCTAACAATCCCGTTGTCTCATTCACCGCATTTGGAATCGATGAACTAAACCATGCAGATGATCTCTCTCGCTGTAATCATAGCTATCTCGGGATGATCGGCCTCTCACGTGAACCTCGCAGCTCTGCTACCCACCATAATC
Source organism: Taxus wallichiana var. yunnanensis (assembly GCA_018340775.1). Classification (NCBI taxonomy): domain Eukaryota; kingdom Viridiplantae; phylum Streptophyta; class Pinopsida; order Cupressales; family Taxaceae; genus Taxus; species Taxus wallichiana. Next base: position 662,273,670 of record CM031242.1, read on the forward strand.
TATAAGCCTCTGCATCGCTCCCGCATCCATTACCCCGTGATCGGCTACTATCTCTTTCGGCCCTTACGGAGGTGTCGGCCGGGCGGTGAGAATAATCCTCGACATCGATCCTCATGTATGGTCTATAAGCCATGGGTATATCCTGAACAAATCTAAATTGTCGCCGCATGTGATCTAGAGGAATCCTCTCGTACTCACCCGGCCTGTGCCCTGCGATCCACCTCAATCGCTCTACACCCCTCAACTCCTCAGCTATGTTCTCTGTCACCATATAGTTCCCATAAGGCCTCCAAAAAATATCCGCAATCGTCACCATCTCCCATACCTGCCTATAATACTCGATGTCATCTATCACGGCCTGGGATCTCGCCTCTTGTTCTGTCTGGACCCATCGTCTGAATCCCAACCTCTGCACTCCTGTCTCTCTTTCCTAGATTGGTCGGCCTATTGGTCACACACACACAATGTGCTCATAGGCCCAACAATGTAATAAGTATGCACAATCTAGTGTCGTCCTATGATTTCACTTGCAGGCCCATAAACCCCTGTATAACTCCGCCAGATATGCGGGTGCCCATGCGAAAGTCACGCTCCTTTCTATCATTTCCCAAATAACACACATCAATGCTTTTGGAAATCTTCCCCCATCCACCCTTGGTAATGCATAATACCCCACCGCTATCATTAATACCACTGCCAACCTTGTTTCCTCAGGGTGTGTTGCATACATTGTACCATAAGTGAATGTCAAACCTCGTTGTGTCAAATCTCGTGCAGCTGAACCAAATACTGTTGTTATCGCTCCCCGCGCCACGCTAGGCAATGCCTGATACACTGGTCTTCCTGTAATTGGGAGCCTCAAAATTCTAAACACATCTTCCATCATCACTATCATCTCCCTGTTGGCAGATAGAAGGTATTCTTTTCGATTCCATCTCTCAATCAATGCCTGCAACATAGCATGATTGCGTGTGATTCATGAATAATAGTGGATTCCACTTAACCCCACATGATTTATCAATGCCCATTCAGCTGGTGTTACATCCGCTCGGATTCGTGACAATAAAGTTGGCACACTATCATTCATCCTCAACCCTGCCTCCGCCTGCATACATCAAAATGACACACAACCATTCAATAAATCAAATCCCCAAGTGTTTTTTCTCACATTCTAGAAATTCCTACAGTAACCGGTATCGGTTATAGATAACCGATACTGGTTTACTAACCGATACCGGTTATCTCTAAATGATATCGGTCACTTTATCAATCCTATACTGACCTAACTCGCTTAAAAACATCCCCTACGATAATTATTTTGCTTGTTTACTCCTCTCTATACCTATAAACATACGTGAACACCCTGCTTACCTACCCCATAACACTCACTCTATCCCAAACCCTTGCCTATCACCTTTTCTTTCTCATCTCTACCCTCTTACCTTCTCTCATCCTATTCATCAAAACATGCAAGAATTAAAATACAACCAAATAGTTTACCTCTTGGGATGTAGCAGCTTGGGGTGGAACCTGTCTTCCCTCTCATCCCTGCCTGCTGGATGCTTCTCCTCATTCAGCCATGTTCACCACCCTCTTCAAATATAACTTGCCTTTCTACCTTCTTAATCCCAGCTCACAATTGCTTTACCTGTCTCTTTCCTCCTTATCACTCAATTCTTTCATGCAATTACTGTATCAGTCGTCAAACAACGTCGCATTCACGTATTTAACTTGTTGCATGACTCTAAAAATAAGAACTTAAGTTGCGCCCAAGCTTTTCTATTTTTAGAAAAGCTCGTTTTGGCATAACCGGTATCGGTTACCTAACCGATATCGGTCAATAATCTACCGACGTCGGTTAGCTAACCGATATCGGTCACATGCCTCCTTTTTCTTAAACCTGGGCCTTTTCTTTATTTTTTTACAAATTTTTGTGGCGCCCGCCTCTTTTTCCTACATAACTACACCATTATCACTATTTGTCATCAGAATCACATCAACACACACACACACACACACACACACACACACACACACATATATATATCATCACAATTTCATCAACATCATCTATCTACATTAAAACAACCATCGACAAAATACATACGACATTTTAAATATATACATCAAACCCATCAGTATACACACCATGTGGATCAAACTCATCATCTATATACATTCAATTTCAAAAACCATCAACAAAACACATAAAACATTTTTTATACACACCATGTGGATCAAAATCATCATATATATATATATATATATATCAATGTTTAAATATACAACTTCCCCTGCATGGGGGCCTCTGTCAGCTCAAAATAATACAAAGCCGGCACGCAGGCCACAATCACTATCAAAATCTCGACTCGGCTCGTAGGCCGGTCTCTCATGTCAAAAATATACTTGGCTCAGAGTCGGTATCAACTACTCTGACTTTGTACTCGGCTCTTGGGCCGGTATATACAATAAGAATGAATAAATAATCGTATGTAGTCACACAGGCCTCTATATACATAACCGGTTGGCAAACCGGTGTCTATATCCAATATCTAAAAAACCATATCCACTCCAGGGGTGTCTCAGCTCTCCCCACCACCCTTAGCCCCTCTCCTGTTGGACCTTGTCTTGGCTCGCCTCCTCCCTATCACCGACCCACGGCCAGGTGTTTGTGCCCCCTGGGATCTCGGCTCGAGAGGTCTCGGCTCATGCGCCGCATATGGCTAATAGTCAGCCCCGGTACCATCAAGGATGTCCTGATAATACTGGGCCTCCACTCTCGCCTCCATATAGCGGGCCCGTGCCACCATGGCTGCTGGGGCTGGTCCCCGACTCCTAATAATAGTGGCCCCCTGTCCTGCCAGGTGCACCACGTGCTGTACTGCACGTGGCGGTGCCTCGTGCTGTGGCGGCCGGTGGTGCTTGTGGTGGTGCACTTTGTGGCTATCGTGTGCTGCACCTATGCAGGCTAAGCGCCTGTAGTACCCGATCTGTGCTGCGTGCAGCAAGCCCCCTGTAATAACTGCACCTGTCCTACGAGCCGGTCCCTCTCTGCTATAACCGCCGCCAAATCTGGTTGTGCGGGTTGTGCTCTCCTGGCTGCTCTCTGCCCTGCCCACCACACCAAAAATGAACCTGTGCACCCGGCGTCGTCCACTGTATCGTCCACCGGCCTCTCTGCTACCCAATCTGGGTCAACGGGCTGCGGTGCCGGTAGTGGGGCCTCTACATCATCCCTCGGTACTGTGGGAAGGGAGGTGGCTCATCCTGTCGCAGCCCCAACTACCGTCATACCCTCTCTAGGGGTATCCACTCATACTCTCTGGGCCTCCGTCCAGCTATCCAGAAAGTATACTAGATCTAGTGCATCTGTGCTCGGGCTCCTCCTCGGGGCTGATGGCCTCTGTAGGGCCTCCATACAATGTCTAGTGCGGTCAAGCCCTCTAACATATGACGGTAGTAAGCTACATCCCGTCCTGCGAGCACCACTCGTGGCTGGCCCACGACCCCCAACCACCTCTAAAAGCCATATCTCGTATATAATACATGGCCCATGGCTGCTGGGCTGGGCAGCCCTCTTCGTCGTATACATATGATGTGCTCATATGCCCAGCAGTGTAACAAAAATGTCGAGCAAATCCCAAATCGCCTCATCCGGCGATAACCCCATAGCTCTCTGTATAGCTGCACTAGATATACTGGTGCCCAGGCATAACACGTATGCTCCTCTACCATCTCGTGTAGCACTCCCATCAAAGCCCATGGGAAGCGGCCTCCCTCTGAGTCCGGGAGGGTGAAGCATGTGATACCTATCATCATCAACATGGCAAGCTGTGTCTCATGTCTGTGTGCGCGATACATGTCGCCATAGGCAATGCTCGCTGTGATAGGTCAATAAGGTGGCTGCATCCCCAAATACCTGAAGAATGTTGTCCATCACCATCTCCACATCTACCTGGAACACTGCCTCCCCTACGATCGGCAAGTCTCAGGATGCGATACACATCCTCCAGGGTAATCGTCATCTCTCCGGTAGGGAGATGGAAAACTTTGGTTCCGGATCCCATCTCTCGATGAGGGTAACCATAAGCTGTGGTCCCTATCCACGACCCTATACCCATTTGGACTCCGCCAAGTCCCACCTCGCGCATAATGGTCCCGCTGTGCTGCTGGACACATGTGGCGCATCCGTCTCGATAAGCGGAGGCATTGATCCGCATCGTAAGGCTGGCGTGCGTGCTGTAAAAACAACCCACTTCATTAGACCTACCCTTTACAAAAACAACTACCTTAACCCTCTATACCCCCTTTTACTGACCCACACCCCGACTCTATAACACACATCTACACTTACCCTACACATCCCCTTTACCACCAACCAACCAACCTGACCACCACTGATATACTCTAGCCATCTACCTATACCCCCACCACTTTAACACCTCCTACTTCATACCCAACACCTAATCTATCCTAACCGAACCAACCACACAACCACCCCATTTCACCCCCACCCCAATCACCTTTCCTATCAACTCTACCCTCCCTCTTCACCCCCAAGCAACAAACAAAAAAAAAAACCAAACAACAAACAAAAACACAAACAAAAACAAGAAAACAAAAGAAAACAAACCTAACTAATGACCGATATCGGTCACCCTTGACCACCACCGGTCCCTCCCTAGCATATCTTATGCACGGGCATCGATACGACTACGATGCGGTCAACCAAAATCCAATTTGTTCCAAATATTTGGTGACCGATGCGGTGCCGCCTAGTGGCCGACATCGATGCTTATCCGAGTCCAGAGCCGAACCAGACGCGGCCCCCAAAACATTTTCTACCTATTTCTACCCTTTTACCCACTGGAAAACCCCTACAACCCTACCCACCCCCTACCTTGTTTTAACCTAAATAACCTACCTACCCACTCCATTTTACAAATTACTTCAATTTATTCATTATTTTATTCAAAATTTAGATTCCTACCCAAAACCCACATCTCGCTTACAATCATTAAATTCACATAATTAGAGGTTTAGAGCCCTACCGATACGACTACACGTCGTTGTGGTGGGATAGGTGGCGGTGGTCCAGCTGGTCCAGCACCTCCTGCTCCTCCTGGCTGTGCCATGGCTCCAAATCTCCTCAGCTGGGTCCTCCACCAATCAAATTCTACCTCCTACTCACTGGGGTCTACCAATCACTCACTCCTCCACTCAACTACTGCCAACTCAGCATACAAACTCAACAAAATCAATTTTAAACCCAGACAAGCCGTATTGGTTATCAAATTGACAATGTGACAATGACAGGCTGTATTTTTCTTTTTATAGGTTTTTTACCTATAACCGATATCGGTTATATTGTGCCCTAAAACACCGGTATCGGTCCTCTAACCGATACCGGTCATATCTAACCGATATCGGTTTTATACCTATTTCACCACAATTTCTACCCTTATTCACCAATCTCCCTTTCTCACCACATCGTCTATACCCTCCTTTGCTAAATAGCCTTTTTTGACTTCATTGGCCCAATTCACGGCCGCAATCAACCAACCAGGCCCGCCCACAGCCACAACCAACCATTTGGCCTGACCCAAGGCCGCAACCAACCAATCAGGCCCGACCCAAGGCCGCAACCAACCAATCAGGCCTGACCCAAGGCCGCAACCAACCAATCAGGCCCGACCCGGGCGCGACCAACCATTTGGCACGACCCGAGGCGCAACCAACCAATCGGGGGCGACCCATGGCCCTCACTAATCAATCGGCTCGACCCGAGGCCGCGCGATTAAATACCTTGCACCCAAAACCCACAAATTACAATTTTATCCACCCATCGTGTAGCTTTTTGTTCAATCAAGCTCACCTGTTCGTGTTTTAGCATGATTAGGGTACTTGACTTGATCGATTGACCAACTTTGCCTGTCGAGACCGTGACATTTATCTCAACCAAACCAACCATTTGAGTACTACATGAACATACCTAAATGTTCTGTGCCTTACCCGTTATATCCCCTGGAGCTACTTCCTATGCCTTGGATACCAGGATTATATCACCCTTGTTTGGATAAACTATCGACCTTTGCCTATGAATTGCTTGTTTGCTCTTCAAATCATGTACCACTGGTCGCACTCTTTGCATTCCACGTTTGTGCATCTGCTTCCTTGCACTTACCCCACCATCTTACCATCATCTCAACACCATTCACCCTTTATCAACCCTATCACACGATTTCACGTCGCCTCAATCTGTGAAAGATTTGAGGGGATTACCTATACCCTTAATATGGGAGTAACCACTTCTTATTATTGTCGGTGCAGCTTTACAAGACAAGCTACACGACAAAGAGGGCTCATGTAGACACCAAATTTGTGTCTTACGACCCCCGTGCCCCGCATCTCATTTCGCAACCTAACCTCATCACCTAAACCTTACACAATTATTTATTAATTACCTTATAATTAATAAATCGACATCTCAAACCTACCACCTCATTTTGCCACCTCATCATGACCTAGCCCTAATCCTAAACTAACTTAATTAAGACCTATAACTTGGTCTACATCCACACCCATGACTAATTACTCCTCACCCGCACCAAAACCAACCTAATAATGACTTGACCAAGCCCACAACTAATCCCTCGGAAGAAAAGGAGGGAAGGCTGGCTATTTTACTAAAAATAGCCCACTTTGACTTAACCGACATCGGTTCCTACTCGACCACCGTCGGTTACATAACCGCCATCGGTTCTCTGTAAATAACCTCCCCTGAACCAAAACAAAGGACCTGGGGAATTCATTGGAAAGATCGTGAATTCACTTGGCCGAGCGGAGACAAGTGAAGGAAAGAAAGGAGTTTGCAGAGAAGGACATCAAGCCCAAGACTGCAACTGAGTAACCAGAGCCCAGTGATACTCATCCAAGCATTGGGAGAGAAGATAGCTCATCTTTGATTGTCTGATCATCCTACCTGAGCCCTGCCTTCATTATCACAGTCTTTGGACCTGTGTCTTCATTAGGAACTAGTAAGTACTGTCTTGTACGTTCTTTTAATAACATTTCTTGGACTTCTGAATCACAGTAATTATAAGTCTACTCCCAGATCCACTACTCGGTAACACCCTACATCTAAGCTGTGCACCTCCTCTGCCCTTACATTGCCCCCAAGAATAGCCCCCATCTTTATGCGAGTCTTCTCCATCACCCCATTACCTATCCCCAATCATTTACCACCTAATAAACACCATAGCCACCTTATAGCCAACCTTCACTAAAAGCCCCTAAATTACTTCCCCTTCCGATATCGGTTATTAGGAAGCAGTGCCGGTGTGATGTGGCATCGGTCACTTGTGATTCAAAACCAAGACCGAGCCTTTTTCTCTATTGTTTTAACAGGTAATTAAATTGTAATCTTGCAATAACTTCTTTGTTAGAATTTGTGTTAATTTGTATTAGTAGGGGAGGCTGACCACCTTCAAAGGAATTCCAATATTTCTTGGGCCTAAGGCGGTTCCCTCATTTATTGTCTAATTAGAATCTGGTGGTCTTGTATTCTTACTTGCAGTAGTCCTTCCCAGGACAAAAAGGAGTTCTTCGCAATCGATCGATCTCTCTCTCTACGATACGCGCACACCATCCAAACATTCAACGGGTGTATTCCTCTAGCCCTAACCCTTATATGTTTCTCAAGAGAATGAAAGGATAGAAAGCAACTCTATTCCAAGAAGCGGAAACATCCTTCGCATTTAAACACGAGAGGTTTCTAGGATAAAATTGTTAGTGTTGAAGTTTTGAATTATTTCCTTCTCTACAATTTCCTTTCTATAACACTAGATAATCTCAAATGGATAGAAAGAGCCCAAAAAGTGGTGGGAAAGTGTGAAAAGGATCGGGGTGCCCTTGGTGGGACCGGGGTGCCCAAGGGCACCCTAGTACTAACTTGGGCTTCCCAGTTGAGGCTAAAATAATACGAAGTGATGAAATCATTGATCGTGTAGGTAGGTGTAAAAGGTTGGAAATGATGAAATAAAATAAAGAAGATGGCCAAAAGATGGGGGTTAATTAGTACTTTCTTCACTCAAAACCCTCTAAATAGTAGTATGAGACTGGGACTAAATAATGTTTAAAGTGCATGATTTTCTATCTACATTTTTCCCACTTTATGTTGGTGAGTGAAAATCTCGGTAACATAAAGTAGATAGAGATGTGCAGCTGATGTCCGATGTAGAGTGAAAAGAATGCGTGCCAAAGGATTAAATAAAGCGTGGAATGAAAAAAATAGGATGGAGCATGGAAACTATAGATGAAAAAAAGTAAAAAAAGTGATGAGAGTAAACCTAGGGTGGAAACACGTGTGTAGTTGTTGATGTGTGTAATGTACCTACATGGTTAGTATGCAAAGTGTGCTGCCACAAAGTGTTATTGTTGATGCTGTTATTGTTTTTGTTGCCCCCATTTGATTGTTTGTTTCTCATATGGCGGACCTACAAGGAGAAAATGATCAAGTAGTCAAATATGTATGTATGTAAAAATGTAATGTAAAAGACACATGTAAAAGTATGTAAATGTAAAATACACAAATGAAAAGTGTAAATGGAACATGTGCACCTGATCCATGTCAAGAAAGAGAGTGTAGAAGGATATCTTATAATGTAAGTTTTTTGGGTGATCTCACACCATAGGCCATAAAGAAAGTAGTAGGGAGGAAACATACATTATTCTCCTTTGTAACTACTTCCCTGAATGTGTGTGAAGAGATCTCTGTATGTCCTAGTTTTTTGGGTGATTCGATGCCATTGGCTGAAAGTAGTGTAGGAGGCACACCCATTGTAACCTCCAAGCTTGTAATTGCTTCCCAGAATGCTAAGGAAAACCATGTCCTATAAAAAGTAATTGTGTATGGGGTTTGTAGATTAGTCTGAACCCACTCGTTGTATGTATATCAACTAAACTATTGAAGTGAAGAATGTGAAAACATGTGTGTGTAGTAAAAACCCCAAATGATGCCCCCTCTTTGGGGGTGCATGTGACATTGTTGATAGAGAATACGGCCCCAAAGAGGACTAACCACATGTACTATGAAACTTACCTGTAGGGGAAGGGAATGCACTTGGTAGAAACCAAGGCACACACAAACAATGATGGCTAGCCAAAAAAGTGTTAGTATGAAAAAGCATGCATGTAAAAGACAATGTGTAATCTATGCAAAAGTGTGTAAAAGCTACCAAGAAAAGTAATGTAAACACGTAAGAAGACAAGTAAGCCACACAAAGTGGGTTAAACATGGGACATCACTCACGATGTCATAAGACACACAAGGCCATCATGGCCACATACAAATAAATAAGTGTGCACACCAAACATAGGGAAAGGCCCACATACAAGAAGCAAACAATACAAACAATGTAACAAACAAGTATGGAAGCAAATATCCTGCATAAAAAATTATTGCACATGAAGCACCCGTTAGCATGTTAGAAAGATAACTAGTATGTCAAAAGTGTGTATAACTAAGTAATGTAAAGTGCTAAGTACAAAATGAAACAATAACACCTATGAAGAGATGAATGTGGATGCCCCCAATGACTAGTGTAGGAAGGGTAGAAGGTGAGCATCCATGTTGTCATGTAAGAGACTCTGTATCGTGATCACAACTAGAAAAATATGTGAACGCGCATGTGTGGATGATATAGATAAATGACATACAAGTAATCTAACTAGCATGTGTAATAAAGTGACCATGAACAAGCAAAAGTAAGCAAGAGTAAAAGAAACCATAATATGTAGTATGTTGTGGATGGATGGAATGGAATGCAAAATGGAGTGATAGGAGCCGCGTGCCCCCTAAGTGAATGGAAATGTATGCAGTGAGGTTCATTTAGTTTTCCCCCTCAACAGTCAAGAATGAAACTGTAAATGAGAGTGCATCATCGGGAAATGGTTGAATAGTGTGTGTTGTGTCTAGCATGTGTTGTGATGAGTATGTATGTGTAATGATGATGATGTGACATATAAAAGAGATGTGCATGTACGTGAACCTATAGCCTAAGTGTATATCATGAAAATGAACATATAAGTGATGATTTATCCTAAGCGTATATCACTATAAGATGAATGGATGAGTGATGATTTATCCCTAAATCGTATATCACTACAAGATGAATAAGGGAGTGGTGATGTAGCCTAAAGTGTATACCACTACAAGATGATAGAATAGGTGACCATTTAGCCTAAGCATATGTCACTAACCTAGTAATGTCACATGATGAAAGGTTGAATGATAAATGTGTGATATGATAAGGTCCATTTGATTTGTAAACCCTCGGTAATTGAGTATGGACCGAGGAACTAAAGTGTGTCATAGGGTAGTGAGTGCAGCACGTAGAAGAAATGTAGTATGTGTGATGATAAAATGACCATATGATGTAGGATGTGTGATATGCAATGTATAGTATAATGTAATGCGATAATAGAGACCAAATGTGTAAAGTATATAATATGTAAGATGAATGTAATGATGTAACATAAGATAGTATGATAATATGTAGGATGTATATATGATGTATGATAAATATGATGTATGATGTATAAATGTGGAATGATGTCAAAGTGTTATGATGTATGATAGGATGCGAGATGTGTGATGAAACACAATGTGTAATACCTATAGTGTAGTGTGTGGGGTTCATGTGTAGTAAGCCCTCAACAATCAAGTGTGAACCAAAGCACAAGAGTGTGTCATCGGGTAATGCCACTAAAGTGTGAATGAACATGTGTATGTTAGGTGATTGATGTATGAGAATGCAAAGATGATAGATGCACAGATGATGTGCGATGAGGTGGGGGTGTATTAGATGTCATGCCCCCAAAGTGTACATGAATGAAGATAACCAAAAGAATGAAGGATGAAGGTCCTCCATCGATGCATGTGATGATGAAAGCATGATGATGCTCTAATAATGGTGGTATAGTAGAAAAATGTTGTGTTGGTGAATGAAGTCTATATGCATGTGATGGATGAATATATGATGAAGGTCGTGGCATCACAAAATGCATGGTGATGAGAGATCTATGTGATGTTGAATGTGAAGATGATGAAACCCGTCGTGGAATAAATTGAGGTGGTGATCTATGTCGAGATGTAGTAACTATCCTAGGAATGGGCCTATACCTATATGTGTAGGACTAACAGAGTGGTGGTCATGTAGGTAATGTGTGAGTAGGTGAGCTAGGATAGATTGTGCTTTGAGTAACATAGAATGTGATGCGCTAGATGAAGTAGGTGATGTGTGCTAGCTATTGTGTGAGGAGATGATGACCATGGAGTAGATGGAGGGACACCATCAATAGAAATAACCTAATTGTTGTGAATAAATTTGAGTCACAAATGATTCATATAAATAATAGATTGAGAGTGATGAATCCAATTGAGACCGAGAAGCATGTCGCATTCATCAATTGTGTTTCCAATGAGGAAAGGCATAAACATTGTAAGAGGACCAATTATAACATGTAGTTTGACAACACCAAAGGGTTTGTTGAAAGGGAACTCAATTTGTGATGGAGGATAACCGATAGCCTTGAGAAGTGAAATAGAGCATGCACTAATGGGCCATGATGGGTCAACCTTAGTGTTGTTAATGGAGGTCGAACCAATAGATGCATTGATATGTAAATGATTAGATGAGAAATTTGCATGATAATCAACATTGGAGAAAAAGAAATGATTGGTGGTGAAGCGTCAAGTGTTGGAAACTAAGAAATCAAGAGCTCTTGATGTAGGAGGAGGCATTACGTGATAGACATAATTAGTAGAGGAATCATTGTTTTTGTATTGTGTTTTGGTAAGGGGTTATTAAAGATTTTAAGTTTATGATTTTCATTAATAGGTGTAGAGGTTGTAGATTCCTAGAAGCTCAATTTGACCATTGTCAAGAAAATCTGAATGAGATGTCGTAACCTGGAAAATAATGATCAATGGAATGTCCTATGCATTGATGATAATCACAATAAGAACTATCATTGAAATTACGCCCTTTGGGTTGAGATGGATTGAGTTATAGAGGTGACGATAGGGTAATAAGATTACTATCGATGAGTTGTGGTAGAAAAATGCTTGGAGGTGTACTAATATTAGTAAAAGTAATTGTATGGTTGTGGTGAAGCTCCCTAGGAGTAGAGACTGCGTTTAATGGTTTTTCCATCCATAGGTTTAGTTGTAGAAGGCTTAAAGGCTATGGATTATTCTAAAAATGTGTGGATGATGATGCTTGCTCTTGATATTTAAGTTTTCCTATTTCTAGGAGTTTGGTCTCATGAAGCTTGAGAGTTTGACAAAGGTGATCAAATGAGGAAGAGGTCTCAAAGAGAACACTCTCTGAAGTGGTGGTAATAGACTCTAAATAAATAAGTCTTGAAGCTCAAAATCTGCAAGTACATTAGTCATCTTAGCTAAATTATTTTTGTATCGCAAGACATAATCGGATAAGTGTTCATTGGACCCTTGCTTGAGTTGTGCAAGTTGAGCATAGGAGAGCTTAGAGCCAATGTTGATAGAGAAATGTGTGAGAAAGGCATCGACTAGATGTGTGAAAGAGACTACCGAATGGATAGGTAGGTCATAGAACCAACACATCACATAGTCTTGTAAACTACGAGGAAAAAGCTTAGCGAGTATGGTGTGATCATCGCATAGTCGAGACATGCTATGTGGAAATCTCAAAGATGTTCTTGTGGGTCACCATGGCCTTTAAAAATGGGCAATTTGGGAGAGATGAAGTTAGGTGGAAATGAATAAGTGGAGATAACTGGCATGAAAGGGGTATGTAGCAATGAAGTAGAATCTAAAGATGGTGTTCTAGAGAAGTAGTGAATTGGAGCTGGTGAATTTGATTTTGCAAATCTTGATATAAAGATGTTAAATTAGAGTGTTTGAGGAAGAGCCAAGCTACATATTAGAAGCACCAGGGTGGGTGATGGGAGTGGTAGTTGTAATAATAGGGGCAGAAACATAAATGGGTGGAGTGGAGACCATGGAGCCAAAGAAGCCACGATGACAGAAGTGGAAGCATCATGAGTTCGTTTAGCGGAAATTAAAGCATGCAAGACATGAGGAAGATGAGTAGGGTTTTCATGCGCAAAGCTTTTCGGAAGTTAGTAATAGCATTAAGTTGTTCTTGGTCAACATTGGTGTCTTCATCGTAGGACTTCTCACTATCAGATGCTTGATTTCATGGAGAGGAATTGGATTTGAATTATCTAAAGGGTTTTCAGCCATAGATGTAGTTGTATCAACCATGAACTTAGAAATATGATGGGTAAATGAAGGGAGCTCACAATATTGAAGAGACCCAAAATGACCACTATGGGTAACAAGTATAAAATGAAAGAAGGAAGACAAATTGCAAGTCGGGTTCACCAAAATGATTAACTAAAATGTGGATAGTGGGATATCCTATAGTTAATCTAAGCTATGAAAAACTGTAAATAAAGTAAATAAATGTAGTAAAGAAGTATGTAAATGACCCAAGCCAACTAATAAATGGAAATTAGAAACCTTAATGTGCAAGAGAGAAGAGGAAAGAACTCAGTTGAATAGGAGATGCTCTCGTGAGAATGTGTCGCATAGGTGACTAGAGAAATATGGAAAGGAAGCATATGCGAAGCCCAGAAGGATGGATAGATGGATTATTCTAGATGGGAGAGTGTTTGGAGAGGGACTAGGGTGCCTACGGGCACTCTAGTCTACAAAGAATGGGCACCCTAGTTTGTGAAAAATATCTAGAATTGATCTTTATAGGTTCAATAGATGGTCCGAAACCCTTGTTATCTATCACATCACATCAAGTTCGTTGTATTGCTTCAGATGTCATTGATATTCCAAGATGAAGAGAAGACCTACAAAAGACCAAAAAGAGTATCAAAACCCTAAAAAAGAAGAATACAAATGAATGGGTCAGATTGACCTCAGCTTCCACAATAGTGGGCTTACTAAGCGAGTGCATTGTACTACATTTAGGCTCAAATGTAGTTCTAGTGTGTGTGTGCATAATGTGCCCTAGGTGCTCTTGTGCAGTCACACTTTGTGAAGTAGCAAGCAATAACTAGAATGTAGAAAATGTAATAGAATGTGTGCATGGAATAGAATAGAATCCTCCCCTATGTTGTGTGTGATGCAAATGACCTAGCCTTGTGCCTTGTGATGGAGCTATGTGGATGCAAGTGATCTCAATGTAATAGATGGATGTAACTCTAGATGGATGATAGTAGTGACTAGTGCTTGGTCCCTCATTATGGTCTCATAACTTTATATTTATAGGGTTATCTTGATCTAATTTCTATAGTAACCTAGAATGGTATGGAAAGCAGCGGGGTTGTTGTTCATTCCCAATCTAATTAATCTAGATTCCTATTTTAAATGAGAAAAGAAAGCAAATCCAAATTAAATAGAATTTGATTACTCTCCTTTTAATTTAATTAAATTTAGGTGCAACTAATTAATTAAACAAATACAAAAAAAATTAATCTACTTTTTTGGTATTTTAAATGAAGCTTTTAAATACAAATAAATAAACAAAGCTAATTAATTCCTAATCTATGTTTTTAGGTTTTCTATAAATAAATAAACAAAATCTATAGACAAGAAGAAATTGCTTCTAATTAAATAAAATTACTTCTATGCTAAAATAAAAATAAACAGGGAATAGCGAATGTAGCTATTCTTACATTGTTGGAAGTGAAGCTAATTTAATTAAACAAAAATTCTTTCTAATTTGTAATTGTGGATAAATTACTATTTCTTCTAATTCCTCACCTCAGAATCATGAGAAGAAATGAAGCTTCTCAGAAGAAATTTCTTTCCTTGAAACTTCGCGGTGAAGCAATGGACTACAAATTGACTTATGAAGAAATACAACAAAGTGCATAGACATAGAAGCTTCCTCAAGCTTCTTTCCTTATATATCCATAAGGATAAGGAATGAGGAAACTTTCAAAGAAAACTTTGCTCATACACACATTTAAATATAGCTACTAAACAAAATGAAAGCTACAAGTGATATTAATTGAAGAAATGAAGAAGTATGTGCACAAAAACCTCCTCTAAATACTTTCATGAGAAAATCCATAGGGATGAGCTGAGAAAGAATTATCAATGGAAGATACTTACAAAGGCTACAGAAAAATTGTAAATTCTACCTTCTTAAAACAATTGATGATTCGACAAAGAAATGTAAATTCTAGATTAAAGAAATATTTAAAGAATTTTAATTACACCCCCAACCAAGAAATGTAGAAATGTGATAATGTCTAGATGTAGTTGTGCTTTTATTTATCCCCTCAAACTTATTCTCTAGAGATGAATCCAAATGGTCTAGGGAATGTGTCTTTGGTTGGTATGTAGAAGAAGTTGGGTAGATCTTTGGAGTAGGTGGTTGCACAGGTTAGCTGGTCTCAATTGCAGGCAAGGAAGTAACAAGGAAAATCTCTGAGTTGTTTGTGTGCTTCTTGGAAATTTTTTGATAGAGTAATGATGAAATCAAATTCAATGGAATTCAACAAATGCTTTAGGAAAAACATGTTTTTTTTATAGAAAGTTGACAAGGAAATGGTTTAACACACTTGGAAACCAAGAAGTGCCAAAGCATCCATAAAAGGGGGTCAACTAACTAAAAATAATAAGTAAAGAAGAAGAAGTTCATACACATCTAACATTCTCAATATTAGGGGAAATGGTCAAGAAACATGTGAGAAAAGAAATGGGAAACTTGTAACACTCATACAAAACTGGGAGTGTTAATTCTTGGATTAAAGCGCCTGAAACCGCCGGTTTGCGTAGATCGATAGTTATGTAACCATTGCAACGATTGCGTAACCGAGACTCAAGGTAGAATTGAAGTTACGTAACTTAAAGGAAAAAAACTAAGGAAAAAGGGTGAAAAACATTTACGAAATCATGTGAGGCTATAAAAATAAGAAACAAACAAAAATAAGTCACATAGGCAAGTAAAAAGTGAAGAAAGGGAACCTAGATTTATGATTTATTTTAGAAATGAAAGTTATCATCGTTGGGGATTTTTTCTTTGTTATGAAAATGTAATACTATGTAATTTCAGGTGCGTACATATTGTCACCTTAGAGAATTATTAAATCCATAAATGGGAATAAAATGTAATGTTTGAGTATGACGCTTCCAAATGGGAAAGTTAGAAACTATACTTAACACCCATGTGTTGAAATTACACCAATCCAAGTTTCCCACCACCGCAAGAGAGAAAAAATGGGAATCAAGTGCAAATATAATATGTAATCGACAAAATTGAAAACATGCTAAATTAAAATGACAAGAATGATTACCATGTCGTGGGGATAAGAAATATACTTGTGCTTGAGCTCTAACCCTACATAAACACACACTCAAATGACATTAGAAAAACTATATATACAACCTTCACTATTTATAGAAATCATTTGCACTTACCCACTTGGTGAAATTTTGAGCTCGAACTACACCGTGACCATTTGACACAAGAGTATAGTCAAAATGAAGAGCATCTCGAGTCGATGGTAAGCGTAACCAACAACACCGATGGAGGGTCATGACCATGTTAGTTATTTACGCTTTTTTGTTTTTTCCCTAAAATGTAGGAATTTGTAAAAACTAGTCATAGCCTATAGGGGTAATTTTAACAAATTTGTAGTGAAAAAGATCATAAGGGGGGTGTCATGTAGGATTTGTAACTTTTTAGTTTAATTTGATGTTTTATGCTTTTTTTTTGAATTTTAGAGCTTTTAGGGTATGAACCAAATTTTAAGGTAGAACTCTTTGTGGTGGTTGCACAACCACCACTTTGCATAGAGTGGTGGTTACACAACCACCACTCTACTACGAGTGACACTTCGCATCACCATCAAGGTAGTTTTGAATTTTTAACAAGTATGATATTTTTTTGGTTTTTGATTAAGTTTATATTGTTTTTGGGAGCTTATTATATGTCAAAGAGGTTCTAACTTGCTTTTTTTTTTCTATTTATGAATGTAGGGGAGATACACTAGGTGGAGTAGAGCTCATGAGTAGGAATAATTACCCCAAATCTTGGAGAGCTTGAATCAACCAGAGAGAGACTTGTTACAAAGGGGAGAGTATCTAGAGGATATCATAGACACGATTAGTTACACCTCAAGTAGCATAATTTACGATCTACTGAGCTATTGATATGTAGACATGAACACTTTCAAGCTTCTTGGGGTCGGGATGAGTGGACTATCACCTTAGAGGATGTCTACCATATTTTGGGAGTTTCTGTCATTGTCAAAAAGTTAGTGTTGGTGAGCACTTGCACACAACCGAGGCTCACAGTTGGGCCACATATTTAGGAGATGGATAGGCACTTGACACCTTGTTCCAAACAAGGATTCGATTGGTTATGGTTGACAACACACATATCCTTGATATCGAGTAAGGCTATTATAGGTATCTTGGCCTCACATTTGATTAGGGACAAGTTTTTTTCCTATTAGGACCCCATAATTTAGAGTATTGAGAAATATGGTAGGGTATATTCCTAGGGTGGAGATATTAAGTTATTAATTATCATTATCTATATAGGATTTGTAGATTGGCAACCACTTCACTCAGTCATCCTACTCTCATCATGTCTTGGGTTTATGAGAGGATGACCCCCTACCAAAAGGGAATGGGATAACAGCTACTATGGCAATTAGAGTGTTAAGATGGGTGGATATATATCCATTTAGGGGCCCTCCATAGTTATCTTCCACATTGAAACTAGCGGACATGATAACACAACCTTATCGGGATATGATAGGTGGATGGGGTGAGGAGTCTACCGTATAGATAGCTTGTGTCAGGGGATGGTTCCATTAGTATATTGGAGCAGAGAGAGTAGAGGGTCAACCCATACTACCTAGTTCCATAATAGTTTGGCATTCCTTATGTAGATTCCCTCCTACCATACCTACAATTTCTAAAGGGATTTGAGATTCTAGAGCTTCCGTGAAGGGAAAATTATAGTGGATAGTTATCACACCCGAGATACCGATTGACACACACCATGAGCTACACCAAAACCCATAGTTGGGCCACTGATTAGACCAAAACATGTACTATAGATTGAGGCGGGTCCAATTATTATTAAAGTGGAGGAGGAGGAGGGGTTATATTCCAAGTGACAAGCCACTAGAGAGTCCTCTGTGACTTCTAGAGCTGAGGTAGAGGCAGAGGAGGAGATGACGCATGCCGAGGAGCTTATGCCTAGGAGGAGGAAACATTAATGCACTTACAGAGAGGGGAGGAGATTAGAGTAGAGGAGTATCTTGCACCAGCTCTGTACCACCACCATCACTAGCCAATGATTTTCGAGCTGGATGTCTGCAGGATCCTAGTGAGTGAAACACTCTTTTCCCTTCACTTACTTTCTAGACTAGATGTTAGTGAACCAATCTAATTTATTTGTCTCTTTTGAAAGTTTTCTAACTCGCCATTTTTGCTTGCACTTTGGAGATACCATGATTTGGATAACATGGTCTTACTCAACGCATACTCCTAGATATGTTTGGGATTCCTACAAAGATGACTAGGGACCAACTACTAGTCGATTCAGACATCAAATGACAATAGGTTGCCATACTGATGTGTTCGTGCTATCTTGACATGCTACAAAGGTGATGACCTAGATGAGATTAGAAATTACATTGCATGAGGACTGGGAGAGGTAATGATGAGCACACAGGATAGTGGAGCCACTACTATCAACCGCTTACTTACCTAGACCATCTCATAGGCCTACTCATAGAGGATCTCATGTTACCTAATCCACTCTCTCACCATAGGAACCATAGCTAGATCCCTTGATGTGCCACTCCTACCACGTCTTAGGATCCAAGAGGGAGGGATAGGCCTAGGACCATTATTTATTTGGGAGGGTTTTTGGATACATATATCAATTTTTTTGTATTTTTGAGCTCTTAGAGAGAATTTTTAACAACACTTACTACATAGTGTGATGAATTGTATATGAGAAACTTGATATTATACATACATACATATATATACATACATACATACATACATACATACACACAAATATCTTTTTGATTTAACATTCCTTGTAAGAGTCGACTTTGTTATGGTTGATTTCATTTGTGTACTCTTGTATGGTATTTTTGATATTTTATGTTTTAGAATGTATGCTATAGATGATGATGAAATGTGGTAAACCAAATTATTTTATCTTTTTTTTTTTTATAGTTATGCATATGATAAAAATTGTGGCTCAAATACTTTGTTTTTCAAGTAATATTTAACAATTCAATTTCATTGGAAAAATGTGATGAATGTAATATGATGTAAAGATGAACTCACTCCATTCTTAATTCCACAAAATTAGTAGAATGTGAGGGATCATCACCAAGATTCAAAAAGGATGTGAGCTATATAACTTTAAGAATGTGAGTGTGAATGAAAATCAAGAGAAAAACTTTGACAATGACCCAAACAAAAACTTGCAACTCAACCTTAATTGAGATCAAATAACCAGTTTAGAATGAATTTTTCTTGCAAGTTTGTCCATACTTAGATTCAAGGATGGCCTATTGATTGATGAAATATAGTTTTGAGGAACAATTCTCTCTTAACATACACATCTAGTTCATTTTCATGGGAATTTTTAAGAAGTAGTTTGATTTGTTCATTTATTTACAACTTTTGATTTATATTGGGACCCCCTACACTTTTCCCCATGCTACTAGTAAGAATTATGGGCTCATCACTGAAGATAAAACATAGGTGAGTAAGGTCAATTCCCTCATTTCCAAATCTCATACCACTAGTAATAATCATGGGATTATCATCGAAGATAGTAGGGCCGAGAAATGTATTTTTAATTGCAAAAAGAAATATTTTTGTGTTTATTGTTTATTTATTTATTTTTGAATTGAATTTGGATTTTTATTTTTGGAGGGAACTATTAGAGCTCAAAATTACACCCATCCTAGATACAGTTCAACCTGGGGTGTTGAAGCAACATGGGTCTATCTCCAAGTTGTGGGACCTTGCGCTCTTGGGATAGATCTCCAGAGAAAGCCGGCTCCTCTACCTATTTCTACTAATATAGTTACTCTTAATGCTGAAACTCAAATCCTAAAGTAATCATGCCAAGGTACTAGAGTTAGAAGGATGTGCAAAAATGGAAAAACAATCTATGGGAGGTGATAATGCCGAGAAAAGGGAAATGAACAGAGATGGCTTAAGAGAAAATGAAGAATAATGCACACAAAGAGGATAGACACACATATCATAGTCCAAAACACAACCACACAACTATTTTCATGAGGCGAGAATAAGAAAATGAATATGTAAGGGACATGATGGAGAAAAAAAAGCACACAATGCAAACGAGAGGTAAGAAGAAATCATAAAAACAAGTTAAGGCAGAGAATAGCCACAAAACCAAGCTTTCATTACTTCCAAAATTAATAGTCAATTACAATGGCATATGCGGCTGATATCCACATGCAAAATCCAGATCTGAAGGCCTGTAACTTAATATGTAAAGAACCGAAGTCCTTAGCAAACCAAAGGGTTCAACAACAACCTTTTTAATGAGCACAATCTTACATTTAAGAAGAGAAAGAAGAGGGAAACTCAAATTTGAAAGTTCAATCACCAACAACAAGCAATATCTACCTACAAATCCACCTACAATGCTATTAGATGCACCTCCCCATGTTTGTTTTTCTTGTTGGAGAAGAAAGGAGGGAAAATTAGATCAAATATGGGTGGTTGGGTCGACTAGACCTGTGCATTAATGGCTAAAAATGTGTTTTCCTACTTCTCACCTACTAAATTCTACCAACATTTTAATTTGAATGATCTGGAGTGTAGCCCACATTAAAACTTTCCAAAATACCAAATGCATATTAATTCGAGCTCTGCAGAAAAATTTATGATGTTTTGAAGTCTACAAGTGATATGGACACACAATGACATGTGACACACATTGATTAGCTCAAGGGTCGGCCAAGTGTTCATTTGTTTTGTAATTTTCTACCACATGTCATGTATTAGCTTGTCACAAGGATTGGGTGCCCAATTAGTGTGCTTTGATAGGTTGCGTGTATCATACTCAAGTATGATAGGTTTCCACATGGGACAGTGATTGGCGCGGAAAAGAATGTGTGAAGAGTGTGTGGAAGAAAAAGATGTAAGAAGGGGAAAGCTAAGTGTAAGCATACAAATGTGATGGGAATGGAAGGAAAGGGTGCATGTATGTAGGGAAAAATATGCAAGCATGGCGTGACATCAAAATGAGTGATGCATGATAACAAGAAAGGAAAAGGCATGGAGGAAATAAATAAGGAACCGTGATGCGTGCAAGGTGAAGGAAAGATATGCCAGGAAAAAATGTAGAAGAAGTATGTGAGGGGCTTAGCCAATTTAGAGGGAAATTCAAGGAGGTGTGTGAAGGATGCACAATATATGGGAAGAAAGTGGATGCGAGAAGAGTGCGTGAGGAAAATGGAAGGAGATAGAGGAATTAAAAAGGAAGGTGGAAGGTGCACAACACATGTGGAATAACCGCAACCAACTTATATGCCTAAGAAACAACTTGAATACGTGCAACATGAAACAATTAATCTTTAGAGCAGAATGAGAATGTAAGTTGTTTAAATAACTAGGGAGTTATTTTTCAAAATTTTTTTGGTGACTTTCGGGGCCATTTGTTTCTAGATAAAGGATATCAACAACCTTAGAAGCATCCATTGGGCACAAAGTCTTCCTAGAAATATGAAGGTCTAAACTACAACTTGAAGAGCTATCCTTGAGTTCACTTGAAGAACCATCTAAACTCTGTACAATTGCTGAAGGCTAGTAGAATATTTATGAACTAAACTAGTATCTTGGAAGTAACAAAAGAGTATGCATGCACAAGAAGCATGTGAAAAGAGAGAAATATGTTAAAAAAATGTACACACAACGCACTTGGAGGAATTGAAACTACTCTAATATTTACAATGATGCAAAGGACTTAATAGAAGGATTTGAGATAGATCCCAATAACTGGGATTGATAGAGTGTCCCCATCAAGTTGAGACAACTGAAAGAATTAGCCTTTTTGTAAGAACCGATGATGTATGGGCCACTCCAAAGTGCATCAAAATTTGAATGGTGACTTGGTTTAGCTCTGTTAACATCCCATTTTAGGACTAGGTCACCAAATTTGAAAGCTCGAGGCCTAACATTTTTGTCAAACAATTTCTTTGTTAATTTTTGATGCTGTTCTAGCTTGGTCATGGTAGAGTCTCTCAATTCTTCAATTATAACTAGCTCTTCCATTCCGATCTCTCTCTCGGTTCTGCGCCTCAAACTCCAGTTGTTGGGAAAGTTCTAATGAAGGTAGTTCAAGAGATAAAGGAAGTCTTACTTCACTACCATAAAATAGTTGATAAGGTGAAGTGCCTATCGCCTTCTTCACTGTGATCTTGTCTACCTAGAGGACATGTGGGACCTTTATGTGCCATTGCCTTAGGTTGATATTCATTTTCTAGCTTCATGATTCTGATTAGGTTCTTGGTGGTATACTCAACTAGACCATTACCTCTGGGGTAATGGTTAGAATAAGTCTTCAAGTAGATTCAAGGCTTAGTGCCCAATAAAAATTTTAGTACTAAGGAAGGCCTTTGTATTATCAGAGATAATGGTCTAAGGAACACCAAACCTTGTTATAATGCCTTCGAGAAAGTCAAGGATGATTGACTTGGTTGACTCCTTAAGCATGACAAATTCTATCCATTTGGTGAAGTAGTCTATTTATTTTAGCACTCACTTATGGCCTGCGTTCGAAGGAGGGTTGATCATGCCTATGAAATCAAGACCCCATTGTGCAAAAGGATGATCTACTTTGATTGGTGGGAGGGGAAGTGCTGCCGATTTCTTCTTTTAGAGAAAGCACATTCTTTGCATTTCATGATCCATTTGCACTCTTCTACAAACATGGTAGGCCAAAAGTATCATGCCTTGATGATCTTCAATGATATTTATTTGGTATAGAAATTTTCACTAGAGAATCCATAGTGAAATTCTCGTTAACACTTTGTGAAGATGCGTGCCATCAACACATCTCAAGAAAGCATGCTATCAATATTTCTTTTGAAGAGAACGCCATCAATCATCGCATATGGAATATACTGTAGCCTTACATGTCTTCTTTTCTATTTTCTCAAACCAGAAGGGTATACACTATAGGAAAGGAATGTGATCATGTCCTTCATCCAATTGTGCATGCCATGGTTTTCATTTTTCATAGGTTCAGCGAATGGGTGTTCTTCATCAAGAAATAATGAAGTCTTAGGGATTAGATTGCTCATCCTCAATAATATGATTATAGAGTGTGGTATCTCTAACCAACTTAGTGGATTTGATAGTCAAATCATACTCCACAATTTTGGTCACCCACCTTGCTCTTTTCTCACTGATCTCTACTCCCATGATGAAGTCCATGACTCATGAATGTGAGACTAACACCTTGATATGATTTATTGTGAGCAAAATTTTTAACTTCTTATGTGCATGCATGAAGGTGAAGACCTGTTTATCTATGTGAATGTATTTCAACTCATAATACTTCATTGTTTGACTAAAGAAAGCCACTAGTTATTCTAGTCCTTGTTCATTTTTGTGTCAAGACAACAACAACACTCACATCAGCTCCATAAGCATAAAGGATGAAATCCTTTGAGTAATCTAGATTGATGAGTGTTGGTGCAAGAAATTTCTTACTTAATTTTTTGAAATTTTCTTTTCCTTCTCGCTATCGGTTGAAAGATGTATCCTTCTTGAGCGTCGAGTGATGGGCCTTACTAGTCCTGCAAAGTTAGGAATGAATCTTATAACAAACTTGATTTTTCCTAGAAAATACTACAAGGCTTTCTTGTGCTCTGGTAGAGAGAGGGCAAGGATGGCTGAAACACACTCAAGATCAATGGTAATACCATCCTTTGAGACCACATGGCCAAAAATATTTCCTTGCGCCACAAAAAATCAACACGTCTTGGGGTTAAGAGATACCCCAAATTCTCTACGTCTCTCAAATTATTTCTCTAGATGCATCATGTGATTTGCCCTTATTTGAGAAAACTATTATGTCATACAAGTAAACTAGGATGAAATAATTGATATATCCTTTGAAGGAAATGTCTATGTCCCTCTAAAACATTGCATATGTCCCCCATTTGGTTGTAAATGCTATTTTAAATTGATCCTCTTCCTTGACCATGATCTAAATTAAACTAGAATACCCATCCAACATGGAAAATATTGCACACACCACCACACGATCGAAAAATCTATTCCATAGAAGGTAAAGGATAATGATCCTTTAAAGATGCTTTATTAAGATCCCTAAAATTAATGCAAAGTCTAATTTCACCATTCTTCTTGCATTGGAACAAGATTCGTGACCCAAGTAGAGTACTTGATAGGAATATTATCTTCACCTCAATGATTTTAGACAACTATTTCCTCATGAGGGGCTCTATCCTTGGATTGAATGGTCTTTACTTTTTTTTGATGGGATTGATACTAGGATCAAGGTCAATGGAGTGTTGAGCAACACTTAGATCAAATCCTTTCAAGTGTTGATACTCCTTGAAAATATGTCATTATATTTATGACATAGAGGATGAATGCTTGCTTTTCATCATGTGTGTAATCTTTATTGAGCACCAATTCTTTGCCACATGTAATAGTGAATAGATTACAATATTCTTGTGCCACGTGCATATATTTTCTTCACCCTTAAACACATAATTAAGGCTAAACATTTTCTCTAAGGTGACCATCCCTTTAGGAAACTTGTTTTTCTTGAGTTAGATCACTTGGTCACCATAGCTATCATACAAGCTATCTTGCATGCTTGAAGAAAACTCAGCTTCATTTGAATGAACTAGTTACTAGACAATTTGTGTGCATTGTCAAACACTTGCCAAGCTGGTGTCATTATCTAGAATAGATGGCATGATCACCATCTTTACATGTTGTGCATTTCCTCGAGATGAAATCCTCTATAGGTTAGAAGCTGTGAACCAAACATGGCCATTTGATCTGCTTCTTTGTTCATGTTCCTTGGTACAACCTACATATTCAAAACATAAAATCCTCAAGAGGTCCCAAAATCTATGTTTATAAGATTTAAGAAGCTTATTCTTTACCGCACACTTGTTTGTGACCTAGTGGTTTTGTTTGATTGCACACGGTGGCACAACTTCTTATTCAAGGATGTAGTAAGTACTAAGCCTAGTTTCAAAGGCTTCAAGCTCCTCAACATATGGATCAAATTTGTGATGTATTTCTACCAACTCATCTAGCAATAATTCAGGAAAAGGAGGGGGAACAAGTTGATATTATGAAACTGAAACTTGTTCTTGGAATTTTTGGATTAGGAAATTATCTTGAAGAGGGGATGGGTCATATGAATCAACATGATAGGAAAATATTGGCTCATCTTGTATGGTAAACCGGGTACCATACCTTATTCTTAGTAACATATGGGACCAATCAGAAGACAAGTAACCACCCACTTTAGTAGTGAAATCTCTTGATAGACACAAGGAAAATAAAGGAGGTAGGTCAATGATTGACACATATTGAGTTAAGGTTAGGACTAGGCATTCATGAAGGGTTAACTCAAGATCCTTGATGACTCCTAGAGTGGTGACAGTTGATCCATCAAGCTGTAAGACCCCTTTGGACATAGGGCTATACTTAAGACCTAGGACATCAACAATTTTCTTCAGCATAACATAAGTGTTAGTGCTCGAGCCAATCATACAATTGTGCATAAGGTGTTTACCTATTATCAAGGACATATAGAAGGGCAATGTTTTAACAACCTTAATTACTTGCTTCTCCTCTGCTTGATAGATATTGACAACAACATAAGGTTTTTAAACAAATGGATCTGCGTGCGAGAGTTGTGCTAGAGCTTCATGCAACAAGTCACACCGAGATTGAATAGCCAAGATGTCCCACATGTGACATTTACTTTTGTCTTCTTCATCCGGTACACAATGTTGAATGGAAGGCCCATTGATTTATGCATTTTGGGCATAAAAAAATCCTTTCTTGATTGTTTCATGCATGGGACATAATATTTGGGTTGCAAAGAATCTTGGCCTACCAAAGGAGGGGCGTGCACTTACTTCGTAGAAGCATATGTGTGGAACCTCATGCATAGAAAATTACATGCCATGACTATTAGGTACCTTAGCTTCATATCCTTGCTATTGAGAATTATCTTGTGTGATAGGAGCTAAAAGTTGAGCTCTAGAATCAACATTCTCTTCTTGTATCTTATATTATCATCAAACTTGGTGTGTAACCTATTTGTATCATCCATAGCTTGGTTCATCACACATAAGTCTTCCACACCTGAAGAACATAAGGTTAGCCTTAGGAATGACTTCAAGCCTCTTGGTTTTTAGGATCATGTACGTTAGTGGAAGATTCATAATTAGAATCATTATGGATCATATAATCCTATGCACATAAGGAATTGGCTTATTCATTATAACTATGAGTCATATTTCAAGGAAAACACCATTCGAATCTTGAGCTATATTGTTTTGTGCTAGGACTAGTGCTTGGCTTCAGCATTGGGCACTGGAAGGGGTCGCATAAAGGGAATTATTTGCAATGGGAGGTGTGCATTATCATGCCATCTATCATTTTTATGATTCTTCCCATATATTTGGTTTGTATGTTAATTTATGAAGGGATGATAAATTTGGTTATACCCTTGATTAAAATTATTTCTACAAGCTTACGCTTGTTATTTTTATAATGTTATAAATTTATTAGATGAGTTCCTAATAAGGGACTTCATTTCTTCATCTTCCTTTTGCTGAGTGGGAGGGTAGGATGCAGATGCAATGGGGTGCACACTCTTCTTAGGAACAAGATCAACAAAAGGTGGGGCATTTGAGACATTTCTAGGAATAAGGGCATAAGCGGCCTAGAGCTAATTTTTCTTCCTAAATGAGACAATTTTCTACCCTTATTGAAATATTGTAGGTAGTAGGTAAGGTTCTACCCCACATGGACTGAATTATGACTGAGATACCACTATTTAAAGCCTTTTAGATAGTATAAGAAATCTTGTTAGGTTTTAGGCCTTACCACTTAAGGGATTATGTCCCAAGTCTTTTGAAACTTGATATTAAAATTAGTCATCTGCTCATTAGGTGCTCTTTTTGTTGTTGTCAGTTGCTCCACCAAAGATAGGTGATCTAAATTATCTTAAAAGTAGTTACAAGGATATGTTCCAAGTTCATCCTAGCTGGTAATAGATGGAGGTCTCAAGCTTCGTACCACCGAAGTGCTTTTCCTTTAAGTAAATATGCAAGAATCCTAAGTACTACATCATCATGTATGACCTGGTATATAAAACACACATTTTCCACATCCTCGATATGCTCCATAGGGTTAACTTTATTCTCACCAAAAAATATGGAACACTTTTGAGGAAAATTTTAGCATATCATGTTGTACATTCAGAAGGAGAGGAATTCTACCAATGAAGTTGGAAAAGTTTCTCAGAGGTGGTGTAGCTACCATGACAAGCTACAGGAGGTTTCTTGAGAGGTGGATTGGAAATTAAATGACACACTAAATATGGAGACATGCACATAGTAGTTATGATAGTTCTTATTCTAAAGACAACCGTATGTATTTAAATGACTCTTTAGCTACTACACTTTGTCTAGTATGTATCCTTCTCATGAAAATGTGCATGATCTACTAAAAATAATAGATTTGAGTGTTGAAGTCGCTAGATGTGTAGAAAAAAGTTTCCAAAGGCTGAAATTACTAAGTCACACACTAGAACTTAGTAATAATGAAATTTAAGATTTCAATGCTCATCCCATTGGGCACGCCAAAAATTATTAGAGCTCAAACTTGTACCCATCCCGATTAGGTTCAACTCGGGTGTTGAGGCAACATGAGACTATCTCCAAGTTGTGGGACCTTGTGCGCTTGAGACAGAACTCTAGAGAAGGCTAGTTCCTCTACCTATTTCTACTGCTATAACTACTCCTAATGCTGAAATCAAATCCTAAACTAATCATGCCAAGGGACTAGAGTTAGAAGGATGTGCGAAAGGGAAACTAATCTAGGGAGGTAATAACGCAAAAAAGGGGAAATGAACACAGATGGCTTAATAGAAAATGAAGGAGAATACACGCAGAGAGGATAGACATGTGTATTAAAGTCCAAAACATAACCACACAACTATTTTCATGGGGAAAAATAAGAAAAGGAATCTCAAAGGGACGTGATAGAGCACAACAATCACACAATGTAAAAGAGAGGCAATAAGAAACAATAAAATCCACAAAACCAAGATTTCATTACTTCCAAAATGTAAAGTCGATGAAAATGGAGTATGATGCCAATATACACATGCAAAATCTAGACACGAAGGCCTACAACTTAATATGTAAAGAACCAAAGTTCTTAGTATACCAAAGGGTTCAAAAAAAACCTTTTTAATGAGCATAACTCTTACATTTATAGAAGAAGGAGAGAAGAAGAAGAGAAAGAATAGGGAAAATTGAATTTGAAAGTTCAACCACCAACAAAAAGCTATAATTGCTTATAAATCTACTTGCTATGCTATTAGATGCACCTCTCCATGTCTTTTTTTCTTGTTGGAGAAGAAAGGAGGGTGAATCAAATCAAATCTGAGTGGTTGGGTCGACTAGACCTATGCATTAATTGCTGAAACTACATTTCCCTACTTTTCACATACTAAATTCTGTCAACATTTGAATTTGAATGATGTGGAGTGTATCCCACATTAGCAGATTTTAGACAAGACCTACTATGGATTAATCGAGATCTCTGGAACAAAAGTTATGATGTTCTAAAGTCTATGTGTGATCTGGACATGCAATGACATGTGGAACATGCTGATTAGTGAAGGCTCAACCAACTATTCATGTGTTATGTCATTTTATACCATGTGTAATGCATTAGATTTTCATAAGGATTCGACACCTAGTTGGCATGCTTTAATAGGTTGTGTGTATCATACTCAATTCTAGGATTCCATATGGAACAATGATTGACGTGGAAGAATGTATGAAGAGCGTGTGGAAGAAAAAGAAGCAAGAAGGGGAAAGCCAATTGTGAGCATGTAGAGGTGATGGGCGTAAAAGAAAGTGTGCATATATGTAAGGGATAAATATGCAAGTAGGGCATGACATCAAAATGAGTGATGTATGATAGAAAGAAAGGAAAGGGCGTAGAGGAAATATATAAGGGACCGTACCACACATAACATGAAGGCAAGATATTCCATAAAAGAATGTGAATGAAGCATGTGAGGAAATTAGCCAATTTGAAGGGCAAGTTAAGAGGGTGTGTGAAGGACACACAATTTTTGGGAAGAATGCGGATGCATAAGGAGAGCACTAAGGAAAATAGAAGGAGATAGAGAAATGAATAAGCTAGGTGGAAGGTGCACAATGTGCATGGAAGAACTACAACCAACTTATATTCTAAGAAACAAACCAAGTGTGCACAACATGCAACAATTGATGTTTAAAGCTAGAATGAGAATGTAAGTTATTGAAATACATAGGGGAGTTATTTTGGATAATAGTTTGGAAAATTTTGGGGCCATCTACCTACTAGATTAAGGAGATCAAAATCCTTTAAAGCATCCATTGGGCATGGAGTCTACCTGGAAATAAGAAGGTCCGATCTACAAATTGAAGAGTTATCCCTTAGATTAGTTTTCCCTTCTCGCACATCCATTCTAACTCTTGTCCCTTGGTATGATTAGTTTAGGATTTGTGTTTCAACAATAAGAGTAGCTAGAATAGTAGAAATAAGAGGAACCAACCTTCTTCTGGAGGTATGTCTCAAGCACACAAGGTCCCACAACTTAGAGATAGTCCCATATTACATCAACACCCTAGTTCAACCTAATCTGGGATGGGTGCAAGTTTAAGCTCAACAAGAATATTTTCCCTAGCCTCAACCTTGCACAACTAGTAGGATGCAAGGACTCACCATCGAAGGATGAGATAGGTGAAAAATGCTTTGGGTGAAATGTTTAATTTTTTTTTGTCATTGAGAGATATTTTTAGGGAAATATTTTCCATAAAAAGATTCTAGAAAAAACCATAGGAAAGAAACACTGAATTGGTAGAGATCATGATGAAAAATAGGTATATTGGTCCTCGTAGAATCACTATCAATATTTTGTCTCATGAACTGAAATGATGAGATAGAGTGAGTAGTTTGAAGAAGTGAAGTGAATGTTGAAGAGATAGGATTTGATATATTTGTCAATGTTTGAAAGTTACTTGAAAAGTAGGTTTCAGTTTACAATTTCACAAGATGGTAATGCAAATGATGAAGGAAATGAATGCAATAATGTACAAGGTGAAAGCACAAATGAATATATGAAAAATCATTTAAGGTTAAGTGAGTTGACGGACTCACCAAACTCCTCACCCTCTAAAGTAAGCATAAGATATGAATCATTCTTGTAGTCTTATTTTATCGGTATGGGCCAAACCACTTAGGTCTAACTTTTCATCCTTCACCAAAATTTTTGTCGATTCGACTATATAACCTCAATACAAGCTCCCTACTTGGATTTATCATTTTAGAATTTCTTATTATATTGGTGACACATACTATTAGCATAGGCCCAATGTTGTTTCTTAGCTCGAGTTGTTTCTCATCCGGGGTCTCCAATTCTACTAATTGCGCTTCTTGATACTCATTTTCATCTAGAATGCCTTACAGAGACATATGAAGACTTGGTAGCTCTACCTCAAGTGGTAAAACCAATTTGGCATTAAATAATCGAGAAAAGGGGTTACCCCATTAGGTATTCACACTAAGGTTCTATAAGCCCACAAGGTAGAAATAACTTTATATGTTAGAGTCTTATTTATAGCCTCAACCTATCCATTGGCCTGAGGGTAGTAAAAAGATTTTGTGTGATGAGATATATTGATCTACGGACATAACTCACGTACCTCTTCATTCTTAAACTGGAGATTTCCATTATCTCGAGATAATGACCGAGGGACATTATAATGGAAAATGATCTTGTTTAGAATGAATTTGGTAATAACTGATCCAAGTACAATATTTAGAGGCATGGCCTCAACCCACTTCATGAAATATTATGTTTCGTGATAATGAATTTATGGCCATCCGAGGATGAGGGAGAGAATTTCCTATCAAATCAAGACCCAAGTAGAAAATGGCTAAGGTGTAACAATGGGTTACAGATCATGTGCCAAGATATATATGGCATGTGAAAACTTGACACTTTTGGCATCTACAAATGTATTCCACAACATCATGCTTTAATGTGGGCCAAAAGTAGCCCACTCATTGAATTTTTGAGCGGTTGAATTCCCTCCAAAGTAGCCACCACACACTCCACTATGGGCTTCAAAGAGAACTATTTTGATTCCTCTTCATTGATGCATCTTAATAGTATTCCATCAAAGGATATGTGATAGAGCACTTCTTTTAAGATTAGCTACTTCATGACTATTACACACACCGCCGCCTTTGTTGCGAGCTCACTCCCTTGTGGTATGACCGATATATGATGTGATTCACTATATCGTGTACCATGAACATAAAGCAATAAAAGTTTTTACTTCCATGTAGAAAACACACTCGTAGGAAATTCTAGATCAAGTAGATCCATCAATCTATGGGATTTTCTACCAATAATTCAATAATGATATTTCCTTTGACATACTTTTGATTGATGAAATTGAGCTTGAACTCACCCATCAATGTGATAACCCTACCATACTTCTTAGATAAGGTCGCTTGAGGACCGAACGTCCGCAATCGCCGGATCTGAAAATTAATCACATTTCTTGGTTAAACATATAATGCCTTAACCTCTTAGTCACAAAAATATTTCCAAGCACTCTGTTGGTGCCCAATCTAGTTCCTTGATCGAGCACGTCTTTTCTAGAATCTTTCAAGATATAACTATTCTATGTGCATCATATTGCTCTCCGTGCTTCAAATTCTAGTCTAAGTAAATGGAGAAGTATCAATTTGTAATAAATCTCATGCCTTGTCGAGATAAAAGAAATGATTCAATAGAAATTTCACTAGAATCTGGTTAATGGAATGGTTGATCAAAGTATAAAAGATTTGAACTTGCGGGTGATGAAGATACATCTAAATATTTCACAAAGAACCTGCAATCAACACCAAATGATTCAAACTGCGCTAGAAAATCTGAAGCTCTAATGGCTCAAAAACATGTAACATGAATATGAAGTATAAAGCTATAAGATTGGTTAGATAATTCAGTTAAAATGGAATTTTCCATTTAAAGCAAGCTTGGGACATTCAAACATATGTTAAAGATCTACACTGCGTTAAGAAGTTTAAATGCTAGTAAAGTAGAGGAAACGTGGTAAGATTCTAGGCCTCTCTAATCCATTTGGGTTTCATAGACTTCAAGTCTTTGGAATTTACCAAATTTCATAAGGCTTTGGGTTAGGCGAGACAGAAGTTGAGCTTTGCTTAGTGAAATTTTAAGTCCATGAAAAGAACCAAATTTCATAAAGATTTAGGTTTGGGTGGTTTGACAGGTCAAGGGACAATACATGGCAGAATTTTTATAAAGCCAAAAATGAAACCATCCTAGCTAAAGGTCACAATGTAGAGGACCAACCGCAACCGAAAAAATACAAGCACAAAAGAAAGAGAGCCTGACACTGCAAAACCAAAGTAACATGGAGATTTCTCATTGGTATATTCTTTGAACTATGAAAAGACTAACATTGCAAGTAGTATGGAGCATTATGATTAGTATATGCTTTGCACTTAAAAAAGTGTTTTTAAAATAAAGAGAAGCGTGGAGCTTTCTCATTAGCTCATGTTTCACAAGAAACAATCGAGTTTATCAAAAAGTTTGAATTACGAAGGAGTGTGGAGATTTTTCATTGGCTCACATCTCGTGGGATTAGTTAAGGTTATATTTAGTCTGATATTGTAAAGGGACATGTATCTTTTTCATTGGCTCATGTTTCATGAATGATAGTCAAGTAAAAACCGCATGCGAAGGTGAAGATGCATGACATATTATTATTGACTCACATTTTTAAATGAGACTTACTTACACGCAAAGCCATAGAATAATTTGAGAAGCTAAGGAAGCATGTGTATAAGTAAATCCCAAATATGTAGCTAACCAAAAGCCAACATGTGGCAGTGAAGGAATATATCTAATCCCAAAATATCTAATTGAAAATTTAATATTTTCATTTCGACATCCCGCTGTATTTCAAAGATATTTGATTATGATTGGGAGGAGATTCGATTACTTATTTTGGGGGGGGAAATTAAATTTTAAGAACAAACCAAATTTATAGATAAAATTATCTATAAATATTGGGGATTGTCCTCATATTAAAGGGGAAGTTAGTTTTTCTACTTGAAAAAGGGTCGAGAGGCTCCATTATAAATATTGTATGTTTCATTTATGAAATGCTTACAAGTTTTAGTTTTCTCTCGATTTTCGTGTCAAGGTGGTTACAATGTACAACCATTGATAAAATTTGAGAGCATTTGATTAATGTTTCCATGTTAAGAAAGTCAATATCTGAATGAAATATGTTTTCTTGTGAGTTAAGTATTTGGGTTTTGTATTTTGAATTATCGATTAATGAGTTATATAAACTACTACACTCATGTATCTATTACTTCTCTATAGTACACTAGATCAATCCTTAATAGTTGTGCTTTGGTCATTAGTTTGATATTGTCTTTGTGTAGTATTTTATTTTACCAAATAACCCAAGACGTGCCGACACATCACTCGGCTAGAACTAAGCACTCACCCGAAGCGCAAAAGGATACCAGTCCCTATTATATGACAGCTCTGTTAAGGAGTTAGCATGATAAACACATATATAAACTAGATCCATAATAAACATGTAAGGATAAACCATAAAAAATATAGATCTTAACCATAATGTATAAAGAATCGACATGAAATAATATAAGGTTCACCTTAAAAGATCTAGAAACAAATATGTCACTAATCATTATCCAACACATACATCCATAGTATTAATTATTGTAAAAAATAGAAGCCAAATACATACATAAGAGTATCATCATAGTCACACGCACTCATAAACCAACAACATAACACTAACAAAACATGGATCAAGATCCCTAAACCATGTAAATAAATCCATATATATATATATAGATATATATGGATATATATACACACACACACACA
Source organism: Taxus wallichiana var. yunnanensis (assembly GCA_018340775.1). Classification (NCBI taxonomy): domain Eukaryota; kingdom Viridiplantae; phylum Streptophyta; class Pinopsida; order Cupressales; family Taxaceae; genus Taxus; species Taxus wallichiana. The sequence goes on from CM031242.1 coordinate 662,308,016, forward strand.
CACACACACACACATGCACTCTATCCATGTGTGTGTGTGTATATATATATATACACACACACAGTATATATACACACATGTGTGTGTGTGTGTATATATATATATATATATATATATATATATATATATATATATAATGGGGACTTTCCCTTCACTACTCATGCACTCTCCAAAAATAGCCCACATGCTAGAAATATCCATGCGTGCGTTACAAGTCAACTACAAGAGCATGCAAGCTCACTAATAATAGATTATCTTCTAATACAAACTATATATATAATTCTATTAATAACTAAAACTTTGCATGATATTTTAACTTCCATCGTATGAGATCCGTCTCAAAATAGAATTTTCTTGAATCTGTAATAAGGGATAAAATATTCAGAATAATCCCTCATAGTAATCGCAATAGTAGAAATTAATATGTAGAAAATATTTCAAATCTCAAATAAAAGTGCAGAATAAAATAACACAACACAAAGAGACAATATTTAACATGGTTCACCCAATTTGGGCTACGTCCACCAAGAATCACTTGCTTAGATTTTATTACAAGCAACCGCTCTCTCAATACAATACCTAGATCTATTTGGAGCTATGCTCAACAAATCTCTAGAATTCACACCCGAATTCAAAACACATATATAACATTACATAATACACTACCATATGCATAAAACCATATATAGTGGACAATCGCTAAGCAGCTTTTACAAAACGTGGATATAAAAACCATGGGTAAAAACTATCCCATAAACCTATGGGTCAAAATCTCACCCATATGAGAAAAACACATTTCCCAATATATCGGGCACGTTTTAAGGCCTAAAATTTTTTACTGGGGTACCACCCCTGACCCCTCGCTCGAGGCCCGCCCGGCCTAGAAACCCCGATGAGACAACTATGGAAATTCAGACAAGACTCTTAGTATATAGTCTTCAACAAATCAACACTTTCTCACATGGAAACATGCTCCACAACCTAAAAACAAAACATGGATCAAGATCCCCTAAACCTTGTAAATCAATACATATATACATATATACATACATACATACATACATACATACACACACACACACACACACACACACACACACACACACACATATATATAGTGGGGACTTTCCCTTCACTACTCATGCACTCTCCAAAAATATCCCACATGCTAGAAATAGCCATGCGTGTGTTACAAGTCAACTACAAGAGCATGCAAGATCACTAATAATATATTATATTCTAATATAAACTATATATATAACTCTATTAATAGCTGAAAATTTGCATGATGTTTTAACTTCCTTCGCATGAGATCTATCTCAAAATAGAATTTTCTTAAATTGTAAGTCTTCATGTTCTATTCTTATCTCCAAAACCTTGCTTGGCTACTACTCCAATCATTCATCTCCTAATTCTACCAAACTACAAATAAGTCTCAAATGTATTAGGTCCAAGTGCGATCCTTTGCACACCATGTCCGCTCTACTTTGCACTAAAACCCTTCACGCCACTTATACTTAGCATTTCTTAGGGGCCCAACATTACCCCACACTAGTTGGATTGCTGCCCTCGCAATTATTCCTTCACTAGACACAAAATCCCAAAAAGAAGAACATAATTTCAAAATGGGAAAAATTACAAAATGAGAAGCATACTAGAAAGAGCTAAGGCACTTGGAATATCTTAGGAAACTCTGCATCAACTTCACTCACCAATTTCTTCCACTCTTCTAACTCCTTCAAATCCTTTCTAGGTGTAGCCTCCATAATCCCTAGTACTTGGTCAAGAGTGATCTCCTGACCCTACCTTTTAAATCCTTTATTACCACCTCTATTTTTGTGCAAGCACCATCCATACTATCCATATGTTCTAGTATAGAATTATGGAACTCACCAATTTTCTACTCAAGCTTGGCACACTTTGCCTTGAACTTTTCTTTCTACACTTTGTGGTATCCAATATCAACTGAATACATTCAATTTTGTTGGTTGGGGTCCTCTCTGTATTGTCTTCAAAGTATCTTCCTCATCCACCAACCTAGCATTGATATATGAATTGTACTTCCGCACCTATGAAGCTAATATCTACATTTGTATTTACTTCCTTGAGCTGGGTGAATAATTCCTTTAGCTTAGTGATCTTGGATTCTATTGTAATTTTATTCTTCTTCTTCTCTTCTACAATCTCCTCCTCCTAGGTACTCTGAAATCTGAAAATCACTCGTAACACTTTCATTGGGTCATCTACAAAATCCATATGTGGTGACCTTGGGGTCCACCATTTCCTTTGTGCCTTCATCTTTGATCATTACTTCTTTGGGTAATGGGTGATGGTACCTATCCCCAACTCTTTATCCTCCTTCATAAAAAAGTATCACCTTTGTCTTTCTCTTATTTCTTCTTTGTTACCGAGATCTTATCTTTCTATTTAGTCATGGGCACCTTACTCTTTTTACATGATGCAACCTCTGCCTTCTCCCATTCTTTAATTTCTTATTCCAATTTCTCACACAAGGAAGAACCTACCTTTTCAGATCTTCTTCTTCTCTTATCTTTGTCTCATAACTAGAGATCACTTGTGCCTCGAACACACTTATCATTTTCTTTCCTTGTGCTTTACCCTATTCCGAGGTCCCAATGCCTCAACTACTACTTTTACGAGTATAGAACTTCATTTTTGGGAAGTGTCAAGATTTCCCTCTTCTTCACCACCTCTTTCTTCCTCTTGCACCTCTTCTTCATGCACCTACTGGACATGTGACACTTGTGTTCCCCTAGGCTATGGAAAAGTAGAGTTTGTAACCTCCACTTTGACTCCTCCTTGAGTATTTCATTGCAACTACACAAACACTCTACTAATGAACCCTTTAATGGTAAAAATACACGTGGGTGTAAATAAATATGGTTTGACTCAAGAAATCTAAGTAAGTAGGCCTATAATCATACCTATACGTTGCACACAATGTGTGCATATCTGAATCAACCTTTTCCACCTCATAAGTTAACTTATGTGTCCTTAAGCCTATTAATGAAGTACTTAAGGTACTTTTCATAGAATGAAAATGAAAGTTTACACCAAGGACTCATCTCACCTTTAACCATTCTAAAATGAGCCAAGCTAAAATGTTGCATCACCGTAAAATTGACGTGTTCTCCGACGCCTATGGGTAACTTCGTATGGAATGCACCACTAATTCTCAAAGGCTTCACACGATGCTGTCGTACCATTTGTCGATTCGTGCCTTGTAAGTGTTTAATATCTGTCTTTGTAAGTAAATCTTGCAAACTATACTATAGGCAATGGATCTACTAGTGGGTAAACCCATATATTTATGTTAGGCCAATATAAGACATTTATTTCCCAAAATACTATCAATAGAAAGATGGAACCCCACATAATATTTTCTCCTTCCTCATTCGTAGTTGTGCTTCCTCTATGATACTATCTGCAACATACTGGGAAAAATGTAGTGTGCCCTCTTCGAGATTTTGTAGGCCACATACAAGAACCTCTTGTTTATGTCATTCCACCACTTTCAAGTTCCCAATTTATAACTCACGAGTCGGGGAAGTGACCCTAAGTGCCAGGATAATCCAAATATGAAAATGGTTTCCCTTTCTCCCTTCTCATAGCTCAATTTATTTGCAAGGTCCTTAATCTTAGTTGTGGCATGCATATCTGGAGACATATCCTCCCCCATGTTCCTTAACCTCATAACTCATTCAAAAAATGGCATGTAAGATGCATCCTTCTTCTTGTGAAGTAGAAGAATTCTTCGTGCACCCATGACATCAGCCACTGAAATAAATGTGGTTTTTGTGAAGAATGGAAGCTCCCACAATTATAAAACACCCTTTTTGCCAACTCCCTCTATACTAAGTCATCAACTCAAGGGATTCTAGCCTTGTTTGCCCTCGGGAGTACCTTTACCAAGTCCACCCTCATCTTCTTCTCATTTTCCTCCATGCGTAGTGGTTAAAATCACTAATTTTGCAATGAGTGAGCTTCAAATTCCATAATTCCACCCGCAAAACACTAGGAGGGTACTATATTTTAGAATATATTTCTTCTAAGGGCTCCTCCAATATAACCTTAGGCCTCTTTGTTTTGCAATTTCCTAGATGCCATTCTAATGTAAATGTATGTCATAAGTGTTCGTCTTTCAAATTCATGTAACCATACTTTACCCGAGCCTGCGACTTCTAACTACTTCAAATGCATGAACCCCTTCACTGCTCCACTTTCAATTCCAACTCACGTTACCACAAGGATCCTTGTATATCTCCTAAGCACTTTCGGTTTGTAAGCGATCTGTGTTACTTCTAAGCTTTGTGTCACTCTTCCTTCGCTTGGTAGCATTTTGATTTGTTTGAAAGAAAGGTATCCAAATGGATACCCTAACCCCATTGTTTATACTTTTTCATGACCCTCAAATAGTCCAAATTGTATTTCCGACCCACACTTTTAAGTTAATTTTTCCATAAAGTCCATGTTATCAAAAATTACAAACGCCCCTGATTGCTAGTTATTTGTGTGTGAGGCAATCATATTAACTTGCATAACATGAGATTATCCTGCAGTGTGGGACCTTGCAAGTAGGATAATCCTCCAGAAAAAGATAGATTCTTCTCCTAACCTAGTGCCAACTTCTCCAAAGTGTAGAGAATGGCAAACTAATCTATTCCTACTTTAATGCTTTCCAAGGAGGAAATGATAGAAGAATGCATAAAAGTAAATCTACTCTACGGGAGGGTGATGCACTAAGAAAGGGTGAGACAATCTGAGTGAGTGAAAAATAGGGAGAAAAAAGTGAGAGAGGGTAGATGGAGGTGCCACGATCTGAAACAATGTTTTATTCCCTATATTCATGAAGCACAAAAAATTAGAGATCCTGCAAAGAAATAGAAACATGCAAAATATACCCACAAATGCAATGGGAGGAAAAAAATGCAATATAATTCGAATTAGGGTAAGAAATAGCCTCAAAATACTAATTTTATTGCTAAAAACATGCACAATCCATTACAATATAGGAACAAGGCAAAATCCTTTACAAAATTCCAAAATTTGAGGCCTTTAGCTCACAACAGCTCTGGAATAATTTTGGTAGAGTTCCTTTGCATTATAGAAAGTATCCCTTCAAAATGAGGTGGATTTTACAATATATAGGAAAATTTGTGCCACCAACCTAGTAAAATGCATTAAAGAGGTATGGGTAGCCATATGATTTGGTACTTTTATTACTTAGGTAGTCATGGGTGCTATACCTCATTAAAACTAGTTGTTGAGCTATCATTCACCCACCTACATTTTCCGACTGTGACCCGTCTAACCTCCTTTGAGAAAACAAGTGATTGGCTTGTGATCTATCCTTTATGTCTAGGTTAGATAGCCCTCTAACCATAATCCATAAAATTTGTGAGTAGGTTGTCTAACCCCATTTCCATCCAACCTTGGGGGTTGGATGAATATCTAACTTGTAGGCCATACATCCTTGTGGTGGATACCCAACCTAATGATCCCCATCCTAACACCATGGGCCATCTAACCCAAGGGGTTGGATGACCGTCTATCTCTACTCTTACATTTGATGGGGGTTAGATGACCGTCCAACCCTACGTGCTATACACCTACCACCCGACCATCTTGGTAGCTATCTAACCCGGATTCCGTACGCCATCCAATCTGGGGGTTGGATGACTATTTATCTTATGCCGTACTTTGGGTTGGACGACCATCCAACCCATGAGCCATCTAACCGGGGGTTGGAAGACCTGCCTAACCCTACTATACAAACCTTAAGCCATCCAACATGGGCCTACCACTGCACCAATGAGCCACCCATCCATCTCAACAACCCATCCAACCTTGTGTCATCCAACCCGGGGGGTTGGGTAACCATCTTTCCATGGGCCATCCCTACTTCCTCGAACCCTGATGATTCCAAAATAATCATGACCACCAATTTTATCATTCATCTTGGCTCATGAACTCACCGTGAGTTAAGATCAACTTGACTAAGCTGAAACATGAAATACCTAGAAGATTTAAAAGTATTTTTCTTTTCCCCATGAAATGCCAATGCTCGACCTACTAAGTTGTCCATTTTATAGGGGTGAAAAAATGGATAACAATTGGCAACTTGCGGGATGATCTACTTACTAGATCTAAAAGACCAATGACACTAGAGGATCCATTGGGCATGGAGTCAACTGATTGCTGAAACTAGTCAACCACTTGAGGATTTATCCTTTAAAATTCTAGGGCACTACGGGGCCTTTCATTCTAAAAGAAATCTTGGGTTAACGATTGGTTGTTTCTTCACCAAGCTTTCCGAAACTGGAAAGTGTAAGAGAAAAAAAGGCACAACTATATACAAACAACAAAGTCATACACATCCAAAATGGAACATGTAGAGAGTGCACGAGCACTTATTACAAAAGTAAACCTAAAATAAAACAAATGAATGTGCCACAAACACTTAGAGGAATTAAAAATTCTAAACTAATATGTATAAGAAAGATACTCCAATTAGTAATAATTCTTGAGATGGATTCCATTGACTCGAATCCACAATTCTTCTCCATCCAAATTTGATAGTTGGAAAGAATTGTTTCCTCAGTAGTCTGAAATAATATAAGGGCCACTCCATATTGCATCAAACTTGGAGTGACTCCCCACTTTTTCCCTTTATGCATCCTATTTTTGGACCAAGTCTCCCTCTTGAAAGTTTCTAGCCTTTTCTTTGTTGTCACCCTCAAAATCCCCCTCATTTTCTAAGTCAAATTGAAAATTTTGAGCTCACACCCTCCATAAGTGTTCAAGTAAAGTTGGAAGTCCGAAAAGATAGAGAAATTCATGCTTTGAAGTTGTTTAAACTCTCAAGTCTGCATGTTTTGATAAATTTTCCGTTTTCCTATCTAGACGCATGAAAATTTTATTATTGTCCTCATTTGAATGAAATTGTCAATATTTCTATGGCCATGGATCGTCGAACCTTGTATTGTTTTCAATTCCTTGGCTTGCGAAAGAAATTTGAAAATCAAGCACGAAATGGTGGAGTTTTCTTCTTCTCTGCATTTTTCCATAGTCGGGATCGATGGGTGTTTTCTTCCCCTGTTAAATTTTGGTTCAATCATCCACGGGTACGTGGACATATTTAATTAAAAGTGGGTCGGTGGAGAACTTTGAGGTTTTTAGCCTCTTTGTAAAAAAGGCAAAAATTGAAAAGGACCCAACAAATCAAGCTTAAAGGAAAAAGTCAAATCTTGGGCCCGTCATTGGAAAGTCAAAGTAGGGAGGTGGACCGTCAGGGAGATTTGAGATTTTGAGCCTCTTTGTTTAAAAGGAAAAAGTCAAAGTGATCCGTAGTCCCGCTAAACACAAAGGAAAAAGTCAAATATTAATCCCACATCAAAAAGTCAAAGCCGGAGGCGGGCGGACAATTTGTGTTTTTGAGCCCGCATTGAAAAAAGGTAAGATTATAAAAGTGAGATCCTTCACCAATTGAGGCCTCATATCAAAAGTGGGTAAAAAATGTTCCAAAATGCCAAAAAAGTCAAAAATGTGATCCTCCACGCCCACTCCAATAAAGTCTCGACTCTAAAAACAAAGGCAATAAAAGTCAAATTCAAAGTTAAAAACAAGTGTAACGGCCGCATTATGAAAAGAGTGGCGCTTTCTTCACGAATCAAGAATCCGAGCGGACGTAATTGAAAAGAAATTGTAAACCGCTTTCTTGCCAACAAAGAAGAAGCAATTTGTGTTTTTGAGCCCGCATTGAAAAAGTAATTGTAAAATCAAAGTATATTGTACTTTGAAACAAAGGAGTGACCATTTTCTTCCATCCCCCTTTTCTCAATTTCCTCCATTTCTCCACTATGTACAACCAATCAAGAAGAAGGATTTTGTAGTAGAAACTTTGACTTCACAATCTTATCCAGGTTATTTCTTCCCATGAATGCAAGTGATGCATTTCTAAAGTGGGGAATCTGATTTCATATTGCAACAAAAGTTCCAAACCTCTTTTCTCACTCCCTTTTCCATGGAAAATCTCTATAAAGTCACAAAATGAGGTCGGTGGAGTGCCCCTATTGAATCTTGGCCGAAAGGCCACCACATCTAATAACATTTTCTCCCACATGTATGACTCGATTTAAAGTTTCAAAGTAGAGGGAATGGATTCAGCATTGGAAATGAATCCACAAGTTTGTCCAAAAAAATTCCTCGCCAACATCCTTATTATAAAAGTCATGTTAATTTGTGCCTGGTCCTTCTTTATTGGCATAGCTCGATTTATTGGTTCTCAAATCATGATCTCTGTATACCTCATCCATGGGTTCAAATTATGATAGTTCTAGTTACTTCATGAGTTCCAATGTGGGTAAATCAAGGGATATATTGCCTTGCCTCCTCCCATAGAATAACTTGTAAGGAGAGTTTGTTGACAACAAATCCTATCAGCCCACAAGGCTGATTTTCATTTTGTAAGTACTTTGTTTTTCATCTAGAGTCCTTTTGAGGATTCTTAAAAATTCTTATTTTTGGAGGAGTTACCCTAGGGCTAACAATTTGAGGAGGTGCTCAAATATACTCCATTCCTAACAGCCCATTCTATGATCTTGGTGCCAAGGAATACTAAAGAATTATCTGATATAATGGTGATGAATCTTATCACTACCCCTTCTAAAATTATCTAATCTATCTTGAGTTCAACCACCTCTATCCACTAGGTGAAATAATCTATGGCTATATGGATCCATTTGTGACCCAAGCTATAATTTGGGTTAATCACCCCAATAAAGTCCAACCCCCATTGCATGAATGGCTCATTTACAGAAATGGGGTAGAGTGGAAGGGCTGCTAACCTCTCTTTACCTATGAAGAAAGCAGACTTCTTACATTTTCTAATCCATGCATAAAAATCATTAAAGAGGTTAGGCCACAATACCCTACCTTCATAATTATAAAAGTTGTCACCCTTGGGAAAAATGGTTTCCGTTTCTCCATCATGAAATTAATGTAGCACCTTCTATATCTAATCTATCTTGATGTAGCTTAGGAGGACACCATTGACATCTTTCTTGAACAAAATACCATCAATCAATGAAAATGGGATATAATGAAACATAAAATACCTCCTTCGTTGCGCTAATACTATTTATCTTCCTTAGACCTCCTCCACGCCCCTCCCCGCACCGAAGTACAAAACCTCGTGTCATATACTAAGTAGTTCCCTTTCCGCTACCTAACTCACGTTGCATTGTGCAATCACTTTACCCTACATTGTCTTCAATCATCTCAACCTTCCTTAGAACACCTTATGCACAATACTTATCCACTTCAGCACTAATGTTCCCAAACAAGCCTTTAACCAAGAAAACTTGTAATAGCGGCGCCAACCATTTACATTTCTACATTTCAATCCACCCCACACTAAGGGTATGCATGGTCCTATGTGCATGAAATCACTAGATAGTAATTAGCTTCTGGTGTGCAAGCGTGCTTATTACATAAAACACTGAACTAAATTGACAAAACATAACAACAATGTAAGGAAACACATATAAAGGAATGCATTAAGGAAATCTAATATAAATGGAAAAAATATGTTATTACAAAAACCAAGAAGACTTATTTATAGTGGGGCTTCAACCTTCTCCCATTGAAATAATAGGGCAATCGTGTCCCATCTAGTGCATGTAATGGCAAGTACTTGAATCAAGTATGTAAGTCACAACATACAATACCAACCAATGCACTTGGAACTTTCCAAGGTGGCACACAAACTTTGAATCATACAAAAGTAACATCTCGTCCAACTTCAATTTTTATCCTTATGTGCCTATCATGCCATGCCTTCTACTTGATATTTTCTATCTTCGACTCCATCCGGTGATGACACACCTTTCATCCAATTGCATAAATTTATCAATGTGCTCTTCCAATGCTTGTTCATCATCCAAATATCCTACACACGCAATACAAAAAGAAGGTAACATGAATTCCATTAGTAAAACAACCTCTGTGGCAAACACCAACTAAAAGGGTGTGGCCTTATTCAAACTCTTGTAGGTTTTCTAGTATGCATAGAGTACAATAGATAATTTATCATCCCAATCCTTTCTTCCAACATCATAAATATTAGTCAATGTATGTCTCAATATCTTGTTAAAAGCCTTAGTAGTTCCATTGGCATGTGGGTGATAGGGTGTTGTTTTATGGTGTGCCACCATAAATTCTACCAATAGTATCTTGATGGTCTCATTAAGAAAATGAGTGCCCCTATCACTTGTTAGAATCAATGGACATCCATACTTGTTGATTAATGAGAGAAACCTTGCTATTGTAGCTACCATGTAATCCTTTGTAGGTGCTTTACTTTTTCCCACCTTGTAAAATAATCTATACAAATTATAATGTAGCATGACCTAGCCTTGCATGCGGGTGGGGAAATAGGACCCACAAATTAAATTTCCCACTTTTCAAAATGCTTTGCACTAAAAATATGCCTTAAAGGCATTTCATTTATATTCCTGTGATTTCCAAGGCATTAACAATGGTCACATGCCTTATAATATTCTTTACAATCCTTATACAAAGTGTTTTGCACCATAGGCAATCCAATAAAATCTTGCATGCGGTAACATCTCTTGCATAATGGTCACTAACAACCCCCATGGGATTCCTCCATAGAAAGTCCCCCATGAGATTCCTCCATCCCAACCTAACTTGTATAAATCTCCTTGATCAACATATAGGGTGCGAGATGCATGACAAGTTGTGTTTTTTCTAAATCCTTCATTACTTCAGCACCACACCTATATGAAAGAATACAACAATATATTATAAGTTAGAGGATGTAGTTCAATATGAATAACTATGCATTTGACATTGTGTCCTTAATGCTCTGCAAGACTTCACCCGAGTTAATCCTTGATTAACGATTTGGTCTTGAGTTACTCTTGTCCGGATTTACTTCACTATAAAGTAAAAATCCTGAAATAATAGAATCCAACGACATATGCATCCCCGCAAAAGGGGCTTGTTGACAGATACTTAAGTGCCATGTGATCTATATAGAAAATAAAAGGAGTTTCCAACAAGTATTTCCTAAAATTATGAAGCACGTAAATCATGGACAATACTTCACACTCTCTAGTTGTATAATTTTGCTCAACTGGTGTTAACTTCCTGCTTGCAAAGAAAATAGGATGATCACGACACCTTCACCCGGTTGGTCTAATAATATGCCAATGGCCATGCTAGAAGCATTCACATGCACATGGAATGGTTTTTCTAAGAAAAAAGTGCAGAATAGGCGTAAAAGAAAGAATTTCCTTCAATGTCTCAACGCGCTTTGCACCTCACCCAAATGGAACCTTACCTTACTCTTCAACAATTCCTCCAAGGGCATGGAAATCCTAGTATAAAATTTGATGAACTTCCTATAATAGCATGTGCCCTAGGAATCCATGCACCTCACTTTGGTTAGTAGGTTCCTCTAAGCCCAAAATGATAGCAACCTTAGCAAGATCTACTAATAAGCCTTATTTACAAATAATATGTCCCAAAAAAGTCCCAAAGGGTGTAGCAAAAACACACTTCTTAATGTTTAGAGAGATGATCAACTACCAAAACCTCTCAAACATAAGTCTTAAATTATCACAATGATCTTTTACTAGCCCATAAATTGTCCAATCATCCAAGTAAACCTGTAAAAACTTATAAACGAAGTCCTAGAATGCTTGCACAATAATGTGCAAAAAGTCCTGCAGTACATTCTTCAATACAAAAGGCATAACTGTATATGTAAAAATTCCTCATTTAGTGGTGAAATCTATCTTTTCTTGATCTTATTTAGCAATATGTACATGATGATATCTAGAAAATCCATTAGTGAAGGAGTAGATCTCGTGCCCTACCATGCCTTCTAGAATATCCTCTATAAATGGTGTGGGAAAGGGATCTATTACATATGCAACATTCAACTCTGTATAATCAACATAGATCCTTATACTTCCATATTTCTTTATGCTTATCACCATAGGACTAACCCACTCGACTCCTCCATGGGCTCAATGATATCAAACTTTAATGTCTTATGAATCTCTTCATTTACCTTGATGCACATATTAGGATTCATCCTATAAGACCTCTTCCTAACTGGGCATGCACCTTCCTTCAACTTGATCCTCATCTCACCCAAAGAGTGATGTACCCTTTTAACTCATGATAGCCTCTAGGAAATAAGTCTTGGAAGTCGTGCAACAACTCAATTATCTTTGCAACCTTTGAGTTAGACTAGTAATCACCAATGATGGCCTCCTTAGGTTCTACATTTTCCCAATGTTGACCTTCTTCATTTTCATAGGCTCATGATACGCGCATGCCTTCTCATCCGCACTTTGAATACCTCACGCATACCCACAAAGATGATCAACATAGAAATTTTCTACCTCCTCATTATCAATCATATACAAAAACTTTACTTTTTATTTTTCTAGGAAGGCACACTTGATTTTTTCTTTTTTATCTCTTCTTCTTCAAAACGTGCCTCTAAATTTGACTCACCTAATAATTCCTAAATAAGTTCCTCAACCTTTTCACTATAACCCATAGTTAAATGATTCATAACATGTAATGACTCATTCACTGGAGGTTTAGTAGAAAAATAGTCAAAGGTTTGAATCATACCTACGACAAGTTCTTGCCAATTCCTTTTTTCTCAATTTAATTCCGTATAAACATACCATGCACACACGCAACCTCGCAAGGTGAAGTAGAACTTGTGCACCCATAGTGAAGGTGGTAAGGCCTCTGTCTCTCTATCCAAAGTCTCTCACACTTTTGAACATGGTGTAAAGTAGAATCCTTCCCATGAAATTCACATGTCTTGGTAGGTTTATTGTTCCTACAAAATCTAGTATAGAAGGAGATTCTCACTTCTCTCCACTCTAAAAGACCATCTATGTGTACCATCAACCAATGCATTGCTATCCCATGCAAGGTATACACCAAGTATATTCCTTCTTTCCACTTGATCTATCCATTGGGATTCCATAGCACATAAAAAATACCTCAAGATTTCCTTTGCCAAAGTGTACCTTGGTACTTGGCTACTACCTAAGTGCCTAACACAACGTAACCTACTTACATGAGTAACTACAGTCTTCATCTCACACCCAACTATCCCATAAGTCCCTTGTGCATAGTTGTTACAAGAAATGCTAGTTGTATCACTCATAGACTGTGCATCATCCCATTTAATAACTCCTTCCTTTGATGGCTCAAGCACTTCAAGATCTCTAATGGTGCGCACATGAATTCTATTAAAATCCTATGTTATCCAAAATAAGCTCATGCTTATTTTTGGTTAACTGCACCTATTTTCCTCTTTTAGTGCTTCAATCCAATTTTTAGATATTCCAAGCACTTAAAGTTTCCTGAAAACATCTTCATCAGGTGGGAAATTTCTTCCCCTTTCCAAAGATATAAAGAAGTCCTTCTAACTCCTCATATTTTGCAAGTTATGAGCCGGCGGGCCTTGGAAGGTATTTTTGCCCAAAAGCGGGCCGACGGTTCATCGAAGGTAGTTTGAATTTTTTTCCCCAAGAAGGCGTAAAGTGAAAAATGACCCATGCCTCCACCGATGCCCAAAGAGCCACGTGTCAAGCATCAATTGCATGCAGCCAACGGGCCTTGGAGTGACTTTTTGCCCAAATGGAAAAAGTAGACCGTCGGGCCTGAAAATGTTTTTTTTTCCAAAAGTGAATTGCGGGGTTGTGGGGAAAATTTTGCATTTTTTTTTTTGGTGCCAAAGGGCACAAAGTGAGTTTCGGGCCCGTGAACCCATTCTGCTCACTAGTTTTCACCATTTTTGTATGAATCGACTCAAATATTCAAATGGACATATCTTTCGACCCAGTGCCCAAAATTCAACAAATTTGGCACCGTTGGAAAGGTTTTGACTTTGCCTACGCCATGGAAACCTAAAAATTAATTACAAAGAGGTTTGGTGGGTGAAAAATGGGAAAAATATTCATGTCATTAATATGTAATTTGATTTTCCCCAACAACTAGATCAGATTTGATTTGATCCGCCATTCTTCCCTTCTTCAACACGCCGAGCAGACATAAAGTGATGGACATGACAGATTTGGGGTGGATTTATAGAGGCATTGATGGCCAATAGCTGAGCTTCAAATTCATTTTCCCACCTCTCTCTCCTTCTTCTCTCTATGCTGAATCTATAAAAGAAGGGGCAAGGCTCATTGTAAAGGGTTAGACATTTCTATTTTGCGCCCTCCCTTCTTCTTTTGTTTGCAAGAGAATTTGTGGAGCTTTCAAACCTCCCATTCAAATTGTAATACAAAGTTTCTTACCTCTTGGCCGTTGTAATGTATTGTATCGACTATGGAGAAATAATATATGTTTGTGGGTGATTTCCAACCCTTTCATGTGTTCATTGTTGTCTTTCTGATCTTTCATTGCATTTTGGTTACTTGTGCATGGTGTTGTATTGCATTCTTGTGGTCTATGTTAAGTTACAGAATGGGTGTCTAACATTCCTTTGGTGTATCACCTCATTATCTTAGGTTTATTTTCTTGTATCTTCTCAACCCTGTCTCCTTGGTAAGATAGAGTAGGTTTAGAGTAGATCCTATGCAATTTATTTGTGTGCACTTGAACAGAGGAATAGGAACGACCTTAATCTGGAGAGCTCTCTCAACTCACAAGGTCCCACACTTTGAGAGATGCTCCATGTTGTGCAATCACACTGAAAGTCTCAACCCATTTAGTTGCAGACATTTAGGGGTGTTGTGATTCTGCACTAATAGTTTTGGCACACCTAGTGGGACCAAGAAGTCTCCATCTTTATTGTAGCAAGATTGATGTGTACTTGCTGTAATTTTAGCTTTTAAGAAGATTTAAAATTGCACATCTGGTGAATCCAAAAGAATCAAAATCTACTGGTTTCAATAGTCCAAGCTTGTCAAGTTCATGAGAAGAATACAAACAAGGTCAAGAACTAGAGAGGAGGGACTATTTTCCTATCTACACTTGTCCCCAGATAAAGGGGAAGAGGGAGAAGAGCCCAGAGGTCTCCATCTCCACCAAACAGAACCTTGTCAACACCTCCTCCTAGTAGGCCATTCATTCAATCAACAAGGGTTCTCAGGCCAATCAGATGGCACAACCAAATCCTTATGTCAATTTCATTGGCAGCATCCCACTTGCCCTTAATGCACAAAATCTAGTCCCAGTTGCAGCATTAAAGAGCATCCCATATTTCACTAGAGAGAACAAACTTCTCCTAGTGATCACATTCAAGACATTGCAAATGTCTATGTAATTCATGAGATCACTGAGATGGACATTGTAGTCAAGTTACTAGCCTCTTCACTCAAGGGTAAAGCTTCACAATGGTCTGGAGTCTAACAATAGGCTCTATTCAAACTTGGGACCATCTGTGCAGAGCTCTTCATAATCAATTTGGAGAAAAGGGAGATAATCTATCCTTGTTAGAGAAACTAACAACAATCAAGAGGGCCCCTAATGAGTAGTTGATAGATTTCAACCTCAGATTTCAAAGGACATGGGACAGGATTCCATTGGCTATAAGGCCCACAGATGAAGGTGCTTTCTTATACTTTCTTAGAGCTCTAAATTATGATATTTTTTAATGGTTCAATCAATGGGAGGCACCACCTTACCTACGTAGCCTATGACATTTCCATAAGAGCTGACAATTGTTTAATTTAGGAAAAATTGCGCCTAGGCCACCCATGCCTCTATACCCAGAACTATTAGCCTCACATTAGCTTCTATACCTACTCCTAGGAATCAAGCTTCAGCTAAAGCCTCTACCTCATCTGCAGCACCTCAAAAGAGCTTCAAGAAGTTATG
Organism: Taxus wallichiana var. yunnanensis; assembly: GCA_018340775.1. Lineage (NCBI taxonomy): Eukaryota > Viridiplantae > Streptophyta > Pinopsida > Cupressales > Taxaceae > Taxus > Taxus wallichiana. The sequence goes on from CM031242.1 coordinate 662,323,925, forward strand.
AAACAGTTACAAAACCTAGGGAATGAGCTAGTAACTATCAAAAGGCAACATGCTTAGAGTTCTAGGCCATATCAGCCTCAAGACTTAGTATTAGGCTAGACCCCCATATCAGAAAAATAGGCCACTAGCTCAGGATGCAAATCAAAACCAAAACCAAGGACAACCTCAAGTTGCTAGGCCTTTTTGGTCATATGATCCAAACACAGCTTCAACATCAAGGGCCTTGGTTCCAACATAAAACAATATGGCCCAAGAATATGATTGGTGTTTCCCATGCAATCAACCACATAACCAATCAATGTGTTTTAATGGTGCACTAAACCAGGCCTTGATGGTATAGACCATTGGTGTGTCACAAGAGTCTAGCCAAGAAGAAAATTAGTAGCAAGGAATTCAACAAGAAGCATCTCTAAGTGAGACTATGCTTGTCAATTGGTAGGTTGAAGACTTCGTGGGATGAATCAAACACCTTCTCAAAGTGTAGCTGCCAATACATAGTCCAAGAAAAGGAATATTAGAGAGGAAAATCACCAAACGTGGGTAATCCTCAACCCTCCATTTCTCCACAAGGTATTGGCACTTAGAATGCAACTCCTAATATGCAGAGCTAGTCCAAGCCACCTTCCAAACCCACTCAGACACTAGTTGTAATGACCCATGTGCAAGAGAAAATATATTAGGCAAGGGGCAGCAAAAAGGATAGCTCATTTAACATCATTGAACAAATGAAGAAGAAAATGTGAATATTTCAATGTGGGAGTCATTGGCTATCCCAGGATAGATGGATCTATTGCAGAATGCTATGGCCAATTGGTTAAACTCAAATCAGACCCCTAACCAGCAAGAGAAAGTGCTTACCAATGCAATTCATCTTGGGGAAATCATGGAGGAAAACAAGGTAAGAATCTTGAAGCCCCCTCTATTCTATGTTTCATTGATCATTGGGGACAAATTGGTACATAATTGCATGATTGATTTAGGAGCAAGTAGCTCTGTAATGCCAAAACAAATAGCCGATCAGTTGGGCCTTCAATATGAAGTCATCTCCAAAGGGGTAGTGCAATTAGATGGGACAACTAGTGACAACTATTGGAGTCATCAAAGATTTGAGCCTCACACTGCATGCGCTTACCCCAATGTGACTGTATTGCAAAACATATCAGTCATAGACTTGCCACCACATTTTGCATTGTGTTTATCGAGAGACTTCACTGCTAAGATTGGGGGCTATCTATCTGTTGATTGGTCACACATGCTCTTTAGAAAAAGGTATGGAGCTAAGGCTATAATTAGATCTCGAGCCCATTGTAGATTACCATATTGAGTCTTATGTACCTAGCCCGATCAATGCCAATTATTCAGCCTTTGATCAGGAGGACCTCCCAAACACTTGTGAAGTAGATACCAAGGTTAGATGTATCCCAAACTTGACCCTCGATGAGTGGGCGAACAAGAGGCATGATTTTGACCCCTATAAGGAGATGGAGGAATCTGAGCTAGGAGTCTACTGTTTGCATGAGGAGAATCATCCTCTTCCTGACATCATCAAGCTAGACCACAAAGATGACAATGAGGTATGATAGTTATTCTTTGATGGCTCAAGAAGTAGGAAAGGATCCGGAGGAGGAGCTATGCTTATTTCCCCAAGGTATGAAATACTACTCAACTTTCTATTTCCAATTTTCTTGTTCAAACAACACATAGTAGAGTATGAAGCCTTGGTCCATGGGCTGCATTGGGAAAGAAAAAGAGGGATCAAGAACTTGCAGGTGTTTGGTGATAGTGAGCTAGTTACTAATCAAGTCCGAGGACAAAATGCTACCAAGAATGATCTGTTAAAGAGCTAAAAGAATCGGGTATGGGATCTCATCGAGGATTTTGAGGCATTCAACATCAATTCCATCCCAAGGAAGAAGAATGAAGCAATAGCAGACTAAGCAACAATTGGGGCAGCATTTGATGTTGTAGAGAGTATCAAGAGTGATAAGTCTCAGCCCCATATCAAAGTGGTTGTAAGACCAATATGTCCCTGATAATAACACAAGTTGGCAATTTTTTGAAAATGATCAACAAATTGTCAACTTTCTACAAGAAGAAGTTGAGTTCTCCTCTAGGAACCAAGACAAACTAGAGAAACAAGTATGGTGATCAAGTGGTGTAGCTGAGGACCAAAAAACTACCAAAGGGTCTTGTCACTTTGGAATCAATCTTCAACCCAAATGACCAATTCTAGAAGGAGAAGGAAAATATTCAAGTAAAGGGTGAAGATTCATAACCCATTTTTATAGAAGAGGGAAAATGTTGCAGATTGGCAAGGTAAGCACTCAACAAGAGAAATATGAGTTTATTCAACTTTTCAAGAATTCCCAGATGTATTTTCCGGGACTTACAAATATTTAAGGGGCTTCAACCAAATTTGTCCCAACACACAATCAAGCTAGACCCCAGATCTAAGCCTTTCATACAGAAGCAAAGGCCAGTAAACCCTCATATAGAGCCTCTCATGAGAAAAGAGTTGAACAAGATAATTAAGGCCAACATCATCTTTCCTATCAAGCATTCAATTTGGGTTGCAAACTTGGTGCCTGTGAGGAAAATAAGTGGAGAAATCAGACTGTGTGTGGACTTTCGTGATCTAAACAGAGCATCACTCAAATATCACTATCCACTTCCATCAATGGAATAAATCTTACAGGTTGTAGCTAGCTCGAGAGGTTTTCATTGCTAGATGGATACTCAGGCTATAACCGATAATGGTGAAAGAGGAAGATTAGTTCAAGACAACCTTCACCACCAAATGGGGAACATATGCTTATAAGAAGATTCCATTTACTATCAAATGCCGGATGATCTCGTAAACTCTTCAACTTTGGAATTATCCACATAATCAAAATCAATCGTTGATGTTATACTTTCTATTAGAAAATAATAGAGATAGCTAGTGAATGAATTATACTTGTGCTTAGAATCAACAATTTGTAGAAAGGGAAAGAATATAGACTCATACACCAACAATTTTATCCTGGAAAACCTCTAGAGGAGGAAAAACTAGTCGGGAAGGGCAATTGCTCTTTCTTCCCACTTTTATTGGCCAATTCAATAATAAGTATAGAAATTACAATAAGTATGAAAGAGAAGTAGATAATATCTCACACTTCCTCCTAGTTACTTGCTTTCTTTGTCTCAATTACTCCTTGCTTCTACAAATCACAATTCCAACACTAAGAGCTTCTTACTCACTTGCTTCATGCTTCGATGCCTTTTTTCTCTTCCATAACATGCATTTATAGCCTTTCTCATGTTCTCATGTGCACTGGAGAATGGGAAAGGTCTTGAAAGAAGAAGAGACATGGACACCCTTTGGAATTCTGGGATTGTTCATGTCATATTTTATTTTTTGTCTCACAAGAGCTAGGACCACCGCCAAATGTAGACTGGTGGTCCCAAGACTACCACCTTGGTGGGGCGGTGGTTTTGTAACCACCGCCCTGCACAGGGTGGCGGTCCTGTCACTAAACAGACAAAACCTCGTGTATCATTTTTTCTTCTTCATGTTGGATGATTTGATAAAGTAGAGTCATTTTGGATCCCTATGGATCACACCTCCCATGCTTAGGAGGATTTTGGTCCCACAAAATCTTAGTGGGGGAGTAGATGAGAAAAAATTCCTCACTTGCTCCTTTGGGTACCACTAAGCCTACCTTGGTGTCTTTCCTTTTAGTCCAATCTACCAAGACTCTGCGGACCTCTCTTAGTCTCTCTGACCTTTTTTTGTAGTACTACATCCTCCTCCAATTCACCTTGTGAGTCTAAGACACAATCCTCAATGGAAGGTAATAACTATAGTTCTTCATCTTCATCTAGCATGGATGGCTCATATAGGTGTAAGTTCTCATAGTTTACTACAAAGTACATCCTCATGAATGATGGAAAATCAAGTCAAAAGGCATTTTCTCCAACTGCTCCAATATGGTGAAGGGTCCATATTGTAGTGGCTTGAGCTTCCGTGCTTGACCTTGTAGTCTCTCCTTGCTCAAGTAAAGCCAAACTCTATCTCCAACATGAAGCTTATGTTCCCTTCTATGTTGATCGTGCCTAGCTTTGTACTTGGCCTGAGATTTCTCTAGCTATTCCTTGAATTTGAGATGGATTTTCTACGGATCCTCTCAATGAATTTGTTTGCTCTAGTCACCTCTGTGTCTCATGTATCCTTCTCATCCTACTATCCAACTGCTATGTCCAAGTGGATTTGTAGGTAGATATCCCAAGCATGCTTCAAACAGGTGACTTCATAGTGGATGTGTGTACTGCCCGGTTATAGGAATGCTGAATGTAGGCTAAGGACTCATCCCAAGTCCTTGGGTATTTCTGTTATACCTCTCGATCAATGTACCAAAGTCTGTTTACCACCTTTGTTTGTCCATCTATCTGTGGATGGAAAGTTGTGCTCCTCTGTAACTTGTATCCATCTTGTCCCACAAAGTAGTCCAAAACTTCCCCAAGAACTTGGAATCCTGTAAAAAACAATAGACTTTGGCAAACCAAAATGCACCCATACATTAGCAAAGAAAATATCTGCTGCCTCATGTGCTTTTAATATCTTTTACATGCCATAAGAATACACATCTTACTAAATATATCAACAAAACATAGAGATAGTCATGGCCATGTTTAGACATAGGTAATCCTCCTACAAAATCCATAGAAATGTCCTCCCATGGACGAGTAGGTACTGGAAAAGGCATATACAAACCTTCCTTCCTAGTCTTAGGCTTGCTAGTACAACAAAGTTTACATCCCCGTATAAATTTTGATACTTCTTCTTGCATATTGGGCCAATACACATACCTTTGCAAGTGGGCTAGGGTCTTACCAACACTAAAATTTCCCACTACTTTTGAGGTATGTGCTTCCCTCATCAATAGAATTCACTCTTCTTTTGGCACACAAAGCTTCCCCATTAGTAGAGTAGCCTATATTTGAGATAAAAATATTCAATCCCTATCCTTTCAGCCCCTTGGGACTGCAACTGCTGAAATGTCACCCCAAAGTCTTTGTCCTGGGCATATGCCTCTCTGTAAGCTTCCTTGTGAAGGGCTCGATCTGAGAGATAGTGGCCAAATAGGAAAAATTATCTGTGTGGGTGGCCTAGACAACATGTCTGCCACCAATTTTGTACTACCCTTCTTGTATTTAATCACCAGATGGAATTTTGAAGGAACCCCATCCATTTGTAGTGCCTTGCCTGCTGTAATTTAGACTGTGCTTGCAAATACTAGAGAGGTTTGTGGTCAGTGTGCACAATATTTTCTTTACCCAACAAATAATGCTTCCATTTTTAATTTCCTAAACTAGTGCATATATTTCCTTATCATATATTAAATATCCTTTAACTGCTGAAGTGAAAGTTTCAGAATGATAACATACGGGTTTACCTCTTTGAAGCAACACTGTGCCCATGGCATAATCACTGACATTTGTCTCTACTTCAAAAGGTTGCTGCAAATTAGGAAGAGAATGTATTGGAGCATGACTAATTTTGTATTTCAATAACTCAAAGGATTTTTCTTGTTCCTTACCCCAGTTAAAACTCTTACTCTTTGTGGCCACTATTTGTAGAGGTGCTGCAATCATGGAGAATCTCAGAATGGACTTCCGCATGTACTGTATTGCTCCCACAAAACTCCTAGTTTCTATGGCTCCTGTTGGTGTTGGAAAATTAGTGATGGCTTCCACCTTCTTTGGATCCACTGTAGCTCTCCTCCTCTAACCATGTGCCCAAGATAGACAAGTGACTGTTTGGAAAATTCACATTTCTTCATATTACAAAGTAGTTGTTTCTCCTTGAGAACTTGCAAGACTTGCTGCAAATGAATTAGATGTTCTTCCCATGTGGCACTAAAAATCAAGGTATCGTCTAGATATACAATGACACATGAATCTATGAAATCCCACAATACATCATTCATCAATCTCATAAATGTAGCGGGTGCATTGCATAACCCAAAAGAAAGTACTAACCATTCATAAAAACCCTGTTTTGTCTTGAAGGTAGTCTTCCATATATCCTCCACCTTTATTCTGACTTGGTGATAACCTGAATTGAGATCCAACTTTGTGAAAAATTTGGCATGTTGAAGCTGGTCCAAGAGATCATCTATGCAGGGAAGTGGATATCTGTTCTTTATGGTGATCTTGTTCAAAGCACGGTAGTTGATGCACATTCTCCAAGAACCATCCTTCTTTGGCACCATCACGATAGGTGAACCTGCATGGTGAGGTGCTCAGATGTATCACCCCTTGGTATATTAGTTCCTAAAGTTGTTTCTTTACTTTAGTACTCTCAAGCAAGGATTTCCTATACAACCCGATGTTCGATAGAGGGGATTCTGACAATAGTTGAATCTCATGCTCTACTTCCCATTTTGGTGGTAACCCACTAGGAGCTTGAAATACTTCTTGAAAAGACTAAATAATACTATCCAAATCATGCTTTCCCTAGTTAGAAATCTCTGCAACTTCTACCCCATCTTGTTTATCCTTTAATAAAAGTAAACAAAATTGATTATGATTTTCTTGAATAAGTCATTTTGCTTGGTTAGCACTTACCATAGTAACCCGTGTCTTACATTAGTGTGCCTAGATGTTGTAGCTGATCCCATCCTTGACCCATATATACCGGTTTTCCTCCCCATAAATATAACATCCCTAACATACAAGTAAGGACTCCCAAATACAACATCAAAAGCATCAAGTCAAATAATTCAGCTTCAAAAACATCAATATATTGGGAATTTATCCCAAACTTGACCTTACATCTTCTTGTTACCTAAATTTCAACACCCTTCTTCACCCAACCCAAAGGATAAGGGTGTGGATGCTCGTAAGTCTCAAGACCAAGCTTCTTTACAACTGCTTTAGAAATAAAGTTAGATTGAGAACTAGTATCAACCAAAGCATTTACCTTAGTTCTCTTGATCTGGATTTTGATATGGAATAGTCTACTCATCTCCTCTTCCTGGCTGTCCATGTTGGTGGCCATGCATCCAAGCCTCTTGTCTACATTAGATTCATCTTTGATTTCCACCTCCCCTTTTGTTTTCACAACTGTCATGGACTTCTTTGAGTCCTTGGTTTGGTTCTTCAGATGTAACTCCGGATGCAACTTCTAACATGTAGTGTCAGTATGACCATTGATATCATAGTTCTTCCAAAAATTCTTGGGATCTTTACAATTATTCAAATTAGAGGCAGCTTGTTTACATTTCCTTTCCACTTACCCTTGTTACTTGTTTGCCCAAACTATTTCTTTTGCTGATTTTTTGACTACTTTACCCTTGCTCTATGCTTCTCCTTACTTCTTTTCATCATCTATGTAGTATGCTTTATACGCATGTTTCATTGACATCTTTGGGCTTTGTGGAGATGAATTTTCTTGAAGGTGAGTGTGAAGTCCTCCCAAGTACTTGGTAGAATATCCTCATCCTCCAAGTCCATGTTAAGTAACATGGATTACCTTTGAAACTCGTAGTATAGTCCTACACACTTTGTCCACTACCTTATCTAAAATACTTCCATTTAATCATTTAGTTAGTCTTATGGCCAATAGGATAGAAGTTAGCTCTAAGTAATTCTTTAAATTCTTGCCAAGATTTCACAATAGGACACTTCTTCTTTTTACAAGTGTCTAAATGGGTTTCCCACCAAACCAGAGCATGTCCCTCCATCTTGAGACGTGCAAAGGTGATCCTCCATGCCTCAGTGACATTATGGACACTAAAGTAGACTTCTAACTATTTTAGCCATTTATTAAGCAACTCTGCATCTACTTGTCCTTCAAATCTTTTAATCTCAACTTTCATTTCAAATTTAAAAGGAGTATGATCAGATTTTACCTTTTCTCTTGTGTTATAAGTCTCTTCTTCATGCCCTTCCCCATAACTTTGCTCATGGTGGCTCCTTCCTATGCCAAAATTTTTAGCTAATCCCGAACCACTGAGTCCATGGAGTCTTTTTTGATAGAAGTTGTCTTCTGTAAATCAACAAGCTCTTCTTGCCTTCTAAACATCCTATCCATCATGGTCTCCAACATCTCGATTCTATGGACCAAGTTCTCTTCCTCCATTTTCCCTAAATTCTTTGTTTCCACTTCTTTGTAGAAATTTTTGGATCGCAAGGTAAAGCCTCTTCACCTTTAGATCTCGTCATTGTCATACAAATCCAAGAATGAATACCACAATCCTGGATAATTGTTAGCTCTGATACCAAAATGATCTATAAACTCTTCAACTTTGGAATTATCCACAAAATCACAATTAATCGTTGTTATTATACTTTCTATTAGAAAATAATAGAGATATCTAGTGAATGAATTATACTTGTGCTTAGAATCAACAATTTGCAGAAAGGGAAAGAATATAGACTCATACACCAAAAATTTTATCCTGGAAAACCTCTAGAGGAGGAAAAACCAGTCGGGAAGGGAAATTGCTCTTTCTTCCCACTTTTATTGGCCAATTCAATAATAAGTACATAAATTACAATAAGTATGAAAAAGAAGTAGATAATATCTCACACTTCCTCCCAGTTACTTGCTTGCTCTGTCTCAATTACTCCTTGCTTCTACAAATCACAATTCCAACACTAAGAGCTTCTTACTCACTTGCTTCATGCTTCGATGCCTTTTTCTCTTCCATAACATGCATTTATAGCCTTTCTCATGTTCTCCCATGCACTGGAGAATGGGAAAGGTCATGCAGAAGAAGAGACATGGACACCCTTTGGAATTCTGGGATTGTTTCATCATATTTTATTTTCTATCCATAAGAGCCAAGACCGCCACCCAATGCAGACCGGCGGTCCCAAGACCGCCACCCTAGTGGGGCAGCAATTCTATAACTACCACCTTGCACAGGGTGGCAGTCCTGTCACTAAACAAAAAACCTATGTGTATCATTTTCTTCTTCTTTGTGTTAGTTGATTTGATCAAGTAGAGTCATTTTGGATCCCTATGGATCATCAAAGTAACATTTCAATGAGCTATGGACATGGCATTCAAATACCTAATCAACAATATTGTCATGGTGTATCTAGATGATATCACCATCTTGTCAAAGAATATGTGCGAGACCATCTCTTCCACCTAAGGCATGTGTTTTAGAGGTGTAGAAGGTTTCGGAGTATTAATGAACCCAAAGAAGTGTGTGTTCCTAGCTCATGAGGGGAAGTTTTTGGGCCACATTGTCTCAAGAGAGGGATTGAAAATTGATCCTAAAAGGGTTGAAGCCATCCGGACACTTCCATTAAACACTAAAAAATATCTCCAAAGCTTCTTGGGGAGAATAAACTTCATTCATAGGTTTATACCTGATTTTTGTACTCTTGTGAAGCCTTTAACAATGATGTTAGAGAAGAGTCTTGCATTTAAATGGACAACATAAGGAAAAGAAAGTTTTGAAGCCAAACTTGTAATATCACAGCCCAACACACTCTTGTTAACCTAGAATTCTCAAAAGAATTCATACGGGAGGATAAACTTTGTTCATAGGTTTATACCTAATTTTTCTACTCTTGTGAAGCCTTTAACAATGATGTTAAAGAAGAGTCTTGCATTTAAATGGACAACATAAGGCAAAGAAATTTTTGAGGCCATCAATCTTGTAATATCACAAGCCCCAACTCTTATTAACCCAGAATTCTTAAAAGAATTCATGTTGTATGATTTTGGAGGGTCATACACCATCTTAGCCATCTTGGTCTAGCCCAACAAGGAAGGTTCATAACAACCAATATCCTTCTTTAGTTAGAGCTTGGAGGACTATGAGGTAAAATACTCTTTCATTGAAAAACATGTCCTTGTTGTTATTAGAAGCTTGAAGAAATTTAGACACTTGGTCTCAAACAATAAGATTCAACTGCTAGTATCTCATGTTGGTGTCAAGGATTTTATCCTGAATCAAGGACTTGAATGAGAAGAGAGTAGGTTGGATCACTTGGGTAATGGAATATGAAATTGAGATAAAGGTGACCAAACTGGTTTGAGGTAAGGGTTTATGTGAACAGCTCGCCTCCAAGCAATAGGTTGAGTCAAAGGTTGCAAAAGAGGCTGTCCTATTTCTATAAAATGATCAAGAGCAACTAGCTAATGATGCACCTACTACATGTTGGACCCAAGCCTTGGTGCATTACCTCCAAATAGGTTTGTGCCCCATAGAATGGAACAAAGAAAAGAGAAGATACTTCAGACTACAAGCCATCCCATATGTGCTTGTTGGTGGTGTCTTGTTTAAGAAGGATATCAATAGTGTTCTACTGAGGTGCATTAGGATAGGCCAAATTGAGAGAGTGTTGCATGAGTTCCATGATGGAGAAGTGGGAGGTTAATTTTTCCTCGAGTAATAGCTCTCAAGATCATGAAAGCTGGTTATTATTGGCCTACAATGTTCGGGGACTGCTACTCATGGGTCAAGAAGTGTAAAAAGTGTGCATTCTTCACAAGAAAGGAGAAGCTAGCAGCCCTGCCCTTTATCCCATTTTAGTGGATCAACCATTCATGCTAGTGGGGACTAGATTTCATTGGGGTGATTAACCCAAATTTAAGCCAAGGCCACAAGTGGATACTTATTGTATAGACTATTTCACCAAGTACACCAAAGTAGTGACACTAAAAAAGAAAATGAATCCAACATCTTGGATTTCTATGAAGGAATAACCACCAGGTTCAGATTCCTTGCCACTATTATATCAGATAATGCCTTGGCATTCCTTGATATAAGGATAACTGAATGAGCAATCAAGAATGGGTTTACCTCAACACTTCATCAAACTATTACCCTCAAGTTAATGGCTAAACAAATTCCACAAATAAGAACCTACTAATGATTATCATAAGGAATCTTGACGAAAATAAGAGAAATTGGCATATAAAGCTCAAATCAGCTCTATGGGCTAATAGGATCATATCAAAAGGTCCACAGGTAGTTCCCCATGCAAGCTTGTATATGGGAAAGAGGCAATATTTCCCATATCATTGGAGTTTCCCGCTTTGGAGCTCATGAAACAGTTGGAGCTGTCTGAGTTTGAACCTATGGAAATCAAGTATGTAGAGTTGATGGAAGTAGGAGAGGCAAGAGAGCATGCAATGCAGGTCATGGAGAAAGATCAAACATTGATCAAGAAGACCTTTGATAAGAAAGCAAGAACAAGGAACTTTTAAGAAGGGGACTTAGTCTTGAAGTAGGATCTAGATTCAGGTAAAACCAGGAAAACATTCCAAGTTTGATGCCATTTGGAGTGGCCCCTACATGGTCACAAGATGTACAAGTAGTAATGCCTTCCTGGCTAAGTTGGATGGCAAAGAATTATAGATCCTAGTCAATGGGATCTACCTCAAACACTACTACTAAAAGGAAGAATTACTCTCCATTGTAAAATATTAGCCTAGATTTTAATTTCCTAAATGTGTATGCACATTTTTTTTGTAGTGTAGGTTTTATTTCCCTAAGTGTTGTGGCACAATTTTTTTGTTGCTCAGGTTTACGTCGTTATATAATTCGATGTGCCTCTAGGTGAATGCACCAGGCCCTTCAACATTTACATTAGGGAGACCCATGGTCACCACGATAGTTGCTAATTTTAAAATAGAACAAATGCAGAGCAACTAAAATTGAGTCTCGAAGGGCCCATTTCCAAAAGATTCAGGGTCAGCTTTGGTTCCAACAATGTCCAAGCGGCTCAGGATCAAATTTCCAAATTTTAGATCAGATCAAGATATAAATTATGACTCCATGCCCAATGGATGCTTCAAAAGGCAGATGATCTCTTCATCTAGTAGATAGATGTCCCCGTGAGTCACCAAATTGTTATCCAAAATAAGCTCATTTTTATTTTTGTTAACTGCACCTATTTTCCTCTTTTAGTGCTTCAATCCAATTTTTAGATATTTTAATCACTTAAGGTTTCCTAAAAACATCTTCATTAAGTGGAAAATTTCTTCCCCTTTCCAAAGATATAAAGAAGTCCTTCTAACTCCTCATATTTTGCAAGTTATGAGCCGACGGGCCTTGGAAGGTATTTTTGCCCAAAAGTGGGCCGACGAGAGTTTTTAAGGATTTTTCCAAGCAGGCTGGCGGGTCGTCGGAGGTAGTTTGAATTTTTTGCCCCAAGAAGGTGTAAAGTGAAAAAATGAGCTGCGCCTCCACCGATGCCCAAAGAGCCACGTGTCAAGCATCAATTGCATGTGGGCGGTGGGCCTTGGAGTGAATTTTTGCCCAAATGGAAAAAGTAGACCGTCGGGCCCGAAATTTTTTTTGCCAAAAGTGAATTGCGGGGCTGTGGGGAAAATTTTACATTTTGTTTTTTTTTGTGCCAAAGGGTAAAAAGTGAGTTTTGGGCCCACGAAATCGTTCTGCTTACTGGTTTTCACCATTTTTGTATGGACCCGACTCAAATATTCAAATGGACATATATTTCGACCCAGTGCCCAAAATTCAACAAATTTGGCACCGTTGGAAAGGTCTCGACTTCTTCTACACCATGGAAACCTAAAACTTTAATTTTAAAGAGGTTTGGTGGGTGAAAAATGGGGAAACATATTCATGCCATTAATATGCAATCTGATTGTCCCCAACAACCAGATTGGATTTGATTTGATCCTTTGTCTTCCCTTCTTCAACATGCCGAGCAGACACAAAGTGGTGGACATGACAAATTTGGGGTGGATTTGTAAAGGCATTGATGGCTAGTAGCTGAGCTTCAAATTTGTTTTCCCGCCTCTCTCCTTCTCTCTATTCTAAATCTATAAAAGAAGGGGTGGGGCTCATTGTAAAGGGTTAGACATTTCTATTTTGTGCCCTCCCTTCTTCTTTTGTTCACAAGAGAACTTGTGGAGCTTTCAAACCTCCCATTCAAATTGTAATACAAATTTTCTTACCTCTTGTCCACTGTAATGTATTGTATCAACTCTGGAGAAATAATATATGTCTATGGGTGATTTCCAACCCTTTCATGTGTTCATTGTTGTCTTTATGATCTTTCATTACATTTTGGTTACCTATGCATGGTGTTGTATTACATTCTTGTGGTCTATGTTAAGTTATAGAATGGGTGTCTAACATTCCTTTGGTGTATCACCTTGTTAGCTTAGGTTTATTTTTTGTATCTTCTCAACCATGTCTCCTTGGTAAGATAGAGTAGGTTTAGAGTAGATCCTCTACAATTTATTTGTGTGCACCTAAACAAAGGAATAGGAACCAGACCTTAATTCGGAGATCTCTCCCAACTTGTAAGGTCCTACACTTTGAGAGATGATCCATGTTGTGCAATCATACCGAAAGTCTCAACCCATCTAGTTACAGACATTGAGGGTGTTGTGATTCTACACTAACATCCTCTTCACTCAAAGGTTCCACATAAGGTGCAAATTTTTCCATCTATCAAAGGGATGATTACATGCTCCTCCTTGTTCTCAAAATTGATATATCATTTAGTAAAGTGTAGATCAAAATTATTTTCATAACATTAAGGGAACCCAAGTAAATATGGAAAACCTGTCTACTTTCACAAGCACTAAGACCTCAAAGTCCCCAAAGAACTTCACCCTTGTATAGTAATAGTGGCATCCTTGAAAAATCAAATGGGTGTGGCTTTGTGATGCAACCTATAATTTAGGGACAAAAGCCCAATGAAACCCTATGCACGCTAGGAAAATCACTCAACCTAGATTGAGCACGCTCACCCAAAGCATGTAATGGTACTAGGTCCCTCTTTAGGGTTGTTGTAGCAGGATGTTAGCATGACGAAGACTTAACATATATAGTTCTATTACTAACACATCACTCTACAGAGCATACCAGATCTATATCCAAGGAAAAATAGAACTAAGTACTAACCATGATGAGATCAAAAGCATACTAGATTTAGATACTCATAGAACTAATACTTAGATTCAGTCAATATCCTCCATTATATTCAATGCATTAAGTTACAAAAGCTTCATTACAATATCAAAAGTATGCGCATAGTAGCATAACACTGTATGTCTTGATCTCATCACCTCTCTGTCACGATCTCCTCTATATATCTTATGTCTATTACATAGTCTACTACATATATATAAGGGTGGGGACTTTCCCTTCACCGCTTATCCTTTCCAATAATAGGTCGCATGCTATTCTTAACCACGCACCTTTACAAAACTAGCCACACATGCAAGTGTGCTAACAATAGATTACTACTAGCTAACTGATAGTAGCAGATCTATTTCTAGCCTGTGTCCATGTAAAGTGCTTCGTATCCAATATTCCAAAAATAGCCAATACGTGGCACGCATGTCTCTAACTCATTTGTGTGCTCTGCATGCCATCTCTAAAAATAGACCTTTATGAGTGAAAATGGCTAAGTCCCGAAAAATGAACTTCTATTCCACGCACGTGTTCTCCCTATCCATTCATGCCTTTGCGTATGACTTGCTTTCCCACATGGACTTCTTATGTGATTTCTCTGTCAAGTGTTCTTTGATCAACATTACCCCACACTAATTTCATTTTCACCCCAACAATGGTCATCTCCAACAACTTAAGTAAAGAATAGAAGAATGGAAAGAATGAAAAATGTATGAAAGAATGTTTTACCATGCTTCTCTTCTTCATCCTAAACAACTAATTCAGGATATTCCTATTTTATTTCATCCTCCAAGGTCTACCATTTAGCGAGTGCTTCCTCTTACTTTTTCTAGAATGTCCACAACAATGGACTCCAATTCATCCCTCGCAATCTCCCCTTTTTCATTTTGTAAGACTAACACAATGCTGGACATTGAGGTCATTCTTCCCTCTAGTAAATCCATCTTCTACAAAATGAGCTTCCCAAGCTCTTCCAGCTGAGTCTTATGTGGTTCTTATGCTGCTGTGTAACAACCAATTTTGTCACTTCGTCTCTAGAATTTAAAAAAAAAGCTTTATGTATCTGATTTAAATACCCATATATTTAAATCTACATAAACCTTAATGAAATCCATTTTCGATAACTATCATGAACCATGTGCAGCTGTATGAGAGAATACTAAACCTACTCATTCTCCCTCAATGCTTTGTATGAGCCCTTACATGAAATGTAACCTTTGGTTCTCCTTTTTCAAGGTATGATATATAAGTGAATGCTCCTAAGTGTCTACCTAGGTTCCACCTATGAAATCCACAGGCATCTGATAAACTTAGATTAAAGGGAAATCTCGACAGTGTAATCAGCAACTTACACCACTTTGCGTAAAGTTTCTGAGTCATGTATGCCATGCTCAATTCCATGACGACACACTCATCATAAGGAAATTTCATTTCACCTTAATCACTTATTCAGTTATATGGATTCACAACTTAATATATTGTAAATAGCTACAAGCCTTGAATAAGGTACAAACCAGTTTAACCTACATGAAGACG
The DNA here is from genome assembly GCA_018340775.1 of Taxus wallichiana var. yunnanensis. Taxonomy (NCBI): domain Eukaryota; kingdom Viridiplantae; phylum Streptophyta; class Pinopsida; order Cupressales; family Taxaceae; genus Taxus; species Taxus wallichiana. The sequence goes on from CM031242.1 coordinate 662,339,362, forward strand.
TACCTCTATGTCATCCTTGTGATGCCTATGGGAAATAAAGTGTTCTCGTAACAATTCACCTTGTTACTCACCCACATCTCTTCCCGTAGCCATCATAGGTTGATATAAGGGTGCGTACCTAGGAGGTCCAATCCAGTCTTGTAACTCTATCAAGGTTTGTACTTAGGACAACACCATACTACAATCTAGTCTCTTGATGAGACAATTCATTACAGCTGCTATACAACAAAGTATCCAAATGGTGATAATCATCATCATAGGGATATGACCGTGTAGCATATGCAACGAGTTCTCCCACCTAGAATCCTGCATTGGTGTATAGTGTTTGATGTTTTCAAGGTAAATATTATCATTAATGAATAGTTAGGTTTTACGACACTTTCTCCATGAATGGGTCATACCTAAGGTCTGGATTAAGTTGATCCTAGACCCCCAATCTCTATAACACTTAATTACCTTCCAATGTCCCATACCCAAGTTAACCATTGATAGAAATGATACTATCAAGGTCTATGGTCATTATTGTAGTTTCAAAAAAATTGTCCTAGCTTTAACATTTAGGCTCATGTTCCTTATTTCATATTCTAGGGATATGTACTTATATAAAGCTAAGTATTTATGTATGATTCATTCCTTTTATTAAGTGCCATAGGCTATCAATGCCAACCATCTTTTCAGTTTAAGCACATCACTCTTCTTAATTATAGCTCAGTAAAGAGTGTTCATTTATTTTACTATCTCTAATAAGTAAGATATATCTGGGGTATCCGATATGATAGATTTTATGAACCACTTACCCATTTATCTTTCCTTGGAAAGCCTTTTTTAAAATATCTCCAATTCTCTTTAGATATAATTACAATATTGAATGGATGAGTTTCAATGCTATTTTATTTTTAACTTAGTACGCATGTACACATGTTACTTCCATTATATCCGACATGCTTATGTGCTCATAATGATGCATCATGGGACAACCCCTAATTAAAAACATTTCATCTCCTTGAGAAAAATATTTCATAACACAATTTATCACAATTATGCAATTCCCAAATAGTGAAACCATACTCCATATATTTTCATGTTAGATTACCATAACCCCTTTCTCTTGTTGCTTATGTGTATCGTCCTTATATAGGACTTAGTGTTGATTTCACTTAGAAATCAATATTACATTCTTATATCTTTGTTAAGAGTTAGTATAACCTGAGTTTATAATACAACCATAACATAGAGGTACCTGATTATCATAACCTTTCCATGGTTTCATGATAATCCAATTGCTTTCTTAGCAGTAGCCATTAAGATTAGACAATCTTACTTCTAGATATCTTTGACTAGGTTGAGTACACCCTATACAAAACCTTTGGAGAAATTAACACAAATTTACAAGTAGGTTGATATATTGCATTTTATAATGAGGCGTTACCCATTAGTAACCTTATCTATTTCCTAGTATGCTTAATGTATGGTTCGTTAGAACATGATATTCTTAGGAAACATTCCACTCATAGTTCCTTATATGTTCCCTAGAATTCACACGTATGTTGTGTATCTCTTACTAAATACCTATCTTGATAGATTTCCAACTCATAACACATCATTTGCCAATCACTTTCTTATAATATAATATATTACAACTGGTAATCTGCCTTTAATTCCTTCTAGGAATAAGTACAATTCATGTTTATAAGCTTGATCAAAATTCCTTCTTTTAATGAATAACAGATTACATTAAATAGCAAGGACACTCTCATATACAAAGAGAAGTATTTTATTTAAGAGAATTAAAACAATCATATCTTCAGACTTTCCTCGATCAAAATATTAGGAAAAACTAAATACTTCACCCTTCCTTCTCTGCGTTTATCTACAAAATTGTTAGCACGAGTCAGTTCACATGAACTGAGCATGATAAGCCTCAACTCATCATAACAACATACTCTACTTAATTATTTCATAAAAAGAAATCATATTATTTTTATGAATCAATATTACAGAACTTAAGAAAATAAACAATTCTTTCTATATCATGTCAAGAGCAAGCAATTTAATGAGCCATGAAGGAAATCAATTTCAGACTTACATTTCAATACAACTATTTTAGTCCCTCAGAAACAGTCATCAAAATTTAAGATACATGAGAATCATAAGTATTAAAAATACTACCGTAAAGGAGTATAAATATTTCACTCATGCAATCCCATACTTGCATGCCTGAAATCATTTTACTCAACAATTAAGTAACCATAAATATATATCAAGAATCACATTCTGCAATCTCTCAACTCTTCTCAACAGATCCAATTAAGGATTTCATAAACCCATAAGGTCTACTAAGGTCCAAGCAATAACACCAAGACGTCAAGAGTATTTAGTTAAAAATACGATATTAGAACGATTAACCTCAAGGATGAGAGAGAGAATTCATGGCATCTTGCCATATAGCAACAGGTAAAATTCAAGTGACAGGTTACATAACTAATACTTTCCTCGACTTAAGCATTTATTGAACATTCCAAGACTAGGAAAGAGAACATAATTCCTTTCTTCATCCTGGTTATCAATATATCAATACCGAATAATTACTAAAGCATTTCAAGTTGTTTTAACAAAAGGGAAATCATGATAACATGACTGTAATTAAACCAATTATCCCAACTGGGCATTCATTATCACATGAATTTTCTCATAACAAAATTCAAATGAAAGGTTTCATTACTCCTCATTGAGTCAAAGACTCTATTAGAACAATGAAAGAGTTCTACCAACCCATTCCACTAAACAAGGTTGGAGCATACCCAATTATTCATGACACAACCCAAAAGAAATCAATAAGGGACTTTTTAGATGTCATGAGAACTCCATAATTCCTAAGGCAAATGGAACACAGTCTGCTAAGAGAAAAAGAGTCACTTCCGGGTGAACTTGAATACCACACAATTCAACTTAGAATCCTAACACATATTCGCATGGACTCAATTGGATGGAAAACCAGCTAACCCACCATAACAATGTAGGAATATATAGCTTAACCATTTTGTCCCACAAAAAAAGAAAACTTATTACACAAACTCGATGAAACCAGTTTATTAACAAAACACAAAGTATGGTTAACAAGATCAATAAATTTTGTTCCACATCAATTACTACGAAGAAGTACTATCACCAGAATTTACAATCTAGAAGCCAAGAGGCTTTCTACCACGGACAACTTATATCCCCAGCCATACTAAATGACTTAGATTCAAACAATTGAAACATAAAAACTAGTTTCAGATAAAACTGAACAACTCATTAAAAGAATCAATTAGACTCATGGAATCATTCCATATCATTTTCCTAAACCTTCTAAAGAACTATAAAATGGTAGTTCACTTCCGAATTAAATAACCATAAATCATCCATTACAGATTTCTGATCCATGATGAAGGTTAATCAATAAACCTAGCTAAGCATAGCCAAGAACATAAGGATCTCAAAATCAATTACAACTACTCTTAAAAACACATACATTGAGATAGGGAAGTACCTTCTGAAAGGAAATGTTCAACACTCATTTGACCTTAAGATCAAATGCACAAGCTCAAGAAGATCAACTTACCTATTTAGGATTGTTTCCTAATGAGCAGCAGAAACTACAAATCCTTCAAGAAGGAGGAGGTTCTTTGTCCGATTGTTAGTAGAACAACCAAGCTTAAGAGAATTCATAACAATAGTGGCCAATAAACTAGCCTTCCAAATATCTTGCAAGCTTTTCTCAAGAGCATATATATCTATACCGTTATCAAGGGTCTATGACTAAAACAAAGGCATTAAGGTGTAATACGAGTTGGGATTTCTCTTCAAAGAAACCAACTCTAAAACATAATATTTCACAACCTGAGGAGAAAAATAAAAGGAGATCAATACAAATTAACATGACGGAGTAACCAAGATACAAATAGACTGATGAGAAACTATGGAACTTGGTTTGCAAACAAAATGCAACAATTTGATGCTAGGAACAAAAACTCAGCAATAAGTCGAGCCATGATACGTGGCTCTAGAGTTAATCAAAACATCATTCCAAGATGCCTGTTTAAGGGTCGAATAGGCTGACTTAGTATTTACTGCAACTGCCCTCACTTCCTATGACTCAAAATTAAATGCTAATAACAACTGATTTTTCCACAACATGCTTCCTTATTAACTCAACCAGATTGATGACAAGCACACTCATTACCTCCATCAGACAACACAAAAGATTTCTAAAAAAATATCAAACCCAGTTACATAAATCGATGTATACCTGAAATGGAAGGTCATCTACAACCATAACCACACAATACCAACTTCCAATTTTCCTCATTGACTTGTTAAATTTTTAGATAATCCCAAGGAGATGGGTAGAGTTTAAACTAAGTTTTATAGTATTGCTAAACACAAAACATAGCTGCATAAAGAGTTCAATATAACACTGGCGTATTAAGCTAGTAATTGACAATCATTATAGTCACAACACTCCTTCCAATATGAAAAATGTTATATCTTAACCAGAATAAACCATATACAAGCATACACCCAACAAACCATTTTCCAAAGAGCATACATCACAACTCAAAGGTAAACCACATTCTACAGAAGTAAAGGATTAAATCGATTTCACATCACCAAAGATTAAGAATACAAATTTCAATCTAGGTAAAGTTCTATTTGTGAAATGACTAAATAGAGCAAGAAATTATGACGGGTTAGGGCATATCATGCCTATTATGCCCTGCCTTTCTTTCCTTGCAATACTTTCATGATTCTTTAGAAGATCCCCAACTTGGAAGCAAATTCCTTCATCCCCAAAACACAATGCTTTCACAATATTTATGTAGTCTAGGGGACTTTGCTGTCCAAAGATTCAACTGATGTTTTCTTCAAGAAAACTCACAAAAACACATAGTTCCACTTTTGCATGCAGAGCTTCATGAGTTTCATGTAATGAAGCGATTCAATACCAAAACCAAACTTGTTTTCCCCCAAACCGTTCACGCACTTCCGAGGAAGGTGGGTGTTTAATGCACAATAAATGACATTAATCGCAGGAGTAATTGGATCTTGCCACCAAGCTTATCAAGCCAACTATATTTAGCTTCCAACTTTTAGCAAAGTCCCTCCTCTCGCCATGCAAGCATTTTAAGTTTAATTAAACTGAAATATTTCCTTTAAATAATGAATATTTTGGGTTGGCAGGAACAATGAATTAAACAAAGAAAGAATTCAAGTACAACCACATTGGCGATGGAATGCCAACTCACCTCTTCATTAAATTGGGACAACCTTTGATTTAGTATCGATATTTCAAAGAACATACAATATCCAATGAGCTAGCAAATTTAGATGTCTTCACTAATATGCCTTTAGGCTTCATACAATTTTCATATGCATACACATCCTTTCAAATAGCTAAAGTAATGCCCAATTCAATCTTCTCAATGATAGGTTCATATGTTAAGTTTAGAACTATACCACTAGGATTAGATTGTCCTGTTTTTACATTAGCTAATAAATCTACAATAGTAGTTACTTAACTACTTTAAACTTTGCAAATTCCCTTTTCACAATCTATATATATGTATATGTATATATATATTCACATGTATATATATATATGTTATAATGTTAGTGTTGATCAAGAAAGTTGCTCATGTATACTCGTAGGAGTTGATGCCCTTAATTCTTAATAATTAAGTCCTTGACTGACGACTATAGCCCCTTTATCCCTGGAAATATGATCATGATAGCATTAGTCATCAAATGGGGTAGACTATCAGATGGTCAGTTTAAGACCTATTATAAACCAACAGGAAGTCTTGATCGCATTCCAAATTAAGTCGTTAAGTGAACTATCAAAATTGTCAAAGCCTTAACATAACTTAGTTATAAAAACTATAATGTTAACAATTTAATAGAGATAAGAAACAACATCACAAATCACTTTTGAGGCTTAAATTTACACCAAGGATTTTATGACATACAACATTACAAATGACGTAATGTCACCTTAGCAAAAACAATTCATCAATAAGATAGACCCCAGATTAGTAGGGTTCTCATCTAAGGAGATCATCCTTAGCTTATTCATGATATTGTGATTACATGTTCACATCAAGTTTCCATTTAATTTTTGATACACAAGGGTGCCAACAACATAGGATAAAACCATTTTCCTATCATTAATTTGACAACAATAATGAAAGCATGGGGTGTTACATGCTACTGTGGCCTCATTCTTCGCTTAACCATTGATAATATTTTTTTGTGACCCAATGTTTCATCCTTCATTTTCTCTCTGACCTTATTTTTCTCTTCCAAGGTATTTACATTTATAAGCACCTCAGAGCTGTGTAAATGTTCAAGGCTTGGTCTTGCTTTCTTTAATTCTTCTTGTAGCACTTGCAATAGTCATTCATAGGATGCAATATTCCGCATCACTAAATCCTTCTCTTGTTCTGCCTCTTTTTTAGATCCTTTGGCATGCATGCACAGAGGATCATCTTCAAGTACTAGGTCCACCAACTTTCCTACATAATGTATTGCTAAGGGAAACATCTATGGTACTTTTGGCTCCAAGTGTGGCCTAGCTCTTATGACATTGTCTCTAATTTCCTCTGTGATGCTGATAAATACAACATTCTTCTTCTGCGCTAAGTCCCTCTCTTGTGTTAGGTGTGCTATTTCTCCATCCTTAGTTTTAATCTCCTCTCGTGAGTGCCCTAATTGTGGAATCCTTGTCCATATTCCACCTTGCCACCTCTATTGAGAATTTGACCAATGCATTACTCACCTATTCATCCGACATGACAATAGGATTTAATGTCATGTGTCTATCTTGAGGTGTATTCTTCAACCTCTTTGATACGCATGACTCCTCACATACATCAAAATCTAGCTCATCCATGTGTGTGTGTATGGACCATGAAAACTACTTCCTCATGTGCATTGTGGCCATATCTTCATCCATGAGCTCCTAGCCATATACGTCTTTCTATGCTAGCGTGCTCTAGAAATGGGTGCGGATAATTTTAGCTACGTCCCTTAGATAACCCATGGTTGGTGGAATGTGTTTTTCACTTGTTATTCTAGACTATTATTGCTTAGGAACTTTAGCTTCCAAATTTGGGACTTGTGTCTCTATGTCCTGAGTAGTTTCTGTAGCTGTCTCCTCTGTTCCCTTTTCCTCCTCTCCTCTTTCCTTCGATTCCTCATCCTTTTGTTCTTCTATGTTCTCTGGAAGTGTAGGAGAATTATGCACGCTTTCCTCTAACTCTTCCACCTCCTTATTCAATTTTAGTTTCCTCCTTTGCATGGTTTTATCCTTCTATGGAGAGAGTCTGGGTGATCTATGCACTATTTGTGGAGTAGTATCTTGGGTCATTGTTCTCTTAAATTGCCTCTTAAATTTGTGCTCTCCATTGGACTGCATTCAAGTCGTCATCATCCCCCTATTGTGGATGAGGTGATGTAGTTGCACACTCAACTTCATCCTTATTCGTAGGATGTCTTCTACCTCTATGCTCCAAACCACCACTATCTTCGTGCTCATCCTCCTCATCCTCCACTTCAATTGGCTTTGTGGGCTTAGGAACTAGGATGTTCTCCATCGTGTGCTTACCCTTTGGTGGTGCTGGAAGTGCTAACTCATCTTCCACATACTTGTTATTCTCCATCTTGGGTTTCAGTTGAAGATACACCAATGCTGCTCCAATATCTCCCATAACCAAAATTATTGGTTTAATGCTCAATACATCTAAAATGAGTCTTTCAACATATGCACCCTACCCTAGATACACATATTTATTCCTTAGTGTGTGGTAGTTGTAATCTACCTTATCCACATTTAATGTCGGGCCGCACGCGCCTCTGTGAACCTGTGTAATGACACTTGGAAGTACCTTATTGTGAAGGCATATGGAAATTTACACCAAGTACTCCATGCCCCATCCTTCATGGGTGAATCTGTGCTATACTGAGTAAATGCTGGTATACAACGAACTAGACTACCTTTCCAACCACCAAAGGTAAGTATTTGGGGATGCGCCATTCTTCCTCAAAATATGCACTGAGCCTATTATACCACTTCTCAAACCTTTGCTTAACCTGATGTTTCATGGATCCCTCACACAAGTAATTCTTAAAGCATTTTGCAGGTGATTTTTTTCCATTGAATACCCCCATACCTTCTCCTTTGGTCCATCAGGTACTCCGATCTCCATGAAAACTAGTGATACCAAAACAACTCTAAAGATGATCTTTCCTCCTATGCATGCTTCCTCAACAATTTTTTTGTAATATAACATGAAATGTTGTAGAATACTCCTTTAGACATATTTTTGGCAATGTGCAGCCACATGGTGTTCACTTGTGACCACCTTTCCTAGTCATTTAGCTTTGTAACAAGATGCACGACCGCTTGCACAACTAGATACTTCTTCGCTTTTCAATGTCCATACTACACGGAACCTTTATGTAACCTAACTCATTTATGGTCTCCAATATTGTGGTCTTTTCTTTCAAATCATCTCACAAATCATCTCCTATGCCTTTTAACCCCGTTACCATGGAGATGAGTGCACTAAAATTTTGACTCTGCGACCTACAAAGTAGAAAAAATCCTCGTGCACTCTGCTCATGAGAAATTAGTACAAGGGTTCATATTTCCCAAAGTAAGGGAGCTCATATAGCTGGTAAACTCCTATCTTCTACAAGAGCTTCTCACTAGCATCATCATACACTAGCATGTCTTCCATCGTGTGTTTATTTGTCTTTGTGTTCAACAACGCATCAAGATCTTTCTTATTCTCTGTGGTATGGTGATTGTACTCACTCACCTTAATTTTACTTATGTGAGAATCCCACTCCTAGCCGATGATAACCCCTTTTGGATATTACATCTCAGAAAATTTTCTTTCAGGAGCCATCTCCTCTTCTTATTCTACCACCTTCTTCTTTCCCTTCACTCCTGCTGCAACTACTTTCTTGGGTGCCATTTCTACCTTACAATCCTTTATAGATCCTTGCCTCTTGAATTCTGAAATGTGCAAAGCAAACCCTAGCTCGATTCAGCATGCCCTAGGTGAAATCACATGCCCTAGCTCCTCTCTATCACCTTGCTTCACTCAAACCCTTCACCATTGGGGACACAAGATCTTTCTGTGCACATATCTCTTCGTCACGATTGGTTACACACCTCTCATAACTTAATACAATCACTCATCTCTTTGCACTTGGATCCTTTTCAAATACTCTTAATCACAATGATAAAAATGAACTTGCATCGCATCCTTATATAGATTTTCAAAAGTTAGATGCATTCATTGCTCCTTCACCTACAAAATATCCTCTCATTAATTGACCAATTCCATCCTTTCCACGTGTTACATCCTCGTGCCTCAGCTATAAAATTCTAGCACACCTTCCTACCCTTTGGTCACATACTTCTCTTCGGTGCGCATCTTTGCACTCGAGTACCTTATCACTACACCTTCTACTGGTAGTTTCTATGGCCTTTTCTTACCTCTCATTATACTATTTCTTCTTCATTAACTTCATCTTTGGTCACTTTTTAGAAGCAATCCTTTGACTTGAAGAAACCCGTAGTAGCTTATTATTTTCACCTTTCAATTCCAAAATCTTGTACTTGGATATAAAAACCACCCACACTAAAAGGATGTGTAGTCCTCATGCACAAACATGCTTCATGTAGTAATTAGCTTCATGTGCCCAAGCGCGCTTATTTCAAAAACACCAACTAAATTGAAAAATCATAGAGACAAAGAAGGAAAACATTAAGGAAATATAAAATTAAAAACCTAATCTAAATGGGAATACTAGCTTATTACAAACACCAAGAAGAATTATTTATAGTAGGGCTTTAACCTAATCCCATTGAATTAACCAGTAGTCGTGTTCCATTAAGTGCTTCTAACTCGGAAAGCACTGTTTCAAGGATGTAAGTGATAACATACGACCCAAACCAATGTACCTTAAATTTTTCGGATGGTGTAAGAACTTAGAGTCATAAAGAAGTACCATTTGTCCAATCTCAATTTTTTTTGCTGCCATTTTCTTTAACTCCAAATACGTGCTATGACTCATCGTCACTCATCTAGCTAATTTATCTTCTCAATCTATTCTTCTAGAGCTTGTTCATTAGCTAGACCTCCAACATGCGCAATATGCAAAGAAGGTAACATAAACTCCATAGGAAGAATGACTTTTGTGCCAAACACTAACTAAAATGGTGTAGCTTTGTTTAACCTTTTATATGTTTTTGATATGCCCAAAGTAATGCGAGATACTTTATCATCCCTATCCTTTCTTCCAACATCATAGATTTTTGTTAATGTCTGCCCAATCATTTTTTGAAATCTTCAACAGATTCCCATTTTCCTAAGGATGATAGGCTGTAGTCTTATGGTGTACAATCATGAACTCATCCAATAAAATTCTAATTGTCTCATTGAGAAAATGTGTGCCCCTATCACCTGGTCAAAGTCAAAGGACATCCATACCTTGTAATAATATGTTCCCATAGAAACTGAGTTGCTATAGCCAATGTACAATCCTTGGTAGGTGCTGCTTTTGCCCACCTTTTCAGATAGTCTGTGCAAGTTATAATATAGCGTGATCTAGATTTGCACGTAACTAGGGAAATAGGACCCACAAAATCTATAACCGATTTCTCAAACGGTTATGCACTGGTAATAGGTCTAAGAGGCATTTCATCTCATTGACTTGGTCTTCCAAGACATTGACAATGATCACATGCCTTACAAATTCCTTACAATATTTATAGAGGGTCTCCCACCATAATCCAAAGAAGAAGAATTTTGTGCATTGTGGCATCACCTACATAGTGGCCTCCTGCAATTCCACCATGAGCTTCTTCCATAATGCTTGTGTGCTCATGTTCCAATACACAACGACACAATATTTCATCCCGGACCATTTTGTACAAGTCACCACTAATTAACATATAAGGCGCAACACGTATATCAATTTGTTTCTTCTCGTAAGGATTTCATTCCTTAGTGCCATCCCTATACGTAAAAAGATAGAAATATCCTATAGTTATGATGGTGTGTATTATAACATGTATAATTGTGAATTTGGCATGGTATCCTCAATTTCCTGTGCTTCTTTCTCCGACTATATTATTGATAGATGGTCTGGTCTAGAATTACTTTTTCTTGGTTTTACCACAACTGTGAAATCAAACTCTTGAAATAGGATCACCCATCGACATATGCACCCTTGTAAAACAAGATTATTTACCAAATAATTCAATTCCATGTGATCGTATAAAAGATGAATGGTGTAGCTAGTAGGTACTAAATTTTTTTATGTAACTCATAGATCATGGACAAAGCTTTGTGATCTGTAGTTGTGTGATTTCTATTCTACAGAGTCAACTTTATACTAACAAAATAGATAAGATGATCTATAATACCTTCTCTAGGTTAAGCTAACACTATGCCAATGATCTGCATTTAGAGGTGTCAACATGTACATGGAATGGTTTGTCCCATGAAGGAAAACAAAAATGGGCACGGTAGTAAGTTTCTCCTTTAATGTCTTGAATGCGCGTGTTGCCACTATTTGCCCCAGTAGAACATACCTTTCCCTTTCAGTAACTCTTCTAAAGGTGCAACAACTTTAGCATAGCCTTTGATAAATTTTGTGTAATATCCTGTATGTCCCAAAAATCCATGCACCTCACTTTGACTGGTAGGCTCCCCTAGGCCTATAATGATTACAACCTTCGCTGGGTCAACCAATAAACCCTCCTTGCAGATTATGTGTCCTAAAAGTATCCCAAACGGTGTAGAAAATATGCACTTCTTGATGTTCAAAGATATACTCAATTTTATACACCGTTCAAACATTAAGCACAGATTATCACAGTGGTCCTTAACTAATCCATACACCATCCAATCGTCTAAATATACCTGTAAGAAGTTGTGAATAAATTATTTGAATGCTTGGATGACTATGCACGAAAATACAACAAGCACATTTTTAGACCAAAAGGCATGACAATATAGGTGAAGCTACCCCATTTAGTAGTAAATGTAGTATTTTCCTGATCCTCCTGCATAATTCTAACCCGATGATACCTGAAAGAACCCATCTCAGTAAAAAGAATATATTTCATGCCCTATAACTCCTTCTAGTATTTCCTCGTAAATAGCATAAGGAATGGATCTTGCACATGCACATTTAGCTCCCCGTAGTCCACACATATTCTAATTCATCCCATCCTTATCGATATTGATCACCATTGGACTAACCCATTCGACTCATCAAGGCTTGATGATTCCCGATTTCAACATGTTATCAATATCTTCTTTGACCTTTTATGCAAATTGGGTTTCATTTTGTAAGGCCTTTTCCTTACTAGGCATGATCCTCTTTAAGATTTATCTTCATCTCCCCTAATGACTCATGCATGCCTTTAAGTTCATGGTACCCCCTAGAAATAGGTAAGTCTTGGTAGTCTCTTAATAACTCAATTATTTTTGCCACTTGAGTCTCGACCAATAATCTCCAATTATAGCTTCCTTAGGCTAAGTATCTATTCCAATATTCACTCACTTTGTCTTCTTAGGTTCATGATAGGCACGCGTGGTCTTATCCTCACTGTCCAATACCTCACACCTTCCTGTTGATTGGTTTACATACAAATTATCTAATTCTTCATCATCTACTAAGTAGACCATTTTCCTTTCTCTTTCTCAAGGCAAGCACGTTGAAGTAATATTGCATCATCCTCTGGTTCTTTATAAGGACGTGCTCCGAGTCCTCCTTATCTAATAATTCCTGGAGGAGTTCTTCACTTGGCACTATCCCCCATAGTTAAGCACTTGATAACTTTCAATGCTTCTTCTACCAAAGGTTTTTTAGAGAAGAAGTCAAACATCTGTGTCATTCCTGTAACTAAATTCTATCAATTTCCAGTTTCTCTATGGAGTTTTGCATATACATACAAAACACGCGCGCAACCTTGTAAAGTGGAATAAAACCGGTGCACCCATAGTGAAGGTGGTAAAGTTTTTTTCCCTTCTGTCTATAATCTCTCACACATCTAAACATGGTGTTAAACAGGTTGATCACCATGATAATTGCAAATTTGTGTAGGTGCATTACTCCTAAAGAACCTAGTAGCAAGAGAAACCCCAATTTCATTCCATTTGACCAGATTATCCCTGTGGACCACCCACCAATGTGTTACTATCCCACATAGTGTATATGCTAGCATATTTCTCCTCTCTAGTGGGTCTATCCATTTTTCTTCCATGGCGCACATGAATACCATGGGATCCCCTTCTCCTATGTAACAAGGTACCGAGCTATTACCTATCCTCCTTACATAACATGGTTTAGTGCCTCGAGGGAATATGCTCTTTACTTTACACCCTACCAACTCATAAGTGTTGTGAGCCCAATTATCATAGGAAACACTTGTAGTATCACTAATAAAATGTGCATCCTCCCACTGAATTAGTCTTTATTTGGTTGGTTTAGTTATCTCTGGATCTCGGATGGCACGTACATAAATCCTATTTAGATCTTCTTCACTTAAGGGCTCAACATAGGGCACAAAATTTCCATATGTCAAAGGGATAATGACCCTTTCCTATTTATTTTCAAAACTGATATAGCCCTTGTTGAACCAAAGATCAACATTATTTGCATAGCACCAAGGATTCCCTAATAGAGCTAGGAAGCTATCTGATTCTGCCAACGCTAAAACTTCAAAGTCTCTAGTGAAATTTTCTCCTTGTATGGTAATGGACACATCTTTTAAAACTCCTATGGGAGTGGCCTTAGTTTGATTAGCCATGAATAATACATTAGAGGATGGTTGCAATGGGGGTCTCCCCATTTGTACCCATGCATCCAAAGTAAGAACATTGACTTCTGTGCTTGTATCAATTAGTATATTACTCAACAACCACCCATCCACAATAGCATTCAAAGTAATTTCCTTTTCATAATATAGGCTATGAGGAGGGATATTTACATGCAGGATCTACCATCCAGTCTCAATACTTGCATGTGGAGTGTTCCCTTTTAACCAACTCCCTAATAGTGGAATGATGTTTTCTGGTGCAACATTTTGCACACTTATCTCAAGTCATCTATATCAGTTTGGACCATCTCTGATGCTTTCTTCTACTCCTTTAAGTATTGTATCTCACCCTAAAGATTCCTTAGCACTTCCATGGTATCCTAATAAACCTCCTTCTGATAGGTAGGATCTAGGTACCGTGCATGAAGAACCTCATCCTTAGTGATGGTAGGTTTTTGCTGTAATGCCTCCCTGACACGTGCTGCCTCAGTGTGAGTCGTGATCTTCACTTGTAGTGCCTTAGATTCTACTCCCATCTTGGGCATCCATTGATTGTCCATAGCACTGTATCCTAACCATCCCCGCACCTTTGTTTTCTTGTTTATGTTGCTTACTCAGGTGCTCATATAAGTCTGGGCACTCTTCATAGCTATGGTTCTTCCCTGCAGAAAGAACATGCAATATTTTGAGGACACTCACGCCTATAGTGGTTAGGAGATCCACATGTATAACATGTTCCATGAGGAAAATCACTTCTTCCACCACCACAACCTCATCCTCCGAATCCACCATGGTATCCTCGACCTCTGCCATGACTACCTTCAAAATTCCCCTCATTCCGATCATAGCATGCCTGATTGTGCTCCCGGTCTTGATGCTCATTCTTTCCCTTAGAGTTATCTGAAACTCCTATTTGTTGTACACCAATATCAATAACATCATGGATCTATCTAATTGGCGGATAGTCTCCGCATGTCATGTGTTGTTGACTGCAGCAAATTTTATAGTAGCTTGAAGCATTCTTCCTTATCACATTGAAATAATGGGTAGAGGATATCATCATGTTTTAAGTGGCATATCTCACAATCCATCAGAATGAGCGTATTTTATGAGGACAACTATCCTTTGTGCGATTCCTCTACTTCACAATTTATACACCAAATTCTTGAGTGTGTTTCATGGGCTGAATTCGTTGATAATTTATCTAGTTGTTTTTCCATAGCTACAATCTATGCCTCTAAGAATGGGCTAATGCTAGTGTCAATACTCCCAACTACCTCTACACACGTAGGACTGCTTCCAATGCCTCGCATGGATCAATATATGTCTTATGTGATAGTGCCCTCCTAAATAGTGTAATTAATCTCCCAAAAAACCATTGTGTATGTTGGATTGCATGTATGTCATAAGAAAGATTTGATAACAACATTTTAAACCATGCATCATACTCTCTAACACTTTCAAGTAGTGCCTTGCTTAATATCCTTGAGGGAACTTATACTCTTCTGCTCAAACTCAGGGATATGAAACTCTTTTAAGAACGCATCCTTAAATGCTACATAATCCACACAAGTCTGATCAGGGTCAAACTTTGGTACCAACTGTGTGGAACACCCTTGTAATGTAGTATCAAGTTGACTTACCCTACACTAGAACTCCGTGATTACTTTTGCACACCAAAATATTTCACACATATGCACATGTTCAACAACATCTTCTATGCCCTATACTCTAGAAGACGTAGAGACATTTCCATATAAATATTCTGGGGTTGGGGTGGACCTTTCCCACCTAATCTAGAACCTCCAGTATTTCCCCTACCTCCAGAATTTCCAGATCCACTTGAACCAGAACTTCCCATGCCTCCTGATCCTGAACCTATAGCTATAATAGGTCCGTAGATGTACTCTCATGTGCTCTAATAGTAGTACTATACTGAACCCCTATGGTTTGTGAAGTAGTTCCACTTCCAGAAGTGAATCCAACATTTGGTGTCATATTCTGTGCAGACGATGTGCCTAAAAACACACCTCCAAATAACAATGAATTCGTATGTCCTCCCATTGATGTACTTTCTCTCTTACTTCCCAAACATGCTTGCTGATTATTTGTCATACTAGATATTGGAAAACCAAGTGTAAGGGATGGGTTACTAGGTGGATTCAGATGTGCGCATGCACCTGAGATCATCTTTGCTAGATCACTCCCTTATGAGGCCTAGGAGGGTTCCCTTTCATGCTTTCCAAGATTGGGGAGTTCCTGATGCTCTAGCTCCATGTCTTCTACAAATCCCTCACAAGCCATCTCTCTCCTCAACTCCATCCACGCTACAAAATCACCCTAACTCTCTATCTCCCTCTCATGTGCCTCATTATACTCAAGCTACCTTTCTCATCTTTAACTTACCACTGCTAAGTCCTCCATCTTACACCAATCATGTCCCCACCCCCGCACGTGGTAGGGTTTAGTTAGCCATCGGTTTAATCTTGTTCAAGGTTCAGGATCTTGATTGTGAGTGGAATGAATTGTAAATAAGCTCCCGTGGATGTTGTAAGAACTAGAATTCAGCTACCTCTGGACATGAATAAGTGGAAATTGAGTATTCCAAGATATAACTATTCAAGACACCATGAAACCACATTTCCATAGCTCTTGAGTCCAAATCAGATCAGCATCATAAAGGGCTTGAAATTATTCCTGCATCTAGAAAAGTGTGTGATACCTCCAATTCTATTTAGATGCATAAGAAACCAACCATTCATACAATTCTACTAGAAAGATAACAAAAAAGCTCTCATATAAGCTATCATATGATTCTATTCTACCCAAGTGCGTGCGTTAAACTCAGATCTAGTGCTGAACCACCATGTGTATTCTTCTTCCAGATTGCGTATCCATTCTTCAATACTTGCTAAGGTCAATCGGTATGTCTTCATTATGAATCATCCTAAAAAAATTGAAAAAGAGGTCCCGACAATAGAACCAATGATGCAACCTAGAATTTAGGGACACAAACCTAATGAAACCCTATGCGTGCGTTGGCACATCACTCAGCCTAGACTGAGTACTCACCCAAAGTGCGTGTAATGGTTCTTGGTTCCTCTTTAGGGTTGATATAGCAAGATGTTAACATGACGAAGACTAAACATATCTAGTTCTATTACTAGCACATATTTTTCTGTACAGAGCATACCAGATCTATATCCAAGGAAAAATAGAACTAAGTACTAACCATGATGAGATCAAAAGAATTACTAGATTCAAATACTCATATAACTAATACTTAGATTCAGTCAATATCCTCCATTATATTCAATGCATTAAGTTACAGAAGCTTCATTACAATATCAAAAGTATGTGCATAGTAGCATAACATTGTATGTCTTGATCTCATCACCTCTCTGTCATGATCTCCTCTATATATCTCATGTCTATTACACGGTCTATAGGATAAGTGGTGAAGGGAAAGTCCCCATCCTTATATATCTCATATATATAAGGGTGGGGACTTTCCCTTCACCGCTTATCCTTTCAATAATAGGTCGTATGCTATTCTTAACCACATGCATTTATAAAACTAGCCACACATGTAAGTGCACTAACAATAGATTACTACTAGCTAACTGATAGTAGAAAATCTATTTCCGACTCCGTGTCCATGCAAAGTGCTTTGTATCCAATCCTCCAAAAATAGCCAATGCATGGTGTGCATGTCTCTACCTTGTTTGTGTGCTCTACATGCCATCTCTAAAAATAGACCTTTATGAGTGAAAATGGTTAAGTCCCGAAAACTGAACTTCTTTTTGTGCGCATGTTCTCCCTATCCATTTGCACCTTTGCATATGACTTGCTTTCCCACATGAACTTCTTGTGTGCTTTCTCTATCAAGTGTTCTTTGATCAACACTTTGGTTTACATTTACCATATATTACACATTTAAAGATGGCTATAATGGTGGCCTCCCAATTTGATTCCACACATCCAAGGTGAGTACATTGCCTTCTACGACTGTATCAATCATAATATTACTCAAAACCAACCATCAACAACTACATTCAAAGTGATCTCTTTGTCATAATCAAGACCTGTGAGGAGGTAAGTTTGTATATAATATTTATCTCTCACATTTAACTCAAAGCATGTAGTATACTCTCCCTTAATCATTACCTTGACAAATTAATGATGTTATCTTGGTGCAACAACTTAAAAACCTCCTTCAAGTCATCAATATTCTTCTAAGGAAGCTCAACCACTTTTTCTGCTCTTACTTCCACGACTATTTCTTTAAGCATTATTATCACCTCCAAGTTTCTAATGACCTCCATGGTGTCTTGATAAACTTCCTTCTTAAGGGAAGGATCTAGATACTTTTATGTAATACTTCATTTTTGTAATGACATGTTTCTACTTCAAGTATCTCATGCACTTACCACCTCAATGCATGTAGTAACCAACACCGGATTATCTCATGGTCAAGTACCAACTTGACATTCATTGATCTTTGAAAATGTATTGTACTCTAACCATTCCCACACCCTTATCTTGCTTTTTCTTCTTTCTCAAGTGCTCATACAAATCCAGACATTCTTCATAATTGTGATTCTTTCTGCACTAGGAGAAAATAATATTCTAAGGGAATTTACACTTAGAGTAATAAGGGGACCCACATGTATAACATGTTCCTTGTGGGAAGTCACCTCTTCCACCATTATGACCTTAACCTCTGAATCCTCCATGGTAACCTCTACCTCTACCACCTCCATTAGATCACCCTTCATTGTGATTATGATTATATTTCTCACCCTATTCCGTAGAATTATTTGTAACACTATTTTGATGTATATCAATTTCAATGACATCATGAATATGATCAATCAATTTGTAATTTTTTCATATCATGAGTGGTAGACTTACAAATATTACAATAACAAGACACATTCTTTCTTATTGCGTGCTGTAATAAGGGGCACCTACTTAAATCATGATCTAAGTGACAGATCTCACAATCCAACAACATGACACACACCAATTTATGAGGGAAACTATCCTTAGTATGTCCTTCTAATTCACAATTCGTACACCAAATACCATTGCATGTCTCATGAGCTGAATTAGATGACAATTTTTCTAATTGTTTTACCATAGATGCAATCTGAGATTCCAAACATTAGCTAACTCCAGTATCTATGCTCCCAATTGCCTCATCACGTAAAGCTTCCTCAAGTACTTCGCATGGATTTGTAAAAGTCTTGTGTGAGAGAGCCTTTCGAAAGGAGTGATCATGCCTCAATGAACCATTGAACATGATGACTGGGGTGAATATCATAAGATAACTTTGATAATAAAGTTTTAAATCATGCATCATACTCCTTAATATTCTCAGCCATGCCCGCTTGATGTCCTTCAGCGTGTTAATGCTCTTCTATTCGAAATCAAGTATATGGAACTTTGAAAAGAAAGTACACGCAATGCAAAGTATAGTCTACAAAATTTTGGTTTGGATCATAATTCATGTACCAACTATGTGTGCTCCTTTACAAAGAAGTAACAAACTAACTTTCCTTACACTCAGGAGCTATGATCCCCTTAGCGTGCCATATTATCTCACACATATGCAAGTACATAAGTGCATATTCAATTCCTCTATACTCTGGTAGGTGAAGGGACATCTCAAAATAAACTTGCTAGGGATCGCATGACTATGCCACCTAACCTAGAACCTGTATTCCCTCATGTATTCCCTCATCCTCTTGAACCACCTAAACCACTAAATCCCAAACCACCCGATCCTCTTGATCCTACTCCTTTGGTGGGCCCTAGACCAGAGGATGTACTACCTTGTGTTCCAATATTTTTACTAAATTGAACCCATACGTCTACGAAGTTTTACCACTTCCAAAGGTAATACCAATGTTCTATGCACCCACATTTTTTGCTTATGATGCGCCATAAAATATACATCCAACTGGACCTATAAATAACACATATGATGTTTGCACTACGATAGATGAATGTGCTATCTCGACTAAATCTGAAGTTATTGGAAATCAAAATATATTTTCAATTCTCTACCACCCACACTAGCTTTCTTATCAATAACTATCACAGAAATTGGAAAACCAAGCATAAGGGGTAGGTTACTCGGAGGGATCAAATGCACACCCACGGTTCTTTTAGTTTCAACCAACACACCCTCATCTCGAGGACGAAGAGGGTTCTCTACCATGCTTACCCAAATGGGGAGTTCTATGTGCTCCAAATTCACGTCTTCTATGTGTGTTCTAAATCTGTCATGAGCCATCTATCTTTGCAACACCATTCATTCTGCAACATCATTATGCTTTTCCAAATCCCTTTCATGTGCCTAATTAAAATTAAGCCTCCTTTATTCTCTCTATCTCTCTACTACTGGTATTTCATGTTTCACCACACCTACTCCTGCCCACGCATGTAGTGGGGTTTAGCTAGCCATAGGTCACTCTTCCAAATCTAGAGTCACAATCAAGATCTTAATCGCTAAAGGGATAATGTGCAAATAAGATCCTCTAGGTTTGTGCAAGAACTGGAACTTAGTGACCTCTAGACATGAATAAGTAGAAACATTATACTTCAAAACATAGCTATGAAAAGCACCTCTCCACCAATGATCTACGGTTCTGTCTAAGTCGATCAACATCATGCAGAGCATGGAATTCTTCCTATGTCCAAAAAAGTGCTCTATATCTCCAATTTCTCTTTGATGTGTATGCTACTAGCCACTCATAAAACTCTATAGGAAAATAAGAGAATAATGTGTCATAGAGATCATGATACTGATTCTGCATTCAACCCACACACACACATAAAATTCAGGTCTAGTGTTAAATCTATAACAAAACTCTTCCTCTAAATTCTCTACCCAATATTCAATACTGGCCAAAGTCAACCGGTACATCTTCATCATGAAACATCCTTGAAAAAAATTCAAAAGAGGTCCCAAAATGAAACCAAAATGCAGTTTTTATTTTACCAAACAACCCAAGGCGCGTTGGTACATCACTCAACTAGAACTGGGCACTCACCTGAAGTGTGCAAGGGTACTAGGTCCCACTTTTATGGCAGATTTTTCAAGGTTTTAACATGATAAACACATATATAAACCAAATCCATAACAAACATGCAAGAATAAATCATAAATAGATGTAGATATTAACTATAGTGTATAAAGAATTAGATAAGAACTAATATCATGTTCACCATACAAGATCTAAAAATAGATATGTCAACAACCATTATCCAACCACATAGATCCATTGTATTAATCATTGTAAAACACATAAGCCAAATACATACATAAGAGTATCATCATAGTCATGCGTGCTCATAAACCAACAACATAACATTAATAAAATGTGGATCAAGATCCCTAAACCATTCAAATCAATACATATATAGGTAGTGGGGAATTTCCCTTCATTACCCATGCACTCTCCAAAAATATTCCACATGCTAGAAATAACCACGCGTGCATTACAAGTCAACTACAAGAGCATGCAATCTCGCAAATAATAAATTATCGTCTAATACAAACTATATATCTAATTTTGATAATAGCCAAAACTTTGTATGATGTTTTAACTTCCTTCGCATGAGATTTGTCTCAAAATATACTTTTCTTGAAATGTAAGTCTTCATGTTCTATTCTTATCTCCAAAACCTTGCTTGGCCGCTACTCCAACCATTCATCTCCCATTTCTACCAAAATGTGGCTAACTCTCAAATGTATTAGGTCCAAGTGTGAGCCTTCACACATTGTCTAATCTAATTTCGTACATGCCTTTGCACTTGAATCTTGTGCACCAAAATCCTTCGCACCACTTATACTTAGCATATCTAAGGGCCCAACATGATGTGAGCATTTACTCTATAATATTATAATTAATTATAAAATCCTTGCTCCATTTTTTTGTTGAAGTGATATTTGTTAGCCTTTGAGTGTATCTTGGGCATACAAGAGTAGAGGAAGTAAATACTTCATTTGAATACTCACATGAGCCTTTGTGTTTAGTATTTTAGAGATTGAGGTGGAAATTTGTGTTTATTGGATATTAATTAATGTAAATATTCCTTTGTAGAAATTATCATCACTTAATCCAGTTTTATGTACTTTCTAGAATTACAGGTTGTTCTAAGTGTTAAATGTTATGTTGCAAAGAGTGTGTCATCATATGATCCCCCCATCTAAAACTACAAAGTGATCCCACCACATACTAACTTCCATTCATTTCCTTTGATGCCCAGTCTCTAAATATCATTAAAATCATCCTTTAGCTTTTATCGGAGAATGAAAGAGAAACCAAATGCTATCGTCTAAAGTAACATGTGCAGTATGGTAAACATATGCAACACTTTTTGTGACAACTCATGAGAGTGAAGTGTTGTGTCCATGACCGTGTTTATCCTAGATTGATCCATCATTTTAAGAAATCAAGGTAACAAAGACTCCATCTTCCCCTCTACATTTAGGTTACCCCACGAGTCCCCTCATCTTGGTTCAAGGAAGGACCAAAAGTAGTAGGAATAGGATATCTCTTTGTACATGCCCCTTAATAATTCCTAGTATTGATCCCAAGGAAAGTGTTAGACTCCTCCCGGATAAAAAATGAAACATACAAGATTTGGGATGATTGAGGGAGGTACAAAGGTGATGGCCTTTCCTTCTACTTTTGGTCCTGCCTTGAACCAGGGTGAGAGGAATCATGAGGTAAATTTAATGAAGAGAGGGAGATGGAGTCTTTGTTCCCTAAATTTATTCAAATGATGGATCAATTTGGGATAAACATGGCCATGAACACAACACTTCAATCTCATGAGTTGTCACAAAAAGTGTTGCATATGTTTACCATACTAGACACATGTTACTATAGACAATAGAATTGGTTTCTCTTGCATTCTCCCGATAAAGATAAAGGACACTTACAAATGATATTTAGAGACTAAGAAACAAAGGTAATGAATGGAAGTTAGTATGGGGTGGGATCACTTATGTAGTTTTAAATGAGGGGGATTATAGGATGAAAAATATTTGTAACATAACATTTAACACTTAGAGCAACCTACAATTCTGGAAAGTATAAAAAACTGGATTAAGTAGTGATAATTTCTACAAAGGAAGATTTACATTCATTGATAGCCAATATATGTAAATTTCCAACTCAATCTCTAAAATACTAAACACAAAGGCTTGTGTAAGTATTCTAATGAAGTATTTACTACTTCTACTCTAGTATGCCCAAGATACACTCAAAGGATAACAAAAATCACTTCGAAAAAATGGTTAGAGTAAGGATTTTACAATTAAGTCTAATATTGCAGAGTAAATGCTCACAACACAATATCAAACTAATGACCAAATAAAAACTATTAAGGAATGACCTAGTGTACTATAGAGAAGCAACATATACGTGGACTCGTAGTTGAAAATATAGCTCATTAATTGAAAATTTGACATACATAACCCAAAACATAGAAACTTAACTCACAAGCAAGAAATATTTCATTAAGATAGAGAATTTATTAACAAGGGAATATCAAGAAGATTCTCTCAAAGTTTGTCAATGGCTGTATATTGCAACCAACTTGACACGAAATTAGAGAAAACCAAAATCCGTATGCATCTCAAAAAAGGAAACATGCAATATTTACAATGGAATCTCTCAACCCTTTTTCAAAAGTAGAAAAACAAATCCCCCTTCAATATGAGGATAAGCCCCCATATTTATAAAAATTTGATCTACAAATTTGGTCTATTCTTACAATTCTAATCCCCTCAAAAAGTAACTAAATCTCCCCATTTTTAATCAAATATCTTTGAATTAAAGAGGGAATGTTTTTTTTTCGAACTAAAAATATCCAATTTTTAGTTAGATATTTTGGGATTAGATCTATGCCTTCACTTCCACATGTTGGATGTTGGTTAGCTACGAATTCATGATTTACCTACACACATGCTTCCTTAGCTTATTAGGCTATTATATGGCTTTGCACACAAGTAAGTATCATTTAAAAATGTGAGCCAATAAGAAGATGCCACACATCTTCACCTTCACAGACTTTTTGTTTACTTGATTTCTTTGAAAAATATGAGAAAATGAAATAGCTCCATGTTCCTTCACAATATCGGACCCGATAACCTTAAATGATCCCTGTGAGATGTGATCCAATGAAAAAAATCCATGCTTCTTCGTAATTTAGATTGTTCGATAAGCTTGACTGCTCACCGCAAAATGTGAGCCAATGAGAAAGCTCCATGATTCTCTTTATTTTACAAGACTTTGTTAAATTGTGAAGCATGGATGAATCAAAAAGATTCATGCATTTGGAAATGTTAGTCTTGTTAGATTGCAAAGCATAGGCCAATGAGAAATCTCCACATTACTTTGGATTTCAAGTGTCGGGCTCTTTTGCTTTTGTTCTTATCTTTTATTGGTTATGGGGTGAGCCTTCACATTATGAGCTTTAGTTGGGATGAATTTATTAATAGATTTATAAAAATGCTGTGATGTATTATCCCTTGACCTGTTAGACCTCCTGACCCCAAAATTTATAAAATTTGGCTCTTTTCTTGGACTTAACATTTTCCGAGTGAAGCTCAACTTTTGCCCCACCGGACCCAAAGCCTTATGAAATTTGGTAAATTATGAAGACGTGAATTCTGCAAAACCCAAATGGCTTAGAGAGGCCTAGAATATTACCATACGTATCTTGTACTTTTCTAGCATTTGAAAAGCTTAGTGGTGAAGATCTTTAACAACTATTTGAATGTACCAAGCTTGCTTTAAATGGCTAAGTCCATTTTAACTAAATTATCTAACCTTGAGTTTTATAGCTTTATACTTTGTGATCGGGTTGCATGCTTTTGGGCCTTTAGAGATTCATACTTTTGGATTAGTTTGAATCATTTGGTCTTGATTATAGGTTCTTTGTGAAATATGTTGAGGTATCTCAAACACCCACAAGTTTGAATCTTTTAGACTTTGATCAACTAGTACATTAACCACTTCATTTGACATTTCTGCTTTCAATCATTTCTTTTGTCTTGAAAAGGCATGCAATTTATTACAAATTTATACTTCTCCTTTTACTTAAAATGGAATTTTAATCATAGGGAGAAATATGAAGCACACAAAATAGTTATATCTTTGGAGATTCTAAAAAAATACGTGCTCGATCGATGGAACTAGATTGAGCACCAACACACTTTTTCTCCACTTGATTATACCTTTTATTGTACTCAAGGAGAGTGTGGATAATGAAATATATGGCCCATTCATGACCATCATCACCCTCTTGTGCCAAAGCAACATGCATGTTATCGAGACATAAGTGACCCGAGAATACAATATTAAAGGAGAATCAACTTTGGGTAGCATAAGTGTAGGTGGTGACATGAGAAAATTATTTACCAACTCAAAAGCCTCATGAAATTTGGTGTTCCATATTCTACAACATTATTTCTTAAGTAGGTCATTAATAGATGGAAAACGTATGTGAGATCACAGACAAATCTATGAGTTGCCCCAAGATTTCCTAGGAAATATTTAATGCTTGACTCATCGTTAGGGGAATTATTTCCAAGATTGATAAAATATTTGCGGGATCTACATTGCACATCGAGATGAAATGATGTAACCCAACAAATTACCACCCGTAAATCTGAAAATACACTTTTCCAAATTTAGAGTTGCAACGTATTTGATTAGGTGTAAGAGAATGATATGAAGAACTTCAAGATGGTGACCCTGTTTCATAGCCTTTTCTAGGAGGTCATCATAATATGTCTCCACAATATTATGAATAATATGATGGAAGATATATGTAATTTTTGATTGATACGTTGCTCCAATGTTCTTGGACAAATGGCATGACAACATAACAAAAGGTCCCCAAGGAGTAGTGAAAGTAATCTTGGTATGATCTTCCTCGGATATCCTTATTTGGTTATATCCGAAAAATCCATCCATAAGGTACAAAACTCATACCCAACTATAGAAACAATGATGATGTCAATAGAAGAAAGAGGGAAGTCATCCTTAGGGCGATGTCCCAAAGTCGATGCAAATCTAAATCTTCCCATTCTTTTTAAGGACCGGGATGATGTTAGAAAGCCACATAGAGTAGTCTACTAGATTGATAAACCTTACCTAAAGAAGTTTCATAAATTCCTCTTTGACCATCAAAGTGACTTTAGGATTAATTGATCTAAAATTCTATTTTATGGGATTTGCATCAGGTTTAGTGATTAAGTTTTGGACCACTACATTGGGAGAAACACCCGTCATTTCTTTATAACTGAAATCGAAGGCCTTGGAGTGTTCCTTGAGCACTTTGGCATGTGATTCCAATTCCTTTGGTGAGAACGAAGAACCAATTTTAAAGATTATAGGCTTTTCTTCCATTTAGATGTTAATATCTATGGTACCTTCAATCAAGGAAGCACTACCTTCTTCGAATTCAGGAGGATCTGAAGGCAACTCCAACTCTTCTTCCTCTACTTCATACATTTCAAAGATATATGATGAGGAAGGGATCATGGTTCTATCTCATAAATAGGAAGAAGGATGAGGAGTAAGGGAAAAGCCTTTCTTATGATGTGTAGGATGAAGGTTAGTATACACAAGAAGGTATCCTAAGATAACCTCATCATTTTCCACAAAATCTAATGTGATAGGCTCATTCTCAGTCTCTACATATTCCATAATTACATTACTAGGCATATTATGAACCAAGGGTTGAATCGGATTTAAATAGTTAACTTTGTTCCCTTCAAACACTCATTTGGAAAAAACTAGGAAGAAGAAGTAGGCATAAAATCAACGATTTTATTCTTCTTAAGGAATGGCTTCTATGGAGATGAAATCAAAATATTTACAAAATTTTGCATACAATGAGACTTGTAAAGTTGGAGTTACTCGGCTCTAGTCTCGTAAAATTTTAAGACTTGGTTTGCAATGAGTTGGGAGTCACCTAGGACTCTCACATTATGCACATCCATCCTCTTGGCTATAATAATGCCAAAAGTAGATATTCATACTTAGATCTGTTATTATACACTCAAAGTTCAACTTAAAGGAAAAAGGCATGTCTCATCCTTCTAGAGAAGTAAGAATCACCCCTACTCTTGTGCAAAAGTGACACTTCACTCTGTCATAGTTAAGGGTCCAACAATTATCAGGGAAGATATGTGTTTCATCATTCTATAAACTCTCTTCCTAAATTTATAAAACCTCAAACATGCACACCTCTTCAAAGCCATACTAGGAGATAGGCTATCCCAAGAACATGACATATACTAAAAGAATCAAAAGGGATAATAATTGGTAGATCACTCTCTAAGAGTTTCAAAAAAATTTATGTAGTTTTTTTTTGAAACAAATTCTACTACAACGACTTTATTTTAATTAACATCCACCCCTTCAATTGCTTTAGGTGGCTCTAGCTCTATTTTTGGAACAAGGTTGGTCATGGGAATGAGTTGCCTGAAGGGAGGGGCATGTTTAACTAATTTTCTAGGATCTCAAAATTTGAATGAACACGATTAACTACAAATGTGAATTATTTATATGTTAATCTAAACTAGTAACAAGGGAATAACTGATATAAATGTGATGTAAAACACTAAATAATTTTATTTAATATTTTTAATGAAATCAAATAATGAAAATAGAAAGGGGTAGGGTACTAACCTGAAATTAACTTACCTTGTTGTGTGCAAGATTGGGAAGAATGATATGAGGATAGGACAAGAGATTGATGGTGCTACCCAGAAATTGCAAAGTAAATGAAGGTCTTCCTAGATTGGGGCACCTAGGAGAGGACTCGGGGTGCCTTGGGGTGCCCTGGTATATGAGTAGGCACTTGGGTCTATGAAAATATCAGGTCTAGTTTCGAAAAGTGTCTAAGGTCTTCACAACACCTTCACCTTGGTCACTAGTTTTCACAATATCCTTGTTAATGTTGTTGTAGTTGTATGATGAAGATCTACCTGTAAAACCCCATACAAAGCATCAAATTTCTAAAAAAATAAAGATGCAAATGAAGGGGTTAGATTGACCTTAGCTACCACAATGGTGGACTTACGACTAAGTGTTTCACTTCATTCTAGACCCAATATAGTTATGTGTGCTTGTGTGTGTAATTTTGTGCCTAGGGTGCCCTAACGTCAATGACATAGAAACAAGGGGAAATAACTAGATGTAAGATGTAAATGGTGGATGGAATAGAATGAATACAATCCTTTCCCCTATGCTTGTGTGATGTAGATATAGAAGATGCCCAAATATAGTCCTTTGCCTTAGTATATAGCTAGCTCTTGATAGTAAGATGTCCACCCATAATATGGTGAGTATGCTATGTTTATATAGGGATATCTTGTTCAAATTTCAACACTAATGGCCTGACAATGCTGACTAGCACCTAGGGGAATGTAATAACAAAATGTAGAGACTGACCTCAAACTTTTAAATGTGAACAAAGTGTGACTAAAACTGGGGCACCCAAAAAGAGGATTGGGGCATCGATGGGTACCCCAACACCTTTCTAGGCACCCTAGCTAGAGACTAAAGATGATAAACAATCAAATGATGAAAACTAAGAGCTTATAAAAGATGATTGAAAATGTTTAAAAACGACGATCACTGTGTGAGACAAGTGACAATGATGACCAACTAACTGATGATAAGACTAAGGGATGATCCATTAGTGAATAATTTTATTACATGAGATCCATATATAAAATAACATACTTAGTGGTATAAATGTAATAGTAAGTGCATGATTTTGTGACTACATTTTCCCCCACTTTATGTTGGTGAGTGGAAAAATAGTAACATAAAGTAGATAGAGATGCATACTTGAGAGAAATTTGGAGAATCCCATGTTGTAGTAGAACGCGTAGATGTGTAGTAGAAGAGTATCGAAAGAACCAAAAAGTGTTCGAACCATGGATCAATGGGTTAATCCATGCAACATAGCAAAAAATGTAATGCCATGATGAGGTGTGCTAAATGAAAGTGATGATTTTGATGTTGGATGATTTCAAATGTTATATAATGATGATGAAATGGGATGGGGAGTGATCAGTTCCCAACCCAAATACGTATATAAAAATATTTAACCAGAGGATTTAGGCATCCTGTTGCCAGAGGAAGAGTGTAGGGAGAAAAGTGTGTTATTCTATAATCTCTAACTACATCCTTAAGATCTAGGCCATTGTAGATGGACTCAGATCAAATATTTGATGGTTTTCTAGATCCAGACAAATTTGATCAAACAGTTTATCCATATAGGAGTGGTATAGGAAAGGCACTCTTGCCCCCACTCCATGGGTGTCGCCTAATGTAATAGATTCCAAGTTAGGTCATCTGGAAGTGAACACGAAAGGTGATATGGCTTCCAAGTTAGGTCATCTGGAAGCAAGTGCACAAAATGTGAGAAGGATTCAAGTTAGGTCATCTGGAAGCAAGCACAAAATTTGAGAAGGCTTCCAAGTTAGGTCATCTAGAATCAAGTGTGAAATGTGAGAAGGCTTCCAAGTTAGGTCATTTGGAAGCGAGAAATGAATGTAATCTCCTAAGTTAGGTCATCTAGGAGGCCACACGTAACTCCCAAGTAATGTTATCTGGGAGGAAAATTGTGTTGAATTTTTATTGATGGAATGATATGATTTTTATTGTTAGGAATGTGAATGTGATTGATTGATTGGTTGATTCATTTGATTGGTTACTCGTGGAGATATTTTACGTAATTTTCCCCAGATTAGGTCATTAGGGGGGAATTGATAAAAATCGGTGAATAATTGTATAGAAATATTCTTAATTGTTTGTTTTCCCCTATGTTAGGTCATTAAGGGGAAGTAATAAAAATTTTGTATAGAGAAATTTGTGTTATTAGCTTCCCCTAGATTAGGTCATTAGGGGGGATGATCGGTGAAATGTCATGTTATGAATTAGTAAATGTCTTTTGGAATTTGTCAAATTGGTAGTGTTTTAAGCATGTGATGATATAAGGGGAATTATAGGATGACCCCAATGATATGCCCCCCTTTCGGTGAAAGGGGAAGTGATGTGAAGAATGAATGCGCTAAGCCGAAAGTATATGCAAAATATGTAGAAAAGTGATGGAAATCACAAAAAGTTGTATGATTTGGTTAGTAGATAAATTTAATGTGAGGTGATATGTGTGAACATGTCCAATATGGTGGTAGGTGGAATTCTAAAAAGAATGCTACAAACGGGGTGCAAATCGGAGTAGAAATGGTTCGAGATATGGTGAAAATTGTGTAACATGTATTAGTAGTAGTAAGAAGCGCAAAATAATTACTATAGTAAAGTGGGTGATGAAAAAGTGACTATAAGTAGTAAGGTGAAAAATTGTTTAGTCACCTTATTTTTATTTGTGTGATTATGAGAGTGAGCATGAGGTGAGTGAAAATGCCACAAGTGAGCAAAGTGTCCTAGCTAGTTTTGAGAGAGTGGTGATTGCGTAGTAGCATCACGCATGACGTTGAGTTAGTAAGTGCCTTGATTTTTGTAAAATGTATGGTGTATTAGGTGTTTGTACTGATTTTTGCAATTTTGAGAATTTTAATTTTCTTGACGTTTTGAGCCTGGACAATAGTGGTGAGGATGCTAAGTGATCCTGGGATAGAAGCACCTAGATATGGTGTTGGTGTCCTGGTCATGGGTTCCCTAGTCTTGCATCTAGGTGCCCTGGTCTAAAATGTGTGTGTTTTTCCTGAGATGATGGAAAATGTAGTTTTTTATGTATATTGATTATGGGAAGTTATTGTGTTTGTGCCTATAAGATGTTTTAAAGAACATGTTTGTTTTTTTTGTGTTGTGTAGAGGGAAACTCACTTGAGGGATTTCCGTAAGTGGGAATCATCGAGTAAATTACTTGGATTGGGTTTGTAGGATGATGATTGGGATGTTATGGATTGTGCTGGCCTGCAACATGTAGTACATACATGGATGGATATGTGCCCCATAATATGTGGATTTTGAATACACTATGTGAGAGATGGTGTGTAGACACATATACCTTTTGGATGCCTATGGGGGAGATGAATGTGATGTTAGAGGATGTCTATTGTATTGGTTACCGAGTTGTTGTTGAGGGAGAGGTTTAGGTGATTCCATTAGAGGACATGGATAGGTAGATGTGAGTGGTGAGATGATATTTTGTAGGGACTCGGACACCTGCCGAGGCTCATATCAGTCTAGATGTTATTATGAGGTCTAATGTTCCGTGCTTGTGGAAGTTCATAGCAGTTGTTATTGCTTCATCTATAGTGGTGGAGGGAGGTGGTGTGGGAATCTTGTATAAGATGCATGATATATGCTAGCATATAGAGGAGGAGAGTACTAGATATACATGGGCTCAATGTGTGTTAGCCCACCTAGTATAGAGATTTATACCGGTTTACTCATGATGAACATGGAGGAGGGATAGGAGCCACTATGTTGTTACATGTGTGGGCATATGAGCATATAGTGGTGTTGAGGTCGGTTGGGGGCCCACGAAGAGAGTGGGCTAGGCATGAGATATATGTGAGGATATGGATTAACATCTATGGGTGTAGGATGGATACTGATACTTATAGAGCATTGATAGACAGGATGGGTCTGAGGCCATCACATGGAGGCCGTATTGTGATTATGGAGGATGACTTGAGGATGTTGTGGAGCTATAGTGTATTTAGAGGATGATGTGGTTGGAGGATAGGTTTCTAGGTGTGGCGGAGCTATTTTAGGTGGAGAGAGTATCGTGATAGTTTGGTATGGCTCAGATGTTCCCCTAGAGCCATATATATGGCTTAGAGCTATCAAAGCACCGAGGAGGGTGGGGGCTAGGCTAGGGCCCACAACAGAGAAGGTAGCACCTCCTAGTCCAGATGAGGTAGATGCACCAATAATGGTTATAGATATCGATGATGATGGTAGTACGAGGAGTATCATGTATGGTGGGAAACACATCGATGGGTATTGTTGTTTCCAGTATTTGTAGATCCAGTGGGGTTGCCGCATGTAGGAGGAGGAAGAGTGGGGGAAGCACATGTCCCCAATCATGTAGAAGTCATTGTAGCTAAGCATGAGTGCTTATATATAGTTATGTTATGTATGTTTATTTGTTGGCTTATTTTGAATAATGGTTATCTAATGTGTTGGTGTTGTTTGTTTTGTAGGTGATGCATATTGGTCATTGATAGTGACACACATCCATTTGCACATTGACGTGGAATGTGCCAATGGATGTACTCGGTGGAGGTATATTAGAGTGAGTGGATGATATCATGGGTGAGCATGCCCATCTATTGAGCCAGTGCTGTAGTGGTAACCACATGTATTGTCTTAGTAGCTGAGAGGGATGAGGCATGTAAGGAGACTCGATGAGCCTATGAGGTGTTAGGTGGTGGGCCCTTGGTGCATGAGGTGTTTGTATAGTTCATGGAGTTGTAGTGTTAGTTTGTGGAGCAGTATACTATGGAGAACACCTTATTATGTAGGTAGGTGGAGTGATATCGAGGCCGTGAACAATGACATCGAGTGAGTGGGGAGGCATCTAGTTCCAAGGATCTTGTAGTACCGAGAGAGATAGTGATGATGAGGTTTGATTATCATGATTGTATATGATGTAGGGGATTTTCCCCAGTGATGATTGTATTTTCTACATATGTATGGACATGTGTGATTTATATATGATGAGCTTATGTTATGGTATATCTATTATTGTATGTGTTATTGTTGAAATGGATGTAATGTTTTTGCATATTGTTAGTGTAGTATTGACATGATGATAGCAAATATAATGTGATGAGTTTAGTAGATAGAATATGTAACACGTAGTTAATATGTTGATGAATGTAAAGATAGGTGAAATATGATGATGAAAGTAACTTATTGTGATGAATGTATGTGATACTAATGTAATGTAATCATAGTGTGATAAATGGTAGTGGGGGGGAGTAGCAATGCCCCCAACGTATAGATGATTAGGTTCATTTGGTTAAGATCCCTCAACAATCAAGAATGAACCATGAAAGACAAGAGTGCATCATGGGAAATAATTGAGGTGTGCTAGATGAACGATGTAGCATGTGATGAAAATTTCTTAGAGAAAACCCTCAACAATCATGTAAGAATCGAAAGAACACAAGTGTGTCATCGAGGGGTGAGGTGAGAGTACTCACCTACTAAAGACCAAGGTAGCATGGAGTGGTGGAAGCATGTGGAATGGAAGCAACATGAGTGTATGAACCGAACTGAATGTCATATGGAGCTATGGTGGAATGTGAAAGTGGGATGTTGTATGGTACCCAGTGTGAAGTAGCAACGTGATGTAGTGGATAATGTGAATGTGATGGATGAGGTGGATGTAATGAATGTAATGGATGTGGTGGGGAATGTTTGAATAACATATGGGGGTGGATACATCATAGTCAAAGCACCATATGTGGGAGATGACTCAATTGTAGTGGGAAATATTTGGTAATGTAAAGGAGAGATGGATCACTCATGTGGGTGAGAACCAAAGGAGATGATACCCTTATCCTCTAATTATTGTAATCTATCTTGAAGGGAAAGACAATCATTATATTTATGCCATTTATACAATGATAATTAAAGTAGTTTTGGTCACGTTGATGGTGTAATTGGTGTTGTGGATGATGCTGGTTGGAAGGTAAGAGAATTAATCACTCGTTGAGTAATACACACAACACATCATGTGATCGTGCATGGTGAGAAAAGTGCAAAGGTTCACGTGACCTAGGTGGGGTGGTAGGAGGAGTGTCTTGTTTGGAGTTGGAGAAGGAGTATGCTTTGGTGGAAAAGAGGGTGGAGCTTGCTTATGTTTCTTGGTAGGAGATTGTGTGGGATGCTCAACCTAGAGGCTCAGGTGGAGAACTAGATGAGGGTATAACCACATAAGTATGTGGAGGATCTATGGTTCGGTGTAGAGAGGAGGTATTTTCTAAGTCAATAACCTTATAGCATAGGAGAGTGAATGAATCACATGTATCATACTACAATTGTTTCTTAAGTGGAGGAATGGTGCCATGAAAAAAATAAATTTCTTCTCAAGATCAATTGGTTAAAAAAAAGCTGATGGATACAAGCATTGAATCGTAGGATATAGTCCTTGATAGGTTTGTGGAGCCCTGATGTAGAGAAGGTAAGTAGTCATAAGTAACCTTAGGGCCATTGTTGATTATAAAATGATGGAGGAAGATGTCCTCCATGTCATAAAAAGTGCTAATGGACCCAAAGGGGAGATGAGTGTACCATTGTAATGCCTCATCGGTAAGACTATAGTGAAAGGATTTAAGTAATAAGAGATCATTAGAATAAGAAGCCATATCCTGATGATAATGTAGGAGATGGGCATGAGGGTTACCTATACCATCAAAACATGTGAAAGTAGGCATGGTAAAATCATGAGGGAATGCAAAATTGTGAATTTTCTTAGGGACCGGATTTCCATGTAATGAATTGTTGTCAATAGAGGCATAATAAGCCCTACTTTCTAAAGTGAGAGATTGAACTTGGGATTGTAATTGTCCTATGGCATGCATGAGGGAAATAATATCCTGTGAAGGGATGGTGGAAGATGGTAACAATGTATTGAGTGGTTGGAGCTTACCATTGTGAGTGATCATAGGGATGTCCAAGGGTGATGGAGAAGGGTCTGATGCTAAGGGCACACTAGTAGGTGTCGAGGAAGCTACGGTATGAGATATAGATGGAATACCCATAAAAATGGTTGGAATATCATTAGAGATACTCATAAGAGGTGAAGGTACCAAATGGGAAACTTCTATAGAAGATGTAGTAAGAGACATAGGTAAACTAGCAAGGGGAGATGAAATAGTAGGAGAAGAAGTGATAGATGGTAGTAACTCATGCATAGTGCTAGATATGATCTCAAGAGAAGATAGTAATGGAGTAGGTGAGTCACACTTGGTAGTATGGAAAGAAGGAGAGTCATAAACCTCAGTTGTCTCACTGATATCTGATAAGGACTCAGAAATGAAGATATCACTAAGAGCACCATCAATAGGATCATCAACATAATGTGAAGGAGTATGCAAAGTAGGAGAGGATGTATCATGAGAAACAATGTCAAAAGAGGTAGAGTCATGAGAGGGAACCATGTTGGTGATCAGAGTAGAAGGTGAATCAGTATGCTCATGTGATGAGTGTAAGTAATCAATAAGAGAATCATCTAATGTCTCCTCTGAAAGATGAGAAGGTGGATCACAAGTAACCATATAACATGGAGTATAGTGAGTAAAGGCTATTGGATCATCAACGATGCTAATGCCTATAGGATAATATTCAAAGTGGGTAGGTACATATTGTAGTCCATCTTGAAGTTGTTGTTTGACATGGTCTGGTGTGGTAACGAGAGAACTATAGAGAGCTTTAAGCTCAAAATGGAAACCTCATCATAAATAGGGTTAATGCTAACATGAGACATGGCGGGTGGAGAAGATGGGCTAGGCTTAGCCATTAGGGTGTGATTGGATCCTAGGGAAAGGTATTCTAAAGAGTTAGGTTCACCAAAATGATTAACTAAAAATGTGAATTTATATATGTTAATCTAAACTAGTAACAAAGGAATAACTGATATAAATGTGATGTAAAACACTAAATAATTTTATTTAATATTTTTAATGAAATCAAATAATGAAAATAGGAAGGGGTAGGGTAGTAACCTGAAATTAACTTACCTCATTGTGTGTAGAACTGGGTAGAATGATGTGTGGACAGGAAAAAGATTGATGGTGTTACCAAATAAGTTGTAGAAAATGAAGATCTACCTAGACTAGGGCACCTGGGAGAGGAATGGGGTGCTTGAGGGAACCCTTGGTCTATGATCTAGGTGCTTCGGTTTGTGAAAATCTTAGGATATGGTTCCACATGTCAGCTTTTGCAAGGTCTTGAAGCACCTTCATCTTTGTCTCTTGGCTATTGAAATATCCTTGCTAGTGTCACTGTAGTTGTATGATTATAGCCTATTTTAGCAACCAATCCTAGGCACGCTGGCATAACATCTAGTCCTATCCTAGAATCTCACCCGAGGCACGTGCAGGTGACAAGCCCCTCATTTATGTGAGCTTTATGAGAATGTGTTTTATTAACACGATGATATAATATAACTAGAGGATGAGTGCATTTATCCATATCATTTTAGACGTAAGCTTATACTCCTAGAAGATATACTCTAAACACAAATTTAACATGATCAATTAAAAGTAGAAATAATCATGAAACAACATTGAGGAAACCAATAACACCCACATGAACAAATGGGAAAACACATCAGGACTCATTGCTGGGTATTATAGAATTTCTTCATTATATTGATGATTCAATTATAGAAGCAAAGATTACACATTAGAGGTTCCATCATGACAAATTTCATAATAGAAAAAATTTCTTTACATTCTAGAGCTCTCTGTTATACACACACTACATTATTCTCTCCCATTCCTCTCTTTTTCTTACTCCTCACCCACACACCTTCTAGGAATGATCCTCTATATCAAGAAGTCAAAGGAATCTTCACCTAACCATTCATCATCACCTGCGAAGGCCTCTGCTAGAATCTTCTCATGTTTGTTCTACCAATACCTAGAAACCTACTAGGTGTTGTCATGCATTTCCTTCAATCGAGTGTCTTTAGCATGCTTATGCTAAGCTAATCCTTAACAACCTCAACCCCTTATCCTTCCATGATAACCATAATGATTCCTTGGAATATCCTTTACTTGGATTGCAAGTCTTCATAACTTATCGACATTTGTATCTAGTCGCTTTTCCGTTCACTCCTTATGCATATTTTTTATGTTTTATCCAAAATTTACTAAGTCCTAACTCTAACTGTTTGGTGTGATCCTTCATGCCTCTCTCGAGGACTACTTTTGTTCATGCCTTCACTCCACTTTCGTCACATGCCACAAGGATTCATGCACTAGGTACTTAGTTACTTTTTAGGGGTCCAAAATCATCCCACACTAAAGCTGGTTTCCACCTCGAAACCCTTCATGCCAGGTGAACAAAAGGATCAATATTTCCGAATGAGACACAGTAAGGTAAAAATGCTATTCTAAGGAATAAAGAATATGAGAAGAATTAAAGAATGGGGGATGCCTATATGGCCAACTAAAGAAGCTCAGGGAACTCCGCGTTTATCTCATCCTTTAGTTTCTCCTAGGACTTTAGTTCTAATAAGGCCCTTCCCGGTGCATCTCCTACTATATCGACATCCTGGGTGCGGGATGATCTCTTCCACTTTAACCTTTAATGCACCGATGATCACTCCTAACTCCACGAAACCCTCAAACTCATCCATCCACTCGGTGATGGATTCTCATTGTTCTTGAATTCTAAACTCGGCTTCTCGCGTTCAAAGTATTTATCTTCTCTTTTTGGGCCATGGTGTCAAAGACCAGTTACATGCACTCTACCTTGTTGATAGGGGTGGTCTCTAAAAAATTTTAAGGTCTTCTTCTTCCTCTATTACCCGCACATTGAATATCTCAAGGAACTCCGCGTTTATCTCATCCTTTAGTTTCTCCTAGGTCTTTAGTTCTAATAAGGCCCTTCCCAGGCCGCATCTCTACTATATCAGACACCTGGTCTAGGATGATCTCTTCCACTTTAACCTTTAATGTGCTGATGGTCACTCCTAACTCCACGCAGAAACCCTCAAACTCATCCATCCACTCAAAGTGATGGATTCTCGGAGTTCTTGAATTCTAAACTCGGCTTCTTGCGTTTAGTATTTATCTTCTCTTTTTGGGCCATGGTGTCAAAGACCAGTTACACGCACTCTACCTTGTTGATAGGGGTGGTCTCCTAAAAATTTTAAGGTCTTCTTCTTCCTCTCGTTACCCGCACATTGAATATAAGATCACATTTCTTGTAGCTATTGAAGCCCTTATTTACCTATATATTTTACCCCTTGAGTTGGGAGAGAAAATAATCCAACTCGGTGATCCAAGCTTACAAAAGGACCTTATTCTAATATTTTTATCTTGCAAGCTCTGCAGCTATCGGACCTATGCCATCCTTGGTGTTAACAAGTAACATCCCTATGAGGTCCTCAAGATATTCCATCTTATCCATGTAATCCTTCCTGTCTGGCTTACTAATGCAGAAATTATCCAGAATAGTCTTCATGAGGACACCATCTTAGTCGTAAGCCTCCTTCATTCACACCTATTCTCCCTTCAACCCTAGGTATAACTTTTCCATCTCCTTTTACTCACTCTTTCATTTTGTGACCAAGGTGCCGCACAGTGGCCCTCATATCGAGACTATGTTGTATCATCTCTAAGGATATATTTTACAAGGTGTTACATGCCTTCTCATCTCTAAGGTGGTTAGGATCCACAACCTTATATTTATCTCATCCCTTCTTCCCGGGTGAATGGTATCGATCGCAAGATCGAGAGAACTCAAACCCGGGTTCCTCGGCGTGGCGGTGCATAGCCCAATTGAGCATCTTTACAGTTACAGGCACACCCCATCTTGATCAAGAATTCCTAGCTATGTAAATATTTTGGTGAAAGGGTGGCTCTGAAATATTACACATTGGACCTTATTGGGGTCATCCACGAAGTCCATTTGTGGGGATACCAGGTGTCCATTTCTTCCTTGTCACCTTGCACTTTTTCCTTTTCTTTTTCTCCCTAGGGGTGAATCCCTTATCCTCCTTTATAATAAAGGAGTCCCCCTTATCTCCTTGTGGGATTGTGGCTTGTATCGTTGTGGCCTTATGCATCGGATCTCCCGGATCCTTCGATTGCTCCTCTTCTTCTTGCACCTTAGCCTCCTATCCCTCCAACTCCACTTCTAACTCTACTTTGAATGCGGTGTGGTCTTCTTCCTCTCCTTCCTCCGAGACTTCCACGGGGCTTGATTCACCTTATATCTTCGATTCTTATCCTCAGGACCCCCTCTTCCTCCTCTTCCTTGTGCCACTGGTGATGGAGTGTTTGTGCCACCTTGTTCCATAGTCTTTGACACCCTTGCTATTATTCCGGAATGTGTAGTACTTCTTCTTCCTTGAAGTATCTAACTTTCCTTCCTCTTCTTATTCTTCTTTTTCTTCTTCTTCCTGTACTACCTTCATGGGTGGGATAGGTGTTTCCCATGGTTTAGGAAAGGGAGAGTTTGTAACTTCCACCTCAATTCCTCCTGTGTTTTAGGGCGTTGTTGCATGAACACTCGATGGACATACCCTTTGATTGTAACACTGACTTGTGGGTGTAATTCTAGGAAAACTAGCTCCAAAACCTCGACATAGGAAGGCCAAGTGCCATACTTGTATGTGGTGTGCAACATGTGGACATAAAAATCCACCTTATCTTCATCAAAAATAACCTCTACACATCCTTAATCCTGTTGATGGCGTAATTCATGTATCTGGCTATGAATGCAAAGGGGAGCTTGCACCATGGCCCCATCTCTCCTTTAGCCATCATGAACTTTGCTAAACAAAAGTGTTGTGTGATAGAAAAATTTACCTTGTCACCAAAAACTTGTGGAAACTTGTGGGGAATGCACCACTCATTCTTGAAGGCTTCGCACAACCTCTCAAACAACATTTTCATTCACGCCTTGCGAAGCATTTGAGATAGTCCCATTGCAAGTGAACTACATGAATTGGACTGCAGGGGATGTGTGCATGGGTGGGTGAACCCAAATGTTCCCTTCTAGTCCATCTTGAATGCCAATATCCTAGAACACAATAAGAAGAAGGATAGAGCCGAAGTGATCTTTGCTCTGCCTCATTCTATACACATCCTCCTCTTCGATATTACCATTTGTGATGAATTAGGAAAAGTTGTAGTATGCCCTCTTGGAAACTTTATAGGCCATGAAAAGGAATATATAGTTGATGTCTGTCCACCTCTCGATGTCCCAAATTTTCAGCTAATGAGTTGGGAGGTGACCCTTAATGCTGGGTCTAGGAGATCTATAATTACTTGTGTCCTACCCCCCTTCTCGTAATTTAGCTTCTTTGTTAGCTCCTCGATCTTGGTAGTGGCACATAAATCCAGTGCCATATCTTCTCCAGTATTTTGAAGGCTTGTTACTATTTGAATTAATTGTCCTGTGATCCACATTATCCTTCCCGTGAAGTAGAAGAAGTATTTATGCACCCATGACATTAACCACCTAAAAAGTGGGGCGGGTTTGGAAAAGAAGGGTAGCTCCCATAGTTACAAAACCCTAGTCTTTTGTAGTTCTTTCTTCACCGAGTCATCCACCTTAGGGTTTCCAAGCTCATCTACCATTAGAGTGTTTGACGTAAGATCCTCCCTCATTAGCTTCTCATTTCTGTCATTCTATGGTTGCACTCTTTGATTTAACACTAGTATAGCTTAGAATTCCAATTCTTGGCCTTGATCACTCCGAGTACTGCATCTCAGAGCAGATCTCCACTAGGTATTTCATTTCCACCAATAGTTTCTTTGTGCATGCCTTCTTTTGTGCCATCTCTCTTTACTCTCCTTTGTGCCCGGGTGATGTGTTTCTTTCTTTTTCCTTCCTAAACTCGAGAACTTCCTGCTTCTCTCTCACGTAACCTCCTTTCCATTCCAATGTTTTCTCCCTCCATGTTACACCACATGCATTACTATAGATTTGTACAAGTTAACTTATTCATGATAATATTGTTGTCACCAAATCACTGCACCCTCCGAATGGCCAGGATGTGAATAGGACGTTCGGTGTGATTGGGACACATGGGATCACCTCTCAAGCTGTGGGACTTGGGCTCGAGG
Organism: Taxus wallichiana var. yunnanensis; assembly: GCA_018340775.1. NCBI lineage: Eukaryota > Viridiplantae > Streptophyta > Pinopsida > Cupressales > Taxaceae > Taxus > Taxus wallichiana. The sequence goes on from CM031242.1 coordinate 662,380,083, forward strand.
TGAACCTCCGGAGAAGGCCATCTTCCTCTTCCTAAAATAAGTGTTGTACTACTCTAGTGTAACAAAAAATGTTATCTAGTCTTGTGCTAAAATTTTCATGGGGTTTTAGGGAAAGAGATTTACAAGAAATGAAACTATACTAGGGATGGTGATGCACCAAATAAAGGGTGTCTTCGGACTGGGGAAGGGTTAATTTAAAGAGGGTGTGTGCACCACAGTCAACTTCACCTGCGCAACTTAGAGAGAAGTGGGATACCACAAACTAAGAGACACGCGTTCCCTTTGTTAAACTTTATCAGACCGAGAAATATACCAGTTTCCCAGTGAAGAAGGATGAACTCAAGAAGGGTGAACAGACACCACAACTCAACTGCATGCAATACTCCACCACTCGATAAGCACAAAACTCCAAGAACCTGCAATAGAAACTTAAACTTGCACAGTGTACCTGTAAGTATGAGAAAGGCACAAAGAAGCATAAAAGGATGAAAGGACCAAGATTAGTCACAAAACACACACTTTTATTGCTTCAATAACATGCACAATGCATCATACATTCAGAAGAGGCAATAGTTGCCATTACAGTCTTGAAGAGGAGGCTTGAAAGTTCTCTCAACACACAAGAACAACTTGCAGAAGAGAGAGGATTCTTGAAAAGTATACACTTGCCTGAGATATCTAAGCTGTCAACTTTATGCGAATCATTGGAACCCTTTGAAATGAGCTTCCAACTTACAATTATAGAAGAATATGTGAGAAAGAAGAGGAAAGGTCATAATTACATTCCTAAATGAAGGCCCATGATGTATTTATTGCGAGTTAGTTGATCCACACGAGAAGGTTCCATCATGGGTCATTAATTGCCTGATGACCTAGTCTTCTCAATTAATTAAAAGAATATTTAAATAATAATAATAAATATTATTATTAAAATATTTAAATAAAAATATTAATTTAATTAACATAATGTTGGGACCCCCCCGTTGACCCGTTTGACTTGAAGAGGAGGGGGGTCCATGTGGATAGAGTCTGCACAAATCTCAACTCGGTGAGCTTCGAATCCTCTAACTCGGTGTTGCAATTGATTTTGAACCCCACACCAACTCTTTCCTCGTCTTGGCAATCGGGCTCTTTTGCATTGAGTCCTTCGAATGGTGAGCTATCAAACTCGTTTCTTATCATTTTCCTCTGTTAACTCGAAGCCATTTATGCATTCCACGTTCAAACTTCATGAAACATCACCACGAGCTCCCTGCGAAGTCACCGAGCTCTTCATCCAGCAAACGATCTTACCTTTCCTGGGCTCAAACTCACTTGAATGTCGAGCTTAACCCAACATTTCTAAAAAGAATGGTTTTACCACAATGCTCACGGTTCTTCCTTATCATATAACACTTGCAGTAAGAATGTTTTAGCTTGGCCATAATAAGCACAATTGTACCTTCCAAACGATGAGAAAATGCCATTACCAATAAAGACCTAATGCTGCCATGATGATGACCCAGGCTCATGCCCATAACATGTCGATAGACACCCTTAAGACTGATTTTTTGGCCAAAAATCCTTCGGTATTCTGGTAGTGCACTCGGAAATCTCGGCTCCAATCAACAATTATGCCACTATTGGGATCTTAGTATGGCATAGGTAGCTGTGAGCTAAACCATATACTCATTTTTCCAGAAACTAAAAAGATCCTTTATGTTACAATTTGCAACACATAAAATAAGCCCTTCAAAAAATACGTTGAACAACTGGGGCAACCAAAAGGACCTTGGAAAAATGTACAGGTAACAACCATATGAATTCTTCCTTAGTCATGGATAAAAGCTAATAGAAATAAGCTAGCTAAAATTAGCTTGAAACTACAGTATAATCGTTCATTGTTAAAAACAAGTTTCTCTGAACCTGGTAAAAGAATATTTTTATTGTCTGATTGGACGTACATAATGGAAGGGTATAAATATTGCTTCTGCCCTCAGAGTTTCTCAAAGAGACCATTTACGAGTAACAAGGATGTAGCATGCAAAATGGCCGACCAGGTATTTCAGAGTTGACCTTCACATTCAATTCGTTTCTAGGAGAAAACATCTTTGAGCATTATGAATAATTTCATTACGCACCGTTTTAAACTTCCATCTCCTGACTCGGGCAAATTTTATGAAGCCTTGAATGGCGTGACTCCAATCCATCGTACATGGCAGTGAATATTTGTTTTCTGCAACTGCTTGCTGATCTGAGTTTAGAATAAGGATAAGCCTACGAATTTGAGGGTGCATTCGATCTTTGAGCGAATGATAACAACACGGCTTAAACAACTTTGTTTCTTTGGAAGCATTCAAAAGGAAGGCTTCTACTGTACTGCAACATGCCTGCTGCCTATATGAGGATTTTGTCTCGCGACCACCGATCTGGATGAGTTTTCAGCACTGCTTTCCTGTCAAACACTCCACACATGAGCCACGACCGAGCCATTAACGCATCACCTTGGTTGGGTGAGATACGAAGCCACTTTCTTTCCTCACAGTGGTGAACCGAGTGATTCTTCAGGCTAGATTCCAAATGTTCTCCTTTTCCCACGCATTCAAACTGCAAGCACTGACCCCCACTCGCCATGTTACTCGATATCATTTGACAAATATCTGCATAATGAGATGAGCGGCCTGTAGCCTCCGCTGAAATTGGTATCACGTCGCGTTGTTTTCTCCATGACCCACTCCAATTCACAACTGTCTTATTAATCCTCCTGGCGACCCACACAAAGACTCGGACCACTCCAAGCTGCGCGGATTCTGTTTACATGGCCCGTGCGGAAATCTCATGATGGATTGCCATCTTAATATTTCCCATTTGGCAGTGTTTGCCTGAATCTCCCCTTCAGCGGAAGTTTGGTCATGGTTTGCCAAACCAATATTTCCACGCTTGGCAGTGTTTGCCTTATTTTCCACGTCCTTGGCAAGATAGCAAAATGTTTCCCATGCACGGGATTTTCATGACGGATAGCCATCATATTGTCTTCACTTGGCAATTTGACCCGATTTCTCCAATTCACGGAAGTCTGACCATGGCTTACCATGGGTATATTTCCACTATTCATTCCTTAGCGTGGGATTAACAGCTTGGCCTGCCATCGTAATAGTTCCACGCTTGGCATACTAGCTCCAAATCCCCGCGTAACGGCTTGGACAAATTAATTCACGGGCCCCGGCCTCAACTTCACCGCGCAAACTTGGCAAGATAGTGAAATGTTTCCCAAAGATTTTACATGACCCATTCGAGCTTCAAGCTTCTGCAAACATGGATATTGCAGGATAGAGTCCATCTAAGTGATCCCTTGAACTCATGGCTATAAAAATATCATTTTATCTGTCGGGCTGAGTTCAGCCATATCCTATTTTCCCATGTCATCTTATCATATCTACAACATGTCTCTAAGAACCGCTATGCCGTAAGTGATTTCACTCAAGATATCAGTAAACTCGACCATCAATTCCTTTGGGTCTAACTAGGATCAATATTTTAACTGAACTTCAGTCTGAGCTATAAGCTTGATCTCTCAGTGAGCTCAAATGTTTCAACGCTGAGCTATTTCCTTTCTCCCAAGAAACATGCTCGACTTTCTGAGTGACTCGTTGAAGATGCTCATATAATTGCAAAGCAAATTGTGCTTCATAAATATTCTGATATGAAACAGTTCCACCTCTATGAGATTCACTTCCATGAGTTACACCGTAAAACCAGTAAGGTCTCGATAGAGAATCTTTGTAATAATTTTCATCAGGTCTCCCGGTAACACTCTCACTGTCACTTAATCGATTTTCATAAAAATAACTTGAAGGAAAATCCTAAATTTGAGGATGCATTCGATGCTGATCAGATAACAACATTGGACAACTTACTTGCTCAAACAGGCTTCTACTATACTGCAACATGCCTGTGCATCGAATGCTCAGCTGCTTTGAGCGTAGAACTGAAATTCTCCTAGGAAAGTGCCGTGAGGAAGTAATTGGCTATATGCAGCAGCTACAGGGTAGAGAAGTAAACTTATCTCAAAAATGAGTGGCCTCCAGAGAGAGTTGATTACGGCATGAGTGCCGTAGGGTGATCCCAAGGAACCGTTGGTGTTGATCTGATGTTCTAGTTGCATGCGACCACAATCGTGATCAATTGTTGTAAAATCTTGTCGTTTGTAGTAGAAGAACGAGATAAAGTTTTAGTTGAGTTGTCTCACCTTTTCATTTTGGAAACTCTCTTCCATGGAAGAAGCTCGACCAAATCTTGAGGCAGCTATTGTCTCCGTCAAGTCATTAAAATTGAATTCATATTCCAACAAGGAAGCATCAATCTCTCCATGTTGAATTAAACCGAGTCGAGCTCGTCATTTCTCTGCCTCAATGAGCCAACCATCGAAACATCCTCCGCTCCTATCGAGACTCTTTTATGACAAGCCAAAGTTGGACAACCGAACTTACATTTCCTACTCATGAACTCGTCTAAGGCTTGTGATCTGAGTTATGACCGAGTTAGGACAAGGCACGAACTCCTTTGATGACTCGTCTCTTTATTCCCGATTTGACACTGTTTTAGCTCGACCGAGCGAGATAAGCTTATCGAACTCCTCGATGGCTCGCATACCAAAAAAATTGAGCGATCTCACCTGATGACCAGAAGTGGGTCCCTGGGACCAATGTCGTGATTTGATAGTAATAAGGCCCTGTTTTCCAATTTTTCCATGTGCGTAAAATTGGATAACAAATACTTCACGTTAATATTCTTTGAAAAATTCCTGTCGCACTTTGAGTTCGGGACACAAAAGAAATTCTCTAAGGAGAGGTAGTTAAAATGACTAACCTTTTCTTATTTATACTTTATCAATGCCTTAGAGTCCCTATGACAATATGTCCTAAGTTTATTTTTAATAAAACACTTTCCTTCAATTAAATAAACTTGCACAACTTCCCCTTGTTCTTCGTAGCTATGACCTCTAGGACTCCAACACAACTTAGACTTTGGCCACAGTCCTCCTTTGTGCGTATCCCCATGCTGAAGTACATAACCTCTATGTCATCTACTAAGTAGTTCCCTCTAGTGCTTCCTAACTCATGGCATACCACATGATCCTTCCCTTGTTGTGGTCTTCATCTTATTTCAGCCCACCTTCCTAAGCTGCATGAAAATTACGCACGTTTTCCATCCATGTGCCCTTGCTTATCCCATTACTCATTCATCTCGCTTTGCGCTTAATGTTTTCCTAACATTATTTGCCTTTATGTAGAAAATAACTACTACCTCACCCCACACAAAAATATATACGTGGTCTCCTATGCATCGAACATTTTATAATGCAATTAGCTACCAACACACCAATGCGCAACAAAGGAAACAAACACAAAGAAAAATATCTAGACTAATTGGAAAATCTACCTTATTTCAAATCACACAGAAGCCTTATTTATCATAGGGCTTCAACTTACTCCCATTAAAATAACCTAGTGACCTCATCCCATCCAGTGCCTATAACTAGAATGCTTGAATCAAGGATGTATGAGATGACTTATGGTCCTAACCAATGGATTTTTAGCTTCCCAGGATGGTGTAAAAATTTGGAATCATATAGAAAAACCATCTTCCCCACCTCAAATTGTTTGTTTTTGATATGATGATCATGCCATGTTTTTTGGCATGCCTTTTTTAATCTTCTTAATCCACCTAGAAAGGGATCTCCTTTCGTCCAACTGTATTAACTTCTCAATGTGCTCTTGTATTGCTTTCTCATTGGCTAATCCTCCCACGTGTGCAATACATAGGGATGGTAGTATAACTTCACTAGTAAAATGACTTCCACAAAAACACCATTTGGAATGGTGTGGCCTTGTTCAATCTCTTATAGGTTGTCTTATATGCCCATAGTACTGCTAAGACATTGTCATCCCAATCTTGTCTTCCCACATCACAAATTTTGGTCAGTGTGTGACTCAATATTTTGTTGAATGCTTCTATGGTTCCATTAGCTTGTGGGTGATATGGGGTAGTCTTGTGATGGGCCACCATGAATTCCACCAAAAATCCTGACTGTCTCATTCAAAAATGTGTATCCTTGTCACTAGTCAAGCTTAATGGACATCCATGCCTATTGATTATGTTCTCCCATAATAATCTAGTAGGTGTTGCCACTATGCAATCCCTTATAGGAGTTACCTCTACCCACCTTGTTAAGTAATAAATACAACTAATGATATAATGTGAACCATTCCTTCACGCGGAAGGTGAAATCGGTCCTACAAAATCAATGTCCACTTCTCAAATTGTTTATGTGCTAGCTATTAGCCTTAAGGGCATCTCATCTCTTCTTCCTGTCTTGCCAAGGTGATGGAAATGGTCACAGGCCTTGAAAAATTCAATACAATCTTGGTAGATAATTTCCCACCACATAACCCTATGAGTAGAATCTTCCACCTCATGACATTTCTTGTATAGTGCCCTCCCTGCAATCCCACTATGTTCTTCCTCCATGATTGCAACGCACTCATGTTCTAACACGCATTAGTGCGAGAACCTCATCACGACCTAACTTGTATAAGTCTCCACCCATTATCATGTAAGGCATGACACGTATAACTAACTATTTCTTCTCCAAAGTTATCATCCCCTCTAGCACCACACTTGTTTTGAGAAACACAACAATATCTTCCAACTTAGAGGGCACATGCCATAACCTAAAAGTTACACATGTGGCATAGTATCCTCGATGCTCTACATGTCCTCTCTGAGTCAATCCTTGATAAGTGATCAAGTTCTAAGTTACATTTTCATGGTTTTAAAACACCGTAAACTCAACTTCTTGAAACAATAGGACCCATCGACATATGTGCCCTTGTAAAATGGGCTTATTCACTAAGTACTTCAATGTCATGTGATCTGTGTAAAATATGAAGGGTGTTGCCAGTAGATAATGTCGAACTTATGTAGTGTATATATCAATGAGAGGGACTTGTGCTCAATAGTAGTATAGTTCTACTCTATTGGTGTCAAATTCCCACAAGCAAAACACAAGGGGTTGTCAACAATTATTTCTCTAGGTTGTGCTAAGACTACTCGATTGATGTTCTAAAGCATCGACATGTAGATGAAATGGAATATACTAAGAAGGAAATCATAATATGGGCGTAGTGATAAGCTTATCCTTGAGTGTCAAATGCCATCATTGTGCCTCTCCCAGTGAAATGTACTCTTTGTTTTAGTAACTCCTCCAATGGCGGGATGATCTTGGTATACCCCTTGATAAATTTATGGTAGTACCTAATATGTCATGGAAATCCTTACACCGCATTTTTTGGTAGGCTCCCCAAACCCCACAATAACAACAACCTTGGCGGGATCCACCAAAAAACCTTCCTTACATATAATATGCCCCAACAAAATCCCAAATGCAATAAAAAAAAACATTTATTAATGTTGAGGTATATCCTCAACTACCGACATCTCCAACATCAGCCTCAAATTGTCACAATGGTTTTTCACTAGTCCATACACTTTGTCTAGTCATCAAGGTATACTTGACAAAACTTATGGATGAAGTCTTGAAATAATTGTACCACAATGTGTGAAAACACAACATGTGCGTTCTTGGTCAAAGGGCATGACCATGTAGGAAAAGCTTCCCCATTCAGTGGCAAAATTTTTATTTTCTTGGTTTTCCTTTACAATTCTAACTTGATGATATCTGAGAATCCATCGGTGAAGTAATAGATTTCACACTGGCTACTCCTTACATGATTTCTTCATTGAAGGGGTTGGGAAAGGGTCAATGACACATACTACATTCAATTCCACGTAGTCAACAAAAATCCTTATCCTTATATTAATTTTAATACTTATGACCATTGGAATTATCCATTTTGAATCCTTAACATTGACCTCAATGATGCATGATGCTATCACCTTGTCTATCTCCTCCTTGAATTTGATGCGAAGATTCAGATTATTTCGATAAGGAATCTTCCAAATCAAGTGTGCACCTTCTTTCAACTTGATTTTCATCTCTCCCAAGGAGTGGTGAACACATTTAAGATCATGGTACCCACATGGAAATAAATCTACCCGAAACTAGATCAATGATCTTAGAGACCTCCTTCTTTGACTAATAGTATCTAATAGTGGCCTCCTTAGGTTCAAAGCCTCGAACCAATTTTAACCTTCTTTGTTTCTAGGGGTTCATGGTAGGTGCACACATCTTCTCATTAGTGCTATCCCTACCTTCGCATGTATCTTTAGTATGGTTAGCATTCAAACTTTATACCTCTACGCCATCTATCACATAGACCAATTTATCTTTTCTTATTCCATGCACGCGCACTCAAGTTGTGTCTCCTCTGATTCCTCTTCATCAAAGAGCATCTCCAAACTAGGTTCACCTAATAACTCGGTATTTTATCTTCCACCACGACACTATCTCCCATCATAAGATGCTTAATAACCTATAAACCCTTATCCACCGATGGCTTGGTACTTTGATATTCAAAATATTAAATGAGGTTAACCATTAACCCCTGATAATTTCCCTTTCGACGGTGCATCTTTGAGTGAATATACCATGCACACAAACAACATTGTAAGGTGGAATACAACTTATGCACCCATAAAGAAGGTCCAAGGCCTCCGCATCTCCCATCCATGCTTTCTCACATGTTTGGACGTGAAATGAGGTGGGTTCCTTTCCATGGCAGTCTTGTATTGTAGTGGGTGCATTACTTTGGGAAAACCTCATAGAGAACACGATTCTTACTTTGTGCCATTCTAGAAGGTTATCGTGATGTGTCACCCACAAATGTGCTACGGTCCAGAGAAGGTTATAGGTGAGCATCCCTTTTCTTTCGACCTCATTTTTCCATTGAGCCTCCATTTATCATAAGAAATCATTAGGGTTGGATCCTCTAGAATAACTTGGTAACTTCTTCCCTCCTATGCACTTAACCGAGCATGCCTTGATTACCCTTGTCACATAGCCTCTTAGTTGTCACCTAATTAAATCATAAGTCCCGTGTGCCCAATTATCACATGCAACACTAGTTGTATCACTTATGGACTGAGCATCTTCAAACTGAATAAATCCTTCTTTAGGGTGAATCACCTCAGGGTCCTTGATAGAGCACACATAGATCTTATCAAGAACTTCTTCTCCCAAGGGCTTAGTATAGGGTGCTGACTTCCCATCGATTAAGGGGATGATGACCCACTCTTCCTTGTTCTCAAAGCTTATGTATCCCTTATTGAACCTTAGGTCAACATTATTCTTATAACACCAGGGGCACCCAAGTAACATTGGAAAGTTGTTTGCCTCGGCTAGTGCCAAGACTTCAAAATCCCCAGTGAAATTTTCCCCTTGGATAGTGATAACAACATCCTTCAAGACACCAATGGGAATTTCCTTTATCTTGTTATCCATATACAACACATTGAAAATGGATGTAATGGGGGCCTTCCCATTTGATTCCATACATCTAGAGTGATAACATTGACTTCCGCGCCCATGTCAATCAAAATATTTCTCAAAAGCCACCCATCTACAACAACATTCAAGGTAATATCCTTGTCATAATTAAGGCTATGGGGAGGAATGTTGGCATATAGAATCTTCATTTCATTCCCTTCTCTAGTGTATAGTACCTTCTCTCGTAACCAATATCCTAGAAAGGGGATGATATTATCTTTCCTTAACATCTTGCATACTTCTCTAACCTCATCCAGATCCTTCTATGGAGCCCCAACATTCTTCCTTTTCTCTAAGCGATTTGATTGCCCTTTCAGGAATTGGATCTCTCTTTGTAGGCTTTGAATCACATCCATGGCTTCTTGATACACTTCTTTCTAATGATTAGGGTCAGGATACTTTCCATGCACCACCTATTCTCTAATAACCAATGACCTTTTCCTTGGTACTTTCCTGGTTCATGCAGTCTCAGCTCACATCGTAACTAGTACAGGCTCTAGCTCGACTTACGTGTCATCCTTGGCATCCATTATAAATCAACCTTCTCTACACTTACCATTCCACCACCTTTGTATTTTTAGTGTTGTTGGCTCATGGGCTCAAATAACTCTGGGAATTCCTCATACTTATGCTTCTTTCCACACCATGAGAATTGTAGTAGATCATGGCACTCGTGCTTGTAGTGCTTCGTGGATCCATAGTTATAACACGTTTATTGGAGAGAAAATTTGTTAGGTGGAAATATTTTTGATGTCTTTCCAACACTCTAGGAATCTAAGTCCCTCTACTTAAATTGGTGCAACTACCATATCTACATGCGCGAGTAAAGGTGGATTTCCTGGTGGCCTCGTGGTGAGGATCCCACATGGGCACTCACTAACCCTGCGGAAAATATAACAATATCTTACTAGGGAAGACTTTGTCTAAAGAGTGGGAAAGGGGAGTGAGAAAATAGGTAGGAGAACTAATGTTGTAGGTAGGAAATCATATTCCTGCATACACTAGTCAAAAAAATTCAACACATGCATTCATGAGAAGAAACGACTTTGAAAATAACAAGACTAAATAGAATTTATTGATCACAAAGTATCAAGAAACCCATTAGTCAAACAAATATCAAAAATCCTTGTTCTTGTATTAATGCTTAAACCAAATTTGTACATAGTGTTGGAATGGAAGAAATTTGAGGGTGGAGGAAAGTAGAAGAAAATGACTATCTCTTTAATTTCTCTAAGTACAACGCACTCTTGAGTTTACAAGATCAATTTTCAACCCTTTGAAATGGGAATGGATTTACAATTTACAGAATGAGAGGTGAATTATCATCTACCCCCAAATGGATTTTCATAAGTTCTCGTGCAACTTAATACTTTTCAACTTCCTAGGAGAATATTAAGTCTCTTTTTAGAACATAAAGGTGACTTATTACATTAGGAACATTAGGACATATGAAAAAGTGCAACCCCAATAAGAAATTAGAATATTGGAAAGTGATAGAAAGTTGTGGGAAGAGGAGATGTTGTTCTTGATGAATTTTGTTGATCCTTGTGTATGGAAAGCTCCAAATGCGGTGAAACTCGAAACTTTGAACTCCTTACACTTTGAAAAAATCCTTCAAATTAGCTCACGAACGCTCGCCAAGTTGTATGAACTAAGATGGATCTCAAATGCCCTGTGAAAAATTCCTAGGATGATCCTGAAAAATGATGTCTCCATGAATGATTATCCTTGTATGTCCCATTGTGCCAAAACGATCTTTGAGTATAACTTAGTATTTTTAGTAAGTGTGAATTGTGAGTGAGATGACCTTTTTGATGAATTTTCCTACGACACTCCCTCTCGTGTTTACCACCTTCTTTGCAACCTATTAAAATGGTTTCTTATCTAAATCAAGAAACCCCCATGTAGTAAGACATGTTATTTTTAGTAAGTGCACCATGGATGTCGATTGCAACAAAATAAGTCTTGAAATTGGGTGTTATTTTCGAGGTTCCACACTCCACATTTGAGTATCTCCTTAATCTCGAACAAGTGGGAAAATGATATTTTCATGGTGTGGGAACAATAATGAAAAAACACATCCCTCCATGTCCCTAAAAATAGGGGATTCATGGCACAAAAATTAGTTCATGGGAAACTAGATTTTTCAACGATCATTCCCTCTAATTTTTTGAGCAATTTCACCCACTGGAACCACGAGAAGTGAAGAGGTAGCTTATTTCCTTTTTCACGAGATGTTCTTCATGTGGTAGAGAAGCATACTTGAAAAAAACACAGCCATTCATATCCCTAAAAAATAGTTGTTTCATTGTGCAAGAACTAGTTCGTGGGAAACTGGATTTTTAAAGCGATCATCCCCTCCAATTTTCATGTGATTTCGTCCATTAGAACCTTGAGAATTGAAAAGGTAGCTAGCTGATTTTTTCTACTACTATGTCATGGAAGCTTGTAATGGAGCTTGAAATTTTAAGGTTTGGTTTTTTTCTCCATCGTGAAGAAATAAATTCCATTGCAATAGGATCTTGTTTACGGTGCTTCACGCGAAATTTTACTTCAATCCGATCACCGGTTTGATGGGAAATCAAGATTTTCCTTCATATAGCCGTAAAGAGGATTTATTTGCTGTGAGAATTCCTTTCTGAAAATTGGAGGTTTGAATATTATTTTTTAATGGCCTTCAAGAGAGAATAACTCAAAACAGATGGTTTGTCAATCGTGCACCGGTTTGTAAGATATCTTCAAATCTTCATTTTATGGCAATGGGGATTTCCACTGTTCTTCTTCTCTGTTCTTCATTTCTTATTCTTATCTCGATGAATTATTCTTCTGAGAATTGTGTATCACCATGGGGTAGAGGATTTTATTTCTGTGGTGAAGCTGGTTTGAGCTTTGGAAATGGTGGAGTAGTGGACTGAGGTGTTCTCTGCAACTTTCTTCGCGAAATGGAGAAACAATTAGAAACAAAAGAAGCTTCTAGGAGTTATAAATTTTCTAATTTTGGAGTTGGGTTTGGGTGAATATTTTTGTCCAAGATGTCCTCCTCCTCAAAGGGATGTGAGGGACATAAATATCCATGATGAGAAAGATGATGACACATGGCATTGATTCGAATACGAGGGGAATGAGTGCTCCAAAACTAGCTTTAAAGCACCGAGGGCTAGAAGTGGGTCATATCAATGACCAAAAATATGTCCTAGAGGGATAGGTGAATTTTTCAAGGTTTGATGTCCATTACTTTTGAGGGACATAAAATTCCACAATGGTCCTGGAGATGACATATGGCGGAGATCCGACGATAGGGGATTTTAGCTCCAAATTGCACCTAGTGGTTGAAATGGAAATCCTGATGGTCTCATGGGGTTCCAGAGGTCACACGGGGGATAAGTTAATTTTTCCAAGGTTGATGTACCTAACCCTTAGGGAAATCAAGGACATGAAATCCCACCAGGATCTTGGAGCTGACACGTGTCCTCCCAAAATTTGGCTAAGTCCTAAACTTGCTCCAAGAGGACAACTTATGACGATGATAACTTGAGCTCCCGATGGATTTTTTTCAAAAAAATTATATGATCCTGATTGGAAATGTATTTTTGAATCCAAGTGTGGGAATCTAATGTATTTATTCTTTCATTTAATCCCTAAAAAATCAGATTTTTGATTTGGTATTCCACTTGTGCCGGATAAAAACTACTTGCAGATCTATTGTGCTAAGGTGTTGTGAAAGATATAATTTTACCATCATGTAGGGATTGGAATTAAATATCTAAAGATATTTTTTTAGCTCTAGATCCATCCAGCTCCCATAATCACCCTCACGAAGCTCCATAACTTATTTTGGCATGTGCACTACATAGGCTTGTGAATCCCCAACCTTGATGGAATTGCCCAAACTACTCAAAATATTCCTTGAACCTTCCAAAATAACCTTCATGATGTTCCTAGGACTTTTAATTGCTTCCATGTCCATTTTTTATTTTCTGATCTGCTCCATGGGGTTGCTCCAGTCCTAGGAAGGCCAGTGATAGCCCTTCCGTGACTGCCTAAAATTTGCATTTTCAATGAACTCCTAAAATCACCTAGGGGATTGATTTGAATTTTCTAAATCACCTAGGGGGATGAGATAACATTGGCTAGGGGGTCATTGGACTGACTGGGTGGAATTGGTGTGCCTGGGAATGATAGAACATGAAAATTTTTGAGTACTGAGGGTATAGTTGTCATGCTTGAAAATTTTCAATTTTATGTTACACATTTGTCACGACAACAACATCCCATGTGGAAACTCCTTCTTCCTCCTCTGTGGTTACCATGACCATGAAATCCTCCTCGGAAACTTATTCCTGTGCCCTTCATAGTGATGACCATTATCCTTGGAATTTTTGTGAGGCTGGTTTGGCACACACCAATATCAATGACATCATGTATCTAGTCAATCAATCTATAATCCTTGGTGTCATGGGTAGTAGAGGTGTAGATCTTGCAATAGCAAGACACATTCTTACAGATCATGCATTGTAGTAATGGAAATCTACTTGCATCATGATCCCCGTGGAAAATTTCATAGTCCACCATCATGGTGTGTACCAATCTCCGAGGGAAACTATCCTTTGTATGCCCCTCTATCTCACAATCCATGTACCATAGACCACTATGAATCTTATGGGTCAAGTTTGCAGATAAATTTTCTAGCTGCTTTGCTATTACAAAAATTTGAGCCTCAAGGTAGGGGCTAACACCGGTATCCATGCTTCTAACAAATGACCTCGGTGTAAGGGAAACCTCCAAGGCCTCGCGCGGGTATGTAAAAGTCTTGTGTGAAAGTGCTCTCATAAAAGGTGTTATCAATCCCCAAAAAACCACTTGAACATCTTTGAGAGGGGTGAATATCATAGGATAGCTTTGATAAGAGAGTTTTAAAATGTGCATCGTATTCCCGCACATTCTCTACCATTCCTTGTTAGATCTCCTTCAACACACTAATGCTCTTCTATTCTAACTTCGGGACTATGAAATTCAGCCAAGAAAGCATTTTGTAGCACAATATAATCTACCACTTTGTCTAATGGGGGTCATACTTTTGGTACAAACTATGTGCACATCCTTACAATGTTGTTACAAACTGACTTGCCTTCCACTCTAGGGTAGTGATCCCCTTCACAAACCATAGTAGCTCACATTTGTGTACATGATCCATAACATCCTCAACACCTTTGTAGTTTGGTAGGTGCAAAGAAATTTTGAAGAACACTTGCCTAACCTAGAACCTTTATTCCTTCTAGTGTTACCTCCACCACTAGATCCACTAGATCCACCAGATTCGCCAGGTCCACCCGGTCCTCCATCTCCTATACCACCAGATCCACCTCATGTAGCCAGGAATGGACCTAAAGTGGTTTCACCTAACTTTCCCAACATTCCACCTTTGAAATGCACACCAATAGTTTGTGACATTACACCGCTACTAGATGTGTGTCCCACACTACTTCTAGACATGATACCCAAACTTTGTGTACTTGTAATTTTCCCAAACATCATTCAAGACAATATTCCTCCAAATATAGGAAATGATTGTGTAGCCATAGATGTACCAAATGAGAAATTATATCTCCTAGGTGTAGATCGGTCACTCCTACCAATACCAACTAGGTTAGCAATACTTATCTCTTGATTCTAATAAGTGATAGGGGTTGGTCACTAGGAGGATTCGGATGCATTGACGATGACTCTCCTTTCTCCAAGAGATGAATTCTCATCAAGAGCTAAAGGGATATCTCTTCCAAGCTTTCGAGATGGGGTAGCATAGAATGCTCGGGCTCCACATCCTTCGCATGAACCTCAAATCCTTCATGTAATGTCCGAATTTATAAATCCACCACTCCCACAACCTCATGTTGTATATCCAACTCCCTTTCACAAGTGTTGTTATACTTGAGTTGTCTCTCCTCTCTCTCTTTTTCAGCCATAATGTCAGCCATCTTCCTGCACCCTAGCTTCCTCACCCAACGCTCGAAGAATCTTATCCAACCATAGGAAATGCTTCCAAACTTAGGGTAATGATCAAGATCTTCATAGCTAAAGGGATAACATGCGAAATGATCCTCTAGGATCCCTTAAGAACTCAAACTCAACAACCTTAGGACAAGAATATGTAGAAATAGCATATTCTAGGGTATAACTGGTCAACACTCTTTTCCACCAATGATCAACAACATGCATCCAAGTCAAGTCAACATCCTGTAGCCTTTGATATTCATCTTAGGTCCACACGTGAGATCTATAGTACCAGATTGTTCTAGATGCATATGTTGAAAGCATTCATACAACTCTACTAGAAAACAACAAAAGAAGGTCTCATATAGCTCATGATACAGATGTTTTTCTACCCATTTTTGTGCATAAAACTCAGGTCTAATACTAAATCTATGAGAAAACTCATCCCCGTCCTCTTAAACCATTCTTCAACAATTTCCAAGTTCAAGCACTCTATCATCATGTATCATTCTCACACCTTGAAAAGAGGTCTCAGAAACAAAACGAAAATGTAGTCTCTAAAACCATAGCCTATTTAAAAAACCAATCCTAGGTGTGCCGACATAACATTTTGTCCTATCCTAGAAGCTCATCCGAGCTGCGTGTAGTCTTGAGCCCCTCATTTATGTGAGCATAGAAAGAATGTGTTTTATTAACACGATGATATATTATAACTAGGAGATGAGTTCATTTATCCATAACATTTTAGACGTAAGCTTATAATCCTAGAAGATATACTCTAAACACAAATTTAACATGAACAATTAAAAGTAGAAACAATCATGAAACAACATTGAGGAAACCAATAACACCCACACAAACAAATGGGAAAACACATCAGGACTCATTGCCAAGGTATTATATAATTTCTTCATTATACTCATGATTCAATTATAGTAGCTAAGATTACATTTAGAGGTTCCATCCATGACATAGTTCATAATAGTAAAACTTTATTTACATTTAGAAGATATCTATTATACACACACTACATTATTCTCTTCCATTCCTCTCTTTTTCTTATTCCTCACCCACACACCTTCTTCTAGGAATGATCCTTGATATAAAGTAGTCAAAGGAATCTTTCCTAACTATTCATCATCACTGCGAAGTCTGTTGGAATCTTCTCATGTTTGTTTTACCACTACCTAGGAACCTTCTAGGTGTCACCATGCATTCCTTCAATCGAGTGTCTTTAGCATGCTTATGTAGCTAATCCTTAATAACATCGAACCCTTATCCTTCCATGATAACCATAATGATTCCTTGGAATATCTTTTACTTGGTGAAAGTCTTCATAGCTATCAACTTCTCTATCTGGTCACTTTTCTGTTTGCTCCTTATGTGAGTCTTTTCGCTTTATCCAAAACTTTATTAAGTCCTAACTCCAACCTATCTTGGTGCGACCATTCATGCCTCTTTGAGGACTAATTTTTGTGTACATTTGTGCCCTTTTGCTGCATGTCACAAGGCTTCACCCTAAGTACTTAGTTACTTTTTAAGGGTCCAATAATGATGAAGATCTACCTGCAAAACCCCATACAAAGCATCAAATTCTTAAAAAATAAATATGTAAATGAAGGGGTTAGACTGACCTTAGATGCCATAATGGCAGACTTATGACTAAGCTCTGCACTACATTCCAGACCCATTGTGGTTATATGTGATTGTGTGTGCAATTTTGTGCCTAGGGTGCCCTAGCATCAATGACGCAAAAGTAGGGGGCAATAACTAGATGTAAGATGAAAATGGTGGATGGAATATAATGAATACAACCCTTTCCCATTTTTTATTGTGTGATGTAGCAAATTTAGAAGATGCCCAAATGCAATCCTTTTCCTTAGTAGATAGTTAGCTCTTGATAGTAAGATGTACGCCCATAATATGGTGAGTATACTATGTTTATATAAGGATATCTTGTTCAAATTTCAACACTAATGGCTTAACAATGCCGACTAACACCTAGGGAATGTGATAGCAAAATATAGAGATAAACCTCAAAATTTTAAATGTCAACAAAGTGTGATGGCTGGGCACCGATAGGTGCCCTAACACCTTTCCAGTGCCCTAGGCGAGACTAAAGACAAAAAAAATCAAATAATGACAGTTAAGAGCTTTTAAAAGATGACTAAACTTATATAGAAAACCAACGATTGTGTGAGACAAGTGATAATGACGAGTGACTAACTGATGAAAAGACTAAGGGATGATCCATTAGTGAATACTTTTATCATGCGAGATCCATATATAAAATAACATACTTGTTGGTATAAATGTAATATTAATTACATGATTTATGAATATAAAATCATAGGATTCTTCTTAAGGTTGGCCAAATGAATTTCAAAAGGATTTGGATCACCTTGGACCACAAAGACCTTCCCCAAATGAAGGAATCAAACTTCTTGGAAAAAAGTAGAGGAATGAACTCATCCTATGAATCTAGGGTCTTCCAAGAATCATATTATAGTTAGTTTCCTTATCTATAATATAAAACTCAATCAAAATAGTCTTGGGTCCAAGAGTGACCGGAGAACTATAGTTTTGATGGAAGTAGCCTTAAGATTGTCATAACCTCTCAAAATGTTTTGGGTTGAAGAATAATTCATCTCTCCATAAACTAGTTCTTGCAAGACTAAAAACATGACAATGTTAACCAAAAATCCATCATCAATCATGGCTCTCTTAATGTAATTTTTGTAGATCCATACTTGTAAATACAAAGCAGGATCACCTCTCGAGCTAACTTGGTGTCGGTGGGCATTTTAATAATATTAAAAAAACCCAACATCTCTCTTATGCTGGCTCGAAGGATAAACATAGAATTCTATATGGTTTATTTAGGATTACGGAGGTGTCATGTGAACTAAGTGACCAAGACCCAATGCTTATAATAATTCGATTGGTTCTCTAGTGAGTTTTTTAACAAATCCAAGAAGGATATGTGAGAAAGGTCTTGGTTAGGTCCGTAATCAAATCATAGGCCCCTACTTTCTTAGGCACTAACCCACAACATCTTGCATTAAGGAGTTAAAAAGGTGAGAATGTGACGTGTAGTCATGGGTATGAGTAACAAGCGTGGATTTTGGTTTAGTTAGGCCAAAAATGTTTGGTTTCAAAGGTACAAAGGCAAAGATACTTGTAGATCAATAGATGTAGAAGCTTTGTGATATTTGTTACCTACGGAGTCCCTTGTTTGTGTAATGAGGGTTAAGTTTCTCATTTTCGGGGCACTTTGGGAAAGGGTCTCTATAAATCCCAAGAGTAGTGTTCTTTGAAGTAACATGCTCCATGTGGGTATTTTGTTTAGGTTCCATGGGGTTGACTAAGAACTTATTAATGAATAGATGCCTCTAGTACTCAGGAAGATGTTGTATGAACTTATTAAATTCCCTACAAGTCGAGCATTGTGTCCTATAACTCCATGGAAACCACAATATAAGTTAGGATCATAAATTTGAGGTCTCTAGTTCTGATTTTCTATGACTCATAGTTCATGTTGTTATAATTTTGATTGTTATAGTTATAGTTTGGAGGCATTTGACCCTGGTTCTGATATTGGTTTGGGAATTGGTTCACGTAAGGGCTTTGGCCTTGGTTTGAGCATGTTGGGGTATGATTGAAGTCAACCCAATTAATGGAAGGAGTAAGGTTATTAATACTTTGATTGTTTGCATTGGCATTGTTATAGTTTGCATTATTTGGGTTCGCAATGTTTTTTTCTTAGTTTGGTCAGTAACACCATCCATTGTAACACTTCAGCTCTGATT
The DNA here is from genome assembly GCA_018340775.1 of Taxus wallichiana var. yunnanensis. Classification (NCBI taxonomy): domain Eukaryota; kingdom Viridiplantae; phylum Streptophyta; class Pinopsida; order Cupressales; family Taxaceae; genus Taxus; species Taxus wallichiana. Next base: position 662,399,370 of record CM031242.1, read on the forward strand.
AAGGACTTTGGGTCCTTGATTTTGTTAGAAGCATTATGATAATTAGGGTTATTTTGAGTGGGAGTGACCAGCTGCCCATCTCGACCATACCCCATTGTCTAATATTACTTGGTCGATACGAAGGGATCCTTCTAATAATTATTCATAGCTCTAAGAGAAAATTCTGGGACTTCCTCCTTGGTTTACCGATTAAGATAATGAAGGAAAAAGTCACAAAGCTCGTCGGTTCATCTTTGGGGGCACTAATAGAAGAATAGAGGACCCATCGCCACCTCTGAATGAAGTGGGTAGTGGAATCATTATGCTCTTGTTTGATATGTAGGAATTATCTAATCCATGTTCTCAATAGTGTGTTCATATAGAAATCCTTAATGAAATTGGACATGATTTTCTTGAAGGAATGGATAGAGGCTTCCAAGATTACGTAGTACCCGATTGAGAGCATTCCCCTCGAGAGTCTTAGGAAATATATTTACAACAAATGCATCCCAAGGATTAATCGATGGTATGGACATATGCCTTATATGGGCATTTAGATATCCCCCCTTGAACTTGGGAAGGTGCAGTAATGGACACGGGAGCATGAAACCTTGTATAGTGAAATATATTGAACCCTAATCATTGGTGTTGCCATTAATGTCAAATGGAATTGATGGAAAAGGAGTGAGTGGTGAAGTGATGATTTGTAAGGGATATGAAGGTTGATTGGTAGTTCCTTCTTAATGATGGTTGGAGCTCACAAATAGGTTTCAAGTTGATTACAAGATAGGTTTAAGATGCTCAAGCGTGTTACATGAGCGAGAGCCCATTGGAAGCATGGATATGGTTAGCATGCATGGATCAGGTGTCCCAAAGGTCATATATGATGGTTCTTGCATGAGAAAGAGATTTTGAATGAGCAACAAGTCAAATATTGGGAGTCATAGCTATAACTCACTCATTTAGGCCTAGTTCTAGAGCTTAATGAGTTGTAAGAGCTCAATGCAGGTCATGACAAGACTAGGTAAACATGGGAGGAGCCTAGGAACCTTGGTAGGGCATTTATGAGTAATCAAAATCCTTATTTTAACTTCTGGAGAAAAATTCAAATGCTCACCAAAACTAACTTTGAGGATTAAAATGAATCTTGAGGTAAATGGATAGGTTTAAGTTATACAATTTTTTTAATGGAAAATAAACATATTGAGTGTGTAGAGGGGTGTCTTGTAGTGCTTCATGTAAATTTCCATCAAGTTTTGAAGAAGTTTGTGGAATTTATCCAAAAATGGCTTCTTAAGGAATGTAAATTGAGTACCATGTATTCTTAACATTCAAGAAAAATTAAGTATCCTCCTTGAGATAAATCCTAGAATAAATTTTTGAAGACAAATTTGAGCCTAAAATTTTACAAAACGTTTGAGGGAAATTAGTTGAGAAAAAAGAAGTTATGAACATTTGTATAACAAGGTTTTTCTCCTTTTAGGCCTTCTTCTTGAAGTGGTAGACACAAAATGAATTGTTTTGACTCAAAATGACTTGTGAAAGTTGGAAAACTCCTCAAAAGTGTAAAAGACTCTCTCCAGGACAAAATGGTGATATTTTTTCTTTTCAAGCATGGTTGTGTTCTACAAAATTACTTTAGTCTTGTAATTATGACATATTCTTTCTAGTTTTGAAGACTCCAAGGTGAACCATCAGGTGTAAAATATTATGCTCAAAGTCTATTAATTACTCTAAAAGGTTTCCAAGCACTTATTCTAGTATTTTGGTGTAAACACATTCTTTGTTTCTTCTACCACAAAAGTGCAGTCATGTTAATTTTGTATAAAATGGAGTATTTAGTGCTTGAAGGTGTCATGTGTGAACTTTGTGATGGAGTATGTATGTGATATGTATAGTAATTTTTTAGGATGTTGGAAGTGTTAAATTGGCCTTCATATAATAATACATTATTTGAAGTTGTTTAGAATAGGCTATAGGTTTAGTTAAGGCTTGTGAAGCTAAAAGTTGGCCAATATACATACATTGATTCACTATATTAGGAAGTTATTTCATGAAAAGGTGAAACTTTTGGTGATTATAAAGATGATAATGTTCAAATGTGGTTTAGGGATCCATATCATTCAATCAAGGCCAAACAAAAACTCAAGAATATTCCACTTTCCTCAAGAGAAAAATAAGGTATGCTAATGATCACTATACACTGCAAAAAAATTTTCTAGGAGATATTTACAATGATCCATGGTGAAATAAAGCCTAGAAAAGGTGCATGATACTTGCAAATGCTCTAGAAAGTGAAAGTTTTGAAAACCATCCATAAATGACTAAGAAATTCAATTTTTAGCCCTCTTGGGCATACACTTGATCGAGAAAACCCTTGTTCTAAGATTTTGAGGAAGTTATACTTGCATCTTTGATGTTAACCACCAAAAATTCATGAAAATTTAAATAATTTTCTACCTCATGATCATTTAACAAATTATCCAAGTTTCAGGTTCAAACCATCAAGCATTCTTGGTGTTCTTCAAGACAATTTTTGTGATAGGGTGAGGGTTTATTCTAACTAGATAGGTAAGAGAAATTTGTGTTTCTTTTACCTTTGTTGAAGACATGAAATTTCATGCTTAGTCTCATAAAATAAAATAATGGATCTAAACATTTCTAGTTGGCTTTGAAGATGATTCAAAGTGTAATTACATCATGACAATAAATTTTTCAAGGTATAAAGTTTGACATAATTTATCTTTAAATTTTCTTAACATATTTTGATGAAAATGAAAGATAAATTCATGTTGAGGGTATTAAAGAAGGGTTGAATAATAAAATTGATTATTTATTCAGTTGGAGATCCAATAGTTCATGTAGTGGGAGGTCCTATAGGCTACAAAGTGACATGTAGACTGACGACTTCAAGTTTCAAGTAGACACATAGATGATAAACTTATTTTTGAATGTTATTTTTTGAGTTGAGAAGGATCTTAGGTGAATGCAGAGCATTTGATTACCTAATGTAATTTTGTCACATGCAAGAGACATTTGTCCAAAGGTATTAAAATTGTTACAAAGAAATTTTTCTCGCTAAGCAATATGAGAAAGAAAGTTTTTAACAGTTACAAAAGAATGTCAGTGCTTTCAGTTTGTTGGGGAAGATGAAAATTCTCCATGCCTCATCATTTGTGGAGAAAACTAAAACTATGACAATGTCTTGTCAGTAGGGGATTTGATATTATCAGGTCACTTACTCAAAAGACTTAATAAATTCCTTTGTATGTGAAAATTCTAAATATGCAAATTAGACAAAATATCAGGAGTTACAATTGACGATGTAATTTCCGCTTGGTTGAACCACAATAGTGAGAAAATGAAAAGTATTATTTTTAAAAATAAGTAGGTTGAAGTATGTGAAATGTCTCAACATGAAAATAAGGATAGTGTGAGAACGTTGGGCTTCTTGATTGAGAGAGAGAAGAGTGGATGACATAAAGTTGTAAAAAGTAGTGAGAATAATACATGTTGAAGTATGGAGTTTATTGTGTAGAAGTTGATGTCCTTGACTGAGTTATACAAGAGTGCATGAGAAGGTGTTGAAGACTAATGAATATATTGAAGATATATATTCTCTTAGATGAAAGTGTAGATGATGAACTCATTATGAAGATCCTTGATTAAAACAATGATAAGTCAGATGTTGGTGTAGTCTACAAAAGTAAATTTGAGAACTGGTAGTTATGGTTGAATCATAAAGCATTATTGATACTAATTGATGAAATAAATTTGTTGGTGCATAAAAAATGGATGAATGAGTCATACCATCTTGATAAAATCATGTGAAATTAAATCATCTCGGGGATGAAAGGAATCAATGCACCATTCTTATATGAGTAGAGAAGTGAATGAACATATAGAGGGTATGAGCTAGATTAAGATAGAACATTAAACATGGAAGATATGATGATGAATTGATAATTGTCTTCCTTATTAAGTGGAATGCATCAGAAAACAAATGTATAGAGTGTATGTGATGTTCTCATGCAAAATGCTTGAAAGTTTGGGAGATTTGAGAGAGAATATCAAGGAGATAATTGTGTTAAGAATATATGATTGAAGAATACCTTGTATCATAGAGATTGTAGTTGGTTGATTGAGCTGAACCTTTTATGAAAAATATTTGATTGTGATCAGGTGAAGAGAATGAGTGAAAACATGATATGAATATCTTTATGAAATATGAGCCCAATATGACATAGACTAGATGTTGATTAGATGATCATAAGAAGGGGAATTAGGAGAAAAAATAAGAAGAGAAGTGAATTGATTTAGTTGTCACCATCAATTGTTTAAGACATCAAATCAAGTGTGATAAAAATATTGAGAAATCATAAGTTGTAGCTTAGCATGTGGAGAGTTTTGCTTCCCTGTAAGTTGAAGCTTACTCAAGGTTAGTGGTTCTTCTGGACCAAATTTTGGGAGTTGAAGCTTCTAGAAAAGTTGAAGCTTGTCAAAGAATGAGTAGAAGATCAATTAAATTTTGGAGTTTTATCTCTAGGTTGAGTTGAAGGCCAACCATGAAATAAATGTAACATTTGCAGGACATTCTTGTCTAAAGCTAGTTCTTGGTTTTAGTGGGTTTTTCTCCTAGTTTGGTTTCCCACATCAAATATTATCTCTGTGTACTTTCTCCCATATTATCTACTTATGTATGTTGATTTTGTTTTATTATTGTAAATTAATTAGGATGGAATTGATTATTAAATTTTGAGAATACACTAATTCACCCCCCTCTTAGTGTCCAAATTTCCAACAATTGGTATTAGATCCTGGTACTCTTGAAACAAGTATAACAACTTGGAGTAGGTCCTTCCTAAAACAAAAGCATGGTTATTGAGGTAATCCCTAATAGAAACTAAAGAGATAGGTATGTCAGTGAGGATGAAGTCTCAAATGAAGAGGAAGATGAGGTAAATATTGAAGTAGAACTGATAAGTGCCTGGATGAATTAAAACATCAAAGGAAAAAGAACCAAAAATTAAAGATAAAGATGAAAGAGTATGAAGAGAATATCAATATTTTTGAAGAGAGGAAGAAGAATAAATATGAAGATGGAATCAAAGAACTTGAGGCAAAATTAGAGTTGATTTCATCATCTCTCATAGACAAAGAGAAAGATCATCTCAAAATCAAGTACAGAGCTGAAATCCTAGGTTGAAACAATGTCAAAAGCACTACATGCCAAAGAAGACACTTGCATGAGACATGAAGAAGAATTGATATCCTTGAGAGATGAATTAGAGGAAGAAAAAGAGATACTGAAGATGTATAACAAGATGGAAAAGAGATCTGAAGCCTTGAATGGAATGTTGGATAGACAAAAGGCAATAGGTGACAAAATAGGACTAGGCTTCACAAAATAACCCATGAAGAAGTGTGAAGAGGAAAAATTTGGTTCAATCAGAAAATCATACATGAAGATGACCAAGGGGAAAATTCAAGAAGGCCTAAATCAGTTAGGCAACCAACTGCATTCAGGTATGAAATAACATTTAATGGGTATTGTTTCTCTTGTCATAATTTTGGACACAGAGCTAAGGAGTGCAGAAAGCATGTCATGAATGATCACCCATGGAGAGATAATAAATATGAGAGAAAAAAGAATAGAGTGTGCTTCAACTATAGAGAGAAAGGTCACATAACTCAATATTTCCTTGAAGAACCAAACAATCAGTTTTGGAGAACAGAAAAATCAAGAGGTATGATAGTTTGCTATAATTGTAACATGATTGGACATGTTGTTAGTAATTTTTATGGTCATATGAGTGCTAATTATAGTTGGAATCTAAACACATACTCATATAGAAGAAAGAATCAAGTTAGGTGTTTCATTTTTCATGAAATTGGACATTTTGCAAAGCATTGCTGTCAAAATCAATTTCCAAGGCATAACAATAGAACTCAAATAGTTAAAAGGCAAGTCAAGAAGGTTTACAGAGTGAAATAAAATCCTACGAGCATATCGGAGAAATTCACAGAGAGACCATCTCAAGAAGTACATTATAAAGTAGTGATCACACTAAGAAAGTTGAAAGCAAGCCAAGAAGAGAAGAAAATGAAATCCATCATGCATGTTTGACTAGTATGCAATTAGGTGATGAAGAAATATGGATGGAATTACCACATATAACTCATCTAATAAAATTTACAAGGCTTCAAGGGAAAGAAAAGAAATGATTGAGTCATCATGTTTCTTTGATGACTATCTCTTGTTTTGAAGTGATCCCACAAGGTGGTGTGCCTTCTCTAGGCTTCTAGAAGGCATGAATATTTTGAAGGAAACATTATGAGCTTTGGAAGTACATTACCATCCTGTAATTATCAAACAAGTCCTCTCCATGATGATGTTGATTAAACAATCCATAGTAGGCTATTGCCATCAGTAGGTGCTGATTGGTGTCTCCATCATGTTGTCAAGGTATGTAAGATTCAAGGAATGTGTGTTTTTTCCTATGTTCAAGTTCTAGTGCTCATTCAAGTTGTTGAGTTTTCTTATTGAGTGTTCATGCCAAAATGTGTAGTCAAGAAGTCTCAAAATTTGAGTTGTCCTTCTCCATGATGTCAAGATTGAATCATTGTTGTGTCATACTTCTTAGGATGCATTCATGTAAATGAGGTCTTCAAGATAATCTAAACTATTTGAAATATGTCTATTATCTTGGTCTAACATACTTGTACAAGTTGATCTAACCTAGTCCCCAAATTATGTCATTGTGGTTGATAACAACCCTTAGTAGGTCTAATAAGTCTTGAGAAAATGTCCTGGTTGAAAGAGAGTCCAAGTATGAGTCATGTGTTTGTAAGGAAGCATAAGTGTGTGAGTTCTTGTTCCTCATGTTGTTAAGGTTATATTCTCATGCTTTGAGTCTTGAAAGAAGATCTTATTCTTTTTCAAAGTTTGACAATCAGTCAATAGAAAATTGAAGTTGAGTAAGGTGTAGGTATTGGTCTTGAAAATGTTCAAAAAAGCTGTAGGTGTCTATGATGCATGCTAATGAAGTGAAAAATAAGGATCTTAGAGGTCTATGAAGCCTATGCTAGTGAGTTAGTAATAACTCTCAACCAAATATAAGACCTTACAGAAGAAAGTTTCTATTGGTAAAATCTAATCGAGTTTGGATGTTCTACTTCATTGAGGTTCTTCTCATCAAATGTGAATTATGCAGGCTTGAAGGTCTATTACGAGTTGTACACAACAATACAAAGTATAGATGCTCCGGTGTAAGGTTGATTGATGAAAAATGACAAGAAGAATCTTGTGAGAAAAGAGGCCAAGGGTGGTGTGAAGTATAATAATGAAGCTTTCATACCTTATGAGTTTTGTGCAAATTGTAAAGGGTCAAAATTGATGACCTACAAGTCAGAAAGATGTGTTTAGGATGTGCTAAATTGATTGAAGTCTTTAAGCATATCTTCAAGGCATCAAGTAAGTCAACATGAAAAGTGGAAAATGAACTTGTGAAGGATAGTGATCAATGTCATAAAATAGCTTATGGAGGATGTTAGTCCTCAAGGAAGAGTGGGATAACATGGACAAGGGATGAATACATTAAAATAATGTTTTAGGTCTGAAATAAAGAAGATTGAGTCATTATTATGGTGTGAGTGCAAGGTAAGTGATTGATGTCATGTAGCCTCAGAAAAAGGAGGATAAATTTATCCCAGGGGGAGTTGTATGATCTTGTTTTTGGGCATGGTGAAGTGAGGTACTTGAATATGGAGAGATTGGAATCAGGGGGAGCATTGAAGCTAATTGGAAGACATTCATGCATTTAGTCAAGACCTAGGTGGCAAGATAATGATGCTAATCCAAGGGGGTTTCTTGAGGTAAGTTTGTGCTTTGTAAGTGATTATCTACATGTTTTTTACCCTATTGAATGTGTGATCCTTTGTCATAGATGTCAAAGGGGGAGAGAGTCCTATTAGAAACTAAGTATGAAGGTGTTTTCCATTAAAGTTTATGAGTATGTTGTCATTAATTACAAAGGGGAGATTGTTTAACCCTAGTCATTGGTGTTACCATTGATGTCAAATGGAATTGATGTCAAAAGGAGTGAGTGGTGAAGTGAGGCTTTGTAAGGGACATGAAGTTTGATTCATAGTGCCTTATTAATGATGGTTAGAACTCATAAAGATGTTTCAAGTTGATTCTAGGATAGGTTTAGGATGTTATAAGCTTGGTCTAGTTATCATTCTTGGCTCAGGTGTTCTATATGTCATATATGATGGATCTAACATGAGCAAGAGCATTTGGAATGAAAAATAGGTTGAATGTTGGGATTCATAGTTGTAATTGGCTCATTTAGGCCTAGTTCTAGAGCATAATAAGGTATAAGAGCTCAATGTAGGTCATGAAAATACTAGGTAAGCATGGGAGGATCATAGGAACATTTCATAGGGCATGTATGAGCAATCACAAGGCTTATTTTAGCTCCTAGAGGCAAAATTCAAATGTTTACCAAAACTACCTTTGAGGAATGCTAGTGAATTATGAGGTAAATGAGATAGGTTTGAGATTTACATGAAAATTATGGAAAATAAATATATTGAGTGTGTAGAGGGGTTTCTTTTAGTGCTTCATGTCAAGTTTCATCAAGTTATGAAGAAGTTTGTGGAAGTTATGCAAGTTTTTCTAAAATTGGCTTATTAAGGAATGCAAATTGAGCACCCTATCTTCTTAGAATTGAAAAAAATTATGGAGCCTCCATAAGATGAATCATATAAATAATTTTTAAAGATAACTCCAAGCCTAAAAATTTGCAAAAAGTTTGAGGGATTTTGGTTGAGAAATAAAGAAGTTATGAGCATTTTTCGAACAAGGTTTTTCTCCTTCTAGACCTCCTTCTTGAAGTGGTAGGCACAAAATGAATTATTTTGACTTGAAATGACTTTTTCAAGTTGGAAAATCCTCAAAATTTTAAATTACTCTCTCGAGGAAAAATGGTGATATATTTTATTTTCAAGCATGGTTGTGTGGTACGAAATTCCTCTAGTCTTACAAGCCCCCGCATATTCTATTTGGTTTTGAAGACTCCAAGGTGATCTAGATCAAGTGGAAAATATTATGCTCAAATTATATTCATTACTTTTAAATGTTTACAAGAACTTATTCTAGTCTTTTGGTGTATAAACATAGTCCTTGCTTCTCCTACCAAAAAAATGTGGTCATGCTAATCTTGGATTAAATGGAGTATGAAGTGCTTGAAGGTGTCTCTATGTGAAACTTTGTGATGGAGTATGGTATCTAATCTATATAGTAATGTTTTTAGGATGTTAGAAGTCTTCAATTTGCATTCATATCATAAGACATTCTCTCAATTTATTTGGAACATGCTAGAGGTTTAGTGTAACATTCCCATTTTAAGACTTTAGAAACAAGGGATTTTTTTATATATATAAATAATGTTCTCTATTCTAAATTCATAATTTAGAACACACATTCTTTATCAACCATTCATATAACAAATAACCATATACAACTGTAATGACTTGGTGTGCTACTGATCTATTCATTTCATGACTCGGTAAACTACCAATCTATTTATGTTTAACATTAAGTATTGAATAACTTTTCGTATACTTGGTTCTCTTTCCTATTTAGGGTATTGAGTGATCTATCTAAGGAACCTATCTAAATATTTGTTACCAATATTCATCTGCATCACAAACCTTAGACTAGGTGACATAGGACAATGCAACTAGTAGCTTGCGATACTTTGGCCAAAGATTTCTAACATACTGTTTGTATTACTATTCCTTGATGACATACTCATCAATTCGGAATACATCCTTCACCCCACTCTATTGTTATCTAGAATGTCCTTTACTGACTTCCGTTAGTCCACTTGCCCAAGGTTTAACCCTAGTTTGAGTTAACAACATATGTTATGATATGGGGAGGCTCACTAAGACTTAGGGTAAGTTGGCATACTGGGTCAACCTAAGTCAACCCCATGTGCCAAGGTATCCTGAGTTTTAGAGGGCTAACCCTTATCTTAAACATGTTACTAACTAGACCTAGAGAGAAACTAAGGTCAAGTCTAATGTGTGTAGATCTAGATGATCAATGTAGAAGGGTGTTGCCACATGTCGATTGCATCACTGTATCCTCGAGAAGATCCTAATCTTCTCGAAGGTACAACCCTATAGTTGGCATGTGCCAACATCCTATAGAATAGCCTCATCAAGATGTACATACCCCAAGGAGTTTATTATAAATTTAATTAATTTGGATTATTAAAAATAGATTTCAGCAACCTTGCCTAACCCTAATCCAACACTCCTTAAGTTCATCTCTATAATAGATTCAACTGATTGTTAAAGAAATTTCTTAGCTTAATATTTCCTTTAATGTTATTTAATGGACTTAACAAGCCATCAACCATAACAGGATATCAACATCATAAGTTCCATTTATTGTGACTTAACCATTCAAGGAAGTGTAACAACCATCTAGGTTGTAACTAAGTAGACTTTATTAAACGAAGTCTAATAATTAGGAATCATGGCTTCCATTTTGTTTGCATTCTTAAGATAGAGGAAGAATCTTCCTTTACATGATTAAGTGCTAGGGCCTAGCACCCCTATAAATCATTTACAAATTCAATAGTTATTACTGAATGTTCATTCCACATCATATTACTATATTGAATTGTTTAGTTATGACCATCAAATTCTGCAACTTAGGAAGTTGCATCCTATTTAGGGAGATTATTCCAATTCCCACTGTCAAACTTATCTAAGAATACCCCATTAAGCATATAAATAATATGGAGAATATCAACAAGATAGGATTCCATCTATGTAATGAAAGTACAAGATAATTTACACATCCAATGTAAATAAATTCTCAACATTTAATTCATCTCTAAAACTTATACATTTAGGTATGCTACATAACAACTGCCTTCATTACAAAAGAATACTACTTTTCTTTTTCAATACAATCTCAAGAATGATTCAGAGTTCTTCACAAAATCAGACTTAAATCAGCCAATGCATCACATAAGTTTTTGCCTTATCACTTACGAAGTCCATCTACAAAAATTTCTAGCACGGGTTAGTTCAATGAACTGAGCATGATAAGCACTAAGCCTTAAAAAGAAGTGCATTCCAATAATTGTTCCATTAAAACAACTCTGCTTTAATGAGACAATTATTACATCATATAATCAATATATCAAAAGTAAATAAAAGAAGTACATTTTAACCAATTGAATTCACTTTCAAGAAAAGGATAGAATATAATCCACCATATCAGCCTTACAAAATAGAGTCTAATTGATTCTATCAATTATCCTTAGGCAAACAACAGATCATAATATCTCATTGTTCCCAATCTTTCATAAAAGAATACAACATTTATCTTTGCTTCAAGCCAAAGGAAGGGTTTAAAGCATGGTTCTTATTAGGATGACTCATCTAACTCCTAAACAAAAGAAGAAGAAGAACCATTACAAACTATGCCCAAACACAACACATCCGAGAAATAGAACAGATTCAAAATGTGATTTAACTATTTCTTTTAAAGGACAACTACCTTAAAATTTAACATTTAAGATATTCATCTAAACAGAATTTCCATTTTAATCCAAGAAGGAATAGAGAATCAATCGGTCTACCTGTAAGTTTAAATCTACTCCACATATAGGAGTTAACTTTTAAAGATTTGAAACAACGTTCAAAAATCAAGGTAGACTCATACAGGAGTTAATCTCTACTCGAGTTCATCCAAGGAGAATTCTTAAAAGATAGAGTGCAAGAGACAAAACTTACTCATCTCAAACCAAACAAGTAAAGTCTTGTCAAACAACAGTCTGCCAAACAAGCTGGCATTTCTAGCTCAATAAAACCAAATAATATAATCTCTTCCAACATCATTTCTACAAATGATTGGGTAAAGGAAGACCAAACAACTCATAAAGAAATCTCTATATAAAAAGAGAATCAAAATAGAAAAGTTCAACCAATGATCTATCCAGTAATAAGAAAGCACACTGCCATATTCCTTACACTTCTTTACTTTCAATGAACACGAGTTTCAATTCCATACCCAGAATGAAATACAAATAACAGTCCTAAAACACAGTCTGTTCTAAATGAATCACATTCCTTTCTTTTATAAAGACACAAGGTGTATTTACTATATCCAACAAGAGATAGAAAAATAACCGATCAATAAGTTAAACATGATCAGAAGTATCAACAAACTCAGACTGAAATCCCATTGACAGGTTTCATTATTGCATTACAAAAGAGTAATCAGTTCCTGATTCAATAAGTATTGTAATACAAAAATTATTCGAACTAGAGACATATAATCCCTTCATAACAATTTCAGAGTACTAATTTAATTAAACTCATCTTTTAAATGAAACCCATAACTTATTTTAAAAGATCTGAAGATGCTAGTTTCCACAAAATAGAGGGGAAAAGAATACCCCCGATAAAACGCCATTGCCATCTCAAACAAGATGAAACAGTTCAAAAAAGAATTACCAAACCCATTCATCAAACAAAGACATTTTCAGTTGAGATCTTAAGAGTTTATCCAACAACTTAGCCAACTATTCTCCCCATTTTCCTTGATCAATGGTTTAACGAAAGAGTTATCAGTTTTAAATGTTTAAAACAAATAAAACCCAACTCAAAATACCAGAACAAAGTCAACACGAAGTCTAAAAATAGTTCAAACTACACAAGTAACAAAATACGAGAGCGTTATGTAAATCACGAATCTTCAATAACAGTTCCAAATTTCCCAAAAAAATATAAAACACGGGTACAAAGCCACATACGGCTTCAACAATAGTCCTGAGTTACCTCAAATTTCAACACTGGTTTAGAACAACTAGAGGCTCCAACAAAAATTCATATCAAAATGCGAAGCCAAATATTATCCCCCAATGGAACTCAAGTTTCTCACCAAATTTTGAGCCCAAAAATGAGTAATAACATACAAGTACCATGTACATTATGAACTGACATTAAGTCCAGTCATTATCATAAGGAAATAAAACACAAGCACTGAGCTATATACAGACTTCAACAATAGTCCAGGGATATCCAAGATTCCAACACTGGTTCAGAACAACAAGAACCTCCATCACCAGTTCTCATTAAACACAAAACCAGACCAAGTTCCAAATCAAATACGAGCTCGAATAAAGGCTCAACAAAAACACGAGCTCAACACAAGCTCAAGATCAAATAAAACACAAACTCCAACAAGATCGACAAAACCCAAAGTTCTCAAAAACTCTGAACCATATCTAAATAGCAACGAAGATTATTTAAACAGAATACTTCCATTACCCATTCCAGAATGAAAAATCGAGTTACAGAAATACATTTTGCATGTTTTTTTAAAGAACTACACATGGTAAGTTTCCAAACAGAACATCATTTACCAAGGATTCAAAACCAATATCACAAGATTTAATAAACCCAACAAGCAAATAACTAGATAAGATATGCAATCCAAGAATCTCAAAAGAGCAGACTTGTTTTAATGAAACATTTATAAGAAAGAAAGAGATCTTAAAGATTAGAGCCTATCATGCCTGATAGCGCTTCTACTAAATGAAGAGAACCTCCAACCAAGCTCACAACTTCTCCTCTTCTCCATGAAAGATCAAACAACCACATTCTTTTTCCACAATGCCTCTTATATATCCCATGAACTGAAAATAGGTCTAAAACCTCAAGAATAGCCATTAAGTGTAGTTCAATCTACTGGTTCGAAAAACTAGAGAGCATGCAGAGTGAAAATTGTGAAACATGCAAAGTGAAATGACCCCATACAAACCCATTTGCATGCCTACCAAAATGGTTTGAGCACAAAAACTGAAAACCATAAATTCCATTAATTCCTATTTTCCCACCTATCCTTCCTTGCCACCGCCTTCCAATTTTGTGCAAATGCCAAATCAAAATTAACATGTAACTCCATTTTTAGTGAAGTTTCCACATAAGCCTCCGCCAAGTCAACTAGCCCCTGCCACAACTAGCGGTACATATGCTTTTAAAAACCTTATCAACAACTTAAATGCCTTGGAACTGCACACCTATGATACATGTGACCACCAATTCCCCCTTCATGCCCATTAGTTTAGGGTAGTCATAATTTCTTAGGTTAGATCTTAGGTTAGCTTAGGATAGGTAACCTTAGGATATAACCCAATCAATAAATTACCACCTTAGGTAGTTTCCACATAGGTTAGATTAATTCCAACATAATAGTTTTTAGGCATTAGGTTAGATCATCACATAACCATATAGCATTAGGTTTTAGGATAATTTAAATAACCTAGTAACCTCTCCATAATCCTTTAGTACAAATCTTAGGTTAGGATAAAATTTAATTAATTAACATAGCTAGGTAGTAAATATGTATATTCTTACCTAGCTTAGGATTTCATAGGATAGTCCCTTTAGTTTTAGGAACCAGAATGTTTCCTATGCCGTGAATAGGCTATAGTTTGTTTGGCATCAGCATTGTCCTGCCATGATCGAACTAAAAATATCCAAACACAACATACGACTAAATAGAAACATGTTCACACAACAATCAAAGAACTTGTAATCAATCATAGTTCAGTCATATGTCTTTTAATTCATGGAATGTGATTTACCATTCACTCAATAGAGCAGATTTAAAACATTCCTTGGATCACTGAAATTGATCCAAGGATGAGTCAGATTAATAGATAAGTTTACAATTCTTAAACTAGATTGCAACTCACCTATAAGAAGTGAAAAATGGATTCAAGGAAGCCATTCCAATTCAGTCAAAGGATCTTAAGAATGAAGATGATTTATCCATATCAAGCATGATCTCCAAAAATCAAAAGAACATATCTTTATAAGGAAAATCACATGTCAACACTTGAAATACAAAGGAGGAAAATAACAACTGACAAGGGTGTTACATTTAGTTGAGGCTTCTAAAGCTAAAAGTTGACCAACATACATACGGTGCTTCACTTCACCGGGAAGTTCTTTCATGCAAAGGTGAAATTTTTGATGTTTTAGAAAGATGATAATGTTTAAATGTTATTTAGGGATCCATATCGATTAATAAATTCCAAACAAAAACTCAAGAATATTTCACTTTGTCCTCCAAGACTAAAACATGGCATGCTAATGATCACTTTGTACACTATAAAAAAATTACATGGAGAGATTTACAATGCTGCAAGGTGAAATGACGTCTAGAAAAGGTGTATGATGCTTGAAAAATGCTCTAGAAAGTGAAAGTTTTCAAAAACATTAACAAATGACAAAAAACTCAATTTTTATCCCTCTCGTGCATACAATTGAGAAAACCCTCTATCTAGGATTTCGAGGGAAGTTTTACTTGTATATTTGATGCTAACCAAAAAAATTCATGAAAATTTAGAGAATTCTCTGCCTCATGATCATTTAACAAATTATCCAAGTTTTAGTTCAAACCATCAAGCATTCTTGGTGTTCTTCATGACAATTTTTCATGACAGGTGAGGATTTATTTTAATAAGACAGGTAAGAGAAATTTGTGTTTCTTTCACCTTTGTTGAAGACATGAAAATTTGTGCTTAGTCTTATAAAATCAAAGGATGGATCTAAACATTTCTAGTTGTATTTGAAGATGATTGGAAGTGTAAGTAGATCATGACATAATAACTTGTTCAAGGTTTAGAAGTCTGGAAAAATTTATCTTTCAAGCATCTTAGCTAAATTTGATCAAAATGAAAGTTGAATTCATGTTGAGGGTATTGAAGAAGGGTTAAACAAGATAGTTGATGATTTATAATGTTGAAGATCCAATAGTTCATGTAATGGGAGGTCCCTGTAGGCTACACGGTGACTTGTAGAATGTAGTTTAAAGTTTCAAGTAGACACATAGATGATCAAATTCTTTTTGAATGCCATTTTTTGAGTTGCGAAAGGGTCTTAGGTGAATGTAGAGGATCTAAGTACCTAATGTAACTTCATCACATGTAAGGGACACTTGTACAAATGTATTAAAATTGTTTCAAAGTAATTTTTCTTGCCAAGGAATCTGAGAAAACAAGTTTGCTAACTGTTACAAAGGACTATCGGTGCTTTTAGTTTGTCAGGATAGATGAAAAGTCTCCATGCCTCGTCATTTGTGGAGAAAATTGAAATTATGAAAATGTCTTGTAAGTGGGGGATTTAAGATTATCAGGTCGATTACTCAAAATGCTTGGTAAATTCCTTTGTATGTGAAAAATATAAATTTGCAACTTAGACAAAAGCTCGGGAGTTACTGATTGATGATGTAATTATTACTTGCTTAAACCACAATAGTGAGAAAATAGAAAGTCTTTTTCTAAAATGCGTAGGGTGAAGTATGTGAAAGGTATTTATTAATGAAAAATCATAGCACCTCCCGAATTATATAGTTTATGGATTGGGATATTGGCGTGATTACACAACATGGAGCTATCTTGAGTGTGGGACATTGCAAAATGGGATAGCTCTTTAGAGAAGGCCGGTTCCTGCTCCTAACCCACCTACCACAACTACTCCTAGTGTAGGAAAAACTACTACTAAACCCTAAAATAATGCTTCCAAGGGGAAAGGATAGAAATTCATGGTATGAAAACCTACACTACAAGCGTTGATACACCAAGAAAGGATTTCTAATCACTCTTCCCAAGCCCTACAAAATGGAGAAATGGCGAGTTGAGGGAGGTTGGACAACTAAAACACGTTTAAAATAATACACAAATGCATCAAGGGGAAGCTAGACAAGCTGCAAAAAAACTTGAAATGTAAACAATATCCATCCACGATAAGAAAAAAACACTCATATCTCGAAATAACTAAAAATTATGCACAAAACACCTGTTGCAATGAGAGGTAAGAAACATAAAAATCATACGAGAGGTTAAAAAAATAACATAGAACATAATTTTTATTTCTCATGAAGTATACATAATGCATTGTATGTGGGAGAGAGGAATAAAGCCATTACAGATTTTGGGAAGAAGGCATGAAGCCCCAAGAATAAATGGGGTTCATGGGAGAAGAAAGTGACCAACCACTTGTTTGTCCAACCCCTTACAATATTATAGAATAAATTTGAGGAGAGGAGAGAGAGAAAATGAAACCCAAAATTTTCCCAAAATCCTTCAAAAATCATTGTTTAATCCTGTAATGACAACTTGGAGATCTCCAAAATATCTACTCCATTAATGGGGTTTCCTTGTGTTTGAAGAAACTAGCTTTCTTTTTCTCCTGGATGTAGCTCTTAGCCCCTATAGGTTTCATAATGACCTTACTTTTCACCCACCTCTATTAATGACCTTCACCTAGCATTGCATTTGATTTCCATTCCCAAATTTAAGAGGTTTAAAACCTTTGAAATTCTAAAAATTATGTTCCCATCTTTGTCAGAGCTTTCTCTCACAATTTTGGGACCATTCGTTTGTGAGAATCAGACATCGGGAGCTCAAGATATGCAATTTTTGAGTTGAGGGAACCTATAATTTCATGATTTAAAAACCTATGAAAATTCCATTTTATGAAATCATCATGTTACTATTGCAAGGATCTCTCTCTAAGCTTTCTAAAAATATAAATTTGTGGCATTCGATATCCAGGGCTCAAGATATAACCGTTTGAAATTTAGGGCTAAAAACCCATTTAAGGTTCAAAAGATTCAACCTGGGTGAGTTAGCTCACCGCCCTTAGTATCCTATGACCAATCATTCACTATGGCTGAGATGGTTTGAGCCCAACTCATTGTCCTCCATCCCCATTCATCTCGTGAGCCCAAAAAAAAGCCTAAGAGGCAAGCTCCTCCATGGACATGGCGCCTCGTGTATTGAAATGATATTACCTCATTCAAACTTGGCATGAGCCCGAAAGACCCCACCGAGTGAGCTCCTCCTTTTACATTCCCAACCCATTTCAAGTTTTTGGGATTTTTGGTTTCGGATATTGCCGTGACTCCATTTTGGGTTTAAATGTACCGAGTTGCAAAAATGACCACCGAAGTTTGACTCGAAAATTCCATGACCCCAAAATGCCATCAACTCACCACGTAGTTCATCGCATTTCAGAATTTCACATTTTGATACTTGGACATCGGTGATTTTTTTGTGAAATGTGTGCCAAGTTCAATGAAACTTCCACCTCTCAAAACCCGAACTCGCCACGTAGCTCATCCATTTCATAATTTCAGACCTTGCTATTCAAAATCGGGTGCCAATTTCTTTTTGTTTTCTGGCTAGATCTCCAACATCGAATCCCTCGAAATCATGAAAGATTTAGGGTTTGGACTATGATTTTCTCCTCCCATTTGTTGAGAGTTGGACTATGATTTTCTCCTCCCATTTTTTGCGAGTTCTATCTCATTTTGATTATTTACTTTTAGATTACTCTCTCTCGGTGTCATCTTTAGTTAATATCCCTCTTTGCACCACCGACTAGTTTGGTCGTGTTACCGGAAGAGGTTATAAAATTGTTAACTGGAAGAGATACTTCTTTTATTTACTTCCCCTTTTTAATTTTTTTATTTAAAGAGATATCGAAAAAATTTGTGATTGCCTTGGTGTATGTAAATGTGATTTACATTCTATTTTCTCTCCGAGATTGGATGAATACCATACTATTTCCTCGAAAAGTGATATGGGTTCTTTGTTATGTTGTCCGATTACTTTCCCTTCTCGCATTTAAACTCGCTTGAAGTCAAGTAAGTAGTAATAAGGGGAAGGAGTTCTATTTAAAATTATAGTCAATTCACTATAAGAATCCCATTTACAATGATGGAATGAAATTGACCTTGATTGAGTTCGAACTGTAATTTATTAATTCTTTCAAATGCTTCTAATTTGAGAATAGTTAGAGATAATATTCCTTGTAATATTTGTCTAAATTTGGAATGACTTGCTCGGCGTTTCAAACCCTCACATCCCAAATCTCAAGAACAAGTTCCCTTGCATTGGTCATTACCCCACCTGCGAGCTAGACGAGCTCATAGAGTTCACTACCAAGATTCTTCCAACTCGGCTTGCCCATGTAGACCCCCGGCTCACCGAGCTACTCGACGAGCTATTTTTAGCTCATCCCTCTTTCAAGTCCTAATAATGGATTTGATGTCATTTGCATTCTTGAAGGGATTTTTTTCACATTTTTTGATTGAGGGGGAGGGGATGTGTATCGAGGACATAAAAACCACTAATTTTCTCTACCATGAGCCATTTTGACCATTTTTGGGTCGGAGGCCATTTTTGCACTGCAATAGGACTATGAGCCTTGAATGGCCTAATTTAGCTTGAATGCTTCCTGAATGCCTAGAAATGCTCCCCAAGACCACGGAGACCACTTGTGATGTTTTTGTAAACTGTAGGGCCCACTAAGTAGCTTAGGATTACTCTGGGACCTTGTTGGGAAATTTTTCCCATGGAGGGGGCAATAATTGTCAATAGTATCAACATGAAAATAAGGATAGTGTGAAAACATTGGGATTTTTGATTGAGAGAGAGAAAAGTGGATGACATAGAGTTGTAAAATTAGCTAGAAGAATACATGTTGAAGTATGGAGTTTATTGTGTAAAAGTTAATGTCCTTGAATGAGTTAGACAAGAGTGCATACGAAGATGTTGAGTACTCATGAATATATTGAAGATATAAATGATCTTAGAAGGAAGTGCAAATGATGAACTTAGTATGAAGAGACTGACTGAAATAGTGATAAGTCAAATGTTGGTGTATTCTATAAAAGGAACTTTGAGAGCTGATAGTTTTGGTTGAGTCATAAAGTATTATTGATAATATTTGAGGTAAGAAAAGTTTTGTTGGTGCATACAAAATGGATGAATGAATCACATAGTCTTGATAAAATCATGTGAAATGATATCTACTTAGGGATGAAAGGAATCGGTCTGAGACCCTTCTTATATGAGTAGAGAAGTGCATGAATAGATATAGGGTATGAAATAAATGAAGATAAAACATTGAACATAAAAGATATGATCATGAATTGATAATTGTCTTCCTTGTTAAGTTGAATTCATCAACATACACATGTATAGAGTGTATGTGATGTTCTCATGTAGGAGGTTGTATGCTTGAAATTTTGAGAGATTTGAGAGAGAAAATCAAGGAGATACTTGTGTTAAGAATACATGATTGAAGAATACCTTGTATCATAGAGATTGCAATAGGTTGATTGAGTTGAACCTTGTATGACAAAGAGTTGATTGTGATTAGGTGAAGAGAATGAGTGAAAACATGATATGAAGATGCTAGTGAATGTGAGCCCAATATGACATAGAATAGATGTTGATTAGATGATCAGAAGAAAGGGGAATTAGGAGAAGAATTGAGAAGATAAGTGAATTGATTTAGTGGTCACCATCAATTGTTTAAGACAAAAAATCAAGTGTGATCAAAATATTGACAAAGCCTAAGTTGCAACTTAGCATGTGAGGAGTTGTTACTTCCCTGTAAGTTGAAGCTTACTAAAGGTCCATGGTGTGGGACCAATTTTGGGAGTTAAAGCTTCCGGAAAGTTAAATATTGTCAAAGATTGAGTAGAATCTCGATTAAATTTTGGAGTTGTAACTCCAGGTTGAGTTGAAGCTCAACCATGAAATCAATGTAACATTTGCATGACATTCTTATCCAAAGCTAGTTCTTGGTTTTAGTGGGTTTTTCTCCCAGTTTGGGTTTCCCACATTAAATCTTGTCTCTGTGTACTTTCTCCCATGTTAGCTACTTGTGTATGTTGATTTTTTGTCATAAATTAAGTAAGATGGAAAGTTTGATATACATGAATTCTCTAATCGCTATTCTTAATATTCTTGGTCATATTGAAAGCCTTAATGAAATCAGACATGAGTTTCTTGAAGGAATGGATAGAGGATTCCTAGATTCTATAATACTAATAGAGAGAAATCCCCTCAAGAGTCTTAGGAAATATATTTTCAATGACTGCATCCCAAGGGAGTAGTTATTTGATGGTTGTGGCATATGCCTTTATATGGGAATTTATATCGCCCCCCTTGAACTTGGGGAGGTCCAAAAATGGCTGTGGGAGGATGAAACCTTGTATAGTGAAATATAGAGGTTATTTTAAGTACTTAGAGTATGTTCCCACTACATATGATTCAACCATTGATGATCCTTGAAGGGGAAGTGGAGGTGGAACCGAAGTTTGATATGGCACAACATAGGCATTAGGTGGGGCATAAAGAACCCCTTGTGGCTGCATGTAAGGTCCAAGGAAAGAGTACATATCAATAGGAGGGGATTTGGAATACATGTGCACGTAGGGAGGAACTACACTAGGGTATGGGCTTGTAGGCACAAAACCAAGGAACGCTGAATTTCTGAAGGTGCGACATTCGAGAATGCACTTCGTATGACCCTTGTGTTGGATACATGTATAAAGGATGAGATGCCATCCCTAGTGTACCTAAACCTATAAGGAGGTCACTCATATTTGAAGCACCCAAGTAGGCCTGTGATGGTGGTTGTTGATAGGAACTTATGGAAGGCATACATCCTTTCTTTTTCATGTAATGAGAATTATTTTTGAACCCCAAAATTGTGTAGGCTGTGAGGATTGGGAAATCTCTAATTCCTTGATCCTACCCACTAATGATGAGACCACATCAGTAGGCTAAGGTGGTGTATTTGGATTAGGTGTATGCTTAGCCTTGTTGGGTTGTAAAGGTACATGATACCTTGTTATAAATTGGTATTTTGTATATCATCCCTCTTTACATATGTGTTTTTATCTTAGGAGGAGGGGTGGTAGAGTTTTTTTGAAAAAGAGCATCAATGTATCCTTGCATCCTATCTAAAGACTCATATATAACATTAAGAGGATCACCACTTTGGGTGAGTCACACTAGAATCTCATCATTTGGTTATAGATAGGAAGATAAGGAATCAGATTGCATGCTAATTTGGGGTCTAGATAAGACCCATGGATAAAACCCTTGTTCTCCTATGAATGTCATATTGTTATAGTTGGAGAACTCCAGTTGTGCATTGTGGTTTGTATGATATATCTCCTCAATCCTAAGTGTTGAGTTGGTATTGGAACCTTGAGGAGGAGGCATGTGAGGGATAGTAAATTTTGTGAGTAATTATCAGTCCACCTTGATAATGAGGGTGATTGTTGCATACCCATATGATAGTAATAGGCTTCGAGACCCAATATGGGCCTGCCATATTCTTGACTCGACATATTCGGGGGGTGTATAAACACCGAAAAATAATGGGAGAGGAGAAGGATGGATGAAAGAAAATAAATAAAGAGGATATAGAAATGAACTAGTCCTTCACATCGGGTTCGTGAATTTTGTATGCTTGAGAATCAACAAGTGACTCTTTGACACACGTGACATCTTGAGGTCATCTTTGGGACAACTAGGATGGAATGGATGAGATGCCAAAAATATGGGTAGATGGAATGATAATAGAATAAGTGGAAATGATAGTGAGAAATCAATGAAACCTAATTTTATCAATTAGAAAAATGGGTATTTTCTCCTTAAGAGAAATAAATGCCTATCTCACTTATTCAGGGGTGATGGTACGATCAAGAATGATCACTGTACACAAGTCATGATCAATGTTGGTAGAACCAAATAATACCTTTCTTGGTTGTGGACACAGGGAAATTGTCCTTCATTATCTATGAATTCCTCTCTAAAGAGGGTCATGGATATATGGACGACACGGAGGGAAGGACAAGTCTAATCTCTACCGGAGAGTTTTCCTAGAAGTCCCAGATATTATATACTTCTTCATTCAAAGAAATCAGCTATATGATGATGGTAGGTGGGACTGGGGTGGTCTAAAAGATAAGTTGTCTAAGGCCTTGGTCAATATTAGTCAATCATGTGTCGATGTTTGGTTATGTCATGGTTGGGTCACAAACTCTCTATCTTAGTTGAGCGTGGACCATGAATGGTCATGTGGGCACAAAGAAAGAAACTACGGAAATAAACAAAGCAAGTAAGAAATCAAAGGGGTTGAATTCAAGGTAGGTAACCTAGGATGCTATGGAATGTGGGGTTTTTTGTTCATTCCCAATCTAGTTACTCTAGATTGTTAGTTTAAATGAGTAGAGAAAGCAAATTCAAATTAAATAAAAGTTGATTACTCTCCTTTTAATTTAATTGAATTTAGGTGCAACTAATTAATTAAATAAATACAAGACAAATTAATCTAATTGTTTTTGGTATTTTAAATGAAGCTTTCAAATACGAACAAATGAACAAATTTAACTAATTACTAATCTATGGTTTTGGTTTTTCAAGTTATTGAAAATAAATAAATAAATAAAAGATACACACAAAATGAAATCACTTCAAATTAAATAAAACTACTTCTATGTTAAAACAAAAACAAACATGGAATAACCGAATGTGGATATTCCTCTGTTGCTAGATATGAAGCTAATTTAATTAAACACAAATTATTTCTAATTTGTAATTGTGGATAAATTACTATTTCTTCTAAATCTTCACCTCATAATCACGGGAAGGAATGAAGCTTATTAGAAGAAATTTCTTTCACCGAACCTTCATCTATAAAGCAATGGACTACATAAGAAATTGACTTATGAAAAACACACCAAAATGCATGGACATAGAATATTCTTCAAGCTTCTTTCCCTTGCAGATCCATAGGGATAAGAAGGGATGAAACTCTCGATGAAATCTTTTCCCGTATACATGTTTAAATCTAGCTAATAGCCAAAATGAAATCTACATGTTTATTAATTGAATAAATGAAGAAATATGTGCAAAAGAACCTCCTCAAAATCATTTCCTACGTAAATCAACATGGATGAGCCAAGAAGGAATTATCAATGGAAGATACTTATAGGCTACAAAAAATTTGTAAATTCTAGCTTCTTAAAACAATTGATGATTTGACAAAAGAAATATAAATTCTAGATTAAAGAAAGATTTAAAGAATTCAAATTATGCCCCCAACCTGGAAATGTAGAATTATGAAAATTTCCAAAGGTAGTTGTGATTTTATTTATCCCCTTAGCTTCTTCTCTAGATATGAATTCAAATGGTCTAGGGAACTATCTTTGGTTGGTAAGAAGAAGAAGTTGTGTAGATGCTAGAGTAGATTGGTTGTAAGCTAGTTGGTCTCAAATGTAGAAAAGAAAGTAACAAGGAAAATATTTGATTTTCTTATGTGTTTCTTGGAAATATTTTGGCGGAAGAGTAACGAAACAATAAAATTCAATGAAATCCAATCAATGCTCAGGAAAAATCTTGGTTTTTATAGAAAGTTAACAAGGAAATGGTCCAACACACTTGGCAACCAAGAAGTGCCAAATCATCCACAAAAGAGGTAGTCAAATTACTAAGAATAATTATTAAAGAAGAAGAAGTTAATAACATATAACAATCTCATAATAAGAGGAAATGATTAAGAAACATGTGAGAAAAGAAATGGGAAACTTGCAACATGCGTATAAAATTGGGAGTGTTAATTCTTGGATTAAAGTGTACATAATCATTGGTCTACATAGACCAACAATTATGTAGTCACCACGGCAATTTCATAACCACCATTCAAGGAATACCATTGGTTACATAACCATCATGGTGGTTACATAACTCATGGTGGTTAAAACTAAGGTAAAAACTAAGGAAAAAGGGTGATTTTTTTTTGTGAAATCATGCAAGGATAGAAAACTAAGAAGCAAAGAAGACTAAGTCACATAGGCAAGTAGAAAGTAAAGAAATGGGACCTGGATTCATCATTTATTCTAGAAATGAAAGTTATCATTATTAAGTATTTTACTATTCGAGAATGTAGCCGTGTAATTTTGGTGCACATAGTCATCCGAAGGATGAACTTACGACGAGCACTACACTAAATTCCATAATCCATGTATTTCTATGTTTGTTTGTGTGAGATAGTTTCCTTAGGTATCCCTCATGCAATCGACACCAAGATAGTGTGTTATAACTAGATAAAATTCAAATAAATGAGATGGAATTTAGCACTTCCCTTCTTTTGTAGAGTAATCAGCCCAAAAATGTAGTCCCTTTGATAATATGTAGCATGTTTTCCCTTTAGAATATCCTAACTTTATAATAGTATGTATGTTGTGTATGTATAGGAATCTCTTGTTTGAATTTCTACAATAGTGACACGACATGCCGAATAATACCTCGGGATAAGAATATAAAAACCAAAAAGGCTGACCAAAAATGCCAAAAATGTGAACAAGAACAAAGAGGAAAAAATATCCTAGGGTGCACAGGAGCACACAGGGTGCTAGTGCTTTGGGATAACTAATGAAAAATGTGAGAAGAATGATAGACATGGATACCTATGACCGACCAAGACTGGTTGTAGAAGTGATGGATGTGAGAGATAAATACAATAGAAACAATCAAAGCAAGCAGATGGACTAGGGAGTGTGTCACCAATGAATCCTTTTCTTAATTAAGATCTATGCATATACCAACATACTTGTGGTATAGTAAAATAATGCACTTGTAGCTAATGATAGGTGTTAATGCATAACTAATGATAGTTAGTCACATATAAGATCATGAGGGGAAGATGGAAAGTGTTCTTATACACCCACTATAGACATGAAAAAGGATTTTAGATGTAGCTTGTATGAGGGAGGCAATTTCTCCTTAGGTGGTTATCCACGGGTCTATGCCCCATCTCTCGAGCAATATTGCACAAACTAATCAATGTGGGAAGTTTGATTTTTATGGGAAATTTGATCGATGTGGGAATATTTCTTGGGATTCTTGATTTTGAATTTTGATTTTGATATTTAGAAGGTTGATCAATGTGGGAAGCCTTCACTGCCATGATATAATAAGGTAGCCATCCTTTGAGGGAGTGGTCTATAATGGGATTTTATTTCTTTAGTTTTGACTTTTGATTTTTACTTTTGGATGGTAGGATAAGATATGTGATAGCTTTCCTTTGAGGGATATATCCATACTTTTGATATTATTTGGTTTATATGAACAACTCTCCTTTAAGGAGCTGTCTATTTTTGTGATGATATAGCTTTTGATAGGAGCATCCATAATTTTTTAGTTTTGGGATAGAGCCAAGGATATTCATGTAGAACACTTGGGAAGGGGAAGGATTGTGTACAAGCTACACATGTGGACCCTTATCATGGTTCTAATATGTAGAAGAGGATGAATGTAATGATTGCGTGGTTCCCACCTAGAAGGATGAACTTATCCATAAGGAATATGCTATGAGCAGAGTTGTGGTGTCCATATTCAAGGTCATAGATAATATAGTGACGGAAGACCACATGATCCCAAATCATTACGATGAGAGATAGAAAGGGTCAATGATGGAAATGATATTGTTAATGTGATTAAGGTCACATTAAATATGGAGTTTCTTATTTTCTTGCTAAAAATTTTGGTAAATTGAATACCATTTAGTTTATGGATGATAAAATGTAATTAGGGGTGAATAATGAGGACAAGAAAACAAGAGAGGGATAAATGATGCTAAAAGGAGAAAATAAGCACAAAAATGAGAATAATTGGATAATGTTTTTTTTTCTTTTTCCTTTTTTTTTCAAGTTAAGCACACATGTTATTGATCAAGAAAGAAAAATACCAAAGCATGCAAGAAAAGAAGCTCTACCTACAAGGTTAGTGAAAAGAAGGAAATATAATGTAAAATAGAAAATAAAAATAAACAAAGAACTAACCAAAGAAGATAGGTAGTTCCCACCGGGCGCATAGAATGTTTAATGGTTTTTTTCTCCTATTTAAAGTTAATGAAATGTTATGTAAGAAAACAAGAAAATAAAAAATATGGTATGGTTTAAGGATATATAAAACATGTTGATGATGAATAAGGATGTGATATGGGCACAAAGATCCTCTCTGCAGTGAGATTAATAACCTACACAAAAAAAGAGATAACTAGACAATAAAATGATTATTCTATTAAATGGTGGGTTTCGATAGAGTTAGTCTGAGACATGATGAACTTACTAAGAATGATATCATCCCATGTGATTATAAGATTGATTTAAAAATTGATAAATAATATATGAGAAGTAAACAAAATGGAACATAGATCAGAGATATGCTAGATATGATAAGATAAATATATGATAATGATAAAATAAAATAAGAAAAATCAAACTTGATCAAGTTAGTGATGACCTAAGAAAGACATGGATAATGATGGTCAATATACTGAGTACATCAAAAGATGTTAGAAAAGTGGATCTAGATCTAATTCTTTGGATGTTGTAGATGTTTTGAATCAGATGTACAAACAAAAAAATAGAAAGGATACAAGAAGAAAATATATCTGATGAGAAAATAATGGATGCATATTGGGTCAATAAAGATTGGGGGAAGATATGGGATAGTCGATGATGACCGGGGCCAAAAAGTGATATTTGGATGGTTAGATAAGTGGATCACATAAACGTAAAGATGCGAGAGACTGGATGAGGCAAAAACTCGAGAAATAATTGGAGAGGGGACAAAATTTAGAAAAAGGACTGCTCTGCAGATCGAAAGTTAACGGAGACAAGGGATGAATCAATGATGACAAAGGAAAGATTAGGGTTTGATGAAGTTGATAGATGATAAAATGGATATGAGGAAGAATTAAAGATGGTTGATAGGATGGAAGATATCCAAGATGAAAAATAGACCTGTAGAAGCGATGAAAATAATGATGAAACAATGGTAGGGCTTCAAAAAAACTCTAAACATTAGATCTCTAAGGATGACATGCAAGGGCTCCAAGATGACTCCAAGTTGTTGATTAATAATTAAAAGAAGAGAAGGAAAGAAAGAAAATCTCAAAATAAGGTATAATTATCCAAAATTTCATCCTCTTTGAGGAGGGGGTAGTGATACATTTATAGGTCATTGAAAACTCACTTAGGTTGCCATGATGTAGAAAACATTTATTTGGGAATTTGAGATGATACATTACATGAGACAAGGGGCCCTAATAAGGTTTAACGAAATGGTATGAAAGAAAACAAGAAAGTAAGAAACTCCAAAATATGGGAGGGTTGAAGGCTACCTTCTTTCTATTGAACTTAGAGAACTTATGAAGCTCCCCTGTGTGGAGAATAAGGCTTAATGTGTAAAGATGGGTTAATAGGTTCAATGCAAATTTTCTCATAGGTGAATGTGCTCTTAGGACCCATAGTAATGGCATGCTTCTAGGTTTTCCATCCTACTCGATAGGGCTTGCATATGATCATGGATGTGTGAGTATGAGAGGATGATTGATGCGGTTACAGATTGTAAGAGGTAGATGTATTGGGTTATGGGTAAGATTGATATTTTTGGAGATAAGTGGGAGCTTTTGGGGGTGGTTGATAAGGAGGGACATAATTGAAGGCCTATGATTAGATGGGTTGTGAGATATTTTGTGGAGGGATGTAATTAGATGGGTAAGATTGTGAAGGTTGTTGTTGAGTGATAGGGGGATTATATTGGGTTTGTGTTGGGTGAGTTGGGATGTGTGCATGAGGTGGTTAAGATGTTTGAATGGGTTGATTGGAAACATATGTTGAAAGACGCTATGGAGTGGAGGTTTATGAGTTTGAGTTGGCTCCAAAGGGTGGGGTTGTGAGGTAACAATGTTGTGATGTGTAACATCTTGATCATGGCGGTTACTATGATAACTTCTATTTTTGACACTGTAAATGTTGGAATGAGAATTGTCATGTGAAGGTGTATTCTTGATTTTGAAAATCATGTTTACAATGAGTAAGTATTACTATTCAGAATTCATGCATATTGTAACTCTGCTTACTTGGAAATGATATCATTCTATCTTGTGATCCACAAGTTGTGAATCTGCAAAATTGTTTTCATACTTAGTATATACATATATATGTTAATAAGCACACCTTGAATCAATTCCATTGATCCAAGGTATGCTTCAACCTTCTTTATTGCCATCTTGTTAATTGACTTTCTAAATGAAATGTATTTGGAACCAAGATGGGTTTTGTTGTAAATTGTAAAGAACCTGGTTGCAGGTATTCTTACTTGGCATCATACTACCAATGGTAAGATTGGATCTCCTAGATACATTAATTATAATCTTTGGATAGTGTGAAAAGATACAAAGGTTTGTTACAAGGATATTAAGGCATATATTTAGCCTTGGATAGAATGTCTCGTACTATGTTGGTTTTAAACCTAAGGTGGTAAGACCTACTAGGGACACATCTTGAATTACTAAGGGTTATGTTTTAACCTATGTAGTAATGTTCTATCCTACATGGATTTTAATATAAAGGTTTGTAACTTAACCTAAGGTGAATTCTAAAGACCTACGAGCTAGAAGGAAACCTAACTATTAATAATGTGACCTAAACTATTACTAATCCTAAAAGGGACCTATGGGTTACGTGGCAAGTGGGAGGATGATGGGGATGGTTTCTAGACTATAAATGTGGAATAAATTATAGTCCTTGCATTTTTAAATCGCCAAGTTTGGCGGAAGCATGGGAAGTTAGTGGTATCTAACTAACAATGTTACTAGATTCAAATTACATGCAAATTTTTTTAAAATAGAACTCACCAAGTTCAAATTGGTGGTGGCATGAGGAAAGAGAGGGAAAATGCATTCAATGCATTTATGGCATTGGTTTCAGCGTAGACCGCCTAGGAAAAGAGAAGCGGATTTTGAGGAGGTTATTGTTGTTCATTTGGTTTCTCTAGTTTTGGCTCTACATTTGGTTGCTCTTTTGAGCCTACAAATTTGTCTTCGAACCATAGAGATCTTGACAATGCCTTCAGGTTGGTTCTGAGTGAGTGGAAATGAGGAGGAAGTTTAGAGATCTGGATATAGAAGTTGTAGTAAAGGAGAAATTATGAGAAGCTTGGCTGTGATTTTCTACAAGCCAACAAGAAATTAAACAGGCATGTTAGGATCTTCCTATTAAACAACTATGATTTTAAATATACATCTTCAATAAATGAACTCTGCTCTTAAAAAAATGCGTAGTTTTGTGAAATATGTTGGTATGCTTGGCTGTGATCTTTTGCTCGAGTTTGTTGTTTGAAAAAAAAGATGCAGTATGGGTATCTTCTGTATGCATGCATGAGAAAATAGGTGTTTTTTTTTGAATCTGTAAGTGTAGGTGAATCTCCTCACTATCGTTAAGATTTTGAATGTAATGGGTGTTTAGTTTTGTGGTTTTCTTGTGGGTTTGAAATTCTTTGTAGGTAACATTAATATATTTACTATTTTCGAGTTGTGTATGCTGAAAGCTATGGATTATAAAAATAAGAAAGTGATCAAGCTCTTAGTGGAATATGTATCCCTAGATGGGAAGATTCCAGGATGTTGGAACCCGCCAACTATAATAAGGTGTCCTCATGAAGGCTGGGCCTTCATGATGACACAATGTAGCTGACATGTTGTAACACCCTTCCGAATCAAATCATCTAGGTTTACATAAACTTGAACTTGGCCTCAGTTCTACTTTGGACCAAGTTAGGAACATGTCCTTGTGTATGGAGTGACTCGCAAAGACTAAAGGTAACTAGACACACACAATCGACAAGGGTCGATGATGTATGTCTATGTACCCTTAGTCATCACGAGTGACTCTCTACACCCTTTCATATTGTAACTTGGATTAAGGTTCAACCTTGGACAAGAGGACTGACAGGAGTCGAAAAGACCATTCTAGATAATAGATGAAGTGGGGTGAAGGACATATTCCATTGACGAGTATGCCATCTAGGAATATGATCATGCTAAGCATGTGAAAATATTTGGCCAAAGTATCGCAAGCTGCTGGTTGCGTTGTCCTAAATCACCTAGTTTAAGAAGCATGATTTCAGATGAATATTGGTAACAGATATTCAGATAGGCCTCTTAAATGGAACACTTAAATAACCGAAAGGGTAAAGAGAACTAAGTATACTTAGTATACAATACATTGAATTAACATGAAGGATCGGTAAGAAGCCAAGTCATGAAATGAGAGATCGATGAAACTCCGAGCCATGAAATGGGAGATCGGTAGTTCTTCGAGTCATTACAGACTGCATATGGTTATCTGTTATATGATTGAATGACATGGAATGTGTGTTCCATATTATGAATATGAGAACAGAGAACATTAATCTAAAAATTATTGTGTGTTCTAAATTATGTCATTTAGAACAGAGAACAATTATTAAAAACTTGAAACATGTGTTCTAAATTACATAATTTAGAGCAGAGAACGTTATGCATTTTTTTCCCTTGTTCTAGTGTCTTAAAATGGGAATGTTACATCTTGGTATCAGAGCTGAAGGTTGCAGCTCTTAGACCTATTGAGTCCACAATTTAATAAGATTTACATTTTCTTGTTGAACAGAAAATGGTTAGAACAAGAGGAAATGCTGCAAACAACCCACTACCGGGTGGGGAAGTAGCTACTACCCAAAAACTAGATGAGATCCTTGCTACCCTACTAGAAAAAGAGATCATCTCGGTAGTTTTGGAGAGTAAGCAATGGGTAATGAGGAGGAAGAAGATGTTGATATTAATGATCAGCCACCTCATGTGGACAACACCAATGGAGGAAATCCAGGTGTTGATAATAGTAATGTGAACATTCCTAATCAGCCTAAAAATAAAAAGGTGAGATTAGCGGCTGAACTCACAAATGATATAAAAATAATAAGTCCTCCTAAGTTTGATGGAACTACACTTGGGGACGGGGCTGAGAATTGGCTCAGTGAAATGGAGAAGTACTTTGTGATAAGAAACTTCTCCGAGGAAACAAAAGCAATATGGGGAGCATACCAGCTTTCCCATGAAGCATCATCATGGTGGGACAATCGTAAGGTTGAGTTGAACATTGTTGAAATAGACATAACTTGGGATCAATTCAAAAGTTACTTTAGGAAACGATGGCTACCTCAACTTTTTTATGATAAGAAAATGACTGAATTTTAGAACTTGTCTCAAGGAAAGTCGACTGTGACAAAATATTGGGAAGGGTTTACTAAACTCCTTAAGTATGTACCATAGTATCAAAATGACGAGAAGTTTAGGATACGAAAGTTTATAATGGGACTGAATCCCATCATAGGTGGTGAGGTGGATGTCCATGGTCTGACCACTATGGAAGGAGTTGTTGAAAAGGTAATAAGGCAAGAACAAAAATTGAGAGCAATCTCTGCTCATAGGGAGGAGATTAGGAAGAAGATTCCCAACTCTTCTTCATCTCTTGCACCTAAAAAGGGACCTTGGAAGAGGTTCGGCATGAAAAGTAAAATTGTCATGGATAACAATAAGAAAATAGGGATGAACAAACCTGTTGCTAGTATGCGGAACAACTTTACCAAAAATAGTGGTAATGGAAAAAAGTCCTATGGAAGCCAGAATGATAACTTCAAGGCTAGAAATAAATTTGAGCCTAGGAAGGGGCCCGTCAAAGGCTGTTTTAACTATGGAAAGGACCATTATGTGAGTCACTATCCTTTAAAGAAGGATGATCATGATCAACAACATAGGATACATACTGCAGTGGCTAACAAACAAGCTGAAAAGTAAGTCACACCCATAGAAGTTCGGGTAAGTTATTCGGTATACCTGTGGTTATAATTTTTGATACTAGAGCTACTGAATGTTTTATATCTACTAAGTTAGCATTGAAATTAAAAAGAAAAGCTGAAAGAATGGATAAGACATGGATGGTACATTATGGAAATAATGTTGTCCATACAGTTAATATGTGTCTTTTTGGGGCAGTCCTTGACTTGCCTAGTTTCTCCACAGAAGTTGACCTTTATGTTACCCCTTTGGGGTCATATGATGTAATCATAGGTGTTAATTGGCTGGTGGAACATAAGGTGAAGGTTGACTGTTATGAAAAATAGATTAGCTATTTTGATGACCTACAGAAAACAACAGTCATTCAGGGTGTAAAACGTGAGATTGCAGTTAGGAAACTAATAGCTATGCAACTTAAAAGGGCTAAAAACAGAGGCTGCATTTTGTATGCCATAAAAATGACAGAAATTGCTGAAGAAGGTAATGATTTTATGGAAAAATATCCACTGTTGAGAAATTTCAGTGATGTGTTTGGAAGAGTTACTGGGCCTTACCCAAATGAGAGTTTGACTTTGCAATTGAGATCAAACCAGGAACCGAGCCTATATCCAAGGCACCTTATAGAATGACCACCATCAAATTGGTAGAACTTAAGGCTCAGTTGTAGGAAATTTTGACCAAAGGGTTGATAAGACCGAGTGTCTCACCATGGGGAGCACCGGTAATTTTTGTAAAAAAAAGGATGGCACACTTAGATTGTGCATTGATTACATAATGTTGAATAAGGCAACTATTAAGAACCAATATCCGCTTCCTAGGATTGATGATCTATTTGATTAGATGTGTGGGGCATCAATTTATTCAAAAATATATCTTCGATCTGGATATCATCAGTTGAGAATAAAAGAGGAAGACATTCATAAAACAACTTTTAGAACAAGGTACAGACATTATGAATTCATAGTATTGCCTTTTGGGTTGATGAATGCACCTGCCACCTTCATGAATTTGATGAATAATATTTTTCAAGAATACTTGGACAATTTTTTTCTTGTATTCTTGGATGACATTCTCATATACTCTAAAAATGTTGAAGAGCATCAGGAGCATTTAAAGATAGTACTGGGAATCTTGAGAAAGAGAAAGTTGTATGGTAAGTTGTCTAAATGTTCCTTTTATGATGTAGAAGTACACTATTTGGGACATGTTATAAGCAAGAATGGAATAGCCATAGATCCTTCAAATATTGTAGCTATAACTGAGTGGCTTGTGCCCAAGAATGTGCATGAAGTTAGAAGCTTCATGGGCCTAACGGGGTACTATAGAAAGTTTGTTAAGGACTTTTCTAAGATTGCTGCACCAATAACTTCATTACAGAAGAAAGATAAGAAATTTGTTTGGAATGACAAATGTGAATCTGCCTTTAAGATTCTAAAGGATCAGTTAACTACAACACCTATTCTGACTATACCTGACCCGAATGGATTTTACGGTCATAACAGATGCATCTAGGGAGGGTCTCAAAGGTATTCTATTACAAAATGATCACGTCATAGCTTATGAAAGCAGAAAACTCAAGTTGCATGAACATAATTATGCTCCACATGACCTAGAGCTTGCTGCCATCGTTCATGCACTTCAAATGTGGAGGCATTACCTTCTTGGTAAGCCTTTTGAGCTAAAAACTGACCATCTTGGGTTGAAGTATATTTTTACTCAGCCAAACCTGAATGCAAGACAACGAAGATGGTTAGAATTCCTATCTCAGTATGATTTTGATATAAGCTATATTAAAGGCAAGGAAAATAGGGTAGCAGATGCTCTGAGTCGTAGGAAGCACATTTCTACTCTTATAACATTAAGAACTCAATTTAAAGATGAGGTGAAAAGTGTCATGGAATCTGACTCTTATTTTCAGCAAGTTAAGACAACACTTGCTGCAGATCCAAAAGATGTAAGGTATAAAGGTTTTCATTTTGACAATGAAGGAATTTTGTGGTTTGAAAATAGGGTATATATACCCTTGGAAAATGATTTAAGAAAGAAATTGTTAGCTGAATTTCATAATTCCCCTTTTTCTGGACACCCTGGCATTACAAAAATGCTTGCTGATATAAAGCAACAATATTTCTGGAAGGGAATGAAAAAGGATGTGATGGAATTTGTGACACACTGCTTGGAATGTCAGTGTGTTAAGGTAGAACATATGCATCCCACGGGTTACTATACCCTCACAGAATTTCCATAGTACAAATGGCAAGTGATAACTATGGATTTTGTTCAAGGATTGCCTATGTCAAGGAACAAACATGATGTTATCCTGGTTGTTGTTGATAAACTAACAAAAGTGGCACACTTTATTGCTAGTAATCTAAAAGATGATTCACCGGTGTTAGCAAGAAGATTTGTACATGAGATTTTTAGGTTACATGGGATACCCAAATTAATCATATCAGATAGAGATCCGAGAATGACATCAAGATTTTGGCAAATGCTTAATGCAGCCTTGGGAACTAAACTAAATTTTAGTTCTGCATATCATCCAGAAACGGATGGATAGACTGAAAGAGTCAATCAAGTTTTAGAGGATATGTTAAGAATGTATTGCATGGATCAGCAGTATAAATGGGAGGAGTACCTCCCACTAGTTGAATTTTCTTATAATAATACATACCATGCCTCTTTAAAGATGGCACCTTTCAAAGCATTGTATGGAAGGAAATGCAGAACCCCTGTTAGCTGGGACAACGTAGAGGATAGAGAGATAATTAGACCAAGAAATCTTATGGAAATGGAACAACAAATTAAAATGATTCGTGAATGTTTGAAGGAGGCTTTCAATAGACAAAAGAGTTATGCAGACTTAAAATGGGTTGATAGGAAATTCAAACTTGGTGAGAAATTCTTTCTTTGGGTTAAGCCAAAAAAGAGTTCTATAACTTTTGGCAAGGTTGCCAAGTTATCCTCGTTATGTGGGACCTTTTGAAATTGTTGAAGTAATCAACCCTGTAGCTTATCATTTAGCTTTACCTCCGCTTTATCATGAATGCATGATGTTTTCCATATTTCCTTGCTTAAAAATACGTATCAGATTTATCACATGTGTTGAATTAGAATTTCTTACAGGTCCAAGACCATGAGTAATCGTGGTTAATCCCATTCGAGTGTTGGGAACTCACTAGTTACACTTAAGAAATCATGAAGTGAATCAATGTAAGGTCCAGTGGGACTAGTTTAGCGAAGAAAGTGTAACTTGGGAAAATCTTGAAGAAATGAGATTTGCTTTTCCATACTTGTTTGATCTAAATTAAGTTTGAAAAACTGATAAATCTGCCAAACTTGGGTAGCTACTGAATTATTGATGGTTATTTTAAATTCTGTTTTGAAAACTTGAATTTTAGTTTTGTTATGAACATATGAATGGAAGGATGATAACTGAATTTTGTCCTAAAACTCTATGATTTGACTAATTTGATCATCGGGATGATGATTCTTTTAAGAAGGGAGGTATGTAACATCTTGATCATGGCTGTTACTATGATAACTTCTATTTTTGACACTGCAAATGTTGGAATGAGAATTGTCATGTGAAGGTGTATTCTTGATTTTGAAAATCATGTTTGCAATGAGTAAGTATTATTGTTCTGAATTCATGCATACTGTAACTTTGCTTACTTGGAAATGATATCATTCTATCTTGCGATCCGCAAGTTGTGAACCTACAGAATTGTTTTCATACTTAGTATATACATATATATGTTAATAGCACACCTTGAATCAATTTCATTAATCCAAGGTATGCTTCAGCTCTTCCTTATTGCCATCTTGTTAATTGACCTTCTAAATGAAATGTATTTGGAACCAAGCTGGATTTTGGTGTAAATTGTAAAGGACCTGGTTGTAGGTATTCTTACTTGGCATCATACTGCCAACGGTAAGATTGGATCTCTTGGATACATTAATTATAATGCTGGATAGTGTGAGAAGATAAAAAGGTTTGTTACAAGGATATTAAGGCATATATTTAGCCTTGGATGAGAATGTCCCGTACTATGTTGGTTTTAAACCTAAGGTGGTAAGACCTACTCGGGACCTGTTATTGAATTACTAAGGGTTATGTTTTAACCTATGTAGTAATGTTCTATCCTACATGGATTTTAATATAAAGGTTTGTAACTTAACCTAAGGTGAATTCTAAAGACCTACGAGCTAGAAGGAAACCTAACTATTAATAATGTGACCTAAACTATTACTAATCCTAAAAGGGACCTATGGGTTATGTGGCAAGTGGGAGGACAATGGGGATGGTTTCTAGACTATAAATGTGGAATAAATTATAGTCCTTGCATTTTTAAATTGCCAAGTTTGGTGGGAGCATGGGAAGTTAGAGGTATCTAACTAACAATGTTACTAGATTCAAATTACATGCAAATTTTTTTAAAATAGAACTCACCAAGTTTGAATTGGTGGTGGTGTGAGGAAGAGAGGGAAAATGCATTCAATGCATTTAATGGCATTGGTTTTAGCATAGAGACCGCCTAGGAAAAGAGAAGCGGATTTTGAGGAGGTTATTGTTGTTCATTTGGTTTCTCTAGTTTTTGGCTCTGCGTTTGGTTGCTCTTTTGAGCCTGCAAATTTTTCTTTGAACCATGGAGATCTTGACCACCTTCGGGTTGGTTCTAAGCAAGTGGAAATGAGGAGGAATTTTAGAGATTGGATATAGAAGTTGTAGCAAAGGAGAAATTTGAAAAATTAATATTATGCATAAAGAAAAGAAATCTTACTCTTTATTCTTGCTACATTCATAGGAAGTATTACATCCATTTAAATAGGAGATGTTGTTCTATATTTCAGGAGATATATTCTCCATAAATATCTCCACACAAACTCCTAAAACAAATGCTATTTTAGAGATTTTTTCTCTCACAAAACTAATATTGTTTGATTTGTTTACTCAACAACTCATAACAATATTTACTCACCCATTAATTACAACTAATGTAATTAATTATTACAACACATATTATATTATCCTAGATAATATAATCACTTACATAATATTCTATGTTCACACTACAACATAGATATTCCTAACATTGCCCCTCTTAGTGTGAACATAGGGTAAGAGCTCCTGAAACATCAAACTTGTGAGTAGCCATTGCTGTTACTTTGGATCTTGCTTAATGATCATCCTTGTCGATGAACATCTTCATTGATCACCTTGAAGTAAAAAGTATGGCATTAGTCAGAGGACCGTACGTAGATGATCTAAGCCGAGTCAAGAAGTTTGCTTCTTCCACACCAAATGACACTTAGAACTGTTGTTAGAGAAAATCAAAACATGAAACTAGTTTTTTGTATAAACACACCACATTGAAATAAAATATCACTACACATGTACCCCATTGTTGGTGAATGATAGGTGATTTTCCTCCTTCCTCACTCCTTTCCAACAAGAAAAGAGTCTACCATAGAAATCCTTCACTAGGACATGAAAGTTCTTCATCGGTTGAGTAGACTTCCCAATCAGTTTCTTCAGCTAGAAGGGCTTTCTATCTTGTCATCAAGAAGATCCTGAGCTCTCTTTTTATAGTTCAAGTATTACATGCCCAATCTCATTACAATAAAAGTATTTTATTTTTCCATGTGAAGGAACCTTCTTTGGTTTATGTTTTTCCTTCTTAGATGAGGAGCTAGGTTTGTTTCCTACATATAGTACTTCTTCATGTTCTTCATGACTGCTTTGTTCTAACAATGTAGAAATCACTCCTTCTAGACTAATAGTAATTTTACTCAAAGTAAATACAATATTTGAGTAATTCTTAGGCATATTTTATTAAGAAGAATAACTTTAGCATCATCATCTTTTACATGTTCTTTAATTCCAGCTAGTTGATTTAGCAAAGAATGAAACTTACTTATATGATTTTCCATTTTTGAGTTCTCTTCCATTTTCAACCCGTCTGCACAAGCGTTGCTTCATAACCAAACAATTTGTTAAGAGACTCCGAATTTCTTTTGTAGATTTTGTGAAATCCACATGATGCAGATAGGCTTTTGATAAGCCAAGACCAATGGTACCCAATGCTCTCGATCTTTTTCTTTCCACTTTGCCAATTTATTTCCTCCAAGTGGGTGGAGTTGAATTAGACTTCACCACATCCCATGATCCTTTTCTCGTTAAATGTAATTGCATACGTAGTTGCTGGAGTGTATGGAAATCTTGTCCTTCAAACTTTTCAATCAGATTTAGTTTCTCCATTATTTTGTACAATCTTGATAAAAATACAAAATTGAATCAAGTACTTTAAAATTTTATATTGAATACCTTTTAACCTCCAAGCAAGTCAAGAACTTGTATTAACAATTCAACATTATTGAAAATTGGAGAAAACTTTCAAAGTAGAAGAATTGATGTGCTTAATTTGATTGCATAGTAAAATACGTATTTCTTCCAAACTAAAGACTTGGGTTCTGCTGAAATTTCTTCTGATTTTCTTGACCAGCATGTGATTGCACAAAAATTATAGAAAAACCTATATCCGGAAACGAAAACTATGATATATTATTTGAGACAGATTTGATCATGAAAGCACTGAAATTTCTTGCATCAAACCTTGCTCACATTACCAAATGAAAAATTAATATCATAATTGCATAAAGAAAATTTGAAATCTTACTCTTTATTCTTGCTACATTCATAGGAAGTATTACATCCATTTAAATAGGAGATGTTGTTCCTATATTTAAGGATATATAATCTCCATAAATATCTAACTAACCTAAAATATCTCCATGCTATTTTACGTGAGATTTTGTTTTCTCACAAAACTAATATTGTTAATGATTTGTTTACTCAACAACTCATACAATATTTACTCACCCACTCATAATTACATTTACAATATGTAATTAATTATTACAACACATATTATATTATCCTAGATAATATAATCACTTACATAATATTCTATGTTCACACTACAACATAGATATTCCTAACAAAATTATGAGAAGCTCGATGTGATTTTCTACAAGCCAACAAGAAATTAAATAGGCATGTTAGGCTCTTCCTATTAAACAACTATGCTTTTAATTATACATCTTCAATAAATGAAATATGCTCTTAAAAAAATGCATAGTTTTGTGAAATATGTTGGTATGCTTTGTGATCTTTTGCTTGAGTTTGTTGTTTGAAAAAAAAAGATGCAGTATGGGTATCTTCTGTATGCATGCATGAGAAAATAGGTGTTTTTTTGTTGAATTTGTAAGTGTAGGTGAATCTCCTCACTGTTGTTAAGATTTTGAATGCAATGGGTGTTCGGTTTTTGTTGTTTTCTTGTGGGTTTGAAATTGCTGTAGGTAACAATAATATATTTACTATTTTCTGAGTTGTGTATGCTCGAAAGCTATGGATTTCGAGGAATGATTAAGTGGGATTTTGTTCATCGGATATTTCGGATTAAATATGAATTGGTTGTCTTGAAATCTTGTGACTACCATGTTGTTATTCATATTTCACGTTCTGGAAGAGATATGTTATTTCCATTACTTTTGGGTACCCATAATGATTACTTAAAAGATTTTGATCATTATTAGAACCTGAGATTAACTCAGTTTTCTTACTTGAAGGATGGTGTTGGAATATACAGTTTTTCCTTTTCTCTTGAACTCGATGATGAGCATATGTTATGTGGATTTAAATTCCTTCGTTGTTTTTCATTGAAACCGAATGAGGATAGATCCCTTGCCTTCGTGATTAAAACGATTTCTTATCCCGGTGGAATTGGGATCATGTTTCTTGGTTGTATACTCTTAATCATTTTATATTTGGGATAAACATGTTTGTTTTCAGTGAATACAACTAATAAAGATGGTTGCAATTGGAAGTTCAGTTATTGTTGATACTTTTCGGTTTAGTTGCAAAATGAATTCATTAAATATTTTTTTAACGGTAGCTAGTAAGCTACTAAGACTGACCTAGTTTTGTGTGGAAGAAATATACATTATTGTTAACCAGGATTGCATATCACTGTTTTATATTTCGGCTATGTTTGGAAAAGAAGTAATGAGAATTTCTATCTCATTTTGATTATTGACTTTTAGATTACTCTCTCTCTCTGACTGTCATCTTTAGTTAATATCCCTCTTTGCATAAGACCGACTAGTTCGGTCGTGTTAAGGAAGAGGTTATAAAATTGTTAACTGGAAGAAATACTTCTTTTCTTTACTTCCCCTTTCTAATTTTTTTTTAATTTAAAGAGATATCAAAACAATTTGTGACTACCTTTGGGTGTATGTAAATGTGATTTACATTCTATTTTCTCTCTGAGATTGGATGAATACCATACTATTTGTTGAATTCTGAAAAGTGATATGGGTTGCGTTGTTATGTTATCTAATTACTTTCCCTTTCTGCATTTAAAATGTTGAAGTCAAGTAAGTAGTAATAAGGGGAAGGAGTTTTGTTTAAAATTATAGTCAATTCACTATAAGAATCCCATTTACAATGATGGAATGAAATTGACTTTGATTGAGTTCGAACAGTAATTTATTAATTCTTTCAAATGCTTCTAATTTGAGAATAGTTAGAGATAATATTCCTTGTAATATTTGTCTAAATTTGGAATGAACTCTTTTCATTTTTGAAAGAAACGGTTAGGTAATGGGGTATAACATTGCTTGTTTCTGTAATTATTTTTGAGGAGTTTGTTAATTAATAATACTGCTTGATCATGATGCTACTTATTGCGACATGGTTGTTTAAATTATTCATTCTTATTGGTACCTAACTCATATGTGATGTCCATCTTAATTACGGGATGTTTCATAAAAGCAGAGTTCTTTTACTAAAACAGGTTAATCAAGAGCACTTCATTTTAATAGTAAGTTCTTAACATGCTCAGGTTTAACTGACCCATGCTGGTAATTCTTGTAGATGGAGTACGTAAGTGTTAGAAGAAGACATGTTCTTTTATGATGCTTCTCCTATTTAATTAAAGGCTGGATCTTGTCTGAAGTATTATTACTATTATTTTTAAATGTAATTGAAAAAGGAAAAGTTGTATCCTTGTTTGAGTTTATCAATGTTGGTTGGCATGAGTAAAGTCCGAATGTTTGGACTTGTAAAATATGTATATTTTACCTTGAGGAATGAGAAAAAGGATTGAGTGTTATTTTTATTGATTGTATCATTCACTTGAATTCATTGTAAAGGGGATTGTAAACTTATTACTCCTACTCTATGATTTCATACTTGTATAAATGATGGCTGTTAAAATTAAATGAAATAATGGGAAAGAGGGAATTGGTACTCTATTCTTCTCTTAAATACAACTTCTAAGTTGGGGTTGTATAGAGGGTTATTCCTTAAGTCAATATGGACTAATAATTGACATTAATAAAAGAGTAAAATACATATGAACTCTTGTGTAAGTAATATTCAGAATTGGACTCTAACTAATGAATATTAAGGAAAGGACAATTAGTTTCAAGAATCAGATTTCGTTAATACTCTTTGGGGTGTCATGCCCAAAGGATATTCGGAAGGAGGAAATCATATCTCCTCTTATTAAATCTTAAACTAACGTAAGGTAATAAAAAATAAATGAATACATGTGCATAGGAAATGGACCTCATTCAAATGAGGTATAATGAAAAGGAAACCTAAACTTAGAATCAGTTATGAATGAACTTGATTAAGCTTAGTAAGTTAACCTTACTATGTTAAGCTGATTGAGACTGTAAGTCTGAAGCTTTAAATAATGAACCAAGAAAAGAGATACAACCATTTGGTAAGGAGGAGTGATTGTATATTAGCTTCATGAAAATTAAGTCATTCATGACTATACATCTTTAATGAACAAAAAGGTTAAAGGATCAACAAGGTTGCTTTGAAACTTATTCTTAAATTATAAAAATAAGAAAGTGATCAAACTCTTAGTTGGATATGTATCCCTAGATGGGAAGATTCCGTAGGATGTTGGAACCCACCAACTATAATAAGGTGTCATCATGAAGGTTGGGCCTTCATGACGACATAATGTTGTAGCTGACATGTTGCAACACCCTTCCGAATCGAATCATCTAGGTTTACATAAACCTGAACTTGGCCTCAGTTCTACTTTGGACCAAGTTAGGAACATGTCCTTGTGTATGAAGTGACTCGCAAAGACTAAAGGTAACTAGACACACACAATTGACAAGGGTCGATGATGTATGTCTATGTACCCTTAGTCATCACAAGTGACTCTCTACACCCTTTCATATTGCTAACTTGGATTAAGGTTCAACCTTGGACAAGAGGACCTGGACAGGAGTCGAAAAGACCATTCTAGATAATAGATGAAGTGGGGTGAAGGACATATTCCATTGATGAGTATGCCATCTAGGAATATGATCATGCTAAGCATGTGAAAATATTTGGCCAAAGTATCGCAAGTTGTTGGTTGTGTTGTCCTAAATCACCTAGTTTAAGAAGTAAGATTTCAAATGAATATCGGTAACAGATATTTAGATAGGCCTCTTAAATGGAACACTTCAATAACTGAAAGGGTAAAGAGAACTAAGTATACTTAGTATACAATACACTGAATTAACATGAAGGATCGGCAAGAAGCCGAGTCATGAAATGAGAGATCGATGAAACTTCGAGCCATGAAATGGGAGATCGGTAGTTCTTTGAGTCATTACAGTTGCATATGGTTATCTGTTATATGATTGAATGGCATGGAATGTGTGTTCCATATTATGAATATGAGAACAAAGAACATTAATCTAAAAAGTATTGTGTGTTCTAAATTATGTCATTTAGAACAGAGAACAATTATTAAAAACTTGAAACATGTGTTCTAAATTACATAATTTAGAGTAGAGAATGTTATGCAATTTTTTTTTAAATTTATTTTCCCCTTGTT
The DNA here is from genome assembly GCA_018340775.1 of Taxus wallichiana var. yunnanensis. NCBI lineage: Eukaryota > Viridiplantae > Streptophyta > Pinopsida > Cupressales > Taxaceae > Taxus > Taxus wallichiana. The sequence continues at coordinate 662,442,860 of CM031242.1, forward strand.
CTAGTGTCTTAAAATGGGAATGTTACATCATGGAATTAATAGGTGAAGAGATTCATTGAGTTTTGAACATGTTCCTCGGGTGTTGGAGGAATTAGGTTAGATTCTTATTAAGTTTGGGTGGGATCATTAATAATAACAATAGATGAAGAAGTAACGAGGATGGAAGATGTAGGGATGGTATTGATGTGATGTAGATTAGGTGGGATATGTACCACCAATGAGTGGATTTATAGTTTTGGGGAATCATGGTAGAAGAATTATGAGGGGCATGTTCATCTTGATTTATTGTTAGCTCACTCATGGCTCTAGGAAAGAAAACAATTTGGGAAGTAAGAACTTTAATGGATTCAAAATTTGGGGAATAAGCATAAATCTGTTGAAGGAGAGGTTAATAAATGGGGATATGGGTGGATTTATGAGAAATTTAATCTTTAAGGGCAACATGATTAGCATCAAGGAGGTCCCAAACTCCACACATCCATATGGGAGGTCCAAATGCTCCTAAAGAAGTGGTCAATGGAGGTATAGTTGGTTTACAGGGGATGAAATGGCGATAGATAAAAGGATTGGTTTGAAGAAGGGGATTGTTTTGAATGAACGGGTCTCATGAGGAGGGATCATAGTAAAAATGGGTTGGGATACCAAAGATGAGGTGATCAAGGGTGTGGAAGACATAATGGAAAGTGTTGATGTTTTTGAGAAAGATTGTTAGAAGTGGGGATGTTGTTAGAGGAGATTGATTTTCCATTTTCTTAGTTTGTTGATGAGTAAGAATGGGCATAAAATAGATAAAAAAAAATTATGTAGATTATTAATGTAGCAAGAAAATCAAGTAGTAAAGCATTGATTTTCTTGTTTATTTAGAGAGATGTAAAAAAAAAAAGATGCTCAAAGGGAATCTAAGAAGTGGTTGATCTAAGGATGGTTTCGAGTTTGTTTAAGATTGGAGTCCTCGATATACCCAAATGTACATGAGGTAAAAATTAGTGATAGCTACTAATACATGGTGGGTATTGGGGCCTACCCCACACTTCACAAATCATAATGATAAGGGTGTAGCGCTTAGCCGATATATTGATAGTAAAAAAATTTGTTAGATCCACATGGGAGGAGGTTTTTATATGTGTTGATTTGTTTATGTGGTTTGGCTATGTGTGAAATAGGTTTGGATGTAAAATATTACCTCCTACTTAAACTATGTGATTAAGAAATCACGAGAAGAGGTGTTCTTTTTAGATCAAAAATAATTTTTTTATTCGATGAGAACAAGAAAATAATGGAGGGGGAAATGATGAAAAAGGAGAAAATAAGGAAAAAGGAGAATACGGATAATGATTTTGTTGCTTTTTCATTTTTTTCAAATTAAGCACATACATTTTGATCAAGCAAGCAAAAATGCCAAAGCACACATGAAAATAATATCTACCTACAAGGTTAGTGAAAAGAAGGAAATAAAATGTAGAATAGAAAATGAAAATAAAAAAAGAACTTACCAAAAAGATAGGTAGGTCCCACTTTGTGTTTGCCAAAATGTTTAACGAGTTTTCTGCTCTTGTTTCAAGTTAATGAAATGGTATGCAAAAAAAAATCCAAAATATGGGAGGGTTTAAGGATACCTTTGAGATGTGTGATGATGATGAAGGATGAGATACGGGTACAAAAATCCTCTTCACGGTGAGCATGATGACCTACACAATAAAGAGATAACTAGATAAGAAAACAATTTGTAGATTAAATAATGGGTTTCTTGATAGAGTCAATCCTGAGAAGTGATGAAATTCTTAAGGAGGATGTCAACCTATGTGATTATAATATTGATTAAAAATAGATAAATAACATATAAGAAGTAAGCATAATGGAATAGAGATCGGATATATGCTAAGAAAAAGATCGATAATGATAAACTGAAATAAGAAAAATCAAACCTGATCAAGTCAATGGCGACTGAGATAGATAGAGATAGTCAATTCAATGAAAAATATAAATGGTATAATAAAAATAGGTTAGAAAAGTGGATTTGGATCTGATTGTTGGATGTGTAGATGTTTTGAATCTCATGAAGAAACAAAGAAATACAAATTATACAAGAAGTAAATAGATATTATGAGAAAATAATGGATATAGATAGGGTCGATGGTGATCGGGGAAGATATGGGACAATCGATGATGATCGGGGCCAAAAGTGAGATCTATGTTGTCATATAAGTGAATCAAAGAAATAGAAAGATCCGAGAGAACTGGATGATGCATAAACTTAGAAACAAATGATAGAGGGAGTAAATGTAAAAAAGGACTAATGAAGATCAGGTCAATGATGACCAGGTTGAATTGACGATGATCAAGGCTATATTAGGGTTTGATGAAGTTGATAGATGAAAAAGGGTTATGAGGAAGAATTGATGGATGATAGGATGACAAATATCCAAGATGAAAAAATCCTGCAAAATTGATGAAAAGAATGATGATCTATGGTAGGGCTCTAAGAAAACTCAAAACTTCAGATCTCTAAAGATGGCATGCAAGGGCTCCAAGATGACTCCAAGTTGTTGATTACAACTCACAAGAAGAGAAGGAAACAAGAAAATATTTCAAGAAGGAATAATTCTCCAAAATTTCATCCTCTTTGGGGGTAGTGATACATTTATAGGTCATTGGCAAATCACTTAGTTCACTATTGACTATAGAAAATCATTGATTTGGGTGGTGGAGATGATGCACAACTTGAGACAAGAGGCCCTAATGAGGTTAAATTAGGGTTTTGAGTTGTTTAGGTGGGTTAGGGTTGCATAGGGATGATAAAAGGTAGTTGGATGGTTGAAAGCATTGAATGAGGGTAGATGAGAGTCTAGGGAGGATAAATGGGGTGTTTAGGGATGTGATTAGGATAATAAATGTGTTTAGGGATGATAAATGTGATTAGGGGTGAATAATGAGGTGTAAAATAATAATGGGATTAAGATAGGAAAGTATGGAATGAGATGAATAAATGGGGTTTAGGAGGGAAATAGGAAGAGGGGTGTGAATGTGCAAGATGATAATGGAGGGGAGGGAACGTGGGATACATGACAAGCATATTTAAATGTAGTGTCTAAACTAATATGCTGTATATCTAGAATAATTGTTTGACATGTCTATTTTTTGACATGAATAAGGAAAATCCATCGAAATATGACTAACATAATTTGAACGATAGGGGAAAATTTTAAACTGCTATTACTAATAACCTCGTTCTCAATTGTTGAAATTATTTAGGTAAAATGAGATCTAATGATTTTATTATTGACAAATCATAGATGTTGAATGGAACTAATTATAGCATTTGGAATATAATATTGAAGGCATAATTCATGGCTCTCAAGATCCGTATGGTTGTGAATGGTACCGAGAAATCTCCGACCAACAAACAAACAACAATGGATGATGTAGTTGCATATCAAAAAAGTTGTAAGTAACAATATCCATTATATTGTTGAGCATGCATAATGAATTCCTTCACATCATGAATTAGGAAAGTTTGAGTGAGGCTTGGACATAATTAGAATGACTGCATGAATGTACACATTTATCAAAAATTATAAAGTTGAATCTAGAACGATGAAGACTCCTATGAAGGGAGATGAAAATGTAATTAATTTTTTTAGAAAAAATTTAAAATTTAAAATCTCATTTGGATGGGTTTAATTGCAATTTAATTCAAGAAAAATTATTGTATTTCATTATTTAATTGAACATAAATGAAATATTTAGAAATTTCATTTCAATATTGAATATCAAATTGAGAAAGACATCCATGATTTGCAAACTCGAGTGTGCTCTGATCCGGGAAGATCAGGTTATGACTTATTTTGATTTAAAAGAGAATACCACTTAGGAACTTCTCAGTGTAAAAATATAAGAACAATCCGTATAGATTCAAAAAGAATAAAATATAATCTTTTAGACCCCTACTAGAGATAAGAAAAATCAAAAATTAAGAGTAAGTTTTGATGGTAAATGTCACAACTGTGGAAAATTTGGTCATAAGAAAGAAGATTGTAAAGTAAAAAACAAGACAAATTTCAAAAAGAAAAAAGGAAATAAACCAGACCAAAATAAAATTGAAACAAGAACCAAAAAAACAATTAATTTTTTTTTTTGTTGCTTTTATGTTGCACTTGTCACTTTCACCGCAAAAGAGAATGCATGGATATTAGATAGTGGTGCCTCTAGGCACATGACATACATGTTTGATATCCTAACTAATCTTAGAGAATGTAATGATCAGATCTATTTGGGTGATCATTCCATCCTTGATGTTTAGGGACAAGGAAAATAAAAAGTTTTTAATGGTTTCATTAACAATGTTTTGTTAGTTCCTAAATTAAAAATGAATTTTCTTTCTTGTTCTCAATTAACTCAGAATAACTATAGTGTAATTTTGTTGAAAGATAAATGGTTTATAAAGAATTAACTTGATGTCACTATAAATGAGGGAATACAAAAGAATGGCTTATATGTGTTTAAAGGCTTTGCTTCTGCTTCTTGTTTGTCAACCCAAAATAGAAGTGACATGTAATTGTGGCATGAAAGACTAGGTCATGTAACATTAAGGATAATGTATGACATATCTCAGCTTAAAAATGCCACCTATCTTTCATGAAATGTGTGAAGGGTGCTTATGTGGTAAGATATCACCAAAAGCTTTCTCAGTCTTTTTTGAAGAAAAT